>OZ001662.1:1185241-4162080 GCA_963924145.1 Pyrausta purpuralis | reverse complement strand
TAGGCATATGGATGGTCTGACAAAATTTCAAAACCCTAAGTCTAATATTCGTCGAAATAAATGTTTTTTTCTGTGAAAGTGGTTTTGCTTATTTCAGACCTAAAAAAAGAGCATTGTGAACAAGATAATAACAAAACATGATTTGCCCATAAATAGAGCCCATATTCAAATAAAGGCACACAGAATTTCAGCTATCTACACCTTATAATAACCCTGAAATATATAAAACAATGTAACGAGAATTATTTAAAAACTATCCGACCAAATGCGAAAGGTAGTTAAAAAGCGGCCATTCAGTACTTCAAGTCAGCATTCTCAAATTGGTAGCCTTGTCATTTTCGATAACAGGTACAGTCACGGAAACAAGTTTTGGTGTGAAATTGTTAAAGTAGGTACCTAACTCATCATATACAAATTACCTATTCCCACACTGTGTTGCAAACGTGTTCTAGCCGTGGGTCGTGGCCCATTATTTGCAACGACATAAGCACATTAAAGACTCGTGCACTCACACACAACAACACAAAAATCATTGAACTATTCATACATTAATTAATCATCATAATAACTGATTCCGTCCGTCTTGATGTAATGTAGCGTTGTTATAAACAAGCCGGCTGCCCGGTATAACAAAGAGTGAACAAATAGTTACTTTTACTTGCCTATGTATGCGCACACAAATATTACTATTGCATTTACTAATAAGGTTCAGATTGCATTGTTTCGAGTGTTATGCAGTCGACTAGAGTAGGCACGCCTCGGCTTCCTCTTTCTTACACGCTTGCACACCAACAGCAACAGGATCTGCCGCACATTTAAATACAGACCGTATTGCTGCGCTATAAGAATTAAATATATTTTTTCTTACAACGACGATTCGTTACAAACGTTTTGTTTCTCATAAAATAATTTTATGGGAATCAGTTCTAAAATACCCATCTATTTTTATAATAAAGTTTAGGAAAGTCATAAAAACTTTTAAATTGAAACTCATAACACAATTAAATAACCCGTTTATAAGTAATATGTATTTATTAAGTTTATTTATACTTACTACCTATCAGCCTACTGTTTTTTTTATTTTATTTGTTACAATTATAATATTCTTATTATTTTATTTATGAAATATATATTTTTTGTTTACTATGGGGCAATAGTGAAATCGAGAAAAAAAAATCCAATGAAAAAAAAAATCCATACAAAAGTTCAATTGGCGTGCGGTCAAAATGTATGGAACAGCTGATTTTTTTTCTCGATTTCACTATTGCCCCCATAGTAAAAGTTGTTCATATTCTTCAGTGGAGTCTTTACACAAAATTTGGGTACTGATAACAAAGTCACCCTGTATATACTCTCGGTCATGACGATGGAAACCCTTACTGAGTGCAGTCTAACAGTAAGAAATTGAATATTACCTGATTATAGCAAAAAAAATAAAATTATCAAAACAGCTTTTCCGCACCATTGTACAGACATAAAAGAAATCTATTAGACAAATTAAGGAGGTAAGGTGAATGTTTCCAACGTCCGCTTTTTAACTACCTTTCGCATTTGGTCGGATAGTTTTTAAATAATTCTCGTTACATTGTTTTATATATTTCAGGGTTATTATAAGGTGTAGATAGCTGAAATTCTGTGTGCCTTTATTTGAATATGGGCTCTATTTATGGGCAAATCATGTTTTGTTATTATCTTGTTCACAATGCTCTTTTTTTAGGTCTGAAATAAGCAAAACCACTTTCACAGAAAAAAACATTTATTTCGACGAATATTAGACTTAGGGTTTTGAAATTTTGTCAGACCATCCATATGCCTAAAAGGCATAGGGCACTGCAAATACAGCACACCATTTTATGTAGTTTAAGAACTAGAGGCTATTTTCGATTTTCAGAGAAACGCGTCCTATTTATAAACCGTGCATTTTTTTGGAAAAAATTCTGGGGCACTTAAGGCACAAATAACAACGAACTAGCTGACAAAAAATCATATCTGTTCGTCAAGCCGTTCCGCAGATATGGAAATCCGCCAAACGTTACTCCAGCGGCATTTGCAATTACATCAAATCCACAAAGGGCACAAATGCCGCTACTCGGCCAAGAGAGGGCACATATATAAGCTACCCTTCAGGCTACTTTAAATTTGGCTAGGGCCAATAGGTAAAAAGCATGCCGCTGCAGTAACGTTTTCAGACGTTACTCCAGCGGCATCTTATTTTCTAAAATAACTCGGAGACCTTAATGGGCACTGATTTGATTTTTGGGGCACATTTATGGGATATAGGGCTCTAAATTTTCTATATATTCTCATCTCGATTCGAGTCGACATGCCGCCCCAGTAACGCACACCCTGTTTCACATTATGAAATGCACCAAAAAGGATCCATATTAATTTATAAAATCATAAATTTATTACAAAGCCACATCTCAATCTCAAGAAATCCGCATATAAATGCTTGATCCCTAGACACTTTTGATGTGTGTACTATATAGACTTCGGTAATAAAAGCTTGTGAAGAATTGACTTTTTTTACCTGCCAGTTGCAAGCCCGTTACTCTATCAAACTTGTCTGATACTCGCTCTATTATTAAAGATTTAGGGTTAAAATGAGCTTGGATATCTGGGGGCACGGCAGTGCCCCCACCAAGTCGAGCAAAAAAGCGTCACGGCCGTACCATCCTTTTCTCGAAGCAATTCAGACCATTTTCGACCCCCTATAACTTCGTTGTGGATAAAACTAGAAGACTGATATTTTCAGTAACCATGCAGCATTGTAAAGACACGGTATATTTCAAATTTCATTCAATTTGAACCAGTATTTTAAGAATTATAACAGGTCAAATTTCTTAATTTTGTCACTCACTGACTCACCGATCATCAAAATGCTAAGGTACTTCTAGTAGACCTAGAAGCTTCAAATTTGGAATATAAGTAGTGTTTGGTGTATGAATCAAGGAAAAACTAAAAAATCTAGAAAAGACCGCAAAGAAAATTAAGCCCATACAGCCAAGTCTTCAGTTAAATTTTTCAATATTGGCTTTATTCGTAACGATGTTTTACGGCAGCTATTATTATTGCGTGCGAAGCCGCGGGTTTAAGCTAGTCCCATATAAATATAAATATAGGCGCATGGTAGTGCCCCTGCCAAATCGAGCAAAAAATGGGTATTCCCGTCATGAAAACACGTGTAAATTAAATTATTTAATGCAAAAAACGTACCTACGTGCGTATTCGTACTTATTACGAGTGCGTTAGGTTGTAAATTAATTATTATACCACGCGCTGCGATGCTAGCGAGTGAGCGCGGGCCGTTACTTACTACGCGCTTCCCGGTGCTAGCGCGAGGGCGCGGGCCGGGCGGGGACAGTGGCGGGGCGCGCGGAAAGGTGAATGTCGCCGAGCGAGCTGTCGCGGTGCTAGCGCGAGGCGAAAAGTTCATAAGTCAGAGAGAGGGCTTTAATAAAATTCGTTGCTGGTAGATATACATATATTGAGACTTGGCCATCGCCTGAAAACACGTGTAAATTCAATCGCCTGAAAACACATGTAAATTCAATTATTTAGTGCGATGGCCAAGTCTCAATATATTTACATAAAACATTAAAGAATTTTAATATTGATATGCGTCACTATAAGATGCTGTTAATTATTACGTAACAACTTAATGCTTCGAGTACGGAGATTCCAGACACAATTGATTTTCAATTGTTATGGACCACGATCGTGGTCTTAGAGACTGGACGTATTAAGACAGAAAGTCGCTTAAGTAGAGACTGAATAAATTAATAACCGACTTGGTATTATATGGATCTCACAACTTTTTACCGCAGAACAACTGAGTTGCGAGACTTGGTTTTTTTGACAAGTATTGTCTTTGATGGGATTCAATTGTCTTTGCGAAAAGCAACACGAACGATACGCTCGGCTATACTATGCCCAATGAACGGATTGAAAGCGTTCGGTCTCACCGTTGTATGGAGCTTCGACAACATTTGATTTTATTTTGCTTTGTATATTAAGTTCTTCTCCATCCTTTTACCACCGCACGTCTAGACGCACCGCGGATTACCATCCATACCGTGTAGATATTCTACTGCTGCGAACTAATTGTTTCTTGTCGTCCATTAAAACGCGCACAGCCAAAGAGTGGAACTCTGCCCGCATCAGTCTTCCCAAGGGACAATATAACCCAGAGTGAACAGGCTTTTTCTGGGAGTTCTGGGTGAGCTAACTCCATCGTCAACTCTGTCTAAGCCCATTAAGGTCTTGGCTAGAGTCAAGTGCAAACCCCATTCGAAAAAAGAATAGAAAAATCATGTATGCATTAACTGACATGCTGTGCCGATCTGGTTAATACGACTTTATGTCTGACTCAAAAATTGTAGACGCCTGGCGACAATTTTATAGCAAAGTAGCTTGCGTGAAACAAGACTGATGCATAAATTAATTAGGCATGTGATTGATTAAACAATTTACGTTCATTATTCAAGGATTTTGATTGTCTAGAAACAATAAATAACACTCGATATTAAATTTTAAAAATAGTTTTATTAAAAGAAACCATTGTTCAAGGGAAAACCTCAAAAAACAAACTTTCAACACCATTATAAATTGGACAGTTAAACGCAATAAGTAGTTTAATTTTATTTACAACTTTCACAAAACAATAGGCCATTATGAGGACGAATTTTTGTCAATAAGGCCATAAGTTGAAGTTAGTATGGTATGAATATGAACCAAATACTATACCGTTTGCCATTTTATTAACATTGCTAATGTATCAAAGAAAAGGTATGGTATAAAACCATTTTAATTCTTAACAGAATCAAGGTTTAGCAATATTAATGTACAGTAGCCTAAATTCGGCTAAAATACAGACTTATAGTAAGAATATTTTTAAAACAATGCGTACACTTCTTTCTATTGCAGACTGAAAGATAAAATAATGTTATTCTAAAGTCAAATCGAACTACATAAAAAAATGGTTTAATTCAAATTCAACTATTACTCAGTCAAAAATCACACCCGCTCATAAGATAAGTAAAAAATACAAAACTCTTATTAAAATATACAATTTATAATCATGGGGCTTAATATTTCCAAATTGACATAAGTTTCGAATATAATTAACAAATAAATAAAAATCTTAACAGTTAAAAATAATTAACATTAGATCTCTATTTAACAACACTGAAGTTTAAAATTAAGGTATTTTGTATCTTTAAATGTCATGTAAAAATCTAAATGTTTAACACAAATTTAAATTAAAGGTATTACCAGACCATACTTTTTGAAACTATGGAATCAAAGAGAAAATTATAATAGAAATGAGTATGGAAATGATTGCTACATTTATTCATTTTCATTTCATGAAATGATGAATTTTTATCATATGAAATCACATGTTAAACTTTCATTGCCAATGTTTTTTTCGCAGTGTTCATTGTGACGCGCGTACGCGTGAATGCACACTGAATTTTCGTACCGACACTCTACAAAATAATTACAAGATGAACTCAACTTCACGACTATGAGATTAAAATTCATATTTTAACTGCTGGGCGTCGTAAGTCACATACTACTCCATAGAGAGCATAATCATTCCTACTCACTTGCTTGCGGTCAACAACTTTTCATAAAGGCCCGCTTAATTTCATTTGTCTATTAAATGAAAGGCGTATAATCTATGATTTCGCAGAGTGCGATTAGAAGCAGCCTATATGAAAATGATTGCAGGTGTGAGTAATGATTTTCATTTCATTTATAATTTTTCATCTGCTATTCATTAAATGTTCCATGCCTAATAGAGATTAGTCTTTTACACAACTTTTTAACCAATCTATAGAGTAAACAGAAATACTGAAAACAAGCAAATGACTTTTATGATGAATGACAATGAATAACTGAATTTTAGACGTGCATCAACAAGACGTGATAACAAATGTGTCCTAGTGTGAATAAACATATTAATATTTGTGTAGAAAGATTAAGAAATACTTATTTTACTGGCTATACACTTAGAGACAGGATTTTGCAATTTATTGTTTAACAAACTTCTAAAACATTTATCTAAAATAGACATTCAGTATATTTGTTATGTAAAAATCTAAGTATTCCATATTTACATGTTAGATTGTGGCTATTAGATGTCTTTTGATGTTTATTTTCATTTAACATTCATACTTTTTAAATCATGGCAGTGCACATACTGTCAGGGATTCTTTTACTATAAAAATACATAAAATAAGTACATAGCTATATCAGACATTACATTTTTGTGTATTTCTTTTAAAAAATGTGCTATCATAAAAAGTTATTTATATTTATGGATTGAATAATATATTAAGTTAATATTCCATAACAGTAACAAAAAATAACCATTGGCAATTAATTCAATTTCTAACACATTTCTCCATATTTAGTAACCTTCATTTTAACAACAAAAAATAAGATTCATGATATAAATAAGCACCTTTTCTTACACAAGACAAAGCTTTATGGCAAAATCATACAACCATTATTAAGGTTGTTATTAGATAATTTTACATAAATCAGATTGTTTTTGTTTTTTGTACACAAAAATAACTTTATGACTATAAAATCTACTATAACTAACAACCTGACAGTATGCTTAATAAATAAAATGGTGATAAGTTTACCTTAACAAACAACTTAATCAGCTTTCCTTAGAGCGCCCCGGGCACGCCATGCTTTCAGCAAATTGTATGCAAAATATAGTTGAAAGAAGTGCACTTGGGACGCTAGCAGTACAAATGCATACCACAGAAGACCATATGGGTAACCCTGAAAAATTTAAAGTAAGGAATAAGAAGAGAAATACAATACTTTTGTCATTTTACAGTAACCATAGGCTCAAATTTGGGAACAGTTACACTACTTTGCAGACAGACAAGCAAATGAAACATTTCCTTACCTGCCAAAGTTCAATTTCCACCTCAGAACTGTCATCTTCATCCTCATCTCTTGACAGGTACCTCCAAACATCACCGCAATAATACAGGATGCAGTACAATAATGGTCCGAATCCAAGCGCCGTGATACCATACATGTATCTTCGTAGTTGTTTGATATTGTTCCGTTTTATTGCAGCCAATCCAAGAAAAGATAATAAAAGAGATAGGCACCATACATATTCCCACCAAACAGGCTGAAAAAAAATATATATTATTTTAAAGAAAATCATGGATTTTTTTAAGAAAAAACACAAACTGCTGTAGGCTATTTATCTCAAGACTTAATGGTGAAGAATAAGTGTTACAACCATAATTTACATGAACTAAGTTGTTTTGTCTGGTGAAATGTTTGTAGGATCCTTTTGGTAAACATACCTGTGGTATTTGCAACTCCTCAATCTCAAGTATAAAAATGTCTAGTTTGTCCAGAATATCAGCAGATAGCTTAGCCAACATCACAAAGAACAAGATATGGTGGAAGAATACACAGTATTTGAGTCTTGACTTGTTCAGTGCACTAAAATGAAATAAACACAAAGTTTAAATATTACTGAAAAAAAAAACATATGGAACGAAAGTCAAACAAAAGGCGCGAAGTCTTAGTTGCTATCGATTGCTTTCGGCTAAAAATAATTTGACGGAACTTGATGAAATAATTGTCGGCTGTCACGTTACCATAAGCTGATAAATTCTTGCAGCCTTCAGCAGCTTCTAACATACGTAAATAAACATTATACCAACCTTAATTGGTACTGAATAGCTATTTTTTCCCTGTGCTCGAAGTCTGCACCATTGGTACCAGTCACCATAACACCACGCGAAGACATTTTTATAACTGAATTGTGAAACGAAACAATGAAAAACACTGCCCACGATGATCAGAAATCACTCAAAGCACACCATTCACATAAACCCTGTAAATTTATCTTTTCCGATCACTTCATTTTCGTCACAACATCTGCCAAATCGAAAGAACGAAATGCCAAAAATGCCAACGTTTCAAGGATTTGTAACACGTTACAATTCACGCAGTTTATCGGAAGATAAATTTACATAAAAAGAAACAGAACATTTTCTCAACTTGGCATATAGGCTTATGTTTATATATTTTTTGTAATTTTATAAACACTATGATTAGAACAAAACTTTTGTTACTTTGCTTTATACTTTTTATTAATAAAAAAAAACACCGATATCCCAGTCTCTGCCATGACAGTGAAATGGAACGTATTTATAATTTGACAGATCAACAATTCGGATATACTCCCATAATTTAGCCCTTAATTCATTGGTTCCGAATTCGGATACGTGAACAAAGACGACAGGAAGTACCAAAGGATGAATATTTTGAGGACCTTTAAAACTTTTGTACTACCCCTACTTTCCTCAACCAACTTCAACAAACAGTGATTGTCAATTCCAACAAATTGTCAAAAAAAAAACTGGGTGTAAGCTCTTACATTACAAGTCTACTTCCTAAAAACTAGGAATAGACTTTTTAACAATTTCATTAATTCGTTCAGAAAGTTAATAGGTAACTTACATTATTAATGAACTTGAGGAATGTAGGTATTATGGTATTATTACCTTCAGAATCCAGATATAAGCAAGCAACGATTTTGAAAACATGCAAGAATAAAACCCACAAGGAATCCTGTCCTTAAAAAAAAAAAAGTGACTCGCACAGAATGGAAAAGTACCTTAAAAATTGAGGTAGGGAAATGCGACGTTGTGATATTTCTAATAAAATGTTTTATACCGTCAATTTTTCCTGAGTAATTTTGTATGTAAAATTTAAATAAACAAAAAGATTAATTGAAACAAAAATTACTTCGTTTTATGATAATTTAACGATAGAATACGGTTATTTTAGCTATCAAACTTTATTTCTTTAGCGTTTTTAAATAAATATTCATCCACGTTAGTAACTTATATACATTTTTAATAAAGTAATATCCATTCAATACATCAATACAGTCAGGTATAATAGGCACAAAAGTCTGTGTCACATTTGCAGTTTCATATTCAACATTCAAATTTCAAGGAATACGTCAGTCTGTTGACTGTTTTCATCAAAATCTTGTCATCAAATTGCGGAAACTTTTTGCTAGGCATAGCCAAAAGCATAGCATCTCTATACGTAGTAGTAATACCTCGCTCGCTGGAAAATAGCTCCTTTTGATATTGCGAAGTTTGCTTATCTATGACTATGATGTTGATGTTTTATCCATGTGGCTGGCCCGTGCAAGTTCATTGATTGTCTTCTTCATTCGATTTCAGAATAGAAATGATACTTAATTTGCCCATAATCACTTTTTTTTATAGAAGACTAGCGGCCTCACGCGGCTGTGCGCGCATTTAGGTTTAAATCTGTTCCCATAGGTCGTAGCGTAAAGTTTTTTTTATTTATTTTATTTTTTATTTATTGCTTAGTACACACACAGGTTACAGCCGGTGACTTAAAAACATGCAAATGACACTTATAGAACATTTTACAGCTACTATTTATGTTTTACTATTCCTATTGCCATTCTAGATTCATAATGTACTTACGCGAGCGGTCTCCCGCGACTTAGTGCAAAATAATCTCGTCAGACAAGATTTTTGTGTAACTTAAACGGTTTACGCAGCGTACGCAGCAGCGGAAGTTCTCAAAAGGATTTTTTTTTCCCCGTTTTCGCAACATTTTTCGTTGCGGTGCTGGACTTATTTAAACGTATCTTGATGGTATATAGCTTAAAGCCTTCCTCGATAAATGGACTATCTAATGTAAAGACATTTTTTTAAACCGGTCCAGAAGTTTCTGAGATTAGCGCGTATAAACAAACAAACTCTTCAGCTTTATGATATTAGTATAGATTTTACGCACACATCAGTTTTTTTGACTTGTACGTTCAAACAAACTAAAAATCTCAGTCTAGTCTCAGAACTAAATGCAGTATAGATGAAGATTTGTAATTATTTATGAACATGAGAACATGTAGCTCAGCCCGTTATCTGGTGACAGTTACAGGGTTCGATTCCTTGTCTGACGCAGTTCCTTTTTACAAGTGAAATTTAAATTATTAAGTTTGTATAGTGTCAAAACACAATTCATTTGACGACCTCCTAGGTGTAGTGGCTAAGCACGCTGGGTTTCAAGGCATTGCCGGCCTGAGTTCCTGGGTTCGATTCCCGGTCGGGTCAATGTAGAAATCAGAACTTTCTACATTTTCTCGGGTCTGGGTGTAGTGGTACCACCGTTGTTTCTGATTTCCATAACACAAGTGCGTTAGCTACTTACTTTAGGATCAGAGCAATGTATAGGTATATAAATATAAAAATTATTGGGTACCTATTACTTTTTCGAGTCTCTTGTACAAAAAACCGGTCAAGTGCGAGTCGGACTCGAACACTAAGGGTTCCGTGCCAACTTTAACTGAAATAGAGATAAACTTACTTCTACTTAGTCAAAATACCACAATATTTTGTTGGCAGCAAATATTACTTTGTTTTTCATAGTATTTGTATGAATTACAAAGTTATGTTTGCGGATATTGAAGATGTGCTCTATTATAAAAACTACTAGTTCAGTCACGTTCAAACCTTTTTTTGTTGAAAGTCTTTATCTATCTATCTTCACCATGCTTTTTTTTATAAATTTAAACTCGCTTAGTTTAAATGTTAGATGGGGAGGACGCCCATTTTACCACTTTGGAACCGTCTATCGCTCAAACGTTAAACTTTTAGATAAATAATGGTTTTAGAAACCTCGATGTAATTTTAAAAGACCTATCCATAGACACTCTACACGCATAGGTTTGACAAACAAAAATAATATTTAGGTTTTAGTTCCATGTATGGGATTAAATATAAAAATAATGATATATTTTTTTTTATGAGAAAGGCGGTTTACAGGATACATCTATCTACTAAGTTTCAACTGCGTAATACTAATCGTTTCAGAATAAAGTGGCAGTGGCATACGGACGGACAGACAGTCAGACAGACTTGACGAAACTATAAGGGTTCCGTTTTTTGCCATTCGCCTATGGAACTCTAAAACAGATAACACCAAGACTAAGGTAACCCGAACAATCAAAACAGTTTACCTCCATCCATCATGGAGTCATCATTATGAAAATAAACAAATAAATAAATATGGAACACCAATCACATACATTGCTCTAATCCCAAAGTAAGTAGCCAATTGCACTTGTGTTATGGAAATCAGACACAACGGTGGTCCACAACACCCAGACCCGAGAAAATATAGAAAACTTTGATTTCCATATTGACCCGCCCGGGAATCGAACGCGGGACTTCGGAGCGGCGACGCCTTGAAACCATCGTACTTAGCCAGTACACCACGGAGGTCGTTACCCTATGACTACCGTATGACTCTTTTAAATTGTTCGGTTAATATCTTAGACGGTTCGAAGTCTAGTTCTTATTAGGGTTCCGTAGCCGAATGGCAAAAAACGGCACCCTTATAGTTTCGTCAAGTCTGTCTGTCTGTCTGTCCGTCCGTATGTCACAGCCATTTTATTCTGTAACTATAAGCATTACATTGTTGAAATTTGGTAGGAAGATGTATCCTGTTAACCGCTTACCGATTCTCATACAAAAAATAAAAAATAATGACATTTCAGAGGGGCTCCAGTACATGAAACTAAAACCAAAAAAATTTTTTTAGTCAAACCTATGCGTGTGAGGTCTATGGATAGGTCTTTTAAAATGACATAGAAGTTCCTAAAACCATTTCTCTTTCGTCGGCTTATTGCAAGAAGTCATTAACTACAAAAAGTCATTAAGTACAGTTAGAAGTACCACTGAAGTTATTTGTATGCGTTTTATATTATGCAAAAACTCACGATCTTCTAGCTTTTCAAATAACGACGTTATAACCAACACATAAAGTCGGTAACTTCAGTTTAGCCGTTTCGTGGTGGCTCTAAAATCATTAAGCAGCAATAGTGATTTTTAGTGATGCAGAAATGTGTGTGTGAAGAAAGTTAAGGGTATTTAATGACTTTTTACAAATATGTTTTACTAACATCACTGTTAGTAACAACTGATTAAAATTCATTATCTGCACTTAATGTGAATTGAAAGGGCTTAAAAGATTCTTAATGACTTTATTCAAATTAAAAAACTAGTTAAATATAAAAGTTTTTTGGATGAAAAATAATTAATATCTTTTCACAATTTTAAGAAGCGTTTGAAAGTCACATTTTATATAATTTTAATGCTGTTTATTGCTTCTTCCAGATAAAAGTGAGTGGTTTTTTAAACTGGAGAGCCCATTGTAACACCATTAGATAACTTGATTCTTCCGCGTCTATTTTCTTTACGCGTTATTTTCAACCAGGCTCTTTCACGCTATCAATAACTTTTTGACGTGACAACGTCCTAAATTAGGTTGCGGCTGGGAGTCACTTATGAAAAAGTGTAACGCTCGGTAACGTTACGATGAGTCACCGAACGAGAGAGAGGCCCGCGCGCGCAGCACTGAGAGCGAGTGAGAGGCACGCGTAAGAACGAGAGAGACAGACATAAAAAGTCGTTGTCACGTAAAACTTTCGCCCGTATACCGACTTTACAGGCAACCAATTTTTTGAATGGTACTACCTGGTTATTATAAGAATAGACCTGTCACTGTTACTGCGTTAACCAGCAATGAGCAAAACGATTATTTAGGAACAACAACATTGGTTTCTTTATTAAAGTTTGTTTTGATAGATTGACATTTGGCAAACTGCTCGGTTTCTGTTCTCTATGAGTGCGTATCATAACCAGTCTTGATCAGATTGCAGAAATTGTGCCATTTCTTAGTGTAGTCTATAATGAGTGCTTATTAAGAAATCTGTCCTATCTTCCCTGTCATTTTTGATGTCACATTTTTAGTGTAGCTAGTAAGTAAGGGCCCCCTTACATCCATAGTTCTCTAAGAGCCCCAGAACATAGTCTAGCAAGACAGTTTTCTTTAAAAAAAACTGTTGTCTGCAAAGTTGACTGCAGCTGTGGTGTTGGTACATACTAAGGCACTAAACGCTAACTAACGCTACTATACAGGTACCAAGGGTGGTCAGGTAAGCGATTGAAATTAAAACATAAGTACAAAAATTTCAATTGTTAGGATGTGTTAAAATTGTCTAATGTTTCGAATCTAGCGATTCGTAAATGCAAAAACAAAACCGAAAAATTCAACAAAACGTCGTTTTGCGTACAGATACTGCGAGTGCTGTGGTCAAGAATAGGTGCAAGAAAATAGTTAATTTGGGAACAATCCGAAGAATGGTATGGCAAGTGATCGCAATAAAAGACTTTAGAGTAGACCGATATGTTTGCTTATAACAGCTTACAACGTCAGTTACACCCTGACCATGGCACTTGCAACAGTACCAAAATATCGGGAACTCGAAAATAATAACCAGTGATCGGAACGACCGGAGTATATTTACTTAAACTTCGCGGAACAGAGACAAGAATCGGAGACTTCCTTACGACAACATTTTTTTCGGGACATCTTCCGGGACATCACTTTAGTACTTACATAAAAATAATTTAATACAGTAAAAGAATTGAGTACAATCCCAGGTTTTGTTCAGAATGATTTTTAGGTACAAATAAAACAACCAATATATTTTAAAAGCGTTTTTTTATTGTAACACTTATTATTAAGAACAGTTTAAATTGCAAAATGTGTATTTATTTGTTTTTGTTTACCCAAATAATTATGTCCAAAAAAATAATGCAAAACTCTTACAAAGTGAACAAATGCTTTTTTCAAAACCAGTATCTATATTTGTTTCCAGTTCTAAGATACTATTTTGTGTAACTTTAGTGACGCATTTATCTAATAGGTTTTTACCTATGAAATTGGAGAAAAATTTCGACTTAGGCTTTTATTTCTAATTTCTTTATTTTTGCGATTAACCCCAAGATTTATATTTAAATCTAAACTGTCATCTATACCTAAATACCTTCGTAAAACCAATTTTCTCACATTCGAAATACTCATGGCTCGAGTCCCGACTTCCTGGTCTGTTTGTTTGAAAGAGATAGAGACAGAAGTCGGCGCATCTATTCTTTTGTTTGCGTTTTTTGTAAAAGTGTAAAAGAGAAAGCAGCTGTCGCTGCTATTCTTTTCATGCATAGAAAAGTAGCAATAGCAGTCTCATACAATCCGTTGTCAAGTGCGCATGTGTGTTTTACTGTGGATCCGTAATTTTTGTCCTAGTCTTGTTTATCATAATCTCATGTATTTTACCTGACCTGAATCTGGATACTGCCTTCGTTTTGATTGGATCTGGACGATTACTGAATACTGCAAGTGTGCCAAATATCAAGGTCAGCTAAAATAAAATATATTTTTAACATTGTTTTGTATTTATGACCAATACAAAAAAATGCTTGATTTGTTTGTTGGAATTACTCACGATAACTGCTTAGGAGTCCCTGCTTAGTTCAGTGGCGCCCTCATCACAAAAATTAATATGTCTTCTCAAATACAAATTAAATCGAGAAACGATATTATCTTACACTTACTACAAAAGTTTACAAGTTATTTTTAAGCAATATCAACATAGCTTTAATTGATAGATCTAAATAAAATCATACGATGTCGTTTTTCGATTTAATTTGTATTTAAGCAGATATATTAATTTTTTGGATAAGGGCGCCTCTGGACATCGCAGGCACTCTTAATATTTTTGCACTTTATGTACTTGTTTTGGTTGCAAATTTAGCTTTTTCTTGATTTTATATAATATTTTATACGATGACGCATTGTCGTTTCCTTTTAAAACATGAGTAGGTATGTTATCGTGACATGATTACATAAACGCGTCATGTCTTTTTTTCATTGCCATAAAGCATTGTGGTCGAATATTATGGACTCCACCACATTATTTTGCTATTTACTAGTGGTTTTTCTGTGTTTACGCGTAATTTGCATTTTTATCAGTGCCACAATGCAGAAAAAGGAACGCTACCTGCGCTTGCGCTGACCGGTTTCCAACAATACAAAGAATGTCCTGTCCCGCTCACGCTGTGTGCTAAATTTTTTGTCTCTTTCTTATAGCACCTTTAAGCGATTAATTTTTAATTAAAATAACGTACCTATAGATGTCCAACATTGGATGTCATTAAGTCACAATTGTTATTATTAACCATAATTATTTGAATTGCTGTCACTTTTCGTGATGCGCGTAATAGTAATGCTACCATGTAGAAAAATGATATAAAAACAACTGCAGTTTTTATAAAAATGATTTAACCGAATGCATCAAAACTCCAAAAACTCATATTATGTTCGTAAATGGAGTTAAGTTTAGATGTGATTAGTATAATACGACGGAATTGTGAGGATTGGAAAGTGGCTCAGCAATTGATGTCCTCTCCTCGCCTTTATATTATGCCACGCTGTTAGTGAATCACATCAAAAAAATATTTATTTTTTAGAAGTAACACAATATATACTGGTGTTTTTTTTAAACCCGGTAAGCCTTAACAGGGTGATAGTACCCATGAATATAAGCAACTTTCTCTATAGGATAACTTCTGAAATCGCGAGAAAAAATATCAGCTGTTTCATATAAAAGTTCAATACCTACCGTACCAAAATGTATGAAACAGCTGATTTTTTGCGATTTCAGGGTTGGTCCCACAGAAAAAGTTGCTCATATTCATTCATAGGTACTATCACCCCGTTAAGGCCTGCCGGGTTTAAGAAAAACACCCTGTATAACCCTGTAATAACAAGAATCGTAAGTTGATCAATTTCCTAGTTAGTTTATAAACATTCGCGAAATCACAAGCGGCAGGAGAAATGTATTATTTAACGTATACATTTCTGGTAATTGATCAATTTACGGCGTCTCGCGGTAAAATGATCCGGCGAACGCTGATTGGTTGAATGTCTTACTTACTTTGACATGGCTTTTTTAAATTTTATAATTGTTATATATAGGTTGGAAATCAAACTGATTTTTTAAAAATTGTTACAATAAAAAGTGATTTTTAATTTATATTGGTTGTTTCATTTGTACCTAAAAATTGTGTTGAACAAAACCAGGGATTATATTCAATTCTTTTACTGTTTCATTTATATATTAATGTACTGAAGTGTCCCGGAAGATGTCCCGAAAAAAAAAGTTGTCGTAAGGAAGTCTCCGATTCTTGTCTCTGTTCTCTCGCGAAGTTTAGGTAAATATACTCCGGTCGTTCCGATCACTGATAATAACACACATAGTAGTAATACCGTAACAATAAATTCTAACCCCAGGTGAACTCTTTAATTTACCGGAAACGAAAGTATCCTAAATGTTGACCAGTGATATGAGCTACCCCTACACAAAAAAAAATTTGGTCCACCCGCTTCGGAAACTAATTTGTACAACCAGACGGACAAACAGACGCAGAAAAATAGACAAACAGTGAACCAAGAAAAATAAAAAGTTTTATTTCACTTCTTACATCATACTGGCTCGGTTGTTAGCATTTTATTTTATTGTAGGTACAGTAATTCAACTTCTACAATTTTAATAATATTTTGATTATTTTCCATAAGTAAGTATTTATTATTTAATATGAAACTTGATGATCTGAAATCTTGATGAGCTCCAATTAAATAGAGGTGTAACAAAAAAAAGAACACTGAATGACTCGACCAACTTATTTCAGTATGAAGATATGGCTGACCGCTTGTGAGGACTGAGTGAGCACACGTTTAACTAAATATCTTTCATTCAATCGCATTACAAAAAGAAAACCTTGTTTTTACAATTGTTTTAAACCTTTAACTAAATGATAAATATACATTTAATTGAATCTGGAGCTGCTCACCTGGTGGAAACGCAGACAAATTTTTTTGGTCCTTTCGTATTTAACATAGTTATTGTAGTTACAAGTTTGGAAAAGTTTATTAATTGATTTCTCACATTTGACTTTTGGTCACTTAATGAGTTCTTGCAATAAGCCGACGCTTTAAAGTCTAACGTTTCATAGCTAGAGGCTTCCAAAGTGGTAAAATGGGCGTCCCCCCCCCTCTAACTTCTAAACCAAGCAAGTGTAAATTTAAAAAATATATATAATTTAGATCATAGCAAATACTTTCAATGAAAATTGGTTCAGACGGGATTGAACGAGAAGTTTTTGAGATATAGCACATTTTCAACAACCGCAAACATAACTTTGTACTTCATACAAAAACACTATGAAAAACAAAGTTATATTTGCGGTCAACAAAATATTGTGGTATTTCACTAAGTAGAAGTAAGTGGATTACCTAATTCAGTTACAGTTGGCACGGAACCCTCAGTGCGCGAGTACGACTCGCACTTGGCCGGTTCTTTATTTGGATTACGGCGTTCAAAGTTTGACCTTGATCTATAAATTATGATCATTGAGAAGTAGACTTAGATGGAAATGCACTTTCTTAAAGTCAACGATTAAAATACTCAAAGTTATTCAAGAATGTTTGCATGGTAGCTAAATCTAATTATACAGGGTGTGGCGTAAATAGTGGTCCAAAGCAAAAGATACACGGTACGCTGAAGCACCATATAACAGTATTTAAAAAAAAAATATGTACAGGGTTTTCAAAAAAAAATTTTTTTTTTAAATCGTTACCTTGCCTTACAAATTTGGTTATAATTTCCAAAAATGACGGTATTTTTTATGCAGTTTTTTTAGTATTATTGGTTATTACATGTACTTAGTGTTTCATTTGGTTTTTATTTACAAACTGTTTTTTTTTTTTTTTTTAAATAAGTGTTTTTCAAAAACCAATACTCACTGCTAGCAAATCGTTTGACTTTAAATGCTTTTGGTGCAAAAAAATGTACTTACCACACTGTCAGTGCCCATAAATATTTTTAAAAAATGTCCATCTTTTGCAGATTCTAAAATGGTGCAACAATAAGTGTTAAGACTTACAGAAAAAAAGTTATTACTTTTCGAAACAAAAAGGAACCTAATTAAGGAAAACAATTTTTTAAAAGTTAGGTACATTACAAGTGTTGTAAATTTTTCTGGACCTATTATTCAGTTCTTTCTTAAATTTTAGGTCTTAAATTTTAGGTTACTTTAGTGACAGAAAAACATTTTACTGAAATCGTCTTTATTAAAAACAAAAGTCTTAAAAAAAATATATTTTTTTTTGAAAACCCTGTACATACATTTTTTTTTAAATACTGGTATGTGGTGCTTCAGTGTACAGTGTATCCACACCTTTGCTTTGGACCACTATTTACGCCACACCCTGTATACGTGAGAAAATTAATAAATCCAGTAATAAAATTAAAGAGACTTGGAATATTACTTGGAATATTTTTATACATACTTAACCTAAATATAACATAAGAATTAAGTATACAGTTTTAAATATTTTAAAGAAAATAATAACTTAGTACAACATGTACCTATATTGTAAATATTATTATTTTTTACTGTTCTGCGTTTATTGTTGAATTGCCGCATCCAGTATGCAAGTGCGCTCACTAGCTTCTTACATCCGTGGTTGCTTGGTGAGTTCCAACAATTTTCATTTCTACCCGACACATCCTATTATATTAAATATTTTTACGTACGCTCAAGTAGATAATTACTGTAAAATCTATTACTTAGATAGACACTGTTTAAATGTAGAATAGTGTTTGTATAGTTTTTAGTATTATACTCGCCGCGGTCTTGCCGCGTTTGGCTCGTTTTCGCTGTTCCGCAAAAAAATGATCAATAAATGGTTTGCAATCTGTGTACTGTGAAGTGTTAGTGAACATTTAGTGCATTGGACCTTAATTTAAACGGCAGTAACTAAAACAACACATCTAGTGCTTCAGTTAGTGTCCTTTTAATCCAGACTAATCCTAAATTATATGGTAATCGTTCTCAATATACCCCACAACGGGCCACATAACATCTACGAGCGACCTTTTGAAGTAAACGCATAAGCGACGAGTTCCGCACGGCGCATACGACCTTTTCGACGCGAACACTTCAAGACGCAGTGTACTGGGAGCATTTATTGCCGGGCGACTGGCTGTTGCTAGATTAATTCACTTCTTCAGAGGGAATTAATTGCCGAGCACCTTTGAGGACATCACGCGAAGTGTTTTTTTTTTTTTTGGTTGCATATTTTGACACGTTTTTTTTTTCTTTCCTTAAAACAATGGCGGATTCCATACATGAGTGGGGGTGCTGCAACCTCGACGAGGAAAACGAAAAATGTATTGAGTGCAAGATGTGCAACAAGGCATTTCATCATGATTGTATGAATCTGGACTTAACCAGCGATCTTTCCTCTTGGACATGTCCCATCTGTGCTGCAAAAAAGCCGAAATCAAAAAATAATGATAACACTCCAGTATCAGCTACAAGGTCTAAGAACAAAACACCTGCGCGCTCTGCCAAGAGGCCAGCTTTGGGATCACCGGCTACCGAAGCATCGTCTCCAGTAACGGAGGATGCAGTACGTTCAATAATACAGGAGCAGTTTGAAATCATGTTTGGAAAATTTTCGCTCTCTATGAAGACGACACTAAATGAAGAACTAAAATACATACGCGAAGAAATAAGGGAAATCAATGAATCAGTAACGTTTATAAGCAATCAATATGAAGATATTCTTAAGAGAAGTGAAGAGAATAATGAAAAGATGAAACAATTGGAAGAAAAAAACGAAAAGATGTGTCGAGAGTTAAAGGATATGTCATCACGCATGAATATATTAGAACAAAATGCACGAGCGAGCAACATTGAGATACAGTGTGTTCCTCAGAAGAATAATGAAAATATTATCAGTATTGTTACACAATTGGGGAAAATAATTAACTGCGAGATCAAAGAGGACAGTATCTCTCAATGTTCGCGAGTCATGAAAACTAACACAAATACTAACCGCCCAAAATCAATAATAGTACAGTTTAACACCCCTAAAGTGCGAGACACGTTCCTTGCTGCAGTTATCCGTTTCAATAGAATGAAGCCACTGGGGGATAAACTTAATACCGAACATCTTGGGTTTACCGGCACAAAGTCCCCAATTTTTGTCTTGGAGCACCTAAGTCCTAGTAACAAGTCACTACATGCAGCCGCTCGTATCAGGGCCAAAGAAAAGGGCTACAAATACGTTTGGATCAGAAATGCACGTATTTACGCAAGGAAGGCAGATGACTCCGAATACATACTCATACGAGACACAGAATCACTAAATAAAATTGTTTAGGTGTGGTGATAGATGTTTAAGAGCTGGTTATTTATTGTGAAACTAAGCAAAATTCACTTCGTTAAGCATATATTACCAAAACACAGGTGGTTTACGAACCAAAATTGAGGACGTGTACCGCTGTGTAGCTTGCTCCCACTATGACATTATTGTAATTACAGAGACTTGGTTACACGAAAATATTCTGGACAGTGAACTTTTTTGTAACAGATATGTCGTATTTAGGCGTGACAGGAAAACTTCTGGTTTTCATAATACTAAAGATGGAGGCGGTATCCTAATAGCTGTTAGCAAAAGGTTTAGCGTCAAAAGAATGAGCGCTTGGGAAAGCAAGTGCGAGGACTTATGGGTGACGATTGAATCAGGGACTAGTTTTAAGATAGTAATATGTGTGCTTTACATGCCTCCACCTATAAAAAGATCGATCTTTGATCATTTTTGGAACAATTTTAACTCCATTGCTATAGCTGAATTGAATCGTTTTAACACTATACTGATCGGTGATTTCAATATGAGACTTATAGATTGGACCCGGGTAGATAGTGATATGGATACACTAGATTATCCGAGAATATGTAAAGATCTTATTAATCATGTCAATATAAATAGTCTCAAACAATGTAATAATGTTCTCAATGTTCATAACAAAATTTTAGACCTGGTTCTTACTGATATACCCGATGTAAAAGTCGAAGAAGCTGCAGATTGTCTCAGTAAAATCAACCCTATCCATCCTCCACTGGAGATAACTCTAAAATCAGATACAGTGATCTCTCTTGAGCCGATTAAGTCTCCAAGATTAAATTTTTACAAAGCTGACTACAGTGCTATTAAATCTAAACTCCATACAATCGACTGGTCGGAACTATATCGCAATATTTGCGATCCTAACAAAATGCTTCATATTTTTTATGACATAGTAGGTAGGTTGGTGCATGAATATGTCCCGTCAACTGAACCTAGAAGCTGTCACAGACCTCCATGGATAAGCAACAAATTGCTTCGATGCTTGCGTGAAAAACGAAAATACCTTAAAAGATACCATCAATATAAAAACCCAATGGACAAAATATCATTGCGAATTTGTAGTAATCGTTGTGAGAAGTTGTCGAGGGTATGCTACGCTGCATACATAGATCGTATCGAGGATAGCATAACGAAACACCCAAAATACTTCTGGTCGTATATAAAAGCAAAACGTAACAAGTCAAGCAACTACCCTGCCACAATGTCTGATGGCACAAAAACTGCCCACACAGGCAGCGACATTTGCGATATGTTCGGATCATACTTTTGTTCGGTATATACTCAACGCAACACAGACGACTACGATATTCAGTCTTCAGAGTTCTTGTGCAGGTTGATTAATAGCTCGGACTGTTTTGCTGAAGTCAGTTTTAGTAAAGACGTCATTATTGACAAGCTCCATAAATTAGACATTGAAAAAGGTTCAGGGTATGACGAAATTCCTCCCATTTTAGTCGTAAAATGTGCCGAGGAGCTGGCGATTCCCTTGACCTATATTTATAACGCCTCACTGAGTTTAGGAATTTTTCCTGACCAGTGGAAAGTGGCAAAAGTTGTTCCTATTCACAAAACGGATTCTGACGATATTGTCAATAATTACCGGCCGATATCTTTACTTCCTACACTTGCCAAGGTTTTCGAGTCACTTGTATGCCCTCTGATTACTAATCACTTTAAAAAATATTTATCGAATCACCAGCATGGATTTACCCCATTAAGATCTACTTGTAGCAATTTATTGTCCTTTATAGAGCTTGCCCTTGAATCAGTAGATCAGAATAAACAGGTCGATGTTGTTTATTCTGACTTGAGTAAGGCCTTTGATAAGGTACCACACAATGTTCTCGTCCTAAAGCTTTCAGCGTACGGTTTTTCTGGCGCTCTTCTCAAATGGCTCAAATCGTATCTGAAAAACAGATCCTTCTATGTGGTAGTTGATGGTTACAAATCAAAATTACTTAAGATAACCTCCGGTGTGCCGCAAGGTTCACACCTTGGACCGGTTCTTTTTAATATCTTTATTAATGACCTTCCCGCTTACTTTGATTACGCAACACCTTTTATGTTCGCCGACGATTTGAAAATGATGCGAACTATAGAAAACGATGAAGACGCAGAAAACTTACAAAGGGACATTAATAAGTTGACTGGTTGGTGTGCTGAAAATAGCATGGAATTGAACGTAAAAAAATGCTTTCAAATCACACTCACTCGCAAGCAGGATCCGATTGTGTTTAGCTATAATATTAATGGCACAAAACTTAACAAAGTCAACGTCATCAAGGATTTAGGAGTACTGATCGACCAGAAGCTTACATTTGTGCCTCACATTGACTTTACGCTTAAAAAAGCATCCAAATCTCTAGGATTCATAATTAGAAACACCAAATCTTTCAAAAAAAGCAACAGCAAAATTCATCTTTTCAACTCACTAGTCCGCAGTATTGTGGAGTATTGTGCGGTAGTATGGAGACCACATTACGCAACACACAGTCTTAGAATCGAAAGGATACAAACACGCTTTCTAAGTCACCTATCATATTCTGCAAGTATCTCAAAAAAAGTCAGATCTTACAAAAAGCGATTAGCGCATTTCAAATTTAAATCCTTAAAAAGTCGCAGAAATTCCTCTGACCTTATATTTCTATATAAAATTCTTAATGGTTTAATCGACAGTCCTGACATTCTTTCAAAAATTAACTTCAAAATTCCCTACAAATATCCGAGACATCCTATCGATATTTTTAGTCCACCATTTAGAAAAGCTGTGTTTGGCGCCAATAGCCCGATCCCCAGAATGTGCAGATTATATAACAAACATAAAAAAGATATTGATACATTTGGCGTATCCTTGCATAAGTTTAGGAACCAGGTCCGAAAAATGAACTTCGATTAGTCTGTTTCTTAAATTTTGTAATTAGACTATACTCATTTAGTTTATCTAAATTCATATTATTTCTTGTTATTTAATATTTAACTGCATGATGTGTTTACCTTTAAAAAAATTGTACACTTAGATGTAGAAAGTTTTTATGTACTATATTTGCAATTAATAGTGTGTCAATTGCTGGTAAACTAAATAAAAAAATAAAAAATAAATAAAATAAAATATTATCTTGTTTTCTCTGTAAGTGAATATGTATTCTTTAAGAGAAATAAAGTTCTTCTTAAACCGTTAAACCGTATATTTTCTTAATCTGACAAAAATGTTGGTGGGTTCTCTTAATCTGACCGGAAAGGTTTATTGGTTTATTTTTTTTTCCTTTTCTCTTTTTTTTATAATAATTCTTCACTTCGTTTAGCTTACAGTACGTCCAAAAAACAATTTGAGGATCAACAGGCTATTGAATAATATACATACATAAAACTGTACATGTTAATAATACTTTTGTATACAGATACGCGCAACTTTTTCCGAGTCCACGAAAATTGTCGAGAAGCTTTAGAAAAAAAAAGTTTTTGAGATATAATAAGAGTAACATTATTTAATCATCGTTATTTCATATCATTTTTTTTAACGTCCTCAGTTTTCAAGATATACTCAAAAAACGGGAGTTTGAGTTTTTATGATGCTTCAAGGCAAAAAGTTGTAACTTAGGACAAAAAATAAAATGAGACCTTTTTTGTGTAAAATAAAATTACTTTTTTGTTTATTTAAACTTTTTTTTGTAAACTTTCTTTTTTTCGTGACTTATATGCCGCAACGCGTTTTACGGAAGACGAAATGGCTCCTTCACACTCTCGGTCATGCGGAAACCGGCAGATTTTGTATTTTTAGTACGTTTAAGATTATATTCTTCAAAATAAAAAATAAATAAAAAACCGCGCTGGAGAATGGCGGATTAACGTTTTTTTTTACAAGTTCGCGAACTCGGCGGCGTCAAGGACTTATCGTCAGATTAGTTAAATTTAGTTAAAACACTAAAATCAACCCCCAATATCTTAATCTGACGCGCTCGAGTATTTCAGACTATCGATTTTTTTTTACTTATCTGATCGTCTATCCTAGGCGCGCGTCACTACATATAGAGCTAAATACTTTACAAGGTTGTTCTATTAGGTCCAAGGTATCTCTCATATCTTAAACTGCCACGCTCGAGTATTACCGAAAATTCCCCTATTCGCCTCCCTAACTATCAATATTGGGACCTTTGCTGTTTTTGATCTATATTAATGACCTTCCTTTTTATTCAAAGGACTCCTGTGAGATAGTTTTGTGTGCTGATGATACATCTTTAGTCTTCAAATCAAGAAGAGGCGAAAAATCATTTGACAATGTTAGCAGAGCTCTCTCTAAGGTATTAAATTGGTTCACTAGCAATAACTTGCTTCTTAATACAAAAAAGACTAAATGTATTAAATTCACCATGCCTAACGTGAAGCAAGCTACCACAGAAATTGTACTCAATGGTGAAAAATTAGATCTATCAAACTCCACTGTTTTTCTGGGCATTACATTGGATTCGAAATTGCAGTGGGGACCACATGTTGACGCTCTGGCTGGGAGACTCGCTTCAGCTGCCTTTGCGGTTAGAAAAATTTGACATTTAACTGATGTTGAAACAGCAAGGCTTATATATTTTAGTTACTTTCATAGTATAATGTCTTATGGTTTTCTCTTGTGGGGTTCTGCTGCGGACATCGATACCATCTTTATTTTATAGAAAAGAGCCATCCGTGCGATTTACAAACTTAGTCCCCGCGAATCCCTAAAATAATTCTTTAAGGAAATTAACATCCTCACTGTTGCTTCTCTATACATATTTAATAATATCATGTACGTACGCAAAAATTTAGATTTTTTCATGAAAAAAGTGGCATACATTCGTGTAACACACGACATAAAAACAAACTTGTCATTCCAAACTTCAGGTTAGCCAAAACAATGAATTCATTCCTGGGATATTGTGTTAAATTTTTCAACAATATACCTAATAATGTCATCGAACTACCAATTCATAAATTTAAGTTACATGTCAAAACTACCCTAACGTCGAAGGGGTATTATAAAATTCAAGACTATCTTAATGACGAAAATGTATGGACAGTCCAGCCTGCACCAAACTGATGTACCTACCTGTTTATTTTGATTTGTATCATTTTTGAGGCAGCTAGTGGTGACTGAGTTTGTTCAGCACTTGCCGAATTGTCTGTGTTTTTTTCTCGAAGCGCTAGTAGGCCCCAAAAGATAAGGAGACATGTTCTAGCCCCATATGGGCCAAAATTGATTGATATTACACTAATTATTGACGTTCATAAGTGGCATTTTGTGTCCTAAGTTGAATAAATTATTTTGATTTTGATTATTCTCGAAAACAACTTCAACATCAATATGTGTTGTTATTTATTTAGTGGACGCATTAAGTGTTTTGGCATTAGTGTATCGTCTGGCGCATTATTTACCAGTAAACCATCGGTCTTGTTGACTAGCCCTCACACCTCACCAAATGGGCACATACATAAGTTAACTAGGTAATGTATTTCAAGGTTAATGGAGTACTATGACCACACGACCCTCCTCTTTTGCTATGTTCTTTAGTTTTTTTGGATGTTAATTCTTGCATCTGCATGCTTCAGTCACGCATTTAAATCTAAGATTGAATCATCATTAAAAACTTCATGAAATTAATCAAGCTATTCATCTATTCTACCTACACGATTTTAGCGGAAAATTCATTAGCAACCGTATAATATGAAATTAATGAGTAGGTAGTTATTAACCCAATCATGAGATACCTATATTACCTACTTAGAACCTATACCTTGCATATCCTATGCAAATTATGTAATTGAAATCCTGCAGTAACTTGAAATGTGAAGCAGAGATTGTATGGTACAATTCGTACCTCACTATTGACAGTTTAAGTCATCAGAAATGATGCTGCTCATTATCTATACCTACCATGATTTTCCAACATCCATTTGTCAAAAGAAAAATCAGAATCAGGAAGTTTATTTGCAAGAATACATACATAAAATAAGGTTTTTAAATATAAACAAAGTAAATAATTACTCGACCTTGTGTCGCTCAATTCCCGAGCAAAACCATGTTTTTTTTTATAACGGCGTTCTACAACCACCAACCTTGTATGCTTTACTAATTTTGTGCTTGAAAAAATGCAGGGAGGTGGGCAGGTTGACGTGATCTACACCGATTTTGAAAAAGCCTTAAGATCGGTTGGATCACGGGATCCTGCTCAACAAACTTCAGGTATTAGGCATTCATGGTGATTTACTCCGACGGATAAAATCATATTTATCAAACCGCTCCCAGGCAGTTGTAATGGGTGAACATCGCTCTGACTATGTTTCCATACCTACGGGCGTGTTACAAGGCTCGCATTTGGGCCCCCTTTTTTACAACGCGTATTTATACGATTTAGGTTCGTGCTTAAATAGTTCCGAGTTTCTCATGTATGCGGATGATAAAAAAATATTTTGCAAAATTAATACTAAACAGGACTGTGTGTTATTGCAAAAAGATTTGGACACATTATATGAGTATTATAATAAAAATAACATTACAGTCAACGCATCCAAGTGTGAGTGTATTATGTTCACGCGAAAGCAAAACTGTATTGTCCAAAATTATCATTTTCACGGTACCCCAATTAACAGAAAACAGGGTGGGGTGTTGGAGATCTAGGTGTACATTTTGATCACAAAATGGTATTTGCAGATCATATTGATTCTATTATAAAATCATATAAAAACTTGGGCTTTGTGATGCGTATATGTAAACCGTTCTCGAAGTTATCTGTAATTAAAATAGTGTACGCCGCATATGTGAGAAGCATATATTTGAATATGCTTGTCAGGGGTGGTCTCCTCAGAACGCTACTTATAAAAATCGAATAGAGCAAATCCAAAATATTTTGATCAAGCATTTAAATTTTCGATGTCGTAAGGCTATTAAAAACTACGAAGAAGGTTGTACTGAACACGACCTTTTGACCCTGGAGTAGAGACGTGTTATTTTGGATATGGGACTTCTTTATGAAATTGTTAATAGTAGAACTGATGCTCCTCATTTTTGTCGAAATTAACATTTCGTACACCGAAATAACGCACTCGTAACACTCCACTTTTTGATGTTCCACCTTCACACACCAAATATTTCCAAAACCCGGTACTGCTGCGTATAGCTAAATCATACAATACACGTTTTAATGATATAGATATTTTTAATTACTCAAAACAAAACCCAAATTCAAAGCTAAAATGATTGAAGTGCTGAAGTAATCATTGTGCTAACTGAACGCAAGTCTAAATTCACCAATGAATGATAATAGTCTCTCGGTGCACAATGTTTGTTATTAAATTGTACCTTATTTTTTTTTGCATACTTAATTGCGTTTTTTTATTGCACCCTTAATTACCTATATTTTAAATATTTACAAATAATAACATAAAAAAGGTTATTGAGTGTGTAATATTCAATTTATAAATGATTGAAAATGTGTCACTTTTAATGTGTATAATGTATTACTCATAGTATTTTAGTGCTTACTTACTGATTTTTAGATAAGGGAAATCTGTAATTGGCCATACCCTGTGTGTTAAAACTATACGTAAGTGATAAAAATGTATAACAGCACATTTCCTCAATAAACAACAAGACTAAAACAACAACAACAATAAATGTATTCAGCCTGCAAGCTGACGTACAAATTTTAACGAATAATTGACACATACTCGTAATTCTTTGATGTAATGCTCTAGGTAGGTACTCTTTAACACTATATATACAATCCAGCTTTAGCCATTCGGTAAGCTTTTTTTAATGGTAGACCTTATATATAACATCTCTATATCTCCAGGTAGGCGGTTAAATATTAAAATGTATTCTTGTATAGTCAAAGTCAAAAATAATTCATTCTATTTGGGACACAAAAGGCCACTTATGAACGTTAATAATTAGTGTAATATCAATCAATTTTGGCCCGTATGGGGCTAGAACATGTCTCCATATCTTTTGGGCCCTACTAGCGCTTCGAGACAAAACACAGACAATTTGGCAAGTGCTGAGAAGAAACGCCGGAACAAACTCAGTCACCACTAGCTGCCACAAATCAAAATAAACAGGTAAGTACACCAGTTTGGTGCATCGGTCTATCAACTTGTGACAGGGAATTTTCTACAGGTTCTTAAATTTAGGCTCTTTTTGCTAAGGATTAATTAAACTACGTTTTAGAACAAGTCTGGGTGCATTACAATCACACATCACTTAGTGATGTGTATGTCATTCTTAAAGAGCGTATGCGTTGAATAATTAAAATAATATTATTTTTTCTCGAAGTACACTTTCTTATTATCTGAATTGACACTATTTTGGACTGTCCATCTAAATATTAATCTTCTACTATGTGTATGTTTATTATTCCATAATTATGTATTAGTACATAACTATGTATACGGTATTTATGTAATAAGTAGTATGTATGTTTATGTTTTGGTTTGAATACCTATTGTAGTTTTAACCCTTCCGAATCATAGTCAAGCTCTCACTTTTGCCCTTCTCTCACTTTCTCTGTATATACCTATGGTTGACTGGTAGAGAATGCTTTTAGCATTAAGTCCGCCATATGTACCTTTTGTTTGTCCATGAAGTGTTTTAAATAAATAAATAAAAATTAATTTTATAAAATTAATTTTAATTCTTATTTCTAAAGGATCTTGACCAAAACACTATAGAAAATTAGCCCACTTTGCGTCTGCATGCGTCTTTACAAAATGTTCGGATAAAATATATAAATATTTGAAAAAATACAGACACGAAATATATTTTTTTAAACAATTGGGAGTTTACGAGGAATTCAATGGCAGATCAGACATTTTATGGGTATGTTTTGTGATTGCAGAGTTATTACACCTCACCTACATTAATTTTGATACATTCAGAAGTAATTGTTATACTTATTTTACTAAAGTAATTCAATTCTTATTTACTTAGTTACCCTTAAAATACCAGTGCAATTATAATTCAAACAAGTTTTTTTAATAATTGGCCATACCCTGTGTGTTAAAACTATACGTAAGTGATAAAAATGTATAACAGCACATTTCCTCAATAAACAACAAGACTAAAACAACAACAACAATAAATGTATTCAGCCTGCAAGCTGACGTACAAATTTTAACGAATAATTGACACATACTCGTAATTCTTTGATGTAATGCTCTAGGTAGGTACTCTTTAACACTATATATACAATCCAGCTTTAGCCATTCGGTAAGCTTTTTTTAATGGTAGACCTTATATATAACATCTCTATATCTCCAGGTAGGCGGTTAAATATTAAAATGTATTCTTGTATAGTCAAAGTCAAAAATAATTCATTCTATTTGGGACACAAAAGGCCACTTATGAACGTTAATAATTAGTGTAATATCAATCAATTTTGGCCCGTATGGGGCTAGAACATGTCTCCATATCTTTTGGGCCCTACTAGCGCTTCGAGACAAAACACAGACAATTTGGCAAGTGCTGAGAAGAAACGCCGGAACAAACTCAGTCACCACTAGCTGCCACAAATCAAAATAAACAGGTAAGTACACCAGTTTGGTGCATCGGTCTATCAACTTGTGACAGGGAATTTTCTACAGGTTCTTAAATTTAGGCTCTTTTTGCTAAGGATTAATTAAACTACGTTTTAGAACAAGTCTGGGTGCATTACAATCACACATCACTTAGTGATGTGTATGTCATTCTTAAAGAGCGTATGCGTTGAATAATTAAAATAATATTATTTTTTCTCGAAGTACACTTTCTTATTATCTGAATTGACACTATTTTGGACTGTCCATCTAAATATTAATCTTCTACTATGTGTATGTTTATTATTCCATAATTATGTATTAGTACATAACTATGTATACGGTATTTATGTAATAAGTAGTATGTATGTTTATGTTTTGGTTTGAATACCTATTGTAGTTTTAACCCTTCCGAATCATAGTCAAGCTCTCACTTTTGCCCTTCTCTCACTTTCTCTGTATATACCTATGGTTGACTGGTAGAGAATGCTTTTAGCATTAAGTCCGCCATATGTACCTTTTGTTTGTCCATGAAGTGTTTTAAATAAATAAATAAAAATTAATTTTATAAAATTAATTTTAATTCTTATTTCTAAAGGATCTTGACCAAAACACTATAGAAAATTAGCCCACTTTGCGTCTGCATGCGTCTTTACAAAATGTTCGGATAAAATATATAAATATTTGAAAAAATACAGACACGAAATATATTTTTTTAAACAATTGGGAGTTTACGAGGAATTCAATGGCAGATCAGACATTTTATGGGTATGTTTTGTGATTGCAGAGTTATTACACCTCACCTACATTAATTTTGATACATTCAGAAGTAATTGTTATACTTATTTTACTAAAGTAATTCAATTCTTATTTACTTAGTTACCCTTAAAATACCAGTGCAATTATAATTCAAACAAGTTTTTTTAAATATAAACTACAAAGACGCAATCTGGGCCCGGCTTTGGTCAATATCCTTTAAATGAGTAAGCAAGTTGTTCGGGCCTTAACAATTTAACTGAAGATAACTTAATACTGTGTTCGCCTTTACCTTTGTGTAACTAGGTTTTATTCATCCAACAACATTTTGTTTTTATAACTAATGGAAAGCCTATCATTGGCCTTAATATCTGTAAAATTCTTTATGTTAATACTTATGTAAACGCTGTTGGTTTTCCAATAAATATAAAATAAAATAAAGCTTAGGACTATAAAATAGAACTTCTTGTAAAAAATCCTGCGACTGATTATTTTGCCTTGTCTCTCCATTCCAAACTTTAACTTACATGTCCGATCTTTAAGGGTAAGCGAAGGCAGCTCATCTGAGTCAGTGAGTTGTTATTATTACGTATATAGAAGCTATGCCAAAAAATGTCTCATAAATACGACGACAAGATAAGACGTAGGTATTCCTTTATAGAAGAAGTCCCACATCCCATAGCAAACAGAGATGAAACATATTTTTAAGAATCTGAACAATAACATATTTAAAAAAATATGGCATACCCAATATCACCATTTTTATGGACTGACATTTAAAAAAAAATTGCTGTAAACACTCGTCCAGGGGCTCTGGTCAATTTTCTTTATTTTGATTTAATTTACTTCATGATTATTGAATATACTTTATAGCATGAAAATATGTTTATTTTCATTCGTTTGTTTCGATTTTTTCTTGAATTAACAAAAATCTCATTAACATCACAGTTTTATTTAGCGTGAGACTATTAGTGATACCGACACGAACCGAGTAGCGCCTCGACGCTGCGGCGGCGGCTGTCGAAAAGCAAGAGAATAATGTTTCAGTTGTTCTGATGTATATTATATTTTATTATATAAATATTGTCCCAGGAAATTGGTACGAAAAATTGCGGTTATCTGGAATGTTACCTTGTAATCTTATATATATATATATATATATATATATATATATATATATATATATTTTCATGTGTTTTCGAATTTCAACTTTCTCACCTCGTATCTCAACCGCTCGCACCGCTATCTTGAAAAAATGGCGTCCAATAGTACTTTTTAGACGATATCTCCTTTTTGGCTCGTTTACGATAAAAATATTTACCACAAAATTTAAGTTGAGAAAAATTTCCTTCATTTACTGTTTTGCAAAAAAAAACATAAAATCCATAGTTTCAGTGTAGAAGCTCCGCATAGTGTCAAGTTACTCGGGTTTTTGCCGAATTAAATTTTGGCGTTGTATTCCTTTATTGCTTATAAAAAGAGAAAATAGAGTTCTAAAAATGCGTTTCCCATCCATATATTATATGGAAACGATACCAAATATCACCTGTAAGGTCTGCTAGACCTATGATCCCTGTGAGGTAGATGCGAACTATTCCCTCCTCCTTCTTACCAGACACTACTGGAGTTACAAGAGGTGCCTCTTGAGTATAGGGTTTAATTAGCTCAGAGGACTATCACGTACGTCTATGCAAAGCAACATCCTTTTTTGATGATCCAAAAGGTAGTGTTTGACAAAATACTGCAGCAGTCCTATACTCTTTCAAGATGGCGGCGCGAGCGGCTGAAACACGAGGTGGCAAAGTTGAAATTCGAAAAGAACACATCAAAATCTATATGAAAACTCATTTTCAAAACTCCCCAAAAACATTCCAGGCATAACTACCAATTTTTTTGTTACAAAATCCTATTTTTATACCACTGGGTTGGCGGTACATATTTTATCAGATTTTCACTATTAATATAAACGGGTTTTAATACCAGTCTCTGAACGAATTAATTAGCCTATTTTCATGTCAGACCGTAAAAAAACCGGCCAAGTGCGAGTCGGACTCGCGCACTGAGGGTTCCGTGCCAACTTTAACTGAATTAGGCAATCCACTTACTTCTACTTAGTAAAATACCACAATATTTTGTTGACTGCAAATATAACTTTGTTTTTCATAATGTTTGTATGAAGTACAAAGTTATGTTTGCGGTTGTTGAAAATGTGCTATATCTCAAAAACTTCTAGTTCGATCCCGTCCGAACCAATTTTCGTTGAAAGTATATGTTACGATCTACATTACATATTTTTTTCAAAATTTATACTTGCTTGGTTTAGAAGTTAGATGAGGGGGGGACGCCCATTTTACCACTTTGGAAGCGTCTAGCTATGAAACGTTAGACTTAAAAAGAAAATAGTTTTAGAAACCTCCGTGTTATTTTAAAAGACCTATCCATAGACACCCCACACGCATAGGTTTGACAAAAAAATTTTTTTTTTGGTTTTAGTTTCATGTATGGGAGCCCCCCCTTTAATCTCATTATTTTCTTATTTTTTGTATGAGAATCGGTAAGCGGTTAACAGGATACATCTTCCTACAAAATTTCAAAAGTGTAATGCTAATAGTTGCAGAATAAAATGGCTGTGACATACGGACGGACAGACAGACAGACAGACTTGAAGAAACTATAAGGGTTCCGTTTTTTGCCATTCGGCTACGGAACCCTAAAAATATGGTAATGAGTACCTATGTCATTTTTCTACAAGTTTTAAAAAAAACCAGCCAAGTGCGAGTCGGACTCGCGCACTGAGGGTTCCGTGCCAACTTTGACTAAATTAGGGAATACACTTTTTTCCACTTAGTTACTAGCTAAAATACCACAATATTTTGTTGACAGCAAATATAACTTTGTTTTTCATAGTATTTGTATGAAAACAAAGTTATGTTTGCGGTTGTTGAAAATATGCTATATCTCAAAAACTTCTAGTTCGATCCCGTCCAAGCCAATTTTCGTTGAAAGTATTTGTTAAGATCTACATTATTTATATTTTTCAAAATTTACGCTCGCTTAGTTTAGAAAAAAGATTGAGGGGGGCGCCCATTTTACCACTTTGGAAGCGCCTATCTATCAAACCTTAGACTTTAATAGCTAACGGTTTAAGAAACATCAATGTCATTTTAAAAGACCTATCCATAGACACCCTACACGCATGGGTCTTACTAAAAAAATTGCACTCCGAGAGTGCCGGCAGAAGTGAAAACTTGAATATCAACGATGTGCATTTTTGATTTTTTGGAATAGAATACAATAATAATAATAATAATACAATAATAATAATAATAATAATAATAATAATAATAATAATAATAATATAATATTTTTATAGAATACAATATTTATTTATTGCGCTATCGTACACAAACATTACAATTTATATTATATTAAATTACATTAAAAAGTTTATCTCTCAGAAAAATCAACTTACATCCATAATTTCGCCAACCGTCTTACGGTTTTTCGATCAGCCCACGTGTCCTGACGCGAGTTTCACATTTTTCCCCCATCCCACAAAAGTGCTCAACGCCGCTAAAGAAGTTTTCACTTCAAAAATTTTTTTCGGTTTTAGTTTCATGTATGAGCCCCCATTAAATATCATTATTTTTTATTTTTTGTTTGAGAATCGTAAAACGGTTAACAGAATAAATTTTCCTACAAAATATCAACAGTGTGCATGCTTTTAGTTACAGAATAAAATGGCTGTGACATACAGACGGACAGACAGACAGACTTGACGAAACTATAAGGGTTCCGTTTTTTCCATTCGGCTACGGAACCCTATAAATGAGATATTTCATTTCATTAGGACGCCGATAGGGTATAGTACTTCTATGGTAGGACGTTAGGCATTTTTGGACTCTCTGAATTTCGAATATGTCTTTGAATGAGTTGATGACCGACCAGTGGTCAGTTCCATACGCTAGTAATAGTTAGTTCAATGATCTGTGTATTCAGATTCAGCAGAAACACATTACAGTCCCGTAGGTTTAAGTATATTGAGTTTGGCCACCACAACACAAACACAGTATGTCTGTTAATCACTGCTATTTATCGATCCTATACCTACGTATTACCTTCGAATCCAATGGTATTAAGATAATGCGAGCAAAAATTGCTTCCGTCTCACCAAGACACTTTTCTGAACCTCTTAATGGCTTCTATATGAGAACTTGTTCAAAGCATCGATCATCACGACCTTCCTCCAAGGGGTAAAGCTCGGCTCTTCATTTATACAGTGTGTTTGTATATTTTCTTGTCCCTTCTTAAACTTTTTGCCCTGCATCTTGTCTAAATAATACCACTGGAGCCAGGTTTTGATAGTGATGTTAAAGTGGCTTTTTGCTCCCTATGAGCAATTACCGTACCATTACCAGAAGCGTTGCCCCGCATGAAAAGCCAAGTGGTTAATTTGTGCTCTAGGTACGGTACCTAAGTACAAACATCCACATTCTTCCATGACGTCACGTCCCAAGCAAACCCGCCATGGGTAACTAAACGAGAAACATACGATAACGATTTTAATTGTTCCGCCTTTGATTGTTTTATAAACACGGTACTTGATTGACGGAGTTATAATCGTTATTTTGGTACACTCGCGCCGTTTGGTTATAAATTGTGGTTGTGTGCACGTGCTGGTCATTGCTAATTAATCTTTCGACGATGAAGGCTGTTGTGGTACTCGCTCTTTTCGCATTAGTTGCTGTTCAGGTATGCAACCCGGGTCTTAAACTTTTTGCGTCATAAAATCATCTTTAGAAGCAGTTTTACTTCACTTCCTCCTGGGATCCTGAAGTTATTAAGGATTTAATAGCCGTTCTAGGTAGAATTTTACACTGTTATTTGTAGATCATCTACTAGGCTACGCTGGAAATATTTTTTTGCAGGGTTTGACAGGACTTATATCTGACTTCATACTAACAATTGCCTCAATTCTAGTTATGCCAGTCGGCGCCAATGCCAGACGAAGAGAAGAAAGTAGATACGACGCCGCCACCAGTTGCAGCAACAGAACAAGCTACTAAGGCAACAGTGGAACATTCTGATGTAAGTTATATAATGCTATAGGCATAAATAAACTGATCGTTGTTGGGGCAGAAAAGACTGGAGACCTTTCGACCAAAGACGCGGCGTAGGATGGACAGACGACCTTGTAAAGATCGCAGAATCAAACTGGATGCAGACTGCTTGTGATCGGTCGCTGTGGAAAACCGTGGGGGAGACCTATGACTAGCAGTGGACGTCCTTTGATGATGATAATGACGAGTAAATCCTGATTTCTTAGACTATTTTCCTGTATTTTGGAGTCATGCTAAGTAAAGCGAGTGAGCAGGAGCTACTCGAAAGGTACGGACATGAACTCTGTGGGTCATGGGGTGGTGGTGGTGGGGTCTTTTAGACTTTAGTAAAATGCAGAACTTCATGAGGTTTGTTTGACAGCTGGCATTGTAAGAGTTTTTTTTCTATTTTATTTTGGACAAAAACAGTTTATTTACAAAGTGTCTAACTAAGGGTCGATTTTTCAATGGTCAGATAAAGCTTATCAAACAGAGACAGATTTTTAAAAATGACAGTTATACGTAATCGTCATTTTTTGCTGTCAATGAGGTAAAGTTTTCAAATTAGCCATATTGAATTTTGTTCGACGAATATTTCTTATCTGACTATTGACAAACATATGTGTTTGTTGACAAATCCGTTAGCAGGGATCGGCAGGTAGACAGTTTATTTCAGTCCTCTTACATCCTTTAGAGCGCTTTCACATTTAGGCGACTTACGCAGCGTAACGGTCGCGCGACAGTCGCGCTGCTGATAATTTCATACATTAGTTGTTGATTATGTACAGGCATCCCCTGATGCCGCGCTGCTGTTGCTCTAAAGATAAGGCGCACTTATTGCCGTTTTCTTCTTCTTATTTATACCCCAGGACCCAGTGATTGTTATGAATGGAACGGTGTATCTTTAACTGAAAGTAAGTCCGTTGAAATAATTCATAAAAATATGACACAGCACTGGGTATAGGTGAGAAATACATCAAAAAGAACCTAAGAGAGGACTGATATAAAAGTTTACGTATATCATACATCAACTGACCTTATTTAGCTGCAAGGTCTTATGTTCATGCATGGGTTTTCGCTACCAAATTCTTTGGGAAATCAGTAGGGAAGTAAGCAAACTGGGATTAACAGTTTAACGTGCCTTCTGAAGCACAGAAATGCTCATCATAATCCTCACTTTATAAATAGTCGCTAGTTTAAAATTTAAAATATAATGCTTTAGAATGTTTTTATCAACTCACAGTGTCATATTTTGTATTCATGAAGATGAAATAAGAAACCAAAAATTTGCGCACGGGCGGGACTTGAACCAGCAACCTTTTGGCAGACCGGGCCAAACGCTCTTACCAATTGAGCTACCGTGCTGTCAGTCTTGAATAAAAAGTCAGAAATTTGTTTTTTATTTCATCTTTATGAATTTAAATTATAAGTTATAGCTTTCGTTAGTTTAAAATATAAACGCAAGATTGCCCTTGGTGGTTTAGCCAGACATCTATCCAATTAAAATAAGAAGCGTCAAGATTTAACTCTGATTTCTAAGTTACTTATTAACTTTACAGGTAAAAACGGAGAAGAAAGCTGATGCCGGAGACACGACTCCTGCTCCAGCAGAGAAGAAGTCATAAGAGCTCACCTAGTAACGTTATTGTGATAGATCCCTATGTTTATCCACCTAGCTAGACGCCTTCGTAATCGGGACAGGCGAATGTAACATGCTAAAATAAATTTCATAACATTAAAGAATGTAATTTTATTTAATTTTGTTTTTATAGTGTTATGTCACTTATTTCATTTATCATCCTGCACAACTCCATAGTGAACATGAATTATTTCATGGCGTAGGAGGAACCCATCAGAATTTCATCACTGAGCAATGAGCAAATTAATGTCCAAAAGTCTTTGCGAAAAAACATAAGTTATACGTAGGTAGGAACCTATTTAGAACGGTGAAATAGCGAAGCGAGTTTGTCGTCTATGGATGAAATTGTTCTCAATTCCACCGTTGATCGTGACCCCAGATAAAATAATACTACTCGCGACCAACTTGTGATCTTCTGATCTGTCACATGACAGCTTCTTAAACGGTTTCTTTAAGGCGTCTACGCACATAACAGTGCCGGCACGTATCCATCAGTGTCCGTGAAAAATTGAATTGTACAGTGCGACATGTATTGTGTCTTTTGGCCGACGGCGAAAATCCGAACTAACACTGTCATCTGCGAAAATGCGAATGTCAGATCAAATAAGTAGTGTAGGCAAATCTCCCCAATCTTACAAGAGATTTCCCCATTTTTGACTGATGATTCACGTTCGTTACACTTTTATAAAATATAATGATTCTTTTTAAATACTGTAGAGCTTAACTCCTTGAATAAAGTTAAAATTCTCAATGGTTTTTATTTTATTGTTAATCAAATAGTTTTACAATGATAGAAACATACATATCTAACTATTACAATCATTACCGTTCCCATTTGTATTAGTCGGGAAAACAATATAAGGTAATAAATAAAAAGACCGTAATGACAAATTAAACTACCTGAATCAAGGGAGATTATCTTACACTGGCTAACCTCATAGAATGCTAGCGCCCCTGTCAATGTCATCTTTTGGCCAGAAGATCCTTTTCCCACTGTTTAGTGGAAGTTGTAAGCAAAAAAAACGCAAATCGATGTACAATTTAAGCTGTTTGGCACACCCATGATTTTGACCCGAACAACCTAAAAAATCTTCAGTAGCGGGTTCACCAAATATTTTGTATGGGTAATTTACAAAAAATATCTTCACAAACACACACGGTGTTATAATTTAATAGTGATTTGTAAGGCGCTTTCAAAAATCACTACATTACCTACAGTTTTATTTATTGAACCAAAAATATTTTTTAAACGATACCAAGTTTGGGCTCCTCCACGCACAATATGGCTGATGTTTTGTTTTTACCAAAAAAATAACTTAAAATTATTATTTCTAAACTCAAAAAAGCTTTTTTTTTAAATTATTCCATTATTATTCTGCATTTTTTTCAAAACTATAGAAGTATAATCTAACAAAGTTCTACTTTACGTTACTTTATTATTAAAAAAAAGTTAAGATTGCGCACTTACAAGATTGAACAACGTGTCCTCTCAAAGGTTTTTTAGGTACTTCGGGTCAAAAAAACTGTTTTGACCTCTATATAGTATACGCGTGCCACACGGCTAACCTGAACATCGATTTTTAGTTTTTCTTTAAAAATTGGACTACTATTAGTACACCAACGCATTCGCATTTGGCAGCGATGTGGCTGACCGATACCGACAGCAGTGCAAGTATCAAATATTTTCGAATCACTAGCGTCAAAATGGCGTGTGATATTCATTGATTAATGTTCATTTTTCCCACGAAAATTAAAATAATTCCAAACGGGATTGATTTAGAAAAATCTCAAAATTTTGTGAGTACTAACGTGTATACATCACGATATTTTCATTGATTTTTAATTACTTTTTTAGTTAAATCACAGGCCATATTCAAGCAAGTGTACAAACGGCGTAAGGCTAGTCCCATGGTTTACATTACACTTTCTGTAATGTAAACGTCGCAGTAGATCCGCAGCGGATTTGCCGTCAAGTGGGCCTAGACAATTGAGCACTCGAGGGCGGCGGATGTTATTCCATTACAGTACCATGAGTATAAGAGTGTACGGTGGTTTTACTCGCTAGCGAGGACGTTAAAAAGGTGTATGAAAATTTTTAGTTCGGCAAGCGACCGCTAGAAGCGCTGTGCAATGTGTTGTTGTCTGCTAGGGTCAGATTGAAATCAACATCAACTACTACTCAACTCAAATAAGTTGGAGATGTTTATACAATTTTATCTTCAAACGACTGTCGAAAAGTTAGTAAGTACCTACATAGTCATCATTGGAAACTGCATCTTTACAAATATTATATTCTATATTGATATTTGCATTTGAAGGACATTTGGGGTCTGCATCATCTCCGGTGGCTTAGGAATCCCATTGCACTAATATTACACATACAGATACAGATATTGACATGATTCGTATCAAAATTGTTACAAAAATAAACTAAGAAAATTCTAAATCCTCTGCTAAATAGCTGTTTAGTAAAATTGCGCCAAAATTAAATTCTGTAACAGCCAATAATAAATCTGGCTGGTTCCTAGCTCAAAGTATTAGCATAGCTATCCAACGCGGCAACGCAGCCAGCATCAAAGCCTCCTTGCCGCAAGGAAATGGTTTTGTTTTTGAAGAGGTAGATTTTAAGTTTTTTTTTTATGTTTTATGTCTTAGTTTTTATAAATAAACAAATCGATTATTAAAACTAAGAATAATTCCGGTAGGTATCTGTTTTATTCAGTGTAAATTGTGTCAGTGGGTAGTAAAGAACAGTATGTCCCGGACGCTGCCGCGAGAGGGCAGCTCTAGCGGCGCCAGTGCTACTGCGCCCGCGCTGCCTACACGCCTTCGAGATGCACCTTCCCCTCGAATGTAGAGCGTCACCTGAAACAGAAAATCTATATATAGGTATATTATATATAAAATAAAGTAATGTTAGTTACACTATTTATAACTCAGCAATGGCTGAACCGATTTGGCTGAAAATTGGGGGAGGTATTAGGAGCTTAGAGCCAGAAGAAGGACAAAGGTCACTTTTTAAACCGTTCGACAGGACCGGGGCTGGGACGGGACGGAGCCGGGGTGAAACAATGTTCACTGGGACCGCTTAACCTTTAAAATTACGGGGCTGGGCTGGACGGGGCAGGAGCGGGACGGGGCTGGGAGTAAAACAAAGTTCGCTGAACAGTAGACTGACCGGTGTATGTGCGCCCTCATAAAGCAAACGCCCTTATGAGTGCTGCTGAGTAGATGCCAAAAAAACGTGATATAGGGGAGCCTTAAACCCTCATCATGTATATACCAAGGGGGTGGGGGTTAAAAATGTAAAAAACACACTTGATTAATGGAGAGCCCCTTTCCTTTACAAATAAAAATATGTATATTTATTTGCCATTAAGTAGGGTAGGTTCATACATGAAAATGTGGTTTTATGTCGGAGAAGCCGTAAACAGCTTTTTTGGTCGAATAAAAGTATTTTCTTTCTTTCTTACTTACTAAAAGTCAACTGCGATGGTAAGTGTGAAGAGTTTTCATCAATAACATGAGAAAATCGCATTTTGCTAATATACTTGCTTTCTTTACGTTACACACCTGAGGTGCCGGTGCTCCATGTCTGCTCGGTTCGTTCGAGAGGGGTACAGATCGAGGCTCTCTTCCAGCGTCTTTTCTTCGCCTTTTGCTGCTAGAGCGACCTCTGTCTGACCTCTTGCGGCCCGCTGTGGTTGATGACTCTGAAGAAGACCAAACGTTTGTACCAAGGGGTATACCGAGTCAGATTCGGCATTTATACACCTCACAAGTATCTAAGTTTACTATCATGAGCTAGAAAAGACAATTTCTTTAGTATAGGTGTATTTATCGATAGCAAGAGTCTGAATCTCTTTGAAAATAATGTAGAAGCTATCATTAATAGACCTTAATATTTTCGATCTGCAAATAATAGTATTAATTCGTAGCATCTTTTGGAGGATAGCAATGATTTTACTACGAGCACTTTCAAAACTGCTCTGACAAGAACTGTCGAATAAAACTTCTCAGATCAAAAGCATGATTAGTCTTAGAGCTCATGATAAAAGTGCCATTTCTCAATTTCAAAGTCTTATATCCAGTACCGTGAGTTTACGCGGTTGTACTCGCTAGCGACGACGTTAAAAAAGTGTCATGGAAAATTTAAGTTCTGCAAGTGACCGCTGGAGGCGCTGTGCTATTTTCCATAGATTTTTTAGGTCGTCGCTAGCGAGATATACCGTCGTAAGCTCATGGTAACGGTAAAGCTAACAACTTAACCGCACCACTGGCCGTATAACAATAATTATTACCAATGTTGTCTCAAACGCGCTTGCAGAATTGAGTGACACATACGCAGCAGAGGGTCGATATCAGCTGCGGATAATACCATCGTGAGAATTTTGGATCGTTGTGATAATGACCATTGTAAGATACGAGGGCGGGTCAATAAGTCCGTGGTTTTTGGAATAAAACACAGATTTTTTAATAAATAAATCATTTTATTTTTCAACGTAGTCTCCCTTGAGCTCTATACACTTTGTCCAACGCTTCTCCAATTTTTTTATCCCATCCAAAAAATATGATTTGTCGAGGTCGCCAAAATAGGCCTTTGATTGCGAGATGACTTCATCATTGAAGTCAAATCTTTTCCACCCAGCCCTTTCCTAAGGTTTGGGAGCAAAAAGTAGTCACTCTGAGCCAAATCTGGAGAATAGGATGGATGAGGGAGCAATTCATAGCCCAATTCATTGATTTTTACCATGACAACTGCACATGTGTGCACCCTTGCATTGTCTTGATGGAAAATATTTTTTTCTTGGCCAAATGAGGTCGTTTTTTATTCAAATCGTCATTGAAGCAGTCCAATAGGTTGGCATAATTTATTGATCTTCCCTTCTGAAGGTGTCAATGTGGATTATCCTACGTGCATCCAAAAAACAGTCACCATAACTTTATTGGCTGACAAACCCGCTTTTGCCTTCTTTGGCGCCGTTTCACCCTTAGAAACCCACTGTTTAGACTGTTGTTTGGTCTCTAGTGTGTTGTGATGGATCCATGTTCCGTCCACGGTTACAAAACGGCGCAAAAACTCCTCCACATTGCAAATAAAAAAACCAAACCTTCCTGTGAAGTTGTTACACGATTGCGTTTTTGTGGTCGACTGTGAGCAAACGCGGCACCCATCTTGCGGAAAGCTTTCTCATGCCCAAGTGATCATGTAAAATTGAAACCACTGAGCCATGCGAGATCCCTACGGCTTCCACAATCTCTTGCACTTTCAATCTTCGGTCGGCCAACACCATGTCGTGAATTTTTTCGATTGTTTCGGGTGTAGAGACCTTAACTGGGCGTCCAGCACGTTCGGCATCTTCAGTGCTTGTACGGCCACAACGAAATTCAGTAAACCACTTTTTAGGGTTACGTAGCCGAATGGCAAAAAACGGAACCCTTATAGTTTCGTCAAGTCTGTCTGTCTGTCTGTCTGTCTGTCCGTCCGTATGTCACAGCCATTTTATTCTGTAACTATAAGCATCACACTGTTGAAATTTGGTAGAAAGATGTATCCTGTTAACCGCTTTACGATTCTCATACAAAAAATAAAAAATATGACATTTAAGGGGGGGCTCCCATACATAAAACTAAATCCAAAAAAAACTTTTTTTGTCAAACCTATTCGTGTGGGGTGTCTATAGATAGATCTTTTAAAATGACACCGAGGTTCCTAAAACCATTTTCTTTTAAAGTCTAACGTTTCATAGCTAGACGCTTCCAAAGTGGTAAAATGGGCGTCCCCCCCCATCTAACTTCTAAACTAAGCGAGTGTTAATTTTGAAAAAAATATATAATGTAGATCTTAACAAATACTTTCAACGAAAATTGGTTCGGACGGAATCGAACGAGAAGTTTTTGAGATATAGCACATTTTCCACAACCGCAAACATAACTTTGTACTTCATACAAACACTATGAAAAACAAAGTTTTAATTGCTGTCCACAAAATATTGTAAATTTTACTAAGTGGAAATAAGTGGATTCCCAAATTCAGTTAACGTTGGCACGGAACCCTCAGTGCGCGAGTCCGACTCGCACTTGGCCGGTTTTTTTTTAACATTGAAATCGATGGTGCAGAGTCATATTCATCAAGCTTAGCCTTGGTCTCGGTAATGGTTTTTTTTCGCAAAAAATAATGGTTAAGAAGCACACGAAATTCACTTTTTTCCATTTTTTCCTCAAATTACTGGGTAGTCTGATCAAGATAGCTGTCAAACACAAACTAACTGACACAGCAAGTTCAAATTTTGGTAGGAGTCAACTGATAGATGCCTGTTGTCAGGAGTAGTGTTGCTTTTTCAGTTAAGAGGTCAGAAATTCAAAAAGTCACGGACTTATTGACCCGCCCTCGTACTATTACAGTACTACTCTAAAAGTGCGCTAACAGTACACGGACAATCAGTACCTATTGTTTATATAATCAATGATAAAGCTACAAGTTACCTTTTCTAACTAACATCAGCGCAGTTCTATGATCGGATCGGATCGGATATATGATCATCAAATTATCATACCAACAAAAAAGTTACAGGCCACAATGGAAATATTAAACAAAATTGACTACGTATGATTGATCCTAGATCATGATTCTATAATCATCAAAAACACGATGAAATCAGGTTTTTTCAACTGTCTTTAGAAAAACCCTGATACACCAGTTCTGATAAAACAAAATGAAGTCTGAACCTTCCTCGTTCTCGTGGGACTGCGGTGGCGGTAGCGGCTGCGGTGGTACAGCGGTTCGGGCCATGGCGGACTTGCGGCTTTCTATCAACCGCATCAGACACTCCAGGGCTGTTTGCTTGTTCTGTCGTTGGAAATGTATTTAAGAAACACTTTCTTTTAACTAAAAATAAACAAAGGGTTGTCAACCTAGATTACTTATTTTTCGTTTTAAAATGTATTTAATCTGTGCTGTTTTTGGGTCACGATTTAAAAACTAAATCTTTTTCAAAAACGGTGCTATGCACATCTCTGTAATTTGTCTAATATTTTACAGAGTAAATTTGCTTAATTCCAACCAATCTTCTTTTGTTTATTTGCTCGCCCTATGCACGAACAAGGGTTATCGTGACTGATGATGCCTCTCCCATCATGTCGATCAGAACCAGTGAAAATCGAAGGGATGAAAATTTTACAACCCGTCTACGCAAAAGATGTTTCCTTTACTTGAGCTTGATTGATAAGTGATAAGATAACACAGTGTGCTGAGTGTGCCGAAAAAACCTAAAGACCGCCTAAATTGTAAATTTCCTTTAATTGCGTTTGTATCTGGTCTAAATAATATTCTAAAGTATGCAGGCATCATCGTCACGGGTCTTCGTCTCATATTAATTCACATTGAACATACCCTGATCTCGTCCAACAGTGGTTCAAAGACATTAGGATCAGTGGAATCCTTTAACGCCTCCCAACTCTTGAACAGCTTCCGATCTGAAAGGCGCACTGTGCTCTCGAGCTCACGAACCTCTGCAAAGACCACCATAATCAGTCCTCACCTCAATCAATCCTCATCTTTAACCACCGCACTGATCCCAACGTTTCTAATTCAAAGAATAAAAATACACTATGTACTTACAAACTTTAATTTTATCAAAAAACCAGCCTTGGAACCGCCTATACAGCTACAGCAATAAATATGTTTTACAAGCGTTCCCAGCGACTGCGTCCGCGCGTTTTGAGTTTGATCCCTTCCCTTTCGTCGCAGCGTGATGTTTTATAGCTTAAAGCCTTCCTCGATAAATAAACTATCCAACGCGAAAAGATTTTTTTCAAATCGATCCAGTAGAACCAGAGATTAGTCTGTTCAAACAAACTCTTTAGCTTTATGATATTAAAGTATAGATTTTAGTATAGATTTGCAAGAGAGTACCTATCTACTTCAATCGGTGACTCCGCCGTCTTTTCAGTATAAGACTCAAAATCTCTTATATGCCTCGATCGAGTGCTTTTAGTTTAACCTTTATTAACTGGTGACAAGCGGTCTCACAGGCCGAGTGGCGTCAGTAAAACTTTATTTCACCCCCTTCCTTTGCTTAAGCGCCTGAGTATAGCCACAGAAAATATAATAGTACTATAGCTTCGATTTTAGTTGCGTCCACGCCGTTGCGGGGCATATTTGCGTTGAACAGGCCCAAATCGGTTAGTAACATAGATGTAAAGTTCGACAACGGCCTCTCAAACCTTATGTCCCCACTTACGTAACTTTTAAACATATTTTTACTGTATTGTTTTTTTCGTTTTTGACAGCTGTTATTTGCAATGAATAATTCTGAACCTCCGAAAAAGAAGCGTATCGTAAGTTAGGAATGTAGTGCCAAGCACTAGTAAACAGATTCCATTGACCGCAAATTCTAAATTTAATCGTTAAATTAAAGTATGGCTGATACAGGAAGACTCAAGTGGATCGGAAGCCGAAAATATTCCCGAAAATTTTATCCCGGAGCAAAGTGATCATAACCCTGAAACAGAAGAAAGTGCCTTTGAAGACTAAGAACCAGTAATGCCCCAAGCTACAAGGCAGGTGTCGATTCAGGAAAATCAATCTTCAGAAAGCGTCAGTAAAAAGTAAGTACACCTGCAGTCGCCGAATGCGAAGATGGCCTATGGTGATATTTTATCGGATGTTGTTTAAAAGTACAGTGAATGCACATGTTTCAAGCTGATGGTGCCCAAGATATGGATCGAGGACTGTTTATCAAAATATTTGCCAGAAACGCGGTTTTAGAACATGCGTCATGAAGCGTAGAGTTTATAATAGTCATATTTCGCGCGATATACGAATCAACTTGGCGCGTATTTTGGGTTCTGATTTGCCACCTGAACCACAAACCCCCAGAACATGACAAAAATACGCAGAACCTGTGCCAGTTGTCCTCCTAAGTTAAATCGCAAATCAAATTATCAATGTAATTCGCGTGGAATACACGTGTGGTTGCTGTGTGCGAAACAGTTATGCCCTGACTGCCAATGAAAATACCAAAGTTTGACCACTGTCAATTTTGTGATAAGATACTTATGATTAGTCCATTATTATTTTTTTAGACGACCATTACCTTAACTTTATGCGAAGAAAGTTTTTGTTATAATATGTTGTTTTTTTTTTTGCCACTAATTGTTAAACTTACATCATTATTTTAAATTGTAGAGACTAAATACGTTGTGATGAAAAGTTCCTAATAAAAATATATGTTAAGAGTGTACTACTATGTTTAATTTAATGTGCTACTAATCTGTCTTAAAGCACTGTGGTATGCTAACATGCTATAGAACAGATACGACAGCGGTCTCTCACACCGCTCGTCACCAGTTACACGAAAATGTCACCAGGTAAAGGTTAAAAGTGTTAAGGCGGGTATCCTTACCGTGACCGTACTTATGGATATGCTATTAAAAAAATTAAAAGTAATGTTAGCCTGTGCTGGGCCATACCTCAACTATGAGGTATTCGAGCCATACTCCACCACGCGGGCTCAGTGCGGATTGGTGGAGAGGTGTTGCAAGGCAAGCGACTAACCCTGCAGTCAGATATTGTCAAGCCGCCCATAAGGCCTCTGACTAGGCTTAACGACTTATATCTACCGATAGTAGCCGGGACCAACTTCCAAAGCACAGAGATGCTCGTGAAATACGTCACTTATATGTTCGGAATGGTCACCCATCCAAACACGACCGCGCTGTAGGTTGCTTCACTTCGGAATCACTAACAAAGCGTTGCTACCACTGCGCTGCGAGCACCTCATGGATATGCTAAATAACCTTAAACCTCACCCGTCTCCCTGAGATTAGCAAGGTGCGCAACGAGATGTTTCTTCAGCGCGCGCAGCGCACGCCTCTGCGCGCGAGTCCGCGCGACCGAGTCGCGTGCGTTGCGCGCTTCCGCCGCTATCGCTGCCACCTCGCGCGCTTCTTGCTCGAGACGGCGTTCGAGCTCGCTGGAAGGGCAGCTTGAGTTACTGGTACTGACTGGTCAGAATTAGATGCAGGAAACTTAATGGAGAAGGGTTTCCCTAGGTTCCCCTATACGTATGACACAGCCACAAAAAAAAGAAAAAAAACATACAGTCAAATTGTGATAACCTTCCCTTTTTTGAAGTCGTTAAAAAGTTAAAGGCAACGGCTTCGGAGAGCAGAGTAGCGAGGTAATAAACTGAGCTACTTCGGAGATTTATAAAGCTCTAACTAGCTGGTCCAGGGATGTTACTTATCTAAGATACAAGTATCTGAAATATAGATACAAGATACAAAATACGTATCTTGTATCTGTATCTCAGATACTTTTTTGTAATTCATTTTGTATCTTGTATTTAAATACCTGTTGTTTGGTATCTTAGTATTTTGTAGATACTATGTTTGCTAAAATACTTTTAGAGATTGGTGATTCTATTGTGACATCTCTTTAGTGACATTAATTTTAAATAATAATGTTGTCGTAGATAAAACTGAGCGCGCTATTGAATCTTTATTCTTTTATGGCCGAATTTATAGGTGGCATGGAAATTCTACGCCCCTTGTATCATTTTTAATTATTCCGCATAATAGTCTGTGTTTAAGGAAGACAGACAGGTAAAAGTTTGGTTGGTTGGTCGAAGCTATGAGAAAATTGAGTCTTTTCTTGAGCCTTGAATTTTCATAATACCATAAAAAAAACAATATTTTGACGATTTCCTTTGATTTTGTATGAATCAAAATACAGAATTGAGTGGGTGGCTAACAACTGTAATGGAAATTGTAACATTTTCAGTTATTGACCTCCTTGGCTAGTAACATATTTTTATATTTAGTGGTCACTGACCTATTGGCCAAATGATGAAAATTGTACGACTTTGAATTGAATATTTTATGTTAGCATCAAATCAGGTTAAACCCACTTCTTATTAATTTAAGTATTATCATCATCATTAGCCCCAGGACATCTGTTTGCCAAGTTCTGCCCCTGTGGAGCGAGTCTTCTCATTTGGGGGCATGATGAGGCCTAATAGAATAAAAATGAGTGACAAACTGTTTGAAGAACTAGTTTTACTTAAGTGTCAATTAAAACCATAAAAATATAATATTATGTTGTGTCACGTTTACGCAATCAACGCGATTTACGTATAAAAAAATAAATAAAAAAATAATCATTTTTTTTTAACAACAGTAGGTATTTTATCTATAGAAAGTATTTAAAAGATACGTACTTTATATCTAGTATTTCAGATACCATTACAGAAAGTTATTTGCATCTGGTATCTGAAATACTTAATTTACAAGTATTTTGCATTTTGTATTCCAGATACTTTATTTAAGGTATCTTGTACATCTCTGGCTGGTTCTAAATTAAATCGAGCTGTTAGGCTGTAAGTTCTTCCATCACAGTTGCAGTAGATAGTAAAGTAGGAAGTAGGTTATATTTAATAGGTAGTTGAACCGAGACCTCATTAGTTATTATTATCTAATCTCCACATTCGGAATAATGGGTGTGTTACATACAGAGGTGATAGTTTAAAAGGAATTTGAACTTTATTATTATTACAAGCTAAAGACCTTTACACACACAACAGTGCCGGCACAGTACCTACCGACCGTCACGTGCTGAATTTACAGTAACGTTCAGTGATCAGTGATCACTGTCAATGACGCGTGCGGATAGCGTCATACAAAATGTATGCTACAATATCAATTTTACTGACACTGATGGTTACTGATCAGCACTATGCCGGCACTGTTGTGTACGGATCGTCCCTTCTATGATAATATTTCTTTAGGTACGTGATATTGTCAAATTACCTTGGATATTCTCCCGTGATCTTAGAATACGACTGGATGTTGCGTATCACCTCAACTAAGTTGTGGAGCTGTGCGCAGAATTCTGGCAACTGTTCAGGCGTCAGATACTGCCCACTGTACCTACGAAATAACATGAAATAAAATATAAACTTCAAAAAAAGAGCTGAGTTTGAAACAGTGACATTACACTTAAGATGTGACAGAATTATTTAGAATTTTAATGTTTAATGACTGTAAATAATGAATATTAGATTTGACTGATTTATGTGAATTATTTCATATTCAATGATTTTATTAAGTAATGTACTCTCTTTTTGTGTTATGAATTCTTATGTTTTAATTTATAATGTGTGTCTGCATCTATTGATTTGTTTTTTTTTTCTGTAAGGATAGGTGTATGTAGAAAATAAATAAAATAAAATAAAAGCCAACTAAGGGCTGATTTTTCAATAGTCAGATAAAACTTATACTGATAAATTATAAAGCGACAGATTTTAAAAAATGACTGTTATGTATGATTGCTGTCAATTAGGTGACGCTTTCAAATTAGCCATATTGTATTTTGTTCGACGAATATTTCTTATCAGACTATTGAAAAATCAGCCCTTAGTAAACTAAGTCAAAATGACCCTTGGCTTCATTGAAGGGCTCGCCACGACAAAAATCACAAACACCATTAAATGGCTTTACCGAGAGTTACAAAGATCAAAAACCCTGCTCAGTGACTCTCTTAGATTAAACACGAAAGAAGAGATAAATAGTAATAGACGTGACGGGTCTAAACGCGAATAAAAACTTTTATGAGTAATGATGATATTTCTACGAGTCAACTCGTGGCTCGTGACCACGGCAGTTACAACACAGATGGCGTTTCGGCTGTGTAATATAGTAATCAGTTTTCAGCATTAGGGACTTATAAGTTTTTATTTGTGTTAAGACCCATCTGCAACGCGAAATTTCAAAATCTTTTATATGAGATACATATCAGAGATATCAGCCTCTTTCTCATGCGAGTGTTAGGCACGCCTAAAACTCGCATGTCTTAGCCTTGACTTAAGAAGCAACCATGTCAGCGAGATTGATCTTGAAAAATAGACATAAGAGACACTTCTACCGTGTATGAACTACCTGGTGAATGAAAATACCTCAGGTCAATATTAGCAGCGAACTGATCGTGATCCAAAGGCGCGTTGGCGTTGGTGCCGCTTGTATGTGGGGACGTTTCCGGATCATCTTCTTCGTTGTTAGTGCTGCCACAACCGATGCTTTCTCTGTGACATAAATATTCAAGCTCAAGAGACTTAGTACTACAGACAAATTAGGCGGGAGCATGACGAACGATTGATTGTCTTGACAGTTTCCTTGAGCCCACTTCCGTAAGTCAGGATTAGTTAGGATAAATATCAGGGGTGTCGGACGCTCTCTGAAACAGGCTCTTGACGGTGGTGTGCGTGTCCCCCACGCCGTCTACTGAAATTTAGGGAGATACTTTCTTCCCCTGAAGCTGGGTTGTGCTTGAAAACGAGCTACAGCCAGAGGTGGGGCTGCGGAAGAATGCCTAGGGATATACCCAGGGCGATAACCCGCAGCACCCCCCTATATATGGCACTGGAGGTCACCGACTGGTTTTTAGTGGGTATACTTGCGCTTACTGGGTGGGGGAGTCCTACATAACCCCTGGTCTTCCCCGAGATCAGCGGGTATGCTTAAGGCATTTTCCAGTCGAAAAAAAATGAATAATTATCATTCCGTTGCCGTCTATGTCAAGGAATCTGTTAGAAATGGTACTTGCCCCTAATAAAATTCTTAAAAGATGAAATAAGAAACCAAAAATTGACGTCACGCGTAATGACGTATCCTTACGGGACCAGAAATTTTGCGCGGTCGGATCGACGGCACGGTAGATCGATTGAAAAGAGCTTTGGCCTGGTTTGTCAGAGGTTGCTGGTTCAATTCCCACCGTGTGCAATTTTTGGTTTCTTATTTCATCTAATAAGAATACAAAATAACACCGTCAGTGTCAAAAACGTTCGAAATCAGCGTAATAACATAGCTGCTGCTGATATTAGTTAGGGAGGCGAATAGGAGAATTTTCGGTTATACTCGAGCGTGGCAGTTTAAGATATGTGAGATACCTTGGACCTAATAGAACAACCTTGTAAAGTATTTAGCTCTATATGTAGTGACGCGCGCCTAGGATAGACGATCAGATAAGTAAAAAAAATCGATAGTCTGAAATACTCGAGCGCGTCAGATTAAGATATTGGGGGTTGATTTTAGTGTTTTACGACTAAATTTAACTAATCTGACGATAAGTCCTTGACGCCGCCGAGTTATAGGGTCGCGAACTTGTAAAAAAAACGTTAATCCGGCATTCTCGAGCGCGATTTTTTATCTTGAAGAATATAATCTAAAACGTACTAAAAATACAAAATCTGCCGGTTTCCGCATAACCGGGAGTGTGGAGGAGCCATTTCGTCTTCCGAAAGACACGTTGCGGTATATAAGTCGCGAACGATACATTTTACAAAAAAAAAGTTTAAATAAACAAAAAAGGTAATTTTATTTTACACAAAAAAGGTCTCTTTACATTTTTGTCCAAAGTTAAAACTTTTTGACTTGAAGCATCATAAAAACTCAAACTCCCGGTTTTTTGAGTTTATCTTGAAAACTGAGGTGTCCGTTACTCTAGCAGGAAAGTGTCTCGTAGGGCACATTGAAGTATGCCGTTGGATAGTGCTTAGTATGCTTAATTAGTACGCCAAATAGAAAATTTGTGGGGGCCACAGTTTTTGCATAAAACGGAAAATACGATTTCTGCTGGAGAAACGCTGCTCCAGCAGGAACTTTTTTAAATAATGACTCTAGAGCAGAACAAAGTATATTGTTAGATAGATCTTATAACACATAATTTGTGCGACTAAAAAAATAATCTGTAGGACTCACCGTTTTTAAGATATTCCATTTCCTGCTAGAGAAACGTTTCTCCATATCCTATATCACAGGAACCGGTTAATGTGCGACCGTAAAAAAACTTATACTAAAAGGTGTTAATTTGTGACACTTAATCCATTATTTGTATGTTACTATATCTTTCTGGTTCTTGAGAAATAAGCAGGTATTTGGAAACGTAAAAATCGATAGAACTATTTAAATTAGCAACCAATGAATACAGTTCCAACGTTTGAAGAACACATTTATTATTTTAAACCACCTCAAAGAGTATGAAGAGCAGCCGTTTATTAGTTTCCTAATAATTCCACTTTGACTCCAAACTCACAGTGCATTATTTTGTCATGTAGATTTAATGATTAGAACAAACTGTATGTGTTCAAGTATACACCAACGTTTAGTGCGCTTAACAAATAACGTGTCTTGAAATATTTACATTAAAATAAGGCAAATTTTAGCAGATACAAGCAATAAGGCTAATTGATTTTACGTTATTGATTATCCGGCCAAATTAGAATGGTCACAAAAAAGCGGACTCTACATATAAATTGACGGCCTCCTTTATAAAGTCATATAATATAAGGCCCTTTTACGTACAGTCAGGTACGTATGTATCTGCTCAAATTTGTGGAGGTATAAGAGGTTGTAACGTTGTATATTTTTGTCTAAGTTCGCGTGAAACGAAAAGCTAAATGGATGTAGGACTTCAGTCCATATTTTGGCATAGATATGATGACACTGACATTTGTCAAGTGTGACAGCTGCTTTTTTTCCGGTTCCGCACTGTTGGTCGTGCGTCGGAGTGGAACGTTTGTTATAATAATGTATTAGAAGTGAAAAATTTAATGGGGCACGCCCCAAATTATTTTGTAGTTTGATAGTTATTCCTGGTAAGTATCTGCAGAAAGGTTTGCGTTGAATTTTGTTTGTTGCGAGACATTTCTTAGAGTCTGAGCACATGGTTCTTTTTATCGTTTCAGACGCCGCCAACATGTCAATTTGGATGAATGAATTTCGAAAATGATTTGATATAAATGACTGGAAAAATGGTAAGTATGTGAGAAACTCCTTTGGAAATCCTTGTAAAGAAAATGTAGCCTACCTACATCTGGGCATATTGTATTGAGAGTTGTAATTTTTATCATTTCAGGTCTCAAATAGAAAAATTAGCATAAATGTTTAGTAATTAATTCAGAAATTATATGGCGAGCCAGCTTTTGCAGGTATTAAATTGGTTTATTATAGATTTCATAAATAGGGTGATGAAAAGTATAACCACCCTCACTTAGAAAAAAAAAATTGGTTGTTAACTAGAACTTTCTTTTATTTCTAGGTTTCGCTTTTGATATGTGTCTGTAAGTTGAACAGTCACAATTTGGTGATCATGTTGTAACCTCAGGTAAATATTTATTATGAAAAGTTAGTGTTTTTTAACTTTTACTTTGGTTTGTGCGTTGAACTAACCTTTTGTAAATTCTTTTCAGTGACCTTACTTAGACCTTACTAAGACCTTGCTTAGACCTCATTTGGATTAATTTTTGAAGTCAGAACTTCCTTATGGATTGATTTGCTTCTTGTCTGCTGTTTTGAGGATGGATCGGTATCGGTGAAATTTTGGGGTAATGTTGCAGAATTGTTTGTAGTTTGATGCAACAAAGATTTGAAATAGTAACCTCCGTTGAAATCCAAGGTTGGTTTTCTTGTATTTACTTTAACTTAGGAAAAGTGGGATAATTTAGCTAACAATTTAGGCATAATTTAGGAATCCCTTTGAGGATAAATTTTGGAATTTATTTAGGTAATTAAACACTTAAATTGGTGGTTTATCTTTATTTAATTAGAAATTTGTGAACATTAAGATTTGTAATAGTATAGATATTGATAACTAAATTAGAACCTAACCTAGTCTCTACTGTATTCTGAGCTATTAAGTTTTGTATTTGATTTTTTTGAAGGTGTTAAAAGGTAATTGTGAAATAGCAAATTTGAATAAACTTTTGTTGCCAAATGCTATACCCGGATTTCTTTATTTCATTCGAATATTGGTACCTTTTAAACACCCTTTGTCCACACTAGCCGGGAGTGACAGTGACAAATGGCGCCCAACTTTAGAATTAGTTATTAGTACAATTTTGAGCACTTTGTTGTTAGAATTTTTTTGGAATGCTAATTAACCACCATATTATTTAGCTTAGGTTTATTTTGCCTGTGTTACTAACTGGTTAGGAATTATCCCACATGTTTAGTGTTGCATCAAACAATTTGTATTTACTAACCAAATAAAAGTTATTGTTACGGTGTAAACCTTATTTTGTGAAATCCCAAAACCTTTTGTTTGCTTTTACTTAGCATTAATAAATTACTCTAAACCTGTTTAAGTATTGTGATATATTTTGAGTTGTTTTGGTTGTAATATTTTGGACTCACTTTATATTGTTTTGTATGAAAACTTGTAAAAATATAAACCACCAAATAATAGTAACATGATTAATTAGTGTTACTTAACAGTGATTTAACAGTAAATTTATAAGCTCGCATTGCAAATTAGTTGAATTAATTTTGGATTTTAATTATTGATTTTGTTGTGGTTACATTGATAAATGAGTTATGAAGTAATTGTAGGGTCATTGTGGTTACGAGTCAGCGTTATTGGAGTTGTTCTGAAAACGAATTAAAATTGTTACTTGCGTCTGTTTTGTATATAAACCTAGAAATCAGTTACAATTTTCTCTTGTAACGCATTGTTTTGGTAAATCGACTCTTTTGTTTCCTATTAGGCGGCTACTGGTACGGATGTTGCCAAAAATTTTAGAAACCATTTATAGTGATTCATGAGTTAATGAAACCGTGATTGTGGTTAATTGGACACATATTATGGGATCGTGATTCAGGGAGGCACTGGTTTGTTACAACATTCCTTAACATAATTTTACAGGGATACCGCGACGGAGTACGCAGTAACTATGCCTAAGGAGTATTATGTCGGTGAGTTCGGTTTTTTAAAGGATATTTTTTGAAGTTTTTAGTGTCCGTGCTAGACATGCCACAAATTTTGTTGTTTTAGGGCGCAGAAATGCGTTTTGATTTTTGGTTGGTGATGTAGTTTGGGAGTCCAGCTACACTCAAGTGATGCCCAATTTGGCACCAGTTTGTTTGTTTTTTGTTTGGTGTGGGATCACTGAGGTATTTTTCACCATTTTGTTTACGAGTTGGAGGCTATGGATGGTCGTTCACTCGATTCGTGGCATATTGAGGTTATTAAGACATAAGTTTTGATTCGACTAGAGTTTCTTTGGTTGTGTTTAAATTGATAAAAATTCTAAACACAAAAGTGATAGGGTACAGTTTTATTTAGATTGAGAAATAAAACTGTTTAGTTTTTGTATGATGAAGTATGAAAGGCGAGGTTGATAAGATGGTTTGCTTGTGGAAGAATGAAATTAATTTGTTTGTGGGTATGTTTTAGCGGAAACCCTTAAGTTAAGTCGCTTGAAACTTATGGTTTTGAATTGTTGTCTAGCATGAGGTCGTTTTGGAATTATTTGAATGTGTTTGTTGCCCGATTTTTGACTTTATTAATTTTAAGAGTAAATTGAGAAAAAGAAATATACTTTGTTTTGTAGAATTTATTATGAGGGCTTTTGGATAATTTTGAACAGAACATTCAATGTAGTTGATTTGTTTTTTTTTTTGAGCTTTTGGATTATTTTGAACAGAACAATCTTTAATGGCGTTGACGTTGAGATCTTTAGGTATTTATGAATGTTTTTAGTTGGAAAAAAATTTAAAACGGCGTTTTTGAGTTTATATTTTCAGGTAGCTATTTTGGATATTTTGAACAGAAAATCTTAAATAGCTTTGAGTTAAGATTTTTTTGAGGTATCGTCAATATTTTGGAATGGAATATTCTTAAATAGCGTTGATTTTGAGTTTCTTTTGTAGATCTTTTGAATAATTTTAGCAGAGCACCCTTAAATAACTTAAGGTTAGCTTTTTTTGAGATCCTTTGGGACACATTTTTTTTTGGTATTTAATTTTGGACCTACAGTAATAGTTTGAATCCTTCTTGTGAAATTGTTTGCCCTATTAGTGTCAGTTAGGACTTGTTGGATAGTGGAAGGAAATTATTTTGATTTTATTTTGGCATTTGGTAACAGTACACATTTTTACAGTTACGGAAGCTGGGGACAGCTTTCGGTTCACTGTAGTGAACCTCTTTTCTTTGGGAGGGGGGTATTGTAACGTTGTATATTTTTGTCTAAGTTCGCGTGAAACGAAAAGCTAAATGGATGTAGGACTTCAGTCCATATTTTGGCATAGATATGATGACACTGACATTTGTCAAGTGTGACAGCTGCTTTTTTTCCGGTTCCGCACTGTTGGTCGTGCGTCGGAGTGGAACGTTTGTTATAATAATGTATTAGAAGTGAAAAATTTAATGGGGCACGCCCCAAATTATTTTGTAGTTTGATAGTTATTCCTGGTAAGTATCTGCAGAAAGGTTTGCGTTGAATTTTGTTTGTTGCGAGACATTTCTTAGAGTCTGAGCACATGGTTCTTTTTATCGTTTCAGACGCCGCCAACATGTCAATTTGGATGAATGAATTTCGAAAATGATTTGATATAAATGACTGGAAAAATGGTAAGTATGTGAGAAACTCCTTTGGAAATCCTTGTAAAGAAAATGTAGCCTACCTACATCTGGGCATATTGTATTGAGAGTTGTAATTTTTATCATTTCAGGTCTCAAATAGAAAAATTAGCATAAATGTTTAGTAATTAATTCAGAAATTATATGGCGAGCCAGCTTTTGCAGGTATTAAATTGGTTTATTATAGATTTCATAAATAGGGTGATGAAAAGTATAACCACCCTCACTTAGAAAAAAAAAATTGGTTGTTAACTAGAACTTTCTTTTATTTCTAGGTTTCGCTTTTGATATGTGTCTGTAAGTTGAACAGTCACAATTTGGTGATCATGTTGTAACCTCAGGTAAATATTTATTATGAAAAGTTAGTGTTTTTTAACTTTTACTTTGGTTTGTGCGTTGAACTAACCTTTTGTAAATTCTTTTCAGTGACCTTACTTAGACCTTACTAAGACCTTGCTTAGACCTCATTTGGATTAATTTTTGAAGTCAGAACTTCCTTATGGATTGATTTGCTTCTTGTCTGCTGTTTTGAGGATGGATCGGTATCGGTGAAATTTTGGGGTAATGTTGCAGAATTGTTTGTAGTTTGATGCAACAAAGATTTGAAATAGTAACCTCCGTTGAAATCCAAGGTTGGTTTTCTTGTATTTACTTTAACTTAGGAAAAGTGGGATAATTTAGCTAACAATTTAGGCATAATTTAGGAATCCCTTTGAGGATAAATTTTGGAATTTATTTAGGTAATTAAACACTTAAATTGGTGGTTTATCTTTATTTAATTAGAAATTTGTGAACATTAAGATTTGTAATAGTATAGATATTGATAACTAAATTAGAACCTAACCTAGTCTCTACTGTATTCTGAGCTATTAAGTTTTGTATTTGATTTTTTTGAAGGTGTTAAAAGGTAATTGTGAAATAGCAAATTTGAATAAACTTTTGTTGCCAAATGCTATACCCGGATTTCTTTATTTCATTCGAATATTGGTACCTTTTAAACACCCTTTGTCCACACTAGCCGGGAGTGACTGCGACAAGGTAAACATTTAATAGGTACGGCTTTCCTTTCTTTTTGATACAAATTTGGCTTTTCTTTTATATTCATTGTTTTTACCTATTTGAATTGTAAATTGAATAAAAAGCAATAAAATGTTTATTATTTTCTGTGGATTTTATTATTATCTCTGTTACTTTACATTGGTACTGGAAGCACTGAAACACTACGTTTAATATTTTTATTTAATTACACGATGCGCGCGGATTATGAACCTTAAAGCTGACTAGCTTAAAACCAACGCTGCAACGTCTAATGAGTCACTAGGCCCTATATAGAGTTACAGATATCTTAAGCATTGCTATAGCCGCACAACATTTATATAGTGGTTCTAAACTTCACGTTTGTTGTTATTTGAAACTGATGTCATACTTATTAGTTTGTCTTTTATTCAGGATGTTTTCATCCTGAATAAAAGAAGAAGAGTTGGTAAAACCTTTCGAAGTTGCTTTTTATCCAGGGATATGCTGTTTTACAAGTATACATATATTATGATATGATATGATGATACACATTATGATGTAATTTATCATTTTTATATTCTATTAATATAAATAAACAGGTCAACATGCTTTTTAGGGTTCCGTAGCTGAATGGTTAAAAACGGAACCCTTATAGGTTCATCAAGTCTGTACTACTATTAATATTTACTAACTACTAATATTACATAATTGAAACGTTAAAAAGGTGTTAGCGGATAATCATATTCGATCATAGCCTTATATAAAACAATATCTGTTTGTTCAATGAGAGTTTTATTTTCGGCATGGAGAAAACTAATATTTATTGCATGAATTTTATACTTCCCACTAGATGGCTTTGATAACTCTAGGAACAATATATTAAAATGTTTATTATTAATTATGATATATTATATTTCATTGCAAAAAAATGTTTACGATTAAACTTGTACACTATATCAATTGTGTGTTACTCGTTTACTTTAAATTAATGTTGGCGTAACACAGTTATCCTCTGCCATGTTACTGAAAGTCAGACAGCGCCATCTCCTTATGACAAAAATTATTTAATGCTCAATAATATTTCACGGGACATTTAATTTAAAGTTTGTCCAGAAAGCAATCAAGGGGCCGTCCATTAATCACGTGAGGTCGTTTTTCTCATTTTTTGACACCCCCTCCCCCCTGGTGATATTTGGTGAGGTTTGGGAACACCCACCCCCCTCCCCCCCTGGATCACGTGTATTTTTTTGGAAGTCTATGTAAAGGCTATTTTTGACTGGAAAAAAATATTAAAAAAATGGTGATTCGAAAACATTTATATGTATTTGCAATAAAATGAATAAATAATTAATTAATGTTGTCTTCGTCCCACGGAGTTGCAAGACTTTCATTTAAGGTTACAACTGGTAAAGCTTCTTCTTCATTGGCAGTTGTTATTGGCAAAGAGGTTTGTGACAACAAATCGTTCAAATTTTCGCGCCGTTCAAAATTTCGGTTCAGAAATAGCGCTTTTTGACAAAAAATAAATAAAATTAATACACGTGATGTCTAACGAGACCCCCCCTCCCCCCTCATGATGTTTCGTGATGTTTTCCGTACCCCCTCCCCCCCCTTTTGAGCCTCACGTGATTAATGGACGGCCCCCAAGTAAAAAAATCAAGTTAATTTAATTTGTTACAAAATCGCTAAAGTAGTATAAAGAGTCCTAATCTTTGAACCATAGAATTGGAACATAAATTTTTGCAGCAAATTATACAAGGCCAAGTATATGTCAACCAGATTGTAAACAAAATGAAGGAGGTCGTCAATTTGTATATAGAGGCCGCTTTTTTGTGACCATTCTAATGTGGTCGAATAATCAATAACGTAAAATCGATTAGCCTTATTGCTTATATCCGCTTTAATTTGCCTTATTTCAATATAAATATTTCAAGACACGTTATTTGTTAAGCGCACTAAACGTTGGTGTATACTTGAACACATACAGTTGGTTTTAATTATTGAATTCACATGACAAAATTATGCACTGTGAGTTTGGAGTCAAAGTGGAATTATTAGGAAACTAATAAACGGCTGCTCTTCATACTCTTTGAGGTGGTTTAAAATAATAAATGTGTTCTTCAAACGTTGGAACTATATTCATTGGTTGCTTATTTAAATAGTTCTATCGATTTTTACATTTCCAAATACCTGCTTATTTCTCAAGAACCAGAAAGATATAGTTACATACAAATAATGGATTAAGTGTCACAAATTAACACCTTTTAGTGTAAGTTTTTTTACGGTCGCACATTAACCGGTTCCCGTGATATAGGATATGGAGAAACGTTTCTCTAGCAGGAAATGGAATATCTTAAAAACGGTGAGTCCTACAGATTAAATTTTTAGTCGCACAAATTATGTGTTATAAGATCTATCTAACAATATACTTTGTTCTGCTCTAGAGTCATTATTTAAAAAAGTTCCTGCTGGAGCAGCGTTTCTCCAGCAGAAAACGTATTTTCCGTTTTATGCAAAAACTGTGGCCCCCACAAATTTTCTATTTGGCGCACTAATTAAGCATACTTAGCACTATCCAACGGCATACTTCAATGTGCCCTACGAGACACTTTCCTGCTAGAGTAACGGACACCTGCTGCTGCTATTATAGTTTTTACCTTGACGTGCTGTTGTCTGTACTTCTTTCTTTGGGATATATACACCCCGTCTCACCCTGATGCGTCAATGACGGTAAGGCATATTAAGATTTATTTGGAATATTAAGAAAAGTGATCCTTAATTTCTCTATCAATTCATCATGAGTATTATGTAAACGGTCTCAAAAACTTAAAGGAAGGAAGATACGGACAACAGCAAGTCAAGGTAAACACTGAGGTATCTTATGCAGGGTACCTATCTTATGCAGTTGTAATAAGGGCTAGTTTGCAACAAAAGTGGGTAACCTGATAAGCTGGCGACTGTACAAAAATCACACTCACACAGTGGAAGTGAAAGAGAAGTTCTTGTCGAGCGTGCTGTACCGTTCGCCGCGCAGCTTGCCGAGCAAGCGGCCGAGCAGCCGCGATTGCCGCCCCCCTCCCTCCATGGTGCGCGTGCGCCGCTTGTATTGGTTGAACGGGATTGGGTTGCTGAAATTACTGCATTCAAGATGGCGTTACTGGTATATGGTTCTATAGGGAAACTGCGAAATTGAGATATCGCCTGCGGGGATGGCGGGGCGCGGGGGGAGGCGAGAGCGCGGTGTGTAAGTAGCGCGGGCGGGTGTTTCCGCGCCGCTCGCACCTGTCACGCAACCCATAAGTTTACCTTTATGTAGTGGAGGTAGTTTGGGTTGCCAAAATAACTGTATTCAAGATATTTCTACTAGTATAATATGGTTCACGTATTAAACTTAATGCGAACTTGAAAAGCTGATTAGTGTTCAGAGACTGATGCTGACTGAGGCCCGGTTTCAATTAAAGCAGGGAGGAGAGGAGACGGGAGGAGATGTATTTGAATAAACCAAACAGTTTTTGTTATTTTCACATCTCTTCTCCTAACTTCCAATAACCTGCCAGCTTTGCAGCACATCTCCCGTCTCCTCTCTACTCTACTTTGGTGGAAACCGAGCCTGACGGTCTAATCAGTTAGTTTTCAGCTCCGCTCTAAAGTATGTATGTTTAGTCTTAAAGGACAATTGTTTTGCAATATATTATTGAAAATAAATCTCTTTTTATAACGATTTACAAGGTGGCGTGGCCAGGAAGTTTGATTTCCAGCCACGCCACTCATCTCATTTCGTTCAATATCTCTGAAACTTGGATAGGACATTTTTTTTAATGTATCACACCAGGCGGGAAGTATCACTCACACCAGTTTCCCCCAGTGGGGGCTACTGGGAATGACCCTTACGAAAGATGTCTCCAGAGACCACAATGTTCACATTATGTAGTCGCTAAACACTTTACTATAACGCCACATAATATCATATATCATTTCCGTTAGAAATCATTTTAATTCTTGTCATAGTGCTAAGTGTTCAGGAACTGTCAACAGACCCTAACCGTCCTAAGTAGCCTTGAATTTATACAGACTTCAAAAAAAGGAGGTATTCAATTTGACCTGTATGTCACTACAGGTCAAATTGAATACCTACACTACACAGTAAACAAAAAAATATGAAAAATATGACTAAAAAGCTTGAAATAACGCGTTCGTCTTCTATTTAGGAAAAACTATTTTGGTGTCGGTACATTGTCGTATGTCGTTATTTTTTAAGCTTTTTGGAGGCGGTTTATTTCTGTTCTTGTATTAAATACTCTTAGACCAGATTTTATTAAATCCTATTGCATTCTATGGTCTTACCGTAGGGTGGGTAGATTACTAAGGTAAAAGGTTACTTACTTATGGCGGATGACGTGAAAGTTAAATAATCGGTAGATGTTGGCGTAGTCTTCTATGGGTTCGAAAACATTCCCATTTTCAGACTAGATGTCCATTTTATTATTGTTTATAGACGGTTTCCAAAGTTAAAAACATCTCAGCAGCAGTATTTTGCTTCTCCATTTTGACAAATTGATTGACATTTGTCACTTTCTTTTTTAACTTGTCATAATACCTATCGTGATATGCGACGAAAGAGGTGCAATATTAGGTTTAAAAAATATTTCTAAAAAAAGCTGAACTGATTTTGATTAAACTTATACGTAAGATTATAAAGATATCTTTTAAAGGGTGTGTAGCCTAAGAGCCTAGCGTAAAACTTAAGAACTTCAATAGGACTTTTTACTGAATTAAAACTCAATGATTAATATTTCCACATAATGTATTGTATTGTTGTAATTCATATAAAAATACAGTTATTAATATACATAATCGCATCATTGCCAGCGAAGGCATACAAAATGTTATTATAATAAAACCACTAACTGCAAAATATCCAAATGCTAATTGAGACGAACATTAAGTACATATTCGACAGGCACAGTAGGTCAGTCTGTTTAAAATATATTATAGGAAATACATACATAAGCATAATTTACCACAAAGATTTAGTCTTTAAATTTCAGACTTGCTAAGCTCTAGAATAATCTAGAAGAGCTCACACTTACATAGAGAAGACAGAATAAAATGTAAAACACAATCAGTTAATAATTTACAAGAATTTTAATCTTAACGATGTATAATTAATTCGTGACAATTTTAATAGAGAGTTTGGCCAGCGAGTCTTATTTTTGACACAAGCTAATTATTCAAAAAGGTTAAAATAAAATTAATCTCCTAGTTCAAGTAAAATAATACCTAGCCGTTGCGTTGCAGTAAATAAATTGCCTTCTGCGAGGATACAGTACGCTGACTAAGGGAACGCTAAGAATGCCAGCATGGGACCAGCGAGTCCAACATAACATATCTACATACAACCAAATAAAGCTTCTAGCATTCAACAATAAAGGCACGACGAATATTACAACCTAAGGACTGGTCCCAGCAAGAGTCTTAACTAATCGGCCATAGTCTCACTTATAAAGGGTGCTAAGAGCAAAATACAGACGTTTATTGATTCCGTAGATAGGTTAATTGATGTTACAGTGCAGAAAAATGTTCACACAATACATATTTTAAAGCGTGCTGTTTCAACTATTTTTTATTGACACGCTTCCGAGTCTGACTTGAAATAATTTAAAATTTGTTACATCAGTTTTCGTTTTTTATTTGTTCTGGACAGAAATACATGTAATAGAGCCCACCTCCCAAAACGCCTACGGAATCAAAAATCGGAATACAGCATGACAACAGTAAAACAGACCACTATATTCAGCAGACCACACATTCAAACATCAAATGAGATATGAGCACGCTACACATTTAATGTGCTTTGTAACAACTCTGATAGATATTACCTTTGTCAAGCAAATCTATGTGGCTAACTGAACCTAATGATTAGCAGTTGAAGGCCCCACCGCTTGGCATCAACCATAAAACAATTGATTGACTTGTCTCAAAACTTGGTGCCCAAATGATTACTGTTGAATGTCATCACGATGTAAAATGCTTCTCTTAGCACCCCATTTTAGTGGAGACTAGCCTAGACTCAAACGGCTATTATTACCAGAGCCCCGACGAGAATCCCCCGGGAGGCACGCGGACGCGTTTCGGGGGCTCAACCTTGGCTGGTTCAGGCTGAGCTACCTCTTTCTTCGGGCTGTCAGGCTTGACCGGGCTCTCCGGCTTGGCAGGGCTTTCAGGCTTGGGCTCGGGAGCTGGTGCCTCTTGTGGCTCAGCTGCTTGGCCGTTCTGGGCCTCTGCTATGCCGTTGGCTTTGGCTGCTTCTGCTGCTTCGTGAGCTAGAATGAGAGAAGGGGATGATTACTAGGAGTTCTGGATGGAGACTATTATTTAAGTGTAGGCATGAGTGCCAGGGATTTCGTGTTACAAAGTAAGGTCATAGTAAGGATTTAATCAGCGGTACTTGCTAGTAATGTAAGAAAGACAAGGTAAAAAATAATAAGGTCAGTTCACAAAGGATTGCGGAATTCGGAAATCCGAATGAGTAATAAAAACTTAACACTAATGATTAAAACAAAACAAAGGTTATTTAAACATCCTGTAACAGTTGCAGTTCTACTGAAGTGAAATCTTGCCTTTCATGCGTTTAGTTTCAGATAACATGTGAACTAATTTTATTTCAACAAAGGAACACAGTTTCAAATCAATATTAAAGTACTTAAATAAATATTGATTTGGAACTGTGTTCATGTGTGTGCGCAACATTGTCTTTATAGAAGACAATATTAGAAATTCAAAGCAAAAACGGTCCCTAAACTTTTGAAGCAAAAATTTCATTAATTGTGTTCCAATGTCGATCTGACTGAACTCATCTGATAATTAAGTTCTCTTTTTAAAGCGTCTTCCTCGGATGAGAATTTGAAGACAGTTGACAACACGTATGAAAAAAAGTTTGATAATACTAGCAGTCCCCCGACACTGCGTCCGCGCATTGTGCGTTTGCTCCCTTCCATTCCGTCGCAGAGTGATGTTTTATAGTCTAACGCCTTCCTCGTTAGATAAGCTATCCAACACAAAAATATTTTTTCAAATCTGTCCACTAGTTCCTGGTATCAGCGCGTTCAAACAAACAAACAAACTGATCAGCTTTATAACATTAGTAAGTATAAGGATCCATACCAGCAGCAGCGGCAGCGACCACGGACGGAGCGGGGCGGCGGCCCCGTGTCGGCTCGGCCTCCCCACCGAAGATGTCGGTGTGCCCGCCGCCAGGGGGGCGGAGCACCCTGCTGGACAGCCTGGTGTTGTCTTGCAGACCAACGTTGAACGATGTGGAAGTCATTTTCATTTAAATCTGTAAATAAAAATAAAATATTTGACACCCATCACTGTTGACATGACCGTACAGACTGGATGGAACCGTACTGTGGAATTCCTTGGGGAAGGGCCTATGTTCTGTAGTGAACATCTTTCAGCTGGTAATGGTGATGATGAATTAACTTTGCTTTGACTGATCGTAAAGTAATGGTTAAGGATATTTAACAAAGCCGGGCCCAGATTGCGTCTTTGTAGTTTATATTTCAAAAATCTTGTTTGTATTATAATTGTACTGGTATTTTAAGGGTAACTAAGTATTGAATTTCTTTAGTAAAATATAACAATTTACCTTCTGAATGTATCAAAATTAATGTAGGTGAGGTGCATTAACTCTGCAATCACAAAACATAACCTCTAAATGCCTAATCTGCCATTGAATTCCTCGTAAACCCCTGATTATTTTTCAAAAATATTTTTTGTGTATTTTTTCAAATATTTATAAATTTTATCCGAACATTTTGTAAAGACGCATGCTGACGCAAAGTGGGCCGAGTTTCTATAGAATTTTGGTCAATATCCTTTGTGTAGTACGCTGCTACTGTACCTCGCAACACGACCGAGACCCGAGACAATATAGAAAAATATTGATTCCTACATTAACCCCAGCGTGCTAAGCTGCTACAACTACACTACGGAGTAACAGAGAGGTGCGGTCTTAACGACATAATATTGAGAGGAACACGTGTTTGAAGTAGACTGTACCAAAGATGACGTAATACAGACGAGTAGACTGCAGTGTTGTGGTCAGACATTGCGGTCTACAGAATGTGGTCAAATGCACTACAGTAAAATAAAACCAACTATTAGTAGGATGTTCATCTACCTATCTATGCTAATACTAGCGGACCCAGCGAACTTTGTTTCGCCCCCATCCTCGTCGTGCCCGGCCTCGTCCCGCCCAGCCATGTTATTAAAGAAAAATGTTAAGGGTGGACAAACCTTATCACTAAGGGGTACGAAAAACGATGTTGGCCGATTCTCAGACCTACTCAATATGCTCACAAAATTTCATGAGAATCGATCAAGCCGTTTCGGAGGAGTACGGGAACGAACATTGTGACACGAGAATTTTATATATAAGATTATAAATCTGAAGAGTTGTTTGAACGCACTACTCTCAGGAACTTCTAGACCAATTCGAAAAATATTTTCTCAATAGCTTATTGACTGGAGGGGAGGGTGCAAACTCAAAACGCGCGGTCGAAGTCGCGGGGAACCGCTAGTCAGTTATAATTTATTTCGTTCCGTAGGCGAATGGCAGAAAACGGAAGTCTTATAGTTTTGTAAAGTCTATCCGTCTGTCTGTCCGTCCGTATGTCACAGCCACTTTATTCTGAAACTTATTTCTGTTAACCGCTCCACGATTCCCATACAAAAAATAAAAAGCACGGACAAAGTCGTGGGGGACCGCTAGTCAATCATATTGCTATCAAAAAACTGAATACCGATGCTCCCGTTTTGGCATGTGTGGATCATTGTTCCATTTTCAATAATAATAGTATAATACGAAGAATTGTTTAGCCATTGAATCCACTACCTGTGTAATGCATAGTAGATATACCGTATGACGCAGGATTGTAGTATTTTTTAAACACGTGACTTGCAAGCAATTGCTTCAGCATTTAATCACAAACTCTGAAACGTATTGCAGGTGAGAATGTTACGATTAATTGAAAACAAACTTCATCACTTCCTTATACAATAAAGACGGAAAATATTATAATTATGAGAGAAATCCGTGGAGGCCTATGTTTAGCAGTGGACGTCTTTGGCTGATAATGTTGAAAATGATGAGAAAAGAGAACAACTAAGGGCCATAAATCTTATTTACATCTGGATGGAACTAAAAATTAATCATTAACTTACTCAAAGTACCTATTTTACCTACCGGTATCGATTTGTTTTAATATAGGTGGCTGATGTCACGTAATGTAACATAATCTAAGTACACACAGTAATGGACACAAGCAAATGCACTTGACAAGGATAAATGGAGATAGATATTAACAGTGTTGGCCCAAAGTCAATTTGATTAACGATTAAAAATTAATAATTATAAATCATAATTTAAAAAATGATTAAGATAAAAAGTCATAATGAAATTTAAAATGATTAAGATAATTACCATTGTAATCTTTAATCGTTAATATAATAAAGTTTTTTTAAGAACTTCTTATTTACAGAAAATGCACAGATAATGAAAATGACAAAAGTCAGGAAGTTTGTCATTATTTCCATACATTTGTTTCGCAATTGATAACGTCAGAATAGCATTCTCTGAGTAGCCAAGCATTATCAGTCACGTTGTAACACTCTCTGGATGACACGCTCACTCGAACTGGGTTGGCGACAATCTATTCATATTTGCAACAATTATTGGTATGTGGTATTCGTTTATAATTAAGTTGATCAATTAATGATTAGTGATAACGTCAATAATCATGATTAAGATAAGATAACATTTTAATCAAATTAAGATTCAATGTAATATGATTTAAATTAATCTGATTACAATTAATCAACTTAATAAATTAATTTAAAAAATATTGATTAATGCCAACACTGGCTATTAACATGTCAGAGACAATGTAAGCAGATTTAAATAAGGACTACTGGAATTTTTAGACTAAAAACTGCATTTTAAAGAATAATTCAATAAAGGAAAACATTACATCGAAATATGATCATACCTCTACGGTTTAGAAAGGTGTTTCCGCAAGTATCAGCTATTGGTCGATGATTGTGACCAGTCAGAAACGACCACCAGATACAGAATGAATGAACATAATAAATACCGCTAGGCCATCACCAGAACAGCAATTACACAGTAATAACTCAAGCTCCCGTCAAAAGCAGTCTACGGTAAATGGAATAAGTGTACCATTGACAAAGAAAAGACATTAAAACCATTTTCGGGTCGTAATCATCAGAATTCGGGCCGTAGATCGGGGTCAGAGATTCGTGTCATGTCGGAGCGATATAGACTTATAATTTGGACATTACTTTATTTTTTTATTTTATTTTTATTTTATTTTACAATTTTTGGAAGACTTACAGCTAGAACAAGATTGCTTAAAAACTGTAAATAAAAAGAAGGCCATTTACATGTCTCCACTGATAGAACAAAAATGTTAAAGTAAGAAACGCTAGCAAATCAACAATTTGTCGCTTAAATTAATAAAAACTAATTCACAAAAGCAAAGGCAAGTTCAACATTCAGAAAAAAAAGTCGTTAGATAATTGTTTCTTAACCTGATTTACACTTGTACAAAACAAATCAAAGCCGTAAACGTTCTGACATTCGTTAAATAAATTAGCTGCTCTAAGTAAATAAGAATTCCGCCTGTAATTTGTGTTAACTATAGGGACGTGTAAAAGGTTGGGATTCCTCAGAGGTTTCCTTGGTGTGCAAATGCACAGCTTGCTTAACAGCTCTGGACAGTCTATCAAACCACCAGCGATCTTGTGAATATAAGACAAATCTGCTATCTCTCTGCGCTTGTATAAAGGTAGCATGTGATGTCTCCTGCATCGCGACAAGTAGTCGATGTCGTGTTTGCCTGTTCTATATTGAATGAATCTGAGAAAACGCTTTTGAATGCTTTCCAATCTCGAAATATAAATGTTATAGTTAGGGTTCCAGACTTGTGATGCGTACTCAAGGTGACTGCGTACAAATGCACAATAAAGAATTTTAAAAGTTTTCACGTTAGTAAACTCTGCAGAAAGCCGAAGTACAAAGCCCAGTGCCTTGGAGGCCTTTTTAATTATTGAGTCAATATGCTCATCAAATAACAGTTTACTGTCGAAGGTGACCCCAAGATCTCTTATGCTTGTCACTCTTGTGATTGTAGTGTCTTTTAAAAGGTAATTAATATGTATTGGAACTAATTTTCTAGTAAAAGAGCAAACCTGACATTTAGATACATTAAGATCCAACATGTTCCCCATACAATACTCCTGAAATCTGTTCAGGTCCTCTTGTAAGTTAGATGCGTCTTCTATTTGGTTAATGGGATAAAGAATTTTCATATCGTCTGCGTAAAGAAGGATTTTAGAATGAACGAAACAGGCTGAAATATCGTTGATGAAGATAATGAATAGGAGAGGTCCAAGTAGAGAACCCTGTGGCACTCCTGATGGTATTGGAACCATAGACGACGTGTAACCATTGAGAACGACTGCCTGACATCTGTCTCGCACGTAGGCCGAGAACCACCGAAACAAGTTACCGTGCACGCCAATCAATGCGAGCTTTTTAAGAAGTAGTTCATGGTTAATTCGATCGAAGGCTTTACTGTAGTCGGTGTACACAACATCTACCTGCGAGGGTCTTGAGATGTGTTCTGATATAAAATCACTACATAAAATGAGGTTTGAGGTCGTTGATTTACCCTTTAGAAAACCATGTTGGTTATCATCGAAGGTATGCTTTAATGAAGTGTAGAGTTGAGTATAAACTATTTTCTCTAATATTTTGGAAAAGATACACAGTTTCGAGATAGGACGGTAATTTTCAATAACATTCTTAGGACCTTTCTTATGTATGGGACTAATAAAAGCTTGTTTCCAAATAACGGGTAGCTCCCCAAGGCTAAGCGAGCGCTTAAATAAAAGAGTAAGTGGGACAACAAGACTCTTTGCACACTGCGTTATAAATGTAGGCGGTATAAGATCAGGTCCTGCTGATTTGTTTAAATCAAGACTTTTTAACAATGTTAATACGTGCGATTCCTGCACCTCAATTGAACTTATATCTACCATTGAATGATGGGTGCTTGTATTAGTGTTGGGTTGGGGACAAATAGTACTAGATTGAAATGTAGAATAAAAATATTCACTGAACAACTGGCACACTTCATGTGGCGAGGAAGAAGATCGTTGACCATATGACATAACAGATGGAAGACTGATAGACTGCTTTTTACTTTTAACAAATGACCAAAAAGCCTTGGGATCTTTTGTTATATCTTTTTCGATATTTACCATGTAATCCTTATACAACTGACTCTCTAACTCTCGAGCGCGCTTTCGTAACAGGCAGAAAGTGTTAAAGTCTGATAAGTTATTATATTTTTTATATTTCCGATGATACTTAAATTTTTCTTTTAATATCTTTATCAAGGGCGTTTTGTACCATGGGGGATATTTTGAGTTGAATATTTTCTTTTTAGAAGGTATAAACATGTCGCGAAGTTTGTAAAGGACGTTATAAAAGAACGTCACGGCTTCTTCAAGTGAATTTTTAAGAAGTTTATCGGGCCAATTGATTTCTTCGATTTTGATACGTATTTGTTCATAATCTCCTTTTTCATAAAGATATACTAAGCGTGGTTGAGTTGGCAATGTATGAGGCACTCCAAAGTCCACCGATATTGATAAGGCTCTATGATTGGGGTCCTCCAGCACAAGAGGGTCATCGCACGGTGAGACTGAGACCTCATCATTGGAAAATAACAAATCAAGCAACCTGTTGTTATGATTACGGACATAGTTATATTGGTTAAAGTTGCAACTGTCAAAATTATTAAAGAGGGTTCTTTGGGAGTTGCCCGAAATCGAAACAGAATCTAAAGAAAGAGCCGTCTGTCCTATTGATTGCTTCCATATTAGATTTGGCATATTGAAATCGCCCAATACAATAAATTTATCGGTAGAGTGCAAAAGCGCTATTTCCGCAACCTTATCCGAGAAATTTTCTAGTTGGGTGCGCAATGTGTTTCCTAGATTCTCTGCACATATGTACGCTATGCCAATATGTAACCGACATGTAGTCCTTGGTTTTTTACTCCGCAATGTGACAGTCACCCATAAGTCCTCTGCGGAGGAACGCCATTCAGTGGGGCTGGTAGAAGCGAGCTCGTGCCGCACAGCTATAAGTACGCCGCCCCCTTTAGTTTGCGCAGTCCGTTCATAATTTCTATCGCTCCTCCACACTATGTAACGATCGTCAAAAATCTCGCTATTATGTATACTATCAATCAGCCAAGTCTCGGTTATGCAAACGATATCGTAAGAATTTACAAGAACATTTCTAATAAAACAAGAAGGCTTTGTACGCAGTCCCCTAACATTCTGGTAGTAAATACTAACTGAGTTCATGATCTGGAAAGTAGGTAGAATCTGTATGGTTTGCTAATAAAAAATAAAAAATGAGTAATAACAACAAATAAGAAGTGTTCTAGAATTAACGGAGCATCTAATCCTATAGTAAGTAAAGAAAGAATAATGATATAAGTGCTTGCAAGCAGACAATTGCATCAGTTCTAATAAACCTATAAGTAATGACAAAAACATTAATATTAATAATTCGTCGTAAAAGCAGTTAGCAGAAAGCCGACAACAAAATATAAAAATAATTCTATGCAAGTAGGAAGCCCAACATTCACTCAAAACGCATATAAGATAGCAGCAGTCCAACTCACCGATCCAACGTAATAATTCAAAACAAGTCGTAACATCGAGGCGAATGCTCGCTGCGAGCGCCGCTCGGCCGGCACACAAACCGGCTACGCTGACCTTGAAGTCATTAGTGAGCAAGGACAAGCCTAAGGTTCCCAAACCTTTCGCCTGGCAACTAGCAGTAAATGAATGTGTCAAAAAATATATCAGTTTAAGCAATATAAGCAATTGAGTTAGTAATGTTACACACTTAATTTCCTTAAGTCCGCCTCCGCTCGTATAGTATGAATTGGTGAGGTGGTGTTTTTTCTTATAAAAATCTTGCATCCCTTCACCCACACAAACAAAAAACCGCGGTCCTTCGCCAGTGACTTCGTTTTGTTTAATAGGATTTTGTTCTCCACCGTCAAGTGGTCATTGACATATACATTGCCTGCACAGTTGAAGCCAATATCTGAGCATGTCAGTTTCTTATGTGCTCGAGCGGCCGCCACGAAGTTCTCTTTAATATAGCGATTGTGGAATGATGCAACAATGGTTTTATTAACTTTGCTATTTCTCATGGGTACCCTGGCAATGTAGTTAATTTGGTCTTTTGAGACACTTTGACCAATCTCGGCACCAACTCTATGTATTAACTCGAACAGGTTCTCATTGTTACATACGGGTATGCCTTTAATCTCGATGTTGTTAGCTCTGGATCTCTGTTCGCTCTCACCCATTGCGCTCTCAATGTTTTGCACCCGCTGGTGAAGTGCTGATATGTCGGATTTGGTCTTTTCTAAGTCCTGCACTCTGTCCTCGAGTCCGGTTAATCGCTCCTGCATTGCTTGAAGAGTACTGTGAATTATTTCGTTACCTGATTTCAGGTCAGCAAGTTCTTCTTTGATTATCTTTGTGTCCTCCTTAAGCGTTGCTAAAGCTGCCATCTGCAGTGATAATCTCCTAAGTTCCTCTGATATGTTGTTAAGGTCAAAGGTTGATGAGAGGGAATTATCAGCGGTAACAATACCGCGGGCGGGGCTATTGAGGTTGTTCTTGCATGAAGCACACTTCCAGTTGTTCTTTCGATCACCAAGCTTCCGATATCCCACCTCCGTTATGCCCGCACAGGGAAAATCCAAGAAGTTGCGACAAATGCTGCAACTAGCACCATCATTGACCTCAGCTTCACAACGAGCACACACCGGCATGATTAAAATTTAGTTTGAGAACCGTTGGTTTTTTGGAAACAAGTAGCGATAAATGCGTGCGCTTGCTATGCCGACTAGCGACCGACTGACATTATTTACAAAGCCTTTCATTGTAGTGACAACTTAGATGTAAGCAGTAGCATTACACACACACAATCAAAAGGCGAGTTTTGTATGTGATGTGACCAACATCGAAACCCCCATTTTTTTACTTCTCCATACAAACTAGCATCAGCTGATCGGCACTCTAGAATGGGAACGTGAAATATTTTTTGCGATTATGATGCTGGTCCCATACAAAAAAGTTATTGTATATGAGCATCAGAATAAGCCCCAAGAATAATTGCGGTGAAGATGGGTGACCATTCCGACCACATAAGTGACTTATATCACGTTCACGAGCATATCCGTGCTTCGGAAGGCACGTTAAGCCGTTGGTCCAGGCTAATATCGTATAGTATCGATATAAGTCTTAAAGCCTTGTCAACCTTATGAGTGGCTTAATAACATCTGACAACAGGGTTAGTCGCTTGCCTTGAAAACACCCCCCCACCAACCCGCACTGAGCCCGCGTGGTGGAGTATGGCTCTAACTACCTCAGTAGTAGGTAAAGACTTTGCCCAGCAGTGGGACGTTACAGGTTAACTTACTTTAGTATGTTAATATATTTGTTACCCGTGCCGTATGGCGTCAGAAACAAGCTGGATACAGAAGAGATACACACAGCCTACTGCATAAAACTGCATTGGATCTACGTCATGAAGATTGATGTTATTGTTCTACAGATTGTAAATGGATATTTGGAAAGTGGCACGTTCCTTTCTCGAGTCTTTATTTTCGCACAACTTAATTCGACGCCCACTGACTCATCTAAAATGGAAACTAAATGTAATTATTTCCTTACGGCAACTACCTACTATACTTAAGGAGAACGCACAATTATCCGAGCCGAACGCGTCGAACGAATCGAAGTCGAGCAGGGCCTCTATTTTTGAATCACTCGCTTTAATATGGCGCGAGATAATTGTTCGAAAACTAATTAAACATCTACGATAATCACGCGAATTATTGACGCAAGTACTTACAAAATTAAGATATATTTTTGCAAATCCCTCCCATGTGGATTTCAACTCATTTTCATAAGAAAATTCGACTTTAATGAATGCTTTTCACTCGCCATCTCGACGCGAGTGATTCAAAAATAGGGGCCCATGCCTCGCAGTTCGCACACATATTCGAATCAAACGAATCGACCCAATCGGACGAATCGACCGCGTCGAAGAAATTAGGATTATGAGATAGCGCTATGAGCGACAGCTAAAGGTGGGAGCGAGTATGAAGATTTTATCCGATATTAGCCGCACCGAATCTGATGACGTCATCCGAATTTATATGGGATGGACCCTAAGGTATAAGGTTCTTCCAGATTCAGACGATTCGACGCGAGCAAGTGTGCGGGGTTCATAAGATTTCATATAAAGAATACTAAAATTATGTACGTTCGTTCGGCTCGTTCGAATCGGATAAGTGTGCGTTCAGCTTTACGAGGAGAGGTAACATTAACGTCAAACGGTAGATCAGTGTTTTCCAAACACTGTTCTGCCGTTGCCAGGTAATTTTAACGTTGCCCCTTCGTGAATACTTTTAAACCCAAGCCGGTTCCATTAAGGTTAAATAATATCACCGCTTACGAATATTTATGACGCGTCAAAAGATAGTATTATTTTTAAAACAAGTTGGAATGTTGCGATCCGGTATTTTATTTCGATACCCGGCAAATGGGAAACGCTTTGGTGGAAAATCGAAAGTGTTATAACTAACGGTATTGTTAATATGTTGTAGCAGCGAGGTACCTATCAGAAAAGAGAAAGTGCGTAACCTTACAAATACAATAACATTATTACTATACTAAAAACTCCAAAACAAGGTTGTAGGCTTTCGTTGCTAGGTATTTTTTAGTTCATGAATACCTACCTATCATAAGTTATTTAAAACGTCTGTCCGTCACGTAAACAGAATATTGTAGTAGGGAATATGACGCCACGCTTGAGCCCGTAATAAAAGCGAAATTACTCTGTCTAGACAATTATACAAACCAATTTTAATAAGAGGGCAATAAACTTTGAACCTAAACAGTAAAATAAGCAATTTGTAATTTATTTGCAGTGATAGCGAATAATGAGTAAACATTAAATAATTTGATAACATTCCACTGAATGCTATCATTCATATTTATTATTACGCCCAACTACTTATTAATGCTTCAACACCCGAGCGGTTGCAGGCAACCGCATAACAATAGAATTTGCATTGTGTCTCGTTCACATACGCTTGAGGGATTAATTTGTTATGCCCTACCCTTAAACACTGACCGAACCGATTTTGATGATTTTCGGACTATCCTATCCTTTCTTTCTCTATCTCCCCAGGTATTTTTTCCCCACACCGTTTCCCTACTTTACCTCGTCAAGGCAATGCACTAGCCGTGCCAGTAAAAAAATAAACTTTGATGGAAGAGAAATCCGTCAATTTCGCGGCCTAAGTCGCGGGGAAAAGCTATACTGTAAATAATAGTAAATAACAATAAGACATGGAGACACATATTTTCAACAGCAACCACTGATGATTAAATCAGAAAGTGCATTAGCATACATTTATTGTTCACATCCTCCCATGGTGAGGCAGAATAATAATTAATTTAGCATTGTCTTTGAAACAATATCAGTCTGTCAGTCGGTTTCTAAGCTAGAGAAGGCATAGGGAAAAAACTTCTTCGTTAATAATGTTGTTTTATATGTTCTGCTGGAAGACTTGTTGTACAGTCGCCAGCACATCAAGTTAATAAATTTTGTTGCAAACTAGCCCTTATTACCACTGCATAAGATACCTCAGTGTTTACCTTGACGTGCTGTTGTCGATTGTTTTTAATACACCAATTTGATTCAGTAACAAATATCATTAAATAGCAAATTAGTTAGCAATGACAGTACAAAATAGTCTACAATCTAATTTGAATGTTGTCTACCAGAACGAAAAATTGTATGACTCATTAAGACTGACTGTAATATATTTCTTCAGTAGTTGTGACTCATGTTTTTTTTCTTGTTAGTAATAGTGAGTAAATACATTCTTTATTTACTAAAATATTTTAGTAAGTGCCGAAGATTAGTGTGATTAATTAAATTTAAATTGTTCAACGCACACACTAAACATTTTATTATCAAGCAGGACTAATCAATGATATATCATTTACAATGTAAATAAATGATAAAGACACTTATTTTGACAAGGCACATTTTGCCTATTGGCATTTTTAATAGCTTTGTTAGTGAATATGAAATGTTTGACCAATCAACTTAATGAAGGAGACATAATAGGTAGACTCAAGTAGAATAATTGTATGTATCCAGACAACATCTGATAGCCATTTGTGTCAATGTAGGAGTTACTTCGAAGCCACATATGGCACGCAAACAGACATAAGCATACAATAAATTCTACATCAGGAAATGTCTCAATAATGTTCAATCTACTTGCAAATATGGCAATGGCAATCATTTGATATCCTTGCTATAGACACAGTCAATGTGTAATATTTTCCTTACTACCTACCTTAGGGTATAGACATATAAGAGGGTAAACAGTACCATTTAAGATATTGTAATGTTTTGGGTAAAAATATAGGACCGGAATCAGAAGACTTTCTTAAACTAACACTAGGATATTGTTTAAAAAAATATTCAAATTAGGACTTGAGTCTGAAGATGATGAATGAACTTCAAAATATCCCAATTCAATCCTAACTTGCTAACTCTGCACATAACTAGTTAGTCTGTACAGGTTGACAAGGTAACTGTTATCTGCGTCTTTTTGTCTTTTTTTAACCGATATAATTTAAGTAAGTTGGCAGAATGATGGAATTTATAATACAAAATGCGAATAACAATATGCAAAAAGGCTGGTTATTGCCCATATTTTCCTTAATAATTACACAACTGCAAAGCGTAACAGGCTATAGGGAATATAAATATTACTTCAATTTTAAATGAATTTACAAAATCAATGAGTATGAGTAAGGTCATCATGCAAGTACTCATTGCATTAGTATGACTGGTTATTTCTTGTACAGCATAATAATATTTATCTCTAAATAGAACTATAAATAAATTTATGTAACTCAATGAAACCATTCTCAAGTGGACATGAAATAGAAATTGAAAGTGCATCTCATTTCAGTAGTGAAACGCTCTCATTAGAGTATAATTGTGTGAGTCCGACTATTCTTCTATTTATAGCAATTAGAAAATAAATATGAATGTAAAATATTGATTAGCAGTAGCTCACTTAAGAAAATTGCATGATATTTGCATGTTGATAGGTATGTCTCCGACAAAAGATAAATTAAGACCTAAAACCTTGATTCAGAAACAAGGGCCATGACAAAGAAATAAAGCTAAACAGCAAAATAAAAAGTCCATAGAAAACTGCAGAAAGGGGATCTTGAGCGGGAACATTAGCACATGGCTACAAATGCAAAAAAACGGTTTCCCGGTAATAATATACGTAGTTTTAGAATGATAACTGTAAAAATGTTCAATCTATCAGACACACAGTGCGGTCAGGCTAGTCATGCGGGACTCGTAACGGTGATCTTTTGTCCGGCCATTGCGCGTGTAAATTGCACGAAAATTAACACAAAAAAAGGAATTATCGCGAAAATATGCAGCATGATATCTGTATACGCCCATTACAGACGAGTTAACAGCTTTCGTCCTACGGCATCAAAGCACATTGACCTTAGCAAAATCTTGAAAAATAACGGCTTGCAATTATCACACTTCGACCGGTAAACGAATAAATTTTAAATACAAATTATCTCACCCGAAAAGTAGCACAAAGCACAAAATCTTTCACGATTTGATGCACAAATAAAATAAGTTTCGCTGAAATAGGGATACTGTTCAAATGTTGAAAATTTCAAATAAAAGATTACTCACCTCCGGTATCTTCGCTTCTTTTTGAACGAATGCGCGAAAAAGGGATAGACAATATGTGTTGTAATGACTGTTATGTAAAATACTACTAAACCTTTTCTAAAAAACTAAATAAAAAGATATGTTCAGTTTAAAAAGTTTTATCTTTATTGTTTTGTTTTTATAAGATGAAATAAGAAAGCAAAAATAGAAAAACGATTTTCAATTGAACTACCGCACCGTCAATCCGGCCGCACGATATTAATGTATCTTATAAAAATACAAAATAACACTGTGAGTGTCAAAAACATTCTCAAATCATTGAATAGCGAAAGCGTTATCCGTCAATTTTCAAGTTGAATTTATTATGTGATGAATAACTACTTCTTAGCCCATTACCGACAACACAATACCGACGGGTAGATGGCGCTGAAGTCACGTGTAATGAAGAGTTGGCACGGAACCCTTTGTGCGAGGGTCCAACTCGCATTAGGCCGTTTTTTTTAATATTTTGACTTATTGACATAACGTATAATAAAATAATCCCTCAAGCGTATGTGAACGAGACACAATGCAAATTCTATTGTTATGCGGTTGCCTGCAACCGCTCGGGTGTTGAAGCAAAGCAACAATCCAACGTGCCAACTCTTACTGAATTAGGGATCCACAAACTTCCACTTAGCCAAAATACCACAATGTTATAACTTGGTTTTTCATAGTGTTTATATGAAGAATAAAGTTATTTTTACGGTTGTTGAAACCAGTTTTCTTTGAAAGTATTTGATAAGATCTGCATAACGTTATGTTAACAAAATTTACTAACGCTTAGTTTAAAAGTTATGGGGGGAGGGGGCAAAGTCATACATGAAAAAAGATAGAGGCTTCCAAAGTAGCAAAATGGGTAGTCCCTCGAGAAATTTTCGTATCGTACGTAATATCTTAATAATTGAAATATCTTATGTGAAGTCTGAATCATTGTCCAAAGAATATTTAATATCCTGATAACATCGAAACTGAATGATTTAAAATATTATTAAAATACTAAAGTCATTAAATCCTTTATTGTGTTCTACTTCTGCGAATGACTCTTCCCGTATTTTATCCACGAAACCTGACTTTCAATCCACTCTGCTGACTCGAGTTAAGCGATGATAGTATGAAAGTTTTCTTGTCATGAAATGTTTATATCATCGAGAGATGGCGCTAGTGTCACTTTAGGAGATTACTAAACTTTTGAAATTTTATTTATGTATTATAGCAGAGGGTAGTTGTTTTTCGCCAACGTAATTATAAACAGTAAAACAATATTAATGTTTACCTACAGTAAAAAAAGGACTTTATAATGCTAATAAATAAGTATTTGATTAATCCAAAAGTCATTAACATATTTTACAGTGACTAACGCACTTTTTTTTCCTTGTCTATGGTTTTTCGTCACCGTGAAAATAAATTGTTCCTAAAGCTATCCCAAAGCCATCTACTAGAGTTGTAAATTGATGGGCAAAAACTGCTTATAGTTGACACTCTAGAAACAAGTTTTCTACTATATACAAAATATACTAAAACATAAACATGGCAACACTATATCCGCCGAAAACTAGTTTTGACTGGTTTCGTTTAGAAATCAATTAATTTTTACTTCTATATTACTATTTAAATAGTCAAAGTACGTAGACTGATACTATTTATGAAATATATTACCTATTTATCTTTATTACGCACTTGTGTTACAACATTATTTTTAAAATATCATGTTACTATATACCCAGTAAAGATATTATACTGGAAAATAAAATCTGAAATTTTAGACGGTACTGTAATGCTGCATCTTCTATTTGCCAATGAAAATAAGTAAAAATGACATTTAGACTTCGCCTCTAACCAATCATGTACTGCTGACTGTTTGAGCACCTATCAGATGTTTGATTAGTGCTGTGCACATCTGATTGTGTAAATGTCAACTTGATTTTATTTATCGAATGATGCCTTGAAATACAATCGTATGAGGATAAAGGTGAACGCACATTTACCCGAGCCGAACGCGCCGAACGAAACGAATTTTAGAATTCTTTATATGAAATCTAATGAAACCTCGCACACTAATCCGCGTCGAATAGTCCGAATCTGGAAGAACTCCAGAAACCCTAGACGAATTCGGATGACGTCATCAGATTCGGCGCACCTAATGCGGTTGACTCGAACGACTCGCCGGGTATTAAATTTTTACTCACTCCAACCTTTAAGTGTCACTCATAGCGCTATCTCATTCTTTCTTCGACACGGTCGATTCGTCCGAGTCGGTCGATTCGGCCGAATTGGCTAAGTGTGCGAGGGTTGCTTGACTTCGATTCGTTCGGCACGTTCGGCTCGGATAAATATGCGTTCACCTTTACTGAGGAAATAAATGAAAGAACATTGAAATGTTGACGTTATAGTATATACTTAGTAGATTAATGAGTAGGGGAATAAAGTAGTGTCTTAAGGCATAGGCGCCACTTTGAGTCGAAACGGAAACTATACAACATGTAATGTTAAATGCGAAAAACCTGAGACACCCCAAATGATTAGGAATTTAATTGACCTAATTCTCAAGAATCTAAAAAAAAATATGTGGTGTTTTAGTTTTACTAGCACTTTTTCCAAACTCCTCCTATTATTCTTTCTGATTAATTTGGTTGCGGGGCTCAAGACATTTTAACTCCCTCCTGGGACTCCCTAGCCTTCACTGATTAGGACTTGCAAATAAGCCATGCCGTAGATCCTGGCTACACAGGAGTAGCAGCGGGCAGTAAACTTGTAAATCAGCATTTACTTGCACTTCTAATCATTTCTTGCTTTTCGAACGACGCTTTGTCGAGAGAGGAACCGGTAGGTATTCACCGGGCCTCTGCGCCGTGCTGACAATATTATTATTACTATCTACGCTCATAAGGAAATAACAATTGATCAAGTGTAGTATCATTATTGTCAAATTAGGATCGGCCGAGTCCAATCAAAATTTAGGATTCCATCCTCCTCCTAGGAGGTGGGCATGGACCCCAGTGTAAGTAGTGCAAGTTTTACATTCTAGGCAAGTGTAGTATCGTTTTTTTGTGTATTTTCTTGCACTTTCACGAATAAGACGATATTTTGTAAAATATGCAAGGTATTGTTGAAAAAGATAAGAATTTATAATACACGCACACTTATTAAACTATGCAAGTACAGTATCTTTTTGATTTTAATTTTCTGCGGTAAATTATATGCGACATTATTCATAATTATTTATAAGATAAATATTTTGCAAAATATGAAAGGATTTTGTTCAAAAAAGGACAGCGTATAAAACAAGCTCATCGTACAAACGAGGCAAGTAAGCAATGACTATCAATGGGCTTTCTTACGTTGAAACGAATGATATCATACTCATACTTATATCATCGATATTTCGCCAAAGTATAAAAGATTTTTTTAAATGGGGTGTAAAATATGCATTCACTTGCCTAGATCAACAATTGTGCATGTTTTATGCATGCTTATATTTTTTTATTCTGTCATATTTTACGAAATATCGACCCCATGAATATGGGCATCATCTTATTTGTTAAAGCGCAAGAAAATACTTTAAAAAAAATGATAGCACATTTGCCTCGGGTGTGAAATTTCTAACCCTTACAGTTGTGTCCATATCCAGACACCTTGGGAGCGGGAAGGACGCCTAAATTTTGGTACACAAAGGTTTTATTGATGTACATATTTTGCCACCAAACAGTCTTATTTTGTCTAATTTTACATGTATTAATAGGCTTATTCAAATACTTTGCTGCTGCTGCTTACAATGCCCCGAGTAATTCGTTACTCATATCACGCGTGGTTATTCGTAATCGATGCATAGTTGATGACAACACTAGAGAATGTCTCTTTTAATCTATGCTTGCTATCATCCATCAAACTGTCTCCCCCTCTCTCTCTATTTGCTGAGTCTCGAATTGTTTAGGATATTTTTCAATTTATTATTTTATTATAACTCATAAACAATGGAAACAGAAGTGAAAGAAAATCATTCTGAAACTGCGAGTAATGTCGTGCCGGAAACGTCGGCTGAAGTAAGAATTTAACCTATAATTTCACAGATTTATTTATAGATTCCGATCAGATGTCGGTAAACAAAATTTGTAAAAATACTTATGTTTGCGGGTTTTGTTCCAAATGATTAGTGTTAAAACACATAACAGTGTTTTATTTTTGTTCTTGCTGTGCGCATTAGGTTTTGATTGTGCTAGAACAGGTAGATTAGTTAACCTGAAACTAGTTTGGCGATTTGCCAAAATTCAAAATGTTTATGATATTTCTGTTCTAAGCACGTTTCTTGTGCTTTCTTCTTTTATGGACGAGGACAACGCATTGCCGAATTCCGTTGCATTGTGTAATTACATCATTGATTATGGTTGCCATGGTGTTATGTTCTTCTTTATACCTCCCTCAAATTATTATGGGAAAGTCAAGGGTTAGAGAAGGGACAAAAATATGTAAAAGGAGCTAATTGTAAAACATTTTGTATTATATACTATAGCAGTTTCACTCCAGTTGCTATATTTTTTCAAATCTTTGTAATCAAGATTTTATGATTGTACCATTTATTGTATTATTATGATAACTTCATTTTAACTGTAAAAAAATGTATTAAAAATAATTTGTTTCTAATTACAGGAAAAACCGCCCACACAAACTCCTCAAGAACCACCTAAGAAGTCAAAAAAAGAAGACAGAGGTAGAAAAGATGACAAAAATGTTGAGCAGTTTATGAAATCTCTGAACTCTGTACCCACTTATGAAGAGAAGTTTGCTGTTGTCTGTAAGAAATATGCACAGACCGCAGACGAGAATAAAAAGTTGCAGTTTTACATCAAACAGTCTGACAAACGTTATGCATTGTTGTCAAAAGAAAAAGAACAGCTACAACATGAGTTCAATAAGACCATTCTTGTTAAGTCTAAGCTGGAGAATCTTTGCCGTGAATTACAGAAACAGAATAAAGCTATCAAGGTAAAATTTTCTGTAATAGTTCTTTTAATTTTGCTATTAACTTTGTAACAATGATCATTACAGCCGAAAATGTCCGTTACTAAGTTATAGTTTTATAATTATGGTATCAATAAAAGTACATCTTTTAACATACACATATTATATATATTCATTATATACTAAAATCCATTTTCTTTCTTCGGCAAATATTGTAAACAATCTTATTGTATTAACGTTTTACAATTAATTAAGTAACTGAAAATCAGAAAGCCCAACTGATGGCTTTTAGGGCAAAGAAGTTCTAGATTGGAGACCCGTGGATCAAAGACGATGTGTAGCACGACCACCGACAAGATGAACAGACAACAAACAAAACAAACAGGAACAAACTGAATGGAGACCGCTTGTGATTGTATCATTGTATTGGTCGTGTAAATGAATAAATTATATCATAATTCATAATTACACCCTATTCATTTGCAAAACACTATTTCTAGGAAGAATCGTTCCTCAAGATTCGAGAAGAAGAGGAACGTCGTAAGGAAACCCAGGCCAAGTTCCAGAACACTCTGTCAGAGATCACCACACTCCTGCAACAGAATAATGAGAAAAATGCCAAGCTGAGGGATGATAACATCAGCATGACGGAGAAGTTTAAGAGTGTTGTGCAGCAGTATCAGTTGAGGGAACAACAGGTTAGTCAGTTAGAATGTTTAACTATCTCAGTAATTTCTATGTTATGAATACTTGAGGCATCTATATTCACCATAGTTATTTTTATGTTCTGCCTCGGTGGCGCAGCGGTTAGAAGGTCACACTTTAAAGCGACGGTTGCGCCAGAGGTCCCAGGCTCGATCCCTGGGTCGGGCCAAAAATACGTACCTGCGTTTTTCTGTTCAGAAATTCTCAGGGTAGCCTGGAGTTTGGAAGTTGGCGGACTTTGAGTTTTACCCCCGTTCCGCGGAAAGCACGTAAAGCCGTTGGTCCTGGGCCTGATCTCTCTCGGGTCGTGTCAGATTGCAGTCCCATCGAGCTATTAGAGTGAAAGAAATAGAGAGTGCACCTGTGTTTGCGCACATACTTGTGCACTATTATATGTCCCGCGCAGTCGGGTAGTTGTTGTGACTGGCCACCATAGTCGAAATCGGCTAGGGGGACTATTATTATTTTTGTTATGAATTCTTGGGTCCGTTTTAGCACCAAATGTATAGGTGCAAGAAAAAGCGTCCTTTCTTCTTTCTTTATAAAAATAATTCCTTCTTTATGAGTGTACTAAAGGTGAACTTATTGCTAACAGCATTCCCAGTCATTACTTTATTAGGTGCAGAAAGATTGTTGTGGTTGCAGGAGAATGTTCTACTGATCTTTCTTGACAGGTTAATTTTGGTTTGGTCACATTCACACCATCATACCACCTTGTCTATTGTTTTATACAGGGTTACAGGGAAAGTTGTACAGAATATTGAAGGATGTTATTATTCAGGTCATTTGTGATCGAATTGATCCTATTATACAGGGTGTTGTTTTGGTCAGCGACGAGCGACTCAGGGGTGGTTGTACAAACGATACTGATGCCAAAAAAAATATTTAAAAAATATTTTTAATTGAAATGGAAAAAACCAACAAAATCAATTTATTGATGCGATACAGCGATCGAGTCAAAACTACCATCACCAGGTAGCCTCTTCGTAGCTTAGTAGCTACAGCATAGTATTTCGTAGATACGCGCGAGGGTGCGAGTTTCCCTATTGGTTTTGTCATTTTTTTGAATGTTGTAAAGAGGTTTTCTTGTATGAAACTTGCTTAGAATTTAAAAAAAAATATTTTTTTGACTTAGTATAACTCATATTATCTTCCCTTAGTTGGATGTCACTGACCAAAACAACACCCTGTATAGTATCCAAAACCTAACCGTTATGGAGATATTGAATTTTTAAGATTTGGCTTTTCTATAAATTTTATTTAAATTGGAGCTACTAGGGCCTGGTTTAATTATGTTTTCTGATGAAGACATGTCAATTAATAAAAATGATCAACAAAAACTGAACCTTTAACTAACAGCTTCGTAAAACTGCTTGACAAAGGTTGAAATTAAAGAATTTTAACTTATTGTTTTTAACTTTGAAGACTTTTTTTTAAATGTATGATACTTGTCCTGCAAGTAATCTAAAAACTTATACGCCTTTTTAGCTATTCAAAAAGGTATAACACTTACTATTAAATCGGCCAAACATTTTCAAAATAACAGTTAAGATAGCAGTGGGTACTCATTTAGTATGAGGTAAAAATCAATAAAACAAACAAAATGTCCGCTATTATTTCTAACACAGATTCTCATTCTTTTTACAGAAGAAGCTGAAGGTCTACAAATAACATTATTTTAATTAATGAACTTACCCATTTAATGTTATGCACCTTTTTGGATAGCTAAAAAGACGTATAAGTTTTTAAAATTACTTGCAGAATAAGTACCATTCATTTTTTTTTTAAAAAAAAAGGTCTTCGAACTTAGGAACACTTAGTGAAAATTCTTTGATTTTAACCATTGTCGAGCAGTTTTATAAAGCTGTTAGTCATAGGTTCAGTTTTTGTTGATTTATTTTTATTAATTGACATGTCTTCTAACTGGAAACATCCGGGCCCTAGTAGCTCCAACCATTCGCAAAAAAAAAAGATAATAATAATAATAAAGACCTTTATGTTCCGTGATTTTTCGCTGTTGATTGCTGCTTTAGTTTCAAATAATGTCCCGTATCACGATGTGCCTTTCGACAAAGGCCTCCTCCAACTCTTTCCACTGCTGTCTGTCTGCTGCCACTCTTGTCCAGAGAGGCCCCAAAGTCATTTTTAGGTCATCCTCCCATCTTACTGGTTTACGACCTCTAGTCATAACGCCATCTCTTAGGTACCACAATGACACTTTTTTGCTCCATTTTTCCTTTTTGCAGCGAAGCATATGTCCGGTCCATCTCCACTTGAGCCGATCTATACGTGAAAGTATGTCCGTTAATTTTGTTTTGTGCCTTATGTCTATGCTTCTGACTTTGTCTAATACCTTCAGTCCTAGCATACTCCTTTCCATGCTTTTTTGGCATCTTTCGAGCTTCTCCCTATGGTGTTTTGTAAGGGCCCAGGTTTCACACCCATATGTGATGCAGGGCAGGATACAAGTGTCAAAAGTCTTCTTCTTAATCTTCATGTTCAGTTCCTTGCTTTTCATGATTTCTTTTAATGCCCAATACCGTTTCCATCCGTTCGCAATTCTTTTGTTTATTTCCTTGGACATTTGATCTTTTGGTGATATTACTTGACCCAGATATGCATACTCCTGCACATATTCGATTTTTTCTCCATTGTTGGTTATGTCTGCAGGTATTGAGTTTGTCATCATTTTGGTTTTACTGAGGTTAATTTCTAGACCTATTTCTCTGCTTCTGTCTACTAATGTTTGTATCATTGATTCAAGTATTGCTGGGTCCTCTTCCAAAATAACCAGATCATCAGCAAATCTTAGATGACTTAATTTAGTTCCGTTTATGTAAAAAAAAGATAGAAAAGACAAAAGAAAAAAGATTTTTACAAAAATCTTAAAAATTCAATATCTCCATAACGGTTAGGTTTCGGATACCATATTATAAGATTAATTCGATCAAAAATGACTTGAATAATAACGTCCCTTAATATTCTGTACGACTTTCCCTGTAACCCTGCTGTATAGCTTGTACGCAACAAAAAAATATACAAAGTTGTAAACTGGAACTTATCGATTTTTTTTTACCAGTTGATAAGTTTTAATAGAAGGACATAAATAATAAATGAATAATAATCAATAATTGTTTACGTGAAACGGTTTTTTTCCGCGATGATTGATAGATTTTTATACCCTGATGTTTCAAACACTTCATCAAACTTTAAACAATTCGCGTATACTTCAGTAACAAGCTTATTTTGTTATCATTACAGGTAGACAAAATGGCGAAACAAATGGCACTAGAATCCCAACTATCGGACGCTAAAATGCAAAAAGCCAGTCTCGAACATCAAGCGGAGAAAGAACGCATAATCGCCGAGATGGAACAGCTGAAAGTCTCTGTAGCTCAGTACCGGGCCAAGATACTGGAGTTGCAAGGCACTGAGACAGCGTTGAGGAGTCAGCTAGCTGTGTATACGGACAAGTATGATGAGTTCCAGAACGCTTTGGTCAAGAGTAACCAGGTGTTTGGCGGGTTCAAGGAACAGATGGAGAAGGTAAGCTATTTATAAAGATATATAAGTGGAAATATGGACGCAACTGATAAAAAATAGAGGTTGCGGTTCTATTTTACACCTTAAAATGACCATCCTACAGTTATTAAGAACATTTTTTTCCATCAAACATTACAAGGTTCATCCAAAATAATTCAATGGACAATAAGGAAAATCCGTATTATGTGGTTACTATGTGTATTACAGCACTTAATATAGACAGTAACAGAAGTCAAACTTATCCATTACTTCACTTTTGACATTAGGAATGGGATTATACCCGGTATTTTCCTGGTATTTATCCAAAATGGGAAAAAAACGTGGAGAAATACCCGGTAAATACGAAAATGAAGGGTAAATATAAGTTTTACCACTAATTCAATCACGTCATGCAATTGTATTAGGGCCGAACTCCGTGATCGCGTGTCTTAAATGGGCAGCACTCGCACTCGAACTGTCCCGAATGGCGCAATTTCACTAGTCGCTAGGGTCCGCATGCGGAGTGCGGGAGATTTACTAATAACCCTATTAATTTAAATATAATTAGGAAATATGTGACTCAAGACCCGCAAGCAAGCTGTATATCGACTGATGAATTTCATTGGTCGATATCACGGTCGGTATAATGCATGCGGGGAATCCCCGCAGGCTGTATACCGAACGAGTTATCGACTAATGAAAATGCGCCAGAAAAGTTCCGAGATCTCTTGACCGTGAGCGGTGTCTACGTGTGCGTGCTCGAGTGCGTTTTGAATGTAGTTTGACTTCTGTACTAGAATATTAGCTACTATCCATATTTTGTGATTATAGTATCAATAGTAAGGCTTACTGTAGGTGCAATGTATTAGACACTAAAATAGAGAAAAACATTGCACTGAATGATATTGTGTAAAAAAGATCCACATCAAAACCTTTCTCTCTTAGTCTATATTTGATATTTAGATTGTGTTCTTAATGGATGTGCCATCATGATGAATATTATTGATTTTGAATTTCTTGAACGCCAATACATTTAGCAATTTAAAAATATTTATGTATTTGCCTTAACAGATGTCGAAGAAGATCAAAAAGCTCGAGAAAGAGTCGTTATCATGGAAGAGCAGATGGGAGACCTCGCAGACAGCCTTGCTAGACATGTGCGGTGAAAGGCAGGCAAGCGAGGAGAGGGTAGCAGCGACTGCTAGACAGTTGCACCATATGCAGAGCTTGTGTAGGACGTTGCAGGTACGTGCATTCAGATGCTGGGCTGATCAAGTTCGGTTGTTCCTAGTTGCCCCCACCGGCATCGCCCGCTCTGGGGCAACTGGGTATTCAATAGTAATGATATAAGTGTACCATTATATACAAAGCGTTATTGTGTGCGCCATGAGAAAGTCGCGTATATTATGGTCACATGCACACGTGTTTCATACGACGTTTTTCAACACACTTGCGAGGAAAAAACAAGACTCCAATTACTTATTTACGAAAAAATGCGCGATGTTTTTTTTTCTTGCCGCGATACCGATGCGCGCGCAAGGCTAAGGCGTGATCTAGATCGGCCAACAGCTAAGATTAAAAATGTAATAGTTCGTGTTTAAAACACAAATCACAGAAAATTTAAATGAATTTGAGTTATTTTTTAGTAATAAAGCTGGATTTACCATTTATTGAATAAATACTGTTTGTTACTAAAATAGAAGTTATAACCCGACTAAATTATATCGTTTCTTCTCCTTACTTACTACTTGGTATTAGGGTACAAATGTAAATTGGTCGGATTTATAAACTAAAGGCACTAGTGCAATAATATACTGAAAAAGCACGCGTGTTTAATATCTAGGATTATGAGCCAAAAACGGTGGAATAAAAACGTCGTTTTGAGCAAGTGTGTTGAAAAAATATAATGCCCCAGTTGCCACCGTGTCGCCTTGCCCCGTTACCCCCTCGCAGGGGCGTGCATTAAATTTTTAATGGAGTAAGCACATTCTTATTTTGAATCCGAACCTAGGAAGAAATTCAATATCGATTTTAGATTTTATGTTTAATAAAGAGCTTTATGAAAATGACGGTGAAATACCAGCATATAATAACTTAACTAGGTTTTTTCTGTGCAATTTTTGAAAGGAAGCATACAAGCTGTGTTTGCGATGATTTAGTTTAGCACCACACACAAGTATCAAGGAAATGGATGATTTTCTTATGACATGCCATTTGACTGATACCCGTAGTGGCTATAATACGATTTCGGCCTTCCTTATTCACTAGCAAAGGTATTGCCTTCAGTAAGGGGATCAGCGCACAGTTAAAACTTTCAAAACAGAAAGAATCTTCTTTCGAACTCTCATCACATACAACATCACTTTTATGGAGCACTCAAGTAACACTGCAATTTCACTAGCGTTTCGAATGCAAAACAAACAAACCCCGAAAATACAAAAATACAACTGTTTACTTGAAATCTAATGTTTTTATAACACCCGCGGGAAGAAAGCGAAAAGCAAAACAAGAACTCCATAGATAAAAATGGCTACCGCAAACTTTTCAAAGTATGTTTGCATTATTTAAAAAAAAAACAAATAAAACTACGGACTTTCCTGCGTTCATAATATCATTAGTTTTAGATTTATTTAAGATAATGAATTAGGAAAAAAACCGTAGGAAATTGCAACGTCGCGCCATCTAGTATCGGGTAGACGAGTAACATCGAAACTTCCGTTTGTAACACAATCTCCTTTTATTGATTTATATTTCATTTAATTAATGTTACATTAATTTGTCAATATCATAATCACTTTAAAATAAAACCATGATTTATTCATTTAAAACCATGTTTCTACCTTAATTCAAAATTATAGTTTCTCATAAGAGATGTGTTTTGATTAGACTCCGAAGTATTTTACGTCATTTGCGCGCGAGTAGGACAAAAAACAATCTCCAGTAGGGAACTGATAGAGAAAGAAGATAGTATGCATGCCTACTTTAGGAGTCGAATATCACCTGTCACCTTGAATTGCATGAACAGAGCGTCATTACGTGTGACATTGTAGATACGAGGGGGCGATTGCAAGAGTGTGCGTGTATTTAGCAAGCAGCCTACTACCTAAATATTTTCGTTCGTTTCGGGATTATGTTTACGACTCGCCAGCTGTCTTCACCGTGCTGAAATAATAAACCTATCTTAGCTATTATTATTGTTTTGTCACTTTCTGTAAAATGACGACAGCGTCAAAAAAGAATGACACAAAACAGCGTTATAGAAAAAAAAAAGTTTTATTAGATTAGGTTTTTTTACGTTATAATTATGAATAAAATGTTTAGTCTCAAATTACAAAGAACAAGCGAAAGCAACTTATCTACCGAATGAATAAGATTGCCAAAAATGAACCTTAATTCATTTGCTAGTAACAGGAGCTGTGTCAAGGCAGTATCTTGGGCCCTGTACTATACCTAATTTTTACAGCAGATATCCCAACAACTGACTACACCACGACTGCGACTTACGCTGACGATACGGCATTACTGTCGGCTCATAGCAACCCAGAAACGGCTTCATCACAGTTGCAAAACCACCTAACAGAAGTTGAGACGTGGCTGAAGCGTTGGAGAATAAAAGCCAATGAGAGCAAATCGGTACATGTAACATTTACACTTAGGCGAGAAACATGTCCACCAGTAACGCTAAACTGCAAAGTTATCCCTCAAGATAATAACGCAAAATACTTGGGCATGCACCCAGGGTTGGCCTGGATAATTATCGTGATAATTATCTTGATAATTATCGTTGATAATTATCATGATAATAACGTGTTGATAATTATCGTTGATAATAACGAGTAACTTTTATTGTACGAAACAAAACGAAATAATATATAATGTGTATCCAAATGCATGTTTTTTCGTCACAACATCAAGAGTGTATCTAAACGAACGCCAAATGTCATTCATCTACAGGGGAATTCCCCTCACTGTCACTGTTATTTGTTATCCTTTTCGTTAACTGTAGTTTGTGCGCTGCGAAATTAAATATAGAAAAACATTATGCCCAGAAAACTTAATCCAATATGGTGAAAGTTTGCCGACATTAAAAGTTCAGTTTAATAAACTAAAAGAAATATCTAAATATAGAAAAAGAAATTATATATACGTTATTTCATTTGATAGTTTGATAATTATTAGATAATTATCGGATAATTATCAGATAATTATCGGATAATTATCAGAAAAAATAATTATCTTGATAATAGCCAACCCTGCATGCACCTAGACAGGAAACTTACATGGCAAAAACATATTTGGACAAAGCGGAAACAACTAGATGGAAAACTGCGGTCACTGAACTGGTTATTGGGACGCCAATCACAACTAAATCCCAACAGCAAGATGCTTGTGTATAAAACTACCATAAAACCAATCTGGACTTACGGAATACAGTTGTGGGGAACTGCCAGCAATAGCAATATAGATACCCTGGAAAGATTCCAGACCAAAGCTCTGAGAACAATGTTTGGCATCCCTCATTGTATAAGTAATAGATATATATACTTCTACTTCGGCCTAAAAACAGTTCGGCAGGAAATACCTCAACACAGCCTGAAGTATCAGGAGAAGCTGACCGTCCATGTAAACAAACTGGCACGCGCTCTAAGTGGAAAAGATGCTCATCAGTATACCCGGCTAAAAAGAAGTGACATACCGAGCCTACATAAAAGATTTACCATTTGACAACAAGAGAGTCGTGTGAAAAGAATTTTCACACAAGTGTGGCCCTTGAGGAAAACATAAACTGAGAAAGCAAACAAAGAAGTGGCTTATTGTTGGAAAACAGATTGCCATGAAGCAGAAATCATCAAAAAAAAAAGTAACAGGAGCGGATTCAGCCCTCCTATAAGGTTGTGGGCACGCCATGTTTTGTTCAATGAACAAAGAACTATTTTTGATGCAACATTACATCAATGAAATCGCAAGTGCAATTTCTTTAACAAACCAAAAAAAGGATAAAATTTAAAGCGCGGGCGTAGCGAGCGCGCTACAATTTGGTTTTTGAAACTTCTCAAACCAAGAACATCGTCAAAACAAAAGCGCGAGCAAAGCGAGCAAGCGAGCGAGCATTGTAAAATTTGGTTCACGACGCTTATAAAAAAAAATGATAATAATTAATGAGAGAGTGTAGTATTAACGAGATCTTTGTTTAGACGACTTTTCTATGGACGCTTCCTCTTGCAGTAAAACGAGAAACAGTTTCTTTCTACCATGATATTTATAAATTGTGATTCGGGTGGTGGACATGCCCACAGTGCCCATAATGGTGTATCCGCGCATGGTCAGTAATATCTTTCTCCCTAGGCCGAGCGTACCGTTCTCCTCGGTTGTTTGAAAGAGAACAACATCGAGCGGCCGCCGCTGCCCGCCGCGTGAATAAGATGTTTAGTCTTTAATTACAAAGAACAAGCGAAAGGAACTTATCTACCTAATGAATTATACAGTCAAAAATGTACCTTAAGTCATTAGCATAGAGTTAGTAATATCTTTCTCCCTAGGCCGATCGTACCGTTCTACTCGGTTGTTTGAAAGAGAACAACATCGAGCGGCCGCCGCTGCCCGCCGCGTGAATAAGATGTTTAGTCTTTAATTACAAAGAACAAGCGAAAGGAACTTATCTACCTAATGAATAAGACAGGCAAAAACGAACCTTAATACATTTGCATAGAGTTAGTAATATCTTTCTCCTCAGGCCGAGCGTACCGTTCTACTCGGTTGCTTGAAAGAGAACAATATCGAGCGGCCGCGCTGCCCGCCGCGTGAATAAGATGTATAGTCTTAAATTACAAATAACAAGCGAAAGGAACTTATCTACCTAACGAATAAGACAGGCAAAAATGAACCTTAATTCATTGGCATAGAGTTAGTAATATCTTTTCCCCCATGCCGAGCCGTTCTCCTCGGTTGTTTGAAAGAGAACAACATCGAGCGGCCGATGTTTAGTCTTAAATTACAAAGAGGAAGCGAAAGGAACTTATCTACCTAATGATTAAGACAACCAACAATGAACCTTAACTCATTGGCATAGAGTTAGTAATATCTTTTTTCCCAGGCCGAGCGTACCGTTCTACTCGGTTGCTTGAAAGAGAACAACATCGAGCGGCCCCCGCTTCCTGCAACCCCGCCCGCGCCCGCGCCTCCCCCGCCGGCGCCCACGCCCTCCTCCAACGCTAAGGTACGTTTACCCACTTTTGTTGCAAACTAGTAATAATAATTCAATTCAATTCATTTATTTCGACATAATTAAGTCATACATTGACGACCTCCGTGGTCGAGTGGCTAGCACGCTGGTTTCAAGCGTCGCCATCTCGTGAGGTTCCGGGTTCGATTCCCGGTCGGGTCAATGTAGAAAATGATCTTTTCTATATTGTCTCGGGTCTGGGTGTTGTGGTACCACCGTTGTGTCTGATTTCCATAACACAAGTTAGTTAGCTTAGGCTACTTTGGGATCAGAGCAATGTATGTGATTGGTGTCCAATATTTATTTATATTTATTTACATACATTTTAAATTATTGAATTACATTAAATTGCAAACAAATGAAATTAAATATAAATTAAATTGGACGACCACCAGCCTGCATTTGGGTATTAGTCCATATATGAACCATATAACAATGGTTGATATACAGACAGTCAAATCTCTCGGATAGCATCTTCAGAATGACGTTGGGGCTGACCCGGACCCTGCGTGCGAGTGATGTGCACCGCTTGCAAATAATAATAAAACATGAATATAAATATTAAAATAAATATTGGATACCAATCACATACATTGCTCTGATCCCAAAGTAAGTAGCTAATTGCACTTGAGTTATGGAAATCAGACACAACGGTGGTACTGCAACACCCAGACCCGAGACAATATAGAAAATATCGTTTTCTACAATGACCCGACCGGGAATCGAACCCGGGAACCTAGGAACGGCGACGCCTTAAAACCAGCGTGCTTAGCCACTACACCACGGAGGTCGTCCAATTAGTCCCCCTAGCCGATTTCAACTACGGTGGCCAGACACAACGACTAACCGAGTGCGCGGAACATATTATAGTGAACAAGTGTATGCGCAGACACAGGTGCACTCTCTATTCCTTTCACTCTCATAGCCCTTAGGGACAGCAATCTGACACCGGAGAGAGATCAGGCGCAGGATCACCGGCTTTACGTGCTTTTCCGAGGCACGGGGGTGAAACACCGCCAACTTCCAAACTCCGGGCTATCCTGAGAATTTCTGAACAGGAAACCTCAGGTATATTTATTTTTGGGCCTACCCGGGGATCGAACCCGGCACCTCTGGTGTAGCCGTCGTTTTAAAGTGCGACCCTCTTACCGCTGCGCCACCGAGGCAGTTGCAAACTAGCCCTTATTACAACTGGATAAGATACCGCAGTGTTTGCCTTGACGTGCTGTTGTCCATACGAGCAGTGCAGGGTGTGTCTACCGCACCTAGAAGGCAAACGTGTTGTCATCGATTTAATTGACAGAGAAACCTGGTTCATCTACTTTGAAACAACGGGTTTCGAGAACCTTATATCTGCACCTAAACCCATTTCGACAATTACAAAAAATGTGCTCCGAAATCTAGTTTTTTTAAAATAAAAACAAATATTATTTGCAAGTGATATCGCAGGTTTATCACAATAAGAAAATATAATTTCATGTGTTTGCTCAACACTTTTTTTAATTGCGCTTAAACCAGCATACAGTAATCATATTCTTTCTGCTTCTACGTCATCTCCCAATGTTTTCAAATATCATTCAAAGATTCATAACTTTTTGATTCAATTTTATTTTAACTTAGGGCTGATTTTTCAATGGTCTGATAAAACTTATCAGACTGATAAATTATAAAGCTACATATTTTAAAAATGACAGGTACCTATGATTGCTGACAATTAGGTGACGTTTTCAAATTAGCCATATTGTATTTTGTTCGACGAATATTTTTATCTGACTATTGAAAAATCAGCCCTTAATAATAGATAAGTATACTTCACGATCATACTTATACAAAATTATCCAAACACCACGTCCAAGTTTCGTCAAACACGACAACCTTTAACAAATAAACGCAATTTTTCATGCACGCACGATCTAATCGATTACACACAAAAAATTGTCATGAGAAATCAATTTCACAGGTCGACGCAATGGCCGCCAACTGCGCGCAGCTCAGACAGAGTCTGGCGCACCTACAGACTCAACTCAACTCACTAACAAACAAGAAAGAGAAGGACCAACAGGAAGCAGCAGCGAAACCAGAGAAAACAAAGAAATCAAAGTCCAAAAAGAACAAAGAAAAACAAGCACAGAAACTTGAAGAAAAAGCAGAGGCAAATGAAGAAGTGAAAGAGGAAATAGTGCCTAGTACAAGCGAGGATAAAGCTCAAATTGAAGTAGCCGATGAGAAGGTAGATGACAAAACACTAGAAAACCTAATACAGGCAATTAATAGTGCTAATATTAATCTGTGTGATCTGGAAGTCGTAAACGATGAAAATGATCTTGACAGCGCAATCGTAGACGAAGTATTAGATATAGAAAGTAATCAAGCTAATACAAATGGTGTTGAAGAAAAATCAAACGATTTGCCAGAAACAAATGAAATAGTTTCTAAACTAAATGAAACAGAATCAAATGAAGTAGTTACCAAAACAAATGAAGCGCCAGCTGAGAAAGTAAATGAAGTCAATTCGAATGCGGAAGTAGTAAAACAGGTTTTGAATGAATCGAGTTCAAATGATGAAGTTTCGCATATCCCTGAAGTGAAACCGATTTCGGACGAAAACGCGTAGACATGACAGGTCAATGAAACTGTAAATAATGTTTGAACTTCAGTTTTTTTACGTTAATTTAGTGATAAAAGTGTTTTTGAACGTGTTTTAGTATTTTTTCGTTGGTCACAAATTCATTTTGTACCTTGTGTGTTATGTCAATAAAGTTGACACAATTATGAATCTTTTTGAAAAGTGCCTAAGTATTTCTCGATTTGTCTAGTCAGAAATCGGTATTGTTTTTAGCGTTTTACATACAGTGTGAATGGACATTAATAATTCTGTTTTACTTTTCTCTTAGTTTTATGTCTCACGTTTACATTTAAATTTGACAATTCTTTTCAGAGGTACTTTAATACTTTCTTACTCCATCCCTACTTGATTTTTTGTTTTCTTTTGTTACAACTTGTTATTAAAATACTACTCAAATTAATTATGTGTCTATAAATAATCAAAAATACGGATATTGGTGTCATGTCATAAGAAGTGCTAATTATAATTTGTTTTAAAAATCTTTTGTAGTAGGTAGTATAAATAAATGTGACTTGAGTTTTTTTACAATAAAGTAGATTTTGTAACTATGAAACTAGTCTTTTATTATGTACGAAGAAAGATATTCTTATTCATAACCCGACTGCGTCAAAAGAATGGTAATTTTTAAATACTATTTTGTCTGTACAAAAGTAGATGACCCATTTGCAATTAAGCAAGTCAATTGTCGCTCCGTTACGCAGTAATTATAAAAGAAAATATTTCGAGTTGTGACTCTTTTTTGCCAATCATAACGGCAACGAAGTGCATTTACTTGTGGCCACAAAACCAAAGAATATAATAATTTTGACCAATACATTAGAACTACGAAACATGGTGTCAGATAAGACATCCATCTGAATGAGTATAAAACGACCGATTTTAAAATGACATATACAAAAATAATTTCTAAAAAATTGGTGGCGTTTTCAAATAAGGCGTATTGTATTTTATTCGACAAATATTCCTTGTCTGACGTTGGAAAATCATCAGGCCTTAGTCGTTGGAAAAAAACTCGCCTTATGTCAAAAACCTGGGTTCAAAAAACTGCACATTGAGTTAAGCTCAACATGGGTACGAAGGAAGTAAGCAGAAGAGTTACCGGCGCATTAACCTATTTGCTGCCACACTTGAGACACAATAGAAATTAAATTGTTATAACGCACCGGTGCGTGCTGTGGCATGGAACCAGTTAAGAGCACTGTACCGTTTCAATCATTTTTTTCCTTCTGGTACAAAAGCATTGCCCGTACAGTCGCTGGTTTTTCCTATAATTGACTACGGTGATATTTGCTCCACTAACACCTCTCAAGACTTCCTTCATAAGATGGACCGGCTCATTAACAACTGCATAAGATTTATATTTGGACTTCGCAAATACGAACACATCTCCCCGTTTCGCACCCAGCTTGACTGGCTTCCCAGTGGCTGGCAGTGTAGATGCATGACACTTTGTATGTTGGATTCCATAGAATTGAAGATCGTTTTTGCAATTAAGGATTCAATCCCAATTCTCCGACTTATTTCAGAGATAAATTCTCACACCTCCATTCTTCTCATGACCGGTCACTCTTCTGGCTTCATATCCAACTCTTTCACTCTCACAGCCATTCCACTTAGGAATGTCTTTGCAAAGACAGTTCAAGCGTCAACCTCCAAATTTTCCATGAATTGGGCCTTACCAGCCTTTTATTAGGAAGAACCACAAGAACTATCGGACATGCATGTCTTATTGACATTATTTTCTGTCATAGGTATGTACCAATGAGGTTATAATATGTTATGTTATATTTACCGATTCTTACCAAATTTTATATGCGTATTCAGTAGGTCTGAGAATCGGCTACTATCTATTTTTCATACCCCTAAGTGAGAAGGGTTTTTCACACTTAAATTTTAAAATTTTTGGACGAAATTTTTCGTTTTTATTTTTTATAATGTTTCAAAAAATTCATACAACCCTAAATTTTTACCTTTTTATCACCAACCCCTGTTTTTTATAGCCATTTTATTAATTTGATCATTTTTCATCCCGCTCGATAACTGATCAATTATAGTGTTTTTAACTGTACTTCGATTAAAATTCCCCTAACACCGTTTGCCGGGTCAGCTATACTCCGTTTCTCTTGGCTAGTCCAATAATGTAAACAATCTTTTCAAAACTTTTAAGATAATATCAGTGAAAAAAAATAATAAACTATTTGATTTAAAAAGATCTCGGTAGGTATTTATCGATGAATTACCCATGTAGGTTGTGAAATTGTATTTATTTCATTTTAAAATTGATAATTTCGTTGAAAAGGAATGTCACGATTGTTTACAATATTAGACTTGCTAAGAAAAACGGACGTAGTATGTATAACATGTTTATCAGTGTTTTGAATATCGTAGTAAATATTACCGTCACAATATTTCTTTGGTCACTTTATTCTCCGCACCGCCTGTATTTACTCTGTTAAGACCTATTACTAAAAGGTTGACTAGTAGAGAATGCTTTTAGAATTAGGTCTGCCATTTGTAACGTATGTTTGTAAAAGAATTTTAAAATAATAACTTTGTTGATACTTATGTAAAACCACTAAAAGCGGCATTATCTTCCGAATTATTTTGACTTTATTTATAGAAGTCGTATCTGCGTGTCTGTTTGGACGCTCTTTGGACAGTCTGTTTTTACAATGCATCCAACCATTTCCCGCTGGTTTCGTGGCCACACCAGTTCGTTGCATCCATTGGATCTAACAGTTATCTAAGAACTAGATAGCAGTTTATATTACTCGAATCTAGACCGATTTTTTTGTGGCACTTAGAACTAACAAGTTAAAGAATTAAGAGTTAAGATATTGGATAACCCGAATGCAATCATTCGTATTCTGCGTGATTCCGGTGCAGTAACTGCATTTTAAAATTTTATACCAATTTATGTTGTAGGTGATATTATTACAAGCAAATACAGATGCTTAAATGCTGACGACCCGTCTGGTGTAGTGGTCGAGAAATCGCCTACTACGCAGCGGGTTGCGGGTTCGATCCCCGCACAATACAAACATTTGTGTGCATGAACATGTCTGTTTGTATTGGTCTGGGTGTTTTCTATGTATATCATGTATGTATTTACAAACAAAAAGTATTTAAGTATTATATCCGTTGTCTGGCACCCATAATACAAGCTTTGAGTAGCTTACTTTGGGGACTAGATGGCGATGTGTGGGAATGTCTAAAGGAAAGGATAAGGAAAGAATATATTAAATCTGGCAAAGTAATCATAAAACGAATCTAATAAATTTAAAACCCTTTTTCACTAACCAAATTATATGTGCATTGCTTGATTTACTGCTGGCTAACGCTGGTGATAGGGTCATGTAAGGAATCAAATGGTTTTTCATCTACTAAAATTAGGCCACCATAGCAGACCCTGTGTAGGTTTGGGTAGATTACTTGGTAGATGACATGGTTGCCAAGGCTACGGCTGGACTCCGTTCGCTTCAAAGCAGGTTTTCGGTAAGTAATCCCCACCCCTTTCGGAGCGGAGCCGTGTCCTTTTTAGGACTTTGAGAGATCGAGGGTATAGCTTATAAACGGGGTTTCCTGCCAAAAAAGATTTCTTAGTAAAAATTTCTTATAGCCAGCGCTGAATTCACACACTAAAAAGGATAAATAATAAATAAAATAAATAAATATTGGACAACATCACATACATTGCTCCGATCCCAAGTTAAGTAGCTAAAGCACTTGGTGTTATGGAAATCGGAAACAACGATGGTACCACAACACCCAGACCCAAGATAATATAGAAAAGATCGTTTTCTACATTGACCCGACCGGGAATCGAACCCGGAACCTCACGAGATGGCGACGCTTGAAACCAGCGTACTAGCCACTCTACCACGGAGGTCGTCACACTGTCTTCGAACTCTTATCTATCTTGCAAATAGGAATTTAAATTCGAACAGGATCTTAAATGCATTTAGGGTTTGTGTGAAAATTATTAAAAAACATTATTGTTTATTGTCCCCCTAACCGTTTTTGACTACGGTGGCCAGACTTATCGACTAGCCGACTGCTCGGGACATATTGTAGTGTACAAGTGTGTACGCAATCACAGTGTCCTTTTACTCTCATAGTCCGATGGGACATCAATCTGACTCGACCGCGCGTAGAGCGATCAGCAGTGCGATTCAGAACACTCGATAAACCATTCGGTTTGGGTTTCGGCTAGATTTTCTATTAATTTTTAAATAAATGTCCAAGTTTGATCGGATGTCGATGTGTCAGTTCGGTAACAAATATAATAAAAGAACATAAAAAAATAGTTGCATAGGATAAATCCACGTCATTATAATTTTATTAATATGTGAAAGGTATCAAATCGTAACCCAATCCGTAACCGAATGGTTCTGAATCGGGGGGCAGGCCCAGGACCACCGGCTTTACGTGCTTCCCAAGCCACAAAAGGGGGTGTAGAAACACCGCCAATTTCCAAACTCCGGGCTGTCCTGAGAATTTCTGATCAGTTAAACTCAGGTTCATATTTTTGCCTGACCCGGGGATCGAACCCGGAACCTCTGGCGCCGTCGTCGCTTTAAAGTGCAACCTTCTAACCGCTGCGCCGCCTAAGCTGTTGTAATCAATTGCTTCCAAATTACTCCAAGCAGGGACACTAATCCAGTTCTGCTATCTTTATGGAAGTAAAGTAAGACACTGATTATTTCATAAAGAAATCGTTGGTCAACAACTTTTCAATCACGTGATATCTTGCCAGTGTGACAATACCATTACAAAATGCATTTCTTCACAAAATTCCCATCAACCTTATTATGATGAAGACAAAGATTATTTTTCTATGATATTTCATACATTTCTATAGGAAACGTGACGATGAATCACAACGAAACTGAAAGATGCTTATTTTTGCGCACGATTCTGAAAGTAAGACATTATTGACACTTTGTTCGATTTCAACGCATTTAATTTGGTGTTTTGTATTTGAAATGAATTGTTCCTATTGCCTATAGGCAGACCAATATCATAATCAACCTTTATAGGTATCTTAAATATAAGAGTTCCGTAAGTCATTTATTGGTCATCAATAGACACAATGTACATCTATTACCAACATCAGAAGGATTTGTTATTTAGAAGGAAGGAGAAAGTTTACTCTAATCTGACTCTTTACTGAATGACATGAAGGCTTATTATTTCTTTTGTATAAATGTCGATAAAGTTCACAAGAAGAGCTGGTTAGAGGTCAGAGACAGAAGCGGAATTGTGTAAAGCAATCGTATTCATTTGAGAGTTCAAATCGTACGGTGTAGTGGTTGAGAAATCGCCTACTACGCAGCGGGTTGCGGGTTCGATCCCCGCATAATACAAACATTTGTGTGCATGAGCATGTCTGTTTGTATTGGTCTGGGTGTTTTCTATGTATATCATGTATGTATTTACAAACAAAAAGTATTTAAGTATTATATCCGTTGTCTGGCACCCATAACACAAGCTTTGAGTAACTTACTTTGGGACTAGATGGTCCAAAGGAAAGGATATTTATTTATTGTACCTTTATTTATCTGTCAAATGAAAACGATTGCTTTACACAATTGCACCTCTGGAAGCACTATGAAAAGAGATGTTATTTAATAAATGCATGGTGTGAAAGCCTTTGATCAAAAATAATACCATTACGACACCGAATAAGCCAGAAGATCTTATCAACGCTCATTCCCTGTATCTATAAGTTATTTATTTATACCCTTGAGACAACAAACTTTGAATTGACCATTATCTTTGCAACTGATAACAATGAATTAAACGCAAGCCTATGCGTAAACTGTAACAGTTCTTTGGGTCAAGGCTCGAATGCGACACTTTCCCCCTTAATAGTTGTGGTTTATTTAAATTCTTATGCTAATACGTTTATGTAAGGTTCATATTTAAAAATATTGTGTGTGCTCTTGAAAGATTTTTTAAGTTTTCAAGATCGAGATATCTTGGGCACTTTGTCACTTTTTAGGATACCGCGCTAAGGCGCTAAAGTGGTGTCAAATAAAATGGGATTCTGTTGTGGTGCGCGGCGAGTAATTCGAAAAAAGATGTTTAACTTTAATAACATAAATTTAAGTGTGCAAATGGCGGACTTAATGATAAGCATTCTCTTCCAGTCAAACCTTTGGGTCTTTATCAATGAATCTACGCAAAACTTTTCTATCGAAGGTGGAAAAACAGGCACACTTTAATTTTAATTATTTATTTACCTATCTAAGTACTTAAATGTTATGACCAGGGGGCGTATTGCGATCCAACAGTCGTTCAATTTCCAGGCAGCTCAATTCCGACTCAGTGATAACGAATCAGTAAGCTTAAGTGGCAGTGGGCAGGGCACATAGCGCGAAGAACTGATGGCCGTTGGGGCAGGAAAGTTCTAGATTGGAGACCCTTCGACCAGAGACGCAGCGTGGGACGTCCACCAACAAGATGGACAGACGACCTTATAAAGATCGCAGGATCAAACTGGATGCAGACCGCTAGTGATCGGTCGCTGTGGAAAGCCGTGGGGGAGGCCTATGTTCAGCAGTGGACGTCCTTTGGCTGAGAATGATGATGCTGATGATGATGATGATGTTAACGAATATTATCAAAATAATACCTAATATTACTTATAGTACGTACGTATTACTACAATAGTACGAATATTAATATTTATGTTGTTTTATTACAGTTATATTATTAATATTATGAGAAATCGCAATACGAATTGCTAATTTGACAGTAGAGCTGAGCTATCAAAACTGCATCGCAACACGCGCCCAATTCCCAAAATGAAAGAAAAATGCAAGGACTTTTTAAAATCAAGTGTTTGTAAGAGAAAGGAGTAAATAAAAGCTAAAATCCTTGAGTTAACTTGACATGTATTTTCTGTCTGTCGATTTGTCGCAGTATTAAGTTTTAAAAGTAGTTATGTTTTTTTTCATGTGCTGCTATTTACAAGACAAACAAATGCAGGATAATGTCTAATGAAGCAGCACTCCACAGCACATACAAAGTATTTAAAAGAAATGAAATTTATTACTTTCTGGTGATGTAAAGAGTTGCATGCAGGTTGCACGCATGACGGTCGGTAAAATTACTTTTAAGTACCAAGTGTGTTAACGGCAGAGCTCATGAAATGGTCAGAGGAAGGAAGCAAATTTAAACGGTTTTCTTTGTCTATTTCCTGAAGGGTGCCATCTTTTCTTAAATGTAATTTTGGTAACATTAATGGGGTGATAGAGTACTTACCTATTCTCTTTTCAAATTTATCTTATTAATTGATTGAAAAGTGTAATTGAAGAATTAGAAATTCCAAATTTATAACCAAAGGAGTCTGGAAGAGAGAAAAGACCGCTTAAATTTAACATTTCCTTTAATTTATGTAATATGGAATTTGACGGCAGTTATTTGGTTTGGTTAGTACCTACATACAAACATAGCTTTATCTAATGGAGATTATCGCAAGGCTGAAGATGGACTGGGTTGAGCTTTTCGAAGTCTCACCACTTACGTTGTTATTAAGCAGGCACTTACAGCCTGTTTATCATATGAATGGATCTGTCAAACATGTCATATTCCTCCTGCTTCCTCGTACACCCGCCCGCGTTCGTCATTTTCATGTCCATACAGTTCATTTTTAGGGCTCCGTAGCCGAATGGCAAAAAATGGAATCCTTATAGTTTCGTCAATTCTGGATGTCTATCCGTCCGTATGTCACAGCCACTTTATTCTGTAACTATAAGCATCACACTGTTGAAATTTGGTAGGAAGATGAATCCTGTTAACCGCTTTACGATTCTTATATACTTACAAAAAATAAAATTATTTAAGGGGGAGGGGGGGGGCTCCCATACATGAAACTATAACCAAAAATTTTGTTTTTGGTTGTGTGAGGTGTCTATGGATAGGTCTTTTAAAATGCCATAGAGGTTCCGAAGACTATTTTCTTTTAAAGTCTTACGTTTGATAGGTAGACGCAGAGTGGTAAATAAGCGAGTGTAAATTTTGAAAAATAAATTATAATGTAGATCTTAACAAATACTTTCAACGAAAATGTGTTTGGACGGGATCGAGCTAGTAGTTTTTGAGTTATAGCACATTTTCAACAACAGTAATGCAAGCACTATGAAAAACAAAGTTATATGTGCTGTCAACAAAATGTTGTGGTATTTTAGCTAAGTGGATTCCCTAATTTAGTGTAAGTTGGCACGGAACCCTCAGTGCGCGAGTCCGACTCGCACTTGGCCGGTTTTAGTCAATCTAAAATGGGATATTTTTGTACACTTCTCACCGCGCAGTGTCAGGTCCATTCTTACGTTAACCATGTAGTATATTCCATATTATTGCCTCGGCGGCGCAGCGGTAGGACGGTCGCACTTTAAAGTGACGGCTGCGCCAGAGGTCCCGGGTTCGATCCCCGGGTCGGGCCAAAAATATATACCTGAGTTTTTCTGTTCAGAAATTCTTAGGATAGCCCGGAGTTTGGAAGTTGGCGGTGTTTCACCCCCGTGCCTCTGAAAAGCACGTAAAGCCGTTGGTCCTGCGCCTGAACTCTCTCGGGTCGCGTCAGATTGCTGTCCCATCGAGCTATGAGAGTGAAAGGAATAAGGGGTGCACCTGTGTTTGCGCACACACTTGTGCACTATAATATGTCCCGCGCTGTCGGTTAGTCGTTGTGACCACCGTAGTCGAAATCGGCTAGGGGGACTCTTATGTGCTGAATTTACGCTTAAGTAGGGTAAGCTCAGTCAAGCTCTTCCACTGACTTTTACAGATAATTACAGTTGTTAAGTAGTAACTACGTACTATTTTTTTCTTTTCTTTTACCGGTTTTGTTAAATAAGTTGTCTGCGCCTTCAAATCACTAAAAGTGTCTTCAAGCATGACGAATTCTTGCTCTTATTGTTACAACTGTCTTTTGTTTAAATGATTGCTAGTATTTTAAATAGGTACTCATTAGGATCCTAGCCTGATTAATCGATAATGTCACTTTGAAGAATATCAACTCCCTGGCAATGTTTTTGGTTTTATTCAAGCCACGAGGGTTAAGATTGTTAGGAAAGGAAATATGTTTTGTGGTAACGTACAGTGCCAAATATGAACTGGAAACAAAACAAGCAAAATAAATAAAAATAATTAAAAATTCGTTCAAGTAAGTACCTTAATAATAATCCATAATACCTTAATATAAAGTTATCTAGAGATAATTGAAATAATCCTATTACTGTGGTAGAGACGAGATACTTGTTTAAATTTTTAACAAAGCGCCATCGTAGTATTCTAAAGACGAGCCCTTTTTAAGGTTACGAATCCGAAGTCCAACAAGAAACCCTTATAGTTACGCCATGTCCGTCTATCCACCTCTCCTCTGGTCAGCGCAAAGTTGAGGTGCTACAATACTGTATTTAAGAATTGTTCTCCCCGCCAAAGTGGTAAGATAAAGAAAACCGGCCAAGTGCGAGTCGGACTCGCACATTAAGGGTTTTGTGCCAACTTTAGTTGAATTAGAATCCACTTAGCCAAAATATCACAATATTTTTTGTCACAATATATAAATTGTTTTTTATAGTATTTGTATGAATAACAAAGTTATGTTTGCTGGTATTGAAAATGTGCTCTGTATCTCAAAAAACTACTTTACACTCTACTTTACTAATTTACACTCGCTTTGTTCGATGGGGGAGGCCAATTTGTTTCTTTATTTATAAATACTTTTTGCACAACCAAAAGTGTGCACAAAAGGTGGACTTAATTTAATTTTACCACTGTCGTCTGTCTCTCAAACGTTAGACTTTTAGAGAAATTAGTGTTACGAACTCATTTTAAAATACCTATCCATACGATTAGTTTTACCCCCTTAAATATCATTATTTCTTATTTTTTGTACGAAAATCGTAAAGCGGTTGATACATCATCGTGCGTATGATATATCTACCAAGTGTCTTCCTACAACGTCAACCTACTGAGTGTCAAATAGTTTCAGAATAAAGTGGCTGTCACATACGGCGGACAGATAGACAGACTTGACGAAACTATAAGGGTTCCGTTTTTTTGCCATTCGGCTACGCAACCCAAAAAAAACATATACAGGGTGACTTTTTTATCAGTACCGATATTTTGTGTAAAGACTCCATTGATGAATATGAACAACTTTTACTATGAGGGCAATAGTGAAATCGAGAAAAAAAAAACGTCTGTTCCATACATTTTGACCGCGCGCCAATTGAACTTTTGTATGGAACAGCTGATTTTTTTTTCTCGATTTCACTATAGCCCCCATAGTAAAAGTTGTTCATATTCATGAGTGGAGTCTTTACACAAAATATCGGTACTGATAAAAAAGTCACCCTGTATACCTCATACAAATAACTTGGGGATAATAACGATACCTAATAATAAATATTCTTTATTGTAAAATCTTAATTAAATTTACTGTAAAATCTAAACTTTTGAGTCAGAGTCGTCAAAAGATATTACCGGTTGTTTTCTCAACTTCGGATACTTTGATATTTTAAGGGAATCAATCATTTTACAGTATATTAGGTTTAGGTCAAAAATAGTCGATACGGAAACCTTCGTGCGAGAGTCTGACTCACACATGCCCGGTTTTTTTGTTTTCTACCGAGACTCAGACACTCTATTCAGGTATGAATCTCCATCGCAGTTCTGAAAGAAGTTCCGTTGATTGCAACATTTTAGTCACGAATCCTATCGTTGTATATTAATTTTATTGTTATCGCTGTTACGGTGATGCAACATTCGTTATTATTATCTAATAAATGCCTCTAAATGGGAAAGTCGGGAAAATATGAGTAAAATTTGTGTTCTACATGTTTTTTTTGGGTCATATACAACCTAGAAGCTGTCAATAAACTGCCCTTCCTACATTTTCCACAACTTAGACTTTTGTATGTGGCTGATTGAAATGTTTCCAAATTAAAATTTGTCTTGTTAATGACAGTCATACCTGAATGTATTAATTATAAGAGTAGGTACCTAATTCATTTATTCGAGAAGTTGGTTATTTTATTACACATGCAAGGTAAGTTTTTAAAATCCTAACTATAAACTAGTGTCCTTTCCAAATAATAATACAGCAATAATGCTGATTTATAATGCTTTCAGCTTTCAATAATACATTGAGTAGGCCGTCAGAAAATCCGAAGTATTTATGTAGAGTTGATAATACCTACCTCTTTCTTTCTCGCCATGTTTTTGTGCTACTTTTTCGCACGATAGCGGATTATTAGGTATTCAATTCAACACGTTAACATTAAACAATCAAATTCTACTCGCTACTAATACAAAGGATTTATAGCAATCATAAAGATTGTATCTTAGTCTAATTTATTTTTATAGTTACAATAATAGTTTGGTGCGCGTTAAATAAAACTAACAATAAGAAAAAATAACCATTATTGTTTTAGGAATTCACGGTCATCTACTTAGCATTAGAATTATTTAATAAAATTAGGTCGGGATTCCCATTAAGACCTGATTATTTATCGGCTCATAAAATCCAATGCTCACATTGTAATTTAAATATAAAGTTGTTCAGTTTGTAGGGAATCTAGAAAAACGTATAATAATATAATTCTCTTCCCTTTTTCCCAGTTTATAGGGTCGGGGTCAGTATGTTTTCCTCTTCTTCATTATTCTGTCACTCATCACTGAATCATTCACACCTTTTACTATCATATCTTGTTTACACACAATCCATCCATCTCTTTTGAGTCGACCTCTTCCCTTCCACCAATTAATATTAATACTCATAACATTTTTAATTACACGACTTTCTTCTTTCCTTATTACATGACCGTACCAAGACAGATGATGTCCCACCATCTTCTCGGTTTTCGGTGACACTTTCAAACTTCCTCGTATACACTCATTCCTTATCATGTCCATACTTGTAACTCCACACGTCCATCTTAACATTCTCATCTCCGCTACATGCATTAATCATTATACATAAATCTAAAAAAACATTAAGAGCTTTGCTTAACCTAAAACACAGGGTTTACCCTAAATTAGGAAGCAAGTTCACATTTTAGTATATTTAGTAGAATTAAGATCCATTGTTGTATATTGCTTGTGTCTTTATTATTTAAATAAATTATCAAATAAATAAAAAACATGTGATTTTATTAGAGTGCAATTGAAGGCTTTTAAAAAAACTCATTTAGGTTTTCAGTTCGAATTCCATCGTAGAAGTGTAATAAAATTACTATATGCGTTTCTTTTATCATAAATTGTATTTTTTGTCCCTACGACGATCATTATACATTATGTGTTCTCTATATTTTATTTTATTTAATATCGTCGTACCGGAAATAGGTTATTGTATTAGACCGTTATTAAAGCGACATCATAACATTACCAATTTAAACCCAAACATTTTAAAACACAGCCGCAGTTGAAGGTAATATCAGCTCTATATCGATCCATCTCAGCCGCTCACTAGTCTTAGTAAAACTGGCTATAAATGCAAGTAGCCAGCGTCCCTCTGCACATTACCTCACAGTCAGCCAGGGGCTACTCCCCGCCTAAACCGATTTTGATTAAGCATTTGTGAAAGTACTGGAAGGTAGATTTCAGCGTTCTATTCAGTGTATTTTTTGTGATTTCAGTGTTTTTTTATGTTATTTTTTAAACAATAAAAGGTGATTAATGATGATTGTGTTTCAGTTCGACTGAAGAATAAATATGAAGGCGTTTAGGACAGTTCTGTTTTGTATAGGTAAGTTTTTTTTTACTTTATACAAGATTTTCTAATTACCTCCATAGAAAAGAAGTTAGATTTACAGACATTTATGTATGACTAAGTATACTTTATATTACACTAGCCACCCGCCCGGCTTCGGATGTTATACATATAAACCTTCCTCTGGAATCACTCTTTTTATTTAAAGACAAATTGCATCAAAATCCGTTGCGTAGTTTTAAAAATTTACAGACAGCGGGAAGCGACTTTGTATACTATGTAATGATAATGGTAATATTAATTTAAAGGCCAAAATCATTTTATTTTAATAACTAATTTCTATTTAAGATTGAGCCTAAATTAGCAAAACAACAATATTTATTAAACATAACATACTAATTCGATATTAAAATCTTGCAATGACTCTGCAGTAATCTATTATTTTCCGTCGTATTATCTTTCCAATTTGGCAACTTTTAAGCGTGAATCCTTTGACAAACTTCGAAGTTTTTATTCGAGCGTTTATTATAGAGATTTCTCATTGTTCTTTCTCTACAAATTTTGTTGAATTACACTTCTGATACTAACAAATAAAAGGCAAATATTATCAAAAAATAATGAATCCTTTCAGGGATAGGATCGTAAGACGTATTCTGAGTGCTACAGATCTCCCGTTTACACTGTTCGTCCGCTCAGGCGCAACTGTCAGATGACGGGAACAAGTAGTGCGCGTTCCTATTATGCATAGTTAGTGCTACAGGTACATAAAAGTTAATTTCACCGAATTGAGGCACAAGCCTCGGACAAAATTTAAATGTGTCACTGTATTCAAATTAAAGGATTCACGATATATATGTAAGCACGTATATGGCTTCATTATTTATTCCTTGTTATAGGAATGTAGGAATAATAATCAGCAACTTATGATTTTAAAAGTTATGAAACGAAAACGAGTAAATTCTGGAAACCGGACACTCCATTTTAGGCCAAATTCTGCCCGTTTTTGAACTTTCCAATTTTTTGTAGACCGTATGTACAACCTGGTGGTCTTCTTGATATGCTCTCCATCAGGCCAAGAGTTGTATAAATACGTGTGATTTTTTTCAGACACGTTATTCAATTTTAAAGGTAGGTTTTTTGCTCCAGTCGGTCAATCAGTCGCTTCTGTAGAAATGCCCATTATATGTAGGTAGAGATTGTAGAGCACGTTTACAGAGATGAATTAAAATTTTCCAGAAAAGCTTTTCTAAGCCGTCAAACCCTATAGATAAACTTCTTTTTGGCCAAAATTATAACTTAAACTAATACATTGATTTTCTTTGAAGACGAACATCCCATCATTTTTTTTAGCAGATTAACGTGTCTATATTTATTTGTTAAACAAAATTAAAATTATAACTAATGTGCAACAAAAATATATATAATCCTATAGTTATTCTTATCCTTATAATAGTTATAAGGATAAGTATAACTATCCGGCTAGACGAGGGTGGGTTTCTTAACCTTTTTGCAGTCATGGGCCCCTTTAAGAAGTTAAACAACTCCACGGACCCCCCATTTTTGTTTTCAGAATCGCTCGAAAAAGATTCTGAGCTAAAATAACATACAAAAGACTGCTTTAACATAAGACTGTCTGTTTGTTACGTTTCCAGATGCTTAGACACCTCTTTCTGCACCATTTTTTATGTCGTGTTCCCGTCACGTTTTGTTATAAACTCTTCCAACATCGTCGTCAGTAAATAAGTGTACAGACTGACTTACTCAATCCCCTGACAGGAGGTCCATAGACACCAGGTTAGGAAACCCTAGACTAGACGTGTACCACTTAAGTAAATATGAAATTAAACGCTTCATTAATGCTTTAGAATATTTTTAACACTCACAGTGTCATATTTTATATTCATAAAGATGAAATGAGAAACCAAAAATTTGCGCACGGGCGGGACTTGAACCAGCAACCTTTTGGCTGACCGGGCAATACGCTCTTACCAATTGAGCTACCGTGCTGTCAGTCCGACTTTGCGTATTTTGTGGTCTCTTATGAAAACGTCAATTGCGTGACGCTTAGCGCCATCTAGCCGTCTGTTCATGAAACAGATGGCCCAAGCAGTTATTCTTTACAGGATAAATTCAACTTGGAAATTGATGACGCTGCGCTATTTAATGCTTTAGAATGTTTTTAACACTCACAGTGTCATATTTTATATTCATAAAGATGAAATGAGAAACCAAAAATTTGCGCACGGGCGGGACTTGAACCAGCAACCTTTTGGCTGACCGGGCCAAACGCTCTTACCAATTGAGCTACCGTGCTGTCAGTCCGACTTTGCGAAATTTGTGGTCTCTTATGAAAACGTCAATTGCGTGACGCTTAGCGTCATCTACATTCATTACCTTCTGATAATTGTTGCGTAAACTTTTTACATTATTATTAGTAAACAATGATCTAATTAAGTACAAAAAAACATCTGTTTCGCACTAATTTATTTATTGCATGTGAGTAGTATTGATTGTATAATAATCACATCAACATACATGTAACAAGTAGCTATATTTCGGAAGTTGGTTTTTCACGCAACGCTTCATTTTATTTCCGCAACCATGCTCCTTCTAATAACGGTTAAATAATGAGTTATGATAACGCTAACGTTACCATTTTAGGCGTGAGCGTAACTGATTGCAAATATAGTGCGTGAATGTGATCTTTTATCGCATGAATACGTACATTACTGATTCAGAATTTTATTGGTTGTTATAGGAATCATGTTCAATGATGAAACTTTTTGTCGATAGGGTCGTACGAATATTCCTTTGATCATGTTAGTTTATCGGTTTGATTACCGACCTACTGATAAATAAAAGAATAAACAGCTTTACGTGACACTCTTCTTTTTTGAATACTTGGCAGTTATTTTAAAACTAAACCCTAGACATTTATAGTATATTACGGAGGTCAATCATCCATTATTTCAGGCAACTCTTTGGACACTATCAAACTAAATAATAATTATCTTGTCAAACGTCAATGGAGTTTTATAACCGTACCGGTACCTTCCAGGCACACTCTCTGTAGCTGCCACCGCTCCCGCCCAAGACAACATCCCTCAACCATCAGAATACGAATATGACTACGAAAGCTCCGCCCAAGTCCAGGCCCAAGAACCTCAGGAGTCCGCAAGTCACTACGACGCCTACATCCAGGACGTACAATCCGCTGCAACTGGGGATAACCAGAAGAAAGGTTTTAGCAGAGGCAGTGGGTTGAGGACTATAGCTGTTGGGTCGGCGAATCAAGCGAAGACAGCGCTGGGTAACCAAGCGGCTGCAGCGTATCAAGCGGCGTATATGGCTAAGAATACTCTGGCTCAGTCAGCGGCGCAAGCCAGTGCGACTGCGCAGGCAGCGCTGGCCGGGAAACAAGTGATCCTGTCGGGGTTGGAGCAGCAAGTGAGAGATGCTAAGGTAGCGCTGCAAGGCGAAGAGATGCAGTTGCAACAAGCTAAGAGATCTGCGCAGTCGGCCGCGCAAGCCGCGCAGCAGGCTATGCACCAGGTCAGTAGTTAAATTTACTATTGATATTACTATCCTTTTCAGTACACAGTCTATCAGTGAATCATTTTTACTTCATTCATTCATAAGTATCCTAGCACATACATTAGGGTGTGCGTGATACATTATGATGCCTCTGGTTCGATTTCGGGTTCCGATTGATTTTACAAGCAAAACTTACCTTCTTACATAATAAAGAAAAAAAGGCACGCTCAATAATATAAATTGCACTTGTAAAACTAACTTTGGCTGTAACAGACGAGGAGTCGAACCCCGTGTCTTACGCTATCCGGGCGTATGCCTAAATAAATAAATAAAGTATGTAATTATGGAGCTCTCAGGTTTTAATATTTTAATAAAAGATTAATTTATAGATTATACTGAATTAAATTTTCCTTAATATGTATGTGTTGCAGATATTGAATGGTATGCGTAAAATGCGTAATGTAGTAATTAGTTTTCAGCGTCTCTAAAACTGTTCAATCTCAGAAAGATAACTTAACCTACTTGCAAGTTGCAACAAACGAACTTGTATAACTTTTACAATTTACTCGTATTATTGCAATAATGCCCCACTTAGCCGTTCATAAAAATATTTATATTGACAATCCATTAAAACTACAAAGCGGTCTGATAAAAACCTCGGCAATGAACTAATTCCAAAATTGCATATTTAAAAGAAACTATCAACTTTTTGCTCAGAGATCTCGTTTGAATGTTCGTGAAAAAAACAGTGCGAATCGTAGTGGTGCACTGACGGTTCCGTATGTAATACCCCTATTATACTTTTTTATTATAGAAACTACGAAATCATGAATTTCGGAATTAGCCTGAGATAGTTGATATATTTTGTAAAATAATGGATCAATCAATCAATCATTTATTCATACACATGGCTATTGTAGAGATTCTTGTCAAAAACGATCATTTGATTTCGCTATTCGCTTTTTAATAAACTCGATGTGTGTTTCGAAATGCTTCAAGACCCTTATTTTTAAAATTGATACTTTACTAGTTTCAGAGAAAAATGGTATTTACACTCTGTCCGGTTGTAGCTTTATATCTTTTAATATTATCTTTATATAATAGTTTCTTTATATTTTTTAATATTATTATATGTATGTCTTTAAGGTATCTATTGTATGGGCCTTTGTAGCCTGAAATAAATGATTAAATTAAATTAAATTTATTTAGGTTGCTTTGACTTTGACCTTATGGTTTTCTTTATAGTTACGGAACCTTAAAAATTGCAACGGCCCATTACGTAAGCTTCTCCGATAGAGTCTGGTGATGAAAATGACAAAACAAATAAGTGGTTATTGGATAGAAATAATTGTTTACGTAATTCGGGTCGGTCCAGTTGCTTTGCGGCAAAAGTTTCGATTTGCTACTGTATTTGTCTTTTTTGTTTGGTGAAATAGAGTCCATTTATCGTATTGATATAGGTACCTTAAATTTTGAATTGTGTCGCATACATTTCGCTTGGATCTTCATTTTGCTTAAGATACTAAATAAAAGATATCAATATTCAAGGCGTTTTTTTATATATATTATATTGTTTAGACAATCGTAATAGCGCAGTATCATTTTGCTTGAGTGAGCGCACTATCGCGGATTCTAATTCCCGTTAGGGTCGGAAAATCACTATAGTTTAGGTAAAACATCCAAAAAGAAGTCGGTAGGCTATTACATAGCAGCCATAACTAATTAAAAGGTCTCATTAGTTTATTAAACTAGATTAGTTATGAAATAGTTAAATCATTTTCCAATCATTTCGTTTTTCTAACCACTTTGGTTGGCAATGAAGGGTTAAAAGATCAACTACCTTTGAACTGTGAACTTGTAATTTCATTTCCATTTTATAGGAAACGTACAGAGAACATTTTGCTGCAAAGTTTGCCAAAACATTTTATATTTAGGTATAATCTCGCTGTTTCCATTACATTCTAGGCTCACAGCTCTAGGCGGTTAAAATATTAACTCAAATAAACTGACGGGCTAATTGGGGGTAGTACAATTAGATTTTAGTTGATTCAAACAGAACTGCAAACAACGGCCAATATCACATCACCAATATTGAAATCAGTGCACGTTTTTTTACTACATTTAGCACTGGTTAGGTCACAAAATGCAACGCTCGACTCGCCGGCCATTGCAGAAGAAACTGCACCAAAACTTGCGACAATTTTTCGCAAATAAGGTATTGTAAAGAGCAGTGGTGAAACTGATAAAATATTGAGAAGTAAATGGAGCTGATTTTTTGCAATACCTAAGAAAAGGTGCTAGCTGTTGCTTAGTACACAACAGGTACTAAGAATCGGTTGATTGCATCATGTTAGTTTAAAATATACGTCGAATATTTATATTTTACTTGTACTTTTTGCCTGCCCTACCTTGGAATTGAACCTAGATCCTCCGTGAGAGTCAAGGAGCGGTTAATTTCATTCATGATAAATAGAAATGTCAATGTTTTGCGGCTAGAAATGTGATAGCTGGCATTTGATACCCAAGCTCGAGATAGTTTTCCTTCCTGCAGTCATGTGGTTAGGTAATAATACCTTCCCTTTCATTGAAAAATCCGTTCTAGGTACATAGTTAGCGCGAATTTCAATGAAAAATGCTCTCTTTATTGTTGGTCTCGTTGTTAAGTCATAAAGTCTCGGTTAGTTTAATCTGCCAGATATTTTATACGAATTATTTGCATTATTCGTTGAGTAGTAGAGTAGTGCTTGTCTTCGTGATTTGCTTTGATTTGTCTGTGTGATTTGCCGACAGTAAAATTTAACGCTTATAGGTATAAGTTTAAGATTTTGTAATGTATAAAAGTAAACATAAAAAGCCATTCTTTATTCTCGGTTTGACAGTTTATGAATGTCGTCACAGTCACTTTACAGTTCAGTAATAAGATATTGTTTGTGTAAGCACAAAGTACTCGAATATCTGAGTAAACAATACTTAACTTAAACAAACCGACGCTGATTGGTCGTTTAAAAATCAAAAAAATCAAAAATAATTTATTCAATTTAGGACACAAAATGCCACTTATGAACGTCAATAATTAGTATAATATCAATCAATTTTGGCCCGTATTGGGGCTAGAACATGTCTCCTTATCTTTTGGGCCCTACTAGCGCTTCGAGACAAAACACAGACAATTTGGCAAGTGCTGAGAAGAAACGCCGGAACAAACTCAGTCACCACTAGCTGCCTCAAAAATGATACAAATCAAATTAAATTTAATTGAGTTAAAATGGATATTGCGTAGGACTTTTTAAGCCATGCCACCTTAATGTTTTAGGACCGTGCTTTAATCGGGTTTTAATGTGGTAGAGTCAACTCACATTCGGCATTTCGACTCCGCGAATTTCAGGACACACAAAACAGTGTGCCTTCTTACCTAAAGTAAAGCACACTATAAATAGGGTGGTAATGTGTTTACTCCCTTGCTTGCACCTACCTAAAGAGCGAAAATTCTCAGTTTCTTTAGTAGTTTAAAAAATCTCTTCTCTTCTTTGAAGAAATGACATCATCATCATCATCATCATTATTATGAGCCAAAGGATGTCCACTGCTGAACATAGGGATCCCCCACGGTTTTCCACAGCGACCGGTTGTGAGCGGTCTGCACCCAGTGTGATTCTGCAATCTTCACCATGTCGTCCGGATGGACATCTTGTCGGTGGACGGTCGAAATGACTCTTTTCTTCCCCAACGGCCATCAGTTCTTCGCGCTATGTGCCCTGCCCTGCCACTTAAGCTTACTGATTCGTAGGGGTATGTCCGTTACCTTAGTTCATCTACTGGTTTATGATTCGATCTCGTAGAGGAACACCGAGCATAGCCCTCGCCATCGTTCGTTGTGTGATTTTTAACTCCTTTATGAGGCCCATAGTTTAGGGACCACGTTTCGGATCAGTATGTCATCACTAGTAACACACACTGGTTGAAGACTTCAGACACTGACGTAATTGAGTCGAGAAGACGCTCTTCGCACTTTCCCGAAGAAATGTCAATAATCAGTTTTAAGTTGCTTGTTTTGTGTCTACTGTTGAACTAAGTTTAATCTCGAGTCAATTTTATTTCATTTTGATCGGAGGATGGTATACAGTATAGAACAGATGGTATACCTACCTACCTTAAAATATTGTAGCTATACATATAGGTTACAAGAAACACGAAGAAGTTTATTAACATCTAAGATGTTTTTAAATTATATAGATACGACCTATGCGCTCGAAAATGGCTACACGAAAAGCAGGTAATTGTCCGGAGTCATTCAGTTGGGCACGCTTTCTCTTTGTAGCTATACGTCCCGACAACGCCTTAAATTATTTCTCGTTTGCTGGTAAAAATGCCTTCCTGTGTGTTAAGGAGTAGTAACAATTACACTGCAACTGCTAGAGACAAGAATAACGTGTCATTACATTCATCAGTATAGTTTTTTCATTTGAAAGTATTAAAACTTAAAACTCGTATTTATGTTTTACCATAATTTAGCAATGGCTGACATTAGGCTAAAGAGCGAGATGTCACGCGCTCGCGCCAATGAGCGCTCAGTAGCAATCAATACGTAACGAATGGTATATATTTATCTCTTTCTATCAACAGGCATGCCCCATCATTTGTCTTTATTAGCGCTTAATGTCGTTATACACAACTATACGTTCGTATATAGAGTAATTCTTGCGCCACTTTAAAATGCTTTAATGTTGGTGTAGAACGTGTCTATCCTTTTGAATGTCATTGACTAACATACCTTTTCCTCTCAATCTTCCAGGTGAACGTCATCCAAGCAGCTCTCAACGCAGCGCAGGCCACATCAGAGAACGCCAACGAAGCAGCGTCCCAAGCCGCCGGTGAGCTCGGAGCACAAACCGCCATGGTCGGAGCGGCACGACAGAGGCTCCAGACCTTACAAGAACAGCTGCACGGTGTCAGAATCGACTTCGAAGCTACGCAAGCTGCTGCTAGAAAGGCTCAGGTAAGCGCCGTCATCAAAAGCAAAACAATGCCACCTACCTAAACTTGGCGGGCTGCTGGAGCGGATACAAGAAACAGAATCGAATTCGAGACGACAACGTACCCTTCTAGAATCTAGGTACGTAAGGAGTCTTATTTTCCTATCTCAAACTTTTAGTTTTAATAGGTGAATGCTGACTAGCTTGTTTTTGTTTCTTTTTCCACCCGTCGAAGAGAATTTTGGCGGGAAATGGTGGCCGCCATCACCAAACACAGATAATGTATCAATTTTCATAGAGTAAGAACCAGCTTCGTAAATGCTTATTTACGAAAAGATGATCAGTTTTTTTATGACCGAATTAATGTTATATACCTAGATCTAAAGTATAAATACAAATATATAAAAATACATGAGTAAAAACCCGATATCGCCTGTAGTAAATCTTTTAGATTTATAGAATGAATTGTTTTAACAAACAGGGGTCACATACGCGGAAAGCGGCGCCAGCATACTTTGTTGTGGAGGACCTAAGAATATCTGTGTATTTTTAAATTTGACGACATTGGGACTATTTGGCTTTAATAAATTCTTTTTGATTTCATTTCTTCTTTCTTTTAACCACTTCACCACCTTATATCTATTTTTGCAATACCTTCAAATAAATAATTAATACCTATAAATAAATAATGCCTTTCTATTTTTTGCAATTTCGTAAGATCACATTTTATGTTTGTTAGTAGTTGATTGTCATAATTTGTATTTAAGATCTAAAATGATAAAACTTTTCCACTACAGGCGGCGGCCCAGCAAGCCCAAGCTAATGCCGCAGCTGCGGCAGCCAAGGCGGCGGCGGCTGGTCTTGGCCAGAAGGACGCTTCGCACGAAGGTACGGCATATGAGGAGTACCAGATCGCCCCCTCAGAACAGAAAGGCCAGCAATATTACACTCTCCAGTCGGATTACCATCACCAGTAACAATAAGTTTTTGCACCGGGCCTAAATCTTTGACGTGTTTTGAATTTAAACTTAAATATCCATTTTCAAAACGTATTTTCAGAAAACACGTCACAGTTCAATGGCCCTACATGTATGTTCGAAGGTTTTCTTTTGTAAGTTATTTTTTTTAAAAATACGTACTTACGCCTCTGTTAATTTATTAAAATGGCGGACTCTACCGCGGCTTTACTGCATTTTCAAGTTTTCGGAATAATAATAAAAAAAAAGAAACCTAAGAACAATATAATTAGATTACTGTTGAAATAGGACGTAATAATTAAGCTTAAATATTTATTTTGAAATCTCTCAAGTCCTATTTTAATTTTAACCACTATGAAGGCTTTGACAAAGTGTAAATAATAATTTGTCATCTTGATTGACATTACAATTTTACATCTCATTATTGTTATACCTTTTTGTATTTTAGATGCTTTTTTACTTTTTATACTTGCCGTTTTTGTAGTTTATTTATTCACTTGTTAACATAATAAATGGGTGCTACAATTTTTGTATAAGTATAATTTTAGCAGTTATATTACAAAAATGGTAGTACTTTCGATTTTGTCACGAAGTAACATTTACTAACATTGGTGATGATATATAGCAAAATTAAGTGCGATGTCCCTAAGCCATAGTGTGTTGACAAAATAAAATCGAAGTGTGAAAGAAAAATAAAGAGTTTTGTAACCATACGTTGCTTATTTAATACGAACTTGACGAACTCTTCTCGACTGTTTCTGACTTTGACTTCTTCAACTTAAATTGGAAAGTTTTGAATTCCAGCCAGAATAACACCTATAGGTACGTGTTATTGTGACTCGAATTCAAAAGGTTTTCTCTTGAATGAACGTTCATTTACATCAGGGGCTTCTTTGCGTTTCCTATTTCATGAAACTTTTCTTGACCTGACATCTCACTTAATTATACTGTGACTTGTTTGACTAACACCCAACCCTAACATAATTATGTGTAAAATCTCCTGTTTTACAAACTCCAAGTAAATCATAAATTAGTTCCATTCAAAATGCGCATGAAAAAGCTAACAAAACACATTTCATGCATAGGGGCACGTTACAACGTGGGCACATTACACATAAAAAATAACACCTTTATGATTTTTTTGTTTTGAAAAAGCTCTAATGTTATACATAATAACTTACAAATATGAAAATTTGTAACAACTACCGCTTATACCAAATAATAACATCAGAAATAGAACACAAAAAGCACAAACTAACTACGTACTAGTTATTTATTTTAAAAAAAATGCACAATCTACTGCTATCATCAATCACTCACGTCCCTCGCAGATCGACGAATCAAGACGATTCGTTAAGCGGGCTGTTTCATTCTTTCAGGTGGGCCCAGCGCCCAGGCCCACTACGAGACTCAAACTATCCAGCAAATTCACCCCAATCATGAAGACACCGAATTTTCATTCGACAATGCACTCGAAAATACCTCACTAAAGCCCATCGTTCTTGACATTGACCCATATGCAACAAAGTCAGCGCACATCAGCCCAGTCGACACCGCTGAAATCCGGATTTTACCGGAACCATCTGCTTTTAACCAGCACAAAATTACTAAACCTCGAAATTTACCAATAGAGGCTTTTGATGTGGACTTATTTGGACACTCAAATAAATTTCAAAAACTAACAGCAAAGCCCATAAAGTTATTAAATGCCGATAAGTTCGAAAAAGTATTTCCAGATGATTACGTAGATTTAAATAAATTTTTCAAGAACAAAGAAATATGGTCACAGGGAAAAAGTAAATGGTGGTAGGTACAGAATAGTAGATGCTTACTCGTAAATTATACAATAAATAACAAATGACATTCTAATAGACTCATGTTTGTGTTCTTGGGTTTGTCTTTTTTATGATACTACTATCCGTGGGTAGGTATACTAATGTAGAAATTCTTCACATGTTTTCGATTTCTTCAACGGAAACGTAGATAAGGTAAAACAAAACGATTGCAATTATTTTGCAGAAGTTCAAGTTGCCAAAGAGGAACCAGCTGAAGAGGCTGTTGAACAGGAGGAAGAAGAGGAAGACTGTGAGGAAGAAAAATAAACACCCAAATACTTGTTTTACTTGCCATTAAGTTCTTAAGTTTTATACATTTGTTAAGTTTTAAATAAAAACTTTCTTAAATCTACTCTTTTACTATCTTTGTGAACGTCATATCATATCAGTTTTTTTTCCATACAAGTTTTACGTCTTCGGCTCTATGCCATACAGACCATTCTTTAGTAAAAATTTATCATTTAACACTTATTTACTAAAACTAACACTAAACTAGCCTATAGCCTTACTCATTAAAATGCGAGGTGGATCGCATTCGCATTTCAATGTTCAACAAGGAAGCTTAGCGCAGGAACAGCGATCCGGGTAAGACGGCGCGATCAGATCGCTTCACTTAATTCCCCACTTTAAGTGCATTGTTTTCTTCAAAAACACAAATTATCATGGCAATTCCACCACACAATCACAATAATTGACCCGAAAAAAACAATTACTAAAACGAAGAAATAAGGTCCGTCCATCCCGTTTCGTTTCCCGCGCAAAACTCCTACCAATCATATCAGTTAGTAGTTTGTAGTTTCATTTCATGCAGGCATCGTCCCTGTGTTTATTTTACGGTAACAGTATTCGTCAAAAAATACTATTTGTGTGACAAAGATTCGTCATTTTGGTCCAAAAAAAATATTCATAAAAACTAACTGACACAAATTAACAAAACAAATAGAGGACAACAACAAACAATAGAGTGGAGATGATAATGTATCAACAGCTTGTCATGCATTGCGTCGAATGAAACGCATCTCCCTCCCTTCAAAAAGTAAGGTTGACTCGTGTTGCACACTTTCATCTTTTAAATTATTTTATTTTCTAAAAATGTCTGTTGTAAAGAAGAAGAAGCATGTGTCCAAGAAAAACAAAAAAGCATGGAGAAAACATTGTGATATCCGTGATGTAGAGGATTTTTTAGAGGATCAGCGACTAGAAGAACGATTGGGGTGAGGTTATGTTTACTAAAATTCTTAAAATGTATATTATTCTTTTTCAAATGCCTTAAGCAACACAACCGACGAGTTTTAAGCAATAAGCAAAGCGTGCAAAGGTATTTTTTCATCTTTCATGTTAATGTGTAAAGTGTAAGCATGCAATTTAGTTGGGAAATCGAAATAAATCACTACTGTTCTGCATTAAGTAATATCGCTATGTATGTAAACAGTTATGTAAGTATACAGTTAACAAGCCAGACATAATAATATAAACTACAAGATTGAAATTTATAAGGTTGAACCATCTCTTTTAAATCAATTTTAAAACACATATTACTTCACAATTTCAGAAAGTTTGATACAAAACCAGACGATGAGTTATTCATAGTAGACACTCAAGGCGATGAAGATGGTAAGGCGAAAGATATTGAATCTGTAGCTACTAAGACTGCTGCTAAGCCTACGTCAGCTAAAGAAAGAAAACGACAGCAGTTGTCAAAGACACCAAAGTGCTTTGAAATATTGATTCCTGCTTCCAAGGTAAATATTTTATGTAATTCTAATTTCACAAATACAAAATAATTGTTAGTCATCATAAATTTCCTTATTTGTAGGTTGGTAATAAAATCATTAATCCCTTGAGTGTTCGCTTATCACATTCTTTTCTGTATTATGTATTTGCCTGCTGTCATCTCATTGAGTCATGAGGTGTTATAGCAGCAACAGCTGCTTAGCATTAATGAAGCATTTTAATTTTATAGAATAATAGTTATAATACATAATAATACTTTTCTCTTTCTCATAAATTCTAAATATATAGGAATGTGATAAACTTTCTAGGTACAAGACCCAAATGCAAAAAGAAACCATGTGAATCCTATTGGATCCAGACCAACAGCACTCAGTAAAATCACTGAGAAAAAGCGTACTGAGAAAGGAAAATTTGAGAAAAAAGTTGCGATTGCTAGGAAAAATAGAAAAATTGCTTTGGACAAGAAGAGGAAATCCAAGTCTATCAGAAATACATTTGATTTGGATTTATGGGGTGAACAATGTATGTAAAACTTTGCTGAACACAATATTCTTGACAATTTACCGACATAATTTCCTATGTTCCATTAATAAGGAGGACCTTAAAGTCCATTTTTCTTTGCTAGTCCAATATTGTAAACAATCTTGACATTCCTTTTTAAAAACATTGATTATTTAAAAATAAGTTAAACACAAAACTGAAAACCTACATACACAATTCATCGTTGAATACTGAGATCTTTTATAATTAAATAGTAAATTTGTTATTTTTGTTGAATACTGAGATCTTTTATAAAGTTATAAAATAGTACATTATGATACAAGTGTGCTAAGTTGTCCATTATATACAAGGCGATATTATGTACTTACGCACGATCGAAAGCGAGTGCGCCATAAGAAACCCGCGTATATTGTGGTCACAGGCACACGTGTTTCATACGACGTTTTTCAACACACTTGTGAGGAAGAAACAATACTCCAATTATTTACGAAAAATGCGCGCATTTTTCGTTCGTGTTTTTTTTTTCTAGTCGCAATACCGATGCGCGCGAAACGCCCGAACTAAATCGGCCAACAGCCAGGGTTAAATATGTAATAATTCGTGTTTAAAACACAAATTACAGAAAATTTTAAATGAATTTGAGTTATTTTTTAGTAATAAAGCCGGATTAACCATTCATTGAAATAAATATATACATACTGTTATTTTTCGCATAAATACAGTTTGTAATAAAAGTTATAACCCGACTAAATTATATCGCTTCTTTTTCCTACTTACTATTTGACACTAGGGTACAATTGTAAATTGGTCGGGTTAATAAACTAAAGGCACTAGTGCAATAATATACTGAAAAAGCACGCGTGTTTAATATGTAGGAATATGAGCCAAAAATCGGTGGAATAAAGACGTCGTTATGAGCAAGTGTGTTGAAAAGATTGTTTATAGTATTGGACTTGCAAAGATAAACGGACTTTATTTTTGATGTAGAAGAGTGCATTACTTTGTTCTCTTTTGTCATACTTACAGGTATACATGCTAGGTAAAAAGGCCTCAGGCCAAAATACCTTACACAAAAATTACCTTTGAAGTAATAATGCTTAATTTGTACATATCTGCATCAATTCATTCAAATGAAAAAAGTTTATACTTTTTACACTAGCAAGTATCACACATAAACAGGGTTGATAAAAATCATGATTTTTTTAAAGAAATCAAATTAATCGGATTTATTTGATTTAAATCGGATTAATTTGATTTAAATCAGATTTTTTTGTACTTTCTTGTCTTTTTTATTAATTTAATAGTCAGTTATTAATTTAAAGAAAAAAAACGTATTTTAGTTTATATTGTTTAATGAAAAAAAGCCCATTAATTCTTATGACAGCATTTACACACCGGTTTGTTAAACTTTCCGCAAGCGGACTTTTTTTCTTTAAAAACCGCGTCGCGTTGCTGCTACGTAACGACCGGTGCTCCGTATTTTTGCATAAAATAAATATATTTACTATGATTTTCCCGATGAATCTATAATCAGTTTACTCAGTGACTTGTGATTTATAAAGTCGTACAAACAGTTTTGTGAAAGTATTTCGTATCAGGGAGATACAAGTGAAAATCTACACACAAGAAGATAATTACTGACCGCAACCCTGACCTACCTCACATACGATCGCAGGAATCGTGCATTGCCCCGCTGCGCCCGAGTTGATCCGAAGTTTAGCGAAGTATCACGAACGCGCCCACATCAGCTGACTAAGTATGTCGCAAACACCGCCTCATACGACACTAACAAGCGGAAGCGGAAGCGGCGGCGGGTCAGTACCTAATTTATCTACATATGATGATGACATTGTTACCTATGTCAACACTAGAAAACGAAAGGATCGTTGTGAGCAGGAGGAATATAGATATGCTCTGGATGGATTTCGGAAGGAAATAATGTCGTTTTTCAAAGAATTTGCCGAAACTCATAACGAAAATTTATTGATGTTAAGGTCTGAAATGAGGGAAATTAAAGACGAAATTAAAACAATAAAATCTGTGACTGAAAATTTTGCCCAACAATTAGATCAGGTGAACGATGATATTAAAAACATTAAATCTAACAACACCATTACACAAGAAAAAATAAAAAGCTTAGAAAATGAAATATCACAACTAAAAACAAGCGGTAACCCTCACATTTTGAATTCGAAATCGCCAATTCCAAGTCATGAAAATCTCATTCTCGAACTAAAGGAACGCACGGAGCGCGAGAAGAACATTATAGTCAAAGGGATACCTGAGAAAATTGACAAAAACTATAATACCCGCCGTGCCTACGATATTGAAGAGATCTCGAAACTAACTATATCAATACTAGATGACTGTCCAAAGCCCACAAATGCCATAAGACTCGGCAAATATGTCCCCGGGAAAGACCGTTTATTAAAAGTACAATATAGTAAACCTAATACTGCTAAACATATATTACAAAACAAGGCAAAATTTCCGGAAAATGTAAAAATATATTCAGATCAAACCCCTGCACAAAAACTATACCTGCAGTCTGTTAAGACAGAGTTAACTAAACGCCTTGAGGATGGCGAGGAGGATCTCATCCTCAAGTACATTAAAGGAATACCACAGATTGTCAAAAACAAAAACAGTCAAAAAAACTAAATACGATCCCACCACCAGATGATAAATGTGCAGAAAGATTGGTCCATCACCTTATAAATACATACGATAACATTCCACCTGTGTCGTCGTCACTGCGATTTTTCTACGCCAATCTTCGTAGTATCCGGAAAATGGGCAAATTTGATGAAATAAGGTGCATACTTAAAGCCATCCCAAAGACTACACATTTGTTGATATTCACAGAAACTTGGATTGTTTCCGAGGATGATGTTAGATTTTATAGAATCCCTAATTATACCCACGTTTATAACTACAGACAGGGTAAACGGGGTGGTGGCGTGTCCATTTATGTCCATGACTCAATAAAATTCAGTGTTACAGAAGATCTAATCGAAAATGGCAATCATTATTTGTGGATATACATGGAAAAATTATCACTTCATTTGGGAGTTGTATATAAACCTGACGGTGATCTGGATGTAGACAATTTTCTGAATATCTACTCATCCCAGCTGGAGCAGCGAAATCGAGCTATCGTCTTTGGAGACTTCAATATTGATCTGCTGAAGAAAGAGCCATATGTCATGAAATATGTAACTGAGATGAAGGAATGCGGATACAAAATTTTGAATAAGGTGAACCCAATGTACTGCACGCGAGAAACAAGCACCACAAAAACTATAGTTGATCATATCAGTACAAACATAAGTAACCATTCCTTCAATCTGTCGATAATAGAATCTTCTCTATCGGACCATAAGCATCTATACTTAAATGTTGGAAAATTAGCACCAAGAAAAATAATGAAAAGTAAATATTCAGCGCTAGATTACGATAAACTATACAAAAACATGGCAAAGAGTATCGACTGCGTAGAAGACAACTACTGCAATTTGGAGGAGTGGATACAGAAAAGCATCGAAGAAAGTAAGGTTGAAAAGACAAAAATACTAAATTCCCCACAGAAAGACTGGATCAATCGAGATATAATTAACGCAATCAACTCAAGAAATCAACTATGGAAAGAGACTTTACGAAATAAAGAAGATGACAAATTGCAGAAACTTTTTGAAGCAGAGCGGGACAAAGTTAAAAAAATGATTAAGACTTATAAAAAAAGTTACTATCATAACTTATTTCAAGAAAAATATCACCATCCCAAGAAAATGTGGGAAGTCATTAATAGCCTCGCAGTAAACAAAACTATAAATAGCCTTGCTCCTCCAAATCTGATATCAGACGGTAGACTGATAACTGATGGTACAGAGATATGCGCCTTGTTTAACTCTTTTTTCTCCTCGATCGGTGCAGACCTTGCTAGTGCAATACCTCCTGAATATCATACTGGTTTCAAACATATCACAACATATGGACACGATTACACACACGACATAACACTAAGCGAAATCGAACCTTGTAGTGCAGACGAAATAAGTAACATAATACGAGGGTCAAACTGAAAGTTCTTAGAACTGGCCACTTATAAACAATATAATAAAAAAAATATTCTAAAATTTGAAAATAGAACTCTTTGCCAATATTACTGAGTATATATTTCATTCATTTGTCATTTGTTTTACGATTTGGCGGCAAATCGAAAATTGTCTGTGTCACGTCAACATGAATTTAACACGAGAAAATTTTCGTGCAATGATTTTTTATGACTTTCGATGTCATTTAAGTCAACAAGAAAGTTATGATAGACTACGATTGGCCTTTCACGATGAAGCCCCATCTCGTGCGACTGTTTACAACTGGTTTAATGAGTTTAAACGTGGTCGCACTAATCTCACTAATGATGTACGTGAGGGACGGCCTTCTACGGCGACGACTGAAAATAACATCTGTGTTGTGCGGCGTATGATAGAGACTGACAAAAGAGTGACCTATCAGCAGATTTGGACAAGCTTAGGCATCGGTATGAGTCAAGTGCACAAAATCCTCCACGAACATTTAGCGGTCAGGAAGCTTTGCGCCCGGTGGATACCTCATAATTTGACTAAGGCTCAAAAACTCCATCGTGTGGATTGGTGCCGTAAAATGATTGAAAGATTTAACGGAGGTGACTCAAATGCTGTGTTCGACATACTAACAGGTGACGAAAGCTGGATTTACTGTTATGATCCTGAAACCAAAAGACAATCTGCTCAGTGGGTGTTTCCTTTCGAGGAGTTGCCAACTAAAGTGAAGAGAGATCGAAGTGCGGGAAAAAAAATGGTGGCCTCATTCTTTGGAAGGATAGGTCATTTCGCAACAATTGTGTTAGAGGATCAAAAAACAGTTTCTGCAGAATGGTACACTACCAATTGTTTGCCACTTGTCTTGGAAAAAGTTCGAGAGAAACGACCTCGCAGTAGGATCCTCCTTCACCACGACAACGCCTCGTCGCACACCGCCAAGCGAACGATCGACTATTTGGCGACATCAAACGTTGAATTACTGGGTCACCCGCCGTATAGCCCCGACCTCGCGCCTTGTGATTTTTATTTATTTCCAAAAATTAAAGAAAAACTTAAAGGAAAGCGGTTTATGAATGCTGTAGAAGCGGTGGCTGCGTATCGCGATGCCATTGAAGAGACCCCTAAGGACGAGTGGGCAAAGTGCTTTTCCCAGTGGTTCCATCGCATGCAGCGGTGTATTGACGTCAATGGACAATATTTTGAAAAGATATAATAAAACTAATAACTGGCTAATGTAATCAGTTTTTGATTTTCTAAGAACTTTCAGTTTGACCCTCGTAGATGACCTAGACACCAACACAAGTACGGGATTAGATGGAATTACCACCAAAGCTATTAAGTGTATAAAAAATCTTATAGTCGAAAAGTTAGCTATTTCAATAAACACTTGTCTCAGGGTGGGTATTTTTCCGGACTCTCTCAAAATAGCCAAGGTCACACCAATACATAAATCTGGCCCCAAAACAGACCCAAACAATTATAGGCCGATATCCGTATTGCCCGTCATATCTAAAATATTTGAAAAACTCTTATACAACCGCCTCAATGACTATTTCAAGGCAAAGGACTTTCTCATTGACGAGCAGTACGGATTTCGTCCAAAATCTAGCACATTATCAGCTGCGATAGACTTAGTCACTAAGATTAAAACATGTATTGATGAAAAGAAAATTGCGCTGGGTATATTTATAGACCTGAAAAAGGCATTTGATACTGTTAGCCACCAGAAACTGCTCATAAAGCTAAGCGATGCTGGCATCAAAGGCAAAGCATGGAATATACTTGAATCATATCTTAAAAACCGACGCCAGGTTGTCAAAATCGATGGTTACGTGAGTGGGTCTCAAAGTATAACATTCGGAATACCCCAAGGATCCATACTTGGGCCATTACTTTTCTCAGCCTATGTAAATAACATCAATACAATAGGATTAACCGGTTATCTCACACTTTACGCTGATGATACCTGCTTATTTTACTTCAGTCAGTCAATCCATGACATCATTACTAAAGCTCAGAATGACTTAAATTTACTAAGTGAATGGTTTTTACGAAATTTGTTAACAGTTAACACACAAAAAACGTCTTACCTGATTTTAGCTGCAAAAAACAAGGTGATACCCGATTACAATCCTCTGATTATAAATAATGAACCTATTAAATTATCCCATCAGGAAAAATATTTAGGACTAGTAATTGATGACAAGCTTACGTGGAAACCACACATTGACCATATTAAATCAAAGATGACACCTCTGCTAGGAATACTCCGGAAAATTACACACTGTATACCGAAACAGATTAAATACACAATCTATAATAGTCTGGTAAAATCACATTTGGACTATCTCATCGAAATTTGGGGATCTGCAGCATCAACCAACCTCCACCCACTACAGCGAAGTCAAAACAAAATTATCAAGGTATTATTTCATTATCCTTTCCGCACACCAAGTAAAGAACTTTATATAAAAACAGGATTGTTCAATCTATCACAACAATACAAATATAACACATGCATCTTTATAAAAAAGGCATTAACAAACACTATTAAAACTAACATAGAACTTAATATTAAAAGAAGTAAACATAACCTTAGAAATAGATATAAACTCAACACAATAACACCGAGGACCAACTATGGCAAAAAGTCAATACTGTTTGAGGGAGCAAGGTTATTTAACAGTTTGCCAAATGACCTGAAAGAATGCGAAAGTTTAAATACTTTTAAAAATAATTACGGTTACATATAGCAGCAAGTACCGATGCGTGAAATGTATAATATAATATTTAAGTTATATCTCATTTTAAGTGAAATGTAAAATTTCTTATGGGAATAAATTTCTTTAAACCTAAATAAACCCACACAGCATCTTTTTTTCTTCGAGTCATTTTTGCCATATTCCCTCTTCCACTAATCAATAACAAATGACAGAGCGTAAAGCAAACCACATCGCGTGTTTCACAAGTCCCTGGACACTTTTTGGCTGATTTGGTTGCAGTAAAAATTTATTGATTTAAATCAATGATTTTTTTAAAAAAATCACTTGATTAAAATCACGATTAAAATCAGTGATTTAAATCAAGTGATTTAAATCATATCAACCCTGCACATAAACAAGTTAATACTTAAAACTTATTCTATTTACAGTACCGGAAGCGAAAGGCATTCCAGAAACATTAAAGGATGACTTTGTTCCACCGGAAGCTCAATTACACAATGTACTGCCTGAAAAGAGGCTCAGGCCCAAGCCCCCTCTTCCGAAGACGGTTGTGACGAGGTCTGCTGTAGAAATACCTCATCCTGGAGTCAGTTACAACCCAAGCTTCCAGGTAAGATATAGAAAACCTATGCTATTAATTCTCGGTCCAAGGTCCCAGGTTTGATTCCCGGTCAGGTCCATATAGAAATGAAAATTTTCTACATTGTCTCGGGTATGGGGATGTGGTACCACCATTGTGTCTGATTTCCATAACACAAGTGTATTAATAAATTTGGGATCAGAGCAATGTATGTGATTGGTGTCCAATATTTAAAAAAAAGGACAGGATTGAGATGCTCAAGTTTTTGGGCAAATGATATAATTAGGGCCTGAGTCAGAAAAGAATGTACTAAGTTGGCACTAACTCAGCAAGCTTTTTCTTTGTCACTGTCAGCAATCTGTGCAGAATAAGTGAGAGTAGATAGAATTAAATAAGACCTATAGTCAACTGAGATGTAAAATCATTAGTCGTTGGAATATAAAGTTTACCAGAAGTGCAATTGACATAGACTTGCCCTTTATTCATAATAATTTAAACTGTCCAACAAACCTAGCTATTACACTGTTTTGTCACTTTCTGTCAAATGATGATAACGCCAAGAAAGAACGATACAAAACAGTGTAATAGTTAAAATATATTTATTAGACTGTTTGCGTTATTATGAATAATTGGGTTAGTTAATTACAAGCCAACAACTGCTATACATATTTTTTCTGCCACTAATATTCATATTCTTAACGATTAAACAGATAATTTTATCTAAAAACTTAACAAAAAACTTATACACATCTGTTTTCATCAGTCAAAAAACCGGCCTGTTTATTCATATTTTCTCGTCCTTGTTTAAATAATCTTAATCAACTCTTCTTCACCAGGAACACCAAGAGTTGCTCCAAGAGGTGGTACAGCACGAGCAGAAGATGATCAAGCGTGAGGCGCACTTACTGCGCGTCACTACCGGCATGTTCAGTAAGGTCACACAGCAACAGAAAGAGGTAAATTCAAGCTTGATATTAAGTCCGATGACCTCCGAGGTGTAGTGGCTAAGCACGCAGGGTTCGATTCCCGGTCGGTTCAATGTAGAAATTGTAATTTCGTATATTGTCTCGTTGGGTCTGGTTGTTGTGGTTCCATCGTTGTGTCTTATTTTATAACACAAGTTATTTTAAAAAAAACTTAGTAACCCAGGTCAGTACGCAGTCAGCTTTCTATATAATTGGGTTATTAATAGTGATAATAGGATGCATATTTACCTGAAGATCATTTTAGACTAAGATAAAATGGAGGCGGTTTCGAAAAAATATATTTTTTAGAATAAATCCCGGGATTCCAGTAAAATCGGGAATGCGAAACTATTCTGTAACATGGTAAGGAAACGACGTCCTAAGCATGTGGTATTTATTTTTTCCGGCATTACATATAATTAATGTGTATTAAGATAATTCAGCTCAGCATCCATTAATGAGTATGTTGTGTGTAAGAAAAGCAGTAGAGAGTACATACACACACAATAGTATTACACCCGATTTAGTTCTATTAAAAGAACACTAGATTTTTCGATTCGGAAAAATTTTGCAATGTTAAACTGCATTTTATATTAGCCAACGCCTTACAATAAATATAAATAAATATCCTTTGGACATTCCCACACATCGCCATTGTACCGTACCCTTTTAGTGAGGAGGTAACTAATGTAGATGAAAGAAAGAGTTGAGTACAAGGAAAACTTATTTAATACTATTTACACATTTAAACTTATCTAAATTACAGGGAGTAGGTTTATAATTGGCAACCGAAAAGATACGCGTCTTCAATTTATAATCAACGCCACTGTCCTGGTTTAATGAAGTCCGGTGACACCGCGATGACTCAGCACTCGTGGCGTTGGTAGTAGCAGTAAGGGGATTGATTTAGGCAGTATTAGTAATAGCCTGGCTTCCGCGGCGGTGTAGAATCCCAACCGGAAACCGGGACCCTGGAATTCCGGAAATTGGACATTTTTAGTAAAGTCCAAATTCATATGTATGACTGCGACATCAGACCGGAAGCGGTGGTAAGCGGATCAAATGGAGTGATTATTGCAAGAAATAGTAATTAATGATGAGGCAGTCATACAACAATATTATCCTTAGACTAGAACTAAGCTAAGCATTAAGCAACTAAGTCATTTTTGCTACCTTGATGACAAAATAGGAAAATAATTACAAATTTACTTTTTTTCATAAGAATTGTCTAAAGGTTGCAGGAATAATATCTTATAATTAAATTAAGATGAAAGAAGATAAATAAATAGGAAGACATGACAAAATAGTTTGAGCATTGGCGGCCATGAAGGTCATGCAATGACATGACCTTTGGACCTTTGTGTGCGTGGATGGTTGAAACAACTAATGTACATATTTTGGACCTAAGGAGCCACGCACATACACTACTGCTGGTAACACGCGTACTTAAGCACTACACATGCATGCACTAATCTAAAACCTAAGTTGGTACATACTACAAAGCACTAGGTAAGCACAAAAACTATATAATATAATCTTTTACAACACTCACCCGATATCGGGGGGACACTGAAGTTAGTTAAATTGGTAGAAGTATAAAAATCACAGTCTAAAGAATTCGTAGGCCGCCGTGAGTTGGCAGTTTTGATCGACCGCAGTACGTCCTCGCGTTAGGATAGCTCCGCTCGGACTACGCGACGTATGTTCCGAAGACGACGTCACACATTCGGCCGAACCAGTTTCAACGCATAGTTCACTCATGTTTGCTCGCGTAGATATTTTTAAACTAGCAACTGCGCTCGAGTTTGCGTGTTAGTATTTTTGTAATAATAATTTATTAAGATTTAGTTAGGTAATTGTAGATAATTAGTTTAATTTAATGTTAGGTTTAAGTTAATGTTAGTAAGTTTCGCTTTAATTTCTTATTTATTGAGTAAGGCGTGTAACGAACCGTTACATACCCCCCTTTTTAGGTGAGGATTTTACTTATAAAATCCACTAACCTACTGTATGGTAACTAAGTAAGCTTGAAGTCTTTTACATGCCAGGTTCCTAAATTACGCCCCGTCATGTCTTCAAGTTCGTATACAAGTTTTGATTTCTTTGAGACAATACGGCATTTTAAGAACTTGGGTGCCAACTTTTTAGAAAATTTATTGTCTTTGTCGCTTTGGTAGAATGTTCTTTTCCAAACGATATCACCTACATTAAATTCTACATTTTTACGGCGTAGGTTGTAACAAGTACTATTTCTAGAGTGAGCTTTGACTAACGATAATTGCACTTTGTCGAATATTTTGCTCAGAGCGCCAAAGTTTTCAGCATAGGCGTCCCGTGGTGTAAATATGATTTCGTTTTGTAAGTCTGAGTCGATATAGTGGGAACCGCAGCTTATAAGCTCGCGTCCAAATACTAAAAATGACGGTGTGAATCCCGTCACTTCATTTACCGCACTATTCAACGCAAACTGGATCTTGGGAATATTAGAGTCCCAAGCTCTGTGATCACCGTTCACAAAAGTGGAGACTGCGGTCATAATTGTCTTATTGTAGCGTTCAACAGTATTTATTTGTGGAGTGTACAATGGAGTGTAGAAAACGTTGGGAATATTGTAATACTCAAATAGTTTTTTTAGCGTAGCACTAGTAAACTGTCGTCCATTATCCATTAAGATGGTGCTAGGTACACCATGAATAAGAAACACCTTTTCTTCGATTAATTTTGAAATAATATCAGCTGTAGCGCGTCGGATGGGAAAAAGGAGACAGTATTTCGAGAAGCAACAAGTAACTACCAACAAGAAGGTATTTTGCTTCCTTGATACGGGCAGGGGTCCGACGAGATCTATGCTTAGCATTTGGAAGGGTCTGCTGCAATCTTTCGGTCTCCCCATTAAACCTAGTGTAGAGTGATTAGGGTGTTTATGAGAGAGACAAGCATCGCAGTTAGAAACGAATTCAACTATGTCATCGTGCATACAAGGCCAAAAGTATTTTAAACTAATACGCTTGTGCGTTTTAAAAATACCGAAATGGCCGGAGGTAGGGTCTGAATGATTCTTTTTAATAATTTCTTGTCGGTACTCCGATGGCAATACTTCCTTCCACTCGAACTCACTAGTTAAAGGATTGATAGATTTCATATTACGGAACAGCCTCCCATTTTGAATTTTGTAGTTAGGAAAGGATGCATGTGATTCCAGACATCCCTCAAAAATGTTTAAAAACCAGGGGTCATTCGTCTTTTGAGCAAGCACGTCAGTAACGGTATCAACAATCGATATTGGAAGGGCCCGCGACAGACTATCAGGCACAACGTTCTCAGAACCCTTACGGTGTTTGATTTCGAAATTGAAAGCAGAAAGCCTCACTCCCCACCTGGCCAATCTTCCAGTTGGATTATTTAAGTTGAGGAACCACTTTAGCGAGGAATGGTCGGTAAATACTGTAAACTTTTGGCCATTCTCTAGATAGCAACGCCAGTGCTCTATAGCTGTTAACATTGCTAACGCTTCGCGTTCTGTGGTGCTGTAGTTGCGTTCCTGCTTTGAGAATGATGTGCTCATATATGCCACCACCTTTTCTGTACCGTCGATAGTTTGAGTAAGAACCGCTCCCATACCGTAGTCACTAGCGTCAGTATGGACTTCAAATGGTTTATAATAATCGGGATAGGAGAGAATTGGTGTCGAAATGAGACATTCTTTTAATTTTAAAAAGGCGCTATTTGCTTCATCGGACCAAACAAAAGGCGGGGCGTTTTTAGCTTGACTGGTTAGTTTATTTAAAGGGTTAGCTAACGTACTAAAGTTTGGAATGAATTTCCGGTAGTAAGACGCAGTACCTAGAAACCTTCGAACTTCCGTGCGGTTAGTTGGAGTTGGGTACTTGGCAATAGACTCCACCTTTTCAGGGTCCGCATGAAGTCCGCTGGAGTCAACTACATAACCCAAGTATTTTAACTGACTTCTGAAAAACATGCTTTTTCCAAAGTTTATTGTGAGGTTTGCCATTTTTAGCTTCTCAAGAACACGCATAAGTAGAGAAATGTGCTGTTCAAAGTTATTGGACACGATTATGACGTCATCAATGAATACGAACACTCTGTGTTCAAACTCTGGGCCATAAAACAATGCGTCGACTAGTCTTTGTTGAGTAGCCGGAGCATTCGTTAAGCCGAAGGCCATACACTTAAATTGGAACGTTCCACGCGATGGAATGTAAAAAGCCGTCTTCGGTCGATCTTTTTCATTTATTAATATTTGCCAAAAACTTTTGGAAAGATCGACACTTGACAGATACTTGGCATCACGTAAATTGTCAAGTATTTCTGCAATATAGGGTAGGCTATAAGCATCTTTTTTAGTGACCGCATTGAGTTTTCGGCTATCGAGACAAAATCGCAGCTCACCGTTCTTTTTCGGCGTTAAGAGTGCTGGCGATGACCACGGGATTTCGCACGGCTCAACTACGTCTTCCTTGAGCATTTCGTCTAGTTGCTCATTTATGACGCGCTGCTTCTCTGGTGACATCCTGTAGTACCTTTGACGAATGGGGGCAGCATCCCCAGTATCAATTGAATGTGTAATCAGAGAAGTGCGCCCTAAGCCACGTTCTTCGTAAGAGATGGCACGGAATAATTCTTTTACGTGGTCGGCAGTGTTTTTTTGTGTTTGTGATAGGTGTTCGTAGGAACATATATTATGTGTAGAGGTTTCGAGTTCAGATGTGTATGGTTTATCGAAATCTTGGTAATAGATGATGCTATCCAGGTGTTTGGGAAAAAGACCAAATACACGCCAAAAATCCATTCCTAATATGAGCGAATGTTTAATATTAGGAACTACGTATATTTTAAGCATATGTGTTTGATTACAAAAGGTTACTGGAAGGAGTAGGATTCCTTTTGAGTCTAATTTTTCCCCACCAGCAGCTATAAACTGAATATTATCAGTTTTATGTAGTTCAAAGCCCGCTTGTAACAAAAATTCATGACCACCTTTACCCAAAATTGTAGTCGATGACCCAGTGTCAAGTAGGCCAATTATAGGTTTGTTATTAATTGTCACAGACACATAAGGTCTGGAAACGTTTGTGTGATTATCGTGGATTGAAGAGACAGCGTTGTAGGTGGCAAATGAAGCGACGAAATTCAGCCACTGTTGCCAGTCTGACATGTTAAAATTTGCATGGGAGTAAGTGCATCGGGAAACACTATCTTTACAATCCACTCCATCTAGTTTTTTTGATCTTCGTCATTAATAGGGTTACATTTAGGACATTCCGGATAGCGGTAGTCCTTCTCACCACATTTGAAACAAATTATGATACGATCTTCTTTACACGTACGAGGGTCAAACTGAAAGTTCTTAGAAAATCAAAAACTGATTACATTAGCCAGTTATTAGTTTTATTATATCTTTTCAAAATATTGTCCATTGACGTCAATACACCGCTGCATGCGATGGAACCACTGGGAAAAGCACTTTGCCCACTCGTCCTTAGGGGTCTCTTCAATGGCATCGCGATACGCAGCCACCGCTTCTTCAGCATTCATAAACCGCTTTCCTTTAAGTTTTTCTTTAATTTTTGGAAATAAATAAAAATCACAAGGCGCGAGGTCGGGGCTATACGGCGGGTGACCCAGTAATTCAACGTTTGATGTCGCCAAATAGTCGATCGTTCGCTTGGCGGTGTGCGACGAGGCGTTGTCGTGGTGAAGGAGGATCCTATTGCGAGGTCGTTTCTCTCGAACTTTTTCCAAGACAAGTGGCAAACAATTGGTAGTGTACCATTCTGCAGAAACTGTTTTTTGATCCTCTAACACAATTGTTGCGAAATGACCTATCCTTCCAAAGAACGAGGCCACCATTTTTTTTTCCGCACTTCGATCTCTCTTCACTTTAGTTGGCAACTCCTCGAAAGGAAACACCCACTAAGCAGATTGTCTTTTGGTTTCACGATCATAACAGTAAATCCAGCTTTCGTCACCTGGTAGTATGTCGAACACAGCATTTGAGTCACCTCCGTTAATCTTTCAATCATTTTACGGCACCAATCCACACGATGGAGTTTTTGAGCCTTAGTCAAATTATGAGGTATCCACCGTGCGCAAAGCTTCCTGACCGCTAAATGTTCGTGGAGGATTTTGTGCACTTGACTCATACCGATGCCTAAGCTTGTCCGAATCTGCTGATAGGTCACTCTTTTGTCAGTCTCTATCATACGCCGCACAACACAGATGTTATTTTCAGTCGTCGCCGTAGAAGGCCGTCCCTCACGTACATCATCAGTGAGATTAGTGCGACCACGTTTAAACTCATTAAACCAGTTGTAAACAGTCGCACGAGATGGGGCTTCATCGTGAAAGGCCAATCGTAGTCTATCATAACTTTCTTGTTGACTTAAATGACAGCGAAAGTCATAAAAAATCATTGCACGAAAATTTTCTCGTGTTAAATTCATGTTGACGTGACACAGACAATTTTCAATTTGCCGCCAAATCGTAAAACAAATGACAAATGAATGAAATATATACTCAGTAATATTGGCAAAGAGTTCTATTTTCAAATTTTAGAATATTTTTTTTATTATATTGTTTATAAGTGGCCAGTTCTAAGAACTTTCAGTTTGACCCTCGTACCAAGAGAATGATCGTCAGAGCGGCATCTAGGACAGTAAAGTGCCTTAGAGGTACCAGCATTTACGACATTGACTGTTTCGTTTTTATTTTGTTTAGAATTCATAGTTTGTTTCTGTGCATTTGATAAGATTGGATTAGGTTTATTAGCATTTAAGTTAGAATAATTTGGTTTTTGTTTATGCTCCTCGTTTTTTGTGTCTTTTTTGTTATAATAAGTGTTAGTATAATGATTGTGTTTGTAAGCAAACTCGGGAGCGATTGTGCTGTTAGTTGCTCTTGGTGGCTCTTGAAAATGAGAAAACCTAGATTGGATATTTTCATAGTTCCTACATGTTGCCACAAGATCATCGATACTCGTAATATTGTGAGTAGCTGCTAGTGTACTTGCGTAACATGGACGAATATTATGTAACAAAATTTCAAATTTTTCGTCTTCTGAAAATGGTTTATTTAAGCGAGAAAATAATCCATGCATTATCGAAATATAGATTGTGATATTTTCTGATTCACCTTGAGTTCGAGATCTAATTTCAGCGGCGAGCCTATAGTCGTAGTCACTGCTACTGAAATCTTGTTTAAGTAGTTTAGCTAGATCATGCCATGAATTTATTTTACTTTTATTGTAGCGATACCAATGTAATGCATCTCCAGAAAAGATTTCGTAAGCCAACGAGAGTACTTTATCGAAAGATATACCCCGTGCCTCGACGAATTCTTCAACTTTTAGAATGAATGAGTGAACGCACGTTTTACCAGAATATCTTAGCTTGATAATATCCGCTGATAGACTTCGTTCGCTACATGAGACAGATATGGTAGTAGGTTCCGTATCCGTAACAGCAGAAGGTGTAGACTTAGGTTGTGCTTGAGAGCTTAGGGGTCTCAAGGAAATGAGTTCTTTGTAATATGCATTAAAATTAGTGGCACAGACTTTATAGATATCTGCCACTTCTAGTGTGTTAGTAATTCTATTAAACCTGTGATAAATGTGGTGTAATAGAGCTTCAGTCCTTGTAAAGGCATTTTTATCAAATTTTAATTTTAGGCTAGAAAGAAGTGTGTGTGCTTTCAGGAGTGATTCTTTGACAGACTTAAGGTCATCACTTGGCTCCAAATGTGATTCGGTTATATCCTCAGTAGCATTGAGTTGTGACAATTTAGTTATCTGCTTGCGTAATTCTACGACCGAGTCTCCTGAACCTCCACGCAGTTCAACTTCATACTCTAATTCAGCTTTTTGCAACGACAAAAACTTAATAGGATACGACATTGTGTCGATATCTAGGTGTGTGTTGTAAAAGAAAACTAAAACTAAATAATTACAACAATGACAGTGTGAAAGCACATAAAATAAGCATAATCAGCCTTAAAGTAAGTTTTACAGCCAACACCAATAAAAACCATCAATTGCTAAATAAAAACGGTAACGTTTCGGTTGCAATTATACCCGTTGTAAGGCGCCAATGTACCGTACCCTTTTACGGCCGTTCCCTATATCCATTCTAACTGTGGTTTTGCCCTACTAGAGTTAGAAATGGTTATCTACCTTTAGATTTTTTGTTTCTATAAACCTACTGGCAGTAGGGTAAACTATCTCTGGATGCATCTTATCGATGGGAGGACGGATAGCTTACTAGGGATAGGCATTTGTATGAAATTGACATTTATTGCGTTCCTATAATGTTTTTCATCTGACTGTCAGTCAGTTTGACTATCTCTAGTAACCCCAGAATTCAATCCTAGGATTTTGGAGGATAACGCTCTTGTACACCCTGGCAAATTACTAGTTTTAAATGTTTCATTGATTTATTTATGTAAAAGTCCTGCTGCTCACAAGGTTAAGATAGAAACTTTCTCCCTAGTGGCAAAGATGTTCCTTTACCCTAAGAAACTGACCCTAGCCATAAACCCGCCTAACAAAAGATACTTAGATATAATAAGGATGATGTGGTAGGAGAGCTGCGTTCAGGTCATCCAGGGCAGCAGCGTTAAGATAGTAGGTAGGTGGTGGGACCCGCTACCAGTCTGACAGACTGCCCAAACTGATCATAGGGACGGATAAAGGTGTCTGCTGCAGTGAAGGGAAATGAGAACAACAAGGACGGATAATATCTGATTTATTGGTAGTAAATTAGTTTATTTAAAATATTAACAGATACATGAATAGGTGGGCCGCCAGTGTGAGTTCCGACGGTGCTGGATTCTGCTATGTAGGTCACTGACATGTTCGTAGTTGTAGAATGTAAGGTGCTACCTCGTACAATTTATTAAAAACATATAAGTTTCGGGTGGCGAACAATATTGAATCCAAGTTCAAGCAGTCAACTTTTTCTCTGGGAACAGCTGAGTGACTGGGAAGGTACCCGATGCTTTGCATAGCATTCGATGAGCCTGAAATAATTCCACCAGCATCATCATCTATGCCTTTGTCAAGGGAAGGTGGACTTTTTGCTGTGGCTGAAAGAAGTAAATAAAACAAATCAGTATAACATGAAAACAACTGGTATTTAAGCAAAGGATATTGACCAAAACTCTATAGAAACTCTGCACACTTTGCGGCAGCATGCGTCTTTACAAAATGTTTGGATAAAATATATACCTAAATATTTGAAAGAATACACACAAAAAATATTTTTGATAAATAATCAGGTTTACAAGGAATTCAACGGCAGATTAGGCATTTTGAGGTTATGTTTTGTGATTGCAGAGTTAATGCACCTCACCTACATTCATTTTGATACATTCAGAAGGTAATTGTTATATTTTACTAAAGTAATTCAATACTTAATAACTTAGTTACCCTTAAAATACCAGTACAATTATAATTCAAACAAGATTTTTAAAATATAAACTACAAAGACGCAATCTGGACCCGGCTTTGGTCAATATCCTTTAAAAACCGTAAACGACTTGTTTGTGAAAGTACAATTGATGATACTCACTCACTGCACTTATTTTATGGAAATAAAGTCCTCCTTGAATACATTGTTTACCAGCTGTACACATTGTTTTTTCTAAGCAATCGGACTGATAGCATTCTGAAACGTTTGCGAAAATAAACTGGAACTATAACTTTCTATTTCTTTTCAATCGGTCGTTTTGAATTTTAAAATTTATAAATACTTTTTACGTTAAAAAGTATTAATTTTCAATCAATTACGTAGGTATGATGTCCATCAATCAGCTGTCTGTCAGAGCTCAAAAACGTTCCATTTTACGTAAAGTCTATGCATGCTTCACATAATATTTTTACCCAAAATAGAATATATATATATTTGGTACATAGCAATAAAAATAAATATTATTTTAAACGTATTATATAAATATTATCCTTGGTGTATCATAATGACCACAAATATCGTGAAAACGTTGACGCGACGTAATTGAGAGGGTTTTGTACAACTGCGTAATTCGAAACGTAAGGGAAGGCTTGGATAATGTGGCCTATCTTCTGCTAACTGGAGATAAGCAACACCTATCTGTAATATAGAAACTGTTTATTATGGTCGATAGCTGGTGACAACAGTTCGAGGATAGCTATCTATCTTTGATCTTAGTTTGCATATAGGGAACGGCCGTTAGTGAGGAGGTAACTAATGTAAATGAAAGAAAGAGTTGAGTACAAGGAAAACTTATTTAATACTATTTACACATTTAAACTTATATAAATTACAGGGAGTAGGTTTATAATTGGCAACCGAAAAGATACGCGTCTTCAATTTATAATCAACGCCACTGTCCTGGTCTGGTTGTTGTGGTTCCATCGTTGTGTCTTATTTTATAACACAAGTTATTTAAAAAAAAACTTAGTAACCCAGGTCAGTACGCAGTCAGCTTTCTATATAATTGGGTTATTAATAGTGATAATAGGATGCATATTTACCTGAAGATCATTTTAGACTAAGATAAAATGGAGGCGGTTTCGAAAAAATATATTTTTTAGAATAAATCCCGGGATTCCAGTAAAATCGGGAATGCGAAACTATTCTGTAACATGGTAAGGAAACGACGTCCTAAGCATGTGGTATTTATTTTTTCCGGCATTACATATAATTAATGTGTATTAAGATAATTCAGCTCAGCATCCATTAATGAGTATGTTGTGTGTAAGAAAAGCAGTAGAGAGTACATACACACACAATAGTATTACACCCGATTTAGTTCTATTAAAAGAACACTAGATTTTTCGATTCGGAAAAATTTTGCAATGTTAAACTGCATTTTATATTAGCCAACGCCTTACAATAAATATAAATAAATATCCTTTGGACATTCCCACACATCGCCATTGTACCGTACCCTTTTAGTGAGGAGGTAACTAATGTAGAAAATTTTCGCGCAACCCGCGCCCGAGCGGTTGAGCTCTGCCTTAGGTCCACGATTTAAATTGCAAACAATTAGTAAAACTACAAGTTACGAATTAAAATTTATGTGTGCGTAAAGTGGAAGAAACCTACAATCGAACTGTGTTAAAAAATTACGATTCAAGTTAATAGTGTAAAGTTATCACGATAAACAATTTTAAAGTGTAGATTTATGATGATTGTGACGGTAAACAGTGTATTCAACGGTTGTTATGAGTCATTAGAAAATAACGACAGAAACGAACAGTGACTAATATTCACAGAAACAGTTTCGTAAATTCGTGTTATCTGGCAGTAAACGCTTGGCCCAACGGATAAGCTCTATACTTACAAGCGTGACATCCTGGTTCAAAACCTGAAGACTTTTTTTTTTTTTTTTTTTTTTTTTTTTTTTTTTTTTTTTAATATATTTTTTATTGATTCGTCTTTTTATTATCGCATCTAATCAGGAGATGGCGCCAATTTGTCCAAAATGCAACAAGCTCATTACAAATAAACAATACCTGACTTGTTTATTGTGTGACAAACAATTTCACCTTGATTGTACGAGTGTGTCATTTCAACGATTTAAAATCATGACGCCGGCAAATAAAAAAAACTACAAATGTTTCCCGTCCTGCCGCTCGACCCCACAAAATAAGAAATCATCTCAAGCTGTAACTACTTCTAATGATCGAGAAAATATAACACATCGTAAAAAGCATGATATTAATATTCCTACTGATAATTCTTTTCAAGCTTTATCGGAGGACGAAATAGAGTACTCCTCTTTGACATCCACACCTACAATTGATTTAAACAGAAGCTACACAACACTACGGTCAAATTGCAAGGAGGAAATGGATACACTAAAACTAAAATTGCGAAAATCAGAAGAAGAATTAGAAATTGCGGAGAATGAGATATCCAATTTAAGTTCGGAAAATCATGCTTTAAGGAAACAGCTTGCAGAGTATAAATTAAAAATTGACCAACTAACGCATATTTGCAAAACGCCCACAACTACCACACACAATAAAAAAAATAAGGCTAATTCTGGGCAAGAGCTGAACGTATCTCAGTCAAGACAGCTGTCGATAGATCAGAAAGCAAAAAACTCTCCTCCTAATCTAAATGTTACGGGTATTATCCCAGGACAGCAGGATGATTCATTGACGTCATCATCGGAAAAACCGTTAGAAACCACAAATGGGCGTGAAAATATTAGCAAAAAAGATTGCAAACAGATTTACATTCTTGGAGATGAGCAACTGAGAGGGCTGTCTTCCATATTAAATAAATCTAGTGTTGGACGACGTGATGATGGATATTCAATCTATGCCCACATTATACCCGGAGCAACCAGCACACACATATTGAATCACTGTTCAGAACGAAACTTCTCGGAAGATGACATTGTAATTCTTGGTTTCGGTGGTCATGACGCTGATATACATAGATTACATTCCAACATTTGTATAGTTCTAAGTATGTTAAGTAACGCAACTGTTTTTTTGTTACCGATTATGTACAATCCATTTTTGAATGAAAACACTTTAAATTATTATATAAAGTTATGGACAAAGCATTTTACATTCTGCTCACACATTGATATGTTTCTTCGGTATAACAAAGTGAATCCCATAAAATATCTATGTTACAAGATAAATCTTTGCATCGACTATATTGAATACAAAAAACAATACCTATCAACTGACTTTATTAGAAATCGAATAAGGAATAGTACTTTACTGTCTAAAAATACCGTTTGTATAAATAATGTAACCCCCAAAAAAGGCACCATACCGTTTTATTTCCGAAACATAGTATCAACTACTCAAAAACATAAATCTGCGCATGTATCGAATACCACCCAGATCAACAGTGGGCCATTTTTTTCGTAGCTAAACAAGATCTCGATTTCACTGTTCTCCATCAAAACATACAGGGTCTTCGCTCAAAACGAGAAATGATAGAACTAACCTTATCAAATATAAAAAGGAAAACAAATCCGGATATTCTATGCTTTACTGAAACCTTTGTTAAGCTGCATGAGGAAAAATGTATAAACATTAACAACTTTAAATTGGCATCCGCGTTTTCTAGACCAAATAAAAGGGGAGGTTCTTGTATTTTAGTAAAGCAAAACTTGGAATATAAAAAGATATTGCTTTTTGAAGATTTAACCATGTTATATCACTTTGAATGTTGTGCAGTCGATCTAATAGCAAACAATGTTATAGTTATTTGCATTTACAGAATCCCTTCAAAGTTAAAGAGATATGTTGATTATTTTTTTGATAGACTTGACATGATGTTGTTTAAATGCTCGCAAAAATTTTCAAAAAAGAAAATTATTATAACTGGGGATTTTAACATGAACATGCTTGAAAACAACCAAAACACTTGCCGATTTAGGGGCATTTTAATCAAATATAATTTTAATTTACATATTAACGTAGCTACCAGAGGCAAATCATGTCTTGATTTGATAGCAAGTAATATTAGCAATGCAACTGGCTCCGCTTTAGCATTGATGCTGTCGGATCACGATATGGCACAGATTTTGAAATTTAACGTGGAGCATAAAAAAGTAGTACCTCGCTCTGTGTTTGTTTATAGACGCTGCTACCGGCCGGAATACATAAAGCTATTCAAAGAACATATCAGTTGTCTCTCCTTTACTAATGTGTTTAACCAGAGGGATTTAAATTTTGCCTTTAATGAGTTTTACGATATTTTAATTTTAATTTATAAACTATGTTTTCCAATATTAAAAATTAGACGTACTACATCTAGTAACCTTCAATGGTTATCAAAAGGTCTTAAAAAGAGTAGCGCAACAAATAGAAAATATCGCTATAAATACTATGTAAGCAAAACTGATATAAATCGAACAGCATATATAAAATACAACAAGTTATTTAAAAAATGCATCGACTACTCGAAAAAAAAATCTAATCAAGAATATGTATCAAGAAGTAAAAACGTATGTAAAGCTACTTGGAATATCATTAAAAGAGAAACAAACGGTGATTATAATATAAATGGCAATTGTTTGAATAAAATTATTTTTAACAAAGAAACTATTGTCGATCCCAAAACGATAGCCTTGACGTTCAATAATTATTTTGTTTCTAAAACTCAAGATACAAATAATAATACTAGAGATAACACTTTAAAAACTAACTTACCGAATAGTATATTTTTGACACCAGTAGACACTAACTATATTAATAAAATCATTATGCTGCTCAATAACACACACTCGGAAGGCTATGACTCAATATGTACCAAGGTTATAAAAATGTGTAAAGACGAGTTGGTTCCCGTTCTGACGTTTTTAGTTAATCTATCACTTGAAGTAGGTCAATTTCCTGAAAAATTAAAGGTATCAATAGTAAAACCATTATACAAAAAAGGTGACAAATTTGACGTGGCTAATTATCGTCCAATAGCACTACTGCCAATTTTGTCGAAGATTTTTGAAAGGGTCATGCATGGTAAACTCACGGATTTTTTTCAGAAATTTCAAGTCATAAAGAAAAATCAGTTCGGATTTCAAAAAAACAAATCGACAACCCATGCTGGGTTCGAATTGGTAAACAAAGTCATGCAAAGTATAAATATGCAAAAATTTACATCGGTGTTATTTCTTGACATGTCCAAAGCCTTCGACTGCGTTTGTCATGCGACACTTTTGAAAAAACTAGAACTAAATGGCATTAGAGGACCTGCGCTTAGCTGGCTGCAATCCTACCTTGAAAACAGAACCCAATGCGTTGAAATATCTCAGCTTGATTCAAACTGTACAGCTGAAAGCTATAGATCTGAATTCAAAAAAATTGGGTCAGGTGTCCCCCAGGGCAGCGTACTTGGACCGTTATTATTTGTATTATATATTAATGACTTGCCAGATACAACGAAACAAGACACAGTGCTATTTGCGGATGATGTGTCTGTTATTGTTACTTCTGATAAAAAATCCTCTTTGGAACAGCATAAGAATGACATTATTATTACACTGACATTGATAATTGAATGGCTTAATAAAAATAACTTGACATTAAATTTAACTAAGACAAAACTAATTAATTTTAATAATTTTAAGAATCAATCAACTGACATTTGTTATAATGGTCAACTTTTGCGAAGTGCTTCTGATACGAAATTTCTGGGCTTAATTATTGATCCAAATTTATCTTGGAAAGGACAAATTGAAATGGTTTCAAAGAAAATTAATGGATTTGCTTTTGCTTTATACAAATTAACCAAAGTAGCTTCTGTACACACGGCTATCACTGCTTATTTTGCTTATGTTGAATCGGTTTTGAGATACGGTTTGGCAGTCTGGGGTAATGGCACTAACATCGGGAAACTATTTGTCTCACAAAAGCGCTGTATTAGATCTATATGCAATATAGCACCCGATGTTTCATGTGTGCCTTACTTTAAATTGCTTAACATATTACCGTTGCCCTGCTTATATATTTTAGAGGTCAGTATGTTTGTTAAGCAAAATATTAATAAATTTACGCTAGCACGAGATACAACACAGAGGTCGATGCGAAATCCAAATAAACTGCTACTTGAGTGTGTACCAAAAACAAAACGATTTCAAAATAATATTTTTGCTATGTGTATAACAGTTTATAATAAAATACCTAATCATATTAAGGAACTCCCTATACATCGGTTTAAATCTTCACTGCGTATGTGGTTATTAGAAAAAACATTTTATAGCATTGACGATTTCTTGAAATATAAATAGACTTAATAAATTGTTTCAGTAACTTAATGTGGTTGTTGCATGGCTTTGTTTTGTGTTATTGATAAACTCTTGATTACTGTTTTTTTTTTTTTTTTTTTGTTGATGATTATTGTGATTTCGTATTGATTATTTATATTAGAAATGTTATGTTATGTTTGCATGCTAATCAAATTAGCGAAACATGTTTGCACTTTTCCTAAAATATATTTTTTAAACATCTTTGTATCTACCATGTTTCTGGCGAATAAATAATTTGAGTTTGAGTTTTGAGTTTGATGAAAGAAAGAGTTGAGTACAAGGAAAACTTATTTAATACTATTTACACATTTAAACTTATCTAAATTACAGGGAGTAGGTTTATAATTGGCAACCGAAAAGATACGCGTCTTCAATTTATAATCAACGCCACTGTCCTGGTTTAATGAAGTCCGGTGACACCGCGATGACTCAGCACTCGTGGCGTTGGTAGTAGCAGTAAGGGGATTGATTTAGGCAGTATTAGTAATAGCCTGGCTTCCGCGGCGGTGTAGAATCCCAACCGGAAACCGGGACCCTGGAATTCCGGAAATTGGACATTTTTAGTAAAGTCCAAATTCATATGTATGACTGCGACATCAGACCGGAAGCGGTGGTAAGCGGATCAAATGGAGTGATTATTGCAAGAAATAGTAATTAATGATGAGGCAGTCATACAACAATATTATCCTTAGACTAGAACTAAGCTAAGCATTAAGCAACTAAGTCATTTTTGCTACCTTGATGACAAAATAGGAAAATAATTACAAATTTACTTTTTTTCATAAGAATTGTCTAAAGGTTGCAGGAATAATATCTTATAATTAAATTAAGATGAAAGAAGATAAATAAATAGGAAGACATGACAAAATAGTTTGAGCATTGGCGGCCATGAAGGTCATGCAATGACATGACCTTTGGACCTTTGTGTGCGTGGATGGTTGAAACAACTAATGTACATATTTTGGACCTAAGGAGCCACGCACATACACTACTGCTGGTAACACGCGTACTTAAGCACTACACATGCATGCACTAATCTAAAACCTAAGTTGGTACATACTACAAAGCACTAGGTAAGCACAAAAACTATATAATATAATCTTTTACAACACTCACCCGATATCGGGGGGACACTGAAGTTAGTTAAATTGGTAGAAGTATAAAAATCACAGTCTAAAGAATTCGTAGGCCGCCGTGAGTTGGCAGTTTTGATCGACCGCAGTACGTCCTCGCGTTAGGATAGCTCCGCTCGGACTACGCGACGTATGTTCCGAAGACGACGTCACACATTCGGCCGAACCAGTTTCAACGCATAGTTCACTCATGTTTGCTCGCGTAGATATTTTTAAACTAGCAACTGCGCTCGAGTTTGCGTGTTAGTATTTTTGTAATAATAATTTATTAAGATTTAGTTAGGTAATTGTAGATAATTAGTTTAATTTAATGTTAGGTTTAAGTTAATGTTAGTAAGTTTCGCTTTAATTTCTTATTTATTGAGTAAGGCGTGTAACGAACCGTTACACCATCTTGTCCCAAAATAAGCTACTCAAAGCTTGTGTTATTGTTTTATGGGTGCCAGACAACGGACATAATACTTAAATACTTTTTGTTTGTAAATACATACATGGTATACATAGAAAACACCCAGACCAATACAAACAGACATGTTCATGCACACAAATGTTTGTATTGTGTGGGGATCGAACCCGCACCCGCTGCGTAGTAGGCGATTTCTCGACCACTACACCAGACGTAGTATTATATTATCTGGGACCAGACTATTACCTACACCCGATTTGATTCTATAGTAAAATAAAAAAAAAGACAATTCCGTAATCACAGGATCTTTTCGATTAAAAAGTGCAGTCCATTATAGCCAATACCTCAATTTTAGGTAAATAATATGCATCCGATTATCCGATCACTAGTTATTAAGTATCTAAAGTAATATCAAAGACTCGCTTCCTCTGCAGCCATAAATTATCCGAATGCTAGGCAATTAGCCGTGCGCACACGCAGCTTTATCGATATGCAGGCAGTTATCATAAGTGCGTGCGCGCAAGAAATCTTATAAGAAATCATACGCGGGCGGGCGTTCCACGCCACCACGCCGGTTTCAAGGCGTCGTCGCTTCGAGGTCACGGGTTCCGTTCCCGGTCGGGTCAATATAGAAATCAAAATTTTTTCTATATTGTCTCGGGTCTGGGTGTTGTGGTACCATCGCTGTGTCTGATTTCCATAACATAAGTGCATTAGCTACTTACTTTGGGATCAGAACAATGTATGCGATTGGTGTCCAATATTTATATTTATTTATTATAGGCATGCGCCCGAAAAGCGTAAGACACAAGGTTCCTGACACAGTTGCTTTTTTACAGGTGCAATTTATAATATTCAAACCTCTATTACTTCCCCCCAGAACAATTGGCGTGAAGAAATGAGCGTAGGCCTGCAACCCCACAATCCAGCCAACGATCAATCCGACTCTGACGGCGAGTACAAGGCAGTCAACCCGCCCGTAAAGAATAAGAAGAAAGACCACAAGGCGAGAAGGAAACAGAAGGAACAGTTAGAAGAGAAGGAGAGATTGAAGCGGTTGAAGATTGATAAGAAAAAGATTACGGATTTGTATAAGTGAGTATTTGATGTGTTTTATTAGCTTCTTTTAGGTTATTTTTAAAACAAAATGCACTGTTCAGCTTAAATTACAGGATCGTAATTTCAGGTAATTTTATATTGTGCCCTATTACACCTAAAAACTTGATTGGAAATGTACAGCATGTCATTTTTTTCACATCTGCTATGATTTTAGTGATTTTATGCTACTAAACCTATGGACTCTCTTAACTACAAACGGTTTTGAAAATACCATTACTTTACGAAGGTGGGGCTTACCTAATTGTTTTAAGACATCCTGTTTTACAGAATCTTTGACTAGCTAAGCCAATGGGGCTATATTTAAAAATCTATATATTTTTTATCACAAGTCTGTAATCATCTACCTCATCGCCAACAATGATAATGTTATTCTTAATATCTTTATCAATTTACTCTTTCAGGCTCCGCCAACTCCAATCAAAGATATCAAAGACCGAAAGTAAACAAGCTGAAGAGCGCACTAAACGCGCGACCAAACGCACTATCGAAGAAGCGACAGCGCTGCCAGCGCTTAACGCTCACAAGACGCCCAAGAAAGAGCCGGAGTACGTCGATCCTGAACAACTGAGCGGGGATCTGAGGACCATCAAGTCTACTAGTAAGTTTGATCTTAGGTTATATAATGGTGGACTTAGTAGTGAACCTTGCGGTAGACCTATGCTTATTATCTGCACAAAATGTATCCTGTTTTACTTATCTTTGACAAAGGACATCATTTTTTTTGGGCCTAAAATACGTGAATATTAAACAGGGTCATATTTAGTTGTGGATTACTTATAAACTAAAATACTTTCATTTAAAATTATTTTTAGATTTTTTAATACGCCCGTTTTCTTTTTGAAAACATGTTATTATTCTTGAAAATGCGTCGAACAGAACGTTGATTTATACCGTTTTTGACATTTGATTTGCTGGCACTGACATATGACAGATGTCAATATTTACGAAGAAGTGGATGGAACCAAACCAGCGTTTTGTTCGTCGAATTTAAAAATAATTAAAGAGTAAAAATCTTTGTTTTAGGATAAGTATCAAGCTGATTGTAAAGTGGGCATTTTCTCTTTTTGGATTTTTAATGTAATTTAAGTATCTTCGAATTCGTTTTCTCAAAAATAAACAAAATAAAATGTTTCTATAACTGTAAACAAAACGCACTTACTGCGGACAGTGTTGCAACTCTCTGCTGCACTTGCAAGTAACAAAAGATTTAGATTGAAAATAAAAACAAAACCCATATCGAAAAATTAACAAAAATGTGTGTTTTTTGTTTGTATGAATTTATTCTTTCATTTGGTGTATCATTTGTTTCTGTTAGTTAAAATTTTATTTTAAGCCCAACTCCCATACAAAAAAAATATTGTCCTTTCTAACGACACAACATATAATTTAGAATCCACATATCAAATCTGTGATAAGATAACACATATAGTTTATGATGCTCTACATTATTATCAAGGTATCAAATGCTTTCAAAGTTTCTCAAAATGTTACTTTATACCGTTTTGAACCAATAATATTGTTGTATTTGTAATTTCTATGCTGTTTTAATACTGTTGATTACAATCGTAGGTTGACGCAAGTAACTAGATATTTTTCTCACTTGATGTAATCTCTTATAAATCCCCTTTATACTTGATACAATCTTCTAACCAAATAACGTCTTGACTTACAGCGAACCTACTTCGCGACCGTTTCGAGTCACTCCAGCGTCGCGGTGCCCTCGCTGCTTCTAAAGTCATGATGAAAAAGAAGAGGAAACTTAAGAGCTACTTCAAGGCGGGACACAAGGTCACCGACAAGGACATTGAGAGGTACACCACAAGGAGTGCCGGGAAAAAAGTAACCACTGCTGTAAAAGGTTAAGGTGCAATGTACATTGCTGGTACTCTTACATCAATAAAAATGTTTACATTTAACTTCATTTTTTCTTTCACAATATTGACGATAATTTTAGGTATATGAATATAAAGCAAATAAAACAAAACAGTATATATATTTTTTATAAAACTTTACTGTAAAAAATCTTAACATATTTTACAATTACACTTAACCATAGTCTACTTACAAATATATTACAGCGAATTGTGGCAGTTTAACAGTACATAGTCTAGAAATAAAACTAATGTAGGTAACTCAGTAGGTTTCAGGTTATTTTTCCTTAAAAATAGGAAAATGTATAAAAATATGTCATTTATTCTATATCGAATACAAAGTCTAATACTTTTTCATAACAAAACATAATAAGTTAGCTACATGATATACTAAAGATCGAATGTACACGTATCAATAAATTTTATGTAGTTTTTACATATTTTTTAACTGAAATAACTCACTTTATATTGTAACTATCAGAATGAACACATAGTGATAATATTGATCATGTAACATTAGGTCAAGATTGATCATCAATGTTCCCAATGACTTGAATATTGAAAATCATGATGATCCTGCAAATTTTGCATTCAGTACCAAATAAAAACAGCTATCTACAAAGATCACAATTTTTGATATATTTATGTTTAGGAATCGTTAAAACATCTTCAAATATTTTTAAAAGATATAAAGTACTGAATATTGAGCTATACGACGCCTAAACATGAATATAATAAAACCAATTACTAACAAAACAATTTATTATAAACTTCAACCCCATCTAGCGGCGATTGTGTACAAAGATCTTAATAGTTCTAACGCTCTTGTGTCAGAAGATCCTTTCAAATCTGTTCCCTGTTCTGCAGTCCTGGCTTCAGCTTTTGGACTGTCAACGTATGGCAGAGCTGTCGTGGTCACTTTAGGTTCAGCAGTTGTAGTTCTAGTGAAAAACTTCTTAGCTCCTCTACGACTAGTTAGCGTAGTTCTGACTGGAGTAGTCGTGGTTTCTACAGCTTCAGTTGTAGTCGTTGTAGTCCTTACAGCCTCTGTAGTTGAAGGGTTTGATAAGGAATTTATCGCGCTAGGATCGAAATTCAGACTCTTACCTCTTCTGTCATTGTGCGTTTTCTCCTGTCTTTCAAACCTATCAGTTCTTCGGTAGTCCGTCGATCTTGCTTCGTACTGAGGCGTTGTTGTTTCAATTTCAATTTGCTCTTGTTCCCTGGCGACTTCTTCCATGTCCTTTTGTGAAACAGCCATAAGTGCCTCTAATAATGCTTTCTTTGACGCTTCGGCTGTTGTGTTGTGGTCATCATCGCAAGTTTGAACCAAGAGAAGGATCAGTCTTCGGACAGTCTTTGATTTCGTCTTCTTCATAACGTTCATCAGTTTTTCAGTAGTCGTAGCGTTCATGCCTCCCATGATTTCTTTTGCCTTTTCAACAACTGTATCTGTAATAGCGCTTAAATCTTGCGCTGGTTCTGTTGATGTTGGATCTCTTAGAAGCCTTCCGAATCTGTCTTCCTTATTGCCAGCGGTAGTTAGTTCTATATTAACTGATGGAGATACAGTTTGTTCGCTAACTCCAGTGTATTCAGTTGGGGGAACTGATGTCGTACTGAATGCCCAAGCGTTTGTTTGCTTCGCGACTTGCGATGATTGGTCAACACCAGATGCACTAAGACCGTCATTCAAAGTGATAGGATCAATCACAGTGCTCTGCCACGCTTCGAAAGTGCTCCATTGGAACTGATTGGTTGTCTTTTCGCTATCAGGAGATGTAAATACGTCGCTAGATATTGGTGATGGTGTTGTGTTAGCCTCAAACTCTTCGACTTTGATTGTTGTACTTGCCTGAGTTGTAGGTTGTGCTGTTGTGGTCACACTCTCGGATATAGTAGGTGCTTCAAGATCTTCCGAAGGTTTCTTTACCGTGCTGGTTTCCTCAAATTGTAGTTGTTTGCCTTGACGCAAATTGTTGCCTTGAGGTCCTATGAACGATTGACTGTGTGCTCTCTGTAATTCTTCCTCGTTTTCAAGTTCGACGCTGTCAGTTTCGGTGAAGTACACAGGAGTGGTTTCTGGTAGGATAGTAGTAGGTCTTATTTTCTTGCTCTCGAAAGAGTTGCCAGCTGTGCTGATAGAGGGTGATGCGGTTGAGTCATACGCGTCAATGCCCCATGCAGTGGGGAGGTTCGTTACTTCGACGTATTCGTTTAGAGGTTGTGAGTTAGTCGGACTAACTCCTGTGCCGTAAGGTGAGTCAGGTGTAGACGTATTGTTTTGGAACCCACCGTATTTAGGTACTGAATAACTGTCTTGTGTAGTTGTTACCAACTTTTCACTGAAGCGGTTAGCAAGGCTGTTGACTCTAGCAGCTACAGTATTAGTAAACGGAGAGGGGGTCGTGGTTGGGCTTGGAGTTGACGCAATAGGAGTGGACGCAGTAGTGTAAGAGGCCGATATCCTAGCGCAACACCTGAACGGCAATCTTGGTTTAACAGTAGAGTATGCTGATGAAATAATTTCTGTTGTATACGGCTTCTGTGTCGTAGTTAGTTCTTCAGAAACAGTTGGGTAGTTAGTAGCTATGTTAAGTGCTTTGGGATCCCTTAGCGATGCTAACGCTGGTCTGGCTTTAAGGTCGTCAGAGAATCCTAGAATTTCTTCATCATCTTCATTGACTGTTGTAGTTGGTTCAGTGTTATAACCCTCTTCGGTAGTTGGTATATCTCCAAATGAAGGATGAGTCGGTCTGATGTCAGACAGTACCTTCCTAAATTGCACTGGGTCTTGCAAATAAGCTGATAAGGCGTGAGTAAAGACCTGAGCTAGTTCTCTAATCTGAGGAGAAGTAGCCAGAGGATTTTGACTCTGTTGAACACTTAAATCTTCAGCCAGTTCGTTGTATGTGCCATTGGGATCCAATTTTAAGTCCTCTAGAAGTTCAGAGTTGTCTTGGCCATGTCCGAAGAGACTGCTGTATTTTTTGAGTGTGTGACGACTGAAAAGCCCCGGTAATTCTTCTTCCAGTGGTTCGTATTCATCGAAAGCTGGTGTAGTAATTACATCGGCATCAGGAGTCTCAGTCGTGGAAAGATTGTCCAAAGCTGTTGCATAGTAAATTGCTAAACTATGGAGAGTTTTTGGGGTGAGAGATGGTGGGACAACCAGGCCTGGTCGGTTAGGCAAGTCCCCGTAGTACTTCTCAGTCTCAGTTGGTGGCACTGTAGTTTCAGTTGTAGATCCGTAATTTCCCAAATTTAGTTTTCGGATTAACCTTTCTCTCCTTTCCTGGTATGGTTCCGTGGTTACTTGAACGGCAGGGGTTGTACGGGTTTCTTGTGTTTCAGAAGCATAAGAGTGCAAACTCCTAGTGGTTTGAGGTATTCTTGTAACTGATTCAAAAGTGTCTTTAGTCTCAATTGTTACCTTATTTTGCTGCTCTTCTTTATGTTCATATTGTCCAATGTCGCTTCTATCAGTAGCGTGGGCAATCTTTTCAGTGGTTGTGGCTATGGTCTTATTTTTTTCTTTTTCAAGGAAATCTTTGAGCAGGGAAATGCCTGGTCTAGTGTAAGGGTCTCGTCTCTCTTGATTGGCTGCTGTGTAAGGTTTGCTGTACGGCACCAGAGTAGACCTTTTAGTTGTTGACTCTCCAGTCCTGTCGGAAGCTTGTTCGAGATTCTTATCACGGAAATCGTAAAGAGTTGTCAAATGAGGGTTAGGTTTTGGCTTGTTAGATTTCACTGGTACATTTGGAGTGTAAACTGGATACGGACGGTAGTTTTTGTTGTTGTAGTCTTGCAAGAATTGTCTGTTATTGTTATTGGCTGCGAAGGAAGCAGTTTCAGCGGCAACTTGCATCTCTCTGATGCTGTTGTAATCAATGGGTGGTGCAGCTGTAGTTGGCCTGTAAACGGGTCCCTCAGTGTACGGTAATGCGGTGCTTCTTGACGGATGATTGCCGAAGTTGTTTGCTATCAGCTGGACGAGATTTTTCCTTCTCTTTTCAAACGCTGTTGTAGCTTGGGTCCTTTGTGTAGGGTTGTAATTAGTAGTATCAAAGAGTGCTTGGAAGCTTCTAGCAGTTGCTTTAGAATTTATAAGCGTGTCTCCTTGGAGTCGTTGTCTGTGCCTGAGCAGTCTTTCCGTGGTGCTCGGGATATTGACAGAAGCTCTTCTTGACTCAGCCCGGATGTTTGTGTCTGATCCTATTTGCTGTAAGTCGGGGTTCTTGCTGAGGACTTGGGTGATCTTTTGGGTCTTCTTTTGCTCGTTAGAGTAGTATTCGGCGCTGGACTCGTAGAGCGCGGGGGCCGACGCGCAGTCCACCTTAAACCACCAGTCACATATTAAGTGTGACTGGCTGAAGATGGTACCGTTGGGACACAGGAATGATATTTTGCGGGATGTGTCGCAGATGTGGAAAACCTGGAAGGAGAAAAATAGTGATTGATTGAATGATATGTTGTAACTGAATTTCAGAATCCATTGAGTTGGGTAGTTTTTGAGTTGAAATACCAAGCTGGGTAATTTAATCTTAGTGACTCTCAACTTAGGTATACTTTGAGTTCTAATAACAAGCATATTATAAGCATTAATTAAAGCCGTTATCGGCTTGGGTAGCCATTTATACTCAGCTAGGTAATCTATCGACTTTTTTTGAATTCTTATACTAAGCAACCATGAATCTCAACGTCGATTAGGCAGATGTATAGGATCAAAATTAACTCCATTCGTTCATTTGGCTTATTCTGATGCTCAAATACATCAAATTTTTGTATGGGATCAACATCGTAATCCCAAAAAAATATTTCACTCTCCCATACTAGTGCCGATCAGCTGATGCTAGTTTGTATGGCGAAGTGAAAAAAAGGGATTTCGATGTTGGTCCCATACAAAAAATGATGTGTTTTTACAACAGGATCACCACCGAGGAGGAATGCAGTTAATTTTGTTACAACCTGTAGTTCATCCGTTTAGAGATTATAGTTAGATGATTAGGTGATTTGGTAGTCAGTATAACGGCTGCAACTTTAATTAAATTCTATCTTGCTATTAAAAAAAAGAACTTATGCCAATCTCAGTAAAGAAAACTCTAGTTTAAAGTCTTGATAGTTGATGATGAGGTGAGTGTTACCTGGCAATCTGTTTCCAAGTCAGCGTAGTAGCCTGTTGGCACGTTCTTGCAATTAAAGCCTGTGGTCGGTATGTTCGGGAACGCCGGGAAGTCTACGCCAGCTTTGCCGATTACTCCTGTAAGAAGAAAAGGGTTTGTTGAGTTATTGAATAAGCTTCGTGAGATAGGTATGTATTCACTAAGCAGCCTATATATTTTTACACAATCATGACATCAATCTACCAATGTCACTACATAATCTACATATCACTGCATTATGCTGACTCGGCTTGACACAACTAGATGGCGCTGTAGTCGAAGGATAAGGACTAAACCGCGATATGTAAGATTTAGCTCGGATTTCTTATGAATGAACTGCGACGGTGAACATTAGACCATGGTCCCCGGCCATAATTCCCGGTCGGTAAAGTCTAATTCAAATGCGCCAAATTTTATATTTATTTATTAAGGTACAGCAACAAAATACAAATTAAGACTTTAACTAAGTTACAATAGTATATGATATCACGTTAAATTTGCATTCCGATTATAGCTAAACACAAAATTACTATTGTGACTAACTAATGACTGGCATATTCCCTTATGTAGGCTTTGACTCTAGTAAAAATCTTTGTTCTGTATCGTTACCATGAGTTGACTCGCTTACGACGACGGTTTTACTCGATAGCGACGACGTCACTTTTTGTATGGAAAATTTTAGTTCTGCCAGTGACCGCTAGAGGCGCTGCGCAATTTTTCATAGACTTTTTTTACGTCGGTGCTAGCGAGTAAAACGGTCATAAACTCATAGTAACGATACAAGATTGTTGTTAATTCCTATAGTAATGGATCATACCTTGATGCTCGACCACGTCCAGGTCCGGCTGGCTGTCGGCAGGTATCAGCCGCTTCACTAGAGCTTTTCCTTCGGTGTAGTGCTCGAATTCAGCAGCTCCCATAGCTTGGGCTATCGCTTGCAGACTTTCTGCGCTGGGCGCTGGCTCGTACAGTTCTGCTGAGCGGGAGTTGTCCTAGAATTTTGAGGATTTTTTAAAATAGGTGGCTGGTAGGAAGGTTCTTACTAGAGATGGGCCGAGTACTCGGTAAATACTCGGTACTCGGCATACTCGGCGAGTTTTTTGATACTTGTACTCGGCCGAGTAACTCGGTTTGAATGCCGAGTATACTCGGTTTAGGTAAAGCAATATATTGCGGTAGATATTATCTAAACAACAGGGGAGATCTTTCACAATCTCAATTATGATACTAAACGAGTAGTAATGAGACAAAATGAGGCGAACTAGTTAACGAAAAAAAAACAATATGTGAAATTTTATAAAGTAAAATATTATGCAGTAACACAGAGCTCTCTGCACTTTCTGGTAACAACCTATTCATTTATTCTTCGTAGATGTCACCGACCTCCAAAAGTAATCACTCGCTATGCGTGGTGCTTGCAGATGCACATAGTAACACTCGTGGTAAACGTGCCAGTTCTGGATACCTTGTTTGGTGCCCTGCCCACCACTCGAAAGGACTCTTGTCTTTCGTCAACTCATTCTAAAGTAATGGTGCTTTTAGTATCATCGCGCTCTTGTGGCTATATGAAAGCTGATTCTGCGTGAACCTGTTTTTACTTGTTTACACTCCCAAAAAATAACTTTGATTTTAAACGGAGTTACTCGGCCGAGTACTCGGTTGGAAAAAAATGAACCGAGTAAAACTCGGTACTCGGTACTCGGCAAAAGTGCTACCCGGCGCATCTCTAGTTTTTACTAAAATGGAAAGTGTTCTAATTCCAATAGCGATGGGTGCAAAATATAGCACAAGGTCCACTCACTGCCAGTGCACCATGATTAAAATATTAACTAAGATACCTATTCGACATCAATCACCTTCATTGCTCTAATTCTTTAGTAAATAGTTAATGCACTTGTTATATGGATATCAGGAACAACGGCGTACATACAACTCAGACCCGAGACTATATTGAAAAATATGATTCCTATAATTACCCGACCAGGAATCGAACCCGGAACCTGGGTGTATATCTTAGGCATTTAGAATTTAAGATCACTGACCATGATCCAAGGACCAAGGTGATGCTTGCAAATAATTTTTGCAATGTGAGATAAGTAGCGTATCAGGCAATTACGTACCTACCTATAAGTTAGCGCTATGGAAGATTATTTTGTTATGAAGCTTATTCTAACTAAAGCATACCTTCCGCCGCTGAGCAGGTCGACGAGCAGCGTCGCAAGTGCCTGAAAAAAGAACAAATATAATTAAGTATTACACCTAAAACTATGATTTAGTCAGTGCTTTCATCTACGTAATTGTGTCGCCTTATGCCTGTTGATATAGAAAAAAATCCGTCTTCAAAAACAATATGCACTTAAAGTCTGAAATAAACTCCTGAAAGGACCCCAATATAGGCAACCCATTTTTTGTGGAGTCGGTGCATTGATGGATGGAGCTTGTGATAGCAAAAAAAGTACTTTTTAGTGAATTTTAATTTTATAGTCGGTTTTTACACTTTATAGTGATTTAGGGGGGGAGGGGGGTGAAGTGTGGAATTGCACATTAAGACTCTGCTCCTTAATACATTGATTTTTATGTTCGTGCTGCGGTAGGTATGTGATTATAATACGCTACCGCTTTATCTTAATAAATAAGCGCTTATGAAAGGTACTTTGTAGCTTACAAAGTACCTTTCATAAGCGCTAGCTCATAATCACTGAAATCCTAAGCATTAAAGAGTTCCACCATCAGTTCTGATTCACAAAATAGTGACTATCAGACGTAAAACATGTTAATATTAAGATACTAGTACAAAAACACTATAAAGGTAACCCTCTTAGCAGGCCTTGTTTTTCAAAACAAAAAAAAAAAAAAATTGATAACCTTCTTATTTTGAAGTCGGTCAAAAGAAAACCGCGTGTCACAAGTCGGGCAAACGTTTCTAAAGCTCACGGAGGAGCTGCAATGGCTGATAGAAAGTTCTCTTCTCTTTTCTTTAGCCTTTGAGTAACATCAGAAAACTATTGCGGCTCATCAAAAGAGAAAACAAACCCTGCTTCAGCAACCATAATCGATGAAAGGGCATCAAAGGAAATCAAGTCATTACACAACAAAGAACCTATGAGTTTAGCTCTCAACAAAAGATCGATCTTTAATACAAACAGATATAATCGAAGTACAATAGAGGACACATGAATTCTAATGTAACAATAGGACCTGTATCTACTTTCTACAGATATCGATATGATGTAACTAAATAGATGGAAAAGCCGGTGATGAATTATGAAAGGAGTTTTTTCGTTTGACAGCACAGTAAGGCTCCGGTGTGAGTTGATAATAGCTTTTTGTACAACTATGCGTGTCAATAATCGTATGTGGCTTTAACCTATTACCTAAGTATGCATGAGACAGTTATGTAAAATCTTCTTTACTTCCACAGATATTTTGTGCCTATAAAGAGAAAACCCAGCATCTACTGTTTCTATAGATTTTCCATGATTCGCCCGCGTTTTTATCTAAATACCTCAGTACCGTTACCATAAGTTTAAGACGGTTTTACTCGCTAGCGACGACATAAAAAGTCTATGAAAAATTGGACAGCGCCTCTAGCGGTTGCTGGCAGAACTAACATTTTCCATACAAAAGTTACGTCGTCGCTACCGAGTAAAACAGCCGTAAATTCATGGTAACGAGTGAGCATTCTCTACCAGTTACAGATTACCAGATTTATATCTCAACCCAACATAGTAGGTACTCGTATGGTAAGAAATGTTGTAGTGATTAAGTGCGCCTTCACATTTGACCACAGGAAGGGCTTCACATGTGAAGGGCTTACTGCAGTCACTTTATGTATGAAGTAAGAAGTACTGACAGTAGCGCCACTGCCGACCATCGCGCTGCAAAAAACGCCCAAGTGTGAAAGCGCTCTCAGCTACAGTGGTAGCGTATTATAATCACATACCTAACGCAGCGCGAACATGAAAATCAATGTGTTCCAAAGTGTAACAACTTTTCTCAGTCACTCAATTAATAAAATAAAAGTTTGTTCATTAATTAAACTACGTCTAGCGTAAAAACTAATCTTTTCAATCGATCTACACGTTCATTATGTAGCAGATCATTATTTTGTCGACTCGTCATCGGTCATCGATCACTGCGCTTTCACTGTAGTCCAAAACAAAAGCACTATTGTTCTCTGGATCATCTAGTTCTTGATCTATAGATCGATATTCCCAGACGAATTGGAAGTTCAATACGAGGAAGTGTATCACTCGTGTTCTGGTTTCGGTATCATGTTTAAAATCTCACTGATAATCTTTAAGCCTTTTAGAGAATAAAAGAGTCTGAAATAAATGCAAAACTTCGAATTTAACACGTTTTCTTTTGCTTGACTAAATGAGGAGACAGACTACCAAAACGGAGAATTGGGGATCTATTCTATGATCTTAGAATAAGGTGTTATTACTTCAGTCTTAGGAATTACAAAAAAGCATTTGACGTTTGTAAGTAAAATTTCGACGACACGCGCAAAAAAGACTGAGTTAGTACAGTTGCCTGCACATCAGGTTACCCACTGGCAAACTAGCCCTTATTAGAACTACATAAGATGACGCAGTGTTTACCTTGACGTGCTGTTGGCTGTCTGTACATATGAGCACACATGGTATCATAATATGAATGTGTCAATTTCTTCACTGCTGCTACTCTGCATAATACATAACAGAACTGCCACCTGTTATTCTATTATGTTATCTAATTCCATCATTAACATCTCACTACCACGTGCAGGATTTATAAGAAAGTGCTCTACATGCAAATTAAACTTCCTTTCTTATTCAAAATTGTATTCAATGCAAATTGAAACTTATTAGTCCATATTATTTATCCGGTAGAGGCGGTAGCTATTCTTCATGATAAACGTCATACAGGGTGTTTGATAATATGGTTGTTATTTTATAATTAGGTAATGAAAATATATCATTACGAATACGTGGGAAAGATGGACAGACGTTCTTGTAAAGAACGCGGAACTGAACTGGATAGAGGGCTGGACACATCATCATCATCATGTTCACTTTAGGACATTTTGTAGTACCTATTTACATAGGTCAAGATCATCCGTTTAGTTAGGCCCTCACAGAGGCAATCCTTATCTATAAAAACTGCGGTTCCCAAAACAATAGTCGTATTGACTGATTTCGTTTTTCGTAAAAGGACTTCCTAACCGTTTGGAACCGTTGCTATGGGAAGTCCTGGGTGAACCTTACGTTCACCTGTAGACGTCCTGTTAAAAGTGCGAGTAGAGTCTAGAAAATATATTGAAACTTCACAGCGGCATTGGAAGACCCTTAAAACTTCTGGAATGAGAAGGATCGTCATCAATGTTAGTGGCGAATACATCACACACCTCCGATTTGACGATGATATAGTCGTTGTAGCAAAGAGTGGACGATCTTGTCACTATGCTCGAAGACCTCGACTGAGTCTCCCAACAAATGTGTCTTAAAATGCCGTGTGTATGTGAAAAGACGATAATCTTGATGAGCTCCCTTATTGTACCCACTGCAGTATCCGTTGGGAACTCAACTCCCGAAGTGGTCGACTAGTACGTCTACCTGGGACAGTTGATTAACCTTTCAGAAAGAGGTAAATCGATGAATCCAATTTGGCTAAGTAGCGTTCGGAATATTGCGCAAAAGTGTCTCCTCATTTCAATTACCTCAGTCTCTGAAGACAAAAGTCTTCAACCAGTGTGTGTTACCAGTGAAGAAATACGGTTCCGAAACATGGTCTCTGGTGGTGTTGGTATGTAAAAACTAAGGTAACGGACATAGCCTTGAAAATCAGTAAGCTCAAGTGGTAGTGGGCAGGGCACATAGCGCGAAGAATTAATGACCGTTGGGGCAGAAAAGTTCTATATTGGAGACCCTTTGACCAGAGACGCAGCGTAGGACGTCCACCGACAAGATGGACAATTGGACAGATAAAATGATGCAGACCGCCAGGGATCAGTCGCTGTGGAAAGGCGTGGGGGAAACCTTTGTTCAGCAATGTCAGATGTCCTTTGGCTGATAATGATGTTGACTCTTAAAGTTTTTACAAAAATATTTTTAAAAAGATTAGTTTCGACGTAGTTGTCACTGTCACATTGAAAGATTTTTACATTCGTTGAAATAACATTCTGCATTGGAGCCAGCCTGCGGTAGGTATATCGTTCCACCATACACCCTGTATTTCTATTGAAGCTTGAATCTAATGAATGAATTATATCAGTCAGGTGCCTGGCAATCCCCACTGACGAGTAAAATTACACATTGCGCAAGTTTGTTTGTTCATTAATATTATTTACCCACGTGCCCATAGCTGTATGTAATTTTTGATTAAAATATTATTGTGCGATGAAATAAAGTTGTGCAATATTCCGAAGATAAAGCTTGCCTGTAGATTATCTTTGAAATTGTTTATGAGGTGTGTGGCTAATAAATTTTAATAATGACAGATCATAATTAACTTTAAATTGACCTGATACAATATGTTAGTATTTTATTGCCAAATTAACTTCGTCGTTTCAAAATTCTATTGTAATTAAATGTCATCTCTTTTTACCACCATCTTAGTCGTGAATGATTTAGGTAGAAATACATCAGCGTGTGTTAGTAATTTATTTATATATTTAAAGACTATTGCACAAGTCTTGATGTACAAAGGTGTACTTAATGGAAAATAATTAAGTTAATGTTAATGAGAAAGTTATAATATACGACCTACGTTATATTATAATGAATATTCGTTTTAAAGACCTCCTTGGTGTAGTGGCTAAGCACGCTGGTTTCAAGGCGTCGCCGCTCCGTGGTCCCGGGTTCGATTCCCGGCCGGGTCAATATGGAAATAAGAATTTTCTTTATTGTCTCGGGTCAGGGTGTTGTGGTACCACCGTTGTGTCTGATTTCCATAACGCAAGTGCATTAGCTACTTACTTATTTCGGGATCAGAGCAATGTATGTGATTGGTGTCCAATACTTTAGTAGGTAGGTGCTTACATGTACCTACTCACAACTTTTAAAAGAAATATCCACTTCTATTTAAGGACCAAAATAATATGCCGTTATTTATTTATTTATAATTGATTCTGTTGAAATCACGTTTTGCCAATGTCTTGGAGAATGCATTGGCAGACTGGGATAATAGGTACATTGTTTACTGCCATCCTATTGCTATCGTTAATTCGATACTCAGACTGAATTTTGATGATGATTTTTAAGACCTGCAACTTCTACTTCTTCATCTATAAGTCAACTATAGAGCCTATTACTACGGTATAAATCGAGCTATTTAGCCTCTCAAAATCCTTGTTTTCTCCATCGCCAAGGTGCTACTTAGATCCGATCGCATTCTCACGGGTAGCGAAAGCGAATGCGTGTGCGCACACATTATTCTCGTTATCTTTATCGACGTGTGTCGGCTGCTTTATCGATCTGAGTCTAGTCGTGATGGAATTATTTATTTATTATTATCCATTATGCAGAAAAAAAAACATCCATTTTTATAATACAGTATTTGAATCCTATGTCTTTTGTACCGTACACTTCAAACTCAGATGTGCCTGGTAGTTAGAAATACTCACATATTTTGAGTTTAGTATTACTTATAAAATTATTGATAATGCGGCCATATTGACGTCAGGATAACTTGTCTCATTCATCACTTACGGTACGGTAAAGATCATTGATTGAAATTCGACACATTGATGATACCTTATTTCACCGGCTTTTCTATCTGAAGAATTTGCTTACATACTTGGTAGTAATGTAAGAAATAGGGGAACTTACTGTTACTCAGATACTGCGTGATCACCACAAATAAACATTGTAAACCTTTTGAAAAGAGGCATTGGCAATAGTGACTGAGTTTGTTGTGCAGCTTCTCAGCACTAGCCCAAAAATGTCCTGAAGCTGTAGTAGCGTTTATATTTGGACTTGTAAAAGTGCCGTCAGTCCCTTTTTGCATAAATAAATGACTTTTAATAACTTTAATAAGAAAATGCACTTAAGGCCTGTTTCACCCTCCATAAATAACGAATCATTTAGAAGATACGTTGAAGAACTAAGGTAAGAGAACTAACGGACATAGCCCTGAGAATCAGTAAGCTCAAAAGGCAGTGGGCAGAGCAAATAGCGCGAAGAACTGATGGCCGTTGGGGCAGGAAAGTTCTAGATTGGAGACCGCTTGTGATCGGTCGCTGAGGAAAACCGTGGGGAGGCCTATGTTCAGCAGTGTACGTCCTTTGGCTGATAATGATGGTAATTATAATGAACTAATAATTCAAATATAGTACGTCATTTCGTATGTATTGTTGAACAGATAACCCTATCCAGACCTTAATAAAACATTGTAAAATATGCCGATGGCCATTTATAATGAAAAACAAAATACTGTATGTGTTATGCGAAACAATTCTTCCTTTCCTATTTGATGGACAGATATAAAATGGGAAGTTTTGTAGAGCTCTTGTAATTAGTTTCATGATAAATGACAATCCCTTAGAATAAATAATGTCGCAACGTCACAACGAACTGCATATTTTATTAAATAAATAAAAATAAATATTGGTCACCACTCACATTTATTGCTCTGATGCTCAAGTAAGTAGCTATAGCACTTGTGTGACAGACACAACGGTGGTATCACAAAATCCAAAACCGCAGACCCGAGACAATATAGAAAATTTTGATTTCTATATTGACCCGACCGGGAATCAAACCCGGGACCTCGGAGCGGTGACGGCTTGAAACCCAGCGTTCCTAGTTACTACACCACGGAGGTCGTTATTTAAATAAAAAAATAGTTTCGGAACAAATATTACGTTCGCATATTATTTTCGCGTTCGCAAAAATCTATGTCAATGCATTCTCATCAGCTTCATATGTGTTATCTAACTCGAGAACTGTAACACGTATTAAATCGCTATCAACGATATTAGTTCCTCATTTTCGGAGAGTGTAAATGTCATTACTTCCCACTCTTTCGCCGGTGCGGTTTACACCGCCTGATTGTAGTCGTCGGGTCGTTTAATTTCGAAACAGAAAAAAGTTTGTCTCGTTAGCTCTTAACCTATAGTTAATATTATAATAATAATACTAAAATATTAGTTATTTATTATTATGAAGCAGTAAGCATTAATTACTACAACAATTTTGCACTTTTATATAATACAAAACGTATTCATTTACTACGTGTACTATAACCGTTTTTAATAAGCTCAAAATAACTATGTAATTAAACTTTGAAAGGTGCCTGTTCCTAGCCTCATAAAGAAGTATATAAGATGTTTAATTTAAAATGTTTACTTTTATTGATAATAAAGAATTTTGTAATTAATAATAATAATAATAAATATTCTTTATTGCACAAGTAAGGACACAAGAAACAATAACAATACAGGCAAATCATTTGTACAATATTGGCGGTCTTATCGCTGGAAGCGATCTCTTCCAGACAACCATTGGGTAGAGGAAACAACGTTAATCAGTGAGGTAGAAACGGTGTGCAAAAATATAGCTGGAATTTTAATATCATACTTTAAAGATAGTTACATAATAGAAGTAAGAATAAAAATATATAACTAATACACTTATATCACAAATAATAAAAAAAAACATATAATATACGTGCATACTACGATAGATCCATTATAGACAATTTTCCGTCAATTCCGTCAATAAAATAAAGGTCGAAGCTAAACTAGTAGTATAATATTGTTAATAGAGGATTTTTTTGCATATATTCTATATTTTGCTTCAGCGCAGTAGTAGTTTCAATCAATTTGGTCCCTTCTTAAATCATAGGAAAAAAACTAATAGTTATATTGCGATATTTTCTGTGTAAATAATGATTTTAGCTTACAAAGCTAATAACTTGGTTTTAAAACCCAATCCTGCTTATCAATCTTATGATCAATATTATTTCTAACCCACAGTCAGATCATTCCGGATAAGAACTTGTAGATCGCTTTTTATATTTTTCTCACGGCAATCGTCACGTGTAAATCTCTTTCCCTCGTACCTCGGCTCCGACCTCATGTCATTTGTCACTCTGCTACTCGCATACCAGTATCGATAAGCTATACTTACTTGAGGATATTCGACGGGGATAATAAAATTAAGCCCTGATGCCATCATTATTTAACCTAATTATAACAATTAGCTTTGTTTTTTCGTAAAGCCTTGTTACGCTGTGAATAACAAAGTTAAGTTAAGTTTAATTGTAAATTACTTATATATATACATAAGAATTGATAGCTATCTGTTATAATAGATAAGATAAGGAAGCTACCGAGCTATAAATTTTAGAAGACCCGCATTGGTGGACTGAAAATTTCACTTACTTATTGTGTAGAGGCTTTGTCACTAATAATCTTTGATAAGCTTACTGATACATCGTCGCCTTTTCTAGCATACAAAGTTTACTTTCATCCTGGTTAACCGTGACATTTCATATCGACTGACACGGCGCATCAAAGCTTTTAAAATAATTACACATTATTTTATGTGTATGCAGTGTTAAGTTTTGACTGCCACGAAAGGAGACACGATAGAAAAATATTGTTGGGAAGTCACCGGTGACCACCGACATGGTGGTCACCGGTGAGTCCCCAACATCTAAATGTATTTAGCAACAATAAAAACAATCTGCCACTTAAGTGTCAATTCGTTTGTATGGCATGCTATATCCATGATGTAGTTTATCGAAGTACTGGTTATACAACGTTGTATTGTATTGTTATGTCGGCAATTAACGCGATATGATAGCGGTTTTGTGTCTCGATAAAGTGTTATAGATTTGGTTTTATAAGAATATTATGGCTGTGGGAGATAGAGTTGAGGATATTTAAAAAGTAAACGACATATAGAAAAAACAAAAGGCAAGCCACTATCTTACGCAGATAAAGTTTCATTCATATTTCGCGTTACCTCTAGTTGGAAGTTGCAGAAAATGTAAAGTTGACGATATGTCATGCTATCTCAGTAATGTTGGAGTCAGTAGAAATAAGGTTTAAACTTCTGGTAAATATCCTCGTTTACGATAGGTATCTACATGATAAGTTAAGCATCGTGCTGTAAGTATTTGTTAAGTAAAGCTTTTGCTGAGTTCTAGACACAAAATATGATTATTATGACAACCCGTCTGGTGTAGTGGTCGAGAAATCGCCTACTACGCAGCGGGTGCGGGTTCGATCCCCGCACAATACAAACATTTGTGTGCATGAACATGTCTGTTTGTATTGGTCTGGATGTTTTCTATGTATATCATAAACAAAAAGTATAAATTTAAGTATTATATCCGTTGTCTGGCACTCATAACACAAGCTTTGAGTAGCTTACTTTGGGACTAGATGGCGATGTGTGGGAATGTGCAAAGGATATTTATTTATTTATTACAATTATGTACTCACTAGCGGCCCTCCGCGTCTTCGTCCGCGCGTTTTAAATTTTCCCCTAAGGTCGCCCTGATGTTTTATAGCCTAAAGCCTTCCTCAATAAATAAGCTATCCAATAGATTTATTTTTCAAATCGGTGGAGTAGTTCCTGAGATTAGTGCATTCAAACAAATAAACTCTTCAGATTTATAATATAAGTATGGATAAGTATCATTTTGAAAATGTTACAAAATAGGGAAAGGACTATTAAGGTTAAAACCATTACTGAATTTCGTTTAACGCTTAACTTTGTTGGCATAGTGTAATAATTTGCTGTTCCATTGTTTTTCACTGCACCTGCACGTTAGCTATTCAGATTGACCCCGTAATTGCCTCTCATTGTTCAGAAAGAGGTATTTGACTTTTGCTACCAGATTATACGGTGTTTAACTCAAATAAATAGGTGCTTGAAAATAACTTATATTTTATGAAGTAAAAATATGAGATTTTTAGTAACCCTTTGTGATCCGAGGCAGTGTAAGTATAAAACATGTTTAGAAATTAATCATTCGCATATTAATCAGAACCATATATGTATATATAAATATAGGAGTTAAATACCATATAATTAGAGTGTGAAATAGAATAGCATAACTAACAATATTTTGTTTAAGAATTAATGAGTCCTTTTTGCGCAGAGCTCCTAAACTAACACTAAGCATGAATGAAAATAAACTTAAAAAGGTACGGAATTTAGAATCTGTGTATCTCAATATAATACAAAAAAAAACTAGGAAGTGACGTTGTCTAGACTTATTCAATCCAATTCTAATATTTTATTTCAGAATGAAATTCCATATAAAATGTTAGTACGTCCTAAGGTTACGTTAGTATCATTTAAATTCAATAAAAACCAATTTCAAATAATAATGAAAATACACATGTCAATTATCCAGGAAAAAAGCAATGCCAAACCAATAAAATGCAGGAATATGTCAAAATACTCATTTTTTAGGGTTCCGTAGCCGAATGGCAAAAAACGGAACCCTTATAATTTCGTCAAGTCTGTCTGTCCGTCTGTCTGTCTTTCTGTCTGTCTGTCTGTCCGTCCGTATGTCACAGCCATTTGATTCTGTAACTATAAGCATCACACTGTTGAAATTTGGTAGAAAGATGTATCCTGTTTACCGCTTTACGATTCTTATACAAAAATAATGATATTTAAGGGGGGGCCTCTCGTACATGAAACTAAAATCGAAAAAAAAATTTTTTGTCAAACCTATTCGTGTTGGGTGTTTATAGATAGGTCTTTCAAAATGACATAGAGGTTCCTAAAACCATTTTCTTTCAAAGTCTTACGTTTCACAGCTAGACGCTTTCAAAGTGGTAAAATGGGCGTCCCCCCCCCCATCTAAGTTCTAAACTAAGCAAGTGAAAATTTTGAAAAAAATATGTAATGTAGACCTTAACAAATACTTTCAACGATAGTTGGTTTGGACGAGATCGAACCAGTAGTTTTTGAGATATAGCACATTTTCAATAACCGCAAACATAACATTGTTTTTCATACAAACACTATGAAAAACAAAGTTATATTTGCTGTCAACAAAATATAGTGGTATTTTAGCTTAGTGGAAATATGTGGATCCCTAATTCAGTTAAAATTGGCACGGATCCCTCAGTGGGCGAGTCCGACTCGCACTTGGCCGGTTTTTTAAATAATTGGATTCACTACTTCTTTGCACCGATCAAAAAGGCCGTCCAATGACCAACGATAGGACACTCGGGCCTACCCCCCACCACCCTCAAAATGGCATTGGACCAGCCGCACACTCTTCTCATAAGCGAGGCCACTTTTTGAGGATGATCGTAAAATACATCAGAGCGTGCCTCAGCGAACATACCTGACGCGCTGCAGAAGCGCGGCGACCCCAACAAAATCCGGATTTATGCTAGTTACCTCTAGCCAATTACTTCGGTAAAATAAAGTAGACGTATCTTCTTTTCTTATGAATAAGAAAATCGTCACCATTATATCTAAGCACAAATGTTAATTGTAAGAATGTTCAACGTCTTTTTTTAGTGACATAACCTTGACCTCACAACACAACATCCATCATGCCAACCAATTATAAATCAGCTCGCAATCATTCATTGTAACTGTAAATTACATCTGGTTTTTAATAAACAAGCTGATGACGACTTTTGAAAGGTAGAATGACACTGATGACTACCCGACGTCGTATGTCAGTCGTCAATCATAGTTAGCAAAGTGTGAAATAAAGTTGACGTCGGTAGGTAAGTTTGACGTTTTGTATTGACCGACACGCTCCGGTCTTTCGGGGTTAAGCTGTGGAAGTTTTTTTCGTTATAGATCTTTGGTTCGACGAAATAACGTTAATATGTTTTTGAAGAAATTAAGTTTACCTATCCTAAGTGATGCTTATATCACCAACTTCTATAAATGACAAAGTAAAATATCATAGTATATCGTATATCGTAATATTTAATAGTATATCGTAAAAAGCACGATATATTTAAAAACTATAAGTATACCTTAAGGTACCGCTGCCATACACAATTAATGTAAGTTTTCTATAAGCAACGGTATGTAGTACCCACCCTACATACTTATTTGAATCTGCTTAAATACTAAGCTATTCCTTCATTTTTGTCAAGCAGATACAGAATAGTAAAAGTTTGTCTATGGCCGCCGCAACCAACCCAAACCAAAAACTTTTTTCCACTTCTTTTGGGAAAGTGTATGACAGAAATAATACCAACTATGTCATCGGTTTTTATTTATAATTATTTGAATTATTAATTAATATTTGAATTTGTATCCAATAAATGAATTTATTTAAATTTTATACACATTGATTATTTTTTATTTATAATCAAATGTTATGTTATTTATATTTTATTATTAATTTTATGTTATTTTATTTCATTTTTTTGTTTAAACCTAATCAATTGCCGAGTAGATATTCTACCCACAAAGGCACCCGCTGAAACCCAGCGTCGTGGTATGCGTCCAGCTCTGCCCGCTGACTTATGCCGAGCGGGTGCTTTTTTGACTCAAGTAGCCTGCTTTTTAGGGTACCGTAGCCGAATGGCAAAAAACGGAACCCTTATAGTTTCGTTAAGTCTGTCTGTCTCTCTGTCTGTCTGTCTGTCCGTCCATATGTCACAGCCATTTTATTCTGTAACTTTAAGCATTACACAATTGAAATTTGGTAGGAAGATGTATCCTGTTAACCGCTTACGGATTCTCATACAAAAAATAAAAAATAACGACACTTAACGGGGGCTCCCATACATGAAACTAAAACCAAAAAATGTTTTTAGTCAAACCTATGCGTGTGGGGTCTATGAATAGGTCTTTTAAAATGACATGGAGGTTTCTAAAACCATTTTCTTTTAAAGTTTAACGTTTCATAGCTAGACGGTTCCAAAGTGGTAAAATGGGCTACCCCCCCATCTAACTTCTAAACCAAGCAAGTATAAATTCTGAAAAAAAATGTAATGTAGATTTTAACAAATACTTTCAACGAAAATTAGTTCGGACGGGATAGAACTAGTAGTTTTTGAGATATAGCACATTTTCAACAACCGCAAACATAACTTTGTACTTCATACAAACACTATGAAAAACAAAGTTATATTTGCAATCAACAAAAAATTGTGGTATTTTACTAAGTAGAAGTAAGTGGATTCCCTAATTCAGTTAAAGTTGGCACGGAACCCCTTAGTGCGCGAGTCCGACTCGCACTTGGCCGGTTTTTATTTTTGTATTTATGCTTGATTTAATTATTTGAGTCAAATAAATTTATATTCTTTCTTTCTTTCAGACAATCTTCTTTGTCATAACACGGGGTTAGCTTTCATTATCATGCGGCACCATTCAGTTCGCTGGCTAGTATCCTCCTCCGAAAGTCTGAGGCACTTCGTGTCCCTTTGATCATTCGACAGCCAGGTCTTTTGAAGTCTTTTTCTTTCCCTCTTCCTCGTAGTCATAGCATGAGACTTTTTCTCGATATAGTCATCGGGTCTTCTCTTCAAATGAACGTACCATCTGAGCCTTGCTTCGCATATTTTATCGCATATGGTAGCAATGTTAAGAGCGCCTCGACACTAGCGTTTGTAGCAGACGCTGCGACAACGCGACGCGTCTCTGCTAGATCACCTGAGTTCGTGGCATATGCACCACGTTACTACGGTGTCATTTACAATATTGCCGCGCTAGCCCAGCATTCAATTAAAGTGGGCTACACACGACCCTAAAATCAGACCCGATATCGGGACAATGAAAGTTGGAACGATTTACAAATAATAAAATTAGGCTTCCGATGTGCCAATACACGAGGCGATTTACGGTACGATCTAGGGTCCTCCCCACCACTTCCCCGATATCGGGTCTAATTTTAGGGTCGTGTGTAGCCCACTTACGTGCCTTGTCACACTGGCTGATTACAAGCGTTTTCAAAAGGAGCGGCCACGCAGCGAACACGCCGCGGGTGCGCGGCGAAAACGTCGCGGCTGCGCAGCGAACACCTTGCGGACGCAGAGCGTACGCGTCGCGAATTCGCAACGTTTCCGCCTTGAGTGAGCGGCGAACGATACACTCAGTCACAGAATGGATTCTGACGAGGAAATACTGCTGTTAGCTTTGCTACTTTGACGACACAAGAAACGTAAACCAATACTTCGAAGATATTGGGAGGATCCAATAACAATCAATCGACTGAATGAAAGCGACTACTATGTGTTGTTTTGCAAAACAATAACTAATAATCCAAGACAATTTTAGTCTTACCTGCGTATGTCAAGACCTACATTTTATGAGTTGTTACATCAAATTCAAAGTGACATAAAATTGCAGAGGAAACGCGTCGCGTTGTCGCAGCGCCTGCGCTGGACAATTGCTAAAGGCGACCTAAAATTGACGGTCAAGCAGACAATGATTGTGGAATTGAAAGCAAATCTTAGGGTCTCTCAATGTTGAAACGTGTAAAACACTACGTCCTCAGGTTTATGTTTAGTTGTCCGAAGTTGCAGTTGATTTTAGCGCAAAGAATGCTTGATACAGTCGAACGATTGAGCAACTATCATTCATTTGCGAGAAAAAAGGTCTCGATAAAACCAGGCATTTGATTCAGACGAGGAATTTGTGGTATCTATTTTGAAGAAGACAAGAGCACGGAGAAGTAATTAAGAAAGAAAGAAAAAACGTTTAGTCAGTACCAACATCAGTAAGGAAAATATGTTTACAAAATTAGTAGTAAAGACTATATTTCCGATAAATGTTGGTGGGCATTGTTTAATCGTTTACCAATGCCTCAATTCTGCGACGATTAGTTTGAGATAATAAAGACATTTTATTTACCTAGTAAATAACACATCCTAAATCGCTCTATCATGCAAATGTTCTCAAAATTGCTCACTTCATCTCTTTTGACATTTTATATAAAAATTATAGTTATTGTTAACTGACGATAGAACATAACGGATCATTATTCTGTGTTTAGGAGCAATTGATGAAATACTTAATGCTATAGCAAACTTTTGACATTTTCCATGCTTTCAAGTTTTATGGCAACGGCGAGGATCGAACGTGTAATTTTGTAATTTTAGTGAAGTGTTCCACATGGTTAGAGTTCGATATTTCATTAGATTTAAGTATAATACTATGACAAGTGCACATTAGTAAATTGAGGATAAGCCTGTTCCCGCAGCATTTACGCATTTACGTAAGTAAATATTCGTAGCATCATGGCAAACGTGAAACGACCGAAAGAATGAATGAATGAATGAAACAAGTATTTTTACAAACGTTAAGTTAAAATACGTATCATGCCATGACTGACCAACATTATGTAAATCCATAAAGTTTTAGTGATATAAAAATTATATCGAGTTCAACCCAGTCCTAGCATGTTATTCTAACAAGTTGGATTGTTTTCATCATCAAGCATGTTAATATAGCCTGTTTCACGATCAACAAAAAACACTAACCAACGAATAATTCAAATATAAAACGTCATTTTGTATGAATATTAGACAGCAACTGAAATTAAACCTTAGCCAAACACAAAAAAACGTAGCGTTATTGACATCGACATATTACTAAACGCTGTTAAAGTTACGCGTTTTACCTTTCCTACCACGTCAAACCAAATACTTAGTATGTTGTTAGTATTCGAACAACAATTGATCACTAGCCGCCATCCTAATCTGTTTTAAAATGGCGTCGCTTCTAAGCTGGCTATGTCTTTTGCAAGTCTGCTTCGCTGGCGCAATGGTAATGGAATATTTTACGTCTGAATTATAATTTCATCACGAGATAATGGCGCTAGAAGTTAAGCGAAGGGACGGGAATGTTTCTTTTGAAGCTTAAAAGTGGAGAGTGGTGGAATGGTGTTTATTTGATCAAGGTTCAATTTATCTTTCAAGGGGATGAAAACTGGTAGTACGTACCTCTACCAAGTATGTAGAAAAGAGTGTGTGCCAGCATTATTGACAGCTTAAATGATTTTAGGTCATGGGATATCAAGACGTTGTAGAGATTGAAATAGCATTAAGAAAAAATATAGTGGTACTTACATAAAGCGACTATTACGAAGACAAATACAGCTCTGGTGATCATGTTGGCTCCTATACTCCTTGTTCTCCACCGCATCATAGATCTGAAACAATAAGAAAGAACATTAGTTATTTTGGTACTTGATTAAAATGGTAAATAAAAGTAATTTTCACCGAATTGAGGCTCAGGCCTCGGACAAAATCTAAATGTGTTACTGTATTAAAACTAAAGGATTCAGAATCAATATAAACACTGTTATGGCTTTATTATTTATTCCTTGTTATATAAATGTTGGAATAGTAATGGGTAAGTTATTATTTTAAAAGTTATGAAACAAAAACGAGTAATTTATGGGAAACGGACACTCCCTTCTAGGCCAAATTCTACTTGTTTTGTTTACTTTTAGGTATAGGCGATATACATCCTAACGGTCTTTTTGATATGCTCTCCATCAGGCCAAGAGTTGTATAAATACGTGTAATTTTTTTCAGATACGTTATTAAATTTTATAGGTAGTTTTTTTGCTCCAGACGGTCAATCAGTCGTCTCCGTAGAAATGCCAATAGCCTAAAATTATTGTACAATATTTGTGATTGACATTGCTGTAAAAATGTAACATAGATGTAGAGGCACAGTGTTGTGTTTCATTACCTCTATGTTTATTTGGCAGCGTACAGTTTTTTAACATTTTACGTTCATACTTAAATTACTTTTAGCGCTTAAATCTATAGCTGGATTGTCTGTATAGATATAATTGATAAAATCATCAACCCGGGCTTTTCCAAAAACTATACTATTAACTGAGCAAGTATGCATAAATGTGTGCAAATACACTTTTATGCACGTAAAGCAGCCAAAATGAAGTTAATTGAATGCAGCCGCGAACTTTCACCGGCAAACGGTTGTGCTTTGCAAGTTCAAATGTCGTCGAAAGCTGCGCGGGAGCATGCAGTGTCTGCCGGCTGAAACTACTAGGGTTGCCGCTTTGTATTTTTTTATGAAATATTAAAATTTCGTTGCTTATAAGGTCTTAAACAGAAAAATAGTTCATAGGATCAACTATATGTTCTTATTTGTCATTAAGTAGTTTTCAGATTATTGTTTATTAATTGAAAAAAAAAAAACTTAAGTATAAATGCTGTTAGTCTTATTCCCATATTCAATAGTATTCCAGATTAAAGGCTGCGATACACATGCACGTAAAACGGGTCTGTAGCTTGCAAGTTGCATGCCAGTTACTGGCATGCGCAAGTTTAGCAATTTGCGTCCTTGTTTGCCTATTAGCATACTATATATATTCACACCCGCCAGCTTTAGAGAATTCCGTGTAAACTCCAAATCACATTTTCCCTACAAATATTTCTAAAGTTATTCCGAAGATCGTGGAAATTGTTCTGATCAGTTTAGTTTTTGATCAGCATTTGTCTGTCAACGTTTGTGATACTTGCAAGCCCAAAATAAGCTTCTTTGTGCTGTGTGCAACACTCAGCTATCCAAGAAGTGTGTAGCACAATTTTTCTTAAGCCTGGCAACCCTACTTGCGCCAGCGCATGCTTCACGACTCGGCTGCGTGCGCTGATCATCTGTAACTGCGATGCTTCCTTCTGACAAGTGTACGTCAAAATAATTTAATTATTGTCTCTGGTTCACTCTATGACCCTAACAAGGCGATAGCTTGAGATCCTGAAGTGAAAGATTTATTGTTTCTTTTTTTTTTTTTTTTATTACAGGAAAACCAGGGTTTTTAAATAGGTGATATGAGATTGTATGGTTAACTCATAAACCTCTTACAGGTTCTCACATATAGAAATTGTATTAGATCACTATATATATAGAAATAGTTTTGTTTGGTATTATAGGAAAGTATGAATAGTTTGTGTAATTTCTAGCCTAGCTTAGTACCATTTCATTTTTAATTTAAGATTTTATCTGGAAAAGAAAATATTAGACAATTTTGAATCTTTGTGTGCAATACAAAGACATTACATACATATTAGTTTTGGTTTTTCGGCTGGAGTCATCTGCTATACCAAGTAGGAACAAAAATGAGTACCCAAATTGAGTTAAAATCTAGGAAACGTATACCTACTGTTGTACCTAGATTTGGTAAAGTTTACCCAGGTACTAACTTTACAACCCTCTTATTAACCCACAGGTTATCCAAGCCAGTCTATTTTTATCGGATTTGCGTAACCTGACTTTTCATCGCATTTCTCACATAACAAGTCACGACCGATCGCCGATAGTCCGCTGATTGCTAATTGGTGTTCATCTTGAGCCTTGTTGATCAAATTGATAGCTCAGCTTCCTCGTTGGGTAAACAACTAGGTAAATCCCAAGTTGGCGGGTAGGGCAAAAGTACAGTGCAACACAAGAGGTAAAACTAGTTGCGTTATAAATAAAAAGCGGTTTCTAGCGACTTCGTCCGCCCGTTATAAGTTTGCTTCCTCCCCTTCCGTCACAGCGTGATTTTTTACAGCCTAAAACCTTCCTCAATAAATAAGCGTTTCAACACAAAAATAACTTTTCAAATCGATCCAGTAGTTCCTGAGATAGCGCGTTCAAACAAACAAACTTTTCAGCTTTATAATATTAGTATAGATAAACATGAAGCTATTAAAAGTAAAATTAATAAACTAATTTAACTTTTAGATTAATGATAAGGTTTCGAAATTACGGAGCGACGTAGCAATTTTTTTTGACTGAAAAAAAGAAATCGTTTTTTTTTTTAAGTCTAGTAAGTTCCGTAATCTTTACAGCGTCTGTGGTCACAGTTTTTGGTATGCACAGGTAGGTTTATTGTTACATATATAACTTAAGAGTAAACCTGAATAATAAGATGCCATGATCCTATAAATATAATCCAAAATCTACGTAACCTTATACAAAACGAGTTGTAAACAAACTCCATTCCAAGAAAGCTAGAATTTCCCACAATACATCTCACTAACAGCGTCGCAAGTTATGCATTACCGACCATCTTAGCGATCTAGCCCCGCGAGCGAAGTTTATGTGACGTTTGCTTTACAGGTTGACATTTCAAGCAGCTATTAGCACAAATTTACGCAGTGCTTCTGAGATAAAAGAGACTACCGTGATCGATGTAAAAGAAGCTTGCAATTCTGAGACAGCGTTTGTACTCGTCCTAAAAGACAATCTTAGGCAAGTACACACTAATTTATACAGGGTGTGTTGTTTTGGTCAGCAACGCCCACTCAGGGGCATATAAACGATACTGATGCAACATTTTTTCAATGGATTAAGGCCAATAAATCAATTTATTATTGCGATACAAGCGAGCGAGTTAAAACTACCAACGCCAGGCCGCCTCTACTTAGCATACTAGCTACGGCGTATTATTTCGTAGATACGTCCGAGCTATACGTGAGGGTGCGAGTTTCCCCACTCGTATTGTTTTTTTTACGCTGTTGTAAGGAAGTTATATTTTATAAAATGAACAATTAACTTAAAGAAAATATTTTGTTTACATTAAGCATAACTCATACTACCATCTCTGAGTTGGATGTCACTGATCAAAACAACACCAAAAAAAAAGCATTCATAGCTATGAGAACCTACATGTTTAATCTAGGTACTCATTGTAAATATATTAATTATAATAATTTATCATTTGAATGTAATAGTAATGTGCAATTTTATTTAAATAATGAGTTATCTTTAAAAAAAATATTTCAAGTGCCTTATTGTGCCGAGACATGTTTAAATATTTATATTTATTAATATCCAACCATGTGTACCGTGTTTTTATGTAAATAAATGAATCTTTATCTGAATTCATTCACATTCACTCAATCCGAGTTTCTATGCATTCATACCCATATGGCACCAACGTTTTAATCAACCGCAAAGACCTTGGTGTCCCACAACCTTTCTTTATTGTTAACCTTTTTAAGTTAATCATGTGTCTGAATAGCGTGTTTATTGCAAACAAAATCAGTTATTTCGAAACGAAGGGACGTTGCGTTTTGCAACGGTTATCAATTGTATTACGACGTTTTTATGACTGTTGTGTTAAAATTATTTGATATTAAACACGACGAATGTTTTCGAGGGCTATAACGAATGGTATTACAGTCAAAGGTTGTAAGGTAATCATAATTATATAAACGTATGCTATACAAGACTGTGCGACGGAGGTCTTACAAAATAAAGAAGTTTGTTGAGTGTTTTATTACTCTGAACTTAGGGATTTTAGATAGATTCTTCTCTTTTTTTATAGTTTAATACAAAAACGTTAGTTTTCAGCAGTGACATTGTAAGTTTTTGAGTTTAAGGTGTGTTTCCAAAGATAAAAAATATACAGAAAACTGCTGGTTCAAATTGACTGTGTGTTTACACAAGCCTGCTTGGTTCCTGATATTTAGGCTTCTACGTTAATCCGCAAAAAAGTTATAGGATAGTAAAAATTGGCATAAATTTCTTCGAGTAAATATTGGTACGGCATTTATATTATCTGTGGTAAGCCTGTGCCGCTTGTAACATACTGTGTGTGTTTTATCACTTTTTAATCTTTTAGTACTAAATAAAGGTCTCTTTTACGAACAATCTACTTAACATCCGCATTACAGAGTATCCTATCACCCACTCCAGTTAATCTCTAAGAGCCGCGTCCGTCCGTTCGTTCCGCTATAATCCGGCAATTTTGCAAGTGCATTGATTCACAAAGAATATTATCAGATGTACACTGAGCGGTTGCGAAACTTGGTGCATTGTATTTTTAACTGCACAATATGAACCGGCTAGCCACAGTGCGATTTGGGTGGGTAGATTGCAGTTCGTATTGACAGGACTGCATTATGCTTGCATGCTAGTCACGCCCTGTCATACGGGAATTTCAGTTTTTTAGGGTTCCGTAACCGAATGGCAAAAATCGTATCCCGTATAGTTTCATCAAGTCTGTCTCTCTGTCCATCCGTATGTCACAAACACTTTATTCTGAAACTATAAGCATCACACTGTTGAGATTTGGAAGGAAGATGTATCCTACTGACTGCTTTACAATTCTCATACTAAAAATAAAAAATAATGCTATATCCCTCAAGCGTATGTGAACGAGACACAATGCAAATTCTATTGTTATGCGGTTGCCTGCAACCGCTCGGGTGTTGAAGCATTAAGGAGTCTCCCATACACGAAACTAAAATCGATTTTTTTTAGGCCAACCTAAACCTATTTATAGACAGCCCACAGGCATTGTGGGCTGTCTATAAATATGAATTACAAAGTTATATTTGCTGTCAACAAAAGATTGTAGTATTTTAGCTATGTGGAAGTAAGTGATTCCCTAATTCAGTTAAAGTAGGCACGGTACCCTCAGAGGCGCGAGTCCGACTCGCAATTAATAAAGTTGTGGGATTGTTTTTAAAATTACTATGAGAAGTCGGATGACAGAAGATATTGTAATAACTCTCATAGAAATAGTTCTCCGACTGACGCTGTATACCTTATTTTGACGAGTTCGAATCGGACGTAATGAGAACCCGCTCGTACCGATATCCTTCCTTTATAAATATCCTTTGGACATTCCCACACATCGCCATCTAGTCCCAAAGTAAGCTACTCAAAGCTTGTGTTATGGGTGCCAGACAACGGATATAATACTTAAATACTTTTTGTTTGTAAATACATATATGATATACATAGAAAACACCCAGACCAATACAAAAAGACATGTTCATGCACACAAATGTTTGTATTGTGTGGGGATCGAACCCGCAACCCGCTGCGTATTTCTCGACCACTACACCAGACGGGTCGTCTGGTGTAGTGGTCGAGAAATCGCTGTCAGTAAAAAGAAATCGATGTCAATAAAAAGTGTATTTAATTTCTTTGAAAATGGTTTTTAAATTGGGCTAAACGTCCTTCTATTAAAACATTCTGTTTACTAACATAGGTACAGTATTTAAATTTTATAAGGTTTTTTTTATAGACTGTCATATGAGGTATAGTATTGGACAATATTGGACACCAATCACATACATTGCTCTGATCCCAAAGTAAGTAGCTAATGCACTTATGTTATGGAAATCAGATACAACGGTGGTACCATAACACCCAGATCCGACACAATATAGAAAATTTTGTATTTCTATATTGACCCGACCGGGAATCGAACCTGGGACCTCGGAGCGGCGACGCCTTGAAATGAAACCAGCGTGCTTAGCCACTACACCACGGAGCTCATCAATATATATATAATATTTTGGCGCTAAATAACTATCTATTTAAGTATTGCACAATCGGTACACTGAATGCAGATGGAGATCGCTTGTGATCGGTCTTTGTTCAGTAGTGGACGGAATAATGATGATGATGATGTATTTTTTTTATTATTTTTTATTTATCCAGGACAATAAACAATTGTACAATTATGATTACAGGATGTTTTACATTAATATTACTTATTGTACAACCAGCACCATTATCCCCCACTTACAAGTAAAAAGTTTTGCCTCTAGTTCTATACTAACCTATTGAGTTAAATAGACAGAGATTATGCAGGTATCAATGAAAAGTTTTAAATAAACAAGTTCAACAAAGATGATAAACACAAAATATAAAATACAAAATATCATTATTATGAAAATTTAATTTGAGCACTGCAGTCACGTGGATAATACCTACAGTTACTCAAATCAAGTACTTTTTATGCCAAGTATGTCGACCAGCTAGAAATTGTACAACGCAAATTTCTTAAAACTACTAATTATAAGTGTTTTCACGCGAAGTCCTCTTACGAGTATGACGAATTATTGCGGAAGTTCTCACTCATGTCGCTCAAAGCTAGGAGATCTCTTTTAGATCAAGGAGTTCTATTTAATATTTGCAATAATAAACTTGACTGTATAGACCTTACAAATCAAATGTATTACCGCGTCCCTAGCCGGTCTCAGCGTATACGCGACGCTCACGCCCATCGTTTATTTGAGCCCAATTTATGTAGAACTAACGCTGGAAAACGTGCCCCACTTCATCGTTTAATGAAGTCCTATAATATGTATTTCACAGATGTCGATTTGTTTAAGCACACACACACAGTAACACTTAAACTTATTGAAATTAATTCTAATACTAATTAGATGTCTTGAATGTTGACCGAGTAATATTGAATTTAATTAATATTCGAACCTTTTTTTTCCGAGCAGTTTTTGTACCTTATCGCAAAATGTTCATGATGTAGATTAATTAACAGTTGCTCTACGGAACCATCTCTCTACTAAGCTATAAAGACCTGGATATTACCATAGAGAAAATAACTTCTCTGTTATGCTGATCTGTAATTATCACGTTTTATAGCTACTTATTATCATATACTACCACCGCCAATTGAAATGTTAATGAGATGTTATAACACGACCACAACGAAGCCCTGGGCACCTATTTTTGAATCACTCGCGTCAAGATGGCGTGTGAAATTCATTGATTAGGGGAAAGGGGGGCATAGTGGAATACTTAACTTCAATCGAAAAAATAAAAAGGACTAGAGTAGTTCTGAAGTCAAATTTTAATCGTAATAGTTCTAGAACTATTGTATTACAGATAGGGTTAAATATTTTCAACGAATTCTTAACCATTTTGGTAATAAATTAACTTTTTTTAGAAGTAGTAATTTTCCGCTTTGCCATTATCACAAGGGTAAAGTGGAATTGCACATTGGGCAAAGCGAAAAAGGGATTTATTTGGCGTATTTCCCATCAACTTGAGTATTATGCTAATGAAATCAATAAAATTAAGTAAGATAATCAACTAATTTGGTATAAAGGAACTATTTCAAATCAAAGACTTTCCACTTTTCATCATTAGGAGTAGGTAAAGTGATTTTTTATTTAATTTAAAAAGGCACATATTTGACATTCACATACAAAATGCATTAGTTCCTATATTTAACACAAACAAAACAACCACCTTCAATTTCACTACAAAGTTCATGAGCGATGGAGAGTTCCAATTGGGATACCATATTTTTTGGATACCGAACTCGCTCGATCGCTCTCCTCATTTGACCTTACGTTCATAAGCATTGGTTTGTTTTTCTTTTGTAGTTATGAAATGAAAGTTGATGTCGCTTTAATATAACGTATTAAATCAACTGTCAACAAAAGTGGAAATCTTTCCACTTTGCCCCCTTGTAATTCTTTCCACTTTGCCTTTATGATAATATTATAGTTTTCAATTCATTACTAAACAAATATTAAAATTTGTTCAATCTACTAAATGTCTGAGTGTAGTAGAATAAACAGATATTAGATTAAAATAATAAATACACCGCCACTACTCACTTTTATCATAAATATCCAGCCTCCAAAATCCTTGAATTTCATAAAAAACTCACTCGATACATATCGCGCAGCCGGGTAGCCCGCTAGGTGGTGCTAGCCGGACTGATTTTGGTCAATGACCTTGGTCGGACGTGCGCTAGGCTTGTGCGAGGTGCGGGTGCCGTTGGGTGAAAGAGTGTTGGTAAAAACAAATTTTTCGCTTTGCCCCCCTCTTCCACTATGCCCCTCTCTCCCCTAATGTTCGATTTCACACAAAAGTCATTTGATAAAACATAACTGATTTTTGTGAGTTCCTATGTCTCTATTTTGCGTGATTTCCATTGAATTTATATTTGTTTTCGAACGATACTCACTCGCCATATTCAAGAGACTGATTCAAAAATAAAGCTCCTCAGGTCCTGGGGGGAAATACTCGTAACAAGATGGCGTATGATATTCATTGATTATAGTCCAATTTTCGAACGACAATCAGTTGAAATCTATACAGAAGGGATTTGAAAAATTATATCTCAATTTTGTGAGTACTCACATCTTTGTTTTCGTTGATTTTTTATTCGTTTTCGAACGCAAATCTCACGCCATTTCTAAGCGAGTGATTCAAAAATAGAGGCACTGACTATGTTTATGCAAGACACATATTGGCATAAATATGCTGGACAAGTGTAAACAATACAACATGCAATGCAAAATGATTTCATGAAAGAACACGATTGAAATAGAAGAAAGTAGGAATACTTGGGTGCATATTGAATTAATGCTCGCCTTTCTTAAGGATTAACAAATTCGTATTGTGATTTCGCATTATATTGAGTAACATAAAAATTAATATTATTATATTATAATATGATTATGTTGCTAATATTAGTTTACATTGAGTGAGAATTGAACTGCCTGGAACTTGAACGGATTAAAGCAAGATCGCAAAACGCACCTTGTTTTGAAATTGAGATTTTGTAGAAGTTTTAAAATAAAGATACGGTAACAGGCCAATACATATACTTTAGTAGGGAAGCGTGGTTTCCAGGTTGGGTACAGTTAATCTTGGGATTCTTAAAATTACATCATGAAATTTGAAATCCGCGAAACCTCAGACACCTCAAATGTTTTTTTAATTAAATTGACCTTATTATGAAAGAGAAACTTCATTAAAGATATTTTAACGATTTATGTGGTGTTTTAGTTTTACTGGCACTTCTAATCATTTCTTGCTCTGCGGATGACGCTCTTTCGAGAGAGAATTCGGATTCAACAGGCTCGCTGCGCTGCCTTTTTATTATTAGGTACGATCTACGCCTAAAAATAACAACCATTGCTTGTTTACCTATTTTGACGGGATTGCGCACGTGATGGCTGGCTTGTCTTATTAATAAATAGACAGGGCATCATTTAAATGAAGTTTTTTTGAAAAATATGACCTATATTAAAAAGTGGTTTCTTTCTGCTAATTCGTTATTCCAATCAACCTATTTTCAGGTATTGCGAATTTACAGTTACACGTTTCAGATTTTTCTCACCAATAAGCACTGATCTCGGATTTACTACTGACATAATCATAATAAGCTCAAGAAACTATGTAACATCACAATTGTAATAGAAACGCAAAAAACACACAGCCATTTGCAAATTATCAGCCCATTTCGCATCGCATCGCAAATTCTCAACAGATTTGTATGCAAATAGAATCAGTAAAACACAAGATCAAATGAAAAAGAGGTAAGCGGTGTCATTATAGATAGCGAACTCGCCAATACATAGTAGAGCCGTGCGTGAAACGAGCTGTTTAGGGCGGTTGCACACTATCTTGAGCTAAGCGAGCTAGATAAATAAATAAGCAAGCGATGAATTTTATGCTTTATATTCTTAAAGATGAAATAAGTAACCAAAAATTTGCTAATTTGCAAATTTGCTTGGGTGGGACTCGAACCAGCAACTTCTTGACTAACCAGGCCAAAAGCTTTACCAATTGAGCTACTGTGAGAAAGCGTAGCGTCGCTGTGATCTTGGAGATATGAATACGAGTTTATGCGTTATGATCTGAGTTATGTTATATTCAATGAAAATACTTAACTTTAAGGTACTTTCTATTTTATTTCCTTTAGCTATAAATTATTATTCACATAAGATTCTTCATATAACATTATTTTCTCGTTGACACACAAAGATCTGTCTGATATCGTAGGAATATATCAATTTTATAAATATGACAATTGATATGACAAACGTCTATCAAAATTTACTTGTAAAGAAAGTTTTTCTACATTTGAATTACGAAGAGTCGAACGAACGAGACGTAGAGGTTTAACGCGCAGCTTGAAACCTCTACATGTCCGTGCTGTCGGTCCGACCAGTTGATTTCTGGTTTCTTATGGATCACGCGTAATGGCGGATCCATAAGAGAGTCTCATCTCTAAGAATATAAAATTTGACACTGTGAGTGTTAAAAGCATTCTAAACCATTGTATGATTTTGTTCAAAAAACGATCCCAAGCGGGGACGGGAACGAAATTCTTTCAACTCGATAAAGCCGCTTGGCTCCTAGCTTTTAGCTTATAAGCGAGCGCGCAAGTATTGAAGCGGCGAAAAAGCTGAAAATAAATAACGGAAACGCTATTTAATATATTCAAATAAATTGCATTAGCAATAAGTATGGTTATTGAGCTAAGCTATGCGATTAATTCCTGCATGAGCTTTGAGAAATAACAGACCCACATGTACGGTGCGGTCTTTCGCGCCTGACCACCGTAAGACCATCGTGTGCAGACGGAACGCAGAGCGAAATTGCCTATATTTTGAACGCCAAAGATCGAAATATGCTTACGGGCGAAAGCGTTTTCCTACCCGTAAACCTCTATGAAATGAGACAAAGTTGGTCTTATTCGTTTTGATACATCCTAAACTAAGCTTGTATGTCTTCGATTTCTTAAATTACAGCTTGATAAATCCTTATTTTTACTGAAACAGAATAGTTTTTAAAAATAAAGACGAGTACAGCGACAAGCTTAAAAGAAATTGACAAATTCGGTCAACGTTTATGGGGTGGAAAAAAATCTCTTTTTTTATGGAAGCTCCTCCGCACACGATCTTCATAAAAGACAAAAATGTGTAAGATACACGCCACGTCGTCATTTGTTTAAGAGACGCCCGCCTGTTTATTGTTCGTGCAAGCATTTTTTGTTAAAAATTGGTTCAGCACGAGAGACATCAGACGTATAGATTCGTCTGTAGGTAGGTAACTACGTGTCACTATATCTTATTTAGCAATATACATATTATATCTTTGAATAAAAAGCGGTAATAGTGTAGACCGACCCTAACCGTACATACTCGTACGCGTCCGATGTGAACAATGAATAATAGAGTGTCGGCAATCGGAGCGATTTGTTCGGCAAATTGTGCTGTTGCCGATTGGCAACACCTGCTGCCTATCTGCGCCTCTGGCTCAGGGGTGACCAACATTTTAAAAGAACTATTTTTATGTTCATGTTCTATACTTTTATCTTTTCTTAGCATTTAGCCTTTGAATTGGGAGTAAATGTGCCTATCTAACAAGATAATTGATTGATGTGAATTAGTAGATTATGCTTATCCTTAGATCTGGAACTTTTTCTCACAGTCCTTTTGCGTATTAATGATAATTTTATTTTATGATATGATATCAGGTTATGAAGAAAACGTATGTGTTTTCTTTAAATATTATAACCCTGTAATAATTAACCATGATAATAAAATGTAGTGATTGGCAACACTTGCCGCTGATCTGCGCCTCTGGCTCAGGGGTGACCAACATTTTAAAAGAACTATTTTTATGTTCACATTCTATACTTACGGTACATTTAGCTTTCCTTAGCATTTACCTTTGAATCGGGAGTAAATGTGCGTGATCTATATACATGCTCTTTAATTTGCTAGATATACCACAATATAGTTATGAAATTGTCCTACGTGTGTTTATGTGTAAGCTGTTGAGTTTTCTTAGTATCACAAGTCCCGCCCGTGCGCAAATTTTTGGTTTCTTATTTCATCTTTATGAAAATAAAAATACATTTATCTAGCCAAGATTTTTAATTAGTTACTGCAATCTAGGTAATTATTTAGTTAAATTCTTAAGTTTCTCCGTTTTAGAGGATAAGACACGCAGGATATCACTAGCCTATATTAGTATAATTATAATATAATGCTATCTAATAAACTATTATGTAATATTTTGTAAAAATTTGTATTTTATTATAAATAAAATTTAACTATGATTATTTAATTTTTATAAATGTTAAATGAAATATTGTTATGATAATTTTAATGTGTATGTTTTTAAAGGAAATAGCATTGTTTTCTTTTTTATTGAATCTTATGAATGCTCTGCAAAAATCAAATGCATGGGTACTATTTGTTTGAATTAAAAAAGGTTATTTTTTATATTATAGAGTTTAATGCCTTGCTATTGTCCTCCCCTGCATCCAAGAAAAAAGATTCTAGCTAACGAGATGATTCATTGACCGACGTGTATTGGTTTGGTACATTACGCTTACGCTTTGATCTTAAACTTTTTCTCACAGTCCTTATGCATATTAATGATCATTCTAATTTCATAACGCCAATTTATAACAAAGGAAACATCATACAGATCATAATAAGCTGAAAATAATGATATTGACCATCTGTCTAACCTTTATATTCGACAGTGTAAAGGTCATGCCCATCGCACTAAGTATAGACGCAGGTAATTTAATTCTACTTTAAAGATAGCTATAGATCCAGAACGGAACGGAACTCTCTTGAAAAGATCTGCTTATTAACCATATGTGCTCAAACTTTTTAAATTAGACAACCTCTGACTTTAATGTGATTAGATTGATAGCCAAGATGGGTTGTCATAACGACAAATAAAAATTAAAAATGTTTGCCTTCTCACACAAAATATAATAGTTAACCTATTTGACATTACCCGAACAATTGTTTTTATATTGGTCGGTTTATAAAGTACGGTGCTATATTTTATTTAGGTTTTAGTTTCAACGACGCCTTTAGTGTATTGGTTAGCGCTCCCGACTATTACTCGTACGCCGCCGTCGCGGGTTCGAATCCCGCAAGGGGCAAATGTTTGTGTGATGAGCACGAACATTTGTACTTAAGTCATGGATGTTTTTTTATGTATTTAAGTATTTATTGGAGACGCCCCCGTCATAATCGTTGTCTGGTATTCGTAACACAAGGATGAAATTCGTTACTTCGAAACCACGATAATTGGTGTGTTGTCTGGCGCATATTCCTATTTTATTATTTATTTATAACCTACGCGACTTATATCTTAAGCAATTTTGCATAATGTCTCGTGTAGTTTTACAAACTTGCTCTTAGGGCTATAGTAGCAACTTTGAGAATCAATGGGCAAACCAAACAGAGTTCAAAACAGAATGGGCTTGCATATCATACATTTACAACCCATTTCGGAAGTCTTAACGGATATTACTATTTCGCCATCTCTTCGTGTTTTAATTCTGTCTGCATTGTTTGACAGTGACCTTCTTTCGTTTCTCAACCGTGAATCCCTTTTATGAATGGACCCTACGTTTTGATGAACTGTTAATTAAACGGCTTTAATTGTGGGATATGTTTGGTTCTAATAACGCGTTGGTCTTGACCCGATCGTTAATGCAAAACTGTTGTTAGTATGATAAGACGTTAGTTTACTTACACGTCACAATAGAAATCTTACACACAAAATAAATAATATTTTTAATACTTTATGAACTTGGAATCTCGTTTAAATATTAAAATGAAAATGAAATAACTTTCTTCGACACAAAATACACATTTAGAAGTATACCTTCTAAATGTGTATAAAATTAAACAAAAAGGAAATACAATAATAAAAAAATCATAAAAACGAATTGATAAGGTACGTTTGTGTCGAAAAGGTGCTTTAATTACTTGGAATCTCGTTTAAATATGAAAATTTAATAACTTTATTCGACACAAAGTACACATTTACAAGAAACAATAAAAAATAACATAAAGAAATTAATTGGGTACATTGGTGTCGAAAAGCATCTCAGCATAATGAGACAATTTGGTAACAATCAAGTGAAATCAATATGTTTGAGTTATACGACACGTTGATTGAGAGAATAGGTATTTGGAGTTGAGTCGTCTAAGAGACTTAAATTAATTATAAATAACATACTAATTAAATAAATTTTATTTATATTAATTTAAATTTGTATTAACAACAATAATAATAGTAATAAATATTTGACAATATCACATACATTACTCCGATCCCAAGCTAAGTAGCTAAAGCACTTGTGTTATGGAAATCGGAAACAACGGTGGTACCACAACCCAGAACCGAGACAATATAGAAAAGATCGTTTTCTACGTTGACCCGACCGGGAAACCAGCGTGCTAGCCACTAGCTAGATTAACAACGTTTAAAGATTACATTGTTTCTAACACCATAAACATATTTAATTTTATTTTTAATTTATATAACTGTACTTATCAATTTTTAAGTGTAAGGTTTTTAGTTGAGGCTAGTTCATAATATCAGGTGACCTGTCTAGTCAAGTCAAAAGAATGGATTTGCTTCTAACTCTAGACACGAATTGCAGATACTGAGGAGATTACGCTATCTTTAAATTCTTAGACATTATGTACCATTTTCTCAATACTCAGGAAATTACTAAAAATGTTGCTCACGTAAAAGCCTAAGGTAAAAACAGTTTGATTTATAAAAGGAAGCGGCTGCAAACGAGTGTCCCTGTCGCAGCCTGCTGCCCGTTCAACCGGCTGGTTGAAAGTTTGAACCTGGGTCAGAGAAGCTTTTACCTAAGCTGCCCGTAGGGCTGTTACGTCAAAGTTGATGTGATGTTACACTAGGAGATAAAATGATGCCGAGGAATATGTGATGGTAAAAACGTATTCGTTTGAAATCCATTTTGTTCATAGTTAGATAATTCTGACTTATAGCTGTTCTGAGGTAGGTTATGATGAAAACATATGTGTTTTGTGTTTTCTTTACATATTATAACCCTGTAATAATATTACCATAATAATAAAATGTAATGATATACATTACTGAATATATATATAAGTAAATATATATAAATATGAAGTAAGATACCAAAATTTGTCGCACGGGTGGGACTCGAACCAGCAACTTCTTGGCTGACCGGGCTAAATTTCTGGTTGCTGCATTTGTATAAAATACGACACTGTGAGTGTTAAACACATTCTAAACCAATATTTTGACTGTCAAAGTGATCGCAAACTTTCTTTGTGAGAGTCATAAAGTCGCAGTAGGTATTTCTTTTCACGGTTTTAAAACATCGTTAAGTATTCCTAAATAAAGTCAGCCCTATACTGAGGGCTGTGTCTGATCCCGCATACAATTTCTCAAATCTAAGACAATGCTTCGGGATATTCTCGGTAATGGCCGTAAACCGCAGCTTGGCTTCGGCGTAGGTTGGAACGAATAGGTTAATGGGTACTGCAGAGGTTAATGATTGCACTTAGATGTTACTTAGTCATATTTGCAGCAAGCATGATTTATTAAGTAGGTACATATACATACAAACAGGTTAAAAAGTCGAGCCATTGCGATCGGGGAGAAAAAGGCTTGCAGTGACATAAAAATATAATCTTTGATTGTATTAGTTATCTTAACTAAAGAAAACTATAAATAGACAGAACTATCATCATATACACAGATGTAATAAAAAGGTGCAGTAGAATTTACAAGGGAACACCATCTAAGGTATAATAAGGATCCCATGTACAAAAAACCAAGGCTGAGTTGGCATTTTCCTGTCCCTACAATTTTTTTGGTTTGAAGTAAAACTATGATAAATTTTAGTGACTTTAATAGTTAAGTAGTTTTGTCCGAAGGTTCCGACAACTGAAGAAGAAAGTAATGTATTGGTCACGCAACGAAAATGGCCAAATGAATTTATATCAACATTAAAACTACCTTAAACTTTCTCGTACTATTAAGGGCTAAGGCCCTTTCCCACATTTGCCTGTCAATTATACACAGCAGATTTATATCATACATCAGCATGAAATTCAATAACTTTTCGCTAAACTGACATGAATTAGGTCTAAAGTCACACATGAGTCACGATCTAGACTTTATCCGATAGTTTAGCATTGATTTGTTGGCTTGTTAGTTTCAATACAACGTTTCTCTCGCCAAATCTCGGCAGAATTATTAACAGAGAATTGATACCCTAATAGTTTTCACAACATGATCTGCATATAGTATTTTTTTTAGTAACAAATAAACATACATTTAAATGCATGTGTAGGTATATTTTTTCCATAACGAATCTCTATTTTCGTATTTTGTAATTTTCATTAATGTAGAATCTTTGGTCACAAAGTGCTTAGTGAATATATGTTTTAACACAGGGGGGCAATTTTCGTGCAATTCGTATACGAAAAAAGTTCACCAATCGATTTTTCTTTGTCGAAGAAATATTTTACTTGTTTTTTTTGGTTAAACTCGCAATCGAATTACAACACGAAAAAAATTCGATTGCCGCAAGAATCGCCCCGTTAATCCTTCGTTAAAATACATATCATACTTTAAAGTTAAAATAAAAATCGGGTCAAAAATTTAAATATATATATTATAAATTCTGACTAAACAATTAAAGTTATAAATGAAAAAGATACATACTAGAATTATGTAAGAATAATTATAAAAATAAAAATATTATTTCTCGCAGTATTTAAATGATAGTACCTACCAGCTAAAATGACAAAATTCTATTTAAAGAAAAAAACATAAATTATGTCATTTTCTTCTAACCATGAGTCTTTCTTAACCTTTGTTGGCCTATTCTGGCATATATGATCTAATCCATTTACAGATTTCGTTTGATTCCCTACTTACGGGACAGACTAGAACGAGACGAGAATATTAAAGGAGCCACTATAAAATGTACTCACGTATCTCACGAGGTTAATATTTCACTATTATGTCGTATTACAGCACGACGATTAAATGTTTTCTGAATCTATTTCTCGGTTGGGTGACTCCTGCGCATCCCGACTAGATTGGTGAAAGTAAATGATGGTCCAAAACATTAACTTATAGCGGTTTAGTATTAAAACAAATGTATACTTATATTATAAGGCTGAAGAGTTTTTTTATTTGTTTGCACGCGCTTATCTCAGAAAATACTGAACCGTTTCTGAAAAATTCTATTTGTGTTGAATAGCTTATTTATCGAGGAAGGCTTTAAGCTACGAACATCACGCTGCAACGTGAGGGGAGGGAGCAAACTTAAAACGCGCGGACGAAGTCGCAGGGACCGCTATTAATTAAATAATTGTAAGAACACAGGTAACCTTCGCAGCTACGTACCTACGTTATATTGGAAATGATATTTATGACCTAGAGTCAGCCTAATGTTTATAGATGTTTAAACCTACCTTTAATGAGTTTGAATTTTAAGCTTTATGATTTGGTCTCGATTTTTCTTAGAGGACCTTCATTCGGTTTTTCAAGAAAATCATTTTATCGTCGTCATTACTGTACAAGGATTGATTAAACAACATAATAAGAGTATGGGTACGTATTATAATACCGAAAGTTCATAATACCTACAAATGAAATACCTACGCTTGAAACGTCGAAAATCAAAATACCGAACGATTGAAATACCTATACCCGATATACCGAAGCTTAATATGCCGAATTTCAAATAACCGAAAGTTCAAAATCCCGAAAGTTCGAAATCCAGAAAGTTTGAAATACCGAAGGTTCATATCCCGAATGTTTAAAATCCCGAAGATTAATATACCTACAGTTAGTATACCGAAGTTCAAAATCCCGAATGTAAGATTAACTTTGCGGTAGGCATGCAGCATGCAAGTAATCAAACAGGCATGCATGTAGCAAGCAGGCATGCAGCATGCAAGCAATCAAGCAGGCATGCAGCATGCAAGCAATCAAGCAGGCACGCAGCATGCAAGCAATCAAGCAGGCATGCAGCATGCAAACAATCAAGCAAGCAGGCATGCATGCACGTAGCAAGCAGGCATGCAGCATGCAAGCAGGCATGCAGCATGCAAACAATCAAACAGGCATGCATGTAGCAGCAAGCATAGGTTTTGCTCTTCTTCGGCGCTGCGGGCAGTGCAGCCCTTTCGCCCTAGCCTAGCGAATCCCAGGCACCCACGCTCGCCTCCGCAGCTTCGGCTTGCTGGTCGCCTTCGGCGACCAGCCTTAGCCGCTCCAGCTCGCGCGGGAGCCTGAGATTTGCTACAGCGGGCGAGGGCTGCTCTCCCTCCGCGCCTCCGGCTTTTGAATTACACTCTAGTATCGGGCAGACTAGTACCACGGCGAAGGACCACGACGATTCGGGGTCAATCAAAATTTGTTTTTCTTAATGAACCTCAATCTTAATGGTATACAATTTGTATGGCGTTTCGTTCATAGGTCTTGTAAATTCAGTATTTTTAATCTTCGGGTTTTAAATTTTTCGGTATATTAAAGTTTCGGTCATATAAACAGTCGGTATATTGAACTTCGGTCATATGAACAGTCGGTATTTTAAAATTCGGCATTTTAGTATTCGGCATTTCAGTCATAGGTCTTATAAGATTCGGTATTTTGAATTTTCGGGATTTCAAACTTTCGGTATTTAGAACTTTCGATCATATAAACATTCGGCATTCTAAAATTCGGCCTTCCGTTCGTAGGGCTTATGAAATTCGGTATTTTGAAATTCGGTATTGTAATACGTACCCAAGAGTATATAGATTCAACTATCTTGATTCTGAAGGCAGAAGAATATAACAAAATGGAGTTAACAAATTGTCTGATCGATTTTTAATATTTATTTCTTTGTCAAACAAGGGTAGGGAAGCCTTTACCCTGGGCCGCCACGGGCTCTTGCCTCTTGCTTTGTCCAAGTCACACTTGACATTCTCTCATCTGTTTTCTGAAAAAATAAATACGCCACCTCTCCTCCCTCGAGCCGTTGTCTCAACAATGATCAAGCTGCGCGCACGCACCGCGCAGGTTAGCGTTCGTCGCGGCATGCGCTATGATGCGCCTCAATGAAATTATTACATAACTGATACGACTCAATGAGAGGTCGTTTAGGTGCTTCGTTTATTTACCAATTATAATAATCAATATATTTTATTTTTTGGAGAGCAGTACATTGTTCTGAAACCAAAGTAAAACGCCAATGCACTTGCGTTTTGGAAATCAGACATAACGGTGGTACCACAACACCCAGACCCGAGACAATGTAGAAAATTTTGATTTCTATATTGACCCTAACGGGAATCGAACCCAGGACCTCGTAGCGGCAAAGCCTTGAAACCCAGCGTGCTTAGCCACTACACCACGGAGTTGTAAGATGATGCAGTTTTTTAACATCCTCGCAATACCTCCATGATTGAATTAACAATAATTAATCTTTGGATAAATGAAAAGCTGTACAACAGACTTGACACTTTAGTTATACATTTTTCTGTCTGGAAAATAAAGCCCTTTCTATCATACAAGTACATTAGAGTTCTTAAAATTTATACTTATATTATAAAGCTAAAGAGTTTATTTGAACCCACTAATCTCAGGAACTATTGGTCCAATATGAAAAAATATTTTTGTGTTAAATAGTTCATTTATCGAGAAAGGCTTTGGGCAATAAAACATCACGCTGCGACGGGAGGGGACTCAAAACGCGCAGAAGCAGACGCGGGGTTGTACTAGTATAACTATAAATACAATTTGTTTTAACTTAGAAAAGTTAATAAGTAACATGTGTAATTTATTTCCTTCCTCTTTGTAAAATCATGACACTACAACTTCGTTTAGTTCGGGGCAAAAAATAGGTTGATTGATTATAACACTGATTTACTTACTTGGCTGCAGGCAGAGAGAGCTACATTTTTGCCACATCCCATCTTGTTCAGACATTGTCCGTGCATAGCTAAACATCGATAATTATCACTGCGGATTATACAGGCTGTATAAAGAAATGATTAGATGGATACCTAAAATAATCACATTGCAATAACCACTACAGTAGAAAATACAGTAACACATATGTACCTACGCATATCATAATAGTCAACTTATAGGCCGTGGCGCATGAGTACTCCATACTAAGTTTGAGGACGTCCACACTCGTATCGTCTTATAGCAATTAAAATGTTGCTTTTGGCTTGTCGCTAACGTCATTAGACGTTGACTGGCAGTACAACCGAAAACGACGTTTGACGACGTTGTTCATTTATACAGAGATTCAACATCTCCAGCCGTTGTGCCTTGAAATAAAAAAAAAAAACTTAGGACGTGATAAGACTATGTGCGTCAACTCGAAGATCAGTTTTAAACGTTCTGTAACGTTGTTAGAACGAAAGTGTTAATATCATATTTTTTGCAGGGCATAAGCTCCTAATTCACCTACATTCGTCGATTTGTAAATTATTATCTAAACCATTATTATATTTCGTCCGGCGGAGTTATTGGTAGCGTACTCATAGATCTCAGTTTCGGATGTTTTACCCCACTGCGTCAGAAGGAAGGTTATGTTTTTTAACAAAAAAATGTGGTTAAATTTAATCATCGAATTATTATATTAAAAAGTACATGTAATTTATTTATACCTTATCTTCACGACAAAATCAAGGAAGAGGTATCTCCTAAATTTTTTTTTCGCGCATACCAATTACCTATTTAGCCAGTTTTTTTGAAACAACCTGTATAACCGATCGTGATATATCGATTTCAATGATGAATCGATGGAGGTTCCGCACAATTCCAGCTCACTATGGCCTGATGGATGTCTTGTTAAGCGTTTTTTATGTGATGTAATTTCTTATAGTTTAATGCTTATGCAAAACAATAGCACTTTTGTTATGTAGGTGGATTGATATTGTATAGAGATCATAGTCAAGTGGGTGATATATGCATTTGAAGAGTCATCAATAAAAGAAAATTAATAGGACTATAACGTATAGTAAATCTGTCTGTCTGTCTAAAATGTTAAGTATTAATGTTTTAATTTAATGATTTTTACTGACTTCATCCTTTACATAGAGTATAAATTCAACCTGTATGTATGTGAGTTTACCAAGTTTCGTGAGTGTGTGTATGTTTGTTCACGGCGTACGCGAAAACGAAAGTGATATGATTGTTTTTTGTCCCATCTCTTTGTTTTTTTAATCATATGTATTAAAGATATGTCTACATATAAGTTAAAAGTTATTTACAAATAATATTACAATGTAAGTATACCTTGCTTAAAAAAATTATTGACTCTATTCAGTTTAACTTATCTCTTTGGGTGAATTGACGTCAATCAATCTGGTCAATGATACGATCAAATTGACCACGTTTGCCCAATAACCTCTACTTCCACGTTATAATAGTCAAAAATATAGCTCTCGAATTTTGATTCGCCATTTTAATAATCAAACTTTCTCTCAGAGTTTATATCAAGCATACTATACCAAAGTATAGCAACGTAATATAGATCATCTCAGTCCCATAGTTACGTTACGGCACGACCGCGTAACGCAGATAGCATCAGCGTCGTCTTTACGACTGGAAATTAGTGTGGAGACGCGCTCGTAACTTGTTCTGAACTTTGCAATCGTGATTTAGTCTGATTTTGTTGTTTTTTATAAAACCATCATACAAACAAACAATGTAAATCCTATTTAAAGTAAGTTGCAGCGAAATTACATATAGTGTTTTGATTGGCAGCAGTTGATTTGAAGAATCTGCTGGATGTGATCGTATAATTTCTTATCGTAAGTAAAGTTAGCCTGTAACACCCCTCTGCTGGGCAAAGGCCTTACCTCAACTATGAGGTAGTTCGAGCCATACTCCACCACGCAAGCTCAGTGCGTATTGGTGGAGGGGTGTTTGCAAGGCAAGTGACTAACCCTGCTGTCAGATGTTTTCAAGCTGCCCAGAAGACCTCTGACTAGGCCTAACGACTAATATCAACCGATATTAGCCGGGACCAACGGCTTAACGTGCCTTCCGAAGCACGGAGATGCTCGTGATATACGTCACTTATATGGTCGGAATGGTCACCCATCCAAACACGACCGCGCTGTAGGTTGCTTCACTTAGGTATCACTACCAAAGCGCTGCTACCACTGCGCTACGAGCACCTCTTATCGTAAGTCATTAAAAAAAGTACGAGCCAAATAAGTGGCCACCCCCTTTTCCGAGTGGAGTCAATAATACAGGAAAATATTATTTTCTAAGCGTTTAATTTTCATACAGAAAAGTTACCTATCCATCTATCCATAGTAATAAGTTTAGAAATATTCAAAGGGAAATTCATCAAAATCATCATTCTAAACTTTTGTAGCGCACCTCGTTCTATCGGCCAATGTCGCACGGTTGATTTCAAGATACGTTTAAAATATATCTTTTAATTTTTTTACTGTATTCTAAACTCGATTTACAACCACCCTTTAATTAGGCTCGTATTTTTTACATCCTGTATCAAATAAATAAACGAACTTTAGGATATGTAAGGTAGCATACAAATTGAGACTCCGAGAAGGGTGCACTAAAAATAGTTTTATACTCATTATCTTTGATATTTGATCAAACTCTGTTGGCGGCCCCCGGTTGATCTCAAAGATCGACAGGGATCCGCTGCCACCAGTTATATTCGACAATGTCGTAGTTCCCTACTGTAATGTGTTAAAAAATTTAGGCATTCATATGGATAGCTCTTCATCTTGGGAGAAACAGATCAGCGAGGTAAGCAGGAAAGTCTATGCATCGGCTAGTTCTCTGAATCGACTGCGCAATTTTCTACCGATGCCAACCAAAATTGCTCTTGTACAAGCACTGCTGCTTCCCATTCTTGACTACGCTGACTGTAGCTAGACATTAGTGAAAAGTTCCTTGAAAAACTTGAACGCCTCCAAAACTTCTGTATTCGCATTATTTTCGGTTTACGTAATTATGATCATGTCTCCGACTTCCGTGTTCAGTTTGAGTAGCTTCCCATACGTTTACGACGTAATCTTCACATCCTTACTCTGTTGTACAATGTTCTTTTCAATCCACGATCTCTCCCCTATCTCAAGGAACGTTTCCACTTTCTGCAAACCACCAACGACCAGTGTCGGAAGTCTCGACATAGTTCCGTGTAAAACCACCAGGTGGCGCTCGAAAAATGCTGAGACAAAATTGGTGTTTTCGTGTATTTATTGATTGAGAAGAATTTTTGAATGATGCTTAAAAAACTACAAATATTTTTTAAGATTTATGAAAGATATAGCTACATAAGTTAAAATGATATTTGATGAATTAGAAAATCATAAAATTCAAATTGTCGACGCGAAATGTCAAAAATGATGCATCAGACTACGCCGGCAGGTTAACATGCGTTCTTGCCGTCGACTACACCTTTCCTTTCCCTCTTTCTTCTCCCGATGCAACGTACAGTCGTTTACTGTTCAGTCCGGTCGACTGTGGAAATCTCTACCACTGCATATCCGACAATCCCAGTCCCTTCCGGTGTTCAAAGCTAGGGTAAAAGCGCACTTCCTTTCGCTTTAAAAATTGACGGATTTTTTCTACAATAGATCTATTATGCACGTATATTGTATGTGTTTATTAATTATTTGTATTTATTAATTTGTTATGTATTTATTCATTTGTTTTATTGTATTTGTGATATAAGTGTATTTGTTATATATATTTTTTTTTGTTATTACTTTTATTACGTAACTATCTTTAAAGTATAATATTAAAATCAAGCTATATTTTTGCACACCGTTTCTACCTCATTGAGAAACGTTGTTTCCTCTACCCAATGGTTGTCTGGAAGAGATCGCTTCCATCGATAAGACCGCCAATAATGTACAAATGATCTGCCTGTAATGTTATTGTTTCTTGTGTCCTTACTTGTGCAATAAATTATATTTATTTATTATTATTTATTTATTAACTCTGAAATTAACAATTTCTCATTCTCATAATTGTTAACTTCATAACGACCTCTTATAATAAACATGCATTTACCCACCTAAACTAAATATCTAAAAGTAAAAGTACGTACTTCATATTCTTGTACAAAAAGACAATAACCATAATCGAATCAAATAGCAGCGGAACACCCACAATTAATATAATGAAAAATGTATCAACAAAAACGCAATCAAGCAGGAACATACACATAATTATGGTATCGGTAAGAAGCGCACGCGCAGACGGAAGCTAGCATGCGCTAGTGCGAATAAGTGACGTCGAGCGAACATGTTTTGCAAATCAGAGATATGTAGATTGAAGACCTTTATGATAAAGGTCTTTGCTCACTACAAGGTACCATTATATGACCATACTAGGAACGTGTCAGGCACGAAAAGAAACACTCTATACTCTACCCATTGGGCGGATTGACAGCCTGGAACGCTGTCAATTTATTCCAGCGTTTTTTAAAGTATGAAAAAGTTCATCAAAGGCTCGTTTGTAGCTTAGAACCTTAATCTTATTTATCTATTACCTCATATTACTTTTGCTTTTATTTTTTTCGTATAGAGTTTTTAATGTTTCTAAGTTAAAATAAGACAATACAACCAAGCGTATTTTTTTAAAGTAGGGTAAAACTTTGTTATTGGTTTTCAATAGAAAAAGAGTTCCTGCGCTTTTTTGTTTAATACGTAAAACAATTCTAGGTGCTGCTCTACCTTACATGTACCGTAATAACAATAAAATTAACTGCCCCGGTGGCGCTGCGGTTAGAGCGACTTTAAAGCGACGGCTGCGCCAGGGGTCCCGGGTTCCATACCCGGATCGAGCCAAAAATACGTACCTGGGTTTTTCTATTCAGAAATTCTCAGTGTAGCCCAAATTTTTGAAGTTGGCGGTGTTCCACCCCCGTGCCTCGGAAAGCACGTAAATCCGTTAGTCCTGTCGTGATCGCAGAGAGATCAGGCTCTCTGCGATCGTATCAGAATGCTGTCCCATCGGGCTATGAGATTGAGAGGAATAGAGAGTTCACCTGTGTATGCGGCACACACTTGTGCACTATAATATGTCCCTCGCAGTCGGTAAGTTGTTGTCACAAGCCACCGTAGTCGAAATCGGCTAGGACGACATGACTCGACTATTTATCTGTCCACAATCCGGCTAATATCCGATCGATACCCTTGATACCACCGAACTGTTCATAATATCTTTTAAATTGTCGAATCCCACGGCCTATTTCGCGTAAACAATATCCCCCCCTCCCCCCCTTGAGATGTTATCACGTAAATGTGTAAGTAACCGCGGAGGGAAATTGTGTGTTTCATTGTTTTTGTAAAGTGTGTGCCTTGTAGATCGGAGCGAGTGTTGATTAAGACGTAGAACAGGGCTGGCTAACAATGGGGTCATATGGCTAACGGTTTTAGGATGGCAAGAAAATGGAATGAAAGCTATTAAATCTTTTATTCCATTCGACGACCTCCGTGGTCGAGTGGCTAGCACGCTGGTTTCAAGCGTCGCCATCTCGTGAGGTTCCGGTTCGATTCCCGGTCGGGTCAATGTAGAAAACGATATTTTCTATATTGTCTCGGGTCTGGGTGTTGTGGTACCACCGTTGTTTTCGATTTCCATAACACAAGTGCTTTAGCTACTTAGCTTGGGATCGGAGCAATGTATGTGATGTTGTCATTTATTTATTTATTTAAATTCAGTGGTTGCGCCTATTTGACGTTTCAACAAAATAAATAGGTACGTAAAAAGAAATACGTTTATTTCCTTGAATCAAGACCAAAAATCTAGGTACTTCCATAAAAAAATATCCGCACTCGCACCATTTATGAATCTATACTAATATTATAAAACTGAAGAGATTTTTTTTTGTTGTAACGCGCTCATCTCAGAAAATACACAACCGATTTGAAAAATTCTTTTGACGTTAAAAAGCCCATATATCGAAGAAGGCTTTAAGCTATAAAGCATCAAGATACGACCCATAAGTCCCGCCGCAACGAAATATGTTGCGAAAACGGGGACAAATATTTCCTTCTGAAAACTTCCGCTGCGTAAACTACTAAAAGTTTAAGTTACACAAAAATCAAGTATGAGGAGATTATCCTGCATTAACAGTTCTACAATAAAGTCCGCGACATCATGTCTATCTTATATGGTTTACTTATTACAACTTTCTATACTAATGTTATAAAGCTGAAGAGTTTGTTTGTTTGTTTAAACGCGCTTATCTCAGGAACTACTGGACTGATTTTAATTTTTTGTTTTGTTGGATAGCTTATTTATCGAGGAAGGCTTTAGGCTATAAAACATCACGCTGCATTGGGAGGGGAGGGAGCTAACTCAAAACGCGCGGACAAAGTCGTGGGGGACCGCTAGTATTAATATAAATGGTTTTGAATTTTTGAAACAATCACAGTGCTATTTTTAATCTTATAAAATTAAATAAAAAACGAAAACTGCAAGATCAGAAACCAAAAAAAATAATAAAATAAATATTAGTAATCTACCCTCAGTTGGCCCAAGCCGTTAGATCTTTCGGAATACACTCACTAACATAATTTTAAGATCTTATTTTGTAAATTGTATTCTTAGCAAATAAATGTTTTGATTTGATTTGATTTGATTTCTTATACAGGGTCTCAATGATAACTCTCAACTAGGTACTGAAGGCTGTGCATTTACAAAACAACACCTTGTCAAAACAACAACTTGACGACCCGTCTGATGTAGTGGTCGAGAAATCGCCTACTACGCAGCGGGTTGCGGGTTCGATCCCCGCACAATACAAACATTTGTGTGCATGAACATCTCTGTTTGTATTGGTCTGGGTGTTTTCTATGTATATCATGTATGTATTTACAAAGAAAAAGTATTTAAGTATTATATCCGTTGTCTGGCACCCATAACACAAGCTTTGAGTAGCTTACTTTGGGACTAGATGGCGATGTGTGGAAAAAAAAAACAGCTCAAGGACCAACGTCGATTAAAAAGAAATACAATTATTTTTCAACATACTTTAAACTCCAGTCCTAAGGACCTAGTCACGCAATTATATTTATTACAACGTCATTCAACTAACCCGCCATTGTTTTTTTTTTCGCATACTGATAGCAGCCGAATTTGTTTTAAAGTATGTTCTCACTATAACAAATGGTGAATTAAAATAATATGCTGATAAAGTCTCAATGGTTTTATTTGTTTAGAGGCTTATCAAAGAACTTTAATCTGTTGTCAGTGTCATTACAGTCTATTAAACAAAGGTTTTTAAAGCTAACTTATAAGAGTCGATTACACTAACGTTAGATAGAAGATATATTCGTCGGAAGTATTACAAAACGCACCTATTTGTCAGCAATCATCTATGTAAATATCATTTTAAAATCGTTCGTTGTATACTTATTCAGCGCAGATTTTACCAACGCCAGATACGACTTATACGACTAAGGGCTGATTTTTCAATAGTCAGATAAGAAATATTCGCTGAACAAAATACAAATGGCTAATTTGAAAAAACGTCACCTAATTGTGAGCAATCATACGTAACTGTCATTTTTTTTAAATCTGTCGCTTTGTAATTTATCAGTCTGATAAGTTATATCTGACCATTGAAAAATCGGCCCTTAATAAGTATAAAACGACCGATTTTAAAATCATTTATATAAATGATTGCTGACAAATATCAAACGTTATCAAATTAGGCGTATTGTATCTTATTCGGCGAATATTCCTTATCTGAAGTTGGAATAAAATTAACTTTAAAAAAAAGTAAAAACCGACTTCAAAACCAAAATGCACTAAATAGTCTTAAATAAACTCTTGACCCTTGAAAGGGAAGGAAGCCAGGCTTTCTTTTTCAGGCGAACAATTTTTTTTTGGAGTCGGTGCTCTGACAGTTGATGCTTGATGGTCAAAGTGATGGCACTGACTCCAAAAAGACTTAAGTGCATTTTGGTTTTGAAGTGGTTTTTTACTTTTTTAAAAAGTTAATTTTATTTCTTTATTTTTAGTGAATGCAGAATAGGGGGGGGGGGTGTTTGCACCTTATGACTCTGCACTTTAAGAAGCTACAAATTACCTATCATTAGTTCTGTCATTATAATTACTGATCTCCTAAGCGTTAAGGAGTTTCACCATCAGCTTAACTCGGCAAAATGTTGACTATCAGTCGAAACAACACGTCAACATTAAAATTCTAGTAAAAAAACACTATATGTGCCTTTAAAATTTGAGGGTTTCCCTCGATTGCACCATGATCCCATCATCAGATCCCAAATAAACAAAAAAAGTAAGTAGTAGGTAAACCCTCTAGGTAGGCGAATTTTTTTTCGAATCGGTCGACATATGACTGAGATATGAGGTATTTATTATAGATACAAAAAAAAACATACAGTCAAATTGATAACCTCCTCCTTTATTGAAGTCGGTTAAAAATCAGGCGTAAGTTGGATATGTCTTATCTGACGATGGTAAAATAGACACTTAGTCTACAGTTTAATTGACCTTTTGTTATGTAATTTTCTGTTGGGTGTTTAGGAATTTAAATAGTAGGACTATTTAAAATTCTAACCCTCTCGTTGATAATAACTCAAACAGTCTAATAAACCTTTTTAGGGTTCCGTAACCGAATGGAAAAAAACGGAACCCTTATAGTTTCGTAAATTCTGTCTGTCTGTCTGTACGTCCGTATGTCACGGCCACTTTATTCTGAAACTGTTAGTATAACACAGTTGAAACTTAGTAGGTAGATATATCCTGTAAACCGCTTTACGATGCTAAATTAAAAAAATCGGCCAGCTGCGGGTCGGCCTCGCGTACTGAGGGTTCCGTGCCAATTTTAACTTAATTAGGAAATCCACTTACTTCCTCTTAACTAAAATACCACAATGTTTTCATAGTGTGTGTAACACATACTTGCGACGAAAATTGCTTTGTACGGGATCGAACTAGTAGTTTTTGAGATATAGGACATTTTCAATGACTGCAAACATAACTTTGTTATACTTGCGGTTCATACAAATACTATGAAAATCAAAGTTATATTTGCTGTCAACATAATATTGTGGTATTTTGGCTCAGGGAAGAAAGTGGATCTGTAATTCAGTTAAAGTTTGCACGAAACCCTTAGTGTGCGAGTCCGACTCGCACTTGGCCGGTTTTTTAGCTATTCTAATGTGTTGTGACTCCCTATCAAATGATCTTAGTGCCAAGAAAGAACGAGACAAAACAGTGTAATAGTTCAAATAGGTTTATTAGACTTTTTGCGTTATAATTATGAATAAGGGGGTTAAAAGATAAGAAATGTAAAATAGCAGAAGACTTAGTAAATGCTTATTGAATCACCACGCTAACAAACAACTAAACTATAAACCTCAAATCAAAAATTACTCTCTTACTAAAATGTGGTGAATTTTAAACCTTGACAAATGTTTAAGTCACCAATAGATATTTAGTTTTACCTAGACCTATTCATACGATTTTATTGAGCTCCAATATAGTACAGGGTCTTCCTTCCAATATCGTGTAAGGTAAGGCTCTGTCTGTATTTTGACCTCTATTTATAAAACGGCCTTGATTTTTCGGCTTTTTGTGGTTTATTATGTTTAAAAAATCGGTAAATTACCCAATTTCAACACTACTGACTGACAAACAAATGTCAATGCAGAGTAAAGTGCATTATTGATGCATTCTGACGACCTGTCTGGTGTAGTGGTCGAGAAATCGCCTACTACGCAGCGGGTGCGGGTTCGATCCCCGCATAATACAAACATTTGTTTGCATGAACATGTCTGTTTGTATTGGTCTGGGTGTTTTCTATGCATATCATGTATGTATTTACACAAAAAAAGTATTTAAGTATTATATCCGTTGTCTGGCACCCATACCACAAGCTTTGAGTAGCTTACTTTGGGACTAGATGGCGATGTGTGGAAATGTCTAAAATATATTTATTTATTTATTCTAAAAAAAAAAAATTCTTTAGACCAACTTGGGCATGATCGTTAACCTAGGATTACACGAATCCTTTAAAGATCATTCTGTCTCGGTCAGTTTATTTGGAGTTGACAGAGACAGAGTGATGATTTAATTTTGGATTAGCGCAATCCTGGTTTAAATCATCATGTGCAAGTCCACCTAAATAATGTTACATTGAAAGGAAAGACTTTACGTATTTATTTTGCGTTTGCACATAATATTTAAACTATATGCTACATTGCTGCACTTGAGTTAAATGATCAAGCTTATTGTAATAGCCTACCTGGATTTTAAAAATGGCTTTCTATTAAAACTGCGTATTCAGTGGAATGATATGCATGGTTCTCATTCTCAGAACGAAGAAGAACTTATTTTAAACTGGCGTTTTAAATGAGGTTAAGACCTCTGTAAGTTTTTGACATTTTGGAACACTTTTGAATTTCGTTTTAAAAGGAAATAGTGACAGGGAAAATCAAAGTCAAAGATCGATTCAATGTTTAGAAATTATTTTGCATTTATTTTATTTCTGAATAAAATATTAATTGATCATATTTCTTATACCAATTAAAAGTTTGTTTATTGTTCATCTGCAAAAAGTGAACTGGTTTTGACTCGAAACATTGCTTCTTCTTTAAAATATGTAATTATTTAAATGTGAAAAATTAATCACGCTTCAACCCCATGCAGCCACTTACCCAAACGTTGACTTGACGACTCAAACCGTCGTTGCTACAAAAGCCGTTCTAAACCTAAGACCGTGCTATCAGTGCGGGTCTAACAGATCAATTTGTCGAGATGCGCCTGACCTTGCTTTCCGTTGTTTCGAAACTGTAATGTAATGTATATCTCGTTAACGCGATTGGAGATATGGGGAAGGTCGTTCTCATCCGGAAAAGGTTGTTTCGGCACCGAATAGATAATAATAGTTTATCGAGTTACGGCTGTTTAATTACTTTGATCAGTTAGGATGTTTGTTGATGGTCGATAAGACTTGAGATATTTATGTAATTGTCGATATCGGTAGCTGGTTCAACTTGTTTAGACCACATACGAATGTGCTTAATGATAATTTTCATAAATATACCATCAACATAATGTACTTAATCAAACTTTGGGATTCTACCTTTTTTAATCAACAGGACCATAAACTGTTCAAAATATACAAAGGCTTTTTTTTCAGCACAGTAACTACAGATTCGTATTAATTCTTATGTAAATAAATAATATCCAATACCTATTTATGAATATACTGCTTTTTGAAATGCTATCCTCAAATTATTATTAGCCTATGATACCTTTATACCTGCTTTGCTACATGCTTTCGTATGTATTGCTTGAGGTTTAAAAACAATACACGTTAGTAAGAACAATCTCTCAAATACTTATGGGCTAAACATTTTGCATTCCGGCCACCTTGCATATTAGAAATTAGATACGATATAGGGTTTAAAAGTTTATTTTCAAAAAAAGAATGGTACAACTTACAGAAAAATAATAATCTCAATTCAAATGCGCAACTAAAGAATAAAAATAACATTAAAAATTATAAGTTACATGCTACAAATTTTCAAACAGATATCAAAAAGAAAGCCTCATTCTATATATTTCATCTCATCGTGTCGGAACGAAATACAATCGTCAATGTACTTACGACCGTGTAATGAGGAATGATCTGTCATTAATTATACCTTTGGAGTGCAATTATTCTAAGGAAGTATAGTCGGAGTGAAAAATACCCGAATGTTTTTATATCAAACAAACAAAAAACTAATCACACTGTGTCTCTAGAGGTATTAACTACTTTGTTAACTTCCTGCATCGGGCTATAGGAGTCACTGTAGTTTTTTTTTGTAAGATACCTTAATAATAGCATTTGCCTATGGCACCTAAAATTTTTAATAAATTCCCAGAGTAATTCAAAACTCGGAACACAAATCTATTTAAGCACTAATTAACTTTATTGTTAAAACAAAATGCGCCCTTTTGCCCTTATTGACTTTTAAAAAGACTAACTATAAATCAAGAGGTGAATAATTCCTAATAATATAATATAATACTCGTATAATGTTATTGGTTTCTTTTTTCTTGATGAACGATGTAAATATTGACATACCTGTTTGTATTAAACGTAACATTTTATAACAATATCGATGTATCTCTACATTATACAATTTTTTACTGATTTTTTTTGACATGAACTATGACATTGACTGTTATTGACCTTTCCTGAATAATAATAACATGTGTAACTGGGTAAGTAATAACTTAACTTTTAATATTTGTACGCCGAAAGGCAAGACATGTAGAACCAACAAATAACATCTGCAAGCAACACTACTCATGTCTGTCAAATAAAAAATATTGTTATCTTTATCTTTGCCGACAGGATCCCCCAATGTCTGAAAGCCAGGGAGACGAGGGTGCGGGATTCATCTTTCTACCTCAGACTTGTTACATTTTTCAAGAACAAATGTAGTGCGTCTTATAATGAGCGAATGAAAACAATAAGTTTTAAAAATATATGTTTCTCTCTTAAACAAATACACACATCAAACACACACACACACACACACACACACACACACACACACACACTTGATTTATGTCTAGCATTGAAAGCACACTCCTAAGTGCACGTGGATCGATTTGTTTGTTTTTGTAACTTGTTTGTTTGTTTGCTTTAATGTATTCTAAGGACAAAGAGAGAGCGGTTACTCCTATCATAAGCATAACCTGCTCAACGGGAGCTTCCTATACTAAACATGTATGTGTCATTTATAATTATATTTAAATAAATTATATCATTAAATTATATTACAATAGCAATCTATACACACAGATACATTACTATACCTAGTCCGAGTGTACCTGTATTGTACCTCGCGGACAGAAAGCAGATAGATCACGCGGGACGAGCGTTCACGACGTGTTACCGTTAGGGGCTGGCTGCGGCATGGGCGGAAGCGATTTTGGATGCGAAAGCTCATGCAAAAAGCTTTGCTGTCAGATTTTAAAAAATATATATAAAAGTATTGATTATGTATCAAATTCTTTTATAGTAAGATATACGTCCTTCCTATAGGACAAAGTAGAGCTATTAAATAATTATGAAAAAAGATGACATGTTAAAGTCTGTAATACTGGAATGCATTTTAAATACTACAATAATTCAGTTCCTTTGAATTCATACCTGCTATATTTAATTACTTAATTTACATTACATAGAAGATGAAGGTTAACTTTCTAAGTGTTGACTTTTGACCATGTAAAGATTAAACATTGTTATTGAAAATGATTTTTGGAAATATATCAAAGTTTTTGGCACATTTGTATGATATGGTATTCCAAAAATAGCGCCTATTTTTAAAGAACTTTAAACCCACTGAGACTCCATATACACAAGACGTATGTGTGCTACCTATGTAAAACCCTTTGTTTGTGGTGGCTGATTATACAACATATGGAAAAATACTCGTTTTATTTACCATCGATCCCATGATCGATAACACGATCTTCCTCCAAAAAACACAGCAGAAAACAGCGGGACTGTTTTCCCGTAACTCAGACCGGCGCGCCACAATCGATGAGTTTATCTATTATTACATGTCCTTTCCTTTCTATTTTGAAAGTGCTCATCTTTACATAACGGAGACGTCGTCAATGCGATGCAGTTATAATTTTTATGCCTCTAATGGGGCTCGGACGTGAGGTCGTTTGTTTTATATTGCTTTTTGCTATTTCCGGCTCTTGGGTTCCGTGATAGGATAATAAAACGCTATAAATAAAAATATTTATATTAATAAATATTAAAAGCAGATATTAATATTGGATTACAATTATTTATGGGTTACAAATCAGCGAATGAGATTTAATTTGTATAGGGTAAGATTTCTGCCACTGAAAGATTCCAAAATGTTTTTATTGTGTATTGTCAAATGTATCGTTTCAGCATCGCGATTCACGCAATGAACAGATTTAATTTAGCATCGATGCAGTCGGGCGTTAGCATCGTCACTGCATCGCTGCTAAAAGTCGCAATGGAATAAATAAATAAATATTAGACACCAATTAAATTGCTCTGATCCCAAAATCAGTAGCTAATTGGACTTATATTATGAAAATCAGACACAACGGTGGTACCACAATACCAAGACCCGAGACAATATAGAAAATTTTGTTTTCTATATTGACCTGACCGGGAATCGAACCCTTATCTAGCTAGCTTAGCTACTACACCGCGGAGATCTTCAAGTGTGTAAAGGGTTTTAAAATTAACAAGAGTTAAAAAAAAACTAGCTAAAAAAGACGTTCTCCGTAATGTTCGGAATTCAACCATAAAGATGCCTCGAGACACACTTGACTAGTGTTTTGATGGACTAGAAACTAATATCTATTAAGATTCAATTACGTAAGTAATACTTTATGATGCAAATTTACCGAAAACCGCAAAACAAACCCAATTGGTGACCCCAGAAACTACATTTTCACTTAAAAGTTTTAACTTCCGATGTAAGACACTTAAAAGCTTTATAACCTTAGATGATTAAACACCATTTATGCTATCAAACTTAATAAATGTATTTGTTTATCATTAGTAAACTAGTGAATTAAAAATAATTGGTACTTGAATTTAAGTATGTTTTAAATGACATGCTAAAACACGGAACCATTACAGTTTAGAAGACCTTGATCTTTGCTAGTAATTATTTGGGACACTAGTAATTTACTAGAACAGAATGCCAAATTCAGTACCTAGTTGAATCACGTCACGAAAATTGTAACATTTTTAACATCAACAAACCTTGATTTGAGCTTGAGAATAGAATCGATAGTTGATTGAACGCGCATAATATTGTCAAAATATCAATATGGTTATTAACTGTAATTAAAAAGTAAAAAAATAATATACAAAATAATAAATAATACTAAAAAAGGTTAATTATACTTGTTTAGATTAATAATTCGTGAGTCAAAAAGCGATTTCACGATGTTTTTTTGGATTAAATTGACAATTAATAATCTTAAGAGTTAAGCTAATCATTTGATTTTAGCTACAACTGTAGTATTTGTCATAAAACATAATTAATGCTGCTGTTTTATTCAACTGCTCATAAAAAAACTGTAAATTGATTGATTGGTATAAAATAAAAATTAATAAACTTTTGGGACTTTGAGTCAACTAAAGTCACTTTTGTGTCCAACTGTACTTTAATCCATTTACACGATCTCGACATTTTATACGAGACGAGTTTTAAATCGCATCCTTATCTGAAATGTCAAAAATCATACGGTCTGTGCGCTCCAAGATCATACAGTCACTTCTTGTTACATTTGCCAATGATTTTCAGCTGAATTTAATGGCTGGCTGCCAAAAATCACACGGCGGTACTGTGGACTAGCTATCGCAGAAAGCCTGGAATGCCTGGCTGCGCATGAAATATGATGACGGGTTCAGGGTTATGTTGGGTCTTCCTTGCTACTGAAGCGTGTCCGCGACGTTCGCACAACACAAGACTGACGATTTCTACGCGATCATTCATCCGCAAGAAAACGAGCTCGGTCCTAAACAGGATCTGGGGACAATTCTCATGCAATTCGAACATGAAAAAAGTTCACCGATCTAAATTTCTTTGTCGAAGAAAAAGTTTCGGATTTCTCAGGGTCCCGATTTTCTTGCAGGTATTTAGATTTTATTCGTTTGATAGTTTTTTTGACGTGTAGATATTTTACATGATTTTTAGATGAAACGGTTAAACTCGCAATCGAATTACCACACGAAAAAAGTTCGATTGCCGCCAGAATCAGCCTCCTGCTCTAATCCCAACAGAATCCTGATAGCGCTAGCAAATAAGTTCGATACATCAATGCCGACATTTAATTTCAGTATTGGTGTATCGAAATTATGGTTTTAAAAATTAAGATTATTTTGGTTTATCGTCGTTTCTGTTACACTACCTTTTGTTGGCAAAATAAATTAACTTTTATTATTTATAATTTTTAACCGACTTCAAAAAAGGAGGAGGTTATCAATTCGACTGTATGTTTTTTTTTGTATGTAGTTACCTCATATCTCAGTCGTTTGTCGACCGAATCAAAAAAATTTTTCGCCTACTTAGAGTGTGTACCTTCTAGTTGGTCCCATTTTTTCCATTTTGGGATCTGATGATGGGATCTTGGTGTAATCGAGGGAAACCCTCAAATTTTAAAGGCAGGTATAGTGTTTCTTTACTAGAATCTTAATGTTGACGTGTTGTTACGTCTGATAGTCAACATCTTGTGGGGCTGAGCTGATGGTGGAACTCCTTAACGCTCAGGAGTTCAGTAATTATTATGACGGAACTTATGATAGGTAATTTGTAGCTTCTTAAAAAATAGAATCATAAGGTGCAACTCCCCCCCCCCCCCCTTCTCTTATGTAATCACTAAAAATGAAATAAAATAAACTTTTAAAAAAAGTAAAAACCGACTTCAAAACCAAAATGCACTAAAAAGTCTTAAATAAACTCTTCACCATTGAAAGGAAAGGAATTCGTTTTAGGCAAACAATTTCTTTTTGGAGTCGGTGCCATCACTTTGACCATCAAGCATCAACTATCACACACCGACTCCAAAAAGAAATTTAGTGCATTTTGGTTTTGAAGTCGGTTTTTTATTTAATGCGGGCAGCGGATGTTTCATAGAAAATAATTCGACTTTTATTTATCACATTAACCTTTTGTCAGCTCACGCGTAGGCACTGTCTACTAACCAAAACCACAATTTACATAGGACTCTACAACTTAGATACTTTGCCCAGAACTTTATTTGAAAGTTCTTTTAGTTTATTATACTTACACAGTAAAGGTCCCCCGAGACTGCGTTCGCACGTTTTTAGTCTGTTCTCTCCCCTCCCGTGTCGCAGCATAATGTTTTATAGCCTAAAGCCTTCCTCGATAAATAAGCTATCCAAAACAAAGAATATTTTTCAAATCGGTCCAGTAGTTCCTGAGATAACTGCGCGGTCAAACAAAAAAACTCTTCAGCTTTATAATATTAGTATAGATTTAGCCATAGATGTAAAAGCTATATAACACGCCAAATGTCATTTTAAATAATATGTAGCTACTAGGAGCAACAATCGTTTGCAAAATGTGTTTGTCTTATAATAATGTAAGTACCTATATTTGCGTATGAGAGCTTTTATAAGTGTCAAGGCTGTATGCAACTAAATGTGGTTTATTTAGTTGTTTTTGCTGTCTGTAATAATAATGTGATGTACACAAAAACAGAAGAAGAAACAATCTTCTATTGGTACATACTAATTTTGTATGGAAGTGAAAGGTTAAAGAAAAATCTACGTACCGGCGATCATGAAAATTAACCTACATTGCTACTATATTTATTTTTTTAAATCTCAATTACAAGGGTTTTTTGTCACATACCACAATTATCATTATTTGTACCTTACCTAGAAGATGTTATCAAACTGCACATCTTGTAAAACTAGAAACCAACTTAGTTATACCACGAATTTATCAATCTCATATGTTTTTTTTAAATTTATTAACCAGTATGAAAGACCAATTTATAAAATTCGATTAACATTTATGTTAAAGTTATAACTTTTTAAAACTACTTCGGTTTGAAGTAAAGCTCAGTAGTTTTCACAATGAAAAATACTAATTTAATTTATTGAAACATAATTTACCTACTGATAAGGTGCTTAAAAACCGGCCAAGTGCGAGTCGGATTCGCGCACTGAGGGTTCCTTGCCAATTTTATATAAATTAAGGATCTACATACTTTTACTTAGCCAATATACCACAATATTTTGTGGACAGAAAACATTACTTTGTTTTTCATAATATTTGTGTCAAGGACGAAAGGATATTTGTAAAAAATATGCTATATCTCAAAAACTACTATTTCGAACTCGTTCAAAAATAACTTTCAAGTAATTGTTGAGATCTACGTCATGTATTTCTTAGGGTTCCGAAGCTGAATGGCAAAAAACGGAACCCTTATAGTTTCGTCAAGTCTGTCTGTCTGTCTGTCGGTCTGTCTTTCTGTCCGTCCGTCCGTACCTATGTCACAGCCACTTTAGTAACTATAAGCATCACACTGTTAAAATTATTAGGAAGATGTATCCTGTTAACCGCTTCACGATTCTTATACAAAAAATAATGATATTTAAGGGCTCCCATACATAAAACTAAAACCGATTTTTTTTTTAGTTAAACCTATGCGTGTAGGGTGTTTATAGATAGGTCTTTTAAAATGACTTTGAGGTTCTTAAAACGATTTTCTCTAAAAGTCTAACGTTTGCGAGACAGACGCTTCCAAAGTGGTAAAATGGGCCCTTTAACTTCTAAACTCAGCAAGTGTAAATATTGAAAAAATATGTAATGTAGATCTTAACAAATACTTTAAACGACAATTGGTTTAGGCGGGATCGAACCAGTAGTTTTTGAGATATAGCACTTTTTCAACAACCGCAAACATAACTTTGTTCTTCATACAAACAATATGAAAAACAAAGTTATATTTTTGTCAACAAAACATTCGGGTATTTTAGCTTATTGGAAGTAAGTGGATTCCTAATTCAGTTGGCACGGAACCCTCAGTGGGCGAGTCCGACTCGCACTTAGCCGGTTTAGAAAAAAAACTATATTAGTCCTAACGTGGAAGAGGGTGGGAGGAGGACGCCCATTTCACCACTTTGAAAGCATCTATCAAAGCAATAGCAATGGCTTTATGTCTAACCCTTCATTGTCACTGCCATTCGACTTTGGAATGGGCTTCCAAAAGTGATCAAAAATCTACTTCCAAATTAACTTTCAAGGTGGCTTTGCAAATCCTTTACGGAGACGACCTCTCTGACTTGTCTCATTGATATGAAATTCCTTTATGTGTAGGTACCATATATTTATAAATATGTGTATGTTTTAATATATTTTTCTTGATAATATTGATAAGCAGTATGTATGTTTATATCATCGTATAATACTCATCTTTATCGCTGTACTCTTAACTCTTGCCTTTCCAGAGGCAACTATATACTTTATTTGCACCGCCTGTATTTTCTCTGTTCAGACCTATGTTTTACTGGTAGAAAATGCTTTTGGAATTGAGTCTGCCATTACAAAATAATGTTTTGTGCATGACGTTTTAAATACCTAAATAATTTAAAGTTCTCACTCTAAGTATCTGTAAAAAATCTTCAAAACAAAACTGTATGTCTCTTACATAACCGCAAAGATGAAACGGTATTATTTGTTTCGGTTATCCGTGTGTCCGTATTATATTGGCTAGGTATTGTATTGTGTTTCGTTAAGGATCAATAACTGCGCCATTTTTGGGGGGAAAGCGAGATGATTTAGATTCGAAATCGATATTTATAGCGTTGTTCTATTGTGAGCTTTGCAGTTTTCATGTCTGACATGTGAACTGATATTGTTTAACAAGATCATCTGATTGTTTGAGTCGTGATGTAAGATGATAAAGAGAGTGTTTTGTGCTGCATCGGTATGCACCTAGGACAGTTTTTAAATGAAAGACTTTTGCACGAATTTGGTGTACAGGTAATAAGTGTAATTTAGTGTTACGTTAGATCATGTTGAATGATAGGTATGGGTGCAGTGAAATGGCTACTGAAGAAAGCAGTCACAGTTATGTCTCCAAGACTATTTGGGATTAATAATTAGTAATATAGTCGTCAATTTTATACGGATTGGATATATAAACGGCCATATTACCCTAGTAAAGAGTGCCTATTAGTTAATGTATGTAATGTATTGTTTAATGCTTCAACACCCGAGCGGTTGCAGGCAACCGCATAACAATAGAATTTGCATTGTGTCTCGTTCACATACGCTTGAGGGATTAAGAGAAAAAAATATATGAAATCGTACTTAGCATTCTCGCTGGTTTTTTCGCTTGTTTTAAGTTTACTTATTTTTATTATGCAAGAAATATAGTCTCTAACCTAATAGGTAAATACTATTTCTTAAGTACACTTTTTTATCATAGTTTTAATTTCCTTTTATCTGCAATGAATTTATAATTGGTCCTATCGAATACTCCGAAGATCGACAAAGAAACAACCCAATAATCGTAACCCAATGAAGAAATCAGAGACATCATGCTGCATCACTGAGCATTGATTAAAGAGTGAAATGGAACGTAATTGGCTACCGTTCCATTCAATTCCACTACTTGTGAGCTCGTTGTGCTTTCGTAATTATTACAAGATCTACATCGGCACAAAGAAGAGCAAACATACAATGTGCATGATTGGAATAGCTAGTTATTACGGTGTGGTAATCTTTGTGATCCATTTTCTATTAACTAGGTACCTAGTGTAAGCGTGGAACGGAGCGGGCGATCTGTCACTTGGCCAAAGTGCAGTGTCCCAGGCCGTGAACTTCGGACCTGTCAGAAAAAGGTTGAAGTTGACGAGTCTCGACATTTTTTCGCGGCGTTTCGGACAGTAGCATCGGGTACCATTGTTTTGTTAATAAACTTTATTTGAATATCGTTTGTTCACTAGGAACGTTGCAGCCCGCAGGAGAGGACTATGATTTATTAAAATAGGTACATGCATGACCCGTTTATGATGTTCATTGAAATTTCCTTGAATCACTAATCGATATTTATTAATTCAGTATTTATTTGTAAATATTGGCTAATTAATGATTATGTACTAATAACTAGCATTTAAGTCAAAATCTGAGCTTGCATCGAGATCATGGCAGCCGAGGCATGTTAATGTGGTTAAAGAAGGTACCTTGTTTAAAATGGTGAGTTTTAAACTTAATATTGAAATTAGTAATTACAATTTTGTATGGGTCGAAATGACATTATTCGTTTAGTTTCAGCTTTATTATTCAAAACGTTCGCAATTATAACGAACTGCTGGTCAAATACGTTACCGCTCTGTCGACTATTACCATAGTTATTTAACGTTTCCTAGATCGTCTCATCCAAATGACTTAACACCTACAAAATAGCGATTCCCGCGCCCCAAACTGTTTTATCTTCGCCGCAGTGCGTTATATAACTATAATTATGATCGTGAGACCCATTGTGATGGTGATTAAATTATTAGGACAACCAGCGTCAAGACGGGAAAACTGACTAGTGATGTGACTCTAGTTTGTTTTTAGAGTTTGCTGCATCTGTTGTGATTTTATTTTTAGTTTAAATAATAATGACGAAAAAATACTGCGTCACTACAGAGAAGACTGCGAGCAAGTGCCAACACCATTCTGAAGACGTTGTCTGAAAATTTTGGCAGTCCCTTTTTCAGGTACTGCAATCGCATAATGACGGCATAGTCATGTAATTGCCCTGTGCCGCTTGTGCCTACTAACATACTATGGATGTATGATCTGAAATAAAGAGTTTTTTTATTTATATAATTTAATTATATATGCACCAGGCAACACTCCAATGGTCTTGGTTTCGAACTAAATAATTTTCTTCCTTGTGCTACGAATACCAGACAACGATTATGACGACGGTGTTTCCCATAAATACTTAAATACATATAAACACATGACTTAGGTACAAATGTTCGTGCTAATAAGTTAAAAAAAATCTCTTGAGGGATTCGAACCCGCGACCACTTGCATAGTAGTCAGAATCACTAACCACGACACTAAAAATGTGTCGTCAAAATGTCATGTACACTAGAAAACAGATAAAATAGTTAAATATTCATATCTATTATATGTGCAAAGAACTAACTAATGTTATAGGTACTCGTATGCAGTAATAAATGTAACCGGTACATTATGCATGGTACGACTAAACTCATAAGGGTTAATAAGAAAATTAAAAATATTTTAACCAATAATATCTGTATGATAAGTCGTGCCAAAGCTCAGGAGAAAATTCATATACGAAAAAAGTTCACCGATCGAATTTTCTTTGTCGAAGAAAATAGTTTTTGATGTCTCTTCTATGTATTTCGATTTTGTTCGTGCGATGTTTTTTATGTGTAGATATTTTACTCGATTTTTTAGGAAAACGGTTAAACTCGCAAACGAATTACCACAAGAAAAAAGGTTCGATTGGCACGAGAATCGGCCTCCGGTCCAATTTACCGAGCAGAAAATTTATTTTACAATTATACTCGAGTACGTTACTAAGCACATCACTAGCGAACAGTTCTCCGCATTTCAGGTCACTATGAATGCTGGTATGTAGTCCGAGTAATACCGATGTTACGCTAACAACTACGCAAATTAGTCGTCTCACTGTGTCATTGTTATGTCTACCATCTGTTGTACCAATGTTCGAAGGTTTTTCGGGAAAAGTGATCATGTAACGCAGCTGTTTTAAAAATAGTGTGGTGACCTTAATTTCTGTTAAAAGGATTTGTGACGTATCTTATGGTAAATGACCCGGTGGATTATGACAAGCGGAATGTGCTATGTTTAAAAACCGGCCTAGTGCGAGTAAGACTCGCGCACTGAGGGTTCCGTGCCAACTTTAACTGAATTAGAATCCACTTACTTCTACTTAAGCAAAATACAATAATATTTGTTGACAGCACATTTAACTTTGTTTTTTATAGGCTTTGTATGAAGAACAAAGTTGTGTTTGCGGTTGTTGAAAATGTGATAAATCTCAAAAACTACTGGTTCGATCCCGTCCAAACTAATTTTCGTTGAAAGTATTTATTAGGATCTATATTACATATTTTTGCACATTTGCTTAGTTTATGGATGACTTTGGAAGGGTCTATCTATCAAACATAACACTTAAATAGAAAATGGATCTTGAAACCTCTATGTCATTTTAGAAGACCTATCCATAGACACCACACACGGTTGGAAAACGTTTTAAGTTTCATTCAAGTATGGGATAATATATTTTTATATTAATATTAAATTATTATTATTTATTTGTTGAATAAGAACCGTAAAGCGGTTAACAGGATACATCTTCCTACCAAATTTCAACAGTGTGATGCTTATAGTTACAGAATTAAGAGGCTGTGCCATACGCACGGACAGACAGACAGACTTGACGAAACTATTAGGGTTCCGTTTTTTGCCATCCGGTTACGGAACCCCTTAAAACGGATTAAATTGTTTGGGTAACTTATATGGTAGAGTATACGAACGTAAATGTAATAAAAGCAACTGGTTATAATCACAATATTGTAAATGTTTTAAAGAGTCTGTAGTCTGTGGTTTCCTATACTTTCATTCTTAAAAAAAAACAGTTTTTAATATGCTTCCACCGAATCGTATATTCAACAGTACTTATACCGAAAACCGGCCAAGTGCGAGTCGGGCTCGCGCACTGAGGGTTCCGTGCCAACTTTAACTAAATTAGGGTATCCACTTACTTCCACTTAGTAAATACCACAATATTTTGTTGACAGCAAATATAACTTTGTTTTTCATAGTGTTTGTATGAAGTACAAAGTTATGTTTGCGGTTGTTGAACATGTGCTATATCTCAAAAACTTCTCGTTTGATCCCGTCCAAACCAATTATCGTTGAAAGTATTTGTTAAGATCTACATTATATATTTTTTTCAAAATTTACACTCGCTTAGTTTAGAAGTTAGATGGGGGGACGCCCATTTTTCCACTTTGGAAGCGTCTAACTTTGAAACGTTAGACTTTAAAATTTAATAATTTTAGGAACCTCTATGTTATTTTAAAAGACCTATCTATAGACACCCCACACGCACAGGTTTGACAAAAAAAATTTTTTGGTTTTAGTTTCATGTATAGGAGCCCCCCCTTAAATGTCATTATTTTTTATTTTTTGTATGAGGATCGTGAAGCGGTTAACAGGATACACATTCCTACCAAATTTCAACAGTGTGATGCTTATAGTTACAGAATAAAATGGCTGTGACATACGGACGGACAGACAGACAGACAGACAGACTTGACGAAACTATAAGGGTTCCGTTTTTTGCCATTCGGCTACGGAACCCTAATACCGAATATTAGGCAAAAGTATTCGGGTACAGACGAGATTGTTTCGAGCTCTACTGCATTTTTTTCTGCATTTTGAGGAAGTGTACTTTCTTAAAACACAGAACAATTTGTATATCTGCACCATAACCATCCTCTTCTAAATTTTGATAATGAAAATAATTCATACACATTAAAAATCGTATTTTTTTTAATACAGCAGATTATTACGTATCCGTTTTATAAATCAATTTGTATTTAAATGATTATATAAGAAATGAAAACTTTACCCTTATATGTATACCAACATTCTGTAACGAATACATAGAAATGTTTAACTTTTCTAATACCACTTTTTCAAGACGATTAGGTATTTTGCAGTGTTATGAAGATGAACTAATGACTAATTAAATGATTATAAGAGAAATGAAATCATTAATGTATACGTAGTGGATCGTTTTATTTTCATTTTTCTAATTATCTCACTATTATAACGAAATACATTTCTTCAATATTCGGTATTCGACTAAGATGTTTTGTATTCGGCCGAATAATAAGCAATATATTCGGTATTCTGCCAAATATAATAAATACAGCCGAATCGGCCGAATACCAAATAGTAACCGAATATTCGTTGCAAGTCTAGTTTTTCTTATTTTTTTCTTATTTTCCTTATAAATCTTAACCTACGCCAATTTACTTGCGTCATGGAACGTAAACAAGCGAGTTCGTTGAACCGTTCATAAAAGGCGATTATTAAATAACATGAACCAGTTCCAACCGGTAGCGAATGGCGAAAATGGCGGATGCCAAGGTCAGGATCAGCTGATCAGTTGCAAGGACTGTTTACGATGGTTTCCCTGATGTATTGTAGTGAAAGTTGATTGTAAGATCTTGGGAAAATCTTGTTAAAGATCAGTTAAGTTTCTTTTTAGGACCGAAAGAGTTTTGCTTGTGGTTTTTTCTTCTTGAAAACTTTATGATTTTAGCATTTGACGACCCCCGTCTCCGTCCGATGGGATTGTGGCTAAACATGCTGGGTTTCAAGACATCGCCGCTCCGAGCTCTTGGTTTTGATTCCCGGTCGGGTCAATGTAGAAATAATAATTTCTTATATTGTCGTGGGTCTGGGTGTTGGGGTACCACTGTTGTGTCTGATTACCATAACACAAGTGCATTGGCTTCTTACTTTGGGATCAGAGCAATGTATGTTATTGAGAATAAACATTTTAAACCTATGTACGAGTATGTTATTGGTTTCCAAAAAAGAGGTCAGGTCAATAAAAAAATGCGCATATCTGAAGCACATTTCAAGAGTTAGTTCAGGGAATTATCCAAGTTATGATGATATATTGTTAAAATTATATTTAGGTTTATAGGTAGGTAGGTACGTCTTTCTACTACCTTATATACCTACGTAAAATGGGTTATCACGACCATGTAAAATGGGGTCTTGTTCTAGGATTTGTTATATTTACAACTCCCTTATTAGTATAAGTAACTAATAGCAGAATGAGCCTTAACCGGAATGTTATTACATAGCGGTCCCCCGTGACTTCGTCCGCGCGTTTTGAGTTTGCTCCCTCTCCTCCAGTAGACAGCACATCAGGTTAACCACTTCTGTTGCAAACTAGCCCTTATTACAACGGAATAAGATACCGCAGTGTTAACTTTGACGTGCTGTTGTCCGTTCTTCTTTACTCGATAAATAAGCTATCCAAAACAAAAATATTTTTTCAAATCGGTCCAGTAGTTCCTGTGATTAGCGCGTTCAAACAAACAAACAAACTCTTTAGCTTTATGATATTAGTAGGTATAGATAACTCTTACATTGATGATCTACATCTCTTACAAAATCATTATTGAACCCTAATACCCAATCAAAATAACTTACCTTACAAACAGCGAAGAACGCTTGCAATGATGACATCTATCTACAGATAACTAACTCAATCGCCCAACTAATTCACTATCATGTTACAATAAGTAGGAACGTTTCAAAGTTACAAACTGAAATGCGACCACATCCGTTCTTGCGTAAGTTTTATTAAATTGAACCCTATTATTATTAGACATAAGGGTCAACGTGGACAGATTCGGTAACGTTGATGGCTGTACGACATGGGAAGATGGCCTTTGCAACATCTGAGTTGGCTATCGTATCTGCAAAGCTTTGAGTACCGTTGGCAGATAAAATAGAACATTTTATTTTTACCGAGTTAAAAAAGTAGGTAATCAATTCAATATGTATGTATGTGATATCGTTAGAATTTGATAATATTTGAGTATGTTGATCTATTAAGGCTTCCAAACACATGTGCCAAATTTCGTGAGTGTACATACACTCTGTTTGTTTGTTAGTTTGTCCACGGATTTCTCAAAAACGAGAAGTCATAGCAAGATGATTTTTTTGTTATGTTCAATCAAGTATATTTTAACTAAGGGTACTGTGTAAGTTTCATCAGTTCTGTAGTTTTATTTAAATATGGGTAATAACAAAGAATCATAACATAAGAAATAATTTAATAATAAAACCACCTTCAAAAAACTGACTAACAAGCTCAAAATAACACATTTGCCATCTATTTAGAAGAAACAAATTCATTTGGAGTTGGTGCATGATCTCAAGCTTACGTTCCTACGCACATCATGCACAAATTAATTTGTTTCTTCTACGAGTAACAAAGGCTAAATGTGTTATTTTGAGATTTTAAGTCCGAATTTTAATGGCAGTTTTTTTATGTAGAGCCTAGAATAAGTGCGAGCATAAGCTTCTGTAGTAATTGGTAAAAGCAAATGTACAAACTATAGAGGTTAACGCCGCCTTACCACTTTAAGAGCCAAAATCGCTTGCATGTCGCGACGTCAAGCGGCAGAAACCTCAACAGTACCAGTACAGTAAAATTTTTATTTATTCTAAAATTGGCTGAATATTATTAAAGTTTCTAAAAGCGTACCAAAAATTTCAAAAAAATGTGAGTCTCGAATAAATAATTTCGTGGAAAGGTATAGGTAACGTGCTAAGTATAATGTCCATCAAACAATTATGAAAAAAAATGTATATCTGTGAAGTATCGTGTACACATTATGTAAAGTTACGTTGTTCGCCACTGTTAACTAGATTATACGCGTTAATTTATTAATCACACACTAAAAAGCTATGAATAAGTTACTATTGTGCGATAAAAACAACTCACAAACTAGAGTATGAAATAACGGCTCATGTTCACTCAAGTAACAGTCTATTAAATTAAATAGTACTGTAAGGAAGACTTCGTATAATATTTAATAAACCGTGAATTGCGCATAATAACATAGTTCCCACATTAATAAAACTTATTATCTCTACGCGTTTTACTCAGAAGGAAAGCATAATTGTTATTTTATGCTAATAAGAGCTATTATATCATATTGACATTACTGATGTATTTTATAGTTCTTTTGATTAGATCTTTAGCAAGAAAATATTTCAAGTAATTGTTATGATATGGTTACGTAAATTTATCACAGTTAATTTCCTGAAAAACGACGCCTATTGAAAACTCTTTAAATTAAAATAAAGTTGCGGCGATCTTAATTTATCATCATTTTTCTGTTAACAACTACGTAGATCAAGACGCAAATACTATTTATTTCATGCATAAATTAAGTATTATGTCATAGTGAGATTTTATGACCAAATATCCTGAAAATGGTATAAAACGTTCGAAATATTATTATAAACGTGAAACATGTCAACTCTGACTACACTTCATATTATTCCAACATTATATTTAGTAAATCCCTACCTTTGTATGGTATACAATTTCATTTATTAATAACGATTTGTGTTTCGGAAGAAAACAATCGATTCGACTATGAAGCGATTTCATTATTTTCTGAGGTTTGAAAACACTTTTTTGCTGTCGCTACAAACGACTGCGCCGTATGTGCCCTTGAACTTTCAAATTGCGGTGTGGAGTAGGCAAGTACTGCACACAAAACACAATCACACACTCAGTCACAATGGAGAAACATAAATGACAAAAAGCTTCCAAATTTAACCTTACATGGTCACTAACATCGTGACCATGGCACTACACAACAGTGCTGAAATATCAGGAGCTCAATAAAAATAAGGTAAATGGAAGCAATCCCGTTACAATATAGGTATTCTTGCGTCCAAACATTATTCAATAACTTAATAATTATATTTACTTATAACATAGGGAAGTTTCCCATTAAAATTGGTTAAAACCTATAACATTGGCTAATAATTAAGATTTTGAAAAATACTACTATTTTATTTATTATCATTATTTTATTGGACACCAATCACATACATTGCTCTGATTCCAAAGTAAGTAGCTAATGCACTTGTGTTATGGAAATCAGACACAACGGTGGTACCACAACACTTTATTTGTATCTCGACTTTATTGCACAAATAATGTTGTAAAAGGTGGGCTTAATGCTAAAAGCATTATCTGCCAGTCATACCTTTGACCATAGACGGGTGGTAATGGGTGCAGTAAAACAACTAAGTACTTTTCAACCATATGAAAAGTGACAAATCAGTCGTTTAGTTCAACGCTGTTCTGTAACAAGAGCCAAGAGCTGTATGGGGACAGGTACTTATCAAATTACGTAGCAAGTGTGTGGTTACTGTATCTGAGTGTATTGTGACCACAATATCTCACCGGTAGCCGCTTGTATGTGCAGCAGTCATTATCTCTCGTCGATGGATGGTAAAAACAAGAGCCTTGACAGAAATTCATAGTGACTAAATTGATGTAAGAGGATTTTCATGGTCTTCGTCAGTCTCGATTTTTGAGGTTATGTGTGATGTTTTCTATGTGTGTGCGAACCATTCAAGTTTAGCTGTAAGCAATCCAACAACTTTAACCTGCTAACAATGACCACTGCAGTGTTAAGTAATAATAGTTATCAAATGGCCGTATGGATCTTTAATAGACTCAAGGATGATATAAAGAAATAGCGGTCTTCCGCGACTTTGTCCTTGCATTTTGAGTTTGCTTCCTCCCCTCCCGTCGCAGCGAGATGTTTTATAGCCTAAAGCTTTCCTCGATAAATAAGCTATCCAACACAAATTTTTTTTTCAAATCGTTCCAGTAGTTTCTGAGATAAGCGCGTACAAATAAACAAAACAAACTCCTTAGCTTTATAGTATTTGTATGATTGCAAGTAAAAGCTTAACATTTAAATTCTGGGATAGTCAAGAGCGTTAGCATAATAAAACAACACTGAAATACTAATTATAATGCTAAAGACATTAGTTTAATGACACACATGTTTAATGCCGACCTTGCGAAGTAATTTACTATCTCGATGACATTTTGATTGACATGATTTCAGCTATGACAACATTGACAAGACATAGGCCGATTGTTTTTGTTACTCACGGGGTGTTTAATAAACACTAGTGTACGATTAATGCTGAATAGTTTGTAAATTTTTATGTTTGGGGTAAACAATATAGTTACTTTGCCAGTATACAAATATTTATCAATTAAATGACGGACTAACCATTTCAAGTGATATGACTGTCGTACTCTAAACATCTGCTTTATTTTGGCACTACTCAACCTTGGGGCTTTGCCTATGAGTTTCGGAGCAAATATACCTATATGAAAAAACTTTACAGTGTTAAGTTTTTAAATTAAAAATTAAACTAACAGGCATGTATGTAAGAAACAGCGACTTACGTTATTTACATACATCCTATATGTATCCTAACAAATATGACTCTTAGACGCCTGCGTAATACCTAGACCGGTTGATATTTTAAAACCTAGGTGGTTAATTATGCAACAGTATTTCCCTAAGGCTACTGGTTTTATACGTCGAGGAAGAGAACCGTATGGGTGATTAAATATAAAGCTTTTATGTACATGTTTATTTACATTACTTTGTAAATTGTTTGCATTTAATTTTCCCGAGCAAGTCAACAAGTAAATATATAAATATTTTTTTTTACGTAATCTTACAATCATTTGGTCAATAACCATGTTTTGTTATTATGATATAAACAAGTGAATATGATTGCAGAAAGTATGTTACTAACTCAGGGAAAACTCTTGAGGCAAAACCGCAAGGTACTGACTTACGTAAACTGTTCTTAGCGCGTATTAACCTACCTTCTTGTAGTTATACCGTTATTTTAAACAATGATACACAAATATTTAGGAATAAAGTAAATGTCCCAAATGAATACGTAACAAAATCTAGAGTTAACAGCCTTTTATTCTCTTAATTTGACGTGGGAATTATACTGTCATCATTCATTTCTCGTTGACATCTTTAGAAAGTGTCAAATAGTCGAAATATGACCAGAAAAATGTTAATAAGCGTTATCGTATTCGATCTGGGCACACGTCATTATATTTAGTTTCACAATGTACCCATTAATTGTGGTTATTTACATAAGACATGAACAAACAATGGTGTGGGAAGAAGCGGAGTGAGCGAAAAAGCGAATTTGTGTTTTAATTACAGCGTTGAAATAGTACGAACGATTTGAAGATAATGCACTTCCTATGATGTCAACCGTTCGGACCTAAGAAAGGAAATATTTTCAAGCGCAACGGATACTTGTTTATTTATTATAAGGCTGGGTTGAACTATTTATACTTTAATCTTACTATAACTATTACTCATTTAATTGCGTAATGAGATTGCCAGCAATTTGATATTAGTTATATCGTTTAACTTAAGTGTACTTAATAAGCAGTACCTACCTTGATTTCTTTAGTAATTTTTTTATAGGTTTATCATTTCGACAGGGTCTTCACCGCAAACTCAGCTCATATGAGGTGGCTTCGTCGTCAGTATAATTTCTCTAGAGAAACGACGTAAGCGCAGTGACCTCATATTGTTCACAAAATTGTTAACTTCTTTATCGACTCCCATCTTTTACTATCAACCATCAATTTTAACACTATTTACAGATCTCATAGCTCTAAATTATTTTTATCTCGAAGTTTACCAAAATACTATATCGTTATATAATCCCGTATCGCCTTTACAATGACATTGTGCGTACACAGCCCGACCTTGGTATATTTACTGCAAATCTAAATGTCTTTCGAAGGAGCGTTCGTAGCTAAGTTATAGTTTTCTTCTTCTTCTTCCTTTCCTTTTAAAAAAATCTTAACGTCAATTTATTCTCAGCTTATATCGTAAGATGTAACTGCTAGGATGCATTTTTGTTAGGTTACAATTTTAAGCTCTAGTTAAGTGTACTATATTAGTTATTAAGTGTAACCTGTTATGCGTCTTTATCCAATAAATAAAATAAAGTAAGAAAGGAAAACCATAATCGTAATAAAGTATCAAGTTTGATTACCTACTCAAGAATTCGTGATTACTTGTGTCTGTCTTATGATTGGTTAAAATTTTCTTAGACCCCTTACACACAAGCATCGATGCAGAAGCGCGACTGCATCGATGCAGAAGCGCGACTGCATCGATACTAACACGCGACTGCATCGATGCTAAAAGTCGCAGTGCGTAAGGGGTTTTAAATCAAATAAAACACTTACCGATCGTTTCACACAGTATCTTCTTCAGAATATGTTATTCAATGAAACCTGAAACAATAAGGATTATTTATAAGACTTATTTCTGGTAAATAATGAAGGTTTTTACTAGTCTCATTAATTCCGACACACATGCAATTAACTGAGCAAAAAGTTTTGATTTGATTTATTTAAACGCAGTCAACATGATCAAACAAACATTTTATGGGAGAAAAACTTTATTTATTTATTTAATTATGTATTCATGTATACTCGGTGTTATTACTCTACGTGATATAAGTGTATTATTAAAGTGTACTTATAAATCTGGTTATTCAGAAGGTAAAGAACTTTGAGGGCAGTTTGAAAGTTAAAGTAAGTAAATTATCTATACTAATATTTTAATTCTAAAGTTTTCTTTGGTTGAATGCGCTAATTAATCTCAAAAACTACTTGACCGATTTGAAAAAATATTTTTGTGTTGGATAGCTTATTTATCGAGGAAGGTTTTGGGATATATAACATCACGCTGCAACGGGACAGGAGGCAGCAAACCCAAAATGCGCGGACGAAGTCGCCGGGGACCGCTAGTGAATATTATAAAGCTGACGAGTTTGCTGGCGTGAACGCGCTTATCTCAAGTACTTCTAAACCGATTTGAAAAATCATTTTTGTGTTCAAACTTAAAAAAGCGCAGACAAAGTCTGGTCTCCCGCGACCTGGTCCTACACTACTATAAAAATATTAAGTTCAAAATCTTAGGTATATTCATTCTCGTATCGCAGTGGTAGCAGCGCTTTGGTAGTGATACCGAAGAAGTGAAGCAACCTTCGGCGCGGTCGTGTTTGGTTGGGTGACAATTCCGACCATATTAAGTGGCGTACATCACGAGCATCTCCGTGCTTCGGAAGGCACGTTCAGCCGTTGGTCCCGGCTAATATCGGTTGATATTAGTCGTTAAGCCTAGTCAGAGGCCTTATGGGCGGCTTGATAACATCTGACAGCAGGGTTAGTCGCTTGCCTTGCAAACACCCCTCCACAAATTCGCACTGAGCCCGCGTGGTGGAGTATGGCTCGAACTCATAGTTGAGGTAAGGCCTTTACCCAGCAGTGGGATGTTACAGGCTAACTTTACTTTTATATTCATTCGCTTTTATGTAGCAACGTAGGTGTACCACAGTGAAAAAATAAAAAGTAGTACACAAACGATCTCTTAGTTAAAGATAACTCATACGTCTATTTATAAGTATTAAAATGATTGATGAGATCGAATATATTGCGTCAATTTGAGCTACACCAAGACCCAAGTTGGGCAACGCCTATTGTCTTCACGATATTTGACTTGATCAGGATTGTTGAGGGGCGGGCATGACACTTGATCCGTTATTAGGAAATCATTGTTAGGAGGCAATTTGATAAATATTTCATATTAAATCCAATATGAAAACATTACATCAAGGAGACTAAACCAGATGAAATTGACGCTTATAAGAAACAAAACTCTAGAGTCTAGACTATTATATGCTACTCATTACTAAATATGAAAATATTTTTCATTTAATTTCGTTCCATAATATCTAGTTCTGAGATGGTAAGCGTTATCTTCAAAGTACTTCATACTAAATGACGTTCCATATACGACTATATAAGACTTTCTTGTAAAGGGCCATTAAATAAATATTTTCTTCTGATTGGAGGAATCTACTCTATAACATACCATTTATAATGATTCCTTGCTGAGACAATTGATATTCGAATATAACTTACTTCCTAAAAGGACCGAGGTTGTAAAGTACAGCTTGTTCGCTGTAAGAAGGAACTATTTGTTAACCCACGACTGCCAAGGGAGCTGGAGAAAGATAATAAAGAATGAGTTATGGCTTGCGAACCCTAGTTTGACAGCTAGGGGTGCCACAACAAATACCTAGTCTTGCCGTAAATATTGTCACATAGATTTTTTTTTAATGCAAATAATATTTATTACTTTTACAGTGTGTTAGTTTTATACATAAATATAAAACAATTTAAAATATAAAAAGCTTATTTGAAGTGGTCTCCATTGGCTGCAATACAGTCCTTTAAACGTTGAGGCCAGTTATCAATAGAAGCACGCACTCTTTCCATGGGAAAATTCTTCACTGCCAATCGTATGGATTGTTTTAGGGACTTCAAATTGTCATGGCGTAATTGAGCAAGCCGTACTCTCTAAAACTGACCATAAATCATAATCCAGCGGATTAAGATCGGGACTAGACGACAGCCAGACTTCAGCTCTGATGAAGTCCGAAACGCTCGCTTCTAACCAAGACTGCGTGACCGAGCTTTATGACCCGGCGCCGAGTCTTGTTGGAAAGACCATGCTTGGTTATTGAACATGGTGTTGTTAAGGGACTTAACTACCTTCTCAAGAATGGTATCTTGATATTGTGCCGATGTTTTGATTCCTTTTTCACAAAAATATGGCTCAGTCACTCCTTCATGGCTTACACCCCACCAAACCATCACTGAAGTCGGGTAATGCCGACGTTGCACTCTGCTGACTAATTGGGAAGTTTTCTTAGAGGTTTGAGCATAAATACGGTCATGTTAACTTTGACCACCTTTTTCGTACGAACACTACGTGGACGGCTAGATCTTTTTTTGTCACAAACAGAAGAGGTCTCATTGCACCTATTGATAGCCCGGTACACAAACATTTGTCTAATACCAAGCGTATGGAGAGTTTTAAAAATTGCATTTGGGTCCATATCATTTTTGTGTAATGCAAACACAGCGATTCGTTTCTCTTTATTACCCCACTACATTTTAATATCGCAAAATAAGTATTATAAAATGTATTGGCGCCAAAATAAGAAAACATAATGAGCAATCGTATAAAAATGACCATTCCAAATTCAAATGTAATATCTTTCATATTTTTAATTGTAACAGTATTTATGGCCAAAATGTGTACACTAAGTAATAATAATAATATTAAACACCAATCACATAATTGCTCTGATCCCAAAGTAAGTAGCTATAGCACTTGTGTTATGGAAACCAGAAATAACAGTGGTACCCACATTCAGACCCAAGACAATATAGAAAGTTATGATTTCTACATTGACCCGATCGGGAATCAAACCCGCTGGCGAAGACATCTTGAATCCCAGCGTGTTTAGCCACTACACCACGGGGGCCGTACAAATATCTATTAGAATTTATATTTCCAAGTAAGATTTACATTATCATTTTAATTAAAGTTAGTGTAAACTAGAATTAAGATGATTGTGTTTACTGCATAAGATAAATATCAAAAACTTTAGTCGTAGCCATCGGTATGTCAGAGGCTAACCTTCAATGTGTCGTCAATATTGAAACCATCACCGGATCCTTGGGGCACTCCCGTCGTAAGGAGGTATTAAAGTACCAATGCATTTTAATAAACTTATGTAGATTGAATTTTATAATAATACTAAGTCAGTGGAATGAGCCGATCTTAGCGTCAAGGTGACCAATGTTTTTGTTATAATTTGCGCGACTCATTAGGTGGCTAAAATAATAGCATTGATAGCTTATTGAAGCTTTTTTGGTACTAAACTTTTACATATGTATAATGTGCATAACTTGGTTCCTTCATCATGACGGTTACCGAATCACCTAAACCTCTGTCGGCCACGGGGCGTGGAATGGTTAATTTTCTTTATGTTTTTGACCCTTCCAGTACTATTTTTTATGTTGTCAACCCTAGTGAAAGCTCTCACGACCTCGCTTGGGTAACTATGAGTAGCCGATGGTAGTGTTTCGCAACTCTATCGGTCTATCGATCTGGGATCATCGATTGCAGCGCCCTATTTTTACCCGCCGTTTATGGCATTCCGTTATTATGACGCAGATTAGACCGAGATTTGACGAAACTTGACGTAGGTTACAGTCCGTTGCTATTTGTTTGTTCCTATTTATTTATTTATTAAAACCTTATTGCACTTATTCTCATTACAGTGAGTTGTACTCGACCGCTTAGAAAATGCAAGTTTAATTTATCATAGCCAATGTCAATAACCTGTCAAACTCAAATGTTTTTTCGTTTGGAAAAAAGATGAAGGCAAGCATTAAAGTGCGACATGGATCTTTTGACCAACGCCGAAAACGAGTACTATCACAGACATTTTGAAAAAACGGTTGCCAGGCCTAGCGTAGCCAAATCTTGCAGATACATGATTATACTCTTTCGCGGACAGTGAACGCCTATAGGCGTGATAACAATAAAAATTCTAATGTGTTTGGAATAATATTTGTAAAAGCGTTAAATGAGTCTTTGACTTTGCCATGTCTGGGTAAAAAATATTTGCTAGCAGCTTCCAAAACTACCTATACCAAGAAGATTGTTAGAATTTGCTACTCCCTGACAATGTCTTCTGTCAGCCAATGTCCTTGTCGCACTATATTTATCCATGTTAATGTTAACTATATAACTGTTGTTTTCAGATCGACAAATTGTTCAAAGGAATTTCGTTTATCCTTTCTCCTGATCTACGGTTGGCTATTATTGATGTCTATTTGTTTGCTTGCTTGCTGAGTAGTTACCAACTTATACATATGACGTGAAGTTTAGTTAGCAAAACAATATTTTAGTTAGCAAAACAATAACAGCGATTCCAAAATTAATTATTGTACGTTTACCTGTCACATTATGCCACGCGACATAGCATAAGTATAAAATTTTTAACCAACGAACACAGAGTAATGACTTCAATATTAGTATTTAGTTGTTTCGGGTTTTCTTCTGCGGTTGACAACGTTCATCATCAATTTCCCGTCAATAATTCATATCATGTCTGTTATTAGAGTAGTTACAACGTCATTCTATTAGTGTTGCAGGTAAATATTACCGTAAAATTATGAAAAATAGTTTTATGTTTTACCCTTGACAATTAAAAAAAGTTATACACCAATCACATTCATTACTCCGATTCCAAAATAAGTTGCTATGCACTTATGATATGGAAATCAGACACAATGGTGATACTCACCACAACACCTAGACCCGATAGATTTGTCAATTTTACAGCTACAAAAAGCTTCATGGTTCGTTTTACATTGAACATTTTGTGAATTTGTAATTATTTGGTAGGCAACTTTTAATTTCATGATTGTTTTTTACTATATCACCAAGCTTGTTTGGTTGAAAAGCCTCTTGACACAATGAATCGTTTCTTGTAAACACTAAAATCGTTGCATAGTGTGCCAAGCTGTCAGTTCCGGCTTCTGATATAATTGATGACTCTCGTTAGCGCATTATGAGGTGTCAAGGAGTTAGCGATTTGTGTTACGAGTTTGACTGATGGTCTGAATGTCTTCATGTTTATGTGCAGTACTAAAAATAAATCGACAAATACGTTGCTAAGCACAAACATCTAATTTGATACACAGACAAATATTAAATAATACTCTTTTTAGGGTTCCGTAGCCGAATGGCAAAAAAACGGAACCCTTATAGTTTCGTCAAGTCTGTCTGTCTGTCTGTCTGTCCGTCCGTATGTCACAGCCATTTTATTCTGTAACTATAAGCATCACACTGTTAAAATTTGGTAGGAGTATGTATCCTGTTAACCGCATTACGATTCTCATACAAAGTAAAAAATATGACATTTAAGGGGGGGCTCCCATACATGAAACTAAAACCAAAAAATTTTTTTTTAGTCAAACCTATACGTGTGGGGTGTCTAGATAGGTCTTTTAAAATGACACCGAGGTTCCTAAAACCATTTTCTTTTAAAGTCTAACGTTTCATATCTAGACACTTCCAAAGTGGTAAAATGGGCGTCCCCCCCATCTAACTTCTAAACTAAGCGAGTGTAAATTTTGAAAAAAAATATATAATGTAGATATTAACAAATACTTTCAACGAAAATTGGTTCGGACGGAATCTAACGAGAAGTTTTTGAGATATAGCACATTTTCAACAACCGCAAACATAACTTTGTACTTCATACAAACACTATAAAAAACAAAGTTATATTTGCTGTCCACAAAGTATTGTGGATTTCACTAAGTGGATTCCCAAATTCAGTTAAAGTTGGCACGGAACCCTCAGTGCGCGAGTCCGACTCGCACTTGGCCAGTTTTTTTCTACAAACATTTACTGCAAGAACGTGTGCCTCATAAGAGTAAGTACATTTTGCATAGAGCAGTCTGTTTGAGCTTAGTTTTTTACACTGCACAGTGATGCACTTTGTATGGGAGTGAGGGAAATAATAGATATATCAATAGATTTCGTTTATTTGTGTGTGAGTTTAATTTAAGTGCGGTTTTTTTGCGAGTCAATTGGTGAGATTAGTTAACCAATGATTACGAAGAAGGTTGCTGCAAGATGCACTTGAATGTAGTGTAATATTAGAAAGGTCATAGTTAAATCGATGTTACAAATTACCCAACAGCGGTCGGCAGGCAACGGAAATGGCGGAAACGACGAATGATCGTTACAATAGAGAAATTTGATACAAAATACAACTATTATTGGATACTGTATATAATAATATTTATATATTGAAATTTAAATACGTCTTTAGTTACACCGAATATGGATGTATTTATATAAAAAAAACACAAAATTGCACTCCGGGAGTGCCGGCAGAAGTAAAAATTGGATATCAACGTTGTGCATTTTTCATTTTTTGGAATAGTTAGGGAATAATTTTGAATGAATTGCTCTTATTATCAATATAAAAGTACTATCATTTTTGTGATAGAATACAATAATAAAAATAATAATAATAATAATACAATAATAATAAAAATAATAATAATAATAATAATAATAATATAATATTTTTATAGAATACAATATTTATTTATTGCGCTATCGTACACAAACATTACAATTTATATTATATTAAATTACATTAAAAAGTTTATCTCTCAGAAAAATCAACTTACATCCATAATTTCGCCAACCGTCTTACGGTTTTTCGATCAGCCCACGTGTCCTGACGCGAGTTTCACATTTTTCCCCCATCCCACAAAAGTGCTCAACGCCGCTAAAGAAGTTTTCACTTCAAAAAAGAGAAATTATTCCGAATATTTTCATTTTAAACGCCTAATCGTCGCAATTTTCTTTGAAATTTGTCTTGATTAATCTTCATCACGTTTAATTGCTTTTCATATTTCAAAATGGAGTGATTTTTCTGTAAACATTATAGCTCTTGGTTTACTTAAGAGTGTTGTTCTTTTGTTATATGCAGATGTGTAAGTTAAGAGGTGTTGGATTCCTTTTTCAAATTTGCCTTTTCTGTCATTGCACCAGTGTGCACCGTAGCGTTCGCATGCGGCAGCGAAGCGGCACGATACCGAGAAGAATGCATTCATTTATCACATCTAGATAGACGACCTCCGTGGTGTAGTGGTTAAGCACGCTAGTTTCAAGGCGTTGCCGCTTCGAAGTCCCTGGTTCGATTCCTGGCCGGGACAATATAGAAATCAAAATTTATTTATTGTCCCGGGTCTGGGTGTTGTGATTGGTACCACAACCCCAGACACCTTTGTGTCTGATTTCCATAACACAAGTGCTTTAGCTACTTACTTTGGGATCAGAGCAATGTATGTGATTGGTGTCCAATATATATATATTTTTTAAGTCTCGGAAAATGCGAATTTCGCATGCTACACGTAAATGTGTTGGTATACTAACGGCATAAAAGCTATATCAATATGACCGAGGCTGCCTTTAGTAGTAAACCTCTCTCGCACTCTAACCTCCTAAATACTGTCACGATTTATCCGAGGTTATGTCACATGGTAGCTCCATTGTCTTGACTATCGCCATATTGCAAGTTACCTAAATATTGCCGATTGTCACGTTATGAGTATAGTATAGTTTTATTTTATAGCCCTTTGTGGAGAATGGGTATTGGAAGGCGTCTGTTATGCAAAAGTTCAAATGATAGAGTGTGTTTTACGACATTGTTATGGTGTCAGATTATGTGTTTTGATTATTTAGATGTCGAGTCTTTACTATAAAGCTTATCAAATCAGCCTTGGTGATTCATAATAACTAACGATTGGGAAATGTGATCTTCTTCTTCTTATCGTGTCGATGGTAAAGCGACTTAAATTTGTTGTGCCCAGTAATGACGCGGATTGCCTTGTCGTTAGCACACATAAGGTCTTCTAGCAAGCACGAATCAGGGCACGCAGGACAAGACAGTAAATGGGACATGTTTTGTGGAGTGAACCCGCAAACACAGGACAGACAGTTCCGTCGGAAAATCCCCACTTGTACATAGAGTCCTTGCATCTACCCACTTGGGTCCGGAGTCTGTTAAGGGACCTCCAGGTGGCCCATGGCAGTTTGTGTCCTGCAGGCAATGTGATATGTTGGCAAATTTCAAAGATATTAATTAAAAATTTACATCAGTACCCAAGCTCATAAAGAAATGCAAAGCAACACACTTTTTTGAGATGTTTACACTTAGATAAATACACTGAAACAAGTTTAATAAAGTAAATATTTTAAACGGTGTCATACATTTTTAATAACTTTAATTATGGTTGCACCAACTCAACTATGTCATATCCAAGAAAACTGCAATTTTTTCGAATTATGAACAATTAAGAGGACTAGTTACCTAATATTTCTTAGTATGGGCATGTTTTGAAGCCTTTAATTGAGGTTGGCACATATACTAGTGTTATTATCGCAAATAAAGACTTACTCACTTACTTACTATTAATAAGCAAGATTTAATTATTTTAAAGACAAGGCATGTGACATGAATGTGACCTCTTGTTTTGATTAAGCCTAATAGAGGGTAGGAATGTAGTTATGCACAAAGCAAACAAATGTAGAAACAACATAATATGTAGGTGATTAGAGAATTATGGTTTTGATGTAACTTCTTAGTCAAAAAAAAAAATTGAAAAAAAAAAATGCCATCTAGTTTCACTGGTCATTTTGGTTGGTACATTACTATACGTTTGTCAACAAACTTTATAAAGTTCCATTTAATTTTAAGCAGATTTATTGTCAAATAAACACAAGTAACACAACTTATTTCAATTAAATTACATTAAAAAAATATTTAATACATGTAACGTCAAAAATAAAATATTCGGCAACAAGTCAACAAAAACCTTAAACAAAAGAAATAATTTAGTAGGTACATTAGGACCCACCCCGCAACCTAGTCGATCCAAAGGTCCTCATTATGCTCGCTGCATTGCCGCATTGAATGGCAATAGAGACCTGCTGAACCAACCAGGAGCCCAGGAACCAGAGCAGGGATCATTCCCCTTCTCTCTCAATCTCAATCTCAATCTCAAATAATCTCTCAAAAACGAGAAGTGATAGCGAGATGATTCTTTTTTAGTAGAGATATGGGTAAAAACTAAAGATCATGAAATATAAAAATGGAGTCGGTGCATGCTGTTAGGCTTATGTTCATCAATAGTCTACACACATCATGCACCGACACCAAATGAATTTGTTTCTTCTAAACAGAGTGCAAAATATTATTTTGAGTTTTTTTGGCCGTTTTCTTTAAAATAGGTATAAGTGCAAACGTCCAACACTTATAAACGATAATACATAGTTTAAGTAACTAAGTCTTGGAAGTATCGGAGTCTAAGTTTGAACGGCGAGTCACAAAAACTTAATAAAATCACACCTAACCATGAATTAGCCAAGCCTCTTACTTCTAGGCTTATGTCCATCATTAATTTGCCCATCACTTTACTAATGTGACAACATATCGATCGAGTATGTCGCCACTCAGGTTATTGCAGGTTACGTAAGTTGGCATATTATCTTAGATATACATCGAAAGGCCTTAGGGCTAGCAAGCCTTCATTGGCAAAAAACACACGTAGTCTAGTGATAGAGTGATGTTGATAACTTTATGTCTTAAATTCAAGTATAAACTCATAAGTTTAAGTATTGGAAAAAAAAATTCGTTCTGAAATAATTTTGTTTCAATTTAAGAACAGGATGCTAAACTTTTAAGACATTACTTAAAACAACTTTTCCAAATTACTCTATGACTATCAATTAAATCAATGATACGAAATGGTTTCTTTTGGTCAGATTTCCGTTTGAACTCAGATCTGAACATAAGAACCCTTAGTTTTGTTTCATGAATTAAAATGTTCACAAAATTTTCTTTCGGTTCGTAAATTCTGAAGCAAGTCCATACACACATAAAAAATAGTTTGTGATAATTTTAACTTTAAAGAAAACATGTGTGTTGTGTGCTTTCCTGAAATAGGTTCAAAAGTTCTGTAATAATTTTATATTAACTATAATTTTTAATGACATTATTTACTGTATCAAAAATAAAATCAAAGTAATCGCAAACCTTTATTGATGTGTGTATGCTTAAAGTGACCGATAAAGTCTGACAAGCATAGTTCAAGATAAGAAAATCACGTAACACAATTCATCAAACATAGCCCTCGGGCTTAAGTGAGCCTTAAGTGGTTAACAGCCGGTTTCTGATTTGAGCATTTGAGTGAAAATCTGTTGAGATCTGCTCAAATAGTTGATGAATACTTAAGTTTTCTACGTTTCATTCGTCAATTTAAGATTGTCTCAAACCATATTCAACTGAGTTTTGTCCTTGATTATACAACGTTCCGTTACAAGTAAAAACAACCGATTTTTACCAGTTTGTATTTATACATGGCATTAATAAATTCTGGATTTCATTTTGTCAGTTATAAATTCCTAAGAGCATCAGATTGCAAATAAGATTTCAAGTTTAATAGTCACTATTATATATTTTAAATAAAATGAAATTGTAAACGACTGCCGAGAAAGGAATGTCTTTTGTCAATCAATCAGTGTCAATGTCATACTCAAACTTGATAAAGTTTGATTTCCTGCAATGTTTGATGACTGAAATTTTATAAGTTGAAGAACTTCGAAATACACTCATCATCATCATTATCAGACGTTCACTGCTGAACATAGGCCTCCCCCACGATTTTACACTGCGACCGATCACAAACGGTCTGCATCCAGTGTGATCCCGCGATCTTAACAAGGTCGTTCGTCCATCTTGTCGGTGGACATCCCTCGATGCACTTTTGATCGAAAGGTCTCCTCACTCCTTCTCCGAATCTAGAACTTTTTTGCCCCAACGGCCATCATTTCTTCGCGCTATGTGCCCTGTCCACTGCCACTTGAGCTTACTAGGGATTTCTCCGTTACCTTAGATATTCTTCGTACCTCCTCGTTTCTGATTCGATCTCATAGAGAAACATCCAGCATAGCCCTCTCCATCGCTCGTTGTGTGATTTTGAGCTCCTTTATGAGGCTCATTAGAACACGATTCAGATCCGTATGTCATCACTGGTAACACACACTGGTTGAAGACTTCGTCTTCAGACACTGGGGTAATTCAGACGAGAAGACGCTCTTGCGCAGTTTCCTGAACGCTGCCTAGCAGATTTGGATTCGACGATTGACCTCTATCTCAAAGTAGAAATACATCCAGTGTGCCTATCCTTTTTACTGCTACTTGTGTTCACCTTCGTATATTTGTGATTAATATAACTTTGTCTGAATTATAGTATTTTTAGGGTTCCGTAGCCGAATGACAAAAAACGGAACCCTTATAGTTTCGTCAAGTCTGTCTGTCTGTCTGTCTATCTGTCCGTCCGTGTGTCACAGCCATTTTATACTGTAACTATAAGCATTACACTAAATAGTAACTATAAGCATACATTACCGATTCTCATACAAAAAATAAAAAATATTGACAGTTAAACTAAACCCAAAATATATTTTTTTAGTCAAACCTATGCGTGTAGGGTGTCTATGGATAGGCCTTCTAAAATGACGTAGAGGTTCCTAAACCATTTTCTTTTAAAGTGTAACGTTTCATAAGCCAAGCAAGTGTAAATTTTGAAAAAAATATGTAATGTAGATCTTAACAAATGCTTTCAACGAAAAATAAACTTTTAAAAAAAGTAAAAACCGACTTCAAAACCAAAATGCACTTAAAAGTCTTAAATAAACTCTTCACCATTGAAAGGAAAGGAATCCGTTTTAGACAAACAATTTCTTTTTGGAGTCGGTGCTGTGATAGTTGATGCTTGATGGTCAAAGTGATGGCACCGACTCCAAAAAGAAATTGTTTGTCTAAAACGGATTCCTTTCCTTTCAATGGTGAAGAGTTTATTTAAGACTTTTAAGTGCATTTTGGTTTTGAAGTCGGTGTTTACTTTTTTTAAAAGTTTATTTTATTTCTTCATTTTTAGTGATTACATAAGAGGGGGGGGGGGGAGTTGCACCTTATGATTCTATTTTTTAAGAAGCTACAAATTACCTATCATAAGTTATTTCATTATAATTACTGAACTCCTAAGCGTTAAGGAGTTCCACTATCAGCTCAGCCCCACAAAATGTTGACTATCAGACGTAACAACACGTCAACATTAAGATTCTAGTAAAGAAACACTATACCTGCCTTTAAAATTTGATGGTTTCCCTCGATTACACCAAGATCCCATCATCAGATCCCAAAATAGAAAAAATGGGACCAACTAGAAGGTACACCCTCTAAGTAGGCGAAAAAAATTTTTGATTCGGTCGACAAACGACTGAGATATGAGGTAACAAACATACAAAAAAAAAACATACAGTCGAATTGATAACCTCCTCCTTTTTTGAAGTCGGTTAAAAATTGGTTCGGACGAGATCGAACGAGTAGTTTTTGAGATATAACACATTTTCAACAACCGCAAACATAACTTTGTACCTCATACAAACACTATGAAAAACAAAGTTATATCTGCAGTCAACAACATGTTGTGGTATTTTACTAAGTAGAAGTAAGTGGCTTCCCTCATTCAGTTAAAGTTGGCACGGAATCCTCAGTGCGCGAGTCCGACTCGCACTTGGCCGGTTTTTTAGATTAATATAACTTTGTCTGAATTTTAATAGCGTTTTGCCTGCACTTCCTCATTACCTGTTGTAGCGTAATCTTTTACACCCATAGCAAATTTTCGCAAATCTGAATTTAAGCAGGACTTAAGTACCCTCATTGGGTTGCTTAGCTTTCAGACGCTTAAGTTCACAGTGAGCAGGCTTTGAGTACTGTCAGTTGTGTTGTGCAACGCAAATTTCGTGTTAAGCACTAGTTGATGTCAAACTTGAGAATTCTCAACCTTAAATACTCAAATTACACTTAAACTTAATTCAAAAACAGAAATACTTTTAAGACATACTTAAGTCGAGCTTAAGTTGTTCTCAACGTCAAATGCTCAATTCAGAAACCGGCTGTAATACCCGACTTATTAAGTAAAGTCAAGGTCGATGCGCTTTCAAAACTTTATTATCAGTATAGAGCACAAGATGACTTTGAGTGAGTCACCGATATGACTTGTTCTCACGATAATTGATCATCACTAGCCTTGACTTGGTAAGATTCTCCAGAAAATTATATGACGAGTCCAGAAAATCAATGTAAACAATAATTTTACTTATGTTTCAATATTGTTAGCACTCAAAGAGTGTATTTTTGATCTTATAAGATGAAATAAGAAACCAAACCGTATGAGTAGGATTTGATCCTACAACCTTTGGCGAACCGGGCCAACGCTCTAACCAACTGAGCCACCGTGCCGTTAGTTCCCTTGGGCGAAATTTGTGGTCTCTTATAAATACGTCATTACGTTGTGAGACGTCAACGCTATCTACCCAAACTGTCTTGCAACAGTTAGGTTTGATGCACCTAACGCGTTGATGTCTTTTGTATAGTCTCTAGCGTAAAATGTGTTTAGTACTGCTTGTAACGGGATTGCTACCATGTACCTTATTATTTTTGAGTTTCCGATATTTCGGCACTGTTGCAAGTGCCATGATCACGGCCTAACTGAAGTTGTTGCGGGTAAGCTGTTATTGGCAGACATATAAAATTAATAAGGTACATGGTAGCAATCCTATTACAATCAATTCTAATGTTAATGGCCATGTAAGTTTAAATCAATATAGTGTTTAGTACTGTTTTAGTATTTAGCTAAGTAGCAAATTATTTAATTTCTTTACATTATTTACAAGTGTTTATTTACCTTGATCATGCTACTGGCATTTTCTTTAAAAAAATGCAGAGTTGACTTCGCTAGTCACCGTAATTTGCGATCAGACGAAGGATGGCATAAGTTTATCTCAATGCCATGCATATCTTTGGCAGTGAACAGAAATAATTATTTAAGGTGTGAAATAAGCTTTATATGTTTCAAAAAATATAGTTTGCGTGTGGCCCTGGACCGCATGTGTTGTTTTTTAAGCCATTAAGAAGATTTAGAGAAGAAAAAATATGTACATTACAACTGAGACTTCCACATGCACATCCCGAGAGAGCATCATAAATGCATTTCGCAAGGTCATCCACCAATATCAGCACACTACCCGCCGCGGGAGGGGAAAGCCTCGCGTGCGTCACGGTGCGCGCGCGCCGATGAAAGTGATTACTACCCGCGTTTTGTCATCCCGCGTAATAGTTGTCTCAATCACAATCGCAATAACGCATTTTTTAAAATTCTTGAAAACATTGGTGAAACAGAAACGATTGAGGCGGCGTAAAATTACACATAAAAGCAACAAATTAAATTTAAACTACTAATATACTTACATAAATAATAATAAATAAACCTACTTAAACATACTTGAATACATACAATTATCCATACATAGGTTAACAGATATTAATAAAGGGGAAACAGAGAAGGACAAACCTTATCAAGCATCACGTGGTATTGTCACTGAGAAAAAGCTCTCGAATAGACTTTTTGAACGAATACTTAGACGATGAAGTCTTGATGGTATCAGGGAGGGAGTTCCAGAGTCTTATAGCACTGAGGGTGACGGAGTTAGAGACATAAGCAGTCTTGTGAAGAGGTGTGAATAGCTGGAGGGCATTTCGATAATGTTTTAAAGTTATAGTAGTAGAAGTAGTCCCCCTAGCCGATTTCGACAACGGTAGCCAGTCATAACGACCAACCGACGGCACGGGACATATTATAGTGCACAAGTGTGTGCGCAAACACAGGTGCATTCTCTATTCCTTTCACTCTCATAGCCCGATGGGACAGCAATCTGACACGACCGGAGAGAGATCAGGCGCAGGACCAAAGGCTTTACGTGCTTTTCCGAGGCGGGTGAAACACCACCCACTTTCGAACTCCGGGCTACCCTAAGAATTTCCGAACAGAAAAACTCAGGTATATATTTTCGGCTCGACTCGGGGATCGAACCCTATGGCGCAGCCGTCGCTTTAAACGTGTGATCCTACGAGTATTACTGCTGCGCCACCGAGGCAGTTTAATTTTATACTTGAAAATATCTAAACGTACCTAACAGCCGAGTGTAAAAATATTGACTGGTTTGATTGGGGTTTCATTCCTTATTTCGAGTATCAAATGACCGCTTACAAAATCTGACACGGATACTTATTTAAAAACTATACGGCATAAACATAGGTATGCTTAAAGTGGACGTAATTCTTAAAGAATTATCTGCAAGTCAAACCTATAGTTCATTCAGAAAGATTGCAGAAATTAAATCTACTTTGCTAATTTGTTAAAAAGTTGACGTGAAGCGAGCTTTGTACTTAGACGTATTTTTGTTTTGCCACATTAAACTAAAAAAGTGCTCAAAATACTGCCTCTTTGGTGATGATAATATTCCATCAAGTAACATTTTAAAAACCAATGTAGAGAGCACTTGTATGCTAATTTTAACATTAAGTGCAAGTAAAGGAACATCTTTATAACCGTGAGAACAGCATAAAATGTCTTGCTGGACTCACGAATATGAAAACCACGATCTCATACAACCTTTACGGTTTCAGAAGAACCCAGCTTATATGTAGAGATGTCTAGAAACTCGTGCACTATATTTGGTAAGGTTATAACTGACCTTCAGCACATGAAGGTACATGGTTGATTGATATAGATTAAATTAGTATAATTGGACGTAGTCACGATTGTTTAAGTATATTAGTTAAGCTAAGTATAGATCGTTAAAATCTGAGTAGCCGGTAAAAAAAGATACGAAGAGAAGCTTCCTATTCAAATGCCTGAAAAATTATCATTTTTTTATGTTCATGATTCTTGTAAACACGATAATGTTTCGAACAGATGTTATTTTTAATCAAACATTTCCTTAACTTTTACCAGGCTATAAAGAGCTCCTACGTAACTACATATGAGTTCGATTTTTATGCTAGGTATATATTTTAAACAATCTCGACCTTATTTTTTTTTAAATAGTTTATTTTTAAAATAAAATTAACACGGAATTCGCAACCTACATTGATAATCGTCGTAAAACATGGCGATCTTTTAAAATCAAACAGTTAATTAATAAAACCTAAAATTATTTTATAAGTTAAAAAACTTTTTTTACAATATTTGACTAGCAAAGAAAAACAAACTATAGATATAATTCGGACAGTAAAAAAGATAACATGTACACGAATTTTAAAGCTTGTTCCTTTTTACAGAACTTTTTGTTGCGTTTGTTATAGATACGGAAAGTTTTGTTTATTTTTGACGTAATATTTTGATACTCCGATTGGCGAAAACAATGAAGTCATATTATTCATACAAAAATGACGCCATATTTTTGTATGAACAATATGACTTTATAACAATAACCTAAACTTGCGGGATCCATAAAGTTTGTATTTTTTTTTCGTTTGTTATAATCAAAATTATCTCTACAATATTGTGTAATCCGTAACAAAACTTGCCCTTCACATACCTTCATTACCGAATGTTTCCCACATACCCGTCAGGGTCTAAAACTGTAGCATGTTGCTCGTGAGATCGTGATGCGCTCAGACTTAGGTAATTATTTATTATTTAACTCGTAATTAAGGCAGGTCAATAGAAGCTCCGTTTACTGTTATACAACTGGCTGTAAAATGGTCGGTAATATTTAATTATTATGTGCAAATCGATAGGAGATCGCAGTTTGCACTAGATAAATTTTAAGTAAGCACTCGTAAATACTTTAATTCCTCACGGATGAGTTTATCAAGTCTTTTGTAATACTTTTGTTTATGCGACCGCCAGCGGCCTTTTGGTCCGTGAGCGTCTACTAAGGCGCCATTGCCTACTTGATACGTATTATTTTTTAAAAGCGAATTGTGCAATCTCAGTCTTAAATATTATAATTACATAGTATTTGAAAATTTCCTAATGAATAGCTAATTAATGTCCTCTCGTATCCGAACGGCGATCAATCTCAACTGAGTCCGATCTGTGTTCGAGTATTCACCTCGAAGACAGAAAAACCCAGCAACTCGGCCCGACCCGAAATCTGAACCTGAGATCTCTTGGTTATCAACCAGCAAACAAACCAATACACCAAATAATATAATAGAATTGAATATTTTTTTTCAGTAACGAAGAAGATGTAAGAATTCAGTCGCACAACAATTTTGACGAGGCAGTGTTAAAACGCCTAAGGGGATCCCTATGCTTATTTACGTTTATTTCGATGCTTATAACTTTCCTGAAACTTATCTTTAAAAATTAAAAAAATAGTAACGTATTCATAAATTACTTATCTTCAACATGGTTGGTCAAAATAATTGAAAATCATTATAATTTACGGAAAAATTGAAATATTTAGTAGGTCTGGAAAGAATATCAAAATATACCCGAGAGAAAATTAAAATGCTAGTACAAAAATGTTGCGTGACAGACTCTATTGTGTTACACTACGCAAAAAAATTGTCTCACTTACAATGTAAAAGCTTCAGGGCTTTTCGTAACTCAAAGGTCAACGAAAATTGCCCAAATCTAGCACAAGCTACATTACACTCTAAATTCATTATAATAATGTATTCTTTAGCTTAGTTTTTGATGCGCTAATTATTTTTGTAATTAAAGAAACTGGACTGGATAGTAATTGATTGTGATGCAATTTTGTTTGTCTCTATGAGATGATTTATGTGCGAAGGCTTTGACAATGGTATGTTACAATACTGTGTATGTTTGGGGTGAGGAAAGAGTCGTAATTATAATAATGTTATAAATAATTTGGAGCGCAGTTGATGAGACGAGTTGACGACAAGTAAGCATGATATGACATTTTGCGTAGAAAATTATGAATAAATGAATATCTTGTAACTGGCACACTAAACACAGAAGCACAGAAAAGTTAATGAATACACCTCATGGTACAAATATCACATGAACATAACAAACTTCTTGTTGTTCCTAAAAAAGTTTGAAACGCGCTCACCTACATAACTAAATAGCGCGCACTTGACCCTTTTTCGAAGATAAGTATCAATATATTGACGAATAGTATCTTTAAGCCGCAAAACGCAGTGTCCTACTTATTCCAGAGGCAGACTTCAAAGTGCACTCGATTGCAGTCGCCGGATCATCTCGGTAGAGCTTCGGTACTGCACTAAGTAGGTTCTAATAAATTTGGTCGTGGTGAATTAGTATGCAGTTGGCAACACGTTCATTGACTTCGTTTGCAAAATATGAGGTATGATATACCTACACATATAATAATATAATAGTAACCCAAGCCGATTTTAACTACGGTGGCCAGTCACAACGACTAACCGACTGCGCGGGACATATTATAGTGCACAAGTGTGTGCGCAAACACAGGTGCACTCTGTATTCCTTTCAAATAGCCCGATGGGACAACAATCTGACACGACCGGAGATAGATCAGACGCAGGACCGACGGCTTTACCTGTTTTTCCGAGGCCCGGGGTTGAAACACCGCCAGCTTCCAAACTCCCGTATTTCTGAACAGAAAACTCAGGTATATATTTTTGGTCCTACCCGTGGATCGAATCCGGGACTTCTGGTGCAGCCGACGCTTTAAAGTGCGACCCTCCTACCGCTGCGTCACCGAGGCAGTCAAAAACACACATATAACACTAAAATGAGAGGCTCTATCTCAGTAAGGTTGTTGGTAACCAGCATAACCAGCATTAGTTATAATCCTTCTTTCGCAGCCTTCCTAATTCTAAATTATCAGCATTTTTATAATCTATCAAACATTTGTTTTTTATACTACATTCATTTTATGATTGATTCAGAGCCCTGGTTTAACTTGTCTTCAACAAAGGTGAAGGTGACTAAAAGTATGAAATGTATAGTGTATTCGCTGTGTGCGAACTGCCAAGTAGGTGGCCGGAACCCGAATCGACGACAACGCTCGCAGTGACCAAAAAAAACCGACCAAGTGCGAGTCGGACTCGCGCACTAAAGGTTCCGTGCCAACTTTAACTGAATTAGAGAATCCACTTATTTCCACTTAGCTTAAATAGCACAATATTTTGTTGACGAAAAATATAACGGAAAATATTGTTTTTTATAGTGTTTGTATGAAGAACAAAATTAGGTCGTCATAATTTTGTTCTTCATACAAACACTATACGTCTGGTGTAGTGGTCGAGAAATCGCCTACTACGCAGCGGGTTGCGGGTTCGATCCCCGCACAATACAAACATTTGTGTGCATGATCATGTCTGTTTGTATTGGTCTGGGTGTTTTCTATGTATATCATGTATGTATTTACAAACAAAAAGTATTTAAGTATATATTATATCCGTTGTCTGGCACCCATAACACACGCTTTGAGTAGCTTACTTTGGGACTAGATGGCGATGTGTTGGAATGTCCAAAGGATATTTATTATGTTTGCGGTTGTTGAAAATGTGCTATATCTCAAAAACTACTCGTTCAATTCCGTTTAAACCAATTTCCGTTGAAAGTGTTTGTTAAGATCTACATTAGATTTTCTTTCTAAATTTACACTCGCTTCGATCAGAACTAGAAGTATAGGGGGAAGCATTTCACCACTTTGGATGCGTCTATCTCTAAAACGTCAGACTTTAAAAGAAAATGGTTTAACTCAACAGCCTTCCGGCTTTTTCAAAACATGTCATCGTCATGTATTTTTTGGAAGCATGTAACAACGACCACAATCAGAATGCAACTCCAGAAACACTTGGCATGTCAAAACTGTGATAACATCATCATAGATACGTCTGGAAACTGGGGCTTTGGACATCATAATGTGTGAAGGGGAGATAAAAATGGGCTTATGATCTATGTATTAGAGTTCAGAATAGCGACATTTAACCGTGGACGTTAATCGATTTTAAATAACCCTTCTTGACTTGGTGGCACAGTAAACATGACATGACAGTAGGTATGGTACGTAGATAAGTATAAGTGATTCTAAAATATAAACTAATTAGGATATTCATAAAGATGAAATAAGAAACCAAAAATTTGCGCACGGGCGGGACTTGAATCCGCAACCTTTTGGCAGAACGGGCCAAACGCTCTTACCAATTGAGCTACCGTGCTGTATGACTAAAAATATGACACTGTGAGTGATAAAAACATTCTAAAGTATTAGGTAGCGAAGCGACATCAATTTCCAAGTTGAATTTATTCTGTAAAGAATAACTGCTTGGGCCATCTGTTTCATAAACAGACGGCTAGATGGCGCTAAGCGTCGCGCAATTGACGTTTCCATAAGAGACCACAAATTTCGCAGGGTCGGACTGACAGCACGGTAGCTCAATTGGTAAGAGCGTTTGGCCCGGTCTGCCAAAAGGTTGCTGGTTCAAGTCCCGCCCGTGCGCAAATTTTTGGTTTCTTATTTCATCTTTATGAATATAAAAATATGACACTGTGAGTGTTAAAAACATTCTAAAGTATTAATTAGGATATCATAATATGTTGTCTATATCATACAGAAATCTTACGGTTATTATCAGCATATACCTATCTTGAGACTACCAAGATTTATAAGATGCTTTTTATTATTTACTATATTATTATAAATACTTGTTTGCATGCTATTTGTCAATTGCTAAATGGGCCGGACATTAAGCTGATTGCAAACCTTCTGGGTACCCCGTTTAAAAGCAAATAAATGAATCTGAATCTGAATCTGAATCAAGGCTAAGATGTGGTATGGCTATATAGATAGTAATTTTTTTCGGTGACGCGTTTGGTGGGTATAGTGGCTAGTGCTCGTGACTACTATGCCGACGTTTGTTTGCGGAAAATGCGATGTGAAAGAATATTTGATAATGTTCATATATTTCTAAGTATTTATTGGAAACGCCCCCGTCAATATCGTTGACTGGTACTCATAGCACCAGGAAAAAAATGTATTAGTTTTAAAGCCAAGATAATTAGTGTGTCGTCTGGAGCATATTTAAGAAAAATATATGTATGCACCTAAACAGTTTCCTAAATATCATGTCACTGAGCTTAATTTAACTAATCATATGTTAATTATAGGTAGACGTGGATCTATCTTTATCTAATGGTTTATTTTTATTTCACAGGTCTAATTACAAAAGTGTGATCTTAAAAAAATATTTGGGAAATTTTTAATGACTTTTTCATCAAGTCTATTATAATGCTTTAGAATGTTTTTAACACTCACAGTGTCATATTTTATATTCATAAAGATGAAATAAGAAACCAAAAATTTGCGCACGGGCGGGACTTGAACCAGCAACTTTTTGGCAAACCGGGCCAAACGCTCTTACCAATTGAGCTACCGTGCTGTTAGTCCGACCCTGCTAAATTTGTGGTTTCTTATGAAAACGTCAATTGCGTGACGCTTAGCGCCATCTAGCCGTCTGTTTATGAAACAGATGGCCCAAGCAGTTATTCTTTACAGAATAAATTCAACTTGGAAATTGATGTCGCTTCGCTATCTAATGCTTTAGAATGTTTTTAACACTCACAGTGTCATATTTCATCTTTATGAATATAAAATACAACAGCACGGTAGCTCAATTGGTAAGAGCGTTTGGCCCGGTTTGCCAAAAGGTTGCTGGTTCAAGTCCCGCCCGTGCGCAAATTTTTGGTTTCTTATTTCATCTTTATGAAGTCTATTATAGTTAATAAAACAGTTGAGTTACTGTAAAAACACTATTACACTGTGGTCACACATTATGTCGCAAGCGTCGCTTTTCCCGTATGAACTATGACCGCTGTGTGCGTGTACATAATTGTTCTTTCTGTAAGATTTTGGGCAATATCGAGAACAATTATCTGGTATTGATTATAACACCATGATGCCTTTATTTAAGATTGTTGTAACAATATATTCTGTGGGAAACAAAAGTCCTGGAATCAAAATTGTTTGACTTAATACGTAACTTAAAAATCCAAAATTCCTTCGGAGGCAAATAAAAAAAAATGATTATCTCCAGGTATGTGATGTGTTATTTTAGTTTAGTGCGCACAGATGCCTAAATTTATTCACTGCCTAAAGTATAGTAAGCATTATGGGTATGTGAATGTATACTAATATTATAAAGTTGAAGAGTTTGTTTGTTTGAACATGCTTTTGTTCGTTTGTTTGTTTGTTTGTTTAATCTCAGGAACCGATTTGAAAAATCTTTTTGTTTTGGATAGCGTATTAATCGTGGAAGGCTTCATGCTATCAGACATCACGCTGCAATTATTATTAATTTTAATTTATTATTTTAAGTAATTATTATTTACAACATTTTCCATAGAAACAACAACTTCAACTTTAAAAAGTAGTTGAGGCGTTAATGATCCATAGCCTATAAAAGTTATAGACAGAAGGCTATTAGAATCTTTCAATTCACACGACGATAAAGTCCATTGTTTGAGAAATACCATCAATGTTTATCGAGACGTTTTCGGTCAGTTAAGATTAATAGCAACGTGACGTGGTTAAATGCCATATGATTTCGGTAAATTTATACTTTTAAACAATATACCTAATAGGCCACGTTTGTACAGTAAAATTGATAGACAAATCGGCAGTTGGATTGAAATATTTCACTATGATGAAATTCATCTACACAAAAGTTGCCTAGATTGAATTTTGAAATACTTTCATATTCAATTAAAATAATAATTCTTGTGAAGAATTCAGTTTCAAATAGGCAATCCTATCATAAAATAGCTATTCTTATTACTATTCTTATTTATTATAGCTAAAAAACATTAGTGTAGTTGGTAAGCCATGATGGCAAATAGTGTTGTAGCGACTATTATAAAATAACGTTATAATCACATAAGACTGATTTTTATAGTTAGGCCATGTGTCAGTCTGTCTGCAGTACAGCACAGAGACCTGTGTCGGAAGTCTCGACATAGTTCCGTGTAAAACCACCAGGTGGCGCTCGAAAAATGCTTAAACAAAATTAGTGTTTTAATTTTAATTGTCGACGCGAAATGTCAAAAATTTTGCATCAGACTTCGCCCGCTGAGATGCTAGAAAAGTGTAATTTGGCTTGGGTGTGTATTCTAATTGGGAGCCCATCATTTAATCACAATTTTCTTTAATGTTCATTCATTCCCCATTTAACAATTCGCTGATGTTTCTAAGCGATATTCAACACATTCTAGAATCATGTTACATCACAATTTAATTTGGTCGAATGCGTATTATCTACAAACTTACTTCATCGTTTCTTCTAAAAAATACAATCAAAATTGATATTTGACTACAGTTTCAGTTTCATATCTTATCACGTTGTGTAAGTAATAACTTTTTTACAAAAAATTACCACTTTGGTGAGGAGATTAGAATGGGTATCTATCAATTATGCAATATTAGTAACAAAATTTGTTTGGCATTACGAACTCTAGTGAAGTAAAATTCGATGCTTCAAAAATTCTGGAAATTGAAACTTACGTGAAAATAAAATTATGGGTAACAAAATCGTAAACTAACGTTACTTCGAATGTAGTTTACGATTTTGTTACCCATAATTTTATTTTCACGTAAGTTTCAATTTCCAGAATTTTTGAAGCATCGAATTTTACTTCACTAGAGTTCGTAATGCCAAACAAATTTTGTTACTAATATTGCATAATTGATAGATACCCATTCTAATCTCCTCACCAAAGTGGTATTTTTTTGTAAAAAAGTTATTACTTACACAACGTGATAAGATATGAAACTGAAACTGTAGTCAAATATCAATTTTGATTGTATTTTTTAGCTGTATAAAAAATGTGATTCAGCACTATCAAAAGATATAACCGTTATTGTGTCGTTATTTCAGATATTTACCTACTAAGAGAATCAAAACCTTATAAGGCAATCTGAATTTACAGGATATTGTTAGGATAAGTAAAGTGCTTCCCTACATAGTAGACACGGAACACTTCGTGCGCGAGTCCGACTCGCACTTGGTCGGTTTTCAATGTATCGCGTTTAGCGATAAGACCGCCTTAGTTATTGTATGTGCAAAAAAAGTTATATTATTATTAATATGGCTAATTCGAAAACGTCAGCTATATGACGTAAAGATGTATCATTTAAAAAATGCCCGCTTACTTTTGAAAGATCGTAATTTTATGTGGGTACCAACGCTAAGAATTAAAAAATATATATAAAATTGTTCTCTTTACTACAAGTGTTCCTAAAAGTAGCCTATTGTCACATGACATTAATTCTGCATCTGCTTCGACGTGCCGGTGACACAAAGAATCCGTCTCGCCATAATGGCCATAGAGTAATAGAGTTGCCGTTCTCTGAACTCAGCAATTTCCCCAAAGGTCACCACTGCATTATGCCACTAAATAAACATAATTATTGCAAAACACCTTCTGCGTTATGACCGGACTAAAACATAAGCTTTAAGTGATGGAAGATGAGAGTGAAAAATAAAAGAAAAGAAAAAACATAGGTGCCTTTACAGTGCCTATTCATGTCTGGTTTGTTCAGCAACTAGGTATTTTGAATACTCGTATCTTCATTTAAAAAAAAGCAAGCTTAAAGCAGAATTCAGGCTTTACATTACATTAAGTGGTATTTTTATTATTATTATTTATTTATTATCATATTAACAAAATTACAAGAATATATAGGAAATATTACCATCTAAAAACCACGGAGGTTTATTGTGATGCTAATGAGTTAAATTTAGTACAGTAAGAAAATAAACAGGCCAATAACAAATGAAATTATGTGAGATGAGCAGATAGGTAATACAGTAAAACATAAATAAATATTCTATGTATTGTATAGTTGACAAGAACCAGGCAGATTTAAAGTAGACTGTGAATCAAAACGAAATGTAACAGACGAAAAATTTGTTAGTCTAGCTACAAAATGTAAAATGTTTCAAGCCATTCACCTTGAACTTTATTTTACAATTACAATCTAAATTGGTTCTATTAAAACGACATTTGAAATTAAGTTTAATCATTACAAAATAGGTACGAGGCATAAATCGCTACCGCTCATGACTTAGCCACACACATTAGTAGTCGGTATGTCAAAATCTCTTGCGCATCCACTTTGTAGCGAATCCTTTGATGACATGTGAAATTGTTTTCCCAGTTTATAATCGTTGTTTCATAAAATTGACCCTATTGGCTATAAGTATAAGGTTTATTTTAGAAAAAGTTCTTGAACGTTGTGTCTTGAGAAAAGAGTTTTAATTAAACAATCAAGTTAATAAATTAGGGGTGCGTGTTTTGGCTTTAAAGTGATAATCCATTTTAAGGGTTTGTAAATCACTACTTAATCTTGTGTTTAGTACTTACTCACCCAGACTATATGGAAAGGATTTTCTAGTTATGAAAAAAGTCTCAAAAATATAACAAAGCGTTATTCAAACATTTTTAATTATTATTTGACTATCTTAGCCGATCCCCTTAACGTAGACACCAAAACAATTAAAAAATAATTTGGAACCTCATACAATTCCCGTGGGAAACACGCAAAAATTTTATAAGTTGCAATTTAATTTAATTAAAGATGTAATTAAGAAAAATGTGTACGATTAAATCGCCGAAAAGAATACGTTGTGTGTTGTGTCAACAATACAAAGTCGCGAAAATATGGCTAGTGAGGCGGGCAATTGAACAAAGAATAGATAATATCTCATACACAATAGGTTATATGACGTGTTCCTTTTGATATACCATAAGTCTAATGTTACATTATTCATATACAGGTTGTTGTTTTGGGCAGTGACATCCAACTCAGAAACCCTACTCACTGCGACCTTAAGCATTGATGCAGTCGCGCGTTAGTATCGATGCAGAAGCGCGACTGCATCGATGAGAACACGCGTTAGTATCGATGCAGTCGCCAAAATTCTGCACAGAATTTGATAATTTCCAGCTACTGCATCGCGACTTTATCAATGCTAACTCGCGTAAGCATCCCGGCTGTTTCAATGCTAAGAGTAACGCGGTGTATAAAGGTTGACATTTTGCGACTGCATCGATACTAACGCGCGTTAGCATCGCGACTGCATCGCTGCCAAAAGTCGCAGTGTGTAAAGGGTCTCAGGGTTGATATATGATTTATGCTTATTCTAAAACAAACTTTAATTAATATGCAAGTTTCATTAAAAAAAACCTCTTCACTCATTCTAAAAACAAAAAAAAATGAATGGGAAAACTCGCACCCTCTTGCGTAGTTTGCGTGACTTAATACCACGCCGTAGTAAATAAGCTACGAAGAGGCGACCTGGAGCTCTATTTTTGAATCACTCGCTTCGAAATGGCGAGTGATTTTCGTTCGAAGATGAATTAAAAGTCATAGAAAAAAACTCGTTGTCGAACGAAAATCACTCGCCATTTCGAAGCGAGTGATTCAAAAATAGGGCCCCAGAGTTTTGACTCGCTCGCTAGTATCGCAATAATAAATTGATTTTATGGGATTTTTCAATTTTTTTTGGTATAAGTACCGTTGTACAAGTCGCTCGTCGCTGACCAAAACACCACCTTGTATTAATATTGTAAAAACCCATAGTACTTCTTGCTGTACCATAAAGGTTTTACTATCACTGTCTAGAAAGAAAGCATTTGTGAAAACCTCTGCATATGAATAGGCAACGGCTCACCACTTCAATTCTCAATTTTCGTGCTAATCTAATTTTTTCCGTGTGTAAAAAAGAAAGGAAAGAAGACAAAAAATATTTATTGGTAGAACATCACAAACACACACATAGGTACCCTATATTACACATAAATTACTAACACAACAAGAAAGAAAACTAAATAACACAAAAAAACATTATTTCACTACGAATAATTATAATTTCACACTGCAACTGAAAAAAACAAGTAATAAATCCATACAATACATACAAGCTACCACACGAGTTAAGGAACATTGCTTGAGAAATCGGGTCCCGAAAAGGAAACACTATTTTTTCTTAGAAAAAGAATCGATACATCTCTCATGTTTTGTATTTTAGTAACCCCGCTAAATGGAAGCAAATTAAATACATATTTTTTAATACTAATTAAATCTTTTTTTTGCAAATTGCTAAAGTCAAGTCTCTTGATGTATTTCTCTGATCATTGTGTGTGCTCCATACCTTTTGAACACAATCCCTTCTCTTAAGACTTATGGTGAATGACTACAAAGCGACATTTTTAAGGAAGTTTGAGCGAATTCATTTGAACGAATTTCCCCGATTCTCATCCATCATATTTTCGTGTCGTAACACGATCGTAGCCATAGAAAATTATGTTTGAGATAAAAATAACGAGATGTATAATGCTATTATAAAGCCAATAAACAGACAGACATTTAATTTAATGTCTTCGAGATAACATTGTCATTGTTTCTGGTGAAAAGATCATGTGCTTGCGAATTTAAAAAAAAAACTATACGATAATTGTGTTAATTTTAACAAGTGTTTTGTGAGAAGTATTGTAAGTTCTATCTTTATTAGGTGCTTTTTAAGTTAAGTAATTGTTAATTAAGCTTTTGAATTTTTCTTTGGGAATTTAAACTTACCCATATAAATTCGTGTTCGTAGGTTACAAAGGGTTTAAAATTAGATACGTATAAGAGTAATCTATCCCTTAGAAAAACTTTATAGTTTTTTTAATTTTCCATAGCAAAAGCATTGGTAAAGTAACTATATTCGAATTTAAATGAACTATATATATTTACTTATAATTATATATTTTTTTTGTTTAGTGTTTTGGCAGCCTACGCGTTAAAGAACCTTAGTAACACACATTAGTAGTCGGTATGTCAAAATCTCTTGCGCATCTACTTTGTAGCGAATTTATTTATTTATTTAAAGACTTTATTGCACAAATTTAGTGTACAAAGGTGGACTTAATGCTAAAAGCATTCTCTGCCAGTCAAACCTTTAGGTCATGCAGAAAGATAGCAACGGGTGCAGTGAAAAAAAAACACAAATTAAAATAGGAAATAGCGAATCCTTTGATGACATGTGAAATTGATTTCCCAGTTTATAATCGTTGTTTCATAAAATTGTCCCTATTGACTATGAGTATAAGGTTTAGTTTAGAAACAGTTCTTGGACGTTGTGTCTTGAGAAAACAGTTTTAATTAAACAATTAAGTCAATAAATTAGGGGTGCGTGTTTTGGCTTTAAGGTGATAATCAATTTAAACGCGTTAAAGAAAGCACTTGCAATATTAAACAGGATCTCCAATGTTTCGGAGACCGAGTGGCACAGGCATACGTACGCCCGGATAGCGTAAGAGACCGGGTTCGATTCCTTGTGTGACACAGTTGCTTTTTTCAAGTGCATTATATATATATATAAAATGCACTTGATATTTACCGTTTGATGTATGCTTGGTCACAGTAATATATCTAGACCATTCTAAAAAGAAACAAAATGATACAAGTTAATTGAAATTCATACAAATACACAAAGGTAGCCGCGATAACCTCAAATGGAGTAACATCGGCCCTAAAGATCATGTCAGCAACGGCAGGTTTTACATAACATCATTATGATGGACAGACGGATGATTTTATGTAGATATCATTGTTATTCCGTGCTCAGTAAGATGAACGCTATCCGGAATGAACCGGCCGAGATACGTATTTAAAAAAAAAACTATTTGTACGTGGAAATGCGGCCTCTACGAGACGGTCAGATGCGCGGCGTAGATCTTAGACCCTTTACACACTGCGACTTTTAGCATCGATGCAGTCGCGCGTTTTGCAAGCGCGCTTCAGCATCGCGACTCACGCTATGAACAGATTTATTTTAGCATCAATGCACAAGCGCGTTAGTATCTATGCAGAAGCGCGACTGCATCGATGCAGGAGCGCGTTAGTATCGATGCAGTCGCCAAAATTCAGTTCATAATTTGACAATTTCCAATTTCTGCATCGCGACTGTATCGATGCTAACGCGCGTTAGCATCGCAACTGTATCAATGCTAAAAGTAGCGCAGTGTGTAAAGATTGACATTTTGCGACTGCATCGCTGCTAAAAGTCGCAGTGTGTAAAGGGTCTTACTAACATTATAAAGGCAAAAGTGTAGATGTGTGTATTGTGTTATGTTTTATTTTCACGGTCAAAAGGCTCTATCAATAAGCAAACTTTGCTCTGTTGCCAAAGCAAAAAGCTATAGCACTTGTGTTGTACAATGGTAGTACCACAACACCTAGACCCGAGACAGCATAAAAAATAATTGTTTCAACATTGACGCGACTGTAAATCGAACCCAGGACCAAGGAGCGGTGACGCCTTTGAAACACAGCGTGCTCAGCCACTACACCACGTTAATTTAACACTGTTATTCTGGTAACACGAAGTATAGGTAGACTCGACTGCAGCCAGTTCAGCTCTGATAGATGCGCAGTGACCCTAAAAGTGCGTGTTTTTGAATGACCAGTGACGAAAACTTATAGCACTATGAGACATTAAATGTATTAGGCTGTGATTGTTCGACAGATGCTCAGGCAAATGTTAAGTAACCAATTTTATGTATTTTATTACGCGTGTGACATTCTAAAAATATTGCGGAAAAGGTCACACGTTTGATGTTTCGTTTCAGATTAATTGTATTAAATTTTAATTGATGTTAACTCAAATTAACTTTACTGTAGAATCAAATGCTATTTCATGGCATTTGCTATACAAAAGACGTCAACGCGTTAGATTCGAAAATGCTTGCTAATTGATGTTTGGTAATGAGTGTATTTTAACGGTGGATTTAATATGTGTGATAACTATACCGATGATATTATTTTTTATTAGCCAAGAAAGTATTACATTTGGTCGAAGTACATGGTTTCCACACTTGCCTTGCTTTTGCCGTGGGCTCGGAAAATTTAAAAAAAAGACTAATAAATAGGACCGGTACCTAAATTGATTTATTCTTTTGAAGCTTATAGAAATTAAAACCATCTACGTACTATCTTAGACCACAAGACTGTAGCAGAATACTTGCAACGAAAATGTTAGTTCAGAATGTTTCCATAACAAGATTACTAAAGTACCAAAAAAATTTTATACATTCCAAAGAAATTTCCAAAAAATGGCGCATAAAACAAATATTTTTTAAAAGTTTTTTATTTGTTGTATGCGCCTTTTATTTGTAAATGCATTGGTGGGCTCACAGAAAACTAATTTGAGCATAAAGTTCACCATTTGCGCTCCGTAACATTTTACATTCCTTCAAGTCAAAAAGTAAAGTTAGCCTGTAACATCCCACTGCTGGGCAAAGGCCTTGCCTCAACTATGAGGTATTTTTTTACTTCAAGTAAAAAAGGATACTTTTTACAAGAGCATTAAGTACTTGGTACACAAATTATCCAATGTGGCCAAGTGATAGTCACACGCTTAAAGTCAAGGGAAACAAACAAACTAAAAGGACGTCGCACGATCGCGCGACACAGTGCACTTATGTCGCCAGTAGGGACACTCCTGCAAGCTGTTTATGAAAGTATACTTCTTTTATCTCAATGAGTTTAAATATTTATTTGAAATAGAAGAAAATCAGCGAGAAAGGCCAGTCGAGACTCAAACATTTGAGACTCACAATGGCTTTGAAACTTAAGAGAGATAAAACTATACTACATAGAACTTTGCAGATATTACAGCTACGGCAATTTTAATAAGTATATTAAAATTGCCATAGTTCTGATTTTTTTAAAGAATGAACAATATGATGTCCCTTTAATCTTTTGGTGAATGATGGCGTATTGTGCAGGTTCATAAAATTGAAAATTAAAGAAGTTAAATAAAAATATTTATTTAAGGCAATAGGTACTTTTCCGTTAGTTAAATAAATATTTTTTTATTAATGGAATCAGGCGTCACTTTGTGGAAATCCATCATTAAGTTGAATTGTATATTAAATTATTTCTACATATTTTTTTTAAGCCTACAATAAGATTGATGTTTTAACTCGCATTCACCACATAGGAACTGTAAATTTTTGTTTCTGCAAGCAAGCTTTCTGCCTCAATGTCTACTGTGTGATCACGGTGAGCGTACTACTCTCAAGGATGGTACCGTCAGCGACAAAAGCTGTAATAAGTTTTGGTGTCGTTAAAGATAGACTGACATGCATTAGGATTCATTTTCTGCTTAATCACAATAATGCGATAATGGTTTTTTGAAGAATTGTTAACGGAACAATGACAAAAATATCCATATTTATTTGACAAATGGGCATGTTGTTAGCTTTTGCGATTACTACAAACCCCCAAGTAGATGTGAAATATTTAATTTTGTTTATAAGAAATAAAGTAGTACGATAAAAAAGCGGATTCTAAATGATTACTTTTTTCTAGAAATCTTATTTTTAACGGCATTTTATCTGTGGTCTTGACCAATTAATTAACCTTTTCATTTACGTTTAAATAATACTTTAATAAATAGCCGTTATTAGTTATTAATAAGGGAAGTCATTAAAATAAATTAAATACAATGTTAATTTTATCTCGACAAAAAATCTTTGACAATCTTAAACCTGTCAAACCCCAACAGCATCAAATCATCATCATCATCATCAGCCAAAAGACATCCACTGCTGAACGATCCTCTCCCACGGTTTCCCACAGCGACTAATCGTAAGCGGTCTGTATCCAGTTTGATCCTGCGATCTTTACAAGGTCGCCTTTCCATCTTGTCGGTGGTCGTCCTACACCACATCTTTGGTGGAAGGGTTTACAATCTAGAACTTTTTAGCTCCAACGATCATTAGTTCTTCGTCCTATGTGCCCTGTCCATTGCCACTTGAGCTTACTGAATCTTAGGGCTATGTCCGTTGCCTAAGTTCTTCTACGTATCTCTTCAATTCTGATCCGATTTCTTAGAGAAACACGGAGTATAGCCCTCTCCATTGGTCGCTGTGTGATTTGGAGCTTCTTTGTAAGACCCATAGGAAACCATGTTTTGGATCCGTATGTCATCACTGGCAACACACACTAGTTGAAGACCTACGTCTTCAAACACTGAGGCGATTGAGACGACATCATATGGGGCGACATAACAATTGATTGGCTATTATGACTGGACCATCGGTGCCTGACTGTTTTGACGAATTAATTTGCCACTTTTGCTGCTGACTCTACACACCGTGTTTACCTTTTGCAAATGAATCGAAGCTTACGGAAGAGAAATAAGTGCAATTACATTACGTGTTACGATGAGATGTAACAAGTAGTGTATTGATCTAATCTGACTACTAACATATTGACACACTTGTTGCTTTTTACCGTCTTAAAAAAAGGAAATAATCAATTCACTGTGACATTGTAATATCGTTAGAATTTAATAATATTTGAGTATGTTGATCTTTTAAGGCTTCCAAACACGTGTACTTAATTCGTATTTGTATGTATGTTTGTCCACGGATTTCTTAAAAATTAGAAGCCATAGCCAGATGTTATTTGTTTCTTACTGCTACTTTAGTGCAGTTTTGATAGTCTTATTTCGTTCTATGGATGTGTAATGCGAAAATAAATATTATGTGCTTTTAATACTCAAACTAAGGAATAAGCCACTTTAATTGACTTTCAAGATTTATCTCAGTAACTACTGCTCAAACTGTATGCGAATTAAAGATATTCAGGAGCTTTATTGGTGAGCTATTTTGACAATATTTTGCATGCTTAAAAATAAAATAAAATGCTAATGAAAATAATTTTAATAAGGTTATCATTCGGTAGTTTTATACATATTTCCTTCGGCGATGTTAATAATAGATGTAATAATGGATAAATAAAATCTAAATGGATGTTAGTAATATCCAGTTTAAAACGTTTCGCTGAACGTTTACTGAATGTCATTCACATGCGCACGCGCATCATTGCTTTCGGTTTACGGCCCATGTCGTGTACGAATCTCCCTTTCGCTAATTTACGTTGTTTAACGATCGACTTTTTTCTACTGGCCATTTCATTTTAGATACTTGTGACTTCTCTATGAAATCTCTTTTTGGAATCTTTTTTATTATACAATTTTAATGTTATATAGTCTAAGTCATGGTAAACTTTGTTGTATAGTTTGGTTTGTGGTAAAATGATTGAAATGCAATTAAATAAGGCTTGTCCTCAGTAAGTTATTGAATACAACATCCTAAAAAAATGGGTAGGCTAAATAGCTCATATAGCAATGGAGCGGGCTATGCTCGGTGTTTCTCTACGAGATCGAATCTGAAACGAGGAGATACGTAGAAGAACCAAGGTAACAGACATAGCCTTGAGAATCAGTAAGCTTAAGTGGCAGTGGGCAGGGCACATAGCGCGAAGAACTGATGGCCGTTGGGGCAGGAAAGTTCTAGATTGGAGACCCTTCGACCAAAGACGCAGCGTAGGACGTCCACCAACAAAATGGACAGACGACCTTATAAAGATTGCAGGATCAAACTGGATGCAGACCGCTAGTGATCGGTCGCTGTGGAAAGCCGTGGGGGAGGCCTATGTTCAGCAGTGGACGTCCTTTGGCTGATTATGATGATGATGAAATAGCTCATATAATAATATCATCAAAATAAGCGTTCTGTAAGGTAGCAGCAACATCAGTTCTGGGAGAAGGTTGAAGATATAGTCTATAAGGCTTTTGACTGGGAATTAAGAGGCGGAAACCCCCCGGTTCTTAAACTGCGTCGGAAGATTAGTGGGAAACCACCTAACTATCTTTCTTAATTTGGAGTTTTGTTTATGGTAAACCTCCACTGACAAGACCCTAGCTTTTAAATTTGATGTTGAACTTATTTAATTTGCTTTTATAAAAAAAAAACTGACGAGGAACTCTAAATAAATCTTCAATAATGCAAGATGCTAAAACTCTCTGTGCAAATATTTTCGAAGCGTTACAATAACGATAAAAGATTTGAATACATGGGTAAATAAACTCTGTATATTCATTGACCAGTAGTAATTAATTATTATGCAATCCAGTGCGATCGATGATTATATGTATTTATTAACACGTCCAATTCTGCCTTGACTATCGCAAACTTTCCTATAGACATCTGCCCATTTTATACATTCTAACACTTAGCCTCATGTGGTAAGGTCCAAACTGGATAAGACTAGGCTGAGCAGTGATTTATGTGAATGTAACGAGAAATATATTTTACACATCTGACATGCGGTTGATCGATATCGGTCTAGTAATTAGAGCCTCTGATTCTATATTTGAGTAATTACAACGAATGATTTACGCGAAACTGAAAGTTTTTTTACTTAAGCATTTTTTCCGCATAAGTAAAGAAGAAATTATTAAAAAGCATAATACTTAATAATAGTTTTGCTTACTATACATACTCGTACGTAGTATATGTTTCTTGTCCATTTTAGATTAACATTTAAAACAAGGCCTTAAATAGCACAATGAACGTTTCACAGCAATTAATTGTGTCAAAAACGAGTATAATGGACGTGCAGATTTTTATGGAGTGACCTTAAAACAGCCGCCGAAAGAATAAAATTCTGTGCTATTACAAAAAACGCACACATTTAGAACAATTAAAACAGTTACAAATAGAGCATAATTAAGCGTTGCAAAACTCACCTCTGTCCGATTCCCACAGCACAACACAACAACTGCTTGGTTTGGTCACTTGTTGTCACACGAAAAAATAGATTAAATTGCACTAAATCGCACGATGCACTTTCAAACGAAGTTATAACGATTCTAACAAACGCGCGATGTCGCGTGCTCACAGCGACGCAAAAACACCGCTCTATTTCAAATAACTTGTGAAAACATCTTAATTATCATATGTCAAGCCAGCAGTATGATCCTAGTTCCTGCATTGTATAATCTAGACATAACACTTTTATATAAAAAAACTAAACCCGTGAGTTATAACGGAATACACACGAAGACAATGCTTCCCACGGTGCTAACGTTCGTTACGCAAAAATTGCACATAATTAGTAAGTTTTTTTTAAACATTCGGACATTGTCTATATTTGACAAAACGTTGTTAGTAAACTTGTTCTATGTGAAAAAATACAATTTAACTATTGTTAATACTGAATTAGATAAAGGCAGAGGTTACAAAATGGAGGTAGCATAGTTAAATTTGAAAAAAAAAAAGAAATAAAGTTAGTTTTTTTTTATAAATAAAATAAAAATGTTTGAAAGTGCAAGGCGCGGGATTAAAAAAAAATGAATTAATACCGGTGCGTTTGGCTAGCAGAGCTCGTGCTAGCTAGGTGATGCGCGGCGCAAGACCCGTCGGGGACTGACTGCGCCGGCGCACGCCCGCTTGAGGATGGGAAAGGATGAGCATGACGCAAACTGGCATTGGTAGAAAGTTAGGAGATGCTCACTCCATGTCAAGGTTGCATTAACTAAGGGTATAATTTTGTTTATTAACAAAAAAGCTTGAAAGCATATAACCATGCATATTAATTTAAATAAAAAAACAAACAGTAACGCACTTAGTATCAAAGTGATGAAATGGAAATCCGTTGCGTAAGAAAACGGAAGCTTTGCATCTATGTGAATGTGAAATATTTTATAATGAGCGCTCTTGTAGAATGTCTTTTTTGAAAACATCTAATTAACCTCGTAAATAAATTAGATGATTTTCTTTTGTTGCAACATAGAGTCGCGACACCCAGTTTTTTTTAATGTCGTTTTGCCAATCTAAAAAGACTTAAAGTCTTGTGTAAATTTGAACATTAGTCTTATTTATGTGATGTTAATTCCAGCAAAATATTTCTTCCCGCTCGAAAGGAAATATAAATGAGAGATTTATTTGTTTATACTTGTGGGTGTAGACCCAAAAGTTGTTCTCTGTCAGAATGTTCATGATAACGTAAAATTACGACTATCAGTGTTTTCACCCACATATTTAACCCGGAACAAACATACATCATCATATGTTAAACAGAAAAAAAAAGTTTTCGGCATAAAAATTAACTTTTTTTTTTGAGTATGGGTATTTATTTATTTAGTTTTTTTAGTAGCTTTACTAGTGTCCATTGTATCGAAACCCAATTTTATTAAAATCTTACTGCATAAGGAGTTCCAAGGGAGGTACATGAAGTTGTCTTATAACTACAGACAGACACCTTTATGTTACCTCCTTTCGGACTACTTTCGGAATATTAACTTAGATGAAATGCATTATCCCGCAGACAACCGACAGACGGACATAGATGTTGGCTGACCGATGCACTGAATAGCTCCTAATGATAACTTACTAGGCTCTCAGGCAAATTCATTTATTGTTAAAGGGTTGAAACTTAATATAACTGAATAAATAATTTCTGTTTAGCCCAAAAGCATAACTGGTAGAGAACGCCATATGGCGTTAAGTCCACCTTTTAACTAAATAACGCACTTTTTTTTTCATGATTATCAATATTTTGGAAAAAAACAATCTGACAGTCATAAGTTTTGCAACGAGGGCGGAACTCAGCAACAAAAAAGAAAACCTTGGCTGTACAGTTAAAGTTTAAATTACCACTTGAAATCAAAGCTTGTTTAATCGGTGTTCTGACTGACGGCTGTACAAATAAAATTAGACTAGGTAACAGGAAAAAAGAACACCGAGATATTTTTTTTGGAAGCATTTTAAGGTAAGGTAATTTTATACTTCCGCACATCTTATCATTTTACTTTCAGCTTTTCGCTTGAAACAGCCCTATCGCAACATATTGACTCCATTTGTACCCGTCTCACACCTCTGTAAGCCTTCCGACAGCAGGGAGGCTCTGACTTGACGATATTGCAACTCACTGCATGATATTAGCTGTTATGTGCTCGTGCTAATCATATTTTTATTCAAAATGTACTTGATTTATTGAAATCTACGAGATCGGTCTAAATAAGATCAGAAATACAATAAATATTCAATAAGCACGGTATTGATGCGCCTCTGTGATTTGATCAGTAAAGAAATGTATATTACCAATTCGATCGCACTGTATAAAACTATTATAAAAGTACCGCTCTATCGCTTTGGTCCCACAAATATAGTCATGTCCGTCACATTATAAGAGAATGATGACATTTTGTGCCTGTGCTTGACACATTTTAGGGTACTTGGTGAAATTATGTTATAAAACCGCTTTCAAAAAATTGATTAAAAAGCTAAAAATAACGCATTTATCTTCTACTTAAGAGAAACAAATTCTTTCCACGATGTTAAGCTTACGTACACCAATAGTCTACGCACATCATGCCCCGACTCCTAAGAAAATAGTTTCTCCTAAATAGTGGACAAATGCGTTATTTCAAGCTTTGATAGTCAGTTTTTTAAGGCGGTTTATATTTTCATATATTTTATGTCATGATTTTAGTCATTACCAATATCTACCCTTACCCAGATCTACCTGATTAAATAAAAAAGAAACATCTCGTTATGACTTCTCGTGGCTTGATACTTTTCGTTAGGTATTTAAAAACCAAATTAAGTTGGGATTGGGTTGAGTTGGGATGCCACCTTCTCGTTTTCGAGAATTCTGTGGACGATAATGCATACACTTACGAAATTTGGCACACGTGTTTGGAAGCCTTACTTGATCAACATACTTAAATGTTGTACGATCCCAACGATATCACAAACAAACATTCTGAATTGATTAATTCCTTTTTTTTAAATAATAATAATAATTTATTTCAGATAAATTACATTTATTTCGGTAAAAATATCGCTATTTTGCAACTTTTACTGAGTCTTTGAACTGCTAGCAAAATCTGCAGTGTGAACAAAGAAAGATCTTCAGATCGGGATGTGTTTATCGATACGGACGTAAAAGCATTGCACCAATCGACGCGTAGCTTTCGAACCGATCTCCTTATTGAGTCAATTTATGGGTCGGGATTGAACCCGCGACCCCGCTGTAACTGACTACTGCCCCTATGCATTGTTGAGGGCCTCCGACCTCACGATACATCTGCATCATCTTAGCAGTTTCCTACAAGAATATTGGCACTTTTCTTTTTTATAGAACGTCGAAAGATATTAGAGAAAGCCACGACATAATAAAAGGGGTGATTTAAATAGGTTTGGACCGCGAGATTTTCTTCAATATGGTGTATGGTATGGTCTATAGTATGGTAGGTAGGAAGAAGGCAAGTTGGCTACAGTAGAGTCAAGACATATGTAGAGGTGTCGAGTAGTTAAATAAAAAAAGTTTTTTTTAAATCTAGCCTTTACAGCTTAATTCTTAAAATTATCTATGACTGATGGCTGTTGGGGCAGAAAAAAATTGGATTGGAAATCCTTCGTCCAAAGACGCACAGTAACACGTCCACCAACACGATGGACAGACCTTGTGAAGATCGCAGGATCAAACTGGATACAGACCGCTTGTGATCGGTCGCTGTGGAAAACCGTTACATTTGGCAGTAAACGTCTTTTGGCTGATAATGATGGTGAATTACCTATGATCTCCAAACCCCGAGTCCCACAACAATGACCTAAATTGTTAAATTATGCTTTCTCAATATTTATTTAACCAACAAGAAGTGAAAAGGCAAGTGGCCGTTTAAAAAACTAATCCAGTTTCTATTTTAGGTAATCATTTCAATTCGAAAAAAGAAACTGCTCGCCCATTTCACAACAATACATTCAATTTAAAATCAGCCACTTTTATCTATACTTAATATTTTACAGCTGAAGAGTTTGTTTGTTTGTTTGTTTGTTTGTTTGAACGCGCTTATCTCAGAAACTACTTACCCGATTTGAAAAAATATTTTTACGTTGGAGAGTCCATTTATCGAGGAAGGCTTTAGGTTATATAACATAAAGATACGACTCACAAGACCACAGCAGCAATGAAAAATGTTGCGAAAACGGGATAAAGAATTTCCTTTTGAAAGCTTCCGCTGCATACGCTGCGGAAACCGCTTAAGTTACACAAAAATCATGTATGACAGGATTGTTCAGCATTAAGAGTTCTATAATAAAGTCCGCGACAGCATATGTCTATCTAAATAAAACAACTTTTTTACGGATTAACTTTTCGCGAGTTTATTAATTTCATCCCGACGTTTCGAACACTTTACAGCGTTCGTGATCACGGGTAGACTAAGATGTTATTTGTCATTTACAGAGTTTTGAAAAATATACACTACCGTCACTCAATAATATTAATTAACGTTCCTATCCACGCAGAAAGAGCTAACTGTGTCTTGTGATCTTGCAGTGAGTGGTCTAGCTTGGGTCCTAGTTATCTGCAGTGTGTGAACATGCCTTAGACAAACCCAACCACTTCATACGTTTTGACCAACCCAAAGTACTGTCAAAAGAACGTGTATGTGTATTATACACACAGGTATTTATACTTATCAAAATAAATAGATTCATCATCACGAGCATTTCATTTAGAACAAAGTTCCCCCTTTATATCATTTGATTTCAATAAATATCTTAGGAGCTATCACAGTTTTAACATAACTCCGCACCAAATAATGTTCGCAGCTTAAGTACAACGTGCGCTTGCGCTAATCTAATATATATAAATCTCGTGTCACAATGTTTGTCCTCAATGGACTCCTAAACCACTTAACCGATTATAATAAAATTCGCACACCATGTGCAGTTCGATCCAACTTGAGAGATAGGATAGTTTAAATCTCAATTTATCATAACTGCACCCGTGCGAAGCCGGGGCGGGTCGCTAGTATATTATAAAGCTGAAGAGTTTGTTTGTTTGAACGCGCTTATCTCAGGAACTGCTGGACCGATTTGAAAAAATATTTCTGTATCGGATAGCTTATTTATCGAGAAAGGCTTAAGGATATAAAACATCACGCTGCGACGGGAGGCGAGGGAGCAAACTCAAAACGCGCGGACGAAGTCGCGGGGGACCGCTAGTTTAGAAAATAAGACCGATTAGATCTGCCGATAACATAGGTATTTTTCGGTATTATTCATGTAAAAGGATTCCTTGAAGTAAAGCTCGATTATAATGCTTAAATAGTTTTTTTATTATATTATTTTTATGGTACAGCTACAAAAAACAAATTAAGACTTGAAACTTATTTTTTCTAAGTTAAATTTGCTTTTCGATTTTAACTATAGGTAGGTACTTAATATTTTCATACAGCAATACATGAAAATACGTTAATAAGTTAGAATCGAAATTTTTTTTCGCCTACTAAGAGGGTGTACCTTCTAGTTGGTCCCATTTTTTCCATTTTGGGATCTGATGATGGGATCTTGGTGTAATCGAGGGAAACCCTCAAATTTTAAAGGCACGTATAGTGTTTCTTTACTAGAATCTTAATAATCGTATTGTTACGTCTGATAGTCAACATCTTGTGGGGCTGAGCTGATGGTGGAACTCCTTAACGCTTAGGAGTTCAGTAATTATAATGACGGAACTTATGATAGGTAATTTATAGCTTCTTAATAAATAGAATCATAAGGTGCAACTCTTCCCCCCCCCCCTCTTATATAATCACTAAAAAAGAAGAAATAAAATAAACTTTTAAAAAAAGTAAAAACCGACTTCAAAACTAAAATGCACTAAAAAGTCTTAAATAAACTCTTCACCATTGAAAGGAAAGGAATCCGTTTTAGGCAAACAATTTCTTTTTGGAGTCGGTGCCATCACTTTGACCATCAAGCATCAACTATCACAGCACCGACTCCAAAAAGAAATTGTTTGCCTGAAACGGATTCCTTTCCTTTCAATGGTGAAGAGTTTATTTAAGACTTTTTAGTGCATTTTGGTTTTGAAGTCGGTTTTTACTTTTTAAAGTTTATTTTATTTAATTATTTTGAATGAGATTCAGAAAAAATATCTACTTTCTTTCTAACAGTATTATACAACCTGTAAATTCGGTATATTGTATAATATTTTTTCGACATACTGGAAGCCCACAAAAATTGACCAAGTGCGAACACTCGCGCACTGGGGGTTCCGTAAAAAAATTAACTGAAACGGGTTCACCTACTTCCACTTAGCCAAAATACCATAATATTTCTTTGACTGCAAAAATAACTTTGCTACATAGTGTTTGTATAAAGGACAAAGTTAGATTTGTGAGTATTGAAAATATGCTAGTATATGTGTATCTTAAAAACTACTTTCGTTTTAATAAATAAAAAGTTCTGTATATGTCCAAACGCCCATTTTATCTATCTTTGGAAGCGTCTATCTCCCAAACGTTAGACTTTAGGAAGAAATATTTTTGGGAACCTGTATGACATTTAGAAAGACCTATTCATAGACATCCCACACGCATAGGTTTTGTATAAGAATCGTAAAGTTGTCAACAGGATACACCTTCCAAGTTTCAACTGTATATGTAATACTCATAGTTTCAGAAAAAAGTGGCTGAGACACACAGACGGACAGGCAGACAAACAGACTTGATAGTTTCGTCAAGAGGTTCCGTTCCTTTTGGCTACGGAAATCTACCACTTGATTTTGAATTTTGACTAGTCTTAAATGAAAGAAGACCTTTCGGAGATTGCCTCTTTACATGAAAACTATGTTTTTAGAGCCAATGCCAGGAAATGCATTAATTTTTAGTCACATTTTTCAGATTCGACATTTATTCAGATTTTTCGTCATGATGGCAAATGATGATGCGGCCGAGAATGAACCAATATTAATGAACACAATAGGTAGACGAACACATATTAGTACTTTCCTAGGCTAATATTCTGGTAGAGTGAGGTACGGCTGAGAGGCAATTGTTATACGGGCCCTTCGCAACAATGGGGCCCTAGTTTATGTGCCCTGAAGAAAGTAACCCACGCTGTCTGAAAGATGTTTAGCGCCGGGATCTTGTATATTAACAAGCTGCCAATCTTTTGTTGCAAGATGTTCTTACTCTTAAATTAAATGTGAATAGAATCACGGAAATATCTTGTTGGAGTTGGCTTTGTAAGGATCTGTGAAAAAACAACCCCAAACAAAATGGTTGGCCCATTTATGACTACCTAAGGGTATGACTAAAATAAATAGGACTAAGGTCCTGACTGACCCAAAATATATCTAGTATCAAAATAAAGCTCGTTAATGACTTAGAACGGTTCCACACTTAGGTGACTTTAGCAGCACGACAGTCGCGCGGCAAAAACTTATTCTAAAATTAAAGTAGGTGTTAATATGCAGTAGATGTCGACATACGTTGCTTTACAAAAACACAGAAAAAACTTTATCTTATTTCATTAGCAAATACCATCAATGTTGTTAAATGGAACTAATCGTCATAACAAAAGCTCACCATAGGGTTACCATGAATAACGGATTACGGTCATTCATAACAATAATAGTGGTACAGTTACCTTTAACACTGTAAGTTTCAAAGTCTACTTATGCACAGGGCCGTAGCAAGGGCAGGTAAGCCCCTAATATCAAAAATATTAATAGGTTGAAAACAAAATTGGATAAGAAATTAATTTTACCTATATCATCATAATACTCAATCCTACATATAATATTATGCATGCTCCAAATCAAAGGCAAAATGCATCTCTTTTAATAAGAATGAACTGCCATTCGTATGCATCGCCGAAACTCTAAAACGGCCTAAAAGAATAAGCTCATTATTGTTTTAAAACAGAAATAAAAGTCCATCAAAGTTTAAGTAAAATGCGGAAATGTTTTAGAAAAGTCGTTTAAATAGCGCTTGTTAACGAATACAAATGACAGAACACAGAAATGTCTATGTAGGCAGTTACATCTATTCCTTCTTATTAAGTTTTAGCTAGCTTGCTTTTATAGGCTTCCTTAGTTCGTTTGCCATATTTTTTTCTAATTCATTTTGATTTAAGTACATTTATACTTACTTACTTACTATACGTACATTATACTGAAAAAAAAAAACTATTTACCGGTAAGTAGGTTTTTTTTCAGTTTTCGTGAGCGAGGTCCTTGGGGCCCATATTCCTTCCTATTTCCGGCCCTGTGCAAGACAACATCTGCGTCTGATCTCCATAAACAAGCGCGACGTTGAGCAACGGTTCCCGGTTCAAGGTCGGCTGTCCGTCTGTCCGTCCGTCAAACGGACACGCGACGAGCCAAATGTGACTCGTTAAAGGGAATGTGTTAAGTGCTTGTTGTTAAGAAGATTAGCTTATGGAAGACTAAGGCCCGGTTTTACCAACGTAGGATCGTCAAATATAATACAAAACGCCTAATTTGAAAACGATTTGTATCATTTCTTATCATTGTTGATTTTCTATCATTGTTGTAAATGTCATTTAAAAATCGCTCTTTTTATATCTACGTATTCAGTCGGATAAGTCTTTTAGGACGTTGGTAAAATCGACAGTAGGTATGTAAAGTTATTCGCATCTTAATTTACGTGGTGATTAAATAATGATCTATTATAAATATAAATTCTTTAAAAGGTGCCCATTCTTTATTGATATTAGCTATCAGTACGATTATAGTGCTCAAGTGTGTGCGCAGAACACAAGGGCACTCTTTTGTTCCCTTTTGACTTAGTCCGTATTGAGACCCCAAGAGCAGGGAATGGAATTCGCTGCCTACTGAAATTTTCCCTAAGGAATATGATCTAAGCCTCTTTAAGGCAAGAGTGAACAGGCTGCTACTAAGCAGATATGCACCACCCTAGACCTCATCCACACTTGACATCTGATGCAGTCGTGGTCAAATATCGTCTAAGCAAGTAATATATAAAAAAAAAACAATATTAAATAAAATATCCTTTGGACACTCCCACACATCGCCATCTAGCCCCAAGGTAAGCTACTCAAAGCTTGTGTTATGGGTGCCAGACAACGGATATACTTAAATACTTTTTTTTTGTAAATACATATATGATATACATAGAAAACACCCAGACCAATACAAACAGACATGTTCATGCACACAAATGTTTGTATTGTGCGGGGATCGAACCCGCACCCGCTGCGTAGTAGGCGATTTCTCGACCACTACACCAGACGGGTCGTCTAAAATAATAAATAAATCCAATTATGAAATAATAACGGTGCACATAAGATGCTTCAAGCAGCTCACTTATGTATTACCAATAGATCTTCCCCTTAACAATCTCATATGATCATAATAAGCGTAAATAATAAATTCTTCACGCCTATCATTAAATCTGCTGCAACTTTATGATGAAGCAACAATACAATTATTATCAAAACAATTTAAAAGCGTTGTGGTTCTAGATTGCCCTGTCACCACCAATGTCACAAAATTAAAAGTAAGAAAAATAACAGTTATTCCGCTAAAACTCTGTGGGCCTGCCCTTGTGATGTAAATGACGAATCGTGACTCTTTCACTCGAGTTTTTGAATACAACAATTTAGTTTTATTTTATAGGAGTCAAGGCTTTGTTCTATAATAATAGCTCGTAATACAGTGCAGTTAGGTACAAAATATAATGGGCCCTTGCTTTACGAGATAAATTATTAATTTAGTAAGTTGAAAAACCTCAGATTCACTAGGATGTTGAAAGTGGCTTAAATGTCAGTAAAGATTCCTTTCATGGCGCTACTTTTATCTGTAGCTAGGTGAGTAAGTAAAAGTGGTTTCCTAAGTATATTAATACCGTTGTTATATATTTTTTAACTATGTTTTTCTGATTTGGGCAAAGTTGCACCATCTAACTTTGGCCTTACTAAGTATGACCGTAAGCCATGATTTTACGACAGTTTGTTTGACAGCTTTAACACGTCTTGTTATAGGTACAAACCTACCTAAAGCCTACTCACTGAAAATGATGTTTTGTTTAAACCACTTATAGAAAGTGCGTTTATTCAGTTTTGATTGTACGAGTGTTAAGATGGTTTTCTAAACTACGACTGCAACCTAGCCCAAACTATCTACGGGAAAGTGAGTTGGGATATAATTATATCCTAACTGAGCCATCGACGCCTACGATTTGTTAGCTAAAAACTATCTCAGTCACAGTAGAAAGCCTGGGAACTCCGCCCGGGCAGATACGATCTCGCACGCGTCCTATGTCACTGTGGCCTTTCAGTTTGTCAACTGTGAGTCAACATACCTCCCTCCCAGTGACTTTGTAGGGTTACCTTACCTTGCTTTTCAAATACTTTTTCGACAACTTTGTTCTGAAATTAATTGAGCGGAGTTTGGTTGATATCTTCGAGTTACAAAAAAATGATTTGTGTATACGTCTCGCGTGAAAATATTCCAGCTGTTATAGTTATTGAAAATTTTCATCGTCAATTAATTTGAAAAAAAGTTTAGAGATATGCATTCCTGTGATTTAGATCGATCGCTGGTCGTCGGACGTTGAATAGAAATAGGTCAATTACATTAATCAATGCTTAGAGAAAAAATATATAAGTAACAACCAAATAAATAGCTCCACTGAGGCAAATGACCTACCTCACACTTAAAAACATTTAACTTCAAGCTTACACAATATTAACGCCATCTAAAAACAACAACAAAATATAATAGGCGTCATTATTTATAGGATGGGTAAGTTCTTATTCGCAAGCAGGTACATTACCTACATATAGTTTCCTAACTATAAAATTAGACTCTTCAAAGAACTTTTTGTTTTATTTTAAATCGTACATCATCGCAGATATAATTTGCGTGTTGATTTCGGATGTAAATGTGTGCCTACTGCACTTAGTGTCCTTAGTTCGTTAATAGTTTGAAAACTTAAATATTTTTCAAAGTTTATATCAAGTATCTTTTCTGAGTGTTATGTGGCAGTTTAAATGTATGCAAAAGCTAATGCTAGGTAATAAAATATCCGATTTAAATGCATTATCAGCTGAATACACTTCAAACAGAGAGTGCATTTCGTAGTGATGTGACTAACATATAAAAACCTGTTCAGTTTTTTCGCAACAGAAATGTGGATCGGAAAACGGCTGTGCTTTGCTGAGTACAAGGGCCAGTTTCGTAATTAATAGTTGTCTCAACTATTAGTTAATAGTCTACCAGCGTTTGAATTACAACTGTGCATGTTTGGAACAAAATGTATCCTAAATAATTGTCAGAATGACTATTTTGGAAGCCGTTGATTAAGCTCGCAAAATTGCAATTATACAATCCATGGTAACGAATTCTGACCATTAATTGAGTAAATCGTCAACGACGAAACTGGCCCTCAGTTAGCTACTAATATAATGAAAATGTAATATGTTGATATACTTACATAAAGTAAGTACATAGTAAAGCAACCCTAGCCAACACATTAAACAGTAGGCGTATTACGCAAGTAACGACACATGAGATGTTACTCATATCCGTATAGCTTTCTGAGAGCATGCAGCTAAAAGATGGGAATTAGAAATAATGAGAATTCACTTTAAGAGCATGAAATGGAATAATTTTATTTAATTCTAGTTTACACAAACTTGAGTGGTAGGCTTTCATAGTGCTTACATAAATGACAATGCTTCTTAGTCTGGTAGGCTCAGGTTACTTTGTGTATGGATTTAAGATAAAAAACTAAAAAAAACTGATATGATACTAGCTGAACTATTTTTAAATTATTGGCTCCTTGCTAGGAATTTCGTTTGGTTGTGCCGAGACCATAATATATTACACCGCCTTAAAAAACTGACTAAAAAGCTTAAAATGATACATTTGCCCTCTTCTTAGGAGAAACAAATTCATTTGTAGTCGGTGCATGATGAGTGTTGCCTGTTGGTGAAGGTAAGCTTGACATCATGCACCGCCTCAAAATGAATTTGTTTCTCCTATGTTGAGAAAAAATGAGTTATTTTAAGTTTTTAAGACAGTTTTTTAAGGCGGTTGTTTTTTTTATTTATTTCATGATTCTTAGGTATTTAACCAATATTTAAAATTGATTCAACCGATTTTAATGAAACTTATCTTGTACCCTGAGTTGAAATACCTATACCTAATCAAAATAATAAAGAATCATCTCGCTATGACTGCTTGCTTTCGAGAAATCTGTGGACAAACATACGAAATTTCCACGTGTTTGGAAGCCTTTATAGACCAACATACTCAAATATTATCAAATTCCAACAACATTCATAGATACAACATACTGAATTGTTTACCTCCTTTTTTATACCGTAAAAAATCGTTCTTTGGGTTGAGCAGCTCATCCTTCAAGTATTCTCTTCTCTACAGAAAGCTCATACTTATTATAACCTTTAATAAATTTAATCCTCTAATTAATTGCGTAAATAAAGTAAAGATCGACTTTAAATACACAATGCATTTAAAAAATCTTTTCAATTGCTCCACAAATAACTGAGATATGAGATAACATAGACACAAAATAAACCACTTGAATCGATAACCTCCTCCTTTTAGAAGTCGATTAAAAACTTGACATTTCTTCAGAACAAATCAATAAAAAAAATGTGAGACTAATTTGCGTGTCGATATGGCACAGCGTATTAATTACTTAAAGGTTTGCGTGACAGATAATTTGCTTAATAATTACTGTGCGAAGTTACGATTCTTTCAAAAACAGCTTTTATCAGGGCATACGGCCCAAATCTCCGCGCTCGACATCTTTGCGTGTTTGTCTAGATAGTGAATAGCTAAACACAGAAAGAATGCTCTCAATTCGTGAACAAAAACGTGTTTGATATTATTTTACTCACCTTCCAGATGTGGGAACGGAGATGTAGTGATGTCTGTTACAAGATGTCGATGTTTTTGCGATAGATAAATAAAAAACTATTTTCTGACGGCTATAATTGATCATATTGTACTCTCTTCTTGGCCTCCCCAATGCAATGTTGAAAGCTTATTCTATGCCACAGATACGCCGTGGTCTAATAGGCAACTGACTGATTGAAAAAAAAATCGGTTCAAAGTCTCGACTTTCCTACATAGTATATATGTACCAAATGCAAGGTGAAGGGTTTTTTGCTAGCTCTTTATCCTTTTTTGATGACTATTGAGCGCATATATTACAAATACGAGTAATTTTATTTATTGCCTTGTATCTCCATTATAAATATCCCTAATTAATTAATACTTTAGCTTACTTACTTTAATTTTATAGACCTTTACCGGCACAATACAAACAATCTTAGCGTGATTGTCTGTCAATTAAGTAAAATCTCTACTTCCATAACTTTTATAAGCTTCGGCGAATCAGTGACAAAATACACATTTAACAAGCCAAATAGTTATTTTCTGTCACACTTTAAATAATCATCATTACCAGCAATACTTCGTCCACTGCTGCTGAACATAGGTCGCCCCAAAAATGAACAAATATAAGCGAGTGATCTATGCCTATGAGGACCCATCCTACTCTGCGGATCATCAAGTTGGAGTTTAGTCCCATGTGAATTTCTTTTCCTTTGTGATTAGAATTCCGACTGATAAGATGGTCTTGGACTTGTCACTGATGGATGGAGATACCTTTATGAAAGAAGATTTTTGACCGAATGGTGTCATGTTTCGGCATTTCCGTGGAAGTATACGTGACATATAATATTATGACTGGGGATCGACTAAAGTAAAGTAATGTCTTTCTTTTGCCGCTCTATCACTTCCTTCGCGCTGCCTGCATTTCCTCTGTATATACCTACCTACAGTTGACTGGTAGGCAATGCTTTTAGCATAAAGTCCGCTGTATGTACCTTTTGTTTGTGCATGAAGTGTTTAAAATAAATAAATAAAATAAAGTTGTTACCATTAATATACATTTGTCATCGGGCGTTTTCTTTAACAATCGACAGACATTCAGCAATGTCCCATCACTACCCACGAAAACTATTCACAGGCGCTGACACGGATCCCGCTGGCTGAGCCGCGGCGTAATCATTGTTATTATGACATTTCTGCGCTTGCGCAACCGCGCGGGAAGACGCGCACGCGCTTTTTACTTCACTTACTGGCTTTATTAGCGATTGTAAGGCTTGGATTGGGTGTTAAGTTGTTTGTTTTGTGTTTTATGGGCGGGAGATTCGTTGGTAGAAATAAATGATAAACGTCGATTACAGAGATGTACTGTTTTAAAAACAGTAGCATCAAAATGACTACTGCATATCATGTTAAAATAAAATGGTGGAAATATACAAACTTTCTGGTATGTCTACTAATCTAGGTATTCTCAGAGACTAAAATTGACTTCCACGGAAAAAAAACTTTTATTACATGAAAATTGGTTTCTCCTGCGGGAGCAGTAGCTTAAAGCAAAATTTTTGACACTTTGCGTAGATAACGCCGAGACAAAAGTGGAGTTTTTATGTATTTATTCCTTGGGAAGAATTATCCAATGAAGCTTAAAAGTATTCTCTTCTCTACAATGTGTTTAATAAAATACATTGTTTTTTTAAAGGTTTATTAAAGATATTGCTACGTAAGTAAAATGATATTTGATGAAACAGAAAATCAGAAAATTTAAATTGTCGACGCGAAATGTCAAGAATTTTGCTTCAGACTTCAATCACTTTCCCGGTAACTATACGGTAACGAAACGGTGTAAGAAATGAGAAATATACTTTTAACCAGTTAAATATTATCAAACGTATATTCACGATGAAAAAACAGCTGCTTCCTGATGAAAGTATCAATCTTTTGGGCTATCAAATTACCGTAAAAAATATATAACTTTTTAACCTTTAAATGCAAATGACCAACTAGAAATCTATTATTGTGCGTATACGCACTTATGACCACATAATAAAAATGAATGTGTTGAGCAACAAAAACCTTTAGTCGCTATTATCAAAAACAATAGAGAAAATAAACGATAGCAATATGATAAATGTGGGCTACCGTGCCATACTGTATTGGTTATTCAATCGAGTAATTATAGAGGCACTATTGAGTTCATTTTCGGATATACCTAGCTATCTTTTTCACATACAAAATCATTTTGGAACGAATGATAGAGACGGCTATATTCACAAATTCGAATTTTGTGTTACAAAGTAAGGTCACATTCAAAGATTACAACTAAAACAAATTAACAACCGATTGTGAACGACGCCTTAGCAATAACAATGCAAGTGAATGATTGTCGTAAGTTATACAACCGAGGATTATGCTGATCTGCCAATGACATGACGTTAGCAACTGGGTAAAGTTTGAAATTGGTGTGATATTCGGTAACGGATATGTTTTTTTTTTATATCAAAGCCTGAAGCTATGGCTTGGATGAGTTAGCCATTTCAGGTCTTATGGCACTGACGATTGAAAATTGTGTCTATATTTCTGATATCTAGGAATCTACAAGCTAAAGTTGGAAGTGCTACAAATCTTAAAACTTGCCTATATGGTCAGTAGGACTACGAAAGATCCTTTAAAACTGTGCGTTATGGTAGGCTCAAATAAACTTTGTATTATTCCAATGAGATCGAAAACATATATCATTCGTATGTGCCTGGTGTTACAGTTGAACTGAGTAACAGTGCATTATCAAGTGTTCTTCTTTTTCTAAATTGAGATTTAATTCATTTAACTTAGTAAAAATCTTACTCAGGCTAAGACTCACGGCGTTGCGGGCCCGCAGCCTATGTAGAATACAGATTTGTATGTAAAAAGCTAAAACAAAACTCACGTTTGATTTTAGTTGAAGTAGCTTAGCTTAGCTTGAAAATCTTAAGTTTTAAAATAAAACCGCTCTCCCGCAGCCGCAGGTATAATGGACGTCAACCGATAAGCTAGACAGATGAGCTTGTGAAGATCGCAGGATCACACCGCTCACAACTGGTTGCATTGGAAAACCGTGGGGTAAGACCTATGTCAGTGGACGGCCTTTGGCTGAATATGATATTTTTTTATTTATACTTTATTGCACAACTAAAAATTTGTACAAAAGGCGGACTTAACGCCATATGGCATTCTCTACCAGTGATACCTTTGGTCTAAGCAGAAATAATTGTCGGCGGTGCGACAGACAAAAAGAAAATGAGTTACTATTATAAAAAAACACACAAAAAAAACATATCTCATAAAACAAAACAAAATAACTACAATTTACAATAAATACAATATGATCTAATAAAATATTATATATACATAACGCAAGCGATAAAAAAAATACATTACTTGTATATACTATAATAATTATATACTATGACGATGTTTTAGAAGTTATGGATTACGTTTTGTTGATGCTTCCGATATACATATGTAGAAAGTGTGCACGGACGATTCTCTTAAATGAAAATTTACTGGGAGCCTGTTGAATTTTTGCCGGAAGGGTATTCCAGAGACGAATGGCCTGGACAGTAATAAGTTTGAAAGGAAACCTGTGCGGTGTAAGGAGTAGCGAGAGAAAGTTTATTAGAAGAGCGCAGCGGACGCGAGTGCGTGGAACTGAGATAGGTGAACTGGGATTTTAAGTAACAAGGAGAATTGGGTCGTTTAAGATCGAGAAAAGTGTGCAGAGGATTCTGATTATAGAGAAGAGGTACCCATAAAAGCTGTGACCGGAAAGAAGAGATATGATTGAATTTACGAAGACAGAAAATAAAGAAAGATAACACAATATCAATGTCAGTCTTGAGCATATCCTGTCCTGGTTGAATCGTTTTAGTGTTGCCGTAAATCCTGCTTAATTCCAGGCCATTATCATCGGCAGTCACCGATAAATGTCACTCATTAATATTCCTGACGTGGATTCAGTTTACTTCAACGGTATTAATATCCCATATTCTACTAGCGTCAAAAATCTCGGTTTATACATAGATCAAACGCTAAGCTGGGAAGTCCACGTTTCGGAGGTTAGTCGAAAAGTCTTGGGCACGCTACGTTCGCTCTACAGGCTTAAAAATTTCCTCTCCGTCAAAACTAAAATTTCTTTGATACAATCGTTAGTACTTCCCCTTATTAATTATGCTGATGTGTGCTATCCTGATCTAAATCAAGCCCTTGTAAACAAGCGGTGTAACAACATTATATGATGAATTCAAACAAAAAGGTGTAAAATAACTGTCTGTGGCAAACATGCAAGTAAATATTACTAATAATAATCATAATAACAAGTAATTTAAGCAGGGAACACAGTCAAATAAGTTAGTAACACGAAATTTTATATGTACCTATCTTTCATGATTTGCAAACAAACTCATGACAATAACATAAGTGATTATGCAGAATCTGTCATCGCGCCCTCAAAAGTCCAATTGTCCATTATTAATATTAGCAATAAGCATTGCAAAAATGCATTGCCCAGCCCATGCGCGTTGGCGTCAAATTGCCTAATATCCACTACAAAGCGACTAATGAACGAATTTGCCCACCATTGTGGCAAGATGGCCGAATTAGAGCCATTGAGGCATTCCCAATTTCACTTTGTGAGCTTGTGGGCGTATTTTTATTCTAATTAGATGATTATGTTGTTAAATGCGCCCTTGACACTCGTGATGAAATAGATCACTTTCCATCGGTGTATTGTGTTGTAATGTGAATTATCGTCTCCTAGAACGACGTGCTTTAATATTTTTTTGGGGTGTTAAGAATAACGCTTCACGGACAATGCAATGGTTTTAGGCCGGCTTATTACGTGATATGACAGTGAGACTGGGTTCCCTCTATCTGGCAGAATCTTTTTGCTCCGAAAGTCACTTGGCATAATTTTCTTTAGTCGAATATTATTCAGGCAGAATTTTCTCTCAGCATAATTATTGTTTGGTCGAATATTTATATGCCCGAATTTACAATGGCATACTTTTAAGATAGCAGAAATTAATAAGACATAATTACCTTTTGCAAAATTTTACTTTGCATACTTTTGCTAAGCATAATATTTGTTAAGTACGATGTTTATTTGGCATAATTTGACTAGGCATACTATGAAGAAAGCAGAATTTCGTTTAGAATAATTTCACTACGCATATTGCTATTTCTTTTAAATAGTATTTTACCCTAAAATTGAATTAAAAAGTCATTAAGTTGTGGTACAAAAGTTAGTGTCAGAAACGAATCGGTGCAAAACCGACTCCACGCAGTCTTGTTTGCCCCACCCCTAGAGTGTAATTTAAAATCGCGTAGGCGCGAGGGGCGAGGCAGCCCGCGAGCTGAGGAGTGTGAGGTGGTTTGAAAGCTCGCCGGCTTTGCCGGCCAGCCTCAGCCGCGGCGGTGAGCGAAAACCATCTGCGACGATAAGCTCGCATGGGACTGCCGGAGCCTCGCAGCGCCGGAGCCGTGACAGAAACCATGCAGGTTGACTGCTTGCATGCCGCATGCAAGCTGATGCTTGCTTGCATGCTGCGTGCATGCTTACTTGCTTGTTGCGTCCTTGCTTGCATACATGCAAGCTGTTGTGCATGCATGATTGCTTGCATGCTGCATGCTTGCTTGCTTGCATGCTGCATACTTGCTTGCATGCTGCATACTTGCTTGCATGCTAAATTACTATGGATCCAATTACTATGTTTCAATTACTTGTTTTCAATTACTATGGATATGAAATGTATGCTAAAAGATGATTATAAATGTAAAATTTCTGAGACATAATAGTTCTGTCTTGTAATGATTTTAAATATGAAAAATACTTCAAAAGACGATTCGGGCTGTGAACTTTCTGCGATAGGATGATTCTGCCTATTAATGACTATATACATATACAATTTGTATGCCACAAGACGATTCTATCTGTGAACTTTCTGAGTTAGGATGATTCTGCTTTAAGACTATTATGAATATTAAATTTCTGCCTAAAGATGATTCTAGCTTACACGATTATGCGTTTTGAACGTCTGATAAATGAGTGAATGCTAATTGATGTTCTGCGAAAGGAAGTTTATACCTTTTTAATGATATGCCAATAAAAATTATGACAATAAAAATTCTACGAAACAAGGTAGACCCAGTGAGACTGGCATCTAGGGTAGGTAATTATTTATTTATTTAAAGACTTTAATGATGTTGCACAACAGTGGACTTATTGCTAAAAGCATTGTCTGCCAGTAAACCTTTTAGTTGAGAGATGACCATAATAAACTTATATTAACATAAACAAACTCCAGTCTTTCAAAAGAAAGGACTTCATTTAGGCAAACAATTTCTTTTTGGAGGTACTGATGGCTGATGCTCGAGGTGGAGAATGCGATGGTACAGAATCCAAAAAGAAAATAATCCCCTCAATTTAGACTTTCTTTTGAAGGAGTTCCACCATCGGCTTTGTTCCACAAAATAATGTCTTTCAGATGTAAAGACATGTCAACATTAAGATACTAGTACAAAAACAATATAAAATTGAGGTTTTCTCTCGATGACACAGAGATCCCATCATCTTATCCCAATTAAAATTTTGACGAAGTAAACAATACTCTCTCCAAAGTATTGAATTGGTTCACCACCAATAACTTGTTGCTGAATGCTAGTAAAACTAAATGTGTAAAATTCTCTTTGCCTAATGTAAAGCAACTTACACCAAATATTGTACTAAATGGTAATAATCTAGTCTTAATAGACTCCACTGTGTTTCTGGGCATTGCACGTGACTCAAAATTACATTGGGGACCTCATATTGAAGCCCTAGCTAGGACGCTAAGCTCGGCTGCCTTTGCAGTTAGAAAAATAAGGTATCTGACTGATGTTGAAATGGCGAGGCTTGTGAAATTGATACCATAAGTATTTATTTTGCAGAAAAGAGCCATTCGTGCGATTTATAAACTTAGTCCTCGTGACTCCCTAAGAGAGGTCTTTAAGAAAATCAACGGCTTCTCAATACATTTTTGACAATATAATGTACGTCCGTAAAAAAATAGATAATTTCATGAAGAACAGCGACATTCACTCATATAACACAAGAAATAAACACAAGTTTGTCGTTCCTAACTTCAGATTAGTTAAAACTAGTAATTCGTTCATGGGAAATTGTATAAAATTCTTTAATAATATACTAGGGCATTTCTTCAGAAAGTGTTCTTCGTGTCACCTTCGTGGCGAAAATTTATACTGATATTATTCAAATGAAAAAAATACTGCTTTAAAGAAGCTATCAAACTGTAACAAAATCTGTTAGTTCATGAAAATCGGTTCATTATTCATGTAGATATTTAATATTGAAATTTCGTCAGCCACGAAAGTTACTCACCGAGACACGAAAGTTACGCAGCGTCTTTTTGGATAGATAATTCGGTAATAAAAGTATCAATTACTTAAATTATTACCTCATATTGAACTTTATACATAATTAAATACTGCATTTATTATACTTGCTGCTAAAAGATAATTTGACGTAACATGAATTGAATGTTAGTATCGGCTAATTAGCCTTTACAAACTTACAAACATCATAATAATAAACACAGTTGTTTTACAGCCATGAGTATAATCATGAATTTAAATGAAGATGAGACAAAAAGTAATGTGGATAGGTATTACATATATTTTGAAACATTCATGATGAACACTAACATAACAATAGTTTGTTACCTTCGACATTGCTACTATGTACCAAATTATTTATGAGTATACGATATTTCAACATTATCCATGATCACCTGGTACCTAAAACTGTTGGGAGTGAGCTGTTATTTGCAGACTTAATGGTCTGCCCTCTAAAAAGTAAGTCTTTTATTGCACTCACTTGCGGTATCACTGACCTCAAATTCACTGTTTACTCGCATTTGCTCTCGACACATAACACTGACAATATCTGCCAGCGATAGGATACTTTGTTAATTTTTACGGTTTCACACTTTCGAATCAATGATATTTTGACATTCGACAATTTAAACGCATACTCACGATCGAATTTTTAGTATTTTGTAACTTAATCACTTCCTTGACCAATCTTGGTAAGTATTCGCATTCTGTCGAAATTATCTGGGGTTATAAAGGTAAGGGTAAGCTAAGGTACATGGTAGCAAATCTGTAGCAATCAACTCTTTACCCTCCAAAGTAGTGCCTCAAATTACATATAGGTAACCCTGCATTTGAGTAGTCAGATATTTGCCGGCTATTATGAGAAGAGTCATTACTCATTTTCAAAGTCAAATGCATAAGGTGATTCCCTTCATAAACTTTACAAGCAATAAATTAGTCTTCCAGATATTTTTCTTGTCTGGAGTGAGACTATTTAGACTACTAGCTGCTGGATCATAGCTGTAAGAGCGTCCAAAATACGACCTTTTCTTATCCAATTGAGAATTAAACTATTTCTTTAGCATCTTTGGAAATAAACACCAGACGTCACGCACTTATTGTCAAACCTTGGATGTATAGCATCAGTGTTTATTGTTTTTATCCCGTGAAACAAACTCATGATTTACAGTCTTTATCTAGTAGCCTCAAAGAAGACTCTTTTAACGGTATAGTCGACAATTTCCAGCTTTAGATCAGTCTCAAAATTTAGCCATGCCGCTTGGTTGATTAAATAAAGACAACTGGCATAAACTGCCATCATTCTTATTAGTGGCAAATAATTATTTTCAAGGTTTGCTTTTGTGATATTCATTATTTTCTCATGTAAACAACACAAATTGGGGTAATTACGACTAATGCACGAAAATTAATTAATTAATGAGTATGCTTTTTTAGAGTAACTTATTATGATTACCTTACGCTGTTATATAATTAGTAAATAGATTGATCAGGCGATTCAAAGCCGAATGAAAATCAATATTTAAAACGTCATGTTCTACATATTTTTCTAGTAAGCTACATTATTTCTATAAATCATAACTGTGCCTCTGGAAACTGTCTTAGTAGAAAAAATCAAGTATAAAACGTTAAGGCGGTTATTTTAACTGCATTTACAAACCATAAAATATAATTTCTAGTGAGATCAGTACACTTTGATGACCTTTCGTGGTATGATTTGTAACTTTCGTGGGTAATTGACCACGAAAGTTGTGCCACGCAAGTGACGAAAATTTTACATTTTCAGAAATATTAAATTAAGTAACTAACGCTTATGTAATCTAATCAGCTCAAATGAATCTTGACAATGAGTTTTATGATTCAATAGTAGACATTTATTCGTAACGATGACTTATAATCCTAAAACATCACCCATGAAGGGTCACATGAACTAGGGTCTGAAGAAAAAAAATAAAAAGCAAGGGGCTGTAATAAGCTATATCATTGCTGTGACATATTAATTTGTCTTCTATTAGTGTTTTAACGCGTCTGAAGTTTCTGCGGACCTTTAGTTTGTGTCGATAGGTTGAACCTTTTTGAAGTTATGAGCATTTTTGTGTCACATTTTCGGAAATGTCACACGATTTTAGACCGACACAAAATTAATTATATTAAATTTAAATCTAATGACGGATTTTTTCCACCTCAATATTACTTATCCTGACTATATGTCCAATTTTTTGACATATATAATGTCATTATAATGTAAAAGCTCAGCAAGACATAAGTGTTTAAACTGAGCGTCAACTCGGTGTGACGCGCGAAGAACAGCAGTTTTACTCCCGATTCCGATGGTAAAATATTTTATCCTACAAAACTATAAATATTATTACACATTTTAAAGTGAATTCATATAGATAGATACATGATAAAACATACAAAATTTATTCTTAAACTAAACATTGAATATGTTTGGAATTACAAACGTGTGACCATCAAAAAACGGTGCTCAAATAATGGCCCACTACACAATCTTGTCGAATTGCCGGTTATTAATTTAAGAAACACGTTCAAAACACGCTTATGTCTAAAGGCTATTATAAGGTTCAAGACTACCTGAACGACACGAATGTGTGGTCCGTCCAGCCTGCACCGACTGATGTACTTACCTTTGATGATTTTGATTTTACGGCAGCTAGTGGTGACTGAGTTTGTTCCGGCGTTTCTTCTCAGCACTTGCCTAATTGTCTGTGTTTTGTCTCGAAGCGCTGGTAGGGCCCAAAAGATAAGGAGACATGATTCGGCCCCTTCAGGGCACATTTATTTTTATTTTGTTTTTCATTGTACATTTGACGTTCATAAGTGGCATATTGTGTCCTAAATTAAATAAACAATATTTGACTTTGACTTGACTTAGAATGAAGCAGCCAAGGGACCAACAACAACGTAAGCTCAAATAGGTTTTCAAATACAGGTGTTACTGTGAAAATTTACTTATTACTTTCCTTGCTTTGATGCCTCTACCTAGTATTATATTATTTGTGCCCCTTCTATGTATCGTCGTACTCGTAGATTTAATAATTTTACTTTTTTTACCTAGCCTTTACTGTCCCACTGCTAGGCCCAGACCACTGGGGCAAAGGACTCCCCCAAACTTCTCCAGTGGTCTGGGCTTGCCAATTTTCGCAGAAATAGTCTAGATCATCTCGCCATCGTTTTCTGGGTCTGCCTCTCGACGACGTTTAAATTTTACTTTTATTGCTAAAAAAGCTATAATACGCTTAAACCACCATAATGGAACCTGCACACCTCGGGGTCATTGAAGAATGTCAATCACATAGTTGACAGCAACTTTTAACAATAAAGTTATCTAAGAGACGGTAATTCAATTAAAAAAACGACACCCATCAGCTTTCCACATGCGTCAATTTGCCAAACACCTTTAGGAATTAGGCACGGGGTAACGTAACGCATTCATGAACTTTAACACTATCGATTAGCTATGATTTTCTTACGGTGACATGTCATAGGACAAATAAAACCTTTGTGATTCTTATTCTAAGTTAGCACGTACCGTTTTACTCTAAGTATCATTTATTACGCTAAGTATTTTATGTAGTGAAGTTAATAATTCTTCTACTATTAGATTTTTCTGTAATCTAAAAACTCTAACAAAAGAGATACCAAAAAAAAGTCACAGTGCAGTGCAGCGAGGCGTCATCAATAGTAAACAAAGTATATAAGAGTCAATTTAATAGTCTGTTTTTCCTTGTCCAATACTAAAAGTTGTATATCTATCCAGCTTTTGCACTGTAGGTATTTAATTTTGTATAGAGTATAGAGCTGATGACAAAGGGTATCATCATGTATTACGATTATGTGATAACTGAACAATGGCGCTTGTTTCTGATCGATCGAGGTGACGAAGGTCGCCAGCCCTTTTAACTACCAACGTGTAATGGTTAATTGCTGTTAATCGACGGAGTACCTACAACGAAAGGTGAAGATTTTCTCAAGGGACCGCAGTAAAAACTGTCGCTAAGCGGCGCTTACAACATGCGTGGTTGCAATATTAGTTGTTAAAGGTTCTATGCAGGAGACAGTACTTACACAATGTCGTTAAGATATTACTAGATAGTTTCTCAATATAACCGTTAAACTTCATCTTACTAAAGCAACATAAGCTCGGTTTACTTTTGGAACGGTAACACGACCTGAAATAAATTCTGTAAGTAAAAAAATACTTCCATGATCACTTACATGCGGTTGACAAATAAATAATATCATTCCATATTAGTACGGTCTAATAGCAGTATCAATTCATGCAAATAAAATATCGTGCGACTTCACAGACCTTTACATACAAAGACAGAAGCAATGATTTCCGCCTGTCTTCACTGTCATTTATTCCATACAAGTCAACAATGAACCAATACTAGTGGCATAATCATATTATGCTGATCATATGAATTCGATCGACGATTACACCACAAATCATTTGAGTGAGTTGACTAATTTTCTGTTGTGCTTCAATCTAATGTTCATGTTATTATTCCAATTTGAACTCTATCAGTAAGAATACTAAAGATAGGGTAGTTGTTATTATTACTGTTTCGTGAGACATCCGATCAAGCTGCAGTGTCGAGATGAGAAATGAGGTTTTCCCACGATGTTCGCGTTTACTAAGGATATAAGATTATCTACAATACGAAGGAACAGTGCTTTCACTCCTTACTGAAGGTGTCGTGTACATCCGGCCGTCTAAGCCAGGCTTCTATAGAGATCTTGCATATCTAGGCTTATAAGGAATCGTTAGTGACGCTGATGTATCCAGGTTTCATCGTTTGTGACGCAATAGTTTTCTTGGAAAATCTAAAAAACTAGGCTCAGACAGCCAGAATTTCGCATTTTCTGACTTTTCAGATCTCAACTATCAGAGGGTTTCAGGTCGCTGTTTCTTATAAAATGTGATGTGACGCGTTAGTGACGGTCATCCGAAGTAGTTTCATCCATTTTAATCCAGTACTTTTTGAGAAATCGTGATAAACGTGTGGCTCAGACAGCCTGATATCCGGTCGTCTGAGCCAACTTGTTTTTCTCTATATTTCACGAAATGTTACGTTTCGGACAAATGTTTTTAGGATTTACTGATGTGACGACGTTAGTGACAGCTCTCGACCAGATTTGAACCTTCGTGACGCACGCGTTTTGGAGAAATTGAGAAAAAACTGCTGGCTCAGACAGCCGGATGCTGGCTGTCTGAGCCACCCAGTTCTACCACTTCCAGGTGTTGTACGAAGCTGAAAACTCATCTAATCTGATGTGACGCGGCCTCTAAGTACAAAAAATCGTAAGTGACGGCTCTATATGCCGCCAATCAAAAGTTATAAGCATTTCAAATGTTTTCCATACATCGATGCATTTGGGTGGCCACACTTCGCACTCTTTATGGAAACGGAAAGACAATTTAGTAGAAAATGTAAGCTAAAGCCCCTCATATCAAGGCGGATGCTTTCTCCTGCTATTTAAATATTTAATTACGTATATATACAATAACTACGCCGATGAAGGAAAATATGTTAATTATTTATGGTCTCAGGTATTCCAAGGAAAAAAATCGTTAGATTACTATTTATTTGAAAACAACCGCTAGTTTATCGAAGGTACTACAATATTAGAGGATTTTGGTAAGGTACATACTACTGACATATTACTCGACTCTTCCCATGTGATTTTACGGCCCACTTGGGACAAGATGAATATAAATACTAACTTAATCCTGCAAGTCGTTTCCTTTTTTGTTTGGATGGAAAACTTAGTAATTCATTGACTCGTCCCACCATGCCTATATAATATTTGGGACGAAATGCGGAAAATCAAAGATATATTTACAAACTGCAACTCGTCCTGAGTAATTCTTAAATTTTCTCAACGTTTAAAAGAAGGCTTTTATTTTTATTTCTAGTTTAAAGAGATGATCTTACCAAGATTGTCAGACCATGTACACTTGTACAGGCTCATATTTTATTCACCATTTAAAAAATCAGGAATATGCTATCAAGTTAAAGAAAATATGTTAAATAAGAACATTAAAACACTTTTTAATCACTGTTAATTCGACATGCAAGATAGCGTCAGGCAAAAAATAGACATTTACAGTGATGACAGTTGCTGAAAAAAAATCCGCACTACTGATTAGTGACTGATGTACTGACAAGGAAACCTGCACTTACGAAGTTAATCATTAAAAAATGCATTTAAAGAAATTTATGGTAATAATGTTGGGCTAGTAATACTAAAAGGGGGCACAAAGACTTATGACAACAATCAGGCATGTTTTGACGTGAGCTCCAGACTGAGACCTCAGTAAGCAGAGCAGTATTTAGTTGGACTACTTACTACTTTTACTACGCGTAGTCAGCGTTCTCTTGAAAAAAGCTAGGCTCCAGGCTCCAGGCATACTCAGCGCTTTGCACTTACTTTTTTACTCGGCGTTTAGATAGCTGTTTACTGATAATTCTGATATCACCCAACGTCTAAGAATTACCATGTGGAAGTCTCCTGTTATTGCTATTTTAGTAAATAGTAAAGTTATTTTACGAATTGTTTCTGGTGTAGCATTTATACAAAAAGTAGTTCATCAATTCATCCCATACATGTCTACAGCTTATTTTGGACGAGATGCAGTTAATTTAATCGAATTATTTTTAACGTCATTTAATGTAATCAAAAAGTTAAAACTATCAATATGAGTATAATCAGAAAAAAAACAATAATATTGTTACAAAAAAGTTAACACAATTTTGTTGTATGAAAGTAAACCCTTTTAATGATTACAAAGTAAAATATAATATACATCTGATAAAACAATTTTAGTCAAATGTGAATAATACTCCTCGTAAATAGGTATACTATACTCGTCATAAATTCAATAAAGTCTACGAACTAAGTAAAAATCCACGAGCACAAAACTTATATCATTGCTTTATTAAAACAAAATAATTATTACTTGTCCTATGAACATAAACTTTAAAAGAATATAAACGCTACAACCTGTGGTAATAAACATGACAGGTCCAAAACAAAATATATGTTTTTCATTTTATTTCATTAGTTTCGTAAGTTGGCTTCTACGCACTTCTCTTACCGCCATATCCATTGTTACTTACTTACATTTTCATTTATTATGTATACATTTTGTAACATACATATTTAAACTTTCTTGTTAAATTCAACAACAATCTTTTGGGCTATAAAAATAAATGATATTAAGTGGATGATTTCTTTCCATCCTGCATAATTTTTAATATAATTTAACTTGTTTTTCTCTATATTTCACGAAATGTTACGTTTCGGACAAATGTTTTTAGGATTTACTGATGTGACGACGTTAGTGACAGCTCTCGACCAGATTTGAACCTTCGTGACGCACGCGTTTTGGAGAAATTGAGAAAAAACTGCTGGCTCAGACGACCGGATATCAGGCTGTCTGAGCCACACGTTTATCACGATTTCTCAAAAAGTACTGGATTAAAATGGATGAAACTACTTCGGATGACCGTCACTAACGCGTCACATCACATTTTATAAGAAACAGCGACCTGAAACCCTCTGATAGTTGAGATCTGGAAAGTCAGAAAATGCGAAATTCTGGCTGTCTGAGCCTAGTTTTTTTGATTTTCCAAGAAAACTATTGCGTCACAAACGATGAAACCTGGATACATCAGCGTCACTAACGATTCCTTATAAGCCTAGATATGCAAGATCTCTATAGAAGCCTGGCTCAGACGGCCGGATGTACACTATCTATGTCCTAGAATCTTAAACTGATAGCAGGCCTGTCTCTCTAAAGAAATGTTATAGTAAACTTAATATCTAACCTAGTTTTAGCACTATACGATAATAATCCTTTACTTTAGGTTCCCACGTATAAGTTTAAAGTTTAAGAAAAAACGCAAACCCAAATAGTGCAAAGGTAATAATTATACTAGATATTTATAGTGGCGTCAGGTTTATTTTTAATTTAGGTAATGTAATTAAATGCTCCCCATCACAACCTTAGGTTCGGGTTCGTAGGTGACCCCAGTGGAGTTTGTCCGTGCGCGTGGTGTTTGACCCCGGTCGATTTAATATGATTACCAGAAATGTTTGATCAAAAGTACCTACAGCCAGACTAACAATACTTACAAATAAAAAATATTTTTTTAGAGTAGTTAAAAACAACGACTGATTATTATATTTTGTATCCAGTCTTTAATAGGTAGGTAAGTAATAAAAAGTCTTCAAATGATTTATTTGTAGTGTAATAACGTTGTATATTTTTGTCTAAGTTCGCGTGAAACTAAAAGCTAAATGGATGTAGGACTCCAGTCCATAGTCGTGAAATTTTGGCATAGATATGATGGATGCTGACGCTGACATTTGTCAAGTGTGACAGCTGCTGTTTTTTCCGGTTCCGACTGTTGGTCGTGCGTCGGAGTGGAAACGTGTGTTAAAATGTAAAAAAGTAAAAAATTTGATCACGGGGCACGCCCCAATTATTTTGTAGTTTGATAGTTATTCCTGACGCCGCCAACATGTCAATTTGGATAAATTAATTTCGAAAATGATTTGATATAAATGACTGGAAAATGGTCTCAAATAGAATAATTAGCATAAATGTTTAGTAATCAATTCAAAATTTATATGGCGAGCCAGCTGTTGCAGGTTTCGCTTTTGATATGTGTCTGTAAGTTGTACAGTCACAATTTGGTGATCATGTTGTAACCTCAGTGACCTTACTTAGACCTTATTAGGATTATTTTTGAAGTCAGATTTTCCTGATGGATTGATTTGCTTCTTGTCTGCTGTTTTGAGGATGGACCGGTATCGGTGAAATTTTGGGGTAACGTTGCAGAGTTGTCTGTAGTTTGATGTCACAAAGATTTGAAATAGTAACCTCCGTTGAAATCCAAGGTTGGTTTTCCTTGTATTTACTTTAACTTTAGTGAAAAGTGGGATAATTTAGCTATTAATTTAAGCATAATTTAGGAATCGCTTTGAGGATAAATTTTGGAATCAATTAGGAAATCAAAAATTTGAATTAATCTTTATTTAATTAGAAATTTGTGAACATAAAGATTTGTAATAGTATAGATATAGATAACTAAATTAGAACCTAACCTAGTCTACTGAATTCTGAGCTATGAAGTTTTGTATTAAAGGTGTTAAAAGGTAATTGTGAAATAGCAAATTTGAATAAACTTTTGTTGCCAAATGCTATACCCGGATTTCTTTATTTCATTCGAATATTAGTACCTTTTAAACACCCTTTGTCCACACTAGCCGGGAGTGACTGTGACAAATGGCGCCCAACTTTAGAATTAGTTATTAGTACAATTTTGAGCACTTTATTAATAGATTTTTTTTGGAATGCTAATTAACTACCATATTATTTAGCTTAGGTTTAATTTTGCCTGTGTTACTAACTGGTTAGGAATTATCCCACAAGTTTAGTGTTGCATCAAACAATTTGTATTTACTAACCAAATAAAAGTTATTGTTACGGTGTAAACCTTATTTTGTGAAATCCCAAAACCTTTTGTTTGCTTTTACTTAGCATTAATGAAATTCTCTAAACCTGTATATTCCCTCAAGCGTATGTGAACGAGACACAATGTAAATTCTATTGTTATGCGGTTGCCTGCAACCGCTCGGGTGTTGAAGCAATATGTATTGAGCTATATTTTGTATTCGTTTTGATTGTGATATTTTCACACCTTATTATAACTTTGTTGTAAAAAGAAAACTTTTGTCTGGGTCACAACTTGTAAAAATATAAACCACCAAAAGAAATAGTAAATAATTTGATTTAACAGTGATATAACAGTAATTTATATAAGTTTGAGTTGTGAATTAGTTGAATTAATTTTGGATTTTAATTATTGCTTTTGTTGTGGTTACATTGATAAATGAGTTATGAAGTAAATTTAGGGTCATTGTGTTTGCGCGTCAGCGTTATTGGAGTTGTTCTGAAAACGAATTAAATTATGTTACTTGCGTCTGTTTTGTATATAAACCAAGAAATCAGTTACAATTTTCTTGGTGTAACGCATTGTTTTGGTAAACCGCCTCTGTTGTTTCCTATTAGGCGTGCTACTGGTATGGATGTTGCCAAAAATTTTAGAAACCATTTATAGTGATTCATGATTTACTGAAACCGTGATTGTAGTTAATTGGACACATATTATGGGATCGTGATTCAGGGAGGCACTGGTTTGTTACAACATTCCTTAACATAATTTTACAGGGATACCGGGACGGAGTACTATGCCTAAGGAGTATTATGTCGGTGAGTTTGGTTGTTTAAAGGATTTTTTTTTGAAGTTTTAAGTGTCCGTGCTAGACATGCCACAAATTTTGTTGTTTTGGGGCGCAGAAATGCGTTTTGTTTTTGGTTGGTGATGTAGTTTGGAAGTCCAGCTACACTCAGGTGATGCCCAATTTGGCACCAGTTTGTTTGTTTTTTTGTTTGGTGTGGGATCACTGAGGTACTTTTCACCATTTTGTTTACGAGTTGGAGGCTATGGATAGTCGTTCACTCGGTTCGTGGCATATTTAGGATATTAAGACATAAGTTTTGATTCGACTAGAGTTTCTATGGTTGTGTTTAAATTGATGAAAATTATAAACACAAAAGTGAAAGGGTTCAGTTTTATTTAGATTGAGAAATAAAACTGTTTAGTTTTGTATGATGAAGTATAAAAAGCGAGGTTGATAAGATTGTTTGCTTGTGGAAGACTGAAATTAATTTGTTTGTGGGTATGTTATAGCGGAAACCCTTAAGTTAAGTCGCTTAAAACTTATGATTTTGAATTGTTGTCTAGCATGAGGTCGTTTTGGAATGATTTGAATGTGTTTTTTTTTGCCCGATTTTTGACTTAATTAACTTTATGAGTAAACTTTTGTTGCCAAATGCTATACCCGGATTTCTTTATTTCATTCGAATATTAGTACCTTTTAAACACCCTTTGTCCACACTAGCTGGGAGTGACTGTGACAGTAGGTACCCGAAAAAATTGCATATAATAAAATATTACGTAAAATATTGGAAAAACACAGTTTGACTGGGGATAGGTACTTTCATACCATAAACATCGTCGTATCTAATCAAATTATTTATAACAATGAATCTTAAAAGTTTTATTATAGTACCTAACTATCATTATTCGTCTCAAATGGTTGAGAACTTTTATGGAGCTAATGTTCAATTACATATTAAAATATTTTTTCTTATTTTTTAACGAACTAGCGAGATCACTAGACTTTGCTTTTTTATCAAAAGTTATGTGTACAGAAGAAAAAAGAAACCACGAACATAAGTCGTTTATAAAACTGAAATCTGTTAAAAACCATGGCGAAATAACTGCATAATTCTAAATTGTACTCAGTGCAAAACGCAATAAGAAATATAAATGGCATTTATTGAAATAGGGGTCAACCACGAGGACAAACACCACTGGGGTCATAATAATTCACGAATCCTTAGATTCTTGGCAGAAGCATGAAATTGATTATACTGAATTATTTATCCATTGTGATTCACTGCCGATCAATTGTTGATTAAATTACTACCATCTTGTCTTAAAAACATGCGAACCGATTTTTGTTTGGGTACAATCTTCTCAGTCTATGTAAAATAGATAGAAATTAAGCAGATGGATACCTAAGTATTTCAATTTGATATATGGTCAATTTATATGTTTGAAATGGGTATATGACACTTTATAAAAAAAAAACAAGCCATTTCAAGAATCATCCATCAGGTCACCGTATCTATCCAAAAAGAAATTGTCCGCCTAAAAATGAGTTCTTTCCTTTAAAGAGTAAAGAGTTTATTTAAGACGTTTTAGTGCCTTTTGATTTTGAAGTCAGTTTTTACTTTTTATGAATGTTTTTTTTGCACCTTTTTACTCTGTTATTAAATAATCTATAAATTACCTATCATAAGTAATTAAAATCACTGAACTCCTAAGCGTTTAGGAGTTCCACTGTCAGCTCAGCTCCACACAATTGCGACTATCAGACGCAACATCAAGTGACTTTTAAATTCGAGGTTTTTCCTCGATTGCACCAAGATCCATTATCAAGAAGGTATAACAGTAGGCGAAATTTTTTTTCGAAGCGGTCGTCAATTAGTGAGATATAAAATACCACAATATTTTGTTGACTGCAAATATAACTTTGTTTTTTATAGTGTTTGTATGAAGTACAAAGTTATGTTTGCGGTTGTTGAAAATGTGCTATATCTCAAAACTTTTCGTTCGATCCCGTCCGAACCAATTTTCGTTGAAAGTATTTGTTAAGATCTACATTATATATTTTTTTTCAAATTTTACACTCGCTTAGTTTAGAAGTTAGATGGGGGGGACGCCCATTTTACCACTTTGGAAGCGTCTAGCTATGAAACGTTAGACAATGATTCAAAGAAAATGGTTTTAGAAACCTCTATGTCAATTTAAAAGACATATCCATAAACACCCCACACGTTAAGGTTTGACAAAAAAAAATGGTTTTTGTTTCATGTATGGGAGCCCCCCCTTAAATGTTAATATTTTTATTTTTTGTTTATGGATCGTAAAGTGGTTAACAGGATACACTTTCATACCAATTTTCAACATTGTGATGCTTATAGTTACAGAATAAAATGGCTGTGACATACGGACGGACAGACAAACAGACAGACTTGATGAAACTATAAGGGTTCCGTTTTTTGCCATTCGGCTACGGAACCCTAAAAAAGAATAAAAAATCATTAAGTCGAATTAATAAATAAATATCCTTTGGACATTCCCACACATCGCCATCTAGCCCCAAAGTAAGCCACTCAAAGCTTGTGTTATGGGTGCCAGACAACGGATATAATACTTATATACTTTTGTTTGTAAATATATACATAGAAAACACCCAGACCAATACAAGCAGACATGTTCATGCACACAAATGTTTGTATTGTGCGGGGATCGAACCCGCACCCGCTGCGTAGTAGGCGATTTCTCGACCACTACACCAGACGGGTCGTCAAGATAGATAACCTCCTAAGAATTGATAACCTCCTTTTTTGATGTCGGTTAAAGACGGGTCTAATAATTCACTGACCTGAACATATTGTACTTCCTACACAGTGAATAGACACGACATGCATCTAATGACCTAAGACATGGTTTGTTGCTCTCTTTTATGCGTTTAGTCATCAGAAACGTTTATTGAATAAGTAACCAAACAATGTCCACGTCAAGTCTAATTTCGTTCAAACACGTTAAATTATTTGTGAAGACCTGATACAATCTCGCAGGCAACAATGGTAGTTTGATGTTGAATCTGATAAAAAACATTCGATTGTGGTCTATCTGAACTATAAGGAAGGTATAATGTCAATGGAGTAATTTTGCAACCAAAAACTGGTGTTGTTTTTTGGTCAGTGACATCCAACTCAGGGATGATAATATGAGTTTAGCTTATTCAAAAAAAATGTTTTCTTTTAATTATATGCAAGTTTTATAAAAGAAAACCTCTTCACCATAATCTAAAAAAACAAATGGGGAAACTCGTTTATTTTTGGCATACGAAAGTATGACCATTTTTCTCCATTCCGTTCTCAACTTAACTGGCTCACTATTCGTCAGCGCAGCAATCTTCGAGTCCTTTGTACTCTTTTTAGTATTCTCGATAACCCGAATCCCGACTATCTCAAATGTCATTTCAAATTTATGAGAGTTAAAGTTCTCGAACCCTCCGTCCCAACAATGCCCTTCAGCTATACACACCTCTTCACAAGACTGCTTATGTCTCTAACTCCTTCACCCTCAGTGCTATAAGACTCTGGAACTCCCTCCCTGATACCATCAAGACTTCATCATCTAAGTATTCCTTCAAGAAGTCTATTTGTGAGCTTTTTCTCAATAAGAATACCACGTGATGCTTGATAAGGTTTGTCCTTCTTTGTTTCCCTATTATAATTTCTGTTAGCCTATGTATGGATTATTGTATGTATTCAAGTATGTTTAAGTAGGTTTATTTTTAATTATTTATGTAAGTATATTTGTAGCTTAAAATTAATTTGTTGCTTTTATGTGTTATTTTACGCCGCCCTTAATCGTTTCTGCTTCACCCAATGGTTGACTGGTAGAGAATGCTTTAAGCATTAAGTCCGCCATTTTTACTTTAGTTTTGTCGGTGCAAAAAATAATAAAATAATAATAATAATAATCTTGCACCGTCTCGCGTAGCTAGCGCGTACCTACGTTATACTACGCCGTTGCTCGTAAGCTACGAAGAGGCGACCTGGCGTTGGTAGTTTTGACTCGCTCGCTAGTATCGCAATAGTCAATTAATTTTGTGTGTTTTTCCTTTTTTTTATGCATCGGTATTGTTTGTAAAACCACCCCCGAGTCGTTCGTCGCTGACCAAAACAACATCCTGTAGATATATCTGCTAAATTTAATTTTCTTTTAATATCCTACCGTTCATTGATATCGTTGTATGCAAAAATTTGTCAGGATCAAGACCAAAATACTTGTACTTTACTTTCTTGCACCGCCAACACATTGATTGAGATACCGCATTGCAATCAAACGGCATACCAGAGTTATAAATATTTGATTTATATCAGACATGCCTATCTTTGTTAAATCACATTTTTTCACATCAACTCACACCGCGCAAACAAACAAATCTAACGACAATTTAACCTGTATTGTATTCAAACAAACCAAAAAATCTAATTGTTCCCGACCGTTTTCTTGATACAATCCGAGTCATGATAATAGATGATGAGTGATGTCAGCCTGGATAAAAGAATGATGTATCTAGAATGACGATTTGGACAATTATAACACAGCCGGGGGTCGCAGGTCACTAAAGTAATTAGTGCTATATTGAACCACTGGCGCGGACAGACAGACATCGTGATCTAGGCAATATTGGTTCAGTAGGATCACTGACATAATACATGTTCACATGTATTATGTCAGTGATCCTACTGAACGCTTTCAAACTAAGCGGGCCTGTGCTAAAGTAGTAAATGATAAAAATATAAATCAAAACATCTTGAACTATCTATAATTCTAGAACATGCCAATGCAGTCGATATTCACTTAGATTACTAGTAATTTAGCATACAAACGTCAAATGGTTCTCAAAAAGCACATTTCACTAGGTCTTCTGTAGGCAACACTAAGCATAAAAAAATATGTTCTGCGCTGAATTGCAGCAAAAAAATGCTTTCAAAATAAAGAATGTTAATTTACTTGCCTTTGACGACCTCCGGGGTGTAGTGGCTATGCTCGCTGGGTTTCAAGGCGTCGCCGCTCCGAGGTCCCGGGTTCGATTCCCGGTCAGGTTAATGTAGATCTCATAATTTTGTATATTGTCTCGAGTCCTGGTGTTGTGTTACCACCGTTGTGTCTGATCATAACACAGGTGCATTGGCTACTTAATTTGTGATCAGAGCAATGTATGTGATTGGAGTCCAATATTTATTTCATGTTATATTTGTGTATTAACTTCGATTTTTACAGTGCAAACCAAACTGAACCTACCGCGTTACATACTCGTATATCACAAAGAAAGCGATATGATCAGAACAGTAGAGCAATTAAATTCATTTTATCAATCTATATTGATTACGAATTACTTATGTAATACCGATGACAGGCGTGTAATATCTGTCTGTCATTGATCATTGCGTAACGCGAACAAAGATCTTCCTGACAATGGGATCGTTGTGAAAATAATATGTGGATGGAAAGGGCTTGTAGTTTAGGTTAGAACCTTCTTTGTCTTTGTTAAATATACCTTGAGGGCATACTTCACCAACTCTCTGATATGTAAGATCCCTAATAGTATAATGGAGTATTGACAGATTGTAAGGGCACATTTCATTACATGCATTTAAAATTCATAATTTAATGATAAAAAATATATTAACCAGCTTTGAAGTGGGGGAGGATGACCACTGATCACCGATAAAACAAATTCATTTTTGGATTCACAAAGAAAATTCACTGATAATTTTGAGTAAGCATACTTACGTGGGTAAATAGGCATTCAACTTACCATCAGTTGACCATCCCATCAGTCTTCTTGTTGGTTTGGCCAACACCATTATTATTTATAAAGATGAAATAAGAAACCTAATATCCACTGTGACACTGTGAGTGTTTAAAACATTCTAAACCATAAGATAGCGAAGCGTCATCAATTTCCAAGTTGAATTTATGCTGTAATGAATAATTACTTGGCCCACTGTTGCATAAACAGATGGGCAGATGGCGCTAAACGTCACGCGTAATGACGTATCCGTAAGAAATCACAAATTTCGCAAGGTCGGATCGACAGCACGGTAGCTCAATTGGCAGAGCGTTTGGCCCGGTTAGCCAAGAAGTTGCTGGTTCGAGTACCGTCCTTGCGCTAAATATTTTTGGTTTCTTATTTCATCTATAAGAATATTTTTTCTTTTACAATAATTTAAATCACATTTTGAAACTTCTTGCTGATTTACAATCTTCGCAAAATCTATAAAATACTGCAAATTCATCTTTAAATGCGCAAGCCAAACTTAAAACAATGATATCTCTTGTTAACCAAATCGAATAAAGGTATTTTCTCATTGCAACGAGCCATACCATGACCGTGCTAGGAACGTGTCAGGCAACACGATAGCCCAATCTGGAGATTGACAGCGTTCCGTCTCACGATTATGGGGAGCGGGAGCGAGCGAGAACGTACTCGTATTTTACCGGTGCCGACTCGCTCCGTGCATGGCACGCTACGGTGTTACACGGAACGGGGACGTGTTACACTTTTCAATACAAAGAATATTTTTTGCCAGACACGTTCTTAGCTCGGTCGTGGTATGCTACGATGTACTGGGCAAAGAGCTTAAGGACAAATTGCGCTATGTCATTGTGTCAAACCATTGCATTTTTTTATTTATAGGTCAATTGTTGCAATATTAGTTATTTGCGACTTGACAGTTATGCCAATTTAACAACGGGCGTAGAAAATCTGAGTAATTAGGCTTTATAGAAAAAGTAATGAGCCAATACGCCTACGTTGCAATAAATAATTGTAATAATGAGATATGTTCGTGGTTCGATGCAATGTGTAGGCATTGTCCGTCTAAAAATGGATTGGCTGCAAAAATTGGTGATTGAACAAAAAATATAGTGTAACGATTTGCTTAACTTTTGATAAGTTTCGTTACAGGATAAATTGGAAGTTATTTAGTTGACGACCCGTCTGGTGTAGTGGTCGAGAAATCGCCTACTACGCAGCGGGTGCGGGTTCGATCCCCGCACAATACAAACATTTGTGTGCATGAACATGTCTGTTTGTATTGGTCTGGGTGTTTTCTATGTATATCATGTATGTATTTACAAAAAAAAAAAGTATTTAAGTATTATATCCGTTGTCTGGCACCCATAACACAAGCTTTAAGTAGCTTACTTTGGGGCTAGATGGCGATGTGTGGGAATGTCCAAAGGATATTTATTTATTTATTTATTTAATTTTTCATAACCATTCGAATCCAATAAAACATGCAGTTAACTTTTTGTAAGATTTTATTCTAACATCCAACACATATAAACGTTACAATTTATTGACTAGAGTGTATAATATGCTAGGTCTAAAGTTAGGTAGGTACTTTGGCACACATTGAGATCATTACAAGTTGATTTTATAATTTATTTCGACGTGTTAAAAACTCAGTACATCAAATTCAAACCTTTTTTATTATTTTATCGTTATGGGATTACTTTATCCAACAAAAATTGTAAGATTAATTTCGGAGATGATTCCCATGGTAACATTTCGCTTTTGTACGTTATGTATCAGGTTTACCTAATGCTGTCGCACAGGTTTTTTGCATAATAACATCGATAAGTATACGTCTTGTTACCATGACAACCTTCTATCTATGTATATCTAGTATAAAGTTTGAAGCAGATCTAACCACTCGTTAAGGGAACGGCACTAACGGCTAGTCGTCCGATGTTCGTCAAATATCCGTCCACCCTGCTAAATGTGCTGTCATTCACAATAACTATCACAAGTTGAAGCAAGCGAGATCTGTAGCCGATCCGATGCCGCGGCGTTGCTGATCCTTTTACGTCACGCGCTTCCGTATGGTTAATGCCCGTTTGCTGTCAATACTATATCGTCCCCTTTACGCGCGGTTCGATCTGCTTCAATGTTTTCTAAGTTTTTAACCAGTTGTCATTGCCACTTTCAATGTTAGGTAGAAAGTATGTATGCTCCAGCTGAGCCGTCGTCGTCTATGAAGGCGTTGTAGGCTAGTTACTATGGCAACGCTCTAAATCAGGTAGCAGGTCACTTGTTTTTAGAGGGAAATTTCAGTGTCTGCTTATCAATGGAAATACACTGGATTATATAGGAAAACTTATGTTACAATAGCAACTTTTTATAATAGGTAAAAGGTTGCTGTGCTTTTTTAGCCAACAATAATAGTGGTTCTTTCCTCTTTGGTGCTATAGGATGATGCTATGGATGTGTAGGTACATGTGAATTGCTTCTGGCTTCATTTTTTTATTAATGTTTAGTGATTTTATAGCCCTGCCACCCGTAGCTATATTGCTGCCATGGCGACGCTCTATACCTGGAAGATACATTCTACCAGGTTTAGAGCGTCGTAGGCGCTTGCAGTTAACAACCTTTGAAGCCGGTGGACCGGTTGCCAAAGTAACGCTCCATATCAAGGCCATTTAGGTAACAAGCGACACCGATACCTATAGATTGCCCGCTATCTTAAGCTAAGTCTAGTTAGAGGCCTTATGAGCGGCTTGATAACATCTGACAGCAGGTTTCATCCCGCGTGGTGGAGGCTCAAACTACCTCATAGTTGAGGCCTTTACCTAGCAGTAGGAGATTACAGGCTAGCATTACTTTGCTTGATTATTTATTTAAAATGCGATAGTGGTGCTAATTTAATGCCCCACTAAAGCCATTTCAGCTAAGTTCTGGCGGCTCTATATGAGGTAGAAGGTGTGCGGCTGCAGCTCGAGCTGCGCCATCTTGGCGAGCAGGCGGTGCAGGCGCCGGTGCGCGCGCGCCGCCCCGGCGCCCGGCGCGGCGCGCGCGCAGCTCTCAACGCGCTCCGGCGCCAGCTCGCGGCACGCGGCCAGGCGCTGCGCCACGTGCCGCGGCATCTGCCGGACAGATATAAATTTTATTTTCAACACACTTGCTCAAAACGACGTTTTTATTCCACCGATTTTTGGCACATAATCCTAGATATAAACACGCGTGCTTTTTCATTACATTATTACACTAGTACCTTTAGTTTATTAACCCGACCAATTAAAGTTTGTACCCTAGTACCAAGTCGTAAGTAAGAAGAAGAAGCGATGTAATTTAGTCGAGTTATAACCTTTATTTAAGCAAGAAACATTATTTATGCGAAAAATAACAGTATTCTACGTAGGTATTTATTTCAATAAATGGCAAATCCAGATTTTTTATTTATTTTTTCTGTAATTCGTATTTTTAACACGAATTATTAGATTTTTAATCTTTGCTGTTGGCTGATCTAGTTCGCCCTTAGCCTTGCGCGCGCATCGGTATCGCGGCAAGAAAAAAACTATGCGCCATTTTTCGTAAATAGGTAATTGTCGGCTGTGACGAAGTTTGGATTAATTGTGAAGTTTAATATTAACGAAAATGTCCACTTCAGGTAAAGAAAATAAAGAAAACCTATTATTAACTCTGCCGAACATAAGTAACAAAGCGAAAAACGCGTGCGATAGTCTTTTGCCATGAAAGTCGAGTGAAATGTATTTTTACTACGAGTAAATGTTTAAATAATTAAAAACTTAGTAAATGAAGAGTCTTGTTTTTTCCTCGCAAGTGTGTTGAAAAACGTCGTATGATACGCGTGTGCCTGTGACCATTATATACGGGGCTTTCTTATGGCGCACTCGCTTTCGCTCGTGCGCACACAATATCGCCTTGTATATAATGGTCAACATAGCACACTTGTATCATAATGTTCTATTATTTACCACGTTCATGTACGCATACCACAATAGTCATCTTTTGTGCCGTGGCGCATAAGAACTGCATACAAAGTTTGAGGACGTCCACACTCGTATCGCCGTATAGCAAACAAAATATTACCTATCGCTTGTCGCTAACGTCCGTAGACGTTGACTGGCAGTACAACCGAACACGACGTTTGACGACGTTGTTCATGTGTGTGTGGATATTTCTCTATGCGTGTGTGAATAATGTTCAAGAAACAAAAAATAATATATTGTAGCGCTAGAACTTTGAAAATTGGACACGATGCGGCGCAATAACGTAACTACATGAAGATTACACAGAGATTCGACGTCGCCAGCCGCTGTGCTTTGAAATAAAATTAACTTAGGACGTGGTTAGACTATGTGCCTCATCACGAAAATCATTTTTGGACGTTCTATAACGTTGTTAGAACGAAAGTGTTACTAGCGGACCCAGCGAACTTTGTTTCGCCCCCATCCTCGTCTCGCCCGGCCTCGTTCCGCCCAGCCACGTAATTAAAGAAAAATGTTAAGGGTCAACAACCCTTATCACTAAGGGGTATGAAAAATAGATGTTGGCCGATGCTCAGACCTACTCAATATGCTCACAAAATTTCATGACAATCGGTCGAGCCGTTTCGGAGGAGAACGGGAACGAACATTGTGACACGAGAATTTTATATATAAGGTAATAAGGCTACAAATAATTGCATAAGCAATTAGGTCCACAGACCTTACAGACTAACATACATACAGCATGGCATCATAAAAATAACGATCAGAAATAATATTAAAATAAAACACTATTTTGCCGGCGTAGTATTCCGCAACCTGGTGTCCTTTGACCGTCACACCACCCTTCCCCGTCAGAACACCCTTCGGCCAAAACTCTGCTTTCATGAAGGTCGACAGCTATATACTCGTAGATATATGGATGTTGGGTACTGTATACGCTACTGTCACATAATACAATGTGTTGTTGTGGTTGTGTCATCCGACTCAAAGATGATACTATGAGTTATGATTATTCTAAAATTTTTAATTGTAATAGTTGAAAAACAAAAAAAACACGCTTTTATTTTTTTTCGTATCCCATTCAGCAAAAACCTTTCATTGAATACCCATATCATGGGGGTTCATTTTAAATAGCCTGTGACCGCCATATTGGATTTGTAATGACGTTTCTTAGCTTGTCATGTACCTATTGTCATCAGAACTCAGAGCGTATGCAAAATTTCATCCTAATCGAAGACCGGGAAGTGAGTTAAATTAAGATTCCAAGATTTTCTTACATACATAGTTACAAGTGAAGGTAATAAAGCGTGTTAATAATAATTAAATATTTAATAATATTTAAAAAAAATGCATTAGTATCGTTTATACCACCACCCCTGAGTCGGGAGTCGCTGACCAAAACAACACCTGTATAGACCATAACAAAAATCAAACTCAACCATTACTTCACTTTTAACACACACACACACGCCGGTCGCGTTAGGGAAGTCAAATTTGGCTCACTCAAAATAACTATCATAGTCGTCGTATCACATTTAGTCGTATAAGGTATTTTTTGAGAATTATAAAAAAAAAAACATTACAATAACACAATAAAATATAACATATTGTCCATACCGAATTGATCTATTATACTATATTGATTTAAACTTACATGGTCATTAACATTTCGAATTGATTGTAACGGGATTGCTACCATGTACCTTATTATTTTTGAGTTTCCGATATTTCGGCACTGTTGCAAGTGCCATGGTCACGGCGTAACTGTGACCATGGCACTTGCAACAGTGCCGAAATATCGGAAACTCAAAAATAATATTGTACATGGTAGCAATCCCGTTACAATCAATTCTAGTGATCTATTTTACTGTCTATAAACGGTTTACTTTTTTAATTTATCCGTTTTAGACCTAATCCTATCAAATAACAGTAAACATTCATTACACAGTCTACATAAATAAAATAAAAAAAACATGTTTTATCCTCCTATATGTCTTGATATGAATTAATTTATCTTTCAAAAATTATATTTTATTCGCTTACAAAGATTTGAAATAAGAAACAATTTTATAAAAAGTGCTGAAGTCACTTAACAACATATTTGTACATTAGAAAACTCTTCGGAGACGCGTTCTCAAGAGGGCGGCACCCCGTTCATGTCTATGTGTGTGTTGCTCGATCGCGTTTTGTATGTAGTTTGACTTCTGTACTAGGTACTATCTACTACTATCCATATGACGACCTCCGTGGTCGAGTGGCTAGCACGCTGATTTCAAGCGTCGCCATCTCGTGAGGTTCCGGGTTCGATTCTCGGTCGGGTCAATGTAGAAAACGATCTTTTCTATATTGTCTCGGGTCTGGGTGTTGTGGTACCACCGTTGTGTCTGATTTCCATAACACAAGTGCATTGGCTACTTACTGTGGGATCAGAGCAATGTATGTGATTGGTGTCCAATATTAATATTGAATATTATATTTTATGATACTGTTCAGTATCTGAGTTATTACCTGCGTTATTATTTGAATAAATTGTATTGACACAAAATGGACGAAAGCGAGTAGGTGAGCTAAGCGGGAGGTACATGACATGTTTAACAGGTCCATTTTTACGATAGCCGGGTAGTATTAACAACATTTTTTATAAGTCAACAGTGGGTATAGCCGCATTAGTGAATTGTTATAACTACGTATAGAGAAGCTTTGCCAAGCAAAAAATGTGTCGCAACTTTATGACAACAATAAAACGTATCCTTCGAAATGACATGTTTACGTTTGTATGAGGTAAATGCCAACACCTTGTAAATGACACAAAAAAAATATCTTAATCTAAATAACATTAAACAGAGGATTTACCAATGACAAAAACACTTGAAATAGGAGACATTTTCATCTATATAATGAGTGAGTACGTACGCCATTATTTAAAAAATGAGTGATTTCTAATAACCAGTTAATTGAATGTTATTAAACGACACGGCATAAACAGAATGCGAATGAGGAAACGTCAAATAAATTAATATATACTTACGTTGAATAATGGTGAATGTAGAATAGGAGTCCACAACGGTAGTAGTTTATTTAATACCGTTGAATTGCATTCCAGTAAAGATTCTAGCAGACTCAAAAAGTGCAGATTCACTGTTTCCGCCAACTGCAATAAACAAACAAGTTAAGAACATATTTAAATATATTTTTAACACACATACGTAACAATTATTAGCATTATTTAAAACATTTACGAGTATAAGGTAGGAAGAAAAAGTTACGAGTTTACATACTTTTACAATAAGTGAGAAATCAGTACCATATGTGTCTTTCATTTAAATAGAATTCACTCAAATAACTCTAATTTACAGTCGAGGTCTGTGTTTTTTTATGTATATTTGACACTCAAAATGTTATTTTAGACCCGATTAGGCAATGAAAGAAAGAAAGGATTTATTTGCTCATAAAAAAGGGTACATTTGGATGTTATAAATCTATGGTAAGCTAAGCTTTTTCAGATATCATTTAATAGCATGCAAATACATATTTTAATATGATATAAACAATTAATAATAATCAATTAACCTAGTCAGAATTCATAATATTAACACACATGTCAAAGTTTTCAAGAATATTAATACAATTTTAATTGGTTTCAATAATAAAAAAAATCGGCCAAGTGCAAGTCGGACTCGCGCACTGAGGGTTCCGTGCCAACTTTAACTGAATTTGGGAATCCACTTACTTCCACTTAGTAAAATCCAATATATTTTGTTGACGGCAAATATAACTTTGTTTTTCATAGTGTTTGTATGAAGTACAAAGTTATGTTTGCGGTTGTTGAAAATGCGCTATATCTCAAAAACTTCTTGTTCGTTTCCGTCCGAACCAATTTTCGTTGAAAGTATTTGTTAAGATCTACATTATATATTTTTTTTTAAATTTACACTCGCTTAGTTTAGAAGTTAGATGGGGGGGGGGGGGGGACGCCCAATTTACCACTTTGGTATCGTCTAGCTATGAAACGTTAGACTTTTTAAAAAAATGGTTTTAGAAACCTCGGTGTCATTTTAAAAGACCTATCTATAGACGCATAGGTTTGACAAAAATTTTTTTTTGGTTTTAGTTTCATGTATGGGAGCCCCCCTTAAATGTCATAATTTTTTATTTTTTGTATGAGGATCCTAAAGCGGTTAACAGTATACATACTCCTACCAAATTTCAACAGTGTGATGCTATAGTTACAGAATAAAATGGCTGTAACATACGGACGGACAGACAGACAGACAGACTTGACGAAACTATAAGGGTTCCGTTTTTTGCTACGGAACCCTAAAAACGGTTAAAATAAACGGTACAAAGGTTGCTGGTTCAAATCCAGCTCATATGCAAAACTTTTATTTCTTATTCATGTTATAAGGTGAGTATCTGCCGCAAAACTACTTTAAAACGAAAATCGATTGAACCTACGACACAAAGTTGGGCGTCACTTCAAACATCGACACGAGGTGCAAGCGATTTTGGCTCTAAGTGTCAGAGACTTCGACCATACACACCAACTAAATAAATGTGCACCAGACAACACACCAATTGTCTGGTTTCGTTGTAAGGAATGTCCTTCTTTGTGTTACAAAGTACCAGATAACGATAATAACGGGGCGTCTCCCAATACTGAATTACTCGTACATAGAACATCCATAACTTAGGTACAGTCGCCGTCAGATATATTGAAGCAGACAAAGCGATCAAATACTTCTGAACAGTTTAAAATGACAATAAGTTTCATACACTAAATTACCATTAATATCAGAACATTCATTACTTCATTAATATCTGAGCAGAAGCTAGTCAATAACTTCTATCATAACTAACCAATAATATCTGAACACTCATAATGTCAAATGTATCTACGCAGTCGGTCTCAAATATCTGAGCAATCGAGGAAAATTGCAGAAGGAAGTGCTTCAACTTAACTATAAATATTATTTAAAAATAGCAACTCTTTTCATAGTTTATATTATAGTCAGATGACGCTGGCAGTTTGTAAAGCTTTGAAGCTTTCAGTATTGTCATCACTATCATGAAAGTGTCATGCAATAAATAAATTCAGGCAAGTGAGTGTTCAGATATTATTGGTTAGTTGTGTGTGTAGAAGTGATTGACTAACATCTGTTCAGATATTAATGAAGAAATGAATGTTCTCATATTAATGGTATCTTGTAGTGTATGGAACTTTTGACATTTAAAACTGTTCAGAAGTATTTCCGTCCGTTCCGTCTGCTCCAATATATCTGACGGCGACTGTACAAATGTGCGTGCTTATCACACAATCGTTCGTCCCTTGGGGGTTCGAACCCGCGACCGCTGGTTTAGTCCGGACCTCTAACCAAAGCATCAAACTTGTCGTCAAATATCAAAATGTCTGCAATAAAATCGTAACAAACACTCACCAACTTGGACTGCAAAGTGACTTGCAGTATGTTCGGCACGAGTTTACACCAGAACTCCAGCAGAATACACACAGTAGTATTGTGCGGCTCGCTGCTCGGCGTACTGCTGTTGGCCAACTCCTCCAGGTATAGCGTCCACAGCTGGCAGAGTATGAACGCGTGGAAGAGCGCGTTCATGCGTTGCGCGGTAGGTTTAGATTGTTCCACGTACGATGACATTATTGTCTGCGGACATGGTTTATATTCTAGGTACAACAAAATGTGAGTATGGAAGAATTGCTAAGTCATTAGCAAAGTTAGCCTGTAACATCCCACTTCTGGGCAAAGGCCTTATCTCAACTATGACGTAGTTTGAGCCATACTCCACCACGCGACATTAAATGTTGTTTTATTAACGTGTGGACTATACCTATACAATTCTAGTGTCCGACTTTATGAGCTAACACAAGCGTCTGATATGGCTCTGGTATATCACGATGGTTCGGTACAATGTCACATAAGCACTTCTTAATGCTGCATAAGTAAGAACACGTACGTATAAAACCTCGTCATAATTATTCTGAAGAAAAAAAAAGTATCATAGTAAATTGAATAAAACAGGATTTAGGACCCGGAGTTGCCGTTTTAGAACTACACGAAAAGAAAAAAAGAAACAATTATTTGTGGTAAGTAGGAAAATATACTATTGAAACCACGAGTTGCGGTCCTTTAATGTAATATTGTTACGTTTACCCAAATCATAAGTGTGAAAAGGTCCGATGTTTTTGACTGCAATTAATCATAACGCTGCTGGAAAAGTTGCTGTTAGCACCTATAAATCCAACTCTTGAACTAAATCGGAGTTTTTGACATCCAAATCTGGAGATTTATCTGGCGTGTTAGTTAATTGTTTTAAGAACAGACATTCCAATATAGCATTCGTAATGATTTTAAGATCTGAAACTGAAAATTACTCATAAAATGCTTTAAAAAAACGAACTCTCGATTCCTGCGAATATTTTAGCTTGACTTATCTCGAAACACTTTGGTATTATATACTCAAAACTTTGTCATATCATATGGCACCTCTGATAATAACAATATTAGCTAAGTTTAGATACATCCGGAAGCATTCGTCGCCGCAAGTCAACATATATTTATCGCCATCTAGCGTTCCAGAACGGAACTGCATTGTATTTTTTAGTTTTAATTATTTGTACCTGTATGTGATCGGTGACGTGGCAGGAAGCGTCTTGCGGGACGGGTTGATGCAGCGGTAGGGACCCGCGCGCGTTGCATAAGGCGCCCATCACTAGCCACGACAGGAGGCGCACGCGACCCACGCACTCGCATACTTCGCGAGATCTGCACAGGAAAAAAATTAAAATGAAAGAGCTGTAAATTTGTCTATGTAATAGAAATAACAAGGTTTATATGTGTCACGAGAGTTATACAGGATGTTGTTTTGGTCAGTGACATCCGACTCAGGGATGTTTTTTTAGCTCAATATGAGTTACTTAAACTTATTCTATTTTTTTTTTTAATTTTAAGCAAGTTTTGTACAAGAAAACCTCTTCACAACATCTAAGCTACGAAGAGGCTACCAGTGTGTGCTACATTTGACTCTATCGCTGTATCGCATCAATAAATTGATTTTGTGGGCTTTTTCCATTTCAAAAAAAAATTTTTTTTGGGCTTCAGTATCAAAATCAAAAATAATTTATTCAATTTAGGACACAAAATGCCACTTATGAACGTCAATAATTAGTGTAATATCACTAAAGATGAAAAAAAAAACCAAAAATTCTGCGCACGGGCGGGACTTGAACCAGCAACCTTTTGGCAAACCGGGCCAAACGCTCTTACCAATTGAGCTACCGTGCTGTTAGTCCGACCCTGCGAAAATTTTGTGAAAACGTCAATTGTTTCTTATGAAAACGTCAATTGCGTGACGCTTAGCGCCATCTAGCCGTCTGTTTATGAAACAGATGGCCCAAGCAGTTATTCTTTACAGAATAAATTCAACTTGGAAATTGATGTCGCTTCGCTATCTAATGCTTTAGAATGTTTTAACACTCACAGTGTCATATTTTATATCCATAAAGATGAAATAAGAAACCAAAAATTTTGCGCACGGGCGGGACTTGAACCAGCAACCTTTTGGCAAACCGGGCCAAACGCTCTTACCAATTGAGCTACCGTGCTGTTAGTCCGACCCCGCGAAAATTTTGTGGTTTCTTATGAAAACGTCAATTACGTAACGCTTAGCGCCATCATTAAAGCATTAGTGTAATATCAATTAATTTTGGCCCGTATGGGGCAAGAACATGTCTCCTTATCTTTTGGGCCCTACTAGCGCTTCGAGACAAAACACAGACAATGTGGCAAGTGCTGAGAAGAAACGCCGGAACAAACTCAGTCACCACTAGCTGCCTCAAAAATGATACAAATCAAAATAAACAGGTAGGTACATCAGTTTGGTGCAGGCTGGACTGTCCATACATTTTCGTTATTAAGATAGTCTTGAATTTTATAATACCCCTTCGACATTAGGGTAGTTTTGACATGTAACTTAAATTTGTGAATAGGTAGTTCGATGACATTATTAGGTATATTGTTGAAAAATTAAACACAATTTCCCAGGAATTAATTCATTGTTTTGGCTAACCTGAAGTTTGGAATGACAAGTTTGCTTTTATTTCGTGTGTTATACGAATGTATGTCACTTTTTTTCATGAAAAAATCTAAATTTTTACGTACGTACATGATATTATCAAATATGTATTGAGAAGCGACAGTGAGGATGTTAATTTCCTTAAAGGATTCTCTCAGGGATTCGCGGGGACTAAGTTTGTAAATGGCACGAATGGCTCTTTTCTGTAAAATAAAGATGGTATCGATGTCCGCAGCAGAACCCCACAAGAGAAGACCATAGGACATTATACTATGAAAGTAACTAAAATACACAAGCCTAGCTGTTTCAACATCAGTCAAATGTCTAATTTTTCAAACCGCAAGGGCAGCTGAAGCAAGTATCGTTTGTACAGCCACCCCTGAGTCGCTCGGAGCGATTTTGTTCATATGAATACCAGACAACGTCTATGCCGGGGAGACGTCCCCGGCATAGACGTTGTCTGGTATTCGTATGAACAAAATTGCTTATACAAAATACTAAAATATTTATTTCTTTTAACAAAGATCAGCTTAGAGTAACTGTGATCAGTACCTCCTTTTAAACTTATAGATAAAGCCTGGCCAGGAGACACTGCTCTTCCTTAATTTATATATTCTAATTTAATTTAATTAATATTATACTCGTATGTATATAATGTGTGTGTGTGTGTGTGCGCGCGCGGGCGGGCGCGCGTGTGTGTGTGTGTGCGTGTTTGTGTGCGTGCGTGTCTTCAATCCAGTAGTGACTCTATATCATTGTACGATTTTGGTAACAACTATTTAGTTAGCATCCTTTGACATTCTGAATATTGTTTATTAGACATATCTAACTCGCTATGTAGTAGATTGTAAAGTTGTGCTGAGCGAGTTACGTATTTTTTTTAGCAAATACAGTATTGACTCTAGTACTATGTGCAACAAGTATCTTTCTTCTTTTATTTCCATTATCTAAATAAAAAGGCAATCATTTGTGTTTCTGTAAGACTGTTTGGGTAATATACAGTTTCCTTACCGACAAAAGACCACTAATTTAGTATAGGCATTCAGTTAAGAAACTTTTTAAAATACATAACCTTCAATAGGTTGCGCTGGGCCCGTTCTACATCAATAAACCGAGTTTTTCACGCACCACCCCATATGGTTATGCAGTATATAAGTATTGATTGAACCAATGAGATATATATTTCAGTAAGTAGGTCTCTATGAAAGTTCCGGGATGGAGCAATTGTCTTTGCCACCATATACCTAAGTGTTTTGAAATCCATGTTAGTTTTCTCATTCTAATAATAACGTGTTCGAGGTGTGGATACCACGAAGTCGCAATTATCATTATCATCAAGGTTATCGCCCAAACAGGTACCAATATTGCAATTGTGTATTTTTATTTCTAGATCAAAATCAGGTTGATTATTGTTATAAATACTAAAACATATGTAATTCGTTTTGTTAGTGTTTAGTGTCAAAAGGTTATTCCACAGCCACTCATTAATTCGCGTGAGACTACTCACAGCACGCTCTTTAACTATTTCCCAGGAACCAGCAGTAAAACAACGGCGGTGTCGTCGGCGTATGAGAAGATTTTGGCGTTCTCAATTTCCATATCACAAAGGTCATTTATATATATATAAGAAATAATGTTAGTACTAAGACGCTTCCTTGTAGGGCGCCGTATGATACTTACTACTTACTTGCTTACCACAAAACCACGACAATTGGTGATGTCTGGCGCATATTTATGTGTATATCTATTTAGTTCTACGAGGGTCAAACTGAAAGTTCTTAGAAAATCAAAAACTGATTACATTAGCCAGTTATTAGTTTTATTATATCTTTTCAAAATATTGTCCATTGACGTCAATACACCGCTGCATGCGATGGAACCACTGGGAAAAGCACTTTGCCCACTTGTCCTTAGGGGTCTCTTCAATGGCATCGCGATACGCAGCCACCGCTTCTTCAGCATTCATAAACCGCTTTGGTTTAAGTTTTTCTTTAATTTTTGGAAATAAATAAAAATCACAAGGCGCGAGGTCGGGGCTATACGGTGGGTGACCCTGTAATTCAACGTTTGATGTCGCCAAATAGTCGATCGTTCGCTTGGCGGTGTGCGACGAGGCGTTGTCGTGGTGAAGGAGGATCCTACTGCGAGGTCGTTTCTCTCGAACTTTTTCCAAGACAAGTGGCAAACAATTGGTAGTGTACCATTCTGCAGAAACTGTTTTTTGATCCTCTAACACAATTGTTGCGAAATGACCTATCCTTCCAAAGAACGAGGCCACCATTTTTTTTCCCGCACTTCGATCTCTCTTCACTTTAGTTGGCAACTCCTCGAAAGGAAACACCCACTGAGCAGATTGTCTTTTGGTTTCAGGATCATAACAGTAAATCCAGCTTTCGTCACCTGTTAGTATGTCGAACACAGAATTTGAGTCACCTCCGTTAAATCTTTCAATCATTTTACGGCACCAATCCACACGATGGAGTTTTTGAGCCTTAGTCAAATTATGAGGTATCCACCGGGCGCAAAGCTTCCTGACCGCTAAATGTTCGTGGAGGATTTTGTGCACTTGACTCATACCGATGCCTAAGCTTGTCCGAATCTGCTGATAGGTCACTCTTTTGTCAGTCTCTATCATACGCCGCACAACACAGATGTTATTTTCAGTCGTCGCCGTAGAAGGCCGTCCCTCACGTACATCCTCAGTGAGATTAGTGCGACCACGTTTAAACTCATTAAACCAGTTGTAAACAGTCGCACGAGATGGGGCTTCATCGTGAAAGGCCAATCGTAGTCTATCATAACTTTCTTGTTGACTTAAATGACATCGAAAGTCATAAAAAATCATTGCACGAAAATTTTCTCGTGTTAAATTCATGTTGACGTGACACAGACAATTTTCAATTTGCCGCCAAATCGTAAAACAAATGACAAATGAATGAAATATATACTCAGTAATATTGGCAAAGAGTTCTATTTTAAAATTTTAGAATATTTTTTTATTATATTGTTTATAAGTGGCCAGTTCTAAGAACTTTCACTTTGACCCTCGTATTGTCCCGCACTACCTGGTTATCATATGAATAAACCTGTCACTCTGGGTGGAAAAAGTGTGCAAAAAAGAATGTATCGACACGGAGCGGACGAACGCGGATGGATGAGCGGGGAAGCGGGAGGAATGTGACATGTTTGACTAGTCCATTCTTTTAATAATTGTAATAATAATACCCACCAGATGCACATAACCTAACACATTAAGGTATCTCAAAGGGGCCTCTTCCTGTTGGATCTATATCCCCAGGTAAGCCTTCCAAAAGGACCAGTTTCGGCCGTGATATCCCGCAAGAGAGATACATTAATGATATAAATCATTTATTTCAGATTTTAATAACTGGGTAGTATTGAGCAATGAGACTTTTCACGATCGAGTCTAGCGTGTTTTCGTTAATTAAGCAGATTTTTGTAAAATTAACATTATATCTGTTTTTAACTGCCTCAGTGAAGCTGCGGTAAGAGGGTCGCACTTTAGAGCGACAGCTGCACCAGAGGTCCCGGTTCGATCCCTGGGTTGGGCCAATGGGCCGCGCAGACGGTTAGTCGTTGTGACTGGCCACAGTAGTAAAATCGGCTAGGGGGACTACTACTATCTATTTGCCTCACCCGGGTATGCTCACGGCGAGCCAGGGCATGTGCCGGTGCGCGGGGCGGTCCTGGCGTCCCCTGCCATGTTCCAGAGCCAGTTCCATGGCCACGTACTGCGCGATGCCGCCTTTCACGATAGAACCTAGTGTGTCTTCGTTCAGGCAGATGAGGTTGCGGTTCACTATTGACTTGGAGACGGACCCCTGTTGATGAGAAAATATTAATTATTTTTTTGTGTCAACGTATGATGTATCGACCACGCAAAAGATATGTCGGCGATCGCCAATAGCAACTACTAAAAATCGCTATATGACCAGTCTCTGCTTCCGTCTATTAAACTACTATTACTACGCCAATGGTCATTAACTCACCTTATAGCGTCAGCCAGTGTGATAATTTGTCAATAGATTTACCAAAACACCGTCTTACGTTAAAGCCCATAGAAACAATAAAGATATTCTACCAACATTTCGTATGAAGAACATAGTTTATAAAAAAAAACTAGTAAGAATGGAAAAGTTTTGTTAGGTTATTTGCACTTAAATATGTCGACAAGGCGTTGATCAAATATTTTATCCCCAACCAGTACACAAAAAAGATAAAATGGTTTTGAGTTTTCCGTACCCTGAATACGATAAAACAGCGGAGTGCTAAGATATGTTTCGTAGGTACAAAAGGCCTGTGTCACTTTTACGGTTTCATATTCAACATTCAAATTTCAAAGTTGTCGTCAGTCTGTTGACAGTTTATCTTGACATGAAGTTGCGCACATTTTTTGCTTGACATAGCGTCTCAATACGTAGTAATATCAGCTCACATTTAATAAATAATAATAAAGAATAAACTAAATTTAATTTTCAATAACAACCTTAAGTTACATGGTTGGTTGGGGTCTCCAGTGAACCAATAAATCCTGTGTTTGGCGAACCCGCTTTTCCTTATCTACGCATAAATTACAAGTAAAACAAATATACAAACTGTAAAAAATAAACAAATATTATGCAAAGAAGTCAAGCCAGCAGTTTTTTGATGAAGCAGTCATTTTGAAAACGAATTTGCATGAAATTTACGATCTGTTTCACAAGATCTTATCGTAGTTGTCAAAGGGGCCTCTATGTGTTGGCTTCGGCCCTATGTACGCCTTCCAAAGGTCCGGAATCCCATATCCCAATAATTCAGGATAGTCACTAACCTTGATCTTGTTCAACAAATGAGGGTCCTGCAGTAACTCGATCATGTCTGGCAGATGCGGCCTCATGCAGTCTACCGCTCCGCTGCCCAACTCCTTAGCTTCAGACCCACTAGGGCCTGCTGTTAGCAAGTCTCCAGTGTTCAGTTGCGGCGGTAGGAGGAGGGTGCAGCCGTGTCCTGGGATAAATGGAGACAAAGAAATAACTTGGTGTAACAATGGGAGTACAGGTAAACATTTGGGTTATGTTTGCTAAGCGATCAATACTATATGAAAAGAATAAATGCCATTTTATTGGCCCATCAATGGCATCGAGACCTTAACTGTATTGTATTGTTCAATAATCTTCCGGATAACATCAAAGTATTCACTGACAAAAACAATTTTAAATCTAAATTGACAAAATGGCTGTGGCAACATTGCTTCTATTGTGTTAAGGAATTTATGGAATTAAAAATTAAAATAATAATAATGTAATTATGTACTGACATACCTATTTAATTAAATCTGTTATTCCAATTAAATTAATCAAACTATGTTGTACTTTTGTAATGTTAGCAAATAAATGTTTTTACTGTTATTTTTACTGTTTTAAGAACCTACAATAGGGTATTTGACTATTTTTCAAATCATGTTTAAACCTTATTATTAAACAATTAAAAGCTTCAAAAAATATATTTGATTAAACATTAAAGTGTAACAACTATATGACACAAAAATAAAATGAACTTTTGCCGCGCGTAACACCCACGTCGTCACGTGGGCTGCATGACGTCACGTTTCTCAAACAGTACGCAATTGGCAGCACTGAAATTGATATTTTTGACAGCTCTTTGACATTCTTGATTGAGGAAGGTGACGCCAAACTTCCTGATTGACGTTTGCGGTATCGTAAAACAGATTGAAAACATTATTTACTAAATAAAAACGTGTTCATAAAATTCCTTGACATCTAAATTAACTATATGCGAAACATCTTTTCTTTATATTACTACAAGCAAATTCCCAATAGCCAGTAAAATAAGTATTTGTCCTACGAGTATTTTGATGTAACGCAGGTATGTTTTTGAACAGTAAAAAAGTGTTAGCTATTTAATATAGTTATGTATTTCAGGCACCAACCAAAGATCAGTTTTGTTTTTGATTGATTTAAGGTACTCATAGATTTTTATATCTCTCAATACAAGTCAACTCAGACAACTCATAGACAAGCACTCTACCGATGAAAAGCTTGTCTCTATCGCAACTACAAGACCTTTTACACACTGTGACTTTTAGCAGCGCTGTAGTCGCGATGCTGTCGCGATTCAACATCGATGCAGTCGCAAGTGATCCATCTTTACACCCTTGCGCTACTTTTAGCATCGAAACAGTCGCGATGCTGCCCTGCGTAAGTGCTGTGATGCAAAAGCTGATCATTGACAACTGTATTGATACTAAAGCGCGTTACCATCAATGCAAACGCGCGTCTGCATCTATACTAACGCTCGAAAGCATCGATGCCAAAATCTGTTCATTGCGTGAGTCGTGATGCTGCATCGATGTCAAGTCGCAGTGTGTAAGGGGTGTAATTTATCTACATAGACAACAAGACTTGGTACTAACCTTGCAACACATACTGGATCAGTATAAACAGATTATCATCCGGCACAGTTGTCTTCGTTCTTAGCGCTTGCACCAGCTCATAGACAAGCACTCTACAGACGAGCAGCTTGTCTCTGTCACGACTGAACGCGCGCACGCAGACCACAGACAACTCGGATATGACGGATAATTTTACAACGAAGTTTTGAATGCCGTAGCTGATGATCTTCGATATCGGTTCGAGGATGCTCTGTTAACAAATAAAGGCAAAATTTATATAACGTAGAACATGCAATAAACGTATAAATATGTTAATGCACGAGTAAAAAGTAAACTAAGAAACAACACCTGCGAATGGTCACCAAAAAGGGCACAAATGAACATACTTTTATTACCTATTCTGTTTTTGTTTTAGTTTTTTGTTACTGTTTCGTTACAGAGCAGTTTCATTCATCATTTACTCTCATCAAATGGCGTAAAGAATCTTTGGGAACGTGAATCTTTAAAAAAAAACCTTTGAAATTTATTTAGGTAATAATTAATTTGACGACCTCCGTGGTCGAGTGGCTAGCACGCTGGTTCCAAGTGTCGCCATCTCGTGAGGTTCCGGGTTCGATTCCCGGTCGTGTGTGTGTGCATTGGTTATTTACTTTGGGATCAGAACAATGTATGTGATTGGTGTCCAATATTTATTTATTTATTAATTCTTATTTAAGTCATCGTCTTCATGTCATGGCCTTTAAAGCCATATTTAATTTAACGTACGTACACATTATTGTGATTTACTTTTTATTATTTACGTTGACGAAAAGCAAAAGACAAGAAAACTTTACAAATTTAGCCATCACCATCACTACCATGGTTATCGGAAATTCGATTATTTTGTATAAAACTCGATAAAATATATAAATAGGAATTTTATAAGAATATTTTAACAGGATCTAATTTAAGTAGTCTAATTTATATTCCTTATATTCCGAAAAACAAAAAGAACACTTTGTATATCTGTGATTGAGAAGATTCACACTTCTCTTTTTAATGAGCCGTTTTGCGCATGTCTATTAGTTATACGTCACACCCACCTTGTGCTGCGCAGCGGCGGGCAGCTTCAGTATCGCGACGGCGGCCCTCAGCAGCGGCAGCACGTCGTCCAGCTGCTGCAGCTGCAGCGCCGTGCTGCGCAGGAGCGCGTCCAGCTGCTGCAGCAGCGGCGCGCACGCGCTGGCCGGCCCGAGCGCTTCCGGCGCCAGGCACTCCAGGTACATGCCGATGTTGTACGTCACACCCACCTTGTGCTGCGCAGCGGCGGGCAGCTTCAGTATCGCGACGGCGGCCCTCAGCAGCGGCAGCACGTCGTCCAGCTGCTGCAGCTGCAGCGCCGTGCTGCGCAGGAGCGCGTCCAGCTGCTGCAGCAGCGGCGCGCACGCGCTGGCCGGCCCGAGCGCTTCCGGCGCCAGGCACTCCAGGTACATGCCGATGTTGTACGTCACACCCACCTTGTGCTGCGCAGCGGCGGGCAGCTTCAGTATCGCGACGGCGGCCCTCAGCAGCGGCAGCACGTCGTCCAGCTGCTGCAGCTGCAGCGCCGTGCTGCGCAGGAGCGCGTCCAGCTGCTGCAGCAGCGGCGCGCACGCGCTGGCCGGCCCGAGCGCTTCCGGCGCCAGGCACTCCAGGTACATGCCGATGTTGTACGTCACACCCACCTTGTGCTGCGCAGCGGCGGGCAGCTTCAGTATCGCGACGGCGGCCCTCAGCAGCGGCAGCACGTCGTCCAGCTGCTGCAGCTGCAGCGCCGTGCTGCGCAGGAGCGCGTCCAGCTGCTGCAGCAGCGGCGCGCACGCGCTGGCCGGCCCGAGCGCTTCCGGCGCCAGGCACTCCAGGTACATGCCGATGTTGTACGTCACACCCACCTTGTGCTGCGCAGCGGCGGGCAGCTTCAGTATCGCGACGGCGGCCCTCAGCAGCGGCAGCACGTCGTCCAGCTGCTGCAGCTGCAGCGCCGTGCTGCGCAGGAGCGCGTCCAGCTGCTGCAGCAGCGGCGCGCACGCGCTGGCCGGCCCGAGCGCTTCCGGCGCCAGGCACTCCAGGTACATGCCGATGTTGTACGTCACACCCACCTTGTGCTGCGCAGCGGCGGGCAGCTTCAGTATCGCGACGGCGGCCCTCAGCAGCGGCAGCACGTCGTCCAGCTGCTGCAGCTGCAGCGCCGTGCTGCGCAGGAGCGCGTCCAGCTGCTGCAGCAGCGGCGCGCACGCGCTGGCCGGCCCGAGCGCTTCCGGCGCCAGGCACTCCAGGTACATGCCGATGTTGCCCGCTATTATCGTTATTTGCTGCGGACGAGGATATGATTATGAGTATGTTTTGGAAACAAGACACAAGTGGCGAAAGTGTGAAGGGCAAGAAATGTCTTTTATGTACTTTCGCGTAGATAATTTCAATTTACTGATTAAACTCGAATTTTAGTTACCTTCGCGTTGATAAATATGGTAATGAGTAAAAGTACTATTTACTCATTTGCTGAAATTTATATGATACCTATCCACCAAAGAATCTTCTCATCTCATCTACCTCAGTGTCTAAAGACGAAAGTCTTCAACCACTGTGTATTACCAGTGATGACATACGGATGTAAAACACTCCAACTATGGACCTCATAAAGAAGCTCAAAATCGCACAACAAGCGATGGAGAGGGCTATGCTGGGTGTTTCTCTACCTACGGGATCGAATCAAAAATGAGGAGATACGTAGAAGAACTAAGGTAACGGACATAGCCCGGAGAATCAGTATGCTCAAATGAATGATAATGGGCAGGGCACATAGCGCGAAGAACTGATGGCCGTTGGGGCAAGAAAGTTCTAGATTGGAGACCCTGCAACTAAAGACGCAGTGTAGGACGTTCACCAACAAGTTGAACAGACGACCTTATAAAGATTGCAGGATCAAACTGGATGCAGACCGCTAATGATCGGTCGCTGTGGAAAGCCGTGGGGGAGGCCTATGTTCAGCAGTGGACGTCCTTTGGCTGATAATGATGATGATGATGATGATCCACCAAAGTATTAATCATGTATTATTTATGTGTATAAGTTTAAAGTGACAATTTAGTATTTCTTAGATAAGATTTCAAATTACTGTTCTTTTGATAGTTTAAGCTTCAGCCTTTAAGATCTTCAAGCCTTTAATTAACTATGTAATGTAATAGTTATTTGGAAAAATTGTAAAAACAATTTAAAAAAAAGTTAAAACCGACTTCTAAAACAATATGCTCTAAAAAGTCCTTGAGTTCTTTCAAGAGTTTTTTTAAGATTATTTAGTGAATTTTCTTTTTAAGTAGGTTTTAATTTTTTAGTTTTGAGTTTTGATAAATAAGTTTAACTGCAATTAATATTTCTTTGCATTTTTTATGATTTATTGGAGGGGGTATGTGTGCCCGCACCTTTTGACTCTGTTCCTTAATAAGCTTGAAAGTACCTAACGTAAGTTCTGGCGTTATAATCACTAAACTCTAAAGCGTTAAGGAGTTCCACCATCAGTTATATTCTACAAAATGGGAACCCACTAGAAAGTAAACCCTCTAAGTAGGTAACAAATAACAAATCAGTCCACAAGTTACTGAGATATGAGGCAACACATATCTACAAAAAACACAGTCGAATTGATAACCTCCTCAAAGTCAAAAATAATTTATTTAATTTAGGACACAAAATGCCACTTATGAACGTCAATAATTAATGTAATATCAATCAATTATGGCCCGTATGGGGCTAGAACATGTCTCCTTACCTTTTGGGCTCTACTAGCGCTTTGAGACAAGACACAGACAATGTGGCAAGTGCAGAGAAGAGTTCTAAACTCAGTTTTGAAATCAGTTAAGAATAGTTTCCGACAATCCTATTAATTGCAAACAATACCATCACTCACATCAATGGGCAGGGTCTTCTTCGAGTTCAAATGTTCCACGACCAACTGCAGCGGCCCGCACGGATAAAGCTCGTTAAAATCCACAAACGCTTGAGCGATGCTCTTGAAAAACATCAGGCGCTGCTTTTCTATAACAATGATAAATATCGTTGTTGTAATATTGAACTTGTATTTTTTTGAATATTTTTTAAGTAAAATAATCAAAAACATGCTTAAATTAAGGTCTCTTGTAGCTCTAAAAATTAAAACTAAATAAAAAAATGCTAACTATATTTAAATGTTTTTAACTTTATTAAAAATGCATAATTTTTGTTACATTTTTGTTTTTATACTGTTTTGTCACCATAAAAACTTAATTATATAAATGAACTTGTAAATGTAATTATAAATTGGCTTTCTTCATCTTAACCGATTGTAAAATATTTCCTTCGGAATTTGTGAGAGCAATCTCGCGGCATTGATGATGTCACGCAGCCTACGCGTTAAAGTTGCAAAATTCATATTCATGCAAAAGCGCTTGCAAAATTCAACAGTCTTACTAATGTGACGGTGGCTGAGTGGTATATGCATACACCCGGATAGCGTACGATACGGGGATCGATTCCTCGTCTGACACAGTCAAAGTTGTTTTTTACAAGTAAAATTTTTAGTCTGTCTGTCTGTCTTTTTAATTGTCTCGTTAGACATCACGTGTATAAATTTTATTTATTTTTAGTCAAAAAGCGCTATTTCTGAATCGAAAATTTGAACGGCGCGAAAATTTGAACGATTTGTTGTCACAAACCTCTTTGCCAATAACAACTGCCAGTGAAGACGAAGGTTTACCATTTGTAACCTTTAATGAAAGTCTTGCAACTCCGTGGGACGAAGACAACACTAATTAGTTATTCATTAATTTTATTGCTGAAATGTTGGGGTTTCGTAATTATAAAAAGAGCACAACCATTCAGTAAAACTGTAATTTATTGTCTAATTAAAATCACGTATACCTAAGTTACACCAATTTACTAGCGTCAGCGAATCATACTTATTAAGGAGCGTACATACTAGGTATCGGCTAAAGTAACATACACATTATATAATTGACACACTTCACCTCCCGGGGGTGTATGAAAAAAAAAAAACATGTAAGTGTTTTTTTTTTACAATCATATATTATTGTTATTTACTACCTACTAACAAATGTCTGTTAACAACTTACAATATTTTCTATTATTTTAGTATTTATTAACTCAAACACAATTAGTTATTCATAAAAAGGGCGCGTCCTATTTTTATGAACTAAATCTATCTTACCGTTATTCCTATTACATATTTTAACATTCTAGTTTAAGTTTAATTTGGACAATAAATACCTAATTATCATCAATTGGTAGATAATTAAAATTTTGAAGAAAAAAAAACCTAAACTTAACACAAGAATAAATTTTTTTAGAGAAAACATTCTAAAATTACTTATAATTTTAAATTATTATTCCCTTTTTTAAGGTATATCAAACACATTTTAAAAGTCTGAAAGTGAAGGAAACATAAGTATTGGTCAAGTTACTTTATCCATTAACAAAATAAACGATAGTTATAATTTGAGTAAGAACTTGATACCATTTTCAAATAAATTTGAATACGCGAGTTAGAATCCTAAACAAATGCCATATAATAGACTACGTTAAAGTCAATTTCATCATGTTCATTGCAAATACATATAAATGTTTTTTGAATCACCATTTTTGAAATATTTTTTTCCAGTCAAAAATAGTCTTTACATAGACTTCCAAAAATACACGTGATCCAGGGGGGGGGGGGGGGGAGTAGCCCCAAACCTTACCAAATATCACCAGGGGAGGGGGGGGGAAGGAACAAAAAATGAGAAAAACGACCTCACGTGATTAATGGACGGCCCCTAAGAGCAATCTCGAAACATTAATGACGTTACGGAGCCTACGCGTTAAAGTCAGCTCTTGCAAAATTCAACAGGCTTGCTAATGTGGCAGTGGCCGAATGGTATCGATTCCTTGTCTGTCACAGCCAAAGTTGATTTTTACAAATGCAATTTATATGCATAATTGACGCTTACCGCTTGCTCCTTTCGTTCCTCCTTCAGTGCACCGGACCCCCCTCCAGGACACAAACTGCCATGGCCTACGCGGAAATCCCTTTACCGACTCCGATCTCAGGTAAGTAGATGTAAGGATACCATGTTTAGGTGGGGCTTTTCCTTTATCCTGCGTCTGTGGTTTTACTCGACAGGACATACTACAACTTCTGTCTTGTCCTGCATGCCCTGAATCTTGCTCTTTGAAAGACCTTATGTGTGCAAATGACAAGGCAATCTGCGTCGCAAATTACTGGGCACAACAGATTTCAGTCGCTTTTAGCTTCGATACTTTTAACTTCGACCTTGGGCGAGCTGGGAGCAGCCCTCTTATCACAACCTTATTATATCTAAGTATCTATTGTTAGACTACGGCTCTAAGGACATAGTTTCTTGAGGGACATCACATTAATCCCACTAGGGAGTTAGTTTCCTAGCTGTCCGTTTATTAGATTTAGATAAACGGGACCTTCTTCCCGCCTGTGCAATGTTCTGAAAGTTATATGGTCTTACCAGGGGTCCTCTGCAGGAATATCTGCAGGAACACGTTGTTCGGGGCTAGTTGGTGAAGTACGCAGCGTAAGAACTGATGCGCTACGAATACTGCGCTGCCGGGGAGGCGAGTGTTGGTCTCCGCTTGCCACGAATAGTTGCCGAGTTGGACTACCCTGGAAAAATTATAACAAATGTTAAGCGAATGGACCAACCGGGACCCGTTTGTTATCCTAGTACTTCCTACAAATATAAACTTCTAAGCACCATTGCACCTCAAAAAATATTAAGGCTCAATAAGTTTTTAGACCAGTTAGGGCGCAATGTTACCCCGTACATAAGAACTCGTCGGTCGCTTGGGAAACGCAAGGTCTCGCAGCAGGGCGAGTAATAAAACGTGCAAAAGAGTGTGTGAGTGAATTTGTGTGCGCTGTGCACATCATTTTCTCTTTTTCACTTGCACTGTTTCTGGGTGACGTCACACAGACGTTACACAGGTGGAGACATCACGAGTATTTATTTGGGTTTAGTATAGTATAGTTATGGTTTTAGAATATTTTTAACACTCACAGTGTCATATTTTATATTCATAAAGATGAAATATGAAACCAAAGATATGCGCACGGGCGGGACTCAAACTAGCAACTTCTTGGCTAACCGGGCCCAACGTAGTAGGCTAGTATAGTTATATTGGCACCTACGCGTGATAGTCAACGCTCCGCTGATCTATCTGGGACCCGACCCACTCAGGCGACGAGGGAGGCACTTGTGTTTTAAATCCGTCAATGTTAAAGTCATGTTTAATGTTGTGTCATTAAAGTAGCTCGGTACCAAATTTCGAATCGACAGAACATATGGAAGGTAGTCAGATCCCCTCATCAATTTATTAAAGAGCAGATAAATGCCGATCGGGTCATGGATACCATACTACTTCTATACAACGTGTAACGTCAAATGCGCAAAACCTGAAAATAGGTTGATTGGAATAACGAGCAGAATCAATTGAACCACTTTTTATTATGGGCCACATTTTTCAAAAAAAACTTAATTAAAATTTGTCCCTATCTATTTATTAATAGGACAAAGCATCACTTGTGCAAACCCGACAAAATACGTAAAACTGGATATGGATAATTATTTATGAACATAGATAGTAATAATCATAATCAGCGCGCACAGCCGCTCGGTGGCTACCTACCGAATCCTTTCTCGACAGAGCGTCAAACAGTGGTCCCGATTTAATAAAACATGGACATTGATGCTACAGGCATGAGGATTTTATTGATGGTTAGTACTAAGATAACTTATAAGATAAAAAAAAAAATATTATCCTATCACGACTATTTCTCGGTAAAACAAATAAAATCCTTTTTTTTTGTATGGAACGAATGACATTTCTTTTTATTTCTCGAAATTCTTAAGAGATGGCAAGATTGCGAATACATATGTTAGAAAATAAGTAATTCTGAGTATTTTATACGAATATACTATTTACTTATCTCTGCGTACTTTTGGGTTATTGAGGGTTGAAAAGTCGTATTTTTTGTATATGAAAAGCTTAAAATGTTTTAAAATTTAAAATAACAATACTTTTTGAGATTATACAAATAATGTGGTTAAAAATTGAGATTATATAAATAAACACTCAACGAAGCATTCCTGCTTCGTTGTACATGCGTACATGAGTCTAGTTTACTCCAATCACATAATATTTGGGTCAACGTTTTCTTGAGAAATCTCTGTTTCCTTTGAAAGATATTCATTATTTTTTGAACTAAATTTGGTTTAATATGAGTGGATCTGAGCTAATTAGAAAGTTGTGGATAATGTCCTACATAGATTAAACCCTACCGATGTTTCTTGTGTGGGCCAGTCTGACGTTACGGAAATCTTTATTTCTCGCTTCGGATAGCATGCATATGGGAATAAACGAGAAACTTTTACAAATGTCTGCACTAGGAAGCAACAGCTTAAGGACACTTGAAGGCATGTAATACCATGGGTATAAGTTAGTATAAAGTATTGCTGTTTACAAATATGGCGGACTTAATGCTAAAAGCATTCTCTACCAGTCATCAAACCAGTTAGGTCTATACAGATACTATACTTTTATTATTTATTTTCATGGTTCATTTCATAACAGGCTAATTTAAAGTAAAAAAAATAAAATAAGATTTTCAACCTACAATAACTCAAAAGTACGCAGAGATAAGTAAAAAGTATCTTTAGATGAAATACTCAGAATCACTTATTTTCTAACATGTGTAATCGCCATTTTGCCATCTTTTAAAAATATGGAGATATTAACAGAAATGTATTTTTTTTCCATACAAAAAAACAGTATTTTATTTTTTTTACCAAGAAATAGTCATGTTAGGATAATAATATTTTTTTGTTGTATTAGTAATCCTAGTACGAACCACCGATAAAATTTTCGTGCTTCTAGCATCAGTGTCCATGTTTTATTTCATCGGGACCACTGTGCGTCATCCGCAGAGCAAGAACTGATCACAAGTGCCAGTAAAACTAAAACCATCTCATTATTTTTTAATTATTTTATTTCTTTCAGAATTAGGTAAATTAAATCGCCAATAATTTAGGGTTTTGCGCATTTAACATTACAAGGGGTATACGGATCGGACGACTATAAACCAGAAAAGAGCATATGATCTTCAAACAGCTGAACATATCTTTATGAAGCAACGGGATAAAATTATCTATGACAAAAAAAAAATAAACAAGAATAGCTTCATCCGTTCTTTTTTCACACAGACAGACACGTTAAACCTACATCACCCCTCTGTTCATTCGTCGGGAGTTAAAAGTTATGTGCATACCTGCTGACAGCGTGAAGCAGGGCCGGCAGCACGGCGGCCGCCGCAGCGGGCTCGCGATGCACGAATGTGGCCAAAGCGATGACGCACAAGCCGAGTTCTTCGTCGCTATACTGCTCCACCGCTATGCCGCATTCTGCGCCTGGGGAGATACGAAGGATTTGGCACACTGGTTGCGTTCTGCGGTGCATGATCCGTATAATATTGACCGCAGGCGGGCAATTTTGTATGGACCGGACCGCAGACCTCAACTAGTGTGCCGAATACTTTTTATGTTTGGTTCTGAAGATCACTTAAATACTGCAAATTGAATTTAAAAACTTTACGAATATATTTCGCGTACATTTATCGGAGGGCACGGCACTGCCCCCGCAAAGTCGAGGGCGAAGCAAACACTGCCTTACCATCCTTTACTGGAACCATTTTGCCATATTTTGAGGCCCCTATTTGAGAACCTCTGGATTAGATCAGAACGCAGAAATTTTCGTTATCCGGTAAGCTATAATCACATACTTTGTGCACACATTAAACCTCGCTTTTAGGCGAACAATGTCTTTTTGGAGTCGGTGCCATCACTTTTACCATCTCAAGCATCAACTATCAGAGCACCGACTCCAAATCTAGCCTATAGCGTCCCACTGCTGGACAAATGCCTACTCTTCTGCTTTTAATACGCATATAAATAAAATTAAAGGAAAACTCTGGATAAGACTAGACTGGCTTTTGAACTTATACTAACAAGTTTACAACAAGAAATAATCGAATGATTAACTTTATTTTACTCGAACATTACACAAATTAAATAAGCAAATTACACTAAAATATCAATTTCGCTCATAATAAATCTTCTTTAAAAAAAATAAAAACTGTGTCAAATAAGAAAATTTATTAAAATAACACCGAAAACAAAGTGTAAAAAACTATCCGAGTCTCGATGGAGCTGCTTGATTATCTCTGAAAAGTAATGAAATCTAGACAAAGGCGTGCCAAATCTATGGTTCCTTACTGGGATTTCTTGGTTATCAGAATTAAATAGTTGATTTTGTTTGACTTGGCCGTTGAACATTTTTTTTAAGTGGCTTTATCAAGCCTACAATTGACTGGTTATTGAATCAACGTTTTCCAAGTGGCAATTTTTTATCGTCAATGGGTATCGGTTCTGGCGACAGATTGGTGCAATGGTGTCATGGAGGACCTGTTTTTGTACCCTTGTGTAACCTTCAACTACTACAATAAATCACATACATAGGTTTATTAAGTGAGTAATTGTTAAGTAATCTGTTATAATTGTTTAATTGATAGATAAAAGGAAATCTGTAATTGACCATACCCTATGTGTTAAAACTAGACATAAGTGATAAATATGAATATGCTGTAGATTTCCTCAATCTATACTACAATATTATAAAGCTGAAGAGTTTGATTGTTTGAACGCGCTAATCTCAGAAACTACTAGACCGATTTGAAAAATCTTTTTATGTTAGGTAGCCCATTTAAGGAAAGGGGAAGGCTTTAAGCATCAAGATACGACTCATGAGTCCAGCGCTGGAACGAAAAATGTTGCGAAAACGGGGGAAAATATTTCCTTTTGAGAACTTCTGCTGCGTAAACCGTTTAAGTTACACAAAAAAGTCCGCGACAGCATATTGCTTTCTTATATGGTTAACTCTCTATAATCTTATTTATGTTAGTAAATATGTAAAAAAATAATGCACTATTTTCGCAGGTGTAGTGGTCGAGAAATCGCCTACTACGCAGCGGGTGCGGGTTCGATCCCCGCACAATACAAACATTTGTGTGCATGAACATGTTCTGTTTGTATTGGTCTGGGTGTTTTCTATGTATGTATTTACAAACAAAAAGTATTTAAGTATTATATCCGTTGTCTGGCACCCATAACACGAGCTTTGAGTAGCTTACTTTGGGACTAGATGGCGATGTGTGGGAATGTCCAAAGGATATTTATAAAGGATATTTGTGTTTTATAGACATGGGTATTGAATCTTATCATAATAGATACAGTCATCATCACGAGCCTTTCATTTTGAACAAAGTTGCCTTTTACATCATTTCAATAAATCTATACTAATGTTATGAAGCTTAAGTTTGTTTGATCGCGCTAATCTCAGGAAATACTGGACCGATTTGAAAAAATATTATTGTTTTGGATAGCTTATTTATCGAGGAAGACTTAAGGCTATAAAACACCACGCTGCAACAGGAGGGGAGGGAGCAAACTCAAAAATAAAGTACTTACATCGGTAGCACAGCGCGGTATCAGCGCGAGCCGGCGCGGCGTGCGCGTTCGGCGCGGCGGCCTCCCACCAGCCGCCCGAGCCGCCCGAGCCGCAAGACCCGCACTCGGCCGCCTCGCCGCCTTCGCATCCGCTGTCTACAGACGAAGATAACTATTTATTTAACACGCATACATTAGCTTCACTTGTAACTATGTATGTAAGATAGTCTTGGAATCTTAGTTTGACCCACTTCTTCTTCTTCTTAGCGTGTCGATGGTAAAAGTCCAGTAATTGCCCAGTAATTCGCGACGCGGATTGCCTTGTCATTTGCACACATCAGGTCCTCCAAAGAGCAAGAATAAGGACACGCAGGACAAGACAGAAGGTGGAGCATGTCTTGTGGGATGAAACCGCAGATGCAGGATAGATCGGTACCATCAGAAAAGCCCCACTTAAACATGGCATCCTTACATCTACCCACCCGAGACCGGAGTCGGTTAAAGGATTTCCACGTGAGCCATGGCAGTTTGTGTCCTAGAGGGGGGTGCTCTGAAGGAGGAACGAAAGGAGCAGGCGGTTAGGGACCGTTCTCCCACAGGACACGTCTTGCAGTGGCGGGGTCGCGGTCAAGAGGCGAAACGCACTTCATAAAGCTTCTGCGACTTTTGAGCCTTTGGGGGGCCATGCAGTAAGCGTGCAGTGAATGAAGTGCAATTGTATCCAATTTCCGACGCTCCAACTCACTTGCTACCCGACTGCGGATGGCCGGAGGTGCGATGCCAGCTAGTGGATACAGCATTTCAACCGGGGTAGGTTTAAGACAGCCTGTAATATTACGGCATGTTTCATATAAGGCTGTATCCACTAGTTTCGAGTGGACAGATCGACCCCAAACCGGACACGCGTATTCGCCTACGGCCACTATTTACTACGGCCTATTTGACCCACTTCCCGGTCTTCGATTAGGATGAAATTTAGCACACGCTCTGATTTATGATATATAATAGTCCCCCTAGCCGATTTCGACTACGGTGGCTAGTCACAACGACTACCCGACTGCGCGGGACATAGTGCACAAGTGTGGGCGCAAACACAGGTGCACTCTCTATTCCTCTCACTCTCATAGCCCTTAGGGACAGCAACCTGACACGACCGGAGAGAGATCAGGCGCAGGACCAACGGCGCAACGTGCTTTTCCGAGGCACGGGGGTGAAACACCGCCAACTTCCAAACTGCGGGCTACCCTAAAAATTTCTGAACAGATAAACTTGGGTAATTTTTTTTTGGCCCGACCCGGGGATCGAACCCGAGACCTCTGGCGCAGCCGTCGCTTTAAAGTGCGACCCTCTTACCGCTGCGCCACCGAGGCAATTAAAGAAGATAACACCACAGAGGAAGATAACCATTTATTAACACGCTTACTCGTATATTAGCTACACTTGTAACTATGTATCTATGTAAGAAAATATTGGAATCTTAATTTGACACACTTCCCGGTCTTCGATTAGGATGAAATTTTGCACATGCTCTGAATTCTGATGACAATACATGACTAGCTAAGAAACGTCGTTACGAATCCAATATGGCGGCCACCCCCATGATATGTATAACGAAAAAAACGAGAGAATAAATAAAGTCCGTTTTTCTTTGCTTGTCCATGTAAACAAAATTGACTTTCCATTTTAACGTAATGATGCATTTTAAAATAAGATAAACTCAAAACTCATAACTTACATAGATAACGCGTCGTTAAACTTTCGTGATGTTTTTAAATCATACATTCAATAATTTTATTCTCTGATATTATTTTAAAAGGTATACTAGATAGATTGTTTACAACATAAGACATGCAAAGAAAAACTGACTTTAAATAGAACGATCAGCTACCTGCCGCTAAACACCGGTAAACATTTTTCGTTAATCTCAGGAGATAGTTTATTATTTATCCTGCGCGGTATAAGGCAGCTGGCCTGCTCAACATATTATGATATGTGTACGGTAAACAGTTCACCAAATAATACGGAAGTGTATACATATTTAAATAAAAGTTTTAGTTTAGAGACAAATTACTGTGGAACTAAATTATTAGATTACGATACGGCATTCGTGTCTTCGTGTGTGTGTTTGTGGTCTTTCAGGGTATTCCAATAAAAAAGTCATTAAATAGAAATAAAATAACGTAGAAAAATTATATCTAGAAAAAAAGACGTCAGATAGAAGTAATTATGAATGTTTTCGAGGGTAACGACAACCGTGCTCTAAACGATGGTATTCGCTTTGTTCAGTTACAGCACGAGTGCTAGTACGCGACACGATGTGATTGATATTTGTATCATGGCGTCGCATTGCTTTTTAGGGCCAATTTTACTAACGTCAGATAAGAGTTATCCGACTAAGTGACGATTTTACCAACGTCAGATAAGGATTATTCGACGATATGTAAAAAGTAAAGTTAGCCTGTAACATCCCGACTAAGTGACGATTTTACCAACGTCAGATAAGGATTATTCGACGATATGTAAAAAGTAAAGTTAGCCTGTAACATCCCACAGCTGGGCAAAGGCCTTACCTCAACTATGAGGTAGTGTGAGCCATACTCCAACACGCGGGCTCAGTGCGGGTTGATGAAGAGGTTGTTTGCAAGGCAAGCGACTAATCCTGCTCCCTAGATTTTATCAAGCCGCCCATAAGGCCTCTGACTAGGCTTACCGACTAATATCAACCGATATTAGCCGGGACCAACGGCTTAACGTGCCTTCCGAAGCACGGAGATGCTCGTGATGTACGTCACTTATATGGTCGTAATGGTCACCCATCCGAACACGACCGCGCGTAGGTTGCTTCACCTCGGTATCACTACCAAAGCGCTGCTAACACTGCGCTCCGAGCACCTTCAACGACGATATGATACTAAACTAATTTGACAATCCTCTTATTTGACGTTGGTAAAATCGAAACTGAATAGTATAAAACGATCGATTTTAAACATGACATTTTCATAAATGATTACTGAAAAATACCCCATAACACCAGATTTACTATCATAATCAAAGACCCAATGCGCTGATACCATGAAAACCCACAAAATACTACACTTACCTGTTGATAGAGGTCTTCGCGGCAAGTGATGATGAGGAGGTGATCCCAGCTGAGCTGCTTGTCGCGCCAGACGCCTGGGCGACGCGCCTCGCGATCTACCCAAATCAAATAAAAGTCATAAAAAGTCATTAAAGTCATTTATTTATGCAAATAGACCCACTTTTACACGTCCCAATATAAACCCTACCACAGCTTCGCGACAATAGTGGGCTAGTTCTGAGAAGAAGCTGCGCAACAAACTCAGTCACTATGGTCTTGCCTCTTTTCACAAGGTTTACAATGTTTGTAGTGACCATGCAAGTCCATGCATTATTATCTTTTAAATAATCATCTACTTTATAATACCCTTTCGTCATAAAGGTTTCTTTAAAAATTTATTAACCGGTAAGTTTTTAATGTGTTCTGGTAGTTCATTGAAAAATTTTATACCTTTCCCCATGAAAGAATTGCCAACCTTTCAAAGCCCAAATTGTGGAATAGCAAGCTTATCCTTATTCCTAGTATTATATTTGTGTATGTCACTCTTTTTCGTGAATGAGAAATCAGAAATAATTACATAGATCCTTAGGAAACATACTGTATTCCTTCTAGGGGTGCAGATATAATGGGAAGATTATAAAAAATCCAACAATATCACATACTCACACGTTGATTTGATCACCTTCTTTTTTTGAAGTCGGTAAAAATACACTACGACCTACCGGGAACTGAGTTCAATCAAATAGCGCGGACGAAGTCGCGGGGTACTGCTATTATAAATCTACTAGCGGTTCCCCGCGTCTTCGTCCACGATTTATGAGTTTGCTCTCTCCTTTCCCGTCGCAGCGTGATCTACTTTAGCCTTCTTCGACAAATAAGCTATGCAACACAAAAATATTTTTTCACATCGGTCCAGTAGTTCCTCAGATTAGCGCGTTCAAACAAAAAACTGTTCAGCTTTATAATATAAGTATAGATATCGAAGTCTCATACCTGGTGCCTTCCGAAGACAGTTTTTTTGTCAAATCCTGTGGTCGGGCCTGAGGAGTAGGCGTTGGCTCTTGTTCAGATCGGCTTGAATCCGTCTTGTCCGTTGAATCATCTGATTAACACACAACTATTATTATTATCATTTGTAAAAAATATTAATCAGTTGTCAACTATCATACTGTGTACAGTCGCCTTTAGATATATTGGAGCAGTCAAAGTGACCAAATGTTTCTGAACAGTTTAAAATGACAATAAGTTCCATATACTACAAGTTTCCATTAATATCAGAACATTCATTACTTCATTAATATCTGAGCAGATGTTAGTCAACAATTTCTATAATAATATCTGAACAAGTAACTAATAATATCTGAACACCCACTTCCCTGGTTTTTTTTTTAATATAAGTTTAACGTCCTTGGCTCTACGCCATACAGACTATTCTTCAGTGTTTATTTTCATTTTATATCACTTATAACTAAAACCAGTCGCGGCTGGTGGGTTATCGAACTGGTAGTGCACTTGAAGAAAATCGAAACAAAAACTAAAAACAATTACGGTAATCTATATAAATAATAATAATTAATTAGTCACACATACAGTGAAACATGTCATGATGTCAATCATGGCTGCCGTCGTCGCCTCGCGCCGATCCGGCTGGCCCATTCGCCAAACATCGGGTGCTCTCGGCAACCCTCGGTTCGCACGTGCGGCGCTCGAGAACCCGCTCATTACTCGGTACATTTCTATGAACTATCTTTTGTTTCACGCGTCAGGCGTATTAACTCGTATCTCCTACAAGTTATATTAGCTGTCCTCGTGCACTCGCCGAAGCGCACGAGAATTTGTCTTTACAGGAAAATAAGTCTTAATAGTTTAGTAAAGCGCTCAAACTGTTTCACCATAATTTGAGATTATATGTTTTATACGTTTTTGTATGTTTTTTTAAAAAATAACTATTAAAATGGTTATTAAAAATAAACATGAATTACTTAATATTTTGTAATTTTTAAATGTTTTGAATTGGTGGTTCAGCGCACGAGCGCACTTAAGGTACAGCCGCCACTGACTAAAACTAACACTAAACTATCCTTTTTTTTTTTTTTTTTTTTTTCGACTGGAAAATGCCTTGCGCATACCCGCTGATCTCGGGGGAGACCAGGGGTTATCTTAACCTAACTCATTAAAATGCGAGGTGGTTCACATTTCAATGCTCAACAAGGAAGCTTAGCGCAGGAACAGCGATCCGGGTATGGCGGCGCGATCAGGATCACTTCACTTAATTCCCCACTTTAATTGCATTGTTTTCTTCAAAAGCACAAATTATCATGACAGTTCCACCACACAATCACAATAATTGACCCGAAAAAACCAATAACTAAAATGAAGAAATAAGGTCCGCCCTTCCCTTTTCGTTTCCCGCGCAAAACTCTTCCCTGAATTTATTTAATGCATGACACTTTCATGACAGTGATAACAATACTGAAAAGTACAAAGCGTTACAAACTGCCAGCGTCATCTTACTATATAATAAAATATGAAAAGAGTTCCTATTTTTAAATAGTATTTTAAGTTGGAAGCACTTCCTTCTGCAATTTTCCTCGATTGCTCAGATATTTAAGACCGACTGCGTAGATACATTTGACGTTATAAGTGTTCAGATATTATTGGTTAGTTGTGTGTATGGAAGTTATTGACTAGCTTCTGCTCAGATATTAATGAAGTAATGAATGTTCTAATATTAATGATTACTTGTAGTGTACGGAACTTATTGCCATATTAAACTGTTCAGAAGTTTTTGGTCACTTTGTCTGCTCCAATATATCTGACGGCGAGTGTACAGTCGGCGCGTTGCCATCTGAGTCGTGAAGCCACAATGTAAATATACAAAAAGAATATTCAGCACGCAGCTTTAGTGGTTAATGCAGAGAAGAAAATATTAAACTGACAGGAGTCCATTAAGCCATAAGAATCAAATATTTTCTTTTAAGTTTTTTGATGAATATTTTCAACAATATACAATTTCGTTTGTATGTTGATTTGTAAAGCACAACGTTCGCAAAAGTTTTATTATATCATAAGGTAACTAGCTAGATTATCTTCTATCATGAAACTATACAATGCCTTTATGCGACCCAAAATAAAACATTTCAGTCGTATGATTAAACGATACGTCTGAAAGAAAATGTTAATTCGTCGGACATGTATGGGTTATATCAATTATATTATAACTTATAAATATTTACCTGCCGGTAGGCTCAAGGCCTCTCTCACTCGATCCACCAGAGCATTAAATACTGGGTACTGTTCCTTATTCGGTTTCGGGCCTATTGGCAAGAGTCTGAAAATAAAAAGGTACATAGACATAAATTACTTGTAATATAAAGAAACATAAAGATTTAAACAACACTAAGTGTCAAATATTCATACTCGTAAAACAGTAAAGAAACGATGCAACATTTTACAAAATTTAATTAAGGTATGATTTAGACCACAAATAAGACTTAAACTCCTACTATTCTAGACTTAAACTTCTTCAATTATAATTATATCGCCCAGAAAGGGCTATTTTGAAGTTCAATTTTAGGAATACTATCAATTTCAAGAGGATTGACATTTCCTCCATAGTCCATAACTAATCTCAAGTACCACTCCGTTACAGCGCGGTAGTATGTACTTCAGACTAGCGAAGTGACATTTGTTTTGCTTATGAATAGTTTTATTTATAGCAGCGCAGGTCCGATGCAGCTCGATGACATCTAGTCTTAAAGCCACAAAATCGTATTATTGAGTTATTTGGAGTGCTTAATAAATCGCTTTGATGGTTAAAAACTTGAACTCATTTCCTTAAAAAAGTGATTTGCACGATTTCAATACCAAAAACAATAAAAAACTTGACGTTTCAAACTTAAGACTTCATTCAGGAGGTTAATCACTCTTTTTTTTGGAAGACGTATTACAGTCTTTAACAAATTACCTCAAACTACAATTAAATTACCCTTAAATAAATTCAAATCGATATTATAAACTAGATGATTATATGAATCATAACAATGTACGGTCTAGCTTGTACAAACATAAAAATAGATTCTTTTTAAAAAGAGGTATTGACAATAGTGGCTGAGTTTGTCGCGCAACTTCTTTTCAGCACTAGCCCACAATTGTCCTGAAGCTGTGGTAAGGTCAATGTTATAAGGTGTATAATAAGTGTACAAAATTATTAAATAATAAAGATTTTTTTTGAATTTTTGAGTTACTCTTCTAATATTTCTAATTTTAGAATTATTAATTTATAATTAAAGAAAATGCGCAAGATTGTCTTCTCATCTCAATCAGCAATGAGCAGATACGTAGAATAACTACGGTAACGGACATAGCCTTGAGAGTCAGTAAGCTCAAATGGCATTGGGCAGGGCACATAGCGCGAAGAACTGATGGCCGTTGGGGCAAGAAAGTTCTAGATTGGAGACCCTTCGACCAAAGACGCAGCGTAGGACGTCCACCGACAATTTTGACAGAAAACTTTGTAAAGATCGCAGGATCAAACTGTATGCAGACCGCTAGTGATCGATCGCTGTAGAAAGCCGGAGGGGAGGCCTATGTTCAGCGGAGGACATCTTTTGGCTGAAAATGATGATGATGATGAATGATTCCCGGTCGGGTCAATGTAGAAAACGATCTTTTCTAACTGTCTCAGGTCTGGGTGTTGTGGTACCACCGTTGTGTCTGATTTCCATAACACAAGTGCATTAGCTACTTACTTTGGGATCAGAGCAAAGTATGTGATTGGTGTCTAATATTTATTTGTTTTATGATGAGTTACCTTTCTTGCGGCGGGATGTGGAAGGGCTGGTGCGGCGCGTGGTGCTGCACGTGCGGCGGCGCGGTCCACGCCAGCTCCATTTTAGATAGCGGTGACTCTGGTGACGCGTACGCGTTGCCGCCGTATTTCACTGTCATATATACCAGATATTATAGATGGACTAGCGGACCCAGCGAACTTTGCTTCGCCCCTAGCACCGCCCCGCCCCGGCCCCTTCTCGTAATGTTAAAAGTTAAGACAAACACTGAAAAATTATCAAATTACTAAAATGGCTATAAAAAAAATAGGGGTTGGTGATAAAAAAGTAAAAAATTAAGGTTATTTGTATTTTTAATGCCACATTATAAAAAATAAAAACAAAAAATTTCGTCCAAAAATTAAAAAAATATACCTCATCACTAACGGGTATGAAAAATAGATAGTAGCCGATTCTCAGCCCTATTGAATACGCATATATTTATTTTATTTTTTAATCTGTCAATGTCATCGGCACTAAATTTCAAAACGATCGGGTTACTAAAAACTTGAAATGAGCTGATGATCTTCAAATGGCTGATCAGATTCTTATGAAACATAGCTAAGAACACTTGGGATAAAACTATTTGACACAAAAAAAAAACTGAACGCAAATCGGTTTATCTGTTTGGGTGCTACGATACCACAGACAAATACACAGACAGACACGTTAAACTTGTTACACCCCGCTTATTGGTCGGGGGCTTAAAATAAAGTGTATATTCTTACCTGGACTTCTATGCCTGGGCTGATGATGAGAAGCTGTTAGACCGTCGCCATTGGAAGACGGAGCAGTGTCGGGAGAGGTGCTGCTGCCAACTGGGAAATAATTAAGTTTCAATCTATATAGGAGGTCACATAAGTAAAGAATTGGCAAGTCTTTTGAATTTTGTGCGTTTTGCAAAATGGCAGCCAAATTAGTAAAAATACGAGAGCTAATTTATTAACTTTTTAAAAGTGTTAAAACGTCTTTTAAAGCTCTCTAACTAACACGTCTTTCTTTTGTTATAGATTTCCTTGTTACTGTTATTTGGTTAAATGTATATTAGTATGGTTACAATTACTTAAAACGTATTGAATCTGTAAAACTTCTCCCTTCTATTAACTTACCGACAATCCTCTTCTGTTTGCCGAGTATTTTTGCACGCGGAGAGGTTTGCTGATGTAACTGATCAGGCCATATCTCTACAGATTGACCGCTCATAGGTGTAGATTTCCTGTAAAGTTACATAAATCAGAACTGTAATTTAATAAATTATCAACCCATTTATGCTTCGGACGGATATTTATTTATGGATTTAGCAGCGATGTTATCAACAGTAAAGTAACATAGGGCAAGTGGACTACCTGTTTCTTTATTTTATGATAGCAGGAAACAGTTTAAAAATTCAAGACGTAGTTGAAACCGGCACGTGATTGAACTCGAGACTTATTGGGTAATGAATAATTGACCACTAGACCAACGAGGGAGTCAACTTTCTACATAACGAGTGATTTAAGGACACTAATAGCATTTGACACGTGTCACAGACAACAGAACATAATTATACAGTAATATCACTATTATTTATTACACAAAAATTTGGCAATGTATAAACAACCTCGAATTACTAAGTTTGATGGTAATTTTAAAATCGCTGTCTATTACCAACAATGTGTCATTGATGTTTTCTGTTTCGTGACCACTAGCAAAACACCGTGTTTTATTTTTTGTAATAGCACGGTAAAATATGGAGTTGGTAAACAACATGAATCATGTTGCCTTGTACCTTATACGATTGCCTTATTTTATTATGACGATGCGTTTGGTGTAGTGATTAGCTCTTCTGACTACTATGCCGGGCCGTCGCGTATTCCAATCCCGTAAGGGGCAAATGTTGGTGTGATAAGCACGAACATTTGTACCGAAGTAATGGATGTTTATTGTACTTATTTAAGTATTTATGGGAGACGACCCCGACATAATCGTTGTCTGGTATTCGTAACTCATGAAAGAAAAATAAACTTTAAAAAAAAGTAAAACTACTAGTAACATAAATAAGTAAAAACCGACTTCAAAACCAAAATGCACTAAAAAGTCTTAAACTCTTTACCATTGAAAGGAAAGGAATCCGTTTTAGGTAAGCAATTTCTTTTTGGAGTCGGTGCTGTGATAGTTGATGCTTGATGGTCAAAGTGATGGCACCGACTTGACTCTGGCAAAAAGAAATTATTCCTTTCCTTTCAATGGTGAAGAGTTTAAGACTTTTTAGTGCATTTTGGTTTTGAAGTCGGTTACTTTTTTTTGAAAGTTTATTTTATTTCTTAATTTTTAGTGATTACATAAAGGGGGGGGGGGAGAGTTGAACCTTATGATTCTATTTTTTAAGAAGCTACAAATTACCTATCATAAGTTCCGTCATTATAATTACTGAACTCCTAAGCGTTAAGGAGTTCCACCATCAGCTCAGGCCCACAAGATGTTGACTATCAGACGTAACAACACGTCAACATTTAGATTCTAGTAAAGAAACACTATACGTGCCTTTCAAATTTGAGGGTTTCCCTCGATTACACCAAGATCCCATCATCAGATCCCAAAAAAGAAAAAATGGGACTAACTAGAAGGTACACCCTCTAAGTAAGCGAAAAAAATATTCGATTCGGTAGACAAACGACTGAGATATGAGGAAACATACAGTAGAATTGATAACCTCCTCCTTTTTTGAAGTCTGTTAAAAATTCTTTAGTACAAAACCACCTCAATTAGTGTGTTGTCTGGTGCATTTTTTAAATATTATTTACTTAAAATACACTTTACTAGCGATCCCAGCGAACTTCGTTTCTTAGTTATAATTGCATTCGGGCAGCAACAAAAGCTCCCGAGTTATAAGAAGTGTTACTAACGAATTTCTGTAATTCAGTCAACTTATTTTATGTCTAAATTGAAAAAATCATTTTAAGAGAACCAACTTACAAATTAGAGGAATCGCTTCCAATCGACACTGATGAGCTGGTGGACAGCTGATGTGCTGAACGGGAAGCCACTGTTGTCTGTAAACAAATAAATTAAATAAATAAAAAATGCAAACCTAGTCTAGGGACCCAACATTTACTGAAATGTTTTTTTCATAGAATAAAACATAAATTATAGCAAACCTAGCGGTCTCAGCGACCAATTGTTCACCCCCGGACTTTTTAATATACATTGTGTGTACTAAGTATCGGGAATTTGTCAATAAAACAAAACATACAAATTATTCATCTAAATTTATTTTATCGCCTTCAAAGTAGGCCCCATCGCTTGCAATACAATATCTCCACCGCTTCACCTAGTCTTCCATACATTTTTCATAGGCTATTTGCGGTATGGCCTTGAGCACATTCAGCGAATTTTCTTTTATGGCTTCTATCGACTCGAAACGTTTTCCTCGAAGTGGTAATTTTAACTTGGGAAATAAAAAAAAGTCAGACGGAGCTAAATCAGGTGAATACGGTGCTTGGTCGAGAACTTTTGTTAAATTTTTAAAACTCTTTCACTATAATGGCTGTGTATGATGGTGCATTATCATGGTGGTGATGCTCTCACGCAAACGCTTCATGACGCCTTAATAATATTGTTTATTCACTGTTTCTCCCTCTGGAAGGAATTTGGAGTGAACCACACCACGGTAGTTAAAAAAAAAAACTGTCAGCATCACCTTGAATTTGGAGCGACTTCGCCGCACTTTTTTGGGTTTCGGCTCGTTTTCGAGACGCCATTCTGAAGACTGTTGGCTTTTTTGCACGTCGTACTCATAAACCCATGTCTCGTCGCCAGTTATTATACGTTTCATAAAGGTCGGATCCGTAGAAGCTCGGGAAACCATGCCCTCAGCGACATGCTTTCGCTGCGCTTTTTGAACAAAATTAAGCTTTTTGGAACTAGTCGAGCGGCGACGCGTTTCATGCCTAAAATATCTTAAAGAGTCTTAAAAGTCTTAAGACTTAAAAGATATGTTCACCTCACTAGCCAACTCTCTCAGACTCATACGTCGATTTTCGAGCACTAGCTTCTTGATTGTGTCGATGTTTTCTTTGGTCGTAGCGGTTGAAGATCTACCAGAACGAGACAAGTCTACTACTACTTCTCGGCCTTCTTTAAAAGCCTTATACCATTCATAAGCCCTTGTTTTCGATATACACGATTCACCTTACGTATTTCGCAACATTTTTAGTGATTTACCACATGAAATATCATTCGAAACACAAAATTTAAGGCATACTCTTTGTTCAACAATATTTTCATTGTGCAAAGCGCCGAGGACTCAAAACTATGACCAACAAAAAGTGTAGTTTAAGACAAATTAAATGACAGATTCCGCTCAAATTTTGCGCGCTTAATCAGTACAGTGCTACCAACACGCAGTAAAAAAAATAGAACGACCTCTTTTACGCGGGTCTTTTTATTGACATATTCCCGATACTTTTTAAACGGAGTAGTATATAACGGGTTATAATCATTATATGATTACTAGCGGTCCTCCGCGACTGCGTCCGCGGTTTTTGAGCTTCCCCTCCCGTCGCAGCGTGATGTTTTATAGAGTGAAGCACCCTTTAATAACTATCCAGCACAAAAATATTTTTTCAAATCGGTCCAGTAGTTCATAAAAATAGCAATTAAGCTCAAATTGACTACGTTTTAGTTAGGAAACATTTGTATAGGAAAAAGAATAGGGCTGTTTTTATGATTTTTCCGCTTCGCCGTGAAAACTATCATTGCACTTCAACGAAGATTTATAAAAAAGAATTGGCCAAATTGGTCTAGGCGTTGTTGAGTTATGCGCTTACCAACACATTTTGCGATTCATTTTTATATTATAGATTATGTATTCGGAGTCAAGACAAATCAGACAAAGTAATTATCATAACAATTGGTCTACCCGTTCTCGAGTAGTGCATATTTAACAAAACTTTCTTTTATGTGTAAGTCACTGTAATATAGTTGAAACAGAGAGATTACTATCTTATAGTTTTAAATCCGGTAGATGGTAATCTGTCGTTTTTTTTGTAATTTAGCTCGACATGGTATAGCATTATCGCTTTATTGGTACTTAATGTCAAGCAAACACGACGAATAAACAGCAATTCGCTTCGCTCACCCGGTTTATCCTTCACCTATCCTGACCCACCACTTTGCTTAGTGATTCGTCATTTCAGTTTACGGTGGCTTGTATGAAGATCGGTACCGTTTACAATGAAGCGACCAATTACAATTTTAACGGATTTAAACGCGTTATATTGTAATCACTCGGTTTTTACAATATGTCGGTGACACATACATCGGTTTGATTCGACTCACCGCAAGTGCAGTCATTTTTTTATTATTATAATAAACTGATATTTTTTCATTTATTTACTAACATTAGGATAAGACAACTTATTACTAACACTTATGGAAGCAGATTTAAAAAAAAACAGACTTACATTAATCTTACACGGAAGATGCGATGTGGTGGCTGTGGCTGGTGTCTCAATTTTCGGCGGTGGGTCTTCATAATGCGATGGCTCATCAAATGATCCCTGACGAAAACAAAAAAAATTGTATAAAATAATTGTTCGAATTTCAAAAATGATTAACATGATAGTAATAACAAAAAACTTAAATTCTTCGCCGCTAGCGTTTTTAACTATAGATAAGATTTAATAGAGTATAAGCTACTATGATTTCACAACGCAACGCTCATAACTGATGTCTCTCAGAAAACTGCCTAACTGAAATGGGACTAGGCCGCATGCCGGAAGACTTCTGGAGCAAAATTTGTATCGAGCGGACGCCCTCAAATGGAAAACGGGCACGTGGTAGACCCAGAAGACGATGGCGTCACGAGCTAGACGTATACGACAAAGACTGGGAAATAAATGCCCAAAATCGTAGAGATTGGAAAAAGGGTAAGAAGGCCTTTGCCGTGCAATTGGACACCACAAGCTCATAATGATAATAATAATAACTATAATTTATATCTATGGAATTCAATTTACGTAAACCGATCATCCAGACAGTTTTTTTGAGTTCGAATACAGAATGTAGTCAAAATCTTGCTAGATTATGGCATAACGCATGTCTTTTGGATTTTTATAAAAAGCAGTGCCCTGAAATTTCGTCTGTCCGAAATATTGCAATTATTTCGGGCAGACGAAGTTTCAGGTTCAGTTCTCCTTCCATAAATGCTCTCCTCTCATCAATCAGTGTTTTTTAACCGACTTCAAAAAAGGAGGAGGTTATCAATTCGACTGCATGTTTTTTTTTTGTATGTTTGTTACCTCATATCTCAGTCGTTAGTCGACCGATTCGAAAAATTTTTTCGCCTACTTAGAGGGTGTACCTTTCTTGCGGAGATGAGAATGTTAAGATGGATGTGTGGGGTGACAAGAATGGACAAGATAAGAAATGAATATATACGAGTAAGTTTGAAAGTGGCACCGATAACCGAAAAGATGGTAGGACATCGTCTGTCTTGGTATGGTCATGTTATGAGGAGGGAAGAAAGTCATGTAACTAGAAGAGTGATGAGTATGAATGTTAATGGATGGAAGGAAAGAGGCCGACCAAAAAAGAGATGGATGGATTGTGTGAAACAAGACATGAGTGTGAAAGGTGTGGATGATTCAGTGACGGGTGATAGAATAGTGTGGAAGAGGAAAACATACCGCGCCGACCCCAGATAAACTGGGAACAGGGCAAGAGGATGATGAGAGGGTGTACCTTCTAGTTGGTCCCATTGTCGCCGATTTGGGATCTGAAGATGGGATCTTGGTGTAATCGAGGGAAAACCTCAAAGGCACGTATAGTGTTGTTTTACTAAAATCTTAATGTTGACGTATTGTTACGTCTGATAGTCCACATCTTGTGGGGCTGAGCTGATGGTGGAACTCCTTAACGCTTAGGAGTTCAGTTATTATAATGACAGAACATATGATAGGTAGTTTCTTCTTAAAGAATAGAGTCATAAGGTGCAAGACAATTTATTTTTGGAGTCGGTGCCTTCACTTTGAAAATTCAGCCTCACCTGTCGCAGCACCGACTCCAAAATGAAATTGTTGCACTAAAATGGATTCCTTTCCTTTCAATGTTCAAGAGTTTATTTAAGACTTTTTAGTGCATTTTGGTTTTGAAGTCGGTTTTTACTTTTTTAAAGTTAATTAAAGTAGGTTTTTGATTAACTGCTTTGCAGAGCGAATTGCTTTTGCTCAGTTTACATGATTAAATGTATAAGTAAGTCAGCTTTCCTCCAATGTTTGGGTTAACTAAAGCACAAAACGTCCTAACTGTCACGTCTTTCGTTATTTCATGTAGACTGAATAGACTATGGTTGAAAAGCGAGATCATTGCGGGAAAAGATGCTAAATATTTCGAGATAACGTTTTTGGGGTTCAGTGAATAGATGATGTTCAGAAACTTCTGTAGATCTGTGTAAGTCGCTAGCAGTGTTTTGGTTTGGCAAGTGATATAGTATGGAAAAAAGAACTCATAAAATAAATTTCTGAAGATTATTGTAGTATAGGTAACCATTATCTATTCTTGCTCACACAATTATGATGTATCAAATTCGGTAACATCACCAAATATTATGACTTGCATTTTTCTACATATTGTTTGTTGTGTTTATACAAAATTCTGATAATGTGATTACTCATTGGTAATTAAACATCAATAACGACATATTATCATGACAATGCGGTATATCCTTGTGAACAAAAAAAATTGAAGCTAATCACATTTTTCACATACTTTTATCTATAGTGAGTATCACTTGGGCTCAATTATAAAGGTTCCCCGCGTAATAATTGTTTTGGAATCTAACTATAAACATATTTTTCTGTAAAACTAAAACTAAACCACAACGGAGACAAACGAGTGCAAAAATGATTGATTTCACGGGAGGAATGAGATATTTTTGACAGGTGCATTCTTAAAATAAATTATAAATGTACGTTTCTTTTCAAAAAAAAAAAACAATCATAATTTAGAAACGTCAAACTCAAGCTGTATGTATGTTTGTTACGTCCGAGATAAGAACTTGTTAATAGCTACCATTGAACAGAAATGATTGGCGGATGCCTGCGGATTCACCCATTTGTTATACCTATTAAGGAATTAAACCTATGTATAAGGCGAAACATTTGGACGATGGGATTAAAGTATAGCATATTATTACGGTACAATCGAGAGAAAACAATGAAGAGCCACGGCATCTGTAAGCAGTTTTAAAATTTAAATCATAGCGATAGGTAATTATCAATATTGTGAAAAAATATGACGTCACAGCGCCTGATGTCCCTATTTCTTAAAAGCTATATTTTCTAAAAAAATCCAGACGAAATTGAGAAAGATGTTATAAGTCCTTTGATCGTTTTCGTTTCTCGATTATTTTACAATCCAAAACAAGATATTTTTTGGGCATATTATACTTCCCGTAACTAGCGAGTTCAACCAACCAAACAACCTCAGCTTGAGGGTATAGATTTTCAATTGCAATCATCATGATTATCAAAAACTTTAATCTTTAGTTGTGGAACTCATCATCATTCATTGCGTTTACATAAATCATGTATAACTACGATAAAATTAAAATATATTATCAATGTTATTCGGTCTGACAAAAATTCAGATAAGACAAGATAACAGCGCTTCAAAATGTGGCGTCTATATAAATAGTGCGGCGAAATTACGTATTATCATTAAAGATTCAATTCATTGTCTGTGAAGTTACTGCAAAATGATTTGGACAATCATACTGAGTATTATGGTGGGCGCCGCCAGTGTGGCGTATTACCTGTCTACGCGCAACTTTAATTACTGGAAGAACAAAAAAGTCCCTTACGTCGAACCATATCCGCTGCTAGGAAATTACGCTGGCATATTCACCTTCAAAAAACACATCTCATATGTGGCAGATGAGATCTACAAGAAGTTCCCGAATGAGCCGGTAGTGGGTGCTTTCATAGGCACTGTGCCAGCTCTTATCGTCAGGGATCCGGAATACATCAAACAAGTCACAACAAAGGATTTCTATTTCTACAACGCGAGACCCGGATCCACCTATAGCGAGAAGGAGATAATTACTAGAAACCTATTTTCTTCGCACGGTGACTATTGGAAGACGGTGCGTCAAAATCTCTCCCCCGTTTTTTCAACGGGCAAAATGAAGAACATGTTCAAACTGGTCGCCGATTGCGCTTTTGAATTCGAAAAGCTGATAGATGAAGAAACTAAGACGACCGATGTATTTCCCGCACAGATACTAATGAGCAGGTTCACCATGGCTTGCATTACGTCCGCAGCTTTCGGCGTAGACTCAAACACGATGGACCAAGGGTACAAAACGAATCCCTTCACGAGGGCCGGAGACATGGTCTTCCAAAAATCAAAAATTCGCGTCATACTTTCTTACTTTAAGATGACATGGCCCGTCATCTTCTACAAGTTAGGTCTAACATCAGTGCCAGCTCAATTAACTGATATGTTCCACGATTTCATGACGTCCGTATTCGAAGCGCGTAATTACAAACCGACAACTAGGAACGACTTCGTAGACTTTATTCTTGGTTTTAAGAATAAAAAACATATTTTCGGCGAGAGTTTGTCGCATCCGACGAAGGGCGAAGTCAAGAAGACGTCTGTCGAGGTGACTGACGAGTTTCTGGTGGCCAATTGTTTGATATTCTTCATAGCCGGATTCGAGACATCAGCGACGACGCTGGCTTACACTTTGTACGAGCTCGCCAAAAGCCCCGAAGTGCAGACGAAGTTGCAAAAGGAAATAGATGACTATTTGGTTAGGTCAGAGAACAGATTGGAGTACTCGAGTGTATTTGAGTTGCCGTACATGCAGGCATGCTTTGACGAGACTCTTCGCCTTTATCCCGTGCTGGGCGTGCTTCAAAGGGAGGTGGTGGACCACGTCACCCTCGGCTCCGTGCGACTGGAGCCGGGAACTCAGATCCAGATCCCGGTGTATTCTCTTCACCGCGACCCTAAATACTTCTCGGAGCCCGACACGTTTCGCCCCGAGAGGTTTCTGGGGGATGAAGCCAAGAAAATAGTCCCACACTCATACATGCCGTTCGGCGATGGACCCCGGTTGTGTATAGGTGAGTTACGGAACTTGTTTCTACCGACTTCAAAAAAGGAGGTAATCAATTCGATCTGAATGTATGTGATATCGTCGGAATTGGATAAAATTTTAATACGTTATAGTTGTTATATTAAGGCTTCCTAACATATGTGCATAATTTCGTAAGTGTGTGAATGTTTGTATATTTGTATGATTGTCTCAGAATTTCTTGAAAACGAGAAGTAATCAGTTCATGTATAGTTCAACTTAGGATACAGTGTAAGATTAATCCAAATTGGTCCAGTTTTTTGAGATAAATAACATTTTCAAAAAATTAAACCACCTTCAAAAACCTTAAAATAACGAATTCAATCTATTTATGAGAAACATTTTTTTTTGAGTCAATGTATGATGTGTGTAGACTGTTAGTGTACGTAAGCTTAACACTTGAAGTTTGAACAGACATTTTCAATAATTTAACTTCCAGATCCAAAGATATTATGTAAATTATATTAATTTTACTCGTCTCGACGAATTTAACAAAGTTAAAATTATGAAAATCGGTCCACCCGTATTAGAGTTACAAGTGGTGTAATTAACACGACTTCCTTTATGTGTATAAGAAGAAAGATAGATACTATGAAAAAAATACATGGACAATGGCGTAGTTGAGATCGAAACAATATTGCAACAACGCGTTGAAATAGATTTGACGGCCGATGTTAAACATAACGTCTAATGTGCTTTAATTCAAAACATAAACGGATATATTTCTTTAATTTTTCCAGGCATGCGTTTCGCTAGGATGCAGATGACTGCTGGTCTGATAACATTGATGAAGAAATACAAACTTGACCTCGCACCCGGCACAGCCAAGGTTGCTGAATTTGATCCTTTGTCGATATTGCTGCCTGCGCCTACTGAGACACTACAACTAAAGTTGTCAGCCAGAGATGGATGGGAAAACCGTATATTTGATAAAGCTCAGAAAATTTCTTGTTAATGTAATATAACCTTCAAATGGAAATGATTTCGACAGCAATCTTTAGTTTTCTTTTTATGGAAAATAAATGGGTAAAATTTTAAAATTATTTCAGATATAATAATGATTTCTTAGCAAGATGCAAAATTAATTAAGTAAATAATTTGTAATTAGCTTTAGTGATAAAAAAATATTATGTGTTTATATTAAATTGTTTTAGCTTTAACGTTAGATACAGGTTAAATTATTATAGTATATGTAAAAAGAGTTTATGAACCTTTTTAATAATTGAACTGGCCACTATGGCTATAGCTGTAGATATAATGTCACGTCACTTTTGACAGACACTGAAATATTTCAGATTTGAGTTTTATTGTGAAAATATAATAATTAATTACGAAATAAGTAAACTGTAGAAAACTGGATTTTTAACTGGTAAGATTTTGTTAATAGAAAGATACTAAGTTATGTATGATTTTATGAGTAGGAAACTCATGTAAATAAAACTATTTTTTTTTACAGAAACGTAATTTCGCTTTTATTTCAACTCTATACTATTATATATAGTTAATAATAAAGATTTACTACAATAGCAGTGCAAAGCTTAGTTATTTTGTAATAATCCAAATACATTAAACCCGCTACTTCAGCTTGGCACTCAAATATACTTTTATAATATCTACTTTCATTATCAATCATAATATTCCGAAACAATGTATTTATATATTCGGCTCTGAAATGACTGACTTTACGAATTTCTTTCGCGCACATTTAATTCAAACTATATGCCTGACGTTTTGGATGCTGTAAAGCTTGATAAACTTGAACGCTAAGTAAGATCGTGAACTACTAAGCTAAATGAAGTAGACGAGTGATACACATCTTCGGCTCCCACTGAACTTTATAACTCACTTCACTTTAGTGCGATTTTGCGCAATAATCTAGTTCTTTTTCCCTTCATGCCAAGATTTCTGGCAAGTCTCCGATGAAGTCTTGCTTCAGGCTGGCGGGTCATTCTAAAAGGCCCTGCAGGTCTCAGGTTGAGTATAGCCGGGTAAGAAGACTCTAGACAAACGCTTAGGCTACAGACATTAAGGATACGAGAAAGTCTAACAGAATACTTATACTATACTTTTATATAGAAATAAAGATTGGCGGACCCACCTTTTGTAATATTGTAAAATAACATTAATACGTACCGGCGCAGTGCTGCCATGGACTGTTGTGTCCGACTTGTCGCTTGTCTCTGGTATGGCTATAAGTTCACTCTCAGACGATTCTTGTTCTAGACTCCATTGCTGGTACCTACAAAAAAAATTAAGATGATATTGTTAGTTACACTTACCAGGCTTTTCTTAACAATGGGTGGTTTTCTAAAGTCCGTTTTTTTGCTAGTCGAATAATGTAAACAATCTTCTTATGACTTTTAAATAATATCAATGAACAAAATTAGTTAACTACCTATTTGATTTAAAAAGATTTCGGTGTTCAACGATAAATGACCTATGTAGGTCGTTAGTTTTCTGCTTATATTTTTTTTAAATGAATTGTTCGTTACAAATGAATGTTAAGATTTTTTACAACATTCGACTACCAAAGGGAAACTGACTTTAGAAAATCATAAATGCAGTATTATAGGGTTTTGCCAATAAAAAGGTGTTATTCGGTAAATACGTGTATTTCGTAATCTAAAGAATCGCGGGGCTTGTTCCGCCTTTGGAAACTCCATAGCAATACCAGTTTGCCATAAATGTGCGAGGAAACCCTCAAAGTAAACTTCTTTTTTTTCGTTTACTGTCAAATGCTAATAAAAATACTACATTGATTCAACAACACTTTTATCGATTTTTTTTCTAAATCTAAATTGTAAACATAAAAATAGTGTTGGAAAAAAATGAAAGGAAAAAAGGGGAGAACAGAAAAAAGAGACTAAAAATAAAGAAATGAAAAGACACTATGCAAACTTGGTAGCCTTAGTGGGCTTCTCTTAGTGCGTATTCATATGCGCTGCCGACTTGAGCGGGAGCTGCAGCTTGACATTTATCATAATTATTATAACTTACTTTCCCGGTCTGTTGTCCGAGCAAACGCCCTCCCCTGCTTCCCCCTCCGTCCCCTCTCACTATGAGAGAAGAATCTTAGTTATGAATTAACGGTGTGTCGACGACAACAAATTAAAAATGAAGAAAAGAAAAGAAGAGTTTGTTTGAAAAGGGAAAATAAATAAATAAACGCTACGCTACGCTAGGCTACGCTAGGCTAGGCTACGCGTCGCTCACTTGGCGGCCTTGGCGGGCTCCTCCCAGTGCGTGTGCATGTGCGCGGGCGACTTGTGCGCCAGCCGCGGCTTGCGCTCGAGCGCGCCGAGCGGGCTGCAGCCGCTGCCCGCGCCCGCGCACGACGCCGCTTCCGCTTCCGTCTTCAGCGACGGCTGGCTTAGGTCTGGATAGAAGAAAAAAAAAACACTTTTCCGTAAACCGCATCAAAATCGAACGCCGCTAAAGACAATCTGTACATACGGGTGTGGTTGTCGTCAGTGACATCGAACTCAGGGATGATAATATGAGATATACTTATTCTTAAATAAATATTTTCCTTTAATTATATGCAAGTTTTATAAAAGAGAACCTCTTTACACCATTCTAAAAAAATAATCAAAACGAATGAGGAAACTCGCACCATCGCGCTTATATACAAAATATTACGCCGTAGCTAGTAAGCTACGAAGAGGCGATCTGGCGTGTATAGCCCTGACTAGCTAGACTAGACTAGTATCGCAATATTTTTTATGTATACTTTTTGGCATCAGTATCGTTTGTACAACCAACTTTGAGTCCTATGTCACTGACCAAAATAACAACCTGTATACAACTTGTAACGTTAAACGCCCAAAACTTGAAAATAGTTTAATAAGAATAACAAGTAGAATTAATTAAACAACTTTTCAATATTAGTCCCATTTTTGAAAAAATATTCACACAAATGTTGCTCTGTCTACTTATTATAATGAAAAGCCATCATGTGCGCATACCATGACCATGTTGCAAGCAATTTCTCTATATAGGCCTATGGTTGACTGGTAGAGAATGCTTTTAGCATTAAGTCCGCCATATGTACCTTTTGTTTGTGTATGAAGTGTTTAAATAAATAAATAAATACATGTTGGACGCATGGGGTCTAAGCAGATTTGGTCCCTGTCTAAGACCATCGAATTTCTGCCGTCCCTCTCTACCACCTATGCAGAAACCTGATGGATCGCTGGCCCACACAGCTGTAGAGTATTTTTTTTGCTAGTAATTCGCGTCTGGACTCTGGTTCCAACCAACCTCCTACTGTATCTCGTTGTGGTTCCACGATGTCTGAGATCAAGGTTCGCATTAAAGAGGTCCGAATAGTACTGAGCAGTCTAGACTCGAACAAGGTTAGCGGCCCGGATTGAATACCAGCAAGAGAGCTGAGGCACTGTGCGCCTGAGCTGTCTCCTGTACTGACACGTTTGTTTCGCCTCTCATTAAAGACAAAACAATTTTCGAGGGCTTGGAAGCTCGCAAATGTACAACCAATACCCAAAAAAGGTGGCCGCGCTGACCCTGCCAACTATCGACCTATCGCCATTACCTCCTCCTCCTTGGACAGAATCCAAGGTGATGGAGAGGGTCCTAAGCAGTAAGCTGCTGACCTACCTCGAAGACAACGACATCTTAAGTGACCGTCAATATGGTTTTCGCCGAAGACGATCCACTGGTGATCTTCTTGTGTACAGGCTAAAAGCGCCGGAGTTCCTCAGGGGTCGGTTCTCTCTGCAACTCTTTTCCTGCTACCATTAACGATCTGTTTCAGCCTGGCATCTTGGGGTACGCAGATGACAGCACGGTTTCAGGGAGATACTTGTCGGGCGCTGGGACGAGTGGGGATGAAATACGTTTGTTGATAGAAGCCATTGTAGAACGGACAAATCTGTCCTTAAACCGTGTCTCCCGATGGGTCGACGAGAATCTCGTGAATTTCAATGCGTTTAAAACACAAGCGTGCTTATTCACCACAAAGAGGACACCATTTCTCCAGTCTCCAACATTCCGTGGTGCGTCTGTTGTAGTCGGCGACCACCTAGAGCTTCTGTGCATGGAGCTGACTGCTAGTCTCAACTTTAGAGCCAGCATCGAACGCAAAGCTCAGACTGCGGCGAAAAAACTGGGCATCCTCAACAGTGTGAAGTGATACTTCACGCCTGGACAGCTTTCGACACTCTACAAAGCACAAGTCCGATCCTGCATGGAGTATTGCTGCCATCTCTGGGATGGAACAGCTAAGTACCAACTTGCTGCACTTGAATCGGTGGAAGGCAGAGCTAGAGAAGGCTCATCGGTGATAATAATATATACTCCATAGCCTGGCTCATCGACGCAAATTTGCCCGTCTATCGGTCTTTTACAGGCTCTATTTTGAAGAGTATGTGCAGGAACTCCATGAGCTCATTCCTCCAGCCCCCTTTTACCACCGCAAGCCTAGACGCACCGCGGGTTTACCACCCATACCGTGTAGATATTCCACTGTTGCGAACCAAGCGCTTCTCGACATCTTTGCGCAAAGCCAAAGAGTGGAACTCTTTGCCTGCATCAGTGTTCCTAAGAGAATATAACCCGAAAACTTTTAAAAACAGAAAGAACAGGCTTCTTCTGAGTGAGCTTGCTCCATCTTCGACTCTGTCTAAGCCTAATTAGGTTTAGGCTACGAGTAGAGTCAAGAGCAAACCAATTTCGAATAAATAAATAAAAATACCTGCCAAAATACGTGAAGCCATGGTTAATTCTTTATGAGCGTTGATAGTAATAATAATAATGTCAGCACGGCACAGCGGCCCGGTGTGATATTGCTACCAGAAAAACTAAAAAAACACATACAACCTTAAATTATTTTTAAATATTTATTTTTGTTACAGTTTTAGGTCAATTGGATTAAAAATCTTTTGAGGTGTCTGAGGTTTTGCACATTTAACATTACACGTTGTATATCTTTACATACAGGTTAAACTTAGAACTACTATTTTGAAATCGGATTAAATACTACAAAAGCATTTCTGATTCGATCTTGTATAAATAAACACCTTGGAAGAGGCCCATGTTCACCAACCTATTGGCTAATAAGAACTGGAAAAAGAGAACCTTCATTGAGAATGGATCATTTTATCTGTATCACCTTAAAGTTACGGAGTCGCAACTACGTGAGTAAAACGTATCTGTATCATTTGCCACCTTAAAGTACTTTATCAAACAATATTTCTCTCTTTGGGTTATGTTTGCAAATCTGAATGTCAATTCAATCAAGTTTTTCGCGTTCCATATATCTTGTGAATTGATTGAATTAATGTAATGGATGTATTAACAACAATTTGATCAAAGTACTTCAAACACAAGCCGTCTGATAAATAACGACATTGCGTCATGCGTCCTCCCTCTCACCTGAGCGCGTCGGTGTGCCAATGCGTGAGAGAGAGAAGGCAAGCATGCGCGGTAGAGCCTTGATTTGTTTGATGTAGGGATGATCGATACATCGATTTTTGCCCAGAAAACATCGATGTTTTAGCATCAATGTGTTGACTTCGATATTATCGCTCGCTATCAACTCCTGTACCAACAACGGAACAGGCTTAGGGAAACATCTTGCAAGCATTTTTTTTGTGTGCCCAGTGTTTTTACCTTAAAACATACAACATTTCATATTATAAAAGACAGTTTTTATTTATTACTATAAATTCGTTATTTTTATACAACGATGTTTCTCATCGATGTTTATCGAACATCGATAATTTTTCTCCGATGTTGACATCTACATTTTTCAAATATCGATCATTCCTAGTTTGATGTCTTAAATGCGAAGTTTAAGGCTTTGTTTAGTCCTTCATTACACCCTGTAAGTATTTACCTCTAGGCCGCGGCACATGAGGCATGACAATCATGGGCGGGATGCGCTTGCACTGATGATGCTGAGCCTCGACAGTATGCAGGACTATGCGGACTAGGGACACCACTTGAGAGCAGACTGGGCCGCTGCTGTAATGGTACTGAAAGAAAATGGGAAATGTTGAGTTCTTATATTGCGATCTTATAAGGAGTCGTTTATTTTTTTGCTATTTTTTAATGTCAATTGCTTTGAGCAACCACAAATAGTTAAGAGAAGTTTACAAATCAGCTATAAAGGGTGTAGTAAAGCCAAACACACGACCCGAAAACGGGCATCACTTCAATGAAAATATGACTCGAAGTAAAAACGATTACGATTACGACACTCACACACATCAGGTTACTGTTCATTTTTGATGAAATTAGCCCTTATTACATGCGCATAAGAAACCGCAGAGTTTATCTTGACGCGCTGGAGTCCGTACCAACCTTATACAAAACATTGTATAAACCAAGTAGCCATCAACGAGTTGCGGCGTATAAGCGGTTCTAGCGTTGCTAGGGAGAGCGATGGGTTGGGGAACTGAGCAATTTTGTGTCTTTTAAGGTTTTGGCTCACTACACCGTACCACACCATGATCTTGCTAGGATGCCACTTTACCCACAAGACCGTTCCGACACCGTCGCGTGTCGTGGCCGGAGCGTGTCAGCACCGACAAAATATGCTCTCGCTCAATATAACGGTGAGAATAGAACGTTCAGTATGCATAGTAGAGGCTATCGTGTTGCTTTTCGTGTCTGACACGTTCCTCAACGCAACGCAAGGTCACGGTATTTTGCAATGAGCAAAAACCTTTAAATAGAAAGGCATCGATTACCTTGGTGGCACCTACCTTGTACAAAACAACGAGTAGCGCCATCAACCAGTGGCGGCGTACATGCGGTTCTAGCGCCGCTAGCGAGTGCGTGGCGGCCGGGGAACTGTTCGCCGTGTGCGTGCCGCCACTGCAGTACTAATATAAGAAGTAAGTTTAGTAATAAATTAATAAATAGTTAACAGTGTCCCTGGTTATAGTACAATCCGGAAAGAAGGCAAAGTAGACTTACTTATTATGTATTTTAGTTTCTATTGATCAATTTTCAGGTCATTTATCCCGCGAGATGTGACGGCAACATGTCAATCGATGTTTATCGATTCCCCTTGACATATCTCGCGATTTTTTAATTATACTCTGATTTTTAATTAGATAGGCCAATATGACATTTGGTGGGTGGCCACTTCTGCGTTATTTAAAAATTGTGTTGTTCCTTATTAATCAGAAAATTATTGTTTATGTAATTATGTATTCAAACAACAACTATTTGATTATTATCATATAGTTGTTGTTTGAATTTGTGTTACGCTGAAGTATATAATCTGAATTATTATAACAGTTTTATTACAAAAAATCTACAAAAAATACATCTGTTCAAATATTAGAAAGTATTGGAAAGTCAAAATAGGTAAAATTATAAAAGAATATTGCTATTTGCAAGGGAAAGTACCTTTTTTTTATTATTTACATAAACTGTTTTATATATTACGTTTATTTATTGCTTAATGTAATTTTCACATACATTATTTATCCTAGTGAGTAAAATCACATCATTGAAAATTACTATCATAAGTTCAATTAATCGTGTACAATTGAATTGTTACATCACTACTGGTACCACGCTGGCAACATTATAAATAAATATAAATATTTGACAGCATCGCATACATTGCTCCGATCCCAAGCTAAGTAGCTAAAACACTTGTGTTTTGGAAATCGGAAACAACGGTGGTACCAAAACACCGACCCGAGACAATATAGAAAAGATCGTTTTCTACATTGACCCGACCAGGAATCGAACCCGGAACCTCACGAGATGGCGACTAAAAATATTAAAAAATTAAAAGTTTCATTGAAGCTGTCATTCTGTTCTATCTAAATTAGAGTATACATACAGGTGTTAGTTTAGCACGATGATTTCAATCATGTCGAGCTAAGCCCCGACACGCTTCACCACTATGCTGGGGACATACATCGCATAGTGTCCAAAGTCTTAAAATCACCATACATAAATATTATCCGACTTTAACATTATCAAATGACTTTAACAATATCATACGCAGGTCACTGTAAAAGTAAATCTGTCTGATAAAGCATACTCATTGCGTTTTCGCATTGTCACTACAACGACACCATAATTACAATGCCAATACGTTTGGATCTATAACAATTTTACAAAATCATTCAAGGAAAATGCAAAAAAATGATGACAATCATTATTAAATAAAAATAGTGTTATCTGAAAAAAAAAACAAGGTTGATATAACATTACTAGTATCGATAGTCCATCGACGAATCGCGTTATCATAAAAAGATAACATTTTAATGTCTATTAAGAAGATATTAGCTAAGTAACAGCGCATACGATAAGCTATGTATTATTTCTTTAAAATTATAATACCCATTGGCCGTGAAATAAAAATTGCCTTGTCATGCCCAATGTTTTGTTCTCATTCAACCAATTAGTGCAATGTCCAATCTAGATAACACAAAAAATACTTGTCATTGTGAAAATAAACACAAGTGGATCCCCGATACTTAGTTAATCGTTTTGCAGGGCAGTGTCCAACTACCGAATTGTTGACTGTATTAATGAAAACTTTTTGCATTAATCATGACGACTTTGCATTCATTAAATGTTATTGAAACATTTTTGTATGTGACGCTCGATAATTTCATAGACGCTCAAGTTGCGGGGTAAGTAGTAGGAGTTAAGTTGATGAAATAAAGCTCATAATTGTAAATCATTGCTGTTCTTACCTGTAACAGAAGCAGTGTTGGCTCAGCGATACTAGCACCCATAATGTGGTTTTGATCCAATACTTGTGGTAGGTTCGCCATGAACGCATTGAAGATTGATGATTGCCTAAGGATACATAACAATTTATATAGCATACAGACAATATATCTATCTAAATCGGGTCAAAATTCGCGTAAATAGGACTAGCTTAGATTTCGGCCATGTTAAACTTCTCGAAAACAGACCTTGTTTTTTTCTGTGTGGTTATAGTCTTCTTGTTATATAAAAATGAATCCATTTTTCCTTTGGTCTTGACATAACCCAACTAATTTTGCCAATTATTTTTTTGTTGTACTTTTTTTACGATATTTTTTTCTTACATTAGGGCCTTCTTCTCACGTACAAGGTTCTAATGAAAGAAAAAATACAAAATTTGAGCGGGTGGACCGATTTTCAACATTTTAACTTTTTGGATTCGTCACAATTACGAGACCGGGGCGTGACGGGGGCAGGGGCGAATCGAAGGTGGCTGGGTCCGCTAGTAAATTATAAAGTTGGTTCATCTTGATATTTTATAATCACATTTTCATTGTCATGCACAGGTATGAGTCTCCAAGTTATTTTAATCATGATAACCAATCATGCGTTAACGGAAAGTTCTTAAAATGATATCAATGGAATGATTACGAATTACTTACCAACATTCGTTTTCGTTTATTAATTACATTCGTTCAAATTTGTGACAGTTAATTAAATGTAATATTTTTTATATTCTCCTAACTTCTTTACTTTGACGACACGTTTAATATAGTGGTTTGCGCTCTTGACTACTGTGACAACGGCCACGTGTTCGGGCGATCCTAAAGTGGCAAATGCTTGTGTGATGAACACGAACCTATCACTCAAATTGGGCAGATACCACATACATTGCTCTGATTCCACAGTAAGTAGCCAATGCGCTTGTGTTATGGAAATCAGATACAACGGTAGTACAAAAACGCTCACACACGATGCAATATAGAAAATTATGATATCGACACTGAGCCGACCGGGAATCAAACCCAGCGTGCTTAGCCTACATTACTACACTACACCCCGGAGATCGTCTAGCGTCTAATTATGTATGTGCCATCGTTTTGGATAAATAAATAAGTTTTGATAAATTTATTGATTTATTGAGCACTAGCGGTCCCCCGCGACTTCGTCCGCGCGTTTTGAGTTTGCTCCCTCCCCTCCCGTCGCAGCGTCATGTTTTATATCCTAAAGCCTTTCTCGATAAATAAGCTATCCAACACAGAAATATTTTTCAAATCGGTCCAGCAGTTCCTGAGATAAGCGCGTTCAAACAAACAAACTCTTCAGCTTTATAATATATTAGCGCAAGCGCACGTTGTACTTTAGCTGCGAACATTATTTTGGTGCGGAGTTATGTTATAACTGTGATAGCTCCTAAGATATTTATTGAAATCAAATGATATAAAGGACAATTTGGTTCTAAATGATATGCTCGTGATGATGAATGTATTTATTTTGATAAGAATGAATACCTGTGTGTATAATACACCTCTAAAAATAATGCATTATTTTTTTACAAATTTATTAACATAAAAAAGGTTGTAGTAAGTCAACCATAAAAGATAGACATATGCTGTCGCGGACTTTATTATAGAACTCTTAATGCTGAACAATCCTGTAATACATGATTTTTGTGTAACTTAAGCGGTTTTCGCAGCGTACGCAGCGGAAGCTCTCAAATGGAATATCTTTCTCCCGTTTTCGCAACATTTTTCATTGCTGCTGTGGTCTTATGAGTTGTATCTTTATGTTATATAGCCTAAAGCTTTCCTCGATAAATGGACTATCCAACGTAAAAAAAATTTTTCAAATCGGGCCAGTAGTTTTTGAGATTAGCGCGTTCAAACAAACAAACAAACAAACAAACAAACTCTTCAGCTATATAATATTAGTATAGATTAGCGCAAGCGCACGTTGTACTTTAGCTGCGAACATTATTTTGGTGCGGAGTTATGTTATACGAGGGTCAAACTGAAAGTTCTTAGAAAATCAAAAACTGATTACATTAGCCAGTTATTAGTTTTATTATATCTTTTCAAAATATTGTCCATTGACGTCAATACACCGCTGCATGCGATGGAACCACTGGGAAAAGCACTTTGCCCACTCGTCCTTAGGGGTCTCTTCAATGGCATCGTGATACGCAGCCACCGCTTCTTCAGCATTCATAAACCGCTTTCCTTTAAGTTTTTCTTTAATTTTTGGAAATAAATAAAAATCACAAGGCGCGAAGTCGGGGCTATACGGCGGGTGACCCAGTAATTCAACGTTTGATGTCGCCAAATAGTCGATCGTTCGCTTGGCGGTGTGCGACGAGGCGTTGTCGTGGTGAAGGAGGATCCTACTGCGAGGTCGTTTCTCTCGAACTTTTTCCAAGACAAGTGGCAAACAATTGGTAGTGTACCATTCTGCAGAAACTGTTTTTTGATCCTCTAACACAATTGTTGCGAAATGACCTATCCTTCCAAAGAACGAGGCCACCATTTTTTTTCCCGCACTTCGATCTCTCTTCACTTTAGTTGGCAACTCCTCGAAAGGAAACACCCACTGAGCAGATTGTCTTTTGGTTTCAGGATCATAACAGTAAATCCAGCTTTCGTCACCTGTTAGTATGTCGAACACAGCATTTGAGTCACCTCCGTTAAATCTTTCAATCATTTTACGGCACCAATCCACACGATGGAGTTTTTGAGCCTTAGTCAAATTATGAGGTATCCACCGGGCGCAAAGCTTCCTGACCGCTAAATGTTCGTGGAGGATTTTGTGCACTTGACTCATACCGATGCCTAAGCTTGTCCGAATCTGCTGATAGGTCACTCTTTTGTCAGTCTCTATCATACGCCGCACAACACAGATGTTATTTTCAGTCGTCGCCGTAGAAGGCCGTCCCTCACGTACATCATCAGTGAGATTAGTGCGACCACGTTTAAACTCATTAAACCAGTTGTAAACAGTCGCACGAGATGGGGCTTCATCGTGAAAGGCCAATCGTAGTCTATCATAACTTTCTTGTTGACTTAAATGACATCGAAAGTCATAAAAAATCATTGCACGAAAATTTTCTCGTGTTAAATTCATGTTGACGTGACACAGACAATTTTCAATTTGCCGCCAAATCGTAAAACAAATGACAAATGAATGAAATATATACTCAGTAATATTGGCAAAGAGTTCTATTTTAAATTTTAAAATATTTTTTTATTATATTGTTTATAAGTGGCCAGTTCTAAGAACTTTCAGTTTGACCCTCGTAACTGTGATAGCTCCTAAGATATTTATTGAAATCAAATGATATAAAGGACAATTTGGTTCTAAATGATATGCTCGTGATGATGAATGTATTTATTTTAATAAGAATGAATACCTGTGTGTATAATACACCTCTAAAAATAATGCATTATTTTTTTACAAATTTATTAACATAAAAAAGGTTGTAGTAAGTCAACCATAAAAGATAGACATATGCTGTCGCGGACTTTATTATAGAACTCTTAATGCTGAACAATCCTGTAATACATGATTTTTGTGTAACTTAAGCGGTTTTCGCAGCGTACGCAGCGGAAGCTCTCAAATGGAATATCTTTCTCCCGTTTTCGCAACATTTTTCATTGCTGCTGTGGTCTTATGAGTTGTATCTTTATGTTATATAGCCTAAAGCCTTCCTCGATAAATGGACTATCCAACGTAAAAAAAAATTTTCAAATCGGGCCAGTAGTTTTTGAGATTAGCGCGTTCAAACAAACAAACAAACAAACAAACAAACAAACAAACAAACAAACTCTTCAGCTTTATAATATTAGTATAGATTTGAACTTAAGTTATGGATGATTATATGAATTTCAGTATTTATTTATTTCCCCATATTCACAATAATAGTTTTTGACATTCGTAAAATTTCGTAAGACATTCCTTACTTTGAAACCAGGATCATTAGTGTGCTGTCTTGAGCATTTATTTTAACTCCGGAACTTTTATTTCATCTAACACCTCACCTGAGCGTGAATGGAGAGATCTGGAAGTACTTTTCGGCGCTATTATAGCCGAGTAAGAGGAAGAGATGTTTCAACACCAGCTCTTGAGTTCTGGCTGTTGCTTTGTCTTCGGTGGGGTGAGCTTGGTCTGACCTGAGGAATGATATGCAGGTTGATTAGTTTTATAAACACAGCTAAAAAAAAATAGATTTACATTCATAAAGACTAACCATACAGCCAACATTGGACTTATATTTTATGTATTTTTTTCAATTATAAGTGGCGAGGTGCTCGTAGCGCAGTGGTAACAGCGCTTTGGTAGTGATACCGAAGTTAAGTGACGTACATCACGAGCATCTCCGTGCTTCGGAAGGCACGTTAAGCCGTTGGTCCCGGCTAATATCAGTTTATATTAGTCGTTAAGCCTAGTCAGAGGCCTTATGGGCGGCTTGATAACATCTGACAACAGGGTTAGTCGGTTGCCTTGCCAACACCCCTTCATCAACCCGCACTGAGCCTGCGTGTTGGAGTATGGCTCAAACTACCTCATAGTTGAGGTAAGGCCTTTGCCCAGCAGTGGGATGTTACAGGCTAACTTAACTTTACTTTCAATTATAAGTACGTGTGGGTGCGTGTCTGTTTTATTTATTTAAAAAGGTAAGTAAGAAAATTGAGGTTTATTTATATATTAATTTGACACACACAGAAATAAAAAACATTACTATTATGCGAAATAGCGAGTAAAAACAAAGAGATTCGATGTGTCCGTAAAATATTCAGCAATATCGCACAAGAAAACTTTATAGGACCGAACGTTTCAGAGTCGGTTGTTTTTTAATGTATTTATGGCTTAGCAGATATTTAATTACGATCACATCTAATTAAGGAGTGGATGAGGTCTGTAACATGTTGCATATTTGCATAGTATAATTCACTATTTCACATAAGTATAATTCATTATAGCCCCTTCACTGTTTCCTTAATGATAAGAAAAATAGATTTGAATCATAATATGTATTTAAAATAATTATTTGAACATATTGAATTAGTGTAAATAGCAATTATAGCCCACACAAATTCAGCCGGTTTTTGCTGATACGAAGCTTGCGTCTAGAAAAACTATACTTAAATTACTTAGTTACCTGGATAAGAACTGCATGAGAAGAAACACCAGCAAGTTAGTGGTCTCCCTGTCAGTTTCTTCCAAATCCACAGCTTTAGGCAGAACCGTAGTCAGAGTATCTTCTGTCGAACGACCGGATAGAGAGTGGAACCCATCTAGAAATGGAGCGAGGACTAATTGAGTGCATGAAAGTGGTTTCTATCTATATTTACAAAACGGCTTGGTTCCCAACATCATACAGTAAATTTAAAAGTTCATTCATCTTTTGTTTTGCTGGAACAATAAAAAGGGCCATACATTAGTAACGGCATGGACATTTTTACAAATTTTTTACCTTATAGTATCTAGTCTAACTAATGACAGCTTTTAGTTGGCACTTCGCATTATTGTATTTCATTAGGAGAAAAATAAACAAACCTCAAGGGTGTTGTGGAGAATCAAGCCCTAAGGCTGCGATTTCACAGAAGCGAAACTGAGTGAAGCTGATCAAAAATGCGTAAAAATTTACCAAAAGCATAGCTGCAATTACATGACATCTTGAACTTTTTTCAATTCGAGCTTTACAAATTTATAAATATACAGCAAGACAGCCGACCAATTGTCGTGGTTTCGAAGTAAGGAATTTGCGTCCTTGTGTGCTTTGAGCTACATCATTGGTAAATGTTTACACCTCTCTGCTCAACTCCACTCAGCGCCGTTTCCATGGAAATGCAGCCTCACTCAAGCATATTTTCAGTGCGTCTTACCATGAGTGTTGTTAGACCTCTGCGGCGCTAACGGTTGCGGCGTGGCAAGTAGCTGTCCCAGGCCGAATCTGGACGTCTTGCGTTTGAGCAGCGGGGCTGAGTACTGGCGCGAGTATACCTTCTCGCGTTCCGCTGGAAGAGGTATCATAATTAGTTATCTATACTAATATTATAAATCTGAAGAGTTTGTTTGTTTGAACGCACTAATCTCAGAAACTAATAGACCGATTTGAAAAATATATTTTTACGTTAGATAGCCCGTTTACCAAGGAAGGCTGTTAGCTATACAACGTGTAACGTGAAATTCGCAACACCTTAAAATAGATTGATTGGAATAACGAGTAGAATCTATTATACCACTTTCTAGGGTATCTATCATAACACAGATTTTTTTGATATCGAATTTCATTTCACAGAAAACTATTCAATGAATGTTAATATCTTTTTTTCTTGTTTAATCGAATAGTTATTTATCGTCGTTTCATAACATCGAATAACAGTTCACCAAAAAAATGTTTCGCAACTGTTTTGTTAAGCAGAATAACGATATACCAAACTAATGTTTCATAGAATTATTAAGTTATCGATATAACTTTTCATAAAAACTTGTTTCAATGTGTAACGTTTCCCATATATTTTTGCATACGCATGCAAGTAAGAAGGCATGCGCATGCATACGCATGCAAGTAAGAAGGCATACATGCATGCATTAATGCATGCATGTAAGCAAGCAGGCATGCATAAATGCATGCATGCAAGCAAACAGGCATGCATGCAGCAAGCAAGCAGGCATGCAAACAAGCAGCATGCATTAGGATTTCCTCGTCTCCGGCGCTGCGGGAATAGCAGCCTCGTCGCCCTTGCGTAACAAGGCGCAGTCACCCACGCTCGCCTACGCAGCTTCGGCTTGCTGCCAGCCGCAGCCGCTCCGGCTCGCGCGGGCGCCTACACCTTGTAACAGCGGGCGGAGGCTGCTCTCCCTCCGCGCCTCCGGCTTTTAAATTACACTCTAGTATCGGGCAGACTAGTACCACGGCGCACTTGTACAGGAGCCACTCCGAGCCGGTCTCGGCGCTCACTAGTTCTGCTCGCAGGAGCCATGCGCTCACCGTGGCGGGTGTCGAGGTGCGGCGGCATGGAGGCGGGCGCGGAGATGGTGCGCTTGTAGGGCCACTTGGCGCCGAAGGACGCGCTCAGCGAGTGCGCCGCACCTTGTACAGGAGCCACTCCGAGCCGGTCTCGGCGCTCACTAGTTCTGCTCGCAGGAGCCATGCGCTCACCGTGGCGGGTGTCGAGGTGCGGCGGCATGGAGGCGGGCGCGGAGATGGTGCGCTTGTAGGGCCACTTGGCGCCGAAGGACGCGCTCAGCGAGTGCGCCGCACCTTGTACAGGAGCCACTCCGAGCCGGTCTCGGCGCTCACTAGTTCTGCTCGCAGGAGCCATGCGCTCACCGTGGCGGGTGTCGAGGTGCGGCGGCATGGAGGCGGGCGCGGAGATGGTGCGCTTGTAGGGCCACTTGGCGCCGAAGGACGCGCTCAGCGAGTGCGCCGCACCTTGTACAGGAGCCACTCCGAGCCGGTCTCGGCGCTCACTAGTTCTGCTCGCAGGAGCCATGCGCTCACCGTGGCGGGTGTCGAGGTGCGGCGGCATGGAGGCGGGCGCGGAGATGGTGCGCTTGTAGGGCCACTTGGCGCCGAAGGACGCGCTCAGCGAGTGCGCCGCACCTTGTACAGGAGCCACTCCGAGCCGGTCTCGGCGCTCACTAGTTCTGCTCGCAGGAGCCATGCGCTCACCGTGGCGGGTGTCGAGGTGCGGCGGCATGGAGGCGGGCGCGGAGATGGTGCGCTTGTAGGGCCACTTGGCGCCGAAGGACGCGCTCAGCGAGTGCGCCGCACCTTGTACAGGAGCCACTCCGAGCCGGTCTCGGCGCTCACTAGTTCTGCTCGCAGGAGCCATGCGCTCACCGTGGCGGGTGTCGAGGTGCGGCGGCATGGAGGCGGGCGCGGAGATGGTGCGCTTGTAGGGCCACTTGGCGCCGAAGGACGCGCTCAGCGAGTGCGCCGCACCTTGTACAGGAGCCACTCCGAGCCGGTCTCGGCGCTCACTAGTTCTGCTCGCAGGAGCCATGCGCTCACCGTGGCGGGTGTCGAGGTGCGGCGGCATGGAGGCGGGCGCGGAGATGGTGCGCTTGTAGGGCCACTTGGCGCCGAAGGACGCGCTCAGCGAGTGCGCCGCACCTTGTACAGGAGCCACTCCGAGCCGGTCTCGGCGCTCACTAGTTCTGCTCGCAGGAGCCATGCGCTCACCGTGGCGGGTGTCGAGGTGCGGCGGCATGGAGGCGGGCGCGGAGATGGTGCGCTTGTAGGGCCACTTGGCGCCGAAGGACGCGCTCAGCGAGTGCGCCGCACCTTGTACAGGAGCCACTCCGAGCCGGTCTCGGCGCTCACTAGTTCTGCTCGCAGGAGCCATGCGCTCACCGTGGCGGGTGTCGAGGTGCGGCGGCATGGAGGCGGGCGCGGAGATGGTGCGCTTGTAGGGCCACTTGGCGCCGAAGGACGCGCTCAGCGAGTGCGCCGCGGGCTCGCGCGCCGACACGCTCAGCGCCTCGTGCGCGCGCCGCACCTTGTACAGGAACCACTCCGAGCTGGTCGACGTGCTCACTAGTTCTGAGAGTAAGAAGAGACGTTTAAAAAGACACGAGATAGTAGTGCTAAGAAAGACGGGGTTATGAAAGTAAATAAGTCCATAATGTACTGGCAATGTCAGAAGTTACTCTGGATTGCTGGTAGTCTGCAAACTAGATGATCCTGTCTTTTGAGGGCTCGAATTTAGCGTATACATAATAAGATTATTGCTAACATCATTGATAATTGTAAATACTATGATAAAGGGTAAATGGGAAATGTAAAAACATATTTATAGGGAGAACTTAAAAAATGATTGTGTGTATGATTGTGTGTGTATGTGTGGATGACTGTATGTATGTGTGTGAATATGCATTTGACAGGTTGTGCAAAATAAAATTATTGTACTGGCATCAGCAAAAGTTCAGACTCATTATAGACCTGCTGAACTAAAAGATGAACTATGCTTACATATACCGTAAAATGCTGCAACTTTGCCTGGATTTTGACGTTTTTTCTTAATATCATTGAACGTAATAATTTTTATACATTCTCAAATGATTAAGTAGGAAAACAGACTTTATGCGACGCTAAATAAGCGCCAAATTTTCTCAAATCAAGTACATTTTTCGTATTACAGGCGTACAAAATCGTAGGCAATGTTGAATCTCAAGGACACAACTTTGCCTGGAAGAATATCTATGTAGGTTATCTATTAATCGTGTAGTTTATTTTTTCTGTTTATCACTAAAGACCGTTCTTGTTTCTAATAGTCAAATCACGGTCATTCATGTAATAGTTTTTTTTTAGCGAGTGACAGGCAAAGTTGTAGCAGGTACTGTAGAATTCCCATACAAAAAGAAGTTGGATGTAGGGTTGTGCCAAAAATACACAAAAGATATGTTTCATAATTATTTTGTGAGAATATTGTTATATCAAAGTAATAACGAATACAATGCTTATGCCAAATCATAAGTACCTACCTAGTTACTTACATAATAAAAACATTATTAACAACATAAAAAAACAGTACCACTTATAGATAATTATTATTTGGTGACGGTAAATAGGTAGGTATATAAAATAAAATAATCTTTTGTCTTAAAACCATGTACTTCATACGACGAAATAATTTATCACGCAGTAGGTCTGAAGCAACTTCTAAAGTTTCCTGAGAATAATCAGTATATTTACGAGCTCCTGGTTTTCTTCTTTTTCTTTGTTTGTCGATCCTCATTTTATGTATAAGTAACAAAAATAAAAGTAAGGTTTATTTACTAATGCCCCATTCCTATATTCAACGAACCGTTATAAGTAACGGTAGATTCATACAAAAAAGACAGACAGATGTTACAACGGACGACATTAATAGAATTACTTTTGTTTTAATTAGTTCACCTTCGGATTGGGTCTAGGTATAAAAATTTGTTTATATCATTAAAGCATGTAGAAAATATATATACATTTGCATAAGAAAAAAATAAGTTGCTTATTTTAGGTAAGTAGCCTAACCAACTAGCTTTGCCCGGGACTTCATTCCCTTCGTAATTTTATAATTACGATTACTAATGAATAAACAAAAAAAAACAAGCAAACAAAGAGCCAAACTTTTATATGATAGCGAAATAATCACATTTACTTATTATTTTTTACCACAGGATAATTTAAGTATTCAATTCTGATTATAATATTTGACAACCCTAGACCCAGGCAAAGATGTGTCACTTGAGATTTCAAAACACTGCCCAACATTGCCTAGTGAGAACATTTGATAAAACCATGAGATTTTATCGAAATATAAAACCATACTTCAAAAAGAACATATTTTCTTACCCTGGGACGTTATCACAGCACGAAAACACTATTTTTTGGCGACAAAACCCCAAAAGTTTTGAGACACCGTAAAATTTCTCGCTCACACACTCTCAATTTCTGCGCTGCTAACGGATAAATCCATATAGTTACCATAAAAGAAAAAAGAAAAATGTGTTGCCATTCTAATGTAAATTTACTACCAAATGGTAGAAAGAAATAAAAAAATAAGCAGACTGAGATATAAAGATCGGAAAAAAATAGGCAAATTTGCGCTTACTTGGCAAAGTTGCAGCATTTTACGGTACGAGCTTTATTTCCGTTGCAAGCGTCAACATAATATAACGTAAGGCCATAATAATATAAACAATAAAAGAATACTTACAACCATATAAACACCAAGACAGTCAACCTGTACATAAATAATTTTAAAAAATCAACTAAAACAAATGCTGTTTAACAATGATCAAAACATAAAACTTAATAATGTGGGAAATTCAAATAACGGCTATTTTTACAACTGACAGGAGTTGATGGAGTTAGTATGCCCGTTAGATACTTGAATCTCACCATCACAATCTTTAGACATAAAGGATGAGAAAGAGAGAGAATCTTCCTTGGTGCTGGTGTCAGTAGTCTGAAACACTCCTAATAATTTTGGAGAGTTTAAGGCTATTTTTTGATATAATTACCAATGGTTTTCATATTTTAACACTTACTGTAATTTTTAATCTTATAAGATTAGATTAAATAAGAAACCGAAAATTCCGCACGACTGGGATTTGAAACCACAACGTAAGACGAACCCCGCGGTATTTCGCGTGGGAGGTTTAACTGCACGGTGGCTAGGTTGGTAAGGGCATTGGCCCGGTTCGCCAGAGGTCGTGGTGAAGTGTTGTATGTTTAGTGTAAGAACATGTACTCATCTTATAATATATACTACCCTGTATGTCTGTATTCAGTTAGTAATAAACCAACATTCGGTCGAGTCACTTGTTTGATTTACAAACTACATCCCTTCATGGCGACCCATGCCATATTTGGACCACGCGTGTAGATTTCTCGGGTTTCAGCGCCAGCTAACTAAAGTGACAATGGAATATTCCTGTGTTGCGCGTGATTCCCCTGCCTGTCGGTTGTGTCCAATTGTAGTTGCAATCGCATTTGAAAATAAAATTCCGGAAAATGGGTTCCAAGCAATCTAAGCAAGAGGTGATCATAGCCCAGAATGCTTCGGGTGGAAGCAACGCGTCAGCATCGGAGGACCTAAAGTACCATGCCAATACCACTAATATACTTTTGGTGGTTATAGTCACGTTTCTGGCCTTAGCAAGAGTAAACGGGTTTTACAAAACCTATAAACAAAACCCACAAGAAGTGGATGCGCAGAGAGATAACCTTCAACGAGTTGCGGAAATCTTTTCGTCGGCGTAATGACAACGGTTCCATCCCGGGTGCAGCGGCGTCAAAAATGGTAGATGTTTAGTGGAGTGAAAAGTGAAAAATATATCTATGAGGTGAAAGTGAAGTGAAAAATAAATAAATCATATTTAGACATTCACGTAAAATGGAAGTATAATCAGCATATTAACAAAATTAGATACATTAAGTGTATAATGCTTAATTAGTAAAATATTAGTATCATTTAATCACTTACATTTAAAAAATAAAAAGTACACCCAATTTAATCGTAATTAAGTGTTAAGTTCAAGTAGTGATTGTTTACGTTTCTATGTCCATATACGAGCATCTTGCCCCTACTACGAGCACTCACCAAAACTTGGTATGTATTTTCTTTTTCTATTTTATTTTAAAGTAAGGTACGGAAAATGAATTACTTGAGTGTTTAAAAGAAATTGAAACTATTAGAAAATATTTAATAAAGAAAGGTAAATCGCGTTATCAAGGAAAGTGTATAGAAAATAAATTAGCGAAAACAGAAATTGTTTTAATAAGAGTTTAGAGATTATTGAATTATTAAGTAAGAAAGAAAAATCAGAAGAATTACAAGAAACAATAAATTCTGTTTCAGCAAAAATTTTACGAAAATATTTTAGAATTGTGTGATAGGGATAGTAGTACTGAGTTTTTACGAGAAAGTGAGGATAAATATCCAACCATGGAGTTTGATTTAAAAACGGCGTGTAATTTAATCCCTGTGATGAACAACAATGAAAATAACACTAAATTAATGATTGATGCAGTAGACATGTATTCGGAAATGTTATCTGACGCTGGGAAAAAGCTGTTGGTGACATTTGTTTTAAAAAGCAGACTTTCCGAAAACGCTAACTTTATTCATCTGCAAGCGATCTTGTAAAAGACTTAAGAAAACATTTGCTTACGAAAAAGTCGTTTACGGCTATTCAGTCCCGATTACAAAACATATAGGCCAGTAGAAATCGACACTAAAAAACCCTAAATTCGCAAAGCACGATGTAGTGCTGCATTTTTGGTATGTTGTTTGGATCAGTTGGGGTGATGTAAATCCCAATTTGCAACTTCGAAAAAGTTGTGCTCGCTGCGCACCACGTGATAAACTGCAAAAATTTGGGTTATTTTTCACTTTTTGCTCTAAAAGTCATAAACTATGCGTTTCCGACAAGTAACATTCATTACACAAATGAAGTTTATTAAATTTGCAACAATTTAAGCCTTATTGCAGCTCTCTTAACCTTATAACGAATAAACTGTGGCCATTCGAAGATAGTTCGTTTTTCCCGAAATATTGAAATTTTTAGTTTTGCTCCCGTTTGAAGCAAAATATTGGCAAAATTTGATCGTTCTATGAGAAGGTCGTAAAATAAAGTTGTAGAAAATTTAATTTTCTTTTGTTAGAGCACAACACAATCACTCACAATCTACATATCAAAACATAAGCTGGGAGTACCTCCACGCGGTGAAGGCGGTAACAGTGTAAACTGGTTAAAACTCCCATCAACTAAACAAATGCCTTCGGGCTTATGTTTTGGTTTTGATTTTCGCACAAGATAGTAATTGGAAGTAGCCTACCAGGTAACGCAGGGGAGCAGCCAAAAAACTATTATCTTATTAACGCGAACGAAGTCAGGCTAAATAGTCATAAAAATGTCGGTTCCACCGGGAGTCTGCTTTGTGTATCGGCTGGCACTCAAGGAAGGTGACAGTACAGTGGTAATTGTAAAAAAACGTGGCATCCAAACTCTAATTAACTCAGGGTTGGAGTGTGGCCTCAAAGAGGATGTTTTTTTTTTGAAAAAGCTAGACAAAGTCAGTGTTCACGATGCTTGCAGAAAGAAATTCACCGCTCGGCATAATATTGACGCATGTGCTCGTCGTGGAGGCGATCAAATTCCACAACCCCGCCCATCAATCTCTAGAACTTCGGGCCCTATGAATCTTCGAAGCATTTGTTTCCTTTGTGCGGAGGATGAATCACTGAGGAGTTTCTCCAGCTCCAAAACAAACTTCCCAAATCACGCAGAAATGAGGTGTTCAAAGTAGAATCAATGACAATTAGGGAATCAATGCTCGATGCAGCCAGTCGTCGAGGTGATACATCGGGACGGCAAGTCATTGATCGTCTTACAGCTACTTTTGACCTCGTTGCATCTGATGCCAGGTACCATAAGTTATGCCAAAGGAAGTTTTACAGTCTTCCATTCAGCGTGCGACAGAAGAAATAGCTTCTTAAACATTTAATTTGCGTATAATCTTTTTTCCTACTTTCCCAAATTTTGTACTTTGGTTAATTACCTATCCTGCAAATGAAGAAGTATTATCCTTTTTTATGATTTTATATGCCCTCAGTTTCAATTCTTTAAAATTTTATTTCTACCTTCTTTTTGTTTTTCAGATATTGTGAGTGAACTATTTGTCTCACAGACTATGTTCTAAGCTCTAATGAAAGAAAATTAAATGCACTACAACTTTATTATACGATCTTCTCATAGAACGAGCGGTTTTTGCCAATATTTTGCTTCAAACGGGAGCAAAACTAGAAATTTTAATATTTCGGGAAAAACGAACCATCTTCGAATGGCCACAGTTTAGTCGTTATAAGGTTTAGAGAGCTGCAATTAGGCTTAAATTGTTGCAAATTTAATAACCTTTAATTGTGTAGTGAACGTTACTAGTCGGAAACGCATAGTTTATGACTTTTAGAGCAAAAAGTGAAAAATGACCCAAATTTTCGCAGTTTATCACGTGGTGCGCAGCGAGCACAACTTTTTCGAAGTTGCAAATTGGGATTTACATCACCCCAACTGATCCAAACAACATACCAAAAATGCAGCACTACATCGTGCTTTGCGAATTTAATGTTAATATCCACTGGCCTAATAAGTCAAGGTTGGCGTACAATTGATCAGTACGGTACAGAGGTAGAAAATTTTTTCTCAGATTTAACAATATTGCAGGCAGACGGAAATACTCAAAACTATGATGTCTTGAAGCCTTTGAATGAAAAATTGGCAATTAAACGTTTTTCAGAAGGATTACGAGATCCCCGTTTGAGCACAATAATTGCTGCCCGTAATTACGAGCATTTGAACGAGGCTATTCAGGCTGCAAAAGATGAAGAGCTGACATCGGCGTCTACGTCGAGAGGTGAAGGTGTGATGCATTTTTCACGACGTGGGACAGAAGGTAGGTTCCAACGTAATCATAATCATAGGCAGCTTCGCGGCCAGTCAAGAGGACAGCGAGGATACCACCACCAACGCGGCAATAATCCGGTAAGAGGAAATAATTCTAATAGGCGAAGATTTATCAACTCATATCAGGGACGAGGCATGCGATTTGCACGTGACAGCCGATCGAGTTATCAGAATAGCTATAATAGGGGTAACGGTAGTCAGCGAGTATTTTACAACGAGCAAGTTACACCGAGTAACTCGAACGAAACTCAAGCGGCAGAAACTTCGACATCACAGTCGAATGATATGCAGTTTTTTCGATCCTAAACATTTTTTTTTTGACTTTAAATGGTAAAACAAGATTTGTTACATTTTATATTGGCAACAAAAAATATTTTTGGCTAGTAGATACCGGTGCATCATTGTCGGTCATAAAGAAAGACGCAATTCCGATAAACACATCCATATTTAGAGATGGTACGATAGTTAAAGGTATCGCGGGTGAAATTCAATCTGCGGGACATGTTTCGCTCGAGTTGATTCATCGTAACGAACATTCTAGGACATGCTTCAATCATAACTTTTTTTTTTTATTTTTTTTTTTATTTTTAGGGAAACATACAGTTATTATGAAAATAATATAAATAACACTTAAAGATAACACCAAAACCAATTAAGTTTCCTCAGACTAATATTTCATTACATTTTGAGCAAACCAAAACCTTCAAAATTACAATTCGAAAGAAAATATTTAAAAGAAAAAGTGAATAAGTCATAATAAAATAATTCACGAAAACTATTGACAGTCACCTGACAGGTCGTGGATTTGCTTTTTAAATTGAAATAAAGTTGAGGCAAATATATCAACTCCTTGATACCTGTCATTGTGACTGCGACAAGTACGCGGCAGGAAAGTGTTACAAACATATTTAGTCCTATATGTAGGCACATAAAAAATACTTTTATGACGTGCACCTAGTCGGGTACATCGTAATCTTATTTCGCTCAAAAGAAAGGGAGAGTCGATAAGGTTGTGCAGCAATTTATATAGAAATAATTGATCTCTTTCAATGCGTCGGCTATGCAAAGAGGGTACGGATTTCATATGGTTACAAGAGTCAGGAACATGACATCTAAACTGTAGATGTTTTATAAATTTAAGACGAATCCGTTCAATAAGTTCAACATACTTTTTATAATGTGAGCTCCAAACAACGGACGCATATTCAAGAATAAATCGAACAAGGCAGTTAAATAAAAGTATAAGGGTCGAGCAACAATGAAAGTCTTTCCCTGTCCTCAAAACGAACCCCAGCATACGGTATGCTTTAGAAGATATTGAACTAATATGAGCATCGAATGACATTTCATGGTCAAGGAGAATACCCAAGTCCCTGATCTCATAAACCCGGTTAATTATTTTGTTAGCAATACAATAGTTAAAAACAATTGGCTTACGTTTACGGGTAAAAGTTATTGTGTTACATTTTTTGATATTCAAATAGAGACAATTATCGGAACAGTATTGGGTCAAAGCGTCGATATCCCTCTGAAGGAGAAAACAATCCGATTCGTCCCTAATGATTCTAAAAACTTTCATATCATCGGCGTATATGAGGACATTGCTATGTCTAAAAATGTTCACGATGTCATTGATAAAAATATTGAAAAATAATGGTCCGAGGTGGGACCCCTGTGGCACACCCGAAGCAATAGGAACAAAAGAGGAGACATAACCCTTAACCGTGACAGCCTGACTGCGATCACGTAGGTAAGAAATAATCCATCGAAGAAGATCGCCGTGTATACCGACTATGCAGAGCTTATTAATCAAATGTGCATGAGAAATTTTATCAAAAGCCTTTGAATAGTCGGTATACACCGCATCGACCTGGAGCCCCCGATCCATAGCACCAGTAACGCGATGAACAAATTCACAAAGGTTAGATTCCGTTGATTTCCTACCAATGAAACCGTGCTGCTGCTCTGCGATTATTGGTCGTAAAATAGGGTAAATATAGTCATAAATATTTTTTTCAAACATTTTGGCAATCGTGCACAGTTTTGAGATTGGTCTATAGTCCTGGACGTTATGTACAACAAAAGATTGCTTCCAAACACCAGGCATAACACCTGACCTTAAAGATAGTGAAAACAGCATATAAATTGGAATCGCCAAATTTTTATAGCACATTTTTAAGAAAAAAGGCGGTATGTTATCAGGCCCGCTACCCTTATTTGGATCTAAATTCTTTAAATACCTTTCAACGACTCCGGGAGATAGATCAACGGTCCCAATCGACACGGAGTTTTGACTAACACCAGCATTGAGTATTGTAGGTCCATCGGTTCCAGAAACAAAAGCAGACTGAAAATAATCGTTGAATAACGAGCAAATTTTAACACCCTCAGATGAGGATTTTTCCCCAGAAAATAAAGTGTCGGGAATATTATTAGTGGACTTCTTGGATTTAACAAAATTCCAGAAAAAAATACTATTGTACCTAATCTTTTCCTCAGAGTATCGGATATAAGCATCATAGCACTGTACCTGAATTCGCTTCTGCCTATCACGCAACAGACAAAAAGTATTATAATCACTTACTTTACCGAATGTCTTCCATTTCTTGTGATATTTAAGTTTCTCAGATATAATCTTAATTAGAGATGCAGAATACCAGCAAGGATATCGAGTGCTATTTTTAACTGTTTTAGTGGGAACATGGAGACTAATAATACCATTTAAAACTTTATAGAAACAGTCTACGGCATCATCAACAGTTTTATCACTCAGCAGATGGACCCAGTCTACCAAAGCAATTTCACGATTAACAGCATCATAATCAGCAGCACGGAAATTAGGTGAAATTCGCGGGGTTGGGCGTAAGGTACGAGGACTAAGCTTAGTCATCCTTATTAAGAGAGCTGGATGGTGGCGGTCCTCACGGACAAGGGGGTAAGAGCTACGTTCAACTAAACAAATGGTATCGCTTATCACCAGGTCCAGGTATCGGCCCTTCTATGTTTTCGATTGTGTGCCATTAAAGGCAGATGGAATTTTAGGTTTAGACTTTCTATGCAAGTACGCGTCAAATATCGACTTGAGTACGAATATCATCACGTTCTACTTAAATGGAATGGAATGTCCCCTACCAATGTACGTATGACACAGATGACTATTCGAATGAAATATTATTTCTACCAGCTCAAAGTGAAACAATACACTATTTATTTATAGATTCAAAGGATGACGGAGATTACGTTATTTATTCAAAAGAATTGTCGGAAAATATTTTTATGGCGGGAAGTATAGTAAAGATAAAAAACAATAGAGTACCAGTTAAAATACTAAATACTAGTGAGGAAAATATTAGTTTACCGATTTTCAGACCACAGTTAGAATCACTTCATAAATATGATATTTGCAAATTTGATTCTTGTTTAAAAAATTCAGACAGAGCTAAAGTTTTACTTGATATTTTACAGTTAGACCATTTGAATTCTGAAGAAAAAAGTTCAATTTCCGATATTTGTTTTAAATATGCAGACGTTTTCTTTTTGGCAGGTGATAAACTGAGCACAACAAATATTTATGAACAGTCTATAACACTTAAACCTAATACAAGTCCAGTTTATGTAAAGCAATACAGATTACCGCATAGTTTGAAAGAAGAAGTAACTAAGCAGATTCAAAAGATGACAGAAAATGACATAATAGAGGAAGCAAGGAGTGAGTGGTCTAGTCCGATATTATTAGTGCCAAAAAAGACAACATCTAATCAAAACAATAAATGGCGTTTAGTCGTGGACTATAGGAAATTAAATGATTGCATAGTTGATGATAAATTCCCATTACCAAACATAACGGACATTTTGGATTCTCTCTCTGGTTACATATATTTTTCACATTTAGATTTAAATCAATCTTATTACCAAATTTTATTGAATGAAGAGAGTAGGAAATATACAGCGTTTACAACAAGCTCGGGTCAATACCAAATGAAAAGACTTCCTATGGGACTTAAGACAAGTCCTAGTTCTTTCAGTCGGGCCATGTCAGTAGCTATGTCTGGTCTAGCTTTTGAAAAATGTTTTATTTATTTAGATGATTTAATAGTTTTTGGCCGAAATATGACCTTGCACAATAAAAATTTGATTGATGTATTGGAGAGATTGAGAAAAGTTAATCTTAAATTAAATCCTGACAAATGTTGTTTTCTTAAAAAAGAATTACTGTATTTAGGACATGTAGTGTCATCTAATGGAGTTTTACCAGATCCAGCTAAAATAACGGTTCTTCAAAATTATCCAGTGCCCACAAATGCAGACGAAGTAAAACGATTTGTAGCATTCTGTAATTATTATAGAAAATTTATCAAAAACTGTGCTGAAATTACTAATAGCCTTAATAAATTAACAAGAAAAAATGAACCGTTCACATGGACAAAAGAATGTAACGACTCATTTGAAACATTAAAGTCTTCACTTACAACCCCTCCAATACTACAATTTCCAGATATTTCTGAAAGTAATGAGTTTATTATACAAACGGATGCATCAGGCACAGCTATTGGCGCTGTTTTATGTAATAAAGACATGAGACCTGTGGCTTATGCCAATAGACCTTTAAACAAAGCTGAAAGGAATTACCCAACTATCCAGAAAGAATTGGTTGCTATTGTTTGGGCAATAAAATATTTTAGACCTTATGTCTATGGCCGAACATTCACCATAATGACTGATCATAAACCTTTAATTTATTTATTTTCACTTAAATACCCTTCCAGTAGACTTTTAAAATTCAGATTGGCTTTAGAAGAGTACGACTTTAAAATATTGTACGTGCCAGGAAAAAAGAACTGCGTAGCAGATGCTTTATCTCGGATTAGTTTAACTTCAGATACATTAAAAGAAATGAATAATGAAATTATAACGGTTATGACAAGAGCGCAAAGGAGAGCTTTAAATACACAGCTAAAACCACCACCCATTTCTAATAAACCCACAACTCATTGGCCTGGTCAACCAAGGATAGTGGAGTTATTAAAAATGCCTAGTGATTTTGTAGAACTTTGCTTTATAAGAGACGATAAGTTAAATCAATTAAGGAAAATAAAAGATATAAATATCGAGAAAGAGTGTTTTATATTAACGAAAAATAAAAATGTTCTTTACATTAACCTCAACTTTAGGGCGCATTTCTCGCGAGCCGAATTTGTGACTAAGTTAGAGAAGTTTTGTAAAGAAAATGAAATAAATGAGCTATGCATAGTTAAAGTCAATGAAAATGAATCATTTATTAAAGATTTATTGAAAGAAATAAAAACAATTACGGATTGGACCGGTCCACGAATTTGTATATTACGAGGTGTTAAGAGAATTGACGATGATGAGGAAAAAAGGTTTATTCTTAACGATTTTCATCTGCTACCGACCAGTGGTCATGCTGGAGTTCGGAGGATGACTTATAATATAAAAAGAAAATTTTACTGGCCAGGTTTAGATAATGATGTTAAGTTTTTTGTCAGTAAGTGCACTACTTGTCAAAAAATGAAACATTCCAACAAATATGTAAAAGAACCGATGGAGATAACTACAACGGCTTACCAAGCATTCGAAAAAGTATTTTTAGATATTGTTGGTCCGTTGGATAAAGATATAGAAGATTATTGTTATGTTTTAACAATACAGTTTGAGCTGACTAAATTTGTTGAGGCCTATCCATTAAAAACAAGGAATCGGTAACTATAGCTAAGGAATTAGTTAAAAATTTTATTTTAAGGTTTGGTGTGCCAAATACTATTGCAACTGATCGAGGTACAGAGTTTGTCTCTGCAACAATGGAACAGGTATGTAAACTTTTAGAAATAGAAAAAATTACATCAACAGCGTACCATCACCAATCTATTGGAGCGTTAGAAAATTCACACAAAAATTTGGGTGCATTTTTACGAATACAGTGCAATGGTCAAAAAGACACTTGGATTCAGTGGCTTCCATTTTGGTGCTACAATTATAATAATACGGTTCACACGGAGACTAAATATACGCCCTTTGAATTAGTATTTGGTAGACCTAGTAAATTGCTATGTAGAGTAAGCTATGTTGAACCTTTATATAATCCTGAAAATTATGCTTTAGAATTTAAAATATAGGCTACAAGTTGCTCAACAAGATGCTCGTAACAATTTAATTTCGAGTAAGGAAAAACGTAAATGTAACTATGATAAGAACATGAACCATGTAACATATAATAATGGACAACTAATTTTAGTGAAAAATGAATGTGCTAAGAAATTCGATACAGTGTATGAAGGCCCTTTTAAAGTTCTAGAAGATATGGGAGTAAATGTTAAAATAGTTAAAAATGATAAACAACAAATAGTACATAAAAATAGGACAAAACCTTATGTATGTTAAAAAAAAATGACTACATATTTTTTTTTTCTTTTCACCCCCGGAGGTGAAGTGTTGTATGTTTAGTGTAAGAACATGTACTCATCTTATAATATATACTACCCTGTATGTCTGTATTCAGTTAGTAATAAACCAACATTCGGTCGAGTCACTTGTTTGATTTACAAACTACATCCCTTCAGTGGGTTCGAATTCCATTCGTGCGGAATTTTTGGTTTCCTATTTAGGGCCGATTTAACCATCGTCAGATAAGACTTATCCGACTGAATAAGTATAAAACGACTGATTTTAAAATTACATTTATTGAAATGATTTCTGTCAAATTAACGAATATTCCTTATCCGATGTTGGTTAAATGGGGTCTTCATCTTTTAAAATTCACTTACCTCTCAAGTTAGTAAAATCTGTAGTTTTATTGGAGTTGATCTGCGCCTCCAACAGTAGCGCTTCAAAGCGGTTCAGGAAGAATTCCCACGTCAAGATACGCCGGTCGCTCAGCGTGTTGTGTAACTGGTACACCGCTTGTAGTACCATCGGACGGTCAACTATCACTAAGTCGAATTGAGTTTCTAGACAGAAGAGGAGCAGCTGGAATGATATACATCGTTCTTTTTTAACCGTCTTAAAGCTGAAGGCCAATCTGCTGAATCCAATAACTACTTGTCATTCGTAAAATAAAACTTGGTTATTATTAAGATTTCAAAGGCCAAGATATAAATAAAAAAATAGCACAATTTAGTACGAAACATCCTGTAACGAGCACGCCGCGCGGGGTCATTTACTCGGCTGTCTAACACTACTGACCTAGTTACGAGGGGGTGGTGGGCGTGGTCGACAAAGGATTGCGCTAGCGCATTATTGGGAAAAGTTTCAAGTGGGCTTTACTAGATTATATAAGATTGGCTAACGGTACGGCACGCTTGGGACGGCAAGGTGAAGGTCAAGTGCATTGTTGAAAACGTAAACATTAAAACCACAAAAATAATATGGAGTATAAAAAAGGATAACCTGTTCTAGAAGTTTATTAAGATGGTTACATAACGTGGGTTTCGTCTCTAATAATAAATATCCTTTGGACATTCCCACACATCGCCATCTAGTCCCAAAGTAAGCTACTCAAAGCTTGTGTTATGGGTGCCAGACAACGGACATAATACTTAAATACTTTTTCTTTGTAAATACATACATGATATACATAGAAAACACCCAGACCAATACAAACAGACATGTTCATGCACACAAATGTTTGTATTGTGCGGGGATCGAACCCGCAACCCGTGGGACGACCCGTCTGTCTGGGGCGTCAAGTCTCTAAGATGGTTAGATCACTATAATAATTGTATATTTTGTAACATTTTTAAAAAAAGGGGTTGCAGTGTAGTATGTACTTCTGCCCGTGTACGACACGGTGAGATAAACAATTAGGATAGATTATCTTCGTCTGGTATTCGTAGCACAAGGAATAAAATTTTTCAGTTCAAAACCAAGGCAATGGGTGTGTTGTCTGGCGCACATTTGTTTATTTATTAACTCCTACTCTAACGTTGGTGGCATACGTTATGTATACGAAGCACAAACTGCGTTCATCAGCATCGGTGAAATACCTTGTTACTATAAGAATGGACCTGTGACTTCGCGGCGAAAAAAACGTGCAAAAATGAACTGTATTGACACGAAATGGATGAACGCGGGTTCAGCGGGGAAGCGCGAGGAATGTATTTGACAGAGGTATTCTTACGATAACCGGATGAGAATTTCACAGACCATTGGTATACGCTAAACATACGTGCGCAATCGACGTAACTGTCGTAGAAGCAATCCAGGACTTAGGTAAACTAAGGAGTTTATCACACTGACATATAAGAAGAGATTCAAGATAATTTGAGCAGAGTTTCTTCTTCGAATCGATTTCGATCTTCTCTATAGTGTCTCGGGTCTGGGTTTTGTGGTATCACCGTTGTTTCCGATTTCCATAACACAAGTGATTTAGCTACTTAACTTGGGATCGGAGCAATGTATGTGATGTTGTCAAATATTTATATTAGTTTCTGCTTATGATGTTGCTAGATTGAAAGCAAATCTCGACCTCAGGTGACTAAAATGCCGGCAACAGAAAGAAAGTCAGTTTAACTACTTATTAATTATCCAACAGGACACGGAAATGACGTTAAATGCTAGGCAGAAGTACATAGACGTATCTTCCAAAGGATGCTGTGCATCGAAACATGCCGAATAAAAGAAAGTTTCGCCTGGACCTCGCCTTTGATGTCATCATTATTATCTTCCAAGCAGAGAAGATTCAAAATAAGTATGTTTAAGATTCACGATACCATTCAGATTTTACCAATATTAAAATGGAGACCGCTTCTGTATACGTGTTATTTTCTGTTTTGTGGAAAATTAAACCAAGGATTCTAAAAATTTAAGTAATATTTCCGCCAAACAATTATTTTTGATAGAATTTAATTGCACGAGTAAGATTGTTTTTTAAATCTGTTCGTAATTATTGATCTCACTGTTTTTTGCGGCGATTTTCTTTCGACACAAAATCTTAAAATTAGATTCAATCTTTTAAAGTCATCTCCGTCAATTAATTCAATAACTTAAAGCTTTTTATCATACTTTCAACAAGAATGCTCACAGGTGAAATAAATTTGCATTTTAATTAATTATTATCTGTGTGAGCTGACGCAACTTCATTCATAATATTCGCGGCAAAGCGCACGCTACGCTGCCAACTTTCCTACAACTGCGATTGAGCGCGTTTATGTAGGACACACACTGTGCAAGGTGGTAATGGAATTATTTTGTATGAAACCAGAAAAGAATGCGAATTTCAGAAAAATCTATTAACACAACCTTTATTTATGTATTCAGATTTATATCCCTAATTTCAACTGAACATGGGCCTCCCCTACGGCTTTCTACAGCGACCGATCACTAGCGGTCTGCATCCAGTTTGATCCTGCGATCTTTATAAGGTCGTCTGTCCATCTTGTCGGTGGACGTCCTATGCTGCGTCTTTGGTCGAAGGGTCTCCAATCTGGAACTTTCCTGCCCCCACGGCCATCAGTTCTTCGCGCTATGTGCCCTTCCCACTGCCACTTGAGCTTACTGATTCTCAAAGCTATGTGTAGTAGAACTTAGGTAACGGATTACCTAAGTTCTACTACGTATCTCCTCATTTATGATTCGATCACGTAGAAAACCACCCAGCATAGCCCTCTCTATCGCTCGTTGTGTGATCCCTTCTTTATGAGGCCCATAGTTAGAGACTATGTTTCGGATCCGTATGTCATCACTGGTAACACACACTGATTGAAGACTTTCGTCTTCAGACACTGAGGTATAGTGAGATGAGAAGACACTCTTGCGCAATTTCCCGAACGCTGCCCAGCCGAGTTGGATTCGTCGATTGACCTCCTTCTAAAGTTGGACCTACCCAATTGCATCACTTGTCCCAGGTAGACGTACTCGTCGACAACTTCGAGAGTTGAGTTCCCAACGGATACTGGAGTGGGTACAACAAGGGAGCTCGACATAATTTTCGTCTTTTCTATTTTCATTTTAAGACCCACTTGTTGGGAGACTCGGTCAAGGTATTCGAGCATAGTGCCAAAATCGTTCAGCGTCTTTGCCACCAGGACTATATCATCGGCTAATCGAAGGTTTGTGATGTATTCGCCACAGACATTGATGTCGATTCCTTCCTATTCCAGAAGTTTGAAGGCGTCTTCCAATGCCGCTGTGAACAGTCTCACACCTCCGCAGTGGAATCACCCTCGTCTTCTGCTCCTGTACTCGGACCGTCATGGTGGCGTTATTGTAAAGGCACTTTAACACTTCTATGTACCTATAGTCTATGTGGCACCGCTGCAGAGACTGAAGCACCGCCCAAGTTTCGATCGAATAAAAGGCCTTCTCATAGTCCACAAACGCTAAGCATACAGGTATATTATACTCCTTTGACTTGTGTATAATTTGCCTAAACGTATGGATGTGGTCTACGTTACTGTAGCCTTTTCGGAAACCGGCTTGTTCGGGAGGCTGGAAGTCATCAAACCTATGTGCGAGACGATTCGTAATGACCCCTGAAAACAGCTTGTAGACATGGCTCAGGAGTGAGATGTGTCTATAGTTTTTCAATAAGGTTTTGTCTCCCTTTTTGAAGAACAAGACCACCACACTCCTATTCCACGCCTCGGGCGTGATGCCCTCCTGCAGCACGGAGTAAAAAAGTCAGTGATTGATTCCGTCCTAGCCAGGTGCCTTGTTGTTTTAGAGATGTTTGAGGGCCATCCTAATCTCGTAGAATAAAAACACCGTGTATAATTTAAATTACGCATCGTGTTTGTGATTTGTGTAGAGATGCCTGAGTGTGAATTATTAATTTTTGTCTACTTACATCAATAGCATTATCATGTATCGTCCCGATATACAGCGTGGCGCGTTGTGCCACGTATACGTTAATGTCGTCCATACTCGAGATCAGGTAGCAGAATGCTGTAGCCAGAGCAGTTTGTAAGGGCAGGCTGGTTTTGACGGGAGAGCCGTCCATGAATCTGGGACAAAAAATTAAACATAAGTTGAGATAAAAGTAACTATTTCAAAATCACACTAGGTAGATTTGCTACTGATTTATTGATAGGCAATAATTGAAATATACATTCAGAATAAAATAAAACTGCATAACGTCCTCCTAGTCGTATCTGACCACGGTTAATCTTAATTGCGATTGGCCATTGGCGCAGGACATTGTTTAAATTGCTCAAGTGTGTAATAATAGTCCTCCTAGCCGATTTCGACTACAGTGGCCAGTCACAACGACTAGCCGACTGCGCGGGACATATTATAAGTGTGTGCGCAAATACAGGTGCACTCTCTATTCCTTTCACTCGCATAGCCCGATGGGACAGCAATCTGACACGACCGGAGAGAGATCAGGCGCAGGACCAACGGCTTTACGTGCTTTCCGAGGCACGGGGGTGAAAGACCGCCAACTTCCAAACTCCGGGCTACCCTGAGAATTTCTGAACAGAAAAACCCAGGTACTTATTTTTGGCCCGACCCGGGGATCGAACCCGGGACCTCTGGCGCAACCGTCGCTTTAAAGTGCAACCCTCTAACCGCTGCGCCACCGAGGCAGTCAAGTGTGTACACAATACACAATGGCACTCTCCGTTTCTTCAATCTCATTATTTGGTGAGACGGCTATGACATGCCCGGGGAGAGATTAGGGGGCGTATAACGATCCATTTAAATTCGTTTAATTTCCAGGCAATCAATTCTTACTCAGTGTAAACGAATATTACCGATATAATAATAATATTAATTATCGTATGATGGTATGAATATTAATATCGTTTTATATTAAAATAATATAGTCAGTATAATGCTAAATAGCAATACGGATTGCTAATTTGACAGTAAAGCAGATATGCTTAACTGTCAAAACTGCATCGCAATATGCACCGAGGCGTAGGACCAACGGCTTAACGTGCGTTCCGAGGCCATGGGGTTGTCATCAGCACCATTTTCTTGACTCTGAGCTATTTCCGAATATTTTTAAGATTAATAAACCCAGACACTAATGCTTTTAGAATGTTTTTAACACTCACAGTGTCATATTTTATATTTATAACAGACACTAATCTCGACCCGACTCGGGATCGAACACAGGAGCTTTTGGGTAACGACCAGTGAACTAACCACTACATTAACTGCATTACGAAGTGACTGTGTTACATCTTTTTCCTTCATCGTTACCATTTTTTTAGCAAGTAGCTTCCAATAAGATAGCCCGTTATGTTTTTTAATGTTTTGATTTTTGTTTACAATATACATAAAACATTCGCTGCGATAGAGGGAGGCACATCAGAGCAAATACGCAGTGGCGGGGGCCCGCCAGTATTGTATACGATTCAAAGTGGCAATATCTAAAATAAATAAATATTTGAAAACATCACATACATTGCTCCGATCCCAAGCTAATAGCTAAAGCATTTGTGTTGTGGAAATCGGAAACAACAGTTCTCCACAACACCCATGCCCGAGACAATATAGAAAAGATCGCGTTTTCTACATTGACCCGACCGGAAATCGAACCCGGAACCTCACGAGATGGCGACGCTTGAAACCAGCGTGCTAGCCACTCGACCACGGAGGTCGTCAAATATCTACACGTATAAAGCGCCAGTACCGGATGACGATGGAGACGCGCTCCACGGCCGTGAAGCGCACGCGGTGGTCGTGGTGGTGGAACTGGTCGCGCACGAGCTGGCAGAACACGTCCGCGCCGCCGCACAGCGTCACGCAGTGCAGCAGCACCGGCACCGCCACCGAGCAGATGTGCGAGTGGCACGCGTTGCACACGCTCCACAGGCTGGAAGGGAACACGCCCCGTTCAAATTCCTTTCAATTGATATATGAGGATACCGAATGGAAATTGACAGAATCGACAGATATTCAACGCGCGCAGCAAGACCGAGGCTTAAGGTCCTTAGCACAGTGGGAGTTTCAGCAGTGATGCAGTCGCGATAGTCAGAAGCTAGACATAAACAAATCATATACTGTATCAATATGACGTGACGATCGCTCTTTACGCGCGACTGCATCGATGCCAAATTAAATCAGTTCATTGTGTAACACGCGAGGCTGTCGCGCATTTCCTATACATGCGACAGCATCGATGCTAAAAAACGCAGCGTGTAAGGGGTCTAAATCTTAGACCCCTTACACGCTACCTTATTCTATCTTAGACTCTAAGATAGAATCCCAAGCAATGTGGCCTGTGGTGGAACTATATGTTATCATGAGGAATCGCTTCAATGGTTTCAAGAAACAAATCTGTCAGCCAGTGTGTATTGGGGCCGTGCACGACGACAACATTACAAACTATTGGCGGACGTTGAAATGACCACAGGCTGGCAGTCATTACGAAAAGTAATGAAAACTTATAAGTTATATCAATGAAATATTGTAATTCTTCCTTTATTATATTCAATTAAATTAATCTTAGCTGTCAATTTTTAATAATTAATAAAATATTATTCACGGACACGTGAATTTTGTAATGAAATTGCTAGAGAAATGGTGACAGACGTCAGAAGTCCTCCAACGATGTCTGTTTGCGAGCACTGACATCTATTTGGGTTTCCCCCATAAAATTAATATTCCTATCGGAATAGAAGGACAAGTAAAAGCTGACAAACAAAATCGATTTAAGATGTCAGTAACTAACATAAGTAAGTAACATTTGTAGCTTTAAATGAGATAACCTTTCGATCAGGTGATTTATAACAATGTTCCTAAGTTAAATATAGTAGTTTACTGCATGATAAATGCATTTATTTTTACGTAAATTAACGTTTGTAGAATAGAATAATCAAACTGCGTTCTTTAAATTTGAAGCTTATTGGTAAATATAAGTCTTATATTAAGAGGCTTCGATTTGGACTAATTTACCTGTTGAATTATTTGTTGGGGTTATGCCGCTGTAATGAATAATAATCAATCACCGATCAAGTCACCATGTTTCATACGCATTATTTCTCCAAAATATACACAATTTAACTTTTAAATATAAAAAATCAAATGCACGTAATTTTCAGCGAGCTTCTGCGGGGCGGTCAACTGTTTGACATCTGCCAAAAATGGTTCTGCTACTTCGTATCTCTCATCTCTTTTTATCACACAGTTTGCCGCTAGTGACATCTCACTTTTGTCGTTCTATTCCAAAGGGATAATAATTTTATGGTTTCCGCTCAACCTACTTCGCGCACAGCGAATAGGCTTTATAATCGAGACTATATCGATCAAAGTTGAAAATCAGTAAAACCATAACGTCAAAATTATCGCGCTTTTCACTTTCTTGATATTGTAAAATTTCCGGACTAAAATTGACGAATAAAGTCAACATTGCCCGTTATAGCAAAAATCTAAAGCAAGTACATTAACAGTGCTGTAGTTCCACAAATACAATGGAAATATTAAACGCCTAGGATCAATTACATCAAAGACTTACTTATCAATGAGCAGATTCTCTTGACACCAGATCAGGAAACCCCTATGTTCAGCTAATGCGTCGGCATTCAGAACCAACACTTGCAGACATTGGAGCAGGTGGTATAAGACATCAGGGCGAGAAGTGTTTTTGAGTTCCTGGACAGAGTCAACAAATATGTTCAACACTATAATTTGACGACCCGTCTGGTGTAGTGGTCGAGAAATCGCCTACTACGCAGCGGGTTGCGGGTTCGATCCCCGCACAATACAAACATTTGTGTGCATGAACATGTCTGTTTGTATTGGTCTGGGTGTTTTCTATGTATATTATGTATGTATTTACAAACAAAAAGTATTTAAGTATTATATCCGTTGTCTGGCACCCATAACACAAGCTTTGAGTAGGTTACTTTGGGACTAGATGGCGATGTGTGGGAATGTCCAAAGGATATTTATATTAATCCCTCAAGCGTATGTGAACGAGACACAATGCAAATTCTATTGTTATGCGGTTGCCTGCAACCGCTCGGGTGTTGAAGCATTAAAGGATAATGAAACCAACAAGACAACTAAAGCTACATTAAAGACATGATATTAGGAACTTCATTCCTTATACAAGTTGTTTCAAAACAACCCGTAAATAATGAAGGGAGGTACCTTAGCATGATCAGCATAGCAGAATCAGTTACTTTAACAACTTTGTTATAAAACTTAGGTCTAATTAGCCCAAAAAAATGACTTTCCATAATAAATGAGCCATTTCACACGTCTGATTTCTATGGAGAATGTTTTTTAAAAAATATATATATTACGATCCATGTTTCTAGGAGAAAGTTGTTAAGTTACTAAGTTTGAGTAGCTCTCTTCATTCTTCACGGATTGTTTTAAAACACCTTGTATATTGACATCACCATCGATCGGTCGTATAAGAGCTAAAAAACAATTGCAGTAGTATTTAAAGGATTACTCGGACACAAACGGTCTACGTAGCAATATACAATCGAAGCTCTACCATTCAAAAGCCAAAGTATCATTTTCTCCATTGGCTTGATGCGATTTTTCATTTCGCGACGTATTCATAATCAAATGTGTCTACAAAATATAAAAGTGCCAGAAACTTGTATAATACAAGAAAATATACCTATCTACCAATTTCAAATAGCAGTTACTTTTATCTTAAACGTTACAACTTAGGCAAAAAAAGCAAAGCGTTATTTTTAGTTCCTTACTTGCAGTAGCTGATGAATATACTGCAACTCCTGAGGCAGCTCTTCGATACAGAAGTGGAATTTGCCAGCAGAAGTCGGCCAAAAGTTCGTCATGTCCTCTTCCACTGACTCTGGCATGCCTTCGTTCTGGCCGAGTAGATTAGGGGTTGACACCTAATACAGAACAAGTACAAAATTAACTTAAAATAAAAATAAAAATCGACTTCAAAACCAAAATGCACTAAAAAGTCAGAAATAAACTCATGACCATTCGAAGGAAAGGTATCCATTTTAGGCAAATAATTTCTTTTTGGAGTCGGTGCTGTGATAGTTGATGCTTGATGGTCAAAGTGATGGCACCGACTCCAAAAATAAATTGTTTGCCTAAAATGGATTCCTTTTCTTTCAATGGTCATGAGTTTATTTCAGACTTTTAGTGCATTTTGGTTTTGAAGTCGGTTTTTACTTTTTATAAAAGTTAATTTTATTTCTTCATTTTTGGAGATTACAAGAGAGCGGTGGGGGGAAGTAGCACCTTATGAGTCTGTTCTTTAAGAAGCTACAAACTACCCATCATAAGTTCTGCCATTATAAATACTGAACTCCTAAGCTGTAGGAGTTCCACCACCAGCTCAGCCCCACAAGATGTTAACTATCGGACGTAACAACACGTAAAAATTAAGATTCTAGCCAAAAGACACTATACGTGCCTTGAAAATTTGAGGGCTTCCCTCGATTACACCAAGATCCCATCATCAGATCCCAAATTGGCAACAATGGGACCAACTAGAAGGTAGACCAACAAACGACTGAGATATGAGGTAACATAGATACAAAAAAAAACATACAGTGAACTTGATATCCTCCTCCTTTTTTGAAGTCGGTTAATAATCACAACAGAAATAACTTTACTTGGATTTCATATTATTCTACTGGGATCAATAAAGTTCCTCATGGTCTAATCCGAGCACGGCGTTCAATCTCAATTGAGATCGGCCATCAGGGCGGGACAACGTGCTTTCCGGAAATGGGGGTGTCATCACCACCAACTTCCTGACTCCGAGCTGTTTCTGAGTAGTTTCGAGACAGAAAACCCCAGAAACAATTTTTTCAGCCAGTGATACCCAGGAACTCTTTGGTCAATAAGAACAAATGGCAATCATCGACCAAACCACAACTCTAACGAGGCAGTTTTTCTGAAGTTTTCTGCTTCGATGGGTCAGGAATTTCGTTTTATCACGAAGTGCCACTAATCCGCACAGAGCCGGTATGAATTACTTAGACCAGTATACTTGAAGCGAGGCCTCTATCCAGCAGAGTGACATTCACAGGCGTTACATGGAAAGACCGGTGCATGTCAAAATGCGTATTTGACATTTTTAACAGTTAGACGAGTGGTGGCGTTGCTGTTACCACGTTCTAGCTGTCGGTGTTTAGTGGCTAATGGCGGCTGATCAACTGTTAATGATTCATTGTAAAAGTGACTTACTTTATCTGTGGCGACGTCCATGTCAGACAGTGTGCGCGGTGGCCATGGCGGCTGTCAGCAACATCGAACTGTTACGAACTACAGAACTCTTAAGTGATGATTGAATTTACCTAGAGAACAAATGCAAGTCAAGAAGAATCTCGTTTTTAACGCGAACCCACGTTGCAACTGCCATGCTTCAGTGTATCGTCTCCCACATTGTTATCAATGTATGGCACTTATAAGCATACAAACCAGTATTCCGGCGGCTGCATATGACTGTGCAATTATACCTTAAGGTTTTTAACCACTGCTTCGTACCATACCATGACCGAGCCAGGAACGTGTCAGGCACGAAAGCAACACGACACGCTTTATCTTGACTACTGAACCGATTAACAGCGTTATATGGAGCGAGAGCGAGAGCGTATTTTGCTGGTGCCGACACGCTCCGTGCATGGCACGCGACGGCGTTGATCGGTGACGGAACGGTCAAGTGTGAAAGGTGTCATAGTTTCCAATACAGATAATATTTTTTTTTGGTATGCTACACTGTACTTGGCAAAAACATTTAGTCTTAATAACGACTCACATCAGCTGTGGCAGTGGCGACGTCCGTGTCAGTGAGCGTGACGGTGTGCGCGGTGGCCATGGGCGGCTGGTCAGCTGGAGGCAGTGCCGCTGCCATGTCCAACTGTTCAGTGATCGTCTCCACAGTCGCTGTCATTATCTGCGCACACACAAACCGCTTTCACGTACTTTTGTGATCAAATTAAAGTTTATTGACTCGAGCAGAATTTATGAACCGTTAATATAAGCTTTTTAAAATACAATAGTGTTAAGACTAACTGATCAGAGTTTGTTTTTTACTTTAATTGTGTATTTAGATACGTGATTGCTACCATGTACAGTCGCCAGCACATCAGGCTCCCCACTTTTGTTACAAAATAGCCCTTATTACAACGGTATAAGACACCGCAGTGTTTACCTTGACATGCGGATGTCTTACCTATTTATGAGCTTCCGATATTGTTACCACCCGCAAGTTTTATTCAGTTACTTTGTGATCCTGACGCTAGCAACGTATCGAAACGTCATAAATAATAAATAAGTACATGGTAGCAATCCCGTATCTTAGTATTCCAATGATTGATCAAGAATTTGTAATATTTTTTACTACGATAAAAACAGTTCAGAAATTTAGCTGACGTAGTGAACGTGTACATCCGGCCGTCTGAGCCAGGCTTCTATAGAGATCTTGCATATCTACGCTGATGACGAATCGTTAGTGACGCTGATATATCCAGGTTTTATCGTTTGTGACGCAATAGTTTTTTTGGAAAATCAAAAAAACTAGTCTCAGACAGCCAGAATTTCTCATTTTCTGACTTTCCAGATCTCAACTATCAGAGGGTTTCAGGTCGCTGTTTCTTATAAAATGTGATGTGACGCGTTAGTGACGGTCATCCGAAGTAGTTTCATCCATTTTAATCCAGTACTTTTTGAGAAATCGTGATAAACGTGTGGCTCAGACAGCCTGATATCCGGTCGTCTGAGCCAACTTGTTTTTCTCTATATTTCACGAAATGTTACGTTTCGGACAAATGTTTTTAGGATTTACTGATGTGACGACGTTAGTGACAGCTCTCGACCAGATTTGAACCTTCGTGACGCACGCGTTTTGGAGAAATTGAGAAAAAACTGCTGGCTCAGACAGCCGGATGCTGGCTGTCTGAGCCACCCAGTTCTACCACTTCCAGGTGTTGTACGAAGCTGAAAACTCATCTAATCTGATGTGACGCGGCCTCTGAGTACAAAAAATCGTAAGTGACGGCTCTATATGCCGCCAATCAAAAGTTACAAGCATTTCAAATGTTTTCCATACATCGATGCATTTGGGTGGCCACACTTCGCACTCTTTATGGAAACGGAAAGACAATTTAGTAGAAAATGTAAGCTAAAGCCCCTTATATCAAAGCGGATGCTTTCTCCTGATATTTAAATATTTAATTACGTAGTCAATAACTACGCCGATGAAGGAAAATATGTTAATTATGTATGGGGTATTCCAGGTTTTAAAATTACTCTTTATTTAAAAATAATCACTAGCTCCAGCTGGTTACTACAATATAAGACTTTTTCGGTATTAAATACATACTAAGTACTCATTCCTCAATCCGTCCCATATTATTACGGTCCATTTGGGACAAGATGCAATAATTAATTTTAATCATTATGCAAATCGTCTCCTGCTTTTTTGGGTGCAAAATAATAACCATAAAACAGCGCAGAAGGTGAAACGCAGTTCTCTGGGACCGCTTATTATAATTACGAACAAAAATTACTAAGACAGCCTTATTTGACGACCCGTCTGGTGTAGTGGTCGAGAAATCGCCTACTACGCAGCGGGTTGCGGGTTCGATCCCCGCACAATACAAACATTTGTGTGCATAAACATGTCTGTTTGTATTGGTCTGGGTGTTTTCTATGTATATCATGTATGTATTTACAAAAAAAAAGTATTTAAGTATTATATCCGTTGTCTGGTACCCATAACACAAGCTTTGAGTAGCTTACTTTGGGACTAGATGACGATGTGTGGGAATGTCCAAAGGATATTTATTTATATTTATTTCACCTTCGGAACACGAGACGCGCGCCATCTTTGTGTCCATCTTTGTTCGAACAATATTTCTGATGCGGGGGAATAAAGAATGGAATGCGCTACCGGCTGAGGTGTTCCCGAAACCCTTAATTTGGGCATTTTCAAAAGAAGAATGATTACGCTATTACTGATCAGACATGACCAATCCTCGACGACATCATCACTTGCCACCAGTTGTGATAGTGGTCAAATGGCTGATCATATATATATAAAAATCTATAGATAGACTATAAAATTATGCAGGATGGAAAGAAATCATCCACTTAATATCATTTATTTATATAGCCCAAAAGATTGTTGTTGAATTTTACAAGAAAGTTTAAATATGTATGTTACAAAATGTATACATAATAAATAAAAATGTAAGTAAGTAACAATGGATATGGCGGTAAGAGAGGTGCGTAGAAATCAACTTACGAAAATAATGAAATAAAATGAAAAAAATATATTTTGTTTTGGACCTGTCATGTTTATTACCACAGGTTGTAGCGTTTATCTTCTTTTAAAGTTTATGTTCATAGGACAAGTAATAATTATTATGTTTTAATAAAGCAATGATATAAGTTTTGTGCTCGTGGATTTTTACTTAGTTCGTAGACTTTATTGATTTTATGACGAGTATAGTATACCTATTTACGAGGGGTATTATTCACATTTGACTAAAATTGTTTTATCAGATGTATATGATATTTTACTTTGTAATCATTAAAAGGGTTTCCTATCATACAAAAAAAATGTGTTCACTTTTTTGTAACAATATTATTGTTTTTTTCTGATTATACTCATATTGATAGTTTTAACTTTTTGATTACCTACATTAAATGACGTTAAAAATCATTTCATTAAATTATCTGCATCTCGTCCAAAATAAGCTGTAGACATGTATGGGATGAATTGATGAACTACTATTTGTATAAATGCTACACCAGAAACAATTCGTAAAATAACTTTATTATTTACTAAAATATCAATAACAGGAGACTTCTACATGGTAATTCTTAGACGTTGGGTGATATCAGAATTATCAGTAAACAGCTATCTAAACGCCGAGTAAAAAAGTAAGAGTATGCCAGTCAGCCTGGAGCCTAGCTTTTTTCAAGAGAACGCTGACTACGCCTAGTAAAAGTAGTAAGTAGTCCAACTAAATACTGCTCTGCTTACTGAGGTTTGAGTCTGGAGCTCACGTCGAAACATGCCTGATTGTTGTCATAAGTCTTTGTGCACCCTTTTAGTATAACTAGCCCAATATTATCACCATAAATTTCTTTAAATGCTTTTTTAATGATAAACTTCGTAAGTGCAGGTTTCCTTGTCAGTACATCAGTCACTAATCAGTAGTGCGGTTTTTTTTTCAGCAACTGTCATCACTGTAAATGTCAACTTTTTCGTCTGACGCTATCTTGCATGTCGAATTAACAGTGATTAAAAGTGTTTTAATGTTCTTATTTAACATATTTTCTTTAACTTGATAGCATATTCCTGATTTTTTAAATGGTGAATAAAATATGAGCCTATACAAGTGTACATGGTCTGATAATCTTGGTAAGATCATCTTTTTAAACTAGAAATAAAAATAAAAGCCTTCTTTTAAACGTTGAGAAAGTTTAAGAATTACTCAGGACGAGCTGCAGTTTGTAAATATATCTTTGATTTTCCGCATTTCGTCCCAAATATTATATAGGCATGGTGGGACGAGTCAATGAATTACTAAGTTTTCCATCCAAACAAAAAAGGAAACAACTTGCAGGATTAAGTTAGTATTTATATTGATTTTTTGCATCTTGTCCCAAGTGGGCCGTAATCACATGGGAAGAGTCGAGTTATATGTAAGTAGCATGTACCTTACCAAAATTCTCTAATATTGTAGTACCTTCGATAAACTAGCGGTTGTTTTCAAATAAATAGTAATCTAACGATTTTTTTCTTTGGAATACCTGAGACCATAAATAATTAACATATTTTCCTTCATCGGCGTAGTTATTGACTACGTAATTAAATATTTAAATATCAGGAGAAAGCATCCGCTTTGATATAAGGGGCTTTAGCTTACATTTTCTACTAAATTGTCTTTCCGTTTCCATAAAGAGTGCGAAGTGTGGCCACCCAAATGCATCGATGTATGGAAAACATTTGAAATACTTATAACTTTTGATTGGCGGCATATAGAGCCGTCACTTACGATTTTTTGTACTTAGAGGCCGCGTCACATCAGATTAGATGAGTTTTCAGCTTCGTACAACACCTGGAAGTGGTAGAACTGGGTGGCTCAGACAGCCAGCATCCGGCTGTCTGAGCAAGCAGTTTTTTCTCAATTTCTCCAAAACGCGTGCGTCACGAAGGTTCAAATCTGGTCGAGAGCTGTCACTAACGTCGTCACATCAGTAAATCCTAAAAACATTTGTCCGAAACGTAACATTTCGTGAAATATAGAGAAAAACAAGTTGGCTCAGACGACCGGATATCAGGCTGTCTGATCCACACGTTTATCACGTTTTCTCAAAAAGTACTGGATTAAAATGGATGAAACTACTTCGGATGACCGTCACTAACGCGTCACATCACATTTTATAAGAAACAGCGACCTGAAACCCTCTGATAGTTGAGATCTGGAAAGTCAGAAAATGCGAAATTCTGGCTGTCTGAGCCTAGTTTTTTTGATTTTCCAAGAAAACTATTGCGTCACAAACGATGAAACCTGGATACATCAGCGTCACTAACGATTCCTTATAAGCCTAGATATGCAAGATCTCTATAGAAGCCTGGCTCAGACGGCCGGATGTACACTAGTGAACAGGGCTACATTTTTACGAGCTGATCCAAAGCAATGTAGCATGCTCGATCTGCGCGATAAAACCAAACTAAAATATGTTTAACCGGTGCTTCATAAATTTTCTGACTTCTAAACGTTAGTTACTATTTTAGTCACAGAAAGAACGAAAGGTAGCCAGGACAAGAATATCTGAACAAACTTCTAGCAACAGTTTAATGAAAAAATATAACCCTGCTTTTAAGTATTTCTAAATTACAATCTGGCGTCAATTTTAAGCTAAGCAACTGAATCAAAGTTGCATCATTCTTGACTGACTACTGTGAAGCTATGCTCAGTATTTTAAACCTGTACTATTACTCTATTTTTACAGTCAAAATCTTGTGTTTACCAGACATTTACATTGGAAATTTACTAGCACACTGCTAATCAGAAATTTCACTAGAATTACAACAAAGTTGGTGTTATTGATTATATTTTATCACTTGAATTTAAGCGTGACTATAAAAAATCACCTATTATCACAACATTTGCATATTACTTATAATTATAATTTGTGTTGTTGCTTTTAGATATATATTTAAATAATAAATCTACTAATGCATAATATATGTATAATACGATGAGATGAAGCCATCTACATTTAAAAACTACTCTATCCTACTCAAAATTACATAATGCATGATAATTTATTAAAATATAATAAATATTATATGATATCAACTTTATTCTTCACTGTTGTGGTATTCTACAAATTGTGTTGTTCATAACTGAGTCTGAGTTTTACAATATTTAACAGACTCAGCATTTAAAAAAATATATATTTGTTGCTCGTTCTTACCTACAGAAGAATGTCTTATTTACAAAATCAATTTCAGCATCAACGGTCTGGACTTCATTTGATATGTTATTGATAATCTCCATTGAATTTTAACTTACCTTATTAAAGATAAATAAATCTTAGATACTAATGAAATTGTATCCATATTTTAACGATTAATTGAAACCAATAGGCAAGTCGTTATCAAAAACACAATTCTGTCAAATGTCAACAGTACAGTTACGCACTGAAGTGTTTGTCACAAAAAAAAAGAAAGTCTTGTTGGAAGAACGGGTGGAACGATTTTCATAATTTTTACTTCGTTGGATTCGTCTTGGGGCATAGGGTAATAATAACCATAAAACCGCTAATTTCTATTCAATGCCAAAAACAGTTACGCACTAAAGTGTTTCTTTAATATTTTTAAAGTAAAAGGGTGATTTTTGATTCCGGCCCGAAAGCAACTAATCTAAACACTACAATGCATACAAACAAACACGTGAAAAAGCAAGGAGTAAGAAAGAGATAGAACGGACATACTTGCGTGTCAGCTGACGGTTTAGACAGTGGGGGTTCCGTAGCGACGTCGTTTATAAGTGAGAGTTGCATGAAATGAACAAACTATACATCTATTATATAGATACGAAGTACTCTAGTGAAAAAGTAGCCGTCTCGGTGGCGGGCGTATAATGGTAATAATGTACGGACACAATAATAAATACATTCTCTATAGGACCAAAATTACTTTGAAATTATACAAGACCTAAAAAGATTCTTTACAAACTTTTGTTTCCGACTGTACTCAAAATCATTTTTATATTTTATCCGTACACTACAACATTCACTGGCATAAATAATTATCTAATAAAAATATGAAATTTTATCAAATAGTTTTAGTAATTTGAAAAACCAATTTACAATTTTTAAACTATGTTGTTTAGAATACCAATCTAAAATTTAACAAGGTTGAAATGATAGGATGGAAATCGTAAACCAAAGCAACATTTATCTACAACAAAGATGCTACAAGGACTTTTTGTAGTAACAATATAAATTGTGGCATACACTGCGATTTGTCGTAAGATTTGTTAAAATTAAAAAACACTGCACTGAATGAAATGCAATCGTATCAAAGTCGATGAGATAGGTCACTTATAACGAGACCGAATTTCACACTAAATCCAAAATCACCCACTTATTATTTTAACCTCACGCGCCACATGCATACAGTATTTTACTGAAATCGCGAATATTTCAGCTCTGAGCGAATTTCAAACGCCACAGACTTGCGTCAGCGACAAATCGCAGAGCAACCAGCCAGCACATCGAGCGGGACACCAGAGAGGCTACGACAGAACGAGCAAGCCGCCGCCCGCGCCCCATCCCCCCCCCCCCCCTCACACCCCCCCCCCCTTCACCCTACAACTAGCTCTAGCAAAATGGCAAACAATTAGATTTGATAGAAAACTATTTGAAACTATAACGTCATAGTTTGTTGTAATGCAACTGACGCATACTATACTTCTTAAAGAGGACAATAAAATTTAATTGTGTAAGTTTATTAATAAGAATGAACAATAAATGTTAACCAATAATACTAAAATTCGTTTAATTATTGGAATCCTGGAATTGTTATTGATTGCGGACAACTATTAAATATCACCAATAATATGAAAATCAGAATTGCAAAAAATACATTCAAATGAAAGAAAGAAAATGAATTTATTTGACCAAATAATGAATTTTATAAACAAAAATACATATTATATTAAACTACTAGGCCGAAAAAGGCACCCGCTCAGCATTGGTCGTGGCAGCAACAGAACACATACCACGACGCTGATTTTTAGCGAGTTCCTTTGTGGGTACAAACAAAATTGACAACATTTCATTTTTTTAAAGGCATAAAAATTCGAAAACCATTTCAAGACTTAGCGATTCTAAACACGACAAACATTTTATCAGATTTTTTGCGCTGTATTTTTAAAGTAAATGAAAAAACTGAAAAGAACATGGAAGTTGGCATTTCACATGTTACGCCTTTGCAATGACATTTCTTGCAGAAAAATAATGCTTTTGAACATATGACCTTGCTATCACCTGTCACTTTGCTATTTAGTGTTATTGTTGTTTCCGGTGTTGTATTGGACAGTATCGATAAATAACGATATGCTAAATTGAAGACTATTTAAAAAAATACATTTTGCATTCAAATTATTTTTTTACTTTAGATATGAAATAATCATCATAATTCCTCATTCGAAATATTATTGATATTTGTAGGTATGAGAAAATAATTAAGTAATTTTCACACAACATTATAATATTAAATAAGAAAGGATGCTACGTTAGCTTTGTTTAGTTACTGTTTGCATAACTTAAATCAGGTAATGTTACATAATTAAGTAAAATGAAATACTTAATGGATATACCATTAATATCGACATCTTAATTCTACAATTGATACAGACTGCAACACTATTAACGTCAGTTTTTAAAAAAAATGAAATATAGCAATGACATGACCTCGTGACATCCAACCTCATGTACTTACGCTCTTTTAGAATGGAGCGTTCTTAAACAATTATTATTAGGGAAAATACTGAAAAGAAATGAAAAAATATAGGGGTGCCTTCATTTTCAAAGTTCTTTCAGGAAAAAAATAGAAATGTGTGTATAAAAATTTTGAAATGTTGTCAATTGAAATAAATTAAAAGAAACAAAAATATAAAAAAAATCAAATGTCATGTAACATAAAATATCTGAGCGTTGGCATTAGCATTGGAGTAATCGTTTGACATTTCACTAGAGCTCGTCCCCTCTCCCTTCTCCCCCCCTCCCCCCCTCCCCCCGGCGCGGGCGCAGGCCCCTTCATATACTCACATGCGGCATGTGCACGAGCACCCCTCCGACCGAGCTCTTGTCCGGCGCGACGCTGTGCGCTAGCGACATCAGCGCGTCCACCGAGGCCGCTGGCGTTCCGCCGGATTTGCTTCGCTCGTCTTCGGACTGATTCTTTTTGTCCGACCATAGGTCTTCTATGGACGGCTGTGGGGAAAAGGAATAACGCGATTTGAATATACAACGAAAATGAGTTAAACAGTATTTTTGACTTCAAAATAGGAGGAGGTTATAAATTCAACTGTATGTATTTTTTTATGACTGTGTGACCCCATAAAAAAATATATAACCTATACACATTATGTTATAATAAACCAGAGTGTTATTATAACTACGTATAAAAAAGGTACGCCAAGCAAGATTGTGATGTATTCCTTGAAATTTTAATTTAGAATATAAATAATAAAATAAAATAAAATTGGTTTATTTCAGACCATATATTGTTAGTAACAAAAACAGAAAGAAACTTAAAGCTATGTTAGTATAATAGTTTTCTTAAAACTTAACTTAAATATTTGCCTGAACTACGCGACACCCCGGCTACATGTGTGTGTGTGTATACCAAGTGCCGAAGTATCGGACAATCAGACTTGGTACTTATTGTTTTAAGAATGGTGTTGGAGCTCCCCCGCACCACACGCAGAAGGGATGCGATTTGCTTACGCATCACCGTGTGAAAACCATCCGTGTGTCCCGACGCGCTGCAGTATCGCGGAAGCCCCAACAACATCCTAAAACCATTATTATATTGTACTCGGAGAGCATTAAGAGCTCTCCGCGTACAGCTGACCCACAGACTGCACGTGTAAAGTGTTTGGCAGTAAGCCTTAAATAAAGTTATTTTGACTTCAAAACTGCAACGTACAAATCTGCGAGCCAACATATTGCAGCGGACTGCCAACGCTCTCCTTTCCGTTTCAATGTCTTTGTCATCCTTCAAGTCAGTAACCACATGACCGAGATACTTGAAGGACGACACTTTTACAAGCTCTGTCCCATTAAGTTTGACAGGCGGTACATGTAAAGGCGCCTTACGGGAAGAATATGAAACTGTTTAAATGATTTGATGACCAGAAGTATCAATTCAAATACTAATTTTTAGTATACACCAATATGGTCTAAGGATATTTCAATTAAACATAAATAACTTAAATTCTATTAACTTTCTGTTAGGACAACTACACATTAAAAGTTGTTTGTTTTATGCCTATGTAATCTGATAATAAACTTTTAGATCAAGTTAACTTTTAAAACTTTGAAGAATAGGAAAAACTCGAACAAAATTTCAATCTTAACTTTGTTTTTGAAACATCAAAACATAAACATAACAATTATTTTTTTATAAACATTTTTGAAAACTTAAAATGAACAATCCGTGGATCCACCTAAGACTCTCCTGACACATCTGCAGCGGTTCTGCATACTCAAAACAAGGGTGTCAATATCGTGTTGTGGAATATTGTACCAAGTCCTGCTAAGATGCAAGAAAAGACGGTTTTCATGCACGTAAGAGCATGTAAGAGCTCTTCTCTGAAACATATCCCAGGCATGCTCAATAGGATTTAAGTCAGAGGATTGTGCAGGCCAGTCTGAAGCTTGGATATCATGCTGTTGTAACCAACTTGTTACGATACGCGCCGTATGTGGACGGGCATTGTCGTTCATTAGCTGGAAAATTTGTTCCATTTGTTCTCTCCAAACGCGTACTCTTCGCGAATCAGAGATGAAATCCAAACCTGGATTCATCAGTGAAAAGCACAAATGACCATTGAGATTCCAGATTTCGTGTACAATCATCATCATCATCATCATTATCAGCCAAAGGACGTCCACTGCTAAACATAGGCCTCCCCCACGGCTATCCACAGCGACCGATCACTAGCGGTCTGTATCCAGTTTGATCCTGCGATTTTTATGAGGTCGTCTGTCCATCTTGTTGGTGGACGTCCCACGCTGCGTCTCTGGTCGAACGGTCTCCAATCTAGAACTTTCCTGCCCCAACGGCCATCAGTTCTTCGCGCTATGTGCCCTGCCCATTGCCACTTGAGCTTACTGATTCTCAAGGCTATGTCCGTTACCTTAGTTCTTCTACGTATCTCCTCATTTCTGATTCGATCCCGTAGAGAAACACCCAGCATAGCCCTCTCCATCGCTCGTTGTGTGATTTTGAGCTTCATTACAAGGCCCATAGTAAGAGACCATAAGTGTGCAATAGCCTATTGTAATCTTCTTGCTCGATTGCCTCTCCTTAGCGCTGGTACCCGAAGTGGCCTTCTAGCACGGTTGACTTCATGCAGTCGTCTTCTCAAAGTTTGACCGCTTACCAGCAAACCATGCTCTCTCTGTAGCTTTTGAACTACTTGCATCGCCGTTACAAATTAACGGACTCGACTTCGTGCAGCATTATACTATGAATCGGTCCTGTACATGTGTTGTAAAGCGTTGAGGTCCTCGGTGCCGTTCCACCACTTTCCCCGTGACACGATTACGTGACCAAAGCCTGGATGTAATAGCTTCAGAATTTGGGTAACGCTAGCTTGAATAATGCCACTGCTCTTAACATTTCGTTCCTGGTCAAGTGTCTACGTGGCTTGATTAAATGAATACCGGAAATACGTTTGACAAAGATTTATAGAAATTAATGGAGTTTATAATCAAGTTAGAAGTTCGTGAAGATTAATTTACTACTTTGGGAGCGTCTAGCTGTGAAACGTTAGATTTTAAAAGAAGATGGTTTTAGGGACCTCTATTTAAAAGACCTATCCAAAGACACCCCACATGCATAGATTTGACTAAAAAAAATCGGTTTTAGTTTCATGTATGGGAGCCCCGTCTTAAATATCTTTTTTTTTATTTTTTTACTTAAGAATCGTATAGCGGTTAACAGGATGCATCTTCCCACCAAATTTCAACAGTGTGATGCTTATAGTTACAGAATAAGTGGCTGTGACATACGGACGGACAGACAGACAGACTTGACGAAACTATAAGGGTTCCATTTTTCGTCATTCGGCTACGGAACTCTAAAAAGGAATTTAATAATGTTTTTATAATCCGTCATCAATATTTCTTTTGTAAGGCCAGTACTTTTTACGTTCTTTAATAAAGTGTTATATATCTTAAGACCATGTTGTTGTGTGTAGTTCAATGGTAGTAAACAATAATAATTTACCTCAGGCGGTGGTTTCGGCCGCGCAGGGACCAACGCGCGCACCAGCAGCACGGCTAGCTGGTGCCAGAGCGCGGCCGCTTCGCAGTACGAGCACGCGCCTTCGGCCAGGCATACAGCTGGAAAAATAATAAACGACCATAATTACATTTTTGTTTTTATAGTGTTTTGGTTTAGAGTGTTTTTTAACACTCACAGTGTCATATGTGACCACAAATTTCGCAGGGTCCGGCAGATCATAATTTGTGGTCAAATTTCTCAGGGTCCGTCAGACGGCGCGGTAGCTCAATTGGTATAGCGTTTGGCACGGTTAGCCAGAAAGTGCTGGTTAAAGTCCCACCCATGCGCAAATTTTTTGTTTCATTTTTTCATATTTATGAATATAAAATATGACACTGACTGTTAAAAAACATTCTTAACCATTAAATAGCGAAGCGTCATCAATTTCCAAGTTGAATTTATTCTGTAAAGAATAACTACTCGTCCTACTGTTGTATAAACAGACGGGTAGATGGCGCTAAACGTCACGCATAAGGACGTATCCGTAAGAGACCACAAATTTCGCAGGGTCCGACAGACAGCACGGTAGCTCAATTGGTTGAGCGTTTGGCCCGGTTAGCGAGAAAGAGCTGGTTCAAGTCCCGCCAGTGCGCGACTTTTTGGTTTCTTATTTCATATTTATGTATATAGTGTTTTGTTAAGTTTGTATAGTGACAAAACGCTATAAAAACAAAAATGTAATTATAAATTGGCTTCCTTTATCTTAACCGATTGTTAAATATTTGTAAAAATATTTCCTTCGGATATTGTATAAACAATCTCGCAACATTGAAGATGTTACGCAGCCTACGCGTTAAAGTAAGCGCTTGCGAAAATTCGACAGGCTTGCTATTGTGACGGTGGCCGAGTGGTATAGGCATACGCCCGGATAGCGTAAGACACGGGGTTCGATTCGTCGTTACAGCTAAAGTTGCTTTTTACAAGTGCAATTTTTAATAAACGACCAGTTAAATATACAAGTATGTACAATTTTAGTAGTTTGTATTTACAATATTGCCATTTGTTGAACTGGTGTGCTTGCAATGGTATGTGTTCAAGGTGGCAACACGCAAAGCCGAGGGTCGAACGGTTGGCATTTCGTCACAATAGGAATTTGCGCAACAAAAAGCTGGCAAAATAGTGATACATTTGTTTGATATTTTAATGTTGTTGTTATTGTATGTATGTGAGTCTTTATGGTATCTATTGTATGGGCCTTTGTTGCCTGAAATAAATGATTAAAATAAATTAAATAAAAGCATAGCTGAACACATCCACTGTTTCAACTCTCGACTATGTACGATGGTTTGGTAACCACTCCCTCGAAAAATCATTATTTGCTTCGTTTCTATAAATATTTACATTGTTTCAAAGAAGATGAGGTATCTTTATAATATTATTTATTATTTGAAGTCTATGGCCTAAATTATGTGAAAAAACGTGGGCTTAATGCTATAAGCATTACATATCAGTCAAACCTTAAGGTTATTTAGAAAGATAGCAACGGGATTATATGAATATTTGCGTAAATAGTACAATAAATAATCTAGTATAGTAGTATAAATTTTTCGTGCCTGTTAAAAAGTTACCCCAAACGCTTGTAAAGTATAACATATGTAGGAATTTCTTAGTTAATAAAGAGAGTTAGTTTTTTTTACTTACCATGTTCAATAGTATTCAACTGATTAGACTTGAGCATGAGACGTAGCAGCTTCGTGGCCTCGCTGCTTACATTTTGTATGTTGATACGGCGCTGTTGCAACTCCATCTAAGAGGAGGAACGGCAATCAATAGAAGTCCTAATATGAATGGCATTTCAATAAATTATCGGTCCTTAGCATAGTTAAACAAGTACCAGGAATGAGTTCAACTAACCCAAGGTAAAAAAACAGAAGATAAAAAAAATATTTCTACAATAATATGTTCGCTCTTAATTTAACAAGCTTGGCTTCGGTCTCCACTGCCTTTGTTGCCAGCAAAGCGTTGGGCGTCTCGCCCGTCACGCTTTCGTTACTAACGCCATCAAAAGAGCTCTTGCTACCATTGTGTGATGGCAAGAGACCCCATGGTCTTACACTCTTCACTAGGAACGGAGTCGGGTTTGGGATGCAACTTGTGTCGATACTTTGGCCCCCTCCCATCTCAGAGAATCAGCCCTTAAAGCTGGAGCAGCAGCGGAGTTGGCTGAAAACGCCAAGCGTCGCAAGTACGTCTCACTTGGAAGTGTTTTATATGTTTGCGCCGTTTGGCGTTAAAAAATTTAGGAAGTGGGGACCTTGTACTACATTGCTGTTTAGAAAAGTTGCACCAAAACTAAATTCTGTAACGGCCAATAATAAAGCTGGCTGGTTCCTTACTCAAAGGATTAGCAAAGATATACAACGGGGCAACGCAGCCAGCATCATTGCCTCCTTGTCGCAAGGAAATGGTTTAGTTTTTGAGAAGGTAGGTTTTAAGTTTATTTTTTATTTTGCATGTCTTAGTTTATTTATTTTTTTGAACTGTTTTATTAATAAAGATAATCCCAGGATATGATGTACAGGATATGATGTAGCTATTCAATTCCTTATACCTTTAACACGTAGTAAACTTATAATTACCTGCTTAAGCAATATGTCGAGCATCAAAATACAGCACGTCAAGTTCTGCGGCTTCAGCTCATCGTCTTTCTCTTTCTTCTCCTTCTCTGTCCCATTCGGAGAGCCGGAATCTCTCTTCGCACCATCAACTGTTGAAATAAGTATATAATTAGTCAATGTTAGTAATGAAATAAAAATATTCAGAATGGAATTAAAAGTTTGACGTGTTAAGACTTTACTTCTGTCAAATAAGTCTAAAGCGTATCCATTTATAAACGCCTTTATTAAAGCAATTTTTACTCACAATGTTTAAGTGTAATATACGATGATTTAAGACAACATAATAATACGCGGTGTTATGAAAGCCAAGATTTAAGTCACGAAAATATTTTATACAACAGTTATACTTTAAACTAGAGGTTCCCCGCGACTGTGTTAGCGAGTTTTCCCGTCGCAGCGTGATGTTTAATAACCTTCATCGATAAATAAGCTATCCAACACAACAGTTTCTGAGATTAGCGCGTTCAAAAAAATAAAGAAACTCTTTAGCTTTATAATATTAGTATATATTTTGTTTGTTACCTGTTGGTGGCTTGAATATTTTCTCCGGTAGATTGACCACGCAGTGGCTAAATAGATCGAATAGTTGGTTGAGCGGTATCTTGACGTCCAACATCGATATCGTCTGAAACAAAAGCATTATAGTATGTTTTCAGCAAGTAGAAAATATAAAGAAGTTGCATCAAATACGGTAGCTCTTTATTTTATTTAAGCTCGCAGCAACTTATCCTACTTTAAAGGCGACAATACGCATGGTTTAGAATGTTTTAAAAGGTCACATTGTCATATTTTATATTCTTAAAGGTTAAATAAGAAACCAAAAAGTTAACAAAGAAGTTGCTGATTCGAGTCTCGCCCCTGCGTAATTTTGGGTTTCTTATTACATCTTTAGGTAATACACATACCTGTAAAACGAACCAGTAGCTTAAATATTATATTGCATGTGAGTACATTTGCAAGCTTAACTTGCATGCAAGTTGCGTTCTTGCATGCCTATACGAGTATCTATACTATTCATATTCCCACGCAGGTTTTGTAGCCCCCCGCGTCTCCGCCTTCACATTGCATGTCAGTTTCTGTTCAAAAATTAAAACTAGTATGCGAGTTGCGTCGTTGCATGCCTATATTAACTCTATTCATATTCCCACGCAATCGAGTTTAGAATTCATAAAAATATAAAAAATATATATAATAAAAATAAAATAGTATCAAGGTTATTTTTCCTGGAATCTAAGCTCTCTTAAGCCAAAGTCAAAGGGGAGGCTCTGACTTTGGCTCGTACTTTTTTGACACCTTGTATAGAATTTTAGGAACCCGTGAACATTTTACCTTATATGTATTCTTTTTGTTTCTAATACAGGGTGTAAAAAAGTAAGAGCCAAATTGAAGGGTGATTTTGTCAATTGAGAGTCGAGTCTGGTAAAAAGTTTTTTTTTTAAATTTCTTAAAAATATTTTTTTTTCATATTTTTCTTGTGTTTTAAACTCAATTGAAAACCACACCTTTGGATTCTGCTCATACTTTTTTTACACCTCGTATTGTCTATAGAGGCACTTTAGCAATTTTATGTAGCGAAATGATCAATTAAAACACGTACCTGGAACCACTCCAATACTGGTAGAACAGTGTCTGGCTTGGGTGTATCAGTGACTTTAAGAACGGCAAAGTTATAAAGCTTCTTCTCGTCCACGCCCACCATGGTGCCGTCTGGTTCTAGAATCTTCCCTAGCGGCACTTTTAGCTCTAGAAGTTCCTGGAAGAATAACGATAATAGTTTAAATATGTAATGGTATAGGTCTTAGACCACTTACACACTGCGCCTTTTAGCATCGATGAAGTCGCGCGTTTTGAAAACACGGCTCAGCATCGCGACTTATGCAATGAACAGATTTAATTTAGCATCGTTACAGTCGCGCGTTAGTATCGATGCATTTGCAAAAATATAATTTGTCAATGTCAAACTTCTTCATCGCGACTGCATCAATGCTAAAAGAAGCGCAGTGATAAATTTAAAATGAAAGAAGAAAAAAAACCGGCCAAGTGCGAGTCGGATTCGCGCACAGGGTTCCGTGCCAACTTTAACTAATTCACTTAACTAAAATACCACAATATTTTGTTGACAGCAAATATAACTTTGTTTTTCATAGTGTTTCTATGTTATGTTTGCAGACAGGATAATGTGGCTGTGACATACGGACGGACAGACAGACAGACAGACTTGACGAAACTATAAGGGTTTCGTTTTTTGTCATTCGGCAACGGAACCTTAAAAAACATGGATAACTCAAGGTGGTGAAAGCTCTTAAGAGAACAAATTGATTTTTCTAAAATTAATAATTACTGAGGTGTCATAATTTATAACCTTTTCAGGAACGTCGGTGCATATAGCTTCCATCCAAGCTGGCATGATGTAGTCCCAGATAGATTGAGTGATGATGCCGTACGGTATAAGGCAGTATAACCTGTAGAGGGAAACCATAATTATTGGTTAAATATATCTTTTTGAGTCCAGCGAGTCCGAGATGGCTCTGATCTTGGAACGTATAGCGAGAGTGAGTCTGGAATTTGGTCTACACATAAACCGTTCTAAGACCAAAGTGATGGTGGTGGACAGAGCTCAAGTTTTAAGTCCATCAAATGCGCTCAAGGATTACGAAAAAGTGGACACATTTACATACTTGGGGTCGCTGATCTCTAACAGTGGTAACTGCGAGAAAGAAATCGGACGCCGCATCGGGATTGCTAAAAGTGCCATGACTAGCCTCGATAAAATCTGGAAAGATCGTAATATTCGCCGGGTAACTAAGATGCGTTTGGTTCGTACGTTGGTCTTCTCTATCTTCCTGTACGGGGTGGAGACTTGGTGTCTCAGGAAAAAGGAACGCAACAAGAGACATGCTTTTGAAATGTGGTGCTGGAGAAAGCTGCTGCGCATTCCTTGGACAGCTATGAGAACCAATGTATCTATCCTTGAAGAACTTAAGGTCACCAAGCGCCTGCTGACTACGTGCCAGGAAAGGATCCGAAGTTTCTTTGGGCACATAATGCGATCCCCTCTGCACAGCCTGGAGAAACTCATCATTCTCGGACAAATGGAGGGGAAGCGCGCTAGAGGAAGAGCGCCAGCTAGATCGGTGGACGAACTCAAGGAGGTGACTGGAGGCCAGATACAGGGAGCGGTACATATGGCGCAAAATCGGACCGAGTGGAGAAGATTGACATACAGTCACGATCCTCAGCATTGAGGGAACGACCAGAACGAACGAACGATATCTTTTTAGGTTTTTATTACTTTTCTATACATATATGCTCTTATAATTGTACTAGGTAGAAGGAATCAAACTGAAATCACGAAAACACAGTCGCGGGGCACCGATTGCGTCCGCGTTTTAAGAGTTTTCTCCCTCCCTTCCCGTCGCAGCGTGATGTTTTATAGCCTAAAGCCTTCCTAGATAAATAAGCTCTAAACATTAAAAAAACATATCGGTCCAGTAATTCCTGAGATGAGCGCGTTGAAACTAACAACTCTTCAGCTTTATAATAAAAATGTATTATTTATTCTAGCAAATAAATGGGTTTTCCCTTGTTTTGTTGAACAACGTTTGATATGATTTCATTTCACAGACATTAAAAAATTCTAATTTCAGTTCAATTAATTATTTGATTCGTATAAAGTTTATTTAATTCAATTTTAATTGTTATAATTGGTGGTTGTGATAAGGGTGACTTTTGATTGGCACGGGATGATTAAATCAAAAAGATGTGTGTACAATTGCAAGTGTATTTAGCGACTGAAATGAATGAGTAGAAACATCAGTATAAAGCATCGGAGCTTTAGAAACGAATACATATCTATAGGAATAAGTAGTAGATTTATGCAGTGCGTACAAGCGCGCTGTGTTTATGAACGAAATAAGTCTTACACCGCGAACAATAATTGTTCATGTACTATTATTTCATTTCGTCGAATTTTCACTTTGCCGAATATTACATTACATAATGTTTGTTTGGCCTTATGAGTGCTTAATCTAACTTTTATTTAACCAAATCTTTAAAATTAAATACATAACCTAGCTGACACTAACAAAGGGGAGTTATGGCGTGTTGTCGGGTCAGTGTTTTAACCTAAACCTAAAGTCAATAGGTACTGACCCTATGGTTAAGAATGTTTATAACACTCAGTGTCATATTTTATATTCATAAAGATTTGCGCACGGGCGGGACTTAAACCGGCACTTTCTGGCTAACCGGGCCAAACGCTCTATCAATTGAGCTATCGTGCTGTCTGTCGGACCCTGCGAAATTTGTGGTCTCTTACGGATACGTCATTATGCGTGACGTTTAGCGCCATCTACCCGTCTGGTTTCTTATATCATCTTTATGAAGGCACTGACCTGTTCAGCCCGTCCTTGAGGTGGTGCGCCTTGGAGGCCAGGTTGTCCCAGTGGCCGGCCTGGCGCGTGTATGCGGCAGCAGGCACGAGACCAGCTCGGAGCGGTGCATGCACTCGCGCCTACGAGTCAGGAGGCACTGACCTGTTCAGCCCGTCCTTGAGGTGGTGCGCCTTGGAGGCCAGGTTGTCCCAGTGGCCGGCCTGGCGCGTGTAGTGCGGCAGCAGGCACGAGACCAGCTCGGAGCGGTGCATGCACTCGCGCCTACGAGTCAGGAGGCACTGACCTGTTCAGCCCGTCTTTGAGGTGGTGCGCTTTAGAGGCCAGGTTGTCCCAGTGGCCGGCCTGGCGCGTGTAGTGCGGCGGGTGCGGCAGCAGGCACGAGACCAGCACGGAGCGGTGCGACTCGGCTATGCCACGCACCCAGCCGCATACATGCTCGATTTTTAGTTTCTCGACTGTTGTTTGTGTTTCTCCTTAAAATAAAAAACAATATTATTTATGAGCTGTCCCCTGGTGTTGGGCAGCAGCAGTACTGGTCGAAGGCTGAGATATAGTATATAAGAAAAAGCTTTTAACTGGTTATTCAGGCGGGTAACCCCCGGTTCTTAAATCGACGCCACCCCCGACGACAACTGGCCCTGATAACGTATAACACGTGTACACTAAGGACATATGCGAAGTTGCTCGAGCTGAAGGAAGAAATGAGCAGGTTACTCTGGGGCATAATGGGTTTATCAGAAGTCCGTAGAGAGGGCGAGAACACGATAACTCTGCATTCCAGCAACCTGCTCTACTACCGGAAAGGCAACCAACAAAAATCACAAGGTGGAGTCGGGTTTCTCGTTCACAAGTCCCTCGTCAACAATATCGAGACCATCAAGAGTGTTTGGAGCAGGGTGATATACCTTATACCTACACAGAATAGTCAAGAGGTATTCAAGGTCATACAGGTATATGGACCGACCTCGAAACACCCGGATGAAGAGGTGGAGAAAATGTATGAGGAAGTAAGTAGAGCCATACATATTTCCAAAACCTTTTTTACTGTTGTAATGGGGGACTTTAACGCAAAACTGGGCACGCGAGGCGAGAATGAGTTGAAGGTGGGATCTTTTGTATATGGGCCAAGGAACGCCAGGGGACAGAGGCTGGCCGACTTTCTGGAGATGGAGGGACTCTTTGCAAAAAACTCTTTTATCCAGAAGCCGTCTCAAAGGAAGTGCACCTAGTTGAGTCCCGATGGCTTCACGAGAAACTGATTGACTTCATCACGACCCCCAAGAGACGGTTATTCAATGATGTCTCCGTGATCAACAAGGTCAAAACCGGTAGCGATCACCGAATGGTTCGAGGTACATTGAATATAAATGACAAATTGGAAAGGTCCCGCCTGATGATGTCCACGCTCCGAGCGACTCGTGCTCATATCCAAAATCCCGAGAGATTTCAACTCGAGCTGTCAAACTGCTTTGATTGCCTAGAAAATTGCCTTTCAGTAGACGAAACAACCAACAGGTTTGTGGAAACTGTCTAAACGGTGGGGTCTAAGTATTTTAGGCCTGGCCGTAAAAATAGTGTCGGTCCACACACTCGACCTTATGGCAAGACGTCGATCTTCAGCACTGCAGACCTTCGTTAATCCTGAAAACTACAGGCAGCTTAATAGACAAATATGGAAGTCCCTGCGACACGACCTTCGTTGCTCTAACACTTAGTGTTAAAGAAACGATAGAGCAGAACCAAGGCTCCAAAGTGTTTGCAAGGGACATGTCTATAGGGCAAAGCCTGTTGACGAAGCTTAAGACGGAGGACCGCACTGTAGCGTCGACGAAAGCAGAGGTTTTGATGGAGATCGAAAGGTTCTATGGGCAATTGTACACTTCAGTTGCCAAACCCGTTGATAGCTCGGCCAGAGACCCACGAGCTATCCTGACCTGACACTAAACCGAAGACATCCCGGACATCAGCCTCTATGAGATTAGGATGGCCCTGAAAAATCTCAAAAACAACAAGGCACCTGGCGAGGACGGAATCACAGCAGAGCTTCTGAAGGCGGACGGAACACCGGTACTTAAAGTCCTTCAGAGACTCTTTAATTCCGTGCTGCTGAAGGGCATCACGCCCGAGGCGTGAAACAGGAGTGTGGTGGTGTTGTTCTTCGAAAAAGGGGACAAAACATTATTGAAGAACTATAGACCCATCTCACTCCTGAGCCATGCCTGCTTGTTTTAATGGGTCATCACGAATCGTCTCGCACGTAGGTTTGATGACTTCCAGCCTCCCGAACAAGCCGGTTTCCGAAAAAGCTATAGTGCCGTAGACCACATCCATACGCATAGGCAAATTATACAGAAGTCAGAGGAGTATAATATGTCTCTATGCTTAGCGTTTGTGGACTATGAGAAGGCCCTTGATTCGATCGAAACTTGGGCGGTGCTTCAGTCTCTGCAGCGGTGCCACATAGACTATAGGTAAATAGAGGTGTAATAGTCGGTCCGAGTACAGAAACAGAGCACGAAGGCAATTCCACTGCGGAGGTGTGAGACAGGGAGATGTTATATCTCCGAGACTGTTCATAGCAGCATTGGAAGACGCCTTCAAACTTTTTGAATGGGAAGGAATCGACATCAATGTTAGTGGCGAATAAACCACACACCTCCGATTTGCCGATGATATAGTCGTCGGCAAAGACGCTGGAGGATCTTGGCACTATGCTCGAATACATTGACCGAGTATCCCAACAAGTGAGTCTTAAAATGAACATGAAAAAAACGAAAATTATGTGGGACTGGGACAAGTGATCCAATTGGGTCCAACTTTGAGAAGAAGGTCAATCGACGAATCCAACTCGGCTGGGAAGCGTTCGGAAAACTGCGCAAGAGTGTCTTCTCATCTCAACTACCTCAGTGTCTGAAGTCGAAAGTCAATGACGTACGGATCCGAAACATGGTCTTAACTATGGGCCTTTTAAAGTAGCTCAAAATCACACAACGAGCGATGGAGAGGGCTATGCTGGGTGTTTCTCTACGGGATCGAATCAGAAATGAGGAGATACGTAGAAGAACTAAGGTAACAGACATAGCCCTGAGAATCAGTAAGCTCAAGTGGCAATGGGCAGGGCACATAGTGCGAAGAACTGATGGCCGTTAGGGCTGGAGATCCTTCGACCAAAGACGCAGCGTAGGACGCCCACCGACAAGATGGACAGACGACCTTCTAAAGATCGCAGGATCAAACTGGATGCAGACCGCTAGTGATCGGTCACTGTGGAAATCCGTGGGGGAGGCCTATGTTTAGCAGTGGACGTCCTTTGGCTTATAATGATGATGATGATGGTGAGAGCCTTGGTCTTAAGTTTTGTAATGATTGTTTGCAATTACGTTTTGGACTCAAATGATTGTTTGTTTTTTGTCAAATAAGCCCAATAGTTTGACTACGACGACGAATAAAAAATCTAACCTGATGAAATCTACAAAGTTAACGCTTTTTAAAAAGCTGAAAATAACTATTAACATTTCTCGCTATAGTAACGGCCATTTCTTCGTCTCTTATACCACCTCGTTTAATGTTTGGCTGGCAAAGAATGCGTTTTGCATTATCTGCTTTTATACAAAAATTTGGGGGAATAATATATCTTTAAATAATAAATTAACTCCCAATGCCAGAAAATGGAATATTTTTTATTAAACTCAATTGAGTGAAAAAAATACAGCCACAAATAGAAAATATAACTTACAATTTCAGTGCCTTTTTTATTATAAAATGTAAACAGAACCGACCGACCGAGTGGTATAATAATATTATAATAAAATATGTTACATATTATGTAGAAACTGCAACCCCACCAAAAACATTCTGTAAAACACTAGCCAAGTCTCGATGGAGCTGCTTGTTTATCTCTAAAAAAGTAATGAAATCTAGACAAAGTCATGCCAAGTCAAAGGTTCCTTACTGCGATTTTTATATTATCATAGTTAATGTTGTGTGACTTGGCCGTTGAAGGGTACACAGGGGTACAAAACCAGGTGTTCCATGACACCATTGCACTAATCTGTCGCCAAAACCGCTACCCATCGACAGTGGAAAATTGTTACTTTGAGAACGATGATTCAATAAACAGTTAAATTTAGGCTTGATAAAGCTTCTAGCGTATAAAGAATGTTTAACGGCCAAGTCATGTTGTGTACATTAACAATAATAATAAAGAAATCGCAGTAAGGAACCTTAGACTTGACACGACTTGGTCTAGATTTCATTACTTTTTAGAGATAAACAAGCAACTTTCTTAAGACTTGTCCAGTTTTTTACAGAATGTTTTTGGTGAGATTTCACTCCTTTTTGTAGAAACGTTGGCATATTGGTTTATTTTATCCGATTTTCTTATTTGACACAGTTTTTTTCTTTTCAATAGTTTTTTTTTTATTATTTCAAATTTTGCTTTTCTTTTTTTCCGGTCCTGATTCTTGAACAGTAGCAACAGTTTTTTGTATTGCCTATTCGCGTTCATCATTTATTCTTTTAGACGGTTTCATTTCCGAAAGATCGGCGCGGTATTTACGCCTAAGTCGGTTGTATTTGGTGATCGCTGGAGCTTGAGATTTTATACTTTTGAAGTTAATAATTATTAATTGTTCTTCTATTTCTTCTTCTTGTAAACTTGTTATATACTTTTGAAGTCAACATTTATTGATTGTTCTACTAAAAAATAGTAGAACAATCAATAAATGTTCTTGTAAACTTGTAAGTATAATTATAAAAGCCAGTCTAGTCTTATCCAAAATTATCCTTTAATTATATTTATATGCGTTAAAAGCAGAAGGGGAGGCATTCGCTCAGCAGTGGGACGCACGTAGTAACTTACAAACTGAATGATCTACAAACTTGAAATTTTAGAGTTTAAGTATGTGATTATAGCTTATCGGATCACGAAAAGGTCTGCATTCTCGTCTTATCCAGAGGTTCTGAAATAGGGGCCTGAAAATGCGGCAAAATGGTTCCAGTAAGGGATGGTACGGCAGTGTTTGCTTCGCGCTCGACTTGGCGGAAGCACTGCCGTGTACCTAGTTTTTTTTTGTGCAAATTACGCATATAGAAACAAACTTACCCATATAAGAGAAGGAGGTCACGTGGAACCAATGGAAAAGCACTGAAAGCAGCCTCCCGAGGACTTCGTCCGGTGTGTCAGGGTTCGGAGTGCATAAGCCCACCATCAACCACACGCCGTACCTTGATAAAATACTGTCTATGTAATAAAATAATGAAACCACCGAATAGAATATCTAAAAAAAAAAGCTTACAATAAGCTTGAGTTGGAGGAGGAGTATGAGCGTAACGATTCGTTGTGTTATATTAGTTAAAAACACAGCCTTATAAAGGTCAGTTTTTCCTTTTTAAACTTAACATTTCCTTTTTAACGAAATGATTCATTTTAAATTAATATAAACACAAAACATTACAGTACAGTAGTAACAAAATTAATGCAGGAGTGTATGAAAATAAAAATATTTGCTATTCTATCTGTCTTACCTTCCCAAAAGCTGTCGATCCTCAACTGAGATGGGGTCTGGCAGGTTCACAGCTAGCGGCGGCTTCAACTGTTCCGAAGAACTATCGGGGTCTTCCAGGTTGATTGGCTTCGCTTCTTTCAGCAAACTGAAGGACAAAGTGAGTTCATTTATTTTATTCTTGATTGCACAGATAACTACTGGGTGAAGCTAAGGCAGAAATATAAAGGGTCAGGCAATATCGGGGACTCCGCGACTGTCTATGCATGTATTGATATTACTCCGTTCCTAGCTACGTTATGTTTTATTGTATAGCCTTTCTCGAGAAATCAGCTATCTAACCTTTTTTTTTTAAATCAGACCGCCTTTTGTATAATTTTACAAAAACAAATGCGTTTAATCGCGTATTTAGGGTGTTACAATAAAGGTCTTAAATTATAAATACATTTGAGTTTACCAATATCTGCTACATTTTAGTCAGCGAGCAAATATGTATCCATGGTATAAATTAAATTATAATTATGTCTCAAAAGGAAATCATCGCCACCGGTGTGAATATATTTTTAGCGAGTAAAATATTCATTAAGATTATATAAATAGCTCTCAAATAACTTCAAAAGTTTTTGATATATGTTATGTTATTATATTATATGTTATGTTTAATAATTTGATAATCGAATGATACTGTAAATTCTATTAAAGAATTCAACGTCCCACCGTTACAATACGCGTTCACTGTAAAGTCTATTTTGTCTTTGCTAGTCGAATAGTGTAAACTATATTTATAGAACTTTTAAAATAATGTCAGTGAATAAAATGAATGTACTATTTTATTACCTATTTCTCTGGCGACTATTGTGGCGAGGGTGCTGGTCAGGCTGCTTGAGCGACAGTTAGGTGAGTGCGTCAAACTCAATGATGCGCAGTTTGGGTTCAGACCCGGTCTCTCCACCGAAACTGCCATTCTGTGCCTCAAGCAGACTGTGCACTACTACGCTGCAAGGGAGACGCATTGTTTGTGGACCTGTCAAAAGCTTTCGACCTGGTTCAATATGAGGTCCTATGGAAAAAAACTAGCTAACCACGTCCAGTCCGTAACCAGTCCCTTTCGTACGAATACATATCTATATTGAAATATTGGTACTCACACCAGGAAAATTATGTTAAATGGTCTGGTGCACTTTCTGATATGAACAGGTTGGAGTGTGGTGTTAGGCAAGGTGGCGCTAGCTCGCCGACGCTATTCAGCATGTACATGAACGGGCTGATTGAGGAGCTCAGCAGTGTTGGAGTCGGCTGTTCTGTTGATGGTACTTCTGTCAACAACATTAGTTATGCCGACGACATGGTACTGCTGAGCCCATCAATCAGTGCCTTGAATAGTCTGATTGGCATTTTGAGAGTTATGCGCTGGCCCATGGTCTAAGGTAAAACTGCGCTAAAAGCGAGTTGCTTGTCTTTAAGGCCAAAACAAGACCTATAAAGCACCGTCAGTAAAACTGGATGGTAAACCTTTAAGATAGGTACAGAGCTTTAAATACCTTCGATACTGGGTGACTGAGTCATTAAAGGATGACTTAGATATAGATAGCGTAGGGCGCTGTGCGTTAGGGCGAATATGCTGTCCCGCAGATTCTCACGTTGCACTAAAGAAGTAAAGCGTACGCTTTTTACAGCATATTGTAACTCACTCTACACGTGTAGCCTGTGGACAAATTACACCCAACGAGCGTATAGCGCCCTGCGCACTCAATATAATAACGCATTCAGGGGACCTATGGGGCTGCCGCGTCACTGCAGTGCATCGGGGATGCTAGCCGCAGCCGTGGTAGACAGTCTCTCGGCTATCGTTAGGAAACGCATTGCGTACCTGGTGCGGCGGGTACGGGGCAGCTCGAACAGCCTCTTGATGGTGGTCGCAGCAAGGTTGGACACGGACAGTGTCATTATGCGACACTGGACCCAGTTTCAACTCGCCAAAGACACCAAAATTAATTATAATCCCTATTTACTAACATAGTTTTTAAGAGAAATTTTTACTTACACTTATGGACATGTTTCCGAAATAAATACATTTTTTATTTTGTGCTATTTAGTTGGAATAAATCTATTGGAGAAGAACCTGAAGGTTTATACTACGTGTTTATTATTCAAGCACTACACATGCGGTCATACTATCTAGTAAAGTAAAGTTAGCCTGTAACATCCCACTGCTGGGCAAAGGCCTTACCTCAACTATGAGGTAGTTCGAGCCATACTCCACTACGCGGGCTCAGTGCGGGTTGGTGGAGGGGTGTTTGCAAGGCAAGCGACTATCCCTGCTGTCAGATGTTATCAAGCCGCCCATAGGGCCTCTGAGTCGGCTTAACGACTAATATTAACCGATATTAGCCGGGACCAACGGCTAAACGTGCCTCAAACTCAACTCTCGAAGTTGTCGACGAGTACGTCTACCTGGGACAAGTGATCCAATTCGGTAGGTCCAACTTTGAGAAAGAGGTCAATCGACGAATCCAACTCGGCTGGGCAGCGTTCGGGAAACTGCGCAAGAGCGTCTTCTTGTCTCAATTACCTCAGTGTCTGAAGACGAATGTATTCAACCAGTGTGTGTTACCAGTGATGACATACGGATCCGAAACGTGGTCTCTAACTATGGGCCTCATAAAGAAACTCAAAGTTACACGACGAGCGATGGAGCGGGATATGCTCGGTGTTTCTCTACGAGATCGAATCAGAAACGAAGAGATACGTAGAAGAACCAAGGTAACGGACATAGCCTTGAGAATCAGTAAGCTTAAGTGGCAGTGGGCAGGGCACATAGCGCGAAGAATTAATGGCCGTTGGGGCAGGAAAGTTCTAGATTGGAGACCCTTCGACCAAAGACGCAGCGTAGGACGTCCACCAACAAGATAGACAGACGACCTTAAAAAGATCGCAGGATCAAACTGGATGCAGACCGCTAGTGATCGGTCGCTGTGGAAAGCCATGGGGGAGGCCTATATTCAGCAGTGGACGTCCTTTGGCTGATTATGATGATGATGATGAATTCTCAAACTAATGATATTATGAAACCAGGAAATTCCGTAATTTTACTTTAAATTATTTTTCTTCTGCAAGTAAGTCATCCCAGCTAAAGTGTTGGTATAAAAGTAATGCAAACATTCTTCTAAGTTTGCGGCAGCCATTTTTATCTATGGAGTTCTTGTTTTGCTTTTCGCTTCCTTCCCGCTTCCTTCCCGCGAGTGTTAAAAATCTTAAATTTCAAGTAAACAGTTGTATTTATATTGAATAAAAGTGTTTTCGGGGTTTGTTTATTTTGCATTGGAAACGGTAGTGAAATTGCAGTGTTACTTTGAGTGCCTTAAAAGTCATGTTGTGTGTGATGAGGTCTCAAAAGAAGATTCTGTTGTTTTGAAAGTTTTAACTGTACGCTGATGCCCCAACTAAAGGCAAGACCTTTGCTTGTGATAAGGAAGGCCAAAATCGTATAATAACCACTATGGGTATCAGTTAAATGGCATGTCATTAGAAAATCATCCATTTCCTTGATACTTGTGTGTGGTGTAAAATCATCGCAAACACAGCATGTATGCTTCCTTCATAAATTGCACAGAAAAAACCTAGGTAAGTTATTATTTGCTGGTATTACACCGTCATTTTCCCTAAAATTAAGTTTTATTAATAAATACTTTGATTTGATTTGTATTGTTTCATTATGAACCTCAAAAAATGATACACCAGTCATTAAAATAATTATTATTACCACCAAGATGAGTTTTCAGTAATTTGGAGCAATCACCTATTTAAAATTATGAAATTAAAGTTCCACAATTGAAGTTACTTGATTGGCCTAATTTTCACCCCACTACATTTGAAGCTCGATTACAGGAAATAATGGCCCCTTTACCTACCACTTTTTTGTACTTTTAGGAAAGCTTAGAGACTAGAAAAGTTTTTAAAATTTATTAGAATCTTTGCAACATTCTTGTTTTTTTTTTTCATTTGAATTTGAAAATTTAACTCTAGCTCGCAGAAACGTAATTTATTAACTTTGGATCAGAATTGTTACAACATGCAGCAATGTTAGGCAGTTAATTCTTATGCATGTGAAAGAACACTTCACGAGAATCAGGTTTAAAAAAAAGCATTAAAAAACCGATCAGTTTTTTTATGTAATTTTTTTATGTAAACACTAGCGAAATTTTCGATAAAAGCATAAAAAAAATCGTATCTCGAAAACTAAAAAAAATCGGGGAACATACATGGGGTATTTTTGGGTACCCCTAGGAGGGAGGAATTAAAAAAAAACTTGACGTCATTGGACGGACCACCCTGTATGTATGTCTCGAGAAAGTTACAATAAAATAAAATTCTAAACATATCTGATTATGGTTTAGAATGTTTTTTATTTAAAACACTCACAGTGTCATTTTTTATATTCATAAAGATGAAATAAGAAAGATTTTTTTCTTATTTTATTTTTATGAATATTCATTCTAAACCATTAGATAGCGAAGAGTCATCAATTTCCAAGTTGAATTTATTCTGTAAAGAATAACTACTTCGCACACTTGGTGCAATAACATCAGAAGTGCAAAAAAAATTGAAATCGAGATTTCAGTCACAAATGATTTAAAATAATGTTCTGTTCTTAAAATTAACCCTAGACGGCGCAAGTGTCGTTGTAATTTTGGCGCGTTTTTAAGAGCGCTAGCGCGAGAACGTCATAAATGGACAGTTGTGCGCGGCCCCCCGCATTAACTGTTTGTGTTCAGGTGCAACAACGACGGAAAGGTAATCATGACAAAAATATTTCTTAGTTGTAGGGAAATAATGACATAAGTGTTCAGTTTTTACATTGTTGTACTATTTACTTTAGCAAATATCTAATAGCTCTGTCATTTATTACATTTATGCCATTATTTACCCAGAATTTACACAAATAACCCATACAGATAATAAGATTTTAACGCAAGTGCGGGCGAGTAGTGCCTAATTGTGTGTGTTTGTGTCTAAACTGGGCTATTTTTCGATACTTATTTCATAACGCGTCAGTTTTTTCAGATTATAATTTCCGTGTATTATTTATTATTTAATGATTATTATTTACTATTGATGAACTTGTGATTCTTAAAATTATAATCTGTGAGTTAGTAACCATGATATTTCATTACCAAAAAAAACGTATAAAGTAGTTAAACATTTTGATAACTAAATACGAATTGTAGTTGCAATCATATTTACTGTTATAATAATTACAAAGAAGTTCACTATGCCCTTCACTAATTATACATTAAAGGGGTTCTCAAGGGTCATCACGAATCGTCTCGCACGTAGGTTTGATGACTTCCAGCCTTCCGAACAAACTGGATTCCGAAAAGGTTACAGTAACATAGACCACATCCATAATTCCATACGCTAAGGCAAATTATACAGAAGTCTGAGGAGTATAATATGCCTCTACGTTTAGCGTTTGTGGACTATGAGAAGGCCTATTATTCGATCGAAACTTGGGCGGTGCTTTGGTCTATAGACTAAACTAAAGGTATATAGAGGTGTTGAAGTGTCTTTATAACAACGCCACCATGTCGGTCGGAGTACAGGAACAGAAAACAAGGGCGATTCCATGGCAAAGAGGTGTAAGACAGGGAGACGTTATATCTCCAAAACTGTTTACAGCGGCATGGGAAGACGTCATGATCATCATCATCGATTTCAAGCTCCTGGAATGAGAAGGATTGGGTATCTGCGTCAATGGCGAATACATAACACCTCTCCGGTTTGCCGATGATATAGTCGCTGTGACAAAAACGCTGGATGATCTTGACACTATGCTCGAAGACATTAACCGAGTATCCCAACACGTTGGTCTTAAAATGAACATGGAAAAAACGAACATTATGTCAAGTTCCCGTGGTGTACCCACTCCAGTCCAGTCGACGAGTACGTCTACCTTGGACCAGTGATCCAATTACGTAGGTCCAACTTTGAGAAAGAGGTCAACCGACGAATTCAACTAGGCTGGGAAGCGTTAAGGAAACTGCGCAAGAGCGTCTTCTCGTCTCAACTACCTTAGTATCTGAAGACGAAAGTCTTCAACCAGCGTGTGTTACCAGTGATGACATACGGATCCGAAACGTGGTTTTTAACGATGGGCCTCAAAAAGAAGCTCAAAATCACACAACGAGCGATGGAGATGCCTATGCTCGGTGTTTCTCTACAAGATCGAATCAAAAATGAAGGGATACGTAGAAGAACTAAGGTAATGGACATATTCCTACGAATCAGTACGCTCAAGTGGCAGTGGGCAAGGCACATAGCGCAAAGAACTGATGGCCGTTGGGACAGATTCTAGGCTGGACGGTTCTAGATTGGAGACCTTTCGACCTAAAGCGCAGCGTGGGATGTTCACCGACAAGATGGCCGGACGATCTTGTTAAGATCGCATTATCACACTTGATGCAGACCGCTTGTGATCTGTTGCTGTGGAAAATCGTATGGGAGAAGCCTATGTTCAGCAGTGGATGTCCTTTGGCTGATAATGATGATGATGATGATTATAAAGAAAAAACCATAGAAGGGCGAGGTAAAAAGTAGTTAGCATGATAAAATTAAACAAAGATAGCCATTCCTATGACGTAGAAGAGATCGGTGATACGGGAGCTAAATAAGATTTAGTATTTTATATTTTAAAGTTTTCTTGCTAAGTTATATTCGACTTTTTTTTTCAGCGCTATCAACTGCTCCTTGTTCTGCCTCTCCTATAAGTATCGTAAAGTTTAACCCTTTAACGCGTAGATTTTTTTTTGTAACGTATGCAAATTTTTGGCATATTGTTAATAGGTCTATTAGTATCTCAAAACACGTGAAATTGACTACTTGTGTTTTGAGGTTTTGCCTGTAGGCCGTGGTTTCATATGTAACCATGACTGTTTAGGGAATAAGACAAGTGGTTTCATATGTGACTACAGACCGTTTAAAGAATAAGCTGAATATTTTGAAGTAAGTATGGATGTTTGCGATCTTAGTAAATAATTAAGTTAGTAAAACAAAGACACGTTTTAGTAATCAAAACCTAATATTTATTCTTCTTGCTGTAATATTACAGTATCATTATGTACAATCAACAAATAAATAGGTACGTAAATCCCTTATTTACCTATAATGTAAGTCACAATAATATTTTTTAATCAAAAAGTAATATAAAGAATCAATAATCATTATAAAATCTTACTGAATAATTATATACATAATAATAATAATAGTCCCCCTAGCCGATTTCGACTACGGTGGCCAGGCACAACGAATAACCGACTGCGCGGGACATATTATAGTGCACAAGTGTGTGCGCAAACACAGGTGCACTCTCTATTCCTTTCACTCTCATAGCCAGATGGGACAGCAATCTGACACGACCGTAGAGAGTTCAGGCGCAGGACCAACGGCTTTACGTGCTTTTCCGAGGCACGGGGGTAAAACACCGCCAACTTCCAAACTCCGGGCTACCCTAAGAATTTCTGAACAGAAAAACTCGGGTATATATTTTTGGCCCGACCTGGGAATCGAACCCGGAACCTCTGGCGCAGCCGTCGCTTAAAAGTGCGACCCTCCTACCGCTGCGCCACAGAGGCAGTAATTAATAATTAGTAATTATATACATATAACAATAGTAAATATTCCTGTTTCAGAAACAGTCTAGTCGAGTCTGAAGTCTTTTTCTGGCAGTTATTACAATTGAAGACCAATAAACACTCGTTATTCTAAAACATCAAGGCTCAGTTGTTATCTGTTATACAAGTTGCTCTGTTTCACAATTAATTCGAAGACTTGCTGTGTAAAGAACAAAAAATATATTTGCATCGGCAATGATACGTCCACTTCGGCATTTATTCCATAATAAGAATTATATTTTAAGTTTTTGTATTCTTGAGGTTGTCGGAATACTTTGCGAAAATTATAGGGATTGTTATCAACTGTATTCAGATGTCTACTTGTACCCTGTGCCCTGATTCCTCCTCTGGTGCGCACACCACGACCACGACGTACTGATGACGAGGCTGGAGATAGTGGTGCTGGAGAAATCGGAATAGGAGAATTACCTTGAAGTGGATTGATTTGAAACTCGACTTCTGGGTCATCATTTTCTTGTTTATCCAGAGGGATGCTCTCATCGTCCGATTTGTCAGCAACTGGTGTAGCTGGTTAAACAGCAGATCTTCTACATCCTGAGGATCTTACTCTTCCTAAGGATTTTCCACTGTTACTAACTTTGCTCCTTGAACTGATTTCTGAAACTATATAGGAATAGGACTATCATACTGCAAAGAAGCAGAAAGGGGGGCGTAGCAGGTGGTTCTTCTCGTGACAACGAGACAGAAGACGTAGAAGGCATGTTGTTAATCGATTCTTCCAGTTCTTGGGATCGGTGACGAGGTATTATATTACTCAGAGGAAGCAGATCCTCAGGGTCTGAGTCACCACCAATTTCATCATGGCTTCGAACTCGTCTGCATCCATCTCCTCCAAGTCGAGGATGTTTCTTCTACAATCAGAAAAAAACAATTACGGTACAAAAATTGAAAATATTAATTTTTATAACAAAATTATCTATGAGTCAATGCCTAACTTTTATAGCCAAACTCGCCTCTGAACGAATGCTCGACTTTTAGGGACAATAACATCTTTACCCAAATTATCCTAGCTTTTTTAGAGAAATTATCTTAAAAACCAATAAAAATACTTTACAAAACCAATTATCAGATGTTTAAAATAACGAAATAATAAGAGACCTGAAAACTTACCTAAAAGTGGCCGACACGTGCTCGTCATATTTAACACGTTGTAAAAAGTTTAAATGAACAATAGCATATTTAAAAATTGTCTCAATTTATTGGGAAAATACTAAATTAATGATAAACATACCTTTAATTGCGTTTCTGACACTTAATCCTTTTTAATTTTATTAAAAAGTCGGAGAACACTGTGCCCGTGCATTTCGGAGGCTCTAAATGAACGCAAGGCTCAAACGTAACCACATATGTTTGGCGCCATTGCGAATGACTTTTGCAAACTTCAGACTCGTGGCTCCATTAGAGCGTTACGCCCGTTCACGGACTATGACAAAAGCACATAAGAGCTATCCTATATGCAACAGTTTCAATAAAATCGACCTTATCGTCAAACACGTGATGTGGTTTCAGACGCCATACTAATTTTCTTATGCGCGTTAAAGGGTTAAGATATATTTTGTTACAAATGATATTGAATCTTCAAACATGCGTGAAGACCAAGCTCAGGTATCGCTTTCTGACTTGTCTGATTTGAATATATGTATACATAATAAGTTAGGTATTAGTAATAGTTCTTTTTTTTGCACATTAGGGGCTAAAAAATACAACTAGCAGCGAAAGCTCTACAAGCGTTTATGATTACTCTGGAATTGACGATGACAATCAATACTACTAATTGCGAAATAAATCCGTAAAGTATTTTCGGAATATAAAAAAATCTCCTTCATGTAAAATTCAAGTCATTTTATGATTTTTTTAATTGAAGTTTTTTAGTGCAATAAGAATATCATAATGTTTGATTTCTTAATTACTAAAATAGTAATGCAGGTGTATATTATTTTCTAAACAGTATTCTTTGTTAGGCATTTATGGCGTTATTGCACAATAAGGTCAATATATATTTTAACTTATTGTGCAACAATGTCATAAATGTAGGTATTCATATAAAAAATAAATATAAAATGCCTATTATATACTTTATTTTTAATTTTGAAGTTTTCCTAACTGTAAATTACAGGTTATAAGGAATAGATTTTTGATCAATGTATGAAAGGAATACCTCTACATTTCATATAATTAAACTTAAAACTTTTAAATCGATCTCCTGACAAAAACCTCAACTGTTAGATATGTCATTGTTACACCAGATGTGCGACTTGTCCCACTGTTGCATAAACAGACGGGTAGTTGGCGCTTAACGTCACGCGTAATGACGTATCCACAAGAGACCACAAATTTCGCAAGGTCGGACAGACAGCACGGTAGCTCAATTGGTAGAGCGTTTGGCCCGGTTAGCCAGTAAGTAGCTGGTTTAAGTCCCGCCCGTGCACAAATTTTTGGTTTCTTATTTTTATATTTATGAATACCTGATTATGGCTTCGACGAGGTTGGTCTGCATGTCGCTGTCCATCTGCCAGGCGTGCGGCAGCCGAGTGTGGACGACGTGGTCCCCGCCGCGGCGGCTGTTGTGCCGGTTGCCGTGACATTGCTGGCAGTATCTGCAAAGTAGAGTTCAATTTTAAATTTTTCAACACACTTGCTCAAAATGACGTTTTTTTTTCCACCGATTTTTAGCTCATAATCCTATAAATTAAACACGCGTGCTTTTTCAGTATATTATTGCACTAGTGCCTTTAGTTTATTGACCCGACCAATTTAGATTTGTAGCCTAGTACCAAGTCGTAAGTAAGAAGAAAAAACGATATAATTTAGTCGGGTTGTAACTTTTATTTTTAGCAACAAACAGTATTTATGCGAAGAATCAGAATCTACATATTTATTTCAATAAATGGTAAATCCAGCTTTATTACTAAAAAATAACTCAAATTCATTTAAAAAATTCTGTAATTTGTGTTTTAAACACGAGTTATTACATTTTTATTCTTGGCTGTTGGCCGATCTAGTTCGCGCCATAGCCTTGCGCGCGCATCGTTATCGCGGCAAGAAAAAAAAACAACGCGCCATTTTTCGTTAATGACTGGAGTCTTGTTTGGCATACTTACTTTACTCTTTGAGTCTTGTCTTTTCCTCGCAAGTGTGTTGAAAAATGTCGTATGAAACACGTGTGCCTGTGCCCATAATATACGCGGCTTTCTTATGGCGCACGCAATATCGCCTTGTATGTAATGATCAACTAAGCACACTTGTATCATAATGTATTAAAAAAATTAGCGTCGTGGTATGCGTTCTGCTGCTGCCACGACCAATGCTGAGCGGGTGCCTTTTTCGGCCTGAGTAGCTTAAAATATACATATTTTTAATGTTATTAATTTTTGGTCGAATAAATACATTTTGTTGTCGAGTGGCTAGCACGCTGGTTTCAAGCGTCGTCATCTCGTGAGGTTCCGGGTTCGATTCCCGGTCGGGTCAATGTAGAAAACGATCTTTTCTATATTCTCGGGTCTGGGCGTTGTGGTACCACCGTTGTGTCTGATTTCCATAATACAAATGCATTGGCTACTTACTTTGGGATCGGAGCAATGTATGTAATGTTGTCAAATTTTTTTAGAATATTTTTAAGACTCAGTGTCATATTTTATATTCATAAAGATTAAATAAGAAACCAAAAATTAGCGCACGGGCGGGACTCGAATCGGCAACTTTCTGGCTAACCGGGCCAAACGCTCTACCAATTGAGCTACCGTGCTGTCGGTCGGACCTTGCGAAATTTGTGGTCTCTTATGGATATAGTATCATTACGCGTAACGTTAAGCGCCATCTACCCGTCTGATTATGCAACAGCGGGAACAGAACAACAGAATTCTACCCGTCTGATTATGCAACAGTGGGAACAGAACAACAGAATTCTACCCGTCTGATTATGCAACAGTGGGAACAGAACAACAGAATTCTATCCGTATGATTATGCAACAGTGGAAACAGAACAACAGAATTCTACCCGTGGAACAGAACAACAGAATTCTACCCGTCTGATTATGCAACAGTGGAAACAGAACAACAGAATTCTACCCGTCTGATTATGCAACAGTGGGAACAGAACAACAGAATTCTACCCGTCTGATTATGCAACAGTGGGAACAGAACAACAGAATTCTACCCGTCTGATTATGCAACAGTGGAAACAGAACAACAGAATTGTACCCGTCTGATTATGAACAGAACAACAGAATTCTACCCGTCTGATTATGCAACAGTGGGAACAGAACAACAGAATTCTACCCGTCTGATTATGCAACAGTGGAAACAGAACAACAGAATTGTACCCGTCTGATTATGAACAGAACAACAGAATTCTACCCGTCTGATTATGCAACAGTGGGAACAGAACAACAGAATTCTACCCGTCTGATTATGCAACAGTGGGAACAGAACAACAGAATTCTACCCGTCTGATTATGCAACAGTGGAAACAGAACAACAGAATTGTACCCATCTGATTATGAACAGAACAACAGAATTCTACCCGTCTGATTATGCAACAGTGGGAACAGAACAACAGAATTCTACCCGTCTGATTATGCTACAGTGGGAACAGAACAACAGAATAACTATTTGGCCCACTTGGCGTCACGCATAATGACGTATCCATAAGAGACCAGAAATTTCGCGCGGTCGGACCGACTGCACGGCAGCTTAATAGAAAGAGCGTCAGCCCGGCGAGCCAAAGGTTGCAGGTTCATGTGCCGCCTGTGCGCGATTGTTGGTGTCTTATTTCATCTCATAAGTATACACAGATAACTATGTTATTTAAAAAACTGACTGCAAAAAAATATATATTGGACACCAATCACATATATTGCTCTGATCCCAAAGTGAGTAGCCAATGCATTTGTGTTATAGAAATCAGTCACAACGGTGGTACCACAACACCCAGACCCGAGACAATATAGAAAATATCGTTTTCTACATTGACCCGACCGGGAATCGAACCCGGAACCTCATGAGATGGCGACGCTTGAAACCAGCGTGCCAGCCACTCCACCACGGAGGTCGTCAAAAACTTAATGTTAGAATTTAGAATACATTTTGAAGGATTTTTCAGCGTGTGTTCAACTAACTTATCCGTCTTTTTAAATCAGATTTATCTATGACATTCAAGACAGCCAAGACAGCGCATCGAGCGCATGGCGTGAACGAATTTATTTTCACATGAAATTTTAGCCCAAGAAATACAGGATGTTGTTTTGGTCAGCGACGAGCGACTCAGGGGTGGTTGTGCAAACGATACTGATGCCAAAAAATATATTTAAAAAATATGTTGTTTAAAATGGGGAAAAAAACTGACTAAATCATTTTTTAATGCGATACAGCGATCGAGTCAAAACTACCAACACCAGGTGCCTCTTCGTAGCTCACTAGCTACGGCGTAGATACGCGCTAGCAACACGTGAGGGTGCAGATCTCCATTCGTTTCGTAATTTTTAAGAATATTGTGAAGAGGGTTTCTTTTTTAAAACTTGGATATAATTTAAAGATATTTTTTTTAGAATAAGTTTAACTCATAATAATCACCTCTGATTTGGATGTCACTGACCAAAATGACACCCTGTATAAATATGTAAAGAAAAATTACTCCGATATACAAACCTTATAGGATGATTTCCGTTATAACTCGCACACTCGTTCGAGAAACAGATGGAATATGCCGCCTTGTCAGTTGACCGGCAATTCTGTTAACAAATACCAGTTAATATTAACTTGGCATAGTGATAAAGATAAAAACGATTTTAACTGTGAAAGTAATTTACAGAGATGTGCCGTACTCGGCGAGTTATTTGATACTCGTACTCGGCCGAGTAACTCGGCTTTAATGCCAAGTATTCTCGGTTCAGTTAAAACAATATATTTGCGTAGATGTCACCTAAACAACAGAGAGATGCTTGCTTGCTTGCTCTTAGAAACATTTGTACTAAACATGCTAGTTCTGGATACCTTGTTTGGTGCCCTGCTCAACACTCGAAAGGACTCTTGTCTTTTGTCAGCTTATTCTGAAGTAATAGAGCTTTTGGGATTATAGGACACACCCGAAACAGGAATCTGATTTTAAACCGAGTTACTCGGCCGAGTACTCGGTTGGAAAGAAAATGAACCGAGTAAAACTCGGCACTCGTTACTCGGCAAATGTGCTGCTCGGCGCATCTTTAGTAATTTAGTTACCTTGTTTTCGCAGACCATTGAAACCTGCTGTTGTGGGTGTAGGATGTCAAAGAATCTTTGATTTGGATGTTCTCTGTAAGTAAAACAATTTAAAGTCAGAACTGCTCTGTCAAGTTTAGTCAGAGGTCCACACACTACCAATGGCGCTATAGTCGCCGTGTTATGAAGTAATTCATAATGTCTAGCTTACTTGCATTTACCTTTAAAGCGGTAGTATATTTTATATGTTAAAGTCCATAAAGTCAGTTTTTCTTAGCTAGCTTTCATAACTTTTTCAATAATATCAGTGAACAAAACTAATTCACTAAATAATTAAAAAAGATATGTGTTTAACGATGAATTGCCTACTTAGGATTTGAGTTTTGTGTTTATCTTATTTTAAAATAAATCATTTCGTTAAAAAGGAATGTCGAGATTGTTTACAATATTCGACTAGCAAAGAAAAAACGTATTAAGTATACAACATATTGTCACGGTTATATCATCATTTCAATGAAATTCGTTATAACTATTTTCAATACAACTACGGTCGGAAGACCTACTGTTTAATATGACTGAAATTGTTTTACATATTTTTGTTTCTAATGGACGAGATCCATAAAGGACAACGTTTAGTCAAAATTAAGCAAATTAAACAGTAGTTGAGACATCCAATAAGCAATATGAACATGTGGGAATCGACCGAATATGAACATATGGGAATCGACCGTAGTTATTTTAAAAATAGAACATTATAAGTTGAGTTGAAATGATACGTAACCAGAAAAACGGACTTTAGCGACTTCACGTTTCTTCGCGACAAGCTCATCAATGTGCAGTGGATTGCTATAACATTTTTGTAGGCGCAAGGACATTATTTTTTATACTCATCAGCGGTAGATCACTCTATCTTCTTCTATCTTCGTCTAGTCTAAATCACATGATTGCATTTAGTAATGCGACCCAAGGAGTAAACTGCGTTCTATTAGATAATTTGTGTTTAGTAAAGCGCACTTAGATTGCCATTTTATTGCATAAAAAAGGCAATCTATTTAGATATCGACTTTTCGATTTCACAAGTTTTTTTTTGGCTGACCATAATATAAAACCAGTTATTCAATTATCAATGTTCTTGGATTATCCTACTTATATTTTACCTGTGTATCTCATTAGCGCACTCTATACACAAGTACAGCGGCGGAGGGCTGTCCGAGGCGAAGGTGACGCTGATGCAGTGGTCGTAGCAAACCTTGGCAGCCTCGGCCGACCCCGCGTTGGGACACATGTCTCGCTGGCAGAGGAAGGGGACGAGATCGTCTGGAAGATAACACTGATATTGTTGCAGTTTTTGACCATCCAGACCTTTTTCGAACATCGCCAAAGAAGCACTAAACAACTAGCAATACAAAAAAAAAAACACATTTCGTGTGACGTATTTGAAGGATAAAGATTACAGAAAATTACTTAGTCATCATACCATGTATTTGCGGTAAATAGTAAATTGTTATACAATTTACTATTTGGCGCTCGAAAGGAGTGAGAGCGCCAATAGTTCGAGAGTGAAATGGGTGCTTTCAACCGAGTTCAGCATACTATTTTTCATTTCGACTGTGAGGAAAACGTGTATTAATATATCAATTTAATTACTTATTATCAATGAGCATTCTCTGAGTTCATGTGGCATCAATTCAAGAGTGTCTTAATTGGCTATTAAACACAACTACGTTTACCAATGAGCTTTCTGGTAGTGTTTGTGGTTACCTTAGATTATTAATTATTTTCGCTTGATATGATACCCATTGCTATGTCAATTAACTTTAGACTTTATCAGCATAGACTTATGGTGCAAAACTCACTTGAAAACTTGCACAGCAGCCCTTTCCTGTCAAACAGCTTGGCGTCAAACGGAGGCCAGTAATAGAACAGTAGTTTGGCGGCCGACAATCGAGCGCCCCACGTGCCGTAGGCAATGACGCACAGTATGTCTTTGACGACTGTTTGTTTCATGGACATGAGGCATTCCAGAAGTTGGCAGTGGTGGGCTGCAAAATAGAAATAACTAATTAACTAAGTCCATCTATGGTCAAGCATTTTTTTTTGATAACATCGATAAACAGACTGGACTGACTGGAATAATAAATATAATAATAATAAATATTCTTTATTGCACAAATAAGGACACAAGAAACAATAAAATTACAGACAAATAATTTGTACAACATTGGCGGTCTTATCGCTGGAAGCGATCTCTTCCAGACAACCATTGGGTAGAGAAAACAACGTTAATTTGTGGGGTAGAAAGCGGTGTGCAAAAATATAGATATTTTAATATTACACTTTAATGACATACACATCATAAAAATATAATATAATAAACACATAAAAAATACACGTTATATTACAAATACAATAAAACAAATTAATAAATACATATAATATACGTAAGTACATATACTAGATCCATTATAGAAAATTCCGTCAGTTTTTTTAAAGCGAAAGGAAGTGCGCTTTTACCCTAGCTTTAAACACTGGAAGGGACTGAGTTTGTCGGATACGCAGTGGAAGAGAATTCCACAGTCGAACGGACTGAACAGTAAACGACTGTGAGTAGCATTGGGAGGAGAAAGGGGGAAAGGAAAGGTGTAGTCGACGGCAAGAACGCATGGTAACCTGGTCGTTGGCGGATTGCAGAAAGTGAAAACGTTCCTTGAGATAGGGGGGAAATTGTGGAATTAAAAGAACATTGTACAACAGAGAAAGGATGTGAAGATTACGTCGCAAGCGTATAGGAATAGCAGACGTTGGTGAGAAGACAGCAAAGCTGAAGTGGGAGTGGGCGGGGCAAGTGTGCAGAATGCATCCAGATAGATGGGGCCAAGTTGTCACGCGATGGCTACCGACGAAGAGGTAGACCTAAAAAGAGGTGGTGTGACGACTTGACCAGCTTTGCGGGAGATTGGGTGTCAATGGCTGCTGACAGAGACCAATGGAAGGAGTTTAGGGAGACTTTTGCTCAGCAGTGGGATGAAATAGGTAAATAAAATAAAATAAAATAACATCGATAAAGGTCTAGGCCTACTACACCGTACCATACCACACAACAGTGCTAAGAGCGTATCAGAACAAAAAGCAACACTATTCGCAATACTTTGTCCACTAAACGGATCTACAGCGTTTTGTCTCACCGTTATATAGAACGAGAGCCAGAGCGTATTTTGTCGGTGCTGACACACGACGGTGGTGATCGGTAACCGAACGGTCTAAAAACCAGTGTCATGTTTGCAATGCAAATAATATTTTTTTTGTCTGTCCCGTTCCTAGCACTGTCAGAGTATGCTACAGTGTAGTAGGTAGCTTTAAAAGCCTTTAAACTAGAATCCAAACCTAATACAAATGTGTGAAAGGTACCTGAAGTAAATTCAGTCAGAATATCAATGCTTGACACACAAATACTTAGTGTTTTTATTTAGTAAATCATTGAAGATTTAGCATATAAGTTTATATATGAAACGGCGCAATGTATACCTGGGTTGCTTGAATGTTGGAATACCATCATCACAATAGCTGCAACAGACTGTGATGCTTGGCTTTCCTCTTCTAAGCCCGAATACCGCCGTGCTGCGAACACATATCAGGTATTCATCATGATTCAAATTTTTGCACGATAAAAGTTCGTGTTCTAGCAATGTCATTAGTCGTCACAAAAAAGAAAAATATTGAGGCAGTCAGTCTAATTGAAACATTCGAGCATACAGGAAGCTGTCATCACTAAAGTATGTTTTTTTTGCTTGTCGAATATGGTAAGCAATCTAGACATTCCTTTTTACCGAAATGATTCATTTTAAAATAAGATATACACAACTCACAACCTACATAAGTAATTCATTGTAGAACACAGATATTTTTAAATAAAATAGGTAATTAATTTTATTCACTAATATTTTTTTTAAAGTTATGAAAAGATTGTTTACACTATTCGACTAACAAAGAAAAACGGACCATACACAGTATAACACAAAGTCGCCTTTCGCTCTCTGTATGTTCTTATGTTTGCTTTAATCTTTAATACCACGCAACGGATTTTGAAACACATAGAACGATTCAAGAGGTTTTTATTTTTATGTATAATACATGCATGCTATAATAATTAATATAATAACATAATTAATATAATAACACTGATAATTAATATAATAACATAATTAATATAATAATTAATATAATAATTAATATAATAACACTGATAATTTTAGAGGTTTTTAGGTGAATTGGGAAATAAAAACTTTTTTGCTCTTACATTGCAAACGCTGCCTGAACCCCTTCGAGATGGATCAAACATTGCACCCGTGCGAAGCCGGGGCAGGTCGCAAATTATGCCTAATTGCTAAAGGATCCAATCTAAAACGGTATTTAGATACGACTAACAACTTCATACTTACTGATAGTAAAAGGCAGTATGTAATAGCACAGCAGGTGCAGTATCTGCTGATGCAGCGTCACAGGGAAGACAGCCACGCAGTATGCAACCAAGTACGGAAGGTTGTCGATCATATCGTACTCCAGAAAGGGGAGCAGGCAGCCCAGGCACTGGAGAACTGCTTGGCCGAATGCTGTAGATAAAAAAAGGTGAAATAATACTAACTAAAGCTTCTGATAATCATAAAGCCTTCAAAGTACGAATACAAATCTCTTGGGCAAACTCGCTTCACCATAGACCACGTCTAAGCTCATCTGGATAAGATAATAACGTGACGCATGTAATGATGTATTCAAAATTTTCCACTTAAGCTATTAGCTATTAATTTATCTTCCCATTCTTCTGACCATAGCATTATAACAAATCGGTTGAACCGCTCAGCATGTTCAAGTTTTGTACTAGCTATATACTTACACGTCATCGAGCAAAGCAGTTCAAAGGACGGTTCTGGTCTATTATATTGCATTACAATATTAATCAATCAATAATCTACAATTATATTACTGTACTAGCGGTCCCCCGCGACTTCGTCCGCGCGTTTTGAGTTTGCTCCCTCCCCTCCCGTCGCAGCGTCATGTTTTATATCCTAAAGCCTTTCCCGATAAATAAGCTATCCAACACAGAAATATTTTTTCAAATCGGTCCAGCAGTTTCTGAGGTAAGCGCGTTCAAACAAACAAACTCTTCAGCTTTATAACCACTGACACGTCCGACTCGCACGATCAATCTCGCGGATAACGTCCATACACTGCAAGTGACGGCGCGCGCTTCTGTAACCTCAATCCTTCGTCAATAAATGCTTAATAGTAGCTAAACCTTTGCAGCTGTAAGCACAAAAAAAAATGTACGGATAGGTTTGACTATACAGAATAATAATTTATGTCTTAAAAAACCCATGAATTCGAATTTCATTAAAAATTTAAAGGGTAAATCATGCAGAAACGAAAAAAATCACCCAAACTTTTTTTAAATGTGATAATTACTACACTTATAAGTCATATTTAAAAAATCTGAAACCACAGTAGAATAGAAGGTGTTATACACTTTAAAATGATGCTATGATGTTTCAATTTACAACATTAAACGTGAGCAAAATCAGCATAATGAAAATGCCTTCACTGCAATGTTTTCACGCGCCGTTCATTCAACGCGACGAGTTAATTTGCAGCAAGATGGCTGCCAAATTAGGCTGTCTGCGCACGGAGGCCTTAGTGCGAGTGAAGCTAAAATTTTTTACGTGTTCACGATCGAAACGTAAATGTAAATTTGTATGGAGTTTGAGGTGGCGCGGTCTGGTGATATACTACTGGAACTAAATTTTCACGTAAAAAAAGTCGCACTTAGGCCTCGAAGTTAATTTATACGTAATAAAAATAGCCAGTGTATAGCGTTTTACTGTCTCACTGTCAACTGAGATACGCATTAGGGGGGCAGATCACCTTCATGCAAATATGTTTGTTTATAAATAGCGTTAGATGATGATAACTAATTAAAAATGAAAAACAAAAAAATAATAAGACGAGCAGTAAAACACAATACATTTGAAAAAAAAACACGGCAACTTATTCCATACAGCATTAATAACACGCCACCAATAAATAATAAATGTGCTTAAATCACACATTTTGCCCGTTTGTACAGACCCTTAGACAGATGAATCAAAGTACGTCCATGGATACTAAACCGTCCAAGGGAAATAACCTGTGAATTGTGTAAAGTTTTTTGTGAATCTCGCCTTATTTCTATATATTTCTTTCAAAAAAGTACTTAAATATATGTATTATTATAACTAATATGAAAGTAAAGGCAATGGGTTTACTAAATGGAAGCATATTTAAAATAAAACTCAAAGAACGCGGCCATTGTATTGATACGGTTAACACAATCACTTTTCAAGTTAACTTTAGTTGAGTATTTTCCATATAATCTGTGTTTTGAATAGTGTGTGGGAAAGGCCTATTCTTAAATTTTGTTTTCGCATATAACACTTAAAAATTAACTAATGAAATACGGTACAGTTACGACATAATTCCGAGTAACGACGAAACACTTCAACACAAAAAGTTGCACTAAGGAAAAAAAAATATCTGTAACAAATTTTAAGCATTAAGTACGCCATCTGTATTTTTTTAGTTTATCTAACATGTCAGCTTGCTTTAAACACTTTCAAAAGTTGGGAACAATCTGTATAGATGGCGATATTTAAACTTTTGTGCACGCACCCATGAAACACTCTGTGTGGATACCAAACTATCCACGGACGTAAGTAAGTATATTTTTTTTGGATACTAATCTATCCACGGACGTGTCAGTGGATAATATATTAGTGCAAGCGCACGTTGTACTTAAGCTGCAAACATTATTTTGGTGCGGAGTTATGTTAAAACTGTGATAGCTCCTAAGATATTTATTGAAATCAAATGATATAAAGGGCAACTTGGTTCTAAATGAAATGCTCGTGATGACGAATGTATTTATTTTGATAAGAATAAATACCTGTGTGTATAATACACCTCTAAAAATAATGCATTATTTTTTTTTACAAATTTATTAACATAAAAAAGGTTGTAGTAAGTCAACCATAAAAGATAGACGTATGCTGTCGCGGACTTTATTATAGAACTCTTAATGTTGAACAATCCTGTCATACATGATTTTTGTGTAACTTTAGCGGTTTCCGCAGCGTATGCAGCGGAAGCTCTCAAAAGGAATATCTTTCTCCCGTTTTCGCAACATTTTTCATTTCTGCTGTGGTCTTATGAGTCATATCTTTATGTTATATAGCCTAAAGCCTTCCTCGATAAATGGACTATCCAACGTAAAAATATTTTTTCAAATCGGGCCAGTAGTTTTTGAGATTAGCGCGTTCAAACAAACAAACAAACAAACTCTTCAGCTTTATTATATTAGTATAGATTCTATTGTAGTTGTAATGTAATTGAAGTAAACTTGTGACTGAAATCGTAACATTGTGACTAGGACATTGTGATGATAATATTATAATAATTCTTACACGGCTATGATACGATATTTCATGGTAGAATGTTTGAGCCTATCTTCCGCTTCATCATAGTCAAAGTTGATACAAGACCTTTTTAACAAATCCAAACACAGCTATGATACGATGTTCCATCATGATGTTGTAGTTAACAATTTAATATATCAGTTTATAAAGTATTTGCATGCTTTTTCTGATATCTGAAAAAGCTGAACCACAATAACTATAATACCTTCTAAAATGAACCTATTTCCAATGCAAATAAATATTCATTTCATTTCATTTCTACGAACTCATAGTAAGGGAGCAGATCCGATAATGAGCAACTTCTTATATTTTTTCAAGACACAGTGATTACAAGACTCACCTTGTATCCCATACTGCAAATGCGGTGCAGCATCCACCAGCTGCGAGATGGCGTTGAAAAGCCCCTTGTAATCCAAATTAGGGTAGAGAGACATCCTGTCCGCGTCGTTGTCGGCATCCCGAAGCATTTCCAAAGGGGAGCGGGGGACATCTTTGAGGACGCCTGGCAAGTAATAAATAAATAAATATCCTTTGGACATTCCCACACATCGCCATCTAGTCCCAAAGTAAGCTACTCAAAGCTTGTGTTATGGGTGCCAGACAACGGATAAAATACTTAAATACTTTTTGTTTGTAAATAAATACATGATATACATAGAAAACACCCAGACCAATACAAACAGACATGTTCATGCACACAAATGTTTGTATTGTGCGGGGATCGAACCCGCAACCCGCTGCGTAGTAGGCGATTTCTCGACCACTACACCAGACGGGTCGTAAGGTGACAATCTACATACGATGCAAGCTGTATCGTTACCATGAGTTTACGTCGGTGTTACTCGCTAGCGACGACGTAATAAAAGTATCTATATGGAAAATTGCACAGCGCCTCTAGCGGTCACTGACAGAACTAAAATTTTCCATCCAAAAAGTGACGTCGTCGCTAGCAAGTAAACTCATGGTAACGGTACTGGAGTCAGTAACACGCACGGCGTAGTACCTACTGCCTCGGCTTATAAATAGTTTACCACCTGAGTTAGTGAATAGTATCACGGCCAAAAATATAAAACATAAGCTTAAAGATTACTTTTTAAGCACTATCGAGAGTTAATTAAATAAGTAACTTAATAGTTATTGTCAATAATTGTATTCTGCAAACTTTTTAGCTTTATTTCAAACCTAAGTGGTTTTTTAAAGCTATATTTGTTAAATTTGTAAATTGGTATTTTTTTCCTGGTAAATAAAAAAAAGCAAAAGTAGAAAGAAGAATAAGATCATCATCATCCACTTAAGGACGTCCACTGATAAACAGTGGCCTACGAATTTCCACAGAGGCCGGTTGCGATCGGTTGCGAGCGGTCAACAGCCAGTGCGATCCTGCAATCTTCACAAGCCGTCTGTCTATCATTTTGGTGGACGTCAAGAAAGAGATACATAAACGAAATGGTAAAAATAGGTACATAATTACTGTCAACAGGATTCTGGCAACCGAAACAGCAGTTTTATACATCAAGCGTCTGTTATAATGACTCGTGGCAACGGCTTCGCTTCCAATAAGGTGGCATGAGGCACGCAACGCACGGATTGGTAAAGATCGACCAGACCTTGCTCTCAGATGTTATCATGCCGATAAGGTTTCTGACTCGGCTAACTACTGATATTAACCAATATTAGCTGAAACTAACGGCCTAACGTGCGTTCCTAAGCACAGAGATGCTTGTAATATACGCGACTTAAATCAGACCAAAATGGTGACTCATCCCAACACAACCGCGCCGTAAGTTCGCCGACTTCAGTAATCACTACCAAAACGCTTTTAGAACTGCGCTACGAGCTCACATTACCTACTAGCGGACCCACGCGAATTCGAAATAAGCTATCAAACAAACAAACACTTAAGCTTCATTATATTAGTATAGATTTATAAATCAACCAATGTTCTTGACTGCCCCCCCCCCCCCCCAAACTTCTCCACCCGACCCTGATGTTGGTTAGTTTTTAGCCGGTCCTCGTGGTATTTGTCTAGATCGTCGCACCATCTTAAGTCGGCCAGTTCTAGTGTTAATTTTAGGAATTACATATGACTGAGAAGACCGTAGTACTTACTGAGCAGCGTCTGCGAGAAGTACTTGACGGTGTTGGCGATGTCAATGCCCGATGGCAGCGGCTGGATGTTGTGCATCAGCCGCAGCTGGCAGTCATACAGGCTGCGGATCTTCGCCGTGACTGGTGATCAAGCAGAACTTGTACTCTCTGAGAGAGCCATCCTTCTCACTCATACGGTAATATGGTATGAGCGGAAGGGATGGCTGGATCCAAAAATACAGAGAAGGCCTCAAGGCATTTTTTTAATACTCTCAAAGTATAATTAGTAAAAAGTGTATAAAGAAAAGTAAAATTAGTAAAAAAATAGTAATCTGTGAAAACGTACAATTGATAAACGAAAGTAATATATCAGTAAGATGTTAACAGACATCGTAAGTAAAACTAAATAAGAAGTCTAACATATTTTATAAATATTATATTAGGTACAGAAATAAATAAAAACATAGAATTTCAATCAGGACATCTAACAGTAACAGTCTTGCTCTTCATGACGTTGTGTGATGATGCAGGTCGGGGTAAGAAGGTACTATGTGGCGCTAGGGAACATGGATTTTCACTAAAGCTAAGCGCGAACTAAACCGATCGCGTCGTATTTTTTACAAAACGAGCAACATCATCTAATTCTGGTCGGATAGCGCACACCCGAAAGTCTCTGTAGAGTAATTTACAAATAGGGCTCAAAAAAAACTCTTTATCGTTGTAGAAAACCCATGTAACTCCTTAAACATAATGCCACCCACACAACTTGAGTAACATAGTTCTAGAGGCCCCACTCTGTTAGCTATCTATATTTTCGGCTCAAGAACGTCTTCCTTACATTGAGCTGTGATGTGCGCAAAGGTAAGTAAGCAAGACGGAAGAGACGAAGTAGCAGATAACGACTTTGACCGCTTTCATGTAAAAAACTTGTTACGGACTGGCGTCGGAAAGTCCTGAATGTCCCCGGAAGATGACTCTCACTTTTGAAAGGACAAAGCTTAATTTTGTCTTAGCAGCTTTCATGATGGAGCTTGTATTCTGCAGATCAGTATAACAGCGCGGTGAAGCCGAATTCAGCCAGCATCAACTTTGAAGGTTTTATACGTAGCACTCATCATCACTGACAGCCTGAGGACGTCCACTGCTGAACGTAAGCCTCGCCCAAGGTTGTCCATTAACAATAGCATTCACAATTTTATGTCTGAGCGGCCGAAAGATAGACATTGGCATGGATACTAAGAGTAAGACATGGAGTTCGATTCCCCCTTTAACTAGTCTAACTTTACCAAGTACAGGTTTTTCACATGAACACGGCTTCACAGAGTGTGGTCTCGAATATCTAACTAAGAAGCATTAGCAAATAGAATACAGCCTATTCCTGAAAGAAAGGTGAGCCACATTGCTGAGACGAGCACAAACACAGAACGTGTCGTGCTGACGCTACACACCACAGAAGTATAGACAGCAACACATATTTTAGCACCAAGTCACAAGATGCAGGAAGAAGGAGTAGGTAACAATTGGCAGTCAATTTATATTTTTAATATTAAGAATTTCTAATAGAGAAATGGCGTAAAGTCTAAATTTTCACAATATCTGATCCTACAACAAAATAGTATTTTTAAGTTATGAAGAAAGCATATCATTTTCATAAAGTTAAAGAAATGTTTTCTACATTTCATTAACTTTATGTAAATGATAGAATGAATGATACATATAGTAAAAGATGGGATTATAGGAATGTGCACCCATATGACTAAAATGACTAAAAATCTGAATAGGGTAATTTTAATGGAAGATTTCAGTGTCAATTTGATATAGAAATGAAAGTCATCTTAATAAAGTAGGAAATATTGATCTTTTTGATTAAATGACGCCAATAATATTTTGTGACAAGGTGCTTGCCAAGAGCAAGAGTTGTTGATTTAGGACAAAAGGGCCATAACATCTCAACATTAACGGACCAACGTGCAGCCTCAGAACATCTGATAATAACAGTACAAGGGACACCAAACAGCAATAGGACGATACAACATGAGTGCTCTGTATTGAACTAAATAAGTATTTATTGACTTGTGATAAAGCAACATTTGTATTTGATATATATAATTTTTGTTCTCTTGATCTTGCTATGTCTTTCGACCAGAAGCAGATGCAAGTCAGTGTTTCTGAATGAAAGTAGACAATACCAATATGGGTTGACGTTCAATACCTTGTTATGTCACAAAGTTATCAAAAGCAACCTAATGTTAATCCAAATAGAATTAAAAAAATAAGGTTTTGCAACCATGTCCTAAATGTATCACAAGTAACTGCTATTTTTTAATCCTCTAATATGTTGTCAAAAAGGTAATTCTTTAGTAGTTACCTTTTAATAAGAAAAAAAACAATAAACAAAAATCCAAAATTCAGCTTTATCACTAACAAATAGACACCATTTTTGTTCAAATGGCACTCAATAAAGGACCTAGACAACTACACAAGAGACCTAAAACATGGGGAATGCAGTGTAGGGCCTATAAAGGGTTGCCATCTACAGAACTCTAGACTAGTTATTAAGCTATAGGGAAGTTTTGATACATTTCATAATCAAATCATACACTAAATAATTATTTATGATATTAGGATATAACTAGTTTTTAGATTAAATAGTAATAATATAATAGCTAGTTAATCTAGTACTTTTTATAATTTCTAAAAAGAAGTCTAATGCAGAAATATCTACAAATTAATGTTATGTAACAAGTCAAAAGTCATATATTTATAAGAATTTGAACAAGGCAGTTGTCCCAATTTTCATCCTGTTATATCACACAGTACATTATTTTAAGTAATGTGTCAAAAACAAGACTCGGAAGATTTAGAAAAAATATAAATTTAACTTTTCAGTTTGTCACTGATGTGTATGAAAGAAAAGGTTGTTGCATGTATTGATTCATAAACAATCTTCCACTTCAATTAAATCAGTGACCAGATGGCAACCCCAATGGAACGAGAGTAAGCGGTCGTGCCACGGGTCCGACATCCACACCGGGTGCAACAACTAAGGAACGCCCGACCGACCGAGCTCACCTTTCTGACTGAGTGGCTCCAACACATACTGCATGTTATCGGCCTGCGGGGGCAGCATTAGGACAAAAAGCAAAAAGCTTTGACTACGCAATGAGGGCCCCCTGTTCAGACGCCTCTGAAAAATCAAACTTATTAATATGCATGCAAGCTTTAAGACCGAATCTGAACGAGTTTATACTTTAATTTAATGATAATTGTATAATTATTAAATTTTTATTTTAGTTAAATTCATAAATTGTAAAAAAAATCTTGGTCAATTCATTAAGTGAACAAAACATTTTTAATATTTGTTTTTAATTGATCTCTTGTATTTCAGAAATCAAACTATAGTTTACACAACATAAGCAATTTTAAGCATATGAAAATCTTTCTTAAGTTAAAGAAATAATATGACAAAATCTATCCGGTAGCAATCTTCACTTGGCACAAGGAATTTCTCTTGTTGTCCTCAAACAGTGTCAATAAATTGGAAACAATCAATAGAGATAGAAGTTATAGAGGCGTAAAAGCGCGGGATCAACCGCAAAAATATTTTAATTTGTATGATAAACTGGCTCAGACCGGTCTGCCAATGAAATTGAATGCTAAAGCGATAGAAAATTAGAGATAATGCTTACAGGCCGCCGCCCGTGTCCCCATATTTATGAGTTGAATCTTGAAACTCCCCTGCATTGGAGCGGACGAAACTCACAATTTTCATGAACGGGACCAATCGATAGTGGGCACAAAACCCACTTATGTAAACACGAACGACCGCTCGGGCGAAAGAGATAAGACCTGAATCTAGATTTTCCTTTCTCTTCAGGTTATTGATCGATTTGAAAAGTTTATTTTTTATTTGTCGCGCGCAGATGAAATCCGCACTCCGCAGGCAGAATCCGCCGAAACTTGATGTCAAAGTCAATGTCAAAAATGGCAAACGTCACTTCCGTATTCTTTTTTCTTCAAAGTGACAATAGTAAGAGTAATTTTATAAAGCCATTTAGTATCACATTTTTTTATATGTTTCTCGAGTTCTCTTGAGTGAGAATGAACTCACAACGTGCCTTTGTTTTGAGGATATGACCCATAAACAGTTGAATCGTAGCTCGATTGAGGAAAAAAATTATTCCGAAAGCGCATGCGTCAACTTACACATAATAGCCGCCAGCCAGACCTGCCTTGCCACACCCGGTATCGCTGGTGAGTTAACTAGGTATCTTCAGACAAGTAAATAGGTACATATTCACTAACTGTCTTATTAAGTAATGTAGAATATGATAGGTTGAAAATAACATTCAAGAAGTTCTATCTTGGGGCTTGATTGTAGGTTCATAACATGATTGTTCTCAATATTATTCACCGTCGGCATCACAGCCCTCTTCGCGTCACGCCTTACTCTTTAACTCAATTGCATTGCAGCACAACGTATGATAAAAGCAGTGGGTTTATTCTCAACAATGAGCATAACACCTGGTGATGACGTATCTACGTACGATGTAGGTTTTACTTTTTTTTAAGTTCATTTTATTTTTTTAAATTTTTAGTGATTACCAAGGTGATTACATAAGATGGCGCAACCTGGCTCTAGAATATGTCATCCGGAAAGTTATGTCTCTGGACATAGGTGTACGACTGAACGGACAACATAGGGTCATTGGTTACGCAGATGACTTGGCTCTCCTGGGCCAGACCAAGCGAGAAGTAGAGATTGCGGTGCAGAACCTTGCTTCTGAGGCGTAGGACTCAGAATAAATCAGGAGAAGACGAAATATCTCCACATGAAGCGTTACAAAAACACAAGGCAACAGCGCGAACATCTTCGATGTGGAGATATTATTTTTAAAGGAGCTACAAAATTTAAGTACTTGGTGTGTACCATTACTGACACAAACACAAGGGAACAGGAGATATATACCTTCACAAAGTGTTGGTGTCTAAGCTTCTTAGCAGGAGAACCAAGATACGAAAACTGTCATAAGAGCGATCTTGATGTACGGCAGTGAGGTTTGGACACTAACCCTCAAGGTAGAAGAAAAGCTTTTAGTGGCGGAGAGGAAGATCATGATGAAGATTCTGGGTCCAACTCAGAGAGAAGATGGCAGCAGGAGGGTGAAAAACTAAGAGATCGAGGAGCTGGTTGCCGAACCTAACTTCTTGGGAGAAGCCAAAGCCCAGAGACTCCGTTGGATGGGCCATCTTGAAAGAATGGGGGCGGATCGTAGCGCCAAAGCAGTGTATCTTGGAATACCTCGTGGCCGCCGCCCCATCGGTCGGCCCAGATACCGCTGGAAGGACGCCGTCGTATCAGAGCTGCAGGAGCAACAAGTTCAGATCAGATGGCGTTATCTTGAGTCGGAGGCAAGACACACTTTGGGTCGCTGCGCCAAAGGAGTAAGTAAGTAAGTACATAAGAGGGGGGGGAGGTGCTCCTTATGACAGTGTTATTTAAGAAGCTACAAATTACCTATCAAGGAGTTCTCTCGATTCCACCAAGATCCCATCATTAGATCCCCAATTGGCAACAATGAGACCAATAAAAAGATATACCCTCTATGTAGGCGAGTTTTTTTCGAATCGGAAACAAATGATTGAGATATGAGGTAGGTAACATAGCTACAAACAAAACACAGTTGAATTGATAACCTCCTCCTTTTTTTGAAGTCGGTTAAAAACAAACTTAATCAAATGTCAGAATGGCTTTTTTAATGATCATTGGTTAAGGTTTTTTCTTCATAACACACACAATAAATATTCGACCCCTGGTAAAGACAAATTTACTATTATTTTCGTTGAAGAAATTGAGACTTAGCCGGTTAGGATTATGTTAAAAAAGTATTACTGAGTATTAGTGTATTCGGTAAGCAGATTCTTACGGAGCATTCACGCTCAAACAGAAGTAAGTAGATAGGCAGCAAGGAAATTCTTGAAGGAGGATTCTTGGAAATAAATAAATACACAAATATAAAAACAAAAGAACTCTGATGCAAAACTTTTATCGACATGTTTATTAATATCACAAATTAATAACAATACAAAATGTATTCTACAATCACAGTAGCCAGTACGTCCTGCGCAACTAAGAAGTAATATCTAAAAATACGTCATACAAATTATAGTCTTATAACTACAGCAAAAAATATCACCGCTCAGAATTTAAGTCCGCCACGACCACAATAGGGCCTAAACGAGTACAAATGTACGACAATGCTCGCTTGCTATAGTTTATTGACTTGTGTATGGTTGGCATTGAAACTAAATGACCCGACCACCCATTATATCATCAACGGCTGTCCATAGAGCCAGCGAGCGCTTGCTGGATGACTAGCTGCTGAGCACTTATGAGCTTCTTTAATTCCTTTACTTCCTGAGTCAACAAACGCACATTCTCCGATGTCTCATCCAATCTGGCCTGGACACTTCCTAACCCTGAAGAGTACCCGTACTCTCGGTACCCAGAATCATTGTTATTCTCGTACTTTTTGAAGCACGAGTAAGCACCAGTCGTTGACCCGCTTGAAGATATCGTGTGACCGTACTGCTTCCTCATTTTCGCTATGTCGTATGCAGCCATCATTATATCTCTTGGGAGCCGCTTCTCAGACGGATTTAAGGGCTTAACGCTCAATACCACTCGATACGCTTGCGGTGAAACTAAGGCAGATGAATGAAGAATTTTCAGTAAACATTTTGGAAGGTATCCATTGAACAATGCCAGCTCCATGTACGAAATAAGTTTAGTTTGCCGTACAAGTTTGGACAGCCCTGCAGTTTTTCTCAAACCCTGTATATCATGGACTGCTATGCCTACAAGTAGATTCATAAGCACGACTGTTACAAACATCAGAAATAAAACGTAGGTAATCTGTGCAGAAAACTCCAAAAGAACAGGTGGATCGTTTCCGTCTGGCTCGTTCAATAGTAGATCTAAATTTAGCTCCCCTATCATCATTGTCAAAACGGTTATGAAGCCCATAAATGGATTTGCAAACGATGACGAGTCTGGAAATATGACGCAAAAACTTATTGTAAATCCGATGAGTATGCAGGAATAAGCCATGAGAAGCTTAGCAAATTCTTTTTGGACTTTTTGGTACATAGCGACGTAGGTCCCGAAGACAGGCAGCTGACCTATCATCATCATCAAGTTGGTCCATCCAGCAAGTACAGCGAACGCCCCTACGTGATTTTGCCATGTGTACGTGATATTTGTGTAAATGTAAGAAATAAGGAAAACGCTTATAATCACGAACCACTCGATAATGTTTTCAGATTGCATGAGATATTGCTTCACTGTAGAATATCCAGCTATACCGTAAACTTTCCTAAATATTTCGAATATTGTAATCCCGGCCAAAACCCACCACTGCATTTCAATAACGAAAGGATTTTTTCGTAGCAAATCTCCAAGTATCGATTGTTTCTGACAAAGCTCCTGTTCTTGAATCGTCTCTTCCATATCTTTACTTCCGTTGTAGCAATTATGTGCGAGTGCAGTTAAAACATACAATGTAAGACATAACACGAATATAAAACTGAGGAATAGGCGTGCAACGTAATATTTGCGGATTTTCTCCCACTTTATGTACAGAAACGCGGAGCAAAGTGGATGTAATAAGACTTCCTTCTGACCTTCGTCGACAAAAGTGTTGAGGTAGCTTATTTCGCGCGGATAGCAGTGCTGTAGTATGCTACGAAAATCGAGCTCTAGCTCGACCTCTCTGTTACTCGTCTGAGAGTGATGCAGCGTGATCGCACAATCCAATTTTCTTGTTATCATTGCAAGCGACGCAGGCGTTTTGCGAGCAATTACGTTAAGAGCCGAATTTCCTTTTTTAGACCTTGTCGTTACGTCAGCGCCATGATAGATTAATGTCTCCACGCACGCAGACAGACCGTCAAGTGCAGCCAAGTGCAGTGGGGTAAAGCCGTAATCATCTTTCTGGTTAACGTTCGCGCCCCAACTGATCAACGTCTCTATTATATCGCATGCAGAATCAGATTTTCCTATAGCGGCGTGCAAAGGCGTTCGCATGTCAAAATCCATTGCGTTGGGCTCCGCGTTTCCTTTTCTTAACAGTGACTCTACGCATTCCAGACTAGCAGAACGTGCCGCAAGATGCAAGGCGGTAAAGCCTCGATGATTCTTCAGACTCGCGTCGGCACCTTTTGATAGCAACAAATCGACACAATCTACAAATCCTCCGTCTGCGGCCAAGTGTAAAGCCGTCGATTCACGATCCCCTACTCTCGTTCTCACATTAGCATCGGCGTCCGGCGTCTCGAGCAGTATCGTAAGACACTGCGTCATTCCCAAATCGGCCGCAAGGTGGATAGCGTTAGTACCGCCCGGTTCTATAAGATTCACGTCCACACCATGCGATATGAACAATTTCAGACATTCCACTGAGTTGGCTCTAACGGCGCAATGGAGCAGCCCACCTTCACAATTTACGTATTTCACTGCGGTATGAACCGACGCACCATGACTGATGAGCAAATTAGCCACTTGCACTGAATTCCCGAAAGCGGCGCAATGAAGCGGAGCGAAGCATCTCGGCATGTAATTGGGATCGCTTCCACAAGAGAGCAGGTAGCTCGCGCATTCCGTGGATCCACTGAAAGCTGCGACGTGTAACGGTGATAGCCCGAGCGCGTCAAAATAGAGCGGATCGGCGCCGGCGTCGACTAGGTGTGGCAGCAGGTTGGCGAGTTTAAGAAACGCCGCCCAGAACAAGCAGACATTTTTCTCGGCTTCGGTTGCTGTAGATAATGTAGTAGCTGCAGTTTCGGCGGTGATGACTCCAGATTCGAGTTCGTCGAGTAGTCGGAGTCGTCCGCCGACCGCTCGCATCTGTTCATGGGCGCTCTGTCGGAGCGAATCGGCGCATATGTGCGCAGTTAGATCGAGGGGTGGTTCTTCGAAGCTGTCGTACATGTTGGGGGCGCTTTCTGCGGGGGGTGAAGACCCGGCGAGGACGTACTCGAGGTGTCCCATGGACGGGTAGGCCCGTTCGAGGGATTCCTCATCGAGGGGCGGGTTGGTTTGGTGTTGCGTTCGTGCTGGGGAGCTGAGGACCCTTGAGACGCGGGGTCGCCGGTCCATGTCTGTGCGGGGTAGTGTTCTGGGTCGGACGTCATCGAGTTCTTCAGGGTTGGGCGAGCGGCGGGTGCGGAACCACCGCGCGGAGAGTAGGCGGCGCGTCGTGGGCATCCGTGCGGCGGCTGAACGCGGACTGCCGCTCCGCGCGCGCCGACCGGCGACCGCACTGGATAAACTCACGCGCACCTCGCTCGTTAAGCTCTTTTTACACTTGACCAGTTACATTTATTTATCAATGTCCATAATATTTGCAATCATTTCCACATTAGTCCGACCACTCATGTGTCTCTTTTTTGTATTTTACTATTAAAAATAATCGTTAGGAATGTTTTGAGATGAAACACGAGTAAATTATTGTTTTTGTCTGGTTATTTACAAATAAATTCGTGGTGATATCATTGTTATTGTGCGTGATATATCTCATGAGATTTCTAAGTCAAGACAAGACCGTAGTTAGCGAGATTAAGAACAGACAGGCAAATAATTTACATGGGAAATATGAAGCAGGCAATTAAGTATTAACAAAGGCTACTTAAACACCGGAACAACAAAGCGATAGCAAGTTTGCATACGTATTATTTAGATACGGTAAAGTGCATAAATAAACTATGTCTAAATAGGTTTCTTTACAGGTATTAGTTACGCTTACACTAAGTATAAGTTTTATCGGTTAGGGCTGATTTGTTCAACGTCAGATTAAACTTATCCGACTGAATAAGTATAAAACGACCGATTTTAAAATGACATTTACATAAATGATTGCTGACAAAGAGGTGACGTTCTAAATTAGGAGAATTGTATTGTATTCCACGAATATTCCTTATCTGACGTTGGAAAAATCAGGCTTTAGCAGCTCTGTTCCCTTAGATATTAATTTCTACACTTCTTAATTGACAAAACAAGCGGGATAATGAATTGAAACTTTCTGGAAGTGTACATAATTATTATTTAATTTTATACCTTTCGCATCTAGAATTAGGCTTGAAAATTACGTCCTTTTTGCACATAAATTTACACTGAAGGGTTTGACCAAATCTGTAGGCACATGTTTACCTATTTGTAACTTTTATACGAAAAGTCTAACCATTATTTTTGGTTTCTACGAAGTACGTTTTTTAACAACCTACCATTAATAATACCAAAGAAAAAACAATCTTTATTATCTGTCTATTTTTAATTAATATTACTAATTCGGGTCTACCTTGTTTCGCATAATTTTTATTGTCATAATTTTATTTGGCATAACATCAAATAGCATAAACTTCCTTTCGCAGAACATCAATTAGCATTCATTCATTTATCAGACGTTCAAAACGCATAATCGTGTAAGCTAGAATCATCTTTAGGCAGAAATTTAATATCCATAAAAGTCTTAAAGCAGAATCATCCTAACGCAGAAAGTTCACAGATAGAATCGTCTTGTGGCATACAATTCGTTTATATAGTCATTAATAGGCAGAATCATCCTATCGCAGAAAGTTCACAGTCCGAATCGTCTTTTGGCATATTTTTCATATTTAATATTCTCCTAAAAACCTTAATTTCTCTGTGTACCCCAAGTAGTTCTATCTCAGCAATACAAACATAAAACATGCATGGCAAATCAAACATGCAGCATGCAAGTAAGCATTCAGCATGCAAGCAAGCAAGCAAAGCATGCAGCAAGCAAGCAAGCATGCAGCAAGCAAGCATGCAGCATGCAAGCAAGCATGCAGCAAGCAAGCATGCAACATGCACGGTTTCTGTCACGGCTCCGGCCCTGCGGGGCTCCGGCAGTCCCACGCGAGCTTATCGTCGCAGATGGTTTTCGCTCACCACCGCAGCTTCGGCTTGATGGCCGGCTTCGCCGACCAGCCTCAGCCGCGGCGGCGAGCTTTTAAACCACCTGCTCCTTAGCTCGCGGGCTGCCTCGCCCCTCCGCGCCTACGCGATTTTGAATTACACTCTAGGGGTGGGGCAAACAAGACTGCGTGGAGTCGGTTTTGCACCGATTCGTTTCTGTCACTAACTTTTGTACCACAGCTTAATGACTTTTTAATTCAATCTTAGGGTAAAATACTATTTAAAAGAAATAGCAATATGCGTAGTGAAATTATTCTAAAGGGAATTCTGCTTTCTTCATAGTATGCCTAGTCAAATTATGCCAAATAAACATTATGCTTAGCGAAAGTATGCAAAGTAAAATTTTGCCAAAGGTAATTATGCCTTATAAATTTCTGCTATCTTAAAAGTATGCCATTGTAAATTCGGGCATATAAATATTCGACCAAACAATAATTATGCTAACAGAAAATTCTGCCTGAATAATATTCGACTAAAGAAAATTATGCCAAGTGTGTTATGCCAAGTGACTTTCGGAACAAAAAGATTCTGCCAGATAGAGGGAACCCTACTAATTCAGAGGATTGTACATACAAATTGTGTGCTCAAGGAGGTAAAATAGGAGGAGGTAAAATAATACACGCATCAATAAAAGTTTGCGACCAGTTTGAAAATCAAAAAAAAAATACATTACATAATATGATTAAATTATTATTTTTAAAGGCTCTTCATATTTAAAAACACACAGAAAATATGTTTTCTTGATAAATATAAATTAAAAAACGGTTTATCCTAACATTGATCACAAACTTTTTTCAAACTTTAATGCACTGTGATTTGTGCAATAAGCGGACTTAATACCTTAGGGCATTCTCTACCAGTCAACCGCTTGGAAATGCAGAAAGTTGAATCGGAACATTTGTAATAACTAAGTGGGTAATATAAAATAATTACAAAATGCATAAATTGTTTGATGTCTGTGTGCAGTAAAGAACGGGCAGAAAGGCTATACTATAGATAATATTCCGTGGCTATACCTTCTGTGGATGATGACATGGCCGATTACCAATAGTACTAAAGCGTATTGTCAAGTAATTAACCTTTGACAAGATCAGTCTATCAACTAGGAAACTGCGTTGAGAGTCTAAGCTCTAATCCAATCAGCTCTTCCGTGATCACTAATCATAGCGCTCACGTGTTGTAGCTAAGGTAGGTAAGAGCGTTTGGCCCGGTCAGCCAAAAGGTTGCTGGTTCAAGTCCCGCCCATGCGCAAATTTTTGGTTTCTTATTTCATCTTTACACCTCCGTTGTTACTAATATCGGGCTTAAGAAAATGAACATCTATAATTAATTATACTTATTACAAATTTACTATACTAATATTATAAACTGAAGATTTTTTTCATTTGTTTGAACGCGCTAATCTCAGGACCAATTTGAAAAAATCTTTTTGATTTGGATAGCTTATTTATATCAAACATCACGCTACGACTGGAGGGGAGGGAGTAAACTAAAAAACGCGCGGACGAATCCGCGGGGGACCGCTAGTCTATACTAATATTATAAAGCTGAAGAGTTTGATTGTTTGTTTGTTTGAACAAACAATTAAACTCGATTGTTTGTTTGAACGTGCTAATCTCAGGAACTACTAGACCGATTTGAAAAAATATTTTTGTGTTGGATGGCTTATTTATCGAGGAAGGTTTAGGCTGTAAAACATCACGGTACGACGGGAGGAAAGGGAGCAAAATTAAAACGCGCGAATGCTAGGTATAGTCCTAGGATCTAGAACCCTAGATAGAAGAAGCAGAACGAACACATTAAACCTTTATGTACCTACTTATCAAGACCATATTTAACAGTACCAGGCCTGATACAAGGCTCGCAGTATTGAAGATCTGACACATTAATACACCAGGGAAACACCTAAGTACATAGTAGCAACAGTAATCCCGTTCCTGTCATAATTGACAATTGAGGGTTAATACCCTGCTTTATAGAACAGATTAGTAAATTCACAGACATAAAATTGACCCAGTTCGCATCTTTCCACGAAACCTAATCATTCCACTATGTACTTGAAATTTCCAGTAACAGTTGTTAAGCAGGTAATTGGACAATGAATGCATAGGTTCCGATTGCGGAAGCACGGTCCGATTGTCCAGAATGCACTGTGTGGCGAATAAAATTGTAATTTGGCGGCGAACGAATTGATTTTGCGGGCATGCTCATGTGGCAAGGGCATGGGAGTCATCTGGTTAGGGTGACAATATCTATACTTATATTTTATAGCTGAAGAATTTGTTTTTTGCGCCTGAGATTACTCAGGAACTACTGGACTGATTTGAATAGAAATATTTTTGTGTTTTAGGCTATAAAGCATCACGTTGCGACAGGAGGGGAGGGAGTAAACTCAACACGTGCGGACGAAGTCTACAAAAAGAGAGTTTGTGGGGTTCTAAAATAGGCTTATCCAATTATTTAGGAACATGAGGTGATATCCGATAAAGAACAAAGTAATCTATACTAATATTATAAAGCTGAAGAGTTTGTTTGTTTGTTTGTTTGTTTGAACGCGCTAATCTCAGAAACTACTGGCCCGATTTGAAAAGTTATTTTTATGTTGGATAGTCCATTTATCGAGGAAGGCTTTAAGCTATATAACATAAAGATACGACTCACAAGACCACAGCAGCAATGAAAAATGTTGCGAAAACGGGAGAAAGATATTCCTTTTGAGAGCTTTCGCTGCGTACGCTGCGGAAACCGCTAAAGTTACACAAAAATCATGTATGACAAGATTGTTCAGCATTAAGAGTTCTATAATAAAGTCCGCGACAGCATAAGTCTATCTTTTATGGTTGACTTACTACAACCTTTTTTATGTTAATAAATTTGTAAAAAAATAATGCATCATTTTTAGAGGTGTATTATACACACAGGTATTTATTCTCATCAAAATAAATACATTCATCATCACGAGCATTTCATTTAAAACAAAGTTGCCCTTTATATCATTTGATTCCAATAAATATCTTAGGAGCTATCACAGTTTTAACATAACTCCGCACCAAAATAATGTTCGCAGCTTAAGTACAACGTGCGCTTGCGCTAATTATATTACAAAGCTGATGAGTTTGTTGGTTTGAACGCGCTTATCTCAGGAACTGCTGAACCGATTTGAAAAAATATTTCTGTGTTAGATAGCTTATTTATTGAGAAAGGCTTTAGGATATAAAACATCACGCTGCGACGGGAAGGGAGGGAGCAAACTCAAAACGCGCGGACGAAGTCGCGGGGGACCGCTAGTCCATGATATTTTAACTTAACAACAAACTACTTAGTCATCCATTCAAGTAGGTTTTCAGTATCATACTAAAGTAAACTGTTGGACTAAAGTGACAAAATTACATCATGGCTTGATTCAATTCCTGTTTTTCTGTCTATCCACATTTCAAGGTCCTCCTGAAAATATTCTAAAAACATACCATGAGAGTATTCACTATCTTGGAACTTAATAACTTAGTGAGCATGTGAGTATTAAGTATTATTTGTATTTATTTCGAGAAGGTCTTGGAGGCTCCATGTTCATTGGCCACCCTAAAATCAGACAATAAAGATCAAAGTTCACCCATAAAATCCACAAATGGCGAAAAATCGTGAATACCTGTTCAAATCACGTTATGCAATATAATATAACATGGATTTGATTGTATAACAAAAATGTAGGTACCGACCTTCAGCTGAATTAAATTCAATGGCAAGGTAAGCATCTATCAACAAATGCAGGTGCAAACCAGGAACTGAACATAATACAATTTTACAAATCAAGCGTGCTTTTTCGTGATGAAATCAATCAAAGAACCAATGAAAAGCTGCTTTTACAGCACCTAAAAATTTAGATATTAATGGTACCTACGTTAAAATTATACTTATGTACTTAGTTAGTTCCTTGGACGAATTAATTCATCCAAGACAGATTTCTGATTCAGAAAAACCAAGTTTAAAAAGAAAGAAGCTTTGGTCAACTCATCTCGCTCGATACGCCGGATGAGTTGGCCTTTTGCAATTTTTGAATTGGCCAACTCATCCCGCTGATATATTTAATATACAATATGTACAGACATGATAAAAGAGGCCCGATCTTCCTAACGTCTGATAAGGAATATTCGTAGAATAAAACACAAAACGCCTGATTTAAAAACGTCACCTATTTAACAGCAATCATTTATGTGGATGTTATTATCAAATCGGTCGTTTTATAATTATTCAGTCGGATAAGTCTTATCTTACGTGGGTAAAATCGGCCCTAAGTATGTCAGATTGAACGAAACCACAAACGTACAAAATGATAATGATTTATAGGTAACTTTTTACAAAACGACCGTGATTTTGACTAGTTTTAAGAAAATCCATATTCTTATTGTTGATTCTGTGATGCACTTATTGATTTTGACAGTGAAAAATGTGCTTTCTGAATGTTTAATTTTATTTTATATTGGAATATCAAAGGAGTTTTTTTATTAAACGACTGTCACCCAGCGATAGCGTATAATTTTTTCGCCAAACACTTTTGTTCACGAATGTACAAATATTTCAAATTACATATATTTTATTTTTTACCTTTTATTTCAAGCGGGATGAGTTGACCAAAGAAAAATAATAAAAATAGTAATTTGGATAACTCATCCCGCGAGATAAGTTGTGAGCGAAGCGAGTTGACCATAGCCTCCTAAGAATGTGATATAGCACGTGCTATAATAAGCGATCTAATGAATGAGACATCAGAAGCCCTACTATGTACGAACAAACAAACCCGCAATTACAACTCCTGCTACCCTGCACACTCAAATCCACATCTCAGCGCGATGGAAAGAGACGATAGCATTTCTTCTAAAGTAGGGGTTTTGGATAGTAGGAAAAACACCGGATGTGCGCATTGACACCGCGGCCTTCGTGTAAGGATATCTTCAGTTAGCGAATTACCCTGTATTGCAGAAATAGATGGGAATCATGTTTGAATTAGATACTTGGATTCGTGTAGTTTGTGTTTGGATTGGTATTCGTGTAGTTAGGCGTACGTATGCACTTTAAGCATGCAGCCCTTTTAGTATAGCCAGTGTTACTCAAAGTGAGGTACGCGAAGCACTAGGTGTTCCCCGTGCGACGGCAGGGGGTTCGCGACAAGATTTACGTTATTGCGGCTTGATGACTGTCAAATCTACTTGATACGGTATCAAAATTCGGGTAAAACTTTACTGAAATTTTAAGATCCACTCCTAAAATTGACTCCATTCGCGACAAGAAACAAGCACACCCACCACATTAATATTATAAATATATTACTTGGCACTTTATTTTTTACCTTAATCAATATATAAATCCTTATTTTCTTCTATTTTTAATATTGTTAAATAGGATCAGGGGGAGGGGAAGGAGGATTAAATTCGAACACTTTGCATGTTGTACTCCATTCTTTTCAATCCCAATTCTCCGTCGTACCTTAAAGACCAATTCTCGTATCTCCATACTTGTCATGACCGGTCCCTTCGCTCCAGTAGCTCTCTCCGACTGTTCACTCCGCGTCACTCTTCTGGCTTCATGTCCAATTCATTTACCCTCACAGCCATACGACTTTGGAATGGCCTCCCAAAGACAGTACAAGCATCCACTACCAAATTTTCTTTCAAGAAGGCTCTCCGGGCACTTTACAAGGAAGAGATTTCGAACTTGTCTCTCTGACCTCTTCTTTTTTCTCACATGTGTACCATTATTATTATTATTATTATGTATATGTACTATGTGTATGTTTATTATTTCATAATTATGTATTAATGTATACGGTATTTATTTAATTAGTAGTATGTATGTTTATTTTTTGTTTCAAATACCTATTGTAGTTTCAATCAAGCTCTTACTTTTGCCCTTCTATCACTTCCTTCGCGCCGCCAGCAATTTCTCTGTATAGGCCTATGGTTGACTGGTAGAGAATGCTTTTAGCATTAAGTCCGCCATATGTACCTACCTTTTGTTTGTGCATGAAGTGTATTAAATATTATTTTTTTATTCTGTTAATTGTATAAGTAGCTGACATTTTATATTTAATTGACTTTATTATTGTTATTAATTTAAATCCTTACCCATTTAAACATTATATTATAGATTTTAATTCTAATACATTTAATATTTGCATGTCAGCAGAGCTTTTAAATTTGTACCACCTCTATCTTGACCTTGTTTTAAGCAAATAAATATTTCATTTCATAAAAAAAAATAGTTAAGGGGTCCGCGGTACACTAGACACTTTAACAGGGGCTCGTGTAGCCGAAACTTTGAGAAACTGGTATAGACTTGCACCTTTTAATAAGGGGAAAATTAAAACGATCTGCGATAAAATACAGTTTTAATAACTTTAGCGGTATGAACTTGATTATAAGCCAAAAATTAATTAAACTAACGACGGATAAAAATCCAGAACGAGCTTCCCAAAAGTAGGTTGTTGTAATTAATCAATTTTATACATTAAAATTCTACCAGGCCGACTAAATTACTTAGTGAGCTACTATAAATACAGAGAGGGCAACTTCAATATTAAGATAGATTAGATTTTTCCAATTGAGGTTTTACCTGTCGAACTACTACTCAAAAGTTCACTTGAAGCTAAGTTTTGTTAGTTGCTTTATTAATGATAATTGGTCACGGATATACCACATATTTTGATGTCTTATTTTTTTATATTTTGATATGTTTTTTTTTATAAAAACTACAGATTGTTTAATACGCGTGAATTCAAATAGGGGCGTGGTGAAGAATTGATGCAATCAAGTGAGTTGGGCTCCAGTGGTGGTGTAAATTTGTTTTATTGTAAGTTGAAGTCCATCAAAATGGCGGGATTACGGCTGAAATAATTATTTCCGTAGTTTTATTATTTGGCCAGCATCACAGCAAGGCAGTTTTAAAATATATATGTTGAGAATCAAACTCAGTTGAGTTTATAAAGTTCTTTATTCGATCATTACACTTATCTATGAGATACAAATCACTATCTCTAGCCACATTAATAATTATAACTACATTTTAACACAGGTTCCTTCCCACAACCTGTCGCTTCGGCGGTCAGCACTAGACTACTTCGCCTTTCGAGTGCACTTCGCAAGTCAGAAAATAAGAAGGGGCAGCCAGTGTTGCCATTTTTAAATAGCGATAACGTTATTCGATAAAGTAACAATACTCGATTTTATATAAATATAAATAACGTTAACTGTTATTATGAGGAGTTAAGATTACAAGAGGCTACTGATTGAATCTAAGTACAAAAATCATCACATTCGGCCATCCGACCTAATGCACCTCCTGGTGCATTTTTTAAAAATATTTACAATGGCGCATTTATATCAATACTACTACAGCATACTACATTTATCATATTACAAGCAATAAAAATTAAGCTGTTGGGCTAACTTAGTAATTCTAAGTTTACTTTAGCGTACACATTAGAAAATCATCACATTCGGCATTTAAGTTTAATTAATTACAATTATCACATTTCTAGTTCTTTTAATAATTATAACCTATTTTTAGTTGACTTGAGTTGCTGTAGCTTTGACCAATATAGATTAATCTATTGAATCTTTAGATTGATTATACATACTTTGCCTGCTTACCTGCTTTAAAAGACTTGTGGCAACGAACATTTTATACATTTTATGTAACCGGGTTCATAATCTATTATGTACCTATAGTTTCATAGTTACTTCGTTCTACAGGCTAATAAGTTAAGAATGGTTATGTTACTATACTTATGATAACAATCGTAACTATTAATTTGACTAATCTTTTTTTTTACTCCTGTCTATGAATGACAAAAAGTCATTTATCGAAGCCATATTTACTTTATTTTATTACAGTCTATTATCTTCTAATATACTTAAGATTTAAAAAAAAACATCTGATTTTAAGATAACAATATGGCAAGAATCTAACTAAATTGAATTGAAAATGTATAGGTAACCTTTTGTAGTTTTAAGTGTGTGACATATAAACGATCGTAACTTAAAAGAGACCTTATCTACATAAACAGTTCATTTAAAAAGTAATAAATCAGTCAAGTCAGTGAAAGACAAATTAATTGGACACCAATCACATATCCAGCAATATGATAATAGTTCACAATTTGTATAATGATATGTATAAGGTAAATAAAATAATCAGGTTAAAACAAAAGTTCCTTTCTGAAACACAGTCTCATGATTTGAATTTTTCATATTGAGTAATGTATAAAACTACGTATTGAGATAGATATTAGAAAGTCACTAAAGCATCCAAAATAAATGTCACTTATTATTATGTCGTGGAGAACATAATCAAGAATTATTGAAGCTATTTAGATAACTAAATATATAATAATAAATTTCGTAATTTGCGTGGCGCATATCAATGAAGTTATGAATCTTAGCACTTAAAGTCATACAAGAAGAATTAAGCTATTATGTGGTTTTGGTTTTTTTATTGGAATTAAATGGTTACCTTAATGTCTGTTCTCAATCCCTTATAAATACTGTTTACGGAGATACAGACATTTAAGGGATCATTATTATTATTTATAGAATCTCTTATGATCTTACAATTTATTTTTCACATAAAATATTACTTTGTAGTTTAACTTTCCCTAATATTATGTGTGTTCGGATGAGAAAAAAATCAATATTTCAAGGCCCATATTAATCATATTTGTTAATTATTAACGAACAGTACATAAAGGAGTGGTCTTAATTTAGTAGCAGGAACAAGTACCTACTTCACTTTATTAATCATTATACAATTAATATAAATAGAATTGAGATTAGCTTTAATAGTCAAATGACAGTCATTAATAATTAAACCCTACCACGAATACAATTTACTCAGCAAAGTTAACTCAACGATATTATGCCGTTACATGTAAAAAAGAATAAACTGCATGACATTGCCATAATACAGAAAAATATCAAAGTGGGGAACTAGAATAAAAACTAGTTTTGAAATAAAGCCTTTGTGCATAATTATCTATTAATTGACCTATGAGATCACGGTCTCCTATTTACGCTGACGTTTTGGCGTGTAGACGTCCCTAGTCCCCATTTAAATGTATTGCGATTCGTCTTTAGTTATTCTAAACCCAAGCATATTGCAGAGCAAACGTCGTGTTTGGCGTCAATATAATTTTCATAAATGAGAATATATTTCTTTTCAAGTCAATGCTTAGTACATTATGTAAGGTCACCTCGTTATAAGTGATAATATTTTAACAGAGCATCAAACAATAACATAGAAAGAGGACCCTTTTTTTTTTAAACTGGCCCGCATACGATTTTATTTTTCCTAACAAAAAAAAAAAATATTCTTTAAGGGCACCCTGACCCGCGACAATGCCTTTCGTCTCTTACATAAGTACTAAATTGAGCGAAAACTAGACAGACGTATATAATAAAAGTGCTAAGAGACAATAAGTATAAAATAATATCACAAAACAAATGTTTTTACAAATTGTCGGAGTAATGATTTATAGATAAACAATGTCATTAAAATAAATTTATATAGACATGGAGGATACATTAATTTAACCGACTGTCTACTAGTCAGGAATACTTATAGGAAGGTTATTTAATAAGTAAAAGTAAAGTATAGCTACCTAAGCTCATTCTTGATGTATAATTTCAATTTTTTTTTTTATTGTTTGTGCAGTATTACAGAAATATTGTGTAGTAAGTTATTTGGTTCCTAAATGTTTAAAGTAGTTATAAATAAATATTAATATGTATAAGTATAGGACCATCTGTTCAAAAATTAATATAATTACTCCACAATTTATTAACAGGTAAAACTCACCTATAAAATTGCTTTACTTTGATGATCCCTACCGGGTGTGCACATGTAGCGAGCGATGTTAAGTTTGTAATTAATTATTTATCTACTGTGTATTTCTTTCATCAAATAAATGATAATTGATAAACTTTTTATATAAATTTTATGTCTTACAAGTTTGGCGGTTAACTGCGCTGTCAAAATTGCAACGGAATCTGCTACTCTTTACAGTTCTAGTATGGTTAAAACGACAGAACAAATTATATAAAGGAAGTAAGGGTATTTTCTATGAATGTTGTATAATCGAACTGCATTGTAACGCGTTACGCGACTTTAATGGCGTTTAAGTAACCCGACATTAAAATTACCGCGTCAATGAATTAATTAAATCTTTGTTTTGAAATAAGTCACGACGTTAATTCAAGTAAGAATTTACTGACATCGTGTGCTAATAGGTATATTTTTCTCATGATCGTGGTAAATGCGCGGTATTTTTCGCAAAGTCAACTTAGTATAAGATTAGGTCTGTGGGAGCGATTAAAAAATGAATATTACACTCTTATTTTTAATTAAAGCATTGACAGTGATCTCATACAAGACGGCGAAAAGGGCTTCTGATGTTTATGCATTTACCAAAATTATCAGTTGTACGGAAAACAGCACGTCAAGGTAAAAACTGCAGTATCTTAGGTTAAGTTTGCAACAAAAGTGGGTAATTTGATGTGCTGTCGACTGTACATATATTCAAAATTCTGTACTCAATCGTAACAAAATAACCCATTCTACTAAGAAGAAGTGATGATATTTTTTTCTTTTGTAAATGATAAATAACATCCTAGCCTACTCGCGACCACGAACGCTGCAATGGTTAAAACGTCGGGAATCAAGATAAACCTCCGCGAAAAATATCAGAATTGTGTGTACAAGGACTTATCCAATGAATGAATATACTACAGTTAAAACATAGTAGTTGTTATTTTTTTTCTCTTTGTGATCGGAGCCAAACAGTTACTTCGGATTGTGTGAAACGGTAATTTCAGGTGACTCGACTCGCTTCGAGCGTTGGTGACGCCGAAATGGTACTTTTTGATTTGTGACTTCCTTTAGAAGATGTCGATGTCCTCAACCTCGATCGCGAGCTCTTTCGTCTTTTTAGGCCCAACCAGCCTGGTTTGGTCTCGTGCTCTTCAGTCTCATCACCTCGGAAGAAAAAGAATACCAGCATTAGTGTTGTTATCAACAAAATCATACTTTGGATATGGTAATTATTAACTAAGTTATGGTTTAAATAATTATCTTTGTAAATGAACTGTATGTATTTATGAGAATAAATATCTTTAAACCTAATTACTATGGAGCCATATCTTCATTTATTAGAGCATAATTTTAGTAAAGGAATAATGTTGCAAATAATCCTGAACGCAAGTAAGTGCGCCTATATGGCTCACATGACCGTTGCTAATGAAAATTTCTAGTAAAAGAATTCACAGTTTGACTTGACCTTTTGTAAAACATACATAGCTTCTTCATGGCACAAATGGCCCGATCTAATCGAGAAAAATACATAGCTAGTATACATAACTGATGTACATGTATTCCACAATACATGAATTTAATTGATTGATTGATTGACTGACTTGGCCACTACTACTGCTTTTGAATAAAAAAATGTACAGAACTATGGACACACTTGGTCCACGCGATACACCTGGCCGCTATTTGAGGACACACTTGGCCCACGCGACACACCTGGCCGCTATTTGAGGACACACTTGATCCATGCGACACACCTGGCCGCTACTTAAGGACACACTTGGTCCACGCGACACACCTGGTCGCTACATAAGGACACACTTGACCCATGCGACACACCTGGCCGCTACTTAAGGACGCACTTGGCCCACGCGACACACCTGGCCGCTAAAACTTCTTTGTAAAATCTGACACTATGGCCTTTATTTCAAGTTATATATTGAATGAGTACGAATGTATATTAATTTAAAATTAAAATGTATATGAATTTAAATTGGGTTGAATTGGCAATAAGGCATTTACCTTAAAATGCCTTTATATCAAGTCATATCAAATGAAGTGAAAGAAAAATTATTCTAATTCAATTTACTTGAAATGGCTTAAATTGAACTCAGTTAAATAAATATAAAAAACTCAGTATTGTTTAACTCACTTACATAATCAATGGGTGTAAATACCCTAAAGGGCACTCAATTCATGTCATATAACGAAATTGAATTGAAATAAGAAATGATTCGAATATTAATAATTAAATTGGATTGAATTGGTTGAAATTTAACACAATTGATTAAAACACACAATTGTTGAACTCACTATCATAGTTTATAAGTCTGTTAACAAATTATGAATGCAAAGTCTGAAATAAAGATTTTTTACTGTATAATTATTTATGAACACAAAAATATTAGCCCTAGAACAGTTGCAGGTTGAACGGTTATTCTCAATCAACTAAACATAGCTACCTACAATAGGCAGTGACATGATAATATTTAATACCTATTTCTTTTCGTATTTCCTATTAGGATGAAGGAACTACTGAGGTCATTTATTATATTTAGCTATTTAGTTGTACGTATTCGTGTCTCGTATCCACTGAACATTATCAAGGAGTAGCCTTGACCAAATGGTCAGTTAGAAACGTAACACAATTTAGTCAGGATAATAGTGCAACAGCTTAACCGCAGCAAAATATTATCCCAACCAATGCAACCTAACACTACTCCGATAATTATGAGAAAAAAATATATAATATTTTGTTAAACATGCCTACGTAGTTGACCCAATTTAATAAATCGCGCATTTAGCTTTCACATACCATTAGCAAAGGGTAGCCTTGCCCAAATGATTTGATGATAGCTTAGCACGACTGCGTCGAGTTAGCATAGGCCCAGTTCACATTAAGAACAACCTAGGGCTAGCCCGACAATTTGTTACCTACCTACTTTGCTTATGAGCATACTCGTATTAGTCACCACAGATCATTATCAAGGAGTAGCCTTGACCAAACGATCAGTAGGAAACTTAACACGATTAAATCAGGATAATATTGCTACAGTTCAACCGCAGCAAAATATTATCCCAACCAATACTATCCAATCGTGGTATTTATGGCGTTATCTTCAAGAAAATTTTCTTAAATAATATTACTTGCTCTTATCATTTGAAAATAATAGTACATACCTTTTGTGGGCTGTAGATTTCTTCTCGCTTCTGATATGTTGAGAATCAAACTCAGTTGAGTTTATAAAGTTCTTTATTCGATCATTACACTTATCTATGAGATACAAATCACTATCTCTAGCCACATTAATAATTATAACTACATTTTAACACAGGTTCCTTCCCACAACCTGTCGCTTCGGCGGTCAGCACTAGACTACTTCGCCTTTCGAGTGCACTTCGCAAGTCAGAAAATAAGAAGGGGCAGCCAGTGTTGCCATTTTTAAATAGCGATAACGTTATTCGATAAAGTAACAATACTCGATTTTATATAAATATAAATAACGTTAACTGTTATTATGAGGAGTTAAGATTACAAGAGGCTACTGATTGAATCTAAGTACAAAAATCATCACATTATTATACAGTTATTATTTTGACCAAACTTTACCAGTATTTTCTCCCATTGTTTTAAATTTATTACGTAAATATTTGAAAAAAGCATTAAATATATATTTTTGTCCCGCCATCTCGACGTCAAGTAAGGAGGCATTGGAGGGAGTAAAACATTAATTTACAGTCACTAGTTTAAATCATCATCATCATTATCAGCCAAAGGACGTCCACTGCTGAACATATACATCCCCCACGGCTTTCCACAGCGACCGATCACTAGCGGTCTGCATCCAGTTTGATCCTGCGATCTTTGTAAGGTCGTCTATACATCTTGTTGGTGGACGTCCCACGCTGCGTCTCTGGTCGATGAGTCTCCAATCTAGAACTTTCCTGCCCCAACGGCCATCAGTTCTTCGCACTATGTGCCCTGCCCATTGCCACTTGAGCTTACTGATTCTCAAGGCTATGTCCGTTACCTTAGTTCTTCTACGTATGTCCTCATTTCTGATTCGATCCCGTAGAGAAACACTCAGCATTGCCCTCTCCATCGCTCGTTGTGTGATTTTGAGCTACATTATAAGGCCCATAGTAAGAGACCATGTTTCGGATCCGTATGTTTTCACTGGTAACACACACTGGTTGAAATCTATCGTCTTCAGACACTGAGGTAGATGAGATGAGAAGACACTCTTGCGCAATTTCTCGAACGCTGCCTAGCCGAGTTGGATTCGTCGATTGACCTCTTTCCTGAAGTTGGACCTACCCAATTGGATCACTTGTCCCAGGTAGACGTACTGACACCGCTGTAAACAGTTTCGGAGACATAACATCTCCCTGTCACACACCTCTCCGCAGTGGAATCGCCCTCGTGTTTTGCTTCTGTACTCGGACCGACATGGTGGCGTTATTGTAAAGGCACTTTAATACAACTATACTCTATGTGGCACCGCTGCAGAGACTGAAGCACCGGCCAAGTTGCGATCGAATCAAAGGCCTTCTCATAGTCCACAAACGCTAAGCATAGAAGCATATTATACTCCTCTGACTTCTGTAAAATTTGCCTAAGTGTATGGATGTGGTCTATGGTTCTAATCCTTTCTAATATCCTTTCCTTTTGACATTCCCACACATCGCCATCTAGTCCCAAAGTAAGCTACTCAAAGCTTGTGTTATGGGTGCCAGACAACGGATATAATACTTAAATACTTTTTTTTTGTAAATACATACATGATATACATAGAAAACACCCATACCAATACAAACAGACATGTTCATGCACACAAATGTTTGTATTGTGCGGGGATCGAACCCGCACCCGCTGCGTAGTAGGCGACTTCTCGACCACTACACCAGACGTTTCGAACACTTCAGCCTTTTCGGAAACTGGCTTGTTCGGGAGGCTGGTAGTCATCAAACCTACGTGCGAGACGATTCGTGATGACCCTTGATTAAAAAAAAAGTAAAAACCGACTTCAAAACCAAAATGCACTAAAAGTCTAAAATATACTCTTGAACCTTTAAAGGAAAGGGATCCAATTTAGGCAAACAATTTCTTTTTGGAGTCGGTGCTGTGATAGTTGATGCTTGATGGTCGAAGTGATGGCACCGCCTCGAAAAAGAAATTGTTTGCCTGAATTGGATCCCTTTTGTTTAAAGGTTCAAGAGTTTATTTTAAGACTTTTTAGTGCATTTTGGTTTTGAAGTCGGTTTGTACTCTTTTTTTAAAGTTAATTTTATTTTTTCATTTTTAGAGATTACAGGAGAGGGGGGGGGGGAGTTTCACCTTATGACTCTGTTCTTTAAGAAGCTACAAACTACCTATCATAAGTTCTGTAATTATAATAACTGAACTCCTAAGCGTTAAGGAGTTCCACCATCAGCTCAGCCCCACAAGATGTTAACTATCAGACGTAACAACACGTTACCATTAAGATTCTAGTAAAAAAACAGTATATATGCTCTTAAAATTTAAGGGTTTTCCTCGATTACACCAAGATCCCATAATCAGATCCCAAATTGGCGACAATGGGACCACATAGATACAAAAAAAACATACAGTCGAATTGATAACCTCCTCCTTTTTTTAGTCGGTTAAAAACAGCTTGTAGACATGGCTCAGAAGTGAGATGGGTCTATAGTTCTTTAATAAGGTTTTGTCTCCTTTTTTTAAAGAACAACACCACTACACTCCTATTCCACGCCTCGGGCGTGATGCCGATCCAGCAACACGGAATTAAGGAGTTTCTCTCGTTTAAATACTGCCCTTTAAATATTGATTTTAGTGCCTACAATTCCTACTAGCTCGTATTGTCATGGTCTCACATTTTATTTAGATATTTCTGTTCCCAACAAGCATTTTGTTAATAAGCTCTAAGAAGCAAGTAGGTGTTACCCACTTCAAGCTCATAAATTAGGTAAATGCACAAAATTGAATAGGAATAAAACCTTTGACAACATTTCATTTTTGTAAGGTATGAAAATTCGAAAACCATTTCAAGATTTTACATTTCTAATCATGTTGAACATTTTGTCAGTTTTTTTTCCGCTTTGTTTTTAAAGTTAAATGAAAAAGACTGAAAAGAACATGGAAGTTGGCATTTCACAGGTTACGCCTTTGCAATGACATTTCATGCAGAAAAAAAAGCTTTGAACTTTAAGCTTGCTGTCAGTTGTCACTTTGACGTTTAGTGTTGTTGTTGTTTCCGGTATTGAATTGGACATTATCGATAAATTACGATGTGGTATATAGAAGGTTATTAAAAAAAAAGATTTTCTTTGACACTAGAGTCTTCATTGAATCATTTTATGATATATAAAAATAAACAAAAAAAAATTAAACTAAGATTTGCAACATAAAAAAATAACTTAATATCTAACTATTGAAAAACAAAACCATTTCATTTTCATTCTAACAAATTTCTAGTTCAGATACGAAATAATCATTATGATTCCTCATTCGAAATATGATTGATATTTGTAGTTATGAGAAAATATTTAAGTAATTTTCAGACGTCATAATAATATTAAATAAGAAGGGTTCGAAATAAAACACTTTTTTACGGATTAACTTTTCGCGAGTTTATTACTTTTATCCCGACGTTTCGAACACTTCAGCGTTCGTGGTCACGGGCAGACTAAAATGTTATTTTTCATTTACAGAGTTTTGAAAACTTACACTACCATCACTTAATAATATTAATTAACGTTCCTATCCACGCAGAAAGAGCTAACTGTGTCTTGTGATCTTGCAGTAAGTGGTCTAGCTTGGGTCAACTTTGGTTAGTAGTTAGAACTGGATCCCATGATGGTGGAGTTTTTCAACCATCTTCTTTGTTGAAATTTGGATGTTTTCTTATTTCTATAGCTTCGCGTAGCATCGGTTCGTTCCACGTAAAAAAGTGTTTTATTTCGAAGAGTAATACTCGCGTAAACTTCAGAAACAAGTATAGGAAGGGTTGCTGCGTTATTTTATTTGGTTACTTTGAACATAACTCAAAATAGGTAATGTTACATAATAAAGTAAAATTAAATACTCGATTGATATACCATTGATATCGACATCTTAATTCTACAATTGATACAGACCACATCACTATAAACGTCAGATATTTTTTTATCAAATATAGCAAAGACGTGACCTCGAAACATCCAACTTCTTGTACCTACGCTCTTTCAGAATGGAGTTTTTAAACAATTATTATTAGAGAAAATACTGAAAAGAAATGAAAATGAAAAAATATGGGTGCCTTCATTTTTGAAGTTCTTTCAGAAAAAAAATAAAAATGTACATATGACAATTTTGACATGTTGTCAATTACACAAAATCGTTACTTGCGAATTACAACTCTGCATAGCTATATACTGATTCGCCTGACCAAATACTTGTTTTCGATAACATTTCTTTTAAAATTGCCTACGCACAAAAGAAGCCTAGCCTTCAAGTTCGCTTTACAAACTCGCCGCTAGGTGGCGCTGACTAAACGTTATATCTTCCTAGGTTTAAATTAGCTTTTAACACTCAACAGGGCACTATCCCAGACACAATAGTTTTTTTTTAATTATTCTACTGTCACAAAAAGTTAAAAAGTGTATTTCAGGGACAGAAATGACAAAACGAGTTAATGATTTGTAATGTTTATTGTTACACAATCCGGGACATATCCACATACAATGTACATAAAGAACAACTTACATCATTACAACAAGGAGGGTAGTGCCGTATTCGGGAGAATCACAAAATAACATATATTATTATGTTTTACGTTAGGTACATAAGTTCCGATAAAAATACTCGATATAAAATTACACTACAGTGATGTAAAATATAAAATATTTCTCAAGTACCTAAGTTTATTTTATACATAGTGTTTATTTATGTTCAATATACGTTTTTGGATTAAATGTTTTATACTACGGTACTAACTATTAAAGCTAACCATTAAACACTCTAAATATAAATTAAAACTATTTACAAAATATTACAGTTTATAATAAACGATAAAACACACTGTGCATTGTCTAACGAAAGAGATTTTAATGCAACGAGCATATATTTATTCCAAGATATTTAAATCAAATGAAATCTTTTGAAAATTATATTTGATTTAAAATCACTTCAAAACTCCACGCATAAGAAATATGTTCTTAATTAAACTTTTTATTAAAAATAATCAGATTGTGTGTACTTCAAGTTAATTAAACGAAGGAAATTGTTATGACATGGCACAAAAAAGTCAGAACTGAAATCCCAATACTGTGACAAACTAAAGTAGAAGGTGAACAGAACGTGATAATATTTATTTCATAACTCCGCCACTTATTTATTTAGTATTCCAAAACAAACAAAACAATCCGCCAATCTACTCTCGAATCACAAGTCCAAATATTGCATTTTTTGTTTAATATTCATCATCATTTCCAGCCCTTATTCCCAGTTCATCTGGGGTCGGGTCTTCTAGTACATCTGCGTCAGAGAGCTCTGTTCTAGGTTGTCTGGTAGGTAGGTTAAATTTTTTTGTTTCATGTACCTCACATAATTGCTTATATTACATTTATTTGAGGCAGAAAGGTGAATTGAAATCACAAAATGAATCAGTCCAGAACACAGATCGGTACTATTCTGGAACGACTGAATATTCTCATACTAGCAAAAAACATTGAGTCCTATCAAATACCTTTAAATCATAGTAATCAGTGATCAAGTGACAAAGTTCTTAATAAAACCGATAGTATTTTGGTTTCAAAATATCAATAACGTTATCCATATCCGATTATAATTCGACTTTTGATCCGGTATGATCCTACTATGAACGCTTTAGCATCCGAATTCAAAAAACAAACACAAAAAAAACAGATCATATTTTGTTTTTCACCCAAGATAGATAATCTCGAATGCAATAAGTTTCAGAAAGAGATGCGTACTACAGAGCTTTAACAACCGTACTCAGAGACATTCATTAAGCTAAAGTTTGTCTAAGAACACTGACACTTATGTAAATAGTCATAAAGCTGACGTCCCTGAGTCCAGGTGTATGAATGTATGTTATAATTAGTTTAGCGTGCAATCGCAGACTCAGAAGCAAGCTGAGTCGTCGAGACGAGATGTAATATGTGGCAAGAGCGCGGTAGAGAACTATCGCGCTTTGCCGGCGCTCCTAGAAGCTTATAGAACTGTCTAGAACGTGCTTAAGGTCAAGTAATATCCAGGTTATTAGTACAAGTTGGTGCTTAGAATTAAATTTGACATTTAAGGCCTTTTTTCAAGGTCTTAATTACCTACTCAAAAAAGCAATTTAGGCCGTTCCTTGGTTTTGGCAAATCCTTAATTATTTTAGCTAGTGTAATAAATTATTACATTTCACTACATCTTGGCTAAATATTGATAATACAATGTCATTAAAATATGAATAGAAAGTAAGATTATTTATTGTTTGAACACTTAAATTTCTTGTTATCGTAGTGTTACTATAACATATTTTAACGTTAGGCCAGCGCGGAAATACAAAACGATATATTTGTGTTCTTAAAAGGTAAAATAAGAAACCATAAATTTCGTGCACAGAGCGAAACTCGAACCTGTAACTTCTAGCTAACCGAATTAACGCTCTTATCAATTGAGCAGCCGTACTATCGGTCTGCCTGTGCGAAATTTCTGACCTCTTATTCATACGTCATTACGAGTGATACCTCAGCGCCATCTACCCGTCTGTTTTTACAACAATGGGCCAAGTACAAGTATTTGATATAAAGAGCTTTCCAATAATGTATTGGGAGTCTACAAAGCCTAATCCATCTTAACGAGAACTTCAAGCCTACATCATTCAAACACCAGTATTTTTTTCCGTTATCATTCGAATAACAATCATATCAGTGTAGTATATTATAATCATACATGTTTCAGTTGTCAGTGTGCAACGAACATCGACCCTATGGCCTACACCCTAGAGTACTTCCTCCCGTCATCGCTCGAGTAGCAGTGGTAGCAGTGTAGTCTGTTCCCCTATTCCAATCATACATAACTCTGAAGTCAGAGTGAAACTAAATTCGACTCTATGTCCTACACCCTAGAGTACTTTCTCCCGTCATCGCTGGAGTAGCAGTGGTAGCAGTGTAGCCTGTTCCCTCTCACTCGCACGTCTGCGCCGGCGCGGCCGTCGCCGAGGCGCGCGCCGCACACCGCGCAGGTGAAGCACCACACGTGGTAGCAGAGAGAGAGGGACTCGATTATCATGGCGGCGCCTCGACCTGGGAAAGAATGACAGTTTAGATGAAGGTTTAAAAGTGAACGCACAATCCGAGCCGAACGCGCCGAACGAATCGAAGTCAAGGAAGCCTCGCATACACGTCCGGATCGGACAAATCGACCGCGTCGAAGAAATCATGAGGTAGCATATGAGTGACATCTAAAGGTGGGAGTGAGTATGAAGATTTTATCCGGCGATTCGATCGAATCGGACGAATCGATCACGTCGAAGAAATCATCAGATAGCGCTATGATAAGCGACATCTAAAGGTGGGAGTGAGTATGAAGATTTTATCCGGCGATTCGATCGAATCGGACGAATCGATCGCGTCGAAGAAATCATGAGATAGCGCTATGATAAGCGACATCTAAAGGTGGGAGTGAGTATGAAGATTTTATCTGGCGAGTCGTCCGAATCGACTGCATTAGCCGCACCGAATCTGATGACGTCATCCAAATTTATCTGGGATTTCTAGGGTTCTGCCAGCTTCGGACGATTTAACGCGGATAAGTGTGCGAGGTTTCATGAGATTTCATACAAAGAATTCTAAAATTAGTTGCGTTCGGCTAGGATAAGTGTGCGTTCAGCTTAAAATTGAAAATCATAGCAATTAAAGAAATATAATGGATCTGGTGCACGTACCGAACGTATAAGCCTTTAAAGGATTGTTCATTTCATATTAGGTATAGCATACTCTAATGCATCGATTATAACTTTGAGCGGTGTAATTAATAACTTATAAACGCCCACAAAATGTAAGTTACATTGAACCTATGGTATAGAATCTCAACGCGTGTATTTATGTTGATAGACATCAATGAATCTGCCAGCAGCAAATTTAAATAATTTTAAGCTTTTTGAGTAAACAAGAAGCTTACATATATTACTTACACGTTATTTTCTGCACTTTAAACATTATGTAAAGTAGGTACAGTTTGCGGGGCGAGCTAAACTTATTTCATTTCATTTTGTCACCTTTCAAGAGTTTGGGGTATGAGGAGGGTGGTAGACAAAAGTAAGTCTTTACCTATACATACACATACATATCTACGGCCATGGAGTTTTTATATTCGCGACCACCTCCTCACGACACGGCGTTAGCATACCTAGGCGTTACGTGCCATCTATTATATTGACGTGACAACGTCTTAAATTAGGTTGCGGCTGGGAGTCACTTATGAAAAAGTGTAACGCTCGGTAACGTTACGATGAGTCACCGAACGAGAGAGAGGTCCGCCGAATGCCTTGCGTCTCTCTCCCACTCAACTATGATCGGTCTGCCGCGCGCGCAGCACTGAGAGCGAGTGAGAGGCACGCGTAAGAACGAGAGAGACAGACATAAAAAGTCGTTGTCACGTAAAACTTTCGCCCGTATACCGACTTTACAGGCAACCAATTTTATTTGATAAACATTTTTTTCAGATATTTAAATAGCATACCTAATTCTTCTCCACAATGCGAGCATTTTCTCCTCCCGCTGACGCTCAGCATCTTGTCCTCTCGCGGTAGTTCCGGCCTAGGTACTTCTGGGCGGGGCTCCGGCCGGATTTCCGGTCGATGCTCTGAGCGGGGTAACTCTGGCCGGGGTATCTCTGGCCGGGGTGGTTCTGGTCGAGCTGGCCGTTTGAATTCTGATAGGTGTTGTTGGCTGTAATTGGAATACAATCGTTTTAATTAATTTTGCACAATATACTTATGTAGGTATCACGTTTTTTTTATTATTAAAATTGTACTGTATTTGTTAAGCCCGTTCCTTTTTGCTTGTCAAATATTGTAAACAATATTGACATTACTTATTATAGAAATAATTCATTTTTAAAATAGATAAACGCAAAAATCACGGTCTACATAGGTAAATCATCGTTTAACACTGACATCTTGTAAAATCAAAAAATAAATAAGAAGTTATTAAAAGATTGTTTAAATTATTCAAATAGCAAAGAAAAACGGACTTTATTGTTGGTTAATTGTTTAGTTATTGAATATTTTATCTATTAGATTAGTTTTTATTTTACCTTGTATTTTTTTGTAAATAAGGCATTAGTAACAAGGTTTTCTTATTTTAAAGTTTAAAAACAACATCTCTGCCCTATTTTCAGATTTGATCAACAACAGGAGATTCTGACTCCAATTTTAGAAGAAATCTCACATTATGCTTGTCTGTTTTTATCTTTCTACGTGATCCAAACATCCACTAGTAGATAGTATAATGGTATAAGTATATCATCTGACTAAGTATTACTTGGATTTTAGTATTCAAATAATTTGATCAGTTACCTAGTGCTTAGAGGCAGCATGTTGTGTAGCTGTGGCGGGGCCATGTCTTGGTGGTATGAGTGCCTCTGTCCTGATCGCATTTTGCTGCGAGACTCGTCTATTCTGCGCTGTTCTGCCTCCTGAAAACAAATAAGGTTTTATGTTCACTTTTTATGAATTACAAACCCCTCTTAATGCATTTGTAGAGGGCTAATGGCTTCTTTCATTTAAGTTGCTTAAAACGGTCTTTAATAAGTCTTCATTGAAGAATTGAGAGGCACTTAAATTGCAGTCTTTCCGAATAGTCATGGAAAACATTGAGAGGCCAAAAACCTGCACTCTGTTAGTTGACTGGTGCATCTTTAAATTGTTGCCATAAATAAGGACTTAGTTGTGTTAAATTGCACGCTGCGATAACGACTTTTAAGACTACTAAGGGCCGATTTTTGCAACGTCAGATAAGACTTTTCAGTCATGTCAGTTACGGTATATTCGTCCAATTTATCCTAATTTAAAAACGTCACCTATTTGTCAGTAATCATTTATGTAAATGCAATTTTAAAATCGGTCGTTTTATACGTATTTAGTCTGATAAGTCTTATCTGACGTTGGAAAAATCAGTCCTTAGTCTGATAAGTCGTATCTAAAAGTAAAGAAGTTAGAAGTAGGAGGTTTTTATAAGAAAGTGATCTAACCTGTATAAGCCAATGTTGGTTATAGTTGTAGTTGGTGGGCTTGCGCGGCGGCTGGCGCGATTGCATCCAGTCAGCGTTCGATATCAACTTCGGTGTCGGCGCCGCGCTGAGAGCCTGGAAATTATGATGTCAATTGTCAAACCTAGTCTAGATAAAGGTAAATAACTTAATATATTGTATCACTGATCCGCTGCCTTAAGGGGCTACCCGGATTTTTAGCGCACTTACTAGCGCCACTTTAGTAAAAAAAACATAACTCGTTAAATAAAAGACCAATCAAAAATCTGGTAGATACGATTGTAGTACAGGTTCTATAGTTTATTTAGTACGTTTAAATTGTTTCTAAAGTAGTTAACTGTAGTTAGAGTTAGAAAAACTGCTAAATATGGCCACTTTTAGCATTTTTGCTAACTGTAACTGCAGATAACTGTGTTTAATTGAACTTAAACATTGTGTCTAAACCACATAATCCGAGCTACAATCGTATCTACCAGATTTTTGATTGGTCTTTTATTTAACGAGTTATGATTTTTCTAGTAAAGTGGCGCTAGTGTGCGCGGTAAAAATCCGGGTAGCGCCTTAAAAGTATACCTTTCTGCGTAATCTATTAGATTTAGAAACACTAGAACATTAACATTAACAAACGTCAAACTATAGGGCATTATATTGGGGCATTTTTGATTAAACATTTATTTTGGGTTGTAATAAAAGATGGCAAAATTATCAGTCTTTCATAAGGAGTCATTATCTGTGCAGTTTTTATTTAATCAGTATGGTATATTACATAGTTCTTTGATAGATACTGGTGTTAAAATACGAGGTGTTTGGTGGTTTGGTTACCGCTCCTGAGTATTACGCCGGCCGTCGCGGGTTGTAACCCCGCAAGTGGCAAATGTTTGCGTGATGAGCACGAAAATTTGTAATTACCTTATTCATGGATGTTTATTTATATTTATTTATGGTAATCGTCCCTGTCATAATCGTTGTCTGGTATCCGAAACAAAAGAAAGACAATTACTTACTTCGAAACCTATTTACATTATTTATTTTTAATACGAGCATAGAGGTTGCGAAATAAATATAAGGCACATAATAATTTCTCTCACCTGCAGCGTATGCCTGGTCATCGGATGGTACTGTGCACTGTTGCCATTGACAACGGGCTTCTGTCTCAGCTGCACGGTGGTACGGTCTACATTCACGTACTCCACCGCTGAAGGCACTCGACTACTTCTAGAAATGAGGGCATAACACATTAAAATCTACTTCATAAGGTCACATAGGAGTAGAGGAGACATAGTCCAACAATATCTGGCTATGGTGTGATATGAGTGTTTCATTTTGATATAAAAGATGAGAGCATAGTTAGCAATTTTCAAAACGAGAAGATGCTGTGCCAAGTTCCAAAATAAGGAGTAAATTCCAAGAAGACTTTACCCAAAATCAATATTTTTGCAATTCAGGCCGGTTATTATCTAATCATGACATTAGGTAACAATCAGTGAAACCGGTAGTATTCACAAGATATCTAGAACTTTATCTATTGCAATAAAAAAATGGTAGGTAATCATGATGATCTAATCATTTGATAACATTACGAGTACAACCTTTAATTACTTATACTGAAACTTCATAAAATACACAGTAGCAGTTTACGGTAAAGATAAAAGTTTACAAACAAACTCACCTCATTGTAATTTCTCTCTCAATGGACTCTCTCGTCTTCGGCTTGGGAGGAAGCACTGGCTGAGGAGGCCTCACACTTGGCACTTGTCTCCTCACCGCCTCTCCTATCTTCCGATCCTCATAAAGAACCTTCCTGCTTTCTTCTACTCCAAAATGCCTCTGAATATGCTCCTCCGACACGAATGGTTTCCGTTTCATGTTTTCATCAAAGATTGGTCTCTCCGGAATAGGTGGAACAACAGGCGTATAACTCTCATTCACCAGAAGATTCGGCATCGAATGCCTGTAGTTCTGATTGGATGTTTTCCCTGGTCTACTTAGAAGAGGCGGTTTCTCAGGCGTGCTTGGAACTGACGAAATATCTTGAACAGACTTCTGGATGATCCTGTTCTGGTCTCTTAGAAGATTTTCCCTCTGTCTTCTGAGTTCTTCTTGTTCAAGCTGTAGCAGTTCTCTTTCGAAACGCAGTACTTCCTATATGGATTATGAAGTGTCAATAATGTGGTATTGCAAGTGTTTGCTGTTAGTACACGGATTTGGGCGTTAGTGTAAGGCGATTTTGGTGCAACTGCAAGCTAGCGTGCGTTATTTAGCACAGTGGTAGGTGAGGTCCTGTTTAGGGGTGTTGTGATTTTGTATTGTTAATAGACAAATATTTACAGTTTAGTAACTCTATATGTAAACAGAGGGCGCTTCACAAGCGATATGATATCATAATAGATAAAGAACGCTTTTGAAAGGATTTAGCACGTTACACCTTTGTGAATAATGTTGGGTATCGCTTGTGAAAAGCCGTATCAAAGTGTAAAATGAGTCAATCACCTTGGTATGAGCATCGTCAACGTGCCCATCAGGCCAATCCTCGTTAGTGCGACACGTCTGTAAGTACATGGCGGCCATCTTGTTAATGTTATTTACACACACAAAATGGCAGATATATTATTTGCAACATTGTTTTAGTAAAACTTAAAATAATGCTTAATTAGAGGTCTGATAACTTTTTGATTTTTCACTGTGCAGCGTAGAGTTTGTCAGAAAATATATTTGAGAAGTTTTAACGGCTTTGCATTTTTTTTTGTAAACAGTAATTGTTTTTGGTTACGTTTTGATGTTGCAAATTGAACCGTTTCAATGTTTAAAATGATTAAACTTTTTTTCAATTTAATTAAGTAAGTTTGTGTTATCACTGTTATCAGATAGAAAAACAAAAAAACCTGTTTTATATACTAACTACAAATTTAATTAATTTAGGCATGTAAGTAAATACAAACGCACCAAGTGCATGCACGTGCAAGTTCTGAGATAGTGTATTGAGTGCATAGGAAATAAAAGGCAGTAGTGATTTTACTATAAATATTTTTTATTTGAAAAGAAAATAACATAAATAATTATATACCTATCAATCTAACCAAGACTACTCTTTCTATAAACCATAGGAAAAATAAATCTTAATGAAAAATATTTTTAATAATCTTAAATATAATAATTTTGATGTATTAAAATTGTGATAAATGTAAGAGACTTACAATCAGAAAAGCATTAGAAAGCAGGATTTATGTTAATATCGCAGCACAAATAAAAATGCTTAACACCATAAATTGAAGAGTTGTTTAGGTACATTATGCAATTTATAGTGTTAAAACTGTGGAATTAGATACAAAATCCTTCTTTACTGAAATAATAATTATGACTTCAGTGCTTTCAAAGCATTTACAGTGCAATATCTATACCAAAACCATAAATAATAATATATTCTAGCAATAACATAAGTGCGTTATGACAATGATCAGCGCTGATCAGAAACAGAGCCATATGATTCGAGTATATAAAAATATAATCACCTCAATACAAGTCTAAAACTATTTTCTACGAGATCTACTTTCAAAGTTTTACAACATGTAAACTATAGCTTATAAACCCGATTTACCTGACTACATTACCATAAAGATAAACCTTTAACTAGAAAGATTGAAAAATATTAAGTAGATGACTTATTTAACATTTACAATCTACGAACCAAATATAAAGTTGAACCTAATATAGAACCTTGCGAGAGCCCAAAAATATCACCGTCTACAGTTCATACTAGCTTAATAGTGGAAGTAAGATAGCTCATTGCGAAGTTACCTGTTGCTGCTGAATTTTCTTGTCCAACGTATCAATTTTGTTTTCATCAGTTTGTGGGAATTCTGATGATTCTGATAGCTCTGTCAATTTTGTGTTTAGGTTGTTTGTGAATGTTTGCTCCTTCTGTTTCTTCGTTTGTTCTTCTTCGTCAGATGTTACTGTCATTTGAGTGTATGGCTGGAAACAAATAAATCCTAAATTTAACTTTGATTTAGATATGAAACAATGAAGCAACTAAAAAGTTGCTTAATCATTTTGTCTATGGCTGCCTAAATCCTATATTGAAAAAAAAAGACAATGAAGGTGGAAATTCAAAACATCATTAGAGAATTTAAAGAAAAACATTACTTAATGAAAAGGACTTTATTTAAGATCATTACATACACAAGTCAATGAAAAGGATTATATTATAAGTTATGGAATAAAACAAACACTACTTTACGGATACTTTTCGCAAATACATATTATGTTAAAAAATATTAAACTACCTTCACTAAATAATATTAATTAATGTTCCTATCCACGCTAATTACATCCACTTTTTCACATTTCAAAACGCTGTAAAGATTCAAACGTTGGGATATAATTTAGTAAATATTCGCTAAATGTATCAGTAAAATAGTGTTTTATTCCATGAGTAATATTCGCGTAATCTTCAGAAACAAGTTTATTTATAAATTTGTTAAAAATGCTATTTAAAAATATACCTCACTGTTCTGTCTGCTATGGGGGTTAGATGTTTCCGGAGACGACTGCCCCTTGTACCATGCCTCAGCTGACGGTCCTCGGTCTACATCCACACCAGAGTCCCTGCTTTCTCTGAGATTAGCATCCATATCATGAGACAGCGTCTTCTTGTATAGAAGTTTCTCAATCTTGGTCTCTTCTTGAAGGAAGGAGGTTATATCTGGTCGTGGAGCGAGGTTTAAGTCTACGTCCAAGTAGCTGTCGTCGACTTGGCCTTCGATGCCAAGGAAACTGGTGCGTTTGTTTCGGATCTCCTTCTTGATGCGACGGGCGGAGCTCGTGTGTTTGAAGTTACCCTGGAAAAGGATAATAAGTAAGGTTAAGACACTAGCTTGATAGTGGTAAAAAACCTGACCATATATAAAAAATAAAATGACAAAAATATTTTAAGCAATGTATACTAACTATACTTAACGTAATTTAGATGAATTTGGCGTAAATAATAATGGTAAACAGCATAAGGTGGGTACTAATATGTATAAAATTGATAAATGCCGGAGTCAATGGTAATTATTTAGTTTGTTTTCAGAAAAATATTTGCACTTATTTACTAAATCTATTAGGATTACGTTTAAAATTTAATTATATATTTTTAGTACTGGTCTATGGTATTTTTTGAACAATTTACAACTCTAATTTGTGGAAAAAATAAATGTCAACTTACATTGCCGAGAAGTTCATCATCCGGACTATCATCAGTCGGTGGTGGAGGCGGTTTCTCTTTAGGTGGCTCCAGGACATTTGTCGGCAGATCAAGTGGAAAAGCTTCTGCCCCATCCACACTGTTCTGATAAAATATATCTATGTTTTCATACAACGGTGCCACAGAAACTTTGTTGTCTGTTCCAAGATCGACAAGAGCTTCAAATTTGTCAATCACAGAATCAGTTTTGGTATCATTTTCTTTCACCTTAGAATCGTCCATGGTTTTGCTGTCATCCATGCTGTCTTCTGAATCTAATTCTTGGAATGCCAATTCAAGAGCGTCAATTACCTGTAAATATTTTGAAATGGTTATGTGGCACATAGTTATTTTTTCACAAGTTGATAAAATTTTACAAATCATTTTAAAAAGCTAAAACAAAACATTTTTTAACAAAAAAACTAAATTATCTTTTTAAAGACTCACAAAATAAAATAAGAGAACTCAGGTCAGTGAGAAGTAAACCCATGCAGAAAGATGCGAGCAGAACGACACATTAGCACGACATGCGGCGCAAATGAAGGTTAAATGAAGCGAAAACGCTACGCAAACGTCATGTCTTACCTTACTGTACCCATCACCAAAGCTGACGCAAAATACCTGTCTAGCATTAATCTATAAGATGTACAGAATAGAATTGAATATTCAAATAGCAGTGTTGTTCATAGAGGCCTACGCTAGCTAGTCCTTTATCCAACTGACTTAGTAGTCGTATTCACAAGATAAAATGTATTTGAATAAGATACGCGCTACACCAGATAACATATCTAGAGCTCGAGAACTTCGCCCAGATTTTCCTATCATTAAAATTTATAAGCCGACATTGATTAATACCGCTTTAACTATTAATAATGACACAGATGAAGGAATATTATACTATACATAAATAAAACTCATACATAACAGTGTAACATATATTTTCGATAAATGAATTTACAAATATCACGTTTCAGAATAAATGGTCTGATAATGACATGGTCTACATCTATAAATTACCTTGACTAAGTTTGTATATAAATAGGATTTAATATACATGTGACGTAAAATGGGCACTACAGTTCTTGACCCTGTTAAATTACGAGAAATTCTAAATAATAGCGACTATATTATGATTGTTTGTTATGTAATGACTAAGTATACGGATACGTATGACTCAGTAGCTCGCTTAGTGCTAGGAATTGAAATGATCCTTATGTATTTTAGCACGTTAAATTATTAGGTAAACGATGACTTTGGTTTAATTATATAAAATCTACATCGGTGTATTGTTATTAAACGAACAAAACGATCAATTAGTACATATCTAGGTAATCATTAATATGGGTGGGTATATTAATTATATTACGTGTTTATCTGGTGCGAATATGGTATATAAAGTGTAAAGTGGTTGCGGAAAATTTGTTGGTGAGATCAAGAGATCATATAAATTCTAGAAAATACGTCCATTATCAAGTCTCTCATCTACCTTGCTGTCTAACAGCAATTTATGAGAAAGTGAATAGACAATATAGAAGGTTTATTCTTAAGCTATTTTATTCATGCTTGTGTTGTATCTTTGGCACTAAGATTATTACTTGTATTTGTTACTGTTTGTTTTGTTGTTACTTTATTGTTAATGAATAATATAGTTTTTCGTCTATTTGGTTCAATATTCCGTTTAGTCCTCCTCTGCCAAAATGGATTAGAATCTTGTGAGCTACTTACCGCCGCTTCTCCGTTTGTCGATATAGACGCATTATTATGAGTATTGGTGACTTCATTACTTTTGTTATTAGATGTAATGATGCGATTATTGTTGTTGACTGTGATTTGGTTACACGTGTCATGAATATTATTTTCAGTACTACATTCAGATGAGTATGCAACATCAGCATTTTTGTTAGTTAGCGAGATATGACTATCGGTTAATGTTTTTAGCGTTTTAATGGAATTTTTAGGCGAAATGTTAGTAGTAGTTATAATATTTGAGACAGTTATCATTGACATGCTCTTGTTAGTATCATTAGTAGTGCTAATTTCATTACTGTTAGTATTGTTCCCAGCACCAGCTTTCATATTGTTGCAAATCTCATTCAAGTTTAAGTGTATAGTCATTTTCCCCTGAAACACCACTGTATCGCCTTCTGATGCAGTCGAAACAGGTTCATTTAAACTTACACTAGTGTCTTGATTGTCCAAACTCTTAAGAGTATCTTCGTCTTCTTTATCGAGTTGTATTTCAGTTACTTCTTCAGTGACACTCAGTTCTTCTGGCTGAGAGACCGCCTGAATGTAATTGCTACCACTGTCAGTATTTTCAGCTTGACTGTCTTGCTCTTCTATTTCCTCTACAATGATATCTTGAATTATCGTTTGGATAGTTTCAGGCATCTTTTCTTCTGGCTCTTCAATCTTAGTGGGTTCCAAGGGCATCCCACTGTCCTCATTTGATGACTCGTATTCAGAAACTTCAACCATAGGTTCTCCTATTGGAGAAGCTACTTGAGTCAAGTCTGCGATGTCATCAGGTGGCACGCAGGAATCTCTTGCAGTATGGATGCCGCTATCTTCTGTTTCGATATCACTTGGAACTGTATTGTTTTGCATCTCAGCACAGTCAAAGTCTTCCAAACTTTGAACTCTTTCGAAGGAGTTTGGAGATGATTGCCCGTTAATATCCAAACTATCCAAAGAACGGCAAAAGCTTTGCATTTGGCTTTCTATGCCAGACAAACTATTCTTCAAGGAGCTATCTGACATTTTATCCTGTGATTCAATATCTGCTTTGGTCTCTTCTTTTTCTTGGTGTGGGAATTCTTGCTCTACTGATATTTTCGGAATATCTTTATTTTTGGCCGCGTCAAGACACGATAATCTTTCTTTCAAGCTCATACTTACTTCTTTGACTTCGGTTTTTGTGATTTTAACCTCTTCTTCAGAAGTTTGAGATTTGAGGCTAGATAAACGCTCTCTTAAAGATTTGGCGTTACTAAGATCACCATTAGAAAGCCTTTTAGCACGGTCGGGTTCAACTGAAGCAGATTTAACTTTTTCGAGGGACGAGAGTCGCTCTTTTAATGGTTTGACTTCTGTTGGTAACTTAGTCAGGTCACTCGTAGACTTCTGTACGTGTGTTTCTTCAGTGAACTTTTCTAAACTGGACAGTCTTTCCTTAATTGACTTTTTGTTAGCGATATCAGGTAGTTTAGGTTTGTTAATTTGTGACTCTTGCGAATTTTCCCTCTCGAATTGTTCTCTTCGTTTATGTATATCGACTTTTGGCAAGTCTTTCTTTTGGTTGTTATTCTTGACATCGTTAGCCCTTTCCTGTTGGAAAGAGGAGAGTTTCTCCTCAATTTTATTGCTTACAGTGGTTCTGATACGGTTTAAGTCGCCGTTGACCTTGTCTGGGGACTTTTCTTTGAAGTTATTGTTGACGACAGTTTTGACAATGCTGCTGTTAGTTTGTGATATGATTCTGGACTTGTACCCTTCAATAGCTCCCTCGTATGTGTACTCCTCTGGTTCTGGAGAGCTTATGGTGGTAGTGGTGCAGGTGTCGTATTCGTTAGCGCTCGAACCGAGCTTGCGATTGTTGTCGCAGTTGGAAAGGTTGTCGACGTCTGAATGGTTCTTATCCAGGTCGATACCGTCGCTCTGGAAAATAAAATGGTGCTCAAGAGTGTTTTATGACACTAATTTAGTTCAGTCACTTTGTGACTAATATTTGCTGAAACAGATTCAAGATAACGTGCAAAGCAAATATTGACTGACTCAGTTTCCGTGGAGACTAGAGATGCTAGTGTGTCACTGGTCATTAATGCAAGAGTATAAGGCACTTAACGCTACAATTTAGGAGTTTTTTTCAAAGTAGGTCTTTTTGAAACGACTTAAAATAAGGACCTAATTCAAATATGGTACAGGGCAAGCGTAGCTAAGCAATTTCAGATTTTAATTTTAAATAACCTTATGACACATTTTAAGATTTTACAAAAACTTACGGCCAAGCTATGTGTGTCACAGTCCTCACTAAGACTGCTCTTAGTACTGGAGGTGCCGATGCCCAGGTCACTGAGGTCGTGGCCATCGTCGTCCGTGTATAGTGGCAGGTGGTTCTTCCTTCTGCGACCAGCCCTGAGAACAAAACATAATTTACTGTTAATGACAGTGACACATGGAATTTTTAAAGATGACATTATGAAGATTACGTCCAATTGTACACCGATCAGAAACATCTTTTTGAGTTCTTTTTTCTAATGTCATTTTATCCGTCTCACAAGCAAAACTTATTGACAATCATATAATTATATACTGTGAGATCAAAACGACTGAGGTGTCTTAGGTGTTTAAATTTTACCTACGATCGTTGTATCATTATTGAATCACTATTCAAAAATGCTCAAGACTTATTCCTAGACGACAAGTCAGCCGTATATTTGTTGTTATTACTCACTGTGCGTCATTCTGTATGTTTGTACGGCCGTGAGTTAGTACCTGGTATTCTACTCTTTATAATATATTCGTGTATTTGGCTACAGCCATCCCTGTCTCTCAAGACAGTATGTCAGTGCGAGAGAGCGCGACAGATAGCCAAAAAAACGGAGCACGTCTTCTTGAGTAAGACATCTGGGTTGTGTTACATAGTGTTTTACAGATAGTTGATTTATTTTTATTAGCTGCTAAAGGTTACTTTTTCTGCTACCTTTGATTTTAATAACAAGCGCAAAATATATAAAGTTGTATTTGTACATCGTGTTTGACATTTACACGTGTTTATATGATTGTGCGAAAAAAATGTCGAAATATAAAAACGTTTCTTAGAGCTGTATAATTTTGTCTTATCCATGAATCGGCAGTATAGGTCGATAGGTCGTGATTTAGCGTCATAAATCTAGCAGTTTCTAATTTAAGGCAAACATACAGTATCAAATGATTTAAAAGTAGCAGGATTTTTAATACTATCAGATGATAGGTACGAAGCGAGAAAACACGTGTTACAAAACGAAATCTTGATCTCGAAACATGATCCAATTCTACGACATTTGTTTTTTAAACCACTAACCATAAATTGTATTTCCTAACACATTGAGAAACGTTAAACATATAAACACTCAATTAAAATAAATATCTAGAAGTGGTTTTATCGTGTTTCACCCGCCATAATATCTTTGACATCGATATATTTACATAGAGTATCGATTGATTGTTTAATTTATCGTTTTGAGATGTAATAATCTCGATTCGATAGCGAGTGATAGATTCGTATCAAACTGGAACATGAGCACGAATATCAACAAAAATCCTATATTAAAATACATTTAAAATTGTTTCTAAGACTGCTGGATGTTAAGATTTCGGGTTATTCGTTATTTATTAAGAGTGTTTGATCTTGCTAATATTACATTCAGCTCAAGAATTCAGAAAAAAAATCAGACTTTTGTGGTAAGGGGGATTGAAAAAATTTTATATTCAGAAAAGTGTGTTAATTTGATTCTAGGAACAACCTAAATTTACTGATATAATGCAATAATTTCGACTTTTTGTATGTGATTTCTTATCTTCAATCCATTTGAACTTCTTTGAATAGATTCACATACTCAACCAAAGAAAACAAAATATCGTAAGGACCAAATCAAACCGTATGTTACAATATCAAACGTTACTTGCTATCAATCAAGCGCGTCTATAATTAATTCACATTAATTTATAACCTATTAGTGAGTTAAATCAAGCCGGGGACTTAACAAAACCGGTTAAAACCACCGGTCAACCGAGTTAGCTATCAATTTCCAATCACTCTGTATAAAAACAAGCCTAACTCAAGGTGAATGTCACATTACATGGCGTGGCGTATGAATAACATTATGATATAAGCGGATGAAAAGTGAAAACTGGTCAAAATACAAGCGAACTTTCGCTGGCGATGGACATCTGAATAGAAAGTCACGGTTTCGGCAGCATACTGGTATACTAATCATTAGTGCAAGCGGATTTGTTAACAGATATCTAAAAAATCTTAATACCACTTAACTACGAATAACTTGACTCCGTTGCACAAAGTATTGCAGAACTTAGACGTTGCCATTCATTCAAAAGATAGCCTTAAATCAAGTTTGTTCCAATCTAGTTGCAGATCCAGGCTAGCTTTGTTTAGCTAGACTTAGCTAGCCCGAATGGATAGAGGTATGGCTATAGGTGTCCTTACATGAATGCAGATGATTCAGTCGCTCGTTAGTAACGATGCAGTCACCAATATACAGTATATAATTTGCCAATATCCAGCTTCTGCATCGCAATTGCATGCAGTTAGCATCGTGACTGTAGCGATGCTCAAAGTAGCGCAAGTGTGTAAAGGTTGACATTTTACGACTGCATGGATACTGCATCGCTGCTAAAAGTCGCAGTGTGCACAGGGTCTAAGAACATCCCAAATGCAAAACAGGTTTGTTGATGTATCGTCAATTGATCACTCAACAGTGAGATGTAAGATTAAGGCATGGTCCAAGATCAGTATTTAATGACATCTTAAACAATACGACAGCATTTACAGCGTGATATTGACATAAAAATATACAAGCCAAAGTACGTAAACCTCGATTCAATATCAACGCGATTAGGTTCCAAATCTCTTTGACACTTTACATAGAAAGTACACGTCATTTGCCATTTAATTGAACATTTTAACGTAGGAGAATCAATTTGACAATGACCGAGTAGGGAACACGATTAGAAAACACCTACGATAAAGCATAAGGTTTCTAGTGCTTGTAGGTGAAGTGGTTTACGAAAATGTTATCTGACAAGTGTCACTTGCGAGAAGTTGTTGTCAGATAAGTGAAAAGTTGGCGTGTTTGCGAGATAAACAGTTTCAATTGTGTCGGAACGGTATTTTACGGTTTATTGAACTTAAAACGACATTAATTTAAAACTCATAAAAGTAAGTGTAACGCTAAACCATAATAAACGACTTAATCTTAGCTTTATAGTCATCGCCATTTGGGATCTTGAAACTTTAAAGCTAAACTTAATCACAAATTAATCATGCCATGCTGGTCATAATGGGAGATTATTGACTGGCCACTTAAGAAAAGGAATTCCATCTCAAAACGATTGTTGCATTCCGCACAAAGACGGAATACAGGCAGCCAATCAAATGCATTTCTGAAACAAAATTGGTGGAGGAACACGCATCTTCTGCACGATATCACGAAGTAATCTTAAGGGAAGAATTCCCTAATGACGGGTAACTCGGTATCCGGGGAATGGCCTGTAGGCTAGGTTATGCAATTTGAACTGTGAAGGAACACCGCCTTTAGGAATGCTGGATATGAGGATGTTGGTGTGATTCAGGGACGGAATATGCTTTGTGTGGTGCTAATAAGCGAGTGAGTTCGGTGTACTAGTATTTTAATAGATAAATATTTTAGCTTTTAATGAACATATTACGTAAAAAGTCTCAAATAGAGTCAAATTGTATTTGTTTTTAATATTTTAAGTTGAAGATAGAACATATTTAAATATTAATTGCGTGTTTCAGGACAGACAGCCTTGGCCCTAAATAGAGACATTTTAATATTTACTATATCAATTGTATTAATTTGCTTGGTAGAACGGAACGTAGACGAATGAGTGAGGCATGAATGAAAGGAACGAAAGGATGAATGAAGAGAGATGATTTTTAAAAATACATAGTATCTTTAAGCGAAGTCATCATTTTTCTCAATGGAAAAATCTTAGAAGGCCGTCGTAATGACGTGACGACGATGATTAAATTCATCTGTTTAGATAATACAATTTACAAGACGCCGTCAAGGGTAAAAGACTAAACGTTATATTTTCCAGATCAACCACTTAGAATTTTACTCTCCATAAAATACCTCACACACGCATCCGTGTCTTAGCGGTCACAACATGCCAGCTTTTCTGTGGAATGTCACAAGAAAATGTCATCACCACAACATTTTAGCGTAATTGTTGCACTGATGCATTCGGAATGGATGCGAAGAAGTCCATTGAGAATCAGTAGGGTTGCCCTTGATTACGAAAATCATATCATAGTTCATATGCCTTACAGTTATTCTCATCAAAGTATAAATTATCTTCGATAAAGGTCCGAGTACAGACCCGTTTTTATTATTATTATTTAAAACTTTATTGCAAAAATTACAGAGTACAAAGGATGGACTTAATGCTAAAATCATTCTCTCCCAGACGTAAGGTCGTAAAGGTCATGCAGAAAGATTTTAGAGATGCATGCAGAGCGAGTTTTTATTTGTGCGAGTTGTACAAATAATGTTGTTATCAATTTATGAGCCTTTTTGTTATTTGCAACTACTTTGTTAACTTGCAACTTGGGCTTACACACAAAAACAATATTGTCAATCTGATAAGTTCTAACTATGAAGTGACCAAACAGAAACAAACTACCAAATCAATAGCGAAGATTAACTGCTATCGAAAACTTCTTTCGCATCTATTTTTCCAGTATTGATCTGCCTGTGGTTCAAGGGGAATTTTCCAAGGGAGACTACTGAATCTAAGTGTACTGCAAAAATACTTACATTAAGGGCAGTCGGTCGGACACATCGAGGACGGTTATAAATATGAAGCGTCAGCTCACCACACTTTGATTTGTATGACGAGGGTGTTGGCGAATGCAACTGTTTTCAACTGACGTACATTTCGCAATACAACCCACGATGTAATTAAGAAACAGAATGTTGGTTAGAACGATGGTTCAGTTAAAGTTTATACTACAGTAAATAATAATAGTCCCCTAGCCGATTTCGACTACGGTGGCCAGTAACAATGACTAACCGACTGCCCGGGACATATTATAGTGCACAAGTGTGTGCGCAAACACAGGTGCACTCTCTATTCCTTTCACTCTCATAGCCCGATGAGACAGCAATCTGACACGACCGGAGAGAGTTCAGGCGCAGGACCAACGGCTTTACGTGCTTTTCCGAGGCAAGGGGGTGAAACACCGCCAATTTCCTCCGGGAACTCCGGGCTACCCTAAAAATTTCTGAACAGAAAAACTCAGGTATATTTTTTTTTGGCCCGACCCGGGGATCAAACCCGGAACCTCTGGTGCAGCCGTCGCTATAAAGTGAATACCCCTCAACCAAAAGAAAAATGCTTAAATTAGTATGCGGCATTTCTACGTGTATATTTACACGGTACATTTGTAAGCTTAGTTTTATACAATGTAATCGTTGAATGACGATTGTAGGGATTTTTGATGCTAGGCTCTGGCCAATGGCTAAGCGAATAATAATCTTTGATGTTACAATGAATAATGCATTTGAAATATTGCATATAGACAGAGTATTTGAGGATGAGTATGTCGCATCAACAGCAAAAGAAATGATAAGTCCTGAAGATTCCTTGAACGGAACTACTTGTGAATGATACCTATGTATCAAAAAGAGAAACAAATCTCCGGTTATGTCTCCCGCTGTTAGAACTTATTCTTTAATCTGATTAACATCTTATAATGCTGCATGCGAAAGTAGTATCTAATTCCAAACAAAATGATGATGCGTCGCACAGTGTGATTTGTTTGACGCGAGTTGTCGGCTGTTAGTTGTCGGTGGTCGTTGACATTCATTTCACAACGCGCAAAAGTTACAAGGAACGTGGGAACATTGTGTGTGTACAATCGAAAAAAGCGTTAGCAAGTCAATCGGCGAATGCTTAGCTGTGCGCTCTAAAGGCTAAGCTACAGTTAACAATTTTGCAGCCATTTGAAAACCAAAGTGATAGTGAAAATTTTTAGCTAAAAATAGCTACTATTAAAAGTACTATAAATAACTACACATTGTGTTAAGGCACGAATAAGACCAGCAATTTGTCAACGCTACCAAGTGCATTCAAGCACTTTCGTCGTTCGGACAATTGAGACGGCCGTGCCCACTGATTTGTCTGACACCAATGTATGTGATGTTTTTGAGGATGGTGGGATGTCAGCAATAAATAAATGACACAATAATTGGAGAACTCTCCACTGCAATGCACGTTATGTAAAATCTCTCATCAGGCCCTATATTTCTAGGACACATGGACATGGACAAATATTGGAAAAGTCCGTAGGATTGTCTTATCTTAAACATCTTTATAATCGTTTTTAGTTATCTAAACGTAAAAAGATTATTGTTTAATCCCCTGGGATCGAATATAATTAAAATAAAAGTGAACTTTCTACTAACACAAGTTAGTATTGTCCCTATGATACTTATATCAAATGTACGTAAACTACAGCGGACGTGTAAAAAATCCGAACACACGTATAGCACGTCACGACCGATCGTGGATTTTTGCACGAAAAGCGACTCCCGCGCATGCCGCCGCGTAATGGGAGACGCGGAATTTCGTTGGATAATCGGATTCCAATATTCCATGTTTCATTGTTGCGTATGTTTTTCGTGATGATTTATTACACACTAGCGATTCCGGCGAACTTCTTTTCGTCGCCCTCGGTGCCCTTTCCCCGTTTCATAGTTATTATCCTATATTTTATCATTAACTATGAGGCAAACCAGTTCAGCCCGTTCTCGAGTTTTAGCGAGACTAACACAAATAGCAATTCGTTATTTATATTGATTTGATACTGTTTATTTTCCATACCTAAAGTCATAAGTCGTTTTAATAAATATAACAAATAATAATATAAATATCTACGCTAACCCAAATATGTACTTATATGCATTAATATGGACAACAGAATCTAGGTAACGATTTCTGAAGACGAAAATTAGTTCCGAAGTTGAAATAATGATAGCGCAATTCAATTCGCGCGCGATTCAATCAAACGCTGCGCACAGTAAACTAAAAGATTTTTTGCGACTTCGCAGAGTAATGGATCTCTAACATGTGTTTAATTGTGACTTTAATGAGGTCTGATTGTTCAGAAATATGTGAGCAACTTGTTTGTGCTCAAGAAAACTACTTAATCAAGTGCTGTTGTGCTGGATGACGAAGCAAAGAAAAATAACTGTCGTGGGTACGTTTTTGAATATATACTCTTAAACGAAACTTCACAGGACAAGACAAAACAAGACGCAGCGTAGGACGTCCACCAACAAGATGAACAGACGACCTTAAAAAGATCGCAGGATCAAATCGGATGCAGACCGCTAGTGATCGGTCGCTGTGGAAAGCCGTGGGGGAGGCCTATGTTCAGCAGTGGACGTCCTTTGGCTGAGAATGATGATGATGAAACAAACTTCAAAACAATACAGTTTATCACCTTGTAAATAGTGCATTTATGACAATTTTAATTTCATTAGTCGCTATGATCCTTACTTATGAACTTATATTTTCATTTGTCACATAACTCCATACTATTGCATGCTCTTATCCCGTTCCGTACTTCAAGCACATTGAACAAATCGCTACCGCTCACGACACACAGTGAGAACAGTATGAAACATGACTATGGCTGTTGTCGGTCTCGTAAGTATGCGATTATGTCGCAATTTGTCTTTGCTCTGCGCAGACGCAAGGGATAACCATACATTGCAATCACCATACGTGGTTCGAAGTAGTGAAGGGATGACCTAAACTTAATGCTTACATTTCACAATTTTTAATAATTCTTGGAATGACCGTATTTGTAAATCAGAGTTCTTTACAGACGTATCTTAATCTTGTTTCTGATTAAAAACAAAATTAATTTTAGGCTAGTCAGATAAGCATCGTTAAACCTTGTAGAGGAAATTTCAAGGAACATGATTTTGACTTCGTAACTTATTTTAACTAATTAGGAGGTCAAAAAACAAAATAATTTTAAGCAAGTCAAATAACTATCGTTAAAACTTGTACAGGGAATTTCCAGGAACACGATTTTTGACTTCGTAACTTTTTTTGACTAGTTAGTTCAGTCAACCCAAAGTCTCAGTCCGTATTCCTTGAGCTGGGTGGAAGGGGAGAGTTTAAAAGTCATTTTATACTGTTTTTTGGTTAATTATCGTAAACTATGAGTTTTAGCGACATAATGCTTTCTACAAAATGAAAGCCTATAATATTTGCGACAAGTTTTCAGTTCCTCCTTCTAATACTCCTTTTTTTGAAGTCTGTTTACAACTTCACTGAGTAAAACTTGCAGCATATCAGCAAAGCTTTGATTTGGTGAGACCATCGTCTCATTTCACTAGGACGCATAGTTTCCGCAGAGGACGCAGAGGTACGGCCTGGGTCTTTTAAGATGTAAACCTCCTAACTAGTCCATATAAAGTAACGAAGTCAAAAATTGAGTTCCAAGCGATTCTCTCTTTCTTTTCCTGAGCTGTTTACTTCAAGTTGATGTTATTCTAAATACAAACGGCTTATTGTTTTACATCACTGCAAGAAATAACAGAAAGAAATAAACGAAAAGTAAATGTTCCCATCAATCATTTTAGAGATTCTTCAGTAACTTTATCGATCTTTGGTGTAATCGATTGCATTCAATGCTTCTGTTAAATAATGTCTGAAGAGAAGGCAACACCTAAGACGATCTAAATTATACAACTTCACGACGACGAAAACATTTTGTAATACTGTCAGCAATGCATTAAGGACTATTTATATATTGAGCATATGAGTATTATAATAATAATATGGCTGATCTGTATTTTTGTATATGTGTCGGCAAGATATATTTATTGTTTTTTTTTTATTTCGTTTCGTTTACGTTGTGTCTCCCGCTGTAAGAACTTATTCTATAATCTGATTAACATCTTATAATGCTGCATGCGAAAGTAGTATCTAATTCCAAACAAAATGATGATGCGACGCGCAGTGTGATTTGTTTGACGCGAGTTGTCGGCTATTATTCTTCTTCTTCGATCTGTATTTTTGTTTATGTCGGCAAGATATATTTATTGTTATCTTTTTATTAAGTAAAGTTGATAGGTATTGCATTCACAACTAGAACAAAAAACACATTCGCTTCCCTAGCAGTAAGTACATTCAGAATAGGAGATAATTCGTGGTATCTGCTTGAATTTACATAACAAGCGGGATAATAGCTAATTATAGCGCCATAATAGGTAATAGCTATCAATTACGCTGCTAGCTGGCATGCCGTCGACTTGGTCCTTCGAGCCGGATCGTTTTATAGAATTTAAGGTGTTAAGGAAATTTCCTTTATAACAAATGATCATAAGTTTATTTTAATTCAAGGAATAGAATATGGAAATAACGTTTCAGTTCTATTCCAAACTTTGTTATGCTGAAAATGACTTAAAGCAGTGGTAGTATAAAAACTCTGTTTCTGTGGAATCTACTCGTACAATAGCAATACGGATAGCCATATACCTCTTAATATCAGTTCTTCAAAACAGTTAGTATAATAAATACAAATCAACTATTTTATTACGTCCAATTATAGTTTCTCGTGAGTAAGATGCTCTATGAATCACAGAGTATCGATATAGCTCTGCTAAAAATATTGACGACAGTAATTTAATTACTCGACCAACTAACTTCTGACTGATTATGCTAAAAATACAACTAAGAAACGTTAGGACAGTTATTTTTGAAGGAACACAAAGAATTGTAACGGAGTTTCAAACATTCAATGAAAAGGGGCACGGAAAATGCTGAAGCACATTTTTTGAATAATTGAAATTGCACTAAAAATAATGGTCAAAAAAATTGTACTAATGTTATTTTAGCAATTTATGTGAATACTATACAAACATTATCACAGTAGATCCTAACCTAGCAATTACAAGATAGAGGTTCAGATTTCTCACTGCGATACAACAAGAAAGCCTCTTTTAAATTACCCTTATAGTAAATCTTATTGCATAAGAAATAAGCATCAGCTTGCCTTGTAAGTAGATAAAGGTACTAACAATGGTTTAGCAAAAACTAACAAGAATCGCTTTCATGAATAGCCACAATAAGACATAAAACATTGAGTATCAGAACAGAATAAATACTAGCACGTAATGCAATGCCTTACTTATACCTATTCAGAAGCGAATGAAATAATAACAACTTGGTTTAAGATTCTTAAGATATTATCATTCGACTTTTCAGGCTTGAGGATGGCTTACTAGGTCAGTTAAATAAGTATCGTTAAACCTTGTAGAGGGAATTTGAACATATCAAAAGGAAGGGAGGGTTTAAGTTATTTTTTAGTATTTTCGCTTATTTATCGGAAACTATTCGTTTTAGCGACATGCGACCTCCTATAAAATGTAAGCTGATACATTTTGCTACAATTTCAACTTGTTCAAGTTTTAAACCGACTTATAAGAAGGAGTTTTTTTTCGGAGGATACGACATACATTTCTGTGACGTCATTCGATTTGGATAATATTTGACTATGAAGATCTATTATGGCTCCCAAACACGTGTGCTTAATTTCATTTGTATATGTATGTTTGTTTGTTCGGTATATGTATGTTTGTTTGTTCGATATTCGTATATTTATATAATTTTATTGTTTGTTACGGATATAACGGATACGATGTGGTATATTTAGAATTTTTCTTTTTTAATTTATACGCTTAATATTAATACGCTTTGTACAGTTTTTGTATGGTTTTCAATGTTAAGAATTTTGCTTAGCTTGTTTCTCTCATCAACTGAAAATAGTAATGCGGCTCCATAACATCAATATAAAGTAATGGCATCGAGATTATTTGTAAAAACATACAATTATTTTACGATTTATCGTAGAGACGTGATACATGCGTAGAATACGAATGACGTAATTATTTTCTTTCGGCCTATTGATACGGACGCATAGCATTCAATTTCAAATAACGTTCTCTATTTACACTTTTCTTATTTCATCTACAGTATTACGACGCATTATAAAGAGAATTCGATTCCGAGTCATTTTTGTGGTCGCTCAATCAAAGTTTGTTTATCTAGTATAGATATACTAATTATAAAGCCGAAGATTTTGAACGCAGGAATTACTGGACCAATTTGAAAAAAAAAAAGTGTTTGATAGCTTATTTATCGAGGAAGGCTTTAGGCTTAAAAATCACGTTGCGACCGGAGAGGAGGGAGCAAACTAAAAGCGTGCGAACAAAGTCGCGGAGGACCGCTAGTAATTCAGATATGGAATATAAGCATCTTTTGTGTAAGTTGTTATCTGAGAACATGTTCAATTATGACGATAACATCATGTCTTAACGAACAAATTATAATCCTAACACTTTCAAAGGTGTGAGAAAAACTATTTCTATGGAACGAAAGCGGTATAAAAATATACGCATGATAATACATTGCAATTTAAATGAATGGGTACAAAATATAATACTTACTCGTACAATGCTTTCACAGAAATAATATCCTCGACTTTTGACTAAATAACGATGTGACAGAAGTTAGAATAAGAAGCACTTCAGTGGAAAGGAGTATAAAACTCTGACCTCCTGGCTCATGGCTGTAGTTTTAATCAATCTCTCTCCTTTGCCCTTCTATCCCTTCCTTCGCGCCGCTAGCATTTTCTCTGTTTAGACCTTTGGTTGACTGGTAGAGAATACTGTTAGCATTAAGTCCGCTATATGTACCTTTTATTTAGGTTGTGCATGAAGTGTTTTAAATAAAATAAATAAAACCGAATAATGACTGGTAGGGGCCCGTTTCACCATCGAGAAATAAACACAAAGTATAATTCAAATATGGAACGTCATTTCGTATTTATTTTCGGGCAGATAACTCTAATGGGAACTTATTCAGGCATTGTTAAACTGGCCGTAAATGAAATAGAAATGGTCAAAGGAAAAAAAAATGGGAAGATCGATAAAGATCGAAATAAGTCTGTACATTAAATATAACTTTTGTCTGTTTAAAGATCAAACATAAACAACACAAGCCACTAATATCCTGAAACGGGAGTAAGCCCAGGATTTGTTAATGACTTGAATTTAAACAAACAAGCCAGGTGCGTAGTGTCTTCCGTTCTCAAAGTAAACAGGATAAATACAGAAAATGCCGCAGTGATGTGAAGAATGCTCTGTAATGCATCAGTGAAAGACAAGTGATGTATTCAAGACACTTTTTAAAACAAAAGGCGGATTAAGTGGCGAAATTAATGCAAAATGTTAACACCAGACTTTTACAAAAGAGACTGACCAAATCTTCGCTTATAAGTTGTTTTGTTTGTAAAAAACACAAGTCTATTGACATTTATAATACAACACGACCTCCGTGGTGGCTAAGCACGCTGGTTTCAAGGCGTCGCCGCTCCGAGATCCCGGATTCGATTCCCGGTCGGGTCAATATAGAAATCAAAATTTTCTATATATGTTCTGTATATTGTCTTGAGTCTGGGTGATGTAGTACCACCGTTGTGTCTGATTTCCATAACACAAGTGCAATAGCTACGTACTTTGGGATCAGAGCAATGTATGTGATTGGTGTCCAATAGTGTATATTGTATTAAATCCAAGGTTTTTGATTACATGGCTTGAATTCATAAGTGATGAAATTGTAACTTAATCTTAAGAGAACAGCCCTTAAGTGTGTTCGTGTCACTTACTGTAATTTGGTTCAGTTTATTTGGATCTAAGGAACACTTTCTGAACACGCATTAGAAAAATAACAAGTGCTTCTGTCCTCGCCTCCCGGTCACTTGATAAATGACGTCGCCAGCGTTTTACCACACTACAATCAACACATAAGATTACATCTTTGAAAATTCACACTTATTTCAACTAAATAAGACGACGTTTTGCTTGGTGTGTTCTCTGGTTTGCTATTGAAGTAGCCACTTATGCGGTCGGCCTGTAATCACGGCATTTTTTCTAGAGCCCAGCATAGTCCATAGCTCAGATCCCCGCTGCGCCCGCGCAGGTGCGACAAAAACAATTGCGGTGCGAACATGGTGATGAAATGAGATAGTAGCGGTGCGAAGAGCGGTTTAGAAAATGTAAGTACAGGCATACATCGATCAACCATATGATTTGTTTGTGGATTGCCATGTTTTGAAATGTTAGTTCTCTTATTTATTTAAAGATGTGCGAAAAATTTTACAAACTTATCTCTGTCATATCAAATTACCAAAGCCTAAATAAATAATGAAGAGAGACACGTAAGAAAGTGTGTCACTATCACTTTGGATAAGATTTTGTGGACAAGGAATTAATGATGGTTATACATAGCGCTTGTTGACATTTACTGTCGAGGTTTCTTACGCCTAATAACCATAGTAGCAAAAAACGCTTGCAACTCGCGACATCTTTTGTTTGATGTGATTTCCGTTTTTTAGGGTTCCGTAGCCGTCCGTAGCCGAATGGCAAAAAACGGAACCCTTATAGTTTCGTCAAGTCTGTCTGTCTGTCTGTCTGTCCGTCCGTATGTCACAGCCATTTTATTCTGTAACTATAAGCATCACACTGTTGAAATTTGGTAGGAGTATGTATCCTGTTAGCCGCTTTACGATTCTCATACAAAAAATAAAAAATATGACATTTAAGGGGGGGCTCCCATACGTGAAACTAAAACAAAAACATTTTTTTTAGTCAAACCTATACGTGTGGGGTATCTATAGATAGGTATTTTAAAATGACACCGAGGTTCCTAAAACCATTTTCTTTTAAAGTGTAACGTTTCATAGCTAGACGCTTCCAAAGTGGTAAAATAGGCGTCCCCCTCCCCCCCATCTAACTTCTAAACTAAGCGAGTGTAAATTTTGAAAAAAATATATAATGTAGATCTTAAGAAATACTTTCAACGAAAATTGGTTCGGACGGAATCTAACGTGTTAGATTTAAAGTTTTTGAGGTATAGCACATTTTCAACAACCGCAAACATAACTTTGTACTTCATACAAACACTATGAAAAACAAAGTTATATTTGCTGTCCACAAAATATTGGGGATTTTACTAAGTGGAAGTAAGTGGATGACATCAACCTTTCATGTTTGCCCGCATCTCTTTTCGCTTTACGCTCCTCTCATGCGCATGAACGACGCCAATCAATCCATCCCTATCGGCCATTCCGCCGAGCCAATTACAGACACTCGTTCGAAAGCCGAGAAAGAATCCTGCGCAGGCGAGGACGCGACGGATTGGTAAAAACTGCCGAGTTGGCTCCCGAGTCTAGTTTAATCAGCATTATAAGTCGCTGAACACTGTACCATGTCAAAGTAACGATTCGTGCATTCTCCATATAAAATATCTCTTGCCAAATAACTTGTTTATTAGGTATTACTGTATTAGGTTACAGTTTTATTATGTCGTAGTTTTACTTAAATTTTGAAAGTTAATTATTGTTAAATTATGCTAGTCCTTATTGTTTTGTGTAGGCTCTTTTTAGCTTGAGATACAGGTTTAACCGGCAAAATTCAGAGAACTAGAAGAGACAGGAAAAGTTTAGGTAAAATAAATAAAATGCACTCCGTGATTAATTTTAAGTTCTATCATATATTCGTGTACCTTTAATACAATAAGTATTTAATTGTATTAAAGCAATAACATTAGAATTTCTAAGATTAACTTAACATAGGTAATCGTAATTGATTTTATTTTCTTGATTAAAAAAAAGCATGAAGAAAATATATTTTTTTGTTTTAAGACTGTTATAATCTAAAAATGAATAAATATTACTTACATTGAGGCAATCTTCCTTAAAATAACATAATATGTCAAAAAATATATTTTTTTTGCTTAGAGAAATCCATTTAATCTGTGTTGGTATTACCAAATTAAAATGCAAGTACTCTTAAGTATATAGAATACAGGCAAGCCAATTTTTTCAAGTGGATTTTACTGATGTTGATCAAAGCATTACTCGATAACATTACCGTGGCATTACTGAATCCTAATTTGTACCTAACTTATAGCACTACTTTTTGAAATAAGGTTAAGTCTTTAAATGAAAGTGTCTTACTTAAATGTAGGTACAAATCGAGTAAAACATGTGCATTTGTAACCGCTATCTGTTATATTTGTTTATCATTTTAATACATTTACGGCTCTATATTTGAACTGAATCTCATTTATCACTAAAACAATGGGCACTATGCATCATAAAACAATTTGCCGACATCACGTTATCACAGAAGATTTAACTCTTAACGTTTATATTAACAGCAAAATGTACCTACTTACACGGGACGTATATACGTGGAATTGTAACCCTTTTCCTAAGGATTTTTTTAATAGGTAATTTTATTTATTTGTTAGGTGATGAATATGTAAACGTGCCAATGCCATGTTTGATAACGTGTCTGTTTTAAAAAAAGTCAAAATTAGAATTTATGCATATTAAAATGTAGTCAAATAATACTATACCTACATGACTCATATTAAAGTATGGTATATCTCAAGTACTTACAAGGTGTCATGTGTTAACAGGTCTTGTCTAGGCCATTCCGAGGGTTGTCAAAACGCAAAAATATAATTCAATGATTCATTTTCAGTATCATTAAATGAATATAAGCTGACAACAAAAATTGTAACATTCGTAATTTTTATTGTATTTTTCATTATTTTAATTTAGTACTTTCTTCGAATAAATTATTTAAAATAATAAATAAAAGTGTAGAAAATAGAAATAAGCAATTCTTTTGTAATGATAATTAGTAGTAGTCCCCCTAGCCGATTTCGACTACGGTGGCCAGTCACAACGACTAACCGACTGCGCGGAACATATTATATTGCACAAGTGTGGGCGCAAACACAGGTGCACTCTCTATTCCCTTCACTCTCAAAGCCCGATGGGACAGCAATCTGACACGACCGGAGTAAGTGCAGGCGCAGGACCAACGGCTTTACGTGCTTTTCCGAGGCACGGCGGTGAAACACCGCCAACTTCCAAACTCCAGGCTACCCTAAGAATTTCTGAACAGAAAAACTCAGGTATATATTTTTGGCCCGACCCGGGGATCGAACCCGGGACCTCTGGCGCAGCCGTCGCTTTAAAGTGCGACCCTCCTACCGCTGCGACACCGAGGCAGTTGAATGATAATTACTAAAATATTATTTATTTATCTAATAACTGTATATTGTAGAGTCGTCCTATTTTTATCTTATGTTTTTATAGTTTTATATTATACTTTAACTAAGGGCATAATGGTATTGGGTCTCATAATCATGTGAGCCGTTGAACAAGGATATAAATCCATTTAGGTTATAAATGAAAATTAATTAACAGAACTTATGACCAAACAAATATGACAGTGACAGCCCTAAAAATAACAGGTGGTAACCCGATACCCGTGCACGTTACTACTGTTACGCTAACAGTGATTTAATGGCGCGCTGACGTACTATTTGGATCACTTGATATTACTATCCGGTAAAATAATAGCCCATAAACTAGGGAAATTGCCTTCGTAAAGCCATTATTATTACCTCTTTATAAACAGCTCTCAACAAAGTCGCCACATTTAGGGCCAGTTTCACCATCGACAAATAAGGACTAACTAGCGGATAATTTAACAATGGAACGTAATTTCGAATGACGAAATGAACAGATGACGTTGCTGGTTACTTAACACCTTTTGAGACAGTGGACGGCTATAGCCGTAAAACAATAAAAGTCCTATTGTGTCCGGGATACTGCCCTGTAAAGTGTTAATAGGACATAGTGTAACAGGCTTTTGAGTCGTTAATTTATAAAATCAATAAAACGGAGTTTGCTAACTAAAGCGATCTAGTCACAAGGCATTATTTTGATAGTTTTCAAGTAATTAGTACTATAATACTGATACGACTTTGGCTGCAACTAAATGTTAGGTCGCAAGAACATCTATGCAGCAGCAAGATTGACGGACGACCTTGCAATTTGCAAACGTCGCAGGAACGGCCTGGTTGTAGGCCTGATCAGTATGCAATAAGAGACGCCAATACCAGGTGAACATGAGGCAGCATTCTGCAGCTGACTATGAATGTTGCCTTTGCGGGTTTTACACGAACTGGACACAAGAGACTGGACACACGTGTGTCCAGTTGGTGCATCTTAAAGATATAACTACTTTTTATTTCGTGACCAAGGCCAAGACTTAATTTAAGTTGCCCTATGTGAACACGAGTAAAAATCTTGGCGTGTCCAGATGACTAAATAATCAGTATAATATTTTTACCGACTTCAAAAAAAGAAGGTAATCCATTTAATTTGTATGTATGTGATATCGTTAGAATTTGATAATATTTGAGTATAGTGATCTATTGAGGTTTTAAAATACATGTGCAAAATTTCGTAAGTGTATTTTTGTATATTTGTCCACGGATTTCTCAATATCGAGAAGTCATAGCGAGATGATTATTTTTTAGTTCAATCAGGTATATAGGTATATATTTAACTTAGCATACAATGTAAGTTTCATCAAAATCGATCCAGTAGTTTTTGAGATATGGGTAATAACTAAAAATCATGAATTAAAAAAAAAAACATTTAAGAAATTAAACCACCTTCAAACAATAAGCTCAAAATAACACTTGCCCTTTGATTAAGATAAACAAATTCTTTTGGAGTCGGTGCATGATGTGTGTACACTGTTGGTGTAGGTAATTGAATTTAAATGCTTGGCATTATACACCGACTCCAAATGTATTTGTTTCGCTTAAACAAAGGCAAATGTGTTATACTGAGCTTGTTTGTCAGTTTTTTGCAGGTGATTTAATTTTTTTTTAAGTTTCATCAATGTGTCCAGTCTTTTGTGTCCAGTTGGTGGAAAACTCGTCTTCGAATTTCATTCAGCACAGATACATGAATCTATAAATCAAAATTTATGTTTAGCTACATTATTACAAGTTCATTCTATCTAACCTTGTAGTGCATATTGCCGAAATGTGCGTGGGCACGGGATTGATTGACTTGCGTCACTTTTGTTTATTTCGACGCTGAGTTTAATGTTATTCAAACTAACATTAAAGTTTTTATGATGTGTCTTGGTAAGTGCAATGTTTTTAAGAGGAAGGCATTATTGGTCCAATAGAATAAAAATGTGGGTGTGCGGAACTTGACTGTAGATCGATGCAACAATTTTAGACACATGTCAAAGATACTTGTGGTTATAATGCACCTAATTTTACTGGAAAAAATTGATACAATACAAAGAGTGAGATACGTTGACAAAGTAATGATGTTTGCAATCAATTTTTACCGTCTCCAAAATAGGAGGTTGTTTATAAAATGACGACACATATATGTCGTAAAAGCTCTTTTAGTGTCCATAGCGCGTAATAATTTCTGACTCTTCCTATCGATGTTTTGAGCATTGATGTCTTTTTACAAAACATACAAGATAGTGCTGAATAATACTAAATACTTAATCCCAATACTTCTGAGACAATAAAATTATTTAAAAAAACTGACATTAAAAGTACAAATTTTCGAGGCGATAGGATATATGGCTCATCGACTATTAAGGGGCTGATGATCTGCAAACGGCTGATTAGATTTTCAGGGAACACGATTAAGAACACTCGGGATAAAAATATCTATGAAAAAAAAAACAAATGAAAATCAGTTCATCCGTTTAGAAGCTACGATACCACACTTATACATAAGACAGACATTTAAACTTATTGTAACACCTTTCTATTTGTCACGGAGGTTAAAAAAGTAAGTTCGTGATTGGCTGTAAGTTTCGTATGTAAGATTATCTTAAATTGTAATATGAAATTCAAAATAAAAAAATAATAAATATTTGACAACATCACATACATTGCCCCGATCCCAAGCTAAGTAGCTAAAGCACTTGTGTTATGGAAGTCGAAAACAACGGTGGTACCACTACACCAAGATCCGAGACAATATAGAAAATATCGTTTTCTACATTGACCCGACCGGGAATCGAACTCGGAAGACGATTTCGATTCCCGGTCTCCGATTTCCACGTCACGAGATGGCGACGCTTGAAACCAGCGTGCTAGCCACTCGACCACGGAGGTCGTCGAATTGTAATACAATTTATTTTTTATTTTTTTATTTATATAAATATGGCTTACTTACAGTTAACATACACAAAAAAAGTTCAATTACATTTCTAATACTAAGGCTATGTGTAGTAACTACTTACAAGTAAACACAGCATGCACTATAAAAATATATCTATATAAAAAAAAGGATCGACAATGAAAAGCGGGAAATTACATTATGGCACTCTGCTCGCTCGAGACTATGACGAACTTATAATACAATTTATGAGCTTTTTTCGGAAGCTGTAGAAGGAGTCAAAATTTATATCAGTAATGTTGCTATATTTATTAAGTAGTTTGCAGAGTCTGGGCAACGGGGAGTAAGATCCAAGAACGGTTTTTCTGAATGGAGGCTTCAGTGGCAGTACCGAGTGACGAGGATATCTCGAAGGAGCATTAAGACTGAAAGAGTTCAGTAATTGTCGACAGCATATTTTGCTATTGAGAATTTTGTAAAGAAAAAGTAAGTCCGTTAGTTCTCTATGATTATCTTAAGATAACATTCTAAACTCCTTCAATCGGTAAACATATGAAAAACTTCTTTTTGCCTTCCCAATTAGTCGCGCCAAATGCCATAAGAACCGCTTTTGTATCCGCTCCATGCGCAGATCGTGCACAGCATAGTGAGGTCGCCACACAACAGAACAATAGTCGAGTGTACTACGAACCAAACTAATGTATAACATTTTTTTAGTTTTAATGCTGAATCCCTTAGTATTCCTAATGACAAAACCAAGAAGTTTAGATGCTTTTTTAATTACATTATCATAGTGGGATTGAAATGTCATTTTTTTGTCGAAGAATACACCTAGATCCTTTATCACCTCTACTTCTTGAACGACATGGTTGTCTATTTTATACACATAAGGGATGACGTTATGATTTCTAGTAAATTTAATGTGTTGACATTTTTTGGGATTCAGTGTCATTCGGTTTGTTCTGCACCAAGAAATAAGATGATTTAGATCCTCTTGTAACAATGCTGAATCAACTACTGACTGAACAGGCCTTAAAAATTTCAAATCATCCGCATACATAAATACATGAGAGTTTACTAAATAATCTGGTATATCATTGACAAAAAAGTTAAAAAGGATGGGACCGAGATGCGAGGCCTGAGGTACGCCTGAAGTTATAGTTTTTTTTCCGAGCAGAACCCGTTGGCCACGACGTAAAAAGTTCGGTGTTCTAGATAGGATGACAGCCATGATAAAAATGAACCAGCGAACCCATAGCAAGACAGCTTATCAATAAGGATATCATGGGGCACCCTATCGAAAGCCTTGCTGAAATCGGTATATAATACGTCAATCTGCATTTTTCGGTCCATGGCTTGGATAACGTTCTCCACAAAGCAAACTAAATTTGTGGCTGTAGATCTATATGTAATAAATCCATGTTGGTTTTCTTTAATAAATTGTTTCAAATGGTTTTGAATTAGGGGACACAACAAAGCTTCAAATATTTTAGCAAAGGTGGACAGAATTGAAATGGGTCGATAGTTGCTTACCAAACTTTTATCGTCAGCCTTATAAATTGGAACTACTTTTGCCTCTTTCCATTTATTGGGAAATACTCCTGTAGATAATGATTTATTAAATAAATGGCATAATGGAACAACCAATGACTGAGAACATGTCAAAATAAAGACTGGTGGGATGCGTTAGGCCCAGCTCCCTTGGATCGATCAAGTAGTTCCATTTTTTTTAACAGGGCTACTTCTGTAATCATTGGTGCTGTAAAAGCCTGGCTATTATTAATAATTGCTTCGAATGACGCATGATAATTTCTAGGTTCACTGTGATCATTAACATCTCTGGCATTATACGCTAATGAGAAATTCTCCGCAAACATACTGCATATGGTCGAGCCGTCAGAGGTTGTCAGTGTACCGTCACTCATTTCCGCCGGGTAAGAGCCTTTTCCTTTTCGTTTACTGTTAACAAAGGCCCAAAAGAGTTTGGGATTGTTGATTAAACTTTTTTCTAAGCCCGCGATGTAGGCATTGTATCTCTCAGTAGCTAATGCTTCACAGCGCTTACCTACCAAGTCTAATTCCAATTTATCACGTGGATTTCGCCATCGAATATTGTTTTTTTCTCTTAGACGACGAATTAGTTTACCATCAAACCAAGGAGGAAAACGACCGTTATTCTTATAAATTTTAAATGGAACATGTTTTTTAATAGCTTCCCACAAGACCTCATAGAAAACCACAACATTTACATCGGCTTTATCTTTGAAAATTCCGGCCCAGTTGATTTTTGACAAATGATCTCGAATTGAGTCGTAATCAGCTTTATAAAAGTTGTGCTTCAAAGAATTGGGATTGTGTGAAAGTTTCCTTTCCACACTTAAAGAAATTATAATATTTAGGGGAGGATGTTGCTTATCATTTTTGCTGAGGGCACTGTCTGCTCTAGAGACCGAGCACATTGGAATATCTGTCAGAACCAAGTCCAAAATTACATTTTTGTTGTTCATCACATTATTTAATTGATAAAATTTGTGTAAATGTACAAAATCAACTAGATCCCTAGCTAACCCGGGTGCTCTATAATTACTATCGTTACGAACTAGTTGCCAATTAATTTTCCTAAAATTAAAATCTCCTACAATAAACATAGGGAGGCCATTTTCAGCTAACTTATTGCAATTATCAATAAAGTATTCTAGTACTCTACGGCTTACAGGTGACGACAAATAAACAACACAGAAAGCTATCTGACGCACTGATTCTGAAACTGCTAGATCTAAGCTGAGCCAGAGGTCCTCACACTGACTATCCCACGACGTCATCCTTTTCACCTTAAGTTTACTATTCACCGCGATTATTACACCTCCCCCATCCTTTTTATTACAATGAAATCCGGTGGTTTCCCTATCCCTTCTAAAAATCGTGTATCTATTATCAAAGAGTTCTTCCGAAAACATATTACAATTAAACCACGTCTCTACTATAATAATAATATCATAATTATTACAACAAACCTAATGAGGTTTGTTGTAATAATTATGATTTATAATAATAAAAAGCATGTGTTTTTGTTTACGGGCATGCCCACGGGCATTTTGATAAAACAATTTCAATGTATTGAATTTTGTTTATGTTCAGAATAAAAACATGCAATCAAAAATACGAGTAATAATAAAAAAAACTATAATTAGGTAGAGGAAACAGAACTATAGCTACTTGAATAATCTTATCTAGGCATTTAGAATCTTTAATCCAGATGAAATCAGAATCTGCTGATTTGCGTACAAAAATCCGTCCATTCCTAATCCACACAAAATCGTAGCCATTTTGTTTCGCCTTTATCCTGGTATGGTAGTGAAGGTCCTTAAGAGCCGGTGTCAAATGTTCGGTTACGTAAATGGCGTTTTGCTCTATAAGCCCAGCATGTGTCGCATTCAGCTTATCTTTTGGATTTCGCTTATTAAAGATGGTTGTCTTAGCCAGAAAGTTATCACGTAGTCTTGGGGTAGCGAATTGAGCAACAATGCTTCTAGGACGAGAGCTGTTTGGGTTAATCTTGGCCACCCGGGTGCAGTGAAAAATTTCGTTGTCAGATATTTCGCAGCCTATCGTTTTCCCCAACGTAGTGATCAATTTAACGATATTTTCATGTTTCCTCTCCGGGACGCACTGTATCTCCACATTCTTAGAGCGTGCGCTCTGTTCTAAATGAGCGACTCGGATTTTAATGTCGGAGGTCGTAGATTTAAGGCATTCGTTTTCCTTTCGAAGCTCATTAATCAGCTTATTATTCTCCTCTTGTTCCTTCAATATTCTCTCATATGATTCATTCATAAATGACATCGATGTCTTTATCTCAACTATCTCCTTTTCAATCGGTGCCAATTTAAAGTTCAAAGCTGACACAAGCATGCTGTTAAATTCAATTACCATACTGTCAAAGTTTGATTTCATAGTTTTGTTCAGTATATCCTGCACATCGTCACGAGTAACGCTTGCTTGAGTTGCGACACTTTCGGGAGAATTAGGTGCCACCCTTTTATTTCCTCTGTTTCTCGTAACATTCCGTGCTGCTGGTGTATTATCATTTTTGTTTCCTTTTGGAACAATGCTAAGGCAGTTTGGGCAGGTCCACGTAGCCGAACATTCTGGAGTTATTGATGTACTGTCTAACAAGAGGCAAGCGTGATGAAAGGCTTTCATGCATTTCGTGCATTCTATGTCGTTCAAGTCATCGCTGTCGCAGTCACAGCAGCCCTATTGAGTAGTTGACTTATTTCTTGGCATTGTGTAAAACAATATGTTCAGAAAAACAAACCAAAATAGAAAAAAATATGTAAAAAACAAAAAGGTAAATTACAAAAAGACGTTTTCTACGAAGATTTGAACGTGGAGTCTATGGGTGAGAGGTGAACGCTTAACCGTTGAGCCAAGTAGGTGGGGCCCGGCGGGCGAAAATTAGCTTAATGTCTCGCTAGTAGATTCAGTGTGCCTCACTCGCTACAACAACTTGCAACGAAGTATTGCAGTTTTTTACGACCCACCTTCAACTTCACTGCACTAAATCCAATTAGAATAAATTGTTTTCGTATTTAATTGTCACTATGTCACAGTTTGTTGCAAAAAATATACACAACACAAAGTTCCGGTTCTAGACAATGTTTTAGGATACAACACTCGAGCGAAATAAAACTTTATCCGCACAAAAACTTAAATACTTGAGGAGCGCACATAATTACGTGCGACCCGACCCGTGTTTTTTTTTTTTGATTGTATTACAATTTAAAAAAATACATATTGAAGTTGCGAACATGTTAATGATGAATACGTTTGCTTTGTATCTTGGGTTACCTCACCAGTTCAATAAAAAAGGCATTAAGTAGCAACAGGTTTCAGATTAAGTGAACTTAGATACGCGACTAGCTTGGCTATTAAATTAACACCTGGGAGGGAGAAAGTGATTTCTATAAATAAAACTTTTTTTCAAAGTTTTGTTGAGCCGGTTCCCCGCGGCTTTATCCTACAAAAATATTACTATGAATTATAGCCTATATGCTATTCCCATGTATGAGCAATATTCTTGTAACGTTTTATCAAAATCCATGCAGTTGTTTTTGCGTTAAGGTGTAACAAACATACAAACATCTTTTCAAACTTTCGCATTTATAATATTAGTAGGATAGGATTATTTACAAGAAGATATGTTTTCTCATAGTGGTATGTCAGCAAGCCTACTTAGGCCTGATTTTTCCAACGTCAGATAAGGTATATTCGTCGAATAAAATATAATAAGTTTCATTTGAAAACGCCACCAATTTTTGTAGGTGGCCAGCAATCATATATGTAAATATTATTTCAAATTCATCTACTACTACTTACTTTTTAGTAAAAGATTATTAAATGTACCAACTAGAGTAGTACATCTAGGGTAGGGTAAAAAAACTTTGATATTATTTATAGTACACTCGACAGCACATCAGGTAACCCACTTTTGTTGCAAACTAGCCCTTATTTCAACTGCATAAGATACTGCAGTGTTTACTTTGACGTGCTGTTGTCCGTACTAACTGCTTTGTAGCATAAATTCACCATCTATACTATACAAGGCGCACTGCCCAAATTCTATCCAAAACGTTGATGCAACGGAGCCTCAATGATTCAAACATACAGTTAGGTATTATGCAGTAACAAGCAAGTTAAGTGTTCCGTCCTACATCAACGTAGGTGGAATGCAGTCAGGCACACAGCCTTAATCAAAGGCATCAAAAGGCTTTGAGCCTCGCGTGGGTTTTGACGAATGATCACATTTTTATTGCAGTTCCAAACGCGGATGTTCTTCTTAAGGTTGTCAATGTTCTAAAAATACCTAGCGGACCCAGCGAATTTTGTTTCGCCCCCTGGCCCGTCCCGGCCTGGCGCCGTCCCATCCAGCCCCGTAATTTTAAAGGTTAAGTGGTCCCAGCGAACAATGTTTGGCCCGGCCTCGTCCCACCCCAGCCCCGGCCACGTCTTACGGTATAAAAAGTATCCTACCTCCTATGTCCTACTCCTGGCTCTGACCTACCTCCCACAAATTTTCAGCCCAATAGTTTCAGCTGTTCTTTAGTCATAAATAGTGTACCTATCACGACTTTCTATTGTTTTATATACATATAAAGATTGGTCATTTTCAGTCATCAGTGGCACTATTTGAAACTTCATGCATATTAAACCCTCTGCATTACCAAGCGGTTGACTGGAATGCCGTAAAGCAATAAGTCCCCCGATTGTGCAATAAAGTTAAAATAAATAAATGAAAATAACTAGGCAGGTTATTCAAAAGTCCCAATTATGGCTTACGCCAGATATGTCTCTTTCTTCATAACTCTTAAAAGCTAGTCAAAGTATACTGGTCCAAACAGTTTTAAGCAAAATTATTGACGTATATAAAGGTCGCTTGAAGAGACAAAAAAATTACATGATAGTCAGAGCCGACCAGTTTCACTAAAGTCGACAGCCCTACAAACGTGTAGGCGTTCGTTTCTTCATAAAAACTGTTTGTCATATCTTTTGTTTTATTATTATAAAAATAACATGTGGACTCCGTAAGTTAGGGATTTCGAAATGTAAAGTTATTTTTGTTTTTATGTGTATCATATTTTAAACAGTTATCCCCGACACGAAGAAAAATTTGAATGCATTGTCATATTTTCCTGTTTTATGTGCAAGTTAAAATCAAACAAGCTTAGAAAAGTTCCAATGGATACAAATGGAGTTCTAAAAGATACAAAATTGTTTGACGTTTATAAACAATTTTGAGGTTTTTAGCACCACAAACTTACTTTTGGACTTTTTAGAGACAGTTCGTAGTTTTTTTTTGTGCTCTTTTTCAATGCTTCAATTTTAATGTGCTAAATATAGATTAAAAATGTATGTAAAAATCTTTCTATAATCTATAAAAAAATGTCACCAAACTTTTACTTATTCCACACGAAACGCTAATCAATCATAAGAGTAAAATTTTACGATTTAATCAAATATTTTTTCTCACATAGATGAAAAATCAAATGAATGAAAAATTATACTGTTCGCATTTTATGATGGCTGATCGTTACAAGCACGAAAAAAAGGTATTAGGTAATAAATTGAAGTTGATTATTATTACCGAGTCTATCTGCGGTAATAGTGATCTGTTTAGATAACTTAATCATGATGTTATGTGCACAGAAATTTCTCTCTGACGTATAATTCTACATTGAAAGTGCACGCTCGAGAAGGAAATCCTACGGTATTAAAATTTTCTTATATTATTTATGTACCTTCATCTATTAGATTCAATCGACGTTCCTTAGGATTTTTTCGCTTTGATAATCAGATAGGACTCCATTGCTGGTAGCGTCTGAAGAGTTATTTAGTTCTAAGTAAGGCATAAGCAAAAATGCAATGAACAATCAATAAAGCATCTGCAAGCAAATTACAAATAATTCTTAAGAGAAATACCAACAACAGCAAATCTTTACCACATACGTGAGAAAATTCATGACATAACGTTGGAATCACGCAAAAATAGCAAGATAATGGGGCAAGTAGCTTGGACTAGAAATCTAGATGCAGAAACCAGATAGTCTCGACAAATATGGATTTGATAACAGATCTCCTACGTTACAACTCCTACGGTAGCTGTTGAGGATTATGCAAAAATCAAGGCTCAAAAGTGCCATTAAGATTTTATTTGACCGATAGCGTTACGTTTGTTAAAATATTTGTTCTTGTCATTATGTTTTTTTTACATATTTTTATGGAACTTTAATAATGCTTTCCAAACCCAGGCTTTTAGAAAATTAATGAATTTGAAATAAATTAAAATGACCAAAAAAGGTGATATTACAGTTGGAATGGGAGATATTTTTATTTGAACAAGAATCTACGCTGAGGAATGAACAAGGAAACAAATGAAAATTGATTTATGCTTCGAAAATTTATTGACTATTTTAGACATTGATTTGTATACTCCATGATTTGTATAAAAGTCGCCAATAAAATGACGCAATCACAACTAATAGAAACAAAGCAAATACATCAAACGATGAATGATTTACTATAGCCGTGTTTAGCATTAATAAAACATTCGCGAAAGATAACCTAATGGATGTTCTCACAATCCCACATAATTAATTCGAAGATTATTTTCATTTTAAAACGAGAATTTAGTTCCGCAATCTCGGACCCAAAAGGTATGCTACTGTAAGAAGCTTGCAATTTCTACAGTGGATATAACTGACATATAAGGTATGTTCTATCCTAGTATGGTATGCAATCATAGTGTACATGTCCAATGTATCCTAACAAAGTGGACTTTATAGAAGAGTTGCACATAAAGACTCGTCATTCATTTTTATGTCGACGGAGCACGGTCTAGAATGGAGTACGTTTTAGACTGATTGTTTAAACAGCCTACGAGGTTACGTCATAAATATAGGATAAATGGATATCAGCCGCGGGTATGGAAAGCGTGCAAATAGTGAAATAGGCGGATGCCTGTGGGAGTGCGTTGTTACCATTAATATCCAATGATGGATTTCATGACTGAAGACCATGTTTAGATATGGTAATAATAAATAAGATAAGATTGGTTAGAATCTTACGTAATAATCGCAAAAGCCTGTGTCCGTATTTCTGCATAAAATAATTCCGATTTCCTTATTAAAATGATCAACTACGACGTACCAGAAAATTACAACCCAGAATAATTTGTAGAATAGAAGTCATAGGTCTCATAACATGTGTAAACCTTCTTCATTCAGCAGTTTAAGTTTTATCGTTTTAAAAACTATTGAGACTCCTTTCGTTTTTCTTCCCAGTTTAAAGGGAGGACTTATTATAACTCTTACGTCGCTCAAGCCGGTAAGCTAAAAGGGATACGATTTATGCAGCTCAGCCTACGCAAGCAGACTAAGGGTATTGCTCTCGAAAGCGGCATGTCCTATGTTATCAGAGATCACGATTGCAGTACACCCCGGCTGGCTAATGATAGTGTTCGCATAGAAAGTGATCTCGCCTTGAGTATGCTTCCAAGAATCTACGTGGGACTTGTGGGGTTTGTCAATACGCTCCACATAGCTGCAATTGAAGTTTCCTAAGACTGCAAATGAGCATAATACTAAGACTTATATTGTCTGGTGCGTAAGTAACATACAGGAGCTGACTTAACAGATCATCGATCGATCATTTACACAGCACACTTTGGCACAGCATCACAAATCACTCAACCTTAGTTAAGATGTCTGGGTACGTATCATATGTTTTACATATTGTTCTCGTATAGCTATTTTTAGCATGTATGTTTACTCGTATGTTACTTCATTTTAAAATATATTTTATGGTCTGTCTCAATACTTTTAAACGCCACTGATTAAACTCTCTGCATTCTCTAAGCGGTTGATTGGTAGAAAATGCTATAAGGCGTTAAGTCCGCACAATGTACAACTAAGTAAGTAAGTGCAATAAAGTATAAATAAATATACATAACCTACATAAAAAAATATGGGATGGATGTTCCTACTAGAAAACCGACATTAGCGCTGGCAACTGTCTGTAGGTTCATATTTATAGTACTAGAAAAAGTTACTAACAAGTACGCATACAACACTAACCTTATTCCCAACAAATAGTCTCTATATGCTACCGATTCAGTTCTCTATTGAATTCGAGGACGAGGCAAGATGCGTATGAGTCTATTCGAATAAAATTATACTGATTAGGATCTACGGCCGAGCGCCCGTTAAATCGTTGTGTTTACGAGGACGATGCGCCTGCGCAAATACGAGTAGTAGCTAGTTTGGAATCGGACAGCTACTATTAGGGTTCAATCAGCAACCCAACAGTATGGGAAATGGATTAGATCTTCAGTCTTTTTCAAGGCTGATACAAAAAGTAAATTATAAGTACAAATATGTTCTATAAAAAAGCCGGATGGTTATGGCCATCAAAAAGCTATGATATTAGATGACACAAAAGCTGATATTAAAGCCATCATATACAACGAAACACCTAGTATGAACCGGTGGCCCTTAATAGAAGAAAAAAGCAGTTAAGGCATTAAAAACGTTTGTTTACCTGTGAAATGATGAGTGTCATTATGCGACACTGGACCCAGTTTCAGCTCGCCAAAGACACCAAAATTAAATATAATCCCTTTTTACTAACATAGTTTTTAAGAGAAATTATTACTAACACTTATGGACATGTTTCCGAAATAAATACATTTTATTTCATTTATTTTGTGTTAATTAGTTCAATAACAATTATTTGATTTTCAGAAAAGAAAGCCAATAATCCCCTAAGGTTAGTTACCACTTATAAAAAATTGAGCTTAGGCCCTATTGCAAGCCCTAGTGGGTGCCCTAACAGCAAGTTTAGACAAACAGACAGACGGACAGACATTAGTGCGTCAATCGGGATCGTGGCCATTGCGCATCGCTTTCTAACCTAACTCACAATTGGAGTAATTACCGGCTAAATTAACTATTGTTGAGGAGAGAGTTGCTTTGGAACTAGGATTGAAGGGAAGTTGGTTCCTGGTTGGGTGATTTCGAAGCCGAAAAAGACGTCCAAACAGTTCGGGACGTCCTTGGAACGACTAAAATTTAAATATTTCTGATCAAATTCTCATAAGAATGTATTAAAGAAATCATTTCTGTTACGAAATTTATGTGCGCTTTCTTTCCACGAGATACATCAGAAAGCGCATCTGTTATAAATAGATGTTTGTATGTGTCTTTGTTGTGTTTAACTGAGATTCCTCCACGAAGGAAATGCTTTACACTAAGTTAAACTGAGGATGATAGGTGATTGCTGATTTATGAAGTTTTCCTCTTCTGTAATATAAATGATTACTGGTCATGCTTAACTTTCAATTCTGGTTTTACTCACATTTAATGTCCCAGTCAGCACTTCAGCACGGCTATAATTTAAGTGACTTAACTAAATAAGCCATTAAAATTAAATACTAGATTATAAGATAAGCCAGAGGAAATAATTTGAAATGGTTGGAAAATCTTCATTAGGATGGATGGTGATTAAGAAAATCATAAATGGCGCTTCCTGGAAGATGATTTTATATTCGAAAGATAAGGATGACGGTCGTCATGTGAAAGGCAACTTCGTAATTAAACACATCTGATTATAAATCGCAGAGATGTTAAAATAATTAACAAGTATCATAGTTATAAGACTTGACATGACTCGGATCAAACATTGTAAACCTTAATAATATTTTTGTATACAAGACTAAAACTAGATTAGACTCAAAATGTTCATAAGATTGACAATATGATGAGATTAATTGTTGTTCCTAGTTTGGTTAAGACATGTGATAAGAAGTTTAAATCGATCCAATAGATAAAAAGAGACCGTATTGGATCCAATTGAGCCATGTCGGACTCAGACCTAATCGTCGTTGGCAGATGCCATGATGTCTGACTGACATAAGTGGCCATAGCTTCTGCCACAGGACGTCATTCGTATTTCTTGCACAAGCCGGTCCTCCTCAATAGTAGGTAGACTAGATGGCCATCAAGTCTTTACTTTTGTTTAAAGCCCTAGGCAGATATTGGCTACACAGAAGTTGCAATGCTAAGGGAACATGTTTATAATAACAGACTAGAACGAAAAAAAACGTGTAATAGAATTCGAATATTTTTATGTGGCCTTATGTAGTACGTTGTTCAAATTTCAGCTTTCTTTCACGCTCATTTGTCATTTAATCATGAGGCACTAAGCGTAAATAAAATGTCATTTACTAAAAGAGTACTTTTGGCTTCATTTATGACCAACATAAGAATGATTTCCTATGTGGGTTTTAATCGCATGGGATTTTACGTCATTAATATATATTTGAAATGTTTCTATTGGCAGGCGGCTAAACTACAAAAGACGTATTGATGTAATTTTAATATTTCACCATTATGATTATAAGGACAATAAAACGACACCCTACGGATGTAACAGTGAACCATTTACATAAATTTACGTTAATAAATAATTCAAAAGGTTTTATCAAGTTTGGGCAATTTTCCAGAAAATAGACTGAATGAAAGGAAGTATTTTTTGATTAATGCAAATAGGTATTTAGTACTATAGCTATTAAAAATAAAAAAGAGACGACAAAATTATTTTTTGTCGCAGAAAGTTAGTAAAACTCAAGATGGTCGGTGCAATAGCAAATAATAAGTCTTAGTGTCGATTTTACCAACGTCAGATAAGACTTATCCGACTGAATAAGTAATAAAACGATTGATTTTAAAATGACATTTAAATAAATGATTGCTGACAAATAGCTGTCATTTTCAAATAAGGCGTATTGTGTTGTATTCGACGAATAATCTTATCTAACGTTGGTAAAATCTACACTTAATACGATTAATTACCACCACTTTAACGTCAAATGACAACTGCATGTAGATTCCCAGATTAAATTGTAATCAACCATTTGTCACTTTCGTTATCGAACTAATGAAATCAAATTAACAATTCAAATGAGGCGACAAGTTTCACTCTTCGTCACTATCATGATTATTACCATCAAATGAAGATTTATACTGGTATGCGATTTGAGATCTAATTGCAAGTGATCAGAAGTAGTTGTGCTGTGATTGAGTTTACTTATCACACTGTTTGTTAGATTCATATCAGAGTGGTTATTTTACCAACAATGTCATAGACACTAAACACGATCTCACATCCTCTTTTTCATTGAAAAAAGACAACAAGTTTCTTAGAGATACACAGAAAAGTGAGTAACACTAGCTAGACAAGAGAAAAAGCCGGCTAAGTGCGAGTCGGACTCGCCCACTGAGGGTTCCGTGCCAACTTTCACTGAATTAGGGATCCATTTACTTTTACTAAGCTAAATAACACAATATTTTGTTGACAGCAAATATAACTTTGTTTTTCATAGTGTTTGTATGAAGAACAAAGTTATGTTTGCGGTTGTTGAAAATGTTATATATCTCAAAAACTACTTATTTGATCCCGTCCATACTAATTTTCGTTGAAAGTATTTGTTAAGTTTGAATTACAGCAACCAGCATTAACATTTGGAAGGCAATGAAAACTCAGTTGTTTTTATTAATAGTCGTAATAGTTATACTTGAGTTTGTACTCCCTTAGATGAAAACAGCCACTCATAGTCTCATTTGCAGCCGTCATTTAAACTAAATTAGCCAACCAGTCATAAACAAATGCTATACAAAGTAAATAAGCCATATGTAAAATAAAGATTAATGTTTAATTCCATCTTAACAAATCGATAAGAAACGAACGTCTCAATTTGCTACAGCAAATCGGACAATTACTAAACAAAAGTTGCAAAACTGACATCCTAAGCCAGAGATATTACAGATTTAACACGCTAATTTCAAACAGTACCTTTTAAACCAACTCTTATTACAAGAAAATAAAGTTTACATTTGTATGCAACTAAGAAGGGATATTTTGTAATGAGTCAAGTTTTATACTGCAATGGTTTATACAGTCGCTATTTTAATACGTAGCCATCATGTCATAGAAATGAATTTCCTAACGTAATTTTCTCAAGAGTTACGACAAATAGATTAGGCTGTTACTAGAAGGGACGATGCTCAATTCTATGTACGGCTTTGATTAAGTCAAATGATAAAAATGCGAAGTTCAATGTATAATACTATAGTGCTATGGGATATCAAAGTATTTAACTTAAACTGGAATGATTTTTTCCACGTCATATAAGGAATATTCGTCGAATAAATTACAACACGCCTAATTTGAAAACGTCACCTATTTGTTAGCAATCATTTATGTAAATGCAATTTTAAAATGGTTCGTTTATGCTTGTTTAAACGGATAAGTCTAATCTGATGTTGGTAAAATCGGCCCTTGATAATATTAATTTATAATTATTTATAAAAAAACCTTCAATACCTAAGATGCTTTAAAAAAATAAATTGACAATTAAGATTCATACACAAATAGCTAATAAAGAGATATCAAGCAAACTTTTTATGCGACTAGCTGCGTTTATCCCTACTTATGTTTTTAACTACTTTTTCAACCTAAATTAAACAATGCAAGAGTCGAGAATCAACTGTGTAAATAAACCCAAGCACTAACTCCTAAAATAACTACCAGGTGGATGTGGTTTTCGGCGTGGACAAAACAAAAGGGATTTAAAGGGATACTATGACATGTTCTGTGGTTTCTGCCTTTAGAAGGGCGACAAAGGAGATTGGATTACTTGGTACGAGTTCATTTGTCCCTTAGAACAAAGTCCGTCTCACGGTCAATAGCTTAGCTCATGGTGGACTTAAAATTAAATGCAGGACTCTATACCTATATATTTAGATTAAACTGCGTTTTTAATATAATCTTCATCATTTATGAATCCCCATCTAAACAAATTTTCCTTGCTGCGGCCGACCTGAGTCCGAACTCTATTTAAAGCTTTCTAGATCAGCCATGGCAGCTGGTGTCTAGGAGGCGGAAGTTCAGAGAGCCCGGGTATTGAAGTGCTATTCCGCCAAAGGACACGCCTAGCCTTCGAACCTAGAGTGCATATGTGGTGCTATTCTCAAAGGATGGAACACCTTATATCGTGCCCTGCCTACCCTTATACCTGAACGCGGGAGGATTTAATGAAAGCTACAGACAACGCTATCCTCGTAGCAAAGTTCTGGGCCGAGACCGTTTAGTTTGCTGTAGACTCGAAAAGAAGAAGAATACAATCTTCAGGTAAAGTATCGTTTAAGTAAATTGAGGACATTTTAGATTTAGCAGGCATTAAAGGACAATGGTGTTTTGCATCATACTGTGTGTTTCATGCGTTTAAGCTGAGAGTGAGTTGCGTATGCGCAAGCTATGATAAATGACGTCGTGTATAATTTTGTTGGTAAATACTTTCGATATAAGGACATAATTTAAAAATAATTTCATAACTTATGATCACCGTATGATTTACACATTGAAAACTACGTGTGTGTCAAATCAATTCAGTATAATACGAGGGTCAAACTGAAAGTTCTTAGAAAATCAAAAACTGATTACATTAGCCAGTTATTAGTTTTATTATATCTTTTCAAAATATTGTCCATTGACGTCAATACACCGCTGCATGCGATGGAACCACTGGGAAAAGCACTTTGCCCACTCGTCCTTAGGGATCTCTTCAATGGCATCGCGATACGCAGCCACCGCTTCTTCAGCATTCATAAACCGCTTTCCTTTAAGTTTTTCTTTAATTTTTGGAAATAAATAAAAATCACAAGGCGCGAGGTCGGGGCTTTACGGCGGGTGACCCAGTAATTCAACGTTTGATGTCGCCAAATAGTCGATCGTTCGCTTGGCGGTGTGCGACGAGGCGTTGTCGTGGTGAAGGAGGATCCTACTGCGAGGTCGTTTCTCTCGAACTTTTTCCAAGACAAGTGGCAAACAATTGGTAGTGTACCATTCTGCAGAAACTGTTTTTTGATCCTCTAACACAATTGTTGCGAAATGACCTATCCTTCCAAAGAACGAGGCCACCATTTTTTTTCCCGTACTTCGATCTCTCTTCACTTTAGTTGGCAACTCCTCGAAAGGAAACACCCACTGAGCAGATTGTCTTTTGGTTTCAGGATCATAACAGTAAATCCAGCTTTCGTCACCTGTTAGTATGTCGAACACAGCATTTGAGTCACCTCCGTTAAATCTTTCAATCATTTTACGGCACCAATCCACACGATGGAGTTTTTGAGCCTTAGTCAAATTATGAGGTATCCACCGGGCGCAAAGCTTCCTGACCGCTAAATGTTCGTGGAGGATTTTGTGCAGTTGACTCATACCGATGCCTAAGCTTGTCCGAATCTGCTGATAGGTCACTCTTTTGTCAGTCTCTATCATACGCCGCACAACACAGATGTTATTTTCAGTCGTCGCCGTAGAAGGCCGTCCCTCACGTACATCATCAGTGAGATTAGTGCGACCACGTTTAAACTCATTAAACCAGTTGTAAACAGTCGCACGAGATGGGGCTTCATCGTGAAAGGCCAATCGTAGTCTATCATAACTTTCTTGTTAACTTAAATGACATCGAAAGTCATAAAAAATCATTGCACGAAAATTTTCTCGTGTTAAATTCATGTTGACGTGACACAGACAATTTTCAATTTGCCGCCAAATCGTAAAACAAATGACAAATGAATGAAATATATACTCAGTAATATTGGCAAAGAGTTCTATTTTCAAATTTTAGAATATTTTTTTTATTATATTGTTTATAAGTGGCCAGTTCTAAGAACTTTCAGTTTGACCCTCGTATACGAGGATGTTATTACCATACTTACACAACTGTCAATTGATACTTCAAATAACTCATCGCATTTCTGTCAATTAAGATAAATATACTGGGAGAAACGAAATTTATACGTTATTTATGCGTATTTGGTATGACATAGCGAATATATTTACTTTAATGCATAAGTCGTTATTATTTAAAAGTTAAATGAGTCATTGCTTTAAGTCACTATTTTATTTTAATTTCATACGAAAATGTATGAACTTAACAGGAAATACTCAAGATAGAGGTAAACAAAGATAAAATCGATCAAAGTAACATTTTGCCTTCCCTCGATAATTAACTATCTTTATTTATACGCCAACTTTAGCCCTCTACTTCTTCTTCTTGTCCTAGCCTTTCCCCATTATTTAAGGTCGGCTCTCCTTGTTCTGCGGAGCCAATTTCAACAACAAATAAAATTTCAATAATTTTCATTCAGTTAAGGATACAGGGTGTCACTTGTGTATGCCACAAATAAATATCGTAGCCCTTATGCGGCATAAAATGGAAAACTCATGTATTCGCGATGCAATGCGATTAATGAATCATTTAATATGACATTTCTCGGTTCCACTTTCCTTGAAAATGTAGCGGTGTTGTTGTGTCCACAGGATGTTTGTCCGTTACACCGGCGCCCGATAACGAATCTACTTATGTATGGAATAATTGATATACATGGCGTAAATGTAATCGAACATGTTCAAAGAAACGCATAAATACTCGTATCAGAAGTCGATATAGGAAGTGCTACTGCGCTTAACTGTAAGTAAACACCCAGAAAGCATGTCAGGTCAGGTTTTATTTGCTTGACGAGATAAAGCAATCTTTTTTTAACTTGGACTTTATAATTCGTTACCTTCAAATGCCTCAAGATGAACCATTTAGTTCATTTATTCGACCATTCCGTTTTTAAACGCTAAGGTGCACATTAGTTTTACGCTAAAATTGGACAGAGAATTAAAAAAACTACCAATATCTCTTGATCAAGCCTCAGAAAAATATCTTAGATCTATCGAAGGTGATAAACACACTTTCGTTTACAGACAGCATCTTCAATAATTTCCTGATCAAACTAGATCTTTAGATCATATCGATCGAGGTACACAAAATAGGAAGTTATTATAAAAAGTGAAGCAAATCACTAATTTCCCATAAGCATCTCGGAATTCGAGGAAATGTTATTTATAAGCTGTTTGAATTATTTATTATAATAATTACGGTATTGACATCCGTACACAGGTTACGTTCGGGAGAAAGTTTTTATCCTAGAAAATTATATAGTTTAAGTATTAAATCTGAACATGACAGTTTCTATTGGCATACTAATGCAAATTATAACGAATCGATTACGAGACTGGATGTTGGAAACGTAAGTGGGAAATAATTAAATAATTTGACGACCCGTCTGGTGTAGTGGTCGAGAAATCGCCTACTACGCAGCGGGTGCGGGTTCGATCCCCGCACAATACAAACATTTGTGTGCATGAACATGTCTGTTTGTATTGGTCTGGGTGATTTCTATGTATATCATGTATGTATTTACAAACAAAAAAAAAGTATTTAAGTATTGTATCCGTTGTCTGGCACCCATAACACAAGCTTTGAGTAGCTTACTTTGGGGCTAGATGGCGATGTGTGGGAATGTCCAAATGATATTTATATTTATTTATTTATTTAATACTAAAAAAGTTTCAAGCGTTTACCCAATAATAATAAGACTTTTAATACTGTGAGACATAATTTAAGGTGATAGCGTAGAAGAGAGCCAAGTGAGGAAAATACTATTAAACGTCAGCCAAAGTCTCAAAAGAAAAGACAAGGGTGGCAGAAATATATTTCTTTTATAATCCTTTTATTTAATTCAGGAAACTTTTATTTTTTTATGTTGCATGTCTTATTTTTTTTTCTTGTTTGTTATTAATAAAATTATGTCTTGTGTTTTATTCGACGGAAACTTCATAATGTAATTTTTGCCAGAAGAACAATTACAATGTTCGTTTCATTAGCGCGGTCGATTTCTTCGGTTCGAACAAGTGCGCGATCACGTTAAAAGATCAATAGAGCGAATTGATTGGGCTCAATCAGCTGACCGAAACGGACATCCGGTGACGTAAGCATTGTGACTAATGAGACGATAATTGATTTTTAAATTATGTAAAACTACAATAGATAATTACGTGGTTTTGTTAATCTTAGAAAAAGCCAATTATCGAGGCTAATGAAAAAGTCAATTAATAACAAACTTTAAATAAGATTGGATGCGTAGGCTTCATTATCATTTAAAGTAACTATTCATTGTTATTTTTATCAATGAAAATAATTAATGAACGCAGTGTAGGTGTAGTATTACGCATGCACGTAACGTGATATTTGAAAAGCATGTTGTGTAGAGTTTGCCAAATTAATTATAGCCGATACCCATAGTGTGAGAGAGCCGTGTTTTCACGATTAAACTTTTGCATATAATAATTCAATGTGATGTCAAAGCAAATTATTATTTTTGCATTTAATGCCTGTATTATATGGTCTGCTTAAAGCTACACTTTTACAGAAGCTAATCTGCCGGAGCTATTTTCAATTAAAATAGTAATTTAATTAAAATAGTCGGCCTCGCATACTAAGGATTCCGTGCCAACTTTAAGTGAATTACAAATCCACACTGGAAGTACCACTAAGCCATAATACCACAATATTTTGTAGACAGCAACTTTAATTTGCGGTTACTGAAAATGTGCGCTATCCCAAAAACTTCTAATTCGATTTCGTTCGAACCAATTTTCGTCAAAGTATTTGTTATGAGGTACATCATGTATATTTTTATTCAAAATTTACACTCGCATAGTTTATGTATTTTACCACTCTGGAAGCCTCTATTTCTTAAACATTATTCTTCAAATATCATTATTTTTGAATTTTGTATAAGAATCGTAAAACGGTTAACATCTAATTGGTTCAGAATAAAATGACTGTGACATATGGACGGACAGAGAGACAGACAGACTTGACGAATCTATTATGGTTTCGTTTTTTTCTATTCGGTTACGGAACCCTAAAAAACGAAAGAGAAATATAAATATAAGTACAAAAAACAATCTAGAATCAATGGATAAAAACTAAAAGATTGATGTAACCTACTACCTATCTTTAATCTAGTAATAAGTGTCATTATTGCATTATTTAATGATTTACTCAATATGATAAGTGTCGTTTATATTGAGTAAATCATTAAATAAATGTTTTATTATTAGCTGTTCGTGATCCGTGCCTTCTTGTCGCAATGAGATGTTTTATCACGCCTTCATCGATCTATAAATAAGTTACCCAAAACAAAAAATATATTTTTAATCCCTTCAGTTTCCTGAGATTATCGCGTTTAAACAAACAAACAAATTCTTAAGCTTTATAATATTAATACAGATGATATTCCTACGTTATGTATCACAAAATAATCTTCACACAGTTTCGTAGACACAACCAATGTTGTTTGCGCCTCTCTTACGTGATTACGCAATTCTCAATAACAGTGTAGTTTAATAAAATCAGTACAATAGTCTCTATAGTAGAGTTGTAAAAGAAACTGCAGTCCGACCGCGAGTGTCAATGACACCAATATTGTGTTACAAGCGTTGCGAATCGATAAGCTCACTGGTACAGTCTGAAGCAAAAATATAAAAAACATTCTAACAAACCTCCGTTCTTATTGCAAAGTCATAAGAGTGAAGTATTGGGAAATGTTAATGTGTTGCTCGAGTTGACTGTACTAGCCCTTACCATACTCAGACGTAAGCAATAATTCCAGATTCTAATGGAAATCAAAGCGAAATGCAGTGCTTACTTGAGTCCAGAATATGCGATTTACTGCAAAAAATATAAACTTATTATCCTTTTCAAGTGAAATAATTACATACCTGTTTTTCCGTTTGACGCGATAGGTGATTTTCGATATGACGACGTAATATGATTTCATATTCAACAATTTTAACAACCCAAAATAAACAATGTACAAACAAAATTACAAGTAAACGTTAAATAACACTGCGATGACAGTCACAAATAATAATAGGCGTTTACAAACAATATTAATTACATTACATTATCATAAAACAGTATTGTGACTTGTGAAAATTTAGTCGTGACCTGCCATCAATCGCGGTGACATAACGAAACGATTAACCAAGTGACCTATGATTATAAAGAAATAATGTTATAAAAGACGATAGACACAGCCAAGGGCACGTATGAACTTGATTTGGTAACCATAGAAACGTAATTATAGAATTTGTATTGAGAAATGAACGTAATGATGCGTTGCATTAATATGTTACTGGGTTAGATATGGGATCAGTAATTTTGATATTATGTCGGATGAATCGAAATAATAAATAGCTGTGAGGCAAGAGATTCCGCGAAATGTAGATTGAAGATGATTAATGGATTGGCGATGTGGAAAATGAATGATAACATTAGGTGAAAAGATATGTTTGAAGTCGGTTTGGATGACGTTGGAGTTTAATCCGAATCACGAGTAAGTTACCGTGTTGTTAATATACTCGTATATGAAATGATGCACATTTCATACTCTGACAACATTTTGATAATTTGGTGAACGATGCAGAATGACAGGAGTAAATAGGTAAAAGTTTGTATGTTTTAAAAGTTTTTATTGTAAATAAACTGTTAATGTATCAAACATTATTTTGGATTTAAATAAGAAGGCATTTGATCTAAATTTAACAAAAAACCTAACTATAAAACTTAATATCTCGTTCATTTAATCACAGTGATGGTTCATTTGAAACAAAACACTATGGATTTAGGTAAATCATTTTAGGCGTCACCCGAAAGTAGACAATAGCCAAATAGCCTTTATCAAATTTACAAATTTTACCTTGTCACCTACCTATCATTTGTATGATCCAATGTATATTTCATATTTACATCTCAGCATACAATTGAATTCGAATTTGGCACTGGAAATTTGTAAAACATTTATTTTCCTTAATATCTCCAAATCTTCAATATGGTTTCTTTAGCTTACCTTTCCTCCAGCATTTCGTTGAAGGTCTTCGACTTGGCTCTGGGCTGGTTGGGCTCGTTCTCCATCCGACGCACCTCCACGCAGCGCTCTATGATGTGCTCCACCCGCTTCCGCCGAGAAGACTTCCAGTTGTCAAGATTCTGCAACGAGAGATGCAGTTAGAAGGTTTTGAAACTTAAGATTGAATAAGAAACCATAAACTTGTGCACTGGTAGGATTTAAACTGATAACCTTTGGTAAACGCTCTTAGAAACCGAGCTACCTTTCAGTTGAACCACCCGCACGAAATTTCTGATCTTTTCTATTATTACGTAAATTACTCGTGACGTTTTTAAGACTCTATTTAAGGATTTTTAGGAGGTATAAAGAGCAATGTTATTTTCTAAGAGTGACCAGAATAAATCTGCGGTCAAGATCAGAATTCACAATAGCTAGTTGTTAACGTAAATCTAAGTCAATCTATTATCCCGTTTGTATCATACTATTGAAGAGAAATGACGATAATTTACTTGAATATGAAAATCAGCGGTCTCGGAAAGAAGATAAAATGTAAGTAAGGCTTGGAATTTCTTGAAAAATAAGAAGAAAAAAAGAAACCTAATGCAGGTTTCTTCTTATTAGACTGTTTAGTCATGATCTGCATCATAAGTCCCAAGACGTCAACTGCTTTACATAATATGGAGTTCCGAGAGTCTAATTTGCCTAAAAAGAAAAAAGTTTGCCTGGGTGATAAAGAAGTGTGGAAAATCAATGGTTTAAGACCTACAATCAAATGTCTTGGCACAATGACACATTACATGGGCTATTCACGTTGAAAAAATATGAAGAAATTGTGAATCTGAGTACACCTGTTCAGAATATTTTCAAAAGATAAGAAAAAGGGAAATATACATACTATCAGCCTTCGATATCTTGGAACTAGAACTCCCATTATTCACACAAAAGGCTCATAAATTGCGAATATACGTCCAATAGATTATCGTGACGGATTGGTATGGGATATACGTATATTTTCATGCTATTTAAATTCATCAAATGGCCAGACTTAATCTGCGGTCAAGATCAGAATTCACAATAGCTAGTTGCTAACGTAAATCTATCGCAATCTATTATCCCGTTAGTATTATACGATTGTAGAGAAATGACAATAATTTACTTGAATATGAAAATCTTCAGGGTAATTATCATCTATGGAGTATCTCCGAAAGAAGACAAGAAGATAAGTAATGTTTAGAAAAGAAAAACAAAAAAGTAATGAAAAGAAAAATTTAATATTGATTTAATAGTACCGACTAGATCATTTCAAACATTGGGGTATCTTATGCACTTGTAATAAGGACTAGTTGCAACAAAATTGGATAACTTGCTGTGATGGCAACATTACATACACTGCACAAAAAAGTAAAGTAACTGATTTAAAATACAAATATAACCTGGAAGAGATAAATAAGAGGTTTTATTGGCAAAAGAAAAGGCGTGACCTTTACAAAAGTTTTCGTTTTCTTATTTTTCTCCGTTATTTTAATCCAACGTATCCGCATTGTAAGTTAACCTCATGATTTGTCACAGAATGCATTTATCAGACATTAATTGTAAATAGTGAGCCGGATTTTACGGCAGTTAACTTCACTGCAAGTAAATATATGAGTGATCTTGTGGTACAAAATCCTGCTTAAGGTATTGAATGACTAAAACAGCAATACTGAATATTGGCTATCAAGTATCGATGTCAGGCAATACGTTTCATCACTAGAGGGTAAATATTGTTCATCAATAATCTGTCAATCTGTCGCAACCTTTACTTTCCAAGACTGTACAAAGCACATCCGCATTAAAAGACGTGCATATTGCAACTCTTCAAGGTCACCAGCTGTTCTCACCAGTCTCGTCCATGACCTATCGCAATGCACCGAATGCAATATACATGAACACGCAGCAGACTGATTGGAATCACGCGGCGCAGGCGCATCGTGATGCGTTTTTGATTTGACAGCAGCTAGTTTTTGGAGTGTGGGCTTCGACTTACGGTAAAAACTTGAAACAGGAAATATTTTTAATGGTGATACGATTCAAGAAACTGTATGACAGGATTAGATAGCAAAACCTATTCTCCAAAAATCTGTCAATTGCTGGATTCAACAGGACGTTTGAACCTATAATTCAAGAGTTGATACAATACATCAAGCATGTTAGAAATGGTTATTTTTCGCATACTGATAATTGTCATCATGCAAAGACCTTGCTTCAGTGTTATGGACAGTGCTTATACGAGTAGGTATGACTAATTACCTGTATGTTCAATACGATACCTAAGGTCCATACTTAGACATATCTAATTTTATGGTTTATTGACTGATCCATCATCCGCTTGCCATATTTCTCTCAAAAAGATATTATAGATTCCTAATTCCAGAAGGAAAGCTATATTTTCCGTTCTCACAGTTATTAATTTACTACTTTTATTTCCAATATTTAACGTTTCCGCACGTATAATAAAATGATGTTGTTCATCATATTTGCATATCGAAAAATGTTGATCTTTCTCGAACGATCATCACCAGACGTGATTACGCGCAGCTCTCTATTGGTGCTGTGTTTGCGCACTCTGAGAGTAAACATCGCGTGCTGAATACGATCAAGGGATTTTTTCTGTCAGTTTCGCTGCCACCGTTTACTAGTTGCACGAGGATGATGGGTGTGACAAGCTGAGAGATGAAGCGGGTTTTGGTTGGCTAGTTTAGGAATTCTGATAGTTTGCTCAACGGTTATATCATCAATAGTACTTCTTCGAACTATAACGGCGAACGAGAAAATCGTTTTTCTGAAGCGGCTATGGTAGGAGCGAACTGTCCGATGATCGACTACATTCGATGACTATCACTATCACATACATTAAAATCAAACAAATATTGCCGCAAAACTGACTTCCCGCAGGAAGTAAAGAAGTATGTGTACAACAGTTGTATATATCCTTACGAATACTGAACAGTAAACACAAAATTAAGGTAATTTGTAAATATAAGTCTCAAACTTGGGCCAAACTTAATAGATCTTGCTAGAAGCTGCCTGTGGTTTGAAACTGGACTCATATTAAGGCTCGAAACAGATATTTTTGAAACTACCATTGTACAATGTGTTATTTTCTGCACCATTTCGTGACAAGTTAACGACACCAATCATAGTAATCACCTCGATAATACCGCCATTAAACTGTGTGGATTTTAAAAACTTTGCATACAGAATATCGACACAGCTAAAATGTTTCTTTAAGTAGTCAATTTCCGAAATGATTATTGGTAGGATTGCTTGTCATTAAATGATTTTTAGCTTTTTATAGCCAATTACTGTTTTAAAAATGATTACTAGTTGTTATCTCAAATGACAATGCTACCGACAATAAATCAGCAGTTAATAACAATGATCTCAAACAAGTAGAAACAGCAATTAATGCGTGACATGATAGTTATCTTGAAAGCAGATAAATATCTGTCGTTATCAAACACTTCGATCTTGATGCCAGAAGCCAATATGGTTTGAGAACCTTATTGTTTGAGTTACCTAACTTTATAATAGTACGCTAACTGTTTTTGGAAGGCCACAACTAAAGTAGAGTCTCCAAAAAAAACAACGGAGTGTAAAAAAAAAATACAACTCGACAGGCCGGAAGTTGAGCATTCCACAGACAAGGCGACGACTTATTTCCGGTGCGAGGACCGAAGGGAATACCAGACAGGTATTTTCATACCGGCGGCGTGGTCAAAGGTAAACAATAAACATGTGCATTCCTGCCTCCCAACAGGATAGGCGATAGAATCGCTGGAGAAGAAATAATTGGTGCTGTTACAATTATTCTGTAGGGGACGATGAAATAGAAAAAAAAAACTGTCGCTGTAATTGTTGTTTGATGAACAGAATTATTGGACCAGATTAAGCATTGGTGAGGATAAAGTAATTTCACTTGATGCGTGTTGATTTTATATTGAAGAAACTAAAAGTAATAGGAAAGAAATCGCAAGTTTTAATAGTCAAGTTTTATTATCATTCTCAAGCCGTAAATAATATTTATTCACAGTTGATTAGTTAAAATTATTTATTTGTTAAAATATTTGTAATCAATCCGACTCTCACTGCTGAAATGTTAAGAATATACTTAAAAAAGAAATTAAAGAAAAAGATCCATTAAATCATAACTGTGAAAGCCACCAGTTTACTGTCAAATAAAAATACCACGTTTAACGATGCATAAATCCATATCTTGAAGTATAAAGCATTGTGAAACCTTGCCGATAAATCAATGGAGTGATCATTACTGCAGAACACATTTCGGAAGAAGCAAATACCATCTTATGCCACACAAAATAATTTGACATCAGTAGGGACACACCAAAACTGCGAGTGCTAAGAACTAGCCACAAGGTAGTAAATATAATGGAAACTATAACTAGACACTGGAATGGAATTCATAAAGATGAAATAAGAAACCAAACATTGCGCACGGGCGGTACTCGAACCGGGCCAAACGCTCTTCCAATTAGGCTACCGTGCTGTCGGTTCGACTGTGAGAAATTTCTGGTCTCTCATGGGCACGTGATTTCAGAGGTATTTTGTAAAACAGTTGGGTAGGTAGCTAGCGCAGACGTGACGCGTAATGACGTATCCACAAAAGACCAGAAATTTCGCAAAGTCGAACCGACAGCACGGTAGCTAAATTGGAAGAGCGTTTGGCTCGGTTAGCCAGAAAGTTGCAAGTTTGAGTCCCGCCGTTAGAAATATAAAATACGGCACTGTGAGTGTTAAAAACATTCTAAATCACTAGAATGAGAACTTAAAAAATATGCTGCATTTGATATTGCGCATTCGAAGGACAATATTATAAACCTTAAACTACTCGTGCGTGACATCTTCCTTCGGCACCATTCTTGTTAGCCTTATAGCTCTGGATGACAGCCTGAGGGTAAAATGATTCTACCACACCATCATATGCAGAGAAAACGTGGCGGTTTACAGAATTGACAATCAGTAATATCCATCAAAAGCAAAAACTGCCCAGCTTGCTAAGGTTGGATAAGTGCAGCTGACCTGGGAGGCAATTCTCGCGCCAATCGAACTTTTTTGTGTGGTAATTCGATTCAGAGTTAACCAGTTTTACCTAAAATATCAATTAAAATATCTACACGTAAAAAAACTAGCGCACAAACAAAATCTTAATACATAGAAATCGTCACCCTGAGATGTCAAAAACTATTTTTTCTTCGACAATTACGAATTGCACGAGAATTGAACCCCCGAACCTACTGATATCTTATTATATCGTAAGAACTATATTGCAGAAACTGATGCCAATTAACCTGAATCGGAACTAGAAGAGAGCTTTCTTTAAGTTCTAAGGAAAGGTAATTAAGGTCGTTTAAAAAATTACAAATCGAGTAGATGGTTCATCTCACGAGAAACGTAAGTAATTTTGATTGCAAATTCCTCAAATTTATTTTTCTCTTTCTATCATTTGTAATGACTAATGAGATTCCGAACAGTAGAAATTGTTTATAGGAATACCTACTTCTAAAACCACATTTCTTTATAAAATTAAAAACAGCAGTTCAAGACCAGTATCTCAGTATTTCCCAGACTCCCATAAGTGTCTCTGTTATGCACAATTAAAATAAAGAACAAAATAATGACGTGGCCACAAAAACTAAGATGTCATCAACACAGACAAATTATCGTAGCCGCAGGATTATATCTGAAACCGAGCTGACCCCATCTCTGAGAAGATCTCGTGGTTGTCCCTAAAACAGTTAAGGGCACCTTCAGAAACCACACCATCAAACAGTTAATGATTAAATAATATAGAGAAAGTTAATGTTTTGTAAATATGGCCATTACTATAATGAACTTGACACACATTGTATGATGTGGGGAAAATGTTTCGATTTTGGTGGGCGGAAATGCGATTTTTACATCGTATCTTGAGCTGCTTAAAATTTCGTAGCATGACTTATGCTTAGTTGTACTGACTGAACAGAAAAAGACTAAAGTTGTAACAGAATCAAATGCAACTTTTTGTCATTGTTACTTTAATTTATCTTTCCACGTTTTAGAAAGCTACCTTTTTTTTCTGGGCATAATATTAAAAATTTTGTTTAGTAGAAAATTTGTTCTTATTAGTAGACGCTAAGATGTCGCTTATTATAGCATCTGTAATTTATACAGATGAAAAGCAGAACCCTATCTCCATAAGTTTAGCAGATCTGTTTTGAGCAGTTTTGACAATCAGCTGATACAAAAATGAGATTCACGACTGCTATAACAGCTGATGGTTTAGTTAGAGGTTGGCTTAACCTAAAAGACTAACACAGCTATATTTCCATAAGTTCGTTTAGCAGGTCTAACTAAACTGTCTCATTGTTTTGACTTCTAATATAAAATGATAAGGTTAAGAACACGGCTTCATTAACAGCTGATGACTAATGGCTAGCGGTATCTTGAAATTATAATGGTAAGCAACTCACCGATTGCCAGTCCTCCTGTATCTCGATCCTCGAGGGTTCTGTGCGTTTCGCTAGCTCCGCCCTGCGGAGTTGCTCCCTGGCTCTACTGCCCAGGTCAGCCGGGCCAACCTTGACAAACTGCAGTGGATTCGCGGCAGGTTTTCCCGGGATAACCGCGGCTGTGTGCGCGCGCGTCGCGAGGAAGTCTGCGCTGTCTGATGTCTGCAACAATATGAAAGAAAAGGTAAATATTGGCGACAGACAGTGTTGAGGAACAATGTATGTTTTGGTTATGAGACATGTTCGTATCAACTTGGGCAGACCAAGTTAGCATCTCACTTGTTTAAAATATCAATGGCGTCTTTTAGGCCCAGTTGTGTGATCGATAGTTAATACAACTAGATACCGGTCAAATGTCCTTACCAGCGGTTTAATAATTCAATATAAAACCGCTGGTACGACATTAAACTATTAGTTGTGTTAACTATCGATCACGCAACTGTGCCTTAGGGTCTGTAAATATCAATGAAACTGACAGCAACTTAATAAATAGTCTAGAGTTCGAAAACACGCACGGGTCTTCAAATCACTCTATGTTTTTATAAAGTTTTTGATAGCTTTAGACAACTGTGTCGATTAATTAAGATGGTGCAACATAGCCTAAATACTTTTCAACTAATCTACTATACAATGGTTGAAGAGTGTTACGTCTTGATTTTGCTACTAAAAAACCTTTAATTTGTCTATAAGTTAATCAAGCATAAAAATTGTGAAACGATTAACACAAAGAACAATCTCATTCGTTTCCTCATTACTGTGATTTGCTTCTGAAATTGGAACACTGTAATCGTAAATTCATTAAGATGTCTTAAATTGGAACAGTGAATTTTAAATACCAAACTTGTTACTACCAAAACTAACAGCATCAACATGATATTAAATTAGATTTGTTTAATTACTTAACAGCTAAAACAATGTAATAATCATGTTACTAGAGTTATATAAACTCGGGTAACTGTACTTTTTGAAAGTAAGTCAAGACGGCATAACCGAATGTTTAACTGTTAAAACATTTGAGAGGCAGGGCTGATGATAAAAGATTTAACACAAAAAAGTTGAAAAGCGTTTAATTAATCATCAGGGTACTCCATTAACACGAGAAATAATTGTTTTGGTAAATATTCATAATTATATTGAGGCAAACACTTATTTATAATTGAAGTATATTGCGGTACTCGTCAAAAAATATTTATATTTTAGTTCACACTTAAGTCATTTTAGACGTAGCCTTCAACGTTTTTAAAGTGGCTATCCAAAATTATACATCGATCTTTTCTATATTGTCTCGGGTCTGGGTGTTGTGGTACCACCGTTGAGTCTGATTTCCATAACACAAGTGTATTGGCTACTTACTTTGGGATCAGAGCAATGTATGTGATTGGTGTTCAATATTTATTATTTATTTATTAAACATCATCAGAATATTGATTTATTTTTCGCTCTGTTAAGTAAAGTTATTAAGTTATTTCCTCAAGATTTTCCATCTTTTATTTTTTCTATTGTTTTTAAAATATCATTGGCAGCCCTAAGTAGATTACCGTTAAATTATTATGAGTAAACTCATTACTTTCGCGTTATCTGTTGCACATCCCGCAGAAAATGCGACCTTAGACGTCTCGCTACATTATTTATGCAAATCGTACTATTTCGACATTGAACGTATAGTTTAGTTAGTAGAGTATGAAATAAATGTGACCCAGTATCTGGTTAACGCAAAAATTAAAATATTTAAGTAAAGTTAAGACGAAGTAAACAGATGAAATAAAAGGATAGGCTAAGGAATCAGTTTAGAGTCAGACCACTCGCACTGCAAATAATAAATATTACCTAAATAAAATAAATTTGGACACCAATCACATAAATTGCTCCGATCCCAAAGTAAGTAGCCAATGCACTTGTGTTATGGAAATCACACAACGGTGGTACCACAACACCCAGACCCGAGACGATATAGAAAATTATGATTACTACATTGACCCGACCGGGAATCGAACCCAGGACCTCAGAGCGGTGACGCCTTGAATTCAGCGTGCTTAGCCACTACAGTATCAGGTCCATTTGTGCAGTCCAGAGTTAATTATTTGACCCAAGGTTGAAACCTGACCGATTTTTCTGTCTGCGCCAACATAAAAAAACTGATAGCCACAGAATAAAATAACTTACCCCTTAGTAAGCTAACCCGAGGCCGTGCTATCAGACCTCAATGACATTACATACCTGCTCATACCTCAAATGACATTACATACCTGCTCATACTTCAATGTCCACTTTCTACCAACTAAAACACAGTAGCAAAACCTTATTACACAGATTAGAAGTTGCGTGTCGAGTTGAAAAGTTCCGTACCGGTTGCAACCGGTTTTTAATATGGGGTTGTCATAATAAGCTCGGTTTCTAGAGGGTTAATGGTATGTTATTCGAGAGAGATACAATGTCGTCGTTGACGTGTTAAGACTGGTAGCGATAGCTCTGGACGGTGGTAATCGGATGATATGTTGTTGATAAATTATACTAAGTAAGTAATGGCTGTTTCTGGTCTATTAGGTTATCGGAAAATAAGATATAGGCATCCTGCTAGCTCTATCTTAAAGCTTCTTTAAGTAGGATATAGTGAAAAAAGATTAAAATAAAATAAATGTATCCTGAAAATCAATGGATGCTTTTAACACGTCTCCTGCCCAAGAGATTTAGAAATCCAATTTCAAAAGCTATCTTCTAAGTACCACTTGCGCACGACAATTTAGCCTAGGATTACTCTCATCCTGGATTAAATCATCATTCTGTTTCAGTCAGTTTATTTGACGTTGACAGAGACATAAGACATTAGGCGTAATCCTGGATAAAACCATCATGCGCAAGTCCATCTAAAGTGGGCTACACACGACCCTAAAATCAGACCCGATATCGGGACAATGGTAGTTGGAATGATTTACAAATAATAAAATTAGGCTTCCGATTTGCCAATACACGATGCGATTTACGGTACGATCTAGGGTCCTCCCCACCACTTCCCCGATATCAGGTCTGATTTTAGGGTCGTGTGTAGCCCACTTAATGGAATTATTTTCGTCGTAAACTCGCTGTTGTCCACATATGAATCTTTTAATCGCTTTACATTTAATCAAATCATAAAATAAATACAGGGTCATCAAAAACAATTTCTCCAAAGTATCACTTTTCCTTTATACCTACGGAAGCGGTTCCTACATAATAATCGGGCGCAGGAAAGCTTTCTACGGTTACGTGTCTTCCTAGCGTTGCGCGCGCAGATAGCATTTTAAGTGCGCAGGCGACGAAATATTGTCATTTGCGACGGTATTGCGTTGTGCAATCAAATGGCCACCCTGTATTGTGTAAGCTTTTGCACGTTGTATTCGACTTCGTGTAGAATGTAAACAAGTTTATGTACATTTGTGTACTATTTTAAACACTTTTTTTCAAATCATCCTTTTAAAATAGGAGTTTTTTTTGGCAACCCGTTTGTTAGTTATATTGTCTGAATTCGGGTTTCGTTAATGTTAGTATCTGTTTATGGGAATAGTATATTTTTTATGTTTTGTTTGACAAGAAAAAGGAAAACTTACTTTTGTTAATAAAATAAATTAGTAAACAAAAGTTGCAAACGTAAAAAATTTTTTAAGATTGTTGCGCTTATGTCCTACTTAAACGTAATAATAGTTGTCTGATGGACTACTTAAGAAGTCTTAGATAAGTATCTATGAAAAAATAGAACGAGGATCTTCCTTTTGACAGCACACACAACATATGTTTATCGTTCACAGTGGCCTTTAGTTGTATCTAGTAATTGTTGGTTTCAGCCATCTCTGATGTAAGAAATAGTGATAATATACTGTCTTGCGCACGCAACTTGTGATGTAACGAAAATAGTTACTTGCGTATCATAATTCAATTTAAGACAACACAGATCACGATATCGTAATCATATTCAAAATAGTGAAAGCCAGAAAACTATACGGAAAACAATCAGACATATTTACCAACAAATCTGATGACTTCAACCAAACACTTTCACTGTCAATGCCAATTATGAAACAATCGATCCAACCACGCCTCGATCACGATCGGAACCAGTCGAGTTCATGCTGCAGCCAACGAAAGTTGACACGATAAAACACCTATTTTAAGAAACATAATTGACGGAACTCACAGAAACGGAACGCCCGTGCTTCTTTTTTTTTTCAAAAAAGAAAACGGAATCCCTACGACCAAAGTTCACACCGGCAGCTGCACTCCGGTTTAAAATTAGAACATGCAATCCGTTGGGCCGTTCTAAATTTCCGTTCGGTATGCGGTTTAAAATTAGAACCCTAGAGTTAGTTCACTATTCGACACTGTCGTATGTCACTGGCTGATTCTATTTTTAAGGTTCGAATTATTTAATCGTTAGATGTGGGTCTGTCTGTCCGTACGTTACGTACGCGCGTTTGCTTTGCTGAGAGGAGCCGACTAACTTTCGCGGTTTTCCACGGCTCTGCTGAGAGAGGGGAAAGTAACGTGTTGAGTTAATTAAAGCATTATTTTAGTTGCAAGACAACAGCCTGCAGAAACGCGTAGAAGCAACGATACATCGAACTTCACTTACCAGACCTTCAACCAAATGTGATCTAGATATCCTCTGGAGCTACTATTGGAAATTGTAACAATTAGTCGACGGTCGAAGTATGAAACGTGTTGAGAAAAACCATTTTTTTTACAATGCGTCTATGCTTTTCCTTTTTTCTCATAATATACCAAGCGGCAAAGAATTAATTGATAGATAAGCCGAAGACGCAATAAATCTGTCTTATCTTTTTGTACCGTCGCGTGCGCAAGCTATTGTAAACCATTTAGTAGGAATTGCGATTAATTACTCTTAAGTACTGGCAACAAATGTAAGCAAGATGTACGCTTTGAAATGAGTCATCAACCTTTAAATGTTGGATTTATTTTACGTAACGCATCGGTGAATTAGTTTGATTAACGGTTTAGTAAATTGCAATATCAGGCGTGAAGTTTTGTCTGACGTGTTTAAGATACAGAAGGAAAACTTCGGTTTTATCAAAAATGTTAGTAGCTCTTTCAATAAAATTATTAATAATTTTAGAAATGGAGATCTTAATAGGCTACTGATTAATTATCTGTCAAATTTAAACTCTACAGATATATATATAACAACGCATGCTCCGCAAACGTAGATTGTAGGTATATATTTAAGTAGGTATAAAAATAAATTATCAACTTACACAAAAACGTTGCTTATGTAGACTGCAAATCAAACCTATTCTTACGCTACTTACTATAGGAGACGTAACATTATGACATTTAAGTGCGAGTTTTATGATAATCATTTATAAATTATACAAAAATATATCAGAGAAATTCACCTCTATAATAAGCTATAGTCGGTTAAAATCCCATTGTCTCAACAAGTAATGACTATCGAACTGAGATACTTAATCTTGTACTTAATGAGGATGCGATAAATAGAGAAAAGAAGTGTTAATTGATGGCTAGCTTAAATGATGGTGGAGAGTTTTAAACGTTTACTCTAATGGTAAGGTGTAATTAGTATGTCATCTACATACGTTAAAACAGGACTAAAACAGACTGTAAATTTTCTACATCTCAAACCAAGAAAAAAAACTATATTGGTGAACACTCCCTGCCAAAAGTCAGTAGTTTTAAATACTTGGGTTCTGTCATCACTTACGACGCGAATATCGACGCTGAAATTTGCCATAGCCGGATCTCAAGCTGCCTAACCCTAGTGGAGGAGTCTATCTGGAGGTCTATGCGACAGCCGTATGCCCATTAAAACAAAAGGAAAGGCCTATAAGACTGCTGTGAGACCCTCTTCTCCGATTGCTGGGCCGCAAAGAAAAGCCACAAGCAAACTCTACATGTTAATGAGATGATCTGCTGCGTTGGACCGGCGGTGTCACGAGATCAGACCTAAGGAACGAACACGCTCGCACACCAAAGTCGCTCCAATACAAGAAAAGCTCTTCGAAACACCGTTACTATGGTTCAGAGACACATACAGAGGAGAGGAAGAGACATGTCGTAAATATAGCGCTAAGTCTTCCAAAACACCCTATAGGAAGAGGCAGACTGAAATCCCCATTGTATACTACAATGACTAAGGAAGCAGGAATTATGAAAAGTAAGGAATGACCTGAAGGACCTCAACATCCATGCAGGGACAACCCAGAATCGTTAGCTCTCGCGCAGACTGACAAGGAAACCTGACACCCGTAGGTGGGACAGAAGGAAGGAAGAAGAAGAAGATGTACATACGTTATAAAATATTTTTATTCTCTTGAAATATTTTATTTCAGCGTTGTGTTCACTTCAAGGAGTAACAAAATATTAATATTATGATCAAGTTAAGCCATTAACAGTCAATTAACAGGGAAAATATGAAAATCATATTCTCACTAATACTTTCACATGTCCTAAGTTTTAAAGTAATTTTATTGTATAAATGCCTTATGTCACGTTGCTAAAATCAAACTTTCAGTAATAAGGGAAGTGATTTCTGCATTGTTTGTCAAAGTCAAATATTTTATTTGCAAGAATGCAGTTATTAAAACAGTTTTTGATATATATCTAAATTGAAATACATAAGACTGTATGAATCCTCATAAAGAATGAATTAATTTATAGATATTTACTGTGGGAACTATAGGAAACGTGAGAAAACCTACGACAATTTTAATTCTTTCTACACTTTTCCCGTTAATTTACGGAAACGCTAGGCCCTGCTGCTCATGATGATCTTCATAATCACCAATCTGTCGGACGAACGCGTTGATCGAGTGAAAGAGAAAGCCATCTAAATGTCACGTCTTGCCGACAAAAAGTTAAACCAAAGGCTATTATGATATAATGACATGATTTGAAGCGAGCGAGATGATGACAGATGGTGTCATGCGGCTAAAAAGTAAGCAGTTACCGGTACAGAATGATAGTACAGTACAGTTATACTGTCCAGCCTATAAGAAGTTGACAGGAACACCTCAGTTAACATGTTAACATGATGGCTGTGAAAAGGCCGGTCGTCAGTATCAGAACTAGACACAAGAAGAGGCCGATCATGAATCTGTTTCAGAACTAGGCATAAAGAACAATGACGATGATATAACTTAACTGAAAGAAAGACAATTCGGAAAGTTACGAGATGTCAATTGAACAATAAAGATATTCACAGTTGATTGACACTCTACGAGATTTCGTATTGAAATGAATGCTAAATCATAAATAGTTTGATATCATTTACTGTATGGATAATGAAATTAGTTGTCGTGAGAACAGATTGTGGCACATCTGATGAAGTAAAGCGACACGAAGACCAAGAAACACTAACCTGTTGTGCACCAATCTCAATACTATCGTTTAGTATAAAGATTTCTAACTTATCTAATACAACTCACCTGCCAGCAAATTCCTCAGTCACTAAACACTATAATTACTAATACCAACCCGACTGCACCCAAACAAGTATTCAATCAAACTAGCAAAACGATGTGACACACGACCGTCACGGGCATCGAACCGAGTATCGAAGGCACTTTCACCAAAAACGTGAATGTTTTGTCAAATCGCGATCGTAATTGATGTGTGTGTAAGGAATGCTGTTCCACACCGCTCAATTTTTTTAACAATATTGTTTAAACTTTTTTCGAATAAACAGTTAGATGTTGACTTTGAAGTTCTTTGTTTAAATTAAGATAAGACTTCATTGGTGCAAAAGATAAACAAACTAAAGACTGTTTAAATTAAAGAGACCGCACACGTTGCATTGGATGATGATGCGTAAGAATATAATGGCAATGAAAGATCAATGAATTGACATTAACGTCAAATACCAATGCAGAAAAAATAACTTTTATAAATGGATTTCTTGTAACAGAAACCGTTCTGTTTATTATTGATCACATTAACTGGCGAGGTCAAGTATATCGTTAACAGTAAATGTGCATTGTCAACAACATAATCTTGCCTTTCTCTTAATAACATCAATAAACTTACCAATAACAATAAATATGATTTTTATTGGTTTACCTTACGATCGATATCATCTACATCGATTTATTTTGATTGCTGGTTTAACAATATCACTTTTTAATGTGTTCATTAATCGTCTTTTATTGATACTAATGCTGTCGGTGCTTGAATCTAGCATTGATTAAGCTATATGGAAATACGTTATGGTATGATAGTATTACATAACTGTGCAGTTAAAAAAATGTAACATGTATATCTATATATAAAACTAGCGGACCCAGCGAACTTTGTTTCGTCCCCCGCCCCGTCCCGCCCCAGCCCCGTCCCGCCGAGTCCCGTAATTTTAAAAGTTAAGTATTCCCAGCGCATTTTGTTTCGCCCTTAAATTACTAAAATGGCTATTAAAAAATAAGGGTTGATCGTAGAAGGGTGAAAATTGAGGATTGTATGTATTTTTGTATGTTGTATCATAAAAAATAGAAATTAAAAATTTTGTCTAAAAAGTAAATAAAAAATTAGGGGTGGACTACCCCTAACATTTAGGGGGATGAAAAATAGATGTTGGCCGATTCTCATAGATACCGGATAAGCACAAAAAAAATCATCAAAATCGGTCAAGCCGTTTCGGAGGAGTATGGCAACGAAACCTGTGACACGAGAATTTTATATATTAGATTACATCGTGCACAGGTTTGACTCGTTTCCATCGTTATTCAACATGAAAAATTTGACAGCTATTAGTTTTTAAATGCAATATTAAAAGGTAGTTTCTTTAAGCAAATATAGATCGGTTTCATTTATAATAAATTATTTGAACTAACATAGGTATTTCTGATTTTACGAGTAGTCATGGCTACACATAGTAGTAGGCTAGTAGCACTTTTACTGACACATTCTCGATATAAAAGTCGACCAGTGTGGTCAAACTACACAACAGTACGTAACTCTCACTACACGTATCGTGTTAACACGAGTGGACTTATCTAATACCATTTAGCTCAGACCTCACTGTGTAACGCGATGTCCGAATTTTTGAACCTTTCTTTTCCTATTGCTCATGTTAGTATAGCCTAGTGAGTGAAAGAGATGCCAATTACCGGAAATAAAGAGTAGGCAACCTGCGCATACGCATGAGATGCGCGAATGTTGAGATTATGTTTTGTATGGAGTAGTGTTATGTAATCATGAGCTCACTGGTACATACATAGTCAATAAAAAAGTGTTCGTTGTTTGCACTAGAACTTTTTTTTTAAAACAGCTTATTTAATTCTGAAGAATCAACCAGTAATTGGCAATTTTACGCAAAAAATATGGCATCAGGTGATGTCAGAAAAAAATAGTTATGGCAACTGAATAATTGTTCTCCTCGCCACTATGAAGGTTCACTATGAATTTTAGGGTGTCCACAAAAAGTCGGAAACCATTTTATGTCAAACAATTTAAATAATGGTATCATCGCTTTCTAACAATCATACTATTACACAATTGTTCACATTATAACAAAACAAAAACACATCCTCTGTCTGAACTTGCGTGTTCATCATCATTTTGTATACTAATAATCGAAAAATGTGCGTAAGTATTGCCATGTTGTTGGTCTATACAAAATAAATGATCGCAATGCCCTGAGTAGTACTATGTGTACTACTCGTATCTTACATGTTGTTCATAAAATAACCGACTTCTAACTTAAACTTTGTTAAATAATATCAATCCATGGCTCTATCAGTAGTCCGATAAATTAGGAATGTTTATTGAAAGCAATACTGTTGCTGTTGTTCACCGATAGAATTAAGAGTCAATACAATTTCTAGCACCATCGATAATTTTTAAATCAATTTCACAGCCTTATTGCGCTCACGCAGCCAGTTCGCCCACGAAACAAACATTCGGTCATAGTGACATCGAAATCAAACATTAACTCATTGGTCGCCACTTCGACTTGACCCGACCGTGACCTTATGAGTATTTGTAGTATGACTAATGTTGCGACAAAAAATACTGCGGACCAAACCACGGACGGACCAAAACGGCGGACGCTCATATCTGTTAGTTAAGTGCTGAGCGATAGCTGTCAATTTAAAAGCCATTCGTAAAAAAAAGTGGAACTGTAAAGGGTCGATTTCTACTTGGAAACGATGACGTTAAGCACTCTTCAGCGCTGCTAAGTGCTTAAGCATAATCTTCAGCTTGGGGCTTACGAACCTATTTTGCAAATACTAGGTACCTTTTACTAGACAAGTTAACATAAATTTAACGGTAATTTTAATCGTATTAGGAAATGCTTATTGCCATAATAATCTTGCACATATCAGTTGCATATCGTGTGTATGACGTGTCTTTACTTGATAGCGGTGAACCACGCAGGATAACTTAAATGCAAGTTAAATCTTCCTGTATCTGTGCAAAACATAAACTGTGCAAACATAAAAATATATTCTTCCGCTATTTGCAACTAAATCAGTAGTTTTCGTCTTTATAGATAGATTGTCATTAGATATCTATATCAAAATAATTTCTTTAAGTTCTAATTTTTAAAAGATTTTAATGGAGCTAGTGATACTGATGATTAGTATTCAAGTAGCGTTAGGCGATGAGGGTTTTAAAGAGAAGCATCAATATAATCTTGTTCATTTAAACTGATATCTTAGATAACAGTTAAGGTTTACACGATTCCTTTTATTTTTGCAATTAATCTCCAGAGCATGTAATAAACATATATTTCCTGCACCTCTTCCAAACACACGTCTTCCGTATGCATTGTGCACACATCCACTTTCTTCGAAAGCAACGGCTTGTTATCGCCACATCAAATACGCTCCAAGCTCTGACCGATAGCCGGGTCAATGACCTCAACCTACACACACAAACATACACGCCTACACATAAACTTATAGTACCCCACACATGTAAAACATAGTAAAATCTCAGCCCGAGAACTATTGTGCAATTTGGTTATATGGACGCTTCAAATGGTCGTTCACGAAAATTGGGTACACTAAATTCCTCGTGTCGGCGTAAAATCAAAAATTGACGGCTGTTACTGTGTTGGACCTTAGGAACTCAGGACAATAATTGAAATAAGCACGCATTGATACAAACTACATATCTTGTCAGAGCATTGACACAATATTACTTCACATAGCTGTAAAAGTCAGTAAAATTCATCAGACTAAACCTACCACACAAACACAACAAGTCAGATAGTCAAATTGACAGCTGCCTAACGGAATATATTATGTATGTTCCCCTCTACTCAGTCTAGTACATTGTATAAAGGTTCATCTTGTCATGTTATATAACAATCTTTAGGAGCTCAAGTACCTACGCACGTTATCTATAGTGAACAGTTGCTACTTGTGCACTAATCACTTTTCATGGCAGAGATTTAAAACACGTCATAAGTCGTAAAAGCCTGACCGAGCCGTAAATAAAAACCGGCCAAGTGCGAGTCGGACTTGCGCTCTGAGGGTTCCGTGCCAACTTTAACTGAATTAGGGAATCCACTTACTTCTACTTAGTAAAATACCACAATATTTTGTTGACTGCAAATATAACTTTTTTTTTTCATAGTGTTTGTATGAAGAACAAAGTTAGGTTTGCGGTTGTTGAAAATGTGTTATATCCCAAAAACTACTCGTTCGATCTCGTCCGAAACAATTTTCGTTGAAAGTATTTGTTAAGATCTACATTACATATTTTTTTCAAAATTACACTTGCTTGGTTTAGAAGTGAGATGGGGGGACGCCCATTTTACCACTTTGGAAGCGTCTAGCTATGAAACGTTAGTCTTTAAAAGAAAATGGTTTTAGGAACCTCTACGTCATTTTAGAAGACCTATCCATAGACACCTTACACGCATAGGTTTCACTAAAAAAATATATTTTGGTTTTAGTTTCATGTATAGGAGCCCCCCTTAACTGTCAATATTTTTTATTTTTTGTATGAGAATCAGTAAGCGGTTTACAAGACACATCTTTCTACCAAATTTAAATTGTGTAATGCTTATAGTTACAGAATAAAATGGCTGTGACATACGGACGGACAGACAGACAGACAGACAGACTTGACGAAACTATAAGGGTTCCGTTTTTTGCCATTCGGCTACGGAACCCTAAAAACAAAGAAGATAGACAAAACATTCTGCTGTTTGTTTAGAACTTCAGACACGTGATAGATAGAGATGTACTGGACATAGAAGTAATCAAAAGTTGTGGGATTAGAACGAGTGGATGAATTTTATACGTGTAAGTGTAGTTTTAGCCGTAATCTCGTATTTAATTAAAATCTCGTAAAAATTTGAGGATGAACCTGATCCAAACCATCTAGTACCTTACTTTGTTGTGTGTTTCATCTATCTGATCAAGAAATGTCGTTGTTTCTATCATTAACTTACATCAAGATGGCTGTTCCTATTGAGCTGCGTCACCTCGATAACTTTCATTGCTTCAAAAACGTTTACCATACATTTGAATGGAATACACTAATGCGCAATGAACATTCTAATGGCTTTCTTCAAGAGGATATTATCTTCGACATAATAAGCCTAATGTTCTTGTAATGGAGTTCATTTATTAGGGTGATAATTTTTATGGTGCATCTTCTTTCGGTGGTGGCACTTGAGTAAATGAATAGTGTCTTAGTTGATGAATAAATACTGTTTTAAAACAAACACATTAGTAACTTAAAACAAAGTAAATTGTATATGTGTTTATGTTGTTACATATCTAGAACCATCATTGGTCACCAGAAACAGCATCTTGACAGATGATTTCGAAAGCAGTGTCAGCGGTTTGCTTTGGGAGATGTATCTGGTGACTATTGAGTCTGATAGCAGCACAGGATATCCTGCCTCAGTTGTCACAGGTGAAATGAGAATCAAGGGGAGGAGCAGCGTTGCGTTGAAGCCTTTTTTACTTCCGGTTCCATTGTCCAGCCAGGTTTCAACGTTTACCATTCTGAGATTTCATAACCAGGCCCCGAAAAAGAGATAACTGGACTTATCTAGTTAACTTTAATTGAAGAAATGATAGCAATCGTGACGTGCGACAAAATCTTTCTTTTTCGACAAAACGTAGGCTTTCGCGGTTAAGGTCACGTCTCCTCAAACATTGTTAAGGTACAGTTGCGCGAAATTGGCGGTAAATAGTAAAACGCTCAATATTTTCAAACACGTACTAAAGTTCTTTATTTTTAGAGTTTCACACCATTAAATTGTACAGCCAACGGTACATTTACCGTGGAGTCGACGCAGTGACGTGACTCTAAATATCGAGTAGGCTTGGCAATGGACGGTCTTTGAATGCTTCAACAATAACCACACCGTTCTCCGATACTCCGTTGAAAATAAATCTGTTAATTAAGTCATGTATAAATTGTTTAGTCAGACGGTACAAACATAGACTATTTCGGCATTGATTTGTTTGTGTTATTACCAAAATCTTTGCAAATATTGAGAAGTCATTATCAGGATGTATGCGGTGTTTACATGTTTAAAAATATGTATAAAGGCGTCCACGCCGTTAATAGGTCTCATATTATTTTCCTTTACAATAATATCGATACAGCTGATGTGCTGCTGATGGTGTAGAGGCTAAGCACGCTGGTTTCAAGGCTTCGCCGCTCCGAGGTCACGGGTTCGATTCCCGGTCGGGTCAATACAGAAATAAAATTTTACTATATTGTCTCGGGTCTGGTTGTCGTGGTACCACCGTTGTGTCTGATTTCCAGAACACAAGTGCATTAGCTACTTACTGATCCCAAATCAGAGCAATGTATGTGATTGGTGTCCAATATATATAACTGTTTTAAGTCCAACAGTATTTTTACGCGATAGAGATGCTCATCCTCGGCGATTTTTCACTGAGTCCCAGGCAACTTTTATTTGTTACCATATAATATACATTCTCGACAACCACAGCACTGGTCAGCGGTCACAGACAGACAATCGTTACGCCGTGAAATATCCAATTACATGCCGTTACCGCATTTGTAGGGATTTAGGGGCCCGGCCCGACATCCGGCCTTGTACAATGAAGACACGTGTTGTAAGACAGTCAGGAATTAGGACTGGTTGGGTATTAATGTGTTTTTTAATTGCAAACAGAAAAAAAAAGTTTTATTTCTTATGAAAAACAAGTAGTAGTGAGAATGAGATAACAGTCAAGATAGTTGATTATATCATGTGCCAAAAGTGTAACAAGTTTTTTAATTCACTACAAACAAAAGCGTAAACGTCTCTTCTCCTGATTTCATTTTTGTTCATGTGTCAACTAATTTCTCATGGCAACTTTGACAGTACTTTCACTGTTAAATTATTTCAAAAATACTTAATATTCCTGACAGCCCTATTGCATAACTGTATAACGCTGCGCGTACGCACAATAATGATCCACTTTTTACGAGCTTCTACAATACTCGCGTCAGTCATATCAAAACTTTCTCGCTACGAAGCTAGGATTAACCAACGCTAAGGGGGATTATAATATGAGACATATTTTTCGCTTTCACGCCTGATTTATAAGGAGAAATTGTTAAGCTTAGTGATGTAACGGTAAAGGGGGCGTTGAACGAGTTTAAAGGAACAAGGAATTTTGTTAAGCTGACATGTGGTTACATAGAATTTTGGTATAGAGCTGGAAGCGTCAGCACTGTAGTTACAGAAACTATTTTCAAACCGAAGCTATATTTTCAAGCGATAAAGATACTTGTAACTACATACTTGAAGCAATTTGTAAGTGTCCATGCGATATTACAGAGTGTTAGATTGTGAACATTACCAAATAGACCAACCAGATCGCAGAGCAGTTACTTCAAGAATAACTGAGTGCCCAGCCTAGCCCAACCCAAATCGCTGAGCGTCCATATTTAGCGGTGGCATATGCTCAGCCTCATTGGCCTTGCACAGTTGATCCGAACACGCCCTGCACTGAGCATTCTATGTTTTATCTATGTTACACTGAGCTTAGAGAGACCACAAATTATGGAACTGAAGAATTGAAGGATGGAAATGGAATTGTGAAGGCAGAAAAGGATTTTAAAGTTGACTTATGCAAAAAAAAGTACTCGAACTTAATAAAGAAAGGCATTGGACAACAATAAACGTAGATTTAAAAAAGTCAAGACAAATTTACCAACGGTTCATAAAAAAACCGTACAACTATGACTATTTAGGATCCCCAATATTGAAAATGCAGACGATAATTTCACACTTTCTTATATCTGTCTCATGGTTATTCAATATGCATATAATAATTAAGACCACCAGCAGTGTCCAGGAAACAATTGCTCAAACAGGCAGGTGTTCCACGACGCAAATGTGGAACACCAGGTCAAGGCACTACTCTGTTTACACAAGTGTTTGCAGATAAAAATATAGCACTTACTGTTGCTTTTACAGCTGATAAGGTAGTTTTATCGTTATTTTCATTGAATTATTGTAGTGAACTGTCGTATTTGTAGGTTATATCCAAATCATGCAAAATCGTATATTTCAAAAATTGTGATGCATATTGTTCACTAGGATATCTGTATTTGGTATACTGTTTGATAACTTTTAAAGAATTATTTCTCCCTTAAAAGTGTCACTGATTTCTACCGTTTTATATCCTACAAATCCATGGTATCTTTGCGACTACAACAGACTTTCTCTTTCCAAGGTCGTTGAGTGCATGCTTGCGATTGTCCATTGTAACTCCGTCCCGATTCCCGAAGCATGGGAAAATCTGCGCTATTATCACGTACACTTGTTCGTGGTACTTTACTAGCTGTTGTAAACGTATGTCAGTAATTTAAAGAATTGAAGAGGTTCGCTGAACTCCACGTAGAAAATTATGAGTGACGTGGCGCGAACGTTTTTGTTTTTGGCTGTAAGATCAGTCACTGAAACTTATGCTTAGGTGGTAGGTACAGATTAAAAATGGGATATTATTAAATGCATATGAAATAACTTATCGCCTTTCATTTTATGTTAATCAATATTACTTCAAAAAAATCAAGGATTTCGTTTTTTTTTGACATCAACAGTGTACACTATAGTTTTTCTCAAATGCGCGAAAAAAAAACGTTTAAAGTACAATAAATATAGTAACAATTTTAAACCATACGTTGGTAGTTTACTATCAATTACGAAACCGGGTTTTAGATCATCTGGAGTGTACGATAAAACAATTGAAGGTAAGTTTTTAAAAAGATAATAAAATATATTTGTGCGCTAGTTATTATAAGATATGCTTTTAAAAAAAGCTTACCTTTTTAATAAATGGCAATGCGCTACGAAAATATATTGTTTCGCTGGGACTAGGAATTTAGTTCTGTACAAAGGCATATTTTTATATTTGCAATTGAATACTACCCATACAAAATTAGTTACATACAGGACGATCTAATAAAAGCGTGTTAATAGTTCAAGAAGAAGATTTTTTTTTAAATTCAATGGGCAAACTTTTCTCCAGGCTCGCCAGACTTGGTGGCATAGACAGAGGTTTAAAGATACATTTTGTTGTCATTCAAATATTAAGAGATATTAACTTGGTTTTCATGATTGCGACTTTAAATAAATTCCATCACATTAGCAGACATTAGGATACCGTAAATATAATACGTCTTCTGATTATCAAGGCAATTGAGTTAGTTATTTTGCTCAGCGAATCAATAAAGTTATCTGCATACTTTGACATTTCACAACAGCATTTTTGCTGATCATGACACGGGTTTACGATTGCCATAAACGTCTATTTAGTCTGCTGTTTTATCAAGTGTTTAGCATCGTTCTTGACCTTTAGCTGTATTGACCGCTGTGGCATCTAGATAATTGCATCTCGTATAAAATAAATCATTCAGTCATCTCATGATAAAGCCATGTACTTAATTAATCGTATCATTATACCAACTATTTTATTACATATCCGCATATTTCGCTTTAATACGCACTAAATATATAACAGTTACCTTTTTATGGTACATTTGTAAGTATAATATTGCTCAATACAGATTGCTTAATAGCTAAGTCACGACGAAACTTTTTGTCATCAAAATGTTTGAGGTTGTAAGTAGTTCCTGAGCGACCATGAATCGATTTAGCTTCAAAAGGAAGCAGTTATATTTCAATTTACAACTTATTAAATGCTCCAATTTCAAAATTCAATTACAGAACAGGACATACTAACTTTTCGATTGAAAAACAAAGCAGGTATCGAACGTATATGGGCAAAATATTCAATAAAGAACTTCTCAACGATACCGCTTCAATGTTAATGGTAAAAGTGGTGTGTACCAGTGTGACCTAGGGCTAAATATGGCCTGTAATTGGGTCCACAAAACTGGATTTGAGGTACGCATTTCACTCTCGAACCCGTTACTTTCTTTTGTTTTTGTTGTTTTGAAACCGGCTCTGCTTAAGTTCTTATTCTTTTAGGGATGCCATTCCGGCAGTACAGAAGATGGGAATTACTTCATTTACATTAAGACCTCATCACTGGCATTTGTTTTATTCTTTATTATTTGTTTGTTATGAACTATTCAATTTAGATGTTGTTCAAACGGAATGGTATCGCCGCGCGTGGCATCGTCGTTTATGTCATTGAGTTCGAAAAAAAGAAAGTCAATTGGTCCTTGCAAAGACTTTGAAGATAGCCGACAATGTCAATTGCTTGGATGAATGCTTCCGTCGGCGCATCTGCTGTCTCTCGTGACGTTTTCAATTGGTAAACAAAAACTGTTTAATTGATACGGCCTTTGCCTCAATGTGCAGTTTTAATGTACGAATATCATTTTGCATTGTTTGTTAAATCCCCGCTATTAGGTTTACATATAATTTTAGCTTTTTAGATGCTAATTTCCTGTCTCTTGTTAGTATTGTTCTATTGTGTTTATCCTAACTTGAAAGTTATTTTTGACAAATCATCATTAGCATCATCATCATTATCAGCCAAAGGACGTCCACTACTGAACATAGCCTCTCACATCGTTTATCACAGCGACAGGTTTACAAGGTTGTCTGTTCATATTGTCGTAGGACGTCCTACGCTGCGCAGACAAATGATCAATTATAATCAATTGCAAGGAAAAAAAACTTGTTTATCAGATTCAGTTTTAACTTTCTTAATATTATTGTTGATGTAAGTCTCTGCAAAGCTTTTAGTTGTATCTTAGCTCTCCTCACGAGCTTACATAACTTTATTATAACTTCACCTTGAATGCACGACTTCTTTCATGAGGTAAGCATTCTACGGACTAGACTATCATCATTAATCATTAAAATCGCATCAGCACAGCTTCCTACACTATCTTCCTTAAGTTCCACTTTTATGTCACGAAGGTCACTTTGTAGGTGGTTTGAGGCTTTGCAGCTTAACGTTTGTGATATACATTGTTACAGAGTACATACAACAATAGATTTTAAGATCGGCCTTCACTGGTCTTGGGCCAATGCTACGAGCAACAAACAATGATGACCGATCTAAAGATTAAATTATTGTTTTATCAGATCAATCTGTTGTTAAGTGCTTTTGGTCACGTATGTAAAATTCCCATGTGATGAGTAAAAAGTAACCTTGATGCACCATTAGGTATGTTTATATTTCTTCATCGACAATAACTAAAGCACAATTTTTTTAACACAATGCAATTGAAAACAAAACTGCTGGCGCAATTAAGACTTGCAAGTGGTGATTCTTAAATCTTATCTTGTGAATGTTAATCAAAATATTGCAACAGATGTTATACCACATAAAGACCCTAAACAGGGTACAAAGCCATTACAAAATGATCTTGATTGATTAATCACCCTAAGCGTGATGCCCCACCTCAGTACAACATTTGACAGACAGACAGAAAGGTCATCTAAAGTATGTGATGTAAGTTTTAATTATAAACATGAAGATCTGAAGATAATGGCGTCAAGAAAGAGGATTTATTATCTTAACAAGAATTGTTTGACGAAATAATATTTGCATGCAATTTAGGCCCGAAATTAGATCCTAATCTAGGTAGAGATTGATTTAGCCAGGTTCGGATGTAAAATAATTAAATATTGATTAGCATTGAGCAAATATGTCGTAACTTTGAAAATGTTGATACAGATGTCTTATGACGTGAGTAAGGCAATAGGTATAACACGTTGTATGATTCAACAGATCATTATTTATCTTCATGATCAGCGGCTTGGTATTCCTTTTAGAATGTCCATTTGTGTCACGTTTGTTTTCTGATATTATTATCTAAGAATGCTTCTTTTCATCTAAGTATGTATGTAGAACATTAAAATGTTTCATAAGTATATTTTTACACAATTAATTGATTGAGTCACAGAAAGTAAAAATGATGAGTTAAACGAATAAAAATTCATGCTGGCCGATACAATAATAAGTAATTATAAATGTTATGAATTGTGTACAACATTTTATCAATACAGAGTTGAAGACATCAGTGAAAATTGTTTTCTTATCTGACCGGTCCCAATCGCTAGTGGAAATATACAAAATTATCAATTTAATTAAACAAGTAAACAGCGATAATGAGGACGACAAATATTCCGGTTGTATCAATCAATTATACTATTGACATACGCTTCTATTCTGTAATAAAGAAATAATAAACACGCAACGACGCTCAGTGATTTGAAAAAAAAAAAACATTAATGTAATTACTAGGTACGAGTATATTTAAATCGTATTATACTTGTAAGTTTTATAATTGCTTAGGATACTCATTAAAGCAATTACATAATGAAAGGCAAAGACAAATTGGCGATTAAACGAGCAGCGCTAACGAGGCTTTGTTCGTGATTGACGAGTTACAACACGCCTTAAGACAGCTCATAAGGGCCTCTTAATGGCCAACGACAAACGAAGATTTGCATATAACGAAACTCGGGTTATAACAAATTCATACGTTGGTATATATTTCAAAGCATATCGAAGAACACATAAAGCTTATCATTTATAAACAAATCAAACAAAGGTTCAGTACCGTTACCATGCGCTAACGACGGTTTTACTCGCTAGCGACGACGTAATAAAAGTCTATGGAAAATTGCACAGCGCCTCTAGCGGTCACTGACAGAACTAAAATTTTCCATACAAAAAGTGTCGTCGCTAGCGAGAAAATTCGTCGTCGCTATCGTGTAAACTCATGGTAACGGGACGAACATTTTGAAAGCAACGCAATATGGTGACATCATAATTTAAATTGAAGTTACCACGAAAGAGTTAGAAAGTGATAAATCAAAAAACATACTTGATAAGGCTTAAATATACATTGTGAAGGTATAATATCTGTGACTAAATTCCGTTTTTCTTTGCTAGTCGAATAATGTAAACAATACTTATATATCTTTTAAAATAATACTAGTAAATAAAATTCATTTACTATTTCATTTAATTAAAACGATTGCAGTGCTAAACGACGAATGACCTATTTAGTTGGTGAGTTTTCTGTTAACCCTATTTTAAAATGAATTATTTCGGTAAAAAGGAATGTTAAGATCGTTTACAATATGTAAAAAGCAAAAGAAACGGGATATTCGACAAAAAGCACTAAAACACATTTTTATATCGCAACATATCAATAAATCTGTCTTCAACATGCTCTGCATTATATTAGCAATGTTCTAGAATGTAATACTTCAGTGCCAACCGGTTGCATCTATACCACCAACGATCTTCGTGACCATTACAAAACTGCACTAATTTGTTACGTCGGAGTTCCTTTGTCTCATAATTAACACCATTTGTCTCACTTGCAAAGTCTTACTTTCGTTACAATGCTCGGAATATTTATTCGTTTACGCTTTTGAGTAGCAAATTGCGCATTCGCTGCTGGAAGTTTTGAAGGATGGCCAGCATTTATAAATGCTGCAATACGTTGTCGATATAATTATTCGATGGTTAAGAGCTGATTGACTGCCAGAATAATATCTGATTAAGAGATAATTATCCTAATGAATGCAGGCAATTTTGACGAGATCTGACAGGGTCTATGTATTGAGAGATTTACAGTAATTGGCTTTATTTGACCCTGATTAGCATAGACTGGTAATATCTGATACACATTACTCGTATATAGTACAAAATATTTTATATTTCCTTTCATATTCTTAATTAAATTGGAAATCAAATCTTTTAAACTCGTCTATATGAATATTATAGATATCTGAGACAAATATTATTTTGAAGAGCTGACGACAACATTGTTTATTCAGTATATTAAAAGCAGTTAACATTTACAAAGCAAGTTAATATAAACCTAGCTAAAAATTTTGCAGCTTGTAAAGTAATAAAAGTAATAAGAGGAAAACAAGAAAAATGATACTAGACCAGATTCGATTTTCACCACTTACTGAAAATATATTTATGTAAATTAAAGAAAAATTATACACTATGTAAAATAGAGACTTGATTTGATGATGAAACAAATACTAGATTGTTTATTACTCGCAAAACGCACTATCGTAACTTTAATTGAAAAGGGACACAGTTCGAGAATACGCATTTCAAGGAATGAATAAAAGCATTAACAAGTTAATGGAGTCATAAGCAATTCAATTAATTAACTTTATCTAACTTCTAATGAACACTGATAATCATAAGTATTTACTGTGCATTAAAATAATATCGTGCGTGCATTGAATGAATAACTATTACTGTCTAGAAAACTTAAAGGACAGCTCGTATAACTGATCATTATTCAATATACAAGAATTGAAATGTAAGAAAAAATAATTCTTTGTGTCCGCCGAATGTCCAATAAATTCAAAAATATGATATATATAGACAGACAACAAACATCTAATGTAAAATAGAACCAACGTAGATCGTACCTCGTATTCCAAAAAAAACTACAAAAAAGCCCAATGTGGATCAAATTAGGAACAAGAATTAGAAAATTACCCAATAACCACAGTACAAAAACTATAGGGTAAAATTGTATCGAAACGTTTTTTTTTCTTAATTCCGTTTGAGATGAGATATAACCAGAGGCCACCTGAGAAATAATGATCAAAATTTTCTTGCTTATTTTTTGCATTTTTCGAGATATTTAAAAGTCCATTGCATGCAATTAGCTAAATACGAGTACTCAAAAATACCAAAAAGCAACAAGATAATTTAAGATCGAAAAAATTCAACCTGATTGTTACGAAGATAAGACAGTTATTGGTTTATATAGCCCTTCTATTTAAAACAAAACACGAGCATACAGATACAGCGTTTGCAAAGCAGGTGTGCATTCTAATAGAAGAACGCTCAGCGACTTCAAACAAAAAGTGTTCTGAGTGCGGAAGATACAAATCTCTTTGAAAGGACATCCTTTGGTACGTCGCACGGTGCGCAGGCGTCTCTGTACAATGCAACTGGAGCATGCCCCACTTCAGCCTTAGAGCTGTGAAATACGTTTGACATTTTTACTGCTTGTGTCCTGTATCTGTGTTAAACTTGAGATGAGTCTGCAACTTTTGAAGTGTCTAACTTAGGTTTTTAGTTTTGTAGTGCTTGTCTGTTCAGAAAAATGATTTTGACATTATTTCAACGAAACCGTGTAGTTTCACTACAATTTTCTTAAATTAGTATATTTCGAACCAATCAAATTTTTTAAGAGTATCGATAATGAATTAGATCAAGAATATAGGCTTCATTCCTCAATGCAATTATAGTTACGTCACAAAATCCATTAGTAATTTCTTTATCATTAACAGCGTTAACCTCTGTCGTTTAACATTTAAATAAAGGAACTCTTTATTGAACGTTAAGTCCATTAAATGCAAGAAGTTTTCTAAGCGTTTATACCAGCTAAAGTCTACTCTGAATTAAAAGACAACGGTAAAAATCCTTGGTCGCAGGAATCTTTACAAACCCTGTCTTTACCCGCTATTCAGATAGTCTAAAGAAAATTCTTTAGAGGCTTACATCTCAGAAAAACAATATAACTGGAACACGTCCCAGTTCTGTAGTAATGCAATGTCAGCGAAACGGGCATATATGCGGTGTAAGGCTTCATGTTACCCGGTTACAGTAATTGGAATCTTTTGGCAAGGACGAAGATATGTTGTGCAATTCTATTGCAACGAATAGTATCGGACAGGGAATTCTATCTTTGCGATAATGTGATCTGACTGTATGTCGTCTGGTAGATAACGAAATAGTTTATTATTCACACAGTAAGAATGTTTAAATTCAAACGACAAAAAATCCATTTACTAATTTTTTTTAGAAAAAACAAATATTATACATGATCGTTCATTATAAAACATATCTTCTCGTATCAATACAGTTGTTCAGTTGTTTACACATTGCACAGTGTAAAAGTAAATGATAAGAAATTGAGGCTGACGACCAAGATATACATGTAAAGCCAAACAGATTAAGACTGTTTAGCACATCTTAACACAGATAAAATGACCTAGATCATAACAAAAGTGAATGTCTTTGAAAAAAATATTACTGGTGGATACTACAAATACTACAATGTATCCACTGGTGTCGTGTGGAAGGTAAAAGGGAAGCCTCTACACAATCTTCCTAAATTTGGAGTTTTTATAGAAAAACTCCACCGATAAGAGCCTAGCTCTGAAATTTTTAGATGATGATGATGGATGCTAAAAACTTTTAATAATGTTATTCAAGTTGTTTTCGCAGTATTCAGGAAAATACTCTGCTCCAATTCTAAAGCAATTTCAAGCTTTCATAAGCAATATTAATAAGCAGTTACTTTTGACCATTACATTCAACGATTACCACCGGCGCTCTGATTTCGAGTACATACTCAATTTGTACTTAATCCGGATTACTGAGATTCTGGCAAATAAGCTTCAATTATTTTGTGATTGGATTCTGATCGCTTGTAATAAGGTTCAATTTGGATTACTCGGAAGCCAAGTTGACACGCAAACAATTGTTGAATTAATTCAAAAGTGGACTGTCTTATGCTATTTGTAATAAAGACTGTTTTGGAGAGGTTTGATTGGTATCTGTATTACGGTCAAGATCGACAGTTCCATTGTACACTTCCTGATATTGATACTACCAGGTCAGCCGGTTTTGGACGGCAGTAAGCGTTTTAATTGTCAATGTTATTTGCTTGTTTAATTCAGATACCTTTGAGTGTGCTTATTGCAGTTTGTCGTTCTCATATACTTTTGAATACTTCCTTTTCTTTTTCTTTTTTTCTTTCTTTTTCTTTTTTTCCTTAGTTTTGGTTTAGGGCAAGCTACGGGGATTCTGAATCAGCCAAGACTGCTCATTCATTAGAGTTAATACCATTTGACCTCTTCCTCGGCCTTGAGTGAAGGAATATGCTAAATGCGACAAAGAGCTAACTAGCTTTGTAAGGAGCTGAATGAAATTCTGAAAACATTACACAATATACTTTTTGAATTTACTAAATTGTTCTGTTATCTGTGTGTTATGGGATGATATGATATGATACAGGATATGATTTATCATCATTAGGATTAGACTTGACATTTTGTAAACAATTGAATCCGTGGTCATTTTCGTGCTGAAAATCCTCTAGTTTAGAGTCTGGGTCAATCTGGGTCTTCCACCTTACTTTCATATGATCAGTGTTTATTTCCATATCTGTTCAGACAGCATCGAATTAATATCTGTGTATTTAAAATAGCAGCACGCACGTTGCGTAAACTACTTTCCTTCCTGTGTCGCCATCAAACAAATTGTTATTTGTAACTTGTGCTCATTCAATTAGCAATTATTATACTAGTTTCAATAGCGTGTAGAACGGCAGTCGAATTTACAACAAATCGCGTGAAAATTTAGTTTTACTTTTTAAATGAGGTGTAATCATATTTTAATTAGAAATGTGTGTTAGTTGTTGAACGAAGGTGAGGTTTGTTTTGCATTGAAATGACAATGAATTGAGGAAAATCCAAAGATTGTGATTAGATCATGGATACGATTATAGATGAAATCACCCTATAGCTTAGGTCATGTAGAAAAACTACATCACCTTAAGATATTGTATCCCTCAGGGAAACATAACGAATTACAGATATTTGTGAGTTTACTTTAAGGTTATAGTGAAAAGTTTTTATTGCTTAAATAACTGCTATTAATTATAGTAACTGAATGAAATGATTTAAGCTACCAAAGGGTTCAATTTTAAATCAGATGAATTTAAAAATGTAAGTCCATCGAGAATCAACATTTATTTTAAAATATTCAGAAAACAATTGCCATTTTATTCAGAACAATCGTTGAGATCAGCATAACCACTCACAAATTGAAGGCCGCGCAAATGCCAGCGTCTGCGCAGGTGCACAACAAATCTGTGGGACGGGCGTGGTTGGGATGTGAGAGTGCACCGAACATGGACCACTTGAAAGAGAAAAAACTGTTTTTTAACTGGTTGGGTTTATTTAGTACGACGACAGTTTTGAGATCACAGGACTGAGGACAGACGTTATTCAGATTAATCATATGCGAAAGTGATACTAATAATGCAAATGTTTAGTCTTAAGGAAGAAGTAAGCTAAAAGGTAACTTCTCATGCTGTTAATTGCCAAAGATGCTTATCATTCCAAGAAATTGAATGATGGAAACGTTATATACAACTCATGCGGTTATTTTTCTACGTTTACGCAGAAGACATTCTAGCGAATGTTTTACATAACAAAGAAATAGTCGTTCAGACGAGAAAATGAAGCATAATGATTGTGATGACTAACTAATCTAATTAAAACAACCTTGTCTTTAATAGCGAATTTACATCAAGGAGGAAAAAATGAATGTCTTTTTAACACGTTAAATACGCGATTACGTAGCACTTGCACTGTTCATAATAATCATGTTACGTCAATAAATGAAATATATTTCTACGAATTAAACAAAATATAAATTAACAAAAGTGACTTTCACATTTATATGCATAATACCAATTCGATTTTACTATATCAGTGATCAACGTTTCAAAATTCCAACTGGTAACGCAGGACCAAACTTCCACTATTGCAATGCAGCAATGGGCATGTTGAATTCCTACATTCTCCCACAGTTAAGTAATAGCCAATACGTTAGAAGTGCGGCCTACCTAAGATGGCTGAAGAACGCGGGCGCTACAAATGTCAGAATGCAACAGGTGTTACTGGCAGGTAGAAAAAGGTAGATTATCCTACTTTGAGACTGACCAAGTAGATGGTGATGTAGTGATGGATTAAAAAATGTACGAAAAAAATGCGACATCCATAGATACAATCCAAAATTTACAGATTGATTTTGTTCCAATTCAACAATATTCTGTTTTCTTTTTGAATAACATGGGTTCTAAGCGGCAGCTAAAAGTCACTTTTTGTTGCGAAAATCCTAAATATTGAGGTGAAATAGAGGACAGTTTTTTTAAATTAAAATAGATGTATGCTTTACAAATTCAGGACATAGTTTATAAAGACTGTAGTATTAATTTCCAGAACGGAGATCCAGTGAGAAAAGTAGCTCGGTCCTGATTACGATGTAATAGTCCTTCTATTACTATTATCCTTCTATCAATTGTCTCATATCTGATCTGGGACATTCCCAAGACTGTTAATGCGGTCTGGGGGCGTCAGGTCAGAGCCGTTTACTAGATTTATAAGTTCATAGAGAATTGGTAGGTTATATTCATTATAATTTTCAGCCAAATGACCACTGCCGAATATACGGTTTCTCACAGCAGTTTTTGTTTTGTAAACACCACACAAGGAATAGAAATTTAAAAATACAAAAGTACAGTCATTTCTCTAAAATCAAAAATGAGGATTTTACACAGGATGAAAGAAAACATGATTTGTGCAAGCACACAATCAAAATGTATACATAAACAAAGTGTGAACATAGTAAATTTTAATACGATTGAATTTAAAACAGTCTAGAAACTTCATGCTCATAAATGATTTCACAAGAATGACTCAAATTGACATCATGACGTGAGTGAAGGATAAATACTTAGGTATTTACGAGGTGATGATCTTGATTGCGCAAAGCCACAAGTTACGTTTACAAGTGGATAATAATGACGTGCTTAAAATACCTGTTCAATTTTAGTCATGGTTGCAAGCTAGCAATACTAGATCAACTCAATTCAGGGCTGGTTGACAAACAATCGATTAAAAAAAACAGGTCACCAAAACAACATCATAATAGCTCCAGATTCTAAATACAAATGCACCGTAATAAGAACAGACTTAAAAAAGGAAGGTTCTCAATTTGACCTGTTGTTTGGGTCGATATATAATTGAAATGTACCTAATCAGCTGATTATTGCACTTCAGCAGCCAAAAACTAAAGTCCGTTTTTCTCTACAAGTCGAATGTTGTATACAATCGCGACATTCCCATTTAATGAAATGATTAATTTTAAAATGAAATAAACAAAAAACACACAACTTACAATTCATCATTACATTCATTCACTGATATAAGTTAAAAAGTAATGAAAAGATTGTTTACATTCTTGGACTAACCAAGCAAAACGGAGTTTACACACACACTTTTGTATTTTCAAAGTCAAAGTCAAAAATGTTTCTTTTCCGCTTTGATGCTGTAATTGGTTTGAAGTGAGAGGTGATTTGTTTAACTTAAAGTCAACTCCTATCTCATTCAAGGTAATTCGCTAGCTCATAATGCGAATCCGATTAGTTATAAATACATCGATTATTCATCAGTTGTTGTATGATATTACTGACTAGTATTGCTAGTGGCCAAATCAACGCCATTCTCCTCATTTTAATATCAAATATCTTGATCTGAATACGATTAATCACCTGTTTGACCATCATGCTGATTAGTGACTATTAATGTTGAGCTCAAGTCGATAATATCGACATTTATAACGTGTTTCGAAATACCAAGATTTAAAAAAATATATTATACCTGGCTGTGTTTAAGTATATTTATTTATCTTCCATTTGTATCACTTACTTGTAGTCGTAGGTAGAAAACCATCTGCAAAAAACTGACTAATAAGCTCAAAATAACACATTTGCCCTCTGTTTAGGAGAAACAAATTCTATTGATGAATGTAAGCTTGAACCGACTTCAAATGAATTTGTTTATTCTAAACAGAGGGCAAATGTGTTATTTTAAGCCTTTAAGTAATGTTTTTCTACGCGTTGTTTTTGTTATTTTTTATTTCGTGATTTTTATTTATTACACATATCTCAAAAACTAGAGGAGCGATTTTGGTAAAACTTACACTGTGTCCTAAGTTGAAATAGATTGAACTAAAAAAGAATCATCTCGCTATGACTTCTCGTTTTCGAGAAATCCGTGGACTAGCATACAAATATACAAACATACATACATACAGTTACGAATTTTAGCACACGTGTTTGGAAGCCTTGATAGATTAACATACTCAAATACTATCAAATTATAATGATATCACATACATATACATTGAATTGATTACTTCCTTTTTAGGAGTCGGTATTTTGATTTATATTATAGATAGATATTTGTCTTCTACATCGACACAGCAATTGCAATTCCCCATCACTACACCCAACCAGTTCAGATGTCACCGACAGCTTCGCAAATTAATCAACTCAATTTGAACTCTGCTAAGTCGTGATAAGAAAATGGCTAATTTCTGTGCATATCTATCAATACCGTGGGAATCGGTAAAGGATATCGTATGTATGGTAATTGTGATTGATCGGGAACATCCTCAATCTGGTTTGAAAGTAATTACACGGCTACGTCCACGATCTGAAGGAGAGGTGTTTTTTAGTGATTATTTACTGATCAGGAACAACGTGGGAAGAGTTGGTCATTAATTAGTATGTACGATGTTTATAAGCTAGCATTTTATACTATCTAGTCTTTATGAGGCTGACTCGTTCCTAATACTCCACTTTAGGCTTCATGTTTTCATTCAGATTCTGGTTTCGCTACAGAGTCAGTATGGTGGAGGGAGGAATGGCCAATAGACTTGTTTTAGAGCTGTTTTTAACAGTCTAGTTATAAGATCTTATGGCAATGGGTCAAGAAGTAAAGAGTGTGATATTGAGTGCATTCAATAATACAGATAATAATATGTATTATTTTTTTACTGGTTGCACAACAAAAAAAAGCACTAGGTTTTAGTTAAGACTAGGGACAGCCCTAGTGTTGACGTAAGTCTGGTGCATTTTTTTGGATAAGGAGATTTAAGTTGAGTCTAAAATAAGTGACGATTACACTCTACAAAAAGCAACCACCAAAAAAAATATGACACAAGACTAGAACAAACTATTCGATAAAAATAAATGAAGTAACAGATCTTTAACATTTGAATCACATCGTAAACTAAGTGGCACAGAAACCCGATTGCAATGCATTTCACATACTACTCGTATTATCCGTATTGAATAAACTTATCTAACCGACTTCACAGCGTATCAGGGCTGAGCTGTTTATCTTTGTTATCGAACAGTCGACACACATCTAAAGCGATCTGTGTGTTGATAAAATTTCAACAGTAAGTAGCACTTATGCGTTTTGTTCTTATTTCAATGCCGTAACGCCTTGTTAGTGAAGTAATTCGACATTTCAATTTTAATTCTTCATTTTGTACAATAATGCCGTGTTTTGTTCTATTGTTAAGTTTGTACGGAAAATATGGGTGTTGCTGCTTTGCAGGGAAGCGAGACGTTAGGAAGGCGCGTGGGGGGATCGAGTGTTTACCTTTAGTACTAATTCTATCTTGTTGGAAATGTTATGTTCTACTCCCAAAACATAAAACAAAATCTTGTCAAAACATGATCAAGTACTAATAACACAATTGGACCTCTGTGTCCGTGGTGTAGTGGCTAAGCACGCTGGATTTAGAAGGCGTCGCCGATCCGAGGTCTCGGGTTTGATTCCCGGTCGGTTCAATATAGAAATCATATTTTTCTATATTGTCTCGGGTCTAGGTGTTGAAGGACCACCGTTGTTTCTGATTTCCATATCACAAGTGCATTAGCTACTTACTTTGGGATCAGAGCAATGTATGTGATTAGTGTCCCAAAATTACATCACATAAGTAACACATTAAATTGCATAGAACCTTCAAATATAAGAATAAAAATAAGTTTCTACATGAAACTTCATATACAAATTTTCAAACAGAATTTTTAAAAACATGAACAAAATAAAATAGGTCAAAACCTAAGAAAGCTAGTTGGAACTAAAGCAGGAACTGAGTCACCACTTAGTGTTATTACCGGTGCTCGGAAAAGGTCTTGGGTCGGAGTTTGCTCACAGTGCAAACAAATGGGCGTGTTGGAACAGTCAGACACCTAAATATGGCAAATGTCATGCTCACATTGTTTTTTTATGTCACAACATATTTTTGCATGAAATTCCTATCACCAATTTGACTGGAAGATCATCACCATATATTTAGTCAACATTGACGACCTCCGTGGTGTAGTGGCTAAGCACGCTGGTTTCAAGGCGTCGCTGCACCGAGTTCCTGAGTTCGATCCCCAGTCGGGTCAATAAAATCAAAATTTTCTATAATGTCTCTGGTCTGGGTGTTGTGGTACCACCGTTGTGTCTGATTTCCATAACACGAGTGCAATAGCTACTTACTTTGGGATCAGAGCACTGTATGTGATTGGTGTCCAATATAATAATAATTATTAAAAGTAATATTGAAAAGCAATAGTACAGACGTGACGTTGATTTTTTTGTGCTAAGTAAAAGGTCATATATCAATAAAAGTTTGTGATCACTACTATAACTTTTTTTTTAAATGTAAATTGATCGCAAACTAATTTGATGTGCGTTAGTACAGTAATTATTATCATGTATGTTGGTGACTTTGATATGCCGCTAGAGGAAACATAAGTTATTAAGATTATAACAATACAATTAAAATGAATGCAGTTATTTGTTTAAGATTGTTGTGCTTGTAACAGGCATGACACTGCTACAAAAAGCAATGTTTGCAATGTGCAAATATGGTTAGGTATCTTGTTATGTCTCAATCTCAGTCCATGTATATTTTGAGATATAATATTCCGCAAGGGCGCCAAGCATTAATAAAACGAATAACGACGTGACAGTTTATGGTGATTCTGTGGTTTTATATGAAGGTAAAGGAGATCCCATAAAAGTGAAGGGAATTATGAAATATGTAATTACAAGGACTTGTTTCCGATGGCAACCCCCTTTACGCAATTAAAAATATACCACAGTGCATTGCACGCACTTACGACCTATTACTATGATTATAATCCTAAAATGATTTCATGCACACAACGCATTCAGAATGCCTATCATTTTTCATTAATGATGTTGATGCGTGTAACCCCACATATTACAATACCCAACTTGTGACTGAATGACTCTTTACAAATAACAAACAATAAAAAAAAGTTATGAAAGACATACAAAATAAAAGAATAACTTAAAATCTTCATATTAAAAAACGAAACCATTTCCTTGCGGCAAGGAGGCTGCGTTGCCGCGTTGGATAGCTAGGCTAATCCTTTGAGCTAAGAACCAGCCAGCTTTATTATTGGCTGTTTCAGAATTCAATATTGGCGCATTTTTTTTATACAGCTATTTAGCAGAAGGTCCCCAAGGCCCAAATGTTTCAACGCCAATCGGTGCAAACACATAATCACTTGCAAGTGAGACGTTCTTGCGACGCTTGGCGTTTTCAGCCAACTCCGCTGCTGCTCCAGTCTTAAGGACTGATTCTCTGAGATAGGAGGGGGAAGTATCGACACAAGTTGCATCCCAAACTAAGGCCCGACCTTGTTCCCATGGAATAAGCGAGAGGCCATCGGGTTTCTTGCCATCATCACGGACCAAACCATGTGGTTCCAACGAGGAAGGAACGTTAATGGTGGCAAGAGCTCTTCTGATGGCGTCATTAAGGGTAGTGTGACGGACGAGACGCCCAGCACTTAGCTGGCAACAAAGGCAGTGGAGACCAAATTTAAGAACTTTTGACTTGTAATCAATGAATCTGAATCTGTTAAAAGTAGAAAGTTACAAGGTACCCTTTACGTTAAAAACGTCAAAAAGTAACTTGATGCAGTACTGAAGAGTATCTTGAAACCCTTAAGTCTTACGTCGGTTGACTACTTACCAGATACACTGACGACAACAGCAAAATCTCTAGTGAAACAATTTCGGAAGCTTGTCAGTGACCAGTATTGCTAATATTTTAAATGTATTTGAATCAGTTTATGGTAAAAATGGGTTTTATATACACCGTGGAAGCCACGTGACGTGTCGGTATTTTCGACAAACTATCCTGTGGTAAATGCCAGACATTGCGCGGCATATTCGAAAATACTGTTCAAATTAATAATTTAGAGATGCGCCGAGTAGCACTTTTGCCGAGTAACGAGTACCGAGTATTATTCGGTTCATTTTTTTTCCAACCGAGTACTCGGCCGAGCTACTCGGTTTAAAATAAAATACCTATTTCGGGTGTACAAGTAAAAACAGGTTCGCGACGAAATAAGCTTTTATCTAGCCACTAGAGCGCGATGATACTAAAAGCCCCATTACTTTAGAATAAGCTGTCAAATGACAAAAGTCCTTTCGAGTGGGCAGGGCACCAAACAAAGGATCCAGAACTAGCACGTTAAGCCCAGTGTTAATATGTGCACCTGCAAGCACCGTGCATAGCGAGTGATTATTTTCGGAGGCTGATAACGTCTATGAAAAAAAAAAGAATAGGCTGGTCCCAGAATGTGCAGATATCTTTGTGTTACTGCATCATAATTTTACCTTATAAAATGTTATATATTGAATTTTCTTTGTAAACTAGTTCTCTTCATTTGGTCTCATTACGTTTAGTATCATAATTGAGATTGTGAAAGAGCTCCCCTGTTGTTTTGATGATATCTACCTTAATGTACTACAGCACTAAAACCGAGTAACTCGGCCAAGTACAACTACCAAAAAACCCGCCGAGTACGCCGAGTACCGAGTATTAACCGAGTACTCGGCCAATCTCTAATAACAATAATAAATTTTGAACATCAATCACATACATAGCTCTGATCCCAAAGTAAGTGGCTAATGCACTTGTGTTATTGAAATCAGACACAACGGACGTACCACAATACCCAGACCCGAGTCAATGTAGTTTTTTTTTTATATTGTCCCGACCGGGAATCGAACCCGGGACCTCAGAGCGGCGAAGCCTTAAATCCAGCGTGCTTAGCCACTACACCACGTAGGTCGCCATCAAATTACAGAGTAGGAACTCTGTAGTGAACTAATATTAGTTTTATTCTAAAACTGCGTCGGCGTATGACCAGTGACGTGGAAAGAAAAACTGTTAAGTGCTTTCACTTTCATGATTTTGTGCCTAAACAAGCTGGTTGGTTTGTTTTTCTGTTCGATCGTCAGTGTGACTAACTAGCTGCTTTCAATGACACTGTCTGACCCCTGAGAAACTTCAATCATCCTGCTTTAGGCTTAGTTGTACCACCTTTTCTTTAATGTTAACTTCATCAGTAAATATTATTTATGTACGGACGACAGCACGTCTAGGTAAACACTGCGATACTTTTTCAGTTGTAATTAGGGCTAGTTTGCAACAAAAGTGGATAACCTGATATGCTGGCTACTATACTAGAATAAACTGTGTGTTAATCGAAGTTTTAAGATCTGTGTACGTTATGCATTATTATCAATAGAGAAGTTTTTTGGTAACAAAACCATATTTTCGAATATTGGGTGGTATTCTACGGTCTGAGGTCTGTAAACAATTCATGAACGTTCACCAAATTTGTCTGAAACAAATTGGCGAATAGGAAAACCTTCATAAATATCACTGCTTGAATTATTTATTTTGCTTGACCTACAATTGGACTATAATTTACAACCTTTTGTCTTGCATCATCCGTCGTTATGTTATTTCAAAGTTTTGAATTAAAGTAGGAATATACACTTTAAATAACGTACTATATTGTATTGAGTACTGGTGACCTGCCCGAGCTTCGCATGGATACAATTAAGTCTATCTATGTCATCTATACTAATATTATAAAGCCGAAGAATTTGTTTATTTATTTGAACGCGCTAATCTCAGGAACTTTTAGACCGATTAGATTATTTTTTGTATGTCTTTCATAGCTTATTTATCGAGGAAGGCTTTAGGCTATAAGACGCTGAAGGGTGGGGAAGAAACAAACTCAAAACGCGCGGATGAAGTCACGGGGCGCTAGTTTAGTAAAATAATTGACTTTGCCTGCTTAATTAATATTTTTATTAAATCGGTTCATTAATTCCAGACTAACATAAACTTAGAACGTACACTCAAGAATAACTGTCAAAAAAATCATGTGGCGTGATCTAAATCAACAGATGGGCTAACTCAAATATTGTTAACTGTTAATGTGTCTTTTATTCAGATTAATAAAGTTTACGTTACAAAATTATAATAAATGGCACATTCAGACTATTACCTAGTTAATCCCTGGATTATCTCAATAAATCTGCTTGTGAAACACAGTGAAACACCAACATACATGTTGACAGATATGTTATCGCGCATCGCTGTAAATGCAAGTGGTTTAGATAATAACAGCTTGTTACATAAACATGTTATGTAAAGTTACACTTGCATATTGTCGAACCTTAATAACATCTTAATGAAAGCAATGCAAGGTAAACGCATACATGGTTTGAATTCACCGTTATATAAAGGTTGCAACTCGTCAAGAAAATGCTACAAATATGACGCTGGGGCTTGAATTTTCGGTGCTAGGTGGCATATTTATGCAATAAGCTCTTAAAAGAGATAAGGTTTATACTTCAATAGCGGTACACGCGACTTCTTCTGCGTGTTTTGAGTTTGTCCCCTCCACTCCGTTGCAGCGTGATATTTTAGAGCCTAATAAGCCTTCCTCGATAAATAAGCTATCCAACACAAAAATTTTTTCAAATCGTACCAGCAGTTTCTGAGATTAGCGCGTTCAAAAAAACAAAATCTTCAGCTTTATAATATTAAGTATAGATTTAAAACTTAAGAAATTATTAAATAACAGTTAGACAAAATTCATTTGAAAAATACAATCACAATAACGGAAGTATTTAAGCGATCCTGTAGTTGCATTACGGTGACTGTTTTGTCAAAGCAGGCAAAGCAAGTTTTCAGAAACATCAACAATCTTCAAACGTTATGGTTTTAGTGACTTTTACAACACAGCCTTAGAAAACGAGGTTTATCGGCAATTAAAAATCGTAACCTCAAAATATTTAGACACATTCGAATAAAGGAAGGAAACGCCTAATTAGTAACCTTGAGAGGTCGTTTTTAATGTTCAACTAAAAAACACTTTGTCACTGTTTAAAATAACAATGGTACTTTTGAAGTACAGACATTTTAAACGTGTGCCGCGTTTAATTATTTTTCAATAGCAAAAAGAGAAGAGTCAAATCAAATTACCTATATTAGGTCAGTGAGACCTCACCGTAAAGGTTGAAAGAAACAAGCTTGACCTTATTAAAAAAGGATAAGTAAGATCACAAACACATGCATTACAAAAATATAAATCGTTATAATTCCAACAAATATATCACAGGCTCCGTGCACAAAATATAGTTACTATTTATTAATTAATTACTCATAGCCAACGTCAAGAATCAGTCAAATTATACAAAGCCCCGTTTTTTTTACTACCGTTGTTTATGCACTTAGACGTTTTGATAACAGGGTGCAACGTTGTAGTTTTCGAATCGTAAAAAGGTAATTCTCTTCTGTTGTTCTCTTGATAATATGTCCTTGCATACAGCCAGGTGTATCCAATTGGTCCATATAGCCTGGCTGTCGTTACCAGGCTTTGGCACAGTCTGTCTTGGACAATGAGAGTCGGTCTCCGTTTCCGCTATTAACGATTTTGATCAGTGGGCCAAGGAACCGGCTGTGGCGAAATCATTTCTTTGCTATACATTTCAATTTTATGTACAGTTTTGGACTAGATATGCAAGGTTTATGTATTGCTCTAGAATTTAAATGCTTGAGGATTTTATTTTAGCAGTTAATTTAGCAGCTGTTTCGGTAAAGCTAATGGATTGTTATTTTTAACCTAATTGGTCAGTCATATTAACTATTATCACTGATCAAAACTTTTGTTAGATGTATAGAAACGCATGATACAACCGATTGCGGCGATTCTAAAAGGTATGGATATGTTTTGTACCCGTTTATTTTGATTGTGCTTCTTCTTAATAAACGTCATAGCGTATTACTCACTGATGGATGGATATTACGTAGATAAGAGTTGTTTTTGTAGCAAAAATAATTTCCATAGGGGAGGCAATATCACATCTGTTGCACTCACGGCGTCTGTTCCAGTTTTTATAACCAACTCTAAATGTTTATGTCTAGACGACGCACGAGGCACGCACTTATCCTATTGTTTTAGGTTTTTTGTTCGTCGGCAGGATTTTATGACGTCTATTTACTTTCAGGTAGGTACTTACAACGTTGTATTTGGTTAAAGCAATAATTTTTACCTGTTTACAAGCATATTTAAGCCATTTCAAAGGTCCGAAGTCCACTACTTCGGACCTCTGAAATGGCTTAATTGATCTGGTAATAACAGTCTAAAATGCGTGTTTCCTGGAGACAGACTTAGTCATCTACAAGTAAGAAATTGTTAATGATAAATTGACCATGATTAAGAAGTAGCAAGGACATCCATTATCGTTTCGTTTGTTTTACCTGCGTTTTTCAAATAAGATAAATAAAATAAGAACTATGTAATAGCAGTGTAACTAAATCTGCAAGATGAGTTCAAGCTTGTTCTGTCAACAAATCTGTCTTTAGATAAAGTCGCGTGATAGGCCTACTCAAATCTGTAGTGCAATAGTTTTACTGATTTATTTCTCAAGAAGAGCTTAGATCCATTTATGGGATATATTAACAGATTTGGGAAGGTCAATGTGATGGCATCCGTGCTCAAGCAAAAAGTTCAAGATGCAAAAAAACTTACAGCCTTAGAATATCCGCTGCAAGCGCTTCCATCTGAAGAGTTGCTCAATCTCCTCTCGCTGTTGGAAGTCGGCGGCGACCACGCCGAGCTGCTGTCTGACGGCATTTCGGACACAAGAACCGTCTCACATCATACCAGAACCAAACACTAACGTACAACCGTTATTCACAACACTAGCACTTCACTTCGCTCCGTCGCCGTCCATTATGCGTCCCCTTTTACCTGTGGAAAGAGATACAGCGTTATAATTAAGGCTCAGGTAGTTCCCAGATTTTGATTGGGACTAAAAAAAGCTTCTCGAATTTAGAACGCGATCTTTCACTGATAAACCGTTGAGCAATCCACATTTGTGCAATGAAATAAAACGGACGCAATCCCAGAGACACATGTCTCAATCTCGGCGAGTAGTTTTTCTATGGCGTCCATTGACCATTCACAAAGGCTTTTGCAATTGTTTTTATAATAATAACAACGAATTAATTGACATTTACCCTAATATCAGAATTCCACTTTCAAACAAAAGGCAACAATAATACGGGATGGGTAAAGTTGACAATCGTTCGGTTATTAATCGCGAATAGCCGTTATTGACAACGTCCCGAGCGTCCGGTGCGCGTGGCGTCGCGGGCGAGACTGACTCCGGTCGGATGATCGAGCGTTCGCTGCGCCCGCGCAGCCAGATAACAATTTCTTAATCGATAACGTGTTATTATTAGGCATAATAAACTATTTTCTTTCGCAACATATGGTTACTTTTATATCATTTTTGTTAACTGCACGTCAATCAAATACACCGTTTCCATTTTGAGCTTAAGACTTAGGGTATTTGGTGCAGGTTTTAGTTCAGAACTTTTAGATTTCACATGGGACTGGTTTTTAAATTTATGCGTCTACGCGAATTTAAATGAGAGGTAGTTTGACACTGGAGCTGCAACTGTATTAAAATTCATCGAACTAACGTTCTCCAAAACTGCAAATATCATGCTTCGAAGATTCCCTCGCAATTTCATTTTTTTAATTGATCTTTTGGGATTTGGGAGATTTGTAGTATATTCAGCTGTGGATGCTGTTACCTGCTAACTTCATACAGTCCTTTGTGCTCATTGACAAAGCAGGTACAGGTTTGAATGGGCAATGAGCTGCCAGAAAAAAGGGTAGCCAGCAAACTGTGACCAAGGGCACTGTTTTTATTACATTTGGCGTCATTATACAGGGTATTAATACTGTCAATTGTATAGTTTTTATACTATCTGGTCTATATCATTAGAGTAATGGATAACAACACGGCACGATGTGGCTTCTGTTTAGTGAATTACTTCTTCTGAACAAAATATCACACAAGGGTTACTTACCAATCCTACGCACCTAGGCTGCTGTTATGAATTAATTAATCTTACTGATTGGGGATTACTGGCAATATTAATTTATCACTTCCAGGTTGTTACACCAACCTGGAAGTGATAGCTTTAAACATACTAGGATTTAGAAGACCGCAAGTGCAGATGTAATGATAAGAAAGCAATTTCAGGGTATTGGACTGACATCTGCAACCAACTAGTATAATACAGCGAAACTTAATGCTCGCTGAATGGACATAATAACAATATGACATGTAAAACAGTCACAATACCAGACCCCCAGTTCGCCGAAACGCGCCCCACATGAGATTATCTCAAATCGATACACAGATTAAAATACTATAGCCTTGTGATCCAGTACCCATTGAATTGACACCAGGCATGTGACAGCGCGCGAGGAGAAATGACACCATTGTACCGGGTAATGCGACCATGATGACGCAACCAAAATATACGAGTCACTTCTACCATTAGGATTTTTTCTTTTCATTGCTGAAAATACTTTCCAGTGCTGCCACTAGTTGGCAAAAACGCGCTGTGAGCGCTGTAAAAAACCGGCCAAGTGCGAGTCGGACTCGCGCACTGAGGGTTCCGTGCCAACGTTAATTGAATTAAGCAATTCACTTACTTCCACTTAGTAAAATACCACAATATTTTGTTGACAGCAAATATAACTTTGTTTTTCATAGTGTTTGTATGAAGAACAAAGTTATGTTTGCGGTTGTTGAAAAAGTGCTATATCTCAAAAACTTCTCGTTCGATTCCGTTCGAACCAATTTTCGTTGAAAGTTTTTGTTATGATCTTCATTATATATTTTTTTCAAAATTTACACTCGCTTAGTTTAGAAGTTAGATGGGGGGGGACGCCCATTTTTCCACTTTGGAAGCGTCTAGCTAAGAAACGTTAGACTTTAAAAGAAAACGGTTTTTGGAACCACTATGTCATTTTTGAAGACCTATCCATAGACACCCCACACGCATAGGTTTGACTAAAAAATTTTTTTTCGGTTTTAGTTTCATGTATTAAGTTGTAATATTATGTTTTAAGTTGTAATGGTATATCCACCACACTGCCCGGCGGCTTTGCCGGCAGCATACGTCAATTAACTGTCAGATGGAAAATAGAAAATGCCGCAGCGGCATGAGCCGCATAGCCGCTGGCACATGCCACCGGGTCGAGTGGATACACTATTATATAGTTTATTATTTTAAACAAAGTGCTAGATTTAGCCCTAGGGGCTAAAACGCGCTTTGAGACAAAAAGCGCTTAGTTGACAGCACTGATACTATCTATAACTAATTTTGGACGTCGCAACGCAACTTAACAAGTCCCACTGCACTTAACAGTTACATCCTGTATAAAGAAATTGCGAATTGAAAATAACAAACCTTGTGCTAAGTAACGTTGTCATATTTGTCGAGTCTATAACAAAATACTTTTTTACAAGATGACTTTGAACACATGAAGTTGACCTTCAAGTCAACGTATTGTCTTTTCTTTCTTGTTATTTTTTATTCTTCATATTTATGAGTTTATTTTTCTTGAATATTTGTGTGCTATTTTATTATTATTCTTAAATAATTATACATGTGTATGACAACCCTTGCTTATTTATTTTTACAAAAAGTTTAAAAGAGTAAGTGAATTAAAAACCTATTATAGAATTAGTTTTTTGGAGACAAGATAGGAATAGATACAGTTTCTGATTTAAACTTACATGGCCACTAACAAAAGAATAGAATAAGGTACATAGTAACCAATCCCGTAACAACCCATTCTAAGAAACAGCTTCTTTCTATTTCCCTTTAGGTGATGTACAAAACGTCAAAACACAGTCTCAATATTTTGCACAGCATGGTCAACCTAATAATGGGACACTTTCTACGTTCACGTTACACCACAACCGTGTCCAGATAACAGCTGAAATGATGCCCAATTATCACCTCTATTGAGATCGTTTTAAAGTCTAAGTTCAAATGCTAAAGGTAGTTAGGTCGCTCAGGACTAAAACAAAGGTCTAATGGCTAAGAGAAATCGTCCAGGCGTCCTTATTTGAAGATTTATGTAATAGGAAACTATTAGTAACTGTGGTGTCAGAGGAAACCTGGGCTAGATTTATCATTTGGACCTAGCTTTGACCTCGTTTGATATTGGAGGAAAATCCACCTTCGGTGGTGTCTGCTAAGGCTTATTTTAAATTAGCAGTAGAATAAAAGTGGATGTCAAAAATTAGGTTTATCTTTTGGGTTAAGATTATGATTGTTTATTCGTTGTAAAAAAACAAGCAACAAATATTATACCGTACAATAAAATAAACTCGTTTTACTATTTAAAGCCATAGCTGTCTTAATTTTAATAGGTATATCTCAATTTTTCAAATATTTGTCGTAAAATCCCCATCAGAGCTTGAAGATTATTTTATCACAAACACAAAGCGTGAAGAATAAATTTTCCGGCAATTAATATTGAGTGACATTTAAAAGAATCTCAGCCGTCGCAAAAGGAAGAAGCAAGGACAACAAGTGACATATGAGAGAATGCACGCGATTGCATATGGATAAATCTGTTAAAAAATCCCCCACTGCTTTATATTCAGAGTTTGAAGGCGAAATATAAAATCCGCCTTCGATAGAGTTACCATTTGTACGAATTTGAGCAAGGATTTGGCGTATTCTTGCCCCGTATTCTATGATCAAATAGTCCTCGCAAAAAAGTTATAGCCATCTATATTGAATATGATTACAATATCAACGAGTTACAAGATCGAATCAGAAATTAAGAGATACGTAGAAAAATTACCAGGTGGTTGACTGGTAGAGAATTCCATTAGGCATTAAGTCGCCAATTGTAAAACTTACAGTGCAATAAAGATTAAATAAATAAACTAAGTACTATAAGGTAACGGACATAGTCTTGAGAATCAGTAAGCTCAAGTGCATAGCGCGAAGAACTGATGGCCGTTAGGGCAGAAAAGTTCTAGATTGGAGACCCTAGAATTTCTAGAACGCAGCGTAGGACGTCCACCGACAAGATGAACAGACGACCTTGTTAAGACCGTAGAATCAAACTGGATGCAGAACGCTAGTGATCTTCGCTGTGAAAGGCCGTGGGGGAGACCTATGTTCGGCAGTGGACGTCCTTTGGTTGATGATGATGATAATGATGATGATGATGTCAAGTACAACTAAAACACGTTCGAAGTCAGATTGCTCACAGGCTTCGTATGCGTTCTTTTCTTATTTCTTTAGCTAGTTTAGGTATGAAAAAATACTAAAACGAATCCTGCTGTATCTGACAACAAATTTTGGTGTTAAGGACTTATTCGTTTTGATAACAAAATATGTATATTGTGAACAATTTCATGGCCCCATGCATTGCAAATTACTTGTTTGTTATAAGTATGGCGTTTTCACCACGTGGTTTGTTACCTTTAAATTCTTATAAGACTTAAAGTCAAGTTAACTTTTTCAAGTAATAACAGTTTTGTTGTTGTTTTTTGATGTACCTATTTGGTTTTATTTTGTAGTAAACTCGTGTAAAAAAAAAAAAAAACCTTGGACATTCCCACACATCGCCATCTAGCCCCAAAGTAAGCTACTCAAAGCTTGTGTTATGGGTGCCAGACAACGGATATAATACTTAAATACTTTTTGTTTGTAAATACATACACGATATACATAGAAAACACCCAGACCAATACAAACAGACATGTTCATGCACACAAATGTTTGTATTGTGCGGGGATCGAATCCGTAACCCGCTGAGTAGTAGGCGATTTCTCGACCACTACACCAGACGGGTCGTCATGTATATGTGTGTGTGTTTGTTTGTGTATTTGAGATATCCTTCATTAATAAATGCTTCTTTCTTTTAGTAATATGGTAAGGGAGGTAATATAAGGCAGGTCAATACCCTCAATATAACACAAAGCATAGACTGCAGTTTCTAGACGCACTAAGCCGTGTTGATAAGGACTTAGTGCTTATCAGGATTTAATGTTTATCATATAACAATTTAGGTAGGTCATGAAAATATTGCGAAATCTCTTACTCAGATGTTCAAATGTATGTCTGTTACTAAATATTTACTAAGTTACTGTACTCGTTCATTACCTTCTTAGAAAAAAAAAACATAACCGAAGCCACGAATAAGTTCAATCTGATAATCGTTATGCGGATCCGAAGCTTTCGGATAAAATTTTAGTACGTTGATCTATTAAGGCTTCCAAACACGTTTGCATAATTTCGGAATTGTATGTATGTTTGTTTACTTGTCTAAGGATTACTCGAAAACGATAAGTCATAGCGAGATAATAATTTTAGTTCTATCAGGTATAGTATTAGTTAGGGTCTGTACCCTACTCAGTACAGTATTCATATCTCAAACTAGCGGTCCCCCGCGACTTCGTCCGCGCGTTTTGAGTTTGCTCCCTCCCCTCCCGTCGCAGCGTCATGTTTTATATCCTAAAGCCTTTCTCGATAAATAAGCTATCCAACACAGAAATATTTTTTCAAATCGGTCCAGCAGTTCCTGAGATAAGCGCGTTCAAACAAACAAACTTTTCAGCTTTATAGTATATTAGCACCAACAGCATAAGTATGGCACCTAAAATCTTTAATAAAATCCCTAATGAATATAAAATATTATCTACTGAGCAATTCAAATCGAAATTTAAAAGATTCCTTGTTGATAAGTGTTACTATAATATAAATGACTTTCTTGATGATAAACTTTGACATTTATATTGATTATTGTATTACTGACTTAGTTATTATACTTAGTTATTATTTTCTCAAATTAAGGGTTAAAATATCGACATTACATATTTACATGCCGAGTTTTCGGTAAAGCACGTTGATACTAACAAAATGTAATTAATTAAATTGACAACTATTGCTACTGTGTTTTGTTAATACTAAGCAACTGTACACGTGTTTACGTAAATAAATACATCTTTCTTTCTTTCTTTCTTTCTTTCTTAGCGCAAGCGCACGTTGTACTTAAGCTGCGAACATTATTTTGGTGCGGAGTTATGTTATAACTGTGATAGCTCCTAAGATATTTATTGAAATCAAATGATATAAAGGGCAACTTGGTTCTAAATGAAATGCTCGTGATGATGAATGTATTTATTTTGATAAGAATAAATACCTGTGTGTATAATACACCTCTAAAAATAATGCATTATTTTTTTACAAATTTATTAAAACAAAAAAGGTTGTAGTAAGTCAACCATAAAAGATAGACATATGCTGTCGCGGATTTTATTATAGAACTCTTAGTGCTGAACAATCCTGCCATACATGATTTTTGTGTAACTTAAGCGGTTTCCGCAGTTTATGCAGCGGAAGCTCTCAAAAGGAATATCTTTCTCCCGTTTTCGCAACATTTTTCATATCTGCTGTGGTCTTATGAGTCGTATCTTTATGTTATATAGCCTAAAGCCTTCCTCGATAAATGGACTATCCAACGTAAAAATAATTTTTCAAATCGGACCAGTAGTTTCTGAGATTAGCGCGTTCAAACAAACAAACAAACAAACAAACAAACTCTTCAGCTTTATAATATTAGTATAGATACTTGAAAAAATAATAATAAAAATCAAGATATAAAAATATTATTGATGTGTATACGTAAGCTAGATTCGTAAATAGAAGATTTGATGTTCTGGAGAAACAAATTATTTTGATGTCACATCATAAGCCTTATTCAATGCTTTTTGGTGGTTTTATCTTTTAAAATATTTTTGCTAATCGGGCGGGACTGAATAATACATCAAATAATTAAGTGGTTCATGACTTCCATTTAATTAACTGTTTCTTGTATAACAACAGACAATCGAGCACGGATACTGTGTAGTGTAGCTAATAAAATAAGTAAACCAGAAAAGTATAGTGTTTCCTCAAAGTAACTAGATCTACCTCTTAAGTGAAACGAGGAAGCGAGGGTATTAACCTCAATAAATTTACCTCGTCTATGTAATACAATTAATTAGTTAATAGCAAGGGAAAATAACTATCTATAAAAATGCGGTATTTATAATAAGGAACTTCTTCCATGTTAGTCATATAAAAATACAACCGAAAATCAATAAGAAGAAGAATAAGAATATTGGACACCAATCACATACATTGCTCTGATCCCAAAGTAAGTAGCCAATGCACTTGTGTCATGGAAATCAGACACAACGGTGGTACAATGCAGCAAGAATCAGTAAGTAAATATATTTATTTACTAGCGTTCCCCTGCGACTGCGACTGCGTCTGCGTCTCTCGTCACAACGTAATGTTCTATAACTTTCAGCCTTTCTCGATAAATAAACTCTTAAATTTTATAATATTAGTACAGATTTTAACTTCATGCACAAGAAACTGTACATATGACCGACTTAATGCAAAAAGCATTATCTAGCAGTCAACCATTCTCATCATAACAGATAATAAATATTCGATTTGTGAACATGAACAGACAGCCTTGTAAAGGTCTCAGGAGAGCGCTTGATAAAATCAAAATGGCATAAGTAATTTTAACGACCTCCGTGGTGTAGTGGCTAAGTACGTTGGGTTTCAAGGCGTGGCCGCTCCTAGGTCGCGTGTTCGATTTCCAGTAGGGTCACTGTAGAAATCATAATTTTCTATATTGTCGCGGATCTGGTCTGTGTTGTGTCTGATTTCCATAACACAAGTGCATTCGCTACTTACTTTGGGATCAGAGCTATGTATGCGATGTTGTCAAATATTTATTTATTTACTTATGAGTTCATAAGTGGCATTTTGTGTCCTAAATTGAATAAATGATTTTTGATTTTGACTATGACTTTAGTGTTCAATATTTATTTATTAGCTATGTCCAGCAGTCAATGTCGTGACTATGAAGATGATTAGACACCAACCGAACCTTACAAACTAAAACTAATGAGAACGATACTATTAAAATATCCAGCACAACCTTTTAATGGAAAGTTTTTGTGGGATTTCTTAATATACTAACAATGACCTCGGCATTTTGTTGCAAAAACTTTTATCTTCTCATTCGATTTTATGATCTAAACATAGAATAACTTAAACATTTGTTAAGCGTAGTCCACACTTGAAAGCCAAAAAATATTGAAAGAATTGTATGCTTTTTAATAGATTCTGTCATTCAAGAAATTTGAAGGTATTATAAATATATAGCTGATTAAAAAAGTAAAAACCGACTTCAAAACCAAAATGCACTAAAAAGTCTTAAATAAACTCTTGAACATTGAAAGGAAAGGAATCAATTTTAGGGAAACAATTTATTTTTGGAGTCGGTGCTGCGACAGGTGAGGCTGAATTTTCAAAGTGATGGCACCGACTCCAAAAAGAAATTGTTTCCCTAAAATGGATTCCTTTCCTTTCAATGTTCAAGAGTTTATTTAAGACTTTTTAGTGCATTTTGGTTTTGAAGTCGGTTTTTACTTTTTTAAAGTTAATTTTATTTCTCCATTTTTAGAGTTTACAAGAGGGGGGGGGGGGGAGTTGCACCTTATGACTCTGTTCTTTAAGAAGCTACAAACTACCTATCATATGTTCTGTCATTATAATTACTGAACTCCTAAGCGTTTAGGAGTTCCACCATCAGCACAGCCCCACAAGATGTAGACTATCAGACGTAACAACACGTCAACATTAAGGTTCAAGTAAAGAAACACTGTACGTGCCTTTAAAATTTGAGGGTTTCCCTCGATTACACCAAGATCCCATCATCGGATCCCAAATTGAAAAAAATGGGACCAACTAGAAGGTACACCCTCTAAGTAAGCGAAAAAAATTTTCGAATCGGTCGACTAACGACTGAGATATGAGGTAACAAACATACAAAAAAAAAAAAAAACATACAGTCGAATTGATAACCTCCTCCTTTTTTGAAGTCGGTTAAAAAGTTTGTTAGAACGCGCTAAGCTCAGGAGTTTTTGGACCGATTTGAAAATCATTTTTGTGTTGGATAGTTTGTTTATTGAGAAAGAATTTAGGCTATTATTATATTGTACTTAAAATTCACCGATTTTGATTTCGATAACACAAATGCCTTGACTACTAACTTTGGGATTAGAGCAATGTAGGTGTGAGATTGGTGTCCAATATTCATTATCATCACTATTTTGAAAGACCTAAGGCTGTTGACAGCTGCTGAACGTAGGCCTCGTCCATGGATTTCAAAAGTGACTAGTTGAAATCGTTGATCTAGATGACCATGATTCATTCTAACTGCTAGACGTTTTAAGCTGCGTTTCTTACCTAAGCGACACTCGTTTCAGTATTTTTGTCCCAAAACGGTTGTATTTTTATGAGTTATCCTCTCAACAGTCTTGAAAATTGTCACCAACCAAACCGCTTGCTCTTCATACAGATATAATCTTCAATCTGTGGTAATAGCTAGCTCCACATCACAGTACCGTTGACAGATTAGTTAGCGAACTGTCTCTGTGGACAAGGCTTAGTTCAGTAACGGTCAGCAAAAAAGTCGCCGCCGCGGTCGCCCTCGGCATTCGAGGCGCGTGCGCCTCCCGTTACGCCTAACACAAATACATTGATGTAGTAGGGTCGCTCTGACTGAGCTGCCCCCTTACTCTAGACACAAAACCCGATCCAATGAATATACCCATCCCTGTCACTCATACCAAGCCGTGTACGCGTGTGACAGGGATGGGTATATTCATTGGATCGGGTTTTGTGTCCAGAGTAAGGGGGCTGGTCAGTGTAAATGGTCCTTAGAAACCAGAATTTCAGAAAAATCATCACTATATCCCTTATATATAAATAATGCCTCGCAATATGCTCATATATTCCATAAAATCTTATTATATGTCACTGAAACAAAAAGAAGCTAGCTAGAAAATTTATGACAGGATGAATGAAAAAATATATTTCAATATGTGACCAATCGTATACTCCTAACGTTAAAGTACGTTAAAACTTTGAGTCAAATATTATATTGATAGCCGTTGTTCAATAATTCAGCGGAAATACCAAATTTTATCGTCACATAATTTGCTATTAAGATTTGATTGTTCATGATAGCTTTAGTTTCTAAGCTTGCTTTGCAATTAAGTTATCAGCATATTTGCTATGGTTATACACGTCAAATTATGTCAGGTATTTATAGACTGTACGCTAATAGCGACAGTTAACAAATATGGCGATCAACACATCACACTTACTCATCAGAAGCTATAAGATGTAAGCCATCCGAAGCCTTTCTGGAAATGGAAATGCGTTCAGCATGTTAGTTCAAGGTTTAGAACTTAAGATAGAGCTGCAATGAAAGAACGAACCTACCTGAATCTACTTCCACTGTACTAAGATACAGCTATTTTGATACATACAGTTGTCTCTCTCGCACAACGCTAATGCCACGAGACAATGATCTCTGGATTAAAGATGAGTCAGACCCGAATGTGAGCTCTTATAAGGGAATCGACTCGTGTTGTATTTTTTATCCAAGGCTTTTTTGACGAGGAAAATTTAAGATGAACGAAATTGGTTTCAAAGAAATTGCTTTGATTGGATGATGCGTTAAGAAATATTAAACCTTTTTCAGACAAACATGAGGTAACATCGCTAGACCTATATATTTTGAAGACAAGCGCAAACATCTTATGTTGCGTGGTATTGGCAATCTGAAAACTAGAAAATAAGTTTGTGTGAACTTGTGGTTGGTTCACAAAAAGTGGTCGCGGTATGAGAAAATCAGAAAGGACATAATCAATACCCATTGCCATTGCAGACGTACGAGCCGTAGATGTATTTAATACAAGTAGATGGCTGCACAGCTGCATATTTCCGTATACCAAGTCCAAACTAAGCAGTACTTCGTATGCCCATTCTTCTGGAAATCCATCCAATTCAGATTGAGCACAAGAAATTATAATTTGACGTTATAAATGTCCAAGTGCTCCTTCAAATCGATGTTTAGAGATATGTAAATGACAGAATGACAGAGTTATCGGACCGTACGCTTTCTGGTCACGTAGAGCAAAACACGGCAACGGTCCAGTCGTAACTCGTAAGCTAATAATTCAATTTAGTAGCACGATGGCTGAGATATGCAAGTTGGTGTGTTTGAGAGAATGTGAAGCACTCACAAGAATGGCGAGCAGCGTTAAGATGTTAGAACAGCTCAGCTATTACAGCAGCTGCTGATATACAGAATAACAGAAACACATAATATATACATATATGTAATAGACCAGGTGATTAATGCGGGCATTATTTATAATGCACGAGCATTATGAATAACTAGCGGTCCCCCGCGACTTCGTCCGCGCGTTTTGAGTTTGCTCCCTCCCCTCCCGTGGCAGCATCATGTTTTATATCCTAAAGCCTTTCTCGATAAATAAGCTATCTAACACAGAAATATTTTTTCAAATCGGTCCAGCAGTTCCTGAGATAAGGGCGTTCAAAAAAAACAAACTCTTCAGCTTTATAATACATTAGCGCAAGCGCACGTTGTACTTAAGCTGCGAACATTATTTTGGTGCGGAGTTATGTTAAAACTGTGATAGCTCCTAAGATATTTATTGAAATCAAATGATATAAAGGGCAACTTGGTTCTCAATGAAATGCTCGTGATGATGAATGTATTTATTTTGATAAGAATAAATACCTGTGTGTATAATACACCTCTAAAAATAATACATTATTTTTTTACCAATTTATTAACATAAAAAAGGTTGTAGTAAGTCAACCATAAAAGATAGACAAATGCTGTCGCGGACTTTATTATAGAACTCTTAATGTTGAACAATCCTGTCATACATAATTTTTGTGTAACTTAAGCGGTTTCCGCAGCGTATGCAGCGGAAGCTCTCAAAAGGAATATCTTTCTCCCGTTTTCGCAACATTTTTCATTGCTGCTGTGGTCTTATGAGTCGTATCTTCAAGTTATATAGCCTAAAGCCTTCCTCGATAAATGGACTATCCAACGTAAAAAAAATTTTTCAAATCGGGCCAGTAGTTTTTGAGATTAGCGCGTTCAAACAAACAAACAAACAAACAAACAAACTCCTTAGCTTTATAATATTAGTATAGATGTCTAGCTTTATCGGGCATAGTAATTAATTACTATCTTAACTTCATTATTTATTACATTGCACGGTCATTATAAATAAGAGAATGCACTTAGTGATTAATTTTAAGTTCTAAGATGTATTTCAGAACCAATGAATTTTAATAAACATTTTTTTTTATTTTTTTATTATGATATTGCTACATGGTAGTTGGGCAATTTGATAATAAAGCTATATTTAACGCGGCGCGAGGGCGGGGAGGGAAGTAAACATTATAATAATAAGTCATGTCATAAAACAAACATATATTGTATTTTTTTGTATAATATGGTATATTTTTAATATGACTTTCCTCAAGTTTTAAATGCTAATACTAATGGATTTTAAGGTAGAAGTCCTTCGTAATTAATCCAAATAATGAGTCTGATTATTTAAGTGGTTTAATATTTAGGTTGTTTTTAGTAAATGACAATAACAATATAAAAACAGTTATTTAATATGTTTGTATTACTCTGCCCAAAAGATGATGGGCAATATGTACAGTGCCCGGTCAATTTGATTATTTGAATAATTATTATCAAATTGCACTCTCACATTGGATTTTTTTTATAATGACCGGGCATTATGTATACTGCTCAATTAATCACTTGGTTCATAACATATATACTCCCAAGACGGCTACGGTGACTTCTAGAAATTCCCTTAGTCCGCAATTAAGGGCTAAGTTGGGCTGCCCTGTCATGTGCCCTTATATGACTACAGTAGCCAATTTTGATTGAAACGTGCGCAAACATTGCCGACACGTTATAAACACCGCTGATATAATTATAAAAAATAGCCCATTATAAAAATTATAGAAACAGATAATATGATAACGTGGAATAAAGTAATAATGTTTCTGCTAGAATAATACTGACGAAAGAGCTAACAGTAGTTGTGGATGAGCTACTAGATGACCAACGTTAATTAGCAGAATCTTTTTCAAAAATCAAAAATCAAAACATTCATTTACCTTTAACAGTCGTTTAAGTAACATAGTAAGTGGCTATATTCAAGAGCCTCTGCTCTTTCATAACATTGTTAAAATTTTATTTAACAATAATATAAACTATTACCTTTTTTTAAACGCGTGTTTAGAATTTACATATATATATGAAAGAATTGAGAATGAGTTTTGTGCGTGTGTGTGTTTGTGATAGTGTGTATTTTTTTTTTGTATTCTCATTATTTCTATTTATTTTACGTAATTAAAGTCCTTGATTCTCCACTTACTATTTATTTCATTAAGTAGCTTGTATTAACCAATTTGTTAACGACAGTACAAAGTTGTCATGTTAACACATCTGAGGCCTTTCTAAAGCAAAATATGCTGATAACTTAATTGCAAAGCGGGCATAGGAACTACAGCTATCATGAACAATCAAAGCTTAATAGCAATTTATGTGACGATAAAATTTGGTATTTCCGCTGAATTATTGGACAACGGCTAACAATCAGTACGAAAATGGACATTGCTATTGGCATGTTGATAAGTATATTACCCACGTCGAGTAAATTATGACGAAAACGGATTGTACCGTTTTATTTACAATGATCGAATTGTCTGTTTGAATGTGGAATTGGATTTATGGGTTGAAATTTACATCAACAGTTTACTGCACGTATGTTTATAACAATTGCATAAATAACACGGAGCACTACTAGAATATAAAGCAGGGGGCAAAGATAAGTAAGACAAGTCTATTATATTAAAAACCTTTTATATTTACTTTGACGACAGGATTGTGTGTGGACAGAACATACCAATGACCAGTCTCGGTATGTTTAATTTCAGATATCTTACACGGATAAGCTATTAGACAATAAAATAAAATAAAGTGTATGCATTTCCGCTAGTTTAGCTAGTCTGCACAAATATTAAATAAATAAAATAAATATTGGACACCAATCACATACAGATCTCATCCTAAAGTAAGTAGCCAATGCACTTGTGTTATGGAAATCAGATGCAACGGTGGTACCACAACACCCAGACCCGAGACAATATACAAAATTATGATTTCTACATTGACTCGACCGGGAATCGAACCCGCGAACTCGGAGCGGCGACGCCTTGAAACCCAGCGTGTTTAGCCACTACACCACGGAGGTCGTCGTAATTAACTCAAAAACGGTTATTTTACTGTTTTGGAGAGAGAATTGCATTTTGCATTGAGGCAATTATTTCAACGTCAGCTTCGGAAAGACAGAAATACTTTCATTAGACATCATGTTGTTACAAGTAGTACAGGAGATATATAATACTATGTACTAGTAGTTAAGACGTTGTATGCAAACAAACTATATTATGTGTGTATGTATATATTTGATTTGAAAAGGAAAAGTTAATGAGCATTAGATATCACTGGCCTCATCAAAATGCCAGCTTCATTCCCCATTCATTCATTCATTGCACACAATTGAATAATCAGAATTTGTAGTACTCATACAATAGGCAGAAACAATAGAAACACAGGCTGAAAAACGTGAATGATGTTAACCTTTTAAGGCAATTTAAAGATAATTGTGCGTATACGCACGGAATTTCAACGAAAGTGTGCTGGACTTAGAGCTGAGAGTTTTGTCGATGATTAATTAAAGTAACACAGCTGTAAAAACCTTTAAATCGTGTACAAACATTTTTTTGATACCTAATCTTCTTTATAATTAATACTAATATTATAAAGATGAAGAGTTTGTTTGTTTGAACGTGCTAATCTCAAGAACTACTGGAACGATTAAAACAATCTTTTGTTTTGGATAGCTTATTTATCCAGAAAGGCTTTGGTTTTTGAAACATCATGCTGCGGCGGAAGGGAGGTAGCAAACTCAAAACGCGCGGACGAAGGCGCAGGGGATCACTAGGCAGGAAAAATAGATATTATATTGGCAATGGTCGTCTTTGCACTCCTTACAAATTAGAAGAAATTAGTTTAATGCAGATCACAATTTTATTATTATTTAAGCCAATATACAATAGCATTCTAAGACATAGATTTTATTTTGTTTAGTTTATCATGGTCGGTTAATGATCTATTTGAGATAACAATCCATAATTAGGTGGTGGATCAATCCCCATATTCATAACAAACTGTTGCGTTATCGACATGTTCGCGTCACTAACAGACATCGAACCCGCGAGTTGCGCAAAGCTCCATCTAATTATCCAGCTACTGGGAAATAACAGAAATCTGCGCGTACGCACGCCGAGAGCGAAAACGGGGAAATGCTGATAAATATAATTTCCCTAAGTGTAACAATCTTTGCGTAACGCGAAGCTTGTCGAAAAAAAAAATAAGATTAAGAAATTTGTGATTACTCATATCTCAAAACCAACTAGGACGATTTTGATGAAACTTATACTGTACTCTTAATTGAATTATCCCTGATTAAACTAAAAAACAATCATTTCGCTATGACTTCTTTTTCGTTTTTGAGAAAATCTAGGACCAACATACATTTGTATGTTTGTTGTATGTATACGTATGTTTGTATATTTATACAAACATTCGTATATACATACACTAACGAAATTTGGCACACGTGTTCGGAACCCTTAATAGATCAACATACTAAAATTTTATCAAATTCTGACGGTATCATTCATACAGGTCGAATTAACTATACTCCGTTTCTCTTGGCTAGTCCAAAAATGTGAACAATCTTTTCATAACTTTTTTAGATAATGTCAGTGAATAAAATTAATATACTATTAGATTTAAAATGATCTCGGTATTTATCGATGAAATACCCATGTAAGTTGTGAGTTTGTGTTTATTTCATTTTAAAATTTATAATTTCGTTTAAAAGGAATGTCACGATTGTTTACAATATTTGACTTGCTAAGAAAAATAGACTATACCTCCTTTTTAGGGTTCCGTACCTCAAAAGGAAAAAACGGAACCCTTATAGGATCACTTTGTTGTCCGTCTGTCCGTCCGTCTGTCAAGACCCTTTTTCTAAGGAACGCGTGGAGGTATGAAGCTGAAATTTATATCAATTACTCAGGTCTACTGTCCCTTGAAGCTGTGAATAAATCAAACTTCTAAGCCAACGCAATCAAAAGATACAGCCGTTTATGCCGCTAATTTTCGACACTTGCAAGGGAATCAAAACCTACAGGGTGCTTCCCGTGAACTCAGAATCTCGAAATTTGGTATGAAGCAACGTCTTATAGCATAGATAAAGGAAAAATTGCGAAAACCATAAATTTTTAGTTACATCACATAATATATTTTTTTTTAATAATTTTAAACTTACTACCCATTTCCTCATAAACGCGTAGAGGTATTAAATTGAAATTCATACCAAATACTCAGGTCTATAATACCTTTAAGCTGTAACAAAATCAAACTTCTATGTCAACGCAATCAAAAGAAACAGCAATTTAAGCTGCATATTTTGAAACTCGCAAGTACTCGCAAGGGAATCAAAACCTAAAGGGTACTTCCAGTCGACCTAGAATCTTGATATTTGGCATGAAGCAACGTTTTATAGCACACATAAAGGAAAAATTCCGAAAACCTTAAATTTTTAGTTACATTACAAAATATATATTTTTTAATAAATATAAACTTATTACTTTTTTCCTCATGAACGCGTAGAGCTATCAAGTTGAAATTCATATCAAATACTTAGATCTAATTGCCTTTAACCCGTGAAAAAAAAAATCTAAGTCAACGCAAAAACGCAAAAGTACAACCATTGATACCGATTGTCGTACTGAACGAACTTTGTAAAGCTTGCAGGTTTGTACGGAACCCTCGGTGCGCGAGTCCGATTCTCGTCCGTTTTTATTTTAAGTAAGTAAAAATTTACTTTACCTGCAAGTATCAACTTCAGATACGAGTAATTCGATCATAAACTCGTCTATGTTTTTCGCAAAAAGGTATGATTTTTTTTTTAATTTTTCGCAAATAAGTAGATTTATTTTTCGGAAATAAAAAAATGCTGTAGTCAAATTAACGATCAATAATGTTCACTGGCAACACTATCAAAACTTTTTGCTGTCAAGTCCACTTGCAAGTGGTTCATATTTTATATCCAAATCCATTGAGACAAAAAAATGGCTTCCTTTTACTCAAAAATAAAAACTAGCTATAAATCAATGATATGTTAATTAATTCAGAATTAATTAAATGAAGGGCCAAAAATCGAAAGTGAAAGAAAGCTTCTTAATTAAAACAAATTCTTTGTTGAGTGGGATTTGAATATCAAATGACATATCGGCAGGTGGTTTGATTTAAAGTTATAATGAGCATCCAATCTTTATTATACTACACTTGATTTATTCTGAGTTTCTCAGCTACTAGCACAATAACAAGAGGTTGAAGCAACCCGGCGTTTTCATCTTTCAGTTCGTTTAAAGAACCTGATAAGAATAAGAAATATACTGAATATTTGGACGAAATTCTGAATTCTTTAATATCAAATTATAATTTGGCTTAAATGAACAAACCAAGTGGAACTGTATAAATGACGGATTACGATTTTGAAACACGATGAAAATGCGTTTTATGTCCATAATAATTATAACCATAATCTGCTTGTAATGTGTAGGTACTTATAAAAAATATATATTAAGAACCAATTTAGTACAGTCGCCAGCAGATCAGGTTACCCACTTTTGTTGCAAACTAGCCCTTATTACAACTGAATAAGATAACGCAGTGTTTACCTTGACGGGCTTGTCCGTACATACGTACACTGCTCTGATCCCAATCAAAGTAAGGAGCTGATGCACTTGTGTTATGGAAATCATAAACAACGGTGGTACCACAACACTCAACATAGAAGAAACTACTAAAACACTGATCCCGGATTTATCTTTTTTTTTAATTCAAACATTTGTTCTGAGTTTAATGCAACTACAAAGTTGACTAAACTTTCCTACTCCTGGCATGGTTGTCAAAGCCTCAAAAAAACGTCGGTACATCAACATGTCAACAAGAAGCTGTAGATCCAAAGGTAGCGGTCTACATTCCGAGGCAGGTTGTGAAACGTCTGCCAGTATGCACCATAAATGTAGATGGCACATGTCTCCTTGCCTAGCCTGTTTAGGGGTGTCGGAAGAGTTTTGTTTTGAGATCCAGTAAGGCAACTTATGATGAGAATAAGTTGCTCTTAAAAATATTTTACTAACTGTGTAGTATCTAACCCATACTCAAAAGTTTACAAAAATATTTCATGATCTTGGAAGATACTATAGTATCTTCACAAAGTTGAAGATCTCAAGTCTCTTTTGTATTTTTATAAAAAGCTCAATTCTCTTACTTCTTTTATATTTACTATCGTGCTTATGAGTTTCATTGTGAGTAAACAGCGTGTGGCCTGTAATAGAAGCAAAAAATTGTATCAACGATTATACAGATTATACGTGGTTATCTTGACGTCGCCATATTAGGCGGAGGTATTATAATCCAAAGTTATAACCCTAATTAATCTGTATCAAAATCGCTAACTCGTAGAAGTATCTGACAATGTCAAGTATCTATGACTAAATATATTTGTTTGCTGTTTCGATTTTTTTTGTAAGAAAATATCCGATTGATATCGAAATTGATTTTTCGTTATTCATAATCAAAACCATTTTGCATTGATAAATGACTACTTAAAGGGCCTACATTTTAAATATTTTTTCCTATTCCTTGCCACACGTAAAATAGCAATAAGACCGCCAATATTGTACTTATGATTTGTTTGTAATGTTTTTAATGCTTGTGTCTTTACTTGTGCACTAATTTTTTTATTGATTTATAATGTAAAAAAGACGATGTATGCAGACTGAGATTTGTAAAATTTATCATTAACGACTTCAACTCTACCGTTTCGTCAATTCATCAACCGACGATCGTCTTATGTTTACACCACTTGACAAATACTTCCACATTGGATCATTACTATAAAATACACTTAAAAAAGAAACTGTGTCAGACGAGGAATCGAACTCCGTGTGCCTATGCCACTCGGCCACCGACACATTGGCAAGCCTGTTGAATTCTGTAAGTGCTTTCTTTAACGCGTAGGCCTCATCAATGTTGCGAGATTGCTCTCACAATATCCGAAGGAAATATTTTTACAAATATTTAACAATATGTTTAGGTAATGATGAATTATTACTACTACTTTTCCAAGATTGTTTTATCGCAGCCCTACTAAAGCTAGTAGTGGTACAACAGCATATGCGATGACGAAATAAGACCCTGCCAGATGGTCGGTATACGATCGGGACCGCTTAGGGTTCAGACCACTGGTTAATCAGACACCGGGTTATTGAGGCCACCACCCCGGTGGATAGTGTTTTGATTTATGAACTGGTTCCTATGTGCTAAAATATATTGTGAATCCCGGTTGTCAAAAGTTTAATCAAATTGAATTTACAATAAACTATCGAATTCCTTCAAACCCAAAAATATTAAAACAGGCGCGTTAAAGCAGATGATTGTAGAATGGTTACTAAGAAATTGATTTTGTAGTGTTAAGGATTTTTTTACTTTTAATTTTAGTACCATAGTAAGAATTTCAAATAATCTATACCAATGATTATTTATTAAACGAATTTTTAGTTCATTTTATTAAACACCAGAATACTAAAAATATGCCATGTTTTCATTTAATAAATCTAAACTAATATTATAAAGCTGAAGAGTTTGTTTGTTTGTTTGTTTGAACGCGCTAATCTCAGAAACTACTGGCCCGATTTGAAAAATTATTTCTATGTTAGATAGTCCATTTATCGAGGAAGGCTTTAAGCTATATAACATAAAGATACGACTCACAAGACCACAGCAAAAATGAAAAATGTTGCGAAAACGGGAGAAAAATATTCCTTTTGAGAGCTTCCGCTGCGTACGCTGCGGAAACCGCTAAAGTTACACAAAAATCATGTATCACAAGATTGTTCAGCATTAAGAGTTCTATAATAAAGTCCGCGACAGCATAACTCTATCTTTTATGGTTGACTTACTACAACCTTTTTTATGTTAATAAATTTGTAAAAAAATAATGCATCATTTTTAGAGGTGTATTATACACACAGGTATTTATTCTTATTAAAATAAATTCATTCATCATCACGAGCATTTCATTTAGAACAAAGTTGCCCTTTATATCATTTGATTCCAATAAATATCTTAGGAGCTATCACAGTTTTAACATAACTCCGCACCAAAATAATGTTCGCAGCTTAAGTACAACGTGCGCTTGCGCTAATTATATTATAAAGCTTAAGAGTTTGTTGGTTTGAACGCGCTTATCTTAGGAACTGCTGAGCCGATTTGAAAAAATATTTTCCGTGTTAGATAGCTTATTTATTGAGAAAGGCTTTAGGATATCAAACATCACGCTGCGACGGGAGGGGAGGGAGCAAACTCAAAACACGCGGACGAAGTCGCGGGGGACCGCTAGTGTGTAATAAATCTGAAAAGGTAGATCCAAGGGAAACCTGTAGTAAATATAAGACCGTTGTAATACCTTGTTTATTATCTAATGCAACGAAAAGATCGTACATACCGATCAGTAGTGGTCAATAATTGATTTGATCTAGTTCGCCGCAGCTTAAAAGAAAACAAATCAAAAATTAGAACCTCATTACTAGGATTGAAGTGACTGGCAGCTGGATCCATTGGTATGCGATAAAAAATAAGGGAGTTAGTAAGCAGATACCTAAAACTTTTATGGCTGATTTTACCACCATAAAAACATTTAATACAGCTTGAAACTAATACGTTTTCCACGTTCTTACCACGTGCTCCGAGATGAACTACGCAAAATCCGTACCTGAAACAAAAAAACAAAGAATAAGTGACAATAGACGATCGACCTTAACTTCTTTGAACTACGACGGTACACTCGCAAACATACGTAGATAAGTATTAATATTTCTTATCAGCCAACTCAAGATATAATTCAGTCATGTAACTAAAAGAGTGATGAGTTTATGAATGTGGATGGTTGAAGAGAAGAGGCCGAGAAAGAGATGGAGGGACTGTGTGAAGCAAGATATGAGTGTGAAAGGAGTGCATGGTTCAGTGACAAGTGATAGAATAGTGTGGAAGAGAAAAAAAATGCTGCGCCGACCCCAGATGAACTGGGAAAAGGGCAAGAGGATTATGATGATCAGCCATCTCAAGATCGAACAGTACACTGCTGATAGCATCCAATCCAGAAAGGTCCGAGTAATCCATCGTTTGGCCAAAACAGATGGCATACAAGTTAACACATACCTGCGACCTTCCAAATTGCTTTTACTAAAAACCAAAATCAATCACAGCATTTCAGTGTTAAAGTTGAAAATGGAAGGTGACGATATATGGTATATGGCCATGGTATATTTTGGGGGTTCGTTGTTAATGAGAAGTAGAGTCCGCTTTAAAAAAATATGTGCCCCTTTTTACTAGGGGTTAAAGTTATAAATCTTTGCGATTTACACGAGAATATAATGCATGTATACAGTTATAAACTATTTCGGGCTGTTTATTTATTTAATGGTAACGGTCGCCCGCGACTTTGTCCGCGTGTTTTGGGTTTGCTCCTTCTCCTCCCATCGCAGCGTGATATTCTATAGATAAGCTTCCTCGATAGATACGCTATCCAACACAAAAATATTTTTTCAAATCCGTCAAGTAGTTTCTGATATTAGCGCGTTCAAACATACAAGCACTACAGCTTTATAATATTAGTATAGAGTATAGATTCACAAAAAATAGGATGTCTAGGTTTTTGGTCTTTTTAGATAGTTCTGGCCTTCATTTATTTGTTCGAAAAGCAGATTATTATCCAGCTTCTCCCATGTCTTTACAGATAGCGGTATCACAAAATTTGAAACCAAAACACACCTCGCCCAAGCCAAAGCAACTCCCATCTCGACAGAACCGACCCGCCGAAATACTCGACCTCACAAAAAACCGGGATACTTTTAGGAGTGGTAGTGAGACGACCTTGGCGGGTAACTGTAGGCCGCGCCCGGCTGTTGCCCCTGGTATGGGGCCGGTTTGGTTTTTGTATGTTTTGATCGATGGTGGGGCCTTTGATTCGAGTTGAAGTTAAGAACTGGATTTTGGCAATGGAGTATTACGATTGTAGCTTGTACGTAAGTTGAAAGAGCAAGCTTTTTTAACATGAAGAAAATTATTTCGTTTCGAAGTTGACGCGAATACTAATCGTTGAATAAAAATAAACATATTTCAAATGAAGACAATTGATTTAATTTTCCATCTTAAAATTTTCAAACACAAGTTTCGTTTTATCAACTTATAGGATTGTTAACAAAAAGCATGCAAGCTCTGTAGGACTCTATATGTTTGAAAATATTAGTTAACTGTCAAATGACAGTGAATGTCAGAGTTAATAACACACTTAACTCAAATATCACATTTACCGCCCCGTTAAGCAAAATGTTGTTATTAGCACTATAAGCATTTGACTTGCTTGAAAATATTAGTTGGACTGTCAAATGACAGTTAATGACAATGTCATTAATAAAAAAAACATAAGTATTTGCATAGTATAAATACGAGCTACGTATGTATTTTTCAAAAGTTTCATTGCAAATACAATATTTTAATTTAATTTTGATTGCAGTGCAGCCTATTTTTTTACGTAAAACTCGAAGTTTTTGACATAAATCGTTTACATCGCTCAACTCGTTGGCCGTCATCAACTTTCGTCAGCGGCGCCATAATTCATTAGTGACATTTGACACACTTACAAAGGTTCTGATGGTCCGGCGCATCTATGCAATTATTACTTTTACTTTCCACCGCTATGGGGGATTTATTAACATAAACAGAAAGTTTTGGGCGTGCAGTGAAATTTTATTTTTTTACGATAAGTTTTATGGGCATGTCGTGAGTTTGGTCAGGTTTCAAACCTTAAACAATGTAAACATATTTACAAGACAATGTGTATGCAAGTGTAATAAGTATTTATAATAACATTCTCCAAAGGTAAGACTCTACGACTAATAGTTACTAAGAGCATAAATTTAAAATAATGAAATTCATCAGAGTCTTAGACTGTCCACTAAGAATTTCGTAAAATGAAGAATTGGCATTTAAATGTGTTTACAAAAACTAATAATTTTTTGAACAATAAACATCATCTAAAATTCCTTAATATTTGCAAACTTAAAGTCAGTTTTTTTGTTTGTCCAATGTTTAAAATCTTATTAAAACTTTTAAAATAAATAAAAATAAAAATAAAGGTAAAAGTAAAGGTCTCAGTGTTAAACGATGAATTATCCATGTAGTTGGTGAGTTTTGTATTTTTGATTATTTTAAAATGAATTATTTCGTTTAAAAAGGAATGTCAAGATTGTTTACAATTTTCGAAAAGTCAAAAGACTTTAGCTAAAGCACTTCCTTAGTAAAGAAATACTAAATATTAGTTCATTATGTTATATTTTCTTAAGCTACATAACAGCGATCTAAGATTTTAATTCAAGTAACATATTTTGTTGATCTTCAAGTAAATTCTTAGTACAGTTAAATAAGTTTGTAGCGGGTAGACTAAATGTTTTTGTTTGATACAATCGTGAATAATCTAAATGCGTAGTTTGCTTAGCAATTTCAAAGGCATTGAAAATATTTTTATTCATGGTCATATTTACAATAGTTAAAGGTAATTCGATACGCGCCGTTTCTGAACGCGGCGTACGAAAAACAAACTGTATAATTTTCTCAGTTAACAACACTCATATTTGTACAGATATAACAAAAAATATGTACTTTCCAATCCTACATACATATGTGAGAATAGTTAGGTAGGATGAATCAGTTATATATATATTAGTGACCATGAAAGTTTAAAAATAAAATTCACATGTGAACTTATTCCTATGTTTCGTTAAATTGGGGAGTTTTTTTTTAAATCTGGTTAGGCCAGAAAACGGGACTGACAAACCAAGAACAGGGACGCATGGGGTAGACCTTTGCTTAGAAGTGGGACAGCAATTACGGCTAGCAAAATAAAATTTTAATAATCCAGTTTTTATCTTCAAATCAACACACACACACTCGCCTTTCGGCAACAATTTGATAATGATTTATCCACTTACAGATATCCGAAACTAACATCCAAAGCTACCGTTCACTAAATTATAGTACCGAATGATTAATGCAATTAAAACTATTAGGGCATGAATGGATAATTGATACTTGTACGCTCCAGATTTATAATTTTGATCAGAGATAACTTTTGGTGTTGGTTATGTTATGACTTATGTGAATGTTTCAATGGCTGACTCGGTTGAGAAATCTGCGGATACTGACAAATTGAACTGACGGATAAGGCCGTATTTTAATTGAGTCACCGCTAAACCAATACCTAGCATATTAAAATCATCATTATCATATGATCTAACTTTTGCAATCAAACATAAAATCATAACAGAAATAACTACGAAGTTGATTAAAAATCAACACACAAATTAACCACTATTGAGATATTCCATCACACATAGTCACGTATGTAGTGTAGTAGCTTGCTCATATATTCCTGATACAAACATGTCATCCACATAAACGCCCTTTTCATGTACCTATTCACGTAGCCCTTTTAAGATCGAGTTGGTAGATAACTGATATTTGTAGCAATGAGTCTATGTTCTATCGATTTGATCAGACTTTTATCGGTGGAGTGATATTTTGCCGTTCTAACTGGTTGTGAATTGTAACCGGAGCAGAAAAACTTTTATTGCCTCTATAACTTTACTTGCACCGCCTGTATATATATTTTTCTCTGTCCTCACCTATGGTTGACTGGCAGAGAATGCTTTTGGCATTAAGTCCGCCATATTACCTACAATTTTATGTTGTGTGCATGAAGTTTTCAAATAAAATAAAATAAATAAATAAAAACAAAAGGTCACCTCCCTAAAATCTGTATCTTAGCTTTGTTTAGTTAGCACCATATTGTAAAAGCAGATAATTTCGAATTTCAAGCGAATTTGAATAATAATAAACGGAGAACAATTCTCCGTCATCATCTATAAAGAGTTAAATTGGTTAACATGAGAATTACAAACCCATTAGGTACCAGAAAATTACCTAATGGGTATGTTTTTTCTCTCGCTGAAAAGAGGTCGGAAATAGTATCAACACAATATTTTACTTATTCAATCTCATGACAGTTTTAATCCTCACTATGAAAAAATACAAGATTAAGGGGAGGTTTACAATCTTACATTATAAGATAGTTTTGGTTGGAGTTATCTGACGTTCTAAATTTGAATTATTCCTTGGTTAGTGCTTATTTAACGATTAAGAAACTGGTCTTAATAACTGAAACACCGAAACCGTCTATCGAGTAAGTTTAACTAAGCTTTGCGCTAAACCCGGAAATGTCGATATATGTAGTAGTTACAGAACAAGTAGCTAGTTTTAGAAGTGTTAAAAGTTCAGAGTGACTTATAAACGGAATCGAACTGTGGACGTCGGTAACGCAACGCCATTAGCAAACCAACCAAGCCCAGCTTTATAGCGGTGGCGATCCAATAAACAATTTAGACAATACGCTTTAACGAAGCGAACAGTCCAGATAACACAGCCAGGTACTTATAGGCTGTGTTGACCCAGCTACCTGTAACGTCAACTTTAACACTTCAGCTACCTGTCAGTCAAATCCAGCTGCGTTAACAAAATACGTTTTTTTTTTTTGACGTTTGGTTAAAGGTGGTTTGGTATTAAAGTTGAGCGGTATTCTAGAGAACTCATTGTTATTACTAATAACATGAATTTCTCTGTATTTTTTTCTTTTTTCATTGAATCAGTAACGCAATCTTATAACATGTTTTAAGAGTAAGTGATAAAGGTTGATTACTAAGATTACTTTTTGAAATATCAACAATCTAAAGTAGATTGAGTTTAACGGTCTGTTATTTCTGGGCTGTACCAATACAGTGTCCAGATAATGTCTTAAACATGCCACATTAGGCCCTTTACAATTGTGTTGAAACTTCAACAATGCAAGGGAAATTAAAGGATATCAAATATACATAACAATGATTGGCGCAATATATTTGAGTTGGTTAGTTCTGGTTATAAAGACCTGGTGGTATCTGGTGGAATGATATGAAATGTCATCTGGTAGCGTAGTGGTTCTTTAGAATGTTTTTAACACTTACAGTGTCATATTTTATATTCATAAAGATGAAATAAGAAACCAAAAATTAGCGCACCGGCGGAACTTGAAACAGCAACCTTTTGGCTGCTGGTTCAAGGCTTTTTGCTGCTGTTTGCCTTTTGTCCCGGTCAGCCAAAAGGTTGCTGGTTCAAGTCCCGCCCGTGCGCAAATTTTTGGTTTCTTATTTCATCTTTATGCGTAGTGGTTGTTATTTAAGGACGGAAAGATGAAAGAATAGCATTCTTAAAGGTCAGAGATGCTAGAGACAACACAATAAGCTACCCAAATCTATAAGAAATAACATGATATGCTCGTAGAATAACATGCCAGATTGATGTGCTGCTGTCTGTGAATATTTTCGGTGTTTCTCTATGAGATCGAATCAGAAATTAGAAGAAACTTAGAAGAACTAAGGTAACGTACGTAGCCCTGAGAATCAGTTAGCTCAAGTGGTAATGGACAGGAGTCATAGCGCGAAGAATTGAGGACCGTGGGGGCAGAAAAGTGGTAGATTGGAGACACTTAGATTACTGACGATCTTGTGAAGATAACAGGATCAAACTGGATACAGACTGCTAGTAATCGCTCGCTTTGGAAAACCGTGGGGGAGGTCTTTGTTCAGCAGTGGACGTCCTTTGGCTGATAATGATTATGATAATGTCTGTGAATACGATCATTCCGATTGTTAAATACAAAAACAATACGGAAAAGTTGAAACAAACATGCAAAAGGGCATGTAATTTACAAACATTACAGATTACCGTAATAGTATACTTGAAATGTTTAAAACCGATTGTAATGGAGGATACAAAGTAGGCAGGCCCTTTGAAATATGAAGCAATCACAAAACTTTCGCCAGAATTTGTAACATGTTGGCACAAAAGAATCGTCACGACTAAAGTGACATCAGGCCATTTTCTAGTGTTGTAAAAAGTGTATGTACCAGTTCATGACTTAGATATACATCAGTCAGGAAGGGCTACGAAACTTGAGCTTCGGGCATTTTGCCATTTGAGATGGTTGCGTCATTCGGTGTGATACACAAACGTAGCCTGAATACTAATGACCGGTTAAAAATCACAAACTCCTCCTTTGTTGAATATTTCATGGTACATTTCGCAAACTTGACGAATGGGGGAATGTTATGTAAAAGAATTATGGGTTCAGCTGATGGTTAATAATTAATGGTGTAATAAATATTCTGAAGAACTGGGTGAATTTGACAAGGACACGATGTAACGAATATTATGTAGGTAGGATAAAAGATGAAGAGAAGAGGAGATGCCTAAAACAATAAATTAAAAGGACAGTAAAGTTTAAAAGACTTTCTAAGTTAACCTCTTATTTTATAATTGAGTAGGAGGACTATAATACCTTTTAACGGTTTAATGAAAACATGAAATTCGGTTCATAAAACCCCAAATATGGCATTCAAAGATGACCTCATATCGCAAAAGTTGGTCAAGTGTTAAAAACAATAGTGGTATCATTTCGGATCACCGTTCGGATGGCTGGATTTGGTATAATCGATTTTAAGACCCGCTATTTGGAATTGAATACGAAGAACGAAAAGCATGAAGAAACGGAAATCTAAACATGGTTGTGTGATATGAAGGAAATCTTTATTAGTTTTATTACGGCAAATCGGCGTGAGATCTGCGTTGTGGGAAATAGTACGGACAAAAACACCACAAAGTAAACACTGAGGTATCTTATGTAGTTGTAGTAAAGACTAGTTTTATGTAAAAAAATGTATAGCCCGATTTGGTGGCGACTAAATATTGTTCATTTAAGCCCCTCTTAATATGACGTTAGATCACAATAAACTACAAGTTATTTGTATTGCAATGAAATAATACCACATTTGGGCGTCTTCCTTCCGATATGCTTTCAGTGGACTTTCTAAGCTGAATACTTTTCACGAATCATGTTATTGAGCAAGGCTGCCCGGACGAAGTACCATTGCATCATGTTGCTGCAGATTGTGATCCAATTCCACGTTTACTATAAAAAAGAAGAAATACTCCTAATTGCAAATCACATAGGTTAGTTACAAATGTACGGACACCAGCACGTCAAGGTACACACTGCGGTTTCTTATGCAGTTGTAATAAGGGTTAGTTTTAAACAAAAATGTGTAACCTGATGTGCCGGCAACTGTACAGTTCAGGCGGTATTTTACAATTAATGTTGATGAAAAGCGCAAAGTTTGTATCTGTGGACTGTCAGCATTTAGCAAAGGTAGCCTAAGGTAATGATGATATTTCGGAGATCAATGCATGTTCGCAATGTTGGAAAAAGGACAAATTACGAAAGAGAAAGCACAATGTAACATTTGAAGACGCGTAATTATACAGTGTTTCTATGGAATGTTTAACTAGTTAAACGTAATGAGCGCTACGTACGGACTTGTAAATCATAATGCAAGCTCAGAGATCATAGTTTCACCTAATAACTATAGGATTAGAGTAAGTGGCACGTGTTGTGCATTGTATCATGCTTTGTCATTACGGTAACGGTAGTAGTTTTTGTTGGATTCAAATGATTTAGCTTGCATGTACAGTCGAACATAAAATCGTTATTCTTAACCAATAAATTATTCAGACATTGCACTAAAGAACCCTTACACACTGCGACTTTTAGGATCGATGCAGTCGCGCGTTTTAAAAACGCGCTACAGTATCGCAATGAACAAATTAAATTTAGCATCGGTGCAGTCGCTAACGCGTGTTCGTATCGATGCAATAGCCAAAATTCACTACATAATTTGACAATTTCCAGCTTCTGCATCGCGACTGTATCTAACGCACGTTAGCATCGCGACTGTATTGATGCTTAAAGTAGCGCAGTGTAAAAAGGTTGACATTTTGCGACTGCATCGATGCTAACGCGCGTTAGCATCGCGTCTGCATCGCTGCTAAAAGTCGCAGTGTGTAAAAGGGTCAAAGATGCCGCCTGCAATGCTAGAATCCTTCGAGATGAGATGTACCATAACATGAAAGAGTTTGATTTTACATACGCTAAAATATTTGTCCGATTGCTCTTGCCTTGCGTTTTTTAAAACACAGGCACCGATTGCTCGAAATGGGGATTCACATTAAGAAGGAGATAATGTGTAGAAAAATACATATACGTCTATGTCAGTAACTAATTTATCCAAACTATCCTTGATCTAAATTACAATATAAACTTTTCCCTTTTCTCCTTGACTGTATCTTTGACCATTGGCTGTCAGGCGTACCAAATTAGGCCAAATATATATAGCTCTGACCAAATTGTAATTTATTGCATTTACAATCTTATTATATTTGAAATACGGAGTCAGTTAATGATATATCGGCAGCTGTGTCTAACAAAAGGTTAAGAAATATGTTCTTTTAATTCTAATCGATCCTCATGTCAGAACTGACTGGTTTTTGTAATTGGAAATTTGCTACCGTCTCGGTAGCAAATTTCCAATAAGCATTTTAGGTGGCTAATAATAAACAAAAAGGCTTTAGATCAGTGAAACTATCCATCACTAGTCAATTATTGAGCAAGAATCGTAATTTTCATTGGTTTGAGTATTGAATTGAATCCAATTTAGTGAGACCTTTATCTCATGCACAAACTTTTGTCCGATATAATTTGAATGTTACTGGTTATTTGACAAGGCCAAGAATGATATAAGAGTCAATTTACGATTCATTTTGCTTTTAAGTCAAGCGAAATTAGTGAATTAAGTATATTTTTTGTATCGTAACGTGGGAAACCGTACTGTAAAAATGGAATTTGGTTAAGAAATTTAAGGTCAGGTTTTACTGGATTAAGATTCTATAAGGACAAATTCCACTGCATCACTGGGATCTTATTGTGTATTAAAGTTTTAAAATATATGCAATTAAGAGACTCGATCTCATTGAAATTTTTCATTTTGATTCGTGCTTTAGATTCAAGAATAATCATTACAAATCCGAATCAAGCTTTGAAAGACGCCAAAGGTTGTGTGTTAAATACTGTTAGAAGTAGTTAATGCACATGTTATTTTGAAACACCATCAAAATTTATCAATGGATAGGAACTCCTTCTTCATTAACAGTAATAATAATTAATAATGTCATCAGCATAAATTTACGATTGTTTATTAGCAATTTTTCCATGTCATTTCCATTATTGAAACAAAATGTTATTTCTTTATGACTGGTAACTGGAATCAGACCTTTCCGTTAGCATTGGTTTCTTGGCGTTAATTACGCTAGATTGGCCATAGTGAATGTTAATTTTCGTTGCGAACGGCCAGAGGTCGTTGCCCGACCGCCATAGCAACCATAGACTATGCCATAGAGTGGCCAGTTAACAGAGCGTGTCCATAAAGTAACAAAAGCCTTGTGTTTGATGGCTGTGCTGTGTGACGCATCAGTTGTTTCAGTACTTTATGATATGATGATTTCACACGCTAGCTGTAACATACAGAGTTTCAAGCTATAAGTATTGTAATTTTAGTTCAGCATTAACCCTTGATGAGAGAGATCAGGCTGTAATTAGCTAGGCAGATGTGGTCCATCTTAGGCCGCATTGTTTTTCACTTATTAAAAGGTCCAATCGTGGCCAAATGTCTGAATATCAAAATCAAAGTGGATACCGACCGGTTGTGATCGATCGCTGTGGAAAACCGTGGTGGAGGCCTATGTTCAGCAGTGGACGTCTTTGGGCTAATACTGATGATGGTGATGATAATTAACTGCTTTAAAAACTATTTAAAAACAGATGCTGAGCTTTTTGGATACGAACTAGATTACAGACTATTATCAACTGGTATGTGTCGCCTTAAAACACACACATGTTTCTTGCTGAGAAACTTGGAATTCTTTATAAACATTATAATAATATTATGCAAAACATGCATTTTGTAGCATTCCACACCTTGACACAAACACTGAAACATGCAACCATGTCGCAATTTCTCCGATAACATGTCACATAAACAGATGGATTAACTATCGTTAATATGTTCTTGATAGCGATTGCGTCCATAAGTGCATAGGCCAAGGAAACTCTTAATGCTTCATTAAAATGGTGGATTGCTTTTGTGCAATAATTGTTTTATGAGAGAGATTGACGAAGTTTTCAGAGTTCCGTGGTAAAAACGTAACCCTTATAGTTTCGTCAACTCTGTCTGTATGATCATCCGTATATCACATCCGGTAGGTAGATGTATTCCGTTAACCGCTTTACGATTCCTATACAAAAAAATTTAAAAAAAAAAGGCATTTGAGGGGGCTCCCATATTTGGACTTAATTTTTTTTGTCAAACCTATGCATGTGTGTATAGGTCTCTTCAAATGACATCGAGATTTCAAAAATATAATAATCTAAAAGTCTAAAATTTGGGAGATAGTAAGCGCATACTAAGCGAAACGTCACCCCATCTCGGGCCTGCCTGCGGCGTTTCTCTGATGGTTGGTATCCATGCAATGGTATTTTAATGTACAATAATTGAATAAAAACACCTTTTTTGTCAGTTTATTGAAGGCGTTTTTTTTAAATAAAACAATCGTTTATCTCTTGGTTTTTAGTTATTACCCATATCTAAAAAGTACTGGACCGATTTTGATGAAACTTACTCTATACCATAAGTTGAAACATACAATAGCTATGCTATATAGGTGTCTCGGTTTAAAAAAATTCGTGCACAAACATAAATGCCTTAGTAAATTTAGTACACGGGTTTGGAAGCCTTACTAAATTAACATTCCTAATCAAATATTATCAAATTCTAACGATATCACATACATTGAATTGATTACCTCCTTTGTTTTGAAGTCAGTAGTAAAAATATCAGAAAGTTGTAATGTAGTCATTTGTGTGACTTGTGTTCATCATTTACTTTTAGCAATTGCTTATTGAATACTGTCTGTCGTTAATAACGATCAATAAAAAGACGATAAGTTCGGTAATACGCCTTCTAAGCTGCGTCGCTTTTATTGATTCGCTATCGATTGACAAGGTTGGATCTTGACATTTCACCTTAGATAACTGATAATGTCAAAGCCATTTCTCGTAAACCAATGCTCTGATAAGGACAAACAGTTAACCTTGTTAGATGTCGGAATTTGTTGGGGAAAGCTATTTAGGGTTTAGATTATTTTCTATGCACATATACATATTTGATAATAATAAGCCTATTAATTCTCCGGTCAATAAGGTCTTTGACTAATTTTATCGGTCAATAAGGTATTTGACTGGTTGAGGGTTTTGACTGTCACATACTTGTATACTTATTTCATTGGTAAACTTGTTTATGAGTATACAATAGATTTTCTTGTGTTAGTTGCTTTAATCATGAAATGAATAGTTGGTGTCAACAAAACATCAATTTTGTTCCATCCGTTAAGAGCTACAGAGTCACACACAACCATACAAAAACTTATTATATGCCTTGTTTTGGGGTTCGGGTTCAATAAAATAAGGGCCGGATATATCCATCAAAATATTTCATACATAAAATAGCTACTGACTTTGGGATCAAAACAGTATATGTTTTTGGTGTCCAATACAATAACAACGCTTACAATATAATGTATATTAAGGTCTTTTAATCGTCTGCGACTCTGTCAAAAACTGGCCAAGTGTGAGTCGGACTCGCGCATAGAGGGTTCCGTACCAACTTTAACTGAATTAGGTAATCGACTAACTTCCACTTAGCTAAAATACCACAACATTTTTGTCGGCAAATATAACTTTGTTTTCCATAGTGTTTCTATGAAGAACAAAGTTATGTTTAAGGTTGTTGAAAGTATGCTATACCTCAAAAACTACTAGTTCGATCCCGTCCAAACCAATATGACAATATTCGCTGAATGTTTTTGATAGGATCTACTTTTTTTTGCACAATTTACGTAGGGGAGGGGTACGTCCATTTTACCACATTGGAAGCGTCTATCTATCAAACGTTATAAAATAAAATGGTTCAAGGAACCCCACACGCATAAGTTTGTCTAAAAAAGCCCCTCTTAAATATATTTATATTTATTTTTTTGTATAAGAAATGTAAGTCGGTTAGCAGAATAAATCTTCCAACTAAATTTCAACAGTGTGATGCTTATATTTACAGATGACATACGGACGGACGTACAGACAGACAGACTTAACGAAACTCGTATATGGGTTCCGTTTTTTGCCTTTCGGCTACGGAACCCTAAAAAGGAGGATCATGTTCAGCTAAATTCGACAGTAAAATCACAAATGTAACAATATCGGTGTAACAGACTGTAAACGCACACCAACTGACATTCACGATAAACCAAATTAGCATATCCCATTAACCAAATGTCATTTCTTACTACAAATATGTGAAAACTATTAACTAAATACGTGGGCAGCCTGTCAGTTTCCGCACTAAAGATGATATACCTGCTTCTCGGTCTAAAATATGCTAATGTGACTAAATAATTAAGTGGCATACTCATAACTGCCAAGCCACAATCGAAGGCACTGTTTCTTCCTTATAACTTGGGGTAAGGGCGCCTTTACACAAGTATAACAGAACTTTATTTGTAAGACATTTCTGACGTGCATTTTGAACTGTTATTTACCCAAAAAGCAAGGACAATCGCAACTATAATACGAGTATAGTGCCACCAGCTTCTCTTTCTCTTTTCAATCGTTTCGCCAATCTGTCATTCTTCAGATGAGTTGGTGGCACTATAAAATCTTCTCTTTAGACAGTTTACATGCCAATTACAAAACTCTTTCAAAAAAATAAACAGTTTTCGCGGGAGGTTTATCGTTAAGAAATCAATGTGAAACTATATCGTGTCAGATTCGTCAAGATGTAATAATAAAAAGATATAAAACGAGGCTGAAATGTCAGGAATCACTTGTTAGGAAACTCTAAACGCCTAAAGTTTTGCGATCTTCCTAAAGTTTTTAAATACTCCTTCAATCAAGATTTGAGCAAAGTAACTCTTTACTTTTTTTAAGTATTCAGATTTTTACCATGTACTTGGTATGATACCTTATTAACTCAGTCACTGACGTGGTATCTGTGTGAGTACACCCTGACCCATGTGTGGGTGCAATTTATTTGCTTATCGCAGTTAATTTGTGGCATAAAGATGAACACCCACTATATGGTTTGTGATGAAATATCGGCGTCGGCTCGTCGATTAGATATTGCATTGATTGGCTAGAGGAATACTTTGCTATATGCTATGTATTACATTGACTATGAAATGTTATTCTGTCTTGAAAATTCTCGGAAACAGCTCGGGAAGTTAGTGCTGGTGACACCCCTGTGCCTCGGAAAGCACGTTAAGCCGTTCGTCCGGCTCCTGGGCCCTTATTTTTGAATTACTCACGTCAAGATTGCGTGTGATATTCATTGCTTACAGACCGTTTTTCGATGAAAAATAGTATAATCCCACGCGGATTTGATTTGAAAAAAGATGACTGAATTATGTGAGTGCCAACGTCTATATTTGCTTGATTTTCATTGATGCTTAACTAGTTTTCGAACGAAATTCACACGCCTCATTCAAGCGAGTGATTCAAAAATAGAGCTCCATCTCTTACCGGCCATGTCGGATCTGCCGTCCCATCGAATCATTGAAAGTGAAAAGTTAGAGATAGCACCTGTATTTTGCGCACACATCTTGGCACTTTATGTTTGTTATCTTCCGCGTAACTAACTTTATCTGCTGAGAGGCCGCCATTGCCGAAAATCGGTAGTAGAATATTATTACTTTGCTATAGTTATTATAGGACATGAAGACAATGTCTTTCAAAGGCAGAAAATTGTCTGATGTAATTATCTGATAATTTATTTAAATATCATTGGTTCTACTAATGTAAAAAAAAATATATAACAGTTAAGACGTACAGAAAGAAACGTCACAGGGTATCTACGAGTATTACTACCATTCGGTATATCGATCTAGATCTACGAGTAATCTTTACTAATATTATAAATCTAAAGAATTCGTTTGTTTGTTTGATCGCGCTGATCTCAGGAACTACTGGACCGAATTAACAAAATCTTTTTGTATTGGATAGCTTATTTATCGAGGAAGGTTATATTAAGGTTAGGCTATAAATCATCACGATACAACTTATAGTAGCAGAGCAACAATGAAAAATGTGGCAAAATCGGGGAACAAATATTACTTTCGAGAGCTTCCGTTACGTACGCAGCGTAAACCGTAATACATAAAAACCATGTTTGACGGGATTTTTCGACTTTAAAAGTTCTACAATAAAGTTCCTAGTAGCACATGTCTATCTGATATGGTTTACTCTTTACAAACATTTTTATGTTCTAAAATTTGATATAAAATATTTTCCTATTTTCAAAGGTGTTTTGATGCACACGGGTATTAAATAAACTATAAAATACTCATCTAAAATATTACTTAAATATTCATCATCACGAGCATTTCTTTTTGAAGAAAACTGCCTTTTACATCAATTAATTTCAATGAATATCTTGGAAGCTATTTCAGTTTGGAAATAACTCCGCGCCAAAATAATGCTCGCAGCTTAAAAGTACAACACGCGCTTGCGCTAACCGCTTTAAAATAAGAAAAATAATTTAATATTAATAGAATAATAATAAATAATACTAATTTAATAATTTAATATGTCTTCTGTGTTGAAATATTTTACGATAAATTTACACGGGCGACGCCGTGGGGGACCGCTTGTATAAAACAAAGATTTTCTAGGTTAATGTAAAAGGGTCATACGAGATCTTTCCAAATCACTTTCTGGTACTTTTTTCAATGTAATCAATACTCAAAATGTTTTATCTGGAATCCAATATTGCTGCCGTCCCTTTGTCTAGTCTTTTCATGTTTATTTTATTATTTAAAATAACATGTAAATGTAGTCCCGCATACAAGCACTAGTCAACATTAGCTCAATAAATTAATGTTAAGTGCTGTTGTTGCATCTGATTTCATTGCATTAATTACTTCCTTGATTTGTGAATAAGATAGGCAACTCTATTTACATTATTACTTGTTACTAGTAAGTACTTAGTATTAATAAAAATCAACACTTTTAAGTTACAAATAAATGCCGACTCAGACAACCGAAGGAAACTTACACTCAAGTATCCATCTCACAGAGTACGATAATATTTTGTTTGTTTATGGTAAAAGTATACAATTTGAAGGGACGCAGCATTAAAAAAAAACCTAAGGAGCACACGTTGTTGTAAATTTTAAAATAATAAATGAAAAAGAGCCTTTCTAGCCGGCGTAACTAGATAAGCTTCAGTATAAACAGATACCGCTCAAAAATCTCACATCTACTTGTTTTAATTACTACCACGTTACCTGTGCCGAGGTGCTAACACGTGTTTAATGGTTTCATTAATTGTCATTAATGAGACAGTTCGTAAGGGCTTTAAGTAAGCTAACTGTTGTACCATGTTTATTTAATTACTATACTTACAACGGTTCATTAAGTTTATGTTGGGGTATTACATGGAATAATGTTCCAGGTTTCAAACCTGTTAAGAAAATTGTGATTAGAATATAGGCACAATAATTTATATGTACCACGTACTCGAAATATGCATCGAAAATAACTATTCAGTACGTAGTAAATTGTATTTGTTTATGCGTTAAAGGTCATTTACCAAATATTTTGATTTAAAAGCATAAATAAATGAATAAAACACAGAATTTACGGCTCGTTTTTGATACTCATAATAGGAGGTCCTAATAATACCTATTATTTAGGTGACGGGGACCCTAGCCGATTTCTAGTGCACAAGTGTGCGCGCTAATTCAGGTGCACTCTCTATTCCTTTTAGGGCTGATTTTTCAATAGTCAGATAATAAATATTCGTCGAACAAAATACAATATGGCTAATTTGAAAACGTCACCAAGTTGTCAGCAATAATACGTAACTGTATTTTGTTTAAATCTGTCGCTTAATAATTTATCAGTCTGATATGTTTTATCTGGCCATTCAAAAATCGGCCCTTACTCTCATCGCCCGATGGGACCGCAATCCAAGAGGACCGGAGAGAGATCAGGCGCAGGACCAACGACTTTACGTGCTTTCCGAGGCACGGGGGTGAAACACCACCAACTTCCAATCTCCGGGCTACATATTGCCTGACTTGGGGATCAAACCCGAGACCTCGGGCGCAGCCGTCGCTTTAAAGATTCTTATACTATCTACAAAATCATGTGTTATTTTGAGAGTTCGACGCAGAGTGATGTTGAGTAATTAATTATTATACCACGAGATAAGTGATAAATATATCGGAACAGTCATTTTTTTTTAATAAGATAGCCAGATATTTGTTCACGATTATTATTATAACCAATTTTTCTCAATATTTTCCATGTTCTTCTTTAGAAGTACGCGTGAAGACGGCAATGAAATGATGTCAATGTTTCCGGATAGCATTTAAATAGCAATTTGCTACATTATTGCATTAAAGGTTTGCACACATTACGATGTATCGTACTATGTTTATTGCAGATGTTAGTAATAATGACCTACACAAATCGAAGTTTCCTTTTAACTAAAGACTTGCCAGGTAAGACTTAGACTCGCGCATCAAAGGTTCCGTAAATATACGGTTTTTAAATTCATACCCTTATTGTGCTGAATGATACTGATTCTAGCTTTTGGTGATTATAATTACGAACAGTACCAAAAAGCGTATGTAAAAACCTAATCTAAGGTTTTGATATCTCTACACGTTCTTAGACTCTACTTCTAGAAAACGATGGACGCAAGCTTACCTACTCAAAAGAAGCCTGTTCACTCTAGAAGTCTAAAATAGTTTAAAAACTGTAATCCGACTACAATTTAACATTTTTGTACTCAGAATTTAGTCTGCTTTTTGACACTCGTTATGGCTAGACCCCTTATTTTTAAAAGTACACCAAAATGTAAAGGTGTTATTTTAACAAAAGGTATCTAGATACCTCGTTCATCATAATCAGCTTAGCAGGATAAACTGCAAAACATACATAGACTGATAAATTTATAACCATTCTGTAGTCGGGTAATGAAAAGGAGGTTGACACACAAAAGCACAGACAGAGAAAATCATCAAAACAGTCTTACAAGGGATTCGTTATTTGATGTCAAAGAACCCTAATAACTATTACGCTGATAGCGATTCAGTGCTAACATTATTCCGTCGCGTTGACGTAACAATCGTGTCTTTATTCGGACACCCTCATTACTGCATGTGACATAATATGTGATTGGGTATGGTACAAGTAATAGGTGGTTTTCGGCGTTAGTTCACTACCGCATTTGCAATGTGACATTTGAATGCGGCATGTGACATTGGTATATGCTATGTCTCGCTCTAACATCCAGATACGATGGTTGCATCCTTGTCGGTATCGTTCGATCGCATCTCAGTCGCATGCAAATGCGTTGGTGTACTGAGGGCGTTAATAAAAATAGAAAAGATACGGTTCCTTTTTTTCATATCTAAACATTGTATAAACAGTCTAGTAAAAAAAACACTATGCATTGATAGTTTCAAGCACCCTGGTCAAACTTCAAACCGGTTAGCGAGTAGTGCGAAATAGCTTTTGCGCGAAGAAAGAAAACTACAAATAAGATGTATTTTGTTTAGAAAGTAATAATTTTAAATCTTGGTTACACTCAGCAATAGTATAGAATACAAAGCGTTATTTAGTGTCTTGGGGTTTTATTTAGCTTATTAATTTTGTGCAGCAGAGTTAAACTGTACTACAATAATCCAACTCTCATGACCTGTACCACACACCATTGCATCGGCAGTGCGCAAATCGTGTTACCAGTCTTTTGTATAACCCATGTTTGGTGCACTGAATAGAACGTTGAGTACGGTGAAAAATTGCAACTATACAAAACTGGATTAGCGGTGTTGACTAACCTTTGTTGTCGTAATCTATACGTTTGTCATCAATGGGTAATCGGATAGTTAATTTGTGTGATGCTGTGAATATTTTGTTTCGATTGCATTAGACTACCGAGTTATGATAGTACCTTGAACTTATAAGCGTCTTTCTATTTGTATGATTGTGCCTGATACATTTCGGTCACTTACCATAATAGGTAAGATTATAAAAAAATAGGGTTGGCTATATATTTCCCGGAAAGCAACAAACAATAACTTTTCTAATCGAAATTAAGTTTTCTTCCTGTCTCTTTGTCTGTGGTCATCTGAAACATTTAGTTTGAATTAAACTTCAGCTAATCGAAGAATCATTGAAATCTCTTAAAAAATCGGCTTATGAAACTTCAATATAACAATTACTATATGACGCATATTTTTACTTTAATCTCATGTATTAATTTAAGTCTTCAACCAGTGTGTGTTACCAGTGATGATGACATATGGATCCGAAACATGGTCTCTAACTATGGGCCTTATAAAGAAGCTCAAAGTCACACAACGAGCGATGGAGAGGGCTATGCTAGGTGTTTCTCTACGGGATCGAATCAGAAATGAGGAGATACGTAGAAGAACTAAGGTAACGGACATAGCCTTGAGAATCAGTAAGCTTAAGTGGCAATGGGCAGGGCACATAGCGCGAAGAACTGATGGCCGTTGGGGCAGGAAAGTTCTAGATTGGAGACCCTTCGACCAAAAACGCAGCGTGGGACGTCCACCAACAAGATGGACAGACGACCTTATAAAGATTGCAGGATCAAACTGGATGCACACCGCTAGTAATCGGTCGCTGTGGAAAGCCGTGGGGGAGGCCTATGTTCAGCAGTGGACGTCCTTTGACTTTGGATGATGATGATGATAAATTTAAGTGAGCTTTACGTTCCGTATTTTCATTAAATGGTCATATAGATAACGCTTTGTAGCTTTAAGTCCGTAGACGCTATTGCAATATTTCGTGTGGGAGTTCCAAGCAGACGGTGCCGACACTTTTATGCTCTCTATATTATTTACTAAAGAAATTTGTATAAATGCATTCTTTGATATTTCAATTGAGGAATTTAATAATATTGTTACTTATAACTCACATCATAATCTTTTCTCCGCGTTGGGAAAGATAAACTTCCCGTAATAGTTGATAATAATCTATTAAAAACATAAAAGGCAGTCATGTTAGTCACACCACTTATAACTGGAGAACGGATAGATCGATTTTCATGATTTTTCTTATTTGTGTTTATCTTGTTCCCAAAAAATGATAGTATCCAATATCCATAAAACGGGGTGAGGTCGGACGGGGCTGGGGCGAAACTAAGTCCGCTGTGACCGCTGGTAGTAAGATAATCCACGCAATCCTAAATCATTTACCAATCCAACACAAAAACAATTGCCAAATACGCTGCTATCAGGCAAGGTGACGCCTTTATTAAATTAAAGCCCACCATTTCACAAGTACCCACAATTAAGCACGCGAACTTATGCTATAACATGTAATAGGGCAATTGTCTTCAATTCACTAGACTATACGATTCGTCCATTGTCTGTCTGTTGCAACCGCGTCTAATAACTGACCCAGATCGGGAATGGTACCGGTGGAATTTGAGTGGTAAAATTTTAATACTAAAAACGTGTGCCGAAATCATGGCCGTAGATTTCCGATATTGTTATTGTCTTTCTATAAGTAACACTATTGCATACCGATTTAACTGTTTTTTTTTTTACTTGTGGTGGTGGAAGTTCGTACCTTCGACCGAGGATGTCCACCGATGAAATGGTCAGACTTCCTTGTTTAGATCATTGGATGACACTGGATTAGTGTTGTAAAATTACTATAAATGACAAGTCAAATTTTCATAATATATCATATTTGACCGGTCGAATACAGTCAAATACTGTCAAATTCAGACAATTTGACTGTATGTGATGAACCGCAAATCAAAGTTCCTGGCTCAGTATTCGCAAATAAAAACTAAATTTGAGGCGTTGTGTGAATGAATTGTGATTACTCATTATCAGAGGTCGGAATTAGGTAGAGTTACAGAGAATAAATCACTCAAATAGCACGGATTTTAGTATGTTTCTTATTTTCGACATTACAAGTTTTCATGATAAAACATGAAGACGATTTGAATTTAATCTTACGTCTCTTCAAAAACTTTTCAGGTATCCTGTAACCACTTATAACTTTTTATCAAGGCGCAATTAGATATCATCGTCAAATTAATGTCTAGTTAAAATCTAATGAAGGAAACTTCAATTAACCTGCTTTATGTTGCATGAAGGATACTAAGTGTATATTGAAAAGTATGAATATACAAAAAGTGTACAGAAACAGTTTTACAGGTAGTAGGTTTATTTGTATATCCATTTGTTTTAGTAGACCAAGGCATGACCATATTGAGACTAAAAGAGTTTTAGACAAATTAATGATCAAATTGAAGCTATCACGAGTAACTTTGATTTTACACCTCAATTTCACGAATTTACTGCTAACGAAATTTTTTTTTTAAATTTATCAATAATGATTTTGTAAAGTCCGTTTTACTTTGCTAGTTCAATATTGTCAAAAATCTTTCCATAACTTTCAAAATAATATATGTAAATAGAATTATGTAACTATTTGATTAAAAAATATATCGGCATTCAACGATGAGTTACCAGTGTACTTGTATGTTGTGGGTATTGTATTTTTCCTATTTTAAAATTAATAATTTCGTTAAATGAAATATAAAGATTGTTTACAATATTGGACTACAAACGATTTTATGATGTACTTTTAAAGTATGAAACACCGTAGATAAGCATTGGTTATTGGAATTAATCTATGTTCGAGTATGTCCGGACTAAGTTAGCTAGTAGATACCAAAATTGTGCAAGTGCACTGGTATTTCCTTTCCTACCACCTGACCTGTGACATTTAAAACAATAATGAAACCAGGTTTTGTCGTTATAATCTTAGGCTACCGTTTTTGCGCCTATATACTTGATATTTGAGTATGATTAGCAGAAAAAGTGGCAATTAGTAGCACACGTCTTCACATATGTGTAATTAAATTAGTAGTTTCCTGTACTACCTACTAATATACGGACAACAGCACGTCAAGGTAAACACTGCGGTATCTTATACAGTTGTAATAAGGGCTAGTTTGCAACAAAAGTGGGTAACCTAATGTGCGACAGCACATACTGTACTGTACAACAACAAAACTCATAATTTCTTTACCCAAAGGTTGTCTGGAAGAGATCGCTTATAGCGATAGGACCGCCTAAATTGTACATTTCCCTAAAACGAATTTGTAAATCAATTTATGTAACGTGCAATAAAGAGTTATCTATCTACAAAAAAAAAACTGCGATTTACTGCGTTCAGACTTGTCATTATTGTTCTATGGTCGTAAAGGTAGATGCGTACAAGTAAAAACTTAGTTCAGATCTTTGCGTTTGGAATTCTGGTTTCCTATACTATATTCAAAAACTCGCGGCAGTACGCTTTATGAATCACTTTTGAAACAAGGATGCGCACCCGTAATATTCTGCACTATCGATAATAATAATAAAACATTTTCAATTGTTATCGATAAACGCACGTAAAAAACCACACGTATCTCTTTGTCTGTATGACGTTACCGATAAGCAGTTCAAGTGCAAAAGAGAAAATGATGTGCGCTGTCTCTTTTGCACATTTTTTTGGTCTCCCTGCCGCGAATCCTTGCTTTTACTTACTAAAGTGCTGGTAATCGCATTGATTTCAACACCTACCCAGGGGCGTATGTACTGCCTGCTTATATAAACAAACTTTTTGTTTTGCCACAAACCGGTACCTATTTGTGTTTACGAAAAACTGTCAAAGCAAACATGCACTTGCAACCAATGATTGAAATCCTTAATAGTGTTGACTTGTACATAATAAATAACGCGTTGCAAAACGGTGGACATTTCTAATTTATTAGCCATAATATAATCATGTTTGATTAGAGACAGACAAAGTTATTCGCAACACATAATGAAGTGAGGAATTATGCAAGGCGCGTTCCGTAGTGACGCAAAACTACGAATCTGCAACTCAAACTACGACGCAGGGCAGAGGTTATCATCAAAGTAATTTAAAGCCGCCACCGGCATTAGTGACGGGAAAAACCAACGATGTCGGTTTTTGAAAGAAGTTCCGTAAAATGAAAAAAATTACCCTTAATTTGTTAAGAGAAAAATAAGACTATGAATAAGTATTAAAAAACCAATTTTTGTAGAGGATCAGGAATAGAAGACACATACGAGTAAAAAACAACACAATTAACAACTTAATAACCTTCAAGTCTACCTTGTTAGTTAATAACAGACATCTGTCTTAGTAAGATCCAATTAAGCAGAGCATAGTTGCTCTTATCAGAGATATTCAGTAGAGCTGAAAACAATTATGACCAAATCTAAAGTTTAATTAATACGAATAATCAGTATATTATTTTGCTTTTTATAATCTTTCATAATTAAATATAACGATAAGAGAATACGAAGCAGTCGCGTCTAACATAAATTAAAATATCAGGTCATAGGTTATCTTCAAAGCAATTTAAATTGAAACCGCCACTGGCAATATAGTGACGTCACCTATCGATAATAGTCTGAGCAGTCGATATTTTGGTCAGAATTGTGGTTTAAAATGGCGCAAGTTGACGAATGGACTGCTCAAAAGGCAGGGCACAGTTAATCGATAAAATAATTTAGTGTCGCCACCGGCTAATGTGCAAGGAATTAGATGTTATCGATCATACCAATTTGGATGAAATCAAAAGCTCTAGTTTACCTAAATTACATTCTTGTTTTTCACCGACTTCAAAAAAGGAGGAGGTTATCAATTCGACTATGTTTTTTTTTGTATGTTTGTTACCTCATATCTCAGTCGTTAGTCGACCAATTCGAAATTTTTTTTCGCCTACTTAGAGGGTGTACCTTCTAGTTGGTCCCATTGTTGCCGATTTGGGATCTGAAGATGGGATCTTGGTGTAATCGACGGAAACCCTCAAATTTTAAAGGCACGCATAGTGTTGTTTTACTTAAATCTTAATGTTGACGTATTGTTACGTCTGATAGTCCACATCTTGTGGGGCTGAGCTGATGGTGGAACTCCTTAACGCTTAGGAGTTCAGTAATTATAATGACAGAACATATGATAGGTAGTTTGTAGCTTCTTAAAGAACAGAGTCATAAGGTGCAACTTCCTCCCCCCCCCCTCTCTCTCTCTTGTAAACTCTAAAAATGGAGAAATAAAATTAACTTTAAAACAGTTAAAACCGACTTCAAAACCAAAATGCACTAAAAAGTCTTAAATAAACTCTTGAACATTGAAAGGGAAAGAATCCATTTTAGGGAAACAATTTATTTTTGGAGTCTGTGCCAGCACTTTGAAAATTCAGCCTCACCTGTCGCAGAACCGACTCCAAAAAGAAATTGTTTCCCTAAAATGGATTCCTTTCCTTTGTTTGATTCTCCAATGTTCAAGAGTTTATTTAAGACTTTTTAGTGTATTTTGGTTTTGAAGTCGGTTTTTACTTTTTTAAAGTTAATTTTATTAATTTATTAAAAATATAGAGTCCGTATTGTAACTCGTAGTTACACTCGTACTGTCGTAAAAAAAACCGGCCAAGTGCGAGTCGGACTCGCGCACTGAGGGTTCCGTGCCAACTTTAACTGAATTAGGGAATCCACTTACTTCCACTTAACTAAAATACCACAATATTTTGTTGACAACAAATATAGAGCGTTCGTATGAAGAACAAAGTTGTTTGCGCTTGTTAAAAATGTGCTACATCTCAAAAACTACTAGTTCGATCCCGTCCAAACTAATTTTCGTTTTTTTTTCAAAATTAACACTCGTTTAGTTTAGAAGTTACAGGGGGACGCCCATTTTACCACTTTGGAAGCGTCTATCGAAAGTTAGACTTTAATAGAAAGTGGTTTTAGGAACCTAAATGTAATTTTAAAAGATCTATCTATCGATATCGATCCAAAAAAAAACGGTTTTAGTTTCATGCATGGGAGCCCCCCTTAAATATCTTTATTTTTATTTTTTGTAGAAGAACCGTAAAGGGGTTAACAGGATACATCTTCCTACCAAATTTCAACAATGTAATGCTTATAGTTACAGAATAAAGTGGCTGTGACATGCGGACGAACTGACAGACAGACTTGACGAAACTATAAGGGTTCCAATTTTTGCCATTCGGCTACGGAACCCTAAAAAGGATGCTTATCCTTGGGAAGTACGCCTAAAGATAAACTCGTGTTTTTTTTGTGTAGTAAGTTGTTATGACTACGCAGCTACTCGTACGTTTAGCAAAGTTATGTCCAGCGACAAATGTGTAAAAACTTTATAAGAAGATAATGACCTATTTCTTGAAATTTGAATGTCGAACATGATATCGTTTGTATGAGTTGATGACAAGTCGCGTCAATTTATAGAGCAAGAAATTTGATCGCGATGTCAGTTCCATACGTAAGTTCCATGATTTTATGTAGAACTTAATTTTAACAAGAAAATATTTGAATCTCGGGATTTGAATACTTGTGGTATTCACATATGAACGTGCATCAGAATAAATTAAACTTAATACTTGTTCCTATTATTTAACTTATTTAACCACTAACAATTTCACTAAAGATAATCTATGTTCGATTGCAACTTCAATCGATGGTTTGAATCAAGTGCGCACATCACTAGCAATCCTTTTACGTAATATTGATTCTGTTAACATATTGGCAACCGACTGACAAAGGGACCTTTCGAACTGTTTGTATATTTATGCCATAATTATAATAAAGTTGTCATCGTGCTTGAAAATGTCCAAATCATGCTGTTTATGCCGATCGAAATACTAGTATTAGCTTATTGAATTATTATTTATGGGTATTGATGAAATAAGCAGGCGGTTGGAAGCGTTCTTGGGTCATACCGAGTTGAGATATGCTAAAATAGCATCAGTTTCCAAATTTTGTGTAAAAACTCCACTGAAGAATATGAGTATGGGAGCAATAGAGAATCGAGAAAAAAAAAGAGTAATATAAATTGCAAATTGCTCTTGTAAAAAACAACATTGGCTGTGTGACAGACGATAGGCATACGCCCGGATTTCGTAAGACATGGGGTTCGATTCCTCGTCTGTCACACAGCCAAAGTTGCTTTTTTACAAGTGCAATTTGCAATTTATATTATTAAGTTTGTATAGTGACAAAACACTATAAAAACAAAAATTTAACTATAAAAAAAAACAGCTGCTCCATTCAAAAATTCAATTAGCGCGCGGCCAAAATGCATGGAACTAAATTTCGCAACAGTTAATTTTGGAACCATTAAAATGTCACTTGTATTTAAGATTCTTTACTCAACTACTCTTACACTCTGGTAGCTCGGTAAACGGTAGCTGAAGTTCGTGGTATGTAGATTCTCAAGTAGGTATGTAGAGCTAAGATTATACATTTGCTTCTAGCTTAACTAATACTTGGTTTCCTAATTTCCTGCTTTTAATTCTGCATTCTAAAATAGCCCTTATGTATTTCAATTTTGCCTGAATATTGGTATTTAAACACATGTCTTGCGATAGAAAGCACTCGATAGTTTCTGATAAATCTTGACACAATCGTTATCGTTCATCAAATGCATTGCGCAATGCAAAAATCCACTGACGCGACGGTTACGGTACAGAGGGCTAAATAAAGATAAATCCGTCAATACGAACATATTAATAGAATAGATAAGACTAGAATTATTATTAATTTGACACACACACATAGTAGTGAGTTACATTACCATAAAAAAAACAACAAATAGCAAATTTATATAAAACAAAGCGCCCAAGTGCGCCAAAGGGGTCCCTCAGTATAATATGAGTATTAACGATGGATGGATTAACGGTGGACGGAAAGTATAAAAGGCCTGTTCGCCAGCCGACACAGTTCAGTCGTCCGTGCTCCGCCGAGGCGACAACATCTCCTGAGGATGCCACGTGTAGTGGCGAAACGCGTCGAGGTTTTTTGCACGTTGGTGTTGGGTACTAATAATTGCATCAGCTGTGCCGCATGCGTATTGAGGGAGGGCGGGTGGTGCATCCTGCATTTGCCTGAACTAATACTAAACGCGGTGACGGTTCGTGTTGTTAGTTGCCTGCGCCGGCGTCGCTTCGCGGAAATTTAAAGCAAAATAATTTTATAAATTTCAACTTAATAGTGAATAGTGTTGACGGATTTCGTTTTTTCGTGGTAGGCCTCCTGGGGCAGATTAGACCAGCGAATTTGTGTAGCATACAAGCTAGAACACATAGAAACAAACCGCAACTTGCATATATTTGTATTGTTACGTTAACTTATTTGAACTCATCTGAATCCGACTTGTGAATTCATATTTTAATAAATAGTCTTAATTCTAGGAAACTTGGGGCAATTATGTCATTATTTTTGACTGTGACTCTAAAATGTTATTTGGCACCGTCAAGGTTCCAAAGTTTAAAGATTTTTTTTAAGCTTTCTTTGTTACTAACACTTATATGGACCGTAGTCCGAAATAAACATATTTTTTTTAAAGAACAAAAATTTACCATAATAACCGAAAAATTGTTACAGTTTGACCAAATTTCTAGGTTATTCTTAAATGCCCATAATTTTCAAATTGCAATAGTTTATTGTTTCTGTTTTTTCTGATCATTCCTGTCAAGCCGTTTCTTCTTGACGTTGAGTTCTGCGAAACCATGTATTGTATTCGAATCCGCATGCATATAGCATTCGCCCATTCGAATTAAATTGATTAGTTGGTAGAATTTAAAATGGGTATTGCCTCGGTGTAACTGCCTCGGTGGTGCAGCGGTGCCGGGTTCGATCCCCGGGTCGGGCGGAAAATATGCACCTGAGTTTTTCGGTTGAAAAATTATCAGGATAGCCTGAAGTTGGCGGTAAATGACCCCCGTGCGTCGGATAGCAACGTAAAGCAGTCAGGCCTGATCTCTCTCTCAGATTGCTGTCCCATCGGTCTATGAGAGTGAAAGGGATAGAGAGTGAACCTGCGTTTGCGCACACACTTGTGCATTATAATATGTCCCGCGCGACTGCGCGACCGACTGGTTAGTCGCTGTGACTAGCCACCGCAGTCAAAATCGGCTAGGGGGACTGAAATTATTATTATGGGTATTGGGACGTGTATAAGTATACCTAATGGGACTACATACAAAAATAAATGACTTTTGTTGTAAAATTGTTTTTCAATTTGTAATTTGTTGTTTCAGATTAGTTATTTTCCCAGAAAAGTGACTTTTCTGTGGTTATTTATTAAGTAAAATACCAGTGGTCACTGAGTATAATTGTTAATAACATGTAGAGGTCCGAATGCGGTTTCAGAGAGCAAAACAATGAAATATCATAAGGATACAAAGGTTCCGCGGCAAATTGTTTTGCATAGCAGCGTATGCAATCGCATGCGCGTGTTTCCTGGTTGCAGTATGTTTGTTTGTACAATACTGATTTTGTTTGTTTTTACGATCCGACACGATTTCCAATAGAGATCTTTTTTGGTTTACATGTTTCTGGAGTTCACACGAATACTACTCATTGATTAAGACACTATTGAGATTTTTTTTTCGAGGATATTTATTAAATTTAAATTGTACTAACATACTATATAAATAACTTATATTATAAATGTCAAGAGTTTTTTTTTGTTTAAACGCGTTCATCTCAGGAACTTCTGGACCGATTAGAAAAAATATTATTTTGTTGGATAGATTATTTATCGACGAACACTTTAGGCTATAAAACATAACGCTGCAATGGGAAGGAAATGGAGCAAACTCAAAATGCGCGGACGCAGTCGCGGGGGACCGCTATCAATAATATACTAATATATTGTATTTTTACATTGCATTAATAATACCTTGACCATATTTCGGCTGTGTGTACAACAATGTAGTATGCAATAAAGCTGAATTTAAATCTGAAATTTATATCCCGACGTTTCAAAAACTTTGCAGTGTTCGTGGTCACGGGTAGCCTAAGATGTTGTTTGTCATTTACAGAATTTTGAAAAAAAAAACTACCATCGTCCATTATAATTAATGAACGTTCCTATCGTAAAGGTTAGCTAAAACAAAAATCACATCTTACAGAGAACTGTATCGGGCTCCGTTAATTATTTTCTACACTATAATCATTTCACACACCGATTCCTTGGTTACGAACACAGGAATTTTATTCCTTGTGCTACGAATACCAATACCAATCTCCCATAAATTCTTAAATACATAATATAAAAAAAACCATGGCTTAGGTACAAATGATAGTCCTAAAAAATTTGTTCTGTGCGGCATTCGAAACCGCGACCGCTGGCATAGTAGTCACGAGCGTTAACCACTGCACCAAACGTGCCGTTTTTACCAAATTCAGAATAATATATGTATTGAGCTAGCTAGATTACTCGTACAAACGCTGATAAAATAAATTCAATCGCATGAATCACTTCAAATCAATGTGTGTAATTTAAATTCATTCTTTAAATTGAAGCTGTTTTTATTCACCTCGGTTATTCATTACGGCTTTTATAAGCTACAAGTCAGACGAACATGTTTATTTCAAACCACGCATTATCTTTTCAAAGCAAATAAAATTAAAATCATTATGATAAAAGATACAATATGTTCCATTGGAGGAGTAATTAACTTTTTCGACGATAATAAATTTCAAACGGCGTATATGCATTTACATTTTGTATTTTATCGTTAGGTGTAAAACATCCTTGCTTTCAGTTGTGCATTTCCTTTATTGGTCTGTAACTCTATAAGCGATGGTTTTGATCGTTACACATGGAAAGCCCTTTCCGCCTTCAGGTGAAATTAAATTGCTTATTGTGACGCAACGCGACCTATACATACCTATTTGCTTGCTTCATAAACTTTGCGTAAAAACTTAATCGATATACATTCAATCTAGTTTTTACCGCCAAAAAATTATTACACTTTCATAAAAGCAAATGTTTTATAACAGAACGGGTAATACAGTGTAAAAACGAAACAAAACCCCGGCCTTCAACCTGGTAACAATGCCATATCAAATTCACTTCACAGAGGCTGATTCGTTCAGGCACCGTAATGATTGACAATGGTTGCGGACCTCTGACCGCTTGTACTTTCGCCGCGTTGACAATGAATTGACCAATCGCGACGCGTGCTGACGTCAGGATATCAGCTATAGACAACATTTTTAAACGACTTCAAAAAAGGAGGAGGTATCAATTCGACTGTATGTTTTTTTTGTATCTATTACCTCATATCAACTGTCTCTCCTATATTTTAACTGCCTCGGTGGCGCAGCGGTAGAAGGATTGCACTTTAAAGCGACGGCTGCGCCGAGTCCCGAGTTCAATCCCCGGGTCGGGCCAAAAATATATACCTGAGTTTTTCTGTTCAGAAATTCTTAGGATAGCCCGGAGTTTGGAAGTTGGCGGTGATTTATCCCCGTGCCTCGGAAAAGCACGTAAAGCCGTTGGTCCTGCGCCTAAACTCTCTCCGGTCGTGTCAGATTGCTGTCCCATCGGGCTATGAGAGTGACAGGAATAGAGAGTGCACCTGTGTTTGCGCACACACTTGTGCACTATAATATGTCCCGCGCAGTCGGTTAGTCATTGTGACTGGCCACCGTAGTCGAAATCGGATAGGGGGACTATTACTATTATTACCTCATATCGAAATTTTTTTTCGCCTACCTAGATGGTATACCTTCTAGTTGGTTCCATTGTTACCAATTTGGAATCTTATGATGGAACCTCGGTGTAATCGAAGGAAACCCTCAAATTTTAATGGCGCATATAATGTTTTTTTTTACTTGAATCTTAATGTTGACGTGTCGTTACGTCTGATAGTCAACATTTTATGTGGCTGAGCTGATGGTGGAACTCCTTAACGCTTAGGAGTTCAGTAAATATAATGATATAACTTATGATTTATGATAAGTAGTTTGAAGCTTCTTAAAGAACTGAGTCATAAGATGCAACTCCCCCCCCCCCCTCCTGTAATCTCTAAAAATGAAGAAATAAAATTAACTTTTAAAAAAAGTAAAATCGTACTTCAAAACCAAAATGCACTAAAAACTTTTGGTTTTAAAGTCGGTTTTTACTTATTTTTAAAAGTTATTAATAGTCAAACTATAACTGATATCATTTAAATATTGTATTTAGGTTAATGTTAGATGGCGCAAGGCAATTTAAAGTGTCAATATTAGTCTTTCTTAACCTTTTTAATTAATGAGTTGTAAGCAATTAAGGATGCTTAAATCATAAAGTTTGTGTGTGTGGTCAAATAGGACTATCAAAATTCCGATTCATTAGTATTTCAAATTAGGTCAGGTTTGTTTTAATTTTGAATAAACAATCTGACTACTTCTTTCGATGTCGTTTCATGTCTTTTTTTATTAGTGAAAGGATGTCGATTTTAGACGCTTATCGTCGAAACTAGATCGTGACTTGGAGTGGAGTGTAAATATTTGGAATTCGCTGCAAGCTATAATAACCGTGATATTTGATTCTTGATTAGACACAATAAATTGTGTTTGTATCGCTTTTAATGTGATTGTAATAACAATAAATTCGATGAAAAGAGCATTGTTTAATTATTTAAGCAATCTTACGGTACAGTATTTTACAATATGAAATACAAGTTCATTCAAAGTGTCAAAAACAGTTTATATAACTTTAACGTTTGAGAACTAGTGGTCCCGGCGAACTCCGACCCCGTAATTTTAGAAGTTATTCTCCTATTCATAAAGATGAAATAAGAAACCAAAATTTTGCGCACGGGCGAGGCTTGAACCAGCGACCTTTTGGCTGATCGGGCCAGTTATTAGTTATTCTCCTATTCGAGGCGGCGACGAAGCCTACACAAAGTGGAAATCTTGAAAATCGATCCAACCGTTTTCGAATTATAAATAGTATCAAGAATTATCAAACAGGTACCACAAACAATGCACCAAAAATCATTATTTGTACAAACTATCGAACTTGTTTCTACTCGCATCATCTAACAAAGTCAAAATATTTTAGCCATATCTTATCATCGTTATCAGCACTTGTCCCACGTATATGGGCTTATCAGACACATAACACTTACATACCTGATTATAAATAGCGCTATCTGTGTTGTTCTCACTTATCCGAAGCCAGAACAAATAGGTAGACGTACCTGCAAAGAGATAATAAGATGATTAGAATGTTGTAGCCTTAAGAAAATTGAGGGTTGTAGAATAACCCTCAGAAAAATGAAAAACCTAAAAATTCTGATCTTGGTAAGTATCGGATCGGATGCATATTTGGCTAAAGATCACTTTTGGCTAAGTTATTCTGGAGGCGACTTCTTAATAATATATTTTTAGTATAAACTAACGGACCTGACAGACTTCGTCCTGTCATAAAGATTTGTAATGTAGTTTTTTTGTTCCTACGTATTTTATAGTCGTGGCTAAAAATTCTCCTGAACAGAACCGTCACCCTGGTGACAGTGAGTGCTGTTAATTTAATATAAACTTTATATTATGTAAAAGCAATAAAGCTCAAATTGACTACGTTTTAGTTAGAAAACATTTGTATGGGAAAAAATAAAGGGCTGTTTTTATGTTTTTTCCGGCATTTATTCGAATTTTTCTTGCCGTAAAAACTATCCTTGAACTTCAACGAACATTTAAACAAAGAATTGGCCAAATAGGTCTAGGCGTTCGTGAGTTACGCGCTTACCAACACATTTTGCGATTCATTTTTATATTATGGATGAAATGAATTGATTGAAATGCGGGAATGCGAATCTAGTCTGTAAAATCGTGAGGACTCAACGTCTTTAGCATGTAGTATTTTTTTTTAAATGAGTACCGGGATTACATAATATTATGGATGTGTAGGTAATTGAAGTTAATTTTTAAACTCTCCATCGATTTATGAGTATGTTGAGTGTAAGAAGAGCAATAGACAGTACATACAAACAGAAGTACACTAGATTTAATTCTATAATAAAAACATCATATTTGTCGATTTAGAAATCCCAGGATTTATTCTTTATAAAAGTGGATTCCTTATAAGCCAACACCTTAAAATAAGTAAATATACCGTCTCCCGATCTATAGTAGAAAAAAATGAAATTTGTCAATTTTGCAATCCCACGATTTTTTCGATTCAAAAGTTAATTCCATAACAGCCAACACCTCAACTTTAGGTAAATATGCATCCGATTTTTTTCTCACAATTTATGACACAACAAATTCAAAAACCTAAAATTAAAATTCAGTTCTCCAATTTACAATTGAATGTAACGCTTTAAAGCTGTCTGATTTTGTGTTTAAAGGATAAAGCTATCCAACGCGGTAACACAGCTAGCATCCTCGCCTTCTCGTCTCAAGGAAACGTTTTTTATTGAATACAAAGGCTTTAAGTTTATTTTAATGCATGTGTTAGTTTATTTTAATTTGTACTAATTTTATAAATCTGAAGTTAAGTTGTTTGTTTGAACGCCCTAATCTCAGGAACTATAGGACCGATTTGAATAATTATTTTTGTTTTGGATAGCTTATTTATAGTACAGACAAGAGCACAAGGTAAACACTACGGTATCTTAAGCAGTTGCAGTAAGGGCTAGTTTTCAACAAAAGTAGGTAACCTGATGTGATGGTGACTGTATATCACGCTGCGGCGGGAGGGGAGCAAACTCAAAACGCGCGGCCAAAGTCGCGGGGAAACGCTAGTAAATTAATAATGACCTTATTCAAGACATGCACTTTAATACATCACATCCCGAACAAACACTCCCGTGAATCATAAAATAAATAATCATCATAAATCATAATACGAGTTTCCAAACGCATAATCATACAAGTTTACAAAACATTGCCAGCATCACTTCTAATTAGTAAACAGCCAATGAAAGCGATGTTATGTTTGTCAGCAAGACAATAGCCGGTGTGAATAGTAAACAATTATCAGGGATATAGCAGCTGAAGAGAAAACTTGGGACAATACTGTAGTAACGAGTTGAATCACGATTAATTCAAAGTTAAAATTGATGATCAGATAACTGAGGTCGACCACCAACACGTATAGATCCCTTACGCATCGCGTCTTACGAATTGAACAGATTTATTTTAGCATCGATGCAGTCTTACGCTAGCATTAACTGCTCTCCAGCAGGGGAGGGTTGCACCTTATAACTCTGCTACAAATTACCTATCATAAGTTCTGGCATTATAATAATTACTGAACTCCTAAGCGTTAAGGAGTTCCACCATCAGCTTAGCTCCACAAGATGTTGACTATCAGACGAAACAACACTTCAACATTAGGATTCTCGTAAAAAAACACTACATGTACCTTTAAATTTTAAAGGGCTTCCCTCGATTACACCGAGATCCCATCATCAGATCCCAAATTGACAAAAAAAGAGACCAGCATAAAGGTACCTATATCCTCTAGGTAGGCAAAAAATTTTTCGAATCGGTCGACAATTGACTGACATATGGGGTAACATATATACAAAAAAAAACATACAGTCGAATTGATAACCTCCTCCTGTTTTGAAGTCGGACAATAAAAAACAATTTATCAAATGATATGTCAATTTTACTTTATATCTAGCTTATCAAGAGCATTGAGGTATTTTATTTTGGTAATTTTCTAAACATCACTCATAAATAAATAGCAAAACACTTTTCGCATAGCTACTAAAATATTATTAATAAAACAACACTACAGCGCAATCCACAACTATCTTTACGACTAAATCACAACAGCCCGAAATATAACTCTATAAATCTGATGGTCAGTTATCCCACAGTTAGGAAAGGTCGGTTAACTATCACAAGTACAATTACAACACACAAACGACCAGTATCAGTTTAACGACGCACTTTTGATTTGTACATACAATATTACTCAATTCAAGTTCAAAGAACAGGTACAGTCGCGGTCAAAAATATGTAGACTACACTTAACTTAGCGTAAGAATAAATGTTTTGTTAAAAAATTACAACAATATTGCCAGAATGTGACCATTGATGTCAAAATTCTGAACACAATTTTGATTGGAAAGATCGTCGCTACCTCCTAGTTCAGGCTATTTTAATTTTATACTAGGAATTGATAACATTCAGGACAATTTAAAAAAACATACGAGTATATTCTACCTTAGCTCCATATATGGACACTTTTCATTTAGTAATGTGGGTTTTTTTATTCTGTAAGTTTTAAAATCGTTTATAACTATTGGCTCACTTTTCGGTCCGCTGTCAATTTTTTTGAAAGTTGCGGCCACCAAAATAATAATAAGAAAACTATGACAAATCTTTTAAACTGACACGCTTAGGCAACACGTCACGTTTAAACAGAATGTAAAGGACGCTCGAATTTTAGTTTTAAATCTTAAACAGGTTATCTAAAACATTTTGCCACTGACTGTACCAAGTGTCGTAAGGCATATGAAATGTTATAGACATAATTTAATTATAATAGCTGTATTGTTTTATGATGTTACATTTCATTGGCTTGATTACTTTATTAAATAAGCACTTTAGTAGTAAGCCACGAGATTATTCTTAGCCAATTTCGATATCTCTACATATGAGAAGATCGTATAATAAAATGTTTAGGAACCTTGAAATCAAAAAGTTGAGTAATGTACCCACAAGGTGCCGATGGTACTACATATTACGACGGAAGTCTCGATAGTTTCCCTGTCGGACAACCAGGTGGCACTCGGAAAACGCTGAGATTTTTATTTATTAATTGCTAAGAATTTTTGAATCATGGTTAAAAAAATACTTAAGATACAGCTACGTAAGTTAAACGGATATTTGATGTAGCAGAAAATCAGAAAATTTTAATTATTTATGCAAAATGTCCAAAATTCTACATTTCTTGTGGTTCAGACTGTGATCGCTGATCGGCAAATTTCCACATACTTTCGATAGGACAGAGTTGAATATCATTTCGGAAATTATAATAGATTACGGTATGTAGAAATGAAGAGATACGTAGAAGAACTAAGGTAACGGACATAGCCTTGAAAATCAGTAAGCTAAAGTTGCAATGGGCAGGGCACATAGCACGATGAACTTGCGGTTGGGGCCGAAAAGTTCTAGATTGGAGACCCTTACTAACTATGGCGAAGTTTTTCGTAGATACGACCTAGCTATGCGAAAGGGTGTGAGTTTCCCCATTCGTTTTGAAATTTTTAGAATGCTGTGAAGAGGTTTTCTTTTATAAAACTTGCATATAATTTAAAGAAAATATTTTAAGTATAAGCATAACTCATATTGTCACTCCTGAGTTGGATGTCACTGACCAAAACAACGCCCTGTATATAAATTTAGATTACAATACATATCTCTTGAGTTAAAGCTTTTCAGAGCACAATGACCAACTACGTATACTCTGTAGATTATTGATTAAATTTTTGCTCCTATTACAAGCTACACGCTGTAAAACATCCTTTTAAATAAAAGGTGTGGTCGCCCATATCATTACAAACAAAAGACGACGCGAGGTAATTAATCAAATTACCAGTAACCATGTTTTTAAACTGGCAATAATAATAGTAATAATAGTCCCCCTAGCCAATTTCGATTACGGTGGCCAGTCACAACGACGAGCTGACTGCTGGAAATATTACAGTGCACAAGTGTGTGCGCAAACACAGGTGCACTCTCTATTCCTTTCACTCTCATAGGCCGATGGGACAGCCATCTGACACGACCGGAGAGAGATCAGGCGCAGGACCAACGGCGTTACGTGCTTTCCGAGGCACGGGGGTGAAACACCGCCAACTTCCAAACTCCGGGCTGCCCTAAGAATTTTATATAGAAAAACACAGGTAAATATTATTGGCCCGACCCGGGGACCGAACCCCGGACCTCTGGCGCAGCCGTCGCTTTAAAGTGCGACCCTCCTAGTGCTGCGCCACCGAGGCAGTTTAAACAAACTGGAAATAATTTAGTTCTCAAGGTTATTAGGCTTGAGAGACCGTGATTGTACAAACAAAGGAATGTTCATTATTCTGCTCTTAACCCATGGCTATTAAACCAACACTCTATTATTCAGAATTGATCGTTATTAGGATTGCCCTTTACGAAACGCCCACCGTGGCATCAAACGGATTGAGGTTTTGAGCTAGATCGAATAGATCAGTCAGCTCATTCCTAACTTTTATCTTTTTTTTATTTTTTTATAACTAAATTATTGGACACCAAACACGTACATTGCTCTGATCCCAAAGTCAGTAGTTAATGCACTTGTGTTATTGAAATAAGACACAACGGTGGTACCACAACACCCAGACCCGAGAAAATGTTTTATTTTATTTCTACATATATTGACCTGACCGGGAATCGAACCCGGGACCTCGAAGCGGCGACGCCTTGAAACCAGCGTGCAAAGTTTTATTTTCCCATGTTTCTATTATTTTGTGAATAAGTAAGACTTCGTTGGCCTGTTTTCCTGAGATTTTCAATCAATAAAGGCTTAGTGACACATTCTACTAGCGGGTAACTCCGGTACACAATGTTTGTTTGTTGTTAATGGTTAAAATAAACGTTTTATAAATCGCAATAATTTTAAATATGTCATTTTAAATATTAAGTGAGATAGTACAATCCATTAGTAATAGTAGTTTTTCAGGCTAAGTTATAACTAACGTGATATAATGTTTAGTCTAATTAAAATTTATTTATTTCATTAATACTTTATTGCACAACAAAAATATGTACAAAAGGTGGAATTATCGCCATAAGGAGTTCTCTACCAGTTATGCCTTTGAGCTAAGCAGATTTACAATTATAATTATTTGTCATGAATTAAAGATTCATGTTTATTACTAACTTATCTTTACTTTCTTTTTTCAAAATGCATATGTCATCGATCCTCTGAGTATTTTGAACTAGCTGATACTACTTTTGCTGTGGTCGAGAATTACTACAGCCAAATTCAGCTTAACTTTGACGGGCAAATCGTTAAGCCTACGCACGTGTCATACAAACCGCAATTCGACTCAAAGAAAGCCAGATCTTTACCATTTTGTAATATTCAATGGTTAATACAACTACCTACACCTGTACGTGGGGTAATAAATATAATAAATAAAAAAAACAGTTGCGATTGTAGCCTGTTGTCTGACTATCTACAAAAATAATTAATATCTAAAAACGACTGGACTTATTTTGATAAAACTTACACTGTACCCTAAGTTGAAATATACCTGAATGAACTTCTTGACTGAATCTTTTGCCCTGCCTATATTTTTTCTGTATAGACTTATGGTTGACTGGTAGCGAATACTTTGAGCATTAAGTACACCATATGTCTCTTTTGTTTGAACATGGATTGTTTTAAATAAATAAAAAACGAGCCATCTCGCTATGACTTCTACTTTTTAAGGAATTCGTGGGTAAACATATAAACATCAATCATACAAGCATACATGCTTTAAATTCAAAACACGTGTTAAGAAGTTTTACTTAATCAACATAACATACTCAAAAATTATTAAATTCCAACGATCTCACATTCAAATACATTTACTTGATTATTTATAGTTTTGTACTCGGTAAAAATAGCCCAGAGTTAGTTGGTGGTAGTGACACCCTCGTGCCTCAGAAATCGCTTAAAACCGTTGGGTTTTTCGTCATCTTTCTCTTTATCTTATTAGACTAAGAGAATGCACTATCCTCTACCTCCTGTGCAATTAGCTGATCTCGAAATCGCCGCAGAAGTAATTATAGGTGCAAATATAGGACTGATTTATTAATACCATCACTAAAATAAGATCGAAAATTCAGTTCAAAAAACTGCCGAACGCGCTGTTCCTTATTTTTGGTAACAACAAACACGTCAAACTTAATTGAATTTCGGGTTTTACGTAATCGCATTATCTTCTTCGGCCTTGGTTAATTGGCTTCGTATACAGTTATCCATAAAAATAGATGACCAATAAAAATAAATCGTTAAATCTGACATACCAAAAGATCAAACATGTCAGTTCGATTTAAACAATTTGCGTCTTGGTTTACAAAACAATGGCTTACAAAATCATACTTAAATTACTAGGTAAATAGACATTGCACACCAAATTAAAATATTTGATACAGAATATCTTTGCCATACAATTTAAAGTGTATGTATTTCTTCTATTTCTTGTTGTTCTTTTCCAAAGTTCACAATTAGTTTAAACACATACCCATATTTATCAACAAAATGTTAAAATAATGGTCTAAGTTTGAACTACATTATTTGAGCAATTTTGTTTAATATTCTTTAGCATTATTTTCATAGTAGAGTAAGCCTGTAACGTCCCATTGCTGGGCAAATGCCTTACCTCAACTATGAGGTAGTTCGAGCCATAGTCCACCACGCGGGCTCAGTGCGGATTAGTGGAGAGGTGTTTGCAAGGCAAGCGACTAACTCTGCTGTCAGATGTTATCAAGCCGTCCCCATAAGACCTCTAACCAGGCTTAACTTAACCGATGTTAACCGGGATCTACGGCTTAACGTGCCTTCTGAAGCACGGAGATGCTCGTCATATATTTTCCCTATATGGTCGGAATGGCCACCCATCCAAACACGTACGCTCCGTGTAGCTTGCTAAACTTCGGTATCACTACGAGCATCTCATATTTTTTTTCATATTGACCATCAAATCCATCCATCCATCCATCCTTCGAGGTGGACTGGTGACGTTACGAAACAGATAGATGTGCGAAGAAGTAGAAGTATGGAGTTTCATACAAATAATGCTAAACTCTTCGAGTTAGTAAGGTGTTGTTCTCCGTAAGTTACGGATGGATAGTTAGTTGTGCTATAACCTTAAAGAGCCAGGAGAACGTTGTATGTAGGTGTGTTACCGTTTTTGAAAGCTTTTTTCTGGTTAATTAATCTTACTTTATTCTGAATCAGCGCAATACATCGTCCCACTTAGCCCTATACATTTAGATCCATTAGGTCAGGTCAATATTCTTCCTAGTCTACTTCTATTGTTAGCCCACGCAAATCGGCCAATCTGGACTAATTTAGGCCCATCACAGACTGGTCGTTTTTTCGGTTCTCCCGTGTATTGTCGAACAACCTTTGATATAATTTCATTTTACAAACATTCAAAGTATCAAATTTATTTGATATAATTATTCGAATCACATAATATTTATTTTATACAATTTTTATTTGCATAATTGTTCATGTAACATAATTTCATTTCATCAGATTTTCACTATTTAATCGAAACTTTAATACATAACCTAGATGACACCAACAAAGGGGAGTTATGGCATTACGGGTCACTGTTCTAACCTTACCTAATCTAGATGACAGTATCAAAGGAGAGTTCCGGTACTCGGCGGTGCTCCTTTTTTGAGATTATATGCAAAATATAAAACTTTGTTGTATTTTAGTTACCCTATTTGCTGCCTTTAATAAAATAGTTGCACTGTTAAAGTCTTATAATTCAATAATCAATATAAGTAAACTGATCAACAGACTCAATAAAAATAAACAAAGACGAAAAACAAAAAAGATGAAGAAATTATTAGGTCTAATGACGATTATAGTCCATTGAATGAGTCCCTCCAAGGGGGGTCTAGAGTGCGTGAGTTAGTAACGTAAGATTTTTCTTCGGAAACATGTTAAGAGTCCCTAGGTAATAAACATACTAAAACCCCGGGACACTAGGAGGAGCCCCGGAGTGGGGGGAGGGGGGGAAAGGGTCAATTTTTTCATTTTTCGCTTAAATCTCAAAAACGGCACGTGTTAGAGAAAAACTTTCAAGGAAAAGTTGAAAGGCCATAAAATTATCTACAAGTTGTACCTAGATCATTTTTTTCTATTAGAAGCCGTTTTCGAGCTACATCCTATGGAAGGTGAAAAATTCGAAAACATAAGCAAACTATAGCATAAGCTTAACGAGGGCGGACCCCTTACCATGCTACGTGTGAACTTCATCGAAAAAATCCGAACAACGGATAATGTTGGGACATTGATAACATATGAGAGGCACTAGAGGAAAAAAAATAAAAAGTTCAAGTATCGTAACTACCCTAATAAAATTCAATTCCTCCTAAACACCTCCATGGTGGAATCTGGTTTTTTTATCAATGATAGACCTAATTATGAGCAATCTGTCGGTACTTGTCACAAGTTGCACTTTTGAGCTTTTTGGAAGAAAAAAATAAAAAAGATCAAGTTCAGTACCTCAAACTACCCTAACATATATTTTGACAATCGATTCCTCCTAAAGGCTTCCACGGAGGAATGTGTTTATTTTACCAATTATAGACCTAATTAAGAGCAATCTATCAGTACCGGTCACAAGTTGCACTTTTGAGGTTTTTGGAAGAAAAATAATTAAAAAGGTCAAGTTGCGTAACTACCCTAATATAATATTATGACAATCAATTCCTCCTAAAGGCTTCCATGGAGGAATGTGTTTTTTTTACCAATGATAGACCTAATTAAGAGCAATCTATTAGTACCAATCACAAGTTGCACTTTTGAGTTTTTTTAGAACAAAAAAATATAAAGTTCAAGTATCGTAACTACCCTAATAAAATTCAATTCCTCCTAAAGGCTTCCATGATGGAATCTGTTTTTTTTATCAATAATAGACCTAATCATGAGCAATCTATCTGTACCGGTCACAAGTTGCACTTTTGAGTTTTTTGGAAGAAAAAAATAAAAAGATCAAGTTCAGTAACTCAAACTACCCTAATATAATATTTTGACAATTGATTCCTCCTAAAGGCTTTCATGGAGGAATGTGTTTATTTTACCAATTATAGACCTAATTAAGAGCAATCTAGCAGTACCGGTCACAAGTTGCACATTTGAGTTTTTTGGAAGAGAGAAATATTTTTTGATCGATTGATGTGATAAACATGGGTATGTAGTATGGGGAAATTGTTTGAGCCAAAATCATTTTTTACTGCGTGTAACTCAGAAATGGTAGGATATAGGAAAAAATGATTTAGGTACAACTTGTAGATAATTTTATGGCCTTTCAACTTTTCCTTGAAAGTTTTTCTCTAACATGTGCCGTTTTTGAGATTTAAGCGAAAAATGAAAAAATGGACCCTTTCCCCCCCTCCCCCCACTCCGGGGCTCCTCCTAGTTACCCGGGGTTTTAGTATGTTTATTACCTAGGTACTCTTGACATGTTTCCGAAGAAACATCTTACGTTACTAACTCACGCACTCTAGAACTTTTTATTCAATGGACTATTATGCCACTTAAATTTGAGCGTTAACGTTGTTATATCAAACAAATATTATCTGTTGCAAAAATTGATTAGAAAAAGTGAAAAACATATCAAAAGTTTCTAGACAAAATAAAAGAGAATCCGTATTTTCTGTGTGGCTGGTAATTGTCTTCAATGAGTAGTCATGTTACCCGTGTTTGGTTGATCCAAACTCATATTCGTCACCTTTCAATACAAAAGGTCGACAACAAGTTACACAAACCATTCGTTTGCCAAACAAAACAAACCAAATCCCGCTGCTTTGAAACGCCCAATACATACTCGCCTTACATCGTAAACTCTTTAACAAACGGTGAACTCATTAAACACGAAGTTTATCGTCCAACGAACCAGTAGCGATGGATGCAGGGCCATTGCGAATACTGGACCGATTTAGAGCGCCGATTTAAATATAACATCGATTTGTTAGCAAATGGGGATTAAGTAGAATACCGGCCGTGAGTTTGCTGAGCAAAAAATGAGCTCAGGCTGTGTTGTAGAACATTACTAATGGAACTGAGGCCCTCTATAGGGCATCAAGCATAAGCAATCGTTTTTTTTTTAAATCTTAGCAAGGACGCAAAATCAATTTGTGCTTTTTTAGACAGCGGATTAAGCATTAAGGTACGTAGTACAATTGTAATATCTTCTGTGATTAGGGTCTGTTTCGTGATCGATAGTTAACTTGACTGATATTTAAAATTGAGCGTGTTTTCAACAAAATATACGTAAAGCTTTAACAATTGTTTTAGGGGCTAATTCTTTTTAACTATTAGTTATGTTAAATAACTATCAAGAAACCAGGTATTGTCTACAGCGTTACAGCTCACAGAAGGCTACGGGCTAATACTCGTACATGTATCCAGCTACAATGTTTTCTTCCATTGTGTTTTCTCACATTTCAAGTGTAAGTTGCGATGGTTGGACGTTTTTTAGTTGACCTGTAGTTTCCATAAACCGTTAACGATATTTGATGTATTTAATCGTAGAAGCACATCACTAATCAAAACAGAACATGTTCGGTCCAGATTTAGCAGTGAAAATAAACTTTCAAGGGCAATGCACCGGGAGGTAGGGTTCAGGAATCCGACACTTGGAGTGTGGCTAAATTTACTGGGCTCCGGGCGTAATAACAAGCCGGAACGAATTTGTAGAAGATGGGTTATTTGTGTTCTATGAGCGAAGGTATAAATAAGAGAACAAATGTTTAAGGAAGTCTTTGGTCTCTGTCTAAGGAAGTCTCTAAGGAGTCTCTCTCGCGGTAAAATTGTGCAAGTAAATATATAAATATTGGACTCTGATTATGTGATCAGAGCAATTTAAGTACGTTGCTCTGATTCCAAAGTAGGTAGCTTAGTGAGTTGGTTGCCATAATGAGAATTAGCCCTAATGCGCCTAAATGACTTGTGTTACGGAAACCAGAAACAATGGTGGACCCCAGCACCCAGACCCGAGACAATGCAGAAAGTTCTGATTTCTACAGTAACCTCACCGGGAATCGAACCCGGGGCCTCGGAGCGTCAACGCCTTTTAAAACCCAGCGTGCTTAGCCACTACACATCGTAGGTTGTTACAAATGTATTAATGATTCGCGTAATCGGCTTTATTTATTTTCTTAATTGGCTCTTAATCAGACAAATAACGTTTTGACTACATGTAATCTTGTTAAAACTAATCAAGTTAACAATGACCCTAGCAAGTTTTTGACTTTTATCTTTATGAATATTTATATTAAGGGAAGAGAAGTAAAGTAAAGAGAGCCGTTAAAGCAGACATTTCTACGGATGACTATCTTTAATCTTTGAGTTAATTATTTTTTCCAAATGAGACAAAAATAGCGACCCACACACTCCCACAATTACCTGCCAGAACTACCACAAAAATTGACGTTTCATTCACTTCTTAAAAAGTGGACCAAATCAACAAGTTCACCACTCTTGTGGAAACATTAGCACTACCCACGCGCTAACTTGAACACAAGGAAACCGTGTAATTTCTTTAGAACAACCATACTAATGAGTGTAACTGTACGGCTTGATAGCATCGAAATGCTGCAACTATTTGCTGAATTAAAATTTTAGTGAAAATCATCTTGCGAAAAAACACCGATAAGCAAATGTCACCGACAAATGCGTCCGATTTTCTGAAACTGCTTGCTGACATTTGCAATAAAAATGGCGGATACTTATTGCTATTGACATTTGTCAATTTGACACCAGCGACACACAATCTGAACTAATATTATAAAGCTGAAGAGTTTGTTTAAACGTGCTAATCTCAGAAACTACTAGACCGAATTGAAAAAATATTTTTGTGTTGGATACCTTATTTATCGAGGAAGATAAAACAAAAAAACGCTGCGACAGGATGGGAAGGAGCAAACTCAAAATCATCGTCAAATCATCAGCCGCTTGTAGTTCAACAAATTAAAATGCCTTCAAATAACTTACGCTGTGAATAACGTACTATACTTATTTAGGAGAAACAAATTCATTAGCCGTCGGTGCATGATGTGCCTAGACAGTTCATGCTCGACATGTAAGCGCTGAAAGAAACAGGCAGTTTTTTTGCGAATATGACCTTAATTCCACAACAAGCAAAGTCTGTTTTCTGCTTACATCAGCTGCTAAGCGTTCAAAAGCAGGTTTTCCACATAAATGCGGCCTTCTAGATACCATCAGACTACGAGTAAGCTACCGAGCTTAGAAATTTAGATTGAGATAAAAGTTGCTAAATGATATGCTCGTTCCGTGGAGTTACTTTAGATTGGAATATATTATTGTCTTGGATAGGAATGGTCGTTTAGATAAAGGAGTTAACACAAACATTTAAATAAGGTATGTCAAAGTAAGACTAATTTAATAAAATAGAAGGGTTTTTTGGTCTGTGACGACCAATAGAAATGTGCCTCTCAATCAGAAATAATAATTTCAATGTAAAACATGTTCTAACTTCAGTCATTGTTAAAAATATTTAATAATCACTTAAATATCTTCAGAGTTAAAAAGCAAACACTATTTCTTTTTTCCACTTCAAACATTCGACGAATAACAAGCCACAGTAACCAGGTAAGATCGATAGCACCCTGTCCATCTTCCACTGACTTTGAAGTATCGGGATCAAGTCAGAGAGCAAAACGAAAGTTCCAAGAATGCGAAATGATTGTTGCAAAATACCTCCTGACAAGGTTGTGCGGCGTAACCTTTTCGCAAAACACGGTATTGATGTTGACGTATTTGTATACGTCAGTGATTGTTTTCATATTTACTGCTGAACTAGAGAGAATTTACAAGCGTTCCGAGTGTCTTCTTGTCACATCATTAATAAATAATAATAAATAAATAAATATCATTTGACGTTCCCACACATCGCCATCTAGTCCCAAAGTAAGCTACTCAAAGCTTGTGTTATGGGTGCCAGACAACGGATAAAATACTTAAATACTTTTTTTTTGTAAATACATACATGATATACATAGAAAACACCCAGACCAATACAAACAGACATGTTCATGCACACAAATGTTTGTATTGTGCGGGGATCGAACCCGCACCCGCTGCGTAGTAGGCGATTTCTCGACCACTACACCAGACGGGTCGTCAATTCTTCTAGTAATAGACGCTTTGCTATGAATAATAACGAATGAACTTAGTTAACCTTGGTTATTGGATTTTGTACTTGAATAGCAAGTAATGAATACAAAAAAAAACTTGGATTTATTTAAGAGCGCTTTTGGGAAAAATACATCGCAAAAATATTTAAATAGATTTCACAAAATAATTAAAAAGAGGGCCTCAAATTCATCAATCCAACGTTTCTGGACCGAACTAGCGCAAGACGGAATCTATTTAGGGCAGTGGAGCTAAAATAGAAAGGAATAATTAAGCTTCGGATGTAAAATACTATGCAGCGACTAACGAAGGAAGCGATAGGCGGCGCTTTCAATCAGACAGATACTGTCGCAGTCACTCCCGGCTAGTGTGGACAAAGGGTGTTTAAAAGGTACTAATATTCGAATGAAATAAAGAAATCCGGGTATAGCATTTGGCAACAAAAGTTTATTCAAATTTGCTATTACACATCTACCTTTTAACACCTTTAAACAAATCAAATTCAAAACTTAATAGCTCAGAATACAGTAGAGACTAGGTTAGGTTCTAATTTAGTTATCAATATCTATACTATTACAAATCTTAATGTTCACAAATTTCTAATTAAATAAAGATAAACCACCAATTTAAGTGTTTAATTACCTAAATAAATTCCAAAATTTATCCTCAAAGGGATTCCTAAATTATGCCTAAATTAATAGCTAAATTATCCCACTTTTCACTAAAGTTAAAGTAATACAAGGAAAACCAACCTTTGATTTCAACGGAGGTTACTATTTCAAATCTTTGTTGCATCAAACTACAAACAATTCTGCAACATTACCCCAAAATTTCACCGATACCGATCCATCCTCAAAACAGCAGACAAGAAGCAAATCAATCCATAAGGAAGTTCTGACTTCAAAAAATTAATCCAAATGAGGTCTAAGTAAGGTCTTAGTAAGGTCTAAGTAAGGCCTTAGTAAGGTCTAAGTAAGGTCACTGAAAAGAATTTACAAAAGGTTAGTTCAACGCACAAACCAAAGTAAAAGTTAAAAAACACTAACTTTTCATAATAAATATTTACCTGAGGTTACAACATGATCACCAAATTGTGACTGTTCAACTTACAGACACATATCAAAAGCGAAACCTAGAAATAAAAGAAAGTTCTAGTTAACAACCAATTTTTTTTTTTAAGTGAGGGTGGTTATACTTTTCATCACCCTATTTATGAAATCTATAATAAACCAATTTAATACCTGCAAAAGCTGGCTCGCCATATAAATTTTGAATTGATTACTAAACATTTATCCTAATTATTCTATTTGAGACCTGAAATGATAAAAATTACAACTCTCAATACAATATGCCCAGATGTAGGTAGGCTACATTTTCTTTACAAGGATTTCCAAAGGAGTTTCGCCACAATACTTACCATTTTTCCAGTAGTTTATATCAAAATCATTTTCGAATTTAATTTATCCAAATTGACATATTGGCGGCGTCTGAAACGATAAAAAGAACCATGTGCTCAGACTCTAAGAAATGTCTCGCAACAAACAAAAATCAACGCAAACCTTTCTGCAGATACTTACCAGGAATAACTATCAAACTACAAAATAATTTGGGGCGTGCCCCATTAAATTTTTCTTCTAATACATTATTATAACAAACGTTCCACTCCGACGCACGACCAACAGTGCGGAACCGGAAAAAAAGCAGCTGTCACACTTGACAAATGTCAGTGTCATCATATCTATTATGTCTATGCCAAAATATGGACTGGAGTCCTACATCCATTTAGCTTTTCGTTTCACGCGAACTTAGACAAAAATATACAACGTTACAATACCCCCCTCCCAAAGAAAAGAGGTTCACTACAGTGAACCGAAAGCTGTCCCCAGCTTCCGTAACTGTAAAAATATGTACTGTTACCAAATGCCAAAATAAAATCAAAATAATTTCCTTCCACTATCCAACAAGTTCAAACTGACACTAATAGGGCAAACAATTTCACAAGAAGGATTCAAACTATTACTGTAGATCAAAAGTATATACCAAAAAAATGTATACCAAAAAAATATGTCCCAAAGGACCTCAAAAAAAGCTAACCTATGTTATTTAAGGGTGCTCTGCTAAAATTATTCAAAAGATCTACAAATAGAAACTCAAAATCAACGCTATTTAAGAATACCTATTCCATTCCAAAATATCGACGATACCTCAAAAAAATCTTAACTCAAAGCTATTTAAGATTTTCTGTTCAAAATATCCAAAATAGCTACCTGAAAATATAAACTCAAAAACGCCGTTTTAATTTTTTTTTTCAACTAAAAACATTCATAAATACCTAAAGATCTCGACGTCAACGCCATTAAAGATTGTTCTGTTCAAAATAATCCAAAAGCTCACAAAAAAAAACAAATCAACTACATTGAATGTTCTGTTCAAAATTATCCAAAAGCCCTCAAAATAAAATCTCAATATCAAAGTAATTTCTTTATATTTTCTTAATTTACTCATAAAGTTAATTAAGTCCAAAATCGGGCAAAAAAACACATTCAAATAATTCCAAAACGACCTCATGCTAGACAACAATTCAAAATCATAAGTTTCAAGCGACTTAACTTAAGGGTTTCCGCTAAAACATACCCACAAACAAATTAATTTCATTCTTCCACAAGCAAACCATCTTATCAACCTCGCCTTTCATACTTCATCATACAAAAACTAAACAGTTTTATTTCTCAATCTAAATAAAACTGTACCCTATCACTTTTGTGTTTAGAATTTTTATCAATTTAAACACAACCAAAGAAACTCTAGTCGAATCAAAACTTATGTCTTAATAACCTCAATATGCCACGAATCGAGTGAACGACCATCCATAGCCTCCAACTCGTAAACAAAATGGTGAAAAATACCTCAGTGATCCCACACCAAACAAAAAACAAACAAACTGGTGCCAAATTGGGCATCACTTGAGTGTAGCTGGACTCCCAAACTACATCACCAACCAAAAATCAAAACGCATTTCTGCGCCCTAAAACAACAAAATTTGTGGCATGTCTAGCACGGACACTAAAAACTTCCAAAAACAAATCCTTTAAACAACCGAACTCACCGACATAATACTCCTTAGGCATAGTTACTGCGTACTCCGTCGCGGTATCCCTGTAAAATTATGTTAAGGAATGTCGTAACAAACCAGTGCCTCCCTGAATCACGATCCCATAATATGTGTCCAATTAACCACAATCACGGTTTCAGTAACTCATGAATCACTATAAATGGTTTCTAAAATTTTTGGCAACATCTGTACCAGTAGCACGCCTAATAGGAAACAACAGAGTCAATTTACCAAAACAATGCATTACACCAAGAAAATTGTAACTGATTTCTTGGTTTATATACAAAACAAATGCAAGTAACATAATTTAATTCGTTTTCAGAACAACTCCAATAACGCTGACACGTAACCACAATGACCCCACAATTACTTCATAACTCATTTATCAATGTAACCACAACAAAAGCAATAATTAAAATTCAAAATTATTTCAATTAATTCACAACTCAAACTTATAAAAATTACTGTTATATCACTGTTAAATCAAATTATTTACTATTTCCTTTGGTGGTTTATATTTTTACAAGTTTTCATACAAAACAATATAAAGCGAGTCCAAAATATTACAACCAAAACAACTCAAAATATATCACAATACTTAAACAGATTGTGGGCATTTTAAATGCTAAATAAAATCAAACACAACAAATGGGGTTTCACAAAATAAGGTTTACACCGTAACAACAACTTTTATTTGGTTAGTAAATACAAATTGTTTGATGCAACACTAAACTTGTGGGATATTTCCTAACCAGTTAGTAACACAGGCAAAATAAACCTAAGCTAAATAATATGGTGGTTAATTAGCATTCCAAAAAAATTCTAACAACAAAGTGCTCAAAATTGTACTAATAACTAATTCTAAAGTTGGGCGCCATTTGTCGCAGTCACTCCCGGCTAGTGTGGACAAAGGGTGTTTAAAAGGTACTAATATTCGAATGAAATAAAGAAATCCGGGTATAGCATTTGGCAACAAAAGTTTATTCAAATTTGCTATTACACATCTACCTTTTAACACCTTTAAACAAATCAAATTCAAAACTTAATAGCTCAGAATACAGTAGAGACTAGGTTAGGTTCTAATTTAGTTATCAATATCTATACTATTACAAATCTTAATGTTCACAAATTTCTAATTAAATAAAGATAAACCACCAATTTAAGTGTTTAATTACCTAAATAAATTCCAAAATTTATCCTCAAAGGGATTCCTAAATTATGCCTAAATTAATAGCTAAATTATCCCACTTTTCACTAAAGTTAAAGTAATACAAGGAAAACCAACCTTTGATTTCAACGGAGGTTACTATTTCAAATCTTTGTTGCATCAAACTACAAACAATTCTGCAACATTACCCCAAAATTTCACCGATACCGATCCATCCTCAAAACAGCAGACAAGAAGCAAATCAATCCATAAGGAAGTTCTGACTTCAAAAAATTAATCCAAATGAGGTCTAAGTAAGGTCTTAGTAAGGTCTAAGTAAGGTCTTAGTAAGGTCTAAGTAAGGTCACTGAAAAGAATTTACAAAAGGTTAGTTCAACGCACAAACCAAAGTAAAAGTTAAAAAACACTAACTTTTCATAATAAATATTTACCTGAGGTTACAACATGATCACCAAATTGTGACTGTTCAACTTACAGACACATATCAAAAGCGAAACCTAGAAATAAAAGAAAGTTCTAGTTAACAACCAATTTTTTTTTTTAAGTGAGGGTGGTTATACTTTTCATCACCCTATTTATGAAATCTATAATAAACCAATTTAATACCTGCAAAAGCTGGCTCGCCATATAAATTTTGAATTGATTACTAAACATTTATCCTAATTATTCTATTTGAGACCTGAAATGATAAAAATTACAACTCTCAATACAATATGCCCAGATGTAGGTAGGCTACATTTTCTTTACAAGGATTTCCAAAGGAGTTTCGCCACAATACTTACCATTTTTCCAGTAGTTTATATCAAAATCATTTTCGAATTTAATTTATCCAAATTGACATATTGGCGGCGTCTGAAACGATAAAAAGAACCATGTGCTCAGACTCTAAGAAATGTCTCGCAACAAACAAAAATCAACGCAAACCTTTCTGCAGATACTTACCAGGAATAACTATCAAACTACAAAATAATTTGGGGCGTGCCCCATTAAATTTTTCTTCTAATACATTATTATAACAAACGTTCCACTCCGACGCACGACCAACAGTGCGGAACCGGAAAAAAAGCAGCTGTCACACTTGACAAATGTCAGTGTCATCATATCTATTATGTCTATGCCAAAATATGGACTGGAGTCCTACATCCATTTAGCTTTTCGTTTCACGCGAACTTAGACAAAAATATACAACGTTACAATACCCTACTTTGTAAGGCTGTATTTAATACTTCTACTATCTTTATCACACATGCCAACATGGCAGCGATCGAGCAAGACGGATAGAGCGCAAAATTAACGTACCTAGTACAAGGTAGCTCTAAAATAATGCATCTAATTATAATAATATATTATAATAACACAAATATGAATACCATTGTAGCATTGAGTGATAGAATAGCGTGGAAGAGAAAAACATGCCGCGTTGACCTCAGATAAACTGGGAAAAGGGCAAGTCAATGATGATGATGTTCATTGTAGTATTATTATATTGAAAATATTTGTTTTCACTGAGTGGGAATAAAACTGCCGGGAATTTGAACGGACTAAGCTGGAATGCAATACGCCCCTTGTAGTCAGGACCGCTAACCACTGCTCCAAACGTGTCGTAAAAAACCGGCCAAGTGCGAGCGACTCGTGCACTGAGGGTTCCGTGCCAACTTTTACTAAATTCCACTTACTTCCACTTAACCAAAATACCACAATATTTTTTTGACAGCAAAAATAACTTTGTTTTTCATATTATTTGTATGAATGAAAAAGTTATATTTGCGCTTGTTGAAAATGTGCTATATCTCAAAGACCACTAGTTCGACCTCGTTCAAACTTTCATGAACTGTGTTTAACTGTATGTTAGACTTTCAGAAAAAATGGTTGAAGGAACCTCAATGTCATTTTAGGAGACCTATCTATAGACACCCCACATCCATAGGTTTTTTTTGTTTTAGTTCTATGTATGGGAGCCCCCCTCAAATGTCATTTTATTTTATAGTTTGAGCTATTTTTTATTATATAAAAGCGGTTATTAGAATACACCTATCTACCAAGTTTTATCTATATATTGCGACTAGGTTCTGTATAAAGTGGCTGTGACATACGGATGGACAGACAGACAGACAGACTTGACGAAACTATAATGGTTTAGTTTTTGCCATTCGACTACGGAACCCTTTAGAAAAGATGTAAAGATAATAAGAACCGATACTAACGTTTAGTGTGAAGTAGTATTACTTTAGTCCTTTTTAATCTTAATTCAAGACCCCCATATATGAGAGGAGATGTCACAACAAACACAACTTATTAACAAATTACTTTCAATTAGTAACATAGGGACAGTTATAGCGGAAGCGTCATATAAATATGACAGAGCTATGCCAATATGTTGTCTCATTCTTAGATTTTATAGTAAAATATTGTATTGTAAATTGCAAATACTAGTTTAAATGTTAATCACTAACGTTGATTAGCATATAAATGAAGGTTCAGAGTTGTCAACGAAATGAATAGTTTTCTAGCTGGTTGAAGATTTCTTCTCAACGAAATTGCATAATAAACTTCTACATTTAATGGTTTAAAATGCTTTTAACACTTAGTGTTATATTTTTTATTCTTAGAGATGAAATAAGAAACCAAAAAATTGCGCACGGGCGGGACTCGAACCAGCAACTTTTTGGCTTACCGGGCCAAACGCTCTACCAATTGAGCTACCGTGCTGTCGGACCGACCTTGCGAAATGTCTGATCTATATTGGATACATCATTAGGCGTGACATTAGCGCCATCTACCCGTCTGTTTATGCAACAGTGTTGACAGTATTTAAGTTTTAAGGCTGAGATTCCCGGCAAATACTTAGAAAATGCATCTTCCTTTAGATTAATATTTGTCTATTCTTTCGCTAAATCTCGATATTCTTGTTTCCAACTGATCAAATATTTAAACTAGAAAAAAACTTAAGATAGATTCCGTTGGATCCCAAATGTCTTAACGAACTCTTTTTTACTCAGTATAGTTTAATTTTATTAATAACTAGCTACCATCCACGACTGCGTCCACACGTTTTGAGTTTGCTTTCCTATCCCGTGATGTTTTATAGCCTATAAAGCCTTCCTCGATAAATTATATTTAAATCGGTACAGTACTTCCTGAGATAAGCGCATTCAAACAAACTCTTCAACTTTATCATATAGATATTATAGATGATCTGATAGAAATTAGATGAGCATTACACCCTTGCTTTGAGATGAGGTTGTCTCTAGCAAATATAATATCATTTTAATCGCTTCCTCAACAAACCAATATTATTACTAACGAACAAGGGCGAACGCACTTCGCCCTTTGCAGGCAATAAAATGAACGATGATAATTCGTAAGTTATTTTCCCATGTCTTGATTTATAGCGCCTTTCAAATTCCTAAGAAGCCAACAATATCTCTTGTTTAGTGTTCAAAAGTGATTTCATCTTTAGAACGTTAACATGTTAATAACGAAAAATTACAAAAGATATTTGATACAAAAATCCTCACCCAATCTGACTTTATCGATAAGACCGCCTAAATTGTACATTTTCACGAAATTAATTTAGTGTTTACTTTTCTGGTGTGCAATAAAGAGTTATCTATCTATCTTTATTTTTAACCGACTTCAAAAAAGGAGGAGGTTATCAATTCGACTGTATGTTTTTTTTTTATCATCATTATTTTTTTTTTGTATGTATGTTACCTCATATCTCAGTCGTTTGTCGACCGAATCGAAAAATTTTTTCACCTACTTAGAGGGTATTCTAGTTGGTCCCATTTTTTCCATTTTGGGATCTGATAATGGGAAAATGATGATGATGTGAAATTTTAAAGGCACGTATAGTGTTTCTTTACTAGAATCTTAATGTTGACGTGTTGGTCTGATAGTCAACATTTTGTGGGGCTGAGCTGATGGTGGAACTCCTTAACGCCTAGGAGTTCAGTAATTATAATGACACAACTTATGATAGGTAATTTGTAGCTTTGTAAAAAATAGAATCATAAGGTGCAACTCCCCCCCCCCTCTTATGTAATCACGAAAAATAGAGAAGTAAAATAAACTTTAAAAAAAAGTAAAAACCGACTTCAAAACCAAAATGCACTAAAAAGTAAATAAACTCTTCACCATTGAAAGGAAAGGAATCCGTTTTAGGCAAACAATTTCTTTTTGGAGTCAGGTGCCCGGTGCCATCACTTTGACCATCAAGCATCAACTATCACAGCACCGACTCCAAAAAGAAATTGTTTGCCTAAAACGGATTCCTTTCCTTTCAATGGTGAAGAGTTTATTTAAGACTTTTTAGTGCATTTTGGTTTTGAAGTCGGTTTTTACTTTTTTTTAAAGTTTTTTCGTGGCACCTTTGACCTAGGAGTGTTTTTTTAAAGAATCGATTAAATTCAGAGACATGGCGAAATATTCAATACAAATATGTTTTCACCCAGCCATCATAATAATCTTCATAGAAATAACTAAACCGGTAATACTCGTAACACCATCAAATTTTAATTTTAAAAATACAATTCATAAAAAGAAGCTGACTAAAATACAGGGTCTTTGTTACATCGTGTGCAAATTTAAATGCACACTTTATTTTTTTTCGGCCCGGTGGCTTTTTTTAAATACAGATTTTATATGGATTTCATAAAAATATATCCTTTCTTTCTTTCTTTATTTATGTGAAACAATTTACATTAAAAAACATATTTCAATACCAACAAAAACCTATTCAGATTTATATGTGGTAATAAGCCACATCATTAACTTGAGCCACATCATTAACTTATGTATTGTAAATGGGATCTATCCTGATAAGTTAAAAATAACAATTATTAAGCCTATCTTTAAAAAGGGAAATAAAACGGAAATAACTAACTATAGACCAGTGGCGCTAATACCGGTATTCTCAAAAATAATTGAAAAGGTAATTTATAAATGTCTATATAATTTTCTCGAACATAATGACGTACTTGTTCCTCAACAGTATGGGTTTAGACAAAGCAAATCCATAAACATGGCTGTGTATGACTTTTTGCGTAAGGTATATTCCAACGTGGATAATAGGGTGCCAACCGTTGCCATTTACATGGATATGACGAAAGCTTTCGACCATGTAGATCATGACATTCTTTTAAGAAAATTAAATGCTTATGGCGTAAGGGGAAATGTCAATAATTTGATTAAATCGTACTTGACCGGAAGACAGCAAATCACCCAAATCACTCGTGTAGATTCAATATACAAAATGGAAGCATGCTACAAATCAGATCCTAGAATAGTGAAATTTGGAGTTCCTCAAGGGAGCGTTCTGGGACCACTATTATTTTTGATTTATATTAACGACTTGCCTTCTGCATCTAACTATCACATGACTTTATTTGCTGATGATAGTACTGTTTTATTTGCTAACAAAAACTTGACTGAGCTTGAATATGACATTAATGAATCGATAAAATCAATAATTAAATGGCTTGAATCCAATAATCTGAAAATAAATTTAAGTAAAACAAAAGTAATGTATTTTTCTCAAAGAAATGACTTCATAAATCTTGACATTAACTACTTGGGACAGACAATTGAAAAAACTAACACAACTAAATTTCTAGGACTTCATATTGACGATAAACTAAAATGGAAAGCACATATTGAGCATGTCTGTTCAAAAATTAAGCAGTTTGCATTTGCACTTTACCGACTTCAATTGATAGTCAACGAAAGAGCTGTCCTAACTTCATATCATAGCTACGTAGCAAGCACTCTCAGATATGGTATGGGGAAATTCTACCGATAGGGACAAAGTATTTAAATCTCAAAAGTCCTGCATAAGATCAATGTTTAGGCTTAAATGTGACGACTCCTGTAAACCTTATTTTATTGACAAAAAAATCTTAACACTGCCGTGCATCTATATTTTGGAATGTGCTTTGTTTATAAGACATAACATTGAAAATTTTGAATTTATGGCTCGAGAACGCCACAAGGATAAATTGTGCTCAGTTGGTGCTAAATCAAGCCTATTTAGTAAAAGTGTATTTGGTAATGCTCCCCGGATTTACAACAAAATACCAAAAACAATCAGAGACTTGAATGACATTAATATATTTAAATCTAAATTGCATGAATATTTAATTGGAAAATGTTTCTATACTATTAATGAGTTTGTGACGTAGAGAGCTTCTGACTGACATAATTAATTAATTAATTTTAATTTCTTTTTGTAATCGATTGAATTTACCTTAATTATTATTGTATTAACTGTATTTTTAACATGTGCCCTTCTATCATTGTACGCCCTAGCTAGAGGCAGGACACAGAGAGTACTTCTACCATTGTTCAACTTTTATAACCTGTGATCCACAATAAAGATTTTTATGATTTATGATTTATGAATAAGAGTCACTACACTACTTGTTACAATTTTAAGACAATATGTAGTTCTTAAGTATTTTTATACATTTAGCCCTATTTCCTAAATTACTTATTTGTTCAATAATATTGCTAGGATATTCATTTAAAGTAGATGGCAGGAAATACTCCCACATTCTTTTACCATGAACATTGTTGCATGAAGGTATTATATATCTGGGTAGATATAATAAGTTACGCAATCCGGTGCTTCTAGTTTTTACTTGTAATGATTAAATTTGATCTAGGTTTTCACACACAATTTGAATTTTTACTTTATCATATATATATATATATATATATATATATATATTACTTTACAATATTTATATAGGTCTACATCATTTAGTATATATTTATTTTTTATTTTATTCGGTGTAATAGTTTTGAGTAAGTTTAGTTGTAATTTGTAAATATTTTCAATATATGTTTTGTATGTTCTGCCATAACTACTTATACCATAGTCGATTAAACTATCAGCCAATGACATATACAACATGCGTAAAGTATGATGGGGTAACTTATATTTTAATATTGATAGCTTAGATAAAACTGCTCTAAGTTTATTACATAAGTTATTTATGTGGGGTTTCCAGCAAAAGTTAGATCCGAAATTCGGCATTCAAATCATATTTGTATAAACTATAATTGCTTTTCTGCATATTATCTATGTTTGTTATTGTGCATTATTTTGCGGTTTTCCTAATATCAAAACCACACACACAATAATAAAGCACACACACACACATTAATAGCTCTTGTTTTAATTAACTTGCAAATTGACGTAACACAAATATCTCAAATTTTACCTACAACTTTATATGGCTGTGAAATTAACAAAACACTACTGAACTCATTGGACTTCATGAAAACTTCTCTTGACTGTGCTTATATTGCATTTTAACTTTAGTAACTTGCTGAAATATCCATGTCATCATCATCATCATCATTCACGTCCACTGCTGAACATAGACCTCCCCCACGGCTTTCCTCAGAGACCGATCACTAGCGGTCCGCATCCAGTCCGATCCTGGGATCTTTACAAGGTCGTCTGTCCATCCATCTTGTCGAATATAATATAGATGTATTAACAGGTAAAATACAACTTCTATGCTTTTAAATTCATCACAACAAACTTCATCAGTTTAATGGCTTGTTGCAACCTCAAAATAAACTAGGGCTAGTTTAAATAACACTATAACAATTTATTCCACTTATTTCAACATCTAATAGTATAATCTGCGGAACGAAGTGACGTTTTAAGTTTCGCAAACGGCAATCAAGGCAAAACTGTAATTTTAGTTAATCTATGACAATAGTTTTGACCAAATTGTAACGAGAAAACGTGTTGATATTAATTCCTGTAAAATTGTTTTCTTAGAATTAGGCAGGGCAAAGATATAATTAACAGTACCTCAATAATAACACAATAACTTTACAAATAATTTGTTTGAAAATCATTGAGGAAGTTTGAATATTTTATATCAATTTAGTATTTAAGTTAGACTTCATCGGATACTCCTGATTAGTGAGTGCAGTGATAGTAGATTTTTTCAGGTATGTTTGGATTTGATATAAAACCTGAAAGGCGGAAATAATCACTTTAAATTCACTTTTCAAGTAATAAGACATTCTTTAATTGAATTAGTTGCGGTGTACGTCAAGGTAGACACTGCGGTTTTACAGGGAATTATGTCTAGACTTCCATACCATGTGGCGCTCAAAAAACGCTGATACAAAACTAGTGTTTCCATGTATTTATTGATTGAGAAGGATTTTTGAATGAAGCTTAAAACATTACATTTTTTTTGAATAATACAACTATTAATAAGTATTTTTAAAATTGTAGCTAAGTTAGCTAAAAGGATATTTAAAGCTGTAGAAAATCAGAAAATTTGAACTTTCTACGCGAAATTTGGCTTCTAATTACGCCCAATGATGCGCTGGCGACTGTTTATCAAGCGAAAACTGTGAGCATTGAACTCATAATAGTTCCAACAGCTATAATTGGAGAAGTGATTGCCAAGGTCCTTCTTTACATGCTCTTAATTAACGTGATTGTTAAATAAACAGGAATTTACGACCGCTGGACCACACAGACTATTTTTGATGTTTACGAGAGTATAAGATTACCAATTGACCCCAAATTGTAAATATACTCGAACTCAATGAGAGACAGAGTCAATCAACTCAATCTACGTAGTAACTCTTGATATTAATAGATTACTATTAAATTTTTGGTTTCATATTAATCACGCAATTATTTCAAACGGTACTTCTGTAACTTGAAAACTTACGCTCCTTCTTAATTTTACACCTATAATACCAGATACCAAAATGAAACCATTTTGCCTCACTTTGACAAGAAAAAAACCATACTGATATTTTACTTTAAGCTGAATAGTTTGTTTGTTTGAACGCGCTAATCTCAGGAACTACAGAAGCTATTAAAAAATATTTCTGGGTTTTATAGCTTATTTATCGAGGAAATGTTAAGGCTATAGTACAGTCGACAGCATATCAGGCTACCCACTTTTGTTGCAAAATAGCCCTTATTACAACGGCTTAAGACACCGCAGTGTTTACCTTGACGTGTTGTTGTCCGTTCATAACGCTGCGGCAGGACGAGAGGGAGCAAACTCATAACGCGCCGAAATTCGCGGTGGTCCGCTTTGTAATTATAATATTAGTTTTGAGGATTACAGCGAATATATTCATTATTCCTTCCTCGATTCCTAGTTTCTCGAACATTATACCCAACCTACATATCTTCGTTAACACCTCAGAAAGCAAATTACGCAGGAATTCCAGCGCGAATGTTATGACCATAACTCTGGCTCTCAACGGTTCCCCTCATTCAACACACTCGTTACTCTCAGCTAAACAAAAGTGGACATAGCTATAATTAGTCCTTCTTAACGGTCTGTCTGCGCTGATGATAAAAATTCCAACCATTTTAACACTGACGAATTTAACCTTTAAATTACGATGTGGGGTAGTCTTCCCTTTGGTAAATTAAATTAAGATGACAAAAAAAAGACAAAAGCAACCATAAACGCTGAAGTTTAACTAAATAAGGTATTGAAGACAGGAATAAATTTCAAGAAAATTTAATCGATTACTAAAACCGGATAGCGTAAGTATTAGTACAACAAATTTATTTATCCGTATTCCAAAAACTTTGTGCCAGGCTTAGAACCATACTAAGATATAACCAACCAATTTAAAATGTCGTAATGACAGCATTTAATAAAGAACGCACAGTTCACTAATGGGTCGGAAGATTTAAGGTAATGAGTACAAGCCAGGTACAATCTTTTTTTGTTATTGAATGGCTCAAAATAATGTTATTTTAGCTCTAATGAAGATACATCTTAAACGTATGAAGAAAGGAATACCATGCGTACTATTACTACTGCTACGTCATTTGAGGGTTAAACTCTTTGTCACAGTGAATTTCGATTTTACACAGATAAGGATTATTCGTGGAATACAACACTACACGCCTAATTTGAAAATGTCATCTATTTGTCAGCAATAATTTATGCAAATTTAATTTTAAAATCGGTCGTTTTATACTTATTCAATCGCATAAATTTTATCTGAAGTTGGTCAATTCGACAAATAAGTTAGTAATAACGGCAAATTAAGCGCACTGTGCGGTGAGTACCAATGCGATATTTTATTGTGTTGTGTGTACTCATATATACGCAAGGTCATAGCGTACGCCCGTCACGGATTCCTTCGTTTTGTTTGTGGTGTAAGTTAGGGATTGAAAACATAGCTGGAGACAATAATTAAGATGTTAATAGTATAGCTGTGACTTCAAATAATCCATTTACATGCAGTTAAACAATTTGAGTCACAAAGTGAAGTTTTTTTAGTTATAATATAATGAATAACATGAAGAAAAACAATACAGAGGATTGTACGGCAAAATAATTGTCCAAAATAATCAACGCGGGGCTGCATGAGTATAAAAATGTTGATATTACTCATATCTCCAAAACCACTGGACCGATTTTGATGAAACTTCCAAAATAACTTAAGTTGAATATACCAAATTGCACTAAAAAGAACCATTTCGCTGACTTTTTTTTCGAGAAATCCCAAGACAAACATAAAAATATATATATATTTTTACACTATACATATTTTTGCCTCGGTGGCGCAGCGGTAGGAGGGTCGCACTTTTAAGCGACGGCTGCGCCAGAGGTCCCGGGTTCGATCCCCGGGTCGGGCCAAAAAAATATACCTGTATTTCTGTTGAGAAATGCTTAGAGTAGCCCGGAGTTTGGAAATTGGCGGTGTTTCACCCCCGTGCCTCGGAAAAGCACGTAAAGCCGTTGGTCCAGCGCCTGAACTCTCTCCGGTCGTGTCAGATTGCTGTCCCATCGGGCTATGAGAGTGACAGGAATAGAGAGTGTACCTGTGTTTGCGCACACACTTGTGCATTATAATATGTCCCGCGCAGTCGGTTAGTCATTGTGACTGGCCACCGTAGTCGAAATCGGCTAGGGGGTCTATTATTTTTGCATAATTATCGCTTTCTTTATTCATCATACACTTACGAGATTGCACCCTTTTTTGGAAGCCTTAAAAGATCAACATACTCAAATTTTACCTGATTCTAACCATATCACACACATACAGGTCCAACTGAATACCTCCATTTTTGTGAAGTCAGTAAAAAGTATAAAATTAACTGGACCAGTTAGGAATACTAAAATTCGCTAAACGATAGTGACTTGCACCAAAAAATCACAATGAGCATAAAGCATGCAGTGACATTAATATTAATAAAATGAAACCACAATGATTTTAAGAATACAACAATGAGAAATCACAAAATACTAAAACAAAACCCGCTACATGACATGGGCGAAGTGAATTTTATTACAATGACTGTGAACATTTTGAATACATAAAAAACTGCGGAAAAAAATTCGTCATATGTTAACACTTCCAGTCAACCAACCGACAACATTGAAAACTTATCAATTCATAGGTATTTGTACCACCCATTGAAAATCTAAAGAATTTAAAAATTATCAGTTCCGAACCAAATACAACCAATAAATGTTTGTGACTACGTTATTTAAAAAATACTATGTATTAAAAAAATAAGTGTCTATGATATTTCATAACCAAGTTGCAAAAGATACAATACCGAATACAAAAGTTTTGGCTAATAATGCTCTAACTGAAGAAATGTCAAGGTTTCTAACATGACTTTAATGTGTATAAGATACTATCAAACAATTAATTTACTAGTTCTCAGAATATAACAATGCTGCTAACTGGTTTGCCTTGTCTGAATGACATTATAGTCGAGTATATTTTCTGGTACATAATAATTCACAGCTCAATCGAAGAAATATCAGAAAATCATAACAGTAACAATAATTGACTGTAACTATGAGCTTAATAAGGAAGTTAAAATCACACAGCGAGCGATGAGAGGGCTATGTTCTGTGTTTCTCTACGAGATCGAATCAGAAATGAGGAGATACTAGAAGAACTCGGGATACTGACATAGCCCAGAGAATCAGTAATATCAAGTGGCAAAGGGCAGGACACATAGCGCGAACTGATGGCCGTTGGGGCAGAAAAGTTTTAGATTGGAACCCTTCGACTAAAGACGCAGCGCAGGACGTCCACCGACAAGATGGACAGACGACCGTATAAAGATCGCAGGATCAAACTGGATGCAAACCGCTTGTGATCGATCGCTGTGGAAAACTGAAGGGGAGGCCTATGTTCAGCAGTGGACGTCCTTTGGCTGATAACGATGATGATGATGATGAACAGTAATAAGAATTGTACAAAACTATATGGTTAATTCTAAAAATATAGTGATCGGTATATTTGTTTTGTTTTACCTTGTTTTGTGGCTTTCGCTTGACACTTGTACATTTCGAAATCTAATCAGAGCTTTTGATTTGACTCGCGTTTTATTGCTATTTAAATGACTCCCTTTTTCTTAAGAGTTTATTTAAACGGTTACGGATCGTAAACAAAAGCATAACATAAGACTGTTGATAAACACATCCGTGAGGGATTGAAAGTGAACACAGAGCACAGACTTATCATTATCTGCATGCTTGAGTCACATTTCCAAATATATCTACAATCACGTTCATGTTTCAAGCAAGTATCTTGTTTTCTCGTCACTCCATCAAGATTTAGTCCATATCTTAATTTGCATTTATCATTTTAATTGCAGTCTGCAACCACTGCTTTTACTTTCTTAAACCGGTTAGACATTTTGTCAAGAATCAAGTTTTTAAGTGTTGCAGTCACAACCGTAAGAGTGATTGCGTTTTTTTGGTTGGTGATACAGCTAGAACTAGACTCGGGGATAAAAAAAAACATATTCTTGTCCCCTTTCTATAATTAATTACATAACTGCCTGTAAGCAACTACTGAAATCCGAAATTAGAATCAGAAGTATGAGGTAAGGCAAATTACCAGACAGATGTTATCAATCCGCCCATAAATATCTAACTGGGAACTACGACTAACTATCAAGATAAAAAACTGGCAAAGTGCAAGTCAGACTCGTGCCCTTACATGTCCTTCATTCATGTTCCTCATTCGTCCAGGTTTTGATTCCCTTAAAATGACAAAGTATCCGTAATAATGAGACTAAACCGGTAATATAACAACAAGTTTAGACCATAGGCGATGAGGGAGGGGGAACCATTAGACAACATACCCATTTCAAATTACGGTTTTCTAGTACCTGTCTCTGAGCTAAACCTTTTAAAGACAGACGGAAACCTAAAAAAGGCACAAATCTTTTTTCAATTACTCACTTCTTTATTCGAGTCAGAGACGACATGCAAAATGCTAGACCGACCTAATACTGACTGCCCCATAAGCTTAAGGTTACCGTAACAGTACGGCACAACAATTAAGGCTTTGGCTAACACTACCACTAATTAACATTGCGACAATTCCATAGTTCAGCATCGAACAGTGGGCCAATCGGTCCGCACTAACAAAAGAGAAGAGCCAAGGCATTGCGATAAAAAATACCTACTAAATGAATGCGAAATCGAATAATATTTTACTACTTTTTATATCTATTTCGTACTTTTATGGCGAGCGAACATAACTTTACAATCATGCTCTCACTGTTACAACTTAAACTAAAAAACAGTGAAGTGCCTTGTGTTGTCTCAGCCGCAAATAATTTATGATAAATTTTGCCATTAAAATTGAACCACCATAAAAAAACACGAAAAAAACGCTAATACGAATAGGAGGAACAAACTCATTTGAAGTCGGTGCATGATGTACGTACGTAGACTGCTGTTGTCGGTTAAGGTTTATTTTAGTGTAGTACATTTTTATAAAAAAAATTTTCGTCATTTTTAGTTAGTTTTAATTTACAATTTACTCGATGGAACTAAAATTGCTACTTAAACCTTCTGCTCAGTGTAAAAAATACTCTAGTGAAGACGAGATCAAAATTGGTCCAGGCAAACGCGAGGAATGCGCGGACAAACATACAGGTCAAACTGAGAAACTTCTTATTTTTGAAGTCGGTTAAAATGGTTGTACAACTTATCAACACAGGGGATTTAATGCAACTATACACTTATTTAAAAGGTAAACATCGTATTTACCTTCCCGTTGTATTGAGACTATCAATTGAGATAAAACACATTTGTTAATGAGAAGAGTAAACAAGACCAAAATAAATATGCTAAAATTAATTATAAAAAATAGCTATAAACACTTTTCGATAGGCAAGTTATCAAAGGCATACTTGTTTATAAATTATATACACCAAAAAATATGTCTCATCAAGTTAACAGGTCGGTGAAGGCCTCTTCTCCGGCCTTAGACCATTGCAGAGTAATTATCAATTTCCTATCAACCTAGTTTGCTCGACTATGACACATACGTCCAAAACATAATTAGATTACCGGGACTTATCGAGTGCAGTTGTGTGGCTTATAATTTTGTACTGTGGTATAGTTCACTGGGCATCGAACAGTGGACTGGCTAATTATGGTTCATATGTGATACTGATACCGTTATTACAACGGTATGCTGGTTCGTTGTCATACTTAGTCATTGGGTTGATGTTAATTAAAGATTTCGCACGTTGCTTCAAACTTGCTGGGTTTTGGAGGAAGTAGCCAATTATGATAAGTTTTTTAAATGAATGATTTGTCACCTAAATTAAAAGTTGGTTTAGAATGTTTTAACACTCATAGTGAAATATTTTTAATTTAGGTTATATTCATAAAGATGAAATATGAAACCAAAAATAGGCAGCAACTTCTTAGCTAACCGTTTGGCCCGGTTAGCCAAGAAGGTGCTGGTTCAAGTCCTGCCCGTGCGCAAATTTTTGGTTTCTTATTTCATTTTTATGAATATAACCTAAATTAGAAGTTAATTTTAGTGGTGTCGAGCTAGCTTATTTTTTATTAAGACAAGTTTTTATTGTGCGCAGTTCTGCATAAAATTGCGTACACAAAAATAAAGCACTATACCTAGACCTATGAGCTTTAACAAATATACCGTATGTTTAATCAGACTCAAAATATACGAATTATATTATGAGGGCCAATAATACATGCCAATTTAACCGAAAAAAGCAAAACCATTGCCCATACAATACTTCGAGCGCTTTGATTTAAAACCCAAACATTAGGTTTGTTCTCCAAAGAGAAAGAAAAACTAAAACATTACATATAAATCAAAGCAAAGGTTTGTTCTGGTAGGTACTGCGCACGCGCACCGTTAGAGCCGGGTATTTGGGTCGGCGCGGCCGCTACAGTATGCCACAGCGGAACAAGGCATAAGCGGGTAGAGGGTGTTTAGATACGGGGATTTTTGCAACAGCATACTCATCATCATCATTATCAGCCAAAGGACGCGTCCACCGCTGAACATAGGCCTCCCCCACGGCTTTCCACAGCGACCGATCACTAGCGGTCTGCATTCAGTTTAATCCTGCAATCTTTAAAAGGTCGTCTGTCCATCTTGTTAGTGGACGTCGCACGCTGCGTCTCTGGTGGAAGGGTCTCCAATCCAGAACTTTCCTGCCCCAACGGCCATCAGTTCTTCGCGCTATGTGCCCTGCCCATTGCCACTTGAGCTGACTGATTCTCAAGGCTGTGTCCGTTACTTTAGTTCTTCTACGTATCTCCTAATTTCTGATTCGATCCTGTAGAGAAACACCCAGCATAGCCCTTTCCATCTCTCGTTGTGTGATTTTGAGCTTCATTATAAGGCCTATAGTAAACAGGGCCTTATAATGAAGCTCAAAATCAGGCAGCAGGCTCAGGCCTATAAGGTAAGTAAAAAGTGTAAAGATAGCCTGTAACATCCCACTGCTGGGCAAAGGTCTTACCTAACTATGAGGTAGTAACTATAGGTAAATTAATAAAAGTTAATAATTAATAATATTAATCCTGTATCGAATTTCCTGACGCCGATGCATAAAGGTCGGTCGCTGTGGAAAACCGTGGGGAAGTCTATGTTCAGCAGTGGACGTCCTTTGGCTGATAATGATGATGATGCATTAAAAAGACCGGCATCACCTGGAGTGGGACAAGCGTTACACTGCAAGAAAGGGAGTAAAGGGAAAAAAATAGTAAAACACTTGATAGCATTGACAAACGTTGACCATCAAGCATTTGCAATAGAAATGTTAGTTGTGCTGCCAGTTATATAGGGCGATTGAAGTTGCCGCTGATCAAGATGTCGCTTATCTATCGTCAACCAACAAATTGAACATTTTCGTGTTGTGTAAATTCGTTATCCTATTATAAGAAAACATGAAATCATGGAAGAAAATTGATCACCAACTGTCATTAGCTAGGGGCCATAATTATGGCCAATCGTAAAAAAAGTTCAAAAATAATAATTTGATTTGATTGTGGAGAAAAAAAGAAGCTGGATTCCATCCCCAAACTTTTACACCTTTTGAAGAAAACATGATTTATTTTAGTTAAATTTCAAAGTAATTGATGTGGATTGGAAAAACATTAATTTGTTGTTTTATTTTTACCATGTTTTTTCCTAACCGCTACTTCTCTTCCCTTGATCACCATACCATACAATCTAGGATGTTATGTGTAATGTACGTGACATCTCGCCGACTGTGAGGGAATGTTTTCGGTTTTAATACCGCCTTATGCGTGACAACGCGCCGATTGTTCGCGCATGCGCTGTAAGGAATAAAAATGTATGCTTTGTTCAGTGATAGCGTGATAGTTTTGATAAGTGTCAATTTGGTGTGGGTTTGAAGAGATGTTACCGTACTAGCGTATTTTTGCAAGTCCTGTGTGGTCAGGATGTTAGCTTAGCCTAATTGAAGATTCTAACCAGTGATGTCAAGCGGATATGACGATTCCAATAAGCTTAAAAACCTTTGCACACTGCGATTTAAGCAGCGATGCAGCATCGATGCAGTCTAAAAATGTCTTCCTTTACGCACTTGCGCTACTAGCGCTCGTTAGAATCGATACAGTTGCGCTTCTGCAACCATGCTAACGCGCGACTGCATCGATGTTAAAAGTCCCAGTGTAAGTGCAATCAATGCATTCACGCGTTTTCGCATCGCGCAAACGCGCTTCAGCATCGCGTCTCGCGCAATGAACAGATTTAATTTCGCATCGATGCAGTCACCAAAATTCAGTACATAATTTGTCAATTTCCAGCTTCTGTGTTGCGACTGTATCGATGCTAATGCGCGTTAGCATCGCGACTATATCGATGCTAAAAGTAGCGCAGTGTGTAAAGGTTGACATTTTGCGGTTGCATCGATGCTAACGCGCGTTAGCATCGCGACTGCATCGCTGCTAAAAGTCGCAGTGTGTAAAGGGTCTAAGGGCTTTCCAACGGTAGACTATAAACAAGTTAAGCACAAAAGTTCCTTATATGGTAAAACCAAAGTTAGTGAATGGCCGAGTAGAGATGACAATTCAATCAAGCCATAAGACCTTTGGTCAGTGTGACTTCAGAAACATAGAAGCCGGCATGCAATCACACTTCGAATAGATAAGTACTTTCCATTTTACCATCGCATTGATGATTCTCGTAAACTTACCGTTAAATCAATCTTCCTTGCAGAAACGCCGATATCTGTTGAAGAAAAATAAAGTTAAAACTAAACGTGATAACATTATTATAATGACTTCAAGAAAGTGAAACGCGTATTTCCAAACACCACAAAAGAATGAACGGTGGTTCAATCGTTCGGCATGAACGGGAGCAGGTCAAGTGTCAAAAACATCATTCACTTAGACCGGTCATCAATTCAAATGTATGACATTGAATTATCGAAAGCGAGCAAGGTCGAGGACCACACGGGGAACGCCTGTCTCGTTTTAACATTATAAGACTGACAGAGATGAGTGTATAGGAATTTCGGATGGTTATGACAGAAACGCCAAGGGATGTTATGATTGATGTGATGTCTTGGTCTTGACATTGGTATTTGAATGTTTTAGGCGAAAGTCGGTTCCACTCTTATTTATTTTATTTATTTCAGTATTAAATGGAGGCGTAAAGCTCTTTAAAAATTACTATATAAATGAGAAAATAACTATAAAATGGTAATTATAAAAAACATTTAAAGTACGATGACTTTAATGATCTTGAAGATCGAAAAAATATGTATTTTCCTAATTATACGAGTACGACCTATTTTTCCGAAGTGGGCAAAAACGCACGAAATCTACCTACGCGAAGAAATCTACTATACTAAATGTTACAAACACTTGCAGTTATGCGAACCTACTTGTATGTTATGTTACGCCCTATTGAAGGCATTGAAATGGTGTTAATTAGTCAGCACGTTAGGCATAATAGGATTTAACTACCTTAACTACCCTCTAATACCTTGAAATTCTACTAACACTCTAACAAAATCATAGGAACTGTAAAAGGCACGCTTTGAGAATCGCCGCCTCTATAGGACCTGAGAATTTGGCACAAATGCCAAGAAACCACGGTGTTTTACAATTGTAAAATTTAGTGACACATAAGTGTGATATTTAGCAAGTATTTAAAGTCCATTTTGAGCTTTATTTTCATCAAAGAAAGGACCATTTAACCTAATTCGAAATGAATTATGTAGCGGTGTAATTAAATAACCATAGTTATTGCTACCTTTGTAATTGTTCTGAATGAGTTCTGTTAGTTGATAGTGTGGTTTTCAAAGAGGAGCGCTGTCTTGTAACACCTATACACATTATATTGAAAATAAAGGGTTTACACTTGAACTAAATGACTCCTGTAAACGGTGTTAAAATTTACTTAGTGCAGGGTTTTAGAACGATAGAACTATGTGACTGAACTAAACATTGAAACACACAAATCCTGAAATAGGTTTTGACAATGCGCGACTGTATGAGTACTATCCATTTTAATACTCCTGAGATTAGCGCGTTCAAGAAAACACGAACTCTTCAGCTTTATAATATAAGTATGTCACCGTAATATTGAAAAATCGCCAGGTTACAATTTAACGGTTTTAAATGTGGTAAATTATAATCTGTCGAATTACTGTGAACAAGCTCGATATGTTTTAGAATTAACGCTTTATATACATGTCAACCTAATACGAAGAATAAACGGGTTGTCCCTGACTGGTCACTGGGCAAAGTGGTGGGTCAGGGTCAGGTACCCTGACCTTGGACGAATAAACCACTGGACACGCAATGACGGGCAATTTCGCTTGTGCCCCCTTAGCCACGAAGCGGGCTTTTTGGCCTCACTTACAGATGACGTCTTGTCAGTATGGTGATGGAGCTCAGTGAGAAACATTGACGGAAAAAATGGGTAAATGTGGCTTATTTTTGTGTAAAAATTATAGCGGCAAGACACAAAATATTCATTTTCATCCGTAAGTAACGTTTTATTCCAAAAAAGCTGATATTTTTCATGAAAATAGTAAAATGTGTTTTCCAAGAGAAAAGTAACATTGCCATTTAAAAAAGTGGTGGCCAGTTACTACAAAATCAACAAGATAACGTATACTTTATACGGTAGGATTGTCGTATGTTTATCATTCGTTCTCTTGTTAGTTTAATTTTAATTGTGCTTGACAATTGTCGATAAATCGTATCGATAAAGATTTATTAAATTTTTAATATAAATTCTTTTAAAATAAAATGATAAATCTGTAAAAAGTTTCACTCGAGCGTAGATTTAGGTAATCTTAAAATATAATTTCAGATTTCTTGTGGATCCATTAAGTAATATAAAGTGGATCGAAGGGAGACAAAATGGATCGCCACAAAACATCACCGAATATGTGGTATCCATTTAACACCAGTGTGATTTAATGCCAACGCAAAAATCTACTGCTTAATTATTCCATAGGAGGATGTAAATGGTGCTGGGCTGTATGTACTTATGGGCGATTTCACAATGTCTTAGGAAGTTCTAGTTAGTGTTACTTGCCAGACCGTTCAATAAACGTTCTATGTTTCAGTTGTTCATTCGATGGTTTGTGCATAAAACATGTCCATAATGTAATTTATTATTTTAGTTATAAAAATATATATCTTTTTACAAAAGATTCGTTCATTCATTCGTTTCGCACATATCGATAAATAAATATCGACACTTACATGCACTAAATGACAAAAATTGACACAACAAGCTCCCCCCGCCCCGCAGAAATTGGCTAATGATGTTTTCATACATTCGCTCTTGCGTTTCATATCCAGTGGTTAATTCATCCAAGACCCTGACCCACCACTTTGCCCAGTGATTCGTCATTTCAGTTTACGTTATAATGTTTCCGTAGCCGAATGGCAAAAACGGAAAACTTATAGTTTCGTCAAGCCCGTCTGTTTGTCTGTCCGTATGTCACAGCCATTTTATTCTGTAACTATAAGCATCAAACTGTTGAAATTTAATAAGAAGATGTATCCCGCCGTCCACCGCTTTACGATTCTCATATAAAAAAAAAAGATATGAAACTATAACAAAATAAAAAATCTCAAACTTATGCGTGTGGGGTGTCCTATAGATAGGTCTTTTAAAATGACATGAAGGTTCCTAAAACCATTTTCTTTTAAAATCTAACGTTACATAGCTAGACACATCCAAAGTGGTAAAATGGTCGCCCCCCCACTTAACTTCTAAACTAAGCGAGTGTAAATTTAAAACTATATATATAATTTTGATCTTAACAAATACTTTTTACGAAAATTGGTTTGGAAGGGTTCGAAAGAAAAGTTTTTGAGATATATAGCACATTTTTAACAACCGCAAACATAACTTTGTACTTCATACAAATACTATGAAAAACAAAGTTATAAAATAAAATAGTGTGGTATTTTAGTGATAGTAAGTGGATTCCCTTATTTAGTTAAAGTTGCACTTGGTCGGTTTTTTTTACTTTTTTTATCACGCGTGCACTTACAACTTTTCTTCAGTGTTACGCCTTTGTAGTATATCAGACCCGTGTCCTAACCCGTAGGTTAGTAATTCTGACTCATTTTCTCACCCTGGTCAAGCTGTTTTTGCCGCGTCGCCCACTGGCTTACTTGCCGCTGCGTTTTTGCTGCGGCGGCCGCGCGTAATTGGCTGAATACCCGCAGCTGCGCAGGCGCAGCGTGTGAGCATCACTCCCGGATTTTGTTGAATCAGGTCGAGAGTAGAGACTTGAAAGTGACGGATTAAATTAAGTGCGTGCGACTGAGAACGTCTACTAAGAAATCTTAAAGGGACGTTCAAGTATTACGTAAGTAGATTTATTATTATTATGTTGTGTCTTTACCATTCTCGGGACCATGGGGTCCCTGACCTTTGGAAGGCGTACATGGGGCCGAAGCCAACACGCAGAGGCCCTTTAGACAACATTAGTCTTAAAGCTGTGTGACACAAACCGACGATTATCCCTGTAACCCCCTTCCCTCATGCTTACATAGAACACTGGTACTTTTATGAATTTTAAGAAAAAACGGAAGTCATTTTTAAAGAGTAGAGTACAACCCCTAAACTTAATCATTATTTGTCTGAATCCATATGTTTGGTTTTCAAGCAAAGACAAAGTATGGGTTGCAAAAGTGAAAAAAATACTGCTAAAATAGAAGAGTTCGTTTGAACGCGCTAATCTCAGGAACTACTGGACCGATTTGAAAAACTATTTTTGTGTTGAAAAACTTATTTATCGAAGAAGGCTTTAAAACATCACGCTGCAACAGGAGGGGAGGGAGCAAACTCAAAACGCGCAAACGCGGTCGCCTGGGACCGCTAGTTTCCATATAAGAGACAGCTAGTAAGTAACAAATCATAAACATATTTTAACTCCTTTGTAATTTTTTGTAGTTCCCTAACTAATAAAACATATATCAAAGAAAACTATTTTAAATACGGTTCGGCTAATTCGAGCTAAATTTCTTATACAGGGTGGCCCAAACAGTGACGTCCATAAATTTTTTTTGGATGATTTACATTCAGGGCTGTCTAAATATACCATATTTATTATACGCTTTTATTTTCAACTTTTTTGAAACTTAGTCTTACTTAGTTGGACGTCATTGTTTGAGCCACCTGTAAACTTGGTAGAAACCAATTTCCGCTAAAAGTTTATTTCAACTGAAACTACAAGTATACAAACTCTACGTCAGCATCACTTAGCCCAAAATAAAAGTATTTGAAAATAAATCGTGCAATCCGGAGTACAATAGCAATTTGCCTACCGGTGTGGGGCCATAAAAAACGCGTCGATCGCACGCGCCGCACTGGGTCAGCGTGTGACGAATCGCGAGACACGAGTGTCCCACCGCCCTGGTTGGGTGGTGACGTGCTCAGTGCGAGCGGGGAGCGGGGAGGTTGCTATCGCTGAAGTAAAAGTAAGAGTAAAATAAAAGTTGAAATTAGAGCACATTGTTCAGGTTGGAAAACTTGGCAGAACAAAAATAGAACAGGTATTGCAAAAGAATTTAAATAAAATAACTTTTTGATAAAAAGTCCACTTATATCGTCCCTGCTCAATGAAGAAAATAGAAGTGGACTATACTAGAATTACCAGTAGGTTTACAAGTAAATGAAGGCATCTTTTATTTACCCTCAGCACATGTACAGTCCCCAGCACATCAGGTTACCCACTTTTATTGCTTACCCTTATTACAACCGTATAAGATACAGCAGTGTTTATCTCGACGTGTTCTTACCCGTACACTCATAATAATAAGGATTTATGTATAGTTTTAACGTCGTATCTAAGACTGAGTAATTTTAAAGCTGCACAATAATAACTCTATGAGTAATTGAAGCTGGACCTTAAAACTATTGGAGAAAATCCAGTTTAGGTATTACTGACTGAGTTAAGCTGCAAGGTGCCTGCAGGTGATATCAGGTTAATATACTAGCTACGTAAGTACAATAATCTGGTCATATACTCGTTTTTTTTTTTAAATAATGCATTCATTTACTTTTTAATAATAACAAACAAAAAACTAAGACATGCAACATAAAAAATAATAACTATTCAAAAATGAAAACATTTCCTTGTGGCAATGAGGATGCTGGCTGGCTCAAAATTAAAATAGAAACACATATATTTTCATTTGAAATGTTTAGTCTTGTAATGATTTTCGGATTCGCAACATCTTCTGACCGAAAAGGGAAAACGCTGTCAGTGGAGCCACCGCCAATTACTATGAAATGAACTCGATTTCCACCATGTTTAACTGCGTATGACTGATGTGTTACTGTTAGACGAATTTGTGGAATTGTTATGTATGTGCGTTTGTCACGAACGGGCGTTGGGTGGGTGTACCTAATTTGTGCAGTCGGCGAGTCTACTAATAATGTGCGCCTAGGCCTATTATGTGCGCCTCGATAACCTTTAACGCGTCGATATAATAACTTTATTTCCTAATCAACAACATGTTTTCCTACATTTTTGTCATTGATTATAAGGTCCTCTATTTCTAATCGATTTTATAAAAAAATGAATACATTACAATTAGTTTTTTTTTTAAAAATATGATTAAAATGACGTTTGAGATTTATCGATTTCAGCGATAAATGATAAATAGGCGCTAAGATGCGCAGGTTTTTTGGAAATTAAAACAATATCTCAATAAACACATTTTTTTTGCATCGAAGCATGATCTCAAGCTTTATTCCATCTCCATCTTCCATCAAATAGTCTTTGCATATCATGCACCTACTCCAAATAAGTTTATTTCTTCTAAAAAGAGGGCAAATGTGTTATTTGAGAGCTTTTTAGTCATTTTTGAAGCTGGTTTAATTAATGAATATTTTTTTGACATCAGCTTTTTTTCGTGCATAAGTAAACTGCGAGTTTATAAGGGTGGCATGTCAGTCTAGGCTAAAAAATATATATACATATGCAGCAGGTAATTCCATCACCATCAGCAGTTCAAAGATTAAGGACCAGGTTCCCTTTCGTACTTATCTTAGAAGAAATAATATAAAAATCCCATGTTGAACCGCCGCCGATCACAAATTATAGAAAACACTTTTTCTTTAACAGAGTGGCTACTGACTTTAACAAAAAATATACTCAACATATGGACTTATTTACTGAGGAACCAAATCATTTTAAGCAATATATGAACTCTTCTTTTTTTGAATACACATTATTAACCTATCCAGCCTGGTATGACCTCTCCCTTTTTCTCTTTTTATCTGGTATTGTTCTTCAAACATATTTAATAGCACGATTATTGTCTTCTATCTATTTTTGTGTTTTGATGTGTGCGATACGTTCTATAAGTGAAAACTAGATATGCATATTAGTTTTATATCTCCCGTAATCATTAAAAATGTATTATACTGCTGTTTGTTTTCCAAAAAGTAAAAATAAAAATAAAATAAAATCTGAAATCAATCAAAGCCACCACGTTTTCTTGCTAATTAATTTTTACGGCGCCTAACTCGTGACTCGTTAAGATCGGTTGACCAACTGCAGAAAATGAGTTAATGTGTTTGACATTTTCAAATGTGGCACACTGGAAGATTTGCATTTCAGCTGTTCTAGATTCGGTGGAAAAGATTGGCATGTCATATTGAGATCATCAGACATTTTGAGTGGTTCAGAATATGACATTGAACTAATTTAATGACCAAAACTGACCCAAATGTAAGTTATCAAGCAAAATTAATTTAAAGCAGCAATACACAAATAAACTTTAACTGAATTAGGAAAATTCCACTTAAAATAATAATGACATAATAGTTTTAAATAATAACAACATATTGTGGTATTTTTCTAAGTGTAAGTTAAATTATCAAAATAATCATTATCAAGACAGTTATCGTATAATTTATTTATTTATATAAACTTAATTGCACTGTTAATGGTACAATTGGCGGTCTTAATGCCTTATGGCAGTCTCTACTAGTCAACCGCTTGGGAAATGCAGAGAGTTAAATCAGTGGCGGAATATTTAAAAGTACTGAGAGGGACCAGATTTTTTTTTCAATGCAGTAACATAAAAATATATATTTAAAGTACATAGATAAAAGAAATATATAAATATATAAGCATGGGATTAATTAAGGTAAAGTGGCCAGGTCATCAGGTTACCCACTTATGTTGCAAACTAGCCCTTATTACAACTGCATAAGATACCGCAGTGTTTACCTTGACGTTCGGTTGTCCGTACATAGAATACATATCTTTAATAAAAAATAAATTATAGATAGGGAAGTGAAAATATTGATGACATTTATAAGGAATTTACCGACAGCAGTGAAAGAAATGGTGACTAATTCTGAAGTGAGCCAATGTTAAGATAGTGGGTGCGGAGAGACTTCTTAAAAGAAATTATCACCAGTATAAAAAAAATATTTAGTCATATTGTTTAAAAATAAAATTTATAAGAGCTTATGTAGCAAGTTCAGTATTCGTTGCGAATATTGCTAATGTTTATGGTGCTGATTGTTGTCAAGTTTTCCATTTGTTCAATCGCAAATCGCAAAAAGCCTTGTGTAAAATATAAATTTAATATGGCGCAGTACCTAGTGATAGTTGTTGAGGTAAACAGATAGTTTTATAAGTATCTATGTTTAATGACACCCACCACTAGACGTGTGTGCGAAAATACACGTTCACATACTTCAAATACAGTTCACTTTCCCAAGCGCATTTTTGTTATATTATCTTTTTGTTATTATCACGATAATGAGCCAAAAAATTGAGCTGCTAAGAATTGGTTTCTACGAAGTGGAGTTTACAGATTATTAATATAGTCAACTTTGTGTCGCATGATACCTATTTCTAATATAACAAGTGACGGACTTTTAATGCCTTATGGCATTCTCTACCCGTCAACCACTTGGGAATGCAGAAAGTTGAAAATTTGAAAAGTTATGGTTCGTATTTTATTGTTTTTTTTTAGTCATCAAACTCAGCAAAGTACCAAAAGCACAGCTCAAATTACTACATACCACGTACTACAGACAAAACGACACACGCTTAAACAATACCTGTCACAAGGTGAAGTTACGTAACCCATACAAGCCATACAATGAAGATTTCAATTCACACGGTTGCTGGTGGTCGACTCTTAAAACCGCGACGACAAAATATTTGGTTTGCGCTAAATGATAAATCACGACATAGTTAGAGGAGAACAGCCCTAACAGAGCCGTGAGAAAAAAATATGGGAAGGCTTAATGTCATGAACCTAGTCACACGTCATAAAATCGAAACCAAAGTCTTTAATAGAAAAGAGCAATTTATTTATTAGTACAGATATCTTCAGTTTATTATTCTATGTGCCGTTATTGTTAGACGGCTTGGAACTCTTTGTGATCGGAACACTACATCGTCCATTATAAATGAACTTGACTATTTTAAATTAAAACAGATGACAAAAAGCTTTAACTAAAGAATACTCGAATATAGAAGTCATTTCGTATAAAGGATCTCGCAGACAAAGCTAACCAAAACGGATTTTACATTTCGAAAATTTTTATAAGATAAATTAAGGTAAACAATGCGCTCGGGCGGGATTCGAACTTGCAACCTCTGGCAAACCGGGCTTACGCTCTTTCGCGCAAAACTCATGGTCTCTTATGGATACATTATTACATGTGACGTCAGCGCCAGAAATTTTTGGCACGGTAGATCGATTGGAAACGTCGGGCCGGTTTGCCAGAGATTGTAGGTTTGAATACCACCCGTCCGCAATTTTAGTTTCTTATTTCATCTGATAAGATTACAAAATAACACTGTGTATCAAAAATTCATTTTGAAACTTGCCATTAATCACGAGGATGTAGTAAAATTTAATGTCACTAAATGTACTGGCGGTATTTTCTTCTCTGTGCCTTTTTGGTCGTGGGAGAAAGACTTGTTGACTTATGTCAACTAAGAACCGTACCGATCGGAACTGTCACAATGTCACAGTAGAATGGTTAGAGAGGAGCTAATTTATATTAATTAGTAGATACATAAAGTGTGTATCTTAGTAACTTTTTTGTCGCTGACCTTTACGAGTTAGTATCGTTTCTCACGAAGAAAAACATCATTTGAGAGCGAGTCTTTTAACGTTCGTAAATATTTTTTAATTGAATTAATGTAATGAATAATGTTTATAAGTTTCTGACATCACTTAAAGTATATGGGGCAATCATATTGCATAAAGTATAAAAAAATATATGCAGCAATTACCCATAAACATATTAATGTATTTTATGGAATAAAACACTATTTAAGGATACTTTTCGCAGATATTAATTTCGAACACTTTACCGAGTTCGTGGTCACGGGTAGGTCGGGATAAAATTTAATAAATAGGTATTTGCGAAAAGTATCCGTAGAATAGTGTTTTATTCTATAAGTAATATTCGCGTAAACTTCAGAAACAAGTATAAGAAACTGTTCTAGATAATATTAAAGGTACTATTTAAGTTTGTTACCTACTTAACTGTTTTTAAAATTATTACTTAAATGAAATAACTGTTACTCTAATCTAATTGCTTCATTAAAAATGCTTTTATTTACAGAAGTTTCGGCTAATCTCGGAAAGTGTGTTAAAAGGCTGTCATTTCAACGAATTAAATGTTAATTAAAAATTAAGATGCGTTCACATGGCAAGAATTTTTTTTTATACTACCTGGCTACACTTAAACATAATGTAAATAGATCAAAATAATACAAATGTAAATATTCTAAAAAATCCATATTAGGGCGCATCAATCTATACTAATATTATAAAGCTGAAGAGTTTGTTTGTTTGTTTCAACGCGCTAATTTCAACAACTACTGGACCGATTTGAAAACATATTTTCGCGTCGCATAACTTATTTATCGAGGACGGCCATAATACATCACGCTGCGACTAGAGGGGAGGGAGCAAATTTAAAACGCGCGGACGTAGTCGCGGTAAAATAAATAAAAAAAAGTAAAAACATTTATTTGCCTGGTGGACTGCTAGTTATATGATAAGGGCCTTTCTGCTAGCAATCGCCATCTCGTGAGGTTCCGAGTTCGATTCCCGGTCGGGTCAATGTAGAAAACGATCTTTTCTATATTGTCTCTGGTCTGGGTGTTGTGGTACCACCGTTGTTTCCGATTTCCATAACACAAGTGCATTAGCTACTTAGCTTGGGATTGGAGCAATGTATGTGATGTTGTCATATATTTATATTTCATTGACATGTTTAAAAAGCACAGGAATTACTGGATCTAATACATATATTTCACTCGAAAAGAACTTTGTGAAGACACATCTTTATATTAATATAACTTGACCGATTCCTTCGAAACAAGATCGGAGCTAATCCTAAGATTACAGTAAAGACAGGTTCCGAATGATATTTGCAAACCAGTTTGTTGATTAATAGTCAACAACATATGTTGACGTGTGACTTTTCTCATTATTAATGTCTTAAGAAATAGGTTTTAATAGCAATTTTATCACCGTATCACCACTTTATGAATATATTAAATAGTCGGAAACGGATGGCGTTAGAGCTTGCAGTTTTTCAAATCTATCACCATTTTACCGCATTAAATACTGTACCTTTACCATGAGTTTACGAAGGTTTAACTCGCTAGCGTCGACGTAAAAAAAAGTCTATGGAAAATTGCACAGCGCCTCTAGCGGTCACTGGCAGAACTAAAATTTTACATATAAAAAGTGACGTCGTAGCTAGCGAGTAAAACCGTCGTCGCTAGCGAGTAAACTCATGGTAACGATATGTTGTAGATGCACCATGTTAAGGACAAGACGGGACTTCAATGGTTAATCAGTAAGGCAGAATTGAGGAATAATAATTATTTAAACAAACCGAATGTTTACAAATGCTTTATTTGGTAACATTATTCCATTATGTATTTGAAAGTTTGCAAATTTATTTAGAGAGCGATTTTGTAAAAATCGATCAGAAGTCAAGCAAGCCATGAGGGTGGATTTTTTTTTACCAAACTGGTTACAGCCGGTAACATACAAAACATGGAAATAACACTTATGAAACTAGACCAGTTGTACTCAATGTTTTTATGGTTCCGTAACTGAATGGCAAAAAACGGAACCCTTACAGTTTCATCAAGTCTGTCTGTCTGTCTGTCTGTCTGTCCGTCCGTATGTCACAGCCACTTTATTCTGCAAATATAAGCATCACACTGTTAAAATTAGAACGGAAGATCATCCTGTTAACCGCTTTATGATTCTTACCCAAAAAAATGATATCAAGGTCTCTATGTATAGGTATTTTAAAATAACAGAGGTTCCTAAAGCCATTTTCTTTTAAAGTCTTACGTTTGATAGATAGATGGACGCTTCCAAAGTGGTAAAATGGGCGTCGGCGGCGGCGTAAAGTTAGAGGGAGGGCCCTCTAACTTCTAAACAAAGCAAGTGTAAATTTTGAAAAAATATATATAATGTAGATCTTAACCAATACTTCCATCGAAAATTGGTTTGGATGGGATCGAACTAGTAGTTTTTGAGACATAGCACATTTTCAACAACCGCAAACATAACTTTGTTCTTCATACAAACACTACGAAAAACAAAGTGATATTTGCTGTCAAGAAAATATTGTGGTATTTTAGCTAAGTGGAAGTAAGTAGATGCCCTAATTCAGTTAAAATTGGCACGGAACCCTCAGTGCGCGAGTTTGACTAGCACATAGCCGGTTTTTTTAGGGGCGCAGGGATGTTTTACAAGTGATAGTCCGGACCGCAATCGAAACAACTGCGATTTAGCAATACGTCATACAATTTAAAATTAGAGCAGGAGTGCTTTTTAATTGGTCACCTATTGTGCCTGAAAGCTGCGAAACTATAATGTGAACGGGAGCATAACAGGCGCGAAAACAGAGATCCACATTTTTCTTTCATGCCAAGTTTTTTTTTAGGACACCAATCACATACATTGCTCTGATCCCAAAGTAAGTAGCTAATGCACTTGTGTTATGGAAATCAGAAACAAGGGTGGTACCTCAACACCCAAACCCGAGACAATATAGAAAATTTTGATTTCTATATTGACCCGACCGGGAATCGAACCCAGCGTGCTTAGCCACTACACCACGGAGGTCGTGAGATTCCTGGCTAGTCTCGCATGGGGTCTCGACCAGGCTGGCAGGTCGCACCAAAACGCTCAAGGGTCGTATGCTGAACTAGACTATAACCTATAAATAGTATACACGAAATTACATAAGATCACAAAAATCTTGGTCTTTGTTTAAAAGTGGAAGGCGTGTAAATGCGTAAAAATAAAGACCATTAAAATGTTATTTTCAGTTTTAAAACAGTAACTCTAGATTTCTTATGTAAAACAATTATCATTAAATAACATAATACATATGTGGTAACTTCTGGCCAAGGTTACAAGCGCACGTAATATACGGGTTTTATCTCTCATTTCACTTTTTAAATACGTACGCGTAAAAATAGAATTAGTAAACCACTTAAAGTGCTTCTAATTAATTAAAATACATTTGTTGTTTACGTAACACATGCAGCAAATAAATCTTCGTTCGTCTGATGCAATAATTGCTTATTTATTCGATATTCTTTTCGATATTCAAAAAGAGACAAGATACAAACTGGAAGAACGCGAAATTACAGTAAAATTCCTATCTTTCTTGGAGATACTATCGGGACCATGAAAACGCATAATATGCGAAAAACTGTTATACGCCTAGGGACCTAAGGAACAGAAGAAATCAATTATTTACATGCCGAATCCGACAATCGACATTAATGTGTATTTGTAAAGTCATAATAGTAGCTACGCGATTCGAAATCGCGTTGCGGAGGGTCGCAAGCATTGCGATGAGTCCTGGTTCGCGACACTTGCTGGCAAGAGACAGAGAAAATGTCGAAGCGACGTGCCTCCATCGGTCGCCAACTTCTCTTGTCGAGCTTGTGGCAGACTTTGCCGCTCTCGCATTGGTCTTTTCAGCCATGAAAAGAGATGCATTTCAAACATTACACCATTAACCGTCTGAAATAGACGAATAGGCCATTGATTGATTGATTGAATAGTAGCTACAATCTTAATTGCATCGTAAGAAAATGCTTTTGAAAACTTCAACAAACTCAAAATTTCATTTCAATATAAACAAGTACAAAATAAACGTAAGCTTACGACATCAGTAAAAATATCGACGTAACTGATATGAAAATGGATATTGAAACTCTATTTTGAACTTCAACTTGACTATCAGACAGTCTTTATAATCGTGTTATTCATTATTCATCCAAAGAGAGAAATAAGCGGTGAGTCGAATCGTATTAGGCAGGGAACAAACATGTGCCTTCCAAATTGTAGGGACCGACGTAAAAGTGCTTTATATGTGGGAAGTCGTATAAAGCGGCGCAAGTTAGTACTATCGGGGTTCTACTATATCTACAAAAACACCTAGAGCCCTATTATTGAATCACTCGCGGCAACATGTCATATGATTTGCGTTGGCTATGTTAACATTTTTGATTCATTGCATTTTAAATGTTATTATACTAATTTAATGTGAATGTCTTACGAAGATTTACTTTTAGTTAATAAATATTATTCTATTCTATTCAAAAATAAATAATAAACAAGTAAAATAATAAGTTGTCGAACGAAAATCACAACACAGCTTCTATTTTTAAATCTCTCGTGTGAATATGGTGATTTTCTTTGATTATGTCCGATTTTCGAATGGAAATCTGTATTTTTTTGTTACTATTATCGTCTATATATTACTAAGCGTGATATTTCGTTGGTTTTTGACCGAAAGTAACGCGAGTGATTCAGAAATAGAGCTCCTGAGCAATTTTTCTCACCTCGTCGGCTGATGACGAATACTAACATCGATCTGAAATATCGATCAGTGAACTTCACCGATTGTATCGATCAACAGCGAAAGTTTGGCTAATAGGATTGACACTAATCGATTTGTCATCGAGTCCTTAAGATAAGAAACAAAATACATTTGAAAAGATCCGAGCCGAGAGATCTCGGAGAAATCATTTCTGTACTAGTTATACATGTTTTGTAATGCTTCAGTGAGCATGCGCATTCAGGGTCTTGTTACTGATTATAAGAAAGCAGTGATACTATCTCAGTATCTGATCCTAAGCAAATGAAACTGTGGACATCTTGAAAGAATTCTATATCTATTTAACAGTAATTAAAGAAATAATTGTCTTCAGTACACTGGTTTCTACAAAATTAAAGATAAGATTTTGCGAGCTTAACAGAGAACATTTTCAATTCATAAAATAATCTGGATTCTGATGAACTGAATTTTGACTTACACCTGACTGCAAAACAGCTCGAATATTTTGTCTATCCATCAGCTTGATAAGACCCTTATACCATTACAACCTAAATGCTGATATATATACCCTTTATAAAGCCCGAAAGCACTTTAACCTGTAGACAAAATGTTAAAAACATTTGGTATGGCGAAACAGATATCAAATTGGAGTATATGTAAGGAGTAAGAGATTCGTTATTAATTAATTTTATTATTTGCTGCACTGACAAAATAAAGTACAAATGGCGAACTTAATGCTTAAAGCATTCTTTGCCAATCAACCATTGGGTGAAGCAGAAACGATTGAGGCAGCGTAAAAGAACACAAAAAAAACTTTCAAGCATCACGTGAGCTTTTTTGAGAATACTCACTAAGAAAAGCTCATGAATTCTTTAAAGAATACTTTGACGATGAAGTCTTGATGGTATCAGGGAGATATATTTTATGTTCTACAGACTAAATAATGGCGTGACTTATCTTACTATCACATAGTTTGCACTTAACCTGAGCACTTGCTAAAAATAAATTAATGCTATTGGATTAAACTCGTGCACACCCCTCAAAAAGTTCTAAAGCCAAGAGAAATCTGCGAGAAACTATAGAATTAGTATGACCAGAATAGCATAAATTGTTTCCATTTAATAGGACAGAAATGGCTCGAGAAATATCGAACAATACTGAGTTAGTATGCCTGTCTAATTAACCTTTTAACGGACAAAGCATCTTTGCTGCTACCATATTAAACTGCTGTTAATATTTCAGTATTTGGCACGGACTAATAAGAAATATCCAAATCCGTATTAGTGGTTGAAATCCTAATGGTGGATAGTCTAGAATTCGGTGTTTAGTTCAATGAAGATAACCTAAATATTCATTAAAGATTCCGTTACCTAAATATGACATTGTTTTCAGATTTATCTTGCAGTTTTAGAACTGTTTCTGATCAATGATACTTAAACTGTAAAATCTGATATAAAGCCGTCGTATTTTGTATAGTGATACATTTTGAAGTTTAATGCTTCAACACCCGAGCGGTTGCAGGCAACCGCATAACAATAGAATTTGCATTGTGTCTCGTTCACATACGCTTGAGGGATTAAATTACGAATAGTGATCATATTGGTGCAATAATGGCGCAATTTGCGTTGAAATATGTTTAACAGGGTTTTGAACACAGTGTAAACACTTGTCAATGTCCTCTCACAAATCCGATTATTTTACTCGTACTCGCGACCGACAACTTGAAACCGTGAAAGAAATTATTCACCTTGACATAAAGACCGACTGATCCCATACAGTAAAAATGGCAAACGTTAATCTTAAGAGGAACAAATCGACATCGGTCCGAATCTTATTCTGAAGTAACATTTAAAATTGGAACGTATTGAGGCTCTGTCACATTTGCCTGGTTGTCTTAACATGATTCGTTTGCTGACGATAATTTGAAAATTAAATACGTTCTTGGACGAATAAACCACAATACGTTCTAGGGGTTAAGTTGTGCGTCCAGTCAGTGTTGCTTTCAATACTTGAGACCCTTTACACACTGCGATTTTCAGCAGCGATGCAGTCGATACAGTCATGATGCAGAAGCTGGAAATTGTAAAATCATCGCGTTAGCATCGATGCTAAAATTCGCAATATGTAAGGGGCCTTAAACTTTAAAGACTTTGTTTTAATAAAATGCTTGGTTAAATATGAAAGATTAATCAGTCAACGGTAACTGTCTGGTAACATAAATGGAAAATAACATATTTTTTTAGATCAATCAAATGACATCAGTTCTATGATTTTTTGCTAAGTTAACACCTGAAACCATCTTATCGCATAGCGCGACCTAATTAGACAGTTGGCATTATTATAGTTTCGAGTTTTTTCTCGCGTACAAATCACTCTCGTACAAAATAGTATAGTAGTATAGTGTTTTTGTAGACATAACGATCTGTTATGCAGACTTTTACTGGTCTAGATATTATACCTTATTTTGAATTGTTCATTATTTTTCGACTTTTAATTAATGAGAGGTAATGTAAAATATGATTAAAACAGATTCCGGTTTCCTTCGACGTCATTAAGATTGTATTAAGCTATAAGATGGTTTATTAAAGTAATTATGAGGTAGGAAATTATTAATAATCTTTATCAAGGGGATCTAAAGTCGTTCTATTGCAGCTAAATTTCTTGTTGAGGTATTTCAGCCTTATAAAAGTGTGAGCTTTCGTTCGCTATTAACTTTAATTGTCAATCATGAATTAAATGATCGTCAAGCAGAATATACCTAGTATGAGAATATAAACTAAATTCAGAGTTAAATGAGAAAGGATTTTAATTACGAGGAATAATGCACACGTTCTATAATACGATTAATATCTGTTCCTGTTATCAATAAAAAACAATGAAACGAATTCAAAAGTTGTAAGCGTTTGTTCCCAGTTTTTTCTCCTCTGTAACGGAGCGAGAATAAATTCATTTTTCTAATATACAAAATGTACAATGTTAGCTACCCAGTGAAACTAGGAGACTGTCTGAACCGGTACTCGAACCAATGAACCATAGAAATGAGAGGCGTTGCATTTACGCTCTGTGGATACGGATATTAGGTATTATTTACAATCATGATTGTTTAAAAATATCAGTATAACAACGAACAAAACAATCACCGCATTGTATTTGATAAGAAAACTAACTATGTTGATAGCGGCCTAATACAAGAATAGTAACAAAATAAAGTAAAAACCGACTTTAAAACCAAAATGCACTAAATAGTCTTAATAAACTCTTGACCCTTGAAAGGAAAGGAAGCAATTTAAGGCAAACAATTTATTTTTGGAGTCGGTGCTCTGATAGTTGATGCTTGATGGTCAAAGTGATGGCAACATTAATATTCTAGTAAAAAACACATGTGCCTGTAAAATTTGAGGGTTTCTCTCAATTACACCAAGATCACATTATCAGATCCCTAACAGGCAAAAATGGGACCAACTAGAATGCATACTCTCTAGGTCGACAAATGACTCATATATGAGGTAACATTAATGGTAAAAAAATGATACAGTCGTAAACTCCTCCTTTTTTGAAGTCGGTTAAAAATATATATTGCAGGCAGTCATAAATAATCAAATACTAAAGCGGCTCTACCGTCTCTATTTAGTCTAATTTAAGAGGTCTGACTGAAAGCTCGGGGGGTAAATTTTCGGCCCTACGAAATTAGTCACACTCATAGTCGCAAAATGAAAAAGTGGGACAGGCAACACTGCAACCTAAATTTTAAATACAGTTTACTCGATGCTCGATGTAGTTTTGGTGCCAAATTTCGATGGCCTTGCCCTGGCATTGAACCTGATTACCTGATTGTAAAAAAATAATGTCACTACCAAAAGCTTAACATTTTATTTCGGTAAGGCGCCATCCAAACGCATGTATTTTTCGTTTAATTAAAGGCTGCTGGCAACTACTCGGCAAACATGTTTTTCGCTTGAATTGTGCGATTAAAATAAGTTTAATCGTTTTATAAAATAACATTTTCTATTTATAATACCATAAACATTTCCAGCATATACTCTTTTGCTTTCATTTTTTGGTATGTACGTTTAAAACAAAAGCTTTCATCACCTGAATGTGTTATTATACTAAATACGTAAGCATTTCTTCAAGTCTTCATCTCAAGATCCTGTAACACAGGATTGCACAAAGGTTGCAAAAAAAAATATATTAGTGACTTTTAATTTGTTCAACAGTCTCAAGATCCTGTAACAGAGGATTGCACAATGGTTGCAAAAAAAATATATTAGTGACTTTTTATTTGTTCCACAGTGGTAATTTGGCGATCTCCTTCATGAAATACTCTTTCGTATGAGCAAAATAATTATTAACAAATGCGTAAAATTTCTCGTAGGTATGCTTTGATATGATGCAAATGTTACGTTTTTAGGTAACCAATAACCATGCCACTTCTTCCTACACACAGCACAATGCACAATGCAATAATAGTATTTATAATAGTACTTACGTATTGTTATCTATGGAAATTCAATTAAGGACAGTAATATCAGAATTGACATAATACCCAATAGCTATTGTTATGAACGAGGTCAACGGCTTTCATAAACAAACATATTGGAATATTGAAGAAAACGAAGCTGTATAAACAAAACAAAGGATTATTTTGAAACTAAGAACTAAAATGGAAGAAAATTGTCTAGTTCCCAATAAATTCAATAAACCAAGATCGCAAATACTTGCACGAGCAACATGCAGCTTTCATCCTAGTTGCAGTATTTTGGATTTCCCAGTACAAAATAATGTTTTAAATAAGGAAATACCTGACATTCTTCCAACTCTACGTTAAGCGCATGTAAACATTTCTTTATATCTGAATAGCTGCCAATTCTCTGCTGGTGAATGACATTTTGAAGGTCTGTAAGGCGATTCGATTGAGTAAAATGTACGATAGTATTTTCTTTTGCATGTGTTTCTTGGCGTTGGCGTGAAATGTAAATGTGAAGTAATTGTGATGTCATTCTGAGTCACATGTTTGTAGACTTTTTGGGGGTTTGGTAATCGTACCATCGTAAATTGCAGTTGTTCGTCTTTGCAATTATTGAAAATTTGGTTTAGAGTTGTAGTATAGATATACTCTTGGTGACGACTGTTAAAAATCTTGGCGGTTTTGGGTTGATTCAAAATTAATCCAACAGAATTTTCATATAATGCCATGAGTTCATTGTTGTCATCATCATTATCAGCCAAAGGACGCCTGTACGAGCTAGCATCGTACATTGCGACAACCACGGCGTCAGCGACCTACATCGCAGCGGCTGACCGATGGACCCATCATGCACCGTCGGCACTCACACCGGCGGCACACAACCTCAAACCTTTATATGTTTACACACTATGTAATAATTATAAATACATGTAACTAAACCACAATAAACTAGATATCAACCGTCCGTGTTGGTTCTCATTTCCCTCCGCTGCGGCCAAGACACCTTTAGCCGTCACTATGATCAGTCTGGTGAGCCTGCCAGACTGGCAGCGGGTCCACGCCACCTACCCACCGTCCTAACGCTGCTACCCTGGGCGACCTGGGTGCAGCTCTCCTACCTTAACATCCTTATTATATCTAAGTATCTATTGTTAGGCTGGGCTAGGGCTCTAGGGACTTAGTATCTTAGGCAAAGGGATATCTACGCCACTAGGGAGTTAGTTTCCATCTTAACCTTTTATATACTGTACAGTCGGGACTTCTTCTCGCCTGTACAACGCCCACAGCTGAACATAGGCCTCCCTCACGGTTGGCCACAGCGACCGATCACAAGCTGCCTGTATCCAGTTTGATCCTGCGATCTTTACAAGGTCGGTTGCCGCGTCTTTGGTCAATGAGCTCATTGAGACTATGTTATAATATTTATCGCTTGTTTGTGTGTTATTAAGTAAGTTTTATACCATGATGGATCATCAGGCTCTATCAAAATCATGTACAGATCATCATCACATCTGTTTAACAATTATAAGGGCATACGAAAGTCAGAACTGACAGCATACAATTCCGTCCTAACCAGTCATTGTCGGTGCATCGCGCAAAATAAAACTACCTTCAATATGCATGAGCCATGCAGATACAACAAAAGGCCCATAATAAGGCGCATTCATTGCGCGTATTAGCGATGCGACTTGCGCTTGCGCATCTGTCATTAATAGTGAGGGGACATGCTTTAGTGTTTCGATATTGATAAGTACACACAATATTATATCATTTTTCTATCCAATAACTGGTTATGATGGAAACACTGGTAGTCTCAAAATCACTTGGAAAAATATAAATGTAAAGGTCATAAATAAATAATGTGGACAAGTGCTTTGCATTATGCTACTACTTGTTTAACCGATAGAGACATTTAAGACAGTAACCCCTTTGTGGATTGATGTCTGGTTTAGTGAATTTCAATGTGTCGCTTTTAATTTTTTTCAGGTACTGATTCAACTACGCTACTGTGACTACCATATGGCCACGTTTCGTTTCGTTTGTGTGAGTTAACCTACTGATTTTATATTTTTTGAGATACTGCCAGCAATTGAGCTTTCGTTTTGGTTCAGTTTCATTGGTCACCGATATCGATTCAAGCTTTTTATCGAACATCTCTAGTCATTACGCATTCTCGGTGTTGCTCGCTTCGAAAATGTCCTTGCACTATGCAACATTTCGTTCACCTCCACTCTCATCCGTGAATCTTTTTGTAATACCTTAAAGTCCAAATTTCAACAAACCCTTCCCATTTTCAGTTTGCTAAAAATTTGTAAGATGTCTTTCACGGTTGTACATGACAAGTTTGTCGTAATAACAGGGCAATTCTATCACAAATGTTAAATAGTTTAGTAGTTCTTGTATGCTAATGTTCATGAGTGATCGATTTTCTGAGAAGTGAAGTGCTTTCAGCAAAATGCATAGGAAACACTTAGTTTGCAGATTTAGTTACAATGGAGAAACACAAACAAAATTCCGCAGAGATGAGGTAATACGGTAATATGAGTCATTTGCTTTTATGGCAAAGCAGCTTTTAGATTTAAAATGTATTTCAAGTAAAAGTTCTAAAGATATTTTAATGTCTGTGTGTGACAGAATATGTATTATGAAGAAACGTAACTTAAAGATTAGTAATTTCTTCTCTGTTCTTCTTAATTTCATGTTTTTATCAAATTTTAGTCATTAAATTCTTTCTAAAATTATCAAAATGTGGTGGAAGTGTAGTGTCTATCACCACTCCCCAGCTTGTTTGTTTTGAATCAACATACACCATTATAAATCCAACTCCCCTCCGTGTATCCTTTAATTGATATCGCAGACTCATCGTCATCAGTGTTCCCTTTGAGCACACAATCTTTGTTTGCTCTCAACTCAAAAACACTCCTAAAAACTAACCCTTTGCTTGATATAGAGCCTCCTTCGATCCTATCAATACATCTTTGTACTTTATCCGCAGGTTTTAGGGTTGAAATTGCGCTGCCACTTTCGGTGAACCTCTCGTCTGACTGAAGAATACTTGATCCGTATCAAATTGCGCTTTGTTTCCATGCACGAGAGTGGAAGTTTGTTTGCTGGTCCTAATTTGAGCCTGGCGTGCTCAACAGCTGTTTTGACTGGAGGCTTTGCAGCCAAAGACGTAGGCTTGATTGTTAAGGAGTCTGCGGTTCTTATTGTTTGGGGTCGCAGACGGCGTTGGGTGTTGAAACAAAGGCTTTACGAATGAGAGCATTACTTTCTTTTCTTTTCATAAATGAAAACATCGCTTTATTTTTATTCGCTGACAAAAAAACAGGATTCAAATTTGAAAAAAAATGGTAACACTAAAAATAGAAAAAATGAACCTGGAAGCCAAATTGAATCAACCCATTCACACTTTCATGTAACATACCCAGAAAACTTAATAAGGTTTTAATCTAACACACCATAAATGTGAGAACTCTAAAACAATGCAAGTAAAATCCGGAAGGCACGGCTCATCGGTCTAATGACCACTGTTTTTCTGAGACCAGAGTGTGTTGAGCCCAACTCTTGCTGCAGCTTCCTCGTCTCCTAAACGTTTCTCATGTCAGAAGGGGGTACAATGGATCAAGAATGCCTGGTCAGTAATCCACGCGAGTCGTCCATTTTCTCGTGCCGTGATTACATTTTAACCTGTGGGAACATCTATAAAAAGGGTATGGTATAACTTGTAAGAGGCCAAATCGGAAATCCGACAAACATATTATAATATTGTCTAACATCGCAAACGTAAACGATTTCAGGATACATAAGATAACTAAGATTCAAAGGCGCAGATTACATAAAATATTTTAAGTTCCTCGTTGAAACAGTTAAAAGTAATTTGGATTGTCGTGAAACTCTTGGTCTTAACTCTTCCACAAACACAAAACGTACGTTAAATAATAAATATTATTTTAACCTTTTTCGTGAGATCATAAGGAGAGTCAATCCCTCCCTATTCAGTAAACGCTTAGCACTCATACCTTAGACAGTCAACCAGACAGACAGACGCAACACACGCAAGCCAATGACCCTGTCAGTGCGTTTGATCAAATGCATCCGGGCACATTGGTGACAAAATTGTAATCTGAAGCTGGTTTTGTAATCAGGGTTTGTGGGATCCCCCCAAATGATTCACGTGTGAGTGTGAGCACGGCACATCTCAAAATGAATAAGGATATTAATTAATTGAAGACACATTTTAACCGCTGAAGGTAATAAGATAACCTCACTTAAATTAGAAGTAGGTTAGAAACTAAACAAAATGATTGGTGAGTATGTATTATAAAAAAAAAACGGAAATATACTAAGAAAATTATAAACAAGAGACGACATAAAGTCCGTTCCTTTTTGCTTGTCGAATTTTTTAAACAACTAGCGGTCCCCCGCGACTTCGTCCGCGCGTTTTGAGTTTGCTCTCTCCCCTCCCGTCGCAGCGTCATGTTTTATATCCTAAAGCCTTTCTCGATAAATTAGCTATCCAACACAGAAATATTTTTTCAAATCGGTCCAGCAGTTCCTGAGATAAGCGCGTTCAAACAAACAAACTCTTCAGCTTTATAATATACTAGCTGTCCCCCGCGACTTCGTCCGCGCGTTTTGAGTTTGCTCCCTCCCCTCCCGTAGCAGCGTCATGTTTTATATCCTAAAGCCTTTCTCGATAAATTAAGCTATCCAACACAAAAATATTTTTTCAAATCGTTCCAGCAGTTCCTGAGATAAGCGCGTTAAAACAAACAAACTCTTCAGCTTTATTATATATTAGCGCAAGCGCACGTTGTACTTAAGCTGCGAACATTATTTTGGTGCGGAGTTATGTTAAAACTGTGATAGCTCCTAAGACATTTATTAAAATCAAATGATATAAAGGGCAACTTGGTTCAAAATGAAATGCTCGTGATGATGAATGTATTTATTTTGATAAGAATAAATACCTGTGTGTATAATACACCTCTAAAAATAATGCATTATTTTTTTACAAATTTATTAACATAAAAAAGGTTGTAGTAAGTCAACCATAAAAGATAGACATATGCTGTCACGGACTTTATTATAGAACTCTTAATGCTGAACAATCCTGTCATACATGATTTTTGTGTAACTTAAGCGGTTTCCGCAGCGTATGCAGCGGAAGCTCTCAAAAGGAATATCTTTCTCCCGTTTTCGCAACATTTTTCATTGCTGCTGTGGTCTTATGAGTCGTATCTTTATGTTATATAGCCTAAAGCCTTCCTCGATAAATGGACTATCCAACGTAAAAATATTTTTACAAATCGGGCCAGTAGTTTTTGAGATTAGCGCGTTCAAACAAACAAACAAACAAACTCTTCAGCTTTATAATATTAAGTATAGATTAGCGCAAGCGCACGTTGTACTTAAGCTGCGAACATTATTTTGGTGCGGAGTTATGTTAAAACTGTGATAGCTCCTAAGATATTTATTGAAATCAAATGATATAAAGGGCAACTTGGTTCTAAATGAAATGCTCGTGATAATGAATGTATTTATTTTGATAAGAATAAATACCTGTGTGTATAATACACCTCTAAAAATAATGCATTATTTTTTTACAAATTTATTAACATAAAAAAGGATGTAGTAAGTCAACCATAAAAGATAGACATATGCTGTCGCGGACTTTATTATAGAACTTTTAATGCTGAACAATCCTGTCATACGTGATTTTTGTGTAACTTAAGCGGTTTCCGCAGCGAATGCAGCGGAAGCTCTCAAAAGGAATATCTTTCTCCCGTTTTCGCAACATTTTTCATTTCTGCTGTGGTCTTATGAGTCGTATCTTTATGTTATATAGCCTAAAGCCTTCCTCGATAAATGGACTATCCAACGCAAAAAATTTTTTTCAAATCGGGCCAGTAGTTTTTGAGATTAGCGCGTTCAAACAAACAAACAAACAAACAAACTCTTCAGCTTTATAATATTAGTATAGATTTGGACATTACTTTTTACCGAAATAATTCATTTTAAAATAATATAAACGCAAAAATCACCGACTACGTAGGTGAATCGTCATTTAACACTTTGAAATCTTTTAAATCGAATAGAAAAATAATTTTATTCACTGTTATTATTGTAAAAGTAATAAAAAGGTTGTTTACATTATTCGACTAGCAATGAAAAACGGACTTAAGGCTTCAGCACTTATTGTATAAGAAAACTAATATGAACATCTAACGTCCGACAAGAAAATTTGAAGTTGCAACAATATTTATCCAATCTGTTGCACTGACGTAGACAAATTGCTTACACAATTTGATCGTGGACCAACACAGCACATTACTCGATTAATTATAGGTTCTATAATGTCAAACGGATATCTTAACGCATTTAGTATAGCTCTCTATTCCATAACTGCCATAATAATCAGACCCTGATGTATTGGCATCGTTGTTACTCATTAATTGCAAGTGAGAGGTATAGAATAGCAAGGTCGCTTTGATAAACATTGAACAGGTAGTCTGCGATTTTGATCATAATATATCCTATGTCTTGTAGATAAAGTTGAAATTTCCAGTTTTATCAGATGTGAAGTGTACCGATAATAATGAGTTGGGCGTTTATATTGTATCGTGAATGAGAGCTTAGTTACAATATTATGAAAATTGTTTAGTCCATATCAAATAGTGTCTAGTAATTATCATTACAATTTGATATATGTAACCATAAAAGTGACGAATATCACAAGCATCTCCGTGCTTCGGAAGGCACGTTAAGGCGTTTTGGTCCCGGCTAATATCGGTTTAGGTTAAGCCTAGTAACAGGCCCTATGGGCGGCTTGATAACATCTGACAGCAGTCGCTTGCCTTGCAAAGACCCCTCCACCTATCCGCACGGAGCCCGCGTGGTGGAGTATGGCTCGAACTACTTTATAGTTAAGGTAAAGCCTTTGCCCAGCAGTGGGACGTTACAGGCTAATTTTGGAAGAAAGAAAGAAAGAAAATACATTTACTTACTTTACTGGTATATGTGGATGGTGGGTGTCTTACAGACAAATGTGCTGTGAAATTTTATTGAACCATTTGTTTCTCTTCTCGTAAAGCAATCTCACGAAATGGATAAGTCATTCGTCGATGTACCAATGGATAAGATACGTCCCAATAAACCAGCAGCGATTCTTCTTAATCTTAGTATTTATGTGATGGAATAAATACGAGAAATCAAGATAAACGGACTTTGGATCGGGCAAGATTTTCTGCTTGATTTGAATGCAGACGATATCACTTCGTATTCTCATCTGATCTTTACTAAACGACTAGATAAATTGTCAAAATTTTGTTAAGAATTAGATTAAAAATGTTAGCTTTACGTTTAGCTCGAAAAAAACATAAGCAAATCTATTGACGCAGTCTAATTTAAACAGCAACACTTGAAACGATTACAGATTATTAGAATTACCGAACAATAAATATGCTTGATTTGCACGCATAATTTTGATTAATATGAAAAAAAAACAAGAAAAATGAAATGTGGACGTCGACAATTACTGTTTAGAAAAATTGCTCCATAACCAAATTTCTGTAACGGACAAAAATAAAGCTGGCTGGTTCCTAGCTCAAAGAATTAGCATAGCTATCCAACGCCGCAACGCAGCCAGCATCATAGCCTCCGTGCCGCAAGGAAATGGTTACGTTTTCAATCAGCTAGCTTTTCAGTTTATTTTTTATGTTGCATGTCGTACTTTACTTCTTTTATAATTTTCATAATATAACCGATTTGAAATGTACCAGCTTTAGTTTTAATACAATTTACTGTACCCTGATAATAAATAACATTTATATGTACGCCCTGCACTCAAGTTCACCTTGCCAATGCAATTACGTCATTCTCGAGTTATTTAACTTGTCTCGCCCATACTTATTCGCTACTTACTTAATATCTCGTTTACGACGTGAGAAATAACTGGTATGTCTAGTTTTGTAATATCTGTAACAATATGAATATGCAGCGGTGAAATATCACTTCTAATTAAGAATGGTATGTTCTTGTGGAGAATCTGTAACTTTCTTTTGTGCTCAGTGAGTTCGTTAAGTCATATTTTAAGTACCGCCATTATTATTCTGTTAAGACTTGATTTCATTACTTTCCACATATGGATAACATTGCAATTTTAGGTTTCTTTTTCGAGAGTCTGCAATTTGAATTCAGATACAAATGTGTAAGTCTTCATTATTGATTGCTGTTAGAAATATTAGCGACAACTAAAATGACTAGGGCTGATTTTTCAATTATCAGATAAGAAATATTCGTCGAACAAAATAGAATACGGCTAATTTGAAAACGTCACCTAATTGTCAGTAATCATAGATACCTGTTTTTTTTTAAATCTGTCGCTTTATAATTTATCAGTCTGATAAGTTTTCTCCGACCATTGAAAAAATTGGCCTTAAATTAAATTAGTATTTTCTGAGTGTCACTGTGTGTGATGGATAGCAATTATAAAAATGTGTTGTCAGACGTAAAAAAACTGAAATCAAAGCGTCCGTTACTCGTACGTCGTACATTATAACGACGTAAATGATGCACAGAACATTATATCATATGGAAATAGACACGTGTCGGCCATAAAAAGAGAAGCAAGGAAGTTGAGTCGCGTTAACGGTATATGTAGAGATGTACTAGTTAACTCATCGATTATAGCACATTCAGGTTTTTTTAATATAAATTTAATACATTGCTATTCATTCTGAGCTAGCAATAAGTTGTGGTCACAAAATGTTGTTGGCCACACGATGTTTATATTTGATTTTAAAACACCGTTAAGTCTTTTTTTTTCAAATATTTGACAACATTACATACATTGCTGAGATCCCAAGCTAAGTAACTAAAGCACTTGTGTTATGGAAATCGGAAATGAAGCCACTCGACCACGGTAGGTCGTCAGGTTAATGTAAACTATGAACGTAATAATACCAGAAGATAACACAACATCTAAGACAAGTAAGCTGTACATTACGCAAGTAAAAAGTTATTGTATTTATTAAATTAACGTTTCCCTTGTTATAACTGTTGTTTTATAATCATGTTCTTAGAATAGTTTTTTTTTTGTTTCAGTTATCCAAAAGAAACTTAGACATAAATTATTTGCAAAAGTGCAAAAAAAGATCTGAATTAAGCCACGCACCATCGATATCATTGACCGATGCCCAACACACATCACTAGTCAATGAAGATGCTATTTTTGGCGCCACCTGGTGAACTCGGAGTAAACATGCACCCAAAGACGCCATGTTTACTACAAACCATTTATCCGGGAAACTGTAGACGGATGTTTTTGATGTTCCGTGTTTAATTATGACGCATTTTGAAGATACGCTTCTGTTTTCCTCACATATAAGATTTCGGTGGGCCATGTATGAAAATTCGTTTGGTAAGTAGGTACGTTAAGAGAAAGACAAAAAATGGGAAAAAAACTGCCTACAGTGTACGAAATAAACCGAATGAATAGATCAGAGTAAAATTTGAAAGCGGCTGTCTGTTCGTTATTTAATTCGCACGTCTTAAATACTAAAAACATTTTGATGATTTTGTTATTAGCTAAATAAATATACAGCCGACAGCACATCAGGTTACCCACTTTTGTTGCAAACTAGCCCTTATTACAACTGCTAAAGATACCGCAGAGTTTACCTTGACGTGCTGTTGTCCGTACTTGAGAACCTCACAAAAATCATGAAAGCCGATAGAGGCTTGAATATAGCCAGTGATTAAGTTCTTTTTGGGTGAAATAAGCGTATAAAACTGACCTTTAAAAGAACTCATGGCATACGTTCTTAGAAAATCAAAAACTGATTACATTAGCCAGTTATTAGTTTTATTATATCTTTTCAAAATATTGTCCATTGACGTCAATACACCGCTGCATGCGATGGAACCACTGGGAAAAGCACTTTGCCCACTCGTCCTTAGGGGTCTCTTCAATGGCATCGCGATACGCAGCCACCGCTTCTTCAGCATTCATGAACCGCTTTCCTTTAAGTTTTTCTTTAATTTTTGGAAATAAATAAAAATCACAAGGCGCGAGGTCGGGGCTATACGGCGGGTGACCCAGTAATTCAACGTTTGATGTCGCCAAATAGTCGATCGTTCGCTTGGCGGTGTGCGACGAGGCGTTGTCGTGGTGAAGGAGGATCCTACTGCGAGGTCGTTTCTCTCGAACTTTTTCCAAGACAAGTGGCAAACAATTGGTAGTGTACCATTCTGCAGAAACTGTTTTTTGATCCTCTAACACAATTGTTGCGAAATGACCTATCCTTCCAAAGAACGAGGCCACCATTTTTTTCCCGCACTTCGATCTCTCTTCACTTTAGTTGGCAACTCCTCGAAATGAAACACCCACTGAGGAGATTGTCTTTTGGTTTCAGGATCATAATAGTAAATCCAGCTTTCGTCACCTGTTAGTATGTCGAACACAGCATTTGAGTCACCTCCGTTAAATCTTTCAATCATTTTACGGCACCAATCCACACGATGGAGTTTTTGAGCCTTAGTCAAATTATGAGGTATCCACCGGGCGCAAAGCTTCCTGACCGCTAAATGTTCGTGGAGGATTTTGTGCACTTGACTCATACCGATGCCTAAGCTTGTCCGAATCTGCTGATAGGTCACTCTTTTGTCAGTCTCTATCATACGCCGCACAACACAGATGTTATTTTCAGTCGTCGCCGTAGAAGGCCGTCCCTCACGTACATCATCAGTGAGATTAGTGCGACCACGTTTAAACTCATTAAACCAGTTGTAAACAGTCGCACGAGATGGGGCTTCATCGTGAAAGGCCAATCGTAGTCTATCATAACTTTCTTGTTGACTTAAATGACATCGAAAGTCATAAAAAATCATTGCACGAAAATTTTCTCGTGTTAAATTCATGTTGACGTGACACAGACAATTTTCAATTTGCCGCCAAATCGTAAAACAAATGACAAATGAATGAAATATATACTCAGTAATATTGGCAAAGAGTTCTATTTTCAAATTTTAGAATATTTTTTTTATTATATTGTTTATAAGTGGCCAGTTCTAAGAACTTTCAGTTTGACCCTCGTACTATCTGGACAGGATTTTAACATGTTTACGTCTAGCGTGTGCGCCAAAAAACTCTCCATTTAAACAACCTAAGCTTGTCCGTGACTGTTCTATAGCTATCTCCCATTTCTAGAAACAGCTATGAATATGTTACTGCGCGGAACAAACAAAAGACAAGCCCTCGACGCAGGCGCAACTTTGATCTATAGTCAAAAGGAACATGCTGCAACCTTATGCTGTTGCAATAAGGATCGTTTTTCATTACAATTTTAGTTTGGTGTAAGTATTATTAGTACTACTATACAGGTAAATGACTGAGTGGGGGAGTAGTGTACACGAATGCTCAAAATACCGAATTTTCATTATAAAAAAAAAAAACTACGTGACTTTATGAGTTAAGTACATATTTAAAAACTTTACAAATCTGTGGTTAGCGCTTCCTTTTTTTAGCAAAAAGTTTGCTTGTGTAAGGAAACACCGCTCTTCCATAGCATTAGCATGCAATAACAAACTTGCACTAAAAATAAAGAAAGAAATTATAGAGTAATTATTATTTTACAATACTACAATACAAATACCATTTATTTGAAGAGGCGGCTCAAGACCGGCTCAGATGGCGTTCTCTTGTGGAGGCCAAGAGGTTTTTACACTGAAATAATAAGATTATTTTGATTGATCTTTATTTAGGACGGATAGATACAAACCATCGATTGAATACCTTCTGGCCTTTCTATCTACCTTTATATGAAAGTAGTTAAGTTTAGTAGCATTTGATTTAAATTTTAAACTTTACATTTCAGAAAGGTGGTTGAAATAAGTACAAGTACTTCCGGTAGGACTGCGTGTCCTGTTTGCCCGAATTTAAGGTTATAATGATGCAATTTAAAACTAAAATGCAATGACAACCATTTCAAGGAATTCCAAAATGTCCTAATTAAGAGGATTAAACATCTCGCGGTCAGATGATTCATCAAACAAAACTAACAAGAAAACGCTGAGCTTTAAATTGACCAACTTCGTCAGAATTGAGGGTCGTTGACCTTTGTTACATTTTCTTAAAAGTGGCAAAGATCACAGAACTCCAGAGCAACAATTTATTACACCAATTAAAAGGGCCATTGAAGGTTTTACACTCTTTCTAGATAATAAATGCAACATTATGGTCTGCTCTGAACAGAGTTTGTCTTTCGAGCGAGTTTAAATGTAATAAAATATTATTTTTAAAACTCTTAAAAAGGTTAAATGCAAGAGTGAATTCAGGCATCGTAAGCATTCCTGTCGTGGCTGCTTCCTTTGGCTATAGGAAAGATACCAGAGAAAAAGCTAGACGGTTAGTGGGGACGATGTAGGGCCGATTTTTCAATGGTCAGATAAAACTTATCAGACTGATAAATTATAGAGCAAAAGATTAAAAAAATTGACAGATACCTATGATTGCTGACAATTAGGTGACGTTTTCAAATAAGCCATATTGTATTTTGTTCGACGATTATTTCTTATCTGACTATTGATAAATCAGCCCTTAATGTAATGAGTGTTAGTTTTACCAAAAAAAGGATGTTATCAATTCGACCAGTATGTATATAATATCGTTAGGATTGTATAAAATTTTAGTATGTCGATCTGTTATGGCTTTTTAACACATGTGCAAATTTCGTAAGTGTATTTATGTTTGTATATATAATAAGTCACAGCGAGATGCTTATTTTTTTAGTTCAATTACGTATAGTTCAACTTAGGGTACAATGTGAGTTTGATCAAAATTGGTCCAGTAGTTTTTGAGATATGATATAACTTAGAATCATGGAATTAAGAAAATGATTGAAAATTGAATCCGCCCTTAAGACTTACAAAAAAGCTTAAAATAACGCATTTGTCTTCGATTAACGAGAAACAAATTCTTTTGGAGTCGGTGCATGTTGCAAGCTCACCGATCCGATCAGTCTACACACATCATGCATAGACACCAAAAGTTAGTTATTTAGATCTCTTTTTTTAAGGCAGTTTAATTTTTTAACTCACCGTTGCAGCGTTGGAACTTTTGACTGAAAAGATTGTACAGTGGCCAGCACATCAAGTTGCCCACTTTTGTTGCAAACTAGCCCTTTTTACAACTGCATAAGATACCGCAGTGTTTACCTTGACGTGCTGTTGTCCGTTCATACATGAAATATAGAAAAGGTACCTAATTGTCTGAGACCAACAGCTGGCCAGTGCAATCAACAAATCAGAGATAATACAACAACACAATAATTACACATAATCGTTTCGCTTACATAAAAATCGTTGAATTAATGGATTAAAGAGAATAAAACAAATATAATATAAATACAAATAAAGAAATATTGATAATTATTGGACACCAACCAAAAACACATACATAACGGAATCAGTAAGCTCAAGTGGCAATGGGCAGGGCACATAGCGCGAAGAACTGAATGGCCGTTGGGGCAAAAAAGTTCTGGATTCTAGGGAGACCTTTCGAGTATAAGCGCAGCGTGGGACTTCCACCGACCAGATGGACGGACGACCTTGTTAAGATCGCGGGATCACACTGGATGCAGACCGCTTGTGATCGGTCGCTGTGGAAAACCGTGGGGGAGGCCTACGTTCAGCAATGGACGTCTTTTGGCTGATAATTAATGAAAAACCTAAAACATTGCTCTGATCCCAAAGTAAGAAGCCAATGCACTCGTGTTTTGGAACAACGGTGGTACCACAACACCCAGACCGAGACAATACAGATAATTATAGTAGCGTGCATCACACAATTATCTTAGCTAAGCCATGATAATTCGTGACTGTATGTTAGGACTGTTATAATAACAATTAAATGATTTAAATCTGAATATGAGAAAGTCCTCGACTAAAATGATTTCATCTACACGAACGTTGGGTGACAATATTTTAAGCTAGTTTCTCTTTCGTAAAGCACGATTTAGAAGGTATTAGTACGAGGGTCAAACTGAAAGTTCTTAGAAAATCAAAAACTGATTACATTAGCAAGTTATTGGTTTTATTATATCTTTTCAAAATATTGTCCATTGACGTCAATACACCGCTGCATGCGATGGAACCACTGGGAAAAGCACTTTGCCCACTCGTCCTTAGGGGTCTCTTCAATGGCATCGCGATACGCAGCCACCGCTTATTCAGCATTCATAAACCGCTTTCCTTTAAGTTTTTCTTTAATTTTTGGAAATAAATAAAAATCACAAGGCGCGAGGTCGGGGCTATACGGCGGGTGACCCAGGAATTCAACGTTTGATGTCGCCAAATAGTCGATCGTTCGCTTGGCGGTGTGCGACGAGGCGTTGTCGTGGTGAAGGAGGATCCTACTGCGAGGTCGTTTCTCTCGAACTTTTTCCAAGACAAGTGGCAAACAATTGGTAGTGTACCATTCTGCAGAAACTGTTTTTTGATCCTCTAACACAATTGTTGCGAAATGACCTATCCTTCCAAAGAACGAGGCCACCATTTTTTTTCCCGCACTTCGATCTCTCTTCACTTTAGTTGGCAACTCCTCGAAAGGAAACACCCACTGAGCAGATTGTCTTTTGGTTTCAGGATCATAACAGTAAATCCAGCTTTCGTCACCTGTTAGTATGTCGAACACAGCATTTGAGTCACCTCCGTTAAATCTTTCAATCATTTTACGGCACCAATCCACACGATGGAGTTTTTGAGCCTTAGTCAAATTATGAGGTATCCACCGGGCGCAAAGCTTCCTGACCGCTAAATGTTCGTGGAGGATTTTGTGCACTTGACTCATACCGATGCCTAAGCTTGTCCGAATCTGCTTATAGGTCACTCTTTTGTCAGTCTCTATCATACGCCGCACAACACAGATGTTATTTTCAGTCGTCGCCGTAGAAGGCCGTCCCTCACGTACATCATCAGTGAGATTAGTGCGACCACGTTTAAACTCATTAAACCAGTTGTAAACAGTCGCACGAGATGGGGCTTCATCGTGAAAGGCCAATCGTAGTCTATCATAACTTTCTTGTTGACTTAAATGACATCGAAAGTCATAAAAAATCATTGCACGAAAATTTTCTCGTGTTAAATTCATGTTGACGTGACACAGACAATTTTCAATTTGCCGCCAAATCGTAAAACAAATGACAAATGAATGAAATATATACTCAGTAATATTGGCAAAGAGTTCTATTTTCAAATTTTAGAATATTTTTTTTATTATATTGTTTATAAGTGGCCAGTTCTAAGAACTTTCAGTTTGACCCTCGTACCATATCACACGATGTCTTGTCTTCACTTAACCATATTATATAATCTTCATTCTTAGGGTTCCGTAGCCGAATGGCAAAAAACGGAACCCTTATAGTTTCGTCAAGTCTGTCTGTCTGTCTGTCCGTCCGTATGTCACAGCCATTTTATCCTGTAACTATAATCACCACACTGTTGAAATTTTGTAGGAAGATGTATCCTGTTAACCGCTTTACGATTCTCCTACAAAAATAAAAATATATGACATTAAAGGGGGGGCTCCCATACATGAAACTAAAACCAAAAAAAACTTTTTTGTCAAACCTATTCGTGTGGGGTGTCTATAGATAGGCCTTTAAAAATGACACCGAGGTTTCTAAAACCATTTTCTTTTAAAGTCTAACGTTTCTTCCAAAGTGGTAAAATGGGCGCCCCCCCCCCCCCCCCCCACCATCTAACTTCTAAACTAAACGAGTGTAAATTTTGAAAAAAAATAATAATAATGTAGATCTTAATAAATACTTTCAACGAAAATTGGTTCGGACGGAATCGAACGAGAAGTTGAGATATAGCACATTTTCAAGAACCGCAAACATAACTTTGTACTTCATACAAACACTATGAAAAACAAAGTTATATTTGCTGTCCACAAAATATTGTGGATTTTACTAAGTAGAAATAAGTGGATTCCCAAATTCAGTTAAAGTTGGCGCGGAACCCTCAGTGCGCGAGTCCGACTCGCACTTGGCCGGTTTTTTATTTCATTATTTCCCAAGGATTTTAATACCGTATACCCACCCCAATGCTGACCTTTAAAAATTATATTTTTCTACATTTAAGAGCAACGCTCTGTCGAGTTTCTTTCCATTCCTCTGTATGCACGTGCCATCATTATGATGTTTTAATTTCAAAAAGTATTCAAAGAAGATTACTTGTGCACCATATCTCTGTACTGAGTTCTGGGCGTAATAATAAAATAATCAAGTTACAAAACACTTCTTTGCCAATAATAATGGTATCAATAGTATGCTGTTCAACAACATAATTATAATAACCTCACATCCTCTACTCTACTGGGTCAAAATATAGTAGAGGTAGTTTAATATCATCTCGCAACCTGCTATCGGCAATAAAGCCTACTCTCTCAAGGTTGCTAAGAAAATGTACACTAAGCAACATTTTAACTACGTAAAAATACAGCTAATTTAATGAGCATTGAGAATAAAATGGATAAACCAGTGAAATGATGGTTTTACAAATTAAACAACACATTACCCTAGATTCGGCTATAGTTAAAAACTTCCCATAGACACCTTAACTATCGCACTAAGAGTGTAATACTGATGATCAATTGACAGTATGGCATGCTATAAGCGACATTGTTATAGTTATTCAGTGATATTACAGTGCACCTCGGCATGTCGTAATGTGGTATAATAACAATGACAGTAAGACCCTTTACACACTGCGCTACTTTTAGCATCGATACAGTCGCGATGTTAACGCGCGTTAGTATCGATACAGTCGCGATGCAGAAGCTGGAAATAGTCAAATTATGTCAGTACATAATTTGAATTCAGTAATTCTAGCGACTGCATCGATACTAACGCGCGTTAGCATAGATGCAGTCGCGCTTCTGCATCGAAACTAACGCGCGACTACATCGATGCTAACAGTCGCAGTGGGTCTAAGAAACAAACAAACACAACGAATGACGATGTCGCCGAAATAAAAGCACCTGTGTCAGTAGATAATACATACATCCCAAAGTAAATAGAACATGGAGTCTACAAAATGTCTTGGGAAAGAGTTGAAAAAAAAACTATTTCTTCCAACTAAAAATACTAAACTCAAAGTACTAAACTCAAAAACCACTCCCCAGATCCAAGTCGATTGATGCAAGTATCAGAAGTTCGAGCATACAATTTTTACTACCTCTGACCAAGATTTAACGGCAGCTTTATAATAAAATTAATAATGATCCAATAACTGGACCCGGGGTCATATCGATAAGGAATCCAGGATACAACGGAATTTATTACCGTAAGATCGTTTCGTTTTGCTTTTACACGGATCAGATGATGTACATCAACCTTCGTGGTAAATTGCTTTCTGTAGCTCAATTTCAAAATATTATTGTAAATGAAAGGTGCAACCCTACTTTGTGTAGTTGATGAAATGTGTTCTAGTGATCCAAGAGAGACCAGGATTTCAAGTAACTAAAAGTGACCCCGATTGATTTCTGCTAACTTCCTTAATCATTTTTTTATCAATTTTTTAACGAAAACTTATAGCTTAGCTAGAACGAAACAATTGATATTCAATTACAAAGAAGATATCAACCATCGCGATATTAAAACCATTTGCATGGCCGAGCTCATACTCTTTCATTTCTAGCAATTTTAGATATATCTGTCTTTTTCATTCGAAACTTCAAGCTGGTATACACGATAAGGACGGCTAGATTCGTAGATCATACTGAATAGGCCTCCGGTTCAGTGTGTCGTTGAAATCGAAACTAAACTTCCTAGGATCGGCGAGAGCGTGCGCCAGCGCAGCGCAACAAAGGCCCAGACGTTATCTGTTTAATATTAATCCATTAGTTCTACATATCGTGACGTTTTTGCATATATCACCGATGGGTACTTTCACTAGTAGATCGTGATATTAGCGAGGTGTCATTGGGTGATATTGGATTGGAAGGCAATAGGTCGATGTATTGAAGTCACCTACATACAATAGGTGTATTGGATGTGGATACAAAGTTTGTTGTTTTCATCATATCATTATCAGCCAAAGGACGTCCACTGCTGAACATAAGCCTCCCCCACGGCTTTCCACAGCTACCGATCACTAGCGGTCTGGTTCCAGTTTGATCCGTCTATCCATCTTGTGGACGTCCTACGCTGCGTCTCTGATCAAAGGGTCTCCTATCTAGAACTTTCCTACCCCAACGGCCATTAGTTCTTTTTCCAATGTGGCTTGCCCATTGACACATGAGCTTACTGATTGTCAAGGCTATGTCCGATACCTTATTATACGTTACGTTTTTGCTTTACTTATTACGAATATGGAAGAATTTATTTTTGGAATATTCGGATTAATTGCAATAATATTTTAGTTTTCATTATATTCAATGCATTATATTAGTGGACTTGTGATACAGTTCAAAAACCATTAGAAGAATCAGTTCCTGAAGTGTCTTTAATTCCAGATGCAATTTCCTTTACTGAAAAATCTCATATTTTGATTACTATCCTGCACTCTGTTCAGCCTGCTGTAAAGTCTATTGATTTAAGAACAATCTTGACGCCCTTAATTTTATACGCAGTTTATTAAACTGTTGATATGTGGAGTCGACAAATAATTTGAGAATGCGGACCCATTTCCACTAGACTGGAAGCGCATTCCCCAACGTGTGATAGCAATGGAACTTTCTTAATAATCGCCGCTCTCTGATATAATACTACAGTATTAAATATCCGGTAGCCACTAATAAATCACTTATGAATCGAGGCCAATATTCTGCTCACTCTTATCTTGGTCTGCTCAGGCGACAATCAGTTCTATTATTATAGGAGAACAGTCTATTTTTAATTTATGTTTGATCACAATAGGCGTAGACAGTGGTTTAGACTTGGTATGTTCACTGTCGCAGAAAAGTATTTCAAGTCTTTTAACTGTGTTTGAGAGTTAGCGTTATCACTTCGGGTATCTTCCAAATAATGTTTTTCAGAAAATCAAAAAGCATGAATCTCTTCATATTATTATATCATTAATAAATAAGAGACGATGGCGACCTCCGTGGTCGCAACGCTTACACGCTGGATATCATAGTGTTATTAAGATATTTAAGAGGAAAAAATCTACAGGATGGATGATCCATTCAAATATTTATTAGGGCCAAAATTTAACCAACAAGGTCCGCTGATTAAACAAATTCTAGCAATCAATAACAAAACTCCACCTACTCCTCAACCTCTTCAAAACGGGCTTATTACTTTCTCGTTCTCCAGACATCTTTGTTCACTGTCGAATTATGGCAACTGAGCTGTTTCGTGGTCGATGTCCTCTTTCACCGTGTCAAGGCAACACCCACACCATTATCTCAGTGGGTAAGATATCGGTTCGGAGCGATTTCTTGGAATATCATAAGGGTTAAATCACACTTAGCATTCGTCAGAGAAATAAGCTTTGAACAAGGACATGGTGGAAGGATCTAATAAAGTAACAAAGAAATAGTTGAAAGAAAGAAGAAGAAACCGAGAAAGAAAATGAATTTATTCGACCACTTAATAAAGCACAAGACGTTTATGTTCGAGGATAAGTCAAAATCTATGCTTATGCAGGAGTATTAGCCACACTATGCAAAGAAGTTGATGGTGAAAATTAAAATAGGTGGAGGTATTCATCAAGGTGCAAAGATATCTGCCATAATGTCAAACATGAGTAACTAGCAAAATCCATCCCTGCGCACACGGCAAATACAATACAATAATATATAGTATAATTAAAACTTTAGCCCTGAGAATTAGTAAGCTCAGAAGGCATGATGGCACTGATGACCGTTGGGGCAGGAAAGTTCTACATTGGAGACCCTTCGACGAAAGACGCATCGTAGGAAATCCACTGACAAGATGGACAGGACAGACGACCTTGTGAAGATTGCAGGATCAAATGGTCGCTGTGGAAAACCGTGGTGGAGGTCTTTGTTCAGTAGTGGACGTCCTTTGGCTGATATTTAAGATGATGATGATGAAATCAAAACTTTGCTCCTGAGAGCTTAGATACAGCTACTTTTACCATGACAAATAGTACTTCAGGGTGATAAGTACTTACATAAACAAATTACCTTTCTGCTGACTAAAATATAACCTCACTCTCAGCTTATGCTGATCTTAAGAAATTGATAGTCGTTGTTAATGTATTCAGATGTAGAGTAACGATTTGGAAGTAGCACCCAAGCCTAGCTAGATAACTTAGAACAGTAAATTAACCTACAAATAAAATCAGCTCTAGGAGCTTGCCTACATTATAAATTTGTGATTTCATTTGAAGAGTGATATTTACTTAGGCTCGGTTTCTTGATCAATAGTAAACTCGACTAATGGTTAAATGCCGTTACCAGCGGTTAAATATTTTTGCGCGTTTTGAAGAAAAAATACCTTAACCACTGGTCATTAAAATAGCTATTCTGATATTAGGTGAGGGTATATCTTCTTCAAAATACGTACTTTCGCAAATATTTAACCGCTGGTAACGGTATTTCATTTATCCATCCCGGTTTTACCAACCTGGCCTTAGACCCAATTTCTTTATCGATAGTAATGATAACGTTTCGTTACCAGCGGTTGAATGTTTACGATTGTGTGTGTTTTGAAGAAAAACTACCTTCAGCAAATGTCAGAATGGCTATTTTAATGACAATTGGTTAAGGTATTTTTCCTCAAAACGCACAATCGTAAATATTCAACCGTTGTTAAGATTTTGCCATCACTATCGATGAAGAAATTGGGCCCTAGTCACAAAAGAAAGCTAAATCAACGCCCTGAGTGCTACATAAGACACTAAAATATGTGTAACTCGATTAAATGAGAAAAATGAAACTGCTTTGGCAAACAGATGCACGGGCAGAAGTGGAGTACGGGTACGGAATTTTTATCGTCAGGATATTAATAAAACAGTCAAAACATCATCGAAATTTCTGATACGGGCCACAATATGAATGACCTTTTACCAGGATATCAAAAATCGAAATAAATCATGACCGCCATACTATAACCGTCAATTAATATGAGGAAGCGTATCGATTAATACATCTCGATTTAAAGATCGATGACTTACATGCAGGGGCGGATTCAGGCCAATAAATAAATAAAATGAAAAATTGCGTTGACGAGATACGTAAGTACAGGGACGTATATGGGTCAACATTGAAAACACACATTGTTGTGGTAGAATTTACAAAAAGAGCTTCGAGTAAGTTCCGTTTTTTTTAATTAAGTACCATGAAAAAAAAATGTTTGTTCGTATTATATAATTTTATGAAAAGACAGGGCATGAGCTCATTGAGGACACCAAATGACTTCTCATGAAGACATTTTGCATTCGAAATTAGGAAAATTTGCAAGTAATTGCCTTTACTTTTGCAAGTGAAAGTAACATTGAAAGAGGTCAAAGAATGTTCTTGAATTTCGATTGTGTTTTACCCAAAAAATGGCAAACCCGTGGGTTTCATTTTAATATCTTGCTAAATCTGATGTTTGATTGTTAAAATAACGGAGAACATTAACTGATAAATACAAAAATATTATGACTACACCTGTCCAAATCGAAGCTTTAACAATAAAATATTTAATCCAAAAGTTACTTAATCAGTTTTCAAAGATTCGAATATTGTAAACAACCTTTACATTCCTTTTTACCGAAATAATTCATTTTGAAATAGGTCAATTGTTTATTACTGAAATCTTTATAAATCAAATAGTAAATGAGTTCTATTAACATATATACTATTTTAAAAGTAATGAAAATAGTATATTATTCGACTCAAAGACAAACGGACTTTAGTGACTTTTTGTTTTAATTTGATGTACCGTGGATTTAAGGTCAATGCAAATATTTTTATTTCAAGTAGAAAAACCTACATAAACAAATTCATAAATTACAACTATGTACTTGTAACAATTGACTATGCCTAAAATTTCCGAAGGCTTATATACCAATTATTACATACATACACATTAAATTGATTACCTCCTTTTTCGAAGTCGGTAAAAATCAGTTTCGTGTGTAACTGATTGTGATTTAACTGTGACAAAACGACAACTCAAAGGCATGTGAGCTACTGATAAGAACGGCTTTCAAGTTTCAAGACCAATCCAAGGTCAAGGAACGGTCAGTAAAATAGACGTGTAAATATTTAATATTTTATTGTCATATTGTTTGCATACCCCATATCCGTTACATGTTTGTTTTTCGTAATCTAGAATGATCTACCTTTTGCTGTTTATTAAATTTAAAAACAGCACTCCTTGCAAATTGTTTTTTCTAATGCAGTAATTTTTTACCGACTTCAAGGAAGAAGGATCTATCTCAATTGGACTTGTAGGTACAGTGGCCAGCATATCAGGCTACCCACTTGTGTTGCAAACTAGCCCTTATTACAACTGAATAAGATAGCGCAGTGTTTACCTTGACGTGCTGTAGTCCGTATATTATGCAAAGTTTGTCCTCGTTTATCTCGGACTATATTACTAACCATTTTTGTACAGTTATTTTTATGTCTTTAATTAAGTTATTTTGTGCTGACTCTACCACAAGTGTCAAATTCCAATCCATTCTCTTAACGCGGTTGGCTACATACAAGTGAATTAACAGTAATGACAATGCAAATAACCATATTCACCTTGGCAAAATAACTTATTGTCGCTAACGACTTTATTGAGCTACTTTCGAGAACAACTATTTGTTTACTTATTTGAGTGCGATAAATGGTTAAAATTTGTGTGTAATGTAGAAAAAAAAATAGCTGCCTTCAAAAATGTGTCTTTAAAGCTTAAAATAACAGATTGGCCCTCTGCAATGCAGCTAGGGAATGGCATGCGATGCCTACTGAAGTTTTCGCGAAGGAGTATGACCTAAGCCTCTTTAAGGCAAGAGTGATCAGGCTGCTACTAAGCATATATATTAGTCTAAAGAAAAAACTTGATATTTCGCGTAGACAACGCTCAGCCAAAATTGATGTTTCCTTCATGTATTTTTTGCTTGAGAATAATTTTTAATGAAGCCTAAAAAAAATAACGTACATTTTTAAAATTAAATATTAAAGATATAGTTACGTAAGTGAATATGATATTTGATGAAACAGAAAAACAGAAACCTATTTCTATATTCCTATAAGCTCATTACTTCTTTACCCAAAGGTTGTCTGGAAGATATCGCTTATAGCGATAAGACCGCCTAAATTGTACAATTTTTCTCGAAATGAATTTGTTATTAACTTTTCTGATGTGCAATAGTTATCTTATCTTATCTTTATCAGAAATTGAAATGGTCGACGCGAAATCTTAAAAATTTTGCTACAGACTTTAACAGCAGATATGATATGCATTATGCACCACACTAGACCTCATCCACACCTGACATCGGTTGCAATCGAGGTCAAATACCAGCTTAGCCAAGAATTAAAAAAACTTAGGAGCAGGGATGAAATGTAGGACGTATTTCTAAAAAATCTGACACTAAAGCTGAACTCACGACCATTTATAGAATCATTTTTGTAAACAATATCAATATAATAGCTTAATAATAATAGTATTAGTAGAAGTATAAAGACCAAAGTAGGTACCCCTATCTTTAACACACATTGAATCAATGAAGGTAACTTCAATTAAAACTTTTGAAACCTAGCTTGCCTAGATCGCACAAGCCAAAAATGGCGATTAGTTAGCAACTTACCCAAGCGTTTAGGAATTCCGTGTCAAGGCAAAAATGCTAGTTTTTGTCCACCGTTAAATTAGTTGGCTGAAAACCGTTACACAATCCGGCCAATTTTATTGGGTTTCCACTGAATTGCGGCGATATACATTGAAAAGGTTGGTGACTAATTTTGGTTGTATTGTATCATTTGCCTAAACGTAACTTTTATCTCATTTGTGCAGCGGGCGTAGTCTGAATAAATTTTTTTGACATTTCTCGTAGACAAAGCTGTAATAAAATTGGTTTTTTCGTGCATTAAATATTTATTATTATTATTGAACATTCTAAAAAACAATGACAATCATTTTACCCGAAGACCTATCCACGCATAGAGGTCATTGACATTACATTGATTAATTGAAAGAGTAGTGCAGCACTAATCGGCCTGAAATTCAAATTATTTTCGGACTCGAAACGATGATCATGGTTTAGCAGAGTAATAAATTATATCATCGACAACCTTTACTAGTAATTTTGTATTTCGATCCAGCCGATTGAACCAGAGAATCGATAAGAATCTTAACCGATTATGATCTCTACCGCTCGATCAAAAGGGTCATTTTAAATTTAATACAATCATTTTCGAGGAAGTGACAGACGATATGATTTGCAAGTAATTAGATATTTTACGTAACCGTAAGCAAATACTTCGAGTTAGATAACATTGGATTGTTTGTGGAAAGGTACCGATTAGCAAACGCCAGGGTATTATTATAATTGCATTGCAACACAATAACATTGTTTTGATAGTTCTCTAATCTGAATAGTGTTGTTATATCAATGTGAAATAATTTAATCTTGTTTTTTACAAACTTAAAAAAACAGAGTATTGTAATTCAATTTGTAATGGAATTTGATTGGAATTTGCACACGTTTGCTAAATTTCATAAGTCTAAGTATATTTGTATTGTATGTTGTATGTTTGTCCACGGATTTCTCGAAAACTTAAAATCCTAGCGAGATTATTCTTTTTTACTTTAATCAGGTACATTTTAACTTAGGATGCAGTGTAAGTTTCAATAAAATCGGCCAATTAGTATGAGTCATTCGTCAACTCGCGGGAAATTAACTCGCGTGAACCCGCGAGATAGCACATTTTGATTTTAATAAAAAAAGCTTTCTTTATCTCGCGGGACTGTGCAATATGACTTATTTAAGTACAGTAAGCTAGTTATTATGCAAATTTTCAAAAAAGTAATCAATAAAAAATCTAAACTACAAATGAAATATACTTTGCTTAGTACAATAACAAGTCGTTATTAGCCGTATCAGCCAAGGCGTTGTAAGCCACGAAAAATATTGAATTTAATTATTCTGGTTAAAATTCATTTTTGTGTGTACTGTACTTCGAGAAATCAGCGAGGCAAAGACAGCTTTTTTTAATTTAAATTAAAATGTGCCATCTTGCGGCTTAGCACGGGTACCTATATTGCGCGCGAGTTGACGAATAACTCAATAGTATTTAAGATATGGGTAAGAGTAAAAATCATGACTAAAAAGCTTGAAATAACGTATTCGGTTTAACTTTTTATTCTTCTTGTATGCCTATTTCGCTGTTATTTTATAATAGCCAAGGATAAACTGCACGAATTTTGCATTGTACGGACAACAGCATATCGAGGTAAACACTGCGGTATCTTATTCAAACTGCCTCGGTGGCGCAGCGGTTAGAGGGTTGCACTTTAAAGCGAAGGCTGCGCCAGAGGTCCCGAGTTCGATCCCCGGGTCGGGCCAAAAATATGTACCTGAGTTTTTCTGTTCAGAACATTCTCAGGGCAGCCCGGAGTTTGGAAGTTGGCGGTGTTTCACCCCTGTGCCTCGGAAAGCACGTAAAGCCGTTGGTCCTGCGCCTGATCTCTCTCCGGTCGTGTCAGATTGCTGTCCCATCGGGCTATGAGAGTGAACGGAATAGAGAGTGCACCTGTGTTTGCGCACACACTTGTGCACTATAATATGTCCCGCGCAGTCGGTTAGTCGTTGGGACTGGCCACCGTAGTCAAAATCGGCTAGGGGGACTATTATTATTATCTTATTCAGTTGTAATAAGGGCTAGTTTGCAACAAAAGTGGGTTACCTGATGTGCTGGCCACTGTACAATAGTTTTAGACAGACTCAAACCTTTCGTGGATATAAATACTAAGGGCCTAAACTACGTTAAGCGGTGACCCGCGCGGTTTCATACATTTTTTTCCGTGCTGTGCCCCGCGCCGTACCATTTTTATATGCAACCGCGCGGTAGGCCCCAACAAGTGTTCGTCGATTTAAGTACAAAAACATTGTTGACGTTATAATGAGACTTGTGGTGATAATTGAAAAATCACATCATCACATCACAGTACAAAAACTTGTGATATTTTCTTCAGCCCAAATCTCAGAATGTTTGTGCGTGACCTTAACCCAAAAATAAATAAAAATCCGTATTTTCAGAAACAGGTCACCCACTGTTTTCTTAAACCGCATTGTTTGACATTTCTGCACTTATACACTCAGTAAATTCTGAAGATATGTCATTGAAACGTTTGATTGCCTGTTGGATTTACTTTTGTTTTCAACCACGCACATGCACCTTTGCACCGCTAACGAGTATAATTCTATTTTTTTAGGATGACACGAAAAGTATTCTATGACGGATACAATCTGAAATAATAATGTCTATAAATGGATCTTGATTATCTACTCGATCTAATCAAAAATGAGAAGATACGTAAAATAATCAGTAAAGTCAAATGGCAATGGGCAGGGCGCATAGACCAAAGACCTGATGGCCTTCGAGGCAGAGAAGTTCTAGATTGGAGACCCTTTGACCCAAAAGTGCAGCGTAGGATGTCCACTGATCTGATCCTGAGATCTTGTTGTCTATCCAAGATGGACCACACTGGCTGCACACCGCTGTGGAGAACCGTGGGGGAAGCACATGTTTAGAAACGGACGTCCTTTGACTGATAATAATGATGAAGATGTCAATAACCTTTGACGACCTCCGTGGTGAAGTGGCTAAGCACGCCGGGATTCAAGGCGTTGCCGCTCCGAGGTCCCGGGTTCGATTCCCGGTCGGGTCAATGTAGAAATTAGAACTTTCTACATTGTCTCAGGTCTGGCTGTTGTGGTACCACCGTTGTTTCTGATTTCCATAACACAAGTGCGTTAGCTACTCACTTTGGGATCAGAGAAATGAATGTGATTCGTGTCCAATATTTTATTTTTAACCTTCTTTCGAGTAACCAAAAGAAACAAAAGTGAATCGTCGAATGTATCCGTGCAGTATTGATCTCGTAGCTAATTTACCAACTTGGCAGCGTTCGTAAAGAGGGCAGGGATTAACGTTTTGTTTAATCCGATTCTACAAACACACTCGCATGTTTGTGTACGCGTGGTTATAATTAACTGATCTAGAATTAGCCCGGTACTTATTTAGTAACAAGGAGTTTCCTACTTCATATACCGGCTGGGTTCTTTGCCTAGGTTAAAGAGATTACTAATAATAAGTATGTGTTATAGTCTAAAACGAAACGAATGCAAAGCTTTCCATGATTTTGATCATCCAGAAAACGTAGTTACACAGACAATTATAGTACGTAGGTTATCGTATGTACGGACAACAGCACGTCAAGGTAAACACTGCGATATCTTATGCAGTTGTAATAAGGGCTAGTTTTCAACAAAAGTGTGTAACCTGTTGTGGTGGCGTTGTACCTACATAATAAAGGCATGTTATTGAATGACTTCAGTGGGCGAGAATGATCCCTTGCTGGCTTGGAAGTTCAGAGGGCGGTTAGGAGCCCAAAAAAATATTGGGGGGCGCTGATGTGCTTTAAGGGCGATACTCGTAGGTGATTTGTAACTTCAGGTAGGTACTGAACAGGTTTATAGCTACAAATAAACCTCTGTCTCGCTGGTTCGACTCTTCTGAATTCGAATCGTTAGAGACTATTGTAAAGAAATGTCAATTTTGAGAACGTATGTCAATCTTAGTTAATACTAGCAGTCCCTCGCGAATTCGTCCGCGCGTTTTGACTTACCCCCCCCCCCCCCCCTTCCGGTGGCAGCGTGATGTTGTTTATTTGGCTATCCAACACAAAAATATTTTTTCACATTGGTCCAGTAGTTCCTGTAATTAGTGCGTTCAAAAAAAAACTCTACATGTTTATAATATTTGTAAAGATAGTATGGAATTGTAAATCTTATAAAATTTGCTTGCTACCAGTGTTTCAAGAGGTAAAATTTATATTATGCAATAAAAGGATATTGTGTTGGACAAAAGCTAAGTTTTATTGAATCACTACTAGAATACATATTTTCAGACTAATATTTGTGAGGCGCGTACCTACACTGCGTCTTCACAGGTGGAGGCACACACCTTTTTTTTTTAATTTACCGCAAATTAAAATTATCCTGTATGTATGTAGCACAGAATATTATGTATATAATTCCACCTTAATTTCAATTCCAGTAAGTACTAATAAAGAAGGTATAAGTTAGTTCATTAGGTATTATGTGTATTCTTACTCAACGAACATTTCTTGTTAGATAAATAAATAAATAGGTACGTGGGTGAACTAAATAAGATGAAGTAGGCAAATGCATTGCTTGCTTAGTGCTTATCATCGTGGGATAGCAATATTCATAATTCATAACCACTTTTAACTAATGGATTTCTTATTATTAGACATGAATGCCGTGTTGCACGCAACTTATAACTACGGTTCCATTCAGGTCCTACCTGTATTCTAAGAAACAAGCCTACACATAATATTCCATTTGTAAATAACCTATCTACCTACTCTTCAGCTGTTTCGCAAATGTTTTTTTCATATGAAGAGTTTGTGAAAGTCGGCGAATGTTTTCGTTTTGTCAAAACTCATTAGTGTACGTGACGAGCGAATGGTAGAACCTTACATTCCGTGACCACATCTCTCTGGCTGGGTCTTAATTAATCTTATTATAGACAGATTTTTGGAGTGTTCAAACTCTGAATGTAGTCACAACTCGTAAAAACGTTGTAAACACAAACACAAATAAAGCAGGAGAAACACTAAAAATTAAAGATAATAGGTACCTACGCGAAAAAACTGGCTTCGCACTAAGATGTTCATGGGCTTCGCACAGATGCAAATCAGTCAACCGACCAATTTGAAGAGCATCTCGTCGTTTCTAATCTTTCTAACCGCGAACTCAGTTTTAAAATCTGCCAGATATCATTCGAAATGCGACCTAGATCGTCGTTTTCCACACAAAATACCCGATGTGGCCAATCATTCGTATCGCAAACTGGTTTTTTTTCTGCGAACACCTCTACTGTCTATAGACATCTCTTAGAACCGGCATGGCAATGGCAAAGCATGGAAAGTACAGTTAAAATAACTTTAGATACTCACGCAACGAGGTTCGGCTTACGGAGATGGTTAGAAAGATTTTCTTTGTACACTTTGACACAGAGTTTGGTGAGTTCACTGTAAGGAGCACTGTTTAGTTTTTATTCACAGCTGTGTGGTATTTGTGTTTGTATATAGCAGCACGAACAGGTCAGTTCTAAAAGCGGTAAGCGGTCGGGAACGCAGCGAGCGACACCCACTAGCGATTCATACAACGCCGCGCGGCGGACTGACTGACTGGCTGGCTGACGGGCTAGCTGACTGCGGCCGGCCTGTTGAGTTCGGTCGGGAAAGAATGAAACGTCAGCTCCATCTCTGCTTTGCCCCTTTTGGGCATAATATCAACCACCTACACTTTGAAATATGTCTATTGTTTTTATTTGGTAATATGCAGTGACGGATTTACCCTCAATTACCTTAAATAAGCAATTGCCTAGGGCATCACAACTTAGGGGGCACCAGAAGAATCACAAAAAAACCGTCCTTAGGGCATCGCGCCCCATGTCTGGCGCCTCCGAAAATCTGTTTCAATCAAATTTGTTTGTGAGTAATTGTGCCGGCCGGCTTCTACGCGTACCTACGTAATACAATTTAAAAAAAAATAAAGATAATACAAGAAAGGCTCGATAACTTATCGATATTGTACATGGAGTCCGTTATATGTTAAAAACGTTAGATGTAAATACTATCTTGCGTCAATTAAATACTCGGAAAAGCCGCAAAGGCACATTTCAATAAATGAAAAAAAAGTTTTTATTGTTGTCGCACCACTTTACTCCACTTCTAAAGTACGTTACATCTTGTAATTTTGTTTCACAAAACACTAATAAATAGGTAAAGTTTAGGCGTTAAGGTTTAAAAAGACCGATTCTAGTTGACATAAGGATAGCTCACAGGCATGGATTGCTTAGAGTATCAAGTAGCCTTAAGCTGAACGCACACTTACCCGATCCGAACGCGCCGAACGAAACGAATTTTGGAATTCTATATATGAAATCCAATAAAACTTTGCACACTAATCCAGGTCGAATCGTCTGAATCTGGAAGAACCCCAGAAATCCTAGACGAATTCGGATGACGTCATCAGATTCGGCGCGGCTAATGCGGTCGACTCGGACGACTCGCTGGGTGTTTAATTCTTACTCAGTCCCACCTTAGATGTCGCTCATAGCGCTATCTCATGATTCCTTCGATGCGGTCGATTCGTCCGATTCGGTCTATTCGGCCGAATTGGTTAAGTGTGCGAGGCCTGCTTGACTTCAATTTGTTCGGCGCGTTCGGCTCGGATAAATGTGCGTTCACCTTCAATCCGTCACTGGTAATATTTATGGATTTTCGCTTTTTGTACAAGATTATTTAATTGTGATGGTGTTGATGGCAATACCCAACGGAACGCCATTGGCTTCCACACTGCATGCCCCGTACCCTCCTTCAGTAGAATTGTGTAAAGCAGTCGTATTCATTTGACGCAATTAACATTTGAATGCAGTAGGTGAGGATCGATTGGACTAAAGCAAAATACACGTGAATTCAATACGTACTCTCTGTCAAACGTATGCCGTTCTGGCGTTTGACAGATAGTACCGTACGTTTGAACTATCAAATCAATACGATTGCTTATTTATAATATATAATTACAAAACATTTGGCCCAAATGTCTCTCATAAATGCTTTGATATGAGCTTTTATTCTAGTGCCCACCTACTAAATTATTTAAAGGCGCTGCGACCAAAATTCGGAAACTTCCATTACACGAGCGCTGCTTATTAAAAAGATTAGATACAAAAGTCATAAAAGTCAGTTATTTATGCAAATAGGCCAATTGAGGACACTTTTACATGTCCCAATATAAACCCTTCCACAGCTTCGGGACAATTTTGGGCTAGTGCTGAGAAGAAGCTGCGCAACAAACTCAGTCACTATTGTCAATGCCTCTTTTCAAACGGTTTACAATGTTTGTAGTATTCATGCAAGTCCATGCATTATTATCTTTTAACTTCTTCTACGCGGTCGAATTGGCCGAATCGGTCGAACCTCCAGATAAAACCTTCATACTCACTCCCACCTTTAGATTTCACTCATAACGCTATCTCATTCTTTCTTCGACGCGGTCGATTCGGCCGAATCGGCTTAGTGTGCGAGGCCTGCTTGACTTCGATTCGTTCGGCGCGTTCGGCTCGGATAAATGTGCGTTCACCTTAAGTATGCACTTCATAATAACTCATAAACCCGGATCGGCCCACGGCCTCGACCGAGCGTGACAAACAGCGTAGTTGTGATTAGTAATTGATTGCTTTGCCTAATGCTAATCAACTCTATGGGTTGTCAACGAATGAACGTAGGTATTGAAGGTTTTTAGGGTTCTGTAGCCAAATGGCAAAAAACGGAACCCTTACAGTTTCGTCAAATCTGTCTATCTGTCTGTCTGTCTGTCTGTCTGTCTGTCTGTCCGTCCGTATGTCACAGCCGTTTTATTCTGTAACTATAATCATTACACATGAAATTTGGTAGGAAGATGTATCTTGTTAACCGCCTACCGATTCTCATACAAAAAAATAAAAAATATAATGACAGGGAGGGGGGTGGGGGGTCCTATACATACAAATAAAATTGTCAAACCTATGCGTGTAGGGTGTCTATGAATAGGTCTTCTAAAATGACGTAGAGGTTCCTGAAACCATTTCCTTTTAAAGTCTAACGATTCATAGCTAGATGGGCTAAAATGGGCGTCCCCCCATCTAACTTCTAAACCAAGCAAGTGTAAATTTTGAAAAAAAAAAAGGTAATACAGATCTTAACAAACACTTTCAACGAAACTTGGTTTGGACGGGAGCGAACGAGTAGTTTTTGAGATATAACACATTTTCTACAACCGCAAACATAACTTTGTACTTCATACAAACACTATGAAAAACAAAGTTATATTTTCAGTCAACAAAATATTGTGGTATTTTACTAAGTAGAAGTAAGTGGATTCTCTAATTCAGTTAAAGTTGGCACGGAACCCTCAGTGCGCGAGTCCGACTCGCACTTAGCTAGTTTTTTAATCTACGGCAGCTAACCTTTGTACCTACATACCCAACAAGGGACGATTTCACCAACGTCAGTAAAACTTATCAATCTGAATATGTATAAACGACCGATTTTAAAATGACATTAACATAAATAATTGCTGACAAAAAGGCGCACGTTTTCAAATTAGGTGTATTGTATTTTATTCGACGAATATTTCTATCTGACTTTGGAAAAATCTGGCCTAAGTAAGGCCCAGTTGCGTGATCCATAGTCTACTCAACATATGGTTAAATGTCGTTATCAGCGGTTAAATATTTACGATTGTGCGCGTTGTTAAGAAAAAAACCTACCTACCTTAACCAATGATTTGGCGTGTCGTTAACGTATGGTTTTATAGACCAAAAACATGAAAAAATAGGAAAGGAAGTTTTGTGAGGGATTGACAAGGCATTTCTGTAGATACAAAATAAGTTTACAGAATTACCTGTCACTCAGTCTATCTTTAGACAGGTGGGTAGGTTCGTACCTACCTGGTAGCCTTGTTTGCGAGAAATCATCTGTTTTAGGAACACAAATAACCATTCTACTGGTACTATAGGTATTGTTATAAATATACTAGCGGACCCAGCGAACTTTGTTTCGCCTCCAGCCCCGTCCCGCCGAGTCCCGTAATTTTAGAAGTTAAGCATTCCCAGCGAATTTTGTTTCACCCTTAAATTACTAAAATGGCTATTAAAAAATAAGGGTTGATCGTAGAAGGGTGAAAATTGAGGGTTGTATGTATTTTTGTATGTTGTATCATAAAAAAAATAAAATCAAAAATTTTGACCAAAAAAAAATTAGGGGTGGACTACCCCTAACATTTAGGGGGATGAAAAATAGATGTTGGACGATTCTCAGACCTACTGAATACGCATATAAAATTTCATCAAAATCGGTCAAGCCGTTTTGGGGGATTTTGGCAACTAAAACTGTGACACGAGAATTTTATATATTAGAAAAGGCTCTTTATTGCTGGCATGATGCAATGCAGAAATATGCTAGCTACCTTCTTATTCACTTTAGTGTGGATTTCACGAATGTCCGATAAGGAATATTCGTCGAATAAAACACAATATGCATGATTTGAAAATGTCATATATTTGTTAGCAATCATTTGTGTAAATGTTTTTTAAAATCTGTCGTTTTATACTTATTTAGTCGGTTATGTCCTATCGAACGTTAGTAAAATCGACACGTATATTGAAGCTATATATGTATAAACTTAGACGCGATTTAAAATCATAAAACATGGCAACGCATTCCTACAGAAACAAAAACCTATTCTTACACTTTTCGACGATTAAAGATACATCAAAATGATTTATGTTTCTGTTTACAAACCCATAGCACCCGCATATCCTAGTATCTTAGTATTGTCATAATTGAAAAAGTGTTTGAAATATTTAACGTCCAATAAAATTGCACCTTGCACTTTGTTTTTTATCTTCACAATATCCAAATTTAGTTTTCTACTTTCACCGAAGGCTTATTCTCACATTTTATGAATGAACTAGCGGTCCCCCGCGACTTCGTCCGCGCGTTTTGAGTTTGCTCCCTCCCCTCCCGTCGCAGCGTCATGTTTTATATCCTAAAGCCTTTCTCGGTAAATAAGCTATCCAACACAGAAATATTTTTTCAAATCGGTCCAGCAGTTCCTGAGATAAGCGCGTTCAAACAAACAAACTCTTCAGCTTTATAATATTAGTATAGATTAGCGCAAGCGCACGTTGTACTTAAGCTGCGAACATTATTTTGGTGCGGAGTTATGTTAAAACTGTGATAGCTCCTAAGATATTTATTGAAATCAAATGATATAAAGGGCAACTTGGTTCTAAATGAAATGCTCGTGATGATGAATCTATTTATTTTGATAAGAATAAATACCTGTGTGTATAATACACCTCTAAAAATAATGCATTATTTTTTTACAAATGTATTAACATAAAAAAGGTTGTAGTAAGTTAACCATAAAAGATAGACATATGCTGTCGCGGACTTTATTATAGAACTCTTAATGCTGAACAATCCTGTCATACATGATTTTTGTGTAACTTAAGCGGTTTGCGCAGCGTATGCAGCGGAAGCTCTCAAAAGGAATATCTTTCTCCCGTTTTCGCAACATTTTTCATTTCTGCTGTGGTCTTATGAGTCGTATCTTTATGTTATATAGCCTAAAGCCTTCCTCGATAAATGGACTATCCAACGTAAAAAAATTTTTTCAAATCGGACCAGTAGTTTTTGAGATTAGCGCGTTCAAACAAACAAACAAACAAACAAACAAACAAACAAACAAACAAACAAACAAACTCTTCAGCTTTATAATATTAGTATAGATTAAGTAGGTATCGGCTTACCAAAGGTCAAATGCCTGAATTGAATAGGTATTTGCGTACCACCAACGCACGTTTTAAATCGCCTTAACAAATTTACAGACAGACCTAGGACAATGCCTAGGACAACCACTTGGTACAATCTCTACAAAAACGTTGCTAATAAATAAAGATTTTTTTACATATAATTGACATAGGTAGGTATTTAGTTGATATTGCTTTCCATATCTCGTTTTGTATGTGACTACTCTGTCTTCTTGTCAGTAACAAATCAATAAATAAATAAAAATAATAATATATAGTAGTAAAAATAGTTGCAAAAAAAATTTTGAGCTTAACTAATTGTGACAAGGTTCCAGCTCATTAGTAACTTGTGGGGCTTATAAAACTACCGGATGGATTTCCCGTTAATTTTTAAACGAAATACTCATATTTTCATTGGAAGTAAGAGGTCAGAAACCATTAAACTATAGCTGGCGGTTAGCGCAAACGCGTATGTTACTTATGCTGGCGAGCATTATTTTGGTGCGGAGTTGATGAAATCAAATGATTTGTATTCTCAGTGTACAGTGCACTGTGCAATTTAAAAATGCTCGTAATTATGAATGTTTTTACTTTAATAAGAATAAATACCCGTGCATAAAAAACCTTTGAAAATAGTTTTTTTTTAAATTTTATGAACATATAAAACCACGACAATTAGTGTGTTGTCTGGCACATATTTATAATATTTATATTTATTTATTTATAAAATAGTTTGTAGTGAGTAAACCATATCAGATAAACATATGGCAACCTCTGTGGTGTAGTGGCTAAGTGCGCTGAGTCAAGGCGTCGCGACGCCGCTCTGAGGTCCCGGGTTCAATTCTCGGTCGGATCAATATATCAATGGTCTCGTGTCTATGTTGTGGTACCACCTTTTGCGTCTGATTTCTATAAAACAAGTGCATTGGTAGCTAACTTACTTTGTGATTAGAGTAATATATGATTGGTGAGCAGTATTTATTTATTCATTTTAACATTTGAAACGGAATAATTCTGTCATAAATTATTTTGATGTATCTTAAAAGGTTCACGCTGCGTACGCAACGGAAGCTGTCTCTCGTTTTTGCAACATATTTTAATGTTAGCCCAAAACCTTCATCATTTATCCAACGCAAAAAAGATTTTCTAATCGGTTCAGTAGATCCTGAGATTAGCGCGTTCCAACAAACTCTTCAGCTTTATATTGTTAGTATAGATGATGCTAAGAAACATAGGATCAAACTTCAATACATCAGTGGAGACAGGAACATAGAAATGTGTAGGTAAATAAATAGGTATAGGAATCGTACCCTTACTAAAGTTAACGAGTAAAATTACTTTAGACTCTAGAGGGAAACTAGACTGGGCTAAGACAAAATCGACGATGGAGCAGGCTCACCCAGAAGAAGAAAATTGTTTCCAACCAGGAAAATCCGAGAAAGTAGATAAAAAACCTAGTCATTTATTACACGTATTACTGTTATATAACATACTTATTTATCAAGAAGTAATAGAGTGCAATCATGATGTCCTTACCAACTGAACTTGTAAGAAAAATCTGTTACGTATTCCGTTACGAAGATTGCAAAATGACAGTGTTTGTCAGCGTATTACAAGTAATATCTAAGCAAAATTGTTGTACTTGTGGTTATAATGGTAGCATTACGGGGCTGCTATTTGTTTGTTGAACATCACAAGTTAAATGTCTACCGGTTTGCAAAATTGAAATTGGAAATAGGAATAGGACATAAGGGCGTCTAAAGATTACGTGAGACGTTTCAGGGGGAGGGTCGAGACAAATCTCATCTAATCTTAAAATTTTGGTCTATTAAATCCAGATTGTACATGCTTTAAATTAAATCGTAGTAAGATCATCCACTAATTCGTTCGAAAGAAAATAAATTCAATCATACTTCGACGTACCTATACATTTTCTGATGGTCAAACCATTATATTTGTAAATAGACATTTTAAATTTTTTTACGTGAGATTGGGGGGAAAGGGAAGAGGGTTGAATAAACTCTCAAGACATCCCACCAGGGGGAGGGAGGGATCCCTCCCCCCAGAAAATTAAAAAAAAACACCTCACGTAATTTAAGGACGCCTCCTAAACGGGACTCTACTATTATATACTATTATATAGGTATTTTCTGTGTTATAGTGTATCAATGAAGTAGCGTAGTTTTCTAACATGGCGATTTCATTGCTTAAATAAAAACAAAGAAAAACTTTTACACACAATCAAGATAATAAATGCTAAAACTGCCCTTGTACGATGATGAAATTCATAGATTGTAGATTCTAAGATTAAAACATTAGCTGTTGAGAATGGGTCGTTTCCCACGGTAGTCCATTTCTGCGGGATCACTGCATTACTGGATCCCGCAGAAATCTTTGTTGTGATCACACGGCAGTTTTTTGCCGGTACGAGTATCCGTCAAGTGAGTAAAGTAAAGAGGCGCTCTGTATATTCCTATCACTTCAGCGTTGTCATGGTTACTGTGTTTGTATATACTTTAATTTTAGAAGTGGAACTGGTCCAGTTTTATAACAAAACTGTATTAGTAAAATAGGTATCTGTTTTACGAGACACTGCAAATTGATGCTACGGCTCTAACAGGATTTCCAGAGGTATTGAATATTTCTAATGCACACAAAAGATAAAATCTACGAAATTCAGATGAGATTCGAAATATTGAACCGATGTTTTTAAAGCTTGTCAACAATGTAAATAAAAATATTTAGTTAATGTTTGTACTTCAGATGACGAAAGAAATAACACTCATTCTTTGTTGGGTAATTCTGCGTACTTTAGTAATCACACCGTGAGAAAAATGGCCAATAGCTGTTAGCAATTGATACAAAGAATATTGCATGTTGCATTACTTGCAATGCATTGTTAGTAGTTAGTTTATTTATCTCTTTACATGAGAATTTACTTTGCATACTTTTAAGACATCTTGATGGATTGGATTACTTGCCTAATTGAACAATCAAAACCCAAGTGTTAAAGGTACTACAATCATCTGAGTATAAAAGTTTGTTATAAAAATACACTCATTATCCGGGCTAGCTTACCCTGGGTTAAAAATTAAGGTTGAAGCACATCTATCCACTCGTAACGGGCAAAACGCCGTATTAACTCGAGGCGTTCAGTATTCTCTTTAAAACTAAGACCATCTGAGTTTTAAAGCTTGTTATAAAAATATACTCATTATTCGAGCTAGCTTACCATAGGTTAAAAATTAAGGTTGAAGAACATCTATCCACTGGTAAGGGCAAAACACCGTATCAACTCGATGCGTTCAGTATTCTTTTTATGAAACTCAATACCACGCACACATGTATCAACTTGTAGCGTAAACTCCTCTAATCAAGAGATCAACTCGGGACCCACTCTCGACCAGCGGCGCATGCGTTGTATGCGCGCTTACAGCGCGTCGCCCGATGATTGTGAACTATCCGCCCAACCTTTTAAACGGGCTGTCATTTACAAGATGAACAGAGTGTAGCAAACACGATCTGAGGACAGGCATTAGCTGTCCGGTGCCGATCTCATGCCGAGGCGTAGCGTACGTTAAGAATATCAGATTGATAAATCTCTCTATATATAACAAGGGTCTTTGGAGATCAGTCTCTGGAGGTCAGAAACGAAACTAACTGCGCTGTTACAAAAACAAACTGCGAAAGTATCTGATTCAATGATTGCGAAACATGTAATAGTAGATTGTTATACAAGGGGAGAAAGTGACCCATTTCACTCGAGAAGTTCTTGGCGCTCGAACGAAGTGAGAGCGCTAATAATTCGAGAGTGAAATGACGTGACTCAATTATCTTTAACTCCATGTCTGATAGTAGCAATTAAAACTATAATTTAGTTTTTCACCCTAGGGATGGAAAAGCTTTTTTCCACCCGGCTGTCTTCACATGAAAGTTCAATTTTCCGAACAGGAGAAATGAAAAATATACGTATGTATGTATGAATATTTTTAGTTAGTATGCTTTTGGATGTTATATGTATATATGACAAACGCTTTTATACTGTATACATATTCAATTTATAAACTTATATGTAAGTTATGGTTATTTATAATATAATGTTATTATTTTACACAAAAGTATTTGTTGCAATTTTAATATCTATTTACAATATTGTCCTGCACTGTATGACTGGGACAGAATGCTTTTAGCATTAAGTCCATCTTTTGTACCCTTTTATTTGTTCAATAAAGTATTTGAATAAATAAATGAGCTTTAACCTTTAGGATTAACCGGCTTAATTATTTTAACGGAAATACGAATAAAAAGGTTATAAAATTAATTACAATAAAGAATTACTTTGTACCACTAAAAGGCATAGCCGACCGATGTAGAACTAGGTAATGTAGTATGCAACATACTTGACTAAATTATTTTCATACCCAAGAGCCATATTAAGGGCCTGGCATTTGAATAAATTGTACTCTTTCTGCGCTCTTACTATGAGTGAATTTTCCTTTTTTTATGTTAAAAGTCAAAATACCCGATAATTTTGGTAAGCGCTATACCTTATGATAAAGGGTAAGTTTATTGTGCGTTGATGTAATATCAGCTGTCAACTGTGTGGTAAGTTAGACCGGGTCCAATTGTAGCATTTTATCTTTGACATCTAATTCTGGCTTTGTTTATAATTTCAAGTGTTTTTTTTTTTAAATACTAGTTTAACGTCTTTGGCTGTAAGCCATACAGACGATTCTTCATTATTATTTCATTTTTAACGATTAAAACTAAAACTTACACTAAACTAACCTAACTTAACCTAACTCATTGAAATGCGAGGTGGTCCGCATTCCAATGCTCAACAAGGAAGCTAAGCGCAGGAACAACGATCCGGGTAAGACGGCGCGAGTAGGGCTCGCTTCACCATAATTCTCACTTAAACTTCATTGTTTTCTTCAAAAGCACTAATTATCATGAAAATTCCACCACACAAACACAATAATTGACCCGAAAAAAACAATTTCTAAAATAAAGAAATATGGCCCGTCCTTCCCTTTTCGTTCCCGCGCACAATCAATTGCAAGTGTCTGTGTATATTGACACTTTGTTTCTTTGGCATTAAGTCAGCATTATCTTTAGATGTGTAGAATCAATACAATTATAAATATTTTAAATTTAATCAAAAATATATTTTGCGTACAAATGTTGCATGGAGACAGTTGTAACGCTACAAACGTAACCAAAAATTCGTTACAGTCGTCCCCTCCAGGTCATTCATTAAAAAAAACTTAAAAATACTCGTCTAAATAAACTGGCAATGCACTCGTTCAATTACTAGTCGACAGATAAGAAACCAAGAAATTATCGAAATAAAACTAGTGGAAAAAAAATACTTAGATTTTCTGTAAAGGTCAATAAAATCAGAAAAAAAATGATTACTTTGACAGCCCTAAAATTTCTTCTCACCGTCAAAGCGACCGCGTCGAGTCGCATGCGCAGGAAAATGACATTAAGTCGGTTCGCGTTGTAGCACCCCCCCCTCCCCCCCGACCCCTCAGAAGAGGGCCTGGGATTCCTAATTCCAGAGATATTCTAAATGGTACTACTGTACCCTGCTACAACTATACCCGGTCTACCAACTAAGAAGGCTTTGCCATGAGATCAGAGCAGGGCTTGTTACCGATACCAAATTCACACTATTATTATCGTTAATTAACGATATTTTCATAAAGTTACAATTTTAACAGTTACCTGGGTAACGGTAGTTTCATATTGATTCCGGTATAATAATGTTAACAATTAACGTTAAAAGTATCGATACTTTTATCGTTACATAAAGCTATGTTGCCATCCGGCGCGGCGGCGTGCGCGATTCCACGCTATGCGGCCCTGCCGATCGGCAAAATGGCAACATCGTCAGCCAGTAGATAGATACAAGCACATGGATTGGTTTCGCAAACACGTGCTTAGTGTTTGGTGGCAAGATTTGTTGATTTTATTGTGGTATACTTAATGATACCGGTAAGCTTAACGATACTTGTGGTATTCATTTGGTATCGTTATCAAGCCTACCGGTAGATAACATTATCACTTACCGTTAAAATTGTCTATAACGTTAGGTCGATTTAGCGGTAAAAGGTCATCCAAAGTATCGTTACCAAGCATAACGATACCCGTGCCATTAACGTTACCTTCGTCTGGCGTAGGTAACGATACCTGAATTTTAACGGTATTCAAAGCCCTGGATCAGAGATTCACAATCTTTTCACGGGCCCCCAATCCTTCCCTTAATACGGCCCTGTTTTTTATTGGATGCATGTACCATTCGATGGCATATTTGCAACTGAGCAACGAGGTCGATTAGGCTTTATATGATTGCTTCCTGCTTCGTCTTGAATATTAGACTAATATGGTATAATTAGACTGAATATTAATTACTTAGGTCCCATTTATCTATCAGATATTATTTATTTTTATATATCAGACTTTACATCAGAATTTACATAAATGATTACTGAAAAATAGGATGTCGTTTTAAAATTAGTCGTATCGTAGTTTATTCGACAAATATTCCTTATCTCATCATCATTATTGGTTTAGAATGTTTGTAACACTTACAGTATCATGTTCTATATTCATTAAGAAGAAATAAGAAACCGAAAAAATCGAGTCATTAAAATATGTTAAATAATGTAACTATATGATTGCTGATAGGTTAAATCATTTTAATTAGAACTTGCGTATTTAATTATGTATCGACTAATAAAGAATGATTTAGCATAAAAGATACAAGACTGATAAGGCTAATCTTGATAACCTACTTGATTAGATTGACTTATCAACATCGAAATGTAAATTGCAATCTTATGTCAGCAAAATTGTATGTTGTTGACATTACAAGGATTACTGGATGTAGTTTAAATTGATAGTATCTTTTTGAGATAGTCAAGGAACCTGCGTTAAATCAAATCATAATAAAAAAATATAAATTTCCTTAAGGTGAATAAATAAGCTATAATATCTATAGTTAGTTTTTCTTAAGGCCATAAGTATATAACGTTTTCTACCCGTATTGTAGTGACTTTTAAAAATAAATAAATATTTGACAACATCACATACATTGCTCCGATCCCAAGCTAAGTAGCTGAAGCACTTGTGTTATGGAAATCGGAAACAACGGTGGTACCACAACACCCAGACTCGAGACAATATAGAAAAGACGTTTTTCTCGTTTTCTACATTGACCCGACCGGGAATCGAACCCGGAACCTCACGAGATGGCGACGCTTGAAACCAGCGTGCTAGCCACTCGACCACGGAGGTCGTCAATTTTTATATATCTATACTAATATTATAAAGCTGAAGAGTTTGTTTGTTTGTTTGTTTGTTTGTTTGAACGCGCTAATTTCAAAAACTACTGGCCCGATTTGAAATTTTTTTTTACATTGGATAGTCCATTTATCGAGGAAGGCTTTAGGCTATATAACATAAAGCTACGACTCATAAGACCACAGCAGAAATGAAAAATGTTGCGAAAACGGGAGAAAGATATTCCTTTTGAGAGCTTCCGCTGCGTACGCTGCGGAAACCGCTTAAGTTACACAAAAATCATGTATGACAGGATTGTTCAGCATTAAGAGTTCTATAATAAAGTCCGCGATAGCATATGTCTATCTTTTATGGTTGACTTGCTACAACCTTTTTTATGTTAATAAATTTGTTAAAAAAATAATGCATTATTTTTAGAGGTGTATTATACACACAGGTATTTATTCTTATCAAAATAAATACATTCATCATCACGAGCATTTCATTTAGAACCAAGTTGCTCTTTATATCATTTGATTTCAATAAATATCTTAGGAGCTATCACAGTTTTAACATAACTCCGCACCAAAATAATGTTCGCAGCTTAAGCACAACGTGCGCTTGCGCTAAAATATTATAAAGCTGAAGAGTTTGTTTGTTTGAACGCGCTTATCTCAGGAACTGCTGGACCGATTTGAAAAAATATTTCTGTGTTGGATAGCTTATTTATCGAGAAAGGTTTTAGGATATAAAACATGACGCTGCGACGGGAGGGGAGGGAGCAAACTCAAAACGCGCGGACGAAGTCGCGGGGGACCGCTAGTATATATATATATATATTTATTTATACTCATTGAAATACTATTACTGGTGAACAAAGTTCGTTCCCCCAAATTGACGCCACTGGTCATCAATTCATACAAAAGGGTTCATTTCAAGGAATACGTGACACATTTTTTGGCATAGCTTGGTATAGCTTCCTCTATACGTGGTAGCAACAACTCACTGCTATTAAAAATACACGCCACAAAGCTATATAAACGAAAAAAAAAAACAGTGGCTTCCACCGAGATTTAAAAATACTTTTATTACCATACCTGCAATGTTTAAGTAAAGTACAATTTTATATTTACCATAAAATCTCTTTACTATCCCAGCCTACAATATCGCAAGAATGCGGTTCGCCCTGATACTTTTTACTTCGCATATTTTCTTAATCATACCTTATCGAAACGATAATTGCAACAAAATTGCTTTAATTAATGTGGGTAGTAATTAGAGAGGCGACTTCAATAATATAGCACGAGCTTCGGATATAAATATGGGATAGTAGGACTTTAGGAAGGCGCAGTAGACTCTACGCCAAATGTTTTTTTAAATGATCATAATTTATTATTTATAGGCACATTTTTTTTAAGCGCTGTTAAGTAGGGTTAGGTCATTACCCGCCTATCGCCATCCTTTCTTTCTACATCCTTTCTTTATTTTTCGAACACACATAATATGCTCATTTGTATCAAGAATTTAATTAAAAAATATATCTGTTACGGACACCCAATCGTGTTTTAGTAATAAGTTTAGTTATATTTATTTGTAAGGATTTTTGATGATAATAAATATAATTTTCTGTTAGGGCCATAGCGAGTAAGCATTGTAATTAGCTTAGGGCTCGTTTTATTTCAATAATAAGAAACCTGTTAGTTGAGAATTCCCATTTGCAAATTAGGTAGGCAGGTAGGGTAACAATTAACTAGCTAGGAAATATTAAGAAATATGTAGGTAGTTTGGTACAGGGGCGAGGGAGACCCTAGTAGGCTGTCTCGCTCAGGTGGAGCGAGGCCGGTAAAGCCTTCGAATTTCCTGTCCTCCATATCGCACTTTCTGAGGGTAGGCAGGAAACCCATAGAGTGGATTGTTGCGAATGGGAATTTTATCACGATTAATGTAGGTAGGTTACAAAAACGTAATAAGGAATACGCAGATGATGTTATGTGTCCGTCCTTGTTTGTAACTAATCTGTATTAGTCGATAAGTCAGACATGTATTTTTGGTTAAATAAAGGGCCGTGAGCGGGCCAGATCGTACGCGCTCTCACGGTCACCGATCTCAAAAAGAAGAGTTTTATTTGGAATCTACAGTCTACACATCGAAGGAAAGATCGTCGGAAAATTGACTCAGCCTGCCTGTAGTCAATATCGTCTGGTCCGTTGCGATCCGGATATTATAAGAAGAAATCAGCAACGCGGCATCGACTTGTGCTTTGGTTAGCACACACGCCGAGGGATCTACGCCGAAGCACAGTGTAACCAGGAGCCGCGAATCGGCCTACACTCCTGTGGAGAGACGATCACATTTACACGGGTGTTCCGTGGCTCGGGCATTCACCACCTAACGGTGCCAAACGGTGTCTGTCTCGAGTTTAACGCCGATTCCCAGGCGGTGCAGTTTTCGGGCGAGCTGCCACATATCGCGCGAGCGATTGTGAACAAGTCCGACCGGCGCCGGTACGGTGTGCGTAAGCGTGGGGGCCGGACTGTAGGCACTGCGGAGGGTTCTGGACATTCCAGCCAGAACTGAGCACCTCACGGATGCGTACACTCTCTGCCGGGCGGTACCTCCCTTCCGATCCTGCACGACCATCCATCCCCAGACAGGCTCCCCTTGGTAGTGTACCTGTTTGGGATTGATAGGAGTAGGGGCAGCAAGTAAGAAGATGCCGACCACGCGCAGCCAAGCTGGGAAAATGGAAGCCGAAGACTCAAGACTACGCAACTTTGAAGAGCCACCCGCATCACCGTCTGTGCAAGCCACCGCGAGTACGTTACGACAGACTGAACTACCCGCAGAAGGCGGACGAATGGAAACGGCAGCAGAGAGACGTCACGACGCTAACGCCGACGCGCCTAGGATAAGGCCGCCGCCGTCGTCAACTAGGTCAAGCGTCACCGCTCGTTTAAAGAAAGCCGAGTTGAGAGCAGCCGAGCAGTTGGCGGCTATTGAAAAGAATCTAATTCAGAAGAGATTAGAATTTGAGATCGCTACGATAATGGATACAACAGATGAAGATGACCGTGAGAGCCTACCCGCCGGTGAGACCCTATCTAGGGTGGATGACTGGTTGGATCAAGCCCAGTCCCGGCGTCGAGATGTAAACACGCAACTACCCACAACCGAGATGTCTTGTAGCGTTCCTACCCTCCGTGAAGAGAGGAATGAAAGAAATAGACATTTGTTTACGCGACGCAAGGAAAAAGATGCGCTTAACATAGAAGTGGATAGAAACCGACATTTGAATTCGCCGAGCATAGAATTAAATGAAGATGTAAACAACATTCAACAAGATGTGCAGCGACAGGTCGAGTCAAGCAATGATTGTACAGCGAGACCCCAAGAGAATGCGGACGGGGCGGAACGACTTGCTTACACATTGGAGAGGATTATGTCGAAGCGACCGGCCCCACGTCAAGCTATTGAGTTACCAATTTTTAATGGAAACATGAACGACTGGTTACCATTTAAAGCTGCAATGGAAGATTCAACGCGATCATGCAACTACAGTAAATCCGAGAACCTGGCTAGATTGAGGAATTGTCTAAGAGGGGAAGCCAAGGAGGCAGTAGCGGCGCTGTTATACCGTGCCACCGATCCGGACAAGATCATGCGAACGCTAGAACAATGCTATGGAAGGCCAGAAGTGATCATTGATCGGGCACTGGACGACCTCAAGAACCTACCGCGAGTTGGAACGACAGCCAGTGAACTGAATTCGTTCGCGATTAAGGTACAGAACATCGCGTACACACTGGACTCCATAGATAATAAGAGCTACCTCAGAAATCCGATGATGACCCGAGAGGTGGTCTATAAGCTGAGATAGTGACATTATCGCAGTTTTTGATGGAGGAAGCGAATAAGGCGATTCGATTCGCATACGTGTCGCAACCTAGCAACAGTGCAGCGAAGAAAGAAGTGCAAGCTAAGCAGAAGGCTAACTCAAAGAAGCGAAACACTGGTGTGTACGCCACAGCCGAGGAAAAGGCTAAGACGGCACAAGATAAGACGTGTTTATGTTGCGGCGGGGACCACGAAGTGTCGAAGTGCACAAAGTTTAATACCATGACAGTAAAGCAAAGATGGGATTGGTTGAAAGAAGAAAAGATATGCTTTCTATGCTTGAACAATAAGCACAGGCGAATCAAATGTAAAGCACCTATGTGTAATGAGAATGGCTGTAATCGACGTCATCACAGGCTGTTACACACAGAGCGTGAAAACAGCGAAAGTCAATACAACCAAGAAGTGGTAGCCTCAGTTAGCCATACTGTGGGGGCATCCAAGGTGTTGTTGAAGGTATGTCTGATCGTCATTGAGGGGCCACGGGGTAGAGTAAACACACACGCTCTACTTGACGAAGGGTCTACGGTTACGTTGATCGATCAGGACTTGGCGGAATACGTCGGTGCAGAAGGCCCGCTTCGAGACTTACACATATGCAGTGTGAATACACAGAGCGTACCACACACAAGCAGAGAGGTGGAGCTTCAAATAATCGCCAGTAACAACGAGAAACATTTGGTGAAAGCGAGAACAATGAAGAAACTCCGCTTGAATACTCAAACGGTGGGTCGGAGCTGTTTAGAGTATGGACACATGCGTAACCTGAACGAGAGTGACGTGTGTTATGTGAACGCCAAGCCGCGTGTCCTCATAGGCGCGGATATCTGGCATCTGATAGTAAGCAGGAAGCTGTTGACAGGCAAACGCCACGAGCCAGCAGCATCGCTCACCAGACTGGGGTGGGTGATACATGGTCGAGCGCCGTCCCGAGTCATAAGGGAGAGAGATACGGTGTTGTTCGTCGACGACCATGGGAAAGCTCGGTCTACGCAACCTGACGAAGAATTACACAACATGGTGAAGTCATACTTCGACATCGATTCGCTGGGCATTCAGAAAAAGGAACGCGAGAACCCTGATGATGTGCGCGCCTTAGAAGCCTTTGAGTCAACAGTAAGATGTGTCAATCAGCGATATGAAGTTGGATTGCCGTGGCGCAAGGTTAACACAGTTATGCCGCCGAGCTACGAGGCTGCTAGGCGGAGGCTCACGTCAATAGAAAGGAAGATGGACGCATCTGAAGACTTCAAAGCAAAGTACACAGCCCAGATCGAGAGTATGTTTAGAAAAGGCTACGTAGAGGAATGCCGAGAAGCCGACACACAGAGCCTGCGGAACGTAGATACACTTAGCAGTCTGCGTCTACCGCGCCTCTACACTTTGACGGGGGGAGTGACTGGAAAGCAGCTGCACGTGTTCTGCAACGCTAGCGAGTCTGCTTACGCGACAGCAGTCTATTGGCTTGTAGAGTACGAGGATGGATCACATCGTGTGGTATTAGCGGCAGCAAAGGCAAGAGTAGCCCCGATGAAGACGCAGACGACACCACGTCTAGAGTTACAAGCGTGTCTTATCGGAACGAGACTTGCGTCGACAGTAATGGAGGAGCACAGATGGCAGCCCGATAGAGTTACGTACTGGACAGACTCTACGACCGTTTTGCACTGGATTGGGAACGATAGAGTGCGTTACACGCCATACGTATCGCACCGCTTGAGAGGGATATGTGAGTTTTCAAGACCCGATCAGTGGCGGTGGGTGCCGACGCAAGACAACGTGGCGGACGACGCGACTAGAGTCGTCACCGAAATGAAATCACATGAAGATAGATGGTTTACTGGGCCATCGTTTTTATACGAACTGGAGAATACATGGCCGTCTCAAGCAGGCTGCACAGAGAGCAGCGAGGAGACTGTATATAGCGTCGCGACAGAGGACAATTGGAGCGTGCCAGACGCTGGGCGCTTCTCGAACTACGAGCGCTTAGTGAGGGCGATGGCGTATGTGCTTCTATTTATAGATAAATGTCGCAAGCGCGCAACTGTATTGACCAAAGAACACATAGATAGAGCGGAAAGATGGCTGATGAGGCGAGCGCAGGCAGACTAATTTCGAGAAGACATAGAGCGCCTAGAAAGAGGTCAGAACTTGAAGGCAGGGAGTCGCATCCGAAGACTTGATCCATTCATCGACGAGGAGGGCGTGTTGCGGGCGAGAGGAAGGACGAGGGCAGCGGGTAATATTGGACGGCAGCCACCCATACGCGCGGTTGTTGTGCAATAGGGAACACCGTCGCGCCCATCACTCGCACAACGAACGCGTCGTCAACGATGTACGACAGAGATACTGGATACTGCGATTGCGACCTACTGTTCGTGCCGTGGCCTATAAGTGCGCCTTTTGTCGTATGAGAAAGGTGAGAGCTGTGACACCTGTGCTGGAGGACTTGCCACGCGCTCGAGTAGCTTTCACCAGACCATTCTCTAACTGCGGTCTAGATTTATTTGGTCCCATGATCATAACTGTGGGCCGTCGTCACGAAAAGCGGTGGGGAGCGTTATTCACATGCCTCACTACGAGAGCCGTGCATATAGAGTTGGTAGCGAGCCTGTCGACTGACTCAGCTATCATGGCGTTGCGGCGTATGGGAGCGCGACGAGGGTGGCCACAGAAAATGTACTCAGACAACGCGACGAACTTCAAGGGTGCAGACAAGGAGCTACGAGCAGCGATTGAAGAATGGGAGCCAGCTCTACGAGACTATGCGCTCACCCAGCGCATCGACTGGCGCTACATAGCTCCAGGGGCACCGCATCAGGGGGGAGCGTGGGAGCGTCTCATTCGCTCTGTCAAGAACGCTCTACGAGTCACTCTACATGAAAAGGCACCGAGAGAAGAGGTACTGCAATCTCTACTGGCGGAGGTCGAGCACACCATGAACGCGCGACCGCTAACACACGTGCCGGTCAGCGCTGACGACCCGGAGGCGCTCACCCCGAACCACTTCCTATTAGGGGGACCGCGCGCCCTACCCATCATCGGGCCGTGCGAACCAGCGTCGAGGAAGACGTGGAGGGCGGCGCAAGCGCTAGCCGACGAGTATTGGCACCGCTGGCTTAAAGAATACCTACCGGACCTGGTGCCAAGAAGAGGAGCTCGAGATGTCGCCGAGGTTGCTATCAAGCCTGGTGATCTAGTCGTCGTGGTGGACCACACTCTACCTAGAAACGTGTGGCCACGAGGCGTCGTCACAGAAGTATCCTGGACCTGACGGAGCAGTGAGGAACGTCGAGATTCGGACCAAGGGCGGCGTGTTTCGTCGACCGGCGTCGAGATTGGCTGTCCTGCCGGTGGAATAAGAAGAGGTTCGCACTTCGCAGCGCTTCACCGGGGGGAGACTGTTACGGACACCCAATCGTGTTTTAGTAATAAGTTTAGTTATATTTATTTGTAATGATTTTTGATGATAATAAATATAATTTTCTGGTAGGGCCATAGCGAGTAAGCATTGTAATTAGCTTAGGGCTCGTTTTATTTCAATAATAAGAAACCTGTTAGTTAGGAATTCCCATTTGCAAATTAGGTAGGCAGGTAGGGTAACAATTAACTAGCTAGGAAATATTGAGAAATATGTAGGTAGTTTGGTACAGGGGCGAGGGAGACCCTAGTAGGCTGTCTCGCTCAGGTGGAGCGAGGCCGGTAAAGCCTTCGAATTTCCTGTCCCCCATATCGCACTTTCTGAGGGTAGGTAGGAAACCCTTAGAGTGGATTGTTGCGAATGGGAATTTTATCACGATTAATGTAGGTAGGTTACAAAAACGTAATAAGGAATACGCAGATGATGTTATGTGTCCGTCCTTGTTTGTAACTAATCTGTATTAGTCGATAAGTCAGACATATATTTTTGGTTAAATAAAGGGCCGTGAGCGGGCCAGATCGTACGCGCTCTCACGGTCACCGATCTCAAAAAGAAGAGTTTTATTTGGAATCTACAGTCTACACATCGAAGGAAAGATCGTCGGAAAATTGACTCAGCCTGCCTGTAGTCAATAATATCTTTATACCTCATAAATATAATATTCAATTATTTCAAAAACTTTCAAAACAATGCAAAACAGTGCTAGAGTACCTATACAGTGCTTTGACATATTTGGTGACTTATTGCATTGTATCAGGGAGACGAAAGAGGAGGTGTTTGTATGCGCGTGTTTTTTTTTGTATCTTTTTTTAAGATATACATATATTTAAATTCTAACTCCGCTAACTCTAACTCTAAAGCAGTGAATGCTTTGTGTTATGGAAAAATTCTGTGCATGCCTACAATTATTGGTATAATGTACTAGAACTAAATTGTGTCTTAACTTAATGTAAGTAAGTGCTGTGTATGTTATGCTGTTGATGTACCTTGAATAAATAAATGAAACTGACTGAAAAGCTTAAAATAACGCATTTGCCTTCTACTTGAAACAAATTCATTTGGAGCGGTGCATGATGAGATGAGTGTAGACTGTTGGTGTATGTAAGCTTGACATCATGCACCAACTCCATGTTTTAAATTATTTTTAATTTCATGATTTTTAGCTATTTACTCATGTCTCTATAATCACTGCACCGATTTTGATGAAACGTACATTGTACCTGAATTAATACCTTCCTAGTTAAAATTATGTACCTAATCAAACTAAAAAAGATTCATCTCCCTATTACTTCTTGTTTTCGAGGAATCCGTGGACAACCATACAAATTATACAAACATACATACACTTACGAAAGTTTGCACACATGTTTCTAGATTAATATAAGCAAATATTAGAAAATTCTAACAATATCACATACTTACACATTGAATTGTATACCTCATACGTTGTATACCTTTTTAAAGTCGGTACAAATAAAATGAAATAAAAATAGAGTGTTTTAAAAACCTACTGACTTGTTGATTCATTATGAGGCTCTCTTTGGAAGTCCATAACGAATTGTACAGAAGCTTAAAAACTATTAATATGTTAATGAATAAGAGGTCGGAACAAAAAGTAAAAGTGAAGTAACATGTTTGTAATATAATATCAGACCTTGTTCTATGTAGGCGGCCGATTTGAAGACGACTCAATGTATTTACATTTTAACATACATAGATACACAATAAAATAGACCTAGGTAAATGATTACATTGGGGACTAGCGGTCCCATAATTTTTGACAGATCTAATAAAGTAAAAATTATGAAAAGCGATCCATCTGCTCAATTTTATTTATAATTTCTAAATAAAATTGAGCAAATTGATTTCTTGTATAAGTACTATCTCCTGGTATATACAAACAAACAAAAAAGAATTAGCGAAAATGGTCCAGCCGATCACGCGTGATGCAGTGAACAAGGGAAAAGAATATGGATTCATTTAAATATACAGGTTGGCCCAAACAATGACGTCCCAAAAATTTGTTTTGGATTGTTTATATCCTGAATACGATGCTTTCCAAGTATACCATATTTATAATAGCAATTTTTTTGTAGATTTCGAGTTTTAAAAAAAAACTTTTGTTAGTCTTATTTTTTGCTTGTTCATTATTTTATCTGAGTAAATTTAATTTATGAGGATCATACTGCAACACAAAAAACCGACATAACACCATTAAAAGTGGAGGAATTATTCGTTCAAAAATCCCTAAATTTTGCGAAAAAAAATATATCTCGAAAACTACGAAAATTCGAATAACATACATTTGGATAGCACTGGATGTAAGACTTCCAAAAAAATTTTTGGACGTCACTAACAGTGTTTCCTTAGCAATTGTATTTCCTTGCTGGTAAATAAAGTGTCCTCTTACATTAATTTTACCGGAGTGCCTCAAAAAAGTCGTAGCGCCTGATACTCTTGTTTCGGCAATATCATTGGCTATAGATATTATTATACAGGCACAGTATGGCGGGAAGAAAAAAGGTAGGCGTATCTAGACATATTCATAAAGATGAAATAAGAAACCAAAAATCGACTCGAACCAGCAATTTCTTGACTAACGGAGCCAAACTCTCTACCAGTTGAGCTTCCACCGTGTTTTCGCACGGAAGCAACCGAACCTGCGAAAAAATCCTGGTCTCTTATGGATACGTCATTACGCGTGACGTATCTACACATATCCCAATTAGTCTACTGGCCTTTATAAAGGACACGTAAGCTATAAGGCATATAAGAAAGGGCATGTATTTCTATCAAGTAGTTTACTATTTATCAGTTTAAATTTATTTAAAATCCAAATTATTCTTATGAGCTAAATAAGAAACCAAAAATGGCGCGCGAATGAAACTCGAACATGCATCTTTCTGGCTAAACGGGCCAACGCTCTTTCTAATTGAACTACCGTGCTGCCTGTCCGACCGCGTGAAAATTCTGGTCTAGATACGTCATTACGCGAGACATCAGCGCCACCTACACGTCTGTTTAACAACAGTGGGCAAAGTAACAACCTCAACCCTAGCGGTTGCAGGCAACCGCATAACAATGGAATTTATATTGTGTCTCGTTCACATACGCTTGAGGGATTAATTACATTTATAAAATAAAATAATATGTTGTCTATAGAACCTTATGTTTCCGAGGTATATTCCTTACTCATCATCATCATCATCCCGGCGTTAATCCCAGTTGCGTGCGGTGACGCCCGGGGTCCGCCTTCCTACTTTTCCGTCTCCACTTTGCACGGTCTTGGGCATCCTCTGTGGACAGTTGATTGGCACGCATATCGTCTTTCACGACATCAAGCCAGCCCTTTTTGGGTCTGCCCCTTCTGCCGGGGCCTGGCGGAGGCGGCATGGCTAGACATTTGTTACCCACGTAGCTCGCCGGTTTCCGCAAAACGTGACCGTACCAGCGAAGGCGACTCTCCTGCAACTTGTCCGCTATGTCACGAACATGCAGGCTGCCGCGGATGCGGGAGTTTCTAATGCGATCTTTTCGCGTGACTCCGCACATCCATCGCAGCATGTTCATCTCCGTGACACGCAGTTCCTGCTTGTGTCGCTCAAGCACCGGCCACGCTTCACTACCGTACAAAAGGACGGGTCTAATGATGGTCTTATAGACCAGTCCCTTCAACTTAACCGGCATTTTGGGGTCACAAATAACACCAGTCACCTCACGCCACTTTGCCCACGCAGCAGCAATGCGTGCCTTGACGTCGTAATCGATGTCACCAGACGCGTGAAGTACAGATCCCAAGTATTTAAACTGGTCCGTGCGCTCGACCATGTCTCCGCCTATGCGAACGGACGTGGGGTCTGTGGAGTTGCATGCCAAGTACTCAGTCTTCGCCACGTTTAGTTTCAGGCCGCCGTTTTCTAGCGACTCTTTCCACGCATTTACACGTTTAACCAATCGTCCCCTGTCCGCGTCCGCCAGTGCGATATCATCAGCATACATCAACAACCATGGAGGCTGCTCATGCGAGTCTCTGATGCTGTCTGACAATACGTCCAATATCACACTAAACAGAAACGGACTAAGGACGGAACCCTGGTGTACACCAACGGTGATGGGGAAGGGTCTGGAGTCACCAACTGCAGTCCGAACCACAGAATCGGAATTGCAGTATATGTCCCGAATGATGTCAACATAGGCCTCTGGAACCCCTCTAGACCTCAGTGCCCACCAGATCACCACACGAGGAACACAGTCAAAGGCCTTCTGCATGTCAAGAAATAATAGATGCAGAGGCGTGTTCTTCGATCTGTATTTCTCCATGACGGTTCTTAAGGCAAAAATAGGGTCCATGGTACCGTTCCCAGGGCGAAACCCATATTGACACTCCGAGACAGTGCACTCCTGCCGGATCCGAGAGTCTACAATCCGCTCAAAGAGCTTCATGGTGTGGGACATGACCTTTATACCGCGGTAGTTGCCGCACTCCTGTACCGACCCCTTGCCCTTGTAAACTGGAGTAATAATACTCAGCCTCCATTGGTTTGGAATTTTACCGGTGAGGAGTATGCGGTTGAAAAGGTAGGTTAAGATGTCCACACCACGAGAACCCATCGCCTTCCAGGCCTCGATGGGGACTCCATCGGCGCCGACAGCTTTCCGATTCTTCATGCGACGAAGACTATTAAAGACTTCTTCGGGCGTTATCGGTGGCACTAGTCCTTGGTTAGGAGGGAGGACAGGTGGATGCACCTCTTTATGTTGCTTATTCAGCAGTTCTTGGAAGTATGAGCGCCATCTCTCCTTCACCGCGAGGTCTTCGCATAGCAGGTTGCCGTCCGGGTCCTGAATGCAGCGACACTGGGAAATGTCCTGCGCCGCATTGACCCTCGAACGTGCCAACTTGAAGATGTGCTTCTGCCCCTTAGACGATTCCAACTTATCATAAAGTGGTTTTAAGTGTTCACGTCTGGCTCTGGCTACAGCTCTTTTTGTGGCGCGTTTAGCAGCCCTGTACGCGTCGTGGTCTTCAGGAGATCTGGACGCTTGCCACGTTTTAAAGAGGGCTTTCTTCACCCTAGTCTCCCGCTGGACTGTGACATTCCACCACCAAGTCTCCTTGTCACGTTTACGACCGCCCTTGGCCATACCGAGCACCGCTTTTGCCGCATCGGTGATAGTTGCCTGAATCCTGTCCCAGTGTTCCTGGACTGGTTTGCCATCAGTATCTTTGAACTTGTCGCCAATAACTGATGCAAACTTCTGGGATGTGACTTCATCGAGCTTCCACCACCTGATTTGGCGTCTACGACGCTCGATGTGTTTGGCTTTAGGCTTCAAGCAGAGGTCCATGACAAGTAGACGGTGTTGTGCGGTCAGACTCTCGCCAGGAATGACTTTGCAGTTGGCTACTTTGCTGATAAGGTGCCTCCTAATAAGTAGAAAGTCGATTTGGGTAGCGCGTCCACCGCTCTTGTAGGTTATAAGGTGCTCAGATTTCTTTTTGAAAAACGTGTTCACGATGGCCAGGTCAGCAGTCGCACACATCCTAAGGATATCGCCTCCTTCCACATTACGTCTACCATACCCGAAACCACCGTGGATACGCTCAAACTCCTCACACCCTTCGCCCACATGACCGTTCAGATCACCACCCAAAACGATTCCTTGAGACAACGGTATGCCGCAGAGTACTTCACTGAGTTGGCTCCAAAATGACATCCTTTCGGCATCGCTACGCCCAGCCTGTGGCGCATAGGCACCTATCAAGTGAGTGACTACTCCTTCAATAAGCACCCGTACCACCATTAGACGATCGCTAAAGCGTTTCACCTCTAGGATGTCATCCTGCAGCCCCCCAGAGAGCACCACGGCCACTCCGTTCTCCCCACTAGGCGCCCCTGTGTAGATCAGCTTGTAGCCATTCCCAATGAACCGGGATCTGCTGCCTTTCCACCGAGTCTCCTGTAGGAATGCCACGTCCACCCTCCGCCTGAAGAGTACGTCGGCCAACTCTCTTGCGCGTCCGGTCAGGCTGCCGATGTTCCATGTTGCAAAGCGGAGTTTCTTTGGGGCTCGCGTCTTTAGCCGTGTCCGCCCATGGCACGGTAGCCCTAGTCCACTTGTCACAGGAGTCGGGCGATGTTCCTGCGCGCCGTTTTGCGGCGGCGCCCTAACAGTGCACTCAAGATCTTTATTCGCGTACATCATTCCATAAATGTTTGGCTAATTTGGCTTCTACGAGAGCGACTGCCGTCTGACCCCTCAACCACATGGGAAAAACCGGCGTCAGAGCCTCGTCCGTTGTTCGGCAGGTGCACCATCGGGCCGGTGAGGTTGACTTGAGCCCAAAGGTCTTGTGAGGGCTCCTTGCACCCCCATGGAGGTATATTCCTTACTATCTGGGATATATGAGAACTTACTTGTTAAAACTTAAAGTCAGTTTTTCTTGGCTTCTCGAATATTGTATACAATCTTGAGATTCCTTTTTAACGAAATAATTCATTCTTAAATAAAATAAAGACAAAACTCACAACCTACATAAGTAATTTGCCGTTGAATACGATATTATGAAATCAAATATTTGTAGGATCGTCAGGATCTAGACCCCGGCCATCAGACATCATATGGGCAGCAATAAGGGATCGTGCAATGAGAACACACTTTAATTTAGTCCACAGTTTTATTAAATACGACATATTTAACAAATTTTATTCACGGATGTTATTTTTAAAGTTATATAAAGATTGTGTGCAATATTCGACTTTCAAAGATAAACGGACTTTACGTATGCACTAGTTACTAGATAATTTGTCATTGTATTTGTAATTAGCACTCATCTTAGACGACCTTTACCAGTGCGGTGCTAATAACATCATAATTATTGGTCAGGTCCTTCAGAGGACACGGCTTATACAGAATGAGGTCTTCACCACACGCGCACTGCTTGGCTGGCATTTATGTATTAATATATCAGTAATTTTGTCTTTTTATTTTGTTTGTATTGTTTTTTGTTGATGTATAATACAATATTTTCTAAATTTTATTCTTGTATTTGGTTGTGACCTCGTGTGTGCGTTTGTTGGTGTGTATGTGTATGAATTGATGTGTGTGTGTGTGTGTTTGTGATGTCCTGAACCAATAAACACTTCTTTCTTTCTATCTGATTCTTGGTGTAAATTCCAAAAAAAAACTAAAAAAGTATATACTCTGCCTTGGTATTTGCAAGTGGTAATTTATGCAGTAGGCCGAATATTTAAAGGAGGTTTAGTATATATTTATAATATTTTATTGGAATTGAGTGAACACTATATAAAGCTACTCTGTTAATATAAAAACATTAAAGAAGTGTTCAGACACTTGTGTAATGACTTGATAATTATCGCGTAATTATCACAATAACACATTTTAATAATTTAAAGGCGAAAGTTTGTGTGCGTGTATGTTTGTTACTCCTTCACGCAAAATGTACCTACTGAATGGATTTTGATGAAACTTAAAAATAATAAAGCTCATTCATCAGAATAATAGGTAAATTCATAGTGTTAATTTTTGAGGTCCGACATTTATGCGGGTTATACTCATTTGACAGTACAAGCATCCACCTCCAAATACTCTTTCAAGATGGCCCTCCGAGCACTTTACAAGGAAGAGATATCGAACTTCTCTCACTGACCTCTTGTGAACCATTAGTATTATTAGTATTATTATTATGAGTATGTACTATGTGTATGTTTATTATTTCATAATTATGTATTAATGTATACAGTATTAATGTAATAAGTAGTATGTATGTTTATTTTTTGTCTAAATACCTATCGTAGTTTCAATCAAGCTCTCACTTTTGCCCTTCTATCACTTCCTTCGCGCCGCCAGCAATTTCTCTGTATAGACCTATGGTTGACTGGTAGAGAATGCTTTTAGCATTAAGTCCGCCATATGTACCTTGTGTTTGTGCATGAAGTGTTTTAAATAAATAAATAAATAAATTTGAGAAGAAGGTAAAGTAATAATAATCGGATTTTCAAGTGTTCAACAAAAAATAATAACTGTAATATTTTCAAAGTCTATACTAACATTATAAAGCTGAAGAGTTTGTTTGTTTGTTTGAACGCGTTAATATCAGGAACTACAGTGCCGATTTGTTTTTTTTGTGTGTTGGACAGCTTATATATTATGGAAGGCTGTAGGCTTTTAAACATTACACTGCGATGCGAGGGGAGGGAGCAAACTCAATTGGCCCTAAAATTAGTCGCCAAAAGATTTAATATCCTGAGGGTCTATGTGTATATTTACTATGCTTATATCTATGAAACACCTGCAATCAGCAAACCACATACCTTATACTGTATCTAGGGAAAGATTAATTACCGTAATAATTGCTCTAATGGTGATAGGAGAAACACTCGAGGATACATCAAGACTTAACCTAAATTACAAGTTAATATCAAATGATTGGTGTTACAACTGCAGACTTGTACAGACTGATTTTTGACATCAATAACACAAATTTATCAAAACTATAGCAAATATTGCAGGAGCGTATTGAGATTAAAAGTTAAATGGAGCAAAAACAGCATTAATATTATACATTTCTCAAATGACCACAAACTGGCCAGCACTAACTCACACTCAATATCTATTTGTGAATGATACCTATCTTCAAAATTAATTATGACCGTATTTATTTATGGTTAGAAGCGTAAGAAGATACATAATTATTTCACTCAAAGTTACTTCTATAGAAAGATAGGAATTTTGCGAAGTACGGTATCACAACAAAAAAGTAGAGCAAATTGCAAGTACCTTCTGTAATCATAATCAATTATTTATTTACCAGAATACACTACAATTGACAAAGTTACTATCTCCAAGTCTTAAAAGTAGGTAGTAGGTGTACTTATTAAGCCTGCATAAAGGCGTGCGAATATTAATAAGGACAAGCTTAGATAAAAGAAAATGATTGCTTGTTATACAGAATGCATCGAGTTGGAACCAAATTAATAAACGACACAAATTACCATATTGAATGAACAACCAATTACTCAGTAGCAAAACCCCAGGCATCAGGGCTACTGATGTAAACACCCAAGGCTATAATTATTCTCAATACGTCCCTGTTAAGCTCATTAATAAACACTAACTTTATCTAGACTAGACAGGACCACTTCGATGACCTGGATAAGTTAGATATTACGTAATTATCTGATTGGCCGTTTCAAAGTCAATCTGTTGCATAAAACGATTTGCCTGTATTATAAATTCGCTTAAAATACTGCCAAGGTTTGTGTGAGAAACAAGTAAGACCGCATTTTTGTGGTGTTTGCTAAGAATCAATTTTCTACTTAGTATACCTAATTAAAAACAATGAAAATTTGAGAACTACATAATACACAGACCCAGTATTTTAAAAGAAACAGTTACCCAAGTTGTATTTCAATTTATAACAAACAACCTTATTCACTGACAAAGCTCCCATTAAATGTATTTTTTTTTAAAATGACTGGCTAAAAGTTAAATGTTTCTACTCAGTTGGTGAATACGTTAAAACTCTAAGATTGACATTTGATTAATAATGATGACATTTAATTTGATAATAATTTAATTTTACGATATTGATATATTTGCATGCTATATTTTTATGGCTGAATATGTATGACCTTCATGACATTATTATTTACTATCTTACATGTACCATGTTCAAAAGCAAATAAATGATTATGATTATGAAAGATTTTGTCGCTGAAAATATTTTACAAATCGATTATTAATAATCTAGCGGTCCCCCGCGACTGCGTCCGCGCGTTTTGGGTTTGCTTCCTCCCCTCCCGTTGCAGCGTGATGTTTTATAGCTTAAAGCCTTCATCGATAAATGAGCTATCCAACACAAACAAATAAGTTTGAAATCGGTAAACTAGTTCCTGAGATTATCGCGTTCAAACAAACAAAACAATTCTTGAGCTTTATAATATTTGTATATTTCAATACGTATTTTAAGTACCAGAGGGACACAGGTTTATATACATCATCATTATTAGCCAAAGGACGTCCACTGCTGAACATAGGCCTCCCCCACGGCTTTCCATAGCGACTGCGATCTTTTTAAGGTCGTCTGTCCATCTTGTTGGTGGACGTCCTACGCTGCGTCTTTGGTCGAAGGGTCTCCAATCTAGAACTTTCCTGCCCCAACGGCCATCAGTTCTTCGCGCTATGTGCCCGGCCCACTGCCACTTAAGCTTACTTATTCTCAAGGCTATGTCCGTTACCTTGGTTCTTCTACGTATCTCCTCGTTTCTGATTCGATCTCGTAGAGAAACGCCGAGCATAGCCCGCTCCATCGCTCGTTGTGTAGTTTTGAACTTCTTTATGAGGCCCATAGTTAGAGACCACGTTTCGGATCCGTATGTCATCACTGGTAATAATTTTCGTCTTTCTATGTTCATTTTAAGACCCACTTGTTGGGATACTCGGTCGAGGTCTTCGAGCATAGTGCTAAGATCATCCAGCGTCTTTGCCACAACGATTTATATACATATTTTCGTCAAAAGTTTCTAAAATTAGGTAGAATATTATGACTTAACGTGTAAACTACATTTAAGCATGAATTTGCATTTCACACGGCCCGTAACTGAATTTTTTGCGTTGACTTAGTAGCATTCCATAAGATGTAAATGACTTAAAGCTCCGCGATATCATTTCAACTAGAAGTGGATTGCCATAAATCTCTAGATCTGTATCCTGAGCAGTAAGTACAATGTATCAGGGCTCCTAGCTGGTGGTTCTTAGCGTCGAATTAGGGCTGGTTCATAGTGCTTACCTTGATTTATAGTGGCGATTTGAATGGACCAAGTTATGAGAAACTAACGTATTTTTATAAAATAAAATAAGAAACCAAAAATTGTGCACGGGTACTCTTTCCTATTCGTTCGTCTCACTCGTTCGGCTGTTCGGATTTTGAATACAGAAAAAATATATTTACGAGTCAATTTTGAAATAACGTCATAACGTTATCGACATCATTAGAAACGTCGTTCATGAAATTAGAAAGTTAGTTATAAGATAAACTCATATTTAGCGATTTTCTTGTGAAAACTAGAATTGATAACAAACAATGTATTCTTAAATAAACTTTGTGGACAAAGGAATAAAACAGGCTGGCAAAAGAAAAGTTTCTGATTTAAATCACCATTATTTAACATTTACATTAGATAGATGTACTAAAAAACCCACAATCCCTTACCAGGACGGCGCTAGGACGCCGCAGTACATCACCACGCGGGAGGTCACTAACGTATACAAACATAAGATACTCTGAAGTTCCAAAAGATTAGTATAATGTAAGCTCATACTTTTATTATTAACATACAGAGTAGCTCAAAGAGTAAAGTTACTCTGTGAGATATAGGGTACAAAACGAGATGGAATGAAATCTACAAGGTCTCTTCGGGTCGGGCCTGTTTTTTGAGGATCATGTTTGAATCGAAAGACCTGTCAAAATCAACTAAAGGTGTCAGTTGCAATTTGAGCGCAGTCTATATGGGTGTTATTTATCGCATTTTTTAAGATAATCTGCGGGCGAAGTCTGCTGCAAAAATTTTGACATTTCGCGTAGACAATTTCAATTTTATGATTTTCTCATTCATCAAATATCATTTTAACTTATGTAGCTTGTATATTTAATAAATCTAAAAATATGTTTTTTTAGTTTTTAAGTTTCATTCGAAAATTATTCTCAATTAATAAATACACGAAAACAGCAATTTGGTTTCAGCATTTTTCGTGCGCCACCTGGTGGTTGTACAGGGAACTATGTCGAGACTTCCAACCCTGACCATTTTTATTGGTAAGCGGCCTTCCTGTTTTTGTGTTCTGAACAAAGACGACAAATCTGGTACGGTGCAGCAGACTTAAACAAACAATAAACTTTACGCGGAAACGCTTAACTAATTAATAAAAAAATTAATGCAAATACCAAGTGACGTGACATAATGAATTTAGTTATGAGTCATCACTGCGTTTTCGCTTGAAAAAAAATTTTTGTTTAAGTCGCTTCTTCTTATGACTTGTGGCATGTCTATAGACGGCGCCACACGTCAGCATATCGTCGGCAGAATTATGCCAGTGCTGACATCCAAGCAGTCTTTGAAGCACGTCTTAAAGGCTAGGTGATGCCTTTGATAATAATGTAAATTATAATCATACAGATTTAATTGCTTGTCCATGACTTGTGTTATGGTATGGTCTTTGAGACTGCACTCCTTTAAGAAAATGATGATTAAGTCTATACTGACAATTTATATGTAAACATATTGAGTGAGTACCGTATTAATATTTTCATTGCCGTGAAGTTCACCATACATACATTTCGCGCCAGTTTATTCCTGATAAAATTAGCTAATCACACACTTAGCCTCAAATACAGGTTTCACCTAGTTCAGGCATAATAAGAGTATACACTTTTAGGAAATATTTTTACAAATGTTCAACAATCGGTTAAGATGGAGGCAGACAATTTATAATTTCATTATTCTTTTTATAGTGTTTTGTCTTCATCTTAACCGATTGTTAAATATTTGTAAAAATATTTCCTTCGGACATTGTGAGGGCAATCTCGCAACATTGATGATGTTACGGTCTACGCGTTAAAGTAAGCGCTTGCAAGATTCAGCAGGCTTGCTACAAACACCATAAAAAGAAAAATGAAATTAAAAAATATTTTTCTGTTGGATAGCTTACTTACCGAGGAAGACTTAAGACTATTTAACAGCACGCTGCAAAGGAACGGGCAGGTGCAAACTCAAAACGCGCGGACACTGTCGCTTGAGACCGCTAGTAATAATATTATAATTATTATAATATAATATTATAAAGCTGAAGACTTTATCCTTTCACGGAAAATAAGCCATCCAACTAAAAAATGATTTTTGGTCGGTCCAGTAATTCCTAAGATTAGCGCGTTAAAAACAAACACAAACTCTTTAATTTAATAATATTATTATAGATGTATGCTGTGCCTTAACTTCTTCGGATTCAAATAGCCTCGGAATTCATCGCATTAAGCGATAACTGCTAATTCGACAGAACTGTTATAATCCTACTTGTTGAAATCAGTAGGTCGATGGGTATTTAATATATTATTGAGGGCTGATCAATGTTTATTTGAAATAGTTATTATCTGATTTGTGAGGAGTGTGAGTTGTCCTCTCGCATAAAAGTGGTTAGCGCTCCTGACTATTACGCCGGCCGTCGTGGGTTCGAATCCCCTGCAAGGGGCAAATGTTTGAGTGATGAGCACGAACATTTGTATCTAAATCATGGATGTTTATGAGTATTTAAATATTTATGAGAGACGCCCGCGTCATAATCGTCGTCTGGTATTCGTAACAAGGAACACAAATGTTAAAAAAAAGAATTAGATTTCTTCTATTAAACTACTAGCCATAAAATGTTTTTTGTTATAAAATCCATATTGATATATCCAGGCCTCCTTTGCTGTTAAATAGTTTCAGTCCACTTCATGCTTACACGAAAATACACAGATTAATCAATTTGAAAAAAAAAGTAAGTGACCTTTGTAAAGTTTATGTGAATATAAGCTTTAAAAAAATATTTTACCGACTTCCAAAAAAAATGAGTTTAAAATCAACCTGTATGTATGTGATATCGTCAGAATTGGATAAAATTTTTGTATAAGGTTTAGGTACTAACACGAGTGCAAAATTCCGTAAGTGTATGTATGATTGTCTCAGGATTTCTCGAAAACGAAAAGTCATAGCGAGATTATTATTATTTCTTCACTCAGTCATAGTAGTTCTACAGGGTACGGTGTAAGGTTCATCAAAATCGGTCCGCTAGTTTTAGAAATATTATGTAAAAATAATATATCATGTAATAAAAAAAAAATACTTAACCACCTTCAAAAAGCTAACTAAAAAGATAACGCACTTGAAATATTTTGGGGTCGGTGCCTGATGTCAAGCTTATAGACAATCATCAAAAAGAATTTGAATGCGTTATTTTTATCTTTTAAGTCAGTTTTGTCAAGGCGTTTTTATTGTTCGTTACACTATGAAACGGACTTATTAGCACCGGCGATGGATTTTTTGTTTACAATTTAGATCTTAAATGACTTCCGTTTATGATATAGTTTATGCTTTTATATACTAGGTATACACCTTGGTATAGGTATATACCTAACGTGTAATTGTAAGCCGCTACGCTACGGTTACGCAGGGTACGCCCTTTAATATCGCTTTCGACATGCGCACGCGTTTCAAAACAGGGTTTACAAATTTGTATGTATAAACTTAACAAGCGATCGTAGAAAACTTCGTTTCGGCTACAGCCCCGCCCCACTCTTATCCGGTTTCATGATTTTTATCCTATTCCGGGCCAAGACAAATCATGAATATTGGTCCACCTGTTCTCGAGTTAAAAGCGTTGTAACTGATACGTCTTTATAAAATGTATAAAGTTTATGCCCCCCCCCCCCCCCCGTGGCTGCGTCCGCGCGTTTAGTCGCTCCCTTCCCTCCCGTTGCAGCGTACTGTTTAATCCTAAAGCCATCCTCGATAAATAAGCTATCCAATACAAAAAGTTTTTTAAAATTCGAACCCGTAGGTCCTGAGATTAGCGCGTTCAAACCAGCAAACAAACTCTGCAGCTTTATAATATAAAGTATATAAGGTCAAATCGTTTTAAGTGATAATATTCATTCAAGTGTGTCTTTATATAAGGTTACCTCGTTTTAAGTGATAATATTTCAACAGAGCATCAAACAATAACATAGAAAGAGGATCCAATAATTATTTTTTTTGAAAACTGTCCCGTTTACGTTTTTATTTTTCCTAACAAAAAAAATATTATTTTTTAAGAACACCCTGTTAGGCGACATCGCCTTTCGTCTCTTACATAAGTACTAGATTGAGCGAAAACTAGACAGACGTATGGGCCTGAGCGTGACGGAAGATGGACTAGCTAAGCGAGAACGAGAAAGACGCGTGGGCGTGAGCGTGACAGAAGATACCTATCTCATTCATGCGGCGTGCCGATGCATGGTACTCGGGCGGTAGGGGGGCGCCGCTGCGCCAGGGGGGTGTCACTCCGAAGTTTAGGTACGTTCGAGCGACTCGGTACGCCGAGCATAAATGAACGCGGGGCTGCCGCTCGCGGACCGCGCCACGCGCCTGTGACTGTGTTTATTTTCTCAGCCTGTGACTGACTTCGTTACAACGAAATAACTATTAATAATTTGAGATATGTTTTCCTAATTATGACATTATTTATCAAAACAAATTTTGTAGGTAGGTATTCAACATTTCTTGTTCAAAGAAATCCCATCAAAAACAATACTTGTCAAAAAAACCAAGTCTCGCAACTCAGTTGTTCTGCGGTAAAAAGTTGTGAGATCCATGTAATACCAAGTCGGTTATTAATTTATTCAGTCTCTACTTAAGCGACTTTCTGTCTTAATACGTCCAGTCTCTAAGACTACGATCGTGGTCCATAACAATTGAAAATCAATTGTGTCTGGAATCTCCGTACTCGAAGCATTAAGTTGTTACGTAATAATTAACAGCATCTTATAGTGACGCATATCAATATTAAAATTCTTTAATGTTTTATATAAATATATTGAGACTTGGCCATCGCCTGAAAACACATGTAAATTCAATTATTTAGAAAGTCGCTTAAGTAGAGACTGAATAAATTAATAACCGACTTAGTATTACATGGATCTCACAACTTTTTACCGCAGAACAACTGAGTTGCGAGACTTGGTTTTTTTGACAAGTATTGTTTTTGATGGGATCTCATTTCTTTTTGTATTTAGTAGACAGTTCTACTTTTTTCCTAACTGAATCCATTGCGACTACCTACAACTTAGATTGAAAAGTTATTTTTATGCAGAAATACGATTAGGTAATAAGAAATTTATAAATACTTAGGTACTTAAAGTATCAATATTTAATTTAAATTATTTATCCGAACAACGTCCAAACTGTAAGCAATTATAAGCAAATAATATCAGTAAACCAATTAGAGTAGCCTTTAGTCGTCAAACTAATATAGCAATCGAAATTATCAATGAAAATTGCAGACTTATAGGTAAGAATTCTGGGCACATCCGAACAGCATTGGGTCGCTTGCGCGCACAGATTAGTAAGAGTCTTGCGCGTATGAGCGCTGCTGCTGCTCGCACGGCGACATACACCTTTCCGCGCGCCCCGCCACTGTCCCCGCCCCGCGCCCCGCGCCCTCGCACTAGCACCGCGCGGCGCGTAGTAACGGCCCGCGCTCACTCGCTAGCATCGCAGCGCGTAGTATAATAATTAATTTACAACCTTACGCACTCGTAATAAGTACGAATACGCACGTAGGTACGTTTTTTGCATTAAATAATTTAATTTACACGTGTTTTCATGACGGGAATACCAATTTTTGCTCGATTGGGCAGGGGCACTGCCATGCGCCTATATTTATATGGGACTAGCTTAAACCCGCGGCTTCGCAAGCAATAATAATAACTGCCGTGAAACATCGTTACGAATAAAGCCAATATTGAAAAATTTAACTGAAGACTTGGCTGTATGGGCTTAATTTTCTTTACGGTCTTTTCTAGATTTTTTAGTTTTTTCTTGATTCATACACCAAACACTACTTATATTCCAAATTTGAAGCTTCTAGGTCTGCTAGAAGTGCCTTAGAATTTTGATGATCGGTGAGTCAGTGAGTGACAAAATTAAGAAATTCGACCCGTTGTAATTCTTAAAATACTGGTTCAAATTGAATGAAATTTGAAATATACCGTGTCTTTACAATGCCTGCATGGTTACTGAAATTTCAGTCTTCTAGTTTTATCCACAACGAAGTTACAGGGGGTCGAAAATGGTCTGAATTGCTTCGAGAAAAGGATGGTACGGCAGTGACGCTTTTTTGCTCGACTTGGTGGGGGCACTGCCGTGCCCCCAGATAGGTTTGAGTTAAAGATACCTACCCAGTTACTTACGTCAATCTAACTTAAAATAAACGGAAACAGGTCAATAAACTTACTTTAAATTTAGCATAATATTTATAAGTACCTACCAAATTACTTAAGTAATTTTGTGTTAGGATTTTACGTAGTCCAAAGTCTAATAGTCCAAGAGCTACAGTTCATTATTTTACTTTAGCGATATAATATCACCCTTAATTCTTAGGTATTCCAATAAAATTAATCTCGATTTTAATAGCATTTATAAAGGTACGATAGATAAGGTTCACATAAACAAAAGTCTATTTTTTGTAGTTAAGTACAGACAACAGCAAATTAAGGTTAACACTGGTATCTTATGCAGTTGACATTAGGGCTAGTTTGCAACAAAAGTGTGTCTAACCTAAGATTCTGGCGAATGTACTATATATTTTTTTATAAAAAAATAAATTAGTATAAAATTTTATATTTTTTGAAATTATTTATAATAAACTAAATTTTTTAAATAATATAAATTTTAAAACGGCGGTGCGCCCGCGCAACATACTCACCGCCCTAACCGGGCTGACGCCGAGCTATGATTTATGACCCAAACTGCACGAAGAAAATAATTCTGCTATACAATTTTATTTGGTTAAGTGTGATGTACAGTCGACAGCACATCAGGTTATTCACTTTTGTTGCAAACTCTCCCTTATTACAACTGTGCATGAGATACCGCAGTTTTTACCTTGACGTGCTGTTGTCCGTATATACATGTGTGTTTGGTTTCACTTTCATTTCTCCGAATTCAGAATTTTGTACCAAATAATTAAATTAGACAGAGTAAACACTTATTTTAATATTAAACGAACGCTGACACTATCAATTACTTTCTCCGATAGAACACAGTCAAGAAATGTGCTAGGTCCTCTAGACTATTTATTTTATTTGAGTTGTGTACCTACGCGTATGTTCGTGTCACGCGCCGCTCGCAACCCTGACACATTCAAGGCCGCGTAACAGGGAAAGCGTTACGTGTTAGAAAGAGACAGGTATAGATAGGTAGATGAAACAACCTTGAATTGAAATCGTGCGAAGTGAATTGCACTTCATTGCGTTGCAGCGAAAGTTGTTTTTACTTTATCATTCTTAGCACAGTGATCCTTCTGTACGTAGTACTATTATATTTTCTGTGGCTGCGCGCCTATTTATTTGGTCCTACATAATAATAATAATAAAGGTAACTACCTACTGCATTCGATTACCTATTATTACGAAAAACTAATATGAAAAAAACATTATCAACGTGTATCAGTACCTAATAAATCAAACAGACAGATCAGTTAGATAAACGCTAAACAAACAAAACAGCTGGGTATGAAAACAAAGACAAAAACTTAGGAAGGTATGAGTCCATTTATCTGAGCCCTAAAACAGCTGGGTAGGTATGATTATCTGAAACAGAATTTCAACTTAGGTAGGTTTGTGTTCATTAATCGTAGGCCTAAAACACTAACAGCTGGGTATGTATGATAAATTAAGACAGAAACTCAACTTAGGTACCTATGTGTTTATCGCAGGCCTAAAACATGAACAGCTGGGCAGGTATGATAAACTAAAACTAACTTATTGTGTTGTGTTCCTTCTGTTTATTTAAATTTTTGTACAGATTTTTTTGGCAGACTTATTCGGTGGGGCGGGGGAGCGGCCGCGAGCGCGACACGTGTAGGCAGGCAGGCAACACGGCGGCGATGGGCAGCGCGTGTGACAATACCTACAAAGACCGAGAGCTCCGCTCAGTAACACGCGGCACGGGGTGTTTTATTTTACTCTTTTTTCTACATGTTTAGAGGCGAATTTCTCGAAAACTAGCGTATAAAAATTTTTTTTTCGTACAAAATATGTTTCATTTATTTTTCTGAATCTGCCTTTAAAATATTATCACTTAAAACGAGGTAGCCTTATATACGTCACAGGAACAGGACACTACATATATAATCAATTTGTGGAATATGGCGATTTCATTTTCTTTCTCTCAAACCGACCAAAAACCAAACGTAGGACGTTCACCGACAAGATGGACAGACGATCTTGTAAAGATCGCAGGATCAAATTTGATGCAGACCGGTAGTGATCGGTCGTTGTGGAAAGCCGTGGGGGAGGCCTATGTTCAGCAGTGGACGTCTTTTGGCTGACAATGATGATGATGATGATGAACTTTCTCTAACAAAGAAAATATATTTTATTAAAACAGCACCCCGTCAATTTTAAAAATTATCAACTTCATCGGCTTTGCCTCTTTCATTTATTGCCTAATCTTTCTTTTTATCTAATCTTAACCTTAATTAATATAAAAAAAACAATATCTGCAAAAAATAATTACCTCAGTCTCTAAATTTCTTAAAAACTAGCGTATAAAAACCGAAAGTGTTTTCTACAAAAAATGATTAATTTATTGTGCTGAATCGGCCCTTCAAATATTATCACTTAAAACGAGGTAACCTTATAGATTGAGCTAGAATTTTTAAATTTTTTGTAGCCTTATGTTTATATTGTAAAACTTTTGTTTAAACAAAATTTGAGATGATAGATTTAGGAAGAATTTTCTTTATTGAGAGTACGTGTTTATTCAGATACTGTTGCTCTTTGTATCGTAAATAGAGTTGGATATTTTTCAGCATTGGCATGACACCAGTATTTTTTCCTTTTTTAGGGTTTCGTAGCCGAATGGTAAGAAACAGTATCCTTATAGTTTCGTAAAATCTTTCTGTATATCCGTACGTCACAGCCACATTATTCTGAAATTATTAGTACCTGTTATACAGATGAATCTTGGTAGGTAGATGTATCCTGTTAACCACTTTACGATGCTCATACAAAAAATAAAAGTAAGTATATCTCTAATTCAGTTCAAGTTGGCACGGAACCCTAAGTGTGCGAGTCCGACTCGCACTTGGCTGGTTTTTTTGGGTAGAGATGGTACTTAAAACGAGACTTAAGGAATAAATTCCCAGACAATTCAAACCATTGCTACATTGTTGACCACTTAACCACCAACTAAGTAAATGCAAAGTTTCTCATAATATATTCCGTTCATTTGTTTATCCAGTTTATTAATTTATAAAGTCATAAATAGCCTTTTATAGCAGCCCTAGAACCACCTAAGGGGCATTACTAACTATGCGGCGAGCTGTCTAGAGCTAGCATGAATGATTTACAATGTGTTCGCGCCTTTAGGCTGGGATTACATAGTACCTTTTAGAGAGCCATGGTCGCACTTATAGCGATGGTGATTTTTTCTTGAACGAAAAAGAGCAGGAGTTTTTTTTACCACTAATGCGATCACCGGCTGCGAGTCCTTTAATACATTATTAATACATTATGTATTAGCGCAAGCTGGGCGTTTGAGTGGCCGCGTTCTAAGTAGGTTAGTATAGTTAGCCGGTAACGTCCCACTGCTGGGCAAAAGCCTTCCCTCAACTATGAAGTTGAGCTATACTCCACCACACGGGCTCAGTGCGTGTTGGTGGAGGGGTGTTTGCAAGGCAAGTGACTAACCCTGCTGTCAGATGTTATTAATCCGCCCATAAGGCCTCTGACTAGGCTTAACGAATAATATCAACCGATATTAGCCGGGACAAGCGGCTTAACGTGCCTTTCGAAGCACGGAGATGCTCGTGATGTACGTCACTTATATGGTCGGAATGGTCACCCATCCAAAAACGACCGCGCCAACTTTAAATATTAGTTTGTTTGTGGTTTTAGTGAATGCGTTTGTGGCTTGACTGAGCCACTAGTGGTCGCGTAAATGGCCGCAATTCTTTATGTAGTACCTACCCTTCATTTTGCAAGCAATTACTGTAGCAAGTTTAATGATCTTGTGTCATTCGATATAATAATAAATAGTATAAATATTGGGCACCAATCCCATACATTGCTCTGATCTCCAAATAAAGTAGCCAATGCACATATGTTATGGTAATCAGACACAACGGTGGTACCACAACACCCAGACCCAAGACAATATAGAAAATTATGATTTCTACATTGACCCGACTAGGAATCGAACCCGGGACCTTGGAGAGGCGACGCCTTGAAACCCAGCGTGCTTGGCCACTACACCTCGGAGATCGTCAAAATGTCGCTCGCACTATCATTTCCACTCTTTTGGAGTGTTTTTGATAACCATAGACCCCTTACACACTGCGACTTTTAGCATCGATGCTTTCTCGAATTAACTGCATCGTTTTCAAAACGCGCGACAGCATTATGACTGACGCAATGAACAGATTTAATTTGGCAATTTTGCAGTCGCGCGTTAATATCGATGCAGACGTGCGACTGCATTAATGCTACGCGCGTTAGTGTCGATGTAGTCGCCGATATACAGTACATCATTTGTCAATGTCCAGCTTCAGAATCTGGACAGTTCTCGTGGATCGCGGTAGCGCTTGGACGTGCTCGCAGTTAATTAAATTAAATCAGTGCAACAATTTATCAAAACAAAAAAGACAGCAATAGTGGACAAAGTGACGAAACTAACAAGGACAACGATATTATAGTGAACTTCGGTTGCAGCGCAAACGCACCTAGCCCCGCCCACAAGTGCACGGTGTGGGGGTGCGATTACTCATAATTCACGAGAAACGCAAACAGCCGCATCACCTTAGGCCTAAATGGATGAATCAACGCCGCCGATTACGGGCAACGAACCGATAATGTATGGATCTGACTCAAATATAAACGTTATGAAGGATAGGTCACAACACTGGGTCAATCCTAGACAACCTAAAAAGAAGCGGATAACAGACGAATCTGATAGTGATTCATCAGCTTCTCAGCTAATAAGACCAGCAGCCCCCTGCTGCTCGTCAAAAGCCCTTAATCAAACGATTAACTCCTTCCGTGAAGAAATGAAGCTAATGATGAAAGTTATCACTGATATCAAAGAGCAACAAGAAGGACGTTTTACTCGATTTCAACAAGATATGACGGATATTAAAGCTTCTGTTGGTCAACTACAGAAAACAAATGAGGAAATAGAGAAATCGCTTGACTATCTGGGTAGGAAATACGAGGACCTAGAAGAATCTACTAAGGAGTGTGTGGAAAAGGTAAAAAAGCATGAAAATAAGTTTAAAGACATGTATAATCGGAACACTTACCTGGAGAAATGTAACAAGGCACTGGAAGAGAGAGTATGTACACTAGAACAAAAAGAACTGGACCTAAACATAGAAATTAAAAACGTTGATAAGCAAGAAGGTAAGAGTATTTTAGAGACAGCTCAAATGATAGCACAAGCACTCAATCTGAAACCTGAAAAAATTGTGAAAGCATGGAGGGTAGGAAGAGAAAAAGACCCAAAAGACAACCGTCCAATTATAGTGACCCTACTTTCACGTGAAGATCGCCTGGAACGGCTACAAGCAAGAAAAAATGCCCTACTAACCAATCATAGTGTTTTCAAGAATAACAACAATGCCAGAATCTATATAAACGAGCACATAACTCGTCACCTACGTCAACTATTATGGGAGGCCAAAAGTAGATTGAAGGAAACACATAAATATATATGGGTACAAAATGCTCGAATATTAATAAGGAAGAATGACCAAGATAAAAAAATATATCAAATACGATCTGAAAGTGATATTGCAACTTACTTACCTAACGGACAAGAGTAGTCTATAATCAATGCCATCCACCTTTGACTCACAATTCCAGATAACCGATATACAATATAATAAATACGAAAATATACAACAATGGACTAAACAACTAAATAGCAAAAAGAACGCACTACAAATTATTCATATGAATGTATGTTCCATGAAGAAACACTTCAGCGAGTTTTTAGTGATGATAAAAGACTGCATAGATAGTTTAGATGTAATTTGCCTAACAGAAGTGAACATAAAACAGGAAGACCTGTATTTGTTTGGATTAGATAACTTTAATACATACTCAGTAACAAGACAAAACAGAAAGGGAGGAGGCATATTATTGTATGTTAAAAACAAACACCATTTCACAACCTACGACACGCATGCCACAACATGTGAGCTTATACATGGTCATCTAAAAGCATATAACTACGAAACGGAATTGCTAATAGTATATAGACCGCCAGATACGAAAAAACACATCTTTATTAAAGAAATAGATAAGATATTACACAATGTGCCCGCAAAAAAAGATGTAATACTACTCGGTGACTGCAACATCAACATTCTAGTGGAAGACCTCAATCCTGTTTCCATCAAGTACCTAAATAGATTATTCGCGCGGGGAATGCAATGCGGAGTGCAGGACGTGACTCGCGAGGCAGTAATGGCTGGACGCGTCGTAACGTCATGCATCGACCATGTCTTCGCTCGCACTGAAGCGGCCGCAGTGAGCGCGTACCTGCTCACGAGCAAGGTTGCGGATCATTATCTAACGGGACTCACAGCTGTTTTTGATCGCCAGGGGCCAGTTACACCGACAAAGGTTTGCCTAGACAATAATTTAGTATCATTAAAACTCAAAGAATATAAGTGGTCGGAATTGAATAATGTTAACGATCCCATTAAATTATATTATAATATTAACACAGTATTTCGCGACATTTATGATTCCTCCCGAATAACAAGGACTACTAAGGAAAGGGTCAATCAACCGTGGATTAATAAAACATTACAGAATATGTTAAATACCAAAGATGTTATTTTTAGAAAATGGAAAAACTGTCCGTCGAATAGTAATTATAGGTTAGAATACACGAAATATAGAAATAAGGTGCAGAAACTAATTAACAAAGCTAAAAATCAATACAAAAAAGACGAATTAAATAACTGTAATGGGGATATGCGTAAAATTTGGGGTAAGATTAATTGCTGGCTAGGAAGAAATAAATTGTCTGTAGATTCTACTATCGAGAAACACATATTAAAGGAGGAACCATCATTGAAAATAGTATGTAATAAATTCTGTGAGACATTCACTAATGAGATTGACAACATTAAGCATAAGTGTGACCACCAATTTCTGGATAGAAGGTCCTATACTAATGAGTGTAACGTTACTTTTAGGTATAAAAATGTAACTGCCGAGGAGGTATGTAATACCATAGATAAGTTAAACTGCAGCAAGTCACCGGGGTCAGACCAGATCAGGGTTAAAGACCTTAAAGAAATTAAAAAAGTAATTAGTCCTTTAATAGCCAACTTTATAAATATGTGTATAAAAAATGGAACCTACCCAGACGAATTAAAAAAATCTATAATCAGACCTATTTACAAACAAGGATCACATAAAGAATATTCGAATTACAGACCAATTGCAATTTTAAATGTCTTAAATAAAATCACTGAAAAGCTCATAGTTAATCAGATAACCAAATTCCTAGAAGACAATAAAATCCTCTCTGATATTCAACATGGCTTTAGAATTAATAGAAGTACTGCATCAGCGCTGTCTAGATTCTCGGATGATGTAAATAATGCACTAAATAATAGGGAAATCGTCACGGTAATATTTATTGATTTTAAAAAAGCCTTCGACACCCTTGATCACGATGGCTTGCTGCAGGCGATGGAAGACTGTGGTGTTCGTGGACCAATTAATAACTGGTTTCGCTCATACCTACAACACAGGACATTAGAAGTAAAAGTAAATGAAGTTAGCAGCGATTTAGGCAATATTAAATATGGAGTCCCTACCGGGTCAGTTTACGGACCTGTCGGATACATAATCCATGTAAATAGCATGAGTAATGTAATAAATTATTGTAAAGCATACATGTACGCCGACGACACGTGTCTGATGTATAGCGGTAGGGACCACATAGATATACAAGAAAAAATGCAAGCCGATTTCAATAATGTCATAAAATGGGCACACGACAACGGTATAATAATTAATATAAATAAAACTAAAAGTATGCTTATACAGTCACCGTACACTCACCAAAAACAAATAAATATCGACATTAAAGGTCACACATATGAATGTCTACACGATGATATGATAAACTGCTGTTGTAAAAGTTTGGAACTTGTTCCAACATATAAATACTTAGGAATGACCATAGATAATACCTTTTCGTGGGGTCTTCATGTGGAACAGGTGTGTATGAAACTACGAAGTATACTCGGTAAACTTTATCATTTAAAATTTACTTGTAGTAGAAAAATACTTTACATTCTATACCATGCCCTTGCAGATGCCACGATAGGTTACGGGTTGAGTAGTTATGGCCTCGCGTTCCCGGTTCACTTGGATAAAATACATTCTATACAAACAAGAATGCTAAAAATATTGGTAGATCGGATAACTTTAATTAATTGTAAAAACGAATATGAAAAATTATTTAAAAAGTGTAAAATTTTACCTATAAAAAAGAAAGTTAAACTAATGCTATTACTTGAACAATTTAATTCTAACAAATACAAAACGAAGCGAGATCATAACTACCCAACTCGACTAGCTAAAAAAAATAAGTTAATGGTACCTAAAGTACAAAATTACTATGGTAAAAGAACAAGGCAATGGATTATACCTACCATACATAATGAGCTGGAGCCGAATATATTTAATGATGTAACATCAAAAACTCATCTGAAGTCCAAATTAAAAAAACACTACCTGTCTTTGTGCCCCTGAATTATTGCAGTAGTACCTAGTTAAAATAATAATTAAGAAATGTGTTAAATAAACAAATACAAGATAACATAAGATAGCATTGTAGGTGCGGTCGCCAGCATGTCAGGCTATACATTTTTGTTGAAAACTAACCCCTACTACAAACTACTAAGATATGGCCGTGTCGAGCTTGACGTGCTGTTGCCCGTACCTACCTACTAAACACTGTTGCATGCATTTAATATTAAATCCAAGCTACATAGTTTTTAAGTCGAATATCTCACGAGAGCGACTGCCGACAAACTGCTCAGCAGTTTGGCAGACTAGAGTTAAGAATAAACTATGTATCTTTTTTTGAATAAATAAATTTAAAAAAAAAAAAGAATCGATTCTAACGCGCTAATCTGAAACTCTCAACAACATATCAGCAGAGCATACGTGAAAACAGTGATGTAACAGGTTGTATGCGAAAATACTTTATTTTATTAAAAAAATCACATCAATACAGGTAGACCATCAGAAAGCCAGAACTCCTCGAAATACAACGGGTAAAGACGTGAGCTGTCTACATGGTATCCATCTAGACCTGTAATTCTCAACAGCATATCAGCAGAGCATAAGTGAAGACAGGTATGTACAAATGTTATTTTGTTAATTGTTAAAACCCTGCTGTCTACAAATACGTTGACTAATATTCTTAAATATTTAGTTTTGATCGGACGCTAAAATTTTACTTTTGGGGCAAACAATGTACCGACTTTCCACAGTGTCTTTTTATAAAATATGTTTTTGTTATGTTTTTTAACGAAAAAAAAACTGAAGTTTCTTTTAAATAGTGTCTTTTAAACACCAGATCAATTCAATTTGAGTATGAGGAACTCTTTTTTATTTATTTTTAACCAATCTGGCACATATTTTTTTTTATATTTGTCATCAAAGTGCTACCGGCGTTAGCAGAGCATTTCAACCACATACTTTTTAGTGGGTTTAAATAGTAGAACTATTTGTTACAAGTATCAGGAACTATAGAACTTATGTGCATGCGAATAGAGTTCCAATTTTGTATGCTCTGCCAGACATGAAAAATTTTGCTTCAGACTACACACGCTGACCTTGGTTACTTAGACTACTGACCTATTCAAATTCAAGGAACATTTTTGACGAGTCTCTTCCTGTTTCATAAAAGTTAAGTTTAAATTATATTTTTTAGAATTTTCACCTACGTTATCGCTGCAATTTAAAATCCAATTACGATCATGTGTTTATTGTTTAATAAAACTTTATTAGGCTATAAAATGTAAGTATTACTTTTCCATTTAAACTATTATAACGTGCAAGGAAACTGAATATCCACGAAAATCATCATGCTGCCATTTTTGTGTTTGCTTATGTTTTTATTTTGTAAGTCGTGATTACAGATAATTTTTACCTGGTTTTATGATAAAAAGCACTGCTCTGTAATAGCTATAATTACAAAGAATGTGAAATAGGGACGGCTAAATAAAAAAAACTGCTTCTATCTTTTCACCTGTATTTTTACATATCTTAATATTTTTCTAGATCCTAAAATTATTGAAAGTCAAGATATAGAAATAGAAGGTCTTATGCGCGTTGGGGACTCTTTCCTAAATCAGTTGAAACACAATTTACGAGTGAAAACGAAAAGTGACGAAATTCATGGTTCTGATAAAAAGCATAAAAAGTCATCTAAAAGCAGGAGACATTTAGAATCCTCGAAAAATGAAGTATCATATAAAACAAAAACAATACACCCAAATAATAACGAACTCGAAGCAAAGAACCTAAGATTTATTGTCAGTGAAGAATCGTCAGAAAATCAAAATAGCAATGAAGTGAATTATAAAGAGAAGAACCTGGCAGATAGAATAGATACACCTTCCGGCAGTAAGATAATTACAAATTTTATAAGTACAAGCCAATCTGATGATGATGTGAAACAAAATCGCATTGAACAGAAGACAAATGTTAACAATCACATTCAATCGTCGTTTGAATCCAGCGTTCATTTCAAATCCAAATTATTCAATGAATCCGTTGAATCAGACAGTCCAAATGATGATGGTAATAGTAAAAGTGATAGATCAATAGGTGATTCTGAGGAATCAGAAAACGAAGTGATACAAATAGTTTCTGACAAGACATCTAGTAAAGATAGAAATACATTAAGTAACTTAGTTCCAAAGACTGCTGAAAATAAAAAATACAATGTCATTAAAAACAAAGCAACAACATCATCAAGAACTTATTTGAAAAAAGAACATCCTTTAGTGAAGAAATTTATTAATCATATTATTTTTGATGAAGCCGAAAGCATTGATAGAATAGCAAAGCGTATTGCAGAAACAGTTGCATTGAATATGACTGATATGGTTCCCATACTGAATAATGGACGTGCTAGTTACAAAGCAAAAATGGAAAGTTATGTCGCTTATATTAACAAAAAACCAACAACTTGTGATATTGATAGAGAATACGTGTATCTAGATGTTATCGCGTCATCAAACATGTTGATCTACAGTGAAGCTAGGAAACTCCTTAACTCAATGATCGATAAATCGCCTAAAAATGTTTCGGTATATGACTTGGAAACTTTAACACAAGCGATATACGAAGAGCACGTAAATCAGAAAAAACGGGCCATATATTTTATTTGTCAACAGCTCAATATTTGTAGGTCTTACCCCGGATTTTCTGACTTCTTTGCAGAATTGATAAGTGAGCTGCTGAAACTATCTGACAATCGTTTGGGATACGTAATTAAAGCGGTGACAACGCTGATAAAAGACCGGGATAACTTTTTTAAAGCTTTTGTCAAAGACGATATAGCAGACATGATCGGTGCAAGATTAGAAATGATGTCGAAGGACATGTTCAATTTAAGAGAGATGTTATCGATAATTCGTTCTATTATAAGTCAAAGGTTCAAAATAATGAAGACGATCGATGAACATTTGAGGATTAGAACTAAAGCAGTGAGGCTTCTCATAGATCTTGTTGATAAGACTTTCAGCTTGGCTGGGGGAAATGACTTGACGACTATGACTTTTGACACTACTGTGAAAGGTATTCGACATTGGGCCTTAGGCAAACGTGATGAGGTGGATATTCCGTTGAGGCTGCTTCTTGAACATATAGTCGCCGTCATTAATACCAATTGGAATGAAAACGTCACTGATGAGATGAAAATGTTAACTGAGGTCATCATGACCGGTAAAACAGATATGACGGACATTTATAATGAATTGTTTGCTAGGGGATCTCCATTTGTAAGACAAGATATCGTAGAGTCGGATTAGATAGAGAAACAAACGTATTATGTAATTATTCAATTAATTCATTATTCAACTTGATAGTTAAATATAATAAAAAAAACTTTATATATAAACAGTGTGAGCTAATGACCCAAGTAAAATTAGTATTAAAAGTAATCAAACACTAGATAGCGCATAAAATGCCTTTGGAATGAATAAATCAACACATTTTTTCTTGCATCTCAGTTAAATGTCAAGGTCTGTCCAGTGAGTCATGCAATGCAAAATGTCACACATTTTAAGAAATAAGATTTTCAAAGACATATCATCCGAAATATAGACCAGGAGTCTGAAGCACATTTTTTGGAACTTAGTATTGGTGCAATAATGTAAGTGTTAGGGCACTTTTATTTGTTATTATGACCTTTCAAAAGTCTAGACTTTAGTTAACAATTAAGACAGCATGGCTTCTTAAGATATGAATCTTCAAGTCTAAATTTGATTAATTAATTAATTTAATAGAGACATTTATAGGAGGAAATAATAAATTAATAAATTTTTAATCGATTGCTGCTCATGTTAGAGTTTTACTACAGTAAATGTCACAACTATTCAAAGTAGTATTTAACCACACTTAAGAAAAAGACCGTTAAAGCTTTGTGTATATGATGAGCACGAACATTTGTGCATTTAAGTATTTATAGGAGACGCCCGCGTCGTTATCGTTGTCTGGTATTCGTAGCACAAGTGAGAAAATTCCTTAGTTCGAAACCATGGCAATGAGCAGTTTTATTGTCATGAGATGTTAATATCATTGAGATGGTGATCGATGGTTTTATTCAAGTATTATAGCAGAGGGTCATTACTTTTCGCCAACATAATATTTAAAGGATATTTTTCTAAAGATACACTTAAGTGTGTATGTTGGATGTCATATTCTAACTTCAAAACGACTAAACGATTTATATTGAACTTTGAAGTATATCGGGGGAAGTATCATCGGGTTGGAAACTTTGTTTAATAAATCTGATAATTTGCGCGGATAAAGTTGCAGGAAACCACGTAGGCAAATTAAGTGCCGTTGGCTTTAAAATGTGTTTCAAAACTACATAAAGTGTTGCGTGCTTTCACAATGGCACGTGCCGTTCACAATACACAAAGCTTTATTGTTGACTTGGGTTTATTGCATAATAATAGCCTTAATTTTAAGACCGGGAGCCTGAAAGACGATCGCATATTCTAGATTGAGATAGTGAAATATCTATAGTAAATTTTATTTTTTAATTTGATGGGTTATGAATGCTACGTGGTTGAGTGCACATTTTGTATTAACTGTTGCTTGCATAAATTAAGCTTGAGCCGTTGGTGAAAAAAAGATAGTTAAAACAATAATCAATTTACTGATGAGTTCTTTCCGAGTTATAATAATTAGTACTTCACTCAACACACAAAATCATGTAGAGACCTTGTCAGGGAACCTTAGCTCATCTGCTTTTGCTGTATTGCCATACCGTGCGTGCTATTAATAATCTTAAAACTCAAGATTCCTTAAAAGAGGTTCTTGAAAAAATTTAATTAACTGTAACCTCGCAGTATATTTATTCAAAGTTTATGTTTGTACGCAACTAAATAAGATTTATTAACAAAAAAGGTGTTATTATTTTTATTATATTTACCTACCAGTTGTTACCAGTAATTATACCCATTTCTCTTCGCAAGCAGAAAACAGTAGCAAAATAAAAACGCCGACTCCTGGTCTACATACTTACCGGCTTCTGTTACCCGTACAATATCAAGGAATGTACCGGCACGGCTCCGAAAGGAGTATTACCTAAATCGATGGCTTTTCTATTGCAATCGTTAATGACCTCAATGTGTCCACACTAGTTCTGTCTTACTGGCTCGTGCCCATATACGGAAGAAACAGCAGGTAGCGCCAAAAAAACCTACCTACGTAATTCTTAAGTGCCAGTTTTGTGATCGTCGAATAACTCAAATAAAGTTTAAAAGATGATGTTACGAGTGTGCTTGCTATGAACAAAACTTACCTCGACCAATGGTCATTAAATATCTATTCTGTCACATTTATTTAGAATTTGTTTTGCCTGGGTTTGGATTTCAAAATAACACCAGCCAAATCTGTTTTCCCGAATAACTCGAAAACTATCATTTAAACAAATTTTGCTATTGCTAAACAAATTTGTCCTCAAGATACACAAATTTTCTGTTATACTCACATCTAGTCACTCACTCACTTTCTAAAGCACAAAATTTTGCTGGGGTAACGCACGCTTATTATTCAACCGCCGCGCTGGTAAGAGCAAAATCATTACTTGAGTTCACTATCAAGATCAAGAAACTAGCCCTAACAAACGATATTTTCTAAACTTTAAATTAAACGCTTATATCATTTTCCATAAATACACTGATTGCAATAGCATCGCAATCAGCCAAAGAACGTCCAATGCTGAACATAGGCCTCCCCCACGGTCTTCCACAGCGACCATTTAGAAGCGGTCTGTATCCAGTTTGATCTTGCGATCTTCACAAGGTTGTCTGTCCATATGGAAAATATGGACAGTATGTATGGATCAATGGTATCACAAAATAAATAATTTTTGAATATTGTCAGTGGACGTCCTACGCTGCGTCTTTGGTGGTCGAAGGCCGTTGGAGCAAAAAAGATGCCCCAACCATCCCAAGCCATTAGTTCTTCGCGCTATGTGCCCTGCCCATTGCCACTAGAGCTAACTGATTCTTAGGGCTATGTCCATTACCTTAGTTCCTCTATGTTTCTCTTCATTTCTGATCTATCGATCTCGAAGAGAAACACAGAGACGGCATCGCAAGCGCGTCCAGTTATTTAATACCCCCGCGGATTAACAGGCGATTGTTCACCGTTTACGTCGCATTGTTTCTGTTTAATCAGGTTATTCAGGTTCAATCCCCGACCTGGGTTAAGGACGCGTCCTCAAATGTTTATTTGTAGCATTTTACGTTACGCTTGGTGACGCATTAGTAATTATTCCTCGACAAGGTTCAGTATTTACTTACTTGCGTTCCTCTGCGACTGCGTCCGCGCGTTTTGAGTTTACTCTCTCCCCTCCAGTCGAAGCGTGTAAAAATTAATACATATTGATGAGTGATTATATAAGTATGCTATCCAACGCCTTTTTTTAAAAATCGGTTCATTAGTGCCTGAGATCGGTACGTTCAAACACACGAACAAACTCTTCAGCTTTAAAAATTATATATTTAAAGTAAAGTAAAGTAAAGTAAAATGGGTTTATTGCTCTCCATACAAAAAAGAACTTATCTCTTTCACAATTTCTTAAAATTGTAGCTTAAACTAGGATTAACTATTTGACACCAATCACATAAATTCCCAAAGGAAGTAGCTAACGCACTTGTGTTATGGAAAACAGAAACACTACACCCAGACTAGAGACAATGTAGAAAGTTCTGATTTCTACATTGATCCGACCGGGAATCGAATCGGAGCGGCAACGCCTTGAAACCCAGCGTGCTTAACCACTACACCACGGAGGTCGTCAATATAAGTCGAAGTTTTTATAATATTTATTAAGAGATTTTTGCTAATGGTAATGATAAGTATGTTTTTTACTGCAAACATGTTTGCAATCACATCTATCAATTGGTACTATAATGGGTTAATGTGACATAAAGGATTCTACTAATATAAAATTTCAATAAATTAAATAAATACACGTCCGTAACTCTGGTTAAATAATATCACAAATATCAAAACAGACTCTAGGTCGGTAGGTCCATGCGTTAGTACAAATAGCTTATAAAATAGGGGTTACAATACAATTTAACGCGAGACTCACTTTTAACTTTTAACATAGGCACAAGCGGGTCATAAGCCACAGTCCTCAGGATGCTGTTGTCACTTCCCCGCTCTCGACTTATCAGTCACGCCAGAGTCTTTCAAATTAGGGCCTGAAGACCGTCAGTATTTGACTCTGCAAACATTTCAGACATTTGATATTTTGACTATCGAAAATTGTGAATAGATGTTTAAATTTACTTATATCAATCAATTTTCTTTCAGTCATCGCTTTCACTTTTTCCACAATCGAATGACTTTTATCTCAAAAGATCGTTTTTAACAAACAGAATACCTATGTCTATGTTGGTAACAGATCAATTTAGTTAGTTATCTGTATTGAGCATTGATATGTTTTTAATATTTTATAAATGCATCATCTTTTTTGTTTGTATGAATATATTTTATTTAGCTAGGTAGTTACCAGAATATGTAAGGTCACCTCGTTTTAAGTGATAATATTTAAAGGGCCGATACAGCACGATGAATAAAACCTTTTTTACAGAAAACACTTAGGGTTTTAATGCGCTTTTGAGAAAATTTGAGATGAAGGTGATTATTTTTTTCACAATTTTATTTTTTATTAATAAAGGTTTAGATAAGAGCAAAATAGGGAATAGGCATTTAATTGAGAAAGGCGATGCCAATGACGTAAATAACTAATCTACAGGAGGCTGTTTAAAAAAATAACTTTGTTCAAGATAATTATATATATAAAAAACTCATAAATAATAACAAAAAACTCGATTTTTCAAAAAATATGAGAGTATCGTGTTGCAATGAAATTTACAAAGACACAGTTTTAATATTATCACTTAAGATGATTTGACCTTATATACAAATACACTTCATACATGATATTACATCAATTGAAATAAAACTCATTTGGTTATGACAAGAGTGAAGGTGATGAAAGAAAATGAAATGAAATTAAAACAATTCAACAATAAACCGCTTTAAATAACTGACTAAAAATAACGCATTTGTCTTCTATTTAGGAGAACCTAATTCTTTTAGAGTCGGTGCATGATGTGTGAAGACTGTTGGTGTACCTAGGTAAGCTTTGACATCATGCATCGATGTCGAATGCGTTATTTATATTAAGTTTTTTTTTATTGTTTTTTTATTTATTTCATGATTTTTAGTTATTTACCCTTCTCTCAATAACTACTGGACCAATTTTGATGAAACTTCCACTGTACCCTAAGTATAATACACCTTATCGAAGTAAAAAAGAACCGTCTCGCTATGACTTCTTGTTTTCGAGAAACTTAACTATAGAAACATACCTTCACTTAATAATATAAATTGCACTTGTAAAAAGCAACTTTGGCTGTCTGACAGACGAAGAGAGGGAACAGACTAGTGCAATTATATTAATAAGTTTGTATAGTGACAAAACACTATAACAACAAAAATGAAATAATAATTTGGCTTCCTTCATCTTAACCGATTGTTAAATATTTGTAAAAATATTTCTTTCGGATATTGTGAGAGCAATTTCGCAACATTGATGACGTCACGCAGCCTACGCGTTAAGTAAGCGCTTGCAAAATTCAACAGGCTTGCTATGTGACGGTGGCCGAGTGGTATAGGCATACGCCCGGATAGTGTAAGATCGTTCGTTTCTTATTGCAATTTATATATTAAGTTTGTATAGTGACAAAACACAATAAAAACAAGAATGTTATTATACATACACATTACGAAATTTTGCACACGTGTTTTCAAGCCTTTATAGATCACCATACTAAAAATTATCAAATTTCAACAATAATAAACATACATACACATTGAATTGATTACCTTCTTTTTTTAAAGTCGGTAAAATATGATCTCATCGAATTACCAGATCTCCACTACTGATAGATGATGGTTTAAGTATCAACAAGACATCATGATGATTTTTTTTCCAAATCCACAGTTACGGAGATAATTTCAGCAAATGTTTTGCTGTACGAACTGTCCAATATACTCTCTCCGTATGTATAAACGCATCCTGTATGAATGTAAACACGTTATTTCTGGAAATAGTTTACTAACCTCTTACCGTAGAGCATTGACCTTATTTTAATAAAAGCAAACATGAACAATTTGGGTTATTCATAACATATCATTTATTAATAACGTAGGTACTTTGTAACACTTATTTTTAAGGGCTACACAAAAAAATTAGGAACAGACATTCAAGGACAGGAAACAAAAACCTGTGGCTATGTTAGCTTGCAGTTTCCGAAATTGGCAGAAAACGTTACGCTGAAGTTGTTGGTCACCCGGTGATGCTGGTCACCAACAACTTCAGCGTAACAGTTACGCCGTGACCATGGCACTTGCAACAGTGCCGAAATAATAAAATAAATCAAAATTCTTTGATTGTGGAACACAGGTACATACATTACTGTGACCTGCCTTATTAGACATGCAGTATTTTATTACGATAAAATAATAGTCAATTTAAAAATAGTATGCATCCAGTATACAAAAAAAAAAACAACAAAATTACATTGAATTAATTTAAAACAAAATATCATTCAAAAAGTCTTTAACTGAATAATATCATTTTTCTATCAATAGCTGATTTAAGTGTCACTGAATCTAATAATGAAGTATGTATATGGTATATTAGTGACCATATATGTTTAATAAATCAATATATCATCGATGAACCTTCTTACTCGGCTTAACATATTTAAATTGTCTGTATTAGGATTGAATAATACAGACATTTATGGCCGGGGACCGAGTGTTATGGCCGGAGACTAAGGTCCGATGGTTTATTCATATATATGTAGTTAGGTCCTATCTAAATATTAAATATTACAATATATACAAAAACAATGAAATAATAATAACAAGGAATAAAACTAACTAACTACATATATACATCAAAAAACTCGTTGCACTGTAGGAACGTGCCCAAAAGGCTGGCCACATTACCTCGCTGGATGGCAAGACTAATTCTCTGGCCGAGGTAGAGGCCAGCCCTTGCTTCGTGAGAAGTCTCAACAAGTCGTTGGGACAACTCACGAAACAGTTTGTGGGCACTAGGCCCCCACGGTCCTAGCCTTCCTACCGCAAACGGCTCAAATAGGTAAGCTTCGCTTAGCTTTCATATTTGCGCCGTTTGCGGCATTCTGCCGAAGAGGCGGCCGAGCCCACCCTGCTGCAGTATAAGGAAGATGGGAAGGCGCTAAAGTGTCGACACAAGTAGCATCGCACACCAAAAGCTTGCCCATCTTCCATGGAACGAGGATCATGCTGTTCGCTTGCCGTCGCTGCGTACAAGGCCATTCGGTTCCAGAACGGTTCCTAACATAAGTTCTGGCGTCATAATCACTGAACTCCTAAGCGTTAAGGAGCTACACCATCAGCTCACCTACTCAAACTGGTTACTATCTAATGTTGATCCATGACAACAATAAGATACTAGTACAAAAGGATTTCCCTCGATGACACCAAGATCTCATCATTTGATTCCGACTTGGCCACAATGGGACCAACTAGTAGGAAAATCCTCAGAGGTGTTTTTTTTTCTAATCAGTCCACAATTGAGTGGGATAGTAACATAAGTACAAAAAAATCAGTCGAGTTGATATCCTCCTCCTTTTTGAAGTTGGTATAAAATTTTATTAGATAGAGTGAGGTAAAACTAAGTATTTTATTGGCCAAACATCCATTTGCATATTAGCAAGGTCGTTACGCAATAGTATGGAATTTCATACTAATCGCAGATCTAGTCCAATTGATATTGTTACCTTGTCTACTAAATTGGTTCGGTTGGTATTTTGATGACTTCATTGATATGGACCACCATCGAAGTATAACGTCGGATCGGAAGTACCTTATTTGGGTAGGTAAATTAATAAAATAAAATGAATAAAAATGTGTTTCTTTCAATAAACCTTATTACAACAAATTCATGACACTTTCCTTTAAGAAGTCAAAAGACACTTGTGTGGGGAATGTCCCGCTCTTCCCATAAGAATACAGTAGATAACTGTCTAATCTATACTAATATTATAAAGCTGAAGAGTTTGTTTGTTTGTTTGTTTGTTTGAACGCGCTAATCTCAAAAACTACTGGCCCGATTTGAAAAATTATTTTTATGTTGGATAGTCCATTTATCGAGGAAGGCTTTAGGCTATATAACATAAAGATACGACTCATAAGACCACAGCAGAAATGAAAAATGTTACGAAAACGGGAGAAAGATATTCCTTTTGAGAGCTTCTGCTGCATACGCTGCGGAAACCGCTTAAGTTACACAAAAATTATGTATGACAGGATTGTTCAACATTAAGAGTTCTATAATAAAGTCCGCGACAGCATATGTCTATCTTTTATGGTTGACTTACTACAACCTTTTTTATGTTAATAAATTTGTAAAAAAATAATGCATTATTTTTAGAGGTGTATTATACACACAGGTATTTATTCTTATCAAAATAAATACATTCATCATCACGAACCTTTCATTTAGAACCAAGTTGCCCTTTATATCATTTGATTTCAATAAATATCTTAGGAGCTATTTGAGTCGCGCGTTCCGAAAACGCGCGACTGCATCAATGCTAAAGTCGCAGTGCGTTATTGGGGTCTTAGTGCTTTGATTTGGTGTCAAAGTGGCGATTGCGTCTATGGCCGCCGACACGTTGACGGCATATTGTCTCTAATGACTTCATCAAAGCTTATTGACAATATGGTGACGGCTAGTCGCTGTCGATGACAATGATAGAATGATAAATGAGTTGACAAACAACAATTGAAAAATATGAGCTATGAGGTCCTGTGATTGAGCATGAATAAAAAAAATACTAAGAAGCAGCAAATTTATTGTATAATCAAGATTAATATAACTATACCAGATTTTAATATTGTTAATGTTGCATGAACAGTCAGCCAATGTAAATAAATCCGACATTTATCTGTTCCGTAATGTAATTGATAAATGATCTTACCCAGGACGATGCCTGAATCTCGAAAATGTTTATTAAAAAACGTTGTTTGAAGTAGTATTTTATTGTTATAAAACTGTTCCGTTATTTAGGTTATGGAGTCGAATGGTGTCGAGTTATTAACTTGTTATACGCACCATCTTTTAATACTATTGAAGTACCATTCGCTGCAAAATCTCGTACGCAATACGATAGCAAGGAGCTCATAGCGAAACTAGGGTAGGTACTCTACTATCAGCTAAATCTACTTATTTCAAACAACAAACTGCGAAAAAGACACAGTTGTAATAAGATACACGATATCGCAGATAAACTTGACATTTCATACCAAGACTGGTAAATACTTTAGTATCATTCTCGCTATAATGAAATAGTAAACTTGTGACATTATAATAGGAAATTACGACCTGCTAAGTTGCGAAGGAATTGTGTTTTTAGGTGCCGAGTGGGATGACTTTAATTTGAATTCCAGTGGTTGTCAACATTCGGTCATATTTTACAAACAATGCCACACGACATCTACGAGTATAATTAAGACTTTTGTCTTTGCAGCCTTATATCACTATTGCTTAATAGTCTGTGTTTTTAACCTTTTTCTTTTGCACCTGTTATGTTAGTTTATACTTTGCACTTTATTATTGATTAGTAATGTTTTTTATATTGTGCACATTGTACTATCTAAATTGACAATAACTAAACAATTACCTTTTTTTGTTTTTGAAATTAAATAACATTAAAAACATTTTGAAAAGAAGCGTTGACAATAGTGACTGAGATTGTTGCGCAGCTTCTTCTCAGCACTAGCCCATAATTGTCCCGAAACTGTGGTAGGGTTTATATTGGGACGTGTAAAAGAGCCCACCCAGTGGGCCTGTTTGCATAAAGAAATGACTTAATATGATAATTAATTTAATTGCAAATCAACAATCAATCGCATAACCCGTATGATAACAATCAATCGCATAACCCGTATGTTTCTTATTGTAATAATAATTATATTACAACTGTCCCATGATGCTTGCATAGAATATACTTGAGGCTGATATTAGTTGCCAAAAAATTAACTCAAAATATCTGCCAAAGTTTGACAACCACTATCCCACTTTGCCACCGTATCACGTTACTCACGGATTACGAATAATTTAAACCAAATGAAATTATCTAGAAGATAAAACGAGTACAGTACAGATAACAGCACACCGTAACTCGGTAGACCGTCAGTTCGATTCCCTGGTTGGGTAATCGTCGTTTGGCGGAGAGCGCAATATAAAAACAAGCTATTTGAACCAACATACATAAATAGATTCTTACTTGTGTTCTTAGGTGTATAGTTACTAAACATCTCTGTGCAATACTGCGAAGTAGGTCGTGGGGGAACCCGAATCAATGACAGCGCTCTTAGTGACCAAAAACAACAACGTTGGCATTTTTATAGCAATTTTAGAATAAAATGTATGTGTATGTACAATAAATTTTATTTTTCGACACTATCGATTAGCCTATACAAGTTTTCATTGAAAAAACTTTGGTTCAGGTTTTTGGCGACTGTCAGACAGTTTGGAAGCCAATGAATGCTCGCTGAAAATTTATTTCATTTGATTTTTAAAAAAAAGTGAAATTTTAAATATTTTGAAGAAATAGTTCTCGTGATTGATTGTTGTTTATAACAGCGAAATAACCCCAACAAATAATCATTCAACAGATAAATTAGTCCAAATCGAAGCATCTTTATGTATGATTTATATTTACCAATGTGTATGTTCAATATGTTATATCGTTTATACCAAGAGAGAGAGCTCCAAGAGCAATTACGTCGTGAACATAGGGATCATATATTTTTGTTTAAAATCTTAAACAACTACTTAGATTCTCCCTATGTATCTTCCAAGTCGTGTTTCGTTTCGATGCCCAAGGTTGAGTGCTCGCTCCAACGCCGTTTTTTCGATTCCTTTTTGCACAAATTTAAAGTACGCAGATTGATTATTCTATTCTTTAAACGTTAATTTACGTAAAAAGTAAAGGCAGAATAACACAGGTAATGCACATCTACGAATATTTTGTATAAAAAAATACTTTTTAGTTTTACACTATAGCTGCATGTTCGATATTTTATGTCGACTTTATCGTGCGGCATACTAATATGTTTACCTTAGAAAGATTGGTATAAATCACCTGACCGAAAGCTTATCTCATTTTAAGCTACAAATGTTAGGTACTTAAGTTAAATACTGTCATTTTAAATCGGTTTCGTTTGACAGCTTTTACCCCTCCTTCTCTTACGATAGAAATATTAATTTTATGGTAAATACAGAGATCGTTTCGCAAAAATGTCTTAAATTAGGAACTCTGCCTTTGCATATCATTCTTAAAAGATGGCCTACATGGGTTAAAAGCGTGATAGCAAAGAGGAAAAACGATAAAGAAAACGTGATTTACGCAAACATTTAAACAGTACCAAAGTTTTTCGCAATATAAATATTATGACCAAAGTTTTAATCAAAGAAGCGCGATCTTAACCAATTTTTAATACAGGGTAAACACACAAACAACTAGAGCTCGAGGAACAGTACTAATTAGTTTTCCGTGGTATCGCGTACGGGTTATTGGATCGTCAAGTCGCGTTTAAGTACGCTAGTGAAAAAAAAACCAATGAAACCACTGAAGCACTATTACAAGACTATAGTTGAAATTAACCCAAGTAGACATTTGAAATCGATACGATAATAAATCGAATACGAATAAATATAACTCGGCAATCTGTAAGCATTAACATTATAATAACAACACGAATGAGAGATACGAGACAAAAATATAGAGGTAGCTGAGTATTAAGGCTCAAGAGAAACATTCAAGATACAGACAATGTCACCTCATTACAAAATATGCCACACGGTCCTCGTGAGGAAAGCGAACAAAAGGTATGTATAGGTACAGGCGAAGTTTGTGCTAGATAGCATTTGGCAGCGCTGACATGGGACGACCGTAAAAAGTGTTCACGAATTATATCCGCTTGCTAAGCGGATTTTGCTTAAAATGTAATGACTGCCAACTCCTACCCAGTTGTTAATACAGTTTTCAATATCATCCTATTATTATTATTAATAAGTTTTGTTGCTGGGTTCAAGAATTTTTCACCTTGGACTAGGAAAGTCGACACTGGTTGGGGTTTAAACAAATTTTAACCGCTTTAAAAAAAAATACTAAAAAGCTTTGAAAAACGCATTCGTCTTTTATATAGGAGAAACAAATTCTTTTAGAGTCGGTGCATGGTTTCAAGCTTTCGTGCACTAACAGTCAAAATTACACACAGGTTTATTAAAAAAACATTTCATATTTTTTTGTTATAATATGAGTAGTAATAACAAAAAATCGGTCCAGAAGTTTTAGAGATATGAAAAAACTACTGGACCGATTTTAATGAAATACACAGTACCATAAGTTGAACCATACATAATTGAACGAAAAAAGTGTCATCTTGCAATGGCTTCTCGTTTTCAAGAAATCCTGAGACAAACATACAAATATTCAAACATACACTTACGAAATTTAGCACACCCGTTAGGAAGCCTTATTAGATCAACATACAACATATAGACGATATCACTTACATACAGGTAGAATTGATTACCCCCTTTTTTTTAAAGTCATTAGTAATTAGGCCTCTAATATCCTGACTATACTTAAGTTACAGCAGTGGTAGTATGTAACTGGGAAAGTTGGTATTAGGAGCGATTGTATTTTTTCTTGCAAGCACTTTCTTCGACTTTACAATAACAAGAAAGGTGTCAGCGCATGTCACAGCCGTCCCCGCGCAAATATTTGAGTGTTTGTGCGCGCGCGCAAACAATGTTTGTAACGAGGTTGATGTACTGTCACCCAGGTGTCCTGTTGTTGGAGAAAGGTGGATTTGGACATTTGTGTAACTGACTATATGAAAAGGTACTGTAGTAATACAGTACAATAGATCAAGCCAACCGATATTATTTATACCTGTTGATTATATCATGACTTACTTCTTATCATATTTTACATATCTACGTTTCAAGCACTTTACTTACGGCGTTCGCAATGAGGGATAGAAACGCGACAAAAAATGATCAAAACTTCGCGAAATATATCTGTAATTTGTGTTTTGATCCATGTCGTGACTTTTTAGTTTGACGAACATTGAAAACTTTCTTGGCACATACATATGTTAGCAAATATGTGACAAAATTTCATAAATAAATACTAGAAACTAAAAACTGTAGCGTGATACTAAATTGGCAATAACAAAAATATTAGTTTGTGAAATACGTCACCAATTCTCAGAATAAGAATACTCTTGGCGAATGTATATCAGCATACTATAATTGCGCGTAAAACAGCTTCATAAATCTCAACGTAAACAGTTGCCTTATTTGGCCAAGCTCTAAAACAAACCCGATAAGATAGCGGGCAGACAGCTGCACGGTTCGTCAGTCACGCTCTAGCCATGGACAACTTTGGGTACCGTGAGATGGGCTGGCCTAAACCACTCCAGACACCATCGACGACACCAACAAGACCCCGTCTAAACCGCAGCTTTAGCTCAAGAACCCGGGAACCAGAAGAATTCCCACTCAACAACTACAAACATGTGCGCAACATCGACTTACTGGAATCGCCGCGAGAACCAGGCAAAACAAAGGAATACCTCTTCGTCGGGCCATCACCACCGGCTGAAGATGCTCCTAACATGTACCACAGTTTCGATGTCCTCGCTCCTGACCCAGATGCGAGATTGACCGAAGAAGCAGTAAGAAAAGGACTTTGTGAACGTGCGCTAGCGCTCGGCGCAGGAAGATTCTTCGATGACGTCGAGTGCGGAGTCATTACGGCTGACAACATCATCGAACACATCAGCCTTGCTCCTGAAGTTGTCGTCAATTTGACTTTACTGTGGGCAGCGTTTCTTACGCGTGACGAGCTGTTACCAATGATTCTTGAAGCAGGTGCCGATATACATAGTTCTGAACCAGCTGGCCTGACAGCTTTGCATCTCGCTGCGTTCAGTGGTGCTGCTAGAGCTGCAGTGTTTTTGATTTCTCGTGGTGCTGACGTCGACTACGCCCCTAAATATTTTACTCCTCTTCACTGCGCTGCGTTCGGAAATTCATTGGAAGTGGCAGAAGTGTTGATAGCACACGATGCTTCGTTACACGCAGTTGTGCAAAGAGCTGGCTGTGAAGATAATCTTGTTCATTGTGCAGTGCGAGCTGATGCTGTGGAGTGCATGGAATTATTCATAGAACGAGGAGTCGACCCTGGATATGCCACATCAGGAGGTTTGAATGCTTTACACTTAGCTGCAGAACTCGGAGCTCAACGCTGTCTGTCATATCTGTTGAAAGAAACGAAGATAAGCGTCAATGGGGTAACTAAACAACGAGACAAAGAATGCACCGCTTTGCACTTAGCAGCTGCAAGAGGGTATGCTGAGTGTGTAGAGCTACTAATAACTGAAGGAGCAAAAGCGAATACTAGAAATCACAGAGGATTTACAGCGCTTCATCTCGCTGCAAGATGTTCAAGCTTAGAATGTGTTGAAATTCTTTTACGAGATGGCAATGCGGACCCAAACATTGAAGACTTCGATAAACGGACACCGTTGCATGCAGCGGTAAGTCGATCAGAACGTGCCTGCGATATTATAGATATGCTTGTCAGCTGGGGAGCGCAAGTAAACAAAAAAGATGCGTACGGCTATTCGCCCTTACACCTTGCTGCGATGGATAGTTTGACACAATGCGTCGAAACGCTTATCTTTCTTGGAGGTGACGTCACTTCTAAATCGAAGAAAGGACATACCGCATTGAGTGTCATAGCTAGAAAAACACCTAAATCGCTGGCAATCTTACGTCATAATTTAGATAGTGGTATATCTCTTAGTCGTTCTGCAGAGGGCAATGAAGAAGTACAAATAGAATTTGATTTTGGAAAATTGTTAAAGTTCTCATATCCCCGTGAAATCACGTATCTAAACAGTTTGATTGATGAAGGCCAAAAAGACATCTTGTTGCATCCACTGTGTTCAGCGTTTTTGTTTATGAAATGGCGGAAGATAAGAAAGTTCTATTTGGCGAGATTAATCTTTTGCTTCTTGTTCGTGTCATTTTTATCAATCTACGTTTTGACTGCTGTGGTAAAAACTTGCAACGGCAAATATTCAAAGAAGTATGGTGTACCAAACGAGTTATGTCAGAAACAATCACTTTTAGGCGTGATATTAGAAAACAATCCAATAGAATTCGAACGATGGGTATTGATGGGTATCACTGCGTTTGAAATAGCTAGAAAACTGACCGGTATTACGGGGTACTCCAGTATTTACCAATATTTTACGACTTTTGAGAATCTAATGGAGTGGTTTGTTTTGCTTTCTGTATTCTCCCTTTATAACATTGATGATGATTACAGCTGGCAGAACCATGTTGGTGGGTATGCCGTCTTAGGCGCTTGGACAAACTTGATGCTGATGATGGGTCAGCTTCCCATGTTTGGTGATTACGTGGCTATGTATCAAAAGGTGCTGACTGAGTTCTTGAAACTGCTTTTGGCTTATGTTTGTCTTTTGTTGGGTTTCACTATCTGTTTCTGCGTCGTATTTCCAAATGAAGAGATGTTTTCGAATCCGTTGATGGGTTTTATAAGTACGCTGTCAATGATGGTTGGAGAGTTGAACTTGAATATTCTTATCAACGATCCCATGAAAGACGATCCGCCTCTAGTTTTTGAGTTGTCGTCGCAAATAATATTCATTCTATTCCTTATGTTTGTCACCATTATCTTGATGAATTTGCTCGTCGGTATTGCTGTTCACGACATCCAAGGTCTTCGTAAAACTGCCGGGTTATCCAAATTAGTCCGTCAGACTAAGCTGATTTTGTTTGTTGAAATGGGTATGTTTAGCGCTTGGTTACCGAAGTGTCTTCACAAGTATGTTTATAGAACAGCTTTAGTATCTCCTGAAGCTGGTAAGGTTATATTGAGCGTAAAACCGTTGAATCCTAGAGAGAAGAGATTGCCAACTGACATAATGATGGCAGCATACGAATTGGCTCAGCTGAACAAAATGAAATCGGGCAGATCTGTAAAGGAGATGTTGTACAAAAACAAGTATTCCTCGAAGTTTAATAAGGAGAATCCGACACACGATCACAATTTCAATATCGAGATACGAGGTATGCAGGAGAAAATTGATCAAACGACGTTCAATTTGAAGAAGATTGACCAGGAATTGAGGCATTTAAATATATTGTTGTCAGACCAACAGAATCTATTGCACAGTGTTTTGAAAAGTACTGATGTGGTACCTTATCGTTCCCCTCATGTTGCAACCCCAGCCTACACTGAAACACCTCCCTTTTTATATGCCAGTATAAGAGACACGGCTGAGTAGGTATATTGGGATGCTTTTTTTATTAAATCAGGGTATATCCTATTGAGAAAGCAATTTCTGCTTTTGGAATTAGAACTAAAGAGTATATTTTGTAAGAAAGAAGTGATGTTGTAGAACGATCTGAATGTAACTGAAATTGTAAATTAAAAGTATTACGTATGTTTTGAGATATTCGTTTTGTTTAGATTACTTTGCTTGTTATCAGCAGGGTTTTGAAGTTTGTGTTTGTTCAAATCTTTTCCTATCTTTTTATAGTACATATTTACTTAGGAAATAATCATATCAAATTACCATATTTTTATTGCCCAAAGATATAAACGTGTGTTTTTCATTGCGTGTGTTCTATCTGAAAAAGTTATCAAATTACATAAGGCAATCAGTTCATGATCAAGGCAATTGTATGATGTAAATAGCGTTTAACAATTAAACTATTTAAAAAGAGTCATTTTTAAATCTTTGTCTGATAAACAATAAGGAAATCCTTTTCATAAAAACATTTAACAGATACATTTCGCTCAGTTTTTTGTGTATAAGGTTGTTTTAATAGCTGTGTAATTTATGAGAACCTTACTTAATTAACACTAGTAATTATAATCAAAACTTTCCACCATATGCCTACTTTTTAGCCCGTTGTTTGATTTGTATTTGAATTCCCATACTTATAAGTCTTTTAACCTTAGGAATCCATCTATTCCCCGTCAACAGGCTATTACCTGCGGATTAAAGAACTAAATAGCTCAGAGACAGCAATTTAACCCCAACAATATCTAGTTTATCCAAATGGGTGGAATGCGAACGTTCTTATAGCAAAACTGGTTTGCCCTATTTAGATAAGACAGGTAGCTAAATCTATATAGAAATAAAGTCGTGTTAGTTACACTATTTATAACTCAAGAACGAATGAACCGATTTAACTGAAAATTGGTGAGGAGGTAGCTTAGAACTAGGAGACAGACAAATCATACTTTTATTTATTTATTTAAAGACTATTGCACGAATTCAGTGTACAAAGGTGGACTTAATGCTAAAAGCATTCTCAGCCAGTCAAACCTTTAGGTCATGCATAAAGATGTCAACGATGTTTAAACGATAACGATCCCGTTGGGCTGGGGCGGATCAACGTTCGCTGGGATCGCTTAACTTTTTAAATTACGGGGCTGGGCGGGACGGGGCTGGGGACGATGCAAATTTCGCTGGGTCCGCTAGTTAGAAATACCTATCTGGGTCCGCTAGTTAGAATACCAAGAAAGGAACATGTTGTGACTGATAGGCAGCCCTTGCAGATTAAGTGATGAAAACTCATGACCTACTGAATGCGTTTTTATTGCGTTATTAAAATAGATGATACAACCGAGTGGTTTGTATACATGAATAAATAAAATTGACTAGCTTTAACCGCCAGCTATGTTTTATATTGTGTGATAGCTATCGATTGTATTAGCCTACCACCAATCTTTACTTTAACCACTATAACATACCTTATTCAACTTGAAAGAACATATTGATAACTAGATATTTGCAGTAACTTCCTAACATTAATAAATACTAGTCTAATAGTGCGCTACTCGTATATAGAGACAACCTGCGCAGGCGGCGCTTTGAAATAAAATGCGGGTAGATTGTGATTGCCGGAGTACAGGCGGTGACAGGTCCGTTTTACGATTTATTTATTTATTTCAGATAAAAATCCATTTAGTGTCAGTATAAAAATGGTTTTGATAGCGCGTGGCAGGGAAATGAAGCTGCAGCCGGCGGCGCAGCAGAGGGGAGTCCCACCGGTCGCCAGCGCGTTCAGGATGCCGCTCGAGCTGCCTCGCACGCACGCTTGTTTTATTGTGTAGATTCGAAGCACAACTACAGAAGATATTAATGTACGCATGCATATCTCCTATACCATTTGGCTCTAAGCTTTTAAGAAACGTGGTGATAATTAAAGTAAGAAAGTCAAAATTTAAACACATCCCCAACTTGACAGTATATCAGACCAGCCATAGACTTTGTTTTATGTATAAGACAATTCTAATCCTAACTCCTATTATAAATAATTTTTGAAATACATATTTTTTTACCCTATTTCTCCTGAATCGGGTTTTCATAGAGGTTGGACAAACACAGTTGTCTCATTCCAACAGACGGTATGTATGACTGTCTTGTAGGTGTAGCGGTAAGTTTGCTGGTCACTACCCAGGAGGTCTCTGGTTCGAATTCCGGGTCGGTCCGAAATTAGTTTCTGGGGTCTTCTATCTTGAAAATACTCGGAAACAGCTCAAAGTCAGAAAGTTGTTTGTGATGACACCCCCGTGTCTCGTAAAGTACATTAGGCCGTTGGTCCTGCGCTTAATCTTTCAACGGTCATTTTATAGCCAAGCCGTCAGAGTCTCACCGAATTAATGAAAAAAAAAAAAAAAAATTTGTACATATGCTATTGCTAGTAGGTACTTATACACGTCCCAACATTGACCCTACCACAGCTTCGGGACAATTGTGGGCTAGTGCTGAGAAGAAGCTGCGCAACAAACGCAGTCACTATTGTCAATACCTCTTTAAAAAATATTACAATTTGAATGTTCTTACAAGCTAGACCATACATTGTTATGGGCATTTCTTCAGAAAGTGTTCTTCGCGTCACCTTCGTGGCGAAAATTTATACTGATATTATTCAAATAAAAAAAATACTGCTTTAAAGAAGCTATCAAACTGTAACATAATCTGTTAGAATCATGAAAATCGGTTCATTATTCATGTAGATATTTAATATTGAAATTTCGTAAGCCACGAAAGTTACTCACCGTGACACGAAAGTTACGCAGCGTATTTTGGATAGATAATTCGGTAATAAAAGTATCAAAGTACTTGAAATATTATATATGTTTGAGACAAACAGTAATGTGGTTAGGTATTACATATATTTTTAAACATTCATGATGAACACTAACATAATAATAGTTTGTTACCTTCGACATTGCTACTATGTACCAAATTATGTATGAGTATCCGATAGGTATTTCGACACTGTTGCAAGTGCCATGATCACAGCGTACCTAAAACTGTTGCGAGTGGGCTGTTATTTGTAGACTTTATGGTCTACCCTCCTTCTAAGTGTTTTATTGCACTCATTTTCAGTATCACTGACCTCAAATTCACTGTTTACTCGCATTTGTTCTCGGCACACAACAATGACCGTATTTGTCAGCGATAGGATACTTTGTTAAATTTTACGGTTTCGCACTTTCGGAGCAATGGTATTTTGACATTCGACAATTTAAACCCATACTTACGATCAAATTTTTAGTATTTTGTAATTTAATCGCTTCCTTAACCTATTTTGGTAAGTAGTCGCATACTGTCGAAATTATCTGAGATTATAAAGGTAAAGGTAAGCTAAGGTACATGTAGCAAATCTGTAGCAATCAACTCTTTACCCTTCAAAGTAGTGCCTCAAATTATATACAGGTACCCTGAATTTTAGTAGTTAGATATTTGCCGGCTATTATCAACTCATTTAAGGTAGGCTCAGTTATATTAGGTATATAGGTTAGGCCCTTTATAAACTTTACAATCAATAAATTAGTCTTCAAGATATTTTGCTTGCCTGGAGTGAGACTATTTAGACTACTAGTTGCTGGATCATAACTGTAAGATCGTTCAAAATATGACCTTTTCGTATCCAATAAAGAATTAAACTATTTCTTTTGAATTTTTTGGAAATAAACACCAGACGTCACGCGCTTATTTTCGAACCAGTACCAGTGTTAATTGTAGTTTTTTTCCGGTAAAGCAAACTCATGATTCCCAGTCTTTATCTAGTAGCCTCAAGTAGACTCTTTTATCGGTCTAGTGGACAAATTTCCAGCTTTAGACCAGGCTCAAATATTAGCCATGCCACTTGTTTGAATAAATTAAGACGACTGGCATAACTGCCATCATTCTTATTAGTGGCAAAGAATTATTCATTATTTTCTCATATAAACTACACAAAGTGGGCTAATTACGAATAATGCACGAAAATTAATTAATTAATGAGTATGCTTTGTAGAGTAACATATTGTGATTTCTTTATATAATTAGTACATAGATTGATGAGGCGATTCAAAGCCAAATAAAATCAAGATTTAAGACGTCATATTCTATACATATTTATAGTAAGCTACATTATTTCTATAAATCATATCTGTGCCTCTGGAAACTGTCTAAGTAGAATAATTCAAGTTTGAAACGTTAAGGCGGTTATTTTAAGTGCATTTGCAAACCATAAAATATAAATTATAGTGAGATCAGTACACTATGATAACCTTTCGTGGTATGATTTGTAACTTTCGTGGGAAATTTACCACGAAAGTTGTGCCACGCAAGTGACGAAAATTTTACATTTTCAGAAATATTAAATTAAGTAACTAACATTTATGTAATCTAATCAGCTCTAATGAATCTTGACTATGAGTTTTATGATTCAATAGTAGACATTTATTCCTGACGCTGACTTATAATCTTAAAACATTACCCATGAAGGGTCACATGCACTAGGGTCTGAAGAAAAAAAAATAAAACGCAAGGAGCTGTATTAGCTATATCATAGCTATGAGATACTTATTTGTCTTCTATTAGTGTTTTGATAGGTCTGAAGTTTCTGCGGACCTATGGTTTGTGTCGATAGGATGAACCTTTTTGAAGTTATGAGCAATTTTGAGTCACATTTTCGAAAATGGTAAAATCGTGTGACCGACACAAAATTAAGTATGTAAAATTTAAATCTAAGGACTGATTTTTTCCCCCTCGATATAATGAATCCTGACTTAGTATCCAATTTTTAAAAATATATAATGTTAATATAATGTAAAAGTCCAGCAAGATAGAAGTGTTTAAACTGAGCGCCAACTCAGTGTGACGCCCGAAGAACAGCAGTTTTACTCCGGATTCCGATGGTAAAATATTTTTTCCTACCAAACCACAAACATAATAACACATTTTAAAGTGAATTCATATAGATAGATACATGATAAAACATACAAAATTTATTATTTAATTAAACATTGAATGTGTTTGGAATTACAAACGTGTGACCATCAAAAAACGGTGCTTAAAGAATGGCCCTTATCGTTCATATAATAATTTATTCTATAATATCCATCTATTCTATTATTCTTAATAATGAGAGTGAAGAAACAGAGAGTGTACTTGTATATTGCGCCCACATCTGGGCACCATAACATTTCCTGCGTATCTATATAGCCTATTTCTGTCGACCTGCCATTACCGAAAATCGGTTAAATTCAAATTATTTTTTTATTTTAGACATCAGTCCATACATAATATAAAGAAATAGAAAATTTAGCCAGCAATTAACACTTAATACACCACAGAACGAATAAAAATAAAAATAAAATAACAGCACTAAAATACACTTTTACAAAACATGCAGCCGAACCCACCGCCTCATGTAGGGACAATCAACACGCCCAGCTACAACGCGCAGGATGCTATTGGAACTCCCACGAATACGGCTCAGCATCGAGGCTGCTCTCTTCCGAAGGAAAGCATGAAAGCCATCAGTATGGGCTTCGGCGAACATACCCGATGCACTGCAGCACCGTGAAAGCCCCAACAGCACCCTGAATGCGTTGTTGTATTGCACACGCAAGGCGTTGATGGCCTTCTGCGTGTAGCAGACCCACAGGTTGCACGTGTAAAATGACTAACAAAAAGCGAACTTGCGGGCCAGAACATAGACGTTTATCGTCAACTGTCCGCACAAGCAAGGTCGCACTAATACGGCGGGATCGCTGCGTAATTGCTGTGCGCGCGTTATCCTAGCTCCTAAACACTAATCATTCATAGTGGGCTTAGCTTGAAAAACATTGAGACATTTTGGAATAGGTAGGCTGTGATTAAAATATCTGGGATCTAAAAATTAAGCAGAAATTAAGCGTACGTAAGTCTTAGACCCCTTACACACTGTGCTACTTTTGGCATCGATGCAGTCGCAAAGTGTCAACCTTTACACATTGCGCTACGTTTAGCATCGATGCAGTTTCGATGCAGCAGCTGAAAATTGACAAATTATTGGACACCAATCACATACATTGCTCTGATCCCAAAGTAGTAGCTAATGCACTTGTGTTATGGAAATCAGACACAACGGTGGAACCACAACACCCTCTCATTATGTACTCTTCTTTGGTAACTGCATCGATGCTAAATTAAATCTGTTCATTGCGTGAGTCGCGATACTGAAGCGCGTTCTCAAAACGCACTACTGAATCGCGCAACAGATCAACAGATCAACGCGCAACAGATTTGTGTATCTGCATCTAAGATGTTTTTATTGAAGGTCATTGATCAGCATTGCTAAAATTCACAGTGTGTCTGGGGCTTTTAGGTCGTGAACTTTTGAGTCAGTTTTTCTACTCTACGCATTACATATCAATCCTATGTATAGATAGGTAGATAGGTTCCAATGATTAAAACGGTCAGATAATAAATAAATAAATAAATATCCTTTGGACATTCCCACACATCACCATCTAGCCGCAAAGTCATCATCATCCCGGCGTTAATCCCAGTTGCGTGCGGTGACCAGCCCCAAAGTAAGCTACTCAAAGCTTGTGTTATGGGTGCCAGATAACGGATATAATACTTAAATACTTTTTGTTTATTTAATACATACAAGATATACATAGAAAACACCCAGACCAATACAAACAGACATGTTCATGCACACAAATGTTTGTATTGTGCGGGGATCGAACCCGCAACCCGCTGCGTAGTAGGCGATTTCTCGACCACTACACCAGACGGGTCGTAGATAGTTCTTTGTGAGGTTCCGTAGCTGAATGGCAAAAAACGGAACCCTTTTAGTTTGGTCAAGTCTGTCTGTCTGTCTGTCTGTCTGTCCGTCCGTATGTCACAGCCACTTTATTCTGCGCCACCGAGGCAGTTAGTTTATTATGAGTATTATCAAATTCCGATGGTACTAGCTTTGGGATGAGGGTGGAATAGATCAGCTGGGGAAAAGTTGGGATTTTTTGTTAGGTATTTAAAAATCAGGTAGAGGTGCGGCCCAAAATACAGAGGTTCACGCACACTGGACCAACCAAAGTCTAGCTTGTAACATAGCCGAGATGCTTTGTAGTAAATAAGGTACCAGAGCCTTGTGTGCGTTGGGCCTTACGATGCGCAGTGAGCTATTGATAGACAACAACATGTTAGGGCAAGAGTGCAGATTCTAAACTCGTCGTGTGACGCAGCTGCGTTCGATATTTGTGGAACTGATTCGGAAATGCGGGTAATAATAGATGATTTGTTAACGAGTGCATCATGTTTACTCAATTTACTGATTGGTCGATACGATAGGTATTGAAAGACACGTACAGTTAAAATTGGGAGTGTAAGTTTAATATAATCCTAATCGCCTTTTACTGCCTTTTTAGGGTTCTGTATCCGAATGGCAAAAAAACGGAATCCTTATTGTTTCGTCAAGTCTGTCTGTCTGTCTGTCTATTAGTATAACACAGTTGGAAATTAGTAGGTAGATGTATCCTGTTAAGTGCTTTACAATTTTTATACCAAAAATAAAATAATGATATTTAAGGAGGGGCTCCCTATACATGAAACAACGAACCTATGCGTGTCTATGGATAGGTCTTTTAAAATGACATCAAGCTTCCTAAAACCATTTTCTTAAATCTCTCTGTCTTACGTTTGAGAGATATACGCTTCCAAAGTGCTAAAATGGGCGTCCTCAGCCCTCCCCCCCCACCTCCTCCCCAACTAACTTTTATTAAACTAAGCGTCTGTAAATTTTGAAAAATATACATGATGTAGACCTTGACAAAGACTAGTACTTTTTGAGATAGGGCACATTTTCAACGACCGCAAACAAAGTTATATTTGCTGTCAACAAATATTGTGGTATTATTGGCTAAGTAGAAGTAAGTGGATCGCTAATTCAGTTAAAGTTGGCACGGAACCCTTAGTGTGCGAGTCCGACTCGCACTTGGCCGGTTTTTATTATTGAAAACTATTTGTTTATTCCTTATTTTCACAAATTCAGAGTTGATCAATTTAAAGTTACAGATGCAGTGGCGCGTTTTGGAACGCGCGAAAGCATCGCGACTCACGTAATGAACAGAATTAATTTGGCATCGATGTTGTCGCGTGTTTTTACCGATGCAGTCGCCAATATATAGAACATAATTTGTCAATGTCCACCTTTTGCATCGCGACTGCATCAATACCAAAGTAGCGCAAGTGTGTAAAGGTTGACATTTTGCGACTGCATCGAAGCTGAAACGCGACTGGATCGAGAGAGGATCGTTAGGTTGTTTTACTAGTGAAATAGGCCATCCAGCATTCCACTAAATTAAATCCTACTTGTATACGTCAAAATTCCTGTCAAACGTACCTGAATGCTCGAACGGGGTATCGGACTGATTAATGTGTCTCCGAAATAGCTCTCCACTCACTAATCCTGCATACCTGCGCATGCGCGCGATTAATAGATCATATTTGAAGTTTGTTTTTACTACAGTTAGAAATGTATGTTCATTTTGCGGTACATAATATGATTGGATTTAGTTTTCAGTGTAGCGACATCTATGAGCAACCACTGTCACTACATTTCAACGCAACACGCTGACTCGGCTCGACGCGACTAGATGGCGCTATAGTCGAAGTATGGAAACTGAACCGAGATATTAAAGATTTAGAGCGAACTAACTACATATGAATAAACCAAGACGGTGACCATCGGACCTTGGTCCCCGGCCATAACACCCGGTCGGTATGAAGCGCTTCCCTTAATTGCCTTCCTAACACAGTTGCGCCAAATCAGAGTCTTCCTATTCTGTTGTTTCGTGCAGGTTTCGTGCTAAAAATAATCGTATCGCTATTTGTAGGAAAATAAGGCCTTTGTAGAAAATATTCGGTAGAAAAAGGTGATGCTTAAATCCGAATGCTGCTTTTATATTCGATTCATTTTTATGGTTCCGTAGTCAAACAATCATTATAGTTTGGCCATGTCCGTCTATAAGTTTGTCCGCAGTTCAGCTCAGATACCTTAGTACAAGAAAACTGTAATTTGGCATGGGTTTTCTAATCTCCCCGCCAAAGTGGTAAAATAAATTTAGAATAAAAAAAAATTTTGGGAAGTTCTCATACCTAACCTATCCATCCTTTAGGATATCTTTGAATAGATCTTTTAAAATGATTATGAGTTTGATTCAGATTCAGGTTCATTTCTCATGCATAAATGTCATTTGAAGTCTATCGAACGATTCTTCTGGTTTCAGGCGACACTTAAATCGTAATAAATCATAGCTCTAAAATGTTCCCGGCGCAGATTTATATTTCTGTCAGACATGATACTTCGAATTGGCTCGCAAAAAATGGAACACACCTATTTTTAATGCTTTAGAATGTTTTTAACACTCACAGTGTCAAATTCTAGATGGCGCTAAGCGTCACGCAATTGACGTTTTCATAAGAAACCACAAATTTCGCAGGGTCGGACTAACAGCACGGTAGCTCAATTGGTAAGAGCGTTTGGCCCGGTTTGCCAAAAGGATGCTGGTTCAAGTCCCGCCCGTGCGCAAATTTTTGGTTTCTTATTTCATCTTTATGAATATTTCATCTTTATGACACCTATTTTTACTTAAAAAAACAAATTTATCAAAAAATATTGTAACCGGCCAGTCTTCCTTAAATATATTTTTTTTTAGCAATTATCTCTGAGTAGCCTGGTATTTATAACCGGGTTTGTTTAATAATTTTGGATATTTTTTAATTCAAGGGAATTAAAACCTTATAAGGCAACCTTACACAAGTTTTACAGGACATAAGCGTCACGCAATAACGTATCCATATGAGACCACAAATTTTGCAAGGTCGGACTGACAGCACGGTAACTCAATTGGTAGAGCGTTTGGCCCGGTCAGCCAAGAGGTTTCTGGTTCAAGTCCCGCCCGTGCGCAAATTTTTGGTTTCTTATTTCAACTTATGAGTATAAAATATAACACTGTGAGTGTTAAAAACATTCTAAACCATTAGATAGCGAAGCGTCATCAATTTCCAAGTTGAATTTATTCTGTAGAGAATAACTGCTTGGGCCCACTGTTTCATAAATAGACGGCTAGATGGCGCTAAGCGTAACGCAATGACGTTTCCATAAGAGACCACAAATTTTGCAAGGTCGGACTGACAGCACGTTAACTCAATTGGTAGAGCGTTTGGCCCGGTCAACCAAGAGGTTGGTGGTTCAAGTCCAGCCCGTGCGCAAATTTTTGGTTTCTTATTTCATCTTTATGAGGACATAAATCCTTCGTGCATAAGTCTGACTCGCACTTAGCCGGTATTTTATTTTTATTTTTACTCATGGTATTGTTACTCAACGTTTGTTTAATTTTACTAATGTTTGTCGGTATGTGTTGATCCAGAGCCTTAAAAAACTTTAAACACTGTTTTTTGACCGACTTCAAAAAAGGAGGAGGTTATCAATTCGACTGTATGTTTTTTTTTTATCATTTTTTTTTTTGTATGTATGTTACCTCATATCTCAGTCGTTTGTCGACCGAATCAAAAAAATTTTTTGCATACTTAGAGGGTTTACCTTCTAGTTGGTCCCATTTTTTCCATTTTGGGATCTGATGATGGAATCTTGGTGTAATCGAGGGAAACCCTCAAATTTTAAAGGCAGGTATAGTGTTTCCTTACTAGAATCTTAATGTTGACGTGTTGTTACGTCTGATAGTCAACATCTTGTGGGGCTGAGCTGATGGTGGAACTCCTTAACGCTCAGGAGTTCATTAATTATTATGACGGAACTTATGATAGGTAATTTGTAGCTTCTTAAAAAATAGAATCATAAGGTGCAACTCCCCCCCCCCCTCTTATGTAATTACTAAAAATGAAGAAATAAAATAAACTTTAAAAAAAAGTAAAAACCGACTTCAAAACCAAAATGCACTAAAAAGTCTTAAATAAACTCTTCACCATTGAAAGGAAAGGAATTCGTTTTAGGCAAACAATTTCTTTTTGGAGTCGGTGCCATCACTTTGACCATCAAGCATCAACTATCACAGCACCGACTCCAAAAACAAATTGTTTGCCTAAAACGAATTCCTTTCCTTTCAATGGTGAAGAGTTTATTTAAGACTTTTTAGTGCATTTTGGTTTTTTAAGCAGATGGTCTTTGTGAGCTTGTGCTGCCTTTCGAAATTGCCAAGCTTCATGTAAATGAGTAATGCTCTGATTGATGAATGACGCACCACGTGATTAGTAGCTTCGGTCTTCGTTCCTTGGCTCGAAGTTGAACGAACGCCTGCATAAGATTCACTCACTGATGAACTGCGCTGGATAACCGAGCCGAGTATTTTTTTTTTAATTTTTTACACAGCATAAAATGGCGCTGAAACCTTACTATTGCGGTTGTATAATGGTTGGTGGTGCTATGATGCAGGTGACATGCTTTTTAGGGTTCCGTAGCCGAATACAAATAGCAAAAAACTGAACCCTTATAGTTTCGTCAAGTCTGTCTGTCTGTGTGTCTGTTCGTCCGTATGTCACAGCCACTTTATTCTGAAACTATAAGCATCAAGATGAATCCTGTTAACCGCTTAACGGCTCTTATACAAAAAATAAAAGATAATGATATTTTAGGGGGGCTCCCATACATGAAACTAAAACCGGATATTTTTTTTAGTCAAACCTATGCGTGTGGGTTCTCTTAAAATGACATAGAGGTTCCTAAAACCATTTTCTTTTAAAGTCTAACGTTTGATAGAGTGACGCTTCCAAAGTGGTAAAATGGGCGTCCCCCTCCGTCTAACTTTTAAACTAAACGAGTGTAAATTTTGAAAAACATATGTTAAGTAGGTCTTAACAAATACTTTCAACGAAAATTGGTTTGGACGGGATCGAACTAGATCGAATAGTTTTTGAGATATAGCACATTTTCAACAACCGCAAACATAACTTTGTTCTTCATACAAACATTATAAAAAACAAAGTTATATTTGCTGTCAACAAAATATTGTGGTATTTTAGTTAGGTGGCAGTAAGTGGTTTCCCTAATTCAGTTAAAGCTGGCACGTAACCCTCAGTGCGCGAGTCTGACTCGCACTTGGCCGGGTTTTTTGAACATCATTACGATAGTAGTGAACACAATGGACAAACGCACTAGTAGCGCACATAGATCGATCACACTTTATGATTTACACGGCGTATTTACATCAAACACATACCTGGACGCAACATCTACTCCTAATGAGACTTTCGGTCACCTGGATTTAGTCAGTTCATAAATAAACGGACATGCTATAATTAGGGTTGCCATTACTTGGCGTGTGGAGAAATGTGACATGAGGAACAAATCATTGGCATAATTAAAGGGTTAATTTAATAACTCCTCAATTGCAAATCGCAGTAGATTTTATTTCACTGAGAGGATCAGGTGAAAAATTATGTTAGAAACAGTAATAAACAGGCCTATACAGTGAAGTCAAAATAGAAGAAAATGGAAATAGCACGTTGTTTTTAGGTTTTGCGAATTTATTGCTATCAAAACATATGATATAACCTGGCGCCTTCTTATAGTCTCAAACACAAAAATGATCACTTTAGGACCGTTTCCCATAGCGACATCCTGTATTTTGCAGGTATTGATTTCTGCAGGACGCCGTTTATAAGTAACACAGTAAAGCTAATACTTACACGGATATTCCGTTTGCAGCCAAACACTTTAAAAATGAGAGTATGCACAAACACAGCAAATACCATGACAACGCAGCAAAATATAGTATTTTACAGCGCGTCGCTTTATTAATTAGTGCAAGCGAAATAGACATGTCACTGACAGAAGTTGAGAGAAGAACTCAGTACTCAACCGTACTGAACGTAGTAATTACTTAGGCACTCTAATTATTTTTTTTTGTTTTTATAGTGTTTTGTCACTAAACAAACTAAATAATATAAATTGCAAATTTCACTTGTAAAAAGCAACTTTGGCTGTCTGACAGACGAGGAAACGAACCCCGTGTTTTACGCAATCCGGGCGTATGCCTCACCACTCGGCCACCGTCACATTAGCAAGCCTGTTGAATTTTACAAGCGTTTTCTATAACGCGTAGGCTGCGTGTCGTCATCAATGTTGCGAGATTGCTCTCACAATATCCGAAGGAAATATTTTGACAAGTATTTAACAATCGGTGAAGATGAACGAAGCCAATTTATAATTATTTTTTTGTTTTTATAGCGTTTTGTCACTAAACAAACTTAATAATATAAATTGCAAATTGCACTTGTTAAAAAGCAACTTTGGCTGTGTGACAGACGAGGAACCTGGAAAACCCGAGAACGAGGACCTTTCCTCACAGAAATACATTGAACCCGCAGAACTGAATTGTCGTGGGATAGGGCCCTCCTTACTCACGTGTCTCCTTTGACAAAGTGGATGAAGACTTCTGCGTCACCGACACAATGCAGCCTAAAAAGCAGAGCATGATTCTGCAAAAATCATCAGTCATGAGTGACGACGCGTTTGCTGTAGCGCTCCTGACTATTTAGCTGGCCGTCGCGGGTTCGAATCCTGCAAGGGGCAAATGTTTGTGTGATGAGCACGAACACTTGTTACTAAGTCATAAATGTTTAAGCATTAATGGGAAACGCCCCCGTCATAATCGTTGTCTTTTATTCGTAACACACGGAAGACAATTCCTTACTTCGCAACCACGCAATTGGTGTGTTGTCTGGCGCTATTTTATTATAACCAAAATAAATAAATATATTGGACACCAATCACATACATTGCTCTGATCCCAAAGTAAGTAGCCAATGCACTTGTGTTATGGAAATCAGACACAACAGTGGTACCACAACACCCAGACCCGAGACAATATAGTAAAGATCGTTCGACCCGACCGGGAATCGAACCCGGAACATCACGAGATGGCAACGCTTGAAACCAGCGTGCTATCCACTCGACCACGGAGGTCGTCGTCGGAAAATGAAGATAGAGACTCGATTAGTCACTAAACATTCCAACCTTGCCAACCCTGGACATCAGACATCGACATAGCTGGTAGGCAATTAGTTGTTATTTCAAACCCGACGACGCGGGCGCCATCCGGTATGCTCCAGGTATGCTGGACTGCAGACTGGGACAAGTTCACATTTTTAGTGGTTTCACCTGATTTACATTGTTTCTGAATGGCTGGGAGCTGAAAACCACATTAGAAGAAGTGTGAAAGAATACAAGTTTTTTGTGGAATACTCGTAAAATTGCTAACATATATCTGCGCATTCTGTGAAGCATTACCAAGCGGTTAAATGGTAGATCATATCATAAGGCATTAAGTCCGCCAACATTGTTATATGGTAATGGATTGAATGAATGATAATGTAATCGGTGTTCATTGTCTATACTAATATTATAAAGCTGAAGAGTTTGTTTGTTTGTTTGTTTGTTTGTTTGTTTGTTTGTTTGTTTGTTTGTTTGTTTGAACGCGCTAATCTCAAAAACTACTGGCCCGATTTGAAAAATTATTTTTACGTTGGATAGTCCATTTATCGAGGAAGGCTTTAGGCTATATAACATAAAGATACGACTCATAAGACCACAGCAGAAATGAAAAATGTTGCGAAAACGGGAGAAAGATATTCCTTTTGAGAGCTTCCGCTGCGTACGCTGCGGAAACCGCTAAAGTTACACAAAATCATGTATGACAGGATTGTTCAGCATTAAGAGTTCTATAATAAAGTCCGGGACAGCATATGTCTATCTTTTATGGTTGACTTACTACAACCTTTTTTATGTTAATAAATTTGTAAAAAAATAATGCATTATTTTTAGAAGTGTATTATACACACAGGTATTTATTCTTATCAAAATAAATACATTCATCATCACGAGCATTTCATTTAGAACCAAGTTGCCCTTTATATCATTTGATTTCAATAAATATCTTAGGAGCAATCACAGTTTTAACATAACTCCGCACCAAAATAATGCTCGAAGCTTAAGTACAACGTGCGCTTGCGCTAATATATTATAAAGCTGAACAGTTTGTTTGTTTGAACGCGCTTATCTCAGGAACTGCTGGACCGATTTGAAAAAATATTTCTGTGTGTGGATAGCTTATTTATCGAGAAAGGCTTTAGGATATAAAACATGACACTGCGACGGGAGGGGAGGGAGCAAACTCAAAACGCGCGGACGAAGTCGCGGGGGACCGCTAGTTTATATATATAATACGGAACCCGTAGCTTTTTTAGACAATATCTAGCCAATAAAGATTGGGTTTTACAATATACTAAGTACAGCAATAAAATGATGATTGAGGGTTGGCATTAGAAACAATTTTGTAAAACCTTAAACCATTTCATCATTCAGAATGAGGGTAGGAAGTGAAATAGACCTGAAATTAATAAAAAAAAAAAGAGTAGTTCAGCTTCCATTGAACAACGAAATTATCATTGTGTACTGGGACGACACGTGCAAAAGTAATGATTTATTTCGAAAAAGTGGGTCAATTTCGATTAAATAAAAATATATGACCAAGAAAATCAAATAATAATCAATACGCAAAAACGTAAGAGAAGCGAACGAGTAAAAGGCTAGTTTCTACTAAGGAATAATTGGACAGTTAGTGGTTTCTCTCCGGTTTTATCTCCGTATCATAATCAATCACGGATTATGATACGGAGATAACGAAAACTCATTTTTATAACATAAAATATAAGGATTATATTAAAATTAATAAAATAATTTAATTCAAGAAAAAAGTCGCATCCAGAGTGCGAATATTAATTATATTTTTTTATCCCGACGTTTCGAATATTTTACAGCGTTCGTGGTGACCTTGGGTGGTCACTACCTGTGACGACCATTTTCCATAATGAAATATTTTATTCATGAATAAAATAACCCACGCAATTAATTGTTCAAATTACTGTTAAAAATATTGGTAACCATTATCAAAATCCCATGCCCTCAGCTCCGTTCGGTATCACCATAGAAATAATGGAGGTAGCACTCATAAGATTGTGCCGTTGGACGAACAAGCAGCCGATGCAATTAGCAGCATTTTTAATGTAGATGTCTTTTTCAAAATGAATTTTGTTCTTATTGGATAGGCAATTTCACGAAATTATTTCGAAGGACAGGAAACATATACTTATCAGTTATTTGTCTATTTATCGAAGAGATACCTACATACATATAAGATTATCCTAATCTTTATTGGCTAGATATTGTTTGAAATTGCTACTGAATCCGGGTTCCACCGTAAGCATTTTGAATGTTAATTCAATAATGGTGCTGTAGAGCGCGTAAGATGGAACCTAAGCGATTTTTATAGTTTGTTCAAGGTGCTCAGAAAAAAACAATCTACTATAGGTAAGTCATCTTAGTAATTTCATCTTTGAGGTGAACCGTCGGTAAAAACAAGAGGTCATTACTAAAAGAATAAAATAATGCAATTGTCTACAATTTCATATTTACGGAACAAACAAGAAAAAAAAATAAAACTAAGTCATGCAACTTAAAAAAAAACTTACTATCTACCTATTCAAAAACTAAACCATTTCCTTGCGGCAAGGAGGCTATGATGCTGGCTGCGTTGCCGCGTTGGATAGCTATGATGCTAATTCTTTGAGCTAGGAACCAGCTAGCTTTATTATTATTGGCTGTTACAGAATTTAATTTTGGCGCAATTTTTCTAAACGGCAATTTAGCAGCAGCATCTGTCTTGTATTTAGGATAATATTAATATTATAAAGCTGAAGAGTTTTTTTGTTTGTTTGTTTGTTTGTTTGAACGCGCTAATCTCAGAAATTACTGGCCCGATTTGAAAAATTATTTTTATGTTGAATAGTCCATTTATCGAGGAAGGCTTTAAGCTATACAACATAAAGATACGACTCACAAGACCACAGCAGCAATGAAAAATGTTGCGAAAACGGGAGAAAGATATTCCTTTTGAGAGCTTCCGCTGCGTACGCTGCGGAAACCGCTAAAGTTACACAAAAACAATCCTGTCATACATGATATGACAGGATTGTTCAACATTAAGAGTTCTATAATAAAGTCCGCGACATCATAAGTCTATCTTTTATGGTTGACTTACTACAACCTTTTTTATGTTAATAAATTTGTAAAAAAATAATGTATAATTTTTAGAGGTGTATTATACACACAGGTATTTATTCTTATCAAAATAAAGACATTCATCATCACGAGCATTTCCTTTAGAACAAAGTTGCCCTTTATATCGTTTGATTCCAATAAATATCTTAGGAGCTATCACAGTTTTAACATAACTCCGCACCAAAATAATGTTCGCAGCTTAAGTACAACGTGCGCTTGCGCTAATCTATACTAATATTATAAAGCTGAAGAGTTTGTTTGTTTGTTTGTTTGTTTGTTTGTTTGTTTGTTTGAACGCGCTAATCTCAGAAACTACTGGTCCGATTTGAAAAATTATTTTTATGTTGAATAGTCCATTTATCGAGGAAGGCTTTAAGCTATATAACATAAAGATACAACTCACAAGACCACAGCAGTAATGAAAAATGTTGCGAAAACGGGAGAAAGATATTTTTTTTGAAAGCTTCCGCTGCGTACGCTGCGGAAACCGCTAAAGTTACACAAAAATCATGTATGACAAGATTGTTCAGCATTAAGAGTTCTATAATAAAGTCCGCGACAGCATAAGTCTATCTTTTATGGTTGACTTACTACAACCTTTTTTATGTTAATAAATTTGTAAAAAAATTATGCATTATTTTTAGAGGTGTATTATACACACAGGTATTTATTCTTATCAAAATAAATACATTCATCATCACGAGCATTTCATTTAGAACAAAGTTGCCTCTTATATCATTTGATTCCAATAAATATCTTAGGAGCTATCACAGTTTTAACATAACTCCGCACCAAAATAATGTTCGCAGCTTAAGTACAACGTGCGCTTGAGCTAATTATATTATAAAGCTGAAGAGTTTGTTGGTTTGAACGCGCTTATCTCAGGAACTGCTGAACCGATTTGATAAAATATTTCTGTGTTAGATAGCTTATTTATTGAGAAAGGCTTTAGGATAATAAACATCACGCTGCGACGGGAGGGGAAGGAGCAAACTCAAAACGCGCGGACGAAGTCGCGGGGGACCGCTAGTCTATACTAATATTATAAAGCTGAAGAGTTTGTTTGTTTGTTTGTTTGTTTGTTTGTTTGTTTGTTTGTTTGAACGCGCTAATCTCAAAAACTACTGGCCCGATTTGAAAAAATATTTTTACGTTGGATAGTCCATTTATCGAGGAAGGCTTTAGGCTATATAAGATAAAGATACAACTCATAAGACCACAGCAGAAATGAAAAATGTTACGAAAACGGGAGATAGATATTCCTTTTGAGAGCTTCCGCTGCATACGCTGCGGAAACCGCTTAAGTTACACAAAAATTATGTATGACAGGATTGTTCAGCATTAAGAGTTCTATAATAAAGTCCGCGACAGCATATGTCTATATTTTATGGTTGACTTACTACAACCTTTTTTATGTTAATAAATTTGTAAAAAAATAATGCATTATTTTTAGAGGTGTATTATACACACAGGTATTTATTCTTATCAAAATAAATACATTCATCATCACGAGCATTTCATTTAGAACCAAGTTGCCCTTTATATCATTTGATTTCAATAAATATCTTAGGAGCTATCACAGTTTTAACATAACTCCGCACCGAAATAATGTTCGCAGCTTAAGTACAACGTGCGCTTGCGCTAGTATATTATAAAGCTGAAGAGTTTGTTTGTTTGAACGCGCTTATCTCAGGAACTGCTGGACCGATTTGAAAAAATATTTCAGTATTGGATAGCTTATTTATCGAGAAAGGCTTTAGGATATTAAACATGACGCTGCGACGGGAGGAGAGGAAGCAAACTCAAAACGCGCGGACGAAGTCGCGGGGGACCGCTAGTTATATTATAAAGCTGAAGAGTTTGTTGGTTTGAACGCGCTTATCTCAGGAACTGCAGGACCGATTTGAAAAAATATTTCTGTGTTAGATAGCTTATTTATTGAGAAAGGCTTTAGGGTATAAAACATCACGCTGCGACGGGAGGGGAGGGAGTTTTGAGTTTACGCGCGGACGAAGTCGCGGGGGACCGCTAGTTTAGGATAAATAAATTCATTTAGAGTCGGTACCATGAGGTCAGGCTTTATAGTTCCTACATTTTGCACTGACTCCAAATGAATTCGTTTTGCCAGTAGCGTTATTTTAAGCCATCAGGTGCTTTTCAAGGCGGTTAAATGACATTTTTTTCTAATTCTCAAGCCGCTGACTGGTAGAGAATGCTTAGGCATTAAATCCGTCAATTGTACAACTTACAGTGTTGATTTATAAAGTTGAAATTCAAGAAGTGTAAATAGACATGACCCACCCTTGACCTCATAGTCATTTGATCTGGGGCTCTATTTTCAAATCACTCGCGTCAAAAATCCGAGTTATTCTCCTTCGATAATAAATTGAAGTGAAAGTCAACGAAAATCACGCTTAATCTAAACAAAATTAAGTTATCGTTCTTTGAATCACTACTGAGTGGATTTCAACTGATTTCAATTCAAAAATTGATCATAAATCAACGAAAATCACATGCCATATTGAGGCGAATGTCAAAAATAGGGCCCCTAGTCACATTGCGGCTACATATATGGATGTCTGTTAAATGAAAGACTACGCTATTATAGCGCGATCTATACTTTTACAAGGTTATCATTAATATTTTTTCACATAGTTGAATTATCAAAAAAATAATTATGTAAGTAGTTAAAAATATTATCAATTGAATAGCCGTCAAAGTTACCAGACAATATTTCGGATTAAAGATTATCTGGCCTATTAAAATTCGTATTTTATCGTTTTATCGCATGATATAAAAGCTAATTTTTCAATTCATAAGACCTGTTAATCGGGCAACGCTTAAAATGGCGCGTTTAGTGGTTTTGTCTTTGCTGCTCTTCGCAGGTAATTATAAGGTTTTGATTAGATTCATTGATATAATACCGTAATGACATTGATCTATGATCTGTCTTTTAAATTCTGGACTATAGTTTTGATTCACTATGCACAGTGTCTATTATCTAATGACAGACTCATTGGAATTCAAAATGGATGAAGTTTTTTTTTAAATAACGTTCAGTTACATACAGTGCAAGACTGTCAATCGTTTTGAGAATTTAATTTATTTTTTAATTGATTATCAGGCTACACATAAAATTAAATCAAAACAGGCCCATAGTACAAATACCTTATATTTTAATATTGTATTTAATATCTAGCGGTAGTAGAGTTATTATCAATCATTTCTTTTTAACAGGAGCCTGCAGTGCCTCTCAAAAGATCGTGGGAGGCAGCCCTACGACTATTGAGAACTACCCTGCGATTGTGCAAGTGGAATTCCAGAATGTCTTCTCCGGCGCGTGGTCGCAATCTTGCGCCGCCAATATCCTTAACTCAATGTTCTTGCTGTCTGCCGCTCACTGCTTTGAGGGAGCGTAAGTTAAAACTAATTAACAAAACATTCAAACTATTATGCTTTTAATTTTTGCCAAGCGACGCCGGCACAGGAAACACCAAGCCCAAGCGTCGCGATAAGTTAATTTTGGTAACGACGATGAGCACTTAATTCAGCCTATAGGCATCCAATTCCCGACCAAGTTCATTTGCGGCTGAACAGGCGTAAATGACCCAAAGAAGAGTAAGAAGCCTCCAGATTGAAGAGATAGATTTTTTACGCTGACAGATAAAAACACCATGCAATGCAAACGTGCTGGCGGGAAAGGAGAGGTTGCGGGTTTATTCGCCTTCTTGAAATAAATTTATAAATTTAAAAAAATATTTCGTTACCTAAAACTAAAAAGTATCAAAAAAATAGTGGTTTAAAAACAACAAAAGCACGCTTTTATAAATGCACGTACAAACAAAAATAAATCGTTCAAGTTGTCTTGTCTGCTGGGAGGAAGTGTAAACTATGTGCTTTAAATTATAATATTTGATTGCAAAAGCGTGGAGCGCTAGAACATTAAATACTTTCTTGTAAACAAATACTAATACTAACTTTACTAACTAACTAAACAATGGTGCATGTGGTCGCCCAAGAGCATTAACGATTATGCCGTCAAAGGGTTATCAAAGGGAACCAAAGAAATCTCATCCACGAACAATCACATACATTGCTCTGATCCCAAAGTAAGTAGCCAATGCACTTGTATTATGGAAATCAGACACAACGGTGGTACCACAACATCCAGACCCGAGACAATATAGAAAAGATCATTTTCTACATTGACCCGACCGGGAATCGAACCCGGAACCTCACGAGATGGCGACGCTTGAAACCAGCTTGCTAGCCACTCGACCACGGAGGTCGTCGAATTAATGTTTGGTTTACGTAAATTTATAAAAGAGTGTTTTTTTTTAATTTTTAAATCGAGATAACCAACATTCAACAAGTTAGACGGATTGATATTACGTCCATTACGCTCCAGAACTGGCATAGCAGATGGTAGCGAAAAGACGGCAAAGCTGAAGTGGGAGTTGTCGGGGCAAATTAGCAGGTTTCACCCGGACAGATGGGCCCAAGTCACTATGCGTGTGACAGAAGCAGACGGCTTCTGACGAAGAGGTCGACCCAAAAAGAGTTGGTGTGACGACTTGGACAGCTTTTTGAACGATTGGATGTCATTACCAGCTGAAAGAGATCAATGGAAGGTTTTGGGGGAGATCTTTGCCCAGCAGTGGGATGATAAGAGTAAAATTTACAAAATTCAAAAGTTGCGACGCGTGTCCCGTTTTATAACACACGAGACCAAGTTAATCTTGCAGCGGTGTCCTTTGAAAGTTATATTGATATCGACTTACTCACATTTCAGCTTCTACGAGCCAATGCGGCGTCGTGTCAGGGCCGGTACGACTGAGCGTAACATTGGTGGAGTTGTAAACAACGTTGCCAATGCGTTCAATCACCCCAACTACGGAAAACTGGGTCTAGACGCAGATATATCTGTGGTGCTGCTGGCCACTCCTCTCCCCTTGGGCAATGTCATCCAGCAGGCTACTATCATCTTCCAAGATGCCGTCATTCCTGACAACTCACCTGTCGTTCACGCCGGTTGGGGTGCTGTTTCGGTAATAATATTTTTTGTGTTTAAAGAGATAATCACTGTATCTAAGGCTCCTGTAGTTGTATTCATAAAAATAATCACTTTATCTTAAATACTGCTAATACATTCTCTATGTAATTTACATTCAAGCATTCAGTTGACATTTTGCGACTGCATCGCTGCTAAAAGAGGGGGTTTATAATATATTAGGTTAGGTTAGGTTATATAATCGTGTCCAAAAAAAGAAAGATTAAGGATAAGTATGTACAAAAGAGATTAGTTTGCCACAGTTCCTTTATTAATCTTTCCTTCTTCCTTTATGGATCCTTCTTCGATCAACGGCGCCATCCACCAGCTCAATGAGGATCTTAGTGAAATCAGCAGCTGGTCCAATAGGTTTGGTGTCAAAGTAAATCCCAGCAAGTGCCAAGCTATAATCATAGGCAGCCCGGGGCAACTACACAAAATCGACCAGGGGGGCAATTCTCTTGTCAAAATACAACTAAACGTCAACTGCATTGGTGACGATTATCAACTTTTTCAGTTTTTCCCATCCAAATGGTTGCGTTGCAGCTATGGTTTAGTTCAACTTTATCGTTCGATCGAAGATTAGCCGATTCGTATTCTACTAATGTTTTGACGTTGACGTCGACTAAACCGCAGCCATAGATATATGACAGATAGATTGGAAAGCTCTTGAAGCGTTTAGGATCCATATTAAGTTTGGAGCTGCAACTGCAACCTATTAAGACAGACAAAATGAGTTATCTCGACTTTGCAATATTTCACTTGATGGCGGAATACTTGGAAGCTTTATTTTGGGCACTTATACAACAGTATATATATCCTAAATCTTGTGGCTAAAATATTCTTTTATTTAGTATTACATAACAAATAATGCACACTACGCGATTTTGCTAAGATTCGTTACTCATTGTTTATTAGTCTACCGCAAATACGTCGTTGGTCGAGGAATTGTTAAAAAATAGTTACTACAAAGACTACGCGTAGTGACATTTCATACAAAACAAACAGGTATAGCAAACGGCGCTGGCGCTGTGCACGTGGCATTCCCAAAAGATAACGGGAACCCAGATAATATAATACTACTAGACGGGAAGGAGTGAAAAGTTATTGTTTTTATTTGCGTACTTATCGCTTGTGTGATACTGCCAATATGGCCATTGAGTGATCGTAGCGCTAGAATAAAAAATACACTTACACTCCAGGCCTGTTTAAAAAAATAAGTAATACATCTTTTTTGAAGTTATACATTTCCTGGTGCCATTTAATGTATTCTTAGGTAGTTGTTAATAATACTATAGGTACTATAAATATGGTTATTCTAATAAACACTGTCATTTAGTCGCAAACACAGTACATACCTGCATGTAGGCAATCCCAGAGGGTAAGAGCGAGACTGTGTAAAGTTTTACACGACAACTTTTTTTCAATACAGTACATTGTGCGTATTTGTGGATCTTAGAAATAAGTACGAACCTACAGACATTTAAAATTTTATGAAGAGTTGTCTCAATTATAATGTAAATAATATATTGTAGTTGAAATTTAAGAAACCTTATTGACACATTAACTACTAAATTGTGCCACCTAGAGTAGGTACTCGACGTGTACCTAAACCAATATAATATCATTGTGTAAACCTTAGAGCATTTTACGAAACGTCACGTTAACGAGTTATTCTGTAAATACCACGAAAGTATTTTACAAATTAGAAAGATAATAAACGAGACAAGTAATAAATACTTCTTTTTTCTCTCCAAGTGACTATCTGATCCGCTGGTCGCAACCGATAACGCTTTTATTTTTACCTGTTTATTTAGAATAATATGTCTTGCCCTTTATCTTTTAATCTACCGGGAATTGCCACGTGCGAAGATATGTCGCTGCGCTAAGTCTGTAACATTTTTTTACAATTCCTTGAACAACAACGGACTAGACTATCAAACATTAAGTAACGAATCTTACGAAAATCTCGTATTATGCATTTATCGATATGTATTACTAAAACTAGCTATAAGATTTAGGATTCGTATATAAAGTGCCCAAAAAACATAAAACTCAAATTTATTAATGCAACCATGAATATTCAGCGTTTCTTGTTTTTAAACGATTCTAACTAACCTAACCACCCATTATGGTGTATCCACACCACCCGGCTGCTTTGCCGGCGGCATACGTTAATTAACTGTCAGATAATATGGAAAATGTCACTGCGGCATGAGCGGCATGGCCGGCACGGGTGCCGGCACGGCTGCCGGCACATACCGCCGGACGGTGTGATATACGAGTACCTATGAAACAAAATACTACAAATATTTTTTTTAAACATCTCTTCTTGTTACAAGCTTGTGACATTAGTTAAATCGACCCTCGGACCCTCCTCTCGGTCGTCACATCGATAATCGAGTTACACAGATAAAAAATAATATCCCGAGTCACCAAGTTGTGTACTAGAAGCACAGGAGCGTAATTTTTTGTCTATGGTAACATCTCCCTTCCTTCCTTGTCTTTAGACATACTCTTATTAATCTGTGCTTCCTTGCCTGTTTGTTTACGTTGTGTTTCAGCTTAAGTTTGGTAAAATGAATAGCAGAATACCGTTTAGTGTCATATTTTCGAGTGTAACTACAAACGCACCACTGCTAAAGCTAAAGACGAACGACTCATGTTGTAAATTGCGGAATCGGGGGGCAGAACACCTTACCTCCCATAGTCTTCGATGGTGAGGTCGTAGTGTACTCGTCTTACGTCAAAAACTTAGGACTCTACATGGACTGCACATTGAGTTGGACTCAACACATTAAGGAAGTCAGCAGGAGGGTTACGAGCACTGTACCGCTTCAAACATTTTCTCCCTTCTGGTACGAAGACCCTTCTCGTACAGTCTCTGGTACTACCTATAATTGACTACGGTGATATCTGCTGTACTAACATCTCTCAGGACTTCCTTAATAAGATGGACCGGCTCCTTAACAACTGCATCAGATTTGTGTTTGGTCTTCGCAAATATGATCACATCTCCCAATTTCGCACCCAGCTTGGCTGGCTTCCCATCCGGCAGCGTAGACACCTTCGAACACTTTGCATGCTGTACTCCATTCCTTTCAATCCCAATTCTCCGTCGTACCTTAAAGACAAATTCTCGTATCTCCATACTTCTCATGACCGGTCACATCGCTCCAGTAGCTCTCTCCAACTGTTCACTCCGCGTCACTCTTCTGGGTTCATGTCCAATTCATTTACCCTCACAGCCATTCGACTTTGGAATGGCCTCCCAAAGACAGTACAAACATCCTCCTCCAAATTCTCTTTCAAGATGGCCCTCCGAGCACTTTACAAGGAAGAGATATCGAACTTGTCTCACTGACCTCTTTTTTTTCTCACATGTGTACCATTAGTATTATTATTATGTGTATGTACTATGTGTATGTTTATTATTCCATAATTATGTATTAATGTATACGGTATTTATGTAATAAGTAGTATGTATGTTTATTTTTTGTTTAAATACCTATTGTAGGTTCAATCAAGCTCTCACTTTTGCCCTTCTATCACTTTCTTCGCGCCGCCAGCAATTTCTCTGTATTGACCTATGGTTGACTGGTAGAGAATGCTTTTAGCATTAAGTCCGCCATATGTACCTTTTGTTTGTGCATGAAGTGTTTTAAATTAAATTAAATTAATCTTTACAGCAAGGAGGCCCACCGTCACCTGTGCTTTTGGACGTCACAATCTTCACAGTCAACAACGCCCTGTGTCGCGAGCGCTACCTGACCCTGCCCAACCCTGGCATCGTGACCGAGAACATGATCTGTGCTGGTCTTCTCGATGTTGGTGGTGCTGATGCGTGCCAGGGCGATTCTGGTGGACCTCTCTACTTGGGAAATATCCTTATCGGAATTGTCTCCTGGGGTCATGGCTGTGCTAACGCTACTTTCCCCGGCGTCAGCACTAGCGTCGCTTCTTACACCAATTGGATCATTGAGACCGCTGTGCTGTAGATTAAGTTTCTTAGATGGTATTAAATTGTTTCTCAGTTTTTGATTGTGTTATTTCAAGAACGTGTGTCTAGAATTTTGTTTTTATATGGAATTGATTTAATATGGTTATTTTAACGGTGTGGTCTAATTAAAACTAGATCCATCCATTAACTCGTTTAATAATTTAAATTTTACTCATTGGTGAGCTAGGGCATAGTTGTACCTTTTTTCCCAAATATATTAGCTTTACCAATAGTATCAGCACTACCAACTTTTCAGAATCCATATTAAATACGAAAAATAAAATGCTTAAAATTTCCGCGGGCTTAACTAACGCGAGAATACCTGATACCTTACCACACCTACCTTTTCTAACGGAAGCTGCCGTTAGAAGAGGTAGGCGATGTTGAATGTATGCGCCAGCATTGCTAAAAAATCATTGACATTTATAACAGCCCGCTCCATTTATACTCGTTCTATCTTAAAATAAAAGAGGGTATGTATCCGACCTGTATGTATCTGGTATCATTCAAATTTGATAAAATTTGTATATATAGCACGTGTGCACAGTTTCATTGAATGAATGTGGGAAAATATTAGGTACTAACTAGGCATTAGTTAGAGCGAAGCAATGCAACGCACCGCGTGTGAAATGTAAAATGACGAAGCCGCTTCGCTTCGACGTCGCAGGCGTCGACGCAACGCCAATAATGTTACCCTAATTCTGAACTATTGTGTTGATTTTTTTTTTACTTAATTGAATAGTTATTTGCATCAAAAAGGACGTGCAAGTAGGCCAAAGATGATGGACTGATGACTCTAAATAATCCTGTTAAATACATTGAACATGTGCTCCTTTTTAATTATAAGCAAAAACTAACGGGTAAGAATTGTTGCTCATGAAAATATTGAAGGATTTAAACCTATCTTGTTTTATGCCTGAAGACTCAAATGTACTCGGAAAATGTTTTTTTACAACAAGATTGATTTGCATCTTCATAAAATCATCAACACATGATATGATAAGGTAGTGCCTATCAGGAGACCGATTTTCGCGGCAATTGAACTTTTTTCGTGTGTCGTTGCAAGTTTAACCGTTTTCCTGAAAAATCACGTAAAATATCTACACGAAAAAACTATAACTCAAACAAAATGTAAATACATAGAAAAAGTGACCCTGAGAAATCAAAACTATTATATAACACGACAAAGAAAATTCTATCGGTGAACTTTTTTCGTATACGAATTGCAATTGCGCCCCAGGTGCTTAATATGCAGTATTGCATTAAGCTCTTTTTCTACTGCACCGTACCATATTATGACCGTCCTAGGAACGTGTCAGACACGAAAAGCATCACGATACGCTCTGCCTTGCCCACTGAACCGATTGACGGCGTTCTGTCTTCGTTATATGAAGCGAGAGTGAGAGTGAGTGAGAACGTATTTTGCCGGTGAAGGCACACTCCGTGCAAGACACGCGATGATTTTGGTCGGTGACGGAATTGTTGGTCCGGTTTTATTCACATTGCCTCTTCGTGAACACTTGTAAACCGAATTTGCTTGCTACCCGGATTTTCAACGCGCACACTAGCGCCACTTTAGTAGAAAAATCATAATTCGTTAAATAAATGACCAATCAAAAATCTGGTAAACACGATTGTAGTACAGGTTCTATAGTTTATTTAGTACGTTTAAATTGTTTCTAAAGTAGTTTACTGTAGTTAGAGTTAGAACAAAACTTAATACAGTTTAAACTGCTAAATATGGCCACTTTTGGCAGTTTTTCTAACTGTAACTGCAGATATCTACTTTAGAAACTATGTAAACGTATTAAATAAACTATAGAAAATGTACTACAATCGTGTCTACTAGATTTTTGATTGGTCTTTTATTTAACGAGTTATGATTTTTCTACTAAAGTGGTGCTAGTGTGCGCGTTAAAAATCCGGGTAGCCCCTTATCTCTGCTTGCAAATATTTACGATGCGTCGATCGATAATAGGTATTATTTTAAAAACAAGGCGTAAATGTTACGATCCGATACTTAATTTAGATGGCCCGGTACCGGGTGCGACCCGGAAAATGTTAAACGCTGGTCTTGTTGGTAAGATGTTATAGTTTTCAATACAAATATATTTTATTTGCCTGATACGTTCGAAATCCTTTAACCTGACTTAACTTTGACAAATACAGAAAGTAGTGATAATTCTTTGGGAAAAGTGACAGGTATGTTGCAAAATACAATGAACACCTTATATGTAAATTATATAATTGAACTTTAATCAATTGTAATCTGCTATTCACATTGAAACGGGCAAAGAAACCGGTAAAGATAAGATAAAGAGTACCTAATAATGGCTTTGACGGCAAATGCTGGCCGTAGACTGAGTCCCTTTAGAAGGAATGCAACGCAAGACGTGCCCCATCTATACTAATATAATGAATCTGAAGAGATTGTTTGAACGCGCTTATCTCAGGAACTACTGAGCCGATTAAAAATAATATTTTTGCGTTTGATAGCTTATTTACCGAGGAAGACTTTAGGCTATAAAACATCACGCTGCGACGGGAGAGGAGGGAGCAAACTCAAAACGCGCGGACGAAGTCGCAGGGACCGCTAGTATTCAGTTGTGGATCTCTTGTCAGGTCACATTATATGGTGAATAATTGGGAAAAATACGTAGATAACCACCTTGACGGAAGTGTAATCTATGATAACTAATTTCGTTCCAATAAATAGGAAAATAAAACGGATTAGAGATAAACCAAATTACTATATTATTGCTGTATAAAAGAGTAAAAAAGATAAGTGGTCAGAGTCAGGACAAAGAATTGACTGGAAGGTGCAAAGATGGAGCGATCTGCTTTGTTGGTACTGGTGCTTTTTGCTGGTAAGATATTATGATTTATATTGGTAAAAAAGCCACCCCGAATATTTCAATAACTTAAATCCTCACAACAAGTTTCTAGCAAGTTGATAAGGTTATCGACAGATTAAACATGAAATCACATTGAAAGTAATTAATGACCTTATAAGCTTACCAATCAATCACAATAGGATGCATTTTGCCAATCACATAATCAGTGATTGAAATACATCAATTATAGCGTTTAAATTTTAGTGCTAATAATTTTTTTATTAGTAATTAATTCTATTTGAATAAGAAGATATTAAGATTATAAGAAATTAAGATTTAGTAATATAAAAATAATTACAAATTTTGTGCCAGCAGATGCGAAAACAGGGTCCCATATCATCGCTTTATTATTTTGTGACATTTGAAAACATCTTACTTAAGTAGGTACTTAAATAGAAATTGGTTCTGGTACTTTTGTTTCATAACAATTCCGTCATCAAACAGATAGAACAGGCGAATAAGATGTACACAAGCTCTTATTCGTATATTTATTCTTCTTATTTAATCGGTATTTATAACTGCTTCAAAAATAATTTTCCAGGGTGCTGCTACGCAGCTCCAAGGATCATAGGAGGCCAACCGACCTCCATTGACAAGTATCCATCGATAGTACAAGTGGAGTTCCAAAGCATCTTCTCACAGGCGTGGTCCCAGTCATGTGCTGCTAACATCCTCAACTCCAGATTTGTTTTGTCCGCCGCGCACTGTTTCACTGGAGTGTAAGTTGGAGAATACTACAAATATAATAAGTAAAATGATGACTGAAATGGCTTTAGAAATAGTTTTAAAGGATTTAACGATTATTTTTCCGCTATAGAGCTCTAGCAGCAAGGACTGAAGAAGCTTTGCCGCTGATTTGTTATAGGTGTAACCTTACTCATAAAAAGTAAAAGGAGGTATTTACGAGGGAATACTTTTAAAATGACCGCCGTGTATGACGGTTTAATAAATCTTTTATTTAATCTTATTGCTGAGATTCATTATCAGAGCTATGATGTAAGTTAAAAAGTTGAGTAAATATTGCTCGTAGCGCTGTGATAGCAGCACTTTGGTAGTGATACCGAAGTGCAGCAACCGACGGCGCGGTCGTGTTTGGATGGGTGACCATTCCGATCTTATAAGTGACGTACATCACGAGCATCTCAGTGCTTCGGAAGGCACGTTAATCTGTTGGTCCCGGCTAATATCGGTTGATATTAGTCGTTAAGCCTAGTCATAGGCCCTATGGGCGGCTTGATAACATCTGACAGCAGGGTTAGTCACTTGCTTTGGAAACACCCCTTCACCAACTCAGCCCGCGTGGTGGAGGATGGCTCAAACTACCTCATAGTTGAGGTAAGGCCTTTGCCCAGCAGTGGGACGGTACAGGCTAAATTTACTGAGTAAAGATTGCAAGATGCAGAACGCCTACTGGTAGCTATGGAAAACTAAATACCTATAACGATGATCGGTGGCTGTGGATAACCGTATGGGAGGCCTATATTCAGCAGTGGACCTTCTTTGGCTGTTAATATAAAAAAAACTCTTCATTCGTTTCAGATTTTACGCCCCTCACCTCCGCCGCATCCGAGCTGGTACCAGCTACCGTCAATCCGGCGGTTCCATCATCCCCGTCGAAAGGGAAATCAACCATCCCACCTTCGGGGCCAACGGAGCCGATGGTGACATCAGTGTGGTGCTCTTGAAGGAGGCTTTGCAGTTCAACCCAGTTATTCAGCCGGGATACATCATAAATCCTCAATCCGTTATTCCTGATAACCAGCCTGTTATTCATGCTGGATGGGGAACCACTGAGGTGAATATTTATCGGTTTCTATGTTGTAAGGATTTTATGGCTACAGTGTGTGCGCATTTCACAAATACATAACCTGCTCATGTATAAAAACTCAGTTGTAGGTTAAAGTCTTCTCAGGCGTGGTAAAAATACCATTACTTATACTACGATTTCTTCCGATTTTGTTACTTATTTCGTAGCCTTTGATTTTGTAGGTCTTCGTCTCATATTAGAATATTCATTCTTTGAACATCCTTTGAATATCCTTTGAACATTCCCACACATCGCCATCTAGCCTCAAAGTTAGCTACTCAAAGCTTGTGTTATGGGTGCCAGACAACGGATACAATACTTAAACACTTTTTGTTTGTAAATACATACATGATATACATAGGAAACACCCAGACCAATACAAACAGACATGTTCATGCACACAAATGTTTGTATTGTGCGGGGATCGAACCCGCAAACCACTGCGTAGTAGGCGATTTCTCGACCACTACACCAGACGGGTCGTCTATTCAGGGCATTAACTTTTAAAGTACGCTAGTATATTAATATTTTTTTAACTTACAGTACGGTACGACTTCCGAAGTTCTCCGTGACGTCATGATCTTCACCATTAACCAGGACATTTGCCGAGACCGCTACGCCAACATCGGCCATGTAGTCACCGATAATATGATCTGTGCTGGTCTCCTCGACGTTGGAGGCCGTGACGCTTGCCAGGGTGACTCTGGTGGACCCCTGTACTTCGGAACTACCCTCATTGGTGTCGTGTCTTGGGGACAAGGGTGTGCTCAAGCCGAATTCCCTGGTGTCAGCACCGCAGTCGCTCCGTATACGCAATGGATCAGCTCCGTTGCTATTTATTAAATGTTGTGAATAAGAAGGATTACCAAATGTTTCTCAATTGTTTTGGCGAATATAAGAATTTCGTACCTGCAAATTGTTATTAATTTGATGTTGGTTACAATAAAGATAATAGGGATACTGCGTCATTGTAATCAATCTAAGAGTTTGTTCTGGTTGATGTAGTTTTTTCCTTACTACCTGCTTTCCACACTTCGACTCACTTTCTTATTTACGACACGACATTTAAGCACCGGATTCTGCACGAGAAAGGCATTTGTAAATCTCACTATCTGGCTTCTGTCATGCAAAATTTAAGGGCTATAAATAAATAGAGAGCTAAACAAAAAATACTTGCAACCAAGAGTAAATGTATCTAAATCTTAAAAACTAGGCCAGTCGATGACTATCTACATTTAACTAATACTAGATAATAATGGCAAAATATTGTTATCTGTGTCTTATGCTGTTCGTATTCGTATTCGTAACTAATGGTAGTTAGTAATACGAACGGCATATCAAGATTTTTCAAAAGCATTCTTTATTTCGACAGTAACATTTCAAAGTTCAGAAGTCAAACATTACCTCCATATATCGGAGCGGCTCCGCACCGACCGGACCGAACTACCTACTGTGGTCTGCGATACCAGTGACGTTGTTATAGTGTCCCAGCTTCATTCCTCTACAAAGGTCGTGGAGCTTGTAGAGTACATCCGAATTAAGACCAAATACTCACTGAGGGTCGAACGGTTGGAATCTCGTTGTAATACGAATTTCAATTCGTTTGTGGTGAGGGTTCCGACCGAACAGCTGTCGACCTTCATGAAAGCAGAATTTTGGGCGAAGGGTGCCAGCAAAATAGTGTTTCATTTGTTTTTATATTTTTAATATTATTAAATGTATGTTAGTCTTTAAGGTATCTATTGTATGGGCCTTTGTTGTCTACAATAAATGATTAAATTAAATAAATAAAATATTTTCTGTTAAAATTGAAATCTTCATGATAGCATTCTTTGAGCGGCCGATCTATGCAGGGTGTTGTTATGATCAGTGACATCCAGCTCAGGGATGATAATATGAGTTATGCTTATTCTAAAAAAAATATTTTCTGAAAATTATATGCAAGTTTATATACAAGAAAACCTCTTCACAACATTCTCAAAAATGTCAATACGAATTGGGAAACTCGCAACCTCGCGCGTAGCTAGCACGTATCTACGAAATACTACGCCGTAGCTAGTAAGCTACGAAAGGCTACCTGGTGTTGGTAGTTTTGACTCGATGGCTATATTGCATTAATAATTTGAGATTTTTTTATATATATATTTTTTGGCATCAGTATTGTTTGTACTGCCACCCCTCAGTCGCTCGTCGCTGACCAAAACAACAGCCCGTATAGTACCTTATTTTGGTTGCCGTTGATCAGCATATATATATTATACTAGCGGTCCCCTGCGACTTCGTCCGCGCGTTTTGAGTTTGCTCCCTCCCCTCCCGTCGCAGCGTCATGTTTTATATCCTAAAGCCTTTCTCGATAAATGAGCTATCCATCCCAGAAATATTTTTTCAAATCGGTCCAGCAGTTCCTGAGATAAGCGCGTTCAAACAAACAAACTCTTCAGCTTTATAGTATATAGATTAGCGCAAGCGCACGTTTACCTTTACAATAACGCCACCATGTCGGTCCGAGTACAGGAGCAGAACACGAAGGCGATTCCATTGCGGAGAGGTGTGAGACAGGGAGATGTCATATCTCCGAAACTGTTCACAGCGGCATTGGAAGACGCCTTCAAACTTCTGGAATGGGAAGGAATCGGCATCAATGTTAATGGCGAATACATCACACACCTCCGATTTGCCGATGATATAGTTGTTGTGGCAAAGACGCTGGACGATCTTGGCACTATGCTCGAAGACCTTGACCGAGTATCCCAACAAGTGGGTCTTAAAATGAACATGGAAAAGACGAAAATTATGTCGAACTCCCTTGTCGTACCCACTCCAGTATCCGTTGGGAACTCAACTCTCGATGTTGTCGACGAGTACGTCTACCTGGGACAAGTGATCCAATTGGGTAGGTCCAACTTCGAGAAAGAGGTCAATCGACGAATCCAACTCGGCTGGGCAGCGTTCGGGAAATTGCGCAAGAGTGTCTTCTCATCTCATCTACCTCAGTGTCTGAAGACGAAAGTCTTCAACCAGTGTGTGTTACCAGTGATGACATACGGATCCGAAACATGGTCTCTTACTATGGGCCTTATAATGAAGCTCAAAATCACACAACGAGCGATGGAAAGGGCTATGCTGGGTGTTTCTCTACGGGATCGAATCAGAAATGAGGAGATACGTAGAAGAACTAAGGTAACGGACATAGCCTTGAGAATCAGTAAGCTCAAGTGGCAATGGGCAGGGCACATAGCGCGAAGAACTGATGGCCGTTGGGGCAGGAAAGTTCTAGATTGGAGACCCTTCGACCAGAGACGCAGCGTGGGACGTCCACCAACAAGATGGACAGACGACCTTATAAAGATCGCAGGATCAAACTGGATGCAGACCGCTAGTGATCGGTCGCTGTGGAAATCCGTGGGGGAGGCCTATGTTCAGCAGTGGACGTCCTTTGGCTGATAATGATGATGATGATGATGAAGCGCACGTTGTACTTAAGCTGCGAACAATATTTTGGTGCGGAGTTATGTTAAAACTGTGATAGCTCCTAAGATATTTATTGAAATCAAATGATATAAAGGGCAACTTGGTTCTAAATGAAATGCTCGTGATGATAAATGTATTTATTTTGATAAGAATAAATACCTGTGTGTATAATACACCTCTAAAAATAATGCATTATTTTTTTACAAATTTATTAACATAAAAAAGGTTGTAGTAAGTCAACCATAAAAGATAGACATATGCTGTCGCGGACTTTATTATAGAACTCTTAATGCTGAACAATCCTGTCATAAATGATTTTTGTGTAACTTAAGCGGTTTCCGCAGCGTATGCAACGGAAGCTCTCAAAAGGAATATCTTTCTCCCGTTTTCGCAACATTTTTCATTTCTGCTGTGGTCTTATGAGTCATATCTTTATGTTATATAGCCTAAAGCCTTCCTCGATAAATGGACTATCCAACGTAAAAATAATTTTTCAAATCGGGCCAGTAGTTTTTGAGATTAGCGCGTTCAAACAAACAAACAAACTCTTCAGCTTTATAATATTAGTATAGATTTATGATCATAAAACAGATTATCGACTCAACAGGCACGTCAACATTATCATTAGGTTGATTATCAACCTGGACGAATTTTATGAGCGCATCGGAAAAGCTATCTTTCTAGGAAAGTATATTATAGTGTTCGGTTTTCCAGCTTTTTGGCCCGGTTAGGGTTGAAATGCTGGGTCCCTCCCCTCACCAGTCATGTCAGATTAACCATCTCACCCAATTTGAATTTATTTATATAAATATGAATTTATTTACAAATAAGTTCCTTAGTTTCTTTCTAAATCAACAACATTGATTATGGCGTGACGATGTGGCCGACGAATGAGTTTGTCTAAAATAAACAATATCATATATATCCGCGCAAAATTTCTGGTCTCTTATGAAAACACACAATAGCACGGTAGCTCAATTGGAAGAGCGTTGGGCCCGGTTAGCCAGAACGTTGCTGGTTCGAGTCCAGCCCGTGCGCAATTTTTGGTTTCTTATTTTATTTTTACTAAACGTTTTATTAATTAAAAACTTAGTAAATGAAGAGTCTTGTTTTTCCTCGCAAGTGTTTTGAAAAACGTCGTATGATACGCGTGTGCCTATGACCATTATACGAGGGTCAAACTGAAAGTTCTTAGAACTGGCCACTTATAAACAATATAATAAAAAAAATATTCTAAAATTTGAAAATAGAACTCTTTGCCAATATTACTGAGTATATATTTCATTCATTTGTCATTTGTTTTACGATTTGGCGGCAAATTGAAAATTGTCTGTGTCACGTCAACATGAATTTAACACGAGAAAATTTTCGTGCAATGATTTTTTATGACTTTCGATGTCATTTAAGTCAACAAGAAAGTTATGATAGACTACGATTGGCCTTTTACGATGAAGCCCCATCTCGTGCGACTGTTTACAACTGGTTTAATGAGTTTAAACGTGGTCGCACTAATCTCACTGATGATGTACGTGAGGGACGGCCTTCTATGGCGACGACTGAAAATAACATCTGTGTTGTGCGGCGTATGATAGAGACTGACAAAAGAGTGACCTATCAGCAGATTCGGACAAGCTTAGGCATCGGTATGAGTTAAGTGCACAAAATCCTCCACGAACATTTAGCGGTCAGGAAGCTTTGCGCCCGGTGGATACCTCATAATTTGACTAAGGCTCAAAAACTCCATCGTGTGGATTGGTGCCGTAAAATGATTGAAAGATTTAACGGAGGTGACTCAAATGCTGTGTTCGACATACTAACAGGTGACGAAAGCTGGATTTACTGTTATGATCCTGAAACCAAAAGACAATCTGCTCAGTGGGTGTTTCCTTTCGAGGAGTTGCCAACTAAAGTGAAGAGAGATCGAAGTGCGGGAAAAAAATGGTGGCCTCGTTCTTTGGAAGGATACGTCATTTCGCAACAATTGTGTTAGAGGATCAAAAAACAGTTTCTGCAGAATGGTACACTACCAATTGTTTGCCACTTGTCTTGGAAAAAGTTCGAGAGAAACGACCTCGCAGTAGGATCCTCCTTCACCACGACAACGCCTCGTCGCACACCGCCAAGCGAACGATCGACTATTTGGCGACATCAAACGTTGAATTACTGGGTCACCCGCCGTATAGCCCCGACCTCGCGCCTTGTGATTTTTATTTATTTCCAAAAATTAAAGAAAAACTTAAAGGAAAGCGGTTTATGAATGCTGAAGAAGCGGTGGCTGCGTATCGCGATGCCATTGAAGAGACCCCTAAGGACGAGTGGGCAAAGTGCTTTTCCCAGTGGTTCCATCGCATGCAGCGGTGTATTGACGTCAATGGACAATATTTTGAAAAGATATAATAAAACTAGTAACTGGCTAATGTAATCAGTTTTTGATTTTCTAAGAACTTTCAGTTTGACCCTCGTATACGCGGCTTTCTTATGGCGCACTCGCTTTCGCTCGTGCGCACACAATATCGCCTTGTATATAATGGTCAACTTAGCACACTTGTATCATAATGTACTATTGTAAAACAGCACGTGAATTTATAAAGTTATCTACGTCATTTACGCAGATAAATATGCCTAATTCTTTTTTTTTCTCAAAACTTAAGTTATTTAATACAATATCAAAAAATTTACTCAAATTTTCAAAAACTAGCGTATTCAAACCCCAAGTGATTTCTACAAAAAAAAGAAACATTTATTGTAGTACTGAATCGGCTATTAAAATATTATCTTTTAAAACAAGATGATCTTATAATATAATAGGTCCTTACATATGAAATTGGCGTTTTGTAAGGGAGGAATATAAAGTCATTTTATTTGTAAAATATATTTAACTAGCGGACCCAGCGAACTTTGTTTCGCCCCCATCCTCGTCTTGCCCGGCCTCGTCCCGCCCAGTCACGTAATTAAAGATAAATGTTAATGATAGATCGTCCGGCGTCCTGCTAGCAGGATTTTTTGTACTTCCGGAAGGACGCATTTTTATTGGGTCACAGTTCCTTAAATAATTATAATTCAAAGTTCAAATTTACATGAAAAAAAGTGCATTTCTTGCTCTTTAGCCTAAATATAATATCAATTACTATCCGGTACCGCGCACGGAGCAGCACGTTCACGCGTCGGCGACGTGTTTCGACCTGCCCGGCACCCATCACGCCTGGAGTCGCCAACATTTTGGCGAACATTATAATACGCGTAAAATATTTGGAGTTCATGTGCGTGTTTACGATGTAAAAAAAGTACTAGTGCGAGAAAATATTAACGGAAAATGCACTATTATTCCCACTTTGTTGATAAATCCAGCGTATGACGAGTCAGGTAAGATTTCCTTATAATAAAAAAAATAATTAAAAAGGAATGTTATATTGGTGTTTGAAGTTTATAATTTAAGAAATATATTAAAAAATACTTCTGCGTTGTTTTTTTTTACACCCTTGCATGGTCTGAATCATTCTTAATGCAAATTAGTAGGACTATATTGAATTTCTTAATTGGGCGATAAAAAGTTCACCGGGTAATCTAGTATTTTATAAAAGCAAACCAATGTTTACAACCCCTGGTGATACGAACGTTCAAGGTCAAGGTCACGGTACTGCCGGAAGGACCAGGAGCAGATTTCATACAAACCGCGTACTTCTAGCAGGACTCAAGTTCCTTCTTCCAGCAGGACTTTTTAAAAAAATCGGACGTCCTTTCGGAAGCGCTTCCAGCAGGACACGGGATCGGACGATCTATCATTAAGGGTGGACAACCCTTATCACTAAGTGGTACTTTGTTTAGCCCCCAGCCCGTCCCACCCCAGGCCCTTCCCGCCGAGTCCCGTAATTTTAAAAGTTAAGCATTCCCAGCGAATTTTGTTTCACCCTTAAATTATTAAAATGGCTATTTAAAAAATAAGGGTTGATCGTAGAAGGGTGAAAATGGAGGGTTGTATGTATTTTTGTATGTTGTATTATAAAAAAATAGAAATTTTAAAATTTTGTTCAAAAAATAAATAAAATTTCATCAAAATCGGTCAAGCCGTTTCGGAGGAGTTTGGCAACTAAAACTGTGACACGAGAATTTTATATATTAGATTAATCAAAGTATGCTCCGTTGTTATCTATGCACTATTGCTATCTCATAGGTAGTTTATTGATCCCTTTACTAAAAAAAACATGGGGACGAGAATCAATAACTTTTTGAAGGCGGTTTGGACTGCCGCATCGGAGTTGAATTTTTTTCCTTGTAAGAAGTTGTCCACAATCCGGTAAAAATGGTAATCTGTTGGAGCAAGGTCCGGGGAGTACGGTGGATGTCGCAGACATTCCAATTGTAGCTCATCTATCTTAGTGGTTGTTTTTAGTGCAGTGTGTGGTCATGCGTTGTCGTGAAGCAGCAGTGACCTAGAGCGATTGACCAATCTCGGTTGTTTAGCAGCTAGTTCTTCCTTCATGGTTTGCAGTTGCTGACTATCGATATCTGCCGTCATCGTTTGGCCAGATTTTAGAAAGCTGTAAAGAACGACAACGGCGCGGCGCTAATCCACCTAACACTCACAAGCAACTTTTTCTGAGACAATTTTCGTTTAGAGCAGGGTTTGGCTAGGTCTCCAGGGTTCAGCCATTGCCACGAGCGTTTCCGATTCGATAATCGGAAACGCTCGTGGCAACTGTACGATTACAGTATCCACTTTTCATCACAAGTAATGATTCGATTTAAAATCCCTTCATTATTGTGTCGGTTGAGCAAAGTAACACAGCAGTTGACGCGTATTTGCAAGTTCGTTTCACTCAATTCGTGAGGTATCGTTCAAGTTTTTTTTATTTTCCCGATTTGCTTCAAGTGGATTAAAACAGTTTGATCACTTACTCCGAAGCCTGCAGCTATCTCTGAAGTGCATTGTAACGGATCCGCTTGCACAATGGCCTTTAATTCTTCATTTTCTACTTTAGTCTCCGGCCGTCCACCGGGTTAATTGGTTCTGAAGGTCGAAATTTCCAGAACGAAAACGTTGAAACCAAAAGCGTACCGTGCTTTCTTTTGCGATACCAGTGCCGTACACATCATTAATCCTTCGAGGTGTTTCTGCAGCACTGGTGCCACGGTGGAACTCGTACTCGTAAATATACCGATATTTCAGGTTTACCATTGTGCGGTAATAAGCGACGCCAAAGAAAAAAATAATGAGGAAATAAATAATGTGAAAAAAAATAATGACTGTTTGAAAAACTCAAACGTACCAACTAAATGAATTTATAAATTTGAATTTGGAATTCCTAACCAAAGAGAAGATATTTCAGATCGAAGTGGTCAGTACGGAAAAACGCTAATTTCATATGTAAGGACATAATGACATTTAATTCCTCTTGAACTGATTGGCCCCGATCACTGCCAATTCTTTAGATGTAGGTGATTTCATCAACCGAATTGATTTTCAGGTACAATTTACTATGTAACTGGATGTCATAGGTAAAAATACAATAGCTTAAGCCAGTAGGTGCCATAAATAGATAAATTTAATCGTTGATTTGGGTATAAAAGTCGATTATAAAATTCGGTAGTTGTATATCAGTTTATGGTCCTCGCTGACAATATGGCGCGATTACTGGTTTTGGCCTTGGCTCTGTTAGCAGGTATTATTCCTTTGTTATTAATTGTATTCTTCCCCCCCCTCCCCCTTTCTCTTCTATCTTCCAAGAAATCAAGAAGGATCACATGAAATATTATCTCTCTATTTTTAAGGTTTATGTCTTAAGAAGCCATCGTTTTCAATTGCTGCATTATAATTTTGATGCTCTGCAGTAAGTTCTGCTACTGAATTACTAGTCTTTTTCATTCGTTTATCAGTCACAGGCCTAAATGAGTAAAAGAGGCGACTTTTTGAAAAGGGAAACAAAATTAAATGGTTTCTTTTCATTTTTAACAGACTTAAAAAAGGGAGGTTCTCAGTTCGACCTGCATGTTTTCGCACGCGATTATCTCGCATTTGGCTGAATCCATTTTGATACGGTTTTCAGTAAATCATTTGTTACACTAAGGAGAAGGTTAAACTATTATATGACGACCCGCCTAGTGTAGTGGTCGAGAAATCGCCTACTACGCAGTGGGTGCGGGTTCGATCCCCTCATAATACAAACATTTGTGTGCATGAACATGTCTGTTTGTATTAGTCTGGCTGTTTTCTATGTATATCATGTGTGTACAACAAAAATATTTAAGTATTATATCCGTTGTCTGGCACCCATAACACAAGCTTTGAGTAGCTTACCTTGGGACTAGATGGCGATGTGTGGGAATGTCCAAAGGATATTTATATATTTATAATTATTTTAGTTCAATCGGGTACATTGTTAATTCAGCAATAACTAAAAACGACAAAGAATTTTACTGTCACAAAAATTTAACCGCCTTTAAAAAACACTCATCTAGACTCGGTGCATGATGTCAACTTAATCGGTCAATAGGAGCAACGCAAAACCTATTATGTTCCAGTATCAAGCTGCTCAGCCTTCCACCGCATCATCGGAGGTCTGCCAGCGTACATCGAGCAGTACCCCTCCATAGTGCAAGTGGAGCGAAACGCCAACGGCGTCTGGTCGCAATCTTGCGCAGCCAACGTCCTCAACTCATTGTATGTGCTGTCTGCCGCCCACTGCTTTGAAGGAGCGTAAGTAACAATTGTGACTTTCATAACTGTTCAATAAGAGATTTAATCAGTATCATTCTATAACGAACAGCGCATTTCTGCGTGGCATTGTGGACGACCCGTCTGGTGTAGTGGTCGAGAAATCGTCTACTACGCAGCGGGTTGCGGGTTCGATCCCCGCAAAATACAAACATTTGTGTGCATGAACATGTCTGTTTGTATTGGTCTGGGTGTTTTTTATGTATATCATGTATGTATTTACAAACAAAAAGTATTTAAGTATTATATCCGTTGTCTGGCACCCATAACTCAAGCTTTGAGTAGCTTACTTTGGGGCTAGATGGCGATGTGTGGGAATGTCCAAAGGATATTTATTTTATTTATTTATTGTTGACCCTTAAATTCAGGCACGACTTTGCCATTCGCAAAGAATGAATTTCTGTAAAAAAGCTCTGTATCCAATTCGTATCTCGGAAAATAAATATCCTGTCTGTGTACTATGTACACACGACAGCACGTCAAGATAAACACTGCGATAAGGACTATTTTTCAACAAAAATATCTATAAATCTGATCTGCAGGCGACTGTACCGGTTCAGATAATTGCTACAGTGGAGTTAGCAACTTTACAGGAGAAATTAAGTCGTGTCTATGTTGAGACTGAACTATGATCATAACAACCTACGAGCTGAATTAAAAAACTTAATCTCCATAAATATCGTGAAAGGGTTCAGTGGGTTTATAGCCACTATTTGACTAAACAAGCTGTCCTAGATTCGCTAAGATACAATTCCATAACTCCAATATGACTAACGCACAAATTTACCTATTTAAATATCTCATTCCAGGACCTACGCTCCGTACTTGCGCCGAATCAGATCCGGTACCACCTGGCGTAACACCGGAGGGTACGTCAACTACGTGCTCCAGGAATTCAACCACCCATCCTACAGGCAAGCTGCCAGGTTTGACGGTGACATCACAGTTGTGAAGCTATACACTCCATTGGTGTACTCCTTGTCCGTTCAGCAGGGTGTCATCATCTACCAGGATGCTGAGATTCATGATAACATGCCTGTTGTCCACGCTGGGTGGGGAACCACTGTTGTAAGTTAAAATTTTACTTTATCTTATATACAAAATTCTCGTGTCACAATGTTCGTTCCCGTACTCCTCCGAAACGGCTTTACCGATTCTTACCAAGTTTAATATGCGTATTCAGTAGGTCTGAGAATCGGCTAATATCTATTTTTAATACCCCTAAGTAATAAGTAAGTAACAGTTTTTTTTTTAATAATGTGGCATTGAAAAATACATACAACCCTAAATTTTTAGCCTACAAACATACAACCCTTTTTTATCACCAACCCCTATTTTCTTTATAATAATTTTAGTAATTTGATCATTTTTCATCCCGCTCGATAACTGATCAAGTATAGTGTTTTTCTTAACTTTTAAAATTACGGCAAAGCAAAGTTCGCTGGGTCCGCTAGTTCTTACTATGAAGTGAGTTCGGGACTACGACATTAGATCTCGCCTTCTATCTTGGTCTTGCGCTAGTTCTCGCCAGTTGCTATAGTGAAAGTTGAGGTGATTTAGACCTACTGTGCCTCGGTTGCATGATCGATAGTAATGGTTTTAATATTTTCGGTAATGCATAATTTGGAGAAAAAATACCATGACTTCTTTAAAATAGCCATTCTAAGATCTAGAATGTTTTAACACTTACAGTGTTATTTTTATAATCTAAAGTGAAATAAGAAAGCAAAAATTGCGCACAGGTGGGACTCGAACCTGTATCTTTCTGGCTAACCGCGCCAACGCTACGCGTGAGCCATTTTGCCATTTGATTATGCATTTTTTCTTCAAAACACACACAATCGTAAATATTCAACTGTTGGTAACGAAACTTTAACATTACTTTTGATGAAGAAATTGGGCCTTAGTCTTCCTAGCGATACTCAGGACATCCAACTAGGCGTCACTCATTAATAGCTAATAAATTTATGGATGCTAACACTTAGCATCATTATTAGCATTTGTTTTAAGCGAAACTTGTTCACAGAACATAAATTAGACTTTTAGTTCTGTAAAAGTAATAGTATAGTCCCCCTAGCCGATTTCGACTACGGTGACCAGTCACAATGACTAACCGACTGCGCGGGACATATTAAAGTGCACAAGTGTGTGCGCAAACACAGCTATTCCTTTCACCCTCATAGCCCGATGGGACATTAATCTGACACGACCGGAGAGAGATCGGGCGCAGGACCAACGGCTTAACGTGCTTTTCCGAGGCACGGGGATGAAATCCGACAAATCCGGGCTACTCTGAGAATTTCTGAACAGAAAAACGCAGGTACGTATTTTTGGCCCGACCCGGGGATCGAACCCGGGACGACGGGTAGTGAGACTCTCTAACCGCTGCGCCACCAAGGCAGTTTTAATTCTGTAGGACAGATATGTATACATAGAAACACTTTGTGTATAGATTGAATACCACGTCATAGTACATCAAACAAGAAATGTTAACAAAGAAATAATTGGAATTAGTTACCAGCCCTCTTTTATATCAACATCAAAATTCTATAACTTAGAACTAGAAATAAGGAGAAAGTGTGTAATTGTGTTCAAAACCAAAGTATACAGTCACAACTTTCTTCCAGGCTGGCGTCTCCAGCTCCATCTCGGACCGTCTCCTGGACACCGAAATCTACACAATCAACAACGACCTCTGCCGTGAGAGATACTTGACCCTGCCCAGTCCTGGTCACGTCACCAAGAACATGATCTGCGCTGGTCTCCTCGACGTCGGTGGTCGTGACGCATGCCAAGGGGACTCTGGTGGACCGCTGTACTATGGCAATGTCCTCATTGGCGTCGTCTCCTGGGGTCACGGCTGCGCCAACGAGACCTTCCCTGGAGTCAGCACCAATGTCGCTTCGTACACCAATTGGATTGTCGAGACTGCTGTTTGAGATTTAAGTGTCTAATAAAATCTGTGAAGTAACTAACCGAGTCAAATTATTAGACCCATTCCGATTCAAAGCTACATTCATTGGAACTGTCAACGAGAGCCTAATAAAAGATACACATGTTGGTAACTAGCGTTTCATAGCTGTTGCCTGCGACTTTATTCACATAGATTAGATGGATTTCTCCCAAAATTGAAACTATCATGTGTGACGGATCTTGTTGCGTATTTTATCAAAAATAGTTTTTATAGTGACAAAACACTATAAAAAGTAAAAGATAAATTATAAATTGGCTTACTTCAACTTAACTGATTGTTAAATATTTGCTTCGGATGTTGAGAGAGCGATATCGCAACATTGCTGACGTCACGCAGCTTGCAAAATTCAACACGCTTGCCAATTTGTCATGGCAGGTATAGCGCAAGGCAAAGGGTGCGATTCCTTGTCTGACATAGATGCGTTTAACAAGTGCAATTTATGGGATTTATTACTTACAAAAACTATACACTACACTATGAGAATACGATTGTGACTACCTCAGTGATCATCGAACTGGTTACTAGAACCAGTTCGATGGTCGCTAGCAAAGAGGTCCCAGGTTTGAATCCCGGGTCCGGTTGTTTTGAACATTAGGTATTAAAAACGTTGGGGGAGTTAATTCGTAAATAGTTGGCAAACGACTCAAAATTTAGTTAAAGGTTTTTGGCAAAGATGGCAAATTAATCTTAATGACGCCATCAAAAGAGCTCTTGCCATCATTAATGTTCCTTCTACGTTGGAACTACGTGGTTTGATACCGTGATGATGGCAAGGAAGCCGATGGCCTCACCCTTATTCCCTGGAAACGGGTCGGGCCTTAGTTTAGGATGCAACAAGTGTCGACACTTTGGCCCCGTCCCATCTCAGAGAATCAGCCCACAAAGCTGGAGCAACAGCGGAGTTGGTTGAAATCGCCAAGCGTCGGTAGTACGTCTCACTTGCTACTGATTGTGTTTGGCGTCGAAACATTTGGGGCGTGGGGACCCTCATGGTATTTGAGATATGGGTAATAAATAAAAATAATTAATTAAAACTAATTCAAAACCATTAAATCGCCGTCAAAAAACGGACTTAAAATAACACATTTGCTTAAATGCATGATCTAAAGCTTACGTTCATCAATTGTCAACGCACATCATGCATCGATTCTAAATGAATTTGTTTCTCCTAAACAGAGGACGAATGTGTTATTTTGAGCTTTTTAGTCAGTTCTTTTAAGCCGAATTTTAATTTAATTCCTATATTGATGACTTTGGTTAAAAATATTTGTGATAGTAAACACTGTGAAAATTTCATTGATGTCAAGCACTCATAAGTACATTGCAAAGCGTACCATTGTTATCTGCTTGTATTGTAAGAATTTTTTGAAAGTCGTTCTTTGGTGAGTGGCATGTTATATTTGTAGTACTTAAGCTTCATGCATCTTCATTCAAAGACCGAGAAAAACAGTCGCAATAAATTCATCGTCCAAACCACACGCATCTTTCGTTGCACTCTGTACCCTGCTATTAGTTAGTCAACCTAAAATTCATACACCTAAACACCTCTACTTGATTTAGATCAGAGCAATGCGTGTAATTGGTGTTAAAAAATGAAACTTGGTATTAAATAAAACATAATTACGAAGCGGCAGTAGTGGCCATGATTTAGTTGATGTAATTCGCGATGGCGGTGTAGACGCTAGCAAAGCCGACCTTGAGGAAGCCATTATCCCATGAGGTGATGCCGTCATTAATGTTAACAAAGTACATAGAATCATGGCCGTCCGTGAACAAGCACAGTACCAGAATCATCTAACAGCTGCGGCCGTATCTTCTACCTAATGGTACTAGTAGGTAATTTAGACAGAAAATTAAGGAAGGATCAGTCAGGACAGGAAGTTAATTTTATGACATAAATGAATTTTAAACAAAGTTGACAAAATGGTCATTACATCACAGCTTTTAAACTGTTTCAGAATTTATTGAATTTGAGGATAAAATAAAATAAATTAAATCCTCATTAATATTTCTTGTAATAGTATATTTGCACGCTAGTATAAGGCTGAATGCTCATTCCATTATTATCACCTGCTGTATTTACTGTATTCTTGAAAACATAATATTTGACTTTGACTTTGAGGACTTTTCATTTTTGATTGCTAAGCTATTTATTTTCTATAAATAACTGTCGACATTTGAAGCAAGGTAAATTCTTATCCAAAAAAAATATCACAAACTATTAAAAGCCTGAAATTTGGCCACAGTCTCATCTGATAGGTAGTGAGTCTTAAGATTAATCATATTATCTGAGTAATAAAGTACATTTTTCTTGATGATACTTGAACAACTCATATATTATTTCTCTCATTCACTTATATTAATGGTTGTTATTTACCTTTCCTGTTTTCTCTCTCTGTAAATTGAGAAACAGATGCAAAGTACCAAGTTTTTTGTTTAAAACTCTCTCCTTGACCCATCGTGCCACTTTAAACTGATTTGATAAAACTTTAATTATGAGATAAAATCTAATTTATTATTCTAACTTAGGCAGCAGTGGTGGCCAAGATCCAATTAGTATACGGCGCGACGGCTGTGTTGACGCCAGGGAATCCAGGCACGAGGCATCCGTTGCCCCACGAAATGACTCCCACAACGATGTTGCCAAAGTATACTGGACCACCGCCATCGCCGTCACAGGCGTCAGCCGTCGCTGAGCCGGCACAGAACATGTTAGGTGTCACTGCAGGTGCGTTCTGGAGGGTGGAGTAGCTTGAGGCACAGAGTTGCCAGTCTACGGTGAGGACAGAAGCGGCTTGCAGCTGCTGAGATTTTTGGCCGTCGACCTGGAATGGGGTTGAATGTCAGAAATTTTTATTACCCGGAATAACGCGTGTGGACGCATACAGTAATGTGTAATGGTTACAGAATTTATCGTAACGTTAAAGCTCATATTTATTAATACGAGGATCATCATTGTTAAAAACATTTTAGACATTTGGAATGGTTTGATAAAGTTACATGATGGTTACAGAATTTATCGCAACGTTAAAGCTTATATTTATTAATACGAAAATCATCATTGTTAAAAACATTTTAGACACTTGGAATAGTTTGATAAAGGTACATGATGCTGTTACCATGTACCTTATTGTTTATGAGCTTCCGATTTTTGACACCATTGCAAGCTCCATAATAACAATATATTTTAGTTACAAAAACAAACTGTTATAAATTAATAAAAAAATAAATAGAAAAAACTTTCAGTGGTTTGGGCTGTTATTTGATCCGGCAGTCAGTCATTCATGCAGGAATAAGCATTTTATAAATATAGATTACTGACTAAAATATTACAGGTTTGGTCTTATTGCTTCTATCCTTCTGTGAGTTTATCTCCATAAAATGGTGTTTATCATTAACATTCTTACTCTAAAACCGCTTATACACAGCGGCTTTTAGCATCAGTTCGACAGCATCGCGACTAGCGCAAGGAACAGATTTAATTTAGCATCAATGTAGTCGCAGAGCATCGCGACTGTATCGGTTGACATTTTGCGACTGCATCGATTCTCCATCGCGACTGCATCGCTGCTAAAAGTGGTAGTGCGCTAAGTGTCTAAGTCTTTTTCAACTTACCTCAGTAAATCCCCATCCAGCTTTGGTTACGAGCATACCACCAGGTAAGGTAGGACCAGGAGCGATGATGGAAGCAGCGGAGATGGTGTTACTGAAGATGAGAGCCGTGGACAGCCTAACAAGAGTGATGTCACCATCATTGCCATTCTGACCAAAAGAAGGGTGGTTGATTGCCTCAGCGATGTGAACGATCACACCACCATTCTCTAATATGGAAGATCCAACCCTGAAACGGCGGTTTTCTGGGGCAAAATTTCTGAAAAGTCAAAAAGGGCAACGTCAGATTTATTGAGGAGAAAAACAGCTGAGAGAGGAATGATAGTAAAAACCCAGCTAAGTGTGAGTCGGAATCGCGCATTGAGGGTTTCGTGCTGACTTAGCTTAAGGGTCCACTTACTTCCATGTAGCCAAAATAGGTACTACACTATTTTGTTGACAGCCTAGAGTCTCAACTGTCTAATGCTAACATTTCAGAATTAAGCGATCGTGCCATACGGACGCACAAACAGACTTGACGAAACTATAAGGTTTCCGTATTTTGCTATTCGGCTGCGAAACTTAAAAATCAGGTATGTTTTGTAAAAGTAGTTCTGATGAAAATATTGATTTTATGAGTATGAATACTCATGTTAAAATAAAAGTCCAATTGGCACAAACAATGACATATACCTACATACTTATCTATAATTTTATTGCGATTCTGTATGAGTAAGTAATTGTGGGTTTTGCTCGTTATCATATGACTTAACTTTATTGCTACGATCTAAGCCTATGTAATCTTCACTGACTGGCGATTCGTTTTTATCATTAAAACCAAAAAATAAACAACCGAAAATAAACACATGTTAGGTACTATTCTTGTGTTCTCGAAGATCGATCGATCGATGCTTATTAATCCCTCAAGCGTATGTGAACGAGACACAATGCAAATTCTATTGTTATGCGGTTGCCTGCAACCGCTCGGGTGTTGAAGCATTAAAGGATGCGATACATTATGCCTGTAAAATAAGACCAGTAGCTGGCATGCCAGTAACTAACATGTGCTAGTTTAGCAATTTGCGTCCTTGCATGCCTATATTAATAATGTTGAGACGCGTTGACAGACTCCCAAACTTGGAGCACCCCGCGTTCCCTCCCTCACATTGCATGCCAGTAAGCACCCTACAAGTCAGCTGTGCAAGTAGCTGGCATGAAAGTGACCCAGCTACAGGTTTGCGCATTGTAGCCTAAAAGTTACAAATTGATAACTTCTGTGGTGTAGTGGCACGTGTAAGGCATCGCTAACCCGAGGTCCCGGGTTCGATACCTGGTACGGTCAATATAGTATTCATGATTTTATGTATTGTCTAGGGTCTGGGTGTCGTGATGCCGCCGTTGTTTTTGATTTCCATAACACAAGTGCTACTTATTTTGGGATCCGAGCATGTGTGTGACTGGTATATCCAATAATTAAATTTAACTTACGTTCCAGAGAAGCAGTGAGCAGCTGATAACATAAAAATGGAGTTCAGAATGCTTCCTGCGCAGGAGTGGGACCAGAAGAGCCCAAATTGCAATGTTTCCACCTGCGCGATCGAAGGAAAGTTCTCCACGGTGGCAGGGTTACCACCAATGATCCGATTTGGGCTGGCTGCTGCAGCTGCTGTAAAAATAAAACAAAACAAATAATGTTGATGGTTTTACTATGAAATAGCGGTTTCGGCGAACTTTCTTTCCCTTATATGTCCTACTCTGAGTATAGACAAATCCAACAAAGTAAACATTGAAAAAATCTGTCCACCCGTTCTGGACAAATACAGTGGTTTAACTGACAACTTTTTTCTTTTGTGTATTAAGAAGCAGAAAAAGATAGATTGACAGTCTTTGAGTATCTTAGTTCTTGGCCTTTTACGATATTCCATTATGATTCTGCCCTCCTAGTATCCGTCGACACTACAGCTTATCTTACGCTTATGAATGGCGTCAATAAGGCTACTTTTAAACTAAATAATAGGATCTGATTCCAATTAGCAGGAAGCTCAATTGCCGAACGGACTAGGCGCATAGCACGGAGAACTAATAAATTTTGCAGAAAAGTGCTCTTGGAGACCCTTCGATCACAATTGAAGAGTAGGATGTGCACTGGACAGATGGACAGGCGGCTTTGTAAAGATCACAGAAAAACACTGCAACCAATTGCTGTGGTAAACTAAAACGCCTCAGCTGTGGGTATCCTTTGGTTGATAATGATAATAATGATTATAGTTTCAATGCTCAGAGCAAAAATCCAAAAAAATATTACCTGTGATATTTTAAGTTTATTTTTTTATGTTGCATGTCTTAGGTTTTTTTATTATTTAATAACGTAATTATTATGAGCGTGAAGCTATATTGATATTATAAAAAATATTGAAATTAAACCAACCTGCGAATAGGGCTAGAGCTACCAAATAGAGTGACGCCATGTTGAAAGTGACGAACGATTCGTTCTAAATTTAATGATTTAACGGTTTATATAGGTTACTTACATAGATACAAGATAATTGTATACAATTTTATTTTCTAGATAATCTCCATTATCAAGTTTTACAACGCCACAAATTTATAACATTGCCAGCCACTTCTTGTTTTTTAAAAATAAAGTTATAGTTTGCATACATTTGTTTTTGAGAAGATATTGAAGTTGAACTTTAGACATTAAAGTGCCTAAGACAGAGTGCTAAAAGCATTCTGTCTGCAAAATAGACATTATGTATAAATAACTCAAATGTCTACGTATAAGTTGTCTGTCCACCTAAATAGCGAGTTGATATCGTTAATAAATCCTAAATCATAATATTGGCAGCATTTTATATTCGAGCAAACAGCAGTAATATACGACCAGCATTTGTTTTTTATTGTGAAATATTAGGGTTTGTTTTACTACCAACAAATTATACTAATTAACAACGTTATTTATTTGGTCTGTTTTATAGTTTCATACTCGTATTTAATCTAATGGTCAATACCAATACATGGGAAATTAAACACGTGCTAGGTTTATCTTTCGATAAGCCAATTAACGATGTGTTAATTCATTTTATAGATAATAAATATTAACCCTTTAATTATTAACCAGGCCGCGGAGAACTGCAGGAAGAGTTAAGTGTTTCATATGGATTTTGAATAATGCCCAGTTAGATTCCTCATCAACAGATTCCTGAAAAAATACTGATAACCCTTAAAAATAAATGTGGGAAACCATAATACCTGTTCCTGGGTAGGGAGTAGGACCTACCTTTTTCTTGTCGTAAATTGATTTGCATCATGCTTAATTAAACCGATTAAAATAAAATAGGTTTTTAATTTATTAAAGTTTTTATAAATGTAAAGTAACCAGGATCGTCGGGAGAAATAGCTAGTACTCAAAGAAGGTAATTTAATGATGACATAAAGAGGTAAAGGAACGTATAGCTCCCAAAAATGCTTCGCTCTAACAGGCTAATAATAATCTAACAAGGTCATAAATGTTCCCCACATATTGATGGTCCTTATTTTACACGCACGAAATCAATACCCTATATAATCGTACTACCCAATGTTCATAAAAGTCATAAAGTCATTTATTTATGCAAATAGTCCCAATATAAACCCTACCACAGCTTCGGGACAATTTTGGGCTAGTGCTGAGAAGAAGCTGCGCAAGAAACTCAGTCACTATTGTCAATGCCTCTTTTCAAAAGGTTTACAATGTTTGTAGTATTCATGCAAGTCCATACATTATTATCTTTTAAATAATCATCTACTTTATAATACCCTCAACGTTCACAGTTCGAAACTCAAATGGATGTCAGTGTCACACACGTTGAGATACACAGTAAAGTTAGCCTGTAACGTCCCACCGCTGGGCAAAGGCCTTACTTCAATTATGAGGTAGTTCGAGCCATACTCCACCACGCGGGCTCAGTGCGGATTGGTGGAGGGGTGTTTGCAAGGCAAGCGTCTAACCCTGCTGTCAGATGTTAACAAGCCGCCCAGAAGGCCTTTGACTAGGCTTAACGACTAATATCAACCAAGATTAGCCGGGACTTAACGTGCCGTCACTTATATGGTTGGAATGGTCACCCATCCAAACATGACCGCGCTGTAGGTTGCTTCACTTAGGTATCACTACCAAAGCGCTGCTACCACTGCGCTACGAGCACCTCAGATACACATAATTGACGAATTGGTAACGATAGAGTACCTATATAGGGATTGTATGCATAATAAGGATAAGGATTATATTATACGATAAATTGTGGGCTTTATACAAACTTCAACCTGGGTACAGCATCGAAAAATCTAAATGCATATTATGTCCGCTGCCTGCTTAAGAGTTAAGTACCTACGTCGCGAGGTCATTGTATCCCACATTTATTTGAACGTAAATATTTAAAAAGGATTTTCGAATACAAGCTTTTAACCCTAAGAATTAATTCTGATATTCTCTGGAATTGTGAACAACAAAAAAACACTAGTTTAGTTTAAAGAGCACCTAGAATATTGCTAAAAACATGACGCGACCCTCTTATCATTTATAAAACAAACATTATCTAATGAATTTTCAATTACGAGTTAGGCATTAAGTTGTAAATTTGGGATTAACGAATTAAAACGATAATAACGCACGCAAGCACGTCCTGCTCGCATATAAATAACTAATTAAGACATAATCAATGTTTAGTGGTAGTGGACAGTGGTAGACATGGCGTCATCTTTAGTTTTATTCATTGCGGTGGCCTTGGGTAAGTTTTTAAATTTAATATTTACTCAAATCAAAAGAATATATGTGCTTAGAGAGCTTTCTAGAATGAATATAAAAAAATAACAAATAATATCTACTGTTGTATTTTTTAACTTTTAATTCGAAATGGGATTGCTCTTGACTCTAGCCTAAACCTTAGACAGAGTCACCCAGAAGAATCCTGTTCACTCTGAATTTGAAAGTCTTCGGGTTATATTTCCTTGGGAACACTGATGCGGGCAAAGAGTTCCACAGGCTGTGCGCATTATTAAAGACGATGATGAGCGCTTAAATCGCAACATTGGAAAATCTACACGGCATAGGTGGCAACCCGCGGTGCGTCTATCCGTGCGGTGGTAAAAACTAGGAAACAACCCTAACAAATGAACTCTACGAATGAACGTAAACATAAGTTTCCCCAATCCATACAGAGCACTAGTAAGTGTCATCCGGTTTAATGCCGCAACGTTTATAAGATTGTCTGTCAATCTTGACGCTATGAGTTCAAACGTAGCGCTTTTGATCGAAAGGATCGCAGGTCTTCCTTCCCTTCATCTGATGTATTACGTTGCTAATGTCATTTGATGATTTTAGCTGCAGCCCAAGCGACACCTGAGCGTATTGTGGGTGGCACCACCACCACCATTGCGGAGTACCCTTCAATAGTTCAAGTGGACTTCCGAACTGGAATCCTATGGGGCCAGAATTGTGGTGCAAACATTCTCAACTCTCGCTATGTGCTGTCTGCAGCTCACTGCTTCAGGGGCATGTAAGTTTAAGTGTTATAATCCTACGTTGGTTATACGTAATAGTTGACTGGTCATGCTTGGAATAAACTTCTCTTATCAGATTTTCCAATAGACACGACACAAGAAATATAGATACTATGCTTCATCTGCCACAAATCATAAAACCGTAACATCATATAACAATAACGAAAATAATTAAAAACTTCAGAACACTACAGTATTTAATGCAAAGTTCACTTGTTTTATAAGTAAATATGGTGTTGACCTTCCCACTTATAAAACAAGTGAACGTTCCTGTAGTGTTGCAAAGTTAAATTAAAATAATGGAGCAAAGTTTAAAATCGTAAAATAATTAAAGTTCAAAAACTGCCCGCATTTTTTACAGAAAGATAGTTGCTAGTTCCATTGTAAGGTGAGTTCTAAACGTACAATGAATACCTACCACTATTTATTGAGTACCATAATTCTATCAGAAAAGCTCTGCCTATTTTAAAATTACTACTTCGGAGACGGGACTGGGCTGGTTACAAAAGCCGAATATCGGATGGCCTCTGGGCCAAAATCTGCACCGAGTTGATCCCCTTAAATGGAAAAAAGCCATGCGGTAGACCCAAAAAAAGATGGCGTGATGAGTTGGACTCATTTAACAGCAGGCAGTTGCCCAAAATTGTTGAGAGTGGAAAAGGGGTAGGAAGGCCTTTGCCCTGCAATACACTATAGGCTCATAATAAAAATATACTTCACGACGACAAACTCAAATACTCATTCATATGAAATCTTGTTGAATGTCTACTCGCTGATTGGGCATTTAGCTACCTTATCACAGTAGTGTTTACGTGCCTCATACAAATCTTTGCAGTTTCTTCTCCACCCGTAACCGCCGCATCCGAGCTGGTTCCACCAATCGCAACACCGGTGGTATAACCATCAGCGTTGAACGAGTTCACAACCACCCTTCATATGGTAACCTTGACAACGACGGCGACATCAGCGTGGTGAGACTGTCTTCGGCACTCGTCTACAGTGACGTCATTCAGGCTGTGGCAATTGCACCTCAAGGGTGGGAGGTGCCTGATAATGTGCCGGTAGTGCACGCTGGGTGGGGGACTGTTCAAGTAAGTTTCTTGAGTTCGGAATTTTGTTTACTATTTGCACAAAATACAGGGTTACAGGTTAAGTTGAGCTTAATCCTTTACATAGTTCCTGACTGATTTGAGTATGAAACCACATGTTGTCTGTGTTATTTTTTACTTCTACCTGGTATTACTTTATCAATAATACCTACCCTAGCATGTTATACCTACCTTTACTGAAAGCTGAAAATCTGAAGATATTTTAAGACACATTTGCAGCATCATTGTCTCAGACTCTTTTGAGTTATCTTACAAAGAAAAAAAACTTGTTTCACAAATGCCTTTTTTATATTCGATCGTATTCTACAACTCAGTTGCTACAGTTACTTGCAGTTTTAGTATTAAAAATAATAAAGCTACTAATTTCTTACACATAAAAGCAAACACAAAACAAATCAATGTACAAAATACAAAAAGGTTGCAATAGACAAAACAATAGTTTTTAAAAAAATAATAATATTTAGGACTTGAGAATTATAGGTTTAGTTTGGGATATGGGATTCGATAGTCGAATCAGCCAGAAAACTATCACGACTTATTTGTATATTTTAATAATATTTTTGAGAGCCTAGTTTTGCCTACTTAGCTTCTTACTTAATAAACATCTTAGCATTCAATAAACTGCAGTACCGAGCTGATTGGAAACCAAACCAAAAGTAAGATTTTTACAAGTTACAAATCATATACCCCCTACTACGTAAATGATTAGTGCAAATAAAGTGAGATAATCGTTCAGGGAATAATCAAATGTAGCTGAACTCTTAGAAAAGACAGCTGCTTAAAGCACAGCTTTTGGCTAGGTATCAGACAAAGGATATTGACCAAAGCCGGGCCCAGATTGCGTTTTTGTAGTTTAGATTTCAAAAATTTTGTTTGAATTATAATTGCACTGGTATTTTAAGAGTAACTAAGTAAGTGAGCATTGAATAAATTAAGTAAAATATAACAATTAGCCTCCGAATGTATCAAAATGAATGTAGGTGAGGTGCAATAACTCTGCAATCACAAAACATAACCTCAAAATGTCTAATCTGCCATTGAATTCCTCGCAAACACCTAATTATTTTTCAAAATATTTTTGCTGAATACTCTCAAATATTTATGTATTACATCCGAACATTTTGTAAAGATGCAGACGCAAAGTGGGCTGAGTTTCTATAGAGTTTTGGTCAAGATCCTTTTCTACGCATTAAGGATATGATAATTCAAGGACAACAATCTCATTAACTATCCAACTAAAAACTTTTTTTCCACAGTCCGGAGGTCTATCATCAGCTCTCCTCCGCCGCGTTCAGATCTACACCATCAACCGAGAACTCTGCCGCACCAGATACGCTCCGCGACCGAACTCACGCATCACAGAGAACATGATATGCGCTGGAGTACTCGACGTAGGAGGGCGTGATGCATGTCAAGGAGACTCTGGTGGACCGTTGTACTACCAAGGCATACTCATAGGAGTGGTGGCCTGGGGCAGAGGCTGCGCTGATTCCTTCTACCCTGGAGTTAGCACTGCCGTCTCTTCGTATACCAACTGGATAGCTACCACTGCTGTTTAATAAAGAAAGGTTATTTAAAGCTCCACTTTTTGATTTCATCAACTTCTCCTTCGCCATCTTTTGGAGACTTATAGACTAAAACGTTAAGCGTCGGACTTCCACTGACAAAATGTATAGACGATCTTGTAAAGATCGCAGGATTACTGCATGCAGACCGCTTGCAACCAGTCGCTGTGGAAAACCGCGAGGAGACCAATGTTCAGCTGTGGACGTCCTATAGTTGACAAGGATGATTTATTTATTTGATTGCAAAGGTGCACCAACAGTTCATATTATATGATAATATGACACTCATAAAAAAAAGATTCGAATATACAGGCGTTCACAGCGTTGAAAATAGAAATATACAAAAACAAGTAAAAATTAATTGTGTGTGAAAATATGCACTACCCTGTACAGTCGGAAAGTAGTTTAAGCAAAGTTTTTTTGAATATCAGTAGCTTGTCGTAAAAAAAACGTCCATTAGCCCTATTTTTGAATCAACTCAATTCAATTCAAATCAATTCATACATGATAATAAATTATACAATAAAAATAAAGTGTTTGCAGGTACCTCTATACCTTACTATATTAGTGTCAAGAACTTGGGCCTAACTATGGACACTACGCTTAGCTGGTCTGTTCACATAGCTGAGGTCAGCCGTAAGGTGATTGTCTGTCTGAGAAGTCTCTACCGCTTAAAATTCTTTCTCCCATTTAAGACAAAGCTTCTGCTTGTGCAAACTCTTGTCATCCCTATCATAGACTACGCAGACTCTTGCTGCACTAATCTTACTTAGGCCCTTATCGACAAGCTTGAACGTCTACTCAACAATTGCATCAGGTTTATCTTCGGCCTCCGTAAATATGACCATTTCTCCAGTTTTAGAGCACAGCTTAACTGGCTCCCTATCCGTCAACGTAGAGACTCTCGAGACCTTTGCATTTTACATGCTATTCTTAATAACCGCTCGTCGCCTTCTTATGTTAAAGATATGTTCCCGTTTTTATGCCAAACTCACGATCGGTCTCTCCGTTCCTCCGACAATCTCCGGCTAGGCACGCTGGCACACCGCTCCACGTACGTCTCCAAGTCATTTTCAGTGACGGCAACACGACTGTGGAACTCTCTTCCTTTGGATGTCAGGAGGGCCGAGTCGAAGGTATCATTCAAGAGGAAAGTCCGACAATTTCTTTAAGAATAGATAATTGCAAAATGATATTTATTTATTATGTGTATTATTTATGTATATTTTTTATATATTGTATTTATTTTGTGTAAATTTAAGTATATTTATTGAATATAAAATAATTTGCAGTAATTTAAGTACGTTTATTTGTTACTATAAATATTAGTCAATTGTTACTATTTTGTTGTTTTTCTCAAAATTTCTTTTCGCTGCACCCATTGCCACTCTCTGCATGATCTAAAGGTTTGACTGATTAAGTCCACCTTTGTACACTATGATTTGTGCAATAAAGTCTTTAAATAAAAAAATAAAAATAGAATAAAATATAAATAAAACGAAATAAAAATAGAACGAAAAGGCAGACACATTACTATTAAATAAAACAATATAAATTATAGTTAAATTTAAAAACCCCTTACAAACGGCACCGCTGGAATATGCCTATTACAGCAATGCCGCAAGTAGGGGCAGTCCAGTCTCTTTGCAATCATTGCTAGGAATGTGTTGGAGCTGGCCCGAACCCTGCGCACCAGAGAGGCACTCCTTCTGCGCATGAAAACAGGCGACACGCGCCTCTGCGAACATGCCTGAGGCGCTGCAGAATCTGGGCAGCCCCACCACAATCCTAAACGCGTTATGATAGAGAACGCGGAGGTCGCTGTAACACCTCTGCGTATATCAATCCCACAAGCTGCAAGTGTATAGTGAGGTGCAATAGGCTCTGAATAATTCAACCTTTACTTCCTTTGAGCACCTAGCAAATCTGCGAGCTATCATGTTGGCTCGTATTGACAGCGACCTCCGCTCCCACTCAATGTCTTCATGGTCCTTTAGATCAGGCGTTAGAATATGTCCCAGATACTTAAATCTATTTACCATTTCCAGGCAGGTACCATTTAGTCTAACAGGTGGAACGCTCAGGGAGCTCTATTTTTGAATCACTCGCTTGGATATGGCGTGTGATTTTCATTCAAAAGCGAACTTAAAACAAACGAAAAGCGAACGAAATACAAGTATACGTAAATACTCACGGGAAGTGCAAAGGTTTTGCATAATCATAACATTAATTATGGTGCGCAAGAAAGTGTCTTATTCAATATCATCTTGAAGTCTTTTAATATCGTCACATTTTTTAAATCTAATTATTTGCACCAGTGTCGACATCTATTGTTATATCTTCTTATTTATTATTTACACATAAATCTGGCAACCAATCTAGCAACTATCTTTCGTAACATTGTGCCTTACGGTTCTCAAACCCGCTAAGAGATGGCGGTAGTAGTATGTACTTTAGCTTGGAGTTTAAGTTCTCGCAGGTTTTTACATAGCATTTATGGATCGTGAATTCCATTCCCAGAAAATTCTAAGAGAGCGAATTTGTAGTTCTATTACAATAATTGTATGCTGCCTTTGACCTATTACATATATTAAAAAAAAAACAGATTTGATGAGAAGTAAGTACAAAGTGTCATTTGATTAAATATAATTATTATTGCCAATAGGAGTCTGACAAACTTTTAAATAACTTATTGTATTTGTGTTACTTCTGATACAGCATAGGAAGGAACTTCAACAAACTCCTTTCTAATGAAAATGAAAGCAGAGCGTGTATAATTTCTTTTTAAACTATTTTCATTTTAATTTCGTACTCATTAAAAGTTAGACAGGTACTTTATTTGTAAGTTGCGACCCAAGGGTACAGGTAAACGCATTATAGTCCCTGTATAGCAATAATTGTTTAACACCTACCAGCTACGCCCATCTAGACCAAAAAGTCAGACGTCCCGGGCTACAGATCAATATTCTCCCGCCTATCCCGATTTCCCGCGCATGCGTCCGCCATTTTGGAAAACCACAGATTCCAAAAATTCGTCAAGTTGGAAAAAACAAAAGACTGGACTGCCAATAGTTGTAGTGAGGGTTTATTTGATAGAAGAAAATGAGTCCGGACAGAGAAGCTGAAGGTATGTCATGTATATTAAATTACTTATTTTGTTAACATGTTAGGTTAAAGCCGGCAGATTTTGCCGACTTTATTTCGGAACTATTTGTTGAATTGAATTTTGCTTCACGTACTGTGAAGCAAAATTCGTTATTAGTTAAATAAGTGCTAAGTAACATTTCAATTATATTTCGTGATTAATGCACTTTTACCTGATTTGGATTTCTTACTAATGTGCTAAGGTCTAGACTAAGGCTAAGTAAGATAATTTCAGATCATTTCTGAGACATTTAATAGTCAATCGTTATCAATTTTCACTAAGGAGGAACACAAATTATTCTCACTTTTTCATGTTTCTTGCTCGAATTAAATCTATGCTATCCAAGTGTCCACATTTGCTTATGATATTTGTTTGACCAATTTCCTTTGTTTTTCAGCCTCAGAAGACATGTTAGAATCTATAGACGAACTGAAGGAACGACTGACGTCAATGAAGAGAATGATGGAAGAAAGAAAATCAGCTGGTGCTGGCACGAAGGATTTATTCCAGGGTCATGCAACCTCCTTGCGTGGCACCAACATGATCGACGGAAACTTCTTAGGTTTTGTCTTCGGCGGATCCCTAGTGGTTATTCTAAGTGTGTCAATATATGCCTTTTATAATCTTTATAATGCGGTGCTAAAGAAATTCCCTTCAACTCATACAGAGTTGTGAGTGCTATGTTTAGCGGGTCTCTAGGTTTGGTAATATCAGCTCTTAATAAATTCCCTAGAGGGTTTTTTGCAGTTGTATTTATTTCTATCAGTGCAATAATTAGTTTTAAATTGGTAATTTTCTGAAGCAATATCAAACTAGCATTAGGTAGGTTATGAATGAACCAGAATACTGAAAAGAAACATAAATACCTACGTAAATAAATAAAAACTTAAGTTTCTTCAATGATTTTTACAAAAGAAGGATTTGATGATTCAAACAAGGCATGTGTATGAGTATCAGGTCATTAAATATCCATTGAAATTTAAGGTGTGTTTAAAAACTTTTTATCTATTATCTATGTTTAGATATATTGGAATGCTCGTCTTGGAAGGTCGTAAGTGATTTCTTAATAAAATTTATGCCATAAAACGTGTTTTATTTCTTATCTTACAAAAAAAAAAACATACACATAAATACTTATTTTACTTATAATTCGTAACCTAGGTGACAAATAAATAATAGGGCTTGTTTCGCTTGAAGCCCTTGCAACAGTACAGAAGAAGTTAATGCTTATGAAAATGAAATACATGACAAAAATTTGAGAATCATAAATTAACGAAATACTTATTAAATGTTTTAAAAATAGTGTGTGTGTTTGTGAGTTACTGTTTGTTTAATGCATGTGTGTAAATTATGTGTGTGCTGTGAGTGCGTGTGAACCTTTGTAAAAACTATATCAAAACTATACAATTCTTTCAATAAAATTCAGTTTATTTTTATGTAAGTGATTTCAACTAATTTACTTTGCATTCTTTGTCAACCATATGTCTTCATACTGTATATATTTAAAAAAAAAAACTTTTGTTATAAATAAAATAAATTGACAACTGTATTGACTTCTAGAAAAAGTTGTTTAAAAATAAATAGTTACACTAGGTAGGTAATAAATATTTTTATTGAACTTGGTTTTATTATTCGCGTTACATATCAGGAAAAGCAAGGTTAATAAAATGAATAATTCTCAAAAACATTTCACGATCCCCGATCTCCTTTCGTCATAGGATATTGCCACTCTGTAATTTCTTGTAAACTCGCACCTTTGCGCCCATCTCACAATTTTCCCAACACATAACAATATTTTAAGAAAACCATAATATTGCTTATCTCAGGGGAATCTTGCAGCTGCTTACCATAGAAATAGTAAGTTGTGATACAAGGGGATAGAGCGACCCACTTTACGAGATATTACTGCCGCTCGAAAAAAGTAAGAGCGCCAATAGCTCAAGAGCGAAATGGGTGCTTGAGAGTTTAACATATGATTTTTTGATTTTTAATATATTCTATTTTGATGAAGTGATGCAGATTGCAAAATTCAAAAGGCTTGGATGGGTGTCGATCGCTTAGTGATGTAGTCATGCGCCCGGATAGCAACGATTCCTTGTAATGATAGAGTTGCTTTTTACAAGTACAACTTGTATTATTATAGTGTACATTGTGTGTATAGTGACAAAATACTATAAAAACTTAAATAAAAGACCATTTAAATTTTACGGAGAACTTACAAAACAATACATATACTAGATATTGTTTTATACATAGTAAAATATTCACCAGCTACGTATCGGCAACAGTTCAAAGCAACTACCCCTTAGGTTAATCAACCTGCGGCCCCCCAAGCCTTTTTAAGCAGCCCGCCAGCCTGACCTAAGACCCCATGCGAGGCTCTTCAGGAATCCTGGCATGAAAAGGGAAAAATATTTTTAGTGACAATGTAAAATAAAAAATAGTGTCATGGCATCAAGGCCGACAGCCGTATTATTTTAATTGTTGATTTTGTGTGATTCTTAACAATTTGACCAATTGTATATTTTTTATATCAACAATAATAATAATCAAGTTTATGTTTGTTATGGTATGGTTATGTAAATGTATAGCTAAGAAATAATGGAAGTTTTTTTTAAAACAATGACATGTGACTAATCATCTTTAACTCCTTGCCTGATCGAGATTAAAACTAAATTACTTTGCACTCAAGGGAGGGAAAATAAATTTTTCACTCGGCTATCTACACGTGAAAGTTCAATTTTCCAAACAGGAGTTATGACAACCAATTTTATTTTCACGCAACAACTAAAAATATAAGTTTGGCCATTTTTTTAAATAAATTTCATGGCAAAAGAATCACAAAAACTACACGTTAATTGCGGCTTTTTATTTATAAAAGCAACACAAAGAATCATATTCAGCTTATTTTGTCAACACTATATTATTTTAGCACCGTAGTACTCTTTTTTTAAGGGTTTCAGAAAACACAAAAGGCTCGGCGGGCGGCAGGTTGAGTATACCTAAGGGGTAGTTGTTTTGAACCGTTGCCGATTCGTAGGCCTTAAATATTTTTCTACTAAATAACAGTATATACTACTGTTAAAGTACTGTAATGTGATTTCTCCGTGGATTGTCTCTGTCTCAGTTATTATGACGGCGGTTTATTTCATCATTTATTTACATTATTTATAACCTTCGTAGAATTAACTAATTGCTTAGTCAACTAAGCCAACAAAACATAGATGTATACAATTATTGATTTACTTACCGCTGTTCATCCACTGAGTTCTATCTAAATGGGTACTATCAACATTGTTAAGGTAACCAATAAACTGAATATTTTGCTGACGCACGTTATTTCCTTCTCGTCTGTTATGCTTCTGAAACCAAATTAAACTTTCCTTGTCTATTTTCCTCAGGCGGAATTGCTTCGATGGGTTAGGAAGAAATTTCGTTATTTTGATATTATGTTGGTAAACTGTCCGAAAGGATCTTTTATAATTTTTACAGTATAAATTATTACAAACAACAGAATAATTAGAAGTTTAAATTATTATACTTCATATAATTTTATAAAGGCGAAAGTCTGTGATAGGTAGTGTATGTTTGTTTTTTCCTCACGTAAAGTATGTTGTTTAGTTTTATTTTTGGTTTACAATAACAATAGATCATTCATCAGTATGCACATAGGGTATAAATTAATAGTGATATTTTTTGAGATCCGACATTAACCCGGATAAAGCCGTGGGGAAAGCAGGTGTTATGCTATCTTAGATAAGTGGCAAACTCAAGCGCTAAAAAATGATCAGTGGATATGGCAGAAAGATTTTATGACTTTTGTCTTCTATTACTTGTATTATTTTCGTAAAATTTTGACACTTGTTGACCGCTTAAAATGACGGCAGTAAAGCAAAGCTCTTCACAATAGAGCGACGGCGCTGCTGTCGCGCTGTTAGTGCTCAAATGTGAAGTGAGGACTACTGGTCCGGTGCGTCGGGGTACAGTGTTTGATTCACTATAGCTACTTACTGCTTGCGTCATACTATAATCTTATCTTATTAAAACTTTCTTCACTATGTCTCAAATGATCACTTGACCTTTTTAAAGAAAGAAATTAAAAGAAAAAGAAATTTTAGTCGAAATATTTCTTTGTAGGCTCGGTGCCATCACTTTGACCATCTCAAGCATCAACTATCAGAGCACCGACTCCAAAAAGAATATATATTAAGTATAAGTTAATATTTAAAGTTTAGCAAATCGTGATTTTGAAGTCAGTTTATCATTTTTGCAACGAATCGCTGTTTAAAGTCTTTCATCATAAATGAACTAATCGTCCACGTTAACTGCATTGTTGTATAACAGTGCCAAAACACGGGGTTGTCAGCATTAGAGCAATTTGTGAGCTGCATTATGCAATTATTTGGTGTCTCAGCCAATCTTAAAATTAAAAGCACTATCACCCAAAATTGAACTTTGTTCCTTAGTTATACAATTATTTTTGCTAAAGCAACAGTATACGTTGTACTGTGATTTAGCACACAGCTTGTGAGCGTTGGTTCAAATTTAAGGTAAGTACTAGCTACCCAATTACGAAACACATTAGGGTGTACTTTATGTAACATGTTGGTGTCATAATTATGCCGAGTTAAGGCTTAGAGATAGAGTCCTAATGAGAACCGGATGGAATCTTGTTCTACTTTTAGCTCTCGCAAACTGAATACAGAGGCTCGCCATTTCTTTTCAATTTCAAAAACTAATTGCCAATTCAATGTAACACAATAGGACACAAACAAACAAACACACACACGCACACACACACACACACACACACACACACACACACGCACACACACAAAACAACCTATTCATATCTAGGAGTTTTCTATTATCAACCCTTAGTTACTTTTGCCGTAGTTGCATAAATTTGTTTTTTACTGAACATTTAACGAAAAGAAAAAGCGATACCTTACACACTGCGACTTTTAGCGTCGATGCAGTCGCGCATTCTTAAAACACGCTCAGTATCGCGACTCACGCAATGATCAATTCAATTTTGCATCGATACAGTCGCGCGTTTTAGCATCGATGCAGAAGCGCGACTGCATCTATACTAACGCGCGTTAGTATCGATGCAGTCGCCAAAATTTTGTACACAATTTGACAATTTCCAGCTTCTGCATCGCGACTGCATTGATGCTAAAAGTAGCGCAATGTAAATATATTAAATATTGGACACCAATCACATACATTGCTCTTATCCCAAAGTAAGTAGCCAATGCACTTGTGTAATGGAAATCAGACACAACGGTGGTACCACAACACCCAGACCCGGGACAATATAGAAAAGGTCGTTTTCTACATTGACCCGACCGGGAATCGAACTCGGAACCTCACGAGATGGCGACGCTTGACACCAGCGTACTAATCATGAAATGTGTAGATAAAGGTTGACATTTTGCGACTGTATCAATGCTAACGCGCGGTGGCATCGCTGCTAAAAGTCGCAGTGGGTAAAAGGTCTAAGGTTATACGCCCTATTTTTTGACGTCTGAAACTTTTGAAACTGCTATTACCTTAAACGATTGCCCTATAATGTAAAGGCCTGGCAACCGAAAAGGGCCCAGAGCAATATTGGGTATTAGTTTGTTATTTTCATGTTTCAGGCAATACTTGAGGGAGAGAGTGCTTAATTCATAAGTCTGACATTCAGGCTCACTCACGCAGACAAAATCTTCCACAAAATATAGCTTAACGGCATTGGACTACTATTACTAGTGTATAGAACTGACATCACCAGCAAATTTTGTGCTTCATGAATTGACGCTACTTGTCATCAACTTATACTAACTTTGTTAGGAATAGTTTCTCTATACGTTAGTTATAAGTAACAAATCACTGCTTAACAGTATCTAAAACATGCTTAGGCTTCTTTTGTTTTAATTCAAAAGAAAAGTAATAAAAATACGATCTAAAATTAATATTGTTTGATAGGATCTAATGAGATTATCAAATCAGTCGTCAAAAGCACTCAGTCTTTCGTATTATGATTGACCGAACTTAAAACCTTTCTTTTGACTGGATTTATAAGTAGCCTTATACTTAATAACATAAATTGCACTTGTAAAAAGCAACTGTGATTTGTTTTTGAATAGGTTGATTTTAAGTTTATGATGTTGTATGTCTTAGTTTTATTTTTTCTTGACTGTGTCAAACAAGGCATCGAACCCTATGTCTTACGCTATCCGAGCGCATGCCTATACCACTCGGCCAGCGACACATTGGCAAGCCTGTTGAATTTTACAAGTGCTTTCATTAACACGTAGGTTGTGTGACGTCATCAATGTTGCGATATTGCTCTATCAGCCTTATATTTTTCAGCCAAATCGTAATACGTTACCATTCCATTTCTATTATATCACTATTAAATTTTACGCTATTTTTTTAATTATCACAATGTTCTGAGCAAACACATACGCATTATTTAGTTAATTTGTAACATTACAAAAATCGGAACAAAGAAAACCGGGAATCTACGAATATACATTGCCATTGAGTCACGTTTTCATTAAAAATATACCCGTTCCATTCACTCTTATTCATAACTTGAGATTTCACGGTAAGAGTGAGCAGGACAAATAGGTTAGGGTGGAAAACACGACGCGGATAGAATGAAAATATGGCTGTGGAATATCAGATGTTGTATTGTAACCGAATGATGGAAATACTTTTTAATGGAGTGCGCGATATCTGTATAATTGGAACTAGTATCTGGAACTAATATTAAGCATGAGATGGTAGTAATGTTACTATTGCTACAGTACCGTTTCCATAAGTTAACGGCGATTTTATTCGCAAGCGAAGACGTAAAAAAAGTGTATGGAAAATTTTAGTTCTGCAAGTGACCGCTAGGCTAGGCTAGTAACAGTATGATGAGTGAAATTCTTTTTGGAATTTAACTTCTTTCCATAATATCTACTTATTACATACGCTCACGTAAAAGATAAATACTTCAGTCAATTTTAAAAACTGACCTTTTTCTCTAGTTAGACCAAGTTTATCCCTAAGCTTTTACCGGGTGTTGTTTTGGTCAGCGACGCCAAAACAACATTCTGCATATTCTAAATTATTTTCTTTACTGAGTAACATAAGACGCTATACTAACTAACAGAAGCATATCCATGAAACTTAAAATACCAGCGACGAATCATGCGATATTTTGCCACCCCAATACATCCCTACGCCCTGCCTCGGCTACAGTAACAGGTAAAGGTGGCATTCAGTGGACGTGAAGGCGAACCACCCGCAGTCAGGCTTGAACCGCCCAGAGGGACAAACGCGCGGTCTCCGGGACATAGAAACTAGATTTTTTTCTGAATAAAGTTTTTTTTATTGTGTACCGCGCCTGTGGCTACCCAGCGCAATACTTAGGTAAGTTTTGCTTAAATAATTATAGGTCTGTGCATTTAATATTAATGACAATGAATAATTTACGTCCATTAGAGTATTGTGAGTAATTAATGTAAACAACACTTCGTACTTTACAAATTGGCACGATAACAAAGGAGTAATTTAAGGTGGAAAGTCAAACGCATTAATTATGAATGTTCAACGTAGCTAACTAGAACCTTTGTCAGTAAATGGCGCTGAAATATCGATAGAGTTGAAATAAAAAACACACGATGTGCTAAAAGCCCAAAAGCGTTTCAACAAAGGATTCTCTACGTGTTGCGCTGTAATCAACAAGTAGACGTGTTTGATAGCTTTTTCCGTCGGAATTACGCGTTTGCTCTCCGTGTGAGAAATGCTCTTTTTATTCGGATTTTCCGTTTGGAATTTCGTTTGGAAACGTTTCGCTAGGCTGCCATGAAAAAACCCTTCTTTCTAGATGAATTATGATACGATGAAATAAGAAACCGAAAATTGCGCACAGGTGGATTATTGGTTTCTTATTTCATCATGAAAATCACAATGTGTCATCGAGAATGCGTAGCCTGGAAGTGCTTGTAGATTTGTAACGATTTTATTATTATTATTTGCGACGTCAAATCGTACTTCAAGAATTTATTAACTTCCAATGAATCAGTTTCCAAGGCACTAAAAATAATGAAATCTGAGCGTTTATTTAATCGTTAAAAATACATAATATGCGCTACGGTTGTCCATTTATTAAATAGTGATGGTGCAGAGATAAGCGTTTATCAAAAAGTTTAAAAAAAATCGCTTGGTTTAAGATAATTGGGGTAAACCTGCATTTTTGGTATGTTATTTGGGTCCATCTAGATAAATAGGTACAAGGTACCCAGATTTGCAGCTCTCAAAAACGTAAGCGCTCCGAGTTTGTCAGGAAAGCTGAAAATATTTGTCGTTTTTTGTTTAGTACAAAAAATGTGCCAAAGACAGCCCCTGACGAGAAAGATCGCTATGACATTTTTTCATATATTTTTAATCGTTTACCGAATGTTAACTGCTCTTATAACTTCTAAAACACAAGCCTCCTCATGAACTTTTTTTTTCTAAAGTGAGAAACGAAAAGGCGGAAATTATTGACCAGGCTTATAATTATAATTAAACATTGCCTAGGCCTGATAGCACCTCAAATATTATTCGACGAGAAAGAGGACTTAGCAAAGGTCAAATGAAAAAAAGGTCTTCGGTTTACTAAAGCACCTACCGACTTGAAAAAAGACGAGATTTTTTTAGGTATATCCGTCGATGGCTTCGCCAATTGTACTAAGTTGTAACTTAAAAAAATACTTTCTTTTTGTAACCAATAACATACTATGGGCTGATTTTTCAATAGTTAGATAAGAAATATTTGTCAAATTAAATACAATATGACTAATTAGCCATATTGTATTTAATTTCCAATTGGAAAACTTCACCTAATTATCAGCAATCATAGGTACCTGTACTTTTTTAAATCGGTCGCTTTCTGATTTATCAGTCAAAATCAAAATCAAAATCAAAAAAATATTTATTCAATTTAGGACACAATATGCCACTTATGAACGTCAAATGTACAGTGAAAAATAAAATAAAAATAATTGTGCCCTGAAGGGGCCGAATCATGTCTCCTTATCTTTTGGTATCATCATCATGTCAAATCATGTCTCCTTATCAGTCTGATAAGTTTTATCTGACCATTGAAAAATCGGCCCTAAACCCAATAACATTTTTTTTAGATCCACGTACCCTTAAAAATATAAAAATTGCTTCCAAACCTAGGCAACATTTGGTTCAAGCCAGGTCAATGCTTGTTGCCTTTTCCATTTTTTAAGTTTCACTAAAAAGAAGAACATTGTGAAGCCTCAAATTTGGTAGCTTTAAGGCCTAGAAAATTTCGGTAAGGACTCAAACGATTTAAAGGCTTACTAGTGTCCTTTCTGGTCAGTGACTTCCTTAATCACTTTTAATTCATAAAACTAAAAAACGACGAGAATTTTAAAGAATTTTCCGTAATAACTCAGAGCGATAAAATTTTAAAAAGCTGGAAATCTGGACGAATACTATCTAAACCCAAACAACATATCTAAAAAGCAGCTTTACCACAATTAATCTCAAATCTAAAATGTTGTTACAACTGGCCAATATTTTATGTATGAAGTATATAAGCCTCTTTCATCTACATTCAAATACATAAAGCTACTGACGTGTCTGACGGGAGGTTTCTGTACAAAGACCACAACTACATTTCGTCAGTGTTCGCTAATAATTACAACCCGCAAATTTTCAAAGTCAGTGATCAGGCCTCTTCTGAGTGTGCTCACTCAATCGTTAAATCGGCCTTTGCTACTTGGCTGCTTAGTTTAAAGTCAAGGCATACCCTTTTAGAATACGACAGTCCATTTAGAAAGGAACCTGAAATCATTGCATACAATCTTGGGCCCAAAATTAAAAGAGATACAATGTGAGTTGATTTATATATATTTGAGGACAAGGCACATAGCGCAAAGAACTGATGACCGTTGAGGCAGAAAAGTTCTAGATTAGAGCCCCTTCGACCAAAGACGCAGCGTTGGACATCCATCGACAAGATGGACCGACGACCTTGTGAAGATCGCAGGATCAAACTGGATACAGACCGCTTGCGATCCGTCGCTATAGAAAACCGTGGGCAAGCTGATGATGATGATGACTTAAAAACTTTAAATTTAGACAACCTCTGTCACCCACGCGACCATTGTTAAGTCTACGAGTATTGCGAGTTGCCTACTTTGATATTCGTTATTCTGAAACTCTGAGTCTATCAATATTTTCTAAAGTATGCATGAACTACTTTGATTTTCATTATCTCAGAACTTTACGGATTCAGGCCGTCCAAACATTGTGAGTACATTGACTCAGCAAATACAGCACAATCGATTGAATTTGAAAGCATTGGACTCGGAATATCTTTGAAACTAATCGAACCCTTTCTCGCAAATTAAATTAGAGATCCAATCCGGATCTTCCCTGTCCATCTGGCGACAAGACTTGATCAGACTACTTATTGAGGATTAGCTTATTTTAAGACGTTTTATTTGAATGAGAATGGGTTAAAAATTATATTTAAATGCCCATTTTACATTGACAAACCTTTCCCATCCAATGTTTTCACAAGGGGGCTAAACTACCGCGCTGCCATTACTACCTACGCTGAATAATCGGTAGGAGAATTTATATTTGTACCTAAGTCATGAATATTATATGTATTTAAGCATTTATGAGAGACGCCCCCGTCATAATATTTGTCTGGTACTTCGTAACACAAGAAAGAAAATAACTTACGACGAAATACACAATTGATTTACTGTCTGCCGCATATTTATTTATTTTAGTTATATCAGTCTGCATTCCAACTTGATACTATTTATTGAAAAGGGGGTTTGTGTGTGGTAGCGCTATAGATTAAGTCGCAACTACCGTTGTTGTTTAACGTTCAAAAACAATTATTATATGCTTTCAAGTTCATTCATTTCATTTTGCTCAAATGATGATCTATTTTTAATGGCGTTTTGTCGTGAAAGAACCCTGAAAATTACTTTGAATATACGAAAATGTTCGTTCTTCAACTGAATATTCATGTTCGGTTTGGATAAAGTCCAAGGTGACTATGACATATTTTGTCAGTTGAGACATCAATGTACAAGGATATAGGGTAAGTTTTTCTTAAAAATATACACTGCTTTAGCGCTGCGATCCTCCCCCATTCTTTCGAGATGGCCCATCCAACGGAGTCTCTGGGCTTTGGCTTCTCCCAAGATGTTATAAGGCACCCGGCATTGACAGTTTGCACGCCGAGATCTGGAAATACGGAGGAGGTGCTGTCCAGTCAACTCTGTACGAATTGCTTTGCAAAATTTGGACGGCTGAAAAACAGCCCGGCGAATGGAACATTGGAGTCATATGCCCTGTTCATAAAAAGGGTTGTAGGAAGACATAATCCAACTACCGAGGTATCGCTCTCCTTCCGACAGCTTATAAGGTGCTGTCGTATGTGCTTCTGGATAGACTCGAACCGTACGCGGAAAAAATCATAGGAGACTATCAGTGTGGATTCCGGCATAACCGTAGCACCGTGGACCAAATCTTCCTTCTAGAGCAACTGATGGAGAAGAAATGGGAATATGCTCAGAGCATCCACTCGCTGTTTGTCGACTTCAGTAAGGCCTACGACAGTATCGATAGAGAATCACTGTACAACATACTTGACAGCTTTGGCATCCCACAAAAGCTAATTACGCTACTTAAGGTTGCGACAAGAGTGAGCAAGATGCGCGTCAGGGTTGGGGGTGAATTGACGGAGGAGTTCGATGTGGTAAAAGGGACTTAAACAAGGAGATGCTTTGTCTCCAATGCTCTTCAACCTGGCTCTAGAATATGTCATCCGGAAAGTTATGTTTCTGGACATAGGTGTACGACTGAACGGACAACATAGGGTCATTGGTTACGCGGATGACTTGGCTCTCCTGGGCCAGACCAAGGGAGAAGTAGAGATTGCGGTGCAGAACCTTGCTTCTGAGGCATCCAGAGTTGGACTCAGAATAAATCAGGAGAAGACGGAATATCTCCACATGAAGCGTTATAAAAACACAAGGCAACAGCGCGAACATCTGCGATGTGGAGATATTATTTTTAAAGGAGCCGCAAAATTTAAGTACTTGGGGTGTACCATTACCGACACAAACACAAGGGAAGAGGAGATAGATACCCGTATACAGAATGCCTTGCGATGTACAGCTGCCCTTCACAAGGTGCTGGTGTCAAAGCTTCTTAGCAGGAGAACCAAGATACGGATATACAAAACTGTCATAAGACCGATCTTGATGTACGGCAGTGAGGTTTGGACGCTAACCCTTAAGGAAGAAGAAAAGCTTTTAGTGGCGGAGAGGAAGATCATGAGGAAGATTCTGGGTCCAACTCAGAGAGAAGATGGCAGCTGGAGGGTCCGGAAAAACCAAGAGATCGAGGAGCTGGTTGACGAACCTAACATCTTGGGAGAATTTTAATAAACAATTTAGTTAATGTGTTGTTTAACATATTTTTTCAAGTCCAGTAGCTCTGGTTAAACAGATCGAGGTTGAACGTTAAGTTATTAAATTCCCGACAAATTCTGTAAACAGGGTTTTTCAAAGAAACATTGTTATTCGCGAGCGGAACATCCAGAAGCTTAAGGTTTCGAGTTCTTATTGCCCCTAAAACAAAGTAAACTTAGGAGTTCACTACCCATTTGCCCGTTAGCTTTTTTATATGGAAAGATCAAGTGAGAGCGTATTTCATCAGTGCTGACAGGCTCCGTGCATCACACGTGACGGTGTTGGTCGGTGACTAATCGGTCTAGTAGGCAAGGTGTCATCGTTTTTAAAACATATTTTTTTTTGCCTGACACGTTCTGGTTCAGTAGGGTTCTGCTGCGGACTTCGATACCATCTTTATTTTACAGAAAAGAGCCATTCGTGCCCTTTACAAGCTTAGTCCCCGCAAATCCCTCAGAGAATCCTTTAAAGAAATACTCATCTTCACAGTCGCTTCTTAATACATTATTGAATAACATCATGTACGTACGCAAAAATTTACATCGTTTAATGAAAAAAGTGATATTCATTCGTATAACACAAGAAATAAAAACAAACTTGTCATTCCAAACTTCAGGTTAGCCACAACAATTGATTCATTCTTAGGAAATTGTGTCAAATTTTTCAATAATATACCTTATAACGTTATCGAACCACCTATTAATAAATTTTAATCATAAAGCAAAACTACCCTAATGACGAAAGGGTATTATAAAATTCAAGACTATCTTAATAACAAGAATGTAAGGACAATCCAGCCTGCACCAAACTTATGTGTGTGTTTTTGTGGCAGTTGGGGTGACTGAGTTTTTTCCGGCGTTTCTTCACAGCACTTGCCAGATTGTCTGTATGTTGTCTCGAAGCGCTAGTAGGGCCCAAATGATAAGGAGACATGTTCTAGCCCCATATGGACATAATTTATTGATATAAACTAATTATTGACGTTCATAAGTGGCATTGTGTCCTAAATTGAATAAATTATTTTTGACTTTGGCTTTGACATAGCTCGGTCATAGTATACTACGGTGTAGTGGGCGAAAACCTTAAGGCTCTGCTGCCAACATGTCATAACTTGGATCAACGTCGAGCACACCCATGTTACACTTGAGTGTTCAACTTGTTAAACTTCAGCTTTCAGCAATGTGTTGGATTTTCAGGGGAGCGCCTTTGAAAGCTTTAGTTTGCTGAAAATGTTGCCCGTAAATATTTAAACGAGATACGAATATGTTTGAAATCGTTATAAAACAGTGAAGAGCTGCAATAATAGTTGCGTACTTTAATGATTGGTTAACCCGCGTGAAATGGAGAAGTTGACTTAGAGCGCTTTCACACTTAGGCGTTTTTAGCAGCGCGACGGTCGCGGTGCTGTCAATTTCATACATAAATTGACAGCAGTAAGCCCTTCACGTTGGAGAGTCGCGCTGCTGTCGCTCTAATGTGAAAGCGCACTTATAGAAATGTCACTTTGTATATTTTTTCATGAGGCAATGGAAATTCGGTTGCGTCATGTTCTCTAAAACCAAATCTTGATTTTTGGGTCTGTTTAAAAAGTGGAATGAATTTATTCACTACAATTATCCCTTAGATAATTATGTATTAGGTACTCAATTTCATAGATTTATATCTATAAGTGGCAGTGGGCAGGGCACATAGCGCGAAGAACTGATGGCCGTTGGGGCAGGAAAGTTCTAGATTGGAGACCCTTCGACCAAAGACGCAGCGTAGGACGTCCACCAACAAGATGGACAGACGACCTTAAAAAGATCGCAGGATCAAACTGGATGCAGACCGCTAGTGATCGGTCGCTGTGGAAATCCGTGGGGGAGGCCTATGTTCAGCAGTGGACGTCCTTTGGCTGATTATGATGATGATGATGATGATATCTATAGTGAATGTGACACTTTGCACAGCAGGAAGACCGAACCTTTACACTCTCCTTCATAGTACAAAACTATATGGTTACACTTTGAACGGGTAGTTATCAACTATTTCAACAAGAGTTTGTAATTTAAAGAGCATCAAGTGTCATTTTAAAGTATCCCCAGCTATTTTGTAGTTTCTTGCTAGTTGATAACGTTTTGATGTCAAAGTATAATACTATGAAATAAGCGAGAAAATAGTTTTCAAGTAAAGTCGGTAAGAGTAAAAATACTGCTATATTGTGGAAAGTTTCACAAAGAGTCAGTTAATTCAATAGAAGAGAACCTTTAACATATGGCTAATTAAGTTACTTACATAATTTAGAATTGATACAAAGTGCTTTTGTTCCTGGTGAAGTAACAGCAAGGTTTCGGGTTTAAACTTAGTTTCAGTTAATGACGTGATCATATGTATGCAAGCAAATGCTTGACACATTTGCTTGCTTGCTTTAAAATAACAAATGTTCTTTTAAATATTATTTATAAATATATGAACACAAGTTATTTTAATATCTATTCAGGTGGCTATATTAACATGAACCAGAGATTTTATAAGTTCGATAGTAGTTAATATAAAGTAGAAGATATATTTTTATTTCATTTATATTTGTCATCTAGTATGGTCAAGCAAATCTCTTGCACCTCCTGTCATCTTCTGTCGTTTGAAAGTGGTTATGCGTCAAAATAATCTATTATCACCACAGAAGAAGCTTCTTTGTGTTTATTGCTACTACTTCTAGCTGGTTGTTTTAAATTATCCTGCAAGAAACCTAATATAAAAAGCCTTTGAGAATATATTTTTTACTTGTACGTATTCAATTTGACCCTTTAATATAAACCGGGAAAGACGTATCTCTCCGTTGACACTATAAAGGCGAACTTACGAGCCTACAATGTGTCACCAAAGAAGGGAAAATAGCCCCACATGAAGTATTACCACTCAAGATAACAAAGAGGTACATTCGACCCTTGAGGGTCACCGTAAAAAGACGACAAAAAAACAGCTGTAAGATAGTTTTGGCACCGGGTTATTTTTTACAAGATACGTGTATAATAAACTAGCGGTCCCCCGCGACTTCGTCCGCGCGTTTTGAGTTTGCTCCCTCCCCTCCCGTCGCAGCGTCATGTTTTATATCCTAAAGCCTTTCTCGATAAGTAAGCTATCCAACACTGAAATATTTTTTCAAATCGGTCCAGCAGTTCCTAAAATAAACGCGTTCAAACAAACAAACTCTTCAGCTTTATAATATACTAGCGGTCCCCCGCGACTTCGTCCGCGCGTTTTGAGTTTTCTTCCTCCCCTCCCGTCGCAGCGTCATGTTTTATATCCTAAAGCCTTTCTCGATAAATAAGCTATCCAACTTAGAAATATTTTTTTAAATCGGTCCAGCAGTTCCTGAGGTAAGAGCGTTCAAACAAACAAACTCTTCAGCTTTATAATATATTAGCGCAAGCGCACGTTGTACTAAAGCTGCGAACATTATTTTGGTGCGGAGTTATGTTAAAACTGTGATAGCTCCTAAGATATTTATTGAAATCAAATGATATAAAGGGCAACTTGGTTCTAAATGAAATGCTCGTGATGATGAATGTATTTATTTTATTGCTTTAGAACGTTTTTAACACTCACAGTGTCATATTTTATATTCATAAAGATGAAATAAGAAACCAAAAACTTGCAAGTCCCGCCCGTGCGCAAGTTTTTGGTTTCTTATTTCATCTTTATGAATGTATTTATTTTGATAAGAATAAATACCTGTGTGTTTAATACACCTCTAAAAATAATGCATTATTTTTTTACAAATTTATTAACATAAAAAAGGTTGTAGTAAGTCAACCATAAAAGATAGACATATGCTGTCGCGGACTTTATTATAGAACTCTTAATGCTGAACAATCCTGTCATACATGGTTTTTGTGTAACTTAAGCGGTTTCCGCAGCGTATGCAGCGGAAGCTCTCAAAAGTAATATCTTTCTGATGATGCAAATTCAACGAAATTGAATGTTACCAGCGCGTGTTGATGTTTTCAGCGTCATTTTACGAATTTTTTCATTTTTTTCCATACTAGCGAGGATTTTACTGTCTGATATTTTTTTCTGCATTGGTTTTTCAACATATGAGCGTAAGGCATTTGAATTATTTTCTAGTCACAGCATCTTTTAATTTAAAAATGAATCCATATTTCCCTTGGTCACAACATCACGCGTGAACGGCTGGACCAATTTCGTTAATTCTTTTTTTACTGTGTTTGTTATAGTCAGAAAAAATAATAAAAATGAGTGGGTGGACCGATTTTCATGGTTTTTACTTTGTTAGATTCTTCAATGTCCGGAATAAGATAATAACTACTAAAAATACGGGCCGGGGCGAAACGAAGTTCGCTGAGACCGCTAGTAGTATATAGTTACTATCTGTTAAAAACCTAGAGCTCCTCAATTTGTAGTTCGTAAAATAGATACAATTTTGTAATCAAGATGACTTGATGTGGCTTCTAACTATTTTTCTCGGTTGTACAATGCATTGAAAAGGGTGAAGAATAAAAAAGTAGAAACAGTTCGCTAAGGAAACACCCACGAACGTGACTCATCTAGGCAAAATAAAACTTTAAAAGGTCAAGTCGTAATAACAAATGTATTCCTATTACGTAGTTGAAGTTGTGCAATGTTTTTAGTCATATAGTAGAAGTCTATTACAAGTAACATTATTTTACAAAGAATAAAAAAGGGAGTAATCGCGGGATTATTTGTGGTTCAGATATTTATTATAACGTGCTCAATGTTTCTATGGTTTGTACTTGATTCATTCATTTCTTTTCGTAGTTCAAAAGCACTTTTTAAATATTTCAGGGTTAGTTGCTGATTTGTTCTTGACTCTTCTTTGGCATATTTTTTTGCCATAATAGAACAAAACTTATTCGTAACTACCTAAGTTCTGTTAACAGCAAAAAATTTTTGTACCTATACGACTATCATAATATATAATATCTTGTTTTTGAGCATATGTGATACATAGTCAGTTATTTTTCAGGTTACAATTAAATGAAATGTTTCATTCTAATAATAAACGTGCAAAATACCGCCATAAATAGTATTTCTAAAAAATACCGAATAAAATGATTTTGGTGTATAACTTAAATCATAAGTTCTAGAGAAAAGATCGCTTATACTAATAATTTCGCCTAAATTATATATTTTTTTAAACAAATTTGTAATTGACAAATGTAAGTGCAGTTAAGAGTTATTCATATCTTATGATTTTATAGTAAAAAAAGATTGTCCACCAAATCTTGAATTCAATGCCAGCCCTTACAGTGTCTCTGTAATTACAGTCAAGCAAGTTTCAAACAAGTACTACGTTGAACGAGCGCCACTTTTGGATCGATAATACTCTATTTTTACATTCTGTCTAGACCCGGCCCTATTCTGCAAATAGTATATGTCTCACTAAGTAAAAGAGCCTACAGTGTCAACGGAAGAAAACTGAGTAAAAATATAAAAATAACGCGTTTAGATTCTATTTAGTTCGTTGTGTCTGATTTCCATAACAAGTGCATTGGCTTTTTACTTTGGGATCAGAACAATGTATGTGATTGGTGTCCATTTATTTTGTATAAATTTTTGAATTTAGGAGAAACTAATTCTTTTGGAGTCGGTGCAAGATGTGTGTAGAATGTTGGTGAGCTTGATATAATGCACCGACTCTAAAAGGATTTGTTTCTCCTAAATAGAAGCTGAATACGTTATTTTAAGATTTTTAGTCAGTTGTTAAATTATTTTTTATTTCATGATTTTAGTAATTACTTATATCTCAAAAACTACTGGACCGATTTTGATGAAACTTACACTTACTCTAATTTAAACTATACTTAATTAAACCTAAGAACTATCTCGCTATGAGACAAATACACAAACATACGAACGAAACTAACGAAATTTTGCACACGTGTTAGGAAGCTATCACATACATACAGGTCGTATTAATTAACTCTTTTTTCAGAAGTCGGTTAATAAATTATGATCAATACCATATTAATTTCTCTGTCAGTATAAGTAGTGAAAGAACTTGGATTTAGAATCACAACTCTTAGAGCAATATAGAAAATGTGGTTTCTATATAGACCCAACTAGGGATCAAACCCGGGACCTAAAAGGTATAGAAAAAAAGGAAAAAAAAGAGGCAGCAAACTGAATAGTCCCCAGAAAAAGATCAATTTAACGCCTTAACTGTCCTGCAGGTTCGATGTGGTTCATTCTATGTCTCACAGATTTCTAAACTAAATAAAATATCCACGTAATGGTAGTTTCTTTTGTGGATTAGTAGTACTTATAATAGAAAGTAAATTTTAAAACAATTTTGATATTATTTTAAAATTTGTTCAAATAGTTAAGTCTTATCTGACGTTGGTAAAATCGGCTCTAGGTCCTGATTTTTCCAAAGGCAGTTAAGGAATATTCGTCACAAAAAAATAAAATTCGCCTAATTTGAAAACGTCACCTAGTTGTGAGCAATAATTTACGTAAATTTCATTTTAAAATCGGTCGTTATATACTTATTCAGTTGGATAAGTCTTTTCTGATGTTGGTAAAATAAGCCCTAGGATTTTATTGTAAAGATGGTAACCCAGCTTAGGCCTGTAATGATTCGGGCGTTTCGTCGTAACGTTCTCGATTGCCTTATAAATCTATATGGGTAGCAATAAATCGCTAACGCAAAATCGGTTTCATTCAGCCATTCTCGAAGCAAAGGTGCGGTGCTTTATATTTAAATATTGGTTAAAATCACTAGAGCTGTTTTTTTGTCAAAGTTAGGGTAACGTTCTCGATCGCCTAATAAATCCTATATCGGTAGCAATAAATCGATATCGCAAAATAGGTTTCATTTACCGAAGTTAAAGGTGCGGTGCTTTATATTTAAATGTTGGCCAAAATCACTATAGCTCTTTTTATCAAAGTAAGTTAAGTTATGAAATAAGAGTTTTAACTTTTAGGAGCAGAAAACTTACTCGTTAAAAGACTACTTGAAGTTACTTTTAGGTTAGGTCAAGCTTCGTCTATTAAGTTGAGTTTTTAAAGATGAGTTATCGATGATTTAAGTTGAAATAACTATTTAAACTTCACGGTCCATTAAATTATTAAGGGTTCCGTTGCCGAAAGGAAATCAACAGAACCCGTATAGTTTTGTAAAGTCTGTCTTTCGGTCTGACCGATCGAATCAGTAGTTATTGAGATATAGCACATTTTAAACATTCGCAAATATAACTTTGTCCTTCATAGAAAGACAACAATGTTATTTTTGCTGTCACAAAATATTGTGGTATTTTGGCTAAGTAATTTACCCCTTATTTAGTTAAACTTGACACAGAACCCTCAGTGCGCGAATTTGATTCGCACTTGCGCGGTTTTTTTATCCTTTCAATCCAAAAGGACAACCTAAAAGTATGTATCCTCTATATACAGGAAGCTCAATCTTTTATCTAAGCCTTGTCAGCACAGCCCATGCAGCTACGACATTGCACAGCCAACGCATATGCATTCGTTTGCATATGCAATATTCACGGAACAGTCTGGCAGTGCAAACAAGGGCTCTGTGTTAAACGTTTAACTATTGTAGCTTCGAGTTTAAAGGTTACAGCACATTTATACACCCGCCATTACAGTATTTTTTCAACTCGAGGCGTTCAGTATTCTTTGTATTAAACTCCATACTTCACCGCACATCTATCAACTTCATAACGTCACCACCTCGGATCGAGATCAACTCGGGACTTTGTCAACTATCCACCCACCTTGTCAAACGGGCTGTCATTTACAAGAAGAACTGTCATAAGTTGTAGCAAACACGATCCGGGGCGAGGCGTTCGCTATCCGGTGTCGATCCCATGCCGAGACGTTGCAGTTCCCTTTACGTAACGTGCTTCCGTAAGGTTGACGTCTGGTTGGTGTTGTTTCTATGCCGGATGGGTGGCCCCGTAGCGGGTGCTTTAAGCTTAAATGTGAAAAATTGGAAAGCGTTTGAACTTTCACAAAAACTACCTTTATTGTTTTAATTGATAAGTGAGCTTTTAGAACATTTTAACACACAGTTGGTACATACTGGGCATTACTTATTTTACTTTTTTATTTATTTTACTTTTCAACTTATTCTATATGCCAAAAAACTAATGAGCTGTCTCTGTAACAGCCTCCTCAATGCTGTTGAGTTGACGGTAAATGATTACTTCATTTTAAATGACGCTAATTTTCATTATTCAATACGTAGGTATAAAGTTTTACCAAAAACTTCCACGAACCAACCAATGTCAATTCGATTGCGTTTCTCGGAATACGAAAAACGAAAAACTTTCTAATAAATATTCCCAAGTCCAATGCTAACATGCGTCATGAGCAATAGGAATGACGATGAAACAACACTGTTTCTACGAATACGCGTAAAATATTTACACAAAGGTAAATTGGATTGCACATAATTTCGTTTCGGTTTTCACCCACGGGACTCGGGAGGCATGAAAATTTTTAATAAACAACCCGAAAGGTACGATTGGACAGTTTTAACATTGAAAATGCGATGGACATTTCGTTAAAGTTTTATATAAAGAACACATTGAAAGGTTTGTACATGAACTTGCTTTAACACATAACAAATTTCGTATAACAACGATCTGATGTTCAGGCAGGGCTGTTGTCAGTGGAGTAGTTCTATTAATTAGTAATTGTAATAACTAACATTGATAACTTTGAATACTGTAAAATCAATCAATCAAATTTTAACTAACAGCCATCAGTAGATTACATATAAAAGGTAGGTACGATCGAGGTCTCTGCCGATATATCGCTTTCAAACAAAAATCTTGTTTGCATGCACGACAGACGCTCAGTAATCAGTAAGCTGAAGTGGCAATGGGCAGAGCACATAGCGCGAAGAACTACTGGCCGTTGGGGCAGGAAATTTCTAGATTGGAGACCCTTCGACCAAAGACACAGCGTAGGACGTCCACCAACAAGATGGACAGACGACCTTATAAAGATCGCAGGATTAAACTGGATGCAGACCGCTAGTGATCGGTCGCTGTGGAAAGCCGTGAGGAGGCCTATGTTCAGCAGTGGACGTCCTTTGGCTGATAATGATGATGATGATGATACTCGACAGAAACGACGAAGTGACGTACAAGCGATTTTGCCTCTTAAGGTGGTGAGGTGACGATGACCTCGATACATATATAAGATCAAATCGTTTTAAGTGAAAATATTTCAACTGTGTCTTTGTAGACATCAAAGAAATAACGTAGCAAGTGCTTTCCCATGCAAAAATCATCAGTCAGTCAGTCAATCAGTCATGCAAATAAATTTCGTTTTTTTAATAATTTCTCGTAACTGTTATAAGTTGGCCTATAAATATAAATAAATAAATATTGGACACCAATCACATACATTGCTCTGATTCCAAAGTAGTAGCTAATGCACTTGTGTTATGGAAATCAGAAACAACGGTGGTACCACAACACCCAGACCCGAGACAATATAGAAAATTTTGATTTCTATATTAACCCGACCGGGAATCGAACACGGGACCTCGGAGCGGCGACGCCTTGAAACCCAGCGTACTTAGCCACTACACCATGGAGGTCGTCGAAAGTAGTCAGGATTCCAGTCGCTAGGCCCTGTGTGTTAGGCCAAGGGCGCCACAGACGGTCGATAAAGCCCTGCGTCGTTTCAGGTACACTCACACTTGTAATTTTAAAAGCTACTTTTCGATCGACGACGGACGGTCTATCAAATTTAAAACATGCATGTTACGCAACAGTACCATTTTTTTAAGCTATTGCATAGCTTATATCGCGGGCCTTGAGCGTGGAGACCGAATCCAGAAATTCCGTAACGAAATAACCTAACACCCCCCACTCCGACCGGCACAACGGTGATACTTTTTAGTCTTTCCATCTATCGATGAAAAGCAGAACTTTTAATGACTTTTTGAAATATCACGCTTGTCTCTTTAGTTCAGCAACCCGCCTTTAGGTGGAATTAGTTGTAATAGTAGTGCAGTTCAATAGTAATTGCATAAGTTGATAAAAAATGCTATGCAATAGCTTTACCATGGCAGTCTCCGAGTGCCACATGTCTTTTTATTTTTTTAATACAATCAATTATAGTCTGATGTGCTAAGGATTCAATCAGTGTCAGGCTTAAAGTTTTAAGTAGTAATAAAATAATGCTATGAATACATATTATTCTAAAAAGCAATTAAATGAAAATAAATAAAATAAAATAAAGAAATGAAAATAAAGAAGTAAAAAAAAATAAAATTAAGAATAATGAGAAATATCTTATTTTAAAACACGCACAAAGTTAAATAAAATACCAAAAATAAGCACATCTTTAGCGTTTTCGTTTCTTGTTCATTGGTCCCATTGAAAATATTTTACGACAAAGCATTTGCAAACCTATAAATAACGTTGACTGTATACAGTTCCCGCTTTTATTATCCCGTTTGTTTATTTTTTCATAACCGTAAGGGTTGGTTAACTGAGCGAACTGTAACTATTAATGAATACAGCAAACGAATATGTTTTTTTTAAATAAAGTCAGAAAAATGAATACAATTTACAATAAATGCAATATGATCGAATGAATTATTACATATACATAACACAAGCAATAAAATAAATACATATACTTGTACATACTATAATAATTAAATATTATGACGATGTAGAAGAGGTTTATGGATTACGCTTTGTTGATACTTCCGATATACATATGTAGAAAGTGTGCAAAATTCGCGTTGAATAACATTTACGGGCAGATTATTTATTAAACTAAGCTACTTTTGGTCTCGGCTTCTCTTGAGGCGATATAGCCTGTGTTACTTTTCACTTACGAAAGCATTTTGCAAATTTATTTAGTAGTTCCTACAAATTTACAAACTTTACTTTTTTAAACAATGGATTAGGTAATTAAGTCAAAATCCATATTGAAAAACGTATATGACGAATGAAATTAGGTGTTGCGAATGTTGCGATAGAGCCTTTAAACAACCATGAATAAAATAGTCGGCTCTCGGTCTTATCCCAAAGATAGCTATTCCACAGATGTTGTCTTTCATAAAATAGCAAAGGGAATGGAGTGAGATAATGTTTGTATTCCAATTTGCTTGCCTAGCTCCGTTCTAGTCGGAGACGAAAATGTATTTATTGACGGTCACTTAAAAAGAATAGAAGTTTTCCAAACCGTGATTAGTAATGAATTCTCTAACTGACGACGCGTCGAGTCGAAAACGACGCTTTTAGTGTATTGCTTAGCGCTCCTGATTATTACACCAATTACACCGGTTCACGTCTTCGAATCCCGCAATGGGCCAATGTTTGTGTGATGAGCACGAGCAATTGTACCTAACATCTCGATGTTTATGTGTATTTAAGTATTTATGGGAGACGCCCCGTGATAGTCGGGTCAGGTGTTATCGAGTTCAAATGCCTGATCCTAGACCTAGGGTCGAAATACATGCACAAAGCAAACCTACAAAGTTTAACAACGATGTCTTCTATGCTTTCCGTTGACCGTCTCTTATTCTTATTTCTTTATCCACATATTTTGCTGAGTCTACCAACGTCTTCATTGCTAGGACAAATATAGTAAGCCAAGCACGTATATTGAATAAGTACATTAGTTATGTATGTGACTTGTCCATGTGATCACGCAACGTTTCAAAAAAAACGTTATTCTTTGAAAGGCTAATATAACATGAAACAGAATGAAAGTTAAGGCGTAGTAAAATATATAAACCTACTATCTCATTTCAAATTTAGACGTTATTCTACCTCATAGAAGACCATGCTTGGTTTCCAACTAAAAACAGCTTTTATAAGCCGTCATAAATAAAACGTGATGCACGTGGTTATTTAACACTGGCGATCCCCGCGCCGTTGTCCGCGTACATTTCGGGTTTCCCGTAAAATATATTAATGAAAAACACGTACCTACTTTCATGGTTAGTACGGTCGAGGACTCTGCCGCCACGACGAAAATCGCTTGCACACACCACATAAAATTGGCGTCATATCAAGCAAGAGTCGATGCATGGTGCAAGCGATTTTGGTTCTTGAGACGGTTAGGCGCGGTGACCTCAACACCGTAGCCTACCTACTTAAGCTTTAAGCATTATTTTGGAGTTATAACTCAATTCAGATCATGTTGTTTAAACATAAGTGCATTCAAACAAACAAACTCTTCAGCTTTATACTACACCTATCAAAATATAGTACCTAATAGTCGTGTTATCAACTTGAGTTTATCTCTCTTGAACTTTCTAATGCTAATGGTTTGTAAGTACTTGACTAACTGACTTGATATTGACGGATATCTATAGGGTCAAAAAACAACTGCATTCCTTCCTGGGGCTAATACTGACCCTCAAACACAACAACTTTTTGTATGGGACCAACATCGTAATCCCAAAAAAAAATTTCACTTTCCTATACTAAAGTGCCGATCAGCTGATGCTAGTTTGTATGGAGAAGTAAAAAAAACTTGGGATTTCGATGGTGGTCCCATACAAAAATTTGTTTTATTTTAGCAACAGAATCACCACCAAGAAGGAATGCAGTTGATTTTGTTAAACCCTGTATATTGCAGCAGAACTTTTGCCCTTGCAGGTTCCTCCTCCAGATCATTATAATCCTCGGCTTTGGCTATTTATTTATTTATTTTTTATTTATATATTCTTTATTGCACAAACAAAATGAAGTACAAATGGCGGACTTAATGCTTTAAAGCATTCTCTACCAGTCAACCATTGGGTGAGACAGAAACAGTTGAGGCGGCGGTAAAATAACAAAAAAAAACTAACAAATGAATGAACTACATATACTTACATAAATACTTTTTAAATTAACCTACATAAATACAATAAAATCCATTCTCACGCTGAACAGATATCATGCTATTTATTCTCATTGAGAAAAAGATTGCGTATTGACTTTTTGTACACATATTTTGATGTTGATGTCTTGATCGTATCTAGGAGGGAGTTCCAAAGTCTGATGGCGCTGAGGGTAAAAGAGTTGGAGACATAAGCAGTCTAATGCAAAGGTGTGTACAGCTGCAGGGCATTGCTAGTACGGAAGGTCCGGGAACTGATGTCACTCATAAATTTAAAATTACATTTAAGATAATTGGGAGAATTTGGATTACAAAGAATACTGAACAGAGTGCAGAGGATTCGAAGATTTCTACGCTGTCGAATATTGAGCCAATTTAATTTAGACCGGTATGGAGATATATGGTTGTACAATCCGTACACCAAAAATGAAGCGAATGCATTTATTAAGGAGACGATCAAGTATTTTCAAAAAGTTTTGGGATAGATTCGTACAGCACACATCAGCGTAATCCATGACAGGCAGCACCAATGCCTGGATCAGCAGAATTTTGGTACTCACTGGAAGAAAGTTCCGGAAACGGTAGAGAGTTCGAAGTGAGTACGTGACTTTTCTACTGGTCTCCGCGATCTGCTTATTCGAAAATCTCGAGCTAATATACCGCGAGACATCAAGACACGAAGTTACTTAGGGGCGCTGTACATTAATTTCAATTTTCATAAAATATTATTCTCATGATGACTTTGTAATGGTATGTCCAATTTGAATAATTCAAAAAGTAATTTACAGGTACTGATAAACCTTTGAATACGACATAATTTATTAAGGATTAATTGCGAGGTATGATATCTGTAGCTTACTTTGTATCGACGCTAATATTGCATATTTTCACTTAAAAAGTGTTATTATGACAAAACTCTAAAAGTAAGAGATATCACGGATTTTATTGTAAATGTTGATGTCTTCTATAAAACTGTAGTACATTACTTTGCTCTATGTTTAATAGTTTAGGCAGCGTTCATGATATATAAATTCTCCTTACACATCTTCGGTGACATTATCTATGTTTTTATACGGAAATCTAACTTTTTGTAAATTTAATATAGCCTATTGTATTTATTATAAATCAAATGTATTAAATTATTGGTCCAGTAGTTTTTGAGCCAAATCGATGCAGATAAACAAACAAACAATCAATCTTTGCTCTATAAAATATAAGTATAGATAGAGTACCCTCATAACAAATATTACCGGCACTAAATAGCTGTAAAGCCGCCCATTCTCTTGCAGTCGGAAAAAGTTTACCAATTGAATTTGCTTTGTCGAATTAAAATAGTTTTAGATTTCTCAAGGTCACAATTTCAATGCATTTCGAGTGGATATATTACTTGATTATTTAGGTAAAAGGGATGAACTTACAATCGAATGACCTCACGTGAAAAGCCTTTGCAGCGAATTTTATAAATATATATTATTAGAGTAAAAGCGGGTAATTTGGAATACGGTTGGTAATTTGGAATACTACAATATTACAGCTTCCAATCGCGATATCTATTAGAAATCACCTTCATTTTGTAGTTTGTGTACTATTTAATTAATAGGGCGTGGCTGAAATGTCATTATTTTAACAGTCTTTTGGTAAATGTCTTCCGAATGAAAGTGCTGTTCTCAAAATTTTTCAAGTAAGTACTAAATCAGTTTGCATCTCGAATATTAATCATATTTAGTTGACTCCATTGATGCAAATCTATAGTTTGGCATTTATATTATTGAAACTAACACTTATTATTAATCAAACTATAGAAATACATACATGAGACTATTTTGAGATAAGGCAGGGTTATGTTGTTAATTTGGTATACGACAGGTGAAGCTAATCCGGAATGTCCCAAATTAACAACAAGTGAAGTTAAATTGGAATATTCCAATTTTAATGCACTATTACTGTACTTACACTTTTTAACCGAACTTAAATTATTAATGTAAATTTCAAAAGCTTGTATGTATGTGTGCATGTTAACTATTTTAGATTTATGTTTTTAACCGACTTTAAAAAAAGGAGGTTATCAATTCAACCCGTAGGTATGTACGGATGTACATAATTTAATTTAATTGCAAAATATTCACATATATAGTAAAAAAAATATTAAAGTTATGTATGTTTATTCTGAGCAAATTAATACAAGTCAAATTTATCAAATAAAAAAAAGAAGTTTAATGGTAATATTCATTTAAAATACCTACCACATTCCAAATTATATGCACGTGAATTAAATTTGGACTGCCTGGTCTATTCCAAATTATATTCACATGAATTTATTTTGAAATACCCTTTTCCAAATAATATTCACATTGGGTTACCAGTGCCTTTCTGACAATTTATGAATAAACCAATGTTTATCCCATTCAGAGAAGAATAATATGTTTTTTTTTTGTAACTTGTATTCCAAATTACCCGCATTTACTCTACTGTGAAAAGCAACAAAAGCGATATTTTTTGCCCTTTTTTGCTCAATATCAGGCACTTAAAATATTAACAAAGACTCAATTGTTATATAATAGATAAAAATAAAATAAATACATAAAACGCAATTTTTGCTTATTAGTCCTACCTAGTCAATGTACGAAATTCTATTAGCCGATCTTACAATAGTACATTATGATACAAGTGTGCTAAGTTGACCACTATATACAAGGCAATATTGTGTGCGCCATAAGAAAGCCGCGTATATTATGGTCACAGGCACACGTGTTTCATACGACGTTTTTAAACTCACTTGCGAGGAAGAAACAATACTCCAATTATTTACGAAAAATGCGCGCCATTTTTCGTTCGTGTTTTTTTTCTTGTCGCGATACCGATGCGCGCGAAACCGGCCCGGAACTAAATCGGCCAACAGACAGGGTTAAAAATGTAATAATTCGTGATTAAAACACAAATTACAGAAATTTTAAATGAATTTGAGTTATATTTTAGTAATAAAGCTGGATTAACCATTTATTGAAATAAATATGTACATACTGTTATTCTTCGCATAAATACTGTTTGTAATAAAAGTTATAACTCGACTAAACTATATCGCTTCTTCTTCCTACGTACTATTTGGTACTAGGGTACAAATCTTAATTGGTCGGGTTAATAAACTAAAGGCACTAGTGCAATAATATACTGAAAAAGCACGCGTGTTAAATATTTAGGATTATGAGCCAAAAATCGGTAGAATAAAGACGTCGTTATGAGCAAGTGTGTTGAAATAGTACATTATGATACAAGTGTGCTAAGTTGACCATTATATATAAGGCGATAATGTGTGCGCACGAGCGAAAGCGAGTGCGCACACATAAAGAGAGGGGTGTGTCTGTCTTTGACTTGTGTATTTGTCAGTGGTATCTTAGCTCCAAATCGAAAAAAACGATTTTCGTTTAGTTTTTTGTGTCATAGATAATTTTCACCCGAGTGTTATTAACCATGTTTTATGATGAGGGAGTCTGACTAAATTCCTTATGTTCGATCGATTAGAAATTTGGAAACCGTGTCACTTTTAATGTAGGGGGGTTTTCAAAATTTAAAATTTAATAATATTTATTTACAAACTTATTAGAGTCAACATAAATAACCATTTTTTAGGAGTATGCCAGAAGTAGGCTTCCATATTTTTATGTCTACAAAATAGGGACTGCATGAATCAATGTTTTTTCAATTCAATTCAATTCAATATATATTGATTTCAGAAAAGGTACATAGTGTTAGTAACATTAATATTCTTATGCTGATGTGTTAATTTTTCTTGTGAGGGAACGAGGATTAATGCATAAAGACCTTAGGCTTGACAGTTCCACTTACTTTTACCGTTAAGAATCCACATATACTTTTTTGTTAGGGTTTGATAAATAGTTAAAAATAATGACAAATATTTTTTTTACAATTTCCGTGATTAAAATTGATATTTGATACAGCAGAAAATAAATTCAGATTATCAGCGCGAAATATAAAGACTTCGGCCGCTGTGTATGAAATGAGGTCACAAAAGGCATAAAATAAACTACGTTTCATAGAAGCTTCGCGAAGGGTAATACCCGCTAACAGAGACGAAGACGAACATTTGTTATATCAACACGGTTTTTTAAGGCCTACGATACACTTGCGCTTTGAAAAAACTAATCGAGTAGGTATTAAACAATTCTTAGCTAAAAAAGTAGAGCAATGAGTTCTGAGACACAAAAAGTTTATTATTGACTTTACAGAGTTTTCCTAATTATACAGTCAAATCCATTTTCATAAGTTTAATTGGCTTATACAGGGCGTAAGTTTGGTCAGTGACATACAACTCAGCGATGATATTATAAGAAATGCTTATTCTAAAAAAACTCTCTTAAAAATACTTGGAAACAGCTCGGAGTTAGGAAGTTTGTGGTGATAACATCTCCGTGCCTCGGAAAGCACGTTAAACTCCTGCGCCTGATCTCTCATCAGCGATGTCGGCTGCCGTCTCCCGGATTAATAAGAGTGAAGAAACAAAAGAGTGCCCTTACGTGCTGCGCACACACTTAAGCAATATAAACAATATCCCAAGCCGATGGCCAATCTCAATTAGGACTGACCGCCGAGATCAGATACGACCAGGAGAACGTTATATAACGTAACGTTAGGTATATGTGTATGTTTATACAAACAGACTTTTCATTTTTACCCACTATCGCTAGTTACGAATCAGATTCCGAAGGCTTTTCAAGACTACGTCCATATTTTTGACTCTGGTAATCCTACCATATTCACTCACTTTTAATCCCAAGCCATACGGCTACCAAAAATTCAGTATCGCTGTTATCAAGAACCAAAAGACGTCCTAGTAGACGCAACGGTGTGAACGGCCTTTGAGACTCAGGCCACGGAATAATAGAATATATTCAGACTGGTAACAGTAGCCAAGATAAACCATTCGACCTCTTTAGTGGGTGGCAGACACCCCTAAGAAACGTAGTGTATTCCCGTCCTAACTTAAAACAAATACCCCCTTAGAGAGCGAATATCTCAGAGTCATTATTATAGCCTGTTGCTCTCCACCCTCCAATTCTTCATACCTTGCCTATAACATTTTCTTATCACTACCCCCGTAGTTTTAAAGCTCAAAGTCGCTTATCTACAAATATAATAGGATTTCTTTCTCCACACACACGTGTCGAATCCCAAGCGATTATTTTCATACGTATTGTTGTGGGAACTAGAAAGGGTAAACTTGTCACTTCTGGGAGTATAATGTATGTTTCTAGTGCTTTTAGAATGAGAATAGTTGGACATGTAAAGCTCTTTGTTGACCCGCTATCTAGGGCTCGATTTAGGTCAAGTTATATAAAGTACTTAGTTATTTCAATGTCGTGAAGAGGTTTTCTGAATCCTAACTCGACCATTGGTATTAACGATAATAAACTGGCTTCATTATAATTGGTAATACTCGTGGGTAAAAGGTATTAAAGAAAATCAACATTAGTATATTAAAAAATAATTATAGTGTAATGGTTCTATAATGTTTAATGCTTTAATTAGATAGCGAAGCGACATCAATTTCCAAGTTGAATTTATTCTGTAAAGAATAACTGCTTGGGCCATCTGTTTCATAAACAGACGGCTAGATGGCGCTAAGCGTCACGCAACTGACGTTTACAAAAGAGACCACAAATTTCGCAGGGTCGGACTAACAGCACGGTAGCTCAATTGGTAAGAGCGTTTGGCCCGGTTTGCCAAAAGGTTGCTGGTTCAAATCCTGCCCGTGCGCAAATTTTTGGTTTCTTATTTCATCTTTATCTATAATGTTTTTTATTTTATTTTTTATTTTTATTTATTTACATACAAAGACACTGTTAAAACATCTAAAAACAATTTGACTATGTATTGTTTTTCATTGACTATAATTGGACACTAACGCCTCTTTAATGTTCATTATTTCACTGTAACATAGCCTACAAAAAAATAGGCATAAGTATTCATAAAAATAAAAACATAATACCTACCTGGGCTTGAATATAAAATTTGGCATACACAGATTGCTAGATCGCTAAAATAGAATCGATGACGGTAGATACGTGCACTGAAAATTGTATACGCCCGCTTCAACATTTCAGCACTATTTCTATAGGTATTTTTAGAAGCTGGCATATTTCGTCATACGGGTTTGTTCGCAATGGAAATAAAGCAAAACTGAAATATTCCAAAGCTTCTTGGAGCGCATAAATTCATATTTCAACACACTTGCTCATAATGACGTCTTTATTCCACCGATTTTCGGCTCATAATCATAGATATTAAACACGCGTGCTTTTTCATTATATTATTGCACTAGTGCCTTTAGTTTATAAATCCGACCAATTAACATTTGTACCCTAGTACCAAGTCGTAAGTAAGAAGAAGAAGCGATATAATTTAGTCGGGTTATACAATACTTTTATTTTAGCAACAAACAGTATTTATGCGAAAAATAACAGTATCTACATATTTATTTCAATAAATGGTAAATCCAGATTTATTACTAAAAAATAGCTCAAACTCATTTAACATTTTCGGTGATTTGTGTTTTAAACACAAATTATTACATTTTTAATCTTGGCTTTTGGCCGATCTAGTTCGCGCCTAAGCCTTGCGCGCGCATCGGTAGGTATCGCGGCAAGAAAAAAAAAACAACGCGCCATTTTTCGTAAATAATATTTGTCGGCTGTGATGTGATGTGACGGCAGTTTGGATTAATTATGAAGTTTCATATTAATGAAAATGTCTACTTCAAGTGAAGAAAATGAAGAAAACCTATTATATTATAAATATAACTCCGCGGACATACGTAACGAGGCAATAAACGCGTGCGAAAGTCTTTGCCATCAAAATCGAGTGAAATGTATTTTTACTAAATGTTTTAATAATTAAAAACTTAGTAAATGAAGAGTCTTGTTTTTTCCTCGCAAGTGTGTTGAAAAACGTCGTATGATACGCGTGTGCCTGTGACCAATATACGCGGCTTTCTTATGGCGCACTCGCTTTCGCTCGTGCGCACACAATATCACCTTGTATATAATGGTCAACTTAGCACACTTGTATCATAATGTACTATTAGCCTTGTTAGTGTAGTGAAGGTCAGCTATTGGTGGAGCGAAAAGACTGGGCATAAAAGGAAACCTATTCCTATGTATATTTTTTTCTTGATTGCAAGATTTCAGAAATTCCTTACCTATATTTTCAGCACCCAATTGCTTATTAAATGATATATTTTATTTGTTTAAACATTTCCGTTTCATATTTAGAAATGAAACCACCATGGATAAGCAAGCTTGGTTTCAAGGTATTGCCGGCTCCGAGGTGCCGGCTTCGATTCCCGGCTGGGTCATTGTAGAAAATGTTGATTTCTACATGGAGCGTCCGATTCGATCCCGGGTCTAGGAGTTGTGGTATCACCGTTGTTTCTGATTTCCATAATACAAGTGCATTAGCTAGATACTTACTTTGGGATCAGGGCAATGTATGTGATCGGTGTCCAACATTATTTATTTATTTAATTTTATAAATGCTTTGTTAGGGTTTGTTTATTACTAACAGTACCTATATTAGTGCTTATACGAGGGTCAAACTGAAAGTTCTTAGAACTGGCCACTTATAAACAATATAATAAAAAAAATATTCTAAAATTTGAAAATAGAACTCTTTGCCAATATTACTGAGTATATACTATTTCATTCATTTGTCATTTGTTTTACGATTTGGCGGCAAATTGAAAATTGTCTGTGTCACGTCAACATGAATAAAACACGAGAAAATTTTCGTGCAATGATTTTTTATGACTTTCGATGTCATTTAAGTCAACAAGAAAGTTATGATAGACTACGATTGGCCTTTCACAATGAAGCCCCATCCCGTGCGACTGTTTACAACTGGTTTAATGAGTTTAAACGTGGTCGCACTAATCTCACTGATGATGTACGTGAGGGACGGCCTTCTACGGCGACGACTGAAAATAACATCTGTGTTGTGCGGCGTATGATAGAGACTGACAAAAGAGTGACCTATCAGCAGATTCGGACAAGCTTAGGCATCGGTATGAGTCAAGTGCACAAAATCCTCCACGAACATTTAGCGGTCAGGAAGCTTTGCGCCCGGTGGATACCTCATAATTTGACTAAGGCTCAAAAACTCCATCGTGTGGATTGGTGCCGTAAAATGATTGAAAGATTTAACGGAGGTGACTCAAATGCTGTGTTCGACATACTAACAGGTGACGAAAGCTGGATTTACTGTTATGATCCTGAAACCAAAAGACAATCTGCTCAGTGGGTGTTTCCTTTCGAGGAGTTGCCAACTAAAGTGAAGAGAGATCGAAGTGCGGGAAAAAAAATGGTGGCCTCGTTCTTTGGAAGGATAGGTCATTTCGCAACAATTGTGTTAGAGGATCAAAAAACAGTTTCTGCAGAATGGTACACTACCAATTGTTTGCCACTTGTCTTGGAAAAAGTTCGAGAGAAACGACCTCGCAGTAGGATCCTCCTTCACCACGACAACGCCTCGTCGCACACCGCCAAGCGAACGATCGACTATTTGGCGACATCAAACGTTGAATTACTGGGTCACCCGCCGTATAGCCCCGACCTCGCGCCTTGTGATTTTTATTTATTTCCAAAAATTAAAGAAAAACTTAAAGGAAAGCGGTTTATGAATGCTGAAGAAGCGGTGGCTGCGTATCGCGATGCCATTGAAGAGACCCCTAAGGACGAGTGGGCAAAGTGCTTTTCCCAGTGGTTCCATCGCATGCAGCGGTGTATTGACGTCAATGGACAATATTTTGAAAAGATATAATAAAACTAATAACTGGCTAATGTAATCAGTTTTTGATTTTCTAAGAACTTTCAGTTTGACCTTCGTATTAGAAACACAAAAGATAAATAAGTGAATTCAATAAAACAGTACAGACGCCTAAACTTACATTAATTGAACAATAGCCCCTTTCCCTGCTAGACACAATATTATTCTACATCAATTAGTTACTAAAACTATCCCTCAGATTAACAACTACACCCTTGTTAGTGGCCTTTAAACTTCGCACAACTAACTAAGGTCCGTTCCCGAAAATTCCAGCTTTTTGCTTAATTTATGTAAAGCTGCCTGATTATTTTCTTTGTGTCCAAAACCATGGGGTTCTACTTTGTAAGACTTTGTTTGTACTTTTGGACTCACACTCATATCAATAACTAAGCATTTAATTACTCTTGCTAAGTAATCTTCACATAATATTAAGGATTTTTTAATATTATTTGATAAGCAGATAAACTTCAGTAGGCAGAGAATTCCATTCCCTAGCTGCACGCATTAAAAAAGTGTCAGCCAGCAGCCAGCTAGCCTGTGTTAGTCTTGTTCTTATTCGGACACTGAACAGAGCGCTCCGAACTAGTACAATCGTTCAAAGGAACTAGTTCGGTTTTCTAGTACTATTAGTTCAATAGTTCACTGATCGGACCTTTGTCGTCCGGTTGTACACAGAGAATATGGTCGTACGTATGTGTTGTTCAATCTAGTACATTCACGCTCGCTTTCGCATTCAAGCACACGCGTTTGTCTCGTTCTCGCTCAATCTAGTACATCTTTCGACACGCTTACGCACGTATGTAATCTTTCAATTCGCTCTGTTCTGACACTCGTAATAATTTGTTCTTACTCTGCTTTCGCGAGCCGATCTAAACCATAGACATACAAGATTTGCTTAGCTGAACTGTACTAAAGACCGATTTGAAGACTAGAACAGAATAGTTCGTTCTCGGTCACATCAATGAACTAGTTCCTTATAGTACATAGTACATGTACTACACATAGCGAGCGTCTGGTCCTCCTGTGATGGAACGGAGCTGGCGGAGCAAGATTATGCAGTCACTTTGCTCAGAGGCCGAAGTGCAATCTATACAAGACTGACAGGGATAATTAAGACAAAAGTACTAAGATTAGTGTAATTTTGAACACTGCTGAACTAACTACTTAACTGCCTACACTTCTGGTAATCATAACGAAGAAGTCAGAATCCATCATGACAGATGATGTGATAGTGATAGTGTTTTTATAGGCAGGGGATAACATGTCAAGTCCTTGATCCTGCCTGTTTTTACTCTGGTCATATTGGATTGCCGTCTCACGGTCATGAGAGTTAAGAAACAGAGATTTTATTTGTGTATTTGTACTCTTAGATTGGATATCTTTCATTCTTAGAAAAAAGTGATGAATTACTTAATTGAAATGTACGTAGATGATAGATGAACATGTAAAAATGTAAGTCACTCAAAAACACAACCCAAGCTTACACGCTCACAATAAAATACAAACTACTCTTGCGCACACACATGCGCACACACACGCGCACACACACGCGCACACACACACATAAAATAAAAACAAAAAATACCGCCGTAATTCTTATTTATATTTTCCTCGATGAAATTCATTGTAAATATTGCCCTTAAAGTTTTTTTACTACATGCCTGGACACATTGTATTTTTTTTAGAGTAGAACCCTTGGTTATGCCAGGGCTGGGTTGGGTTTGCTCCATTCATCGTATTTAGATTACAATAGTCTTAATGCTTCGTCAGACTTAGTAAAGCTTAACGATAAAATGAGGACAAAGCAATGGCACATATTACATTGTCTTAAAGCAGTTTATAATGCCATAATGTTTAATTCATAAGTGTCGATTTTACCAACATCAGATAAGGAACATTTATCGAATACTTCAATGAATTATTTATAATTTATGAAAATGACATTATATAATCGGTCGTATTATACTTATTTAGTCAGATAAATCTTATCTGACGTTGATAAAATCGACAATTAGTGTAAGTTAGTTTATTTTAGGTATAATAGGTCTAGCTAGGTCTTGTATTTGATCTAGTTGAAATTCTGGCACTGCTATTTTAGCTTATTTGAAATGATTTTCTTTTTTTTTCTTAGCAAGTATTCATGACACTTTTCAATTAAAATATGATTAAAAATATCTTGAAAACATCGTTATAAAGAGGTGACATATGGTATTGTAATCCTCATGGATCAAACTCAGGGATGATATTAGTTATGCTTATTATTTTTTTAAACTAAGAAAAACTTTAAACTAAGAAGAAAGCCTTTTCACAACATTATAAAAATGAAAAATCAAATGGGGAAATTCGCACCCTCGCGCACAGCCAGCGCGTATCTACGAAATACTACGACGTATCTAGTAAGCTACGAAGAGGCTATCTGCTGTTGGTAGTTTGGACTCGGTCGCTGTATCGCATTAATAAATTAATTTTGTGGGTGTTTTCCATTTGGCATTTGTGTTTTTTTGGCATCAGTATCGTTTGTACAGCCCCGCCCCCCCTGAGACGCTAGTCGCTGACACAAAACAACACCCTGTATATTGTAATGTCTGATTGTAAATTTTTGACGACTGTAAGTCATTATGTTTATTGTTAAATAGATGAAATAAAAAACGAAATTATACTATTAAGTATTTATGATTTCATTTTTTCATGCATGCTATTTAGCTTTTAGGTTTGTAAACTATGAATTAAATCTTGGAACAACCGTAATGTAATAAATATAACACCCAATTAGACCACTACCTAACCTCTACAGGCTCTTACTAAAGTTATCTCGTTTCAAATAGCATCCTATCGAACCTTCATTTGATTAACCAGAGACGGGGTCAGTCAGATCGTGGTCACCGATCAAAGGAAGATATTAGGTAGCCGGGCAGGGAGTGCGGTCACGGACTAATGTAGTCGAAATCATAGGCTAGCTGGGTGAATCTGGAAGGCTGGTTTCAGTACTGGAACTTACTTCACAAAGCTGATTTCATAATTATTTCTCTTTATTACTTCTTGCACAACCTGTACTTTGTCTGTAAAGAACTTTGGTTGACTGTGACCCCTTACACTTGACCTTTAGCATCGATGCAGTCGAGCGTTATAAAAAAGCGCGATAGCATCGCAACACACGCAATTAACAGCTTCAGATGCGCAACTGCATCGATGCTAACGCGCGTTAGTATCGATGTAGTCGCCAATATACATTACCTATTACATAATTTGTCATACCTGTTGATGCAGCTTCTGCATCGCGACTGCATCGCTTCCAAGAGTCACAGTGAGCAAAGGGAGGGTGGTCGAGAATAATTAATAGAATCAGGCGTTACTTTGCGGAAATCCATTATTAAGTTGAAATTTATGAAATTATTTTGCTTTAAATTTCCGCGAAGCCACGCCGGCGCAGGCAACTAACTACACGAACCGTCACCGCGTTTAGTATTAGTTCAGGCAAATGCAGGATGCACCACCCGCCCTCCCTCAATACGCATGCGGCACAGCTGATGCAATTAATAGTACCCAACACCAACGTGCAAAAAACCTCGACGCGTTTCGCCACTACACGTGGCATCCTCAGGAGATGTTGTCGCCTCGGCGGAGCACGGACGACTTTTAGCATGAAGTCTGCCATATTTACTGTTTATTTGTGCATGAAGGTTAAAATATTATCAAAAACAATAATTTATACCTATTTCCCTGCCGTAGACCCTCACGGATCGGCCGCCAGCGATCGCATAAATATAAGCATAACAAAAGACTGTTGATAAACACATCCGTGATGAATTTATGTATGTACTATGAGCAGAATTACTAATAACTAATTTATGAACCTTTCTAGTCAGTAATACTTCAAGCAAACGACAATATATGTACTACTTGAAACATATACTCGTACCCGATTGGGTATCATCACATATCGATAATACAACAATAATGGTAGACTTAACACTTGTCGGGTCGATTCGACCAACCGAGAATAAATATTAACCTTAGAATAAAGCGCTAGTTGTAGTATGTTGTAGAATGTTGCGTTTAAATACCCACCGTGTTGTGTGAAATAAGTGCTAATCGAAGTTTATCGTAGTGACGTCTACTTGCCCTATGATTTATATCATTATCTTAGAATGTTCAGTCAAATTAAAAACTTCTGACAGCTCGATACATTCCCGCGGTTTATTACGACATTGTTTAGTTGACAGGATTTTTATTTTCTCACTATACTGCTTTGATATATATGATAATAATGATATATGATAATAATACAGTTCAATCATTCGTTCCGTTATGCGAATTATTACGATTTTACGTCGAAAAACGATATTGCGTTATTCGAATATAAACTGAAAGAACAAAATTATCAAAATGAAAATGTTTGATCGAATCCAACATAAGCAGTTAAAAGTAAAATTGCAGACATACTCAAAGCGTCTTATAACTAATTCGTTAGCGATGCTAACCAAGTTCTAAAAAGCGCAAACCTTAAAACTTTCAAAAATATTGTCATGATGACGTCATAACGATGACGAAAAAAATCCAAAGAGCTATTTGTTAGCTTAGTGGATCACTTTGTAAAGGCTCTAATGAGGCAATTGGAACTCCTATCACGCTGTAACTTCGACTAATAAGACTTACAATTCGTACAAAAGAAAGGTTTTAGTGTTTCTCTTTTTCCGTATTACCTTTGTATCAAAGATTTCTTTGTTGAAAAGTAAAGCTATTTTTCTGAAGCCCTTCTGACTATAGACCTAGTTTATAAAAAGATTTCTAAAGAGGGATAGAATTCAGATGTTTTTTTAGGGTTCCGGAGCCGAATGGCAAAAAACGGAACCCTAATAGTTTCGTCAAGTCTGTCTGTCTGTCTGTCTGTCCGTCCGTATGTCACACCCATTTTATTCGGTAACTATAAGCATTACACAATTGAAATTTGGTGGAAAGATGTATCTTGTTAACCGCTTACCGATTCTCATACAAAAAATAAAAAATAATGACAGTTAAGGGGGGGCTCTCATACATGAAACTAAAACCAAATTTTTTTTTTGTTTTTAGTCAAACCTATACGTGTGGGGTGTCTGTGGATAGGTCTTTTAAAATAACATAGAGGTTTCTAAAACCATTTTCTTTTAAAGTCAAACGTTTCATAGCTAGGCGCTTCCAAAGTGGTAAAATGGGCGTCCCCCCATCTAATTTCTAAACCAAGCAAGTGTAAATTTTGAAAAATATATATAATGTAGATCTTAATGAATACTTTCAACGAAAATTGGTTCGGATGGGATCGAACCAGTAGTTTTTGAGATATAGCACATTTTCAACAGCCGCAAACATAACTTTGTACTTCATACAAACACTATGAAAAACAAAGTTATGTTTGTAGTCAACAAAATATTGTGGTATTTTACTAAGTAGAAGTAAATGGATTCCCTAATTCAGTTAAAGTTAGCACGGAACCCTCAGTGCGCGAGTCCGACTCGCACTTGTTTTTGTTTTACAAATAAAAAATAAGAGTCTTCAAAGTCAAGAGGATTATATACTCGTACTTACTCGCTACTAAAAACGTCATCACTAACGGCCTGTTTTACAATTACCAAATAAGTAACTGTTAACGTTATCTGTCTATCTATACTAATATTATAAAGCTGAAGAGTTTGTTTGTTTGTTTGTGTGTTTGTTTGAACGCGCTAATCTCAGAAACTGCTGGCCCGATTTGAAAAATTATTTTTATGTTAGATAGTCCATTTATCGAGGAAGGCTTTAAGCCATATAACATAAAGATACGACTCACAAGACCACAGCAGCAATGAAAAATGTTGTGAAAACGGGAGAAAGATATTCCTTTTGAGAGCTTCCGCTGCGTACGCTGCGGAAACCGCTAAAGTTACACAAAAATCATGTATGACAAGATTGTTCAGCATTAAGAGTTCTATAATAAAGTCCGCGACAGGATAAGTCTATCTTTTATGGTTGACTTACTACAACCTTTTTATGTTAATAAATTTGTAAAAAAATAATGCATCATTTTTAGAGGTGTATTATACACACAGGTATTTATTTTTATCAAAATAAATACATGTATCATCACGAGCATTACATTTAGAACAAAGTTGCCCTTCATATCATTTGATTCCAATAAATATCTTAGGAGCTACCACAGTTTTAACATAACTCCGCACCAAAATAATGTTCGCAGCTTAAGTACAACGTGCGCTTGCGCTAATCTATACTAATATTATAAAGCTGAAGAGTTTGTTTGTTTGTTTGTTTGTTTGTTTGTTTGTTTGTTTGAACGCGCTAAACTCAAAAACTACTGGCCCGATTTGAAAAATTTTTTTTACGTTGGATAGTCCATTTATTGAGGAAGGCTATAGGCTATATAACATAAAGATACAACTCATAAGACCACAGCAGAAATGAAAAATGTTGCGAAATCGGGAGAAAAATATTCCTTTTGAGAGCTTCCGCTGCATACGCTGCGGAAACCGCTTAAGTTACACAAAAATCATGTATGACAGGATTGTTCAGCATTAAGAGTTCTATAATAAAGTCCGCGACAGCATATGTCTATCTTTTATGGTTGACTTACTACAACCTTTTTTATGTTCATAAATTTGTAAAAAAATAATGCATTATTTTAAGAGGTGTATTATACACACAGGTATTTATTCTTATCAAAATAAATACATTCATCATCACGAGCATTTCATTTAGAACCAAGTTGCCCTTTATATCATATGATTCCAATGAATAGCTTAGGAGCTATCACAGTTTTAACATAAGTCCGCACCAAAATAATGTTCGCAGCTTAAGTACAACGTGCGCTTGCGCTAATATATTATAAAGCTGAAGAGTTTGTTTGTTTGAATGCGCTTATCTCAGGAACTGCTGGACCGATTTGAAAAAATATTTCTGTGTTGGATAGCTTATTTATCGAGAAAGGCTTTAGGATATAAAACATGACGCTGCGACGGGAGGGGAGGGAGCAAACTCAAAACGCGCGGACGAAGTCGCGGGGGACCGCTAGTTATATTATAAAGCTGAAGAGTTTGTTGGTTTGAACGCGCTTATCTCAGGAACTGCTGAACCGATTTGAAAAAATGATTCTGTGTTAGATAGCTTATTTATTGAGAAAGGCTTTAGAATATAAAACATCACGCTGCGACGGGAGGGGAGGGAGCAAACTCAAAACGCGCGGACGAAGTCGCGGGGGACCGCTAGTTACTTTATTGAAATGAAATTATTGCGTTATAATGCTTATTTGTCAATAATGGTGCCACAGACCCTAAATATGTTAGAAATTGCAAAAGGAAACATTCCTATTCTCTTGTCTATGCTTTAACAGATTTGTGAAGTTTTCTGCATAGTTACTTGGTGCAGCAGCATTCAGAGAGTCGGAATTTTATAAACTATTTCGCTAGGTTCAAATATTATTTAATAAAATAAAATAATAGCTACTAACCATTTATATAAGATATATTAGACCAAAAGTTGCTTTATCAGACAAAACTTTTTTCTTACCTTAACCTGATTCATTTATATTAAGAAGTCACAATACGGAAAAGTGATTTATTGTTCTTTTGTTGACGTGTCCCGAAGGTAAGGAAATACTCCTATATTGTGCCGCTGCTCATTTTTTAGAAGTTCCTCTGAAGTTTCGGAATTCTGTGCTCGCTTGCGAATGTGGCGGATATAAAAGTTAGGGAAAGTGTTGTGCAACGGGTTGAAATGACATATCGATACTACTTACCTTAAATGAAGGTACCGAAGTATAAAAGTAAAATGACTACGTAATTAAATCGCTCTGCCTTTAGCTGTATAAAGCAGTAACTATTATAATCATAAATATATAGGCTTAGATACTTCATACAAAAAAGATACCAAACCAAATCATCTAACAAATTAAAAAAGTATGCATTGTTTTTAAAGTGATAGTTATTTTTCTGTTTCTGTCAACACCATTGTCCATAGCGTCTCACATTCTGACGTAAAGCCGCCGGCAATGCCGCCGGGCGGTGTGGTTACAACATGATGATAAGCTTATACCCCACCTGCTGGACTTATGCTGGCTTATTTTCTGATCTTTTGTATGGCGCGAAATAAAAAGTTTTTTTCTTTCTTATCGATACCGCCCCAACACTAGTAACCGAGTTATCTTCTCGGCTACGTGTAACTTGAACGAGATTGCAAATGTTTTCCGTTGGTGTTGGTGCTCGGTTTCCGGCTCGCTTTTCTGTATCTTAGCGAAGTGAAATACACTAACGTGTGAAAGTGGACCATTATTATCAGTTATTTTTAAAATATACCTTTTTTTAAGTGGACGCTACAGCATCAAATAAGTTAAATCGATCAGTGCAACAGGGTATTTCCTTAAATGTTTGGCGCTACAACGTTTGAATAGAAAATTAATCCTAAAATAGAATTCTGGTTGCTCGAATCGTTTATGATGAAATTTTATTAATTATAAGGGAAATAATTACCTTTAATCAGTATAGTTTCGATTTATTTTCACTTGAACTACTTTTGATACTGTAAGGTCCGTTTTCCACGGCAACGTCCCGTATTTTGCAGGTACTTTTTTGCATCATGCCGAAGTAGATTACTAGGTTTAATACTTATATCAACACAACACGCAATAAACCAATACCTGGCATTTATCTACTGTTACAGTTTTGTCTTTTAACTATGATGAAACTAGACGAGTTCCACTTCTAAAATGACAGTATGCACCATAAAATTAATATTCCTATCGGAATAGAAGGACAAGTAAAAGCTGTCAAACGAAACCGATTTAAGATGTCAGTAACTAACATAAGTAAGTAACATTTGTAGCTTTAAATGAGATAACCTATCGATCAGGTGATTAAAAACAATGTTCCTAAGATAAACATATTAGTTTACTGCATGATAAACAGCCGACACAAAATATTGAACATGCAGCTCAAGTGTAAAACTAAATATTATTTCATTATATAAAATATTCGTAAATACATTCCCTGTGTTATTCTGTCTTTACTTTTTACGTAAATTAACGTTTGTAGAATAGAATAATCAAACGGTGTACTTTAAATTTGAAGCGCATTGGTAAATATAAGTCGTATATTAAGAGGCTTCGATTTGGACTAATTTCCCTGTTGAATGATTATTTGTTGGGTTATTCCGCTGTAATGAACAACAATCAATCACCGATCAAGTCACCATGATTCAACATAAATATTTCTTCAAAATATACACAATTTCACATATTTAAAAAAAAATCAAATGAGAGAAATTTTCAGCGAGCTTCTATAAGGCTTCCGAACTGACTGACAGCTGCTAAAAACGGTTCTGCTACTTCGCATCTCCCATCTCTTTTTATCACACAGTTTGCTGCTAGTGACATCTCGCTTTTGTCGTTCTTTTCCAAAGGGATAATAATTTTATGGTATGCACAAACACATCAGTTACCATGGCAACGCTGTGAAAGACGGGAATATACAGCGCGCTGTTTCATCGGTAAGTGCATGCGAAATAGACATGTCACTGACAGGATTTGACAGGACTCGGTGTGGACAACCGTAACTGCAAGAAACTGCTAATGTGGTTTTGCGCGGGAAACGAAAAGGGAAGGACGGATCTTTTTTCTCCGTTTTAGTAATTGGTTTTTTCGGGTCAAATATTGTGATTGTGTGGTGGAATTGTCATGATAATTTGTGCTTTTGAAGAAAACAATGCAATTAAAGTGGGGAATCAAGTGAAGCGAGCTCTGATCGCGCCGTCTTACCCGGATCGCTGTTCCTGCGCTGAGATTCCTTGTTGAATATTGAAATGCGAACCACCTCGCATTTCAATGGGTTAGGTTAAGATAGGGTAGTTTAGTGTTAGTTTTAGTCAATAAGTGTAAAAAATGAACATTATTTACTGAAGAATAGTCTGTATGGCATAGAGCCGAAGACGTAAAACTTGTATGGAAAAAAAAAACTGCTAATGTTGTAGTGATCCTAAAGAAATGGACTTTCGTGAGAAAGGGCCCTGATTAAATTAGAATACCAATCCAGAGGTGGAATTGTGTAAAGCAATCGTATTCATTTGACAGTTCAAAACGTACGGTATGATCTATCTATCGGCAAAAAACAAAACTTTTGACAGTTCATACCGTACGTTTTGAACTGCCAAATGAATACGATTGCTTTACACAATTCCACCTCATAATTGTATAATTAACCTGACAAAATCTTTTTTATTTAAGGGGTACTTCTAAAAATTTTACTTATACATGCCTTGTTATCCAAAATTTCCTTACAAATTAATTGAAACTCCGACCATCACAAAATAAATTGACCTTCGGTCGGTCGGAGATTGATCGGCCCTTTTAATTAGTTCCAATGAAACTTAACTTCTGAGCGCTTTAGTTTATTTTGTATAAGGTTTTCTTAGTTTCTTAGAATTAATTCAAACTCAACACCCACACAGGTCCACAATTTACTCATAAAATAACAGTTAGCCATAATAATGTCTAGGAATACTATTATGGGTGTAATTAGCAGAAAATTAGACGGTTTCGTATTTAAACTCGAGAGCATAGTCTGTGAAATTTATACCTTAATATTATTTCAGAATCTTAGTAACATAAAGATTCTTTTTCGGACTATTTTACAGTCTTATTAGCTGTGTGCAAAGTAGGTAGTAGGGGAACTCGAATCAGTGACACCGCTCGCATTGATCAAAAAAATAACGTTGGAGATCTGTCACTATTTCTCTAGCAATTTTGGCATAAAATGTATGTATCCGTATAGATTAACGTTATTGAATAGAATTTAAATAGGTAATACAATCTTTCATAGAAATCACTTTGGTTTAATTAATATTCGTAATGACCAGCCAGCCATTTGTCATGTCAACATCCGCCAATAGTTTGAGGCACCGTCGTCACCCACAAACTTATTACCTCCTGTTTTTGAAGTCGTACCTAATGAAGTGTAGATACTTGTTGTTATTTTTATGTGAGGTATATATATATAATTAAAAGATAGCCAAAGATAGTTCTAAGATACTAACCGAAGCCTTGTCAACTGTAGTATAGACTAATAAAATATACGGTATGTGATTTAAATATTATTTTTCATAGTATACCAGACTATTATTCCGCCAATTCAGAACTCAAGTAAAATATTGCCTGAATAACCTGAAAAGAGCAAAATGTAGAGTGAAGTGTTCCCAAAAGGAAATATGAAAAGAAGGCTGCTTTTAATGGGCGGAACACTCCGTTTATTGAAAAATAAAAAACCGCCCATCGCAGAGAAGATAATTGAGTTTAGTAGAGCCTGCCGCTCCCTTTGCGACACGGCATGTACAGTCATGCTCGGATATACATTTGGCTACTGTTTTATTTTGCCTTGCAATCCGCACTTAACCTGCGTGGTAAAGTATGGCTCAAACTTGAGATGAGGCCTTTGCCCAGCAGCAGGTAACTTTACTTGTCAAATCAATATTTTCCTTTTCTGTTCTCCTCTACATTCTTAAATGATTGAAAATAAATAAATAACTCTAGATGTATTTGAAACAAGTAGAAGGTATATCTTACAGTATCGGCTTACAGAACATAACTTACATATTTTATAGCTTATTGAAATGAAAGGATTTATTTCGCGGACATTTTATACTGGACACCAATCTACACCTATTGCTCTGATTCCAAAGTAAGCAGCTAATGCACTTGTGTTATGGAAATCAGACACAACGGAGGTACCCCAGACCCATTACAATATAGAATATTTTTGATTTCTATATTGACCCGACCGGGAATCGAACCCGGGACCTCGGAGCGGCGACACTTTGAAACCAGCGTTCTTAGCCACTACACCTCGGAGGTCGTTTTATGAAAACTACTGACTTGCCTGTTACTCTGGATGCTGTAAAGCATTCAAAACCTCAGGCATATATGTTTAATAAAATGTGCGCGTAATAAATCCGTAAAGTCTTTCATTTCAATGAGTAGTATTCGCGTAAACTTCAGAACCCAATATCTTGTACTCGCTTGAAAAGAGATGGACCGATTTTCATCATTATTATTTTTCATCATTCGATTCGGTTTTATCTGTAACATCTTTAAAAAACTGTGCGTACTGTACCTGCCTTGTAATAAACCGTGACGTTGGCAATCAAGATTAATGTACCAGACATATCATAACAAGTTTAATCAAACTACTCCTAATTTTATGGCAAACTAATTTTTACTGCGAACTAATAGCGTAAATTGCTTACTTAGGTAAGTTATGATGAAATATGCGATACATAAAATTAACCTTAATTGGCCATTCGCAGGTACTAAGTGCTGGTTATTTGATTGAGTTAGCCTAGTTTAAAAAAGGACTAAAAGTGACAGATAAAAAAACAGACAAAAAAGCTTAAATTACGAGCTAAAGAAACTACTTTTTTTGGGGTCGGTGCATCATGTGTGTAGACTGTTGGTGTTCGAAAGCTTGATATCTTAATTTGACAAGGAGTTAGGCAGGGGTGTTCACTTTTACCAATGGTATTCAATATATTTATAGAAAACGCGATAAGAAAAATACCAGAGTCAGAGAAAGGTAGAATCAAAATAAATGGGAATATATTAAAGTTCATATTATTTGCAGACGATATTGCAGTTGAAGCAGAAAGTCCCCAACAGTTACAAAGCCTCATAGAGGAAATGGATTTAGTATTCAAAGATATTGGCCTGAAGATTAATAATAACAACAATAAAACTAAAACTATGTGTCGTAAATTCGTAAAACTCGGTAACGCAGATTTAGAACAGGTACAGTCTTTTTAATACCTTGGTAGTCAAATAACACAAGTCTCTAGGTGTACCTACTCCAGATGTAACTTTAAGAATAGCTATGGCCAAGAGAGCTTTCAACAACAAGAAGCATTGACAAAGAGCAAATATCTCCAAAAAATCAGCAAGAGACTTATTAAAACTAACATCTGGAGAATAGCCTATATGGGAGCGAGACGTGGACATTAACGCAGAGAGACTGAAAGACTTTACAAGCATTTGAGATGTGGTTATGGAGGAAAATGGAAATGATGACAAATATACAAATATAACATACATTGGCAATTTTTTTTTTTTTTTTTTTTGAAAACACACGTGTTAGGAAGCTATAATACCTACCTACAAAAATTTTATCCATTTCTGACGATATCACATACATATAAGTCGAATTGGTTACCTCTTATTTGAAGTTTGTAACAACTAATTTCTTTTTGATGACATTTGCATTTATCGAAAGCGATTCATACAATGGTCTTATTTTGTGTTTATAGTCTTTTATCATCTTATCAGGTTAATTGATACAATAAAATTATTTTCCACTGGGTACTACACGATGTTCAAATTGAAATGGGTGTTATTTGAGCGATCAAAAATACGAGAAAATTCATCCTTTTATTTACGGATATTTCAAAAACTCCAATTAATCGAATATCTCACGGCTCACAGGAATCGTGCAGTGTTGACATTACAAACGAGAATGTGTCAACCATGAAATCCGGATCACAATATCCGATATTCGTCGCAACGGAATTCGGAAATGTATTACTCGGATAGTATAATACTGTCATAGATTCCCCGTGATTTAGGCGTCCAAGAATATCAATTCTTTTTACCGACTTAAAAAAAAAGTTTTAATTAATTTGACCTGTATGATATAGTCAGAATTGGATAAAATTTTAGTATTTTGATCTATTATGGCTTCTGAACACGTGTTCAAAATATTGTAAGTGTATACGTGTGTTTCTGTATTTGAATGCTCGAAAATGATAAGTCATAGCGATATGATTCTTTTTTAGTTTAATCAAGTATAGTTTAGTTAATGGTTACGTAAAAGTTTCGGCAAAATCGGTCCACTTAGTTTTTGAGATATGAGTAATAACTAAAAATTTGACTAAAAAGCTTAAAATAACGCATTCGTCTTTTATTTAGGAGAACCAAATTCTTTTGGAGTCGTGGCATGATGTCTTGCTTACGTATACCAACAGTCTATACACATCATGCACCGACAGTAGAGATTTATGATTAGACAATCATAAATCTCTACTGTTCTACGTAAACACGTATTGATAATTAGTATTTCTGATTCATAAAGATGAAATAAGAAACCAAAAATTTGCGCACGGGCGGGACTTGAACCAGCAACCTTTTACTGTGAGTGTTAAAAACATTCTAAAGCATATAGCGAAGCGACATCAATTTCCAAGTTGAATTTATTCTGTAAAGAATAACTGCTTGGGCCATCTGTTTCATAAACAGACGGCTAGATGGCGCTAAGCGTCACGCAATTGACGTTTTCATAAGAAACCACAAATTTCGCAGGGTCGGACTAACAGCACGGTAGCTCAATTGGTAAGAGGGTTTGGCCCGGTTTGCCAAAAGGTTGCTGGTTCAAGTCCCGCCCGTGCGCAAATTTTTGGTTTCTTATTTCATCTTTATGAATATAAAATATGACACTGTGAGTGTTAAAAACATTCTAAAGCAAATAGTATTTCTGACTTAACTATCAAACGGTTTTCTGTTTTCATGAAAGTTACAATAGAATATCTGTAAATTTTAGCAAATAATAACCATTATTATGTTAGTAAGTAATTTTAATATAATAATGGAAATTTGTCTTGTAGGAAGTCACTTACATTATTTATTTATTTATTTAAATACTTTATTGCGCAAATCATAGTGTACAAAGGTGGACTTCATGCTAAAAGCATTATAATGAAAGTTATCTATCATCTAGAATTTTTTTAAACTTAACTTTGAATTATTCTAGAGTATGTTTTCTGAATTGATAAGGGATTTTAGCATAGATTTTTGGTGGCATACTGACGACTCTATTTCTTAATAATAATGTTTTTGATGTCCATAGGCACAGTATATTACCATTTCGTCGACTGCGAACGACAGTGTCGGATAAGCGGAAAATAAGATGCGGATTACCCTTGACAAAAATGCAGAATGTATAATCGCGTAAGAGTCAGGATTCTGTGTTTGACAAAATATGGTTTGCAAATGTCTGTGGGTTGCAGGCCAAACTTGCTTCGTATGCATCATTTTTGACTTTTAAAAGCTAGCTTTTGTTGATCAAAATACTTTAAAATATGATGCCATATCTGAGTAAAGATTCAGCTAGTCCATGATAAGCAGTCAGGTTGGCAAATAATTTATCGCTGACTTAAATAAATTAGACATCTATACGGATTACGTTCTACGTAGTTACATGACATTCATATACAAAAACACGTTTTAATTTCGAGATTTTAATTGAGCTCACGAAAAATACGTCGTAACAAAATTGCTATTAGCTTTTACGATCTGCGAGGGATTTTCGTGTAGTTCTTGTTTTGTTTTCGTGTCCCATAAACAATGCTGGAATAACGATGAGGCTGAGAGTCCATGGTCGTATTTTTTTTACAAATTGTCCGTTGACACTCAGTTTTTCGAAATTGCTTTGCGCTTTGAGATTTTACGGCTTGTTTATTTTTAATGAAAAGGTATCGTGTAAATCTTTGAAAGAATGTATTTTAACTGATTTATATAAATTTTCATACTAACAAACATTTTTACAAAAATAAAATATCTTACGAATATTAACTAAAATATATTTTATTTCGCCATCAATTTACATGTTAAAAAAATATTTAGAAACGTTACTTGGAACTGTCACTAATTCTTTCCTAGAAATCCGACAGATATTTTCTTTCGGCAATTGTTTGCTTAAATTACAGTATTGTTATGAGAGTATGTCTTGAGAAGTTTGTTTTTCACTAAAATGAAATAAAATAATGAATATTTTATCATAGCGTGATCAGACGTTACAACTTAATTTTACGACTGCAAATATTTACTTACGAGTAAATATTTTTTAGTATTGTCTATTGTTGTGTTTGTATTCTAACATTAGGTTAGGTAACATGTCTGTTTGTATTGTTCTGGGTGTTATCTATGTATATCATGTATGCATTTACAAACAAAAAGTATTTAAGTATTATATCCGTTGTCTGGCACCCATAACACAAGCTTTAAGTAGCTTACTTTGGGACTAGATGGCGATGTGTGGAAATGTCCAAAGGAAGGATTCATATGATTTTGGACTGAATGTCGCCTTTGTTTATTACGTATCGAAATGATCCCCGCCGGGTAACACAACGCGTAGATGATATATTATTTACGAGAGATCGATAATAACCTGTCTGTCGCGAGTGTTGATCAAATATTGACATCATACGTCATAGTTAGGGATGTTACTTCATTTTATCGAGTGTTTAGCTTAAAAACATATATTTGTAATGGGTTTTCTTAGACTCCATGCCATTAATAATATTCAATGCTCTAGGCGTTTCAATGCGAGCGTGGTTAAGATACGGTAGGGAATGGAAAAGCAAACTGTTTTTCACAAGTCCTGCAAATTGTTTTTGACAGGTCTAAAGATTTTATTTGGCTGGTCGTTAGTCAGATTAATAAAGTAGGGGCAATCCCTTGTTAGCTACTATAACTTCTATTTCCTAACAGTCAGTGTCAACCTTAACTAATGTTAATAGTTAGTCGATATATTGTTTCCAATAGAGTTGACCTTTCAGTGGATGGGTGTAACACACGCCATATTGAAAAGCGGTCAAGTATGAACTGCTATTCTGGGTGCAATGTTATAAAATGAATGCATGACTCAATTCTGCTCTATAGATTGTTTCAGTTTTACGCTTATGACTATGAACTTGTAAAAATGAACAATGAACATGTACTGTAAAAAGCAATTGTGTCCGACAGTGAATTGAACCCTGTATCTTACGCTATCCATGAGCATGCCAATACCATTCGGCCACCGACACATTGGCAAGCCTGTTGAATTTTACAAGTGCTTTCTTTTAACGCGAAGACTGTAACGCATAAATTAATTTTACTAAAGAGACAAAGTATAATTTTGAATACGGAAATCATCCCCTAAGGGGGTGAAATGGAGATGAAAAATTATGTAGCGAATCTGATATTTGCACGGACAAAGCAAGGATAATTTAATTTTCAAGTATTACTTGTAGGTCAGCGCATAAAGCTTAAACCACGAAACCCACACATTTTCGCAAACAATATCGAAACAAGCCGTTGTAGTGGCCCCCGCAGACCGTAAATGGGTTACGATCACTAATTATCTTATTTTATGTTTCAGGTAAGTCGTAAAACACCTCAGGGATCAGCCACAGCCTCCGGTGGAACTACGTAAAGGGATTTCAACCGGATTGTAAGTACTCTTTTCACGGGCCATCTTTTGAAGTTCGTTGAACATCATGGCAATTTGAAATTTAGAGAAAGTGGGTTCAATAGATAGTGATCGGGCGCTCTATAACCTGAACTTACGCCAAATTGTTCGGCAAATTGACGGTTTCCGTAGCAATTTGCCGAGGTGCTTGCTTTTAATGGGCTGAAATATAAGCAGTTTTTTTTTTGTGGTACTATAGCTACAAATGCAGTTCGGTGACCTTTTTAATCACATCAAACTTTTACTATTAATTAACTTTTAAAAAAAAACCGTCTTCAAAAAATGCATTTTGGTTTTGAAGTCGTTTTTACTTTTATTTAAAGTTAATTTTATTTTTTCATTTTTAGTGATTACAGGAGAGGGAAGGGAGGGAAGTTACACCTAGTGACTCTGTTCTTTAAGAAGCTACAAATTACCTATCATAAGTTCTGTCATTATAATTACTGAACTCCTAAGAGTTAAGGACAAGATTGTTAAATTGTAAAGTACCTATGTTACTTAATTAGCTTGACATTGAGGTTACTGACTAAATGTTATTATTATTGTAATTTTAATCTAATGTAATATTATTTTGCTTTTGACATATATATATATTTATATATATATTTTTTCATGATCGTTTAAGTATATTGCTAATTATGTGTGTTTAAGCTTGTATGCGACTTGGTGTAGTTACTGTAAGCTACAAGTGAAAATTGAATTAAAATAAAAAATAAGGATTTCCACCATCAGCTCAACTCCACAAGATGTTGACTATCAGACGTACCAACACGTCAACATTAAGATTCTAGTAAAAAACACTATTAGTGCCTCTAAAATTTGAGGGCTTCTCTCGATTACATCAAGATCGCATTATCAGATACCAAAAATGGGTCTAACTAGGTATACCCTCTAAGCAGGCGAAACATTTTTTCGAATTGGTTGACAAATGACTGTAGATGAGGTAACATAAATACAAACAAAAACATACAGTGGAATTGATAACCTCTTACTTTTTTGAAAGTCGGTTAAAAAAGACAACAGTTCAAAGATAAATATACTCTTTAACTATGTGAATGAATCTCTCCGTTAGTTAGGCCTAAGTCATGGATGTGATATGTATTTAAGTATCTACATGAGACATACCAGTCATAATCTTTGTCAAGTATTCATAACACAAGTAAGAAAATGTCTTAGTTTGAAACCAAGACAGTAAGTGTGGCGTTTCGCGCATATTTATGTTTATTCAACAAATATTTTGTTTTATTTTATATTAATTTATTTGTATTACAAAATCCACAGCTCCTAATGATAATAACATAAAATAAATAATATTTAAGACTTACAGCCAATGACGGATTTACATTTTTTATACTAAATTTTAGTACCGGTCATCAGTTAACTTGACGTGTGTGTGTGTGTGTGTGTGTGTGTGTTCGTGCGTGCGTGTGTGTGCATATTCCTAACACACTTCCTCGTTGATGTAGCGTTTAGTTCGGGTCACTACCCAAGAGGTCCTGGGTTTCGAACCCAAATCCCGGGTCGGGCCGAAATTTATTTCTGGGTTTTTTGTCTTGAAAATATTCGAAAACATCTCGGAATAATATTCGAAAAAATATTACCAAATATCATTTTTACAAATTAATAACAAAAGTCAGTTTATAATCAATAATCAAATAATGTCAAAACAGTGATAATAAAGACATAAAATTAAATAAACAACATAAAATTATATTATCTCCTGTGTACCAGGCCTATCTCTGTTGAGAGGGGCCGCCATTACCGAAAATCAGTAGAAAATATTAATATTATAATTCCCAACACAATACGTAATGGAACGAAAAGTCCAGTTCAAACCCAAGCACTATAAAATTCGGTTTATTATCGAAGTCTGATACTGAATCGGAAATTTACTGAGGAGTTGAAGTATCTAATACAAATTTGTTCTAGATGAAATTCCGAAAACACTTCTTCGTATCTATAAAATAAATCTCTCTGGAGTCTCGGTATATTTCTTTCATTTCTCATTGGTTTATGTATGTATGATTTATCTATACTAATATTATAAAGCTGAAGAGTTTGTTTGTTTGTTTGATGTTTGAACGCGCTAATCTCAAAAACTACTGGCCCGATTTGAAAAAAAAAATTTGCGTTGGATAGTCCATTTATCGAGGAAGGCTCATAAGACCACAGCAGAAATGAAAAATGTTGCGAAAACGGGAGAAAGATATTCCTTTTAAGAGCTTCCGCTGCATACGCTGCGGAAACCGCTTAAGTTACACAAAAATCATGTATGACAGGATTGTTCAGCATTAAGAGTTCTATAATAAAGTCCGCGACAGCATATGTCTATCTTTTATGGTTGACTTACTACAACCTTTTTTATGTTAATAAATTTGTAAAAAAATAATGCATTATTTTTAGAGGTGTATAATACACACAGGTATTTATTCTTATCAAAATAAATACATTCATCATCACGAGCATTTCATTTAGAACCAAGTTGCCCTTTATATCATTTGATTTCAATAAATATCTTAGGAGCTATCACAGTTTTAACATAACTCCGCACCAAAATAATGTTCGCAGCTTAAGTACGACGTGCGTTGTTTGTTTGAACGCGCTTATCTCAGGAACTGCTGGACCGATTTTTTGTGTCAACAGCATACATTAAAATTTTTGAATTGTTAAAGCACTTGATGACGTCATTTATAAAAACGTTGAAAAGCAAGGGCCCAAGGTGGGATCCCTGGGGAACACCAGATAAAATAGGGATGAAACTTGAAGTGAAACCCCTTATAGTTACCGCCTGCGTTCAATCCCTGAGGTAAGACGTCGTCCATCTGAGCAGGTCGCCATGAATACCGATCTCTTCCATTTTTTTTATTAGCAGTGAGTGAGATATTTTATCGAAAGCTTTAGAGTAATCGGTATAAACTGCATCTACCTGGAATCCCTGCTCCATGGAATCCAGAACCAGGTCAAGGAACTCACAAAGGTTCGACTCAGTTGAACGCTTAGATACAAAACCATGTTGGTAGACAGTTAATAGGGGGCTAAGTACGGGATATACAGAGTCACATATTATTTTTTCAAAAATCTTTGGTATTATTGACAATTTTGAGATTCCGCGATAGTTACGTATGCTATGTCTGTCGCCAGACTTGTAAATAGGCACCACAAATGATCGTTTCCAAACGCTGGGCATATGTCCAGTGGATAATGATAATTTAAAAATTAATGTTATAGGCAACGCTAACTGCTTGCTGCAAGTTTTCAAAAATAGTGGATGCAATAATCGGGGCCCACACCTTTAGAAACGTTTATTTTAGACATATACTTTTCTACTATTTCCTCTGTAATGTGAATATTATTAATGACGCAGTTGACAGTCTTCTCGGCAGCTAAATTAGAGTCAGGAAGCTCAGTTTCAAACACCGACAGGAAGAAGCTATTGAACATATTCGCGATAGTCTGGCCATCATTGCCAATCTCGTTATCCAATTTCATCATGTCCGGAATACCATTTGTGTTTCTTTTAGACTTAATAAACGACCAAAAATGTTTCGAACATCGATTTATATTAGATTCAGATCTGGCCATGAAAATATCGTAGCAAGAGACAATGTCTTTTTTAACAGAACGCCTTAGGTCTGAGAATGCATCGTAATCAGCCAGTCTTCCATATGTTTTCCATTTTTTATGCAACTTGTTTTTTTTTCTTAATTAAACTGATTAAGCTAGGTGAAAACCATAAAGGGTACGAAACGTTGTCTTTTACTATTTTACCGGTACACACTCATGAATAATATCATTAACAATATTGTAAAATTTATCTAAAGCTTCCTCGACGTCAGTACTACAGAGATGTTCATCCCACTTTATGCTTGCAAGCTTTGACTTAATACTATTGTAATCGGCTGCATGAAAGCGGCGAACCGTTCGCGGGGGCTGCTTAAGGCAAGCATCAGACGGAGTAACTTCCAGTGATAATAATAAAGATGGATGGTGTCCGTCCTCAGGTAGCGACAGAGGATCAATGCGTCCCACTTCACATGAAAAGTTCGAAATTACTAGATCAAGATGTCTGTTATTATCTATACTAATATTATAAAGCTGAAGAGTTTGTTTGTTTGTTTGTTTGTTTGTTTGTTTGTTTGTTTGTTTGTTTGAACGCGCTAATCTCAAAAACTACTGGCCCGATTTGAAAAATTATTTTTACGTTGGATAGTCCATTTATCGAGGAAGGCTTTAGGCTATATTACATAAAGATACGACTCATAAGACCACAGCAGCAATGAAAAATGTTGCGAAAACGGGAAAAAGATATTCCTTTTGAGAGCTTCCGTTGCGTACGCTGCGGAAACCGCTTAAGTTACACAAAAATCATGTATGACAGGATTGTTCAACATCAAGAGTTCTATAATAAAGTCCGCGACAGCATATGTCTAACTTTTATGGTTGACTTACTACAACCTTTTTTATGTTAATAAATTTGTAAAAAAATAATGCATTATTTTTAGAGGTGTATTATACACACAGGTATTTATTCTTATCAAAATAAATACATTCATCATCACGAGCATTTCATTGAGAACCAAGTTGCCCTTTATATCATTTGATTTCAATAAATATCTTAGGAGCTATCACAGTTTTAACATAACTCCGCATCAAAATAATGTTCGCAGCGTAAGTACAACGTGCGCTTGCGCTAATATATTATAAAGCTGAAGAGTTTGTTTGTTTGAACGCACTTATCTCAGGAACTGCTGGACCGATTTGAAAAAATATTTCTGTGTTGGATAGCTTATTTATCGAGAAAGGCTTTAGGATATAAAACATGACGCTGCGACGGGAGGGGAGGGAGCAAACTCAAAACGCGCGGACGAAGTCGCGGGGGACCGCTAGTCATTCATAATCCCATTGTATTGAAGAAAACCAGTAAAACACATAAAAGTATATAGCTGAGAGGACAAGGTATCAATGGATGGATTTGACATATAATAATTATGGTGTGTAAAGTCTGGGGTTACTAACCATAACGCCTTTCTGATGTTAAAATCGCCAACTATTAAAAATTTATCATCTGGTCTGTCGACACTAAAATCTGATACATGTTCGAAAAAAGCCTGCTGAGAGCTGATCTTTAGTTTCAGGGAAATAACAACAATATATATGCAAGCGTCTTTCATTAGGGCCTCGCGATAACAATATATCCAGATGTGTAACGTCAGCGTCAGGAAACAATGGGAGCGTACCGGCGCAATGCGAGTCAACCATGAGTTCTCGTTTGACCGCGATGAGCGTCCCGCCGCCCTTAGTCATACCTAAACGCTCGTAGTTTCTATCGGTGCGGTACACATTATATCTCGAATCAAACAGTTCAGCATCGAATATACCGGGTAAAAGCCACGTCTCCCCAATACATATAATATCATAATTACAGTTAATCAGATTTTTATACAATATTTTGGTTTGAGACCGAAGACCACGTACGTTCTGATAAAAACAATTAATATTTTTATAATTCACTATTAAAATGAAGTTTATGTTTGTAACTCTGTATATCACGCAAGACAGAAATATTTATAATTGAAACAATTTTATTTATTAGCTTATTATCAGCGTAAAGTTTTGAGTTCCCGTTATTCACTTTGTCAATGTTTTGAGACTTAGTTAAAAGCAATAAATTTGCTAAAGCGTAAAGCGTGAAAAATGCAGAACAAATTTTAATTTGAAGTTAAAATACGAAACAACATGTTAACAAACATAAGACCCATAAAACACAAACATTCATAGCATCGGAGAAATAATCTTTTTAAGTCACAAACATACGACCCACTCGTAGACAAATTATTCACTACCACCTCCCGATTCGCAAAAGACAACAAGTTCCAAGTATTTAAAAGTGCATTCGTAGCAGATGCGAGAACACTTGGCCACCGTATAACGAGTGGGTGCAGCATACATTGCCGGCCGCGCATAAGACGCACTGCAGTTATTAGTTAAGTGCACCGCAATAGTAAATGCAGACTGTGATATCATAGGCGTGCCCCGCGAGTAGGAGTAGGTAGGCACACAAGCAGGTTTGAAACGCAGGTTTGAAATTTATTACATAAACAACAATTTACTTAGACATAAATTCATGCTATCTTACAGCACACATACCCAACAAATATGATAAACACATAAACATTTTATCACGTCGCACATCGTAAAATCACGTAGCAGCCGCTGGTGTAATAAATAACTGAACTATATTACGTGAAAACGAATATGTCTGCATGTTTCCCGCAGTAGATGAAACAAGCAATATTTTACTGAGATACTTTTCTGTCAGCCGCATTTTTCGGTTGTCTGGACTAGTTTTACCTGTTGAACGCCAGGTGGCGCCCGGTAAGCGTGGTGAAAGTTGTTTTCATGTTCTTTTATTGTTTTTTTAAATAAATTTAAAACCTATTTTTTAACGTTGTAAAAAGATATAGTTAATATGTTAATAATAATGTTAATATGTAAAGAACATTAGCAACAGAAAAACTGTTGGTTTGACTTGACACGAAAAAAATCCATTACTGCCTCAGACTGTTCCTAACGAAACTACATTAAAAACTGAAACTGAACGTTCTAAAATTTCTACAAAAAAATCTTGATATTGATTTTACTGTAGAAGTTAAATACTTAGCTAAATGACAAAGGTTGGATTCAGCCAAACATAGGCCGTACTCGTACACGCGCGAAGCTATTCGAATGATTATTTTGTTCCTCGATGTTATAATTGAAAAACTCAAAGTAGTTTTTCGATTTTAAGTGTGATATTATTTACTAAACTCGCATAACAGAATGAATGATTGAACTGTATTTTTATCCGGAAAATAAATATTGCATCAAAACAGTATGGTGAGAAAGTAAAAATCCTGTCAACAAAACCATTTTATACCGTGAGAAAGTGTCGAGCTGTCAAAAGTTTTGAATTTGACAAAACATTTTGACATAATGACATCAATATATCAAGCGAACGTCATTCCGTTATTCTTGAATTAGCCTTTATTTCACGCAACACATTAGTTAGTTCCGTATAAACGCGATATTCTATAATGGAATGGATAACTAGCGATTTATTCTAAGGTTAACATTTATCCTCGTTTGGTCGAATCCAACCTAAGTGAAGCGTGGGCGTTGTGGCCGTTTATCTAGCCTACATTCTAGAATAGTAAGCTCTCCAAACAACCAACATTAATCACATACTAGACAAACATAAACAAAATCGGCCTGCACAATCTAATAAGAAACACAATCCCAGATCGAACCAATAGTACATACTATGACAACACCAGTTTGCGGCGGATTCAGCTGAGTAAACGTATGAGAATAAACTCGCTAAGGAAAATAAGAATAGTTTGACCTCATTCCGTATGGCAAAAAGAGGTCACAATTAACTGTACAGGCTCGTCAAACCTCTATGTGGAGGACATTAATCACATTTACCTGGAAGTGTTCCCTGAAGGTGTATAAACAGTTTTTAGGTTATTTACTTAACACATTTAGTGCCGCACACTCAGGCCCGAGTGCACGAGAACCCAATGGTCCAACCCGAGCTCTCTCTGGCCCAAGTTAATCGTAATGTCATTTTAAACCGACTTCAGAAAAGGAGGAGGTTATCAATTCGACTGCATGTTTTTTTTGTATCTATGTTACCTCATATTTCGGTCGTTTGTCGACCTATTTGAAATTTTTTTTCGCCTACCTAGAGGGTATATTTTCTAGTTGGTCCTATTGTTGCCAATTTGGGATCTGATGGTGAGATCTTGGGAAACCCTCAAATTTTAAAGGCGCGTATAGTGTTTTTTGCTAGAATCTTAATGTTGACGTGTTGTTACGTCTGATAGTCAACATCTTGTGGGGCTGAGCTGATGGTGGAACTCCTTAATGCTTAGGAGTTCAGTAATTATAATGACAGAACTTATGATAAGTAGTTTGTAGCCTTAAAGCCTTAAGTAGTCTTTAAGAACTGAGTCATAAAATGCAGCTGACCCATCCCTCTCCTGTAATCTCTAAAAATGAAGAAATAAAATAAACTTAAAAAAAAGTACAACCGACTTCAAACCAAAATGCACTAAAAAGTCTTAAATAAACTCTTGGCCATTGAAAGGAAAGGAATCTATTTTAGTCAAACAATTACTTTTATATACAGCGTGTTGCCTGTAATAGGAGCAAGAATTTTCATCAATCATTCTCGTCAGTACAACTAGATACCTACCATAAACAGGTCATAGTGCTCTAAAATTATTTAACTCCGAGATATAATAATCCAAAGTTATCATCCCTAGTCAATGTATATCAAAATCGCTAACTCGTTATAGTAGATGACAATGTCAAGTTCTATGACTGGAAGCGTTTGTTTAAAATACATTGCTGGTTCGAATTATTTTGTTAGGAAATACTTTTAGAGTTCCGTCGCCGAATGGCAAAAAACGGAACCCTTATAGTTTCGTCAAGTCTGTCTGTCTGTCTGCCCGTCCGAATGTCACAGCCACTTTATTCTGTAACTATAAGCATCACACTGTTAAAATTTAGTAGGAAGATGTATCTTGTTAACCGCTTTACGATTCTTATACCGAAAAATAAAATAAAAACGATATATAAGGGGGGGCTCCAATACATGAAACTTAAACCGAAAAAAATTTTTTCAGTCAAACCGATGCGTGTTGTCGGGGTGTCTATGGATATGTCTTTTAAAATGAAATAGAGGTTTCAAAACGCATTTTCCTTTTAAGTCTAACGATTCATAGCTTGACGCTTCCAAAGTACTAAAATACGCCCCTTTTAGTACTTTGGAACCCCTCCATCTATCTTATAAACTAAGCGAAGTGTGAATTTTGAAAAATAATATATATGGTTAGATCTTCACAAATTCTTTCAACGAATATTAGTTTGGACGGGATCGAACAAGAAGTTTTTGAGATATAGCACATTTTCAACAACCGCAAACATAGCTTTGTTCTTCATACAAACACTATGAAAAACAAAGTTATGTTTGCTGTCAACAAAATATTTTGGTATTTTACTAAGTGGAAGTAAGTGGATTCACTAATTCAGTTAAAATTGGCACGGAACCCTCAGTGCGTGAGTCCGACTCGCACTTTGCCGGTTTTTTAACTACATTTTGCTCCTATTACAGGCCACAGGCCACTGGGATCCGAGTGCTATACAGGTATAGCAATCGGATCCCAGTGCTAGGCCACCAGTCCGCTGTGTGCCGACCACTCGGGCCCGATCGTCCATATTTTTATTATTATAATAATAGCGCAAATATTTTTAATAAATTACGTGTCAAATTGCAGTTTCCTAACTTCGTTAGTTTTTAAGTAACATTAAATATTAAGCTGAGGAGACTACGTACTTCTTAAAATTACTGGCTTTATTAATCTACTAATATATCTAACCGAAATACTTTTTCGACAACTAGCAAATTCATAACTTTAGCTTACACTGTCAGAAACATAAATTTATTTATTGCTCTCGTTTTGATTTCTACTGTGTTCTTTAACCGCTTTATACTCTAACAAAAATCAGGAGAAATCCAGCGCACGTTACACTCGCCTTATGATTTAAAAATTACAGCCCCGAACTTATCAAAAAAGTTAATATAACTTTAGTTCTTTCTGCAAGTGACAAGCAAATAACGTATTATTCTGGAATACCTAAAACTATTATTTTGAGGTGCTCGTAGCGCAGTGGTAGCAGCGCTTTGATAGTGATACCGAAGTGAAGCAACCTACGGCGCGATCGTGTTTGGATGGGTGACCATTCCGACCATATAAGTGACATACATCAGGAGCATTTCCGTGCTTCGAATATTAACCGTGTCGTGTCGGTAAGCCTAGTCAGAAGGCTTATGGGCGGCTTGATAAGATCTGACAGCAGGGTTAGTCGCTTGCCTTGCAAACACCCCTCCACCAAACCTCACTGAGCCCGCATGTTGGAGTATGGCTCAAACTACCTCATAGTTGAGGTAAGGCCTTTGCCCAGCAGTAGGATATAACAGGCTAACTTTACTTTATTTACATTAAATTAAATCTGGACATATCACATAATGTACATCTAAGCACGTTCCTGCACTCACATCCGGCTCTAATTTCCGAGCCTTGTTTAACAGGAATGAACCTAATTTGCCAATTCAGTCAAAACGGACCCTGTGTCCACACGGCCACAACGTTCGCGTGAGTGCTTGTTGTGGGTTGAATACAGAATCATCGTTAGCTCGGTCCGAATCACACTTGAGCACAGCAAAAGGGGAACAGCCTACTGATACGACACAAAAGTAATGAATGTAACCCATATGTGTTACATTCAGCGTCGGCAATGAAGCAGCGTCCATGACATACAAATACAAATCATGAAAAAGTTTATTCCACTGCCAATGTTTATTAATAGAAGTATTATTTAGAACCCAAATTAGTTTATTTATTTATTTATGTAATTTAGTTACAAACAAGTAAAAAAACGAAGGCATGCAACATAAAAAAACATTTAAAAACTACCTATTCTAACACGGAACCATTTTCTTGCGACAAGGACGCTATGATGCTGACTGCTTTGCCGCGTTGGATAGCTATGCTAATCCTTTGAGCTAGGAATCAGTCAGTTTTATAATTGGCTTCTTACAGAATTTAATTTGGGCGCAATTTTTCTAAACAGCAATTTAGCAGAGGGTCCCCACGGCCCAAATGTTTCAACGCCAAACACAATCAGTTGCAATTGAGACGTACTTGCGATGCTTGGCATTTTCAGCCAACTCCGCTGCTGCTCCAGCTTTAAGGACTGATTCTCTGAGATGGGAGGGGGCCAAAGTATCGACAGAAATTGCATCCCAAACTAAGGCGCGACCCCGTTCCCGTTGTTAGTGACCCCATTTTTGAATCACTCGCGTCAAGATAGCGTGTGATATTCATTGAATAATGACCATTTTTTTATATTAGAATGAGTTTAACTGCACATTTCTATGCGCAGAATCCCACTATAAAAAATAACTAAATTTTGTGAGTACTTCACGTCATTGGTTGATTTTTAATTAGTTTTCGAACGAAAAGCACACGCCACATTCAATCGATTTATGTAAAAATTGGGTCCAGTACTTTTTTTTAATTATTTTTAAGAAAACAGAAAGGTACTGTGACGTCCTAAAGTTATTTTTAACGCAAAAATTCATGTTAATATTTAAAGTACAACATAACCAAACACTTCGATGCAGGATTAATTAAAAAAGTATTTCCCTTTAATGAATGTTTGTCGGACCATCTTCCTTTCGCGTGATTGCGAAGAAACTTTGGTTTGCCGAGAAAGTTTCCGAAATTGAAATAAGCCATTCATCCGATTGCGAATGAGACCAAACTTTGTTGATTTATTTATACGCCTGGGGGTTTTAACGAAAATGAACAAGTAAGCTTACATAGCTACTACTTGTGTAACAGGTATACATGCATAAAATAGGCAAATAAACAATTTGAACAGATTACGAAGGGGGTTGGCTCAAATTATGATCTAATTTTTCATTTTTATTTAGCCTTTGAATTTTAATGATATAATTCCGACTACTCGTAGTTGGCACCAAAAAAAACATGTTTTTTTTGAGAAACAACATCAAAACTAAACGACTCGATTTTAAAAATCTCGATTTATAAACTTGAACCGTTTAATTTTTCTGTTCTCTCTGGGCTATGTCCCCGCCCTTGGTATTAGTTGACATTCACCTGTGACCACATGCATGGTAGAATCAATACGATACAGTTGACGATACCGCAACTATTATGTAGGGCTAGCGTGAAGAGCTTGCAATAATATGTTGTGGTGTAAACATTTGTATGACAATTTGATAAAGCCTTTGTTTACTTTGAATAGACACAATTACGTAACGAACGACTAAAACCCCCGTAGGACGTCCATCAGCATGTAGGACAGAATGATGCCGCCCCAGTTTCAGGCCTGAATGTAGACCGCTTATAACCGAAGTCGTAAGAAATCGGGAAGAGGGATACAACAATTATGAAGTGGGCACTTACTTAATTTGATGTTAGTAGCTTTACTAAGCGTTTTGTCTTAATAGTCTTTACAATTCTCTTACGGTAATTTCATGCGATTCCTTTGTTAAAAGAGTAAACCTTTGAGAATGATTGTGGATCTAACTAACACACCTTAATATTAAAATCATATCATCAGATCCAATCTTTATACAAGGGGGCTCTAAATCTGACATAAACATACACAATGCTTGAAAATACAATAAAGACGAAACGATTTCGCTGAGGTTGCCATCAATATAGATTGGCTTTCAAAGCCAAAGGTTAAATTTATTATCATACATTGTTTAACACGATCATAGTATAAAAGGATACAGAATAGCTACATAGATAGTAGTCAAATTCTGTACTAAAAATTATAACCCGGTTATATACATCTCTTAGCGACACCACGCACTGATAAGTCCATTTTCAGGATCATCGGGTAGGAACTCTTGTAACCTATAAGCTGATCCGCCTATCTCAGTACCGATACCATGAGTTTACGACGGTTTAACTCGCTAGCAATGACCTAAAAAAGTCTATGGAAAATTGCACAGCGCCTCTAGCGGTCACTGACAGAACTAAAATTTTCCGTACCAAAAGTTAGGTCGTCGCTAGCGATAAAAACCGTCGTCGCTATCGAGTAAACTCATGGTAACGGTTTAGGAGTTTAATTAGTTAAAACTCTTTGTCTAGTACACCGTAGCATACCGTGACCATGTTAGGAACATGTCCAGTAATAAAAACCGACTTCAAAACCAAAATGCACTAAAAAGTCTTAAATAAACCCTTCACCATTAAAAGGAAAGGAATCCGTTTTAGGCAAACAATTTCTTTTTGGAGTCGGTGCTGTGATAGTTGATGCTTGATGGTCAAAGTGATGGCACCGACTCCAAAAAGAAAATGGTGAAGGGTTTATTTAAGACTTTTTAATGCATTTTGGTTTTGAAGTCGGTTTTTACTTTTTTTTAAAGTTTATTTTATTACTTAATTTTTAGTGATTACATAAGAGGGGGGGGGGAGTTGCACCTTATGATTCTATTTTTTAAAAAAGCTACAAATTACCTATCATAAGTTCCGTCATTATAATTACTGAACTCATAAGCGTTAAGGAGTTCCACCATCAGCTCAGCCCTACAAGATGTTGACTATCAGACGTAACAACACGTCAACATTAAGATTCTAGTAAAGAAACACTATAAGTGCCTTTAAAATTTGAGGGTTTCCCTCGATTACACCAAGATGCCATCATCAGATCCCAAAATGGAAAAAATGGGACCAACTAGAAGGTATACCCTCTAAGTAGGCGAAAAAATTTTTCGATTCGGTTGACAAAAAATTGAGATATGAGGTAACAAACATACAAAAAAAAACATACAGTCGAATTGATAACCTCCTCCTTTTTTGAAGTCGGTTAAAAAAACCATGCAATAAAAACTATGACACCTCACTCACTAGACCGTTCCGTCAGCGACCAACACCGACGCGTACCTACCATGCACGAGGCATGTCGGCACCGGCATTCTCCTTCGCTCTCGCTCTCGCTCCATATAACGGTGAGACAGAACGATGTCAATCCATTCAGAGGGCAAGGTAAAACGTATCGTGTCGCTTTTCGTGCCTGACACGTTCCTAGCACGTTCACGGCATGATCATAGTATGGCACGGTGCAGGAGGAAAATACCTTTTCTGGTGCGGGCTTATCATAAATATTACTCAATCTCTGCTTAAGATCCCGAGATGGTTTTATCCATACGCTGAAAAGCAACCAGTGAACCTACTGCTTTTATTAATTATATACTGTAGTACCTACCTATAGACAGAATGTGTCAGAATTCCGGGAATTTAATTATTTGTGGCTTCAATGCCCTCAATATCGTTAACGAGGCTATGAATATTGAATCATATTCGGCTTGTGAAATTGATGAGATGCCTATGCCTAATCAGGTCTCCAATGGAGACTGGAGGTATTACTTTATGTTAAATAATATATGACGATATTCCAAATATTTTGTAAAACCTGCTTTTCTTTTGTTTTTGTGTACATTTAGTGCTTTGGACTAGTTAATTTAGGAGTATTTTTGCGAGTGAAACAGCACTACTAATATCCTACGAGTTGGCTGGAATCGATTGAATTTTAGGAATCACGCTTAACATCGGTACTCTTGGATAGACAGAGCGCCCGATGGTGGGCGCTGAAAAATGTGCATGAGTTTCGCGATTTTCCCAAGCGCCCACCTGTGGGCTTTTTTGCAAAAAAATAAAATGGGTGTATAAATGCTTATTCCTTGGGCATGTTGACCTTTATGAGTAAAAAACAGATGTTTCTACACCATAGACCGCAAACACATCCGGTTGCTGTCAGTTATTGATTAAAATTCGATTTTTTTTCTCGCAATTTTTTTCGTATATGTCGTCACGCTACCACGAATTTATTTGGTTCTATGTTTTCATTGTTGAATACATTTCTTTTTAAATACAAGCATAGGCAATTTATTCAGTAACCAGTGGCGGCTGTACCTTAAGTGCGCTCGTGCGCTGAACCACCTATTCAAAAGATTTAAAAAGTTACAAAATATTAAGTACTTCATCTTTATTTTTAAATAACCATTTTAATAGTTATTTTTAAAGATGCAAAAACGTATAAAAGATTAAATCTCCAATTATGGTGAATCAGTTTGAGCGCTTTACTAAACTATTACGACTTATTTTCCTGTAAAGACAAATCTCGTGCGCTTCGGCGAGTGCACGAGGACTGCTAATATAACTTGTAGGAGATACGAGTTAATACGCCTGACGCGTGAAACAAAAGATAGTTCATAGAAATGTACCGGGTAATGAGTGGGTTCTCGAGCGACGCACGTGCGAACCGAAGATTGCCGAGAGCACCCGATGTTTGACGAATTGTCCGGCCGGCATAGGCGCGAATCGACGACGGCAGCCATGATTGACATCTCGTTATCAGACTTCCAGTATAGTTTCACTGTATGTGTGACGCATTAATTATTGTGTACCGTAATTGTTCTTAGTTTTTGTTTCGATTTTCTTAAAGTGCACTACCAGTTCGATAACCCACCAGCCGCCACTGTCAGTAACAATAAGCTTTTTACAGAATGATAATCATCATCATCATCATCAGCCAAAGGACGTCCACTGCTGAACATAGGCCTCCCCCACGGCTTTCCACAGCGACCGATCACTAGCGGTCTGCATCCAGTTTGATCCTGCGATCTTTTTAAGGTCGTCTGTCCATCTTGTTGGTGGACGTCCTACGCTGCGTCTTTGGTCGAATGGTCTCCAATCTAGAACTTTCCTGCCCCAACGGCCATCAGTTCTTCGCGCTATGTGCCCTGCCCACTGCCACTTAAGCTTACTGATTCTCAAGGCTATGTCCGTTACCTTGGTTCTTCTACGTATCTCTTCGTTTCTGATTCGATCTCGTAGAGAAACACCGAGCATAGCCCGCTCCATCGCTCGTTGTGTAATTTTGAGCTTCATTATAAGGCCCATAGTAAGAGACCACGTTTCGGATCCGTATGTCATCACTGGTAACACACACTGATTGAAGACTTTCGTCTTCAGACACTGAGGTAATTGAGACGAGAAGACGCTCTTGCGCAGTTTCCCGAACGCTGCCCAGCCGAGTTGGATTCGTCGATTGACCTCTTTCTCGAAGTTGGACCTACCCAATTGGATCACTTGTCCCAGGTAGACGTACTCGTCGACAACTTCGAGAGTTGAGTTCCCAATGGATACTGGAGTGGGTACAACAAGGGAACTCGACATAATTTTCGTCTTCTCCATGTTCATTTTAAGACCCACTTGTTGGGATACTCGGTCGAGGTCTTCGAGCATAGTGCCTAGATCATCCAGCGTCTTTGCCACAACGACTATGTCATCGGCAAACCGAAGGTGTGTTATGTATTCGCCATTGACGGAGATGCCGAATCCTTCCCATTCCAGGAGCTTGAAGGCGTCTTCCAATGCCGCTGTAAACAGTTTCGGAGATATAACATCGCCCTGTCTTACACCTCTTCGCAATGGAATCGCCCTCGTATTCTGTTCCTGTACTCGGACCGACATGGTGGCGTTGTTATATAGACACTTTAACACCCCTATATACCTATAGTCTATGTGACACCGCTGAAGAGACTGAAGCACCGCCCAAGTTTCGATCGAATCAAAGGCCTTCTCATAGTCTACAAAAGCTAAACATAGAGGCATATTATACTCCTCGGACTTCTGTATAATTTGCCTTAGCGTATGAATGTGGTCTATGGTACTGTAGCCTTTTCGGAATCCTAAAAGAATAATAATAGCTTGTTCCAATAAGATTTTATAACTGTTTACGTAACGTGTAACCTGACACCGCGCGAATTGCGTCCGCGCACGCAGGCCACCGCGGAAACGCGACCGCCACCGCAATTGCGCCTTAGGAGGTTAAATTTTGTAATCTGTTAAGTGATGTTTTATCTATTACTCGTAATCAATAATTTTTACTAACGAAAACTAACAACAGCTCACTAACTTACCTTGATACGTGACCTCATCTAAAATTCACAGTAATTAAATTATTCAATTCAACTTATTTATTTTTAGATAACTTAGATCCAATAGTGTCTGTAACAGGGTTCTTAGGTCTAATATTAGTAACTTGGCTATTTAGATGCAGCAAGACCGAGAGAAAACAGCAAATTTCATGATCCTAGGTTTTTTTATAACCTTTATTACACCAATTTACTTTTATGGGAAAATGTAATTAAACATACGTGACATAGCACCCGACCATCATTAGGGCTACTTTGTCAATTTTATCTAAATTAAGCCAAGTGACCTTTATAAGGCAAACGTCCCACACACACCTGAACACCCTCTGAAAATGGTTAATTTATTTTTGGTTGTATCTTTATGATGTGGTGTATCAAAAACGATACATAAGTGTGACAAAATATTATTTGGTAATTTGCCTTCATGATTAAAGTTATAAACTGCAATGTTTTACAAACTGCAATTAAAAATTTTAAAACAAATAGTTCCCCCGCCCTTATGGAAAAATTCCAGAATGATGAATCTGGCCTTTTCAAACATTGCAAAGCCCTTCCGGTTCAACTCCGTTTCAAATTTAGCCTTTTAAAAGAACAATTCCTAACCTATTCCTACCCTAAGCATCACGACAAAATTGATCACCCTGTATTCCCACGAGCAATGGCCCAAGGTCGCTTACGCACATTGCAAGCGCGTAATGTGTTCGGCCGTCGTACCGTAAAGTATTTGGTGCCTCGTTTTATAAACAAATTACCATTTACCTAAAGGATGACTAAAACGCTAAAAATATTAAATCAACACTGAAATCACACTTTCTGTTATTGACTAATAGACAGTGAGTGCACCTACCTGGTTTTTATCGTTTATTATTTACTTTGTTAAAATACTTAAATAGAACTATGATTATTGTTAAACTACAAACCTTCATGGTTTATTACAATGTATTTTTAGTGTTTGTTTTAAGTTTCTTGTTTATTTAATAATAAAGGAAAAAAAAGTCAGCGCGTCAACAACTGAATCGTGAAGTTATAATGTCAAAAGACAAAGACTTTGGTCTGATTTCTCCGCCGTCAAATAACGAATATTCGTCGAATAAAATACAATGTGCTTAATTTGAAATCATCAACTATTTGTCAGCAATTATTTATGTAAATGATATTTTAAAATCGGTCGTTTTATACTTATTCAATCCAATAAGTCTTATCAAGACGTTGGTGAAATCGGCCCTAATTGGAAAAACATATTTAAGACTAAATAGCGTAATTTGATGCTGATTAAATCCTAGATCCTTGATTTGCATGTTAAATTTGAACTAGGATCACGCGGTTTTAAAAGGATTTTGATGATTGATATGTGGGCTACAATCAAACCAAATAGTGTTTATGTTTTAGTGTTAATCATGTTGGTTTTGCTAATGTGGGATTAATTTATTTGTATGACTGTGATACCGGTTTCTCTGGTGTTAATTAAATTAGTAACAGCCGAACTAAGTACAAAGTTACACATCTCTTCAGAGTCATGAATAAAATAAAATCCAAAATCATATTTTACATTACGATAATGTACGCAGGCATTAGTGAAATTAAATTAGGTTAATTCATTTACAATCAAAACATTGAAAAAGGTTTCACTGTAATCATAAAATCTGATTGAAGCAAATCTAATATCAAGCTGCGCTGTAGGCATAAAATGAATAAAGTGTATAATATAATTCAGGTTTATGTTTAGACCGAGATTACATCAAACTGTTCCAGACGAAATGAAATAACAAAGGCTCTGACTAACCACAGTGCAAATATAATCTCAGTACTCTCGACGACTGATCTATCAGATTCAGATTTATTTATTTGGTTGAATGATACAAAAGATACACCTATGAGAGATACCTACATACAAGCCAATTCTTTACACCACACTTAGCTATAGCATTTATTTTTTTAATATAATAAGCCGAAGATTTCATCTTAATGTGATCTGCGGCTGTAGTCTCAAGCAATCATTTTGACATTTTGCGTAAATAACGCTGAGTCAAAATTGGTGTTTTCATGTATTTATTGCTTGAAAAAAAAAACATCAATGAAATTAATAATAATTAAGGATGAATGATAGATATAGCTTCGTTTAAAATGATATTTGATGAAACAGAAAATGTCAAAAATTTTGCTTCAGATTGCAACCGCTTGGGCCGTATTGCAACCAAGTTTAATTTTCCCTCAGTTAACTCAGCTCTTTTTATTATGTGTATTAGTACGATACAAATTAAAAATAATATAGGATGATTATTTTGCCGAGAATGGATCTTTATTCTTAAAACGAAATTTAAAATAGGTGATAACATCTATAATATTACAAAAAAATGAATGAGAATGCCACAAGGATAAATTGTGCTTTACTCGGTGCTAAATCTAGCCCATTTAGTAAAAGTGTATTTTGTAATGCTCTTCATTGATCAACCAAATTCCGAAAACAATCAGGCACATTAATGCCATCATTATATTTAAATCAAAGTTGCATTCATATTTCATTGAGAAATTCTATAGTAGTAAAGTTTTTTTACTTTATTAATTTATATAAATTGAACTTGTAAAAAGCAATTTTGGCTGTGACAGACGAGGAATCGAAAACCGCTTACGCTATCCGGGCGTATGCCTAACCACTCGGCCACCGTCACCTTAGCAATCCTGTTGAATTTTGCGTTATTTGCCTTATAGTAAGCGCTTGCAATATTCAGTTGCTTTTTACAAATACAATTTACCTGTATTATTAAGTTTGTAAAGTGACAAAACACTATAAAAACAAAACTGTAATTGTATTAATTTAATTTATTTTTTGTTATCGATTGAATGTACCTTAATTGTATTACCTTTTACTTTTATTATTGTAAGCTCTTCCTTGGGGAAGGACACGGCCAGTAGCCTTAACCTTTATTCAAAAAAAAAATAACCTGTATTCCAGAACATTTTTTTTTCATGATCATGAGTGGCAAAAAACAAATCATTTACTGATGTCATTTTGTTTTCTGCCAAAAAAATTGCCGTACAAGTTTTTTTACTGTGACGCTGTAAGGCTCTGAAAATAACGTATGCCCTGTTTTCATGCCCTCTTTTGCCAGTAATCGCGGCTCAAATTTCAACTCTCACTCTTCTAGATAAGGTTGTAATTCAATAAGATGCTAGATAATAAGGCTTTATGTTCGCTTGAAATATGACATGCCGCAACAAGTAACATTCGGATGGAATTAATCCGTCTAACTTTATGTCCTTACGAATTCTTTTTGCTGTTTTCAGTTATGTTTGTTCTTCCTTCTGGGCTTTTTTACAAGCATGTCATATCTCAAAGTACCTAAGAATATACTTGTAGTAAATAATTATAATTCTGTTTAATTTATTTTTAATAACAATTTATAATTATATTTTATTATATTTCTGTTTGTTTATATGCACATCTCAGTATTATAGCTTTTTAATCCCATAAACTAATTCATAATTATTATCAGTTAACTGACGACTACTGCTTAACTTAGGCCTCCCCTACGTTTTTCCATAACGACTACTAATTATTAGGATTCTTTTCAATATAATGTTAATACTTTACCTTATAACTAATATTGTTATTATTATGCTCGCTATGTATTTGGGTACCTATTTATATCTCTAAATATATTTTAATAATATTTTAAGCTCTTTTAGCACGTGTGTAAAATAACTGACTAAAATGCACTTTTAACAAGCTGTCTCTCTGGGTCATAAAAACGATACCTTTAATTTCTTTTAAACAAATGCACTGACCAAAATTCATAGATTTTAGAATATTTGGTACTTGTGAAAAAATAATAAATAATTTTATTTATGTTAAGACCTCCGTGGTCGAGTGGCTAGCACGCTGGTTTCAAGCGTCCGGGTTCGATTCCCGGTCAGGTCAATGTAGAAAACGATATTTTCTATATTGTCTCGGGTATGGGTGTTGTGATACCACCGTTGTTTCCGATTTCCATAAGACAAGTGCTTTAGCTACTTAGCTTGGGATCGAAGCAATGTATGTGATGTTGTCAAATATTTATTTATTTATGTTAGACCGTAAAAATGGCGTAGTCATATTTATACATTCTCTTTCATCATTTAAACTTATTTTTATTACCTTATTTGCATATGGATATTTTTTTCCACGAATTAGAACGAGGGGAAATTTAGAGCCGTCTCCTTTAGAAACCAAATCATTCTTTATTTAACACATTTACTGCTTCCTGTCAAACCCTACCGTTTCCTGAAATTTGGTGGCCACCGCAGCTGCCATGGCGTTCAAAGCCAAGCTCAGCAAAGCTTAAAGCTCGTTAGTACGAATACATGTTGGTCTTAACTCTACATAATTGAACGGAGTTCCTAATTAAATCGTAAGTCGTTAGTTTTGAACTGAAGTTTGGATTTGTATGCATATTAATTAGCGTTGTAACTGTGTGGACTCAAATGAGTCAATTCCAAGCTTATACTGTTGCTTGACTAAGAGTCGATTTTACCATCGTCAGACTTATTTGATTTACATTTGACGAATATCCCTTAGGATATTGACGAATATCCCTTAGGATATTCGTCAAATGTAATACAAAACGCCTAATTTATAATTGTTACATAGTTGTCAGCAATCATTTATAAAAATGACATTTCAAAATCAGTCGTACTAACTTATTCGCTCGAATAAGTCATTTCAGACGTAAGTAAAATCGATTCTAATATTTACTAACTCTGCAACAGTACTTAAATAGATAATTCTTTACTGCACATCACAAAAGGAAATTATAATGAAATTTCCATAGAAAATTTACAATTACAACATAAAAACTACTAACATAACAATAAAATCTATTTCATTTATCTTATAAGTAGATCTTTTTGACTTTGTACATAAAAATAGTTGATACTCGTATAGTATGCGGAGAAATATAACAGTAATTTATTTAATATATTATGTTTTCACCATTTGACTAATTACTGGTAAAGTCTCTTACATCACAAACAACTTAGAATTATTAAAGTGGCATGTAAGATCTTCAGACAGGTGTATGTACCAGGCTCAGAGGAAGCTTTCCTGTTTACTAAGACGACTTTAATTGCATTTCCACGTACGTTGTGTAAACAACGCACGTCGGCACACAAATTGAACATTATTACTGGGAGAAATAAGTTAATAAATTCCACAACATGTGGTGAAATGTACACAGAGTTTTCTGTTAGACAACTATGTTTGAAAGATTGTCCGTAAACGATCACCTTTAAAATGGACGATGGATGGACTTTTTAGTGCATATTGGTTTCAAGTCGTTTTTTTTTAAGTTTTGAATATTCTTCATTTTCAGTGATTACAGGAGAAAGGAGGGGGGAGTTGCACCTTATGACTCTGTTCTTAAAGGAAGCTACAAATTACTTATCATAAGTTCTGTCATTATAATTACTGAACTCCTAAGCGTTAAGGAGTTCCACCATCAGCTCAGCTCCACAAGATGTTGACTATCAGACGTAACAACACGTCAACATTAAGATTCTTGTATAAAACACTATACGTGCCTTTAAAATTTTAGAGTTTCACTTGTAACAAGATCTCATCATCAGATCCCGAATTGGCAACAAAATGGGACCAGCTATAAGGTATATCCTCTAGGTTAGTGAAAAAAAAATCAAAGCGGTCACAAATGACTGTGATATAGGTAAGTAACACAGCCACAAAAAAAACAGTCGAATTGAAAACCCTTTTTTGAAGTCTGTAAAAAAATACATTGTTTTGTGACTAATATCATAAACGCGGTCACTTACTCTACTATACCTATAGAATGCGTATAAAACCTATATAGTATTGATATTCACTCGCATACATATACACTTAAGCAAGCACGTACACAAGACACAGCAAGTTGTCATCTATTGTAAGGTTTGTCAGCGATGGATAACACACAGTCAATCCCCCTTCCCCCTTGAGGCGTCTATTCATGCAATGTGTTAACCCCAGGCTACCATCGTGTAAACACGTGTTTAATGCTCTCTGGGACAGCCCACGCGTCTCACATGTTATTTGCATTTAATTTAATCAAGATTCAATGAGATACTCAGGTTGTGCAAATGTTAGGACAGTTTCCATGTCTGTAACTTTGTTCCAATAAATTGTCGTGTTTTATCTTGTTTTCTGTTTTTGTAATATGATTTAAAAGTCAAACATTTACTGCTGTTTCTGTAAAATGACTTTCTTCATAACTTGTAGAGTCTATCTCACAATCGATAAGTAACCAACGATATCTGCCAGATAGCACTAACCGAAACTAACTTAGACATTGTGAAACAGTGTCTTAGAATTATAGATCTTTAATCTATTAGCATATCAAGACCTATCTTTAATGTGGATTCCTTTGTGCTTTCACTTAAATAACGTTATGTTTTTATTTAACCAAACGAATTACTCTTTAATTATATATATTTATGTTTTTATATAAGTTATCTTGAGGTTTATGTACTTCATAAAACTTTAATTTGAATTTACTTACAAGCTTAAAAAAGAACAATCAAATAAGCGACAGACAACTATCCAATTGACTGGTTCCCTAAAAACTCATTCCCGTTCGCCATTCAAAACTCAGTCCCCCACACGGAATAAAAATACCTTGTATGAAAATTCCTTAAAAAAAACAATATAACAAAAGCTTTATCCGATACGTCTTCTTGGTGGATTTACAATCGCCAGGGGAAATTAACATATTTTTAAACCTAAACCACAATGAACACCCACCTCCAAATTTTATTTACTCTTTGGGAGTATCAGTAACTTCACTGTAACTTACAAAGTATTCTAGCACACCAATTTATGTGCCTTGCACCTTTTTACATGACTAACGCAAACCCTCGGCTCTTTTCGTTTTGTTTTTAATGTTTTTCCGTAGATTGTAGCGTAATTTTATACAGCGTGTGACCTGTAATAAGAGCAATTTTTATTAACTTCATGCACCAAACGGTACATATGAAAAGTATTCTCTACCATTCAACCATAGGTCTTAACAGAGAAAAACCGGCCAAGTGCGAGTCGGACTCGCGCACTGAGGATCCCGTGACAATTTTAACTAAATTAGATTTTTAAGTCAAAAACTACTCCAAACCAATCCGGTCCAAACCAATTTTCGTAAAAAGTATTTGCAAAGATCTACATAATACACAGTCTGGCCATAAATACTGTTACAATTAAAAATAAGATAGATGTTACATTTGAATTTGGAATACATCTTCCTGCCAAATTTCAACAGTGTGATGCATAAAGTTACAGAATAAAGTGGCTGTGACATACGGACGGACAGACAGACAGACTGACAGACAGACAGACAGACAGACAGACTTGACGAAACTATAAGGGTTCCGTTTTTTGCCATTCGGCGACGGAACCCTAAAAAACAGGCGGCGCGAAGAAAGTAATAAATGTACAAAAGGAAGAGCGTGACGTTAATAACTACAAATTAAAAGGTACATTAAGGCAACTGTATTTTCATCAATGATTCTACACTGTTACCTTGACCTGACCTAGTGTTCATAGTGCTCTAAAATGCTTTAATTCAGAGATATAGTAATACAAAGTTGTAATCCCTAATAAATGTATATCAAAATCACTATTTCGTTGTTGTAAATCACAATGTCAAGTTCTAACTGGACATATTTGTTTGCAATCCAATGTATTGGTTCGATTTCTTTTGATAGAAATTAACAAATCATTTTTTTTTCAATACATTAAATTAAAACCATTTAAAAGCTTATTAAAGAGGCTTTCTTTTAAATTTTTACAAGCCAAACCCTAATCTAAAAATTAAATTAGACTAGTTATTTCTAAGTTTAGCTCTGCAGCTTTGCACTTAATATTGAGATTTTCACTAAAACTTTCCATCTTGTATTTTTGTGTGGATTTTTTGTTAATTATTAAGACTATGTTTAGCATTGGACGTCCTTTGGCTGATCATTACGATGATGATGATGATGATTGCTAAGACGGAATATAACCAGCCACAAGCATGAAACCCATGGGCCAATTAATTATGAAGGGAAGGGTCAAAGAGCCTGGAATGTGGGTCAAATTCATCCACGGTCGATAAATGCTTCTGGGTTCAAGGTTATAGGAAATGTAAAAATGATCGCTTGAATTCTAATTAATTAATATGCTAATAGTACAATTTATTCTCAGAATTTCAGTTATTACTAAGGAGCTGCTCAGTGAAAGAAAGGTAACAGAGCTGACAACTTTTTCATGCCACGAAAAACTTATTTAGGTCCAATTTTACCAATGACTGACCTGACGTGACCTGTTTGTCAACAATAATTTAAGTAAGTCATTTTAAAAGCGGTCGTTTTATACTCATTCAGTCGAAAAAGTCTTATCTGTCGTTGGTAGAGTCAGCCCTTAGGACTATTGGTCCACTGTATCACACTATTGAAAATATTGAAAACATGAATTGCGTTTGTTACAGGTGCATTTATTAAAGTAAATATTATCCTTAAGCATTTAAAGTTTTCCTAAAATATACCATCAAGTCCATCGCCGCCTTACCACCATAAGAGTCGATTTTACCAACGTCAGATAAGACTTATCTGACTAAAAATAAAATAAAATGACATTAACAAAAATGATTTCTGGCAAATACGTTTTGAAATAAGGAGTTTTTTGTTTTATTCGACGAATATTATTTATCTGACGTTAGTAAAATCGACTGTAAGAGCCGCAATCACTGGCATCTCACGAGCTGCCCGTTTTTGAGTCGTGTGTGCAAGCGATTTTCGTTGTTAAGTGCCAAGGCGGTAGAAACCTCAACCGTACCAAAAGTAATTTACTGTGAGTTTTGTTTAGAACTCAGCTAAGTTTAATCCTAATTATTTGTGCCATATTATCGTGAACCGGCCAGCATAATAATCTGAAACTTGAAGCGCGAATTAGAGGAGGCTCTGCCGCATAATTTATTCGTCTGATGAAAGCAAATTAACATGGCCGAATTGTTGTTGGCATAACTTAACACACTGTTAAACGCGAATCAAGCTATGAATACATCATTGTTAATAAGCGATCCTTTATGATAACATTTCATTTAATTTATTTTCTACATACACCTATATCATTACAGAAAAATCCAAGTTGATAGATGAAGAATCACATAACAATTTAAAAAATAAGATCCAGAATATATAGATACATAATTTGAACTAGAAAGGAAGTCAAGTAGAAAGCCAAATTGGTTTTGCAAAAATGGATCCATCCTTGGTCATACTACCTTGTCAAACGAGGTGTTACATCAAATTGCGTTATGCGACGATCTCAGACACCCCAAATGTTTTATTTCATTTGACTTTATCTTGAAAGAAAAAATATAATTTGAAGTTTTATGTGGTGTTTTAATTTTACTGGCATTTCTGGTCATTTCTTGCTCTGCGGACGAGTCCACTCCGTCGAGAGAGAATTCGGTAGGTATTCACCGGGCCGCTGCGCCGCGCTGTCATTTTTTTTATTACTATCTACGCCTATAAAAAACTAACCATTGCTTTTTTACGTATTTTGGCAGGTTTGCTCACGTAACGGCTTGTCTTATTATAATAAATCGACAGGGCAACATTACAATAAACACTTTTATAAAGATGTGACCTATATTAAAAATAGGTTCAGTTGACCCTTCCGGTGTAGTGGTCGAGAAATCGCCTACTACGCAGCGGGTGCGGGTTCGATCCCCGCACAATACAAACATTTGTGTGCATGAACATGTCTGTTTGTATTGGTCTGGGTGTTTTCTATGTATATTATGTATGTATTTACAAAAAAAAAAGTATTTAAGTATTATATCCGTTGTCTGGCACCCATAACACAAGCTTTGAGAAGCTTACTTTGGGGCTAGATGGCGATGTGTGAGAATGTCCAAAGGAAAGGATAAAGGAAAGGATATTCTGCTCGTTATTCCAATGTATTTATTATCAGTGTAAAAACTGCATTTTCAGTTATGGTCTACGATAATATGTGCATGTGTGAGCAATAAAATATCATTACTTAATTTTGCTTCCAGATCGCCTAAAACCATAAAACATAATAAATATTTATTTTAAACCACGCAGTCAGCTGATAATTGGCAATAACTTTGTGGGTGTTACCTTTCTAATGTAACCGCTGTAAATTAATTAGAGTAAGTTAATTACAAGGCTCAATACAAGCTTGTTAATAAAGTAATGGATACCTGTTATTTACTGCAAGTAATTACGACCTTTTAACTAACATTAACATTTTTATTGATACGTTATTCTTACGATACGATTCTAACATAAACTGCAAATGTGTGTAATTATTAAGAACATAAAACTATCTGATAGTGGAAACCAATAAGTATTAAAAGTTTAGAAAACCTAGCATATATTCATAACAGAGTTTATGTCTTTGTCTGTTGAAAATTTAACCCAGAGTTAACTAATAAGGGTCTTCACTTATTCCAGTTAGGTGGACTTGCGCATGATGATTTTACCCAGGATTGAGCTTATCCTGAATTAAATCTTCATTCTATCTCTGTCAGGGTGGTGCATCCTGCATTTGCCTGAATTAATACTTAACGCGGTGACGGTTCGTGTTGTAAGTTGCCTGCGCCGGCGTCGCTTAGCGGAAATTTAAAGCAAAATAATTTTATAAATTTCAAATTAAAAATGGATTTCCGCAAAGTAACGCCTGATTCCATTAATTATCTCTGTCAACGTCAAATAAACTGACTGCGACAAAATGATGACTTAATCCAGGATTAGCATAATTCTAGAGTCAATTATCATGCGCCTAAGAAACCAAAGAAAATATTTTACACACCTTTCAATGAAATAGATAGGTATCATTAGAAATAGACCGCCCGAACTATCTAGCCTCAATTAAATATTTACTCGCAAATTTATAGGTTAAGCTGGGCAAGGTTGTTTTGGCTAGCCCAATTACAAATTAATAGTATTCAAATGGATGCTCAAAAGCTATCCTTGCTAGGAAACTAGAACGGAATAGTTCATGAAATGCCTTGGGTAGATACAATGTTAAATATGAACATCTTGTTCAATCGTGGTCAACGAATTTAAATATCGTTGATCGTGGTATTTTTTTTTTGAGAAAAGATCGGTGTTATTAATGAAACATGGTGTATACTAGGTTATACACTTTTTCTTCATTTAAAATGAGATCATATCATGGAAAAAAACTGGTATTTATCATATCTAAAAATAACATGTCGTCGTTCTATAATTTTATGTTACTTCTTCAAATACCGCATAAAATGAAATAAATGATTCGACAGTTAGAGGTTTACACATGTTTTTTCTTGGAATCGATTTTAACAACATCAGATAAGACTTACCACGATAAATATAAAATGTCTGATTTTAAATTTTGTTTTTATAAATGAGTGCTGTCAAATAGGTGACGTTTTCAAATTAGGCGTTTTGTATCATATTCCACGAACATTCCTTACTTGACGTTGGTAAAATCGAGTATTGAAATTATTAATAATATTCCGTACTTTTCTTTCACACGTGACAAAGTGAACAAAATATGGGACAAATATTTTATAGCTCGTAGTACCCACGTGCTTCTTTTTTTGATGGTTCACATTTTACACGTTCAGACAGTAGTCCTTCAAAACAACAAACACAAAACTAAACATGTTATTTATAGACACAAAACCTTCATTACTTAGCTGTTATTTTTACCCGACTGCCGCAGAAGGAGAGCAATATTTTCAGAGCACACTATTCCCAGCTGCTATCTTGGACACTATAAATGGAAATTGACAATTCTGTTTTGAATACCACACAAACCTTAATAGGAATGCTCTTTGAAACACTCTGTAGACCAAGGGACAGTATTTTATTTGAATGGTTTTAAACATAATTGCTTTGAAGTGCTACAATAAAGTACATTATTCATAAATGGTCGGTCACTATGGAAAGCCGTGGGGGAGGCCTATGTTCAGCAGTGGACGTCTTTTGGCTGATAATGATGATGATGATTCATAAATGATGATGATTACTAGAAATCTCAAGCTATACATACTTTTTCAATAAGTGACCATAAAAGTAACAACTAAAATGGCTAGTGAATAACTTACAAAATTGTGACGCCATAAAATACTCGTACCCATATCATTTATGAATTATCCTTCCTACTCTTTTTGTGTCAAACAGTTATTTAGTTTAGTTATTTAATGCTTCAACACCCGAGCGGTTGCAGGCAACCGCATAACAATAGAATTTGCATTGTGTCTCGTTCACATACGCTTGAGGGATCTGTTGTCGTAAAACTATACATTACTATAAATGAATATATTTTCCTCTCCTTTTGTTTTAAAACGTGATTCTAGCGGGAACAATTAACACCAGAATTAATGACGATGCTTCCGGGCACGTTTCATATTTACATAATATAATAATAAAAATTAAAATGTTTTTTGGTACTAATGTATATATATATATTATATATACTTATTACGAACATGTTTTTACCGTGAGATTTAGGTAAAGTAACATTAGGTTACTAAAACAAGCAACAGTGCGGAATAAATAAGCTCTAGAATAAAATAGAATAATTCCTCAAAAAAATGGCCAGTCACTTATAACATGGGTGCTTGTTGAGAAGATGGCGTGAGAATCTTAAACAATGTTGTACATACGTTCTGTTTGTCCTAATAAGATCGGGTTATCCTTAACTGTCCAGTAATAAGTAATACTAATAAAAAATACGTGCCATATTTTAACTAAGGCCGATCCGCACACAACAGTGCCGGCTTAGTGCTGACATGTTCCGATCAGTAACATATCCATCAGTGTAATGAAAATTACAATTATATTGTAGCCTACGAATACATCAGACATATGATTGAACGTCAATGTCACTGACGAGTGCGCATAGAGTCATACAAGATGTATGCCACTACACCATTTTTCATTGACAGTGATGAATACGTTACTGATCGGCACGTGTCAGCACTGTACCGGCACTATTGTAAGCGTAGAGACCTATATTAATAAGTGCCTGAAATATGCGGTTTCACCAGCGAAAAGTGCTGATGAAACCGGCCCCTACAGCCATTTTCCAACAAAAAAAAATAGATCCTGGAAAATTTGATATAGGCATTCCGTCTCTAGGCCTAAACCAATAATATTTAATGCTGAAGTAACATTGTATGCTTTTAGACGTGAAAAGCGTTTCAATGTATTAGTTGGGAATAGTTGACAGTAATTTATTGATAACGTGAGATCGGTTTTAACCGACTGAAAGGAATGCATAAGTATGGTTATGGAATAACATGCCAATAATAATAATAATGGTTTTGTTATGTGTAACTCACGATCTTTTTTTTTGTCCCTCAATCACTTTCTTTGCGCCGCCTGTATAACTGGAAAGCTTTCAGTATTAAGACCATATATTCTTTTATTCATGCATGAAGTGCTTTAAATAAATTAACAACAAATAAATAATTAAAAAAAAAACAATAAATCAGCTTCAATATCCCCAATTATTGTGCTATTTATTAGTGAGCCTTTCTTTTGTTAAGGAGCATTTACAAGGTTAACTATAGATGAGAGCACTTATCTTACAGTTATCGCAAGAATGGACCTGTCAAACATGTCACGTAACTCCCGTTTCTCCGCTCAACCACACACGTTCTTCCATTCCGTGTCAATACAGTTCATTTTTGCACCCCTTGAATTTGATATCACAAGGTTGTACCAGGTTGTAATCTATTTTTAAAGTGCCTTACCTGCCCAAGTCACAACATACAGACTCATTCAATAAAAACTCCTTCAATAAAAGTAAAAGTCTCGAGAGCTATAAAGTTAACGAAATGTGGCCGCGTTACGAAGTGCTACGTCGTAGCAAGTTCTCGTAGTCGGGTGCTACGAGCCGTAGTATGGAAACACGATGTGGGGAATGCTTCTTTCGTAAAGAGTTGTTTGATGATGAAGTGTAGAAACACTACAGTCTTTTAAATGCAGAAAAGCAAACAAATTATAAAATTAAGATTGATTACTTGAAGGGGGGGCATTACTAAATAGAAATATACAAAAAATTATAGTGTTTTTTGTCACTATACCATCTTTACGACCATTTTGTAAGGAGCTGTAGTTTTGTTTTGTAATTGAACTAAGTAATAAATTTGATAAATTTGAAATAGATATTTAGAACCAATTATCAAAATTAAACGAAACCAGTTTGTGATTGAAATATTTAAACATTTGTAGAACAACTTCTACGCTTCAGAAGTTCATCTTTCCTTAGTGAAAACTGTGTTTTGTTTAGCCAAAATAAGCGTTCGAGTAAAGTTATTTACTCAAACAAGAATGGAGTAAAATTGAAGATACTTTAATTAAAACTTGGATTTACTCAGACTTCGACTGAGATTGAAAATTATACAGTGCTTGCTAATAGACAGCTAAGAAAAAATTAAAGAGAAATGAATCAGAGATGTATTGTCAGGAGTTTTTTAATTATTAAGATCATAATTGTTAAGTGAAACATCAGTTTCAAATTTATCAAAATTTGATGATATTTTATACAAAAAGATACAGAAATATTCTGCCGCTATCTTTTTCTGTATACTTTATTCAGATAACCTTTACCTGTCTCAGTCAAAATGTACTTTGCATAATAAATCAAAATACAAATGGACTTTTGTTTCGAATGGTCCGTTGAATAAATGAATACACAGACGAAGTATCCATGCTTCATTGAAAGCTTTGTTTTTCTATTATTATATTCGATGCGCAATGAGGCTGTGATCGAACGAATGATCGATACTTTGAAATAATAATGATGTATTTTATTATCATCAACATTATATTTAGCCTTATTTTCGGGAACCTGGGGCCGTATTTTTGAATCACTCGTGTCAAGATGGGGTCTGGTATTCATTGATTAAAGTCTAATTTTGAAATGAAATTCAGTTTTCACACATAGAGGGGGGATTTGAAAAGATATAGCTTTATTTCGTTAGTACTAACGTTTATATATCGCGTGATTTTAGTTGATTTTTTATTTGTTTCGAACGAATATCACACGCCATATCCAAGCAAGTGATTCAAAAATACAGTTCCCTGACTTTTTAGGCTTATAGTTTTTTTTGTTATCACCGTTTATCTAACCACACTGTAGCGGTTGCAATTCTTCGGTTGTTTCTATGTGTTAAATTATATTCTAATTCTTAATGACTATGTTTAATTTACTTTAGCTGTTGGTTTCCCAACCTGTAAAAAAAAAGATAAATAATGCTTTGCTTTCTAAACGAAGGAGGTGAAAAATAATATCAGAAACCGAGAGAGGTCAACTTTTTAACCGACTTCAAAAAAGGAGGAGGTTATCAATTCGACTGTATGTTTTTTTTTTTTATCATTATTTTTTTTTTGTATGTATGTTACCTCATATCTCAGTCGTTTGTCAACCGAATCGAAAAAATTTTTCGCCTACTTAGAGGGTGTACCTTCTAGTTCCATTTTGGGATATTAGATCCTCCATGGGATCTTGGTGTAATCGAGGGAAACCCTTAAATTTTAAAGGCACGTATAGTGTTTCTTTACTAAAATCTTAATTTTGACGTGTTGTTACGTCTGATAGTCAACATCTTGTGGGGCTGAGCTGATGGTGGAACTCCTTAACGCTTAGGAGTTCAGTAATTATAATGACGGAACTTATGATAGGTAATTTGTAGCTTCTTAAATAATAGAATCATAAGGTGCAACTCCCCCCCCCCCCCCTCTTATGTAATCACTAAAAATGAAGAAATAAAATAAACTTTAAAAAAAAGTAAAAACCGACTTCAAAACCAAAATGCACTAAAAAGTCTTAAATAAACTCTTCACCATTGAAAGGAAAGGAATCCGTTTTAGGCAAACAATTTCTTTTTGGAGTCGGTGCCATCACTTTGACCATCAAGCAATCACAGGATTCCTTTCCTTTCAATGGTGAAGAGTTTATTTAAGACTTTTTAGTGCATTTTGGTTTTGAAGTCGGTTTTTACTTTTTTTTAAAGTTTATTTTATCTGCAATGATCTTCATAGCTACTTTGAAATAAAAAGTATAAGAATGACAAACCCGCGTGTCTTTACTAATATATGCTACATAATACATTCAACATCGTGGGCGTCCAATTTAAAGGGAAGTAATTTACGATTTCGTTTCAATTCGGTGATCAAGCTAAAATATAAATATGCTTGGGAAAAAATACTAATTTGCGCACATTTCAATCTGATACAACACTTTTCAAAGAAGAATGGGAGAAGTTTTTAAAACTCTATACACCTGATCAGAAATAATAGGAGTACTAAGTTGTAAATGTTGGCATTATCTGCTTCTTCTACTACTACTTCTAGTTTTCGAGAAAATCTTGGCAAACGTATAATACAGACAAACATACAATTACAATAATCAGCACACGCGTTAAGAAGCCTTACTAGGTCAAGATCCTCAAAAAATATCATATTCCAACGATATTACTTACGATATTGAATTAATTACCTCCTTTGTTGAAATCAGTAAAAAATATTCAAACGCCATTCTCTGGCCCGATCTGATTGATTCGGAAATGCAAACGAACTGGGGAAAGCTATTTTGAAAACGATTTGAATGCAAATAGCGATCCGTTCACAGGAAATATTGTGTTTTTATACTATAGGTACTCCATTTACAACGCTTTTGTTAGACTCTATACTACGCACGTCAATAACTTGTACCAAAGCGTACATACATGAATACTGAATACATACCACTTTCAAAAGAATTCAAAAACTCTGTATTTGTTTATTGTTTGGCAGGCATTAAATAAATATATAACTAAGTACTGACTCTGAGTGATTTTATAACAAAAATAGAGTGCCTGTTGCGATGATGATTTGACAGTTATGCAGCTCTGCTTAGCTGTCAAATAAGCAATTGCACATTATTTTTATAATATAAATAACCATAATTGTAAACATTCATCCCATTGTAGTAATATTTTAATATACTAGATATACTGATAGTATTCATTTACGCTGAATTACAACGGATTAAGTTGGATCGCATACGCTCTAAGAAGGTTAAAAATTACACAAAAACACATACCGCCGTAGTAAAAAGAGCTCAAAAAAAGGTCTTCAATAACAGCAATTCCAAGAATACTCCAGAATGTAAAGTACAGCGCTCCTATTTTTTAATCACTCGCTTCAAGATGGCGGTGATATTTATTGATTAATGTACGTTTTTCTAATAAAAATTAGTATAATTCCAGACGGTTGTGATTCTAAAAAAATAACTGAATTTTGTGAACTGATATTTCACGTGATTTTAATCAATCAATCAATTCATTTATTGCTCATAGTCACATTACATTTTAAGGTGGTACATTACAAGCAAGATATACATGTGACGCCCTGCAAGGGCATGACAACAATGAACGCTGGTAGCTTAGAATCAAATTTAATAACTATCATATTTAACTTAAATTAAAACATTAAATTATGAAGTTTTATTTATCCGTGTCATCAAATAATTCCTTTAAATTGTAACAACATTTATGTATTAGCATTTTCTTTAGGGTATTGTTAAAAAGCATAGGTGTTTCAGAGATTTTAATGACATTAGGCAAGTGGTTATATATTTTAATTAACATACTGTGAGGACCAGATGAAAATAGTAAGATTAATTAGTTTTCAAACGAAATTCACACGCCATATTCAAGCGAGTGATTCAAAAATAGGGTCCCAGGTGCCCTTTTTTATCGAGCTGTGTCATAAAAAGTAATTTGATATTTCAAAAGGTCCGCGAATATAACTCGATATGCAAATAGGATCTGAAACCTTTAGCCTGGTGTAAACAAGGGAATAGTTGGACCAAGTTAATATGTGAGACTATCTTAATTACATAATTAGTCAATTCCTTCTTTATCTCAAAATCTTTGTATTTGAAACGACTACTCAAAAACATAGTTTAAAAGTACATCAACAAACTAACCAAAATAGTAGTTATATCAAGCAATAACAAAACAATGACGACCTCCGTGGTGTAGTGGCTAAGCACGCTGGTTTCAAGGCGTCGCCACCCCGAGGTTCCGGGTTCGATTCCCGGTCGGGTCAATATAGAAATCAAAATAATATCTATATTGTCTCAGGTCTGGGTGTTGTGGTAACACCGTTGTATCTGATTTCCATAACACAAGTGCAATTAGCTACTTACTTTGGGATCAGAGCAATGTATGTGATTGGTGTCCAATATTTATTTATTTAATGAAAAATTATGTACACATATAAGTTGACAAATAAAACGTAACGTATAAATGAACTTGGTAAAACATAACCATCTATAACACCCCTCTCTTTTTGCGACGGGTGTTTATGTAGGAAAAATGAGTCTGGCACAATTACACAAACTATTCATCTGTTTTACTTCCGCAAATAATTTCTTAGACTTCTGTCTCCGTTACGGCAAAAAAAATTTGGAAACCATTTACTTAATTTACTCAATTTGATAAGACCTTTACTTTAAGCTTTAAATTACAATAAGCGATTCTAAAATGGCCCGGCTGTAATATACATATGTATTCGGTACGATTACGTAAGCTCATATACTGTTACATACGGAATAGCAAATTTATGTATTCTGTATGAATCTCGTCTGATCTAATTTGGTAATGAAATGAGCTGTACAAATGGTCGCGTTCGCTGTTTACCTGTTTCATATTTTGAAACTTAATGAAACATTGGATTTACTTGTTTTATTTACAACGTATGTAGAAATGTGTATTTGAAAATATAACATACGGCTTTTAATTAGTGATCTTAATATCTTTTCTCATGGAGCAAAACTTGCATTTGAAATACAATACTGAATTAATTTAATCTTCTTTTTCTGTAGTAAATACTTTTTAAAGAACAAACAAGAAAAAAAATAAACTAAGACATGCAACATAAAAAATCGTTTACCTATTCAAAAACGAAGCTATTTCCTTGCGGCAAGGAGGCTATGATGCTGGCTGCGTTGCGTTAACTTAATTAATCTTCTACTCATATATTTTTTGTTTTAACCAGCATCTTATAGTATCTTATTCAGTTGTAATAAGGGCTAGTTTGAAACAAAGGTGGGTAACCTGATGTGCTAGCTACTGTACCAAATAAATATTGAATCTTATTATCAAATTATTTTGTTTTAAATCATAGGCAATAAATACATACTTGATAACAATTATTTCGGTTTAATCAAAAGTCTAAATTGAGCGGAGCTTGCGAAAGGCATAGCCTGGAGTGAGGTTAATTTCCGTATAAGGTTGTATCAATTTCAAAGAAATAATTTTGCTGTTAAGTTTTGGACATCGCTTACCTACATTTAAACACAGACCCTGCAAAATATTTTTTCTATTTCTTCCAAGTAAAGGGCGTACCCATGTTTACTCTTGAGAGTAATTTTGTTAGAACTCCCTCCCGACGCGGACGCCTCGCGTTTTGTTAACAAAAAGTAATGGGGAAAACCCTTTTCTTTTGCAAATGAAAATAAAAAGATATACCGTAAATAAAAGGAAGGAAATTGATCATAAGATAGTGAGGAGGAAGTGAATCCGTAAAATTACGTGGGATAAAAAATGTTGCTAGTATTCAGAAGGTCTTATTTTGGTTATATAATTTAGCAAGATGAATTATGAAATTAGTATTTTGAAGTAAGAAATATAAATTGCTTAAGGACTGATTTCGTAATAAAAATAATAATTTAATGTAGGATATACTTAAAAATAATAAGCATAGTTACGATAACTTGAAAGTTCGTGCTTTGCTTTTTTCAATATTGGTTAGTCAGGTAATAGTTTAAATAAGATAAGAAGACCCATATCTTAAAAAATACTAGACCGATTTTAAAACTTACACTGTGCCCTCAATTGAAATATACACACATCAAAAAGTTTGCTCACTTTGAATAGATTAAATCTTCAACAAGTTAATGATATCATAACATATCATTGTTATTATAGGGTTTATAATTTTCCAAATTATGGTTTGTACATTTCTGCCTTTTTTGGACAAAATGCCTATTCGTCGTAGTTTTATTTTTTACCTTCATGTAAATTGACGTGTTTAAGGTGCCTACTTATATACCATATAAGTAACTTATTAATGTACAGTGGCTAGCACATCAGGTTACCCACTTTTGTTGCAAAATAGCCCTTATTACAATTGCATAAGATACCGCAGTGTTTACCTTAACGTGCTGTTGTCCGTACCTAATTTTTAAGTCAAAAATATTTTGAACATTACCAAACTCTCCGGCAATTTCGAAAGTTTTTAGGACGACTTCCTTAGAAATTAAATGTTTTCTGTAAGTTTTTACCTCTAATAGCCACCAGGACAAAATATAGAACATGTCACTCAGAAAGAGAGTGCCCTAAAAACGGGAATTTTTTGTTGCCTGGCCGTTATTACTATGCTACCGTTCGTTCTGACACAAACAGTGACAAGCAATTTATCTTGCTGGATTTCGCTTGCACCTCGCTTCGTCTTTTGTTTTAAGTGACGCTCGTTTTTTGTGCCGTGTGTGCAGCGATTTTCTTTTATACAATCTATTTAACACTTTCATTCTAACGAAGTTACAGAACGTCAAAACTAATCTTTGTGATGACGCACATGGTCTTACTATGTTTTTTATTATTATTTTTAGGCACAAAAGCTGGCGACGTCGAATCTCTGTATAATCTTCAGGTAGCTACGTCATTACGCCACATCGTGACAAATGTTCTAACGCTACAACATATTAGTTTTTTTTATAACTTGAACATAAGTCATACACACATTGACAACATCGTCAAACGTCGTTTTCGGTTAGAGTCGGTATACTGCCACTTTAAAAAAACTTTAAATTAAAACTTTAAATTACATAACGTTCTTTGGATATTCCCACACATCGCCATCTAGCCCCAAAGTAAGCTACTCAAAGCTTGTGTTATGGGTGCCAGACAACGGATATAATACTTAAATACTTTTTGTTTGTAAATACATACATGATATACATAGAAAACACCCAGACCAATACAAACAGACATGTTCATGCACACAAATGTTTGTATTGTGCGGGGATCGAACCCGCCCCCGCTGCGTAGTAGGCGATTTCTCGACCACTACACCAGACGGGTCGTCATCAACGTTTACTGACGTTAGCAACGAGTCATATGCAATATTATGTTTTTTATACGGCGATACGAGGGTGGACGTCCTGTAACTTTGTATGGAGTATTTGTATTTAACTTGTATGTGCGACGACCTATATGTTGCCTATTCTGGTACGTGACTAGTTTTGAACAATCTACACAAAAGCCGAGAAAATTAGCCTTTCCTAGCATTGTAAGTTAACTCTAAAGTACTTTAGTATAAGTGTGATTTACTGATCTAGCTCAAGCTTATTTTCGGGCCTATCTTTTGAAGGGATTACTAACCCGGACTAAGCAAACTTCTTACTTGGAGCGAGTATCATATACAGGTGATTACTCAAGTAATTCGCTGACTTGTTAGACCTCTCTTTAATTAGAGTCCTTTAATTAAGCAGGAATAGACTCATTCATATGGACGAATGTAGGTACATTCGTAATTCTCTTTGGAAATGTTTGATTAGTAAGGGCGCGGTCATACTACCTTGTAAGTGAGCGATGACATTTTTGTATAAATTGCACCTGTAAAAAGCAACTGTGTAAGACAAGAAATCGTACCTTGTGGTTAAGGATATCCGGGCGCATGCAAAAAAGCAAAAAGGAGGTTCTTAATTCGATCTTTATGATTGTCTGTGTGGATGCAAAATTATTAAAAAAAAAATATTGCACATAAAAAGAAATTTTAATTCAAAATTGCAGGCATAATATTGGATGTGTATCTATGTTGTATGAATATTGGTCCATTTTTGAAAATTAGAATATCTCATCATTTTAGGCTTGCAGTGAAGTATGAATGAACTTTTTACTTTTATTTCAAGTAACCTAAATTGATTTGATTAGAAATGGCTCGAATACTTCAGTATCGTAAGCATTGTCATCATGCGCTTATGAGTGGTAGAGCTTATAAGTGAAACGAAAGAGGTTAGGTTACTTATCAATGCATTATTCTGACAAACTTTTGGAACTTTCATAACTATTTATTTTATGTTGCGGGAGCATGGCGAGTGCCAAGAAAGTTTAAGTATCTCATGCTGCAGTAGCCTAAATAATGGAAAAAAAAACAGATTTTTAAAATAGTTTTCCGGTCGCGATTCGGTCTCAAAATCAGTGTTCAGAAGACTGAGATTATGGCAATAGACTCTCTTGGAGCCACAGAACCTATCAAGATATATATTGGCGATACTGAGCTGAAGCAGGTGGAAAAAATCAAGTACCTGGGAAGCACTATTACATCAAAGTGCGACCTTGATGCCGAAATAAATCATCGCATAGGCGCTGCATCAGCTGCTTTCGGCAAATTACGTGCCAAGATCCTACACTCACATGATTTGAAGCTCTCAACCAAAATCTCAGTTTATAAGGCCATAGTTCTGCCAAATTTGTTATACTCTTCTGAGACATGGGTCCTCTACAGGAAACACATACGGACGCTAGACAAGTTCCATCTGAAGTGCTTACGAGACATTCTTAAAATCAAATGGTCGGACCGGGTTAGAAATACTGAAGTGCTCCGACGCGCTAATCTACGGTATAGAAGCCTACCTGATGCGGCGACAGCTCCGATGGTGTGGACACATCTTACGGCTGGATGACGTGGCCAAACGCATCTTCTTTTCTGAACTCCAGAACGGCAGGCGTAAGCAAGGCGGCCAGTTCTTACGCTACAAGGATGTTCAGAAAAGACACTTTAAACGGTGCAATATTGATCCCGAGAAATGGGAACAAAAGGCAGGTGGCCGCCCTGAGTGGAGGAGCCTGGTAAAGAGCAAAGTTCATGACTTTGAAGAGCAGAGGAAATCCGAACTGGATTCGAAACGAGATGCTCTAAAGGCTAAACCTCCAGCAACCATATATTATAATTATGTTGGCGGTGTCCTCACGTGCAGCCTTTGCCCACGCACGTTTTCAAGTAAGATTGGATACGTCAGCCATCAAAGGGCACATGTGAGAGCTGATAACTCTTCCGCAAATAATTAATCGGTAGCAGTCACCGTAGTCGAAATCGGCTGGGAAGTATATATGATAGCTTTGGTAGAAGGCCTTAAACAGAGTGAACTTCAGACCTGTAGTACAACAAAATATAACGAAAAATACTAAACAAATATCGATGAAAACAATGTGCCAACATGTTTCGACGCACTGCCAAAGCCTTGCGCTCGCGCTCTGTATTAAGTTTATCATTTAGATTTTCGTTAATAATGTTCCCTAAGTATTTGAACTGAGACATACACGTTTAAGCCGGAGCCTCCTTTTAGCAGGAGAGGTGGGATTTTATACACGAGCTCTTAAAAACCAGAAATTCAGACTTTTTTACAGTATATTTTAAACCGTGACTCAAAGCATAAGATTCGCACACAAATATTTTTTTTCTCCTGTTATCTTACTTATCGACGGGCTCAGTAGCACCATGTCGTCAAATCAATAGATCAGTTTCCATTTATGATATTTTCGGTACGTTTGTAGGTGGCTACGCGGCTCTAGTATAAACGAGGTTTTAGCCGAGCTATCGATTTGAGGGACGTAAGCTTAGTCAATACTTCTTTTGATTAATCTCATTGGAACGAAATCTACTTCAGCATTAGGCACAAATAAAATTTATTTATTCTTATTTATAATAAATGTGTCAGGAATACTCAACGTTACCGCTTAAAAACCTAGCTTAAAGTGTATTTATCAAAATAAATCCAAAGCACTAAAGTTCATTTTATACCGCCTATAAAAAAAAGATGTAATCAATTCAACCTGTATGTTTGTGTATCGACAGACTTGGATACGATTTTAGTATGTTGATCTAGTAAGGCTTCCCAATACGTGTGAAAAATTTCGTATTTAATGTATGTTTGTCTCAGGATTCCTAAAAAACGAGACGTCATAGGGCGATTGTTGTTCAATCAGGTATGGTTCAACTTAGAGTACCGTGTAAGTTTTATTAAAATTGGTTTAGTAGTTTTGAGATATGAGTAATAACTAAAAGTCACGAAAAAAACTGCCTTCAAAAAACTGACTAAAAAGCTTTATATGTTATAACGCATTCGTCTACTATTTAGAAGAAACATTTTTTTTTGGAGTCGGCGCATGATGTGTTAATTGATGGTATTGCTTGCCATTATGCACCGACTCCAAAAGATTTTTTTCTTTTAAATATATAATATAATATAAAATATAAATATCCTTTGGACATTCCCACACATCGCCATCTAGCCCCAAAGTAAGCTACTCAAAGCTTGTGTTATGGGTGCCAGACAACGGATATAATACTTAAATACTTTTTTTTTTTGTAAATACATACATGATATACATAGAAAACACCCAGACCAATACAAACAGACATGTTCATGCACACAAATGTTTGTATTGTGCGGGGATCGAACCCGCACCCGCTGCGTAGTAGGCGATTTCTCGACCACTACACCAGACGGGTCGTCGAAATAACAGGGGAATGCGTTAATAAAGCTTTTTAGTTAGTTTTTTTTTACTACTCAGACTGTATTTACGTATGGTACTATAAAGTTAAAAGTTGAGAAGTATCATAAAACTATAGTTTGAAACTATCATATTTACCCGCTATCTGATAACAAAACTTCTATAACATTTCGTATTAATCAAGCATTTTAGCGTTAATTTATTTAAACTATGCGTGAAACTATATCATTTTAGTGCAGAACTAATTTAAAGTTTCATTTTGCAAAGTTGAATTACTTTAGTGGTTACACAGCTCGGTGTGAAAACTAACGGCTAATTTCAAATGTACAGGCTCGCAAAGTTGAAACTTTAGTAAGCTCTAAGCTTTATTAGACTAACAAAATAGCAGATCTGGAGTTTATTAAATAACTACTTAGGTGCTCGCAATACGCAGTTAGCAGTTTCTATACTTTCAGTGATTATTTTCTCGATTTATGACCACTTTGCTAAAACTGAAACTTGTTTTTTAAAAAAAACATAGCCACCGGTCATTAAAAATGGCCATTCTTTCATTTAGTTAAGGTGTTCTTTTCTTCAAAACACACAATCGTAAATATTCAACCGCTGGTACCGAAATTTTACCATAACTATCTATGAAGAAATCGGGCCTAAATGAACTCCTGAACTTGTTATTAAAGTCAGTAATTAAAAAATAATGAGATTAGTTTAGTTCATTGAATCTGCAAGAAACTATTAGTGTTTCATGTACGAAACCTTCGTCGAAATTTACGTTGATAAAATGGCATGTTTCTTTTTAAAATGAAATAAAGTTGTCAACCTTTCTCATTGGTGATTGGTAGAAAATTGTCTACGAATAGCAGCACAATCTTTTTTTTAATCAACAGACTGTCATCGATCCAACCAATTTGATTTTTACTTAGTCGTAAGAAATACAAAAGGTCACTTCAATCAAATCTAAATCAGGATAGTTACTTATACGGTTTCTAGTCACATCTCGATGGCTATTTTCCAAACGACTTTGTGCCAATTCAGCGCACCTGGTCATTGGAAGGCAACTCAAACTTTATAGCAGGCTCGTCACATAGGTATTATCGCCTTATATGCATTTAAACGATCTAATTATAATAGAGTTGGGCTTTTAGTACAAACCCACAAAATATTTTAGATGTAACCTCTTTTCTTCAGTTGTTGTTTTATGTAGCTCTACATTCCTAATGTAACTCTTTATCTAACCTACGTCATCCCAATGGAGCAAAGGCCTCCCCCAATTTTTTATATATGTCTCTGTCAGCGGCCAACAATTCCCAACCCCTCGTAAAGCTGGACAAATCGTCACTACCCTTCGTCGGTAGCCGTCGGTCTGGTGGTATCCATCCCGTGACGATTTGAGCCCATCTATCCGGGTGCATTCTACACACATGTCCCGCCCATTTCCATTTAAGCTTTGCTGTCTTTTTGCCTACATCTGCTTTGCCAGTTCTGGAGCGTATTGTGGTATTCCGGATCTTATCAATCCTTTTTATACCCAATACGCTCCTTTCCATAGCTCTTTGACAAACCTTGAGTTTGGATTTTTGGCTTTCGGTCAATGACCACGTTTGCGCTCCGTAAGTAAGTACGGGCAGGATGCAAGTGTCAACGAGTTTTCGTTTCAGTGACAATGGAAGGTCTCGCTTCTTAAAGCTTTCAGGGACTAGAAGCTTTTCCAGGCGTTATCAATACGACGACCGATCTATTTGTCCTGCTTGTTTTTGAAGGACACTGTCTGGCCCAAGTACCTACTCGTCGACATATTCCATTCTCTGCCCGCAAACCACTATGTCGTTTTCAGCGCATTGTTCATGACTTTAGTTTATCTAGACGTATAATATAAACAAGTTGGGCCTGTTATAAAGTACTTAGTTTCAAACTGAAAGCTACATGTTGGCCATAGGATTTATACATAAAATACGTACGGCATATATAATAAGTTAATCGTTTTATTCAAATTAATGTCACGGATTCGGGACACTCTATAGTCAAAAGCCATCTCCCAGGAATCCAATCTGCTTCTTTATCTAGTAAGATGTTACAGGTTCCGAAGTAATCCATAAAATAAATATAAAACCTTTTTTATTTCAAGCCTGAAGAGAAACACGTTCGCGTGTGGGCGCAAAGAGCTATAAAGAATATATACCTCTAGTGTAGTGTGAAAATGAGATTATCAGGCTGTATTTAGATTCTTTTTGGTGGTCTAATAGTGGAAAAACATGAACTAAAAAGATAAATCATACAGATAAATGTTGTTTCAAATTTATATCGGAAACTCATAAATAATAACGTGCATGGTAGCAATCCCGTATATTCTAATTATTCTTCTACATAGAGATATCTAAAAGAAACTGAAAAACAGTATGTTTCACAAGATATGCCTGAATTGTACTCCTATGTTATAATTAAATATTTTCTGTATATTTTTTATTACAGAAAATATTTAATTATAACATAGGAGTACAATTCAGGCATATCTTGTGAAACATACTGTTTTTCAGTTTCTTTTAGATATCTCTATGTAGAAGAATAATTAGAATATACGGGATTGCTACCATGCACGTTATTATTTATGAGTTTCCGATATAAATTTGAAACAACATTTATCTGTATGATTTATCTTTTTAGTTCATGTTTTTCCACTATTAGACCACCAAAAAGAATCTAAATACAGCCTGATAATCTCATTTTCACACTACACTAGAGGTATATATTCTTTATAGCTCTTTGCGCCCACACGCGAACGTGTTTCTCTTCAGGCTTGAAATAAAAAAGGTTTTATATTTATTTTATGGATTACTTCGGAACCTGTAACATCTTACTAGATAAAGAAGCAGATTGGATTCCTGGGAGATGGCTTTTGACTATAGAGTGTCCCGAATCCGTGACATTAATTTGAATAAAACGATTAACTTATTATATATGCCGTACGTATTTTATGTATAAATCCTATGGCCAACATGTAGCTTTCAGTTTGAAACTAAGTACTTTATAACAGGCCCAACTTGTTTATATTATACGTCTAGATAAACTAAAGTCATGAACAATGCGCTGAAAACGACATAGTGGTTTGCGGGCAGAGAATGGAATATGTCGACGAGTAGGTACTTGGGCCAGACAGTGTCCTTCAAAAACAAGCAGGACAAATAGATCGGTCGTCGTATTGATAACGCCTGGAAAAGCTTCTAGTCCCTGAAAGCTTTAAGAAGCGAGACCTTCCATTGTCACTGAAACGAAAACTCGTTGACACTTGCATCCTGCCCGTACTTACTTACGGAGCGCAAACGTGGTCATTGACCGAAAGCCAAAAATCCAAACTCAAGGTTTGTCAAAGAGCTATGGAAAGGAGCGTATTGGGTATAAAAAGGATTGATAAGATCCGGAATACCACAATACGCTCCAGAACTGGCAAAGCAGATGTAGGCAAAAAGACAGCAAAGCTTAAATGGAAATGGGCGGGACATGTGTGTAGAATGCACCCGGATAGATGGGCTCAAATCGTCACGGGATGGATACCACCAGACCGACGGCTACCGACGAAGGGTAGTGACGATTTGTCCAGCTTTACGAGGGGTTGGGAATTGTTGGCCGCTGACAGAGACATATATAAAAAATTGGGGGAGGCCTTTGCTCCATTGGGATGACGTAGGTTAGATAAAGAGTTACATTAGGAATGTAGAGCTACATAAAACAACAACTGAAGAAAAGAGGTTACATCTAAAATATTTTGTGGGTTTGTACTAAAAGCCCAACTCTATTATAATTAGATCGTTTAAATGCATATAAGGCGATAATACCTATGTGACGAGCCTGCTATAAAGTTTGAGTTGCCTTCCAATGACCAGGTGCGCTGAATTGGCACAAAGTCGTTTGGAAAATAGCCATCGAGATGTGACTAGAAACCGTATAAGTAACTATCCTGATTTAGATTTGATTGAAGTGACCTTTTGTATTTCTTACGACTAAGTAAAAATCAAATTGGTTGGATCGATGACAGTCTGTTGATTAAAAAAAAGATTGTGCTGCTATTCGTAGACAATTTTCTACCAATCACCAATGAGAAAGGTTGACAACTTTATTTCATTTTAAAAAGAAACATGCCATTTTATCAACGTAAATTTCGACGAAGGTTTCGTACATGAAACACTAATAGTTTCTTGCAGATTCAATGAACTAAACTAATCTCATTATTTTTTAATTACTGACTTTAATAACAAGTTCAGGAGTTCATTTAGGCCCGATTTCTTCATAGATAGTTATGGTAAAATTTCGGTACCAGCGGTTGAATATTTACGATTGTGTGTTTTGAAGAAAAGAACACCTTAACTAAATGAAAGAATGGCCATTTTTAATGACCGGTGGCTATGTTTTTTTTAAAAAACAAGTTTCAGTTTTAGCAAAGTGGTCATAAATCGAGAAAATAATCACTGAAAGTATAGAAACTGCTAACTGCGTATTGCGAGCACCTAAGTAGTTATTTAATAAACTCCAGATCTGCTATTTTGTTAGTCTAATAAAGCTTAGAGCTTACTAAAGTTTCAACTTTGCGAGCCTGTACATTTGAAATTAGCCGTTAGTTTTCACACCGAGCTGTGTAACCACTAAAGTAATTCAACTTTGCAAAATGAAACTTTAAATTAGTTCTGCACTAAAATGATATAGTTTCACGCATAGTTTAAATAAATTAACGCTAAAATGCTTGATTAATACGAAATGTTATAGAAGTTTTGTTATCAGATAGCGGGTAAATATGATAGTTTCAAACTATAGTTTTATGATACTTCTCAACTTTTAACTTTATAGTACCATACGTAAATACAGTCTGAGTAGTAAAAAAAAACTAACTAAAAAGCTTTATTAACGCATTCCCCTGTTATTTCGACGACCCGTCTGGTGTAGTGGTCGAGAAATCGCCTACTACGCAGCGGGTGCGGGTTCGATCCCCGCACAATACAAACATTTGTGTGCATGAACATGTCTGTTTGTATTGGTCTGGGTGTTTTCTATGTATATCATGTATGTATTTACAAAAAAAAAAAGTATTTAAGTATTATATCCGTTGTCTGGCACCCATAACACAAGCTTTGAGTAGCTTACTTTGGGGCTAGATGGCGATGTGTGGGAATGTCCAAAGGATATTTATATTTTATATTATATTATATATTTAAAAGAAAAAAATCTTTTGGAGTCGGTGCATAATGGCAAGCAATACCATCAATTAACACATCATGCGCCGACTCCAAAAAAAAATGTTTCTTCTAAATAGTAGACGAATGCGTTATAACATATAAAGCTTTTTAGTCAGTTTTTTGAAGGCAGTTTTTTTCGTGACTTTTAGTTATTACTCATATCTCAAAACTACTAAACCAATTTTAATAAAACTTACACGGTACTCTAAGTTGAACCATACCTGATTGAACAACAATCGCCCTATGACGTCTCGTTTTTTAGGAATCCTGAGACAAACATACATTAAATACGAAATTTTTCACACGTATTGGGAAGCCTTACTAGATCAACATACTAAAATCGTATCCAAGTCTGTCGATACACAAACATACAGGTTGAATTGATTACATCTTTTTTTTATAGGCGGTATAAAATGAACTTTAGTGCTTTGGATTTATTTTGATAAATACACTTTAAGCTAGGTTTTTAAGCGGTAACGTTGAGTATTCCTGACACATTTATTATAAATAAGAATAAATAAATTTTATTTGTGCCTAATGCTGAAGTAGATTTCGTTCCAATGAGATTAATCAAAAGAAGTATTGACTAAGCTTACGTCCCTCAAATCGATAGCTCGGCTAAAACCTCGTTTATACTAGAGCCGCGTAGCCACCTACAAACGTACCGAAAATATCATAAATGGAAACTGATCTATTGATTTGACGACATGGTGCTACTGAGCCCGTCGATAAGTAAGATAACATAAATAATAACGTGCATGGTAGCAATCCCGTATATTCTAATTATTCTTCTACATAGAGATATCTAAAAGAAACTGAAAAACAGTATGTTTCACAAGATATGCCTGAATTGTACTCCTATGTTATAATTAAATATTTTCTGTAATTATTATTTTTATATGGTATGCAATAAAGAATATTTATAATTATTTTGTGTGTAGAGATGTAGCCTAGCAGGAAATTTATATCATTTAGTTAGTTAGTTAGTTTGGCTGGGGTGATTTCCGCACTTAGCCTCATGATTGGGCCATTGTGCGTATGTCCCTCCTTTCTATTCTAACCAACCCAGGCTTTCCCAGAAGGCTAGCAACCTGCTCAGGTTGCAAAAGGCCTCTGGGAAAGTAGCTGGGGATTTGAGAATATTTGCCCGTTGTTCTGCCACACTTGTGCACTCCATGAGCACATGATGTGGTGTTTCTTCCGCCCCCATGCACCCTCTGCATAGGGGGCTGTCTGTGACACCTATTGTGAAAAGGTGTTTGTTTAAGAGACTATGACCAGTTATGGTGCCTATGGCTAAGCGTAGTTTGTCTCTTGGTAATCGGATGAGGTTGCGGGCAAGCCTTTTCGATGCTTCCGGAACAGCCTCCTTAGAAATTTATATCATATCAAGGCATCCAAATTGTGGCAACCTTTATTATTATTACTAGCAGTCCCCCGCGACTTCGTCCGCGCGTTTTGAGTTTGCTCCCTCCCCTCCCGTCGCAGCGTCATGTTTTATATCCTTCAGCCTTTCTCGATAAATAAGCTATCCAACACAGAAATATTTTTTCAAATCGGTCCAGCAGTTCCTGAGATAAGCGCGTTCAAACAAACAAACTCTTCAGCTTTATAATATATTAGCGCAAGCGCACGTTGTACTTAAGCTGCGAACATTATTTTGGTGCGGAGTTATGTTAAAACTGTGATAGCTCCTAAGATATTTATTTAAATCAAATGATATAAAGGGCAACTTGGTTCTAAATGAAATGCTCGTGATGATGAATGTATTTATTTTGATAAGAATAAATACCTGTGTGTATAATACACCTCTAAAAATAATGCATTATTTTTTTTACAAATTTATTAACATAAAAAAGGTTGTAGTAAGTCAACCATAAAAGATAGACATATGCTGTCGCGGACTTTATTATAGAACTCTTAATGCTGAACAATCCTGTGATACATGATTTTTGTGTAACTTAAGCGGTTTCCGCAGCGTATGCAGCGGAAGCTCTCAAAAGGAATATCTTTCTCCCGTTTTCGCAACATTTTTCATTTCTGCTGTGGTCTTATGAGTCGTATCTTTATGTTATATAGCCTAAAGCCTTCCTCGATAAATGGACTATCCAACGTTAAAATAATTTTTCAAATCGGGCCAGTAGTTTTTGAGATTAGCGCGTTCAAACAAACAAACAAACAAACAAACTCTTCAGCTTTATAATATTAGTATAGATTATTATCGGTAACTAGCTACTAGATCTTTAACAGTTCAAATTAGGGATACTTAACTACCTGCCTAGAGCATTGAACTGTTAAATAGGTACTTATATGGTTGAAAAATGATTTCGCATGAAAATAAAGTTGTTGTAAAGTCATCTCTAAAATGCTCATAACTATGAAACTTAAATAAAAAAATACACTAAGATGGTATCGCTCTCTTTCTATATCTTATACCAGCTCCAAAAACTTATAACTAGTTAACTCGCTTGATTTTGTATTTCCGCTCTCGCCACACTGGAACAACTAGCATTTTCAGCAGCTTTATTTTTTTGCCACAAATGCTCTACATTGTCTCGTATAAAGTGAAGCTTTTCGCAGAATTACCGGCGAACTTTTTGTGCTAGAACACGAATATGAAACGCTTGCCAGTTTGAAAATTTAGGTAAGGTTAAGAAGAAGCTCAAAGTTTTTGTGGAATAAGAGTTTCGGAAAAGCTCTTTATATTATGTTGTTGTATTTTTTGTACTCAAGTTGTTTGCTATTCCGCCAGTGATAATGTTGGGTATCACTGGCGGAATAACAAATAACTTGAGTACAAAAAATGACCGTATATTTGCAACTGACAACTTGGTTCTTCAAAATTACTTACTTAGCCAACGCATACACTTTTATGTTATTGCGGCACTTCGTATCATCTGCAATAAACAAGTAGTTGATTTTTGTCTTCCAAATAGTCGAAACTTTGCAAATATTCAAATTAGTTGATATCGTCTGGCGATCCAAACTCCGAACCCAAATCCAAATGTATCCAACTAAATGCTTGATTAAAATCGCTCTTTTGGGAAACTAAGGACTGGTTATCTATGAAATGTATTATAAATTGATTTTGATTTTCAAATATCATAATTTTGTAAGTGATAACAGTGATAGTCTTAGATCTAGTGTACATTATTCCTAGATTTAAAACTGCGAATATTGAAAGAAATATTACAAACGGCCAAACTATTTTGAAGTTTTGACCTTTTGTCATTATCAACTAATGAAAGTTATAAAAATATTGTAATCGATTAAAAAACCTAGAAACAATTTCGGAGAGCCACCGCACAGTGCGCAATAAGTTCGCTTTTTTTTTATAAATTATTACGAAACAAAAGAAAAACAACAAATTCATAGATGCTACCACACATGATGTGCGTTTTAATTACGGAAAACACATACGAAACTAAAAACTAATCCAATTCAAAGGTCAGGTAAATGATGTAATAATGTCAGTTATAATACCAGGCTATAATAGATGATGTAATAATATCACTTAAAATATAGCCACTTTGAGTCCGCACCAGTGTGCAAGTTGCTAACTAAATTAGAAACAGTTTGTGCTGGCGAGGAAATCATTTTGCTGCTACAATGCAGCTAACTTCACTCTTAGCTATAATTTAATAGAATAGTACCTAAGTTACTGTACTAGAACTAGGGGTGTGCCAATGGAACGAAGATATGTACGAGTATGTACATGTTATTCTAGAAGTTTAAGTAAATACTGAGTTTGTTCCGGCGTTTCTTCTCAGCACTTTCCAGATCATCTTGTCTCGAAGCGCTAGTAGGGCCTAGAGATAAGGAGACATTTTTGACCCCATATGAGCCATAATTGATTTATATTAATTATTGACGTTCTACGTATCGAATGGCATTTTGTGCCCTAATTTGAATGAATGATTTTTACTTTGAGTTTAGGAAAAAACTGCTGTTATTACACTCATCATTTTCAGCCAAAGGACGTCCACTGCTGAACAAAGGCCTCCCCCACGGCCTTCCACAGCGACCGATCACTAGCGGTATGCATGCCCCAACGGCCATCAGATCTTCGTAATTACACTGTAGGTAGATAATTTTCATTGCCTGATAAACCAAGGAAATATAAATATTAGCCTTTGTCATATTGAGGCTTTTTAAACACACGAAATACAACCTATGTTATCCTCTAACATCATAAGTTTTTATAAGCACAAACATCGCAATGCTATCATTCTTACCTAATGCACTTTTTCCATGCGCAGTGAGTGCACCACCGCAATCTTCTTATGTGATCTAAAATCTAGCCATTTTGTCACTATCCAGGTGAGCTATAAGTTTTCACACCTCTTGGCTTTCAGCTATAGAAACGTTTATTCAGCAGTGGCCATTAGGGCATCTTACTAAAACACTAATGGATTTTCGTAATGAATTTTCGTTTCATAATTTCTCGTTGGATGACTCATTTCATCTTGTAAGACTCATTTCACTTCTAAAAGCATTCAGGCTCACTAATTGGATATGATGTCCTCTTATATCTGTATTAATTAATAAGGTACATGTAGAATTTAAGTGCTAAAGAGATTCAGAAATCATCTCATGAAATGTATCGTTACGTGCTAGATTTTTCTATTACTTTACGGAAAATAACTATGCTATTATGATTTTGACAAATTAATATTGTACATATTCTTGCAATATAAGGTACATTGCAAGCAAAACAAGAACTAATTACTAGTCTCTGTTCTTAATAATATTAATTGATACCTTGATATCACATTAAAATCTAAAAACAACTTCAAAAGCATCTTTTCACCTCATCTCTGCAAATGGCGTAAAATTCTAAGAGTCAGATGTTTTTAACATGAATAGCGTTTGAAAGCAAAGAAAGCTTTGCGACATTCAAAGAAACCTATTTGTTGAGCAAATCGTTTCTACGCCATTTTATTTTTTGCTCTACTTTCAATTTTTCAGACAAACAATCAGTCTAAGCATTCAATGAAAAATAAAAATCTTGCCACAATAGAAGCAAATTAAAAAAAAAGCAATAAGTTTCAAAGCGATTTTAAAAATATTTATTTATCTGTGTCTCAAGCAAACAAAGGTACATGTTGAGACATTCACCAGGTCATGCTCCTCCTTTTGTTAGGATTATAATGTCCTCAATTAATATTGGAGATTAAATTAGACGGTTAAAAAATACTCAGAGTCGACTCAAGCTGTTTCACTGTTTACTAAGACTTTTTTTTAAATGTTACCTTAAAATTAAAAATCTTCAATATATCTATCATGGGTACTTATAAATATCCAGTGACAACCAATTACTCGCAGTGTTTCAAATTATTTTACTGAAAAACAAGTGAAAACAAACACAGCAGTGTTGGTTTCACAACATTGTAACTTTAGCGTTTTTTAAAAACCTTTTTGGTCAGAGAAGACTTGAAAAGAAAAAGTATGGAAGCGCTAAGAAAAACATTGTTGTTTCTATTTCTAGCATCTCATCTAATTCTACCTACAGAGTTATGTTTGATTGAAGTCATTTCAATAGTGATATTTACCCAATCTGAACAATAAAGTAAATTCAATTTCACTAGCCAAGCTAATAAGGTTGAACATTCAATTCTTCAATTTTAATAATAGCTTGATATTACACATAAACTCAAAAAGAAAAAGTTTAAAAGATAAGATACGACTTTTTAAGATTTGCAGTCGGTTTCACCGCCGCACACGCTTCGTGAACAATTATGGATTTTACGGTAGATTCTAAATTTAATGATTATTTCGGCGATAATATTATTTTTAATTTACATAATTTGACCGCGTTTCATCTTCGTGACTGTTTTGGTAAAAAAGTTCTAATTAAATCGTTTACGAGGAGCTGTTAATAAGCAAAATTAAATTGAAAGAAAATTTTCCTTTTTTAGGGAAAAACATCATCATCATAGGCCACAGCATCTTGACAGATGATTGTTACCGTGTCATGAAGGTCCGTTTTGGGGGGTGCATCGTCTCTGGTGACTAAGGAGTCCGATAGCGGCACGGCATTTCCTGCCACAGTTGTCGCAAGTAAAACGAGAGTCACGGGGAGGAGCGACCTTGCGCTGAAGCCTTTTTTGCTTGAGGTGGTCCAGCCAGGCTTCATCGTGCTGCGACATTCCAAGGTCAATATCATGACGCCATTCCGGTCGCATGGCAGCGTTTTCCCAGTTGTTGACGTTGATATGGAAAGAATTCATATCGCGTTTGCAGGAATCTTTGAATCTCAGCATGGGACGGCCTAGGGGTCTCTTAGTATCAGCAATCTGCCCAAGCATGATCTCTCGTGGCATGAGGATCCATTCGATGGACATGGCCCAGCCAGCGAAGACGTCTCTGTTTTAGAATTGCTGTGATGGTGTAGCAGTTGGTCCTCGAAAGCACCTCTTCATTGGTCATTTTGTCTTCCCATGTAACACCAAGGATCGATCGAAGGCAACGCATATGAAAGCATTAAGACGACGATCTTGTTAAGAATAAGTAGTCCAAGTTTCCGAAGCGTACAAGAGAACACTGAGAACGCATGTCTGGTATACGAGAACCTTCGTACCAGTGGTAAGTTTGTTATTTTTCCAGACACGCGCTGAAAGCCTTCCAAATGTTGTCGCAGCCTTACCAATGCGTGTATCCAGTTCTTTGCTGTTGGAAAGCTTAGAGTCTGTGGTTGAACCCAGGAGACAAAATCTATCGACAACCTCTAGTGTGGCACCATCAAGAATGATGTTCGGCTGCTCATTCGTACCCTGCACCATGACGACGGTCTTTTTGGTGTTGACACTCATTGAGAATAGCTGGCATGTACGACCGAATCTTGTTACTAGCTCCTGTAGTTCCTCTCCTGAGTTGGCAACTAGTGCAGCATCATCGGCATAAAGTAGTTGACAAGCAGTTACTTCATAGCATTTACTTTTGCTTTTTAGTAGATTAATGTTATAAAGCTTGCCGTCCCTCCTCGTATGCAGATGAACTCCGTCGTCGCAATCTTTAAAGGCTACTAAGAGTAAGGCAGAGAAAATATCCCAAAGAGTGTTGGTGCCAACACACAGCCCCGTCTCACGCCACGGTTTAGATTAAAAGGGGCAGACGCATCACCGTCGTAAGTCACAGAGCCTCGCATGTTGTCATGGAAGGCTTTAATCAGCGACAATAGAGTAGTAGTAAAGACCCTCTCTGCTAACATTATCAAAAGCTTTATTTAAGTCGACAAAAGCCATAAGCAGAGGTGTTTGATGTTCGCGACATTTCTCTTGAAGCTGACGAAGAGTAAATATCATGTCAGTCGTGGATCTGCCAGCTCGAAATCCGCACTGTGATTCCGGGTAGATCTGAGATGCCAACCTTTCCAGCCTTCTCAGAATTACCTTAGCGTATGCTTTTCTGGCGATGCTCAAGAGAGATATGCCTCTATACTCGTAGTTATTGCAGTCTCCTCTGTCGCCTTTGCCTTTGTAGAGAGTGACAATGTCCGCATCTCTCATATCCTGAGGTATGTTGCCCTCGTTCCAACAACGGAGAATAATTTGGTATAGGGCTGGAGATACACAGTCAAGCTTTATAACTTCTGCTGGCAAGTTATCGCGCCCTGGACTCTTTCCCAGTTTTAATTCATTGAGTGCTTCTTGGAATTTGCCTTTTGTTGGAAGATCATCGAGTTCTGACATGACTGGATAAGTTGGTAAATCATTTAGGATTCCTAGTCCAATGTTCACTTCTTCTGAAAACAGATTGGCATAATGCTGCGCCCACCTACCAAGCTGCTGATGTTTGTCAATGATGGGTTCGCCATTCAGATTCTTGATCGCTGCACGCCTTCTAACAGTTGGTCCAATGGCAGTTCTGATGCCTTGGTACATTCCCCGGTGGTCACCAATGTCACTACAGTGTTGAATGGATTCACAAAGTTTGACCCAGTACCTGTTCGCACAAACCCGAGAAACACGTTGTACCTCTGCCTTTGCAGATTTGTATACGGACACTGCACGAGCACAACTAGGGTTAACTATCGCATGTATACGAGCTTTTCTTTTAGATTCCATATAGGGACGTAGTTCATTTTCGCTGTCAGCAAACCAATCACTGAGCATTTTCTATTCTTCCAAAAATTTGAAAAGCTGTCTCTGACAGAACAGTTTTGGTCAGATGCCACATATTTTCTGCATTTTGTGCGGTACATAATTGTTCATGAGATAATTTAGCATCGAGGTCTTTGGAAAACATTTTGTACAAAACGTCATCTTTAATTGCCTGCGTGTTCAACTTAACTCTACGACGAACTGTTTAACTGGAGTGTATTTTCTTGGTAATGAGGCGGGTTTTTGCCAAAATCAGTGAGTGATCAGTATCAAAATCTGCTTTATGATATGTTCGGGCATTAAAAGTATCGCGCAAATTTCGTCTTCGTGTTATTATATAGTCTATTTAGTGCCAGTGAGCGAGGATGTTGCCATGATACTTTATGTGCAAGCTTATTCTGGAAATAAGTGTTTGTAACACAGAGAGAGTGAGAACTACAAAACTAAAGAAGTCGTTGGCCATTTTCATTCATCTTTCCGATACCATGCAGACCAATGCAATCTGGCCAGTCGTTTGCATTATGCCCAATCCCAGCATTAAAATCTCCTTATAACATAAGTTTGTTAGCATTATTAACCTTATTAATAAGATGGTTGAGATCTCCATAGAAACAATCTTTGTCTTCTGGTTGTGCTTTTAATGTGGGCGCGTAAGCCGATATTATTGTGACTGGGCCTGAAGTAGTCATAAGTCTGATTGACACACAAACGCTCCGAAACAGAAATTGGTTGCTCACAGCAGCTAACCAAGTTATTGCGAATTGCTAATCCAACGCCATGTTCTCGTCGTTCACCCGCATCTTTCCCTTTCCAGAAAAAGACGTATTTCCTGCAATGCAGCTACATCTATTCTAAGACGAAGCAACTCCCTATCAATTCTAGCTGTTTTTCGATCTATGGAAATGGTATCATTTGGTGATTTTTGATCTATGGAAATGGTATCATAAAAATAATATTTATTGCCGAAATAATCATAAAATTTAGAATCTACCGTAAAATCCATAATTGTTCACGAAGCATGTGGCCTGTTATAGGGCGGTAAAACCGACTGCAAACCTTTAAAAGTCGTATCTTACCTTTTAAACTTTCTCTTTTTGAGTTTATGTGTAATATCAAGCTATTGTGCTATGTGTAATATCAAACAATCAGTATAACCATTCAATGCTAAATAACAATCTTGCCACAATAGAAGCAAATTAAAAAATATTGAACAATAAGTTTCAATGCGATTTAAAAAATATTTATTCATCTGTGTCTCAAGCAAACAAAGGTACATATTGAGACATTCACCAGGCCATGCTCCTCTTTTTGTTAGGATTATCATGTCCTCAATTTATATCGGAACGGAATGAAATTACCTTAACGCTTCTATTCAAAGGAGATGGCTTAAAAATGCGAAGACTCGCTCGACTCAAACTGTTTTACTGGTTTTTTTTAAATAAATATTGGACACCAACCACACATATTGCTCTGATCCCAAAGTAACTAGCTAATTGCACTTGTGTTATGGAAATCAGACACAACGGTGGTACCACAACACCCAGACCCGAGACAGTATTAGAACTAGCGTTTAGGTACTTATAAATATTCAGTGACAACCAATTACTCGCAGTGTTTCAGATTATTTTACTAAAAAACAAGTGAAAACAAATACGGTTGTCTTGGTTTCACACCATTGTAACTTTAGCGTTTTGTAAAACCCTTTTTAGTCAAAGCAGATTTGAAAAGAAAATGTTTGGAAGCGTTGAGAAAAACATTGTTGTTTGTATTTCTGGCACTATAGTAATGTTTTGGCTCATATAGTCTACCTACAGAGGTATTTTTGATTGAATTCATTTCAATAGTAATATTTACCTAATCTTAACAATAAAGTAAATTTATTTTCACTGGCCAAGGTAATATAATTCCTTTATGATAAGAATAGCTTGATATTACACATAAACCCAAAAATTAACTTTAAAAAAGTAAAAACCGACTTCAAAACCAAAATGCACTAAAAAGTCTTAAATAAACTCTTCACCATTAAAAGGAAAGGAATCCATTTTAGGCAAACAATTTCTTTTTGGAGTCGGTGCTGTGATAGTTGATGCTTGATGGTCAAAGTGGTGGCACCGACTCCAAAAATAAATTGTTTGCCTAAAATGGATTCCTTTCCTTTCAATGGTGAAGAGTTTATTTAAGACTTTTTAGTGCATTTTGGTTTTGAAGTCGGTTTTTACTTTTTTAAAGTTAATTTTATTTCTCCATTTTTAGAGTTTACAAGAGAGGGGGGGGGGGGGGAATTCCACCTTATGACTCTGTTCTTTAAGATGCTACAAACTACCTATCATATATTCTGTCATTATAATTACTGAACTCCTAAGCGTTAAGGAGTTTCACCATCAGCTCAGCCCCACAAGATGTTGACTATCAGACGTAACAACATGTCAACATTAAGATTTTAGTAAAGAAACACTATAAGTGCCTTTAAAATTTGAGGGTTTCCCTCGATTACACCAAGATCCCATCATCAGATCCCCAAATCGAAAAAATGGGATCAACTAGAAGGTACACCCTCTAAGTAGGCGAAAAATTTTTTCGATTCGGTCGACAAACGACTGAGATATGAGGTAACAAACATACAAAAAAAAAAACATACAGTCGAATTGATAACCTCCTCCTTTTTTGAAGTCGGTTAAAAAGAAAAAGTTTAAAAGGTACGGTGTGACTTTTAAGGTTTGCAGTCAGTTTTACCGCCCGATTACACCACACGCTATAAATAAATTGTATTTTCATTTGATAATAATGTGAAACATCAAAAACTTCGTGAAAAAATATGTATTGTAGATTCTAAACTTTATGATTATTTTTCAGCAATAAATATTATTTTTAATTAACATAATTTGGCCGCTTTTCATCTTCGTAACTGTTTTGGTAAAAAGTTCTAATTAAATCGTTTAGGAGGAGCTGTTAATTTGTAAAATTAAATGACAAGAAAATTTTCCTTATTTGAAGAAAAACAATTGGCTAATTTACTTTTTGTTTGAATTTGTTCTTTGTTAAAGAGGGAAATTGTGGAATTGTAACGGTAAAGGTATAAGACATGCAATTTTCGCGTTGCAACTACGAAAATGCATACATGTTAGACTAATAGATTTAATGTAGTTATAGTCACTTCGTTATAACAAAAAAATATGTATTTGCATGCTATTCATAGATGGCTGGAAAAGCTGAAGTAAATGAAAAAAAATAACAACCTAAATGTACCCTTTTCCAAACGCAAAAAAATATTCATTTCATTTCGTTTCATTTCTAACATTAACAACAGTTTCAACCTTTACCGTGACAAGATGTTTCAAACGGTATCACTTATGGCAACTAAAACGCTCAAAAATTTTATACCACCTGAATTTGTAACTTGACCATAGAGCCCTGATACTTAAGGTGAACGCACATTTATCCGAGCCGAACGCGCCGAACGAATCGAAGTCAAGCAGGCCTCGAGTCGTCCGAGTCGACAGCATTAGCCGCGCCGATCTGATCTGATGACGTCATCCGAATTCGTCTAGGATTTCTGAGGTTCTTCCAGAATCGGACGATTGCGTGTGCGTTGCATTAGATTTCATATAAAGTATTTTCGTTCGGCGCGTTCGGCTCGAGTAAGTGTGAGTTCAGCTTTATGCTACCGTTTGCTAGTCAAAAGAGGTTTAAGGTGCTCATTACACCGTAGCATACCATGCCCGTGTAAATAAAAAAATATTCTTTGTATTTAAAACTAAATTTTATCCCACTAGACCGTTCCGTCACGGCATAACACTGTCGCGTGCCATGCACGGAGCGTGTCAGCCGACAAAATATGTTCTCTCTCGCTCTCTCCCTCCATCTAACGGTGAGACAGAACGCTGTCAATCCGTTTAGTGGGCAAGGCAGAGTGTATCGTGTTGCTTTTCATGCCCGACACGTTCCTAGAACCGTCATGGTATAGTACGGTGCAGTGGAAGAAAAACCTAAATCGGTGCAAGGATTTTATTTCCTGGATATAATCTTGGCATCTCAACTGCAATATCGTTAAGTTTAAAAGTCTCCTCTACAAAACGCCATAATATTTTGTATCAGGCTGCCCAGCGCTGGAAGATAGTAGCAGCAATTTATAGCACTTCCAGCTTTGTAATATAATCTCGACCTCTTGGCTTTCTTTGTAGTCTGTTTCAGTAGAATAACGTACAGTACCTAACTACTTTTTTAAAAAACCTGATCAAATAATAACCTCAAGCTTCACTTCATGCAATGTAAATATTGTTTATTGAAATCTGTCTAATTACATATTCGAATCTAAACTCTTTTTAAATTCACAAGCGGTCTCCTGCGACTGCGTCCACGCGTTTTGAGTTTGCTCCCTTTTTCCCGTCACAACGTGATGTTTAATAAAGCCTTCCTCGATAAATAAGCTATGCAACTCAAAAATATATTTTTTTTAAATCGGTTCAGTGGTTTCTCAGATCAGCGCGTTCAAACAAACAAAAAACTCTTCTGCTTTATAATATTTGTATAGACTCAATTTTCTCTTTCGATACGAGGCTGAAATCAAATCTGCGTGTCGAACTAAGGACTTCATGCGTTTATGACCAAACTGAATACATTATAAAAATATAGCTTAGGTTATAGTCCTTTAGTTCTAACATAATAAAATCACCGAAGCCCATACATTTTTACTCGTCTTGCTGACTAATTGATACATTGGCAACAGGATTGCATATACCTGAAAGAAAGGAAGAAAATACTAGACTTACTTTTTCGACGGAAGACAAAAATATTAAAAATACTCGTACATGCATAAAGCACACTATTCGAGTCGGAAAGGCCTCAGTATTATGTCGTGGCAGCGGAACGCAAAAAGATAAAACAAACAACAACTTAAAAATATCAAAAATTGACTAGCAACTGGGGTAAACCTACTGCATACTAAACTGCACTATTAGACAAAGAATCTCGTAGGTCGCCTGACAGAGTGATTTTTCCATCCTTTTGTTGTCTACAGTTATAAATTAAGGCTTCAGATACTCTGGTTTCGTACGTTGCTTTTAAATGAAGAAGGTTTTTAGTGCCGATATTCTTTTTTCTTTTTTTTTAAATTCTTTATTGCACTGACAAAACTAAAGTACAAATGGCGGACTTAATGCTTAAAGCATGAATTCCGACTTCGGATCAGACTTATAAGAAGGAATAAGAATAAAACGACCGATTATGAAATGACATTAACATAAATGATTGCTGACAAAAAGGAGATGATTTCAAATTAGGCGTTTTGTATTATTTATTATTATTTATTTCAGGAAAACATAACAGATTACAATCAATTTCATTACATTAAGATACTTATATAATGGTATTGTACTAGATAGCAATCCCAAACATGTTTCCACGGCAATTACATAGTGGTGTCTCCTAGATTAAACAATATAATTTAAACATAACAGTTAAACCAATTATACTATAAGAATTTAAGCAAAATAAAGATAAAGATGAGCAGAAGTAGCACACACACAACTATTCATATATTTTTTTCAAAAGGAATGCCCTCAACAATATTCTTGACGAGTGTCCGAAAACGAACCAAGTTAGAGTTAAAAATATCCAGATCACTGCACTGTTGAGCAAATTCCTCATACTGGCGACAGAATCTAGCCAACGGCTGATGATAAGAGATATTGTTGCGATACAGTTGCGTGGTAAAAGTTTTTGGTCTACGTGGGTTGTGTCTGGTGTTGAAATCGAAGAGAACCAATAAATCAGGGCAATCCAACGCAGAATGTACCAATTTATGCAAACACACCAAATCCGATTCCACGCGGCGGCGATAAAGAGGTAGCATTTTGTATGATATTCGTATTCGACAAATATTTCTTATCTGACTATTGAATAGTCAGATCTTAGTCGCTATATTATTCAGAAAATACCTATCTACATTTAATTTAAACATGTTTTTTTTATTCTCAGCAATACCTTTAATTTTAGGCAGCAATTAGGTTTGCCCAGAATTAATTAGAATAAGCACCTCGTAATTAATTCTTTGTAATAAATTCAGACATAATGGAAAAAAAGGCCGCCCAAAATGATAAAACGTAGTAATTTGGGTCGGGTACGTTGGTTACATTCATAAATTAGAGCACCTTTCTCTTGGCACTATTTTTTGTAAGTTACTGCTCAGTTTATTTTATTTTATTTATATGGCTTACTAGCAGTTTCCCGCGGTTTTACCCCCATTAATATCATAACTAATACGTTCTTTAACAAACATACTACCATCCTTAAAACTTTCGCGTTTATATTCCAACACAGGGTTGATAATATAAGTTATGCTTATTCTAAAAAAATATAAGCAAGTTTTATAAAAGAAAACCTCTTCAGAACATTCTAAAATATTTCAAAACGAATGGGGAAACTTTCACCCTCGCGCGTATCTACTAAATTAATATTATTATTTATTTATGATTAAAGATAACATTGATCCACTTTGTTAGTTTGTCTTAAATTACTATGCCGTAGCTAGCAAGCTACGAAGAGGCGACTTGGCGTTGAGTTTGACTCGCTCTAAATTGATTTTGTGGGCTCTTTTCATTTTTTTTTGTTAGCATCCGCATCGTTTTAACAACCACTCTTGTGTCGGGTGCTACTGACCCACACAATACCCTGTACTATTTAGTAGGACTAACAGTCAATGCACAAAAAGTTAAATTACATTTCGAATACTTAAAGTAGGTGTTGTGACTACTTACAAGTAAACACAGCATGCAATATAATAATCAATCTACGAGTATAAAAAAATCGATCAAGAAAAATAAGAAATTACATTAAGACACACTGCCCACTCAGGACTATGTACTTATGATACAATTTATGAGCTTTTTTCGGAAGCTGTAGAAGGAATCAAAATTTACATTGACTATGTGGCTTTATTGACTAAGAACTGTTCTGTTTTATCAAACCTTTTCAGGATATTGCGCTGATCTCAAAATCAAGCTTGACTAAGTTATGATCTATGCGTTATAAATTATACCTTTATTTAGATTTACTGCTACAATTATTGTATATAATATACACACACGACACAAAAACGGGCGTCACTGCAATCAAAAGATGGAGCAATGTGCGTGCATGACGTTTTAGTTCGTAGGTGGTAAGGGGCAAGAGACCGCGACTGTACCTAAGCGTTCATTTTTGCGCGTCATTATTTTTTTACATCTAATAGTCCCCATAGCCGATTTTGACTACGGAGGCCAGTCAAAACGGCTAACCGACTGCGCGGGATATATTATAGTGCACAAGTGTGTGCGCAAACACAGATGCATTGTCTATTCTTTTTACTCTCATAGCAATCAGACACGACCGGAGAGGGATGCAACGCAGGACCAACGGCTTTACGTGCTTTTCCGAGGCACGGGAGTGAAACACCGCCAACTTCCAAACTCCGAGCTACCCTAAGAATGTCTGAACAGAAAAACCCAAGTATGTATGTATTTTTGGCCCGACCCGAGGATCGAACCCGCGACCTCTGGCGCAGCCGTCGCTTTAAAGTGCGACCCTTTTACCGCTGCGCCACCGAGGAAATTTTATACATCTATATGGCATGAAGACACTTGTAAATTCAGCTAGGTAGATATTTAAAGTTCTCGCATGAGTGCTTCTATCGATCTATCCAATTTTAACTGTGACTTCAATTGCTTGTATCAATAACTACGTCTTTTTCCCCTTAGGGACGAAAAAGGTTGTCCTAAAAAAGCATTTTCTACTTTATTTGAGAGACGGATATAAAAAAAAACGCTTGTTCATCCATCTGTACTGCTTGCTCAGTGAAAACGTATGTTTGTGAAATATCGAAATAATATTTGGGCAATATTTAACAAAGTTCGAAAATACATTTTCGGATATTATTCATTTCGTTCGTAAAACACTTTTTGACGATCATTTGCTTACTCGTGCGTAATAAAATAATTTAATTTCGACGCTTATTAAACACAGGGTGTTGTTTTGATCAGCAACAAGCGACTCAGGGGTGGCTGTACAAACGATACTGATGCCAAAAAATATTTTTTTTGATGGAAAAAACCCCATAAAATCAATTTATTAATGCGATACAGCAAACGTGTCAAAACTACCAACATTAGGTAGCCTCTTCGTAGCTTACTAGCTACGGCGTGTTATTTATTTATAGTTGTGTTAATAATAATTATATTCTCGTATAAAACTAGCATTTAATTTTAAGTTTTTTTTAGAATAAGCATAACTCATATTGTCATCCCTAAGTTGGATTTTTTATAGCTTGTAGAAGGAGAATTAAGTGTTTCAACATTTTTTTAAAGTTACTTGTCGAGAATCTAAAACAAATTCCCTCTTTAGGCTATCATGGAGCTAAGCAGATTATGTAGGTTTTGGCAATATCAGTGTGTGAGAAGTTATGTTCGAAAAACCTCATTTTGGACTTCTTCCGTAACATAAGTACCTAAGGGAGGTAAGGGGGAAAGTGATACATTTCACTCGAGAAGTTTTTGGCGCTCGAACGGAGTGAGAGCGCTAATAATTAGAGAGTGAAATTGGTGCTTTCACCCGAGTTCTAAATACTATTATTCATTTCGACTGTGAGGGAATACAAAGTAATTTAGCTATGTGATTGTGACGCGATGATGAGATATTATATTGTTTGGCGAGAGATGAAAACCTCAAGTTTTTCAACATCATATATCAGTTTGTTTACTGTCGTTATACATAAAACACACGATTGGAATGACAGTAACGGCACGGAAGACAACAGAGTACATTAAACGCGGACGATATCAAATCTTTCAAATCATTGTAAAAAATATCGATCGCTTTTTTCTCACATACAATAAAAATTGTCGAAGAACGTAACCTTAACCTTGTCACCAAAACTACCACAGGGTCAACGTCCAGATTCAATTTTGCCGCATGAGATAGCGCTATGAGTGAAAGCTAAAGGTGGGAATGGGTAAGAAAATTAATGAACAACAAAAATTGCGGCAGGTCGCCTGTGCCTGGTTAATAATCTGTGTAATAATCGACCAAACTAAAAAAAAAAGTCAAACACAAACAAAATGTAACACTTTAAATTGAAAAAAAAAGTGTCATTATGTATGGCGAGCAACTGAATATTATATTTGTAGATTTATAATTGTTAAAAATTAGACCAATCAATTGTAATTTTTAAATCCGTGACCTTAATTAACACGCTTTTAATGTTTAGCTAATCTTAAAAATATGGATAGCTTGTTTATTTTAATAATATGATGTGACTCATTTATATTTGACTTCATGTCTGATAGTAGCAATTAAAACTAAATAACTTTTCACTCTAGGGATGGAAAAGCTTTTTTCTACCCGTCTATCTTCACAAGAAAGTCCAATTTTCCGACAGAAGATATGAAAAATAGTACATTATGATACAAGTGTGCTAAGTTGACCATTATATACAAGGCGATATTGTGTGCGCACGAGCGAAAGCGAGTGCGCCATAAGAAAGCCGCGTATATAATGGTCACAGGCACACGTGTTTCATACGACGATTTTCAACACACTTGCGAGGAAAAAACAAGACCCTTCATTTACTAAGTTTTTAATTATTAAAACAGTTAGTAAAAATACATTTCACTCGATTTTGATGGCAATACTTTCACACGCGTTTTACGCCTCGTTACGTATGTCCGGCGGAGTTCATAATAGGTTTTCTTCATTTTCTTCACTTGAAGTAGATATTTTCATTAATATTAAACTTCATAATTAATCCAAACTTCGTCACAGCCGTCAATTATTATTTACGAAAAATGGCGCGATGTTTTTTTTTCTTGCCTCGATACCGATGCGCGCGCAAGACTTAGGCGCGAACTAGATCGGCCAAAAGCCAAGATTAAAAATGAAATAATTCGTGTTTAAAACACAAATCACAGAAAATGTTAAATGAATTAGAGCTATTTCTTAGTAACAAATCTGAATTTACCATTTATTGAAATAAATATGTAGATACTGATATTTTTCGCATAAATACTGTTTATTGCTAAAAAAAGTATTGTATTACTTCGACTAAATTATATCGCTTCTTCTTCTTACTCACGACTTGGTACTAGGTTACAAATGTAAATTGGTCGGGTTAATAAACTAAAAGCACTAGTGCAATAATATACTGAAAAAGCACGCGTGTTTAATATCTATGATTATGAGCCAAAAATCGGTGGAATAAAAACGTCGTTTTGAGCAAGTGTGTTGAAATAGTATATTATCAATGTCATACCTATGAAACTTGCAATATGATTTATTTATTTTCTATTATTCGCTGAGTGCAAAGTAGATGGTGAGTGAACCCAAATTGACGACAGCGCTCCCAGTGGCCAAAAAAAGATCGTTGGAGGACTTTTGACGGCTGTCACCATTTCTGTAGCAAGTTCAGTACAAAATTTACGTGTCCGTAAATTATATATTTCGGCACTATATGCCGATTAATCCCTCAAGCGTATGTGAACGAGACACAATGCAAATTCTATTGTTATGCGGTTGCCTGCAGCCGCTCGGGTGTTGAAGCATTAATGATATAACTAACTTGATTGCATATAATAAATGAATAATTACAATATTTCATTGAAATACCTTTGGTTTAATTACTTTTCGTAATGACAGCCAGCCATTTGTCATTTCAACATCCACCAATAGTTCGTGACGTTGTCATTGGCAACAAACATTGAAATGTTCACAAATTAAAATAGTTCTTACTGTGATGTTTAATGATGCTAATTTTGTTTGCATTTGAAATTGCTCACGTGTTCGTAATTATTACGTCATGTGTGACAGTAATATATACTCACTATTTGTATGAATTGCAATTTAACTCACACGCTTTAATTAACTGATCACTCTGCCAAAACATTAATAAGTTTGCAGTATTATAATAACAGAGTAATTAAAGTACCTAATTGTTTGTTAGTGCCCTGCCCACTGCCACTTGAGCTTACTGATTCGTAGGGATATGTCCGTTACCTTAGTTCTTCTACGTATCTCCTCGTTTGCTCTCTCTCCATTGCTCGTTTTGTGATTTTGAGCTTCTTTATATCTAAATGTAATATATAATCTAACATGTTCACTCGTACATTAGTTTCAAGTACTAGCTAACCGTAAAACCCTTTACACACTGCGACACTAGCATCGATGCAGAAGGGGAAAAGAAGTTGCGAGTTATTCCCAATACATGTGTCTTCGACTGCTTAAAAGGAAAATTCAACAAATCTGTGTAATATTACTATTGGAAATAAAGTTTTTTTTTAATGAGGCCCATGGTAGGGGACACCGTATGTCATCACTGGTAACTGGTCAACTCTGGTTGAAGACTTTCATTTTCAAACACTGAGGTAACTGAGACGAGAAGACGCTCTTGCGTAGTTCCGAACTTTCCTCAGTAGTGTGGGCCGAATGACAAAAATAGCAACTCTATAAAACTATTTAAACAGAGGACTTAATACCCAGTACATTCAGTGTGTTTTGCGCTTAAATATCTTCACACGAGTTAAGTACCACCGCGACAAGTGACATTTGGTTAACAGCGAGTGGCAGAAACCGCGAACTTTTAATTAGTTCCAACAAGTTGCAACTTAACCAAAAGCGTAGAGAATACAGCCTACCCATTTATAAAAGCGCTAGCTAAGTAATACCCGAAAATGTGAGAAAAAAACTGTGAAAGCACTCCGGGAGTGCCGGCAGAAGTGAAAACTTGAATATCAACGTTGTGCATTTTTGATTTTTTGGAATAGTTAGTATCAATATAAAAGTACTATCATTTTTGTGATAGAATACAATAATAATAATAATATTATAATATTTTTATAGAATACAATATTTATTTATTGCGCTATCGTACACAAACATTACAATTTATATTATATTAAATTACATTAAAAAGTTTATCTCTCAGAAAAATCAACTTACATCCATAATTTCGCCAACCGTCTTACGGTTTTTCGATCAGGTCACGTGTCCTGACGCTAGTTTCACATTTTTCCCCCATCCCACAAAAGTGCTCAACGCCGCTAAAGAAGTTTTCACTTCAATAAATAATAAAAGCAAAACAATCAAAGGAGAGTGCAAGTAAACGAAGGTAAGTAATGGTTTTTGTCTCATAATTTATGTATTTGCCATCTCAACGGTATTACAAACCTGTCTTCAAACATAACGGATGACACGTACGCTCCGAAAAATTATACCAAAATTTTCTGTTAAAGAACTTTAGTAGCCCTTTTTAAAATGAGCTCCTTAAGTATTTCAATAGAATGATTTAGTATTATTGTATCTCACGCCCCACTGTCAGTAAAAATAAGCAAGTACATAATTTCTTAATATTATATAAATATTGAAAAAAAAGATCTAAATCGTAAAATATTTATTAGATTATTACAATATATACAAAAACAATAAAACAATAATACCAATGAATAAAACTAAACTAACTACATAATGTATACATCAAATAATTCGTTCCCCTGTGGGAAAGTACCCAGAAGGCTGGCTCATTAACTCGCTGGATGGCGAGACTAATTCTCTGACCGAGGTAGAGGCTGGTAAGATGTCTCAACAAGCCGTTAGGACAACTCACGAAACAGTTTGTGGCACTAGGTCCCACGGTCCTAGCGTACTACCTCAAACGGCTTAAATATATAAGCTTCGCTTCGCTTTCATATTTGCGCCGTTTGCGGCATTCTGCCGAAGCGGCGGCCGAGTCCACCCTGCTGCTAGTATGTGGAAGATGGGAAGGCACGACTGAAGTGTCGACACAAGCAGCATCCCACACCAAAGGCCTGCCCATATTCCATGGAACGAGGGTCATGCCGTCGGGACGTTTTCCGTCGCTACGTACAAGGCCGTTCGGTTCCAGAACGGCCGGAATACGGGCACTGACAAGCGCCCGCCGAATGACGTCGTTCAGACTGGCATGGCGTGGAATTCTGCCAGTGCTTCTGCAACAGGAAAGACTGCGGTGAGCTTAGACCCGTGGTGCAACGATGTGGCACGACATTGAAAGCCCCAAGGCGAAGGCTAACGGCAATCCTGAACGCGTTGCTGTCGAAGAAGGTATTTAATATTTTATATAAATATGTCACATTACTTTAAATCCGCTGGTAAATTATTGTGTACTTTTTGAACAACTGCCTGATCTTTTTGTGGGGTACTGTAACACTGTAAAAAGAATGGCTGGAGTGCGAAACGCAGTTTTTAATGAATGTTTATGCGCGCCTTAATACCCTTGTTAACAGTGTGTTGCGACGGTTATTACTTTCTACCATTTAGCAAATGCGTAATATTAGTATTTATTGTTCCATTTTACAAGATAAATCTTTTAGCTGTAGGGTAACCTTTTGCATAGGTAGTTCTAAAAAGAAACCGAGTTGTGCCATTAAAGAAAGATATACCAGTCTTTCTTAATTTACAAGTAATATCTTTATTAATAACAAACAAGAAAAAGTTTTTTTTATGTCTGAGTTTTACTCAGACATGCAACATAAGAAAAAAACTTAAAATCTACCTATTCAAAAATGAAACCATTTCCTTGCGACAAGAAGGCTACGATGCTGGCTGCGTTGTCGCGTTGGATAGCGATGCTAATCCTTTGAGCTAGTAACCAGCCAGCTTTACAAGTTCAATTTGCCCAAACATAATTTCAATTCAAAAGCTGTATGACTTACCTACATTTTCATCGATGTCCTCAGCTTTCTAATTAATTTAGTCTAGAGTACATTTAAATAAGATATGAAAAAATCTGAATAGTGTTAACAGCACAGTTATTATATAATTGCTGTACATATAGCCCTTCTCCATAAAAAAACAGCACCGTATTAACTCGAGGCATTCAGTATTTTTTGTATGAACCTCCATACTTCAACGCACATTTATAAACTTCGTTACGTCATGCGGTCCATTAATTTCTGAGATTAGCGCGTCCTAACGAACAAACAAACTTTTCAGCTTTATAATATAAGTTTCGATTTATAGTTAAAGATATTTATCTCTCATAACAATTAAAATTCACTTGAAAACGCACAATTATCAGTTTATATTATGAGAACAATAACGCAGCGGCAATAAACGTACACCGATGAACCAAAGAACGTACAACATAATAAAGCAACAAATAAGGCTTAATGAATATGTCTGACGATCAGCCGATAAACATTAACTTTAACAACATAACAAATTGGTTTCGTTTTCAAATTAGGCGTTTTATTTGAAGAAAGAAAAAAAGAAATGCTTTACAAAAAATAAAAATAATAAACAGGCATAAATTTATAATAATGTTAACAAGGAAAAAAGAAAAAAAAAACACTGATACAAATACAACAGATAGGTACACAAATGCCAGCCAGCAGTGCGTGTGCGTGTCGGTGACGTCCGAACCAATAGGAGCTCACTCAGCATGAGCCAGGCTCCTTAGAGGACCTGAACGCAGGTTTTACGTGGACCCTACCGAATCAGGTACACGGACACCTAAAATTGACGCCAACCCAACGTTACTAATTATACGATACATAAATTAAAAGGATGGAATAATAATAAACTTTAAATATATAACTTCAGAATAAGTGTGTAATACATATAGGTGTGTGATTTTATCGGACCAAAACGTACAAAAACAATAAAGAATGCGTGTGTATTTCTTATATGACGTTGGTAAAATCGGGTCTTAAACGTTTAACTTGTGTGTAACTAGCCTAGCCCATTTCCAAATAAGAACCGCAACTTAACCTAAACTATCGATTGGTTTAACTCGCAGTTTGAAACTAATAATAAGTAATCCGATCTTCTTGGTTCTAATTGGCGTAAGTTGGCCCAAAGTTGTGGAACACCTATATGCTCATTTTGTAGTTAGTTGAACTAGTTAACTAATAGGGGTATGGATATCAGATAATGAGGGAACGTCTATTAATTTCAATTTTAAGAGGCCAAACTGCGGGGGTGAACAAGATAAAGACATCTGATAAAACAAATTTTATATTTTGGAATTGTTAACGTGTGTTATAATGTATAAATTTATGAGAACCAAGTTGCGCAACACTACGCATAATAGTGTAATATTATTAGCCGAATCGAATCAATGAAAATAATACATTCCCCAAAACAAAATGTCTCTAGTTTTGAGGACTTTCTTCCTTTCGCCCTCTGCAACCTTGTCTTAGCAAAAAACACATACATAACTACCTATACAAAAGTCTGCAATTCTCAACACATGCCGAATAGTAAGAAAGTTCTTGCAGGATGACTCCATAATGCTATAAGCTTTACCGAAAGTGCAGTTCACTTGGCTTTAAGCATGTGATCGTGACACTTTAATTTCCGAATACAAGTTTTTCTAACCTGTATTCGAGATCACGAAACTGCAAATTTAAATTTTATGTTTGTGATATGTCTGCTAATCTATAAGTTATTGGTACTGTTGGCCTGTATTTAATATAATGTGTAGCTTCATAATAAATTAATTACATTTAAACTTGATAGCTAATAGTACTAACATAATTAGGGGCAAGCACATATGATACAGATTTTCATACAAACAATTGCTGTCATGAAACCATTCAAAACTGATCATTTCGGATCCGAAACAATTTTAGTATGGAATTCTTACAACGAAATCCTGCAGATTCGCAAAACGATTATCGTATTGACGGATTTTGTTTTTCGTAAGCCTGCTAATTGAGTAAAACCTAGGTACCTAAATGCTTGGTTAAAAGACGTTAGCTTAAAATTGTCATAACTATATCCCAGTCTAACTAAGGCCTAAATTCTCCATGGATAGTAACGGCAGTTTCGTCACCAGCGGTTTATTAATGAAGCTACATTTCGCTATTTAAATAACAGTGTAATTTTATATTAGCTATTTAATGTATTAAATATTTTTTAGAGACGTAAGACTGATCGGACAAAACTCAGTCAATGTCTATATTAGTTTTTAAAATGGTAAATAAATGACGAAAAAAAACATTAGTTAACGTATTTTTTGATAAAAACACACACTATCGTAAATATTCAACGTAACTTTACAATTGCTATCGATGAAAAATTGGACCTAAGTTAAAATTAGGGTTATCAGTGATCATAAAGAATCCTTCCACCCACATTTTACATCCTAATCTCATATAATATTTCTGCAGCATTGTTGAATTACCCTGTAGACATGCTTTCGGCCAAAATATCATTAAACTTTATTTGGGAGAGTCTGAACTCTACTTTATGCAAAGACGTGAGCGGAATATTGCGTAGAGTTTGCCTTTGCACTCTTGTGATTTCAGAAAGCTTTTTAAGGCGTTCTTTGCTTGCAGGATAAAGTGTTCTATGTATTGTCGAAAGATTTGAAATACATAACTGGGCCGTTTATTTCCTACTGCGAAATAAATATATATATTGTAAAGCTTATCTTTATGTAAGTAACAAACCTTTTTCGAAATTTCGAATTTTAAACTACCCAGGTTCAGAATTTAGTCTTGAAAACTTACTGTTATCGTTACCATGAGTTTACGATGGTTTTACTCGCTAGCGACGACGTAAAAAAACTATGGAAAAATGCACTGCGCCTCTAGCGGTCGCTAGCGAGTAAACTCATGGTAAAGGTACTGATGACTGCAATTTCTAGCGATCATCTGGGAAAAGTGGGATCTGCAGAATCCTATGAATACTATCGACGTAAATCGCGAGCACTTGTGAGCATAGGCGAAGTATATTTTTTGACATTTCGCGCAGACAGAATCAATTTTCTGACTTTTTTGCATCAAACATCCTTTTAACTTAGCTAGTAATATCTATAATTTGTATTTTTGAAGTTTGATTCAAAAGTTCTTCCCAGACAATGCATACACGAAAATACTAATTTTGTCTGAGCGTTTTTCCAGCGTCATTTGGTGGTTTTACAGGTAACCATGTTGAGATTTCCAACGTCTTTTTTTTTCAAGTGACGCCCGGTTATGTGTAGTTGCAAGCGATTCTTATTTGAAATTCATACCTCAGGCGTCGAAGACCTCAACTGTTACACCAGCCTAACCTACACCTTTTGTTACAGATATGACGTCGTGTCGTGTTGCGGCGTGCGTGGCGGCGCTAGCGGCGCTGTGCTGCGCGCTCCCCCCAGCCGTGCTTACGCTCGATTTGAACAGACTCTACGGACACCATACTAAGCGCTCCGGTGAGTACCATACTAGTCAGTAGTAAAGGTAAATTGCCCGCAAACATCCCACTGCCGGAAAATGGCCTCATGTTAAGTAAATAAATAATAATAATGAATATCCTTTGGACATTCCCACACATCGCCATCTAGTCCCAAAGTAAGCTACTCAAAGCTTGTGTTATGGGTGCCAGACAACGGATATAAAACTAAAATACTTTTTGTTTGTAAATACATACATTATATATATAGAAAACACCCAGACCACTACAAACAGGCATGTTCATGCACACAAAGTATGAGGTGGTATGAGCCATAATCAAACACTCGGGTTTAGTGGAGGGGTGTTTGCAAGGCAAGCGACCAACCATGCTGTCAGATGTTATCAAGCCGCTTATAGGACCTCAGACCGAAAATAACGGTTTAAAGTGCCTGCCGAAGCATGGAGATATTCATGATAGACGTCATTTATTTATTACGATCAGATTGGTCACCCATCCAAACACGACCGCGCCGTAAGCTTGGTTCTAAGTAACTCCCATCGTGCTGACGTTTGACCTGAATAGACTCTACGGACTCTATACTGATAGATCAGATGGGTGTTAAGTATGTTATGTACCTACCGAAACTCATATTGATCCATTCTAGGGATACCATACTTAGGGCATCCAGTATTGTGACTGTCGCCTTTGACTTCTCTTTTCGAATGTTCTACATACATACTCTGAAAAAATGAATCCCAATGCGTTGTATATTTATAAACCAAATCTTCAATGTGCAATGCTACCTCTTTTATTATCCTACTTGTAGGTTCGGTAACAGCATCCTCCAATAATAGTTTCGTTTGGAATTTCTCTTGAAGAAAATTCTAACCATTCGTTCTACAAAATTCTGATGCTTCTATTTTTAATCGCATCTACTGTACCCTATTCCTTTATACCGTGTCGTCAAGATCGATATTTTATCGCGTCTTATTAAATGAAGTCTTTACAATACTACCGTTTTTTGTATTTGTTACAGGAAATGTATGAATTCTTGGATTTGTATACAACTAGCAAATGTATACAATGCCTAAACTATGTGGAAACGCTACGTGTGATTAAAATAAATAACGTTTAAATTACGTTTTTAAAATGAAGAATTCGAGCTTTTAATAAGGATCTCATTGAGACGTTTATGTGACAAACATACCTACAATATATATTATCTTTAATTCTTACTAATTCAAGGATCTGATATTTTTCAGGCTCCCATTAAGAAAATCCAGTAACAATCTTACTGTTTATAAATTATAACCTCTTCCTCCTCGGACCGCACACGGAGTGCACGTTTGCATAGGGCCTCCGTTAGTTTATTTATTTTTAATTTTAAAAATATTCCTAAGCTACTTAACTCAGTTTGAAAATTAGGAGTGCATAAATGAGCAGGAGATTCGCGAGCGATGCGACTTACTACACTGCTACGTATTGTGCCCCGGCTTCCGTGACGTCAATCCACTGATAAAACTGTGTCGCGTCGTAGCACGCTACGGACCGCGCTACGAGTCACTGCTACGGTAAATCTCCTTGCATTACTTTCGCCCTGGTACTTTGCTCAGTGCAGTCGACTGTGTTAATAACGTATTAAATACGCAGAATTGCCGATTCCATTTAAGAACTCCTTTACTATTATTGCTCCCTAGTAACAAATACATTATGGGTTCAAAGTCTGACGTAAGCACTCCAGAACAGAAAAATCCTCCCATCCAACGACAAAAAAGAGGCAGACAATCTGAATTTGAGGACGAGCTTAAAGAGTTTAAGGCAGAAATTCAGCGAATGATAACATCACTCCTATCGCCGCAAAAGTACGAACTGAAGAAAATTGCTGAAACACAATTAGAAATCAAACAAACCAATAGCAACATTGTTGACAGCCTTAGCTACCTAACCGCAGAAAATGATGACCTCAAGAAGAAACTAGAACAGCTTGAGGCTCAATCAAGGAAGGACAAGGACTACATCATATTGCTTGAAGATAAAATCGAAGACTTGCAACGAGCAAGCCGCAAGACAAGCATTGAATTAAGAAATGTGCCTATACTTCCCAATGAATCAAATGAAGACCTTGCTAATATGGCTACCTGCCTCTCCAAAAGTATAAACTGTCACTTAAAGAAGGAAGATATTAAACATATCTATAGAATACGGGGAAAAAAAGACGCGGGAAAAAGTACACCCATCGTAATCGAACTGTCATCAACATTACTCAAGACTGATATCCTGAAGATGAGTAAATCTTTTAACATCAGGAACAAGGACAAGCTGCGTGCAAAACACTTAGGAGCCACTAAAAATGAAGATACGCCAATCTTTGTTTCTGAACAATTAACAGCAAAGGGTACTCGCCTTCACTACCTCGCAAGAGACTTCGCAAAAACAGAAGGATATAAATTCTGCTGGACCAACTTCGGACGAATATACCTACGGAAGGACGTGAACACACCTGTCATTCTTGTAAGAAATGATACACAGCTACAAAATTTAAAGTTAACTAAATGACTAGGCATTGTGAACTGTCAATTGGTTCTCATTAATTCTGAGTTTGTTAAGTTATGTTTAATAACACTAAACCCAAAAATTCTACAATACTACACACCACACTCACATAACACATGCTTAAGCCAAATCTCACATATAACAATCGTACATAAATCTTATACTATGCCCTCACACAATGTATTAACTCATTCATTAATTAAAACTAAAAGAGTATATACCAAAAAACAGCGTATCACGATTCTGCTGCATTATGAAGCCATGTCAAAAGTTGTGCTACACATTTACTTCTTTTTACTACAAATATGAATAATATTTTGAATAATTTAAACGAAATAGACCGCATCGGCATTGCTTCGGTATTTAATTGCCAAGTAAAGGACTTGCCGACACTATTACCTGTTCATAAAAATGACTTTTCAATAGTTTCACAAAATATTCGAAGTGTTTATGCAAACTTGGATGACTTTCAATTAAATTTGACCGAATTTAAGATAAATGTAGATCTATTAGTCTTGACAGAATGTAGAATAAATTCAAACAAAAATATTCCACAAATCCGAGGTTTTAATTCATTTAACACAACCAAGCACTTAAATCGTGCTGATGGAGTGGTGGTTTATCTTAGAAACACACACGAAGCTTCCGTAATAGAAATAAAACTTACTAATGCATCTTGCCTACAGATAACTACAGGTGAAATGACTGTAGTTTGTGTATATCGTTCTCCATCAATATATAATGCTGAATTATTCATAAACTCGTTAAATTCGCATCTAAATACCATAAAGGATCATAAAAACGTAATTATAACGGGCGACATAATTATAAACCTAATATATAAACCTAAGGAACAGACTCAAGAACGTACTAATAGGATAAATTATTTAAATATGCTTGCCATGCAAGGGATGCTTCCTGGCCATTTCTTGCCAACAAGAAAGAAGGGCTGCCTAGACCATTTCATACTTAGGCTCGCTAAAAATGAGAAGACAGCATCAATAGCAGTTGTAGACACTAGCATCACTGATCATTTTACAATTATACTTAGAATATCAAGTCTAAAATTAACAGCTAAAGTTAACAATTACAGTAAAACTATAGACTATGAAAAATCTCTTCAAACTTTAAAAACTAAAAGATTGTCTAATTTATTAACATTTAGTGATCCAGAGACTATAACCAAACAGCTAACAGACACAATACAGGAATGCATTCAGTCTAACACTATTGAGATCATTAGTTCCCGTAAAACCAGAATAATAAAGCCGTGGATTACTCCTGGAGTTCTTCGATGTATTGAAAATAGAAATGACATGCAAAGAAAATTAAGATTGAATCCGGATGATCAGATTCTAAAAATAACATATAAACGCTATCGAAACTTCTGCAATTGCTTAATCAAAAAACTAAGCGTAATTATCAGAAAAAATAATTAGAACTTGCCATCAAAGATCCGAAAAAGCTTTGGAAAACAATAGACTCAATTACTCAGCGTAGACCGCCTAAAGAGCGAAGTTTGGAATTACTTATGGTTAAATCTTCTCCCCAAAAATCTGCAGACTATGTAAATAACTACTTTGCTTCTGTGGGGAAACAACTAGCTGAGGAAATCATTGCGAACTCACAATTGACTACTGATGAATCTTATTTAATAAATAACAGCCCAAGTTCATCCTTTGTTCTTTTTCATACTGATCATGTGGAAGTCTATGAATTGCTTATGTCTATGAAATCAGATAGCGCTCCTGGGTACGATAATATACCAACCCAATTTCTTAAAAACGCTCATAATGAGGTTGTTCCAGTCTTGGTTCATCTAGCTAATCGATGTTTTGATCAGGGAGTTTTTCCATCTGTTTTGAAACAAGCTGTTGTCACACCGGTATACAAAGGTGGAGACAAGTGCAATCCCTCAAACTATAGGCCGATATCAGTTTTATCAGTAATCGCTAAAGTATTGGAAAAATTAATAAACTCGCGGTTAATTAGGTTTTTTACTAAATTTAAATTACTTTCTTCATCACAATTTGGTTTTCGACAAGGCCTATCTACAGAGGACGCAATACTGGCTTTAACCTCACAAGTAGTAAATAGGGTTGACACCATGAATAAGTGTTTGGCTGTCTTTTTAGACTTGAAAAAAGCCTTCGACACAGTTTCTGTATCTATACTAATACACAATCTTCATGATATGGGAGTTAGAGGAAAACCGTTAGAACTACTGAAAGACTATCTCAGTAACCGCAAAACCCGTGTAAGAATCGGTGACGTTACTAGTTCCATGTCTACTGTTACCTATGGAGTGCCCCAGGGTAGTGTTTTGGGCCCTACCTTGTTTCTGGCTTACATAAATAGACTCTGTAACATGCAAATTGAAGGGGGTCATATTTATTCGTATGCGGATGATACAGCCGTAGTTTTCTCTGCCAACGATTGGGAACAGCTTAGAAAATATACAGAAGCAGGTTTATCGAAAATTGCAACCTGGCTTAACACAAATCTTCTCACGTTAAACATAGCCAAGAGTAACTACATTTGTTTTACTAAATACGACAACACCCAGCCTCAGAACTTCTCAGTTAAACTACATACTTGTAAGAACCTATCTAAACCAAATTGCCTTTGCATGGAACTTACCAAGATAAATCACACGAAATATCTTGGTGTCATGATTGACTAACGCTTGTCTTGGTATAATCACGTAGAGCTGATCATGAGCAGAGTACGAAAACTTATCTGGACGTTTAAAGCACTGAAGTATGTAGCCAATAAATGCCTTGTGAGGAAAATTTACCGCACTTTGGCTGAACCAGTTATATCGTATTGCATAACTGTCTGGGGAGGTGCAAACAAAACTAGATTTTTGAACCTTGAAAGGGCACAAAGGGTGCTTCTCAAAGTTATGTTTTTTAAACCATTTGGATTTTCAACAAAAAGTTTATACAACTCAACTGATATCTTGTCAGTAAGAAAACTATACCTAATGCGTATTGTTCTTAGAATACATAAATCACTTTGTTACAATCCAAATAAAGGTAAAGGCAGGAGAGCAATTAACGTCGCCCCACAACCTCGTGTAAGATCTATTTTTGCCAAAAGACACTACTGCAGACAATCTGCGGACATATACAATAAACTTAATAAAGATATAAAAATATATTCACTCACATTTTTTCAGTGTAAAAGGGCTTTGATTGAATGGCTGATGTCCAAAACCTACGACGAAGTTGAAGAGTTCATTCGACACTCTCAAACGTAGCTGTATTAATTCTAGGCTTAAGATTTCGATCCCAAGACATTGTCGTAGGGCTTATCAATTACAACCATACCTAGACACACCCAGACACACACACACACACACACACACACACACACACACACACACACACACACACACACACACACACACACACACACGCATACATGATGAAATATATAGTATAAGTATTGTAAAATAATTATTAATCTATAAATTTATTTCTTTCTTCACTTTTAATTTGATATTTGTTGTGCAACGAAGTTTGTTACTGCATGCTGATGTTATGGAAGAGCGGTGTTTCCTAACACAAGCAAACTTTTTGCTTAAAAGGAAGCGCCAACCACAAATTTGTAAAGTTACTAAGTAACCTAATAAAGATTTTGTATTTTTTTTTGTATTTGTATTTTTTGTATACTTTTTGTAAATGTAGGAAATAGAGTTTTTATTTAGGCTCACATCAAGACTAACAAGTTGCAATTAATATTATGTAACATTTCCAATTGCTGTTTAGGAAAAGTGTTATTTCCGGGTGATTTTAGGAATCGTATAAAATTCCTAGGAATTGTTTACAATGACGGATATCACACATTTCCTGTAACATGTTCAGAAATTAATAGACCTACTACTACTATTGCAAATTACATTAAATAACTACCAATCACTTTACCATTCATAAGAATTGATGCTGATTGATAATGTATAGGTGTATATTTTTTCATTCCTTAGTTTTTGAAAATAAATACGATACCATACATTTTAGGTGAATATGTCATCATCCATCTTCCAAAAAACTTATTCTAGGCCTAAAGGTTGCGTAAAGTACTAATATATGACACCGTCATAAGATAAAAATACGTTTCTTCCAATTCCCAAGTCAAATCATTTTTCGGGTATACTCGTAACATAAGTATTTGAAGTACCTTACTTTACTTACCCAAAATATCTAAAACTTTCAAAGTTTTCCGTCTGGAAGGTAACAAATAGGCTTTGCGCAGTTCCTAAGCTAGGTACAGGGTGAAAAAAGAGGAATTTATTTACGTGTATACATATTTGACGACGCGCAAGATGGCTCGCGGGGCTGAATGGCCAAGGGTCATCGTCAGATGGTTTTATCACAGCGGGAGGCTTGAAATAATAATCCAGATGACTTTAATCTCTGACTTACTTTTAATCTGTACAAGTGGTCTCCTTTTCCGTCGCAGCGTGATGTTTTATGCTTAAAGCCTTCCTCGATAAATAAGCTATCCAACACAAAAATATTTTGGTTCAGTAGTTCCTGAGATTAGGGCGTTCAAACAAACAATTTCTTCAGCTTCATAATGTTAAAAGTAAATGAAGAATTTAATCAAAACTGTAATTACAGCTAAAGACAACAATTACAAGTAGATGTAATAGCAATTCCATTTTTTCCAAAATATGTGTATTTCGACGAGTTATCGCTATTTACTAAAACTTTTTTTAGCCATAAGAACCAACATCAATAATACTCAAGCTTGATTTAATAGTTGATAATACAAAATGAATAATTGATTTTTTTAATATAAACTGACTACCTAGAATTACTTTTATAAACCCATTCAGGAGACGTCTTAGGTAATTTAGTCTAATAAAGGTAACTTTAATACAATCTTCTCCAGGGAAATCATTATAACGAGGATTCATTTTGACGAACATTCAGAATATTAAATGAGTGCTAGACATTGTTTTACTGTCTAATTTCATTGAGATCCTTCTCTACTGAGAAAGGAAACTTTTGCAACTTTAAAACAACCAGCAGCCCTATTTTGTAATCACTCGCGTCAAGATGGCTTGTAATATTCATTGATTAATGACTGATTTTGGAAATCAGTTTAACTCCACAAGGGAGGAATTGAAAAAGATAAATTAATTTTGTAAGTACTCACGTCCGTATTTTGCGTAATTTTCTTTGAATTTTCGTTGGTTTTCTTGCGAAAATCACACTCCATATTCAAGCGAGGGATTCAAAAATAGATCCCCTGATAGGACCCAAATTAATGAACGACATTCACTTCATTAGGAAGATACGGAAAAGTAGGTACATGTAATTAAATTAAATAATGGAAGTAAGATAATGTAGCTAAATGCCTAAAATACGAGTTGATACTAGCTTACCAAGATTACATTTCATTTCATAATTACCATCATACCTACATACTTAAATAATAGGTCCTTTAGTAGTAGTAGTAGTAGTAGTCCCCCTAGCCGATTTCGACTTCGGTGGCCAGTCACAACGACTAACCGACTGCGCGAGACATATTATAGTGCAATAGGTACAATCTCTATTCTTCACACTCTCATAGCCCGATGGGACAGCAATCTGACACGACCAAAGAGAGATCAGGCGCAGGACCAACGGCTTTACGTGCTTACCGCACGGGGGTAGAACACCGCCAATTTTCAAACTCCGGGCTACCCTGAGAATTTCTGAACAGAAAAACCCAGGCACATATTTTCGGCCCGACCCCGGGACCTCTGGCGAAGCCGTCGCTTCAAAGTGCGGCCCTATAATCACTGCGCTCACTGAGGCAGTGAGCACTTATAACCAGTAATTAATTGAATATAATTCATTATGTTCTTTTTTCTAACAAAATAAACCGAAACAGCAATGTATCGCAAACAAATGTATCCAGTTACAGAACTTGACGGCGGCATTTACTACGAGTTACTTATTAGGGATAAAAAATTTGGATTACTATATAGTAATCCAAACCCTGACTTAAAGCACTATGATCAAGGTAACTAAATATTCTCTGTAGAATCATTGCTAACAATTTTGGCTCCTGTCACAGGCCGCATGCACACGCTGTATAAGACAGAACTGACTTATTTATTTAATTTTACATCTAGAGATATTTACTACGTCCTAACTAAGTAACCACTTGTACGAGTATTACTTTTTTCCACAAAATGTCAAGCAAGGTAATCACTTATATTGTAACGTTGTATATTTTTATATAAGTTCGCGTGAAACGAAAAGCTGAATGGATGTAGGACTCCAGTCCATATTTTGGCATCGATATGATGACACTGACATTTGTCAAGTGTGACAGCTGCTTTTTTTCCGGTTCCGCACTGTTGGTCGTGCGTCGGAGTGGAACGTGTGTAGAAAATGAAAAATTAGATATTTGAATATGGGGCACGCCCCAAATTATTTTGTAGTTTGATAGTTATTCCTGGTAAGTATCTGCAGAAAGGTTTGCGTTGATTTTTGTTTGTTGCGAGACATTTCTTAGACTCTGAGCACATGGTTCTTTTTATCGTTTCAGACGCCGCCAACATGTCAATTTGGATGAATTAATTTCGAAAATGATTTGATATAAATGACTGGAAAAATGGTAAGTATGTTGAGAAACTCCTTTGGAAATCCTTGTAAAGAAAATGTAGCCTACCTACATCTGGGCATATTGTATTGAGAGTTGTAACTTTTATCATTTCAGGTCTCAAATAGAATAATTAGCATAAATGTTTAGTAATCAATTCAGAAATTATATGGCGAGCCAGCTTTTGCAGGTATTAAATTGGTTTATTATAGATTTCATAAATAGGGTGATGAAAAGTATAACCACCCTCACTTAGAAAAAAAAAATAGGTTGTTAACTAGAACTTTCTTTTATTTCTAGGTTTCGCTTTTGATATGTGTCTGTAAGTTGAACAGTCACAATTTGGTGATCATGTTGTAACCTCAGGTAAATATTTATTATGAAAAGTTAGTGTTTTTTAACTTTTACTTTGGTTTGTGCGTTGAACTAACCTTTTGTAAATTCTTTTCAGTGACCTTACTTAGACCTTACTTAGACCTTACTAAGACCTTACTTAGACCTCATTTGGATTAATTTTTGAAGTCAGAACTTCCTTATGGATTGATTTGCTTCTTGTCTGCTGTTTTGAGGATGGATTGGTATCGGTGAAATTTTGGGGTAATGTTGCAGAATTGTTTGTAGTTTGATGCAACAAAGATTTGAAATAGTAACCTCCGTTGAAATCAAAGGTTGGTTTTCCTTGTATTACTTTAACTTAGGAAAAGTGGGATAATTTAGCTATTAATTTAGGCATAATTTAGGAATCCCTTTGAGGATAAATTTTGGAATTTATTTAGGTAATTAAACACTTAAATTGGTGGTTTATCTTTATTTAATTAGAAATTTGTGAACATTAAGAGTTGTAATAGTATAGATATTGATAACTAAATTAGAACCTAACCTAGTCTCTACTGTATTCTGAGCTATTAAGTTTTGTATTTGATTTGTTTAAAGGTGTTAAAAGGTAGATGTGTAATAGCAAATTTGAATAAACTTTTGTTGCCAAATGCTATACCCGGATTTCTTTATTTCATTTGAATATTAGTACCTTTTAAACACCCTTTGTCCACACTAGCCGGGAGTGACTGCGACAAATGGCGCCCAACTTTAGAATTAGTTATTAGTACAATTTTGAGCACTTTGTTGTTAGAATTTTTTTGGAATGCTAATTAACCACCATATTATTTAGCTTAGGTTTATTTTGCCTGTGTTACTAACTGGTTAGGAATTATCCCACAAGTTTAGTGTTGCATCAAACAATTTGTATTTACTAACCAAATAAAAGTTGTTGTTACGGTGTAAACCTTATTTTGTGAAACCCCATTTGTTGTGTTTGATTTTATTTAGCATTTAAAATGCCCACAATCTGTTTAAGTATTGTGATATATTTTGAGTTGTTTTGGTTGTAATATTTTGGACTCGCTTTATATTGTTTTGTATGAAAACTTGTAAAAATATAAACCACCGAAGGAAATAGTAAATAATTTGATTTAACAGTGATATAACAGTAATTTTTATAAGTTTGAGTTGTGAATTAATTGAATTAATTTTGAATTTTAATTATTGCTTTTGTTGTGGTTACATTGATAAATGAGTTATGAAGTAATTGTAGGGTCATTGTGGTTACATGTCAGCGTTATTGGAGTTGTTCTGAAAACGAATTAAATTATGTTACTTGCATTTGTTTTGTATATAAACCAAGAAATCAGTTACAATTTTCTTGGTGTAATGCATTGTTTTGGTAAATTGACTCTGTTGTTTCCTATTAGGCGTGCTACTGGTACAGATGTTGCCAAAAATTTTAGAAACCATTTATAGTGATTCATGAGTTACTGAAACCGTGATTGTGGTTAATTGGACACATATTATGGGATCGTGATTCAGGGAGGCACTGGTTTGTTACAACATTCCTAAACATAATTTTACAGGGATACCGCGACGGAGTACGCAGTAACTATGCCTAAGGAAGGAGTATTATGTCGGTGAGTTCGGTTGTTTAAAGAAATTTTTTTTGAAGTTTTTAGTGTCCGTGCTATACATGCCACAAATTTTGTTGTTTTAGGGCGCAGAAATGCGTTTTGATTTTTGGTTGGTGATGTAGTTTGGGAGTCCAGCTACACTCAAGTGATGCCCAATTTGGCACCAGTTTGTTTGTTTTTTGTTTGGTGTGGGATCACTGAGGTATTTTTCACCATTTTGTCTACGAGTTGGAGGCTATGGATGGTCGTTCACTCGGTTCGTGGCATTTAAGGATATTGAGACATAAGTTTTGATTCGACTAGAGTTTCTTTGGTTGTGTTTAAATTGATGAAAATTCTAAACACAAAAGTGAAAGGGTTCAGTTTTATTTAGATTGAGAAATAAAACTGTTTAGTTTTGTATGATGAAGTATGAAAGGCGAGGTTGATAAGATGGTTTGCTTGTGGAAGAATGAAATTAATTTGTTTGTGGGTATGTTTTAGCGGAAACCCTTAAGTTAAGTCGCTTGAAACTTATGATTTTGAATTGTTGTCTAGCATGAGGTCGTTTTGGAATTATTTGAATGTGTTTGTTGCCCGATTTTTGACTTAATTAACTTTATGAGTAAATTGAGAAAAAAAAAACTTTGATATTGAGAATTTATTATGAGGGCTTTTGGATAATTTTGAACAGAACATTCAATGTAGTTGATTTGTTTTTTTTTGTGAGCTTTTGGATTATTTTGAACAGAACAATCTTTAATGGTGTTGACGTTGAGATCTTTAGGTATTTTGGGATGTTTTTAGTTGGAATAAATTTAAATGGCGTTTTTGAGTTTATATTTTCAGGTACCTATTTTGTATATTTTGAACTGAAAATCTTAAATAGCTTTGAGTTAAGATTTTTTTTGAGGTATTGTCGATATTTTGGAATAGAATATTCTTAAATAGCGTTGATTTTGAGTTTTTTTTGTAGGGCTTTTGAATAATTTTAGCAGAGCACCCTTAAATAACATAGGGTTAGCTTTTTTGAGGTCCTTTGGGACATATTTTTTTGGTATATACTTTTGGATTTACAGTAATAGTTTGAATCGTTCTTGTGAAATTGTTTGCCCTTTTAGTGTCAGTTGAACTTGTTGGATAGTGGAAGGAAATTATTTTGATTTTATTTTGGCATTTGGTAACAGTACATATTTTTACAGTTACGGAAGCTGGGGACAGCTTTCGGTTCACTGTAGTGAACCTCTTTTCTTTGGGAGGGGGGTATTGTAACGTTGTATATTTTTATATAAGTTCGCGTGAAACGAAAAGCTGAATGGATGTAGGACTCCAGTCCATATTTTGGCATCGATATGATGACACTGACATTTGTCAAGTGTGACAGCTGCTTTTTTTCCGGTTCCGCACTGTTGGTCGTGCGTCGGAGTGGAACGTGTGTGGAAAATGAAAAATTAGATATTTGAATATGGGGCACGCCCCAAATTATTTTGTAGTTTGATAGTTATTCCTGGTAAGTATCTGCAGAAAGGTTTGCGTTGATTTTTGTTTGTTGCGAGACATTTCTTAGACTCTGAGCACATGGTTCTTTTTATCGTTTCAGACGCCGCCAACATGTCAATTTGGATGAATTAATTTCGAAAATGATTTGATATAAATGACTGGAAAAATGGTAAGTATGTTGAGAAACTCCTTTGGAAATCCTTGTAAAGAAAATGTAGCCTACCTACATCTGGGCATATTGTATTGAGAGTTGTAACTTTTATCATTTCAGGTCTCAAATAGAATAATTAGCATAAATGTTTAGTAATCAATTCAGAAATTATATGGCGAGCCAGCTTTTGCAGGTATTAAATTGGTTTATTATAGATTTCATAAATAGGGTGATGAAAAGTATAACCACCCTCACTTAGAAAAAAAAAATAGGTTGTTAACTAGAACTTTCTTTTATTTCTAGGTTTCGCTTTTGATATGTGTCTGTAAGTTGAACAGTCACAATTTGGTGATCATGTTGTAACCTCAGGTAAATATTTATTATGAAAAGTTAGTGTTTTTTAACTTTTACTTTGGTTTGTGCGTTGAACTAACCTTTTGTAAATTCTTTTCAGTGACCTTACTTAGACCTTACTTAGACCTTACTAAGACCTTACTTAGACCTCATTTGGATTATTTTTGAAGTCAGAACTTCCTTATGGATTGATTTGCTTCTTGTCTGCTGTTTTGAGGATGGATTGGTATCGGTGAAATTTTGGGGTAATGTTGCAGAATTGTTTGTAGTTTGATGCAACAAAGATTTGAAATAGTAACCTCCGTTGAAATCAAAGGTTGGTTTTCCTTGTATTACTTTAACTTAGGAAAAGTGGGATAATTTAGCTATTAATTTAGGCATAATTTAGGAATCCCTTTGAGGATAAATTTTGGAATTTATTTAGGTAATTAAACACTTAAATTGGTGGTTTATCTTTATTTAATTAGAAATTTGTGAACATTAAGAGTTGTAATAGTATAGATATTGATAACTAAATTAGAACCTAACCTAGTCTCTACTGTATTCTGAGCTATTAAGTTTTGTATTTGATTTGTTTAAAGGTGTTAAAAGGTAGATGTGTAATAGCAAATTTGAATAAACTTTTGTTGCCAAATGCTATACCCGGATTTCTTTATTTCATTTGAATATTAGTACCTTTTAAACACCCTTTGTCCACACTAGCCGGGAGTGACTGCGACAATATCATTTCTACATAAGTATAAGCCTTTATCGTATATCTTTATCTTTATCTACCACCCACTAAGGCATCCGCTGAAAATCAGCGTCGTGGTATGCGTCCCGCTGCCACGACTTATGCTGAGCGGTGCCTTTTTGACTCAAGTCGCCTGCTTTTGTAATATATTTGTATATTATGCTTGATGTAATTATTTGAGTCAAATGAATGTATTTTCTTTCTTTCTTTCTTTCTTTATTACCTTTATTTTCAAGATTTATTTATTGCAAACAAGTACAATGTTTTTAGTAATAAAAACTAATAGTACCTACAGCAGTGTTAGGGTGCAGTAATAATAATACATATAAAAGTACTTTGAATTTAATCGTTCCCATTTTGTAGGGCTTAATATGCTAAACCCTACAAATTAGGAACATAATGTAACTGCTAATATAATATTAAAAAATCCGGCCAAGTGCGAGTCGTACTCGCACACAAAGGGTTTCGTATCGTAATATAAATCATGATTGATTTTGCTTTATAGTTTTGATCACCTTAAAGTTACAAAATATTCGAAATAACGAGACTAAACCAGTTATAAATAAATAAATATCCTTTGGACATTCCCACACATCGCCATCTAGTCCCAAAGTAAGATACTCAAAGCTTGTGTTATGGGTGCCAGACAACGGATATCTTACTTAAATACTTTTTGTTTGTAAATACTAGAGATGCGCCGAGTAGCACTTTTGCCTAGTACCGAGTACCGAGTTTTACTCGGTTCATTTTTTTTCCAACCGAGTACTCGGCCGAGTAACTCGGTTACAATCAAATTCCTGTTTCGAGTGTGTAAACAAGTACAAACAGGTACGCGCAAAATTAGCTTTATCTAGCCATTAGAGCGTAATGACTCTAAAACATCCATTACTTTAAAATAAGCCGACAAAAGACAAGAGTCCTTTCGAGTGGTGGGCAGGGCACCAAACAAGGTATCCAGAACTGGCACGTTTAGCACAAGTGTTACTATGTGCATCTGCAAGCACCGTGCGGAGTGATTACTTCCGGAGGCTGGTAACGTCTACGAAGAAAAAAGGAATAGGCCGTTAGATCTTTGTGTTACTGCATCATAATTTTACTTGATAAAATTTCATGTATTTTTTTCATTCACTAGTGCTCCTCATTTTGTCTCATTACCACTCTCATTATCGTAATTGAGATTGTAAAAGATTTCCCACGTTGTTTAGATGATATCTACCTAAATATACTGCTTTACTTAAACCGAGTATACTCGGCATTAAAACCGAGTTACTCGGCCGAGTATGAGTATTAAAAAACCCGCCGAGTACCGAGTATTAACCAAGTACTCGGCCCATCTCTAGTAAATACATACAGGATATACATAGAAAACACCCAGACGAATACAAACAGACATGTTCATGCACACAAATGTTTGTATTGTGCGGGGATCGAACCCGCACCCGCTGCGTAGTAGGCGATTTCTCGACCACTACACCAGACGGGTCGTCAAAGTTATATCTTTTGATATCTCTGACTCTCATTTTTTTCAGCTTCAAGAAATAATCAAAATTAATATTTGACTACAGTTTCAGTTTCAAACCTTAGTGTTTTTGAAGTAAATAAAAGTAAGCGAAAATTAACCTGTAGTTTAATTAGGTATAACTTTATGGGCTGCAACTGTGTAATTTACTTACTTATAGTTTTCCTTCTAAAAGTACAAGCTAATATATTTTTTTCAAGTATCCACCTTAGTTAGTTTAAAAATACTATAATATATTTTAAAAATACTACTTTATTACTTTGGTGGGGAGAAAAAAATACATACCCATGCCAAATCACAGTTTTCCAGTACTTTAGGTCTCTGATCTGAACTGCGGACGGACGGGCAGACTGACAGACGGACATGGCGAAACAATAAGGGTTTCTTGTTGGACTACGGAACCCTCCATAACGCCATTTTACTCTCGATCTGTGAAAGGTTTTCTCTTTAACTAAGTAACTGTTAAATTAAAGTTTTTTTTTTATTAATACATTCATTATTTCTGTTAGCTAGTGAAATAAAATTTTTAGTAGATTCTCCAACAAAAAAGGGCGACTGAAAAATATGTTCCCTTTATAAGACAGAAAATTCTTTAAGTTTCAAGTTCAATTATTCAAAACAAATTGGTTCAGACGGATGCCTCTTTTGACAAAGCTCGTTTCAACACAACGAATTATAATTCGGGAACAATGCTTTTGAATAAAATTAATTTAATACAGCCTTATAAAACTCGGGACCGTTAATACTTTCGCTTGATCTTATTGATGAATAACGGAATAAAATATACAGATAATATAAAATTTCATTTTCAAAACCGGTAAAAGGAAAAATCGTTAAAATCATACGTAGCTATCTGAGGGCTATTAATTAACCTAATTACTCTCATAATTAAGAAACTAAGGTGTTTTAGACCCTTTACACACTCACTCGTTAGCATCGATGCAGTCACACTTCTGCATAGATGCTAAATTAAATCTGTTCATTGCCTGAGTCGCGATGCTGAAGCGTGTTTTCAAAACGCGCGACTACATCGATGCTAAAAGTCGCAGTGTGTAAGCGGTCTTAGAGTCGAATTTATCAACGTCAAATACGGAATATTCGACGAATCCGACCCAAACGGCTAATTCGAAAACGTCACCTACTTGTCAGTATGTAAGTTTTAAAATCGGTCGTTTTGAATACTTATTCGGCCGGATAAGTCTTCTCTGACGTTGGTGATAATTAATCAAACATGTATTTTAGAGGCACAAGTTTTATTAACTTTTTATAACTTCAGTAACTTTATATTCATAAAGATGAAATAAGAAACCAAAAATTTGCGCACGGGCGGGACTTGAACCAGCAACCTTTTGGCAAACCGGGCCAAACGCTCTTACCAATTGAGCTACCGTGCTGTTAGTCCGACCCTGCGAAATTTGTGGTTTCTTATGAAAACGTCAATTGCGTGACGCTTAGCGCCATCTAGCCGTCTGTTTATGAAACAGATGGCCCAAGCAGTTATTCTTTACAGAATAAATTCAACTTGGAAATTGATGTCGCTTCGCTATCTAATGCTTTGGAATGTTTTTAACACTCACCGTGTCATATTTTATATTCATAAAGATGAAATAAGAAACCAAAAATTTGCGCACGGGCGGGACTTGAACCAGCAACCTTTTGGCAAACCGGGCCAAACGCCGGTTATATATTCATAAAATATGACACTCACCGTGTCATATTTTATGAATATAAAATATGACACGGTGAGTGTTAAAAACATTCCAAAGCATCAGTAACTTTACTTTTAACATTCATTTTCAATTACAAATAATGATTCGCGGGCATTATCTACTACACTATGTTTAATTCGACTTGTACGATTAAGCAATACGTACCCCTAGCCAGCATTCAAGTAGGAAAACTTTTATTTTAACCATCCGCCCAACTTTTTCCGTCAATACTTCCCTACTCAGTTCTGCGACATTTCTTGAAACAGCGGCGTCGTTTATCTTAATAAGTCTGTCCCTACCTCATTACTGATGTCTCCTGAGAAACACTCCATTTACGCACTGCGTAATATCCACGGCTATTTCTCATTGCCGGGAAAAGCTGGCATATGTATCACTGGTATGGAAGTTTTCGTAGTAATTACGTCAAGGCTTGAGTTTGTTTTGTTGATCTTACAAATCATAGGTAGTACTCATTTAGAAATCTTTAATATTCTACAGTATGTTATACTGTATGTGATGTATTTTGTGGCAGAGAACACTTATAGATTTCAGATATCACATCCTAACGAGGTGATGTTAGGATCTGAGATGTTACTTTCTACTTTAATAAGAAACACTGGAATGAGGTGGCTGAATGCCTTAAAAAACCCTTAGGGCTTTAATTTTGGTGTTGACATATTCACTTACACTTTTTATTTATTAACCGACTTCAAAAAAGGAGGAGGTTATCAATTCGACTGTATGTTTTTTTTTATCATTATTTTTTTTGTATGTATGTTACCTCATATATCAGTCGTTTGTCGACCGAATCGAAAAATTTTTTCGCCTACTTAGAGGGTGTACTTTCTAGTTGGTCCCATTTTTTCCATTTTGGGATCTGATGATGGGATCTTGGTGTAATCGAGGGAAACCCTCAAATTTTAAAGGCACTAATAGTATTTCTTTACTAGAATCTTAAAGTTGACGTGTTGTTACGTCTGATAGTCAACATCTTGTGGGGCTGAGCTGATGGTTGAACTCCTTAACGCTTAGGAGTTCAGTAATTATAATGACGGAACTTATGATAGGTAATTTGTAGCTTTTTAAAAAATAGAATCATAAGGTGCAACTCCCTCCCCCCCCTCTTATGTAATCACTGAAAATGAAGAAATAAAATAAACTTTGAAAAAAAGTAAAAACCGACTTCAAAACCAAAATGCACTAAAAAGTCTTTAATAAACTCTTCACCATTGAAAGGAAAGGAATCCGTTTTAGGCAAACAATTTCTTTTTGGAGTCGGTGCCATCACTTTGACTATCAAGCATCAACTATCACAGCACCGACTCCAAAAAGAAATTGTTTGCCTGAAACGGATTCCTTTCCTTTCAATGGTGAAGAGTTTATTAAAGACTTTTTAGTGCATTTTGGTTTTGAAGTCGGTTTTTACTTTTTTTTTGTAGATTTTAAATAAGTTATACAAAAAGTGTCTAAGAGACTCAAAAAGGTATCTTCTCAACAACAATGTTAAATGAAATTCTTATGTATGTGTTTTCATTATGATATTCTGTATATTTTCAGTAAAATATATAATCATACTTATACTTACATCTTAATACGTCTTCGTGCGGACCAAAACAAGTCTAGAAAATACTGATATCCATCTCACATGTCCAAGCAATATTAATATTTCCCGAAACAATATTTCTATATCGAGCTTAGTAACTTTCTGAATCCCCAGTAGAATCCGTTATTGGCAGAAAATATCGAGTTAATCTTGAAGCAACGTAATAATCACTCCTATTACTATATTTCCAAGCGTTTACCTCCTGATTGGCCATTTCCCGTCCTCCTAACGGAAATGTCCTTTTCCTTTACCTGAAGACTTACGTCCTCGAGGGAATATTTCTTATTACGGCAAACGACTTATTAAGATGGTTCTTCTTTGCGTCTTGTCTAATGTGTTAATTGTAAAAAGAAAAAGGGTAGGAGAAAAGTCTGTTACTTATCCTTCATTAGTTTTTCTTAGATTTTAACAAAGGTTGCTTGTTATATTGTTTTAAAAAGTTAACCGTGAAATGAATAAGGGTATTCAAACATCTTTGTTATTGCTAAGAATATAGTACGAGTATGTCACCATGTAATATTTAAGTTTTATTCTTGTCAAAACAATTTTCAAAACCTGGGTAGGTTTAGAATAGTGTAGAAAAAGAATTATCATGATTGTAGAGGATCGATAAGAAATGTTAAAAGAACTGAGATAAATCCAACTTTCTATCACAGTTTGCGACACGGCCAGAGATTGCCTTCTTAAGATATTTCCTTTGATCGGGGAACTTAATCCAGGCATTAGCGGTCGATTTTTCAGTTAGAAGGCTTGAGCTTTAACTGAATACGATTTTTAATACTTCAAGATAGAGCAATCAGATCCGAAGATATAATATAGGTTAAATGTGTCTTAAACGCTCAGTCAATAAAAATATATTGTGAAATGAACACATTACACACCAAAATAACTTAAGGATTTCAAAATACGTAAGAACAAAAGTAATCTAGGTACACTATACAATCAACAAATAAAATAGTACATTATGATACAAGTGTGCTAAGTTGACCATTATATACAAGGCGATATTGTGTGCGCACGAGCGAAAGCGAGTGCGCCATAAGAAAGCCGCGTATATTATGGTCACACAACACGTGTTTCATGTTGAAACACGTGTTGTGTTTTTCAACACACTTGCGAGGAAAAAACAATACTACACTCTAAGTTTTTAATTATTAAAACAGTTAGTAAAACTATATTTCACGCGATTTTGACGGCAAAAACACACGCGTTTTTAGCCTCGTTACGTATGTCCGGCGGAGTTAATAATAGTTTTTCTTCATTTTCTTCATTTTCTTCAAAGTAGACATTTTCATTAATATTAAACTTCATAATTAATCCAAACTTCGTCACAGCTGACAATTATTATGTACGAAAAATGGCGCGTTGCTTTTTTTTTCTTGCCGCGATACCTAGATATAGATCGGCCAAAAGCCAAGATTAAAAATGTAATAATAGGGTAGTTTCATCTATCAAAATTAAATTACAAAAGTGTGTAATTTATACGGTATTCATCATAGGAAAGACGTATACAGCACTGTTTTGTTTAATAATTAATGGGTCCATTTATAATTTCAAAAACAAAATTGAATTTTTATTATCTGTATATCACGTGACCGAAAACGCCAGCCGCCATGTTCTATTCGAGAGTGACGTCATAAGAACAGAATCAATGTAGATTTCTTTGAAGGAATTATAAAATCTCTTGACTGAGAATTTGTAGCTTGTTTCAGTCTTTTGCACATTTAAAACATCGTTTTACAATGAAGGAAGGATTCGTAAAAGCAGACAGTGCAAATCTGGCTAAAATTGACTCGCTTATGATAGCAAAATTTTTTGCGTGCAATAACGATTTCTTTTCTGCCGAATTCAGAAATGTTAAAACAGTCATGTAAGTATATTCTGTTATTTTTTTAAAAACTACATTATCACATTTACAAATCTTAATCATTTGATTTTGGTGTTCCTGAAAAGTTTTGTTTACAAGGTTATGTGTAAATAAAATATCTAAAAACTTTTTGTCTTTCCTTTCAGCTATCTGATAAATAACTTTTCTGGAGTCTTTAATGTTGTGTTATTACAAATTGGCACTATACACTAATGATACGGACTATTTAAGCTCATATTCGGATTTTTATCGAACTATAAAGTTAAGGAATTACCCAAGTATATTTGACGTTTACTTGTTGCTGTTCTTATGACGTCACAAAATGGAGGCTGTCGTTTTGGCGCAAACATTTATCGTTTGAATTTGAAAAAATATTTTAGTGCTTAAAGAGGTATTTTTCTGAGAAATAAAAATAACTTAACTATTGAATCAATACGAACATTTTAAAAAAACTTTGCAAAAAATGTGGAATAGCCTATTCGTGTTTAAACACAAATCACAGAAAATGTTAAATGAATTTGAGCTATTTTTTAGTAATAAATCTGGATTTATCATTTATTGAAATAAATATGTAGATACTGTTTTTTTTCGCGTAAATACTGTTTGATGCTAAAATAAAAGTATTGTATAACCCGACTAAATTATATCGCTTCTTCTTCTTACTTACGACTTGGTACTCGAGAACAAATGTAAATTGGTCGGGTTAATAAACTAAAAGCACCAGTGCAATAATATACTGAAAAAGCACGCGTGTTTAATATCTATGATTATGAACCTAAAATCGGTGGAATAAAAACGTCGTTTTGAGCAAGTGTGTTGAAATAGTAGTTTATGAAACTGGTACATAATGAGAGGTATTATTCACGAGTGTGAGTTTAAAAAACGAGCGAAGCGAGTTTTTTAAAAGTATCACACGAGTGTATAATACCTAGTTATGTGCAGTTTCATACACTACTTTATCTACTGTCATTGGACACGAACATATCAAATAAAAGATAAAGATTTCCATGCTAAAAAGTCTTGATAACATTTATCGTATAATTTTCTTGACTTTACTGGTAGTAGATTAAGACAGACTGCTGTCGCAGTCTCTAAAATGTCGGGCGGCGTCAAATTTTCTGCACTTTCACTATCAGACATTTTAATAAACACTAATAATTATCTACCGAAACACAAACGTACTATGACGCCAAAATTCCCGTAATCACCGCGCATGCGCCAAAGCGCGCGCAGCCACAGATAAAAAATTAAATAGATGTATCTATGATCTGTAATCTGTATCGTAATGAAAAAAAAAATTATAACATTATTTAGTTAGAGAAATAGTGTCATAATTATTTTTTTTAATTTCATTTCGATATACTATTTATAAAGTACGTCTATATAAACTCGTTTATATATCTCGTTGAATTCAACGATATGAGAGTAGATAATAGTACTTTATGATACAAGTGTGCTAAGTTGACCATTATATACAAGGCGATATTGTGTGCGCACGAGCGAAAGCGAGTGCGCCATAAGAAAGCCGCGTATATAATGGTCACAGGCACACGTGTTTCATACGATGTTTTTCATTCGTTACAAATACATTTCACTCGATTTTGATGGCAAAGAATTTCGCACGCTTTTTCGCCTCGTTACGTATGTCCGGCGGAGTTAATAATAGGTTTTCTTCATTTTCTTCACTTGAAGTAGATATTTTCATTAATATTAAACTTCATAATTAATCCAAACTTCGTCACAGCAGACAATTATTATTTATGAAAAATGGCGCGTTGTTTTTTTTTCTTGCCGCGATACCGATGCGCGCGCAAGGCTTAGGCGCGAACCAGATCGGCCAAAAGCCAAGATTTAAAATGTAATAATTCGTATTTAAAACACAAATCACAGAAAATGTTAAATGAATTTAAGCTATTTTTTAGTAATAAATCTAGATTTACCATTTATTGGAACAAAAATGTAGATACTGTTATTTTTCGCATAAATACTATTTGTTGCTAAAATAAAAGGATTGTATAACCCGACTAAATTATATCGCTTCTTCTTCTTACTTACGACTTGGTAATAGGGTACAAATGTAAATTGGTCGGGTTAATAAACTAAAAGCACTAGTGCAATAATATAATGAAAAAGCACGCGTGTTTAATATCTATGATTATGAGCCAAAAATCGGTGGAATAAAAACGTCGTTTTGAGCAAGTGTGTTGAAAATCATGTTATTTAATGGCTAGGTACTAAATAAATTCTCTACAATTTCAAACATTTCTATCTTGGCACATAGGCTATAGGATAGCTCCTATCTGATTTAAGCTCATTTCGCATTCTCTCTAGCTATAATTCAGAGTAAGTGACAAACTAAAAAGGAAAAAAATACAAGGCGTAAAATATGTGCATCCAAAGCAGTCTGCTCCAATATGCATCCTACTTGATATTCTGAGCTTGAGGTCTCTGGTTATAGGATCAGAATTTGTCAACTTTATGAAAAGGAAATTAAATAATGTATTCAACAGTAAATGATAGGTACACTTTGGCATCGTGCACATTAATATTTATAATCATTTCAGGTACTCTTTCTAACTATTGTGTTGTAGACATATCTACATAAAATTAACACATCATAACCATATAGCAGAAGTCTTTTCTACGTTTGTTGGGCTATTTCAACAAACGGATAAAATCATCTAAATAAAACGGAGAAAATCACAAAATCATAAAAAGAAGCGCCTGCGTAGTCGAGTAATTAATATGTTTACAAATTGAGCCTATTAGCATATGCATATAGTCAAGGGTCTGTCAAACATGATCAGAGTAACTATCGATCACTTAATCTAATAACATACTCAGGTAAGGCCCAATTTCTCCTTTGATATGATTTAGTATTGTGTGCGTTTCGAAGAAAAATTGCCTTATCCAAATGTCAGCATGGCTAATTTATTGAACATTGGTTGAGGTATTTTTTTATTTAAAAATCATACAATCGTAAATATTCGACCGCTGGTTACGATATCTTACCATTATTATCGATTATGAAATTAGACTAAAATACATAAAGGTATTAGTGATTTAGGTAGGTACTTAAGAGCAAAAAAGTGTCTAGCCGATCTTGCCGTCTTGAAAATATTTTACCCAGAACCGCGTGATTAATCTACTCAGAAAATAAAAATGTGTCGGGTACTCTCAGCAATTACTTAAAATATTCCTGAAGCACGTTTTAATAAAATAACAGCTGCATTTGTTTCAACAAGGAGACCAATGCCTCGCCTCATTAATCAAACTGCAGACCCGGAGTAGGGTAACCAGGATAGTCGTTATTTAAACAACATTTTAAAAAAAAACGCAATTAAACAATGATTCAGGCACTGTTAAACAAGTGTTTAAGAAAATGTGAAATCAAGAAACCCTTTTTTCGTTGTACAAACTATTTTCAATGTCTTCGCGAATGTTTACCAGGAGCAATGTTTTGAATAGGTGTTATAACTTGTATTTCGATAAACCGGACAGATTCCTCGTCCCAACACACCTTTGTGATGGCATGAACTTATATATAGGTAGGTTTTTTAAATTTGGTTCAGGATGCTTTTATCACTCACAGTGTCATATTTTATATTCTTAAAGATGAAAAAGAAACAAAAAATCTGCACACGGGTGGGACTCGAACTACTCGAAGCAACTTCTTGGCCAAACGCTGTACCAATTGGGCTACCCTGCTGTCGGTCCGACTGCGCGAAATTTCTGGTCTCTTATAGATACGTCATTATGCGTGATGTTTAGTGATATGCGTTAGGATTTTATTAATTTGTTTCTAAATTGGACGTCGTGTAAAATGTGAGACGTATGGACACTCTACAGATGTAATATCTTTAAACTTCTCAATATACTCCGCTCTGTAGAGCAGCTCTCATAATTATGTGACAAAGGAATTAGGTTTTAGGATTATACTGAAACTAAGCTCGCTCGTGCGACGTCTAATTACTTTGAGAAAAGATCAGAATTATGTTATTTAATCTACAAAAAGGGGAGGGAAAAGACAGAGAAGCTTTATTATAGTGATTGGTTGGATATATTGAATCGATATTAAACTGACCTTGTATCAAGTCTAGTAAATCAAAAAAAAAAGTTGGAAAATTATGATTTATCAAGACACAAACTGATGACTTGATTGAGACCAATACGTACGTAGAAGAACTATGGTAACGGACATAGCCCTATAAATCAGTGAGCTCAAGGGGCAGGGCACATAGCGCGAAAAACTGATAACCGTTGGGGCAGAAAAAATATTTATTGGAGACCCTTCGACCGCAAGCAGAAGCAGCGCAGGACGTCCGACAAGATAGACAGACGACCTTGTAAAGATTGCAGAAACAAACTGGATGCAGACTGCTCGTAATCGGTCGCTAAAGAAAGCCGTGGGGAGGCCTATGTTCAGCAGTGGACGTCCTTTGACTGAAAATGATGGATGATGATGAATATAACGTAACTTTTTTTCAGTCGCAATGTAAGAATAAAGTATTTGTCTTAAGTTTTAAAAGCGAAATAAAGTTGAGAACGTACTTAACAAAACATTCGTCTCACTTAAGTAAACCAAAGCTAAGAATACTTTAATTAATGTATTCATTACAAAGTGAGTATAACGACTTAACTTTAAACAAGTTGGAAAGAGTTCGTAACCTTCGGGGGTGATAAAATAAAACAGAAGGGTTTATAATTAACAATGACGTAAACACGGTAATTAAACGCGTCGAAAATTAGGTTGGAACAACATCAACATCAAAGGATGATATCGCTCTGAAAAATCACCCCATTCAGAGAATTTCCCACGCAATTTCGTAAATGATCATTATGGCATTTTGATATATGACAGCATTTATGACACGCATACTTTGTCGTGGGTGTTTGCTATTTTAGAGATCCGCAGCTATAATGATAGGATAAAGGGAACCTTAATTTAATTGCATAACTTCACAAATTTCTGTTTTAAACAATGCAATTGCTGTTTTAAATTATGCATCATCCAACGTACTCTATACCTGAATTTGTGTTCAATCTTGATGATGAATTCGTCTTATTTATTGAAAACTAAAGGACCCAGCGAATTTTGTTTCGCCCCCAGTCCCGTCCCGCCCCAACCCCGCCCCGCCCAGCCTCGTAATTTTAAAATTAAAGCGGTCGCAGCGAACATTGTTTTTCCCCGGCTCTGGGCCTCTATTTTTGAATCACTCGTTTAAATATGGCGTAGGATATTTGATCGAAAACCAATTAAAAATCTACGATAGTCACGCGAATTATTGTCGTACGTACTCACGAAATTAAGATATATTTTTTCAAATCCCTCTCATGTGGATTTTATCTGAATTTCATTTGGAAATTCGTCTTTAATTAATGATTTTTACTCGCCTTCTTGACGCGAATGATTCAAAAATGAGCCCCGTCAAATGGGATAATAAGTTTTCTATGTTCGGGTGAGCGGGAAAACGGGAGAAATGTAACATGTTTAACAGGTCCAATCTTATAAGAACCGGGTAATAGAAATAAATAAGATAGAGTCATTTGATTAAGCATACGAACGTAAAAAGGTCTAGATGCGGAAGTTAGATTAGACAAATAAAATAAAAAAACATTTATCAGTCACTACAGACTTCGTCCGCGCGTTTTTGAGTTTGCTTCCTCCTTCCTTCCATCGCAGCGTGAATTTTTATAACTCCTCCTAATTTTATTATCCTCGATAAATAAGCTATCCAACACAAAAATACTTTTTCAAATTGGTCCAGTAGTTTCTGAGATTAGCGCGTTCAAACAAACTCTTCAGCTATATAATTATAGCATAGATAAAGTAAACAACATTGGTCACGTTTTTAATTGAACCATTCATCTATTTCAGAGTACTGCCACCCATACGAGCCGTTCAAGTGTCCGGTGGACGGGAACTGCATCTCGATCCAATACCTGTGCGACGGCGCGCCCGACTGCATCGACGGTTACGATGAAGACTCCAAGCTTTGCACTGCTGGTTCGTTTACATGTTATGTTTGTTGTTCATTTATTTTCTTCACACTTATGGTGGATTCACACCGCCCAGCGGCTTTGCTGGCGGGACTATGAAAAATGCTCTAGCGGCAATAGCGGCATGGCAGCCGGCACATGCCGTCGGGCGGTGTGGTTACACCATAACAGAATCGAATTCGATAGATGCGGGAATAAGGTAAAAAAAAAAAACACAGGCATAACACTAAACAGAGTATCAATAACATTTTAATAAATTTAATAAACATAATTCATTCATAATTTATAAAAGCTTAAAATTGCACAACGAGCGATGGAGCGGGGTCGGTGTTTCTCTACGAGATCGAGTCAAAAATGAGGAGATATGTAGAAGAACTAAGGTTACGGACATATCCCTACGAATTAGTAAGCTAAAGTGGCAGTGGGCAGGGCACATAGCGCGAAGAATTGATGGCCGTTGGGGCAGAAAAGTTCTGGATTGGAGACCTTTCGACCAAAAGCGCAGCGTGGGACGTCCACTGACAAGATGGACGGACGACCTTGTTAAGATCGCGGAATCACAATGGATGCAGACCGCTTGTGATCGGTCGCTGTGGAAAACCGTGGGGGAGGCCTATGTTAACCACTGGACGCACTTTGGCTGATAATGATGATGATGATGAATTTATAAAAACAGTAAGAAAATTATATTTTTTTCGATTCGTAAAGGACGTCAGCTGTTGGTTCTCTGTTGCTCTATTTGTAAATCACGCGGTAAGATTTCTTACAATTTAAATCGTAAAATCAATGAAATTACCTGAAATATACGCAAGTAGTTTTAAATAAAAGATTCTAAATATGAAAAAATCGGCTAAGTGCGAGTCGGACTCGCGCACTGAGGGTTCGGTGCCAATTTTAACTGAATTAAGGAATCCACTTACTTCCACTTAGCTAAACCTATATACCTCAATATTTTGTTGCAAAAGCAAATGTAACTTTGTTTTTCATAGTGTTTGTATAAAGAACAGAGTTATGATTGCGGTTGTTGAAAATGTGCTATATCTCAAAAATTACTGGTGCGATCCGGGCCGAAACAATTTGACAGACAGAATCGACGAAACTATAAGGGTTCCGTTTTTTGCCATTAGGCTACGGAAGCCTTAAAAGAATTCGTCATTATGATTTAACTCAAGCTTTACTGCGCTACGATTCAATAACACACACGTAGCCACTTCGTAGCCTCGTAGCCACTCACTTCGTAGTACGAAAAGACTACATCTACTTACTATAAAAACGCAGGCGTAACGTAACGTTATATATACGAAAATAATACGATTAAGCATTCCAGATACGAAAAATAGAATAAAAGTGTAATATGAATATGATAGTATCTAAATAAAATAGTAAAATCTTTTAAAAAGCTACATATTGTGTCAGAATCAAAATTTATACTAGTTAATATTCATATTACTTTTGATTCATCGTTCTTACATAAACTTTGTTCCAGCTATAAAATCAAACTTCCTTAAGTATTTCTTTGGAACTTATTTGCTTTTATAGCGCCATTCGGCCTCGTTTAACACCGCAAAAGAAATAAATCGAGCTATAAAACTGTATCAAGTAGTAATTCAAACGTAAGAATGACCGTTAATCATGTTAGCACAAGTTTGCAATGTTGCGGTGTTTTACTTGTAGAACATTTTAGTAATGTATTGAAATTGTTTTTTTGTTATTTAATTAGATTTTTCAAGGTTCACGGAACAAGTTATATTATCTTGAATATACAGGTGTTGTTTTGGTCAGTGACTTGATGACAATGTTAAGCTTATCCTAAAAAAACTTAATTATATTTATTTAAGAAAACCTCTTCACAACTTTATGAAAAATTAAAAACGAAGTACCCTAACGTGTTTTTACGAAATACTACATCGCAGCTAGTTAGCTACGAAAAGGCGACCTAGCGTTGGTAATTTTGACTCGCTCGCTAGTATCGCAATAATAAATTGATTTTGTGGGTTTTTTCAACAATATATTTTAAATGTAATGAAGTGAAAGAAGGTGAAACTTAGTGTTTTAGTATTTTTGTTAGGACAAACAAAATCATCTAATGGGCCATTATTTGAGCACCGTTTTTTGATGGTCACACGTTTGTAATTCCAAACATATTCAATGTTTAGTTTAAGAATAAATTTTGTATGTTTTATCATGTATCTATCTATATGAATTCACTTTAAAATGTGTAATAATATTTATAGTTTTGGAGGAAAAAATATTTTACCATCGAAATCGGGAGTAAAACTGCTGTTCTTCGCGCGTCACACCGAGTTGACGCTCAGTTTAAACACTTATGTCTTGTCGAGCTTTTACATTATAATAACATTATATATGTCAAAAATTGGACATATAGTCAGGATAAGTTATATTGAGGTGGAAAAAATTCGTCATTAGATTTAAATTTAATGTAATTAATTTTGTGTCGGTCACACGATTTTAGCATTTCCGAAAATGTGACACATAAATGCTCATAACTTTAAAAAAGGTTCAACCTATTGACACAAACCGCAGAAACTTCAGACGCGTTAAAACACCAATAGAAGACAAATTAATATCTCACAGCAATGATATAGCTTATTAAAGCCCCTTGCTTTTTATTTTTTTTCTTCAGACCCTAGTTCATGTGACGCTTCATGGTTGATGTTTTAAGATTATAAGTCAGCGTTACGAATAAATATCTACTATTGAATCATAAAACTCATAGTCAAGATTCATTTGAGCTGATTAGATTACATAAGCGTTAGTTATTTAATTTAATATTTCTGAAAATGTTAAATTTTCGTCACTTGCGTGGCACAACTTTCGTGGTCAATAACCCACGAAAGTTACAAATCATACCACGAAAGGTTATCAAAGTGTACTGATCTCACTAGAAATTATATTTTATGGTTTGATTTTTTCTACTAAGACAGTTTCCAGAGACACAGTTATGATTTATAGAAATAATGTAGCTTACTAGAAAAACATGTAGACGACTTAAATCTTGATTTTCATTCGGCTTTGAATCTCCTGATCAATCTATTTACTAATTATATAACAGCGTAAAGTAATCACAATAAGTTACTCTAAAAAAAGCATACTCATTAATTAATTAATTTTCGTGCATTATTCGTAATTACCCCAATTTGTGTAGTTTACATGAGAAAACAATGAATATCACAAAAGCAAACCTTAAGAATAATTATTTGCCACTAATAAGAATGATGCCAGTCGTCTTTATTTAATCAATCAAGCGTCATGGCTAAAATTCGAGCCTGGTCTAAAGCTGGAAATTGTCGACTAGACCGGTAAAAGAGTATTCTTTGAGGCTACTAGATAAAAACTGTAAATCATGAGTTTGTTTCACGGGAAATAATACAATAAAAACTGATACTATACATCCAAGGATTGACAATAAGTGCGTGACGTCTGGTGTTTATTTCCAAAGATGCTAAAGAAATAGTTTAATTCTTAATTGGATAAGAAAAGTTCGTATTTTGAACGCTCTTACAGCTATGATCCAGCAGCTGGTAGTCTTAATAGTCTCACTCCAGGCAAGAAAAATATCTGGAATACTAATTTGTTGCTTGTAAAGTTTATGAGGGGAATAATTTATGCATTTGACTTTGAAATGAGTTCTGACTCTTCTCATAATAGCCGGCAAATATCTAACTACTAAAATGCAAGGTTACCTATATGTAATTTGAGGCACTACTTTGGAGGGTAAAGAGTTGATTGCTACAAATTTGCTACCATGTACCTTAGCTTCACTTTATAACCCCAGATAATTTCGACAGAATGCGAATACTTACCAAGATTTGTCAAGGAAGTGATTTGGTAACAAAATACTATAAATTCCATCGTGAGTATGGGTTTAAATTATCGAATATCAAAATACCATTGATTTTAAAGTATGAAACCGTAAAATTTAATAAAGTATCCTATCGCTGGCAGATACTGTCAGTGTTATGTGTCGAGAACAAATGCGAGTAAACAGTGAATTTGAGGTAATTAATACCGCAAATGAGTGCAATAAATGATTTTGAAGGAGGGTAGACCATTAAGTCTGCAAATAACAGCACACTCCCAACAGTTTTAGGTACCCAGTGATCATGGCATTTGCGACAGTATTGTAATATCAGATACTCGTAAATAATTTGGTATCAGATACTCGTAAATAATTTGGTACATAGTAGCAATATCGGAGGTAATAAACTATTCTTATGTTAGTGTTCATCATGAATGTTTAAAAATATATGTATTACCTAAACACATTACTTTTTGTCTCATCTTCATTTAAATTAATGATTATACTCATGGCTGTAAAATAACCAGTCACATTTAAGGATATGTACTTAGATTTTTATTATTATGATGTTTGTAAGTTTGTAAAGGCTAATGAACCGATAATAACATTCAATTCATGTTATGACAAATTATCAATTTAGCAGCAAGTATAATAAATGCACTATTTAATTATGTATAAAGTTCAATAAGAGGTAATAATTTAAGTAATTGATACTTTTATTACCGAATTATCTATCCAAAAAGACGCTGCGTAACTTTCGTGTCTCTGTGAGTAACTTTCGTGGCTGACGAAATTTCAATATTAAATATCTATATGAATAATGAACCGATTTTCATGAAATAACAGATTTTGTTACAGTTTGATATCTTCTTTAAAGCAGTATTTTTTTCATTTGAATAATATCAGTATAAATTTTCGCCACGAAGGTGACACGAAGAACACTTTCTGAAGAAATGCCCTAAACTGGTTCTACGAAAGATAGTTAAAATGGTATGGCATTTTTACTTTAATTTGTGTATTTTAAATTTAGATATAGGTACTATATTAAAAAGATACCTAAGATTTTATCAAGTAAAGTATACGAGTATAGCCACAATTTTATATTGCCTTTTATACGGACAACAGCACGTCAAAGTAAACATTGCGGTGTCTTATGCCATTACAATAAGGACTAGTTTGCATTAAAAATGAGTAACATTATTAATTTCAATGTAGTTTAAAGCTTACATATACGTGTAAATTCAGACATATGTCTGAGAGGTACTGTTGCACTTATTTATCAGGAGAACTTTTGTTAGTATGTCTGTCGAATTACGCCTATAAGCTAATTACGCCTAAGCTCAGAACTCCTTGTTAAATGAATCGTATAAACAAATCTTATATCCCACGCATAAAGGTGATTATGTCTCGTAGCACTTGCGCACCTCGCCCGTGACCCCGCACATACCGCGATCTAGTAGTGGATCGACGTTCGGCGCGAGTGGCTATTGTGCAATTTTTGTCAGCGAACAACGGATAGTTTCCGCTAAGATTTTATTCTTTTCGTACATTTTTTCCTAAAATTTTGCATTTACTATTTAAAATAACTATTTGTTAATCCATATTTAGCTTGTTAACCATTATAAATGGCTAGATTTAATTTTATTGTAACATTTCTTAAAACTGGGAACGACAGGTAATTACGCCTAGGCATATTTACCCACGCAAAATGCTATCGTAGGCGGATTTACCTCACACATAGGCGTAATTAACATTGTGTATGGGGCTACCCTGTCTTGCAGCCTAAATTTAATAACTTTAGTAATGCCATATAAAAATATTGAGGACAAATAATGTGAAATTTACCCACATTTTCACACGACTACCAAAAAATTCAAGTATACATATGTGAGTATGTATGTAAGTTTCTTTGTTCCACAATCACTTCTTAACGACTGATCCGTCTTGTTTGTGTGAGGTATCGTTCGAATCTTTATTTCCCCCCTAGTGACGACTGCGATACATTTTATTTGCTACATATATTTTTCTTGTATTTTATGTTACTTAAAGGTTCCCAATATGTCTGAAAAAAAAAACTTAGTGCATGGAAACAAAGTGACTTAGAAGGACATGTCAGAAGAACCAAAAATAGGGAGAAAGACGAAAAAAGTACAAAAAAAGGTAAAGAGAATGAAACAGAAAACTGGTACTGCTTGTCATGAGGATCGACATTCGGCATTGCTGACATGAGACCAAGCGTAAATGGACCAAAATGGTACCACGAGGAAGTAGGGCTGACCAAGAATGACTTGGAAGAGATTAATTGTCTTGGTGGCTGTGACTAGAAATAATACAAGGTGTCTTCCACGAGCATATTCCAGTTCGCTGATTGTCATATTATAGTACTAAACATTAGACATTCAATAGGCGTAACTACCCCGACTGGGTTAAATATAATAATATTATAAAGCTGAAGAGTTTATTTGTTTGTTTGAACGCGCTAATCTCAGGAACTTCTTGACCGATTTGAAAAAATATTTTTGTGTTGGATAGTTTATTTATCGAGGCGTCTTTAAGCTATAAAACATTACGCTGTGACGGAAGGGGAGGCAGAAGACACAAAACGCGCGGACGAAATCACGGGGAGCCGTTAGTGTGGGTATATTTTAAGTAGGTATCACATAAGATAGTTAAGTTACAGTGAAATTTAGGTACGCATTAACCACTGAGTAGAATAAAGGTTAGAGGGCCATTTATAACAATATATGTAAAACAAAAATTATTATAGGTATTATTTATTTTTATTATCTAATTTATACTTCATTGAACAACCAAAATTTGTACCAAAGGTGGTATTTCTTTAGGCAAAGCAGAAATGAAGTCTAACCACCGACACTGCCTATTATAACTGAAATGAAACCGCTTTGCCTATCACCGTCAATTTGGTGGATTCTGGTGATGTCTGATTGCAGGTAATTATTATGTATTGGACGCTGCATTGTGGTCATTGGATATACGTACTATTGAGGTACTATATCCACTTTAAGAGTCAAAACCGCAGTCCTTGAGCCTTGCAGTCGTCCTTTGTTTAAACTTACGCCTTTTTTAGGGTTCCGTAGCCGGATGGCAAAAAACGGAACCTTTATAGTTTCGTCAAGTCTGTCTGTCTGTCTGTCCGCCCGTATGTCACAGCCTTTTTTAATCTGAAACTATCAGCATCACACAAATGAAACTTAGTAGGTAGGTGTATCCTGCCAACCGCTTTACGATTCCCATACAAAATATAAAAATAATGACATTCGGGGAGCTCCCTCATACATGGAACTAAAACAAAACACAAATTTTTGGTCAAACCTATGCATGCAGGAAGTCTATGGACAGGTCTCTTAAAGTGACATCGAGGTTCTTAAATATATTCTATTTTAAAGTCAAACGTTTGTAAGATAGACGCTTCCAAAGTGGTAAAATGGGCTTCTAACTTTTGAACTAAGCTAGTCAAAATATTGAGAAAAATTCACGATGTAGTGCTTTACAAATACTTTCAACAAAAATTGGTTTATCGAGATCGAATTAGTGCTTTTTGAGGAATTTGAGGTATAGCACATTTTCAAAAACCGCAAATATAACTTTGTGTGGCATTTTGGCTGAGTGGAAGTAAGTGGCCCCCAATTTAGTTAAAGTTGGCACGGAACCCTCAGTGCGCGATTCCAACTCGCACTCAACCGGATTTTTGTATTGCGTGTGCAACGATCTTTGTTTGAAAGTGATCGCACGTTGAATATTCAATAATGTTTGTCTGAAGTTACTCGTACTGTTACATTGTCTACACTGTCATGATCTTATCATCATTCTTAACCTATTTTGTAACCTCAACCATGTATTTACATCTCCACAGCTAAAAGGCCGCCGGTGGAGGAGACTGCATCGTTCTTACAGTCACTGCTGGCATCGCACGGGCCCAACTATTTGGAGAAACTCTTCGGGAGCAAGGCCAGAGATGCATTAGAGCCTTTGGGAGGAGTCGAGAAGGTTGCAATTGCTCTGTCAGGTAATATTCAAGTCTTGTCTAGTCAATGTAAGATAATCATAATCAAGACTCACTTCGAACTACGACTACAAACTTACTTTTTTGTAGTTACCAGGGTTTAAGAGGCCGTGGAGGTGTTTTTCTATAGTCAAATCACAAAGAATGTAGGCTACAAAAGATACCCTATCTAACCACTTGGTGGATAGGCTAATATTGTAAAGAATGAAATGAAATTCTTGTTTTCACTCAGTCAGCAATTCCAGAGGTTACCGTTTCTTGTTTACGTAGCTTGTGCTAATCCCGACCATTAGCGGATTGTGTTCAAATAAGCCTGAACACTTAAACGGATTTGCGTTTTACATTTTAATAGGAAAATCTCAAGATAATAATACCGAGTAGTATTTGGACTGCAGATTAGGTGATCTTTTTTGAAGCTCCCAGTGAAATATTGTGCCGATTTTAGTTTAATTCGTAATAAGATTCTAAATTGTACCAATAATCAATGTCTGCTTTCATAGATGCGAAGCCCACGGTGTGTGCTCGAGACTAAAATTGAAATTCGTTTTTTTTTTCAGAATCACAAACCATTGAAGATTTCGGCGCGGCCCTACATCTGATGAGATCTGACTTGGAGCACCTACGCTCGGTCTTCATGGCAGTTGAAAACGGAGATCTCGGAATGCTGAAGTCACTCGGAATCAAGGATTCAGAACTCGGCGACGTCAAATTCTTTCTGGAGAAACTGGTGAACACCGGTTTTCTCGACTGAATAGCACCGGAGTCTGCCTCTGATTATTATTCTGTCGTCCAGTTAGGCCCTATCAGTTCTTCTTTCTACAGCTATCTTCCTTATGACTCCGTTAAATACCGGAGAAAGTAAACTTTCCTTTCCCTTCTTCACACCTTGAGAGATTGCTGAATGTTTGATGACCCCGACTAGTCTCTGTGAGAATGAATCGGTAGCTATCGGTCGGACTTCTACAACCGGCCACGTAGACTCCGTCTGGTCCTACTGATGATTTTCACAGAAGATTCTTATTTCTATAAACCGTTAGATAGTGGAGTGTATTAATTTCGAATTACCCTAGGATATGGGTATATTTTTATATTGTTGCTTCGTTAGAATACCAAACGTCAATTGAATGTTTCAACCCTCAAAATGTATCAGGGAATACTCGCGTCACCGTCATTCGGATTCAGAACGCAAAAGACTGTATGTGTTGTGTCTCCATAGGAGTGGATTTTGTGAAAGAAATGCAGTGTGCATTCGAATGATGGCCCTGATATAATCTGAGCGACCTGAGTGAGTGAGATAGCATTGAATGTCGCCCCACCAAGCTTACTTGAACCTTTCTACTGGAAGTCAGAGGCGACTCCATTGAAACTGCGTCCATTCTAAGCGAGATATAAAGCTACAAGTCGGTTGATTTCACTCGATTGAGAAAATGTCCTTAGATTATAAAATTATAAAAATCGTTGAAAGAATGCATGCGCTTTATATCTGGCTTTTGGAAAAATCCAGAATAGGACCATGGATACATATCATTTTAAAGTTAGATTGTAGGGTAAAAAATACATATCATAGTTCGTAATCCGTAGTGAATAAATACAATTATTTTAATATGATCGGTATTGTAGCGTTTTATGGCATATTTTACAGAACCGTTTCGTAGGTTTGACATCATTTTAAAATCTAAAGCATGTTAAACGGTGCTGCACTTGAATCCGCAAACATATCAAAATATGTGATTAATATTTTAGAATAGAGATAATATGTGTTATTTACTATAATAGATTTTAAATGTAGTTGCAAAGTAATGTAATCAATGTAGGTAGTTGTATAAACCCTACTGCATTTCTACCTTTTTGTCTATTTACATAATGTCTTTACATTTTTGTCAACGTTTTTTTCATTGAATCATCCGTCATCGATGTTGTCTTGTAATAAAACTTTTGTCAAATGCGGGCTAAGAAGACAACGAATTATTATTAACGTGTTTAATATACGCAAAGTCACGTGATAAATGTTAAATTAATTGAAGACCATCATTGATTGGAAGTAAAAGAAAATTTTGAAAAAGGAAAGGGCATTGAACAGGCTAACGATTTCAACACAAAGGAAATTTTATATCATGCTTGAAACAAAAAGATAAGATGAAATTAAGCTACGGCCTGTATTTGCCAGAAGTTGTATAGCCCGAATAGTTGGACTAGAATTTCCATCGCCAAAATTTCAACCTGTAGAAGATTCTATTCTCCATAACTACAATCTAATAGCAGTTAACAAATTCGCTATTTCAACTACACGTGTAGATAGCTCATAAGTTCAAGGATAGAATTGGTATACAACTCGATGATAATTATAACTTGCGTCAGATTTTAGATTAAGTACTTCGATTTCTGCAAACGCGAACTTTGAGCTGTTAGTTGATATTATGTGTTTCAACTATTTGAGTATAAATAAATGGCTTATCTTAATGACAAATCAATAAATGAATCATCTCGAATTAGAGTTTCATTTAGCTTTTGTTTTATTATTATGAACCCTCCATACCTACATTGCATTTTAAAAAACATTTGTTTGACAATACATTTTACTTCGCTTTATTAAGGAAAAGAAGCGTAATTCAATCGTAGATATGGTTTTTTTATTCCCTTTTATCTGGAAGTAAATCGTTTTGTAAGGAATATCACTATGGGTTGTTATTAGTTCAATATCTTTCAAAGGGTATTTCAAGACAAAAGCTCTTTTAGTAATACTTAGCTCTTTATTTCTGTAAACGTTTACTTACATAAAATAACTGAACGAAAAGTCGTACCTAAGGTATAACTATTCGGGAGCATACTCTGGTGGTTATTGCTGATCGTAAGGCAAACATTGCAAATTAATATGATAATTCCAACAATTCATGTCAAAAATATTTGGGTCGTAAAAGTTAGCACTAGCAGTTTTTTTTTGCAATAAAAAAGGCATTTGTCTCTTACAAAATCCTTGGCAGACTTTCACGAATTACATTTTGCATAATGCAATATCAACAGAATTAAATTAATCAAACACAAATAAACTGATAATTAATTTAAGAAAGTAACTACCGATTGGTCATTTTTTTTTTAACATTTACAATAGATAACACTAAAAGATATTTTAAGAATACTTGCCGTTACCGTAAGACCCTTTGCACACTACGACTTTTACTCGTAGCAACGCGATGCAGTCGTTGTCAACGTTTACACACTTGCGCTACTTTTAGCAACGATGCAGGCGCGATGTAGAAGCTGTAAATAAACAAGTTTATGTTGGCGACTGCATCAATACTCACGAGCGACTGCATCTAAATTAAATCTGTTCATTGCGTGAGTCGCAGCGTGTAAGGGGTCTAAGATTTGGTAAATTCAATTGATTCTGGTATTTCAGGGGTCTTAGATTTGTTAAATTTAATTGATTCAGATATTTCAATATGAAAATAAGATACCAGAATCAACCTCTTAATGATTGGTGGCAACAAATTATACAAATCTCATCAACCAATGATATGCATTAAATCAAAGGGTCTTACTTATCACGCTCGCTGGCAGGATGCCAGTGTGATAAAGCTCTCGTATCAGATCTGAGCATAACAAACATAAACTGGCGACGAAAAAATCCATCATCATTTTTTTGGGTATAAGTGTACGCACACTTAAGACAGCGCCGATAGAATCAACCGCGTCGAAGAAATCATGAGATAGGGCTATAAGTGACAGCTAAAGGTGGGAGTGAGTAGGAAGATTTTAATTTGAACACCCGGCGAGTTGTCAGAGTCAACTGCATTAAGCGCACCGAAACTGATAACGTCATCCGATTTATCTAGGATTTCTGGGGTTCTTCTAGATGATTCGACGCGGGGAAGTGTGCGAGGTTTCATGAGATTTCATATAAAGAATTCTAAAATTCGTTTCGTTTGACGCGTTATGCTCGGATAAGTGTACGATAACCTTAAATAAGATAAAAAATACTGGCATAATGTTCAGATCAGAAACCTACGCAAGTCACAGGTGGCCAGATGTTGTGCTTAGCTGCAAATATTATAAATAAGCAGTCCTCAACCAAACAGCGGCAGGATTACCAGAATGTAGTGAAGAGTTTTGAGGGATGGGACTCTCTATTAAAAGCTACAATATTTAGTGACGATCCTGCGACATGGCGAGTAAACGCTGCCATGAAATTCTGGTTCCATCAGTACTGGTAGAAGGCTGAAGATAGATATAGTATATCAGGAAAGGCTTTTGGCATTAAGAGTCGGAAAACTCCGGGTTCTTAAACTGCTAAAAGAGCATAGTACTTCTATTGAGTTCAAACAAAACAGAATCATATCACGTTTCCGTTCTATAGAATAGCTATCAAATTCTTATGCATAACTCGCACACGTCAATGATATAAATAAATTTCTGAAAGATCTTTTAACTCTAAAATATTTGTATTCAACCTCAATGTCTCTTATAACACTCTAATTTTTAGCTTGTTTTTAAAAAGGGTTTTTATACGGTCTAAAACAAACGTGTCGGTAACAAAGACCTCTATGACATATAAGTCTATGGTCGGTAAGATTCCGGATTACATCTTTCGCCAGCGCAGAATTTTAAAGACAAAACAAAATATTAATAATAAAATACTCAAACAAATTCTAAACGAAAACGAAACTGAGATTATACACAATCATTTATATAATAACAGTAAATAGCAAATTAAAGTGTTGAAATTGTCTCATTTAGAACAGCACCAAATTAATTTATTGAAAAACCATTGAATCCAAGTTTATATGGCATACATACACAGTATGATTAAAAGTTTTATTATAATAGGTTTACAGTCTGGTATTTCACTTTATTTCTAACTTAGTTGCTTATTTTTATCAAAATTCTTAATCAGAATAATTACACTACACTGTTAACACTACCAGAAAAATTATAAAAATATACCAAACATCAAAACTCTTATACATCAATACTATTATGACAGAGACAAAACATGGATTACATACATCATAAACCAATTAAATGACATAAATCGATATCCTCATTAAAAATAAAAACCAACATTCACTTATTGGACTCAAATAAATGCACACAACATTGAATTGTAAAGTAAGCACCCACTATCACTTTCTACGTTTTTTAATGCTCTTTTCCCGTTGCATATCTTCTTCATCCATTTTATTGTAGTGCGAGTGAATATGAGCGAGCAATTTCTTTTCCCGTGAGAAACTTTCACCGCACATATTACACGAATACTTATTATCCTTATCTTTCTCTTTTCCTTCAAGAGCTGATTTTAAAACTGAACTAGACGTAGAAATTTGAGATTCCTGGATAATGTTATCGGTAGGCAAAACGTAAGACGGTTGCAGCAGTGGATCAACATTAATAAAATTGAAAAATCCCTGATCCTTTGGGTGAGCGGCATCTTCAAGGGTAACATTAAATGGCTGGCGCTCTGGTGTGATCTGCACTTCATGTTTATTCTTTTTTATCCTTTTCTTAGGCTCTTCAACTGGGAGTTGAGGTTTTGTTGATATTAACAATTTGCTAGGGTTACCGGTTTGTACTATTGTATAAGACTGTTTTTTCATTGCTGGTGTTGTAAACGCTGGAGGCTCAGTAGGCATTGCTGACGAAAACAAGGTAGAACGATTTGGCAGCGTTTGAAACAGGCCCACCGGATAAGGCTGATTTTCATTCTTTTTATGAACTTGTGGCGGTTGATTGTCTAAATAATCAGGTTTATGATAATTAGAATGTTCACTTACTACCTTAGATTTTTTATTTTCAGTATGTTCTTCATTGATTTTTCGTTTTTTAATAGTAATATCAGTCTCTGTACTATGACTAGCTGCAGAACTTTCTTCTACTAGTTGAAAAGTATTATTTGGACCTGGAACTAATTTGTAACGAGAATTTAAGCTTGGAACTGCTGGAAATTGTACAGATGGTGTGGCAGTTGGAGTTTCAGGAGGAGATTTTGATATAGACTTTACTGGTGCTTCGTTTGAAGGTGATTCTTTTGCCGTAACATTTGATTTGTCATCTGCGATAGGAGCAACAGTCATTCCAATTAGTGTGTTATGGTTATTATTAAGCTTTTTCACTTTGCTGGCAGGGCCAATTCTGGGCTTTGGCTTCTTTTCAGGAATTATAGCTTTTTGAGGTTCAGGTTCAGTTTTAGTTTGATCAGATTTAACAGGAATAGGTTTCTTAAGATCACCATCAGTTTTGGTATTTATATACTTGATAGTAGGAATTTTAGGGGGTTCAGGCGGGGCAACAGGCTTTATAATATCCACTTTTGGAACTCCTGTCTTTGCACATCCATGCGTGAAAACTACATCTTTGTGTAAGAAATTTCTATTGCATAACTTACACTGATACAATACTCCTACCCCATTCACCTTGATCATACTGACATGATCCATTATATTGAATGGTTTTGGTGGTTCAACTGGTTTAGGCGTTTCTGGAACTGGCTTGGGTTTGCTTGGTGCAGGATTCTTTTTACTACTATCATCAGTCTCACTGGAAACCTCTTCATCGGAGATAATCTGAACAGATTTCTTTGTAGTTGGTAGTGTCGATTCTTCTTTAGGTTTGTCAGTGATTTCAGGACTTTGCTTGTTATTACCTTTCTTTTTTTTGTAATCAGGTAAGCCATCAAGTAATCCATCATATTTCTGAGATCGTGAAGATCTGGTGGGTATGAATTTCTTATCAAAATTGTCAGCTTCCACTTTCTTCAAGTTGATATCTTCATCTGATTTAGTCTCAATCTCTACTGCTTTTGGTGGTTCAGTTTTAGGTTTAGAAATTTTCTTAGAAATTGGTGGTTTTGGTTTTTCATCTTCCAATGGTAATGGATTTAGAGGAATGTCTTTGATACCTTCCATGGCTTTTTTAATCAAAGCATCACATATATCATCATTAGTCATGTTTGATTTGTTTAACTTTTCCTCCCATAGAACCCTTGTTTTTGTCTTCATTTGAATTGGTTCTTTCTTACCCATAGTAGTGTTCAAATTGTGTTGGGTTTTAATACATTTTTGTATAAATTCATAAAGTTCTTCTACTTTTGCTGAACAGCGAAAACATATTTTATGTGGGAGGTCATCATTTTCAGCTATCTGAAAAATTCAAAAAACTAAATGAGAAAAATTATGTATTGATTGAATGGCAAGAATGTTGAAGCTGAAGAGTTTGTTAGTTTGTTTGAATGGGCTTATCTTAGGAACTACTAGAAAGATTTGTTAAAAAATACTTTGAACATACCTATACCTGCAACTACCAGTGTGATTTGAAAAATCAGGGAAGGCTGTGACCAAAAAATTTACAACATTGGTGCAATTCTGTCACCATTTCTCTTGGAATTTTAGTACAAAATAATTAAATTTAATAGACTTTAGATTAACATTATTGAATAGAATGAATGGACAATTTAATATTTTATTGAAAAAACTTTGGTTTAATTTATTTTCATAATGACAGCCTGTCATTTGTCCTTTCAAAGTCTGTCAATAGTAGTGACTCATTCATTGTACTTGGTCCCAATAAAGTGCATCACACGTGGTTAAGATGCTATAATATTTCATCTTATGATACATGGATATAAAATATTATAGCATCTTAGGGTCACATGGTTAAGATACAATTAGATATATCTGCCATATATTATGCAAAAATGTGTACAGGGCCGACATGAATACAGGGTGGTCGTCAATACAGCATTACTATTAAATTTATTAGATAAAGCTCATCAAAAGTTAATTCGAACTTCAAATGAAGATATCAGGTACAATATGAAAATTTCTGCTGCACATAGCAAGTGCTGATCACTTTGATTGTATAGACACTCACAAAATGAAGCCATTGAAATACTATTACTAGTGTATGAAACATTACAAACGAATTGCATGCCACATGAATTGACTTCACTTTTCATCAACTCATTCAAATGGATTCATATTCAAAAATGAAATTTCACAAAATGTTACAATCTTGTCATTGAAACTTAATCCATTTTGCATCAATTATAAATGAAAATCCTTTTTTAAGACCTTGCAATATATTTTGTGTCTCAAGATACTTAGTTTAAAATATTATAGCATAATAACAGTCAGCAATGGTTCATACAAAATGTATAGCGACTGATAGTTTAACTTATGATAAAATATTACAACATCTTAGCTGTGTGATGTGCTTAAAGCTTCATGCTACAACTAAAGGTAATGAAGTAAAATCGAAACGAGCGGACGAAGTCGCAGGCACAACTACTTGTACTTTAAAATGATTACAACAATATGTACAAACAACCCAAATTTGTCATAAATTTTAAATACAAATATTGTATGACACTCACCCCAAAAGGCATCAACTCATCAATTTTCTTCGCAGTGACCTTATCAGCGTCAAATATGTTTAGAAAGGGCCCATCTCTAGACTCGCACAGCCTACAAACTTTCATAAACACTGCCTGGTTTGCTGAGCATATAGCAGCTGCTATTGCCTCTATATCAGTTTTATCGGAGACAGATACTTTATCATGTTTATTGGGAACTATATTGGCTTCAAGACCGTCGCTAGCAGGCTTCGAAAGCTTTGCTTTGGGCTTCTTCTTTCCCATTCTGTTTGATTGTAAGAATTGGTGACACTGTCCAAGAGGTATTTTCTTTTATATCATGAGAATATTTTTACACAAAACATATCAAAGTAGTCTAGATTCACTGACTATTAATTCCAATCAAGATAATATCCTAGAGTCTTATGCATGAACCACAAATACACGTTTCCAGTCGTTAGATCAACCTAAAATTATATACGATTCTACCAATGGCTGACAACACAGATTAAACAAGAGTATGGCTGGGCTGGCCTGGCTGACCTGACTGACATAACACAAACAGCAATAGAGAGAGAGAGAAAGATGAACATATGAGTGCCATCGAGTTTACTTGTCAAAGGAACCGGAAATACTAGTGAGGCTAGAATCTGTGCCATAGACAATTGACCCTTATCTTCTTCATTTGTATTTAAATAGCGTTTTTTGAACTTTCTATAATTCGTCTTTATTTTGTCATTATTATTCCGACTTGGTTAGGAGGAGGAGAAGTTAAATGAAGGTTTAAGATGAATCACAAGGTTTGGTAGTTTTTTTATTACTACTAGCAACACTACCGTCATCACGGCCGCCATCTTGAAATTTAGTATTGTGCCAGTCGGGGGGGCGGTGACATTATTTTACCCGTCATCGTCATAATTTTGTGAACTTGTTCGAAAAAACGCGAAAATTAGTGTCGTTTTTGGTGTAATTAGTTTATGTCAGGACTGAACGTGAGGATGGCGGGTCAGACTATAAACGACAGGTTTTTGGCCGCTCGGCACAGTATCGCCGGCCAAGGATTGGCAAAATCAGTATGCAAAGCTACCACCGAAGAAATGATTGCACCCAAAAAGAAACATTTAGATTGTGAGTATTGTTATGATTAGATTTATTGATAATAATTGGTCAGATCTTAAAGATGAAATAAGAGTCGCCTAAAATTGGTGACACAGCAATGGGAATGGTCGATAATAGTGATCTTGAATATCCGTTTCGATCGTTGGTCGCGTGTGTTCAACTAACGTTAACGTCACACAGATTTCGTTGGGCTACCACATCAAAACAAGTTGTATGACCAATTAATTTGTGTGTTGAAACCTTTTTTTTTTACATAATTGGTGTCTCACGATTCCACAATGCAACTTGACACAGTTCGCCTATTATGTCATGTGAAATAACCAGGGGATGGCATGTAACGTGCCAGTAGATGCAAAAAGTTGATTGTTGCTATTGGTTTTATGTAAGAACAACATTTAATCATTACTGACTGTGTAACAACTTGCACAGCTTGCACTTATCCCACCTAATAATTTTAGTATTTTGTGGGGGTACTTGTATCAATAATTTTACATCTACCTGGTGATATTCCACATAGTTAATGTAAGGCAGGTCTAACCCTAAATCAGTGGTAAATTCTAATACATTTTTTTTTCTGTGGTGACTGGCGACTGTAGTATCTGCATCTTAGTGATGTTTTATATTGTTTAAAATTAATAAATTATGCATTTTAAATATATTGCCTATGTAGGTATGGACACATTATCTAAGTATCCTTTTTTAGCTATAAATGAAATAATACTGTTTGAAGGAATATTTTAAAAATTGTCCTTAATCAACTACAACATTGATTTTAATTTAATCTCTGAATAAATTTACACAGTCAGATTCATAATTATTATTTAACCACTGGTTGTTGGTATCTTGTATGCTTGCAAGTAGGTTAGGTATGATATTATTACCATAGTGATAACTGTACCAAAGTCTGGCTGGTGATGCACTGTATATGAATAAAGTGATAGCCAGACAGTTTCCTGTGTCATGTGTTGATATGTATATACTGTCTGTTCCATAGATAGCAAAATGTTTTGGAAATAATAATTGCAGAATTTATACTTGGACAATATTAGTGTTTAAATTGGTTTTTAAAATTTTAAAATTTATGTCTTTAGCAGTAAAAATTTGTAGGATAACCCCAGTTTAATTTTCTTAGAAGTTATTTGCCTCACTGTAATAATGATGACACCAAAAATAGGCATAGCTTAATCCATGCCACATTATCCTTATTAAAGTTGGTTAAAGAATTGAATGAACCAAGTTAAGAGTATTGTAGCTCCATCAGGCTAGCAAGGTGAAATCAGCAAAATTGCAAAAAAATAATACCTGAATTTGTAGCTAAATAGTTGCTAATTAGTTGCCAAAAAGACGATTTTTTTGCTCAAGCCGATCACGAGAAAACGCAAATAATGCTACCTTGATATAAAGGTAGCAGGGTAACGCCATAAATTACTTACTTTTCCTTTGACCATAACAGAACAATTAGTTACTAATTTGTTGCTATATGTGCGATACGACGAAACATGCAAAATCATTTTTTTTCTTTTTTTTTTTGCATTTTTCGTGTTTTTGCTAGCTTGAAACCGGTTTTCTGTCCGACAAAGAGTGCTCTGAATTTGTTGCTTACCAGGAGTGTACTGAAAAATACGTAAAGAACTAGCAACAAAATGGTCGGAGCCGATCGGAAAATTTTCTAATTTTTCTTTGATTTTTCCAATTCTTGCTATCTTGAATCTGGGTTTTCTTCTAATACAGAGTGCTCTGAATTTGTTGCTTACCAGGAGTGTACTGAAAAATACGTAAAGAACCAGCAACAAAATGGTCGGAGCCGATCGGAAAATTTTCTTTTTTTTTTTTTGATTTTCCAATTCTTGCTATCTTGAATCTGGGTTTTCTTCTAATACAGAGTGCTCTGAATTTGTTGCTTACCAGGAGTGTACTGAAAAATACGTAAAGAACCAGCAACAAAATGGTCGGAGCCGATCGGAAAATTTTCTATTTTTTTTTTTGACTTTTCCAATTCTTGCTATCTTGAATCTGGGTTTTCTTCTAATACAGAGTGCTCTGAATTTGTTGCTTACCAGGAGTGTACTGAAAAATACGTAAAGAACCAGCAACAAAATGGTCGGAGCCGATCGGAAAATTTTCTATTTTTTTTTGATTTTCCAATTCTTGCTATCTTGAATCTGGGTTTTCTTCTAATACAGAGTGCTCTGAATTTGTTGCTTACCAGGAGTGTACTGAAAAATACGTAAAGAACCACCAACAAAATGGTCGGAGTCGATCGGAAAATTTTCTAATTTTTCTTTGATTTTTCCAATTCTTGCTATCTTGAATCTGGGTTTTCTTCTAATACAGAGTGCTCTGAATTTGTTGCTTACCAGGAGTGTACTGAAAAATACGTAAAGAACCAGCAACAAAATGGTCGGAGCCGATCGGAAAATTTTCTATTTTTTTTTTTGACTTTTCCAATTCTTGCTATCTTGAATCTGGGTTTTCTTCTAATACAGAGTGCTCTGAATTTGTTGCTTACCAGGAGTGTACTGAAAAATACGTAAAGAACCAGCAACAAAATGGTCGGAGCCGATCGGAAAATTTTCTATTTTTTTTTTGATTTTCCAATTCTTGCTATCTTGAATCTGGGTTTTCTTCTAATACAGAGTGCTCTGAATTTGTTGCTTACCAGGAGTGTACTGAAAAATACGTAAAGAACCAGCAACAAACTGGTCGGAGTCGATCGGAAAATTTTCTAATTTTTCTTTGATTTTTCCAATTCTTGCTATCTTGAATCTGGGTTTTCTTCTAATACAGAGTGCTCTGAATTTGTTGCTTACCAGGAGTGTACTGAAAAATACGTAAAGAACCAGCAACAAAATGGTCGGAGCCGATCGGAAAATTTTCTATTTTTTTTTTGATTTTCCAATTCTTGCTATCTTGAATCTGGGTTTTCTTCTAATACAGAGTGCTCTGAATTTGTTGCTTACCAGGAGTGTACTGAAAAATACGTAAAGAACCAGCAACAAAATGGTCAGAGCCGATCGGAAATTGCTGAAGACGTCGTTTTTAACTGTATACCTATGTTTATCTACGTTTATCTTTTATCACATAAATTAATTAATCATCAAAAACCGGCTAAGTGCGAGTCGGACTCGCGCACTGAGGGTTCCGTGCCAACTTGAACTGAATTAGGGAATCCGCTTACTTCTACTTAGTAAAATACCACAATATTTTGTTGACTGCAAATATAACTTTGTTTGTTATAGTGTTTGTATGAAGTACAAAGTTATGTTTGCGGTTGTTGAAAATGTGTTATATCTCAAAAACTACTCGTTTGATCTCATCCGAACTAATTTTCGTTGAAAGTATTTGTTGAGATCTACATTATATTTTTTTTTTCAAGATTTACGCTTGCTTGGTTTAGAAGTTAGATGGAGGGGGACGCCCATTTTACCACTTTGGAAGTGTCTAGCTATGAAACGTTAGGTTTTAAAAGAAAATGGTTTTAGAAACCTCTACGTCATTTTAGAAGACCTATTCATAGACACCCCACACGCATAGGTTTGACTAAAAAAATATATTTTGGTTTTAGTTTCATGTATGGGAGCCCCCCCTTAACTGTCAATATTTTCGATTTTTTGTATGAGAATCGGTAAGCGGTTAACAAGACACATCTTTCTACCAAATTTTAATTGTGTAATGCTTATAGTTACAGAATAAAATGGCTGTGACATACGGACGGACAGACAGACAGACAGACAGACAGACTTTTCGCCTACCTAGCTTTATACCTCTAGTTGGTCCCATTGTTGCCAAGTCGAGATCTTAGTGCAATCGAGTGAAAACCTCAAATTTAAAAGGCACGCTTAATAGTTTCGTACTAGAATCTTTATGAAGACTTGCTGTCGAGTCGTAGACGCTCACGGATCAAAAGGCCGCCGGCGGTCGCATAAACAAAAGCATGACAAGAGACTATTGATAAACACCTCCGTGAGGAATTAAAGTTGACATTGTGTGGAGGTGAGCGAGTGAGTGGGGAGGAGAGAGGTGATGGTGGAACTCCTAAACGCTTACGAGTTTAGTGATTTTAATGTCAAAACTAATGAAGTTATTTGTTGCTTATTAATGAACAGATATGCATAAGGTGCAACCCCTCTTATAATCACTAATAAATAGAAAATAAAATTAACTTAAAATAAAAAGTAAAAATCGACTACAAAACCAATATGCACTAAAAAGTCTTGAATTAACTCTTCACATTTGAAATCTTGAAAGAAAAGGACTCCATTTTAGGCGAAAAACTTATTTGTGGAGTCGGTGACCTGATAGATAATGCTTAAAATGGCCAAAGCGATGGTACCGATAGTAGCATGACCTCAAAACGTCGAGATCTGATGAAAACTCGATTTTCGAAAAACGGGGTGAATTTTCAATTTTCTTAGCGGGAAGTTAAAAAAGTGACGGATTTGCGAGGTTTTCCTCATCACTTGACAAGAGTCGTTAATGGGTTTTTGCTTGCGGCGTTGCCGTCTTTGAGTAATTGCCCCCTATTTTTGAACACGATTGTTTATGCGCAGACTGTTAGCAGCTGACGATCAGGCAACGTCGCACTTCAAAAATCATTGCGGGAAATCTTTCATCACTTGACCGAAGTCGTTAGGTCACGTTTGTTGACTGGTCTAGGGTGAAGCAGAGCTTTGCACGAACATTAGATGTGTCAGTTTCAAGATAGCAAGAATTTGAAAAATAAAAAAAATAGAAATTTTTTCGATCGGCTCCGACCACTTTGTTGCTGGTTCTTTACGTATTTTTCAGTACACTCCTGGTAAGCAACAAATTCAGAGCACTCTGTATTAGAAGAAAACCCAGATTCAAGATAGCTAGAATTGGAAAAATCAAAAAAAAATAGAAAATTTTCCGATCGGCTCCGACCATTTTGTTGCTGGTTCTTTACGTATTTTTCAGTACACTCCTGGTAAGCAACAAATTCAGAGCACTCTGTATTAGAAGAACACCCAGATTCAAGATAGCAAGAATTGGAAAAATCAAAGAAAAATTAGAAAATATTCCGATCGGCTCCGACCATTTTGTTGCTGGTTCTTTACGTATTTTTCAGTACACTCCTGGTAAGCAACAAATTCAGAGCACTCTGTATTAGAAGAAAACCCAGATTCAAGATAGCAAGAATTGGAAAAATCAAAAAAAAATAGAAAATTTTCCGATCGGCTCCGACCATTTTGTTGCTGGTTCTTTACGTATTTTTCAGTACACTCCTGGTAAGCAACAAATTCAGAGCACTCTGTATTAGAAGAAAACCCAGATTCAAGATAGCAAGAATTGGAAAAATCAAAGAAAAATTAGAAAATTTTCCGATCGGCTCCGACCATTTTGTTGCTGGTTCTTTACGTATTTTTCAGTACACTCCTGGTAAGCAACAAATTCAGAGCACTCTGTATTAGAAGAAAACCCAGATTCAAGATAGCAAGAATTGGAAAATCAAAAAAAAAAATAGAAAATTTTCCGATCGGCTCCGACCATTTTGTTGCTGGTTCTTTACGTATTTTTCAGTACACTCCTGGTAAGCAACAAATTCAGAGCACTCTGTATTAGAAGAAAACCCAGATTCAAGATAGCAAGAATTGGAAAAATCAAAGAAAAATTAGAAAATTTTCCGATCGACTCCGACCATTTTGTTGCTGGTTCTTTACGTATTTTTCAGTACACTCCTGGTAAGCAACAAATTCAGAGCACTCTGTATTAGAAGAAAACCCAGATTCAAGATAGCAAGAATTGGAAAAATCAAAGAAAAATTAGAAAATTTTCCGATCGGCTCCGACCATTTTGTTGCTGGTTCTTTACGTATTTTTCAGTACACTCCTGGTAAGCAACAAATTCAGAGCACTCTGTATTAGAAGAAAACCCAGATTCAAGATAGCAAGAATTGGAAAATCAAAAAAAAAATAGAAAATTTTCCGATCGGCTCCGACCATTTTGTTGCTGGTTCTTTACGTATTTTTCAGTACACTCCTGGTAAGCAACAAATTCAGAGCACTCTGTATTAGAAGAAAACCCAGATTCAAGATAGCAAGAATTGGAAAAATCAAAGAAAAAATAGAAAATTTTCCGATCGGCTCCGACCATTTTGTTGCTAGTTCTTTACGTATTTTTCAGTACACTCCTGGTAAGCAACAAATTCAGAGCACTCTTTGTCGGACAGAAAACCGGTTTCAAGCTAGCAAAAACACGAAAAATGCAAAAAAAAAAAGAAAAAAAATGATTTTGCATGTTTCGTCGTATCGCACTTATAGCAACAAATTAGTAACTAATTGTTCTGTTATGGTCAAAGGAAAAGTAAGTAATTTATGGCGTTACCCTGCTATTTTTATATCAAGGTAGCATTATTCGCGTTTTCTCGTGATCGGCTTGAGCAAAAAAAACGTCTTTTTGGCAACTAATTAGCAACTATTTAGCTACAAATTCAGGTATTATTTTTTTGCAATTTTGCTGATTTCACCTTGCTAGCCTGATGGAGCTGAGTATTGTCAATAATAGCCCATAGTGGTATATAAATGACAGAGATGTAAATATCATACTTTATAACTCTTTACTTCATTAGTTTCTACTATTGACAACACATTTTGTGTAGTGGTTAATGCCTGTGACTTCTATGCATGCAGGTTGGTAAGGTATAAGTATTGATGGGAGACACCCATCATAATCATTGTCAAGTATTCGTAACACAAGCTATAAAAGTCCTTGCTTTGAAACTGAGCCATTTGGTTTGAATTTATTATTATTTACGACTAAAATCCATAACTGTCACAAGTTCAATGAACTGTTCATTAAAAAATAAAGACGTATGTTATTACTTTATAGAGATTGCCATGCCGGCGCACGGCGCCTATAGTGTGACATCACAAATATGTACCTAATTATGTGTTAAATTGATTCAGCCAATGTCTTGATATCTAGGCGCTAATTTTATTTGAAGTATGAGGTCCAAACTATACTCGTAGTCGGCAAAGTCGAATGAATTTATGTTCTACTATGCCAAATACGATTTATCTCGTAACTGCTTATATGTATGACGACATACAGCATAAACATATCAAAATATTCTGGCGCTGAAGGGGTTAAATTGATTTAGTCAATGTTTTGATATCGAGGCGCTAATTTTATTTGAAGTACGAGATCCAAAAATGCGGAAATATAAATCATTTTTTTAAAAAAAGATATGGCATACTCATCACCATATTTTTTATGGTCTAACATGAAAAAAAAAAACTATGGAATTTGTTCAAGGACACTTATGAAAATCTGTTTATGTAGTTTGAAAAGGTTTACCGATTTCGACTATCGTGACCAGTCTCATAGGCAGGCCGTTTGCGCGGGACATGTGCACAAGTGTGTGTGTGCAAACACAGGTGCACTCCATCCCTTTCACTCTCAAAGCCTGATGGTGGGACAGCAATCTTACATGAACAAAGAGAGATCAGGTGCAGGACCAACGGCTTTACGTGTTTTCCGACGCACGAAATAAACGAAACACCACTAACTTTAAAACTGCAGGCTGCCCTGAGAATGTCTGATCAGAAAAATCCATGATCACATTATTTGGCCCGACCCAGGGATGCTCCGCCACCGAGGCAGATTCAATATTCATCAGAACGATTGTAACATCATTCTCTTGCTTTTCGCCCGGCACTAAGTCGCGTCGTGTCAATTTCGCGAATTCGCGCGCCTCAATGAAACTATGATGTTTAAATAAGATTTTAATTATAAGGATATATTCTAAACTTATCATATTTCTTCAATCAAATTTTTATTTATTTAAATTATCTCAATGACAGACCGTAGAGATGATAATATTGAGTATTCCACATTTTTAACCAAATTTTTAAGATTTTTTAAAGATACCTTTCATCTCTACAGAGATTATTTTAAAAAACAAAATGTTATGGGATGTGGTGGTCCTTCTTCTGAGTGTTGCACGATAAAATTCACATCGTAAAATTCACCCTATTATGTCCACAAAACCTACGTGCCTGCATGCATAATCTGATAACAAAAAATGTACTTCAAACCATCTACATCTATGTACCAACTATCTACCTGGCGATCATCCAATGAAAAGAAATGCAACGTAAATAGGCGATCCTTTCATACAGACACGTGCTAACTATCAAACGAAGACTGAGTACGATTTCTTCCACTGCTTCATGTAAGAAGTTCCATGAAAGTCTAAATTATCTACTTACGCTATGTGTCTATAGTTTACCTACATACGTACCTTCTAAGGCACAGACATAAGATATAATAGTAGGGAACATCGTTTATTCTTTTTTTTCTGCTACCTCCATTTTACTAGCGCAATTCGGAGCTTACACTGATACAGCTTTGAGTTTACTTTACAGCCTTACTGGCTGAACTTGAGCTTAGTGCCAGCTAACAGATAAATCGCAGCTTAATATCAATAACTAGCTTAAAAAGCCTGTTTCATATTATTAGATGATAAGCTCGCCTGACCTAGGCTAAGTCAAAAGTTCACCGCCCTGTTGCGTCCTCTAGAAAAGCCAGATCATCTGCATTACATTATTTTACGCAGAGAAACTGACCAGCGCGGCGTTTAAGTTCAATGCCCTATTTTTTCCAGAAAAGTCTAGAACCAAGGTTATTCAAAATGTCCCTACCTTCTGACGCCAGCGTATGACGTCACTGGACGGCACACGCATGGTGATCAGCTGTTTGCGTTATGCTCAAACACCATGCGTTTTTATGGCGCTCGTGCTTGTTATTATTAACTATTGGACGCTCACTTCCTTTGTTGAAAGAGTAAAATAGCGTTTGAAGTTCTTACCAGAAGAGCTTGATAACTGATACTCGAACGCAATAACATTTAGGTCGTTTACAATTACATGTCTGCCAATTTGAATATCTTACTAAATATTGGATCGCCCACACCATCACCCCCTTTAGTTATATAAACTCAATAGGTACCCCCACAGACTGTTGTGATTAAACTTGCCTTAATTTACATTTTCTTAAACCCTCGACCGCCTACTTCATAAAAACGTAAGCGCGTAGGCGGTCCTAGAACCAATTTGAAAAAAGCTACTACACCTACAGAATCTTTTTCATGGCGTCTTTTTGAAAAGGGCGTCTTTTCTGATACTAAAAGTTTACGTTTAACGTGAATAACAATCGTACGAACGCATACAGAGGTTGTTTCTAGATGCATTAAAAATTGCATCGTTAATAGTACTGGTACCAACCAGGTGTTATTTTTCCTAGCTAGACCTAGACCAGGCTCTGTTAACAAGATTAACAGACTATAATAAAGCCGCTGTGAGAATGCTATTGAGAGAAAATATTTCAATTTTGACAGAAAATAAAATGCATGATAATTTAAACAAATTGCATAAACAGATTGACAACATAGTCACACCCACACTTATATGTTTATAAGAAACATGTAAAACACTTTTGAGAGCTGTTGATTTTATTGTAATAGTAAAATAAAATGTATAGGAAAATTGACAAAGTCAGGAAGTTTTAAATTCTTTCCATACATTTGATATCAAAATACAAAAAGCCAAAATAGCATTATCAAATGGGCTAATTGTAACGTTTTAAACATAGCCTAATGCAAAGATTGCTAAGTGAGGTCTAATTCTTGGATAATTCTCGAATCGCCCTTCTCTACTCTACCAAAATGCCAGTATGAGCAGACGTGATAACTATACAATATCATATTATTGTTGATATGTGTTGTGTCCCCAAACCCGATTCAGACCCACTATTACGGCATCTGGCTTTAGTGTTATCAAATAAATTTAACGGTTTGAATTCAGCGTATCTGTATCCGTGAAACCAGACGCTCAAACCCATGTTATCCGAATACCTAAACGAGATGTTTCTAACGACGGATAATTACGAATTATAAAATTGTTTCTCAGAACTTTAAACCATTAAATTAAACGAACGAGAGCAACTGCAAATATACTGTACAATAAAATATCTTAATGCATCAAATTCTTTTTGCTTAATCGAACTAGTAGTTTTTGAGACATAGCACATTTTCAATAACCGAAAATATAACTTTGTCCTTTATACAAATACTATGAAAAACAAACTTATATTTTCTGTCAATAAAATATTGTGGTATTTTAGCTAAGTGAAAGTAAATGGTAGGAGTCCATTTAGTTAAATATGGCACGGAACCGTAAGTGCGCGAATCCGACTCGCACTTGGCTGGGTTTTTTATATAAAGAAAATAACATTCATCGCACAATCTATTCCTTCATCATTAAATAATAATCATCACTACCGTTCCACCCAGTGAGTATAAATTAAGACATTCGCACATTATTCATGTAGTGTGCCTACAGAATTACATCTCCAATATTTACCGACGCCGATCCTTGTTTATTTTATTCATTGAATTTGGGACTTGGTAACGGCGTCTCAAAAGTATCATACTACTACCAATCTGATGTGTAACCGCAAGATTGCGAAAACAGGCAGTATGTATGCTGATTGCATAATTTTCGTCACATTACCGCTTCGAATGCGTGTCCTTGACCGTCGGACAGAAATAGCAGAGACTCTGATAGTTTTTAGGAGAAAACACTTTTTCCATTTTAAGATTCGCCTCTAGTATTAAAAGTAATGTTGTTTTGACAGAAAATAGGTGTAGGGTAACTCTCTCTCGTACGTAACTTCTATTTTTCGTATATACGAAACCAGATGTCGTAATAGAAACCTATATAGGTTCGTTAATAATTTGAAAAATAAATTTATTTTGACTTCGCACTAGAGATGTTTTAGCTTACGAATTTTGACACGAGTGTGAAGTAGCTTCTTCCTCATCTGAAATAAATATTACAAGACCAAAAAATTGTTGACATTTAGATGAAGAAGAATATTTTTAGTAGTTTTTTTTACAATTTTGAAAAGTAAAGTACAATTCTCTCACGCGCGGTTTAAAAGCCTCTAGGATAGACAATCTGAAGTTAGAGTTGTGTTCGTTTTCTCTTGACTAAAGGAGCGTCATATACCAAGTATTGTTGAAGTTACTCCGATCGTAACATGAAATGGTCTCACTCAAAAGTCTGCTGGAAATGATAGTTGCTATAAACAATTCTTTGAAAACTGGCCATGCAATGACAGAATTTCAACTATCCTCTTACTTACTATAGTACTAATAAAAATCAATTACTTGTGGTTTTAGTCAGACCATGGTTCATATTATAATAATTGTCCCGAAAACTGCCCCCTACAAGCGTGAGAGTTCATTTAGGAAAATATTACTGGTAATATATATTTTTTGAGCTTTCAAAAGCCATGTAGAGTATCTTATTACTTGGTTGTTCGAACAGTGATTAAGTACGAGTATGGTTTTACAATAGATAAACCGCTGTCAAACTTCCTATGAAATTGTGCTTAAACAACGAACAATACCTACTGAAATTATGGATGTAAACATAATGGTTTTTAAAACATCCATTTGACTATTGTCCTCTGGTTACATTGATTAAGCCTTTTAATGGAGCTCCGAGTGCCCAATGCCATTAAATTCTGTTGTGAATCAATGTGAGCCGTATTCCACTTCACTGTTCCATTTAAATGTAAATCTGTTTTAATGGCACCATTTTATTCCCCTATCAGCGAAGTGATTCTCTATCTCAAGCCTTCCAAGAATCACGCATCGCATAGCATCCGACACAGTTGAACAGAATGTAGAATATTAATTGAATGCAAATTTAATGCAAACATAAAACCATGCAACACACACTTTGATACTTTTGGAATTTTGTACAAGTGTTTGATTAATAATAATAGTTCTATGGATTACAGAACATTAAAAACTTCGAAAATTTAAACTCCAGATCGTGTTGATGTACATGCAATTTTTCTCTGTACGAATATGATTTAAACTTTTTTCCACCTTCCTCTCTCGAGAGTCTCTGCTCACCCTAATTCATTTTAAAATAGTAAGCTCAAAATAAAGGTCTATAAATAGTAGATACCAAACCTACTTTTCCTGATTGCTATTTGCAATGTCATAATTAGTGTAACATCATTGTCTGCCATATTTATTGAATACTGAGAAAAACTTGCCCTTACCGATCAAGAACTGTTATTATAGGAAGGAAGGCGTTACTCGGATGTCTATTTATAAATGGCTGAGATCGTATTTGTTGTCTTTGAGTGTATGAAGGAAGGCTCAAACAGTTATAGTTACTTTGTAATAATTAGTTACTCAGTTATAGTACATTTTTAATAATTAGTTACTCAGTTATAGTACATTTTTAATAGTTTTTATAAGTTCCATAAATACATATTTAGTACACAGAAGCTGCATAAGGATCTTAGGTAAGACTGTCGTGAACAGGCGGAGCAATTGACGGAATTGCCCACATTTGCAATCGAAATTTGCTCGTGGCCAATGCAACGTTTTCAAACTCGAAAACATTACTGAAATGAGAGAAATTTGCTTTCGTATGTTGTCATGCATTCTAAAGTAAGCGTGTACGTCTTCGATCATTTAAAATTAAGGCTTGATTGGTTAAAAAAATAAGATATTCTGAAGAGTTTTTTTTTGTTTTTAGGTTCTTATATTAACAGAATCATAAAAATAGTTTTTCAAAATCAAGACATACAAGCTAATTTTAGAATGTATGAAAACAAATGACACCAAATTTGTGTCACCCTTAAAGGTTTACTTACGGGTTGGAAAACGGTATCGCCCCCGCAACCATATTTCGACCGCAAATTCAGGCAATCCGCCAATTGCCCACGATAGTCTTAAGATACTGGGTTCTTTTATATGTATATATTCTTTATATGATAAATGTTTATAAATCCATATAGCAATAAGATAGCCTTGTAACAACACACTAATCATAAAACATTCGGATCCTTCAGAGTTATGACCCTGCATCCGTGCAAATATGTCAAAAATGTACCTGAATAATGCTACAACTATTATAAGTATTGACACTGTACGTGTTTTTTTTTGTTCTCAAGTGTTAACATATGCCAAGCCGTTTGACATCAACTTGAGTCAAGCACATGATTTTAGCAATAGCACAATGTACAAATCATGAAAAAGTACGTTTATTTAACGTATGTTTGCTTACACTGTTGAATATTTAACCCGTCCACAAAATCCAGAACAAAAAGGAATTTCGGTTTGGTTAGGGTTGAAAAATGCTGGCCTAATAAGGTCAGCTAGCCTGCTGTCGAAATGCTTTTAGTGGGTACCGGGTTAGTTTTATTTTTGTAAGCGAAGTTAACAAAATTGAGTTCGAAACATCCCTTGTATGGTGTCAGTTTTGGGTAAATAACTTTTTTAGTATTTGAAATAAGAGATACCAGAATGCCTTAATGGGCTTGACGAAAATACCCAGATGAGTACCTTAAGTTCCCTTGAACACTGCGACTCACGCACAATTTAATTTAGCATCGATGAAGTCGCGTGTTAGCATAAATAATAATAATAAATAATAAATATTCTTTGGACATTTCCACACATCGCCATCTAGTCCCAAAGTAAGCTACTCTAAGCTTGTGTTATGGGTGCCAGACAACGGATATAATACTTAAATACTTTTTGTTTGTAAATACATACATGATATACATAGAAAACACCCAGACCAATACAAACAGACATGTTCATGCACACAAATGTTTGTATTGTGCGGGGATCGAACCCGCACCCGCTGCGTAGTAGGCGATTTCTCGACCACTACACCAGACGGGTCGTTGTTAACGAGCCTTAGTTTCGTGCAGTCTCCAAAATACAGTACATAATCTGTCAATTTCCAGCTTCTGCACAGCGACTGCATCGATGCTGCACTGCGTCTGCATCGCTGCTAAAAGTCGCAATGTGCAAAGGATATAATAGTGTCTGTCTCTAGTTCTCTACTTCTTATTTATTCACACATCCATGCTGTTGCCCAGTGCACTTGCCACTAAAATCTTTAGATAAACTAAACAGTATCTTAATTGTCTGAGGCATTCTAAAATATGAATGAAAGTACTATTTCTGTTAGCACGACAAAATTGGCAAATCAGTTTGTTATCAGGTCAAGTTCAGTTGACAACAATAATGAGTTAGTAACGCTAGTCACTACGACCTCCCACTATGAATGGCGTAATGGCATTGGCTTGATGCAATTTGGGAGTCCCTGGCCGATGACCTCGTGTTTACTATCTTTATGAACCTTTTTAATGGGTCGATGTTTATCAAATGACCATCAGGACTATGACACGTATCTGTTCAACATAAATAAACACTATTTCTATGTGGTAGTCCAAAACTACAACCTGTTTGAATTGGTCCCCTGAGATCATTAATAGATTCCTGACCAGAGTTAGGTAGTCAGATCATGGTTTGTGTGAGAAATTTTTGGGAACGATTGGAACCATCCATAATAAAAAGAAATTCTGCTACCATCTTGGACCACAAGTTTGATTGTAATCAAACTAAACTAATATTATAAAGTGGAATAGTTTGTTTGTTTGAACGCGCTAATCCCAGGAACTACGAGTTTTAAACGGATTTGAAAAAATATTTTTTCGTTGGATACCTTATTTAAGGAATGCTTTAGGCTATAAAACACCTCGCTGCGACGGGAGGGGAGGGAGGAATCTCAAAACGCGCGAAGAAAGTCGCGGGGACCCGCTAGTATAATTATATTGTGCATGTATTGATTTGACACCAAACGAGACGCTCGAAAAGTAGGTTCGTCGCTAATATTAAACAAAATTATGTCTAATAACACAACAGAACTTAGACAGAATTTTGTTTTCCTAAATCCCATCGGTTGAGCTCGCGTGATGATATCATGAATCATCATCATGACGAATGAGACACATAAATTAGTTTTCATTTAATAGTTAAAGGACGTTAATAAATTTAGAACAGATTTTACGACGCGAGATTTATTTCAACATCAACACTACTATATCGGTATGAACTTGACTGACCTTTAAAGGTTCACGAAGTACCCGTAATACACCGATTCAATTGAATAACAACCTTATACTACGTTCAAACGTCCACAACATTATTATAGATTTATCAGGATTGAATTCCTGTTTGGTGTCTGTTTTGTTTCTGTTATCAGGACTCGGTTTGCGGTAAATATCTATTGTCGAAATTGATATCCGTTCATTAAGGTTACATTTAGGATTCTATTGTAAAAAAGTAATTTTATTCTACTTCCAACTAATATTATAAATCCGTAAGTGTGAGGATGGATATGTTTGTAACTTCCTCTCGCAAAAACCGTACAATGGATTATGATGATTTTTTACAAAAAGTATACATTAAAATAGCACATATGCTATAAGTCGACTGCAAAACTGAGACTGCTGAGACATTTCCGACGTGACTTTGGTCGCCTTCGTTTTCATTTCGCAGGTATTCCGTAATATCTTTTTGTATATGCATCACATAGTCAGAGGGCCAGCTAGAACATAATTAAAATTGATCGCAAGATGTGGTTTTACCCATTCAAATCTTAAATAATCCGCCCAATATAAAAGATCTGTTTGAAGCCATCTACTACCATCTACCCATTCTATAACCTTTAATATACTTTAATGAGAAAAACCGAACAAACGTATCAGCTGTTACGCCTGCTAAAATGTACTGTTACGTAATATTTTCCACCGAATACACCGAAATAATGAAGGTCACTAAAATAGACCAATCTCGAGTCAATATCGTCTGCAACTCCACGACTAACTTTATCCACAAAAATATCCGTTTGTAGATCCAATACTTGTCGCAATAGATACCAATACATTTTCTTCTGTTTCAGATCTAGTCCACTGCACAAACGAGCCCAACGTCTCAATACCACAACTAGCAAACCTGCTGGTGGAACGGACGCAGAACACCAACTGGGTGGTGGTATACAAAGCGCTCATCACTGTACATCATTTATTAGCATATGGCAATGAGGTATGATGATCAGTTTATTGTTACGGTGGGGAGACTCTGCTAAAGCGTGTGGCTTACTGGAGAGAGCATTGCAAAAAATAGAGTTTAATTACTTACTGAATATGTCATCATTGTATTTTTTTTTAAATCTGCTTATTACTTGTGTTGTAAAATGACTATTTCTGGCCAGTCCATTTGTCATAAACCATATATGACTAGTCAAATACTATCAAATTCAGCCTTTTGACCATATGTGATAAACTGTAAATCTAAATTAACTGACTCAGTTTTCGGAACAAAAAAAAACTTAACTATATTTTGAGTCGTTGTGTTAGTTAGTTGTGATTATTCATAAAGATGAAATAAGAAACCAAAAATTTGCGCACGGGCGGGACTTGAACCAGCAACCTTTTGGCAAACCGGGCCAAACGCTCTTACCAATTGAGCTACCGTGCTGTTAGTCCGACCCTGCGAAATTTGTGGTTTCTTATGAAAACGTCAATTGCGTGACGCTTAGCGCCATCTAGCCGTCTGTTTATGAAACAGATGGCCCAAGCAGTTATTCTTTACAGAATAAATTCAACTTGGAAATTTATGTCGCTTCGCTATCTAATGTTTTAGAATGTTTTTAACACTCACAGTGTCATATTTCATATTCATAAAGATGAAATAAGAAACCAAAAATTTGCGCGTTTGGCCCGGTTTGCCAAAAGGTTGCTGGTTCAAGTCCCGCCCGTGCGCAAATTTTTGGTTTCTTATTTCATCTTTATGAATATGAAATATGACACTGTGAGTGTTAAAAACATTCTAAAACATTAGTTGTGATTACGTATTATTACTTTTAATTGTATTTACTAACAAACATTGTCATCTAACATTCAGAAATAAGAAAAATCTAGATTAATACTTTAGAATGTTTTTTTAACACTCACAGTGTCATATTTTATTATCATAAAGATGAAAATAAGAAACCAAAAAAAATTTTTTTTCATCTGTTTCATAAACAGACTGCTAGATGGCGCTAAGCGTCACGCAATTGACGTTTTCATAAGAAACCACAAATTTCGCAGGGTCGGACTGACAGCACGGCAGCTCAATTGGTAAGAGCGTTTGGCCCGGTTTGCCAAAAGGTTGCTGGTTCAAGTCCCGCCCGTGCGCAAATTTTTGGTTTCTTATTTTCATCTTTATAATCTAGATTAAGCCAACAGAAAATATATCAAAGAACTTGACATAACGCTAAACAAAACTTTAATTGTGTGTAAATAAAGTTGAAATAAGATGTAAAGAACGGCTTTTCACACAACTGCGCGAAAGATACGTGACCGACCAAATACGACCAATCGCGTACGCTCAACCGAAAAAAGTAATAATATATTACTGAAATTAATATGACCATTTATAGCAGTTTAGACAGTCAGTCAAATTCAGTCACTATGGTCATTTTTTACACTACTCATTTCCTCATGTCTCTCTTTGGCGGTTTCTCCCCTATTTTATTTGTTCTTATGCATAAGTGTATAAACAGATCGTATGGAAAAATGTACATCATATTCGGGATTGGTGAACGTGACGCAAATAAATGGATTCATTGTTATATATGCCATATCATCTGTAATATACAGAAAGATATAAACAGATATAAACGCGAATGATTTGAATAAAACAATAACTGTGATATAAACAAAATACTTCAACCTTTACAACGTACCGACGGAATGTTTTTTTTCTAATCTTTAATTTCATTCAACCATTCATGTAATTTGACTTAGATAGCCGTACCAAAGATTTATTTTTACAAGGCGACGTCCATCGTCTTGTATACTCGGACAGCTGCTTTACGATGTCTTTCTCGGAAAATTGATTATGTTTGTGAAAATGACGTTTTTTTAGAGCTTGTATTTCGGCAACTTCTAGAAAAGTGCCTCAAACTAGATATGAAATAGCGAGTGCACTCATAATAAAGATAACGATATTGTTGTTATAGATATACTCTATTAATACTTATCTGTATTATATGACCGACTGAGGCAAGACCAAATGGTAATTTGTCGTCCTTTTAATACCGAAACAGTACGAGCTATGGCAAAATATGAATTGGACATCGGTCGACGACCTAATTTCAGAAAGGCTTTCGTCAAAGGCAGTGTATTAGGGCTGTCAGAACCTATCCACAGTTGACGAGATTCGGAAATTGACTTCTTACGTAAAGATACTACTCTTTTTGAAAAAATATGATTACAGAAAATATCTTGTCTTTTAAACCAATGTACATTTCAATTGCTTATAACGAAATCAATCTACCAACATGTGTCTCTCGGAAACTATTATTTCGAGCTTAAACATATCGCTTAAAATGTGCTGTGTTAACAATTGAGACCCCTTCAACATTATCTAATTCTCGTTGAAAATAATTACAAGAAGCAATATCTTCTTACAAGTATAGACAACTTTCTTTAGGTATTTGCTTCTGAAGTTTACGCTACGTTTCAATAAATATTCTATTGTGGTGATGTGCAATTAGATACATTAATTCATTTTAGGCAACTTCAAGTCATATGTCTTCCTTACATTTAAAAAATGTAACACAAGAGCTTGGAATAGTCTTTGGTAAAATCTTCTGATAATTATGTTAAATGCATATCAAATGATACACTTAAACATATCTAGTAACCAACTTTATATTGACTTTAACCTTTGTCATTGTATGCCCAATATGGCAAGTCAAAAATGTATGAGCTAGATAAAAAAAGTATACTGTAGTTAACTAGCAAGCCAAAAAATTGCACATCACTGCAGCCTTTTAAAGTTTTCAACTTCATACAAAAGTTTAAACTGTGTATCTATAAAGGACATCTCTGTAAAAATAGATTAGATTGTGTCTTTCTACTAGAGTCGCAGTATACCTAAGACTTAAACCAAAGGCAGCATTGTTGGATAATATAATGCTATATTAGTGAGGGGCAAAATTTATTATATTTATATTATTCTTTGAAATATATTGTGGATTTAATACTAACACTACTCATGGATTAAAATACTTGGCAGATTATTTTCGCACACATTTTTTTGTAATTAAAAACCTGACATTTTGAATGCTTCACAGCATCCGTGGTCACAAGCAGACTCAATATATTGGCAGGAATAAATGTGCGCGAAATCACGTGTAAAGTGTTTTAATATGTTAATATTGTTTTACAGAAGAATAAAGCCATGTCCAATAAAACAATGTAAGATTACTAGTAACCGATACTGAAAATACCAGTCTTATCGCTATCCGAAGTTATTACATATCGCGATTAATTTCTCCTCACGATCGGAGCGCCTGCGCCGCCCTGAACAAATGTTGCCGCCATTGCAACCACTTGTATCAATAAAGGAACGCTGTAGCTACAGTACAAATTCATTCAGTATAAATTATAATGACAAAATATCATCCATTTGAATGTCCAAAACACTGATCAAAGTCACTAAAGTTCGTTCCATTTTGCTTGTAGAAAATTGTAAACAATCTTGACATTTAATTTCATAAGATACACACTAAACTTTAAGTGGAGATGAGCATGGAGATCTTTTTAAATCAAATAGTAAATTTATTTGGTTCGTTGATATTATTTCAAAAGTCGTTTTATAACGATTGTTTACATTTTTCGACTAACAAAGAAAAACCATCATCTCATCGCTATCTACACAACATTGACGACCTCTTTGGTGTAGTGGTTAAGCACACTGGGTTTCAAGGCGTCGCCCTTCGAGGTCCCGGGTTCGATTCCCGGTCGGTCAATGTAGAAATCATAATTTTCTATATTGTCTCGAGTCTGGGTGTAGTGCTACCACCGTTGTGTATTATTTGTATAATACAAGTGCATAGCCTACTTACTTTGGGATCAGAGCAATGTATGTGACTGGTGTCCAATATTTATTTATTTACTTGTCTTCTATTTAGTAGTGTGGAAAAGTTATGCTAAGCTGCCAAACTCCTCATTTAAAATGCTTAGTTTTCTTTAGGGACAGCGAAGCCTTCAGTTTTCATATTTGTATTTTGCTCCATTATATTTAGTGGGGACTTGTATAGTTGGAAGCACATAAACTTATCATCAAACGCAACTAATCAATCTGATGTTTTGATTACGTATAAATAAGAGTCAATATTTTGACAATTCTCTCATTTCGCCGGCTGTACAAAGCGGTCTTTCTGAGTTAGATTCTTTTATATTATATAGCATATTATTGTATCAGTGTGTCCTTCGTTTTGAGAATGGTAGATCGTTACTCTAGGACTCGTTGACAATCTCGTGTGAATAACCTTTGATAAACTACGCCTGAAAATATAACACCCCGCTATTAAAAAAAGGACACCGGGTTTGATGATGACCGACTGTTTATTAAAAGCTGTGGTTGTCGTTTATTTCATAAGAAGTTTATTAATAAATTTCGGAGATTAAAATGGAGCACAGCTTGGGTCCTTGGACCTTGGAATTTTCCCATTACTTAAACTCCTGTGAAGTCAAGATTCAGATCTTGGTCTTGATTCAGATTCAGAGCTGCTAAAATTAGCAGTGTGTAAGGGATCTTAAACATACAGAAACAGACTGTCAGCAGTCTGACAGACAGCTTGGCCTTATTGAGATTTCCCAATAAATTAGTGAAGGCTCCCAGTCCAAAGAAGCTAAATTAATTTAAATCTCAGTCGCGATTCAGAAGCTGATCGTTGACGACTCCATCTGTATATTGGCAACTGTACCGATAACTAACGCGCGTTAGAGTCGATACTAACGCGCGACAGCATTGATTCAAAAATATGTTTATTGATGGTGCCGCGATTATCTCGCGCGTTTCATAAACGTGCGAGCGACTCGATCGATGCTAAAAGTCGCAGTATACAAAGGTTATATGAGTTCGAAAACTTAGTATCAGTTTACCGCCATACTAAACGAGAGAGGTACGAAATCTGGCATGCAATATCCACAGCTGTAGTTCAACAAAGATATAGTATGTTATTGGTGATGATTACCTGCCTGTTGACAGTGACATTCAACGTTGTAATAATACTGATTGACAGCATCAGATTGTATCAAAGGGTAATAATACATGTAGAATAAATACTGTTTCATCGCACGCAGTTTGTGTTTGATTATCTGTGTGTAATATTAATGTTAACATACATTGTTATTTTAAATAAATGTCTTAAATAGTTCTAAAGCCTAGTTTTTGAGCAGACTTAAGTGTCAATTTTCTGCTTTACAGTTTATTCTTATCTAATACTAGCGGTCCTCCACGACTTCGGCCGCGCGTTTCGAATTTTCGCCCTCCCCTTCCGGCGCAGCATGATTTGATATGATGATGATGATAGCCTGCCTAGATAAATAAGCTATCCAACTCAACTTTTTTTTTAAATCGGTGCAGTAGTTCCTGAGATTAGCGCGTTTAAACAAACATACAAACTCTTCAGCTGTATAATATTAGTATAGAAAACGGAACCCTTATAGTTTCGTCCAGTCTGTCTGTCTGTCTGTCTGTCCGTCCGTCTGTCACAGCCATTTTATTCTGTAACTATAAGCATTACACAATTGAAATTTGGTAGGAAGATGTGTCTTGTTAACCGCTTACCGATTCTCAGAAATCTAGCAAAAAATAAAAAATATTGACAGTGAGAAGGGGGCTCTCATACATGAAACTAAAACCAAAATTTTTTTTTTAGTCAAACCTATGCGTGTGGGTAGTCTATGGATAGGTCTTCCAAAATGACTTAGAGGTTCCTTAAACCATTTTCTTTTAAAGTCTAACGTTTCATAGCTAGACGCTTCCAAAGTGGTAAAATGGGCGTCCCCCCCATCTAACTTCTAATCCAAGCAAGTGTAAATTTTGAAAAAAAAAATAAAATGTAGATCTTAACAAATACTTTCAACGAAAATTGGTTCGGACGAGATCAAACGAGTAGTTTTTGAGATATAACACATTTTCAACAACCGCAAACATAACTTTGTACTTCATACAAACACTATGAAAAACAAAGTTATATTTGCAGTCAACAAAAAACGGTTTTTTAGTTGAAAGAAAATGCGCCATAACCATGAAGATGGTAATAGTTAATGGATTGCCTTCTTCTATTGAAACCTGGTTTTTGTTACACAAAGAAAAAAATGTGTGTTGTTTAGCATATATTTATGTTATTTTATTATTTTTGTCATCTTACTACTGTTTCTTTTTGTAAATAAATAACTTCTTATGGAATTAATATTGTCCTAATCCTATACCTCGTAATTTGTAACTGGAAAAAAACAAATAATTAAGCTGTGGTTTATTCTCGGCAAATACGATACATTTACCTAAATAAGAAACATCGTTGGTGGTCTAATCAATGTTTATCATAAGTTTAACTTTATAAATGATAACGTGTATATTTTCTTTCCTTTTCAGAGATTCACACAATACTTAGCATCCAGTAATTCAACGTTTCAACTAAGTAATTTCTTAGATAAAAGTGGAGTTCAAGGTATGTATCAATCAAATATCAACTTACTTCATAATTTTAAATTAATCAGTATGCAAATGACGACGTCACTCAGTTTACAATTTTCAAATACTGCGATTGATAAATATTTTTTATAAATACATACTCGTAATTCTACGTAAATATCTTGGCCCCTTTCATTACAATCAAATCCATAGATTGTTGAAAATATTAGGTATTACAATCTCATTAATATTATAGCGTTTATAATAAACATTTAGATTTCTATCAAATACTTTACCACTTTCTTTATCATTTGGTAATGTGACATCCAATTTAACAACCCAAGGTTTTCTGTGTCCAATCAGTCATCGTAAGTCTCTAACGTCTCAATGAAAATGACAACTAAAAGAGACCCTTCTGCCGCCTGTTATTGTGTCAATTTGCTCGTATTGAAATATTAGGTTATGTCCGATAGACGTGGGTGCGAATTTCAACGAGAAATATCGAAAAAGTAATAAAATCGTGTAGGTTGACTGGTACAGCGTATGAGAAAACTAAGTAAGAAAAACTTAGGTGTACTATAAAGAATTACACCTTTTGATTAGTTTGACTAACATTTTAGAACAGGTCGCCTAGCCAGGTAAAAAGTTAACTTAATCACAGTTATATTTTTGTTTTTGTAGTGTTTTGTCATTATACAAGTGTATTTTATATTATTAAACGCAGTTAAAATATAAATTAGACACCTTTTTGACAACTACCTTCGTGATGTAGTGGCTAAGCATGCTGTGTTCAAGGCGTCGCCGTTCCGAAATCCCGGGTTTCATTCCCGGTCGGGACAATATAGAAATCAAAATTTTCTATAATGTCTCGTGTCTGGGAGTTGTGTTGTGTGTACCACCTTTGTGCCTGATATCCATAACACGAGTGCATTGGCTACTTACTTTGGGATCAGGGTGGAATTGTGTAAAACGTTTTGTACTGTCAAATGAATACGATATTCATTTGACAGTACAAAACGTACGGTATGATTAGTCAAACGTTTTCTTTGCAGTTGGGTGTCTGAATAATGTAATATGTGATTGGTGTCCAATATTACTATTACTTACTATTTATCAACTCGAGCAGGTCTATTTCAAACCTAACTGCTTGTTGTTGTTTTTTTTTAAAGTAACAAACAAGCAGTTCAATTAAATAAAGCAGGTCTCCTACAAGAGAACAATTTACAAACTTTTAGTCAATTGTTTTGTTGTACTGTACAGTTCACTAGATAAGCAAAATGATAACACAACGCTCGCCAGATTGCGGATATCGGAACTGGCGAACGGATATTATGAACATGGCGGCAATTAAAATGCGGATGAGTGTACATGGAACTTCAAGGAAAATACGCGATAAGTAGGCAGTTTGACACTTATCAATGGCGATGATTATGTAGCCGGCAGATTAATGATAATGGTTGATAAGTGACGTTTTTCTTATTATTTATTTTTGTTGTTCGTGAATCGTGATTATAATGCATTAATCAGCGCTCGTAAAGTAAGTTAATGCAAATGCCGTGCTTACAATGTTCTGTAACAGTCATATATCTTTGCTATTTTTTTTTACATTTGTATTGTTCATCTGCTGCCCAGACTCTAGGTTTGGACGATAAAAAGGATATAAGTAAAAATAAAATACAGCCCTAGTATTAATGGAATAATAAAATCCATTTGTATTAAAAAAAAATAAAGAAAGAAAATAAATTTATTTGACTCAAATGATTACAATAATAATTACATCAAGCATAAATTATAAAAAGCAGGCTACTTGAGTCAAAATGGGCCCCGCTCAGCATAAATCGTGGCAACATTATATGTATTTATTTCACAGAAAACATATTGGCTTACAGTCGTCCAAAGCCTCCGGTATGCTAGTCGCACAGTAAGCATAGTCAAACAAACATATTATTGTAGAAAATCAGAATAATAAAAAACAATTACATCAGGATTACAATACTATACGCCTTCCTAATTTCCGAATCAAGCCATAAGTCTCGAACATGAAGTTGAACTCAAAAGGCATCTGGTATAGACAGTGTCTGTTATATAAGTAATTTTATAAGTCGTCACCCTTTCTCTGTGGTAATGCCAAATATTTTTTGGCTCGATCTACTGTGGCGCCTCGAGCGTTCTATACTTGCTCTAATAATAAAATCTTTCCAAAATATGTTTCTTATATATATTCAAAATTACGCGAAGATAAATACTAAAGGCGTTTGAATTAAAATTGATAAATGAATACTATTATACAGTGTGTTGTTTTGGTCAGCGATGAGCGACTCAGGGCTGGTTGTACAAACGATATTATTGCTAAACTATACCAAGCGAGTAAAAACTACCAGCACCAAATCGCCTCTTCGGTGCGAGTTTCGCCATTCGTTTTTTTTTTGTTGTGAAGAGTTTTTGGTTTTATAAAACTTGCATTTAATTTAAAGTTTTTTTTAGAATAAGCATGACTTTATTATCATCCCTGAGTTGGATGTCACTGACTAATACAACACTATTTATAATCGAGGAGAATACATTGCGTGAATATCAATCATAATATCCAACCGAAGTCGCTATAAAGTTATTGAGTTAACGCCTCAACAGTTCGAATGTCAAACAGATACAACTACACAAGTTCACGACTTCAAAGTTACGCTATTAAACTGTCAAATTATCTCGGTAATAAATATCCTAAATATAAATAAATATCCTTTGGACATTCCCACACATCGCCATCTAGCCCCAAAGTAAGCTACTCAAAGCTTGTGTTATGGGTGCCAGACAACGGATATAATACTTAAATACTTTTTTTTTTGTAAATACATACATGATATACATAGAAAACACCCAGACCAATACAAACAGACATGTTCATGCACACAATTGTTTGTATTGTGCGGGGCTCGAACCCGCACCCGCTGCGTAGTAGGCGATTCCTCGACCACTACACCAGACGGGTCGTCAATATTATATGGTAATCCAATTTATGTATCGTTCTAACTCTCAAGTACTCAAATAGTCCCACGATGCTCATAGTGAATTCTCGATGTAAGAGCACATATGTATGACATCCACACATGATATTGACCAATGACCTCTGAGGTTGTTAACCTCTGCAACCTCGTCCTGTCGACTGAGATTTTTTTGGTGACCGTAATTTTAGATTTTGTCAAAACTTTACATTGGTAACAAGTTTGCAAACTGTTTCAAATAACATTTTTACATTAAAAACTCAATTTGTTACATCTAACGTCAATATTGTTAGTAGGTCTTGAGCGACGTATAATAAAATGACAGGAGATACTAAAATCACTCGTCTGTTGACTAGTAATCGAATAATTTTATTACAAAAAACAACATCTACAGTACGTTATTTCTATTTATTATTAGTTTCAGATGTACATTTATTTCTACTAGCTACGACTGGTTGATAACCTTGTTTTTAATAACGTGTTTACCTTATGCCTGATAGTTTTATTTTATTATTGTTTGGATGGGTGACGGTAACTTTGCATACTTTATGTGTCTACCAACACTTAATATCCCATACCCTTATTTATATTTGATAATTGAGTTACTTTTAATTTGTCTATTCCATATATTATAACTTTATAACTCATGTTTTAGTCAGTCCGAACCATTATTAACTACTTAGACAGTTAATAAAACATTTCATATAATAAATAACTACGATTTCATTCATTCGTAAAGTAATGAAATATCCAACAGTCATAAATTATTAATTACAAATATTTTATTTGATGAAAAACTGTTGATAAACGTTATTAATTGAAATACAAAAATTCAGATAACCCGCTATTAATTAATAGAACGATAGCATAAAATTTTATGTTCTCTAAATTACATTTGAATTACTCTTGTGGCTTGAAACTAGAACTTATGTCTGCTTTAATAAAAAAAACAATTAAAAACTTTGAAACGACAATGCAATTTTTATCTACTGCTTTTTACTTGACTTAGGGCTGATTTTTCAATAGTCATATAAGAAATATTCGTCGAACAAAATACAATATGGCTAATTTAAAAAGTCACCTAATTGTCAGCAATCACACGTAACTGTCAGTTTTTTAAATCTGTCGCTTTATAATATATCAGTCCGATAAGATTTATCTGACCATTGAAAAATCGGCCCTTAGTGCCGATTTTTACAACATAAGTTAAGACTTTTCCGACTGAATAAGATATACAAGTATATATAGTAGCAACCTATTTTAAAATTACATTAACATAATTGTATTTTATTTTATTCGACGAATATTCTTAATTTTATCACATAAGTAATTTTACCTTTCATAGATTTGATCATATTGAAGATATGATAAGGCGGCCTCGAATGGACGTCTAAGTAACATTTTAATTTATAGAAAATGTATTGTTAATATCATAATTAAATGATACTAATTAACTTCTGGGCCAAAATTTGTACCGAGTGGAGCACTCAAACTGCGAACGGCCAGTTAGACTAGGAATCAATATTTAGAACCTACTTTTTACGAAAGTAAAGAAAAAATTGTGTAACACATAGCACTGGTCTCAAAAGTCCTCCTTGCATTGTCACCGTTTCTTTACAAAGTCTGTGTAGTGCTGACGCATGGCGCCCCGAGGCATTCCCGCGATGCATTTATGCATACTTGCAGACGGTGACGTAATATGATTTAGATCAATGATTCCGGAGCCGGTTTTAGTTGAGTGGAGAACTGTAGAGGTACATTTACTTGAGGGCTATAATTATAATAATAAGAATGTCGCTTATTTGTATCTTTGTATTGTTTCCAAAGGAAATTTCTATCCCTGAATAAAATCGAGTTATGGACCTCAGAGCCATTTTTGAGATTAGCGAGGATGACTCCTGCAACGGAAAATTATTACGTCATAAGCTTGTCTCATGGTCATGGATATAGGCATCCATGAACGATACCTACCCTCAAAAGATATAGAGTTCAAGATTGCCATTGTAAAATGCAACATCGATTTGACTCTTGCCTGTGCAATTGGCAAAATTTTCTATACATTGATAAATGAAATAAATCTCAATAAAAAAAATATTCGACTGTTTCATCATTGCACTGCATGCAATTTGCATATTAATTGATAGATGGAATCTTGGCTTGCAATGCATACGTCACGAATACATCTGACCAACTTGATGTCTTATGGCTTTGGTTATAAAGATCTTGAACAATCTTCAACTCCCTTTTCTACTTTGTCGACTGTAAATGCTCTTTAGAATACTGGTTTTCTGGTATTATACAAACTTACACATTTTTAATCATCTTGTTAATAGACAGTGTTTTTTTGATCTTTAAAGAAAGGTGTCTTATTTAAAAAATAGTTTTAACAATAGTGTTCTAATTTTATTAACAGCTAAAAAGTCATCGTGGTTTGAATGGTCATTTTATTGATTCATAAATTAAAGAAATTACACTTTATTTCATAATGGAGTGATTTTGTTCACCTTCGCAACCTTACCAGACTCCTAAAAATCGTACACTAAATACTAACAACGGTTATCTGTACCTACACTAATAAGTCTGTAATACAGTTTAATGAAACAATTGCGCAATATTAAACACCTCAAAACTCTCAAATCATTAAAATGTGGTACATAAAAGATAAAGATATTTTGCTGATGTTGTTACCTTAAAGTGTACCGATAAACGCATCTCTATAGTTGCAATAATCAATGCAGTATACACATCATCTGGAAACTTATATCAAGGTAACATTATCTGCCGTATTATGCTAAATAAACAGATTACTATACTTTAATAATCACTTAAAAAGTATGAATGTTTTGAACGCTGTGAATAGGTTTTGACAAGTTTTTGAATATTTTATTTTAATCTTCGATTCGGGTTTATGTATTTTCGTTATTTGGTAACTTGTTGCTTTTGTATGAATTTTGAGGAGTATTAAAGAAATATGAATTACCTTTGTATTGGAAATATTATTTTTCATATAAATAATCAACCTACTTTGTGACGTGAACCTTGCAAATAATGATTAAACTGTAATAAAAATACAAAGAAACACTTAAAACAATATGCTCGTATCTATGAGATATGAGAGTGCAATAAAACTCGTATATCGGCAGGTAAACGAACTCTAAAGTCAAATAGACATACGAGTAATGTGTGTCTACATTAAAGTATCGCATTAAATGTGAATGCAGTAATCAATCACTTTAATGACTGAAGAAATTGATCTTTTATTCTTAGTTAGTCATTCATAATGCATTACTCATGAATGGAGTCTACCGCTATTGTACCGTCAAATGTCTTCTAAAAATCCCAAGCAGTTATTTTTGGAAGATTTATTTTGAAGAAGGGTTTAAGGTATTTTCCCACTGCACCGTACCATACAATGACCGTGCTAGATACGTATCTGGCACGAGAAGCAACAAGATAGGCTCTACCTTGCCCACTGAAACGACTGACAGAGTTCTGTCTCACTGTTATATGAGCGAGAGCGAGCAAGAACGTATTTTGCCAGTGCTGAACTTGACGCGCTCCGTGCATGGCACGCGACGATGTTGGTGTCATAGTTTTGGATACAAAGTTCTTTTTTATTTGATACGATCCTAACACGGTCATAGTATGCTACGCTGTAGTAGGCAAAATCCTGTAGACGAATGAAGGCAACATGTCGTGAAAAAACCTGCACCCTGCTAGTTGAGTAGGTAACTTTTTCAAATGGAGAAGGCACTGTCTAATTATTTTAAAAAATTGCAACGATCTATTCAATTCATACTTTGTGAATACTCAAGGTATATTAAAAACAGTCATAAAGTTAGTTCTTTTTGAAACTACATTTCATACTCATTCCAAAAAATATTTTTCTTCAAAAATTTTATAAGCGAGTGATTTGAAAAATTGTCAAACATTCCAAAAACTGTTATTCTTTAAAAAAAACGAGTGATTTGAAAAACTATTCTAACTTGTCTAAATTGAGATCGACACAGTTGTTTCATTCCCTAATTTATTATTGACCATTGCCAATTGGTAATGTTCGTGATGTTTTTTTAATAACACCTATAACATTACAAATACTGCTTTCGTCAGACTGGTTTCTTGACACAACTGTTCAGAATACTGCATTGTTTTTACAAAGATGTATGTTTTGAAGTACTGTATCTCTTCATTTCTGTTTATCAAGGTCTACTTTAATAGTCAACTTGGTATAAATATCTCAATAATACTCTTTATTTTATGGAAATATGTACATAATATGACATTTGGTGTAAGAACTTACTTTCTCTGCTGTACCAATTCATTCTACGCGGACAAGAACAATGCCTCTACGTCTACACCAAATTACTCACGCTAGTTTCCCTTCCGTCCGAACTGTTATGTGATTTTTACCGCCTTGTTATATCCATCCACATACACCTCCGGTTTGATGATGAATCAACTATACAACAAAATTGTCTTTACCCTACTATCTTGTATTGTTCCGATGATCTTGACTAATTTATTTCTTATTCCCTGCTGCTTTCTAAAGGCGCGGCCGGTGCCAGGATCGGTGAGTTGAACAGAGTGACAGCTTTGTGTGATTGTTTCTGCTAGTTGCTATGGTGTTCCGTAAAATTTAAGGCTTTCTTCAGATTTTGTTGTCATGGTCACATAATCGCCTGGATTAAACTATATATAATAAATCTATCGAAGAGCAGTCGTCTCTTTGATTTAACAATATATTTTTCTAAATAAGGATCTCATTTATATTGAATTATGCAATTTTGCAAACTTTTTAAGTTATTGTATCCCCGACTGACGGAAAGAATGCATCTAAAATTATTTTGGGAAGTTAATATTGTAAGAAAGCTTTAAATTTAACGGAGCTCTAGCGAATGAATGTCTTTTTGCAAATGTTTCCTTGTTGTTTGTACTTCTGTTAGTGATAGCTGCACGCTTGTCGATCCGTATGCGAACACTGTCTGTCTTCTGTTCTGTTGCACATATTCGCTTTTTATCGTTTTGTGCTGTTTTTTAGGTTATTTATTTTATGACAAATAGGATCTTTTTGTCCCATACGTTGTCAGCTTAGGAAATACTCGTGTTACTTCAGGATGATATTGTGAACACTTTAAAACCAATGTAAAGACTGATTATGCAATTTTTGAATTACATTCATGTAGGAAGGTGTGATAGATAATTAAAAGAAATATGAACACGACCCGTAAAAATACTTGAGATTAATAATATTCCGATTTATGCTTCTGTTCAGAATATTTCAGACAACGTTTTATCATGCACGTCATTTTCATAAACTAATTTTGTTATCAGTTTATTGCACCAGAAATTATCAATTTATTTTAAAATTCTTGTTTGTAGGCGTTTATTATGTTTTAGCGGTATCGTTTCTCGGATACGGTATAACGAGGAAACATGATACAGATGAACACGGTTAGATATCAGTTGTTTTTGTTTAATTTTTAAATTTCTACTTTAAGTTATATGCTGTTGCTTTTGTGTATGTCCAAACATTGTTGTATCCTTAATAGTTTAATAACGGCAATAAAGTTGATTTTATATAATTCATTATTATTTCTTTAAATATTCGATAACGTTAATGTAAAATTAATAGTCATATTGTACTGTAGATCGATTGCACTTGCACCAGTAATGTATTTTTAATCACATATGCACGGTTTTAATTGAATTTTCAATTAATTTGATTGCACAATGCACGATGCCTTTATGTAATTTGTAACTGTATAGTTTTATGTTATAGGCCACCTAGTAAATATGCAACAAGTCTGGAACGTGCAAAATAAAATTAACACGGGAAAATACTCTGAGAGTAGCAAAGTTATTTATTTTCCTGTTAGGTCATGGTTACTCCATCATACTAATGAACCGGATTAATTTCATTTTTAGTCCTTTCTTCTAAAAAAAAGGAGGGTCCTTTTTTTGGCTAGTCCAATAATGTAAACAATATTTTCATAACTTTTACAGTAATATCAGTGAATAAAATTATTAAACTATTTTATTCAAAAGATCTCAGTATAAAACAACAACTTACTCATGTGAGTTGTGAGTTTTGTTTTTATCTCATTTTAAAATTAATCATTTCGTTAAAATGGAATGTCACGATTGTTTACAATATTCGACTTGCAAAGAAAAACGGTATGTACGGAAAACAGCACGTCAAGGTAAACACTTCGATGTCTTATGCAGTTGTAATAAGGGCTAGTTTGCAACAAAAGTGGGTAACCTGATGTGCTGTCGACTGTACATCATTATTCTTTGACACGCCGATGTCCAGTTTATCTGATATTAAAAAGATATTTAGTTTCATACGCTTTGATGGAGTATGGCTCCTACCACCTTATTCTTTGACCAAAAAGGAGACGTTACCAGGCTAATACTTTTTACTGATACAAAGAAAGTGTACCGCTTGTACTATAAATACATTTTGTATCCAATTCGTAGATTGCTTCATCTGTACTGATGCTAGACAATTAATATCAATGAGCGTTCCAGACTTGACAGATATAAATAGAGATGCCACGAGAAAGTTCTCGACATGTTGATGTGCAGCACTTATATTATGCTACAAGTTTTCAAACAAAATGCGGTCATAACAATGAAATATCGATTGTTTTAAATTTTACCTAACGTATTTTTAATGAATGCCCAAATAAAATCTTTTGACACTTCCAAAAATGTTTACTATCCTGTCATCAATATACAGCATGTGGTCTGTAATAGGAGCAAACATTTTTTTTTATTCTACAGAGTAAACATAGTTACCTTGACCTGGTAATAGTGCTCTTAAATTCTTTAACTCAGAGATATAGTGATCCAAAGTTATAATCACTAATCAATGTATATCAAAACCTCAAACTCGTTATAGTAAATGATAATCTTAAGTTCAATGACTGGACACATTTGTTTGCAATACATTGCTGGTTCGATTTATTTTGTTAGAAAATAACATTTAAAAAAAAAATCATTTAGGATCTATTACTGGTTACTTAAAGGGTCTATATTTTTTTTTCTCCTATTACAGGCCACACCCTGTATATCAGAAACTAAAAACGGTGCTATTGTTTTTGGTACAATTGTGATAGCAATAGCAGCTTCAGCGATAGCTTTAAGCAGCTATCTTAACCTGTATGTTTTAAGTCAAAAGGTTTATAGTACACATTTTTTGTATTGGTTTTTCTGACCCTTTTTCAAAGCTTCTCATTTGTTTCTTATCAACTTTAATTCGGAATATGAAAGTTAAAATTACGGTGTCAATTAAATTTCCACTACCCTAAGGTATATAGATAAATACAATATTCAACAAAAACATGTTATGTGCAGGATATGATATGTCACCGTTCATCCGGCGGTACGCCAAGTACCTCAACGAGAAGGCTCTGTCGTACAGGACGGTCGCCTTCGACTTCTGCAAAGTCAAGAGGGGGTGAGTTTACATGTTTTTAACCCTTTTTTTTTATCACAGAACATGTCAGAGTAAGGAGGAGGCAAGTTTACCTATGGTTTTAACTCTTTAAATGACAGAACATGGAAAAACGTTTCATTGGATTTCGACCTTAAATCTAGTAGTTAAAGCTTAGATTACTATCTTGGTTTGAATCTGTCTTTGACACCAGGAATCCGATTATGTACTTAAAGGTATTTTCCCGCTACACCGTACCATAACCTTGCTAGGAACGTGCCAGGCACAAAAAACAACACGATACGCTCTACCTTGCCCACTAAAGGGAACAACCGCGTTCTGTCTCACCATTATATGGAGCGAGAGCAAGCGAGAACGTATTTTGCCGGTGCCGACACGCTACGGCGCGTTGGTTGGTGACGGAACGGTCTAGTGGGCAAGGTGTCATAGTTTTCAATACCAATAATATTTTTTGTCTGACACGTTCCTAGCACGTTCATGGTACGCTACGGTGGACTGGGCAAAGACCTTCAAGCTGCTTAAACAGCTTCCAGGTGAAGTAAATTAACAGATAAAACTTACTTCAGCATTTCAAATGTGTCATCATCATTATTTGTTAGGTTTCCGACGCATTTTTGTGAACAACCAAAGTGCAAGATGCATACACTTATAAACTTTTGCACACGTGCTTTGAAGCCTAGAACACCAAACTCAAATAATATCGAATAACAATGATATCACATACCTCAATACATGTTGAATTGATAACCTCCCGTTTTGAAAGTCGTTTTGAAATAAGTGAAGATTGATCATTGACCTGCCTCCCGTCCACAGCAAGGAAGAAGGCTCCCTCCGCATGATGAACGTGGAGAAGCTTCTCAAGACGCTGCCCGTTCTCCAGGCTCAATTGGACGCTCTGCTAGAGTTCGACTGCACCGCCAACGACCTCACAAATGGCGTGATCAATATGTGCTTCATGCTGCTGTTCCGAGATCTCATCAGGTATTTCTTTCTATTAGTACAAACCAGTAAGATGACTTCTTTAGGTTTTTAGCGTAAAAAAGGCATCTCCAATTATCTTACTAACGCTTCAACTGCGTCATGATAACTCATGAGCTTCATAATGCTGTATGTGCTTCTTACTGTAAAATAGAGTTGGGTTGTTCCTGAATAAATGCTTCAATTGAAGTACTTCAGCATTCTAGCTCGTTCACTCATTCGTTCACTATCGTTCAATACGGCTCAGTTGTCCAGTTGTTCAGTGATAGAGAATAAAGCGTACGGATAATATTGGTTAGTCACTGCAAGAACGAGACAGTTACGTGGCTCGGACAGATATCGCAAGCAGAAATGACATTAAACATTTGTGCAACAAGACTTCAATTAATCATTTATTAATTGCAATTTAAAGGTAAAAATAAACGTGACAGATCTTATTGTTTGTTAAAACTTGGACACACTATAACCTATCCATCGGGCGTTCAACATTATACAGAATAATCTAAATTACACATATTTAAACAGTATCATAATCACTAACTACTTATAATTTAATACTCAATTCTAAGTAGTTAGTGATCTAATACTATTTGATAGATTGATGTATAAGGTGATTTCCACAGTAATCTTTGTTTATTTTTGTTATAATTACAGACAGCTATTTTATCATGGTAATTCTAGACGTCCGTTCACGATACATACATGAACAATGTATTGTGAATGGATCTCACTACTTCACATTCATTCAGCTCAATTGGGAAATTGAGTTGTGAAGTAGTGAGTGATATTGTGATAGTAGAACTACTAAACTAGATTAGATGAGTGATACATATATTTGGCTTCCACTGAACTGTATCACTGATTACAGTTCAGTGAAAGATTTTGAATATGTTTACTGTTGAAATCACATAAGGTAAGACGAGCAAGTTATAACGGCAGAAAGAAAGGCTAATTAAAATTACTGCTTCGATAAACGATTGCACAAGAAACAGTGATTAATGTAGAATACAGGCTTAAATTTTATTAGTTACATTTAATTTATATCCAATCCAACTATATTTATATCCAACTAACATTATAACAAAATTTATGAAGGGTCAAGATAGATTGAAACGAACAATAACGTTAATTTCCTCAGATTGTTCGCGTGCTACAACGACGGAATCATAAACCTGCTGGAGAAGTTCTTCGATATGAACAAGAAGAACTGTCGGGAGGCTCTCGACCTCTATAAGAAGTTCCTCATCAGGATGGATAGGGTCGCTGAGTTCTTGAAGGTAACTTACAGCTAGTATGAGAAAATAAATAAAATCAGCGGAAATTATTCGTGTAGTTTTGAAAATCGCTACAGTTATTCCTTTTTAAAATGAAGATGAACATATCGAAAGTCCTCAGGGGTGGGGGGTGAGCTGAGTGTGTAGGGGGGGGGGGGGATGGTCGGTCAAAGGACCCTTTTTTTAGGTTTTTGCTCATAAGTCAATAATAATGCATTATGGTAGCAAATAGCAAACAAATAGCGTTATGATTACTTCTAAGAAAATTTTGTACATAAAATTTACTTTAAATTATATCGTATTTATTTATCAGCATTCATTTATGTAAATGTCATTAAAAAATCGGTCGTTTATACTTATTCAGTCGGATAAGTCGTATTTGGTAAAATCGGTCCTGAATCAAAGACCTTTTGCGAACTCGACCTTTAACATCGATGCCAAATTAAATCTGTTTATTGCGTGAGTCGCGATGCTAACACGCATTTCAAAACGCGCGACTGCATCGATGCTAAAGGTCGCAGTGTCTGTAAGGGGTCCACTAGTTACATCTAATTCGTTTTTTTTAAAGTTATGAAAAGATAATGTTCACAATATTCGACAAGCAAAGAAAAAATTACTCCAATGTACTTATAAGAAAATCTGAATATTTTAATGATTAAGTTCTATTTAAAGTCCTTTTCACGATATTTTTTTCAGTTTACTGGTTCAGTTTTCAACTCACCAGTATCTCCCTTTCTATCTATGCATATTTCTATCTCTCTCTCTCTCTCTCTCTCTCTCTCTCTCTCTCTTATATTCTAATTTTCTCAACAACTGAGAACTGCGACCGAAACTCCTTACAATAGCCAAGATCATTGCAACACCTTCTCAACTCCAGGTTGCAGAGAACGTGGGCATAGACAAAGGCGACATCCCTGATCTGACCAAAGCACCAAGCAGTCTACTCGATGCCTTGGAGGGTCATCTAGCCACTCTTGAGGGGAAGAAGGGATCAGCGGCCAACACGCCTACGCAGACCGCCAGGTAGGGAGACCATAGTTGTAGCAGACGCAACACTCATAAATAAAATACGACTGGTGGCTTTTTGCTACACTTGGAGCAGGTTAGAAGACCTGCCGATTATACAATACAATGTTCTGTTTCTAAAATATTTTGCGGTTACACACCTTTATAAGATCTTTGACTTCCACCGTTGGGCTGGTCACTTCTCTCGATTTGGGATGAGCCGGCGACGGGATTATGTCAGTGTGTTTTCGGGGTCACCGTTGCTTTACTACCTTGAAATATCAAAGTCAAATTCGCTAGCCCTTTCTTGGTAAGGCAGACCTCTACCGTACATGATTAATTCACCAATTGTCGTAGTTTCGTAATATGGATTTTTTTCTCTTGTGGTTCGAATACCAGACACCGATTATGACAGGGTCTTCTCCAATGAATACTTAATTTCAAATAAAAATCCATGAATAAGGTACAAATGTTCGTGCCTATCACTCAAACATTTCCCAAAATCCATGAACAAGGTACAAATGTTCGTGCTTTTCACTCAAACATTTGCCCCTTGCGGGATTTGATCTTTTCACTCAAACATTTGCCAAAATTTATGAATAAGGTACAAATGTTCGTGCTTTTCACTCGAACATTTGCCAAAATCCATGAATAAGGTACAAATGTTCGTGCCTATCACTCAAACATTTACCAAAATCCATGAATAAGGTACATATGTTCGTGCTTTTCACTCAAACATTTGCCCCTTGCGGGATTTGATCTTTTCACTCAAACATTTGCCAAAATTTATGAATAAGGTACAAATGTTCGTGCTTTTCACTCGTACATTTGACAAAATCCATGAATAAGGTACAAATGTTCGTGCCTATCACTCAAACATTTCCCAAAATCCATGAATAAGGTACAAATGTTCGTGCTTTTCACTCAAACATTTGCCCCTTGCGGGATTCGATCCCGCGACGGTAAAATCTTAATACTTCAACACCCGAGCGGTTGCAGGCAACCGCATAACAATAGAATTTGCATTGTGTCTCGTTCACATACGCTTGAGGGATTAATAAGATTAAATTAGATCTGTAAATCGGTTTCAGTAGAGTTGATCAGTGTAGGGGCTATCACAATACAACCTGGTTATCGTAAGAATAGACCTGTTACTGTCACTGCGCAGAAAGAAAGGGGGCAAAAATGAACTGTATTGACACGAAACGTTAAACCACTTGGTTGAGCGGAGAAGCGGGAAGGACAAGTTTGACAGGTTTTATAAAAGTAGGGTAATGGATTAGAATATTTTTACAATATTCACAGTGCAATTTTTGCATTTCTCTAAAATTGCACACGGGCGGGACTCGGGACTCAAAGTACAGGGCATTGTGCACGGTAGCTTGATTGAAAAGTGCGTTGCTAGCTGAGGGTTGCTAGTTTCAGTCCCGCCCGTGCGCAGTTTTTGGTTTCTTGTTTTATCTTTGTGTAAGTGAAATATGACACTTTGAGCGATGAAAACATTGTAAACTTACTTTAAATTTTCTACCACAGCGCCCAAAAGAACGTGGCAAGCGTGATGGGCGCTCTGTCATCGACATCCTCGTCGTTCGGCAACGCGGCCGCCTCCACGCGTTTAGACAACCACGCCAACGGCGCCTCCTTGCTCATAGACGACTCGCTCAAGCAGCAGGCGCTGGCTGAGGAGGAGGCCGCTATGAACCAATACAAGGTATGTAACAGCTGAGACGATCTAGCTGACTCCATCATCCAAAAAGATGGCTAAAAGCAACGCGTTTGGACAACCACGCCAACGGCGCCTCCTTGCTCATAGACGACTCGCTCAAGCAGCAGGCGTTGGCCGAAGAAGAGGCCGCTATGAACCAATACAAGGTACGTAACAGCTGTGACGATCTAGCTGTCTCCCTCACTCGCATTGATAAGCGAGATGAGTGACAAAGATAGCTGAAGGTAACAACCACGTGACGGTATCTCCTTGCTCATAGACGATTCGCTCAAGCAGCAGGCGTTAGCTGAATAAGAGGCCGCTATGAACCAATACAAGGTACGTAACAGCTGAGACGATATAGCTGTCTCCCTCACTCGCATTGATAAGCGAGATGAGTGACAAAGATAGCTGAAGGTAACAACCACGTGACGGTATCTCCTTGCTCATAGACGATTCGCTCAAGCAGCAGGCGTTAGCTGAAGAAGAGGCCGCTATGAACCAATACAAGGTACGTAACAGCTGAGACGATATAGCTGTCTCCCTCATTCAAAAAGATAGCTAAAGGCAATGCGTTTAGACAACCACGTCAACGGCGCCTCCTTGCTCATAGACGACTCGCTCAAGCAGCAGGCGTTGGCCGAAGAAGAGGCCGCTATGAACCAATACAAGGTACGTATCAGCCAAGACTATCTAGCTGTCTCCCTCATTCATCCTTATATGCTAAATGAGTGAAAAAGATAGCTTAAGGCAACGCGTTTAGACAACCAAGTGAACGGTGCCTCCTCTCTCAAGCAGCAAGCGTTAATTGAGGAGGAGGCCGCTGTGAACCAATACAAGGTACGTAACATTTGAGTCGATATAGCTGTCTCCCTTATTCAAATTGATATGCTAAATGAGTGACAAAGATAGCTAAAGACAACGCGTTTAGACAACCACGCGAACGGCGCCTTCTCGCTCAAGCAGCAAGCGTTAGCTGAAGAAGAGGCCGCTATGAACCAATGATAAGTTCAGTCTTAACTCGTAAGGAGTCAATTTTATCTAGCTTTTTTCTTCACTCGCAGCAGTAGCAATTTTTATAAAAATGTCTTAGATTATACATATTTCGCACTAGACGCTTAATTATAGGGCCTAGTTATAACACTCTCGGGCAATACTCGGTGAGAATGTTGTTTGGATAAACTTAGCCCTTCGGCAGGATTGAATAATTGAGACATTATTGCGCAAGTTGGTATTGTTTTTATTCGTGATTTTATTATCATTCTGTCCTTGTCTATGTCAAATAAACAATCATAGACTTAATAATCCTGAACGAAGCTAATGCTAACTTGAGCTAGTCGACCTTTCATTAGCTGAATAATTTACAACCAACACAAATGCGGTTCACATAACGCCAAATGGCACTCTACAGCTGCAATTTTAACAAAACTTAAGGATTTATCTCACTGCACCGTACCAGATCGTGCTAGGAACGTATCAGGCACGAAAAGCAAAACGATACGCTCTCTTGCTCACTGAACGGATTGAAAGCTTTCTGTCTCACCGTTGTATGCAGCGAGAGCGAGCAAGAACGCATTTTGTCAGTGCATGGTGTCAATCTAGTGGGCAAGGTGTCATAGTTTTCAATTTATAGGGTTACAGGTTAAGTCAACCTAAATCCTTTGAATCGTGGTAGTTTACATCATTCCTAACTTTTATCCCTGACTGATTTGACTATGGAACCCTATATCCCAAACTTAACCGTTCTCAAATTATCTAACTTAAGTTCTATGACTAAAGTTAAATTTAACGCTTAAGTATCGTATTTTTTATTAGTGCTTGGAAGTACTACAACTTTTGTTATTAGTTGGTCTAGGTACATGCAGTTTTAGTGTTAAACAAAGTAAAGCAAGTAATCCTCTACACAAAAAAAGCAAAAAGAAAACAAAGGAGGCAATAAACAAGTCGGGATTTTTTAATAAAATAAATTCAAAGACTAAAATGTTCTTATAAGTTGATAACTTTAGAACAGCTAAGTTTGGAATATGGGGTTCCATAGTCAAATCAGTCAGGAATGATATAAACTACCACGTCTTAAAGGAAATCCTTTACTACAGTTTAAAACAAGGTTTTCGGTTGAGTCGACTAAATAGTCGACTCAACCGAAAACCTTATTTTATGCCGGCTGATACTTTTAAAAAACTCGCTTCGATCGTTTTTTAAACTCACACTCGTGTATAAAACCTCTCATTATGTACCAGTTTCATAAACTACTATTTTAATTTCATTTCGATATACTATTTATAAAGTACGTCTATATAAACTCGTTTTGAGTTTTGTATTTTGAATTTAACGATATGAGAGTAGATAAAATATATTAAAGTGCACTCATTCATCATTGTTCTGTCTGCACGACCATCATCAGCTCACCGCACCAGTAATACATTTCAGGTGCACTTGTTGCAAGGAGAAGAGTGGACTGGGGAGGAGGACGTCACTCAGATACTTGTAAGATGATATACAGAGGTGTCTTATATGTTTTGTGTGTGTACTATCGAGGTTACCGCCGCCTAATCACTTTAAGTGTCACAACCGCTTGCACCTCGCATCGTTTTTAGGGTTCCGTAGCCGAATGGCAAAAAACGGAACCCTTATTGTTTCGTCAAGTCTGTCTGTCTGTCTGTCTGTCCGTCCGTATGTCACAGCCAATTTAATCTGTAACTATAAGCATCACACTGTTGAAATTTGGTAGGAAGATGTACCCTGTTAACCGTTTTACGATTCTTATACAAAAAATAAAAAAATATTATATTTAAGGGCGGGACGGGCTTCCATACATAAAACTAAAACCGATTTTTTTTTTAGTCAAACCTATGCGTGTGGTGTCTATGGATAGGTCTTTTAAAATGACATAGAGGTTCCTTAAACCATTTTCTTTTAAAGTCTAACGTTTCTTAGCTAGACGCTTCCAAAGTGCTAAAATGGGCGTCCCCCCCCCATCTAACTCGAGTCCGACTCGCACTGGCCGGTTTTTTTTGTTTGTGATGTGACCGTTTATGTGACGTGTGTGCAAGCGGTTTTCGTTTGCAAATGGTTAGGCGGTAGAGACCTCGGCCGTATGTTCTCTAAATAAAAGCAAACAATATACATATGTGTGTTTGAGCTTTATCAGGGCAGCAAGAGAAAATGTGTTTTAAGGTTATGGATAACTATGTGAGATTTTTTTGACATGTTCCTGTGCTTATTTTATGATGTCATTTGTTCATTTGTTACACTGCTTTTTTATCATGTATTGGGGCTATTTCTATATGAATTGTATCAGTTCAAAGTAAACAACTTTTTAAAAATAAATCATCGGTCTTTCCCTATCTTTAATAAGTTTTACAAGTTTTGTAACAAATTTTGATTTATGTAACTGTTGACTAAAAAAAACTATAAAATGTGCGTTGTTAACACTGTTACTTAAATATGAACTTAATCTCTTTTATAACTCGTACAGTGTATTCTGTTTAGGACAAGCCACAAAGTAAAGTGTTAGTCTCTTTATCTTCTTTTGATAAATGAAAAAAACAGGCTTCTTTACAAATATAACAAAGGTCCGTTAGTATCTCAGAGAAATACATTTTTTTTTGCAAACTACGAGAAAAAGATTTTTTTCTTGTCCATAGACAATTTAGTCGAGACTAAATTCAAGTGTCGTTGCTGGCAAAAAGTGCGTAAAGCTATGGAAGCAACATTTCTTAAGTTGCAATGGTAAGCGATTGAAGGGAACATTCGAGGTTATGCATTTTTTTTGATTGAAATGTTAGTATTTATTATTAATATTTTAATGCAAAGATAATAAACTTTGAAATGTTCCCTAACATTGCCAAATTAACCTTTTGCATTTAAATATTCCTTTCTATGGCACGAGATTGTAGCCGGCACATCTATAGTCGAGACTGTTTGACGTCTTAATTATCCTTTTTTTCCTTTATTATCAAATCAACAAGAAACTTACAACAAACACTAAAAAACACATTGTAATAAACCGTGAAGGTTTGTCCACAATGCAATGTTGTGAGTCAGCCTGATAACAGTAGTTTAACAATAATCATAATTGTATTATATTTGAGTATTTTAACAAAGTAAATAATAAACGAGAAAAAAAAACCCTATATGATATCCTACATTTTCTCAGCACAGTAAATGATCCTTACACTTAAATCGAAAAACAATTGATTGGCTTACTATGTCGAAACCATCATCTCATCCATCGCTTCAGGTGTCGGTTACCCCCCACTCAACACATCACTCAGCCCCCCAATCTCCCACAGAACAAGGTGCAATCCCCCACGAACTCGGCAGCGAACAACCCGTTCCTGTCATCGGCACCGGCCAACCAACAATCCATTGTGGATCTATTCGGCCCGCCGCCCGCTGAGCCTGCAAATAATTCTAGCAAGGCGTCAGATGATCTGCTGGGGTTAGGAAACCCGTTCGCCGATATGTTTGGAGGTATGATCATATACTGTATGTTACCAATAACACATAATATTTATACAGGGTTCAAAAAATCAACTGCATTCCTTTTCGGTGGTGATTCTGTTGCTATTATACACCAACTTTTTGTATGGGACCAACATCGAAAGCCCAAGTTTTCTTTGACTTCTCCATACAAAGTTGAATCAGCTGATCGGCACTCTAGTATGGGGAAGTTTTTTTTTTGGGATTACGATGTTGGTATCTTACAAAAAGTTTATTTGAGGGTCAGAATTAGCCCTATGAAGGAATGCAATTGATTTTGTTAGACCCCATATGAGGCAGAAATCAATCTTCAAAAAGATGTGATAGGGCAAACGAAACTATTGGTGTCTGAAATACTCTAAAGAAGTTATTTGGTTCAAAATTATTCTTTGTTTGAAAACCTTGAAAGGACAGTAGTACAATTAATTATGATGGTGATTAATCTTCCTGTGAATTATAACGTATTAAGTGCTGGTTTTACACCGCTTAAATGACATAAATATACACATTTAACGTATTAGTAAAACCAGCACGTAATATGTATTGATATAATAGCATTAGAGCGTACCTAAAACCTAGTAGCAGAATGTAAATTGATAACGCAAATTGTTGAATAATAATAATAAAAATGTAGTTCTTGTTGTATTATTAATGAACTTTAATTGGTGCTGGTATGGGTTACTTAGTAATATTGGTTTTCTTCTGATTCAAAATATTACATGGTAATCCAAAATTTCTGTTGTAACAACACCATTCGTCCAAATTTGTTTACATTTACTTACACTAATCGATTTATACAATAACAATGTAAACTAATTTGACGAATATCTGAATAATAGAATAATATACAGTCTACTCTTACTATCCACCTTTTAGAACACACTGTAATATAACAGCACACTACAAGCTTTTAAAAGCACAAACACTTTTATTTTCAGATATAAAATGAGAATATAGGTGACATTTGTTCCTCAGATTATGACAAAACTTTCACACAAACTCGCGTAAATCGTTTAACCATTCGGTCTAATTACAGTACGAGCAAAACATAAATAAAACTTCGAAACTTAACTGAAAAGCAAAGTATCCATTATAAAAATATATAAAATCCCGGCCAGTACATATTACACCCAGTTATTCTGATAATTTCGTTTAAGTCAACAATTTTTACTTTACAGACTACACAAAGAAATTCGTATCTCATAACCTCAGTTTCATTAACTATAGTAGTAGTTTCCGTGTCGATAACGCTGGCAACACTTTGTAGCGCCGGCCCCGGCCGCCGCGAGCCAGTGGCAGCAGCCAACGAACGGATTCGCGGCCTTCCCCTCGCAGCCGCAGCCCGCCAACAACACATTCGTGTCCGAGGCTAACTTCTCTAACGTATTCAGTAACACTGACAGCACAGGTGAGGCGCTTATCACGCGTAGACGCACGGGGGGCTGCCATGGTGGGAAGAAAACTACCAATTTGGTAGTATGTTGGCAAATGTGTAGATTGAAGTGTCGAGTAGAATTTTGGTTGAAAAATAATATTCTTTATATGATTATGAGTTTTGGTAAACTTGGAATTTACATAATAAAATAAGGCATATCTATATACCTGTTTAGCAGATTACAATCAATGTTTTTGAGTTTTGGTAATTGTAATTTTAAAAAAAATGCATGTCTATATATAGTCCATTGAATGTGTCCCTCCAAGGGGGGTCTAGAGTGCGTGAGTTAGTAACGTTAGATGTTTCTTCGGAAACATGTCAAGAGTCCCTAGGTAATAAACATACTAAAACCCCGGGACACTAGGAGGAGCCCCGGAGTGAAGGGAGAGGGGGGAAAGGGTCATTTTTTTCATTTTTCGCTTAAATCTCCAAAACGGTACATGTTAGAGAAAAACTTTCCAGGAAGAGTTGAAAGGCCATAAAATTATCTACAAGTTGTACCTAAATCATTTTTTTCTATTAGCAGCCGTTTTCGAGCTACATCCAATGAAAGGTGAAAAATTCGAAAACATAAGCAAACTTTAGCATAAGCTTAACGAGGGCGGACCCTTCCCATGCTACGTGTGAAATATCATAGAAAAAATCCAAACAATGGATAATGTTGGGACATTGATGTCATATGAGAGGCACTAGAGGAAAAAAAATAAAAAGTTCAAGTATCGTAACTACCCTAATAAAATTCAATTCCTCCTAAACGCCTCCATGGTGGAATCTGGTTTTTTTATCAATGATAGACCTAATTATGACCAATCTATCGGTACTGGTCACAAGTTGCACTTTTGAGCTTTTTGGAAGAAAAAAATAAAAAAGATCAAGTTCAGTAACTCAAACTACCCTAATATAATATTTTGACAATCGATTCCTCCTAAAGGTTTCCATGGAGGAATGTGTTTCTTTTACCAATGATAGACCTAATTAAAAGCAATCTATCAGTACCAATCACAAGTTGCACTTTTGAGCTTTTTGAAAGAAAAAAAATAAAAAGGTCAAGTTGCGTAACTACCCTAATATATTTTGACAATCAATTCCTCCTAAAGGCTTCCATGGAGGAATGTGTTTTTTTTACCAATGATAGACCTAATTAAGAGCAATCTATCAGTACCAATCACAAGTTGCACTTTTGAGCTTTTTGGAAGAAAAAAAATAAAAAGTTCAAGTATCGTAACTACCCTAATAAAATTTAATTCCCCGTAAACGCCTCCGTGGTGGAATCTGGTATTTTTATCAATGATAGACCTAATCATGAGCAATCTATCTGTACCGGTCACAAGTTGCACTTTTGAGTTTTTTGGAAGAAAAAAATAAAAATATCAAGTTCAGTAACTCAAACTACCCTAATATAATATTTTGACAATCGGTTCCTCCTAAAGGCTTCCATGGAGGAATGTGTTTATTTTACCAATTATAGACCTAATTAAGAGCAATCTATCAGTACCGGTCACAAGTTGCACATTTGAGTTTTTTGGAAGAAAGAAATATTTTTTGATCGATTGATGTGATAAACATGGGTATGTAGTATGGGGAAATTGTTTGAGCCAAAATCATTTTTTACTGCGTGTAACTCAGAAATGGTAGGATATAGGAAAAAATGATCTAGATACAACTTGTAGATAATTTTATGGCCTTTTAACTTTTCCTTGAAAGTTTTTCTCTAACATGTGCCGTTTTTGAGATTTAAGCGAAAAATGAAAAAATGGACCCTTTCCCCCCCTCCCCCCACTCCGGGGCTCCTCCTAGTGTCCCGGGGTTTTAGTATGTTTATTACCTAGGGACTCTTGACATGGTTCCGAAGAAACATCTTACGTTACTAACTCACGCACTCTAGAACTTTTTATTCAATGGACTAATACTTCTTTAGCAGATTTTCAAATTGTGCCTCTTGTTGTAATACCTCTTAGTCTAGTAATATGAATGATGTTTTTTATTTTATAAGATCAAATCGCTTGTTAATAATTATAAATGCCATGGCAACCCCTCTAGTACTTTCTATTCATAATAAATCTTTCCATTGGTGATGGTTGTATATTGTTTATATCTAATGTATTATGTACTTCGCAAGCTGCCGCGGCTAACCCGTTCATGGGTATGGGAGACCCGCAGCCGTCCGCGTCCCCCGCCCGTCCCCCTCCCCCCTCCATCCCCCCTCAGCCTAAATCCGCCTTCGACGACCTCGAGGATGTCATGCGAATGTCGCTAGGCGGTTCCCCAGCCAAGCAGCCGCAGCCAATCACGCAGCAGCCTCAACCAATGGCGTCGCAGCCTTTCAGTGACGTCATGTCGATGCCGATGTCTCAGCCAATGATGTTCGGGTCTCCGGCCCGCCAGCCGATGATGCCGATGGCGGCGATGGGTTCGAAATTTGAATGGATGATCGTCGTTTTGTTTTTCTTTTCTTTTTCGCAGTCCGCTTGACGCCGTGTTTTAGGTGCGCACGCATTTTGGGTCCTTTTCAATTTGGGCCATGAACTCCGCCTGAATTTGGTAAAGATTGGAACCTGGTCATTGATCTCACGCGCCAATTTATGATCTAGATTTATACAAACTTTTTGTTTGACCCAAAGTGCCGTGCCCTATATCATATTATTTTTAATTTCTCTAATTCCCCGCACTGAGTTTTAGAGCTAGCACTTCGCAGCTGTAAATAGATCACGTTAGTTTTAGATTTTTGTATTGAACTTATTTGTGTGTATGTTTATTTTAACATTATACATTTATGTGATGTGGCACTTGTAAATAGTTTTTATTTAACTAGACGTAGTTCAACGTTTTGTTGCATGTAGAATCTCACATGCGCTAATTTATAACATCTCACTTGTATGTTAAAAAAAAAAGATTTTGGATTTGCCCTCTTTTGAACATAAAAATGGTCTCAATCCTTTTTTTTTCAATTTTTATTTTACAATCATCCGCAATAATCTATCTAAAGATTTAATTCAGTAATACGGACTCACATGTTTTTTCCATCAACAATAGGACCCTATGCTCGCTGCGACTTTTATTAAGCAGCGATGTAGCATCGGTGAAGTCGCAAATTGTCAACCTTTACCCACTTGCGCTACTTTTAGCATCGATACAGTCGTGATGCTGTCGCGCGTTAGTATCGATGCAGTCGCGATGCAGATGCTAGACTAGTCAGTCAAATGTATATGTATTTCGACGACTGCATCGATTCTAACGCCCTACAGCATCGATGCCAAAATCTGTTATTGCGTGAGTCGCGATGCTGTCGTGCAATTCCAAAACGCGCAACTACATGAATGCTAAAAGTCGCAGTGTTCAAGGAGGTTAATAAAAACTGAGCTACTCGTTTTTGCCACGAAACATGCGCATGCAAAAAAATACCATAACGCAATACGAACAAGGTTCACTTTAACAGGTCAGCAACCGCAGCAGCAACCTGGCAAGGTGCTTACAGGCGACCTGGACTCTTCGCTGGCGCAGCTCGCCAACAACCTGACCATCAACAAGACGGCCAGTGCGCAAAAGTGAGTAACCCCGATTTTATAAGAAAAAATAATAAAAGAAAAATGTTTTCTACTATTGAGTAATTAGCATAAATTTTTTCAATCTCTGCTAGATGAAATATGGCTCAATTGGAAAAAGATGATTATTACAATCTTAGAACCATTGGATAAATCAAATTTGAAGAGAAAACAACTTTTGGTTTGTTTTACTTCTTCATAAATTTAAAATAAAATCTTTTTGAAGGGCCTAGTCATAATAAAAATAATTACAGTCATATTATATCGTTGTGTGCTAGTTTGATTTGAAGCGTAGCATTAGCTCATGATTTTTAGGACGCAATGGCTTGATTACTCAAGTTTTTAAGTAAGCTCATGCCACCATTAAGGTTTTTCTATATTTTTATTGATTTTGTAGATAAAACTTATGAAGTTTCAGATAAAAAAGTCATAAGTTGGGATTTTCAAATCACCTTTTATAATATTCATGTTAAACCACATTTTTAACTGAAACTTAAGTACCTTGTCGAGTGAAGTGTACGTGAATCATAAGTATGCTAGTTTAATTTATTATACCATTTTTTGCATTAACTGTATTTAATTTACTCATAAAGTGTATAACTAAAGTACGTAAATTAAATGCATTTATGCGTTTAAAATCACTATTAGGTTCATACGGTATATTACTAAATCAATTTTATTCAAAATAAACTTACTCGGTTCAGCCCGCAAAAGTACAATTGTGACAACCCGAAAAATTCACAAATGAAGCACTATGGCTGGCTTTTACATTTTACTTTGTAAAAACACTTTCCATGCTAAAATACAACTTTGCTCACAGCTTTGACATACAAAATGCTTTAAACATACACTTACACTAACTGGTTGGTGACAATAAGTTTTTTTGCCATCTTAACTTTGCGACTCACTTTTTAAACGCGTTCAATAATACTACTACTGTCCTACCATAGTAGTATTTAGTCGTATCTTAAAAAAGGAAATAATCCTTATCTGTCGCCGACTGTTCGATCTAAACGTACCGTATGGACCTACCAACACGCATGACTGATCCGTGCCGTGTCGGCGTAGACCGATGCAGTGGAGCTCGCCGAAGAACGCGTCCAAGCCGGGAACCACATGGAGCCCACAGCCGATGCAAGCGACCACGGGCGCTGGATACAGACCGATGGTAAGGACTGATGTTATCGACATACTCACGCACGAAAATTCCGTAAAATTGTTTATGTATTAAACCAACTAATATTACTAGAACATGTGGATTACCTAACTGATGTTTTTTTTTTGCATAATGTATTGATGGTAAAGTAACTCAAACTTAATCGGTTTTTACTATAGAATTACTAGCAATGTCCAGTGGCTAATAATTGTGGATTTGTAAATAAATCACTTTTGTTATAGAATTTTCGTGCTTAGCTTTATGGCGAAATTGTCTGAGGATACATAGGATAAAATAACCTATTTTCCTACCTACAAAGGAACGGCGAAACCACCGCCATTTTCTTTTCTTTCCCGCTTTATTCGTTGCATAAATGCGATGTATAATTTTCGCTAGCAACACCTATTATGCTAGACCCTTACGCTACTTAAATCAGTTTTCTTTGCTATTATTTTTTTCTTTGTGCATTATTTTCTGTTTTCCCCGTAGCATGGCAGCATTGTTGTTTTTCAGGGTCCTGGCATGACACTCCCGCCAATGCCCCACACTTTGCCCCATACATTTCACCCTCCGCATTATATTATGGTAAGTTGTATGCTGTTTTTGTTTTTTTTTATTTTGTAAATTTTGTTATTTTGCTTTATTTTAAGATTAGATTTCCTTGGTGGTCCCCAAGCTTTGCTTAGGTTTTCTACACGCTCTTTACACCTGTAAATTAGAAAATATCACTTGAATTGGCACTTAAAATAAATACGTTTAAACTTAAAATTGGTAAAATTACCCATAAACCTCGTACCTACATACATAGTATAATTAATGCATAAGTGTAATTTGCTGCCGTTTTGTTTATTTTGGCTCCCAAATTCCCAAACCCTCTGACAAATGAATATATCAAATGGAAGTCGTCTAAAAGGTAATGTGATGAGTTATATATGTAAGTAACGTCTGCATGGATGTGGTCGTGAATGATTGTTCGCATGACTAGCTCATTGTGAGTCTCATACCATTCTTCCGTGTGATCTTGCTATTAAAACCACTTCATCAAGTTACATTCTAGGCGCAAAGTTTCTTCGAAACAATATCATCTTATTATTCGCCGATAAAAAAGTTCTAGAATATAAGGGATATATATTTTTTCAATACACCTCTGTTATATATGTTTGTAATTATACACAACACCCGCACAATTTTCCCTTCCAGCAACAGCCAGGCATGGTAATGGGCATGCCGGGGGCGCCCATGATGCCCATGGGCATGGCGCAGCCAATGCGTCCCGCGGTACCACCTCAAACGACCACCAACCAGTTCAGTTAAACTCATAATACGGCTCTACACGGTCCTTGTTTCCCAATCTTGATGGCTCACACCAACCTAAAGTAACTGTCTCAAAAATTGCAAAAAAACAACTTGTATCACTTTTGCTTTCAGCGATGTATTTTTAGTAAAAGTCAAAATGTAATAAAAGAGTTTCTATTGTTAAAACTCGAAGCCATTAGGTTGTAGTTATTAATGTTATCTTCGAAGCTGACTTGTGATTCCGATTAAACGTCTCCCAAGTGTAATCGCTTCCCGAGCCTGAAGTACACCATCCTATTATTGTAAATTTTGTGTTCAAAGTTACCACAAGATCGCGTGGTTAGGAATTTGATCTAATCATGTACCTAACGCAATTGAATATTGTTTGCAGACACCAATAGGGTTGTTGCTAGATAACCTTATTACGTTAAAATGTTGTTCATCACAGTATTTCACTGTCTATCAAGCAAAAGGTGCTTGCTTCTTTCACCTTGACATTGTCTGCTATTTATTTTAGTCTATCTATAATATAAATAAACAAAATATAGACTTTGTGTAGTTTAGTTTACAAATGAAATCTATCTTACTTACAAGTGTTTATGATAATAGAATTGCCATGAAATATTTTTATAAGCTAATATTGAAATTAAATCATTTGCCTATAAATCAAATTAATGTATTGGTACAATCAATTTGTTTTATTAAAAATATTTCCATGATTATCATGTTTATTTTTATTTATTATTTGTTTTGTTTTTGCAAATGACTTAATGATTATGATTTAAAAATGAAATTTCTTATGAAAACGGTGCGTATGTATTTTAATAGATTCTTTTCAAAATTCATCCGACATCACATTCCATAATTGTACAAAAATAATTTATTCTTAGCTACAGATTTATGAGTAAACATTATAATAGTTTGTTGCATAATTATAGCTTTTATTCCTACTTTTCGGGCATAGTCAGCATTTATGGATTGGAATTAAAGTGAAAATCTAGTTCTATCTTTAGTTGGACGTTTAAATTACTAGTAATTATAGAAAATTCTGTAGACGTCACGTATGTAATGGTTATGTATAGGGTCTATTATTCAAATATTATAATATAATTGTATGTGTATAAATGAAATCTTGCATATTTAGTCATATGGATCGTAGCCCTTCTATAAAGATGTGGGTCAAATTCCATGCAAGATCCTTGATTAATATAATGAAAGCACTTTTGAAATCGAAAGTACCTTTTCAAAAAGTTATTTCCATATCCACTCCTAATATTATGTAAAAATGAAATTGTCATAGTTAAATAAATGTTATGTACGGGAGATTAGATTGTTATCAAAATTAATATCAATGGCGATTCGGAATGGCTAATGCGGATTATGGGGTGCTTAGCTTAAAGACAGGTTTACTAAAACGAATGTTAGCTCCAAAAGGTAGGATGTTAAAGAAGTATGCCATTGCCAAATGTTTTCTGGACATTCGTACACTTAAAAATAATAATTTATATAACCGTAACTGTTAAATCAGCAATACTTTGTGCAAATGTTTGACTGATTTTAATCTTATTTACATGTGATATTTTTGGTTAAAAGACTGTGAAGCAATTTTCGAAGTATTACATTTTAGTATGAGATATTTTTAAAATATTCAATTTCTTTGCAACCATTTGGACAAAGTATTGTAATTGGTGTTGCTATCAGTAATATTGAGAATAGTAGAAAGTGTGATGTAAAGATAGCAACACTATTAATGTTGCTACATTAATCAAAGTGTTAGAAGAATATGTATTCACTGATCATAATAAATTATTATGTAGCTCTTTATGTATACACATTATTATAGAATAAATGAAAATTCATAAAAGTAATGTTTAGAACAGTTAAAAATTTTGCAGGTCGACTTAATAGCAATTGTAAATAATTATAAATCAAAAAGGTTTTCTTAGAGCATATAGCCCTTGTGAGCAAATTCATATTGTATACTTTTCGACCGTTAAGGTTACTTTTGAGACACATTAATTAGTGCATTTAGGACGAAATTAAAATCATGTGTTGCTTTTGTCTCGACAGTGTCCCGTTTTGTCGAAGAGTAGAGTAAGCACTAGCTTATCTTTATTGTACCTATTGATTAGTTTTAAAAGGTTTGAGAGCTAAAAATTAATGGTATGTAATATCATTTGCAATATCCTAAGAGATCTGTTGTTTGTGAAATCGTTATGCAGTTATATTATTGCTAGTATTTTTTGTGCAATATTTTTGATTATGCTCATTGGGTAATTTCATATGCGATGTTTTACGTTTCTTTTGAACCCAGTAATTTTTTTCTTTCTTGTTGGCCATACTGTACTTTTCGATTTATGCTGTGATGAATGGTCGTTTCGACTGATTTATTTGAATGTATAGGGTATTCCTTATAGAGTTATAAGTTCTGATTTATAAGAGAAAGTCTCGGACATACTTTCAATTTTTCTTACTCAAGTCACCTTGAAATTTTAAGTTGTAAATTTTATTATTTTTTATCATTGTAATGTAGCAATATTTTGTGTAAATATCCCCTGCTATGTTATTTACTAGCTCTAACGCACGTTTAGATATTCGATTTAGTTTATTTATGAAAGGAATAAATCAATTATGATTATTTATTTGCTTTTTATTTAGTTATTTCCTTTTATCTTTTTATTTTATCAGCGGGTCCAGTCTTAAGCCTTAATCCACAAATAAACATTTCTGTTTCGGCCCTTTTAGTGTAGTTACTACGGAAATTTATTTTTGTGTAACGTATAAGATAGTGGATGTCTATTTACTATACCTCTCTAATCCAATGACAATACTATCACAAACTAATGTTATGATCGGCCTGTATGTAATGTTAATATTAAAAGTATATATATATATGAGTATAGAATATTATGCGCATTTCATCTCGAGTACCTACAGCAGACCTCGGTCATCTAGATCGGAGTCAAATACCTGCGTATTAAAATTTTCGAAAGCAACCTAATTAGACCAGAAGCTTGTGGATATATTGTATTCTTTTGTAATCACAGTATTAATGTAGCACGATTTAAATACATAGGTGTCTGTCAAAGAATATTGTAAAGCTGTTGAATTAGCGAAGATGTAGTCTAAGGCAGTGTTATGTTAATCAGTTTTAGAGAAACTTATTCAGAGGCCCAATCGGCAATGCACATTACTGATTAACGTATCACATCCACACTATCTAAGATATCATATATTTTTGTTAGGGGTGGGCCGTTTTCTGTACTCTTCTAAGATCTATCTATTAATGTGTTGATCAGAAAACAGTCCTGCAATACAAAGCTTTCTAAAGTGTATCTTGTTGGATTGCGTAGTGGCGGTTGATTATTAAAATTACAGTAAAGTTCAAAATGGTGTTTTATTTAGTAAGATCTCTACACACCTCCGCCTAATACCTTCGCTCGAAATAGCTATCTTTCATCCTCAACCCTGAGCCCTCTCTCAGTCCAAAAACTTTCTAGTAGGCGTAGCACCGTAGTAACAGTCAACCGACTAAATCAGCCACGCTCAGCCTGCGGCCCGCGGGCCACATTCGGCCCGCCAGCCAAACCTAAAACCCCATGCGACACTCGCCAGGGATCTTGGCATGAAGGAAAATTTGGATCTAAATTCGTTTTGCGGCCCGCATCATCACTTGTTTTGTAAAACGTCTCTGCTGCCCTTTTAGGAAAAAGGTTGAGTAGGTACCACGACTAAATGAAAATTATGCTATAATCACGGTATTCAATAACACTTTTACTGTCCATGCATTACATGTAATGCACTGATGAGTTAGGTCGGTACGTCCGTAAATAGAGGGAATTTCAAGGAATAAGATTTTTAACTTCGTAACTTTGTTTGGAATAAGTAGTTAGATTCGCGGTCAAAATATCAAAAGTCCCCGCCTGTAGCACTTGAGCCGAAAGGGAGGGTTTTAGTTATTACATTTACCCCGAAGAGCTGTTTTCTGGGTTATCTGTGTAGTTAGATAGTTCATCTCGCTGTACAGCTCATTTGCTAAACAGGCTGTGGATGGTCTTCTGCTCCGTTCTCTATGTAGGTTCAAAATATAATAAGGATGATATCGAAAGAAAACGTGTTCTCAGATTACCACTAGAAGTAGTACATACTATTATATTTTTTGTGACAAGAAGCAACTTTAAACGGTAGGTAGGTGGAGCGGGCTCTTTAGTATTAAATGAATAAATGATAAAAACATTACAATAAATTTGTATGTTAAAATTTGTGAAACTAATATGGTTGTGAAACTAATATGGTTGTGTGCTCCTGGTCTGATAGAGTGCTTTCAGTGATGTGTCAGTGCGATGCTCATAACTCATTTTTTGAAAAGTAGGTATATCGATAATATTTTTACCTTACATTTAAGTTGAGAGAATAGTGCACCACGTGAGTAAATAACAAGTAGTAATCAGTTACTGATCTGGAGTTACACTGTGTAGAAATTGATAAAGTGCTTTGTTTTCGAAACCTATCGTTATTCATCGGCCTAGATTAATAGTGATTATTTACTCTTAACTTTAATTTAAAAAAAAAAGTTACTATGTCGCGTATTGGGCAAGGTATCTTGATTCTAAAAATGAGTTTTTTTTTACTATAGATTGTGTGTACTTGCCATTTTCGTAAATAATAATAGGCAGTGTCGATTTTTTTTAAAAAAATCAATAAAAAAAATTCGCGCAAAGTGATATGAAATGTTTTTGCCATATATTTATAGGCAAACCTTCTAAATTATAGAACCGAAGAGAATAGTTAAATCAGGTTGCGCATTTTCGATAGAAGTTCATTTTTATAGGGATGGAATTTTTGTCAGGCGCTGAAATTGTACGGAATGGATTGATTAGTAATTGTTACGTTTAAAATAATGTAACAATTTAGTAGTACAATAAATTTAAATACTTTTTGAGTAGTTTTGGGACTTTACGCGAATAGGGAAACCATATTTTTTTTGTTTTAAGTGAAACATCGGCGTCATATTTTACTATAAAAAAAAGAGATATGATTGAAATCACACTTTCAAGTAAATTCAAAAAGCTTGAGAAGAAGTTTGAAAAACTCATAAAACTTCTAGTTATAAAAACGAACTGTCCTAATGAGCAGGGCACAACAGAGTTAATATTCGCAGCGCGAGTTTTGACGGGTCTTCTAGTCATACTCAATATATGCAGTTTTTTTATCAGAGGAAAGCGATGGCAAGTATATGTTTTTATTGTCTTTGGTGCCTGTATGACTTACAATGGAATTTAATGGCAAAACTACCGTTGTTTGGGAAAATCCACGGCCTTCCTTGTAGACTAATAAAGCTACAATACCGCAAAGAATCCAATGAACATTCTAAATCAGAAAAACAGGAGCTAGGTTATTATGAAAGAGAAAAATTATTCTATCGCACACATACTTATTTTTACCATGGTGGATGGCAAGATTTCTAACGCTTTGTCTGACACAAAATCTACATTAAGATGCTATTTTGCGAAGCCACTTTTAAAGACTTTAACAACTTATATTAATTAATTGAGAGATCTCTAAAAAGAGAGCATTTATCGTTTGGTATATCAGTATTACACTCCTGTAGGCCTAACATGCACGCCTCGATACCGTTTATCGTGCCGATAAAATAATTTTATTTCCTATACAACATGTTTTCCCACATTTGTTTGACTTATAATATAATCCTAATTGCTTTTAAAAACAAATGAAAACATAAAAGTTAGTAAAAACCTTTTTAAATATGATTAAAAAGTCGTTTGAACTTTATCGATTGATGATAAATAGGCGCGCATCTTAGGCCCGCTAGATACGACCTTTTGAGTGTCTATTACACATCGCATATAAATTAACAGTCAAATTATTGTGTGTAAAAAAAAGACTGAAAGACAAATAACAGAAAATAAGAACAGAATTCAGAAAGATTTTATTATACCATGTTTGGGCTTGTCTACAATTAAGGAAAGTTGTTTTTAATTGTAAAACCTGGCAACACGAATGATGGGAATGTGGCCCGTATTTCTTTCAAAATTACGAAATATCAGCTAAAGTTATTTGGATTGACAAGAAATTAATTCGTAGATTTTATATAATTCTTAAGACTATTTTAAGTGGACTAAAATTGACACAATCAAATTTAGAGAATATTGTATAGAAACTGCAGAGCTGTACATTGCACTTTATACCTGGCATCCATCCCATGACAACAACTTTCCATCAATTTTTTATTCATGAAAATGAAACAATATCTCACTTTCTTGTTTCAATCGGATGTTTAAGTGAAGAAGCCCATGAAGCAAGAAACAGAAATTTAAAAGTGCGTTGGGAGTGATTTAGTCGAAAGACTTCAAGAGAAGATAATAAGAAAGAAGTTTTTTAATAGACTTTAATATCTTCAGATCCTGTAATAACCTATACACGATCCTTACCAAAACCAGAACGAAAAAAAAATTAGCTTCGAAGTAGTTAATATGCTCATACCACGGGGTCTCATTCGGTACATAAGTTACATAGCCTTTAAAATTTCTCAATAGATGGCGACACGTGTATAGCTAGCGCAATTACTGTTTATTAGATAGACTAAAATCCTAAGATACGTGAAGATAATACCCGAAAAATATGTTAATAAACATTTTCAGTTGTTTAAAAGAGAAAAAAACTCAATACCATTGTTTTTTTCCATAATTGGCATAAATAGTGTAAAAAGCATAAAAGCATGCTTTTACTACCCTCTAACCCTCTGTCGGCATACGACAAAACTATGTGGCATGGTGGAAAGTTGACGACACAAACTAGTATAGATGGCGCATTTTTATGAATGCGTTTCATTTGACCAGTGATGCCAGACGGTAATTTCAAGTAGACTTGTGTAGCTCGCGAGAGAAAGATAAAAAACCTCTCTCACCCAAACGGCTCATATATCCGTAGCTCACTTGTGTTTCAAATAAATCTCTATATCCGAGAGATAAAGTTGAATTTTCAGATATACTAACTGAGTCGAAGCCGGTGATAAAGAAAGACGGCTTCATTTCATTTCTAGAGCGAAAGAAAAAGAAGGGAAGATACGTTCGCAGTGTGCGTAGGTATTATGTTATGACCGAACCGTGGCTCGGTAAAACGGTAGAATCTGTATGTTCTCGTAGAGTTAACAAAATAAAGTTCAATTTGCATTGCGTGCGGTTCTATAAATATTGGCTGGTTGAATGTTTGTTGACGTTTTTTTAGTTTCTTTTGTGATAAGAGCGCACTTCGGCTGTCGGAATAATAGCAAGTTTTTGGACTACCGAATGCGACAACTTGATTTTATTAGTAAACAAACATTGAGTTAGTTACTTTTCAGGTGTTTTAAATTCAAAAACTGTCATTAACATTTTTTATCTAGGTTGACAGTCCTAAGCCTGCTTAGTATGAAGGAAAATCAAATGGTTATTATTTTCTTTATAAAGTAATATAAATAATTAACGTACGTATTAAGTATAAAACGTACAAAAAACTGTGAGCTTCTTATTAGTAGTTATGTATTGTCACTCACTCACTCAATGGCCTATTCGTCTATTTCAGACGGTTTATGGTGTAATGTTTGAAATGCATCTCTTTTCATGGCTGAAAAGACCAATGCGAGAGCGGCAAAGTCTGCCACAAGCTCGACAAGAGAAGTTGGCGACCGATGGAGGCACGTCGCTTCGACATTTTCTCTGTCTCTTGTCAGCAAGTGTCGCGAACCAGGACTCATCGCAATGCTTGCGACCCTCCGTAACGCGATTTCGCCATTCTGGACGTGTCTCTGCAAGCTTTTCCCAGTTTTGGGGGCAAACGTGAAACGCAACCATGTCCCTCCTGACGCAGTCCTTGAAGCGAAGCAATGGCCTCCCAACATCTCTTTTTGCGTTCGCTAGAGCGCCCAGAAGGACGCGTCGTGGCAACCGAGAGGGTGCCATTCTATACACATGCCCTAGCCAGCACAGTCGCCTTTGTTTAAGAAACGCGGTCAAGCTAGGCAGCTGTGCGATTTCAAGGACCCTCTTGTTCGTTACCTTATCCTGCCATGTAATGCCTATGATCTTACGAAGGCAGCGCATGTAGAAGGCGTTCACACGGCGCTCAACCCTTGCATACGTTGTCCAGGTTTCGGCTCCGTACAAGAGTATGCTCAAAACAGACGCCTGAAAGACCTGCATCTTTGTCTTATTTGTCAGATGCCGGTTTTGCCACACACGAGCACTCAGCCTCCCGAACATCGTTGCCGCTTTACCGATGCGCATGTCAACCTCCGCGTCAAGCGAGAGATTGTTGGTAATGGTCGACCCCAGGTAGCAAAAAGTCTCAACCACCTCCAACACCACGCCATTGAGCTTAATAGCTGGAGCAACAGATGTGCCTTGAGCTAGTATAACTGTCTTCTTGGTATTGACAGACATAGCAAACATCGAACAGGCCTGCGAAAATCTGTCCACCATGAACTGAAGCTCGCCCTCGGAGTAAGCCACGAAAGCTGCGTCATCAGCGTAAAGAAGACTGGCCACAAAGAGATCCTCACGGTTTCGTTTAGATTTGAGGTGTGAGATGTTAAACAACTTTCCGTCGACCCTCGTGTGTAAATGGATACCCTGTTGGCTATCGCCGAAAGCAGTTTGTAATATAAGCGAAAAGTATATACCAAACAGGGTAGGAGCCAAGACGCAGCCCTGTCGCACACCTCTGGAGACACTAAAAGGAGCTGATGAGCTGCCATTAAAAACTACTGTGCCTTTCATGTCCTCGTGAAAAGATTTGACGAGGCTCAGGAGTTTCGGCGGGCACCCTATGCACTGGAGCGCGGTATACAAGCCCTCCCTACTAACCGTATCGAAAGCCTTATTAAGGTCAACGAACGCCATAACTAGAGGGGTTTTTTGTTCTCTACACTTTTCCTGTATTTGACGAAGTGTAAAGATCATATCTACTGTGGAACGCCCGGGACGAAACCCACACTGTGACTCAGGATATACTCGATCTGCAAGAATTTGGAGTCTAGATAAAACAACTATGCCAAAAAGCTTGCCAACAATGCTTAAAAGGGATATACCGCGGTAGTTGTTGCAGTCGCCGCGATCACCTTTCCCTTTGTAAAGAGTAATGATGTTAGCGTCGCGCATATCCTGAGGCACACGTCCCGCCTGCCAACATTTACACAGCAGATTATACAGGATAGGTCTTACGCATGAGAGTTTTAATATTTCAGCATGGATGCCGTCGCCGCCAGGACTCTTACCAAGCTTTAGTCGATGGACCGCCTCGTTGAAGTCCTCGACAGACGGTAGGTCGTCTAGCTCGGCCTTTACATCCAGTTTGGGCATGCTCAGCGCTGCCTCTGGTTGTATTGCTATTGGGCTCGAGTAGAGACTGGTGTAATGCTCGACCCAACGGTCGAGTTGTTTTTGGCTATCCAAAATAATAGCACCGTTTGAGTCCTTCAGAGGGGCTGTTTTCTTAGCAGTAGGACCGAGAACCCGTTTGATGCCATCATAGACACCGCGTATGTTACCGTTATCTGCGCACACTTGCATATTTCGGCCTAGGTCCGACCAGTACAAGTTCGCATAGTACCGAGTGCTACGTTGAAGAGCAGCTTTGGCTGCACGCAGAGCTAGGCTGGTCCGCGGGCCGGGATTCATTCGGTACCTAAGGGCTGCTTCACGCTTGGAGTCCAGTAGAGGTTGTATGTGTTCCTCGTATTCTGAATACCAGTCCTGAGATTTGGTTTTAACATGTCCAAAAACCAAAGCGGCACTTTCAGTAAGTAGCTTTTTAGCAATTTCCCACTCCACGTCTATAGGGGTGTTGGAGTCCCAAGCAGCAAGGTCGGTCTTTGCCAAACACTCAAACTGACGGATTTTTCCGTCGTCCCTAGTATTTGGAAGATTTATTCTCCTTCTACCAGGCGTTTTGGACGAATGTATCCTTTTATGAGAGATGGATATATTTGCTGCTACTAGAGAGTGGTCGGTGTCACATTCGGCGCTTTGGAACGTGCGAGTGTGGAGGAGGTCGCGAAGATCCTTTCTGCGGGAAAGTATAACATCCAACTGATGCCAGTGACCGGATCGCGGATGTTTCCAGGAGACTTTTCGGGACAATTTGCCTTTGAAGTATGTGTTAGTTACGCACAGAGAGAATTCGGAACAAAATTCAAGTAGCCGATGGCCATTACCGTTCACTTTGCCAATTCCGTGGCAACCAATACAATCTGGCCATGCAGAGTGGTCCCCGCCTACACGAGCATTGAAGTCTCCTAGGATATAAAGGCGATCGCTTTTAGGAACAGACCTTACTGTTTCGGCCAGTTGGTCATAGAAAACATCCTTTGATTGGTCCAAAGACCCCAGTATCGGGGCATACGCAGTGATCAAAGTCACATAGCCATGACAGGTATTCAGCCTAAGAACCATTATGCGTTCTGAAATACCACGCGGGGTCTCTATAGCGGTTAATAGATTGCTTCGAACCGCAAATCCCACACCATATTCGCGAACATCAGCGGAGTCTTTTCCTTTCCAAAAGAAAGTATAAGAGGATTCTCGCAATGAGCCCTCGTCGGGTAATCTGGTTTCCTGCAAAGCGCATACCGAGATGTTAAGTCTTTTAAGCTCTGCATTGATCACAGCAGTTTTACGCAGATTTTGTGCGCTACCTGAACCTCCACAGGTGTCCGGGAGGCCTGTCCTCATAGTACGGACATTCCATGTCGCAATGCGCATGGACTGGCGAGGCGTGTTTTTATTTTGCTTTTTAGAACCAGGTGTGAATGTTATCGACGCCAGTCGTCCAACCAGAAGCTAGTGTTCCCTACACCTCAAAGGAACAGACTGGCAACGGGACGGATCGGTACCTTATTGTCCGGGGGCTGCCCAGATTAAAGCAGGCGGTAACCGACCGGTGGGCCTACGATGGGCCCTCCCACTGTCGAAAGTGACCCCTAGCGTCCGCACTTACGCCCATCTGTGCAGGACTTATGACTGGTAACTGCCACTTTCCGTGTTGTTATCCTCGCAGCTGCGCTAGCAAGGGTAGAGTGACCTCTCCACAGACATTACACCGCCTGGGACGGAAATTTAAGAAAACGCAGGGATGCCCAGTACCTACGCTACCCTCTCGGCCTTACTGACTGATTCCACAGGAAAGGCAAGCCAGTACGTGTGGAGCCAGGTTGGCTGCAGGAATCTGCCGCATTTTTCGGGTTGAACCCTACTTGCGTCTTACGACGATTCCATGCCGGGTTTAATTTTGGAGTTTTCCTTCTCCTGTATTGTATGACAACAAATAATAGCATATCCTTATTAAAGGGGTTTTGTTTATATATAGAATTCATTTTCGCATCATCGTAAGTAGCTCTTTACTCCTTCGGCTCTCTCTGATATAATGGCTCATTTTGATCTCTCGATATAAAGTTACGTAAAGATCGTTCGCTTCATCACCGAGTTAGTGAGATAAGGATATAATGACGACCCGTCTGGTGTAGTGGTCGAGAAATCGCCTACGACGCAGTGGGTGCGGGTTCGATCCCCGCACAATACAAACATTTGTGTGCATGAACATGTCTGTTTGTATTGGTCTGGGTGTTTTCTATGTATATCATGTATGTATTTACAAACAAAAAGTATTTAAGTATTATCCGTTGTCTGGCACCCATAACCATAACACAAGCTTTGAGTAGCTTACTTTGGGGCTAGATGGCGATGTGTGGGAATGTCCAAAGGATATAAAGGAAAGGAAAGGATATATCTTCTGCTCTTCTAAGCCGTAGCGTGATTTTTTATAGCCCAAAACCTTCGTCGATTAATAATATATCTGACACATTTTTTTTTATCGGTTCAGTAGTTTCTGAGATTAGCGCGTTCAAACAAACTAGATTTCAGCTTTATAATATTAGTTATAGTAGTACAAATAAATAGAAAACTCATTGTATGGCCAGAATTAAATTCTAACACCTTAACGATAGAAACTAAACACGATGTTAGGAGATTTTGTCACATTATTAGGTACACATATTGGTAGGCAACCAACGCTAAGAGCGTGTGCAAAATTTTGGTTGTTCGAGTAGGTTCTTGCCGTTTAAGGACTTTGAATAATTCAAAAATATCTCTTGTCTGCATTGCTCATATTATTTGATAAGTATTAATTACTCAAAAAATGATTTTCTGGATATAAAATCTGATTTTGTTTTATTTATGACCAGTTTTTGGCCGTGTTGACTTGCAACCGAATTTTGTACTATAACTATTTTTTTACATAAATAAATGTATCCTAACAATGGAGACTTCAAACTATAATCAAAAAACGAACAGACTGCGCGGGACATATTATAGTGCACAAGTGTGTGCGCAAACCTGTGGACCTCTGGTGCAGCCGTCACTTTAAAGTGCGACCTTCTAACCGCTGCGCTACCGAGGCAGTTTAAACGATTAGACCATGAACGAATGATGACAAACTTCAATATAATTAAAATCGACTTTGGAACTTTTGTAAAGATTTATATTTAGTTTTTTTACTACGCACACCTAATAAAGTGCAATAGGCTGGGTTAAATCTTGCAACTAACAACTAATGTGTTTTCTTAAAATTTTTAATAAGTGGATATGTGTATTTGTAAAAAAAACTTGGCAAGAAAAATTAGGTTGCCTCTCCTACATAAGATTCGCATTGGGGAAAAATCAACATGTATCATGACGGTGGCTAAATTATCACACACACTGATTGATATCCGATGAATTAGTCAATGTATTAAAGATGCTGGATAATCTTGATATTGTGCTGTTAACGTTGACCGAGCCTCTCACCTCAACAGATATTGAAATGTACAGGGACAAGAAGAAAATATTGTCGAACACTCATATAATACTTACTCCAGTATCTATTGGAAACTGAACTCTTGAATTGCGTATTAAGCAGTAATTATTTGGATTTTTAATCCTCAACGTGAAATAGGAACTTCAAACGGATGCAACACATGATTTCCAACTATGGGCTTCATAAAAGAGCTAAGTTTTCTTCGATCTCGAAATGAAGAGATGCGTAAAGCAAAAGTATGTAACTAACATAACCCTACGAAACAGTGAGCTGAAGTGGCAATAGGCAAGGCCCATAGCGCAAATGATGATGGCCGTTGGGGCAGGAAAAATCTACATTGGAGCATCAAAAGTCAAGTGAAAATGTCTACAAGCATACGACTTTGTATAGATTAAAGGATCACCATACATGAATACCACCGTTTAAAGGTTTCATGGAGGGGGTTTATGTACAGTGTCCATCCTGGGGCTATTAAAAATGATGATAATACTCAAAACCACGTGCTTGTGAGTTACTAGTTTGCGCAAGCGGTGCAAATGCCTGGTGCGCAGGGTGAGGGCCAGTCGCAATAGAGTACCTAGAGATTTGACTGAAGTTACCAGAACCATTGTGATATGATTCATACGCAGTCAATATACTATTTTTTTTGAAGTTATAATATTTACTATTTATTAAATTTTATTGTAATTTTATTTAATAATGATGCTTTTGATGATTGAATTAATTTCATAATTTATTTAAATCTTTTTTAACAGCTAACATAGTTATTCAACCCACAATCGAAATATTTTCATTCATTGGCTCCCAGGCCAGGGACCTCAAAATATTAAAATACTTAACTATAATTAGAAAATGATAACAATTCCATTGCAGTTGTTAGCCACCCCAACAATTCTGTTTTGTATGAATTATCGAACAAAATGAAGTAGTATATTAATCATTTAATTTCTGTTAACATGCAGTAAAGTTACAAATAAAACCATTGATGTGTGTGATGACATTCAGTGATCAACACCATTTTCCGAAAATTCAAAAACGATATCTTAAACGGCTAACGGCCGGTTGCTAATAAATATCCTTTGGACATTCCCACACATCACCATCTAGTCCCAAAGTAAGCTACTCAAAGCTTGTGTTATGGGTGCCAGACAACGGATGTAATACTTAAATACTTTTTTGTTTGTAAATACATACATGATATACATAGAAAACACCCGTAACATTATGCGGGGATCGAACCCGCAACCCGCTGCGTAGTAGGCGATTTCTCGACCACGGTTGCTAAGTAATTAATTATTTTAAATTACTATTACTATTACTATTTATAATATCAATCACAAATAATAGTATTTCGTTGGTTAAACCTAAACATTAGAGAATTGTTGCCAGGTGGCCATGAACTGCCGGATGCCAGAAAATGTACCAGTTACCCTATTTTTGTTTATGTTTTGTCGCAAACATAATTTTGTAAATGCGACTTGTAAAGGCAACTGTGGTAGGCAAGGAAAAGAGGTTATCCCGATTTTCCACACTTGTGTGAAAAAATTGACGTCTATTCATCCCATAATTTTCGCGGTGTGTTCAAACTCGACGATGTTAATTATTTTAATTTTTTTACTTAAAGCCGATTTTACCAACGTCAAATAATAAATATTCGTCAAATATGGTAAAAAACGCCTAATTTGAAAACGCCACATATTTGGCAGCAGTCATAAAATTAATCTACCCTGAGACAGCTTGGTGTGAAAAAAATTACAAGTTAATGTTCCACTTTTCCAGAATGTTTTTCTTTTATTTGATAAAACGTTTATTTATGTAAAGGTAAGTGATTTTGTTAAATCAAAGCATGCTTTTCACAATTATAAGTTTTTTTGTTGATTCTGAAGTGACTATAATTCTTACTCATTGCTTTGATCATGGTCACTCTACAGGTATTTTACGCAAGATTCAACGGAATCCTATACGGTTTTTAAATTTTATTAGATAAAGACGCATAACTGGTTTCAATTAATAATTAATAGTCTACTAACTTGCGCTTATGCGTGAAATTGTAGACTAACAAAATGCATCGTAGCAGTAATATCTTACGATTTAAGCATAGAATAGATTAACGTCTATTGTTTTTAGTGTTTTTTTTTCTTCATTTTTATGTGTTTGTAATACAAATCATCATATCATAATATAATCATAAATCTTAATGCACATAAAAAGGAAGAACAAAAAAAACACTAAAAATTCTGTAACTCAACTACGAACAATATCGTTGGAGGAGGAAAGTGAAGCAATGTTAAGACAAGTTATGTATCAAGGTCAGGCTGGGTACGCACAGTGTCATTAATTGTATTGTATCATTGTATTTTGTAGTAATCGATAAATTTGTAGAGCCAGTAAGTTAAAGTACTAAAAATGAAAATAAAGGTCTGGTCACACAGCCGGCGGGGCGGGACGGCGACGCGACGCCGGCGGAAGGCCAGCGGGTTGGACGAGTTGTATAATATAGAAATATAGGAGACATGACAGACAGCGCCGCCACGCTCGGCGGGGCGGTAACTGGCGCGTCGCGTCGCCGTCGTGCCGAGCGCGAATACCAAACACAGCGCGGCGGGGCGGGCCACCGTCGCGCCGAGCGTGGCGTGAGCGGGACGGCGAGCGTTGTGTTATATGATGTTCGTATTTAGTAGCCACACAGACGGCGGAGCGTGGACGCGTCGCGCTCGGCGGGACGGAGATTTGTATTTTTATACAACTTTTAGTACCAAAGAAAAGATGTTGAAATAATTGAACGTCTGATAGAATGAATCAGATGTTACACATTGGTAGACGACCTTAGCCACAAATAATATAAAAAATATTCTCTGAAATCTGCCATTTCTTGCCTGCAATCTTGCCATCACGTCACACCGCGGGCGGAACGGCCGGCGCGACGCCAGCGGGACGGTCACGCCGGCAGTGTGACTGCCTCATAGCGCTGGCGTTCCGCCGGCGTCGCGTCGCCGTCCCGCCCCGCCGGCTGTGTGACCAGACCTTAAGTATTGAATTGATTGCAAACTCAATTATCTTAAATAATGTTTTTCCATAAAAGTAACTAAACGTCCTGATAAAACATACTGAAAACTGCATCGAAACTCGCGGACAAATACCTACCTAGTACTGCAGAGAATCTCCTTTTTTGAACTCGGTTGAAAACTCAATGAAATAAGTTGTGTGCTTAAACATAATACCGGAATAACCCATCCATTATCCACAATGTGTGATTTTTTAATCAAGTATTTTAGCTTATAAATAGACAATTGATTCCGAGAAACTTAGTGTCCAGCAGACGCTACGAGTGGGCATAGGTCGTACTTGCTAATTCAAGTACCAGGTCTTTAAAGTGCTGCGCAAGCGTATCGCCTCGCTGATGATCCGTGCGCGCGGGAGCCCTAACACCATCCTGAATGTCCGCAGTCAGAAGCCAGACTGCCCTCTTCTGCAGCACTGGACGAAAGTACATACAAGTGTGCCTGGTGCTCCAGAGAGTGGCCGATATTTAAATTAAATAATAATAATTATAATAGAACAATGAATAACTTTATGAATTATAACTTAATTTATTTTGTAATTGACATATTTTTAGTATTTGTATTTGATTCGACTAATTTTAATTTTAATTTAATTGCAATTTACTATAATTATTTTCTAAATTTAAAATTATTTTGTGTTTTGATATAATTTTATACTTTATGGACATCGTCTGAAAGAAATGGATTTTATTTTATTTATTTATTTTTATTTTAAAAGTACGTCCATAAATCAGCACCAGGCTCAAAACCAGGTATCAAAGTAAACATACCGGTTCACCGGCCACTACCCCTTTTCGGCCACTTCGCACATTATTTTTAATAATAAACAGTGTATAGGCAGCTTCTTTCCAATTTCACGTCATTCGACTCGGACGACGTTCACGGTTCATAATCCAACGGCTTAACCTGGAAATTTGCAATCTGAGCCCTCAGGCGCCATTTCAAAATTTGGTGTCTGGAGGCGTGGCAAATTTAGCCAAAAAAATAGCAGGTGGGTTGATTTTCAAAGGTGAGTTTTTGAGTGTTACGATTGTACGAACACATAAACCAATTCATTCACCTATGTGAATATATCATAACATAAACCAATTCATTCACCTATGTGAATGAATTGGTTTATGTGTATGAAGCATGTGTTAATTCAATATTAAAGTGCCCAAACTGACCAAACTTTTCATAATATATAGTATTTTTGATGGTCGGACAATAAGTTATCGTTTAGTTTAAAAATCCTCTTTCCGACCGGGTGGTCGGGAAACCAGTTTACTTACGTCATTGTTCTTTGCTAATATTGCGGAAACCTTATATTTACAAACAGAGATCCTATTATAATAGTAACCAGCTTTAATATTGTAAAGAGAAAACTAGATTCCGGCCGCCCGTTTACCTGATAGTTCCAAAGATATGACCTTTAAAAATACCGAAAGTGTGACGGCCGATAGCTAGTCTTCACAAAACCTATTTCCGGCCGTATTTATTAAAAGGCGTGACATTTTTTTTATTACATCAAAATCAAACAATACCTTCTATAGAATTTTCGAATAATGGAACGGGAACTGCAAGTTTTAGATCCAGACCCACTAGCCACTGTTAAGAGTTTTCTTCTGTTTTTTTCTTATTTATTATTTGTTTTACTTTCATTCTATTATGATCCCTATGTGCTATTGAATAACACTAATTTTCCTACCGTGCATTAGGTGGCCGATAACCAGTGCATTGGTGGACGATAACTGAGTGAAAAGGCCGATAACCGGTATATTTGCTATATTTACAAATAGATTTTTTTTTAAATCATGTATCACTACTACGTCTATTAACGTTAGGTATTATGAAACTAGACTATTGTAGGTCCAAATGTTTAATTTTTTTAAAGTCTTGACGTTCAGCATTATGACAGAAATCAACTCTGAAGTCAACAAGTCGCTTAAACGGCCGATAACCGGTGTGTTTACCCTACTTGGATTTTGTTCGTGTGATAGTTCTTTTACGTGTAGATATTTTACTAGATTTTTTTCGGTAAATAAACACACGAAAAAAGTTCGATTGTCGCGAGAATCGGCCTCCTGGTTGGGAGGTAAATACCTACCAATTTTGCTGCATATAGAAGACAATGTACAAAACGAAATACCTACTTTAAGGAAATACTTTTCGTTTGAGCCTTTGAGTTTCTTATCGGCGTCCAGGAGCCCTATTTTTGAATCACTCGCTTCGAAATGGCGAGTGATTTTCGTTCGACAACGAGTTTTTTCTATGGATTTTAATTCATCTTCGAACGAAAATCACTCGCCATCTTGAAGCGAGTGATTCAAAAATAGAGCTCCTGTGCCTCTATTTTTGAATCTCTCGCTCAGAGATTTAAATCTCTGCTCTCGCTTGGATATGGCGTGTGATTTGCGTTCGAAAACGAACAAATAATCAACGAAAATACCGTGAATAAGGACGTGAGTAGGTACTCACAAAATTTAGATATATTTATTCAAATCCCTTCTGAATGGATTTCAACTGGTTTTCATTCCAAAATTGGAGTATAATCAGTGAATGTCATACGCCATCTTGTCGCAAGTATTTCAAAAATAGGGCCTCCGGCTCTATAGTGCCTACTAAAATAAGAATGAAAGTATTTAATAGAAAATGCATCCATATTTCGATACCCATAAGGCGCAAAATCGCATTAGCAAGAAAAATACTTGAGTATTTTTCGCAATTTTTGACCTCTTTTTATGAGCGCAAGGTTTAATTTCACTAAAACCCCAGATAATATAATACTATACTACTAGTACTAAAACAGTCTTCTTATTATTTAGTATTTCGGGGAAGACGGTACCGCTTGCAGCTAATTAAAATACTTTCATGCTCTTGATAAACTATATTCGTAGTATGTAGGTAATGTAACATTCTTTAGACATTACATCATGTCAAAGATACGGGATCTTTTACGAGTATTTTTGATTCTGGCTTAACTGCTGGCAAATAAATTCAAAATGTTACTAGGTACAAACGTATTGATATAAATGAATATATATATATATATATATATATATATATATATATATATATATATCTATGTAAAAATGCTTAACGCCAGATATGCTTATTAATTATAGCAGTATGGCTCAGAGCTTATCCCATTCCTTGCAGAATCAGAAAGAATCGAAAATCCAGGTACCTACTCTTCATTCTTCATCTATCTCTCTTTTACCTAAGATACATAATTCACACATCAAAAAAGATTGCGATCACTTTGAAAAATCTAAATCTTTTTTGTTGGGGTTAATGATTTATTACATATTATTATTACACAGGACTTTTATACAGGCAGGGTCTAACAAAACCAATGATCGACCGCCAACGTGCGGTATATATACATCATACAGATTACGCTCACAAAATTTGAGAAAAAAAAATCAGGCTAGTTTCAGAGATCAAAAAAGTAGCACTTTTAAATGTGTAAAAAAACACACTATTTGCACCTGTTTACTATACAACACTGTCAAATGCGCACGCACACCAACAAAGCCAGCCGTCATATGTCGGTTCGCCGCGCCGCGGCAGACGCAAACAAAGGAGCGGTATCCTTTGTGTCTGGGCGGGTGGCGGCGTTCTTCTTTCGCCATCCACACGCGCGCGTGTGATTTTTATTGCATCCATCAGTCGCAAAATCATTTTGCCACGTAAAGGACGTCGACTGAATTTGATATTCACTTATTGCAAGTAGTCAAGAACGGCCTGAACAGTAAACAACAACAGTCTTCCTGAAGCGGCTAGACGGGTGGACTTGAGAGGTCTGGCGGGTGTTCCTCTACAGCACGGACATCTTGGCCTCCGTGTATTCTTCCTTCGGGTTCGGCCGTCGTGGTTCAGGGTGGGCCCGGTGCCCTGGCTGGCGCGGCGCCCCACCTATCACCTCTTCATGCCTTACCTATCTACCTACGTGAAGAACATGGCATTGTTTATGAAGAGAAGATGACTGTGATTTTGTTAAGTGCGTGATTACGTAGAATTGTACCAGTTTTACGCAGAAGTTATAAAAACATTCTAAATCGTGTAACAAGTGATACGTGATGTGATGATATGTATCGAAACCTTAGACCTTTAGTGTTATATTACCTACCGTTAATCCTTAACTAACATTCCCGTAAATAGGTAATTTTTTTTATGAATTAGCTAAGACGCCATGGAATAATTTTTGTTTTAGAGGGCTAAAATAATTGTTTATTAATAACAACATTATCCACGAGTATTTTACGTTTCAAAATAAATTGTTGCATCAATGTCGTATTTTCTTTATGATTATCTATATCCTTAGCCTGCTTATACCAAAGGAATCATTTGCTTATGTCTCTTTTGAGGTTTAGGTAGGTAGGAGACTTAATTTTTTGCATAATAGAATCAGTTAACTGTTTAGGTAGGTAAACACTACAACGCCTTTGTCTTACAATTTCTTGCCTGGCTGATTATTTATTTTGGTTAGGCAACGTTAATTAACATTATTGATAAGGTTGTGTCTGTTATTATTTTAGTAGTAGGAGTAAAAAGGAAAGACTGCAACTATAAAGTAAGTATGCAAATCTGCCACTAACTCCGTAAACCCCCAGATTATTCATTCAATTTACACAGCTTGTTTGAAAGTTTCTTTCATTCATAAGTGTCTAATGAGTAGGTAGACAAAACTGGGGGCCTACTCTGTAAGACGTTGCACGTTATTTCGGCTAAAGCCATCTTGCTCGCTCCCATGTTATCCTGGTACGGGTGACTGAGATGACTAGAGTAGAAAGCATGAACATTTGACTTACAGAGCAGATACCTTTGGTTCGTATGTGTGTATAGGTATATAGGTAGAAGTATAGCAGGTTTCCTTATATAGAAGTGAATTAGTATGTTAGGAAACATAACTTTGAAAAAACTCTATAAAACTAGTTTTGTTAGACTCTGTATTATAAGAAAACAAACAACAAATAGGGTTTCTGCTTCAACGCCCAAGCGGTCGCATGAGACCGCATAACAATGGAATTTCTATTGTGTATCGTTCAAATACGCTTGAGGGATAAATATAATAACATCTTTAAAAAAAAAAATACCATATGCGAGTGATCACATTTTTTATTTATTTGTGTAGGTACCTACCCAAATCTGGATGCAATCGTATCGACAGCCGAAGCTGAAATCTACTGGTCGCACACGAAAATAAATTTAGCGCCATCTTTTGATGAAGTTAATACGTGGACTGCAGTGAGTTTAGCGCCATCTATTGAGGAAGTAAAAACGTGGACTGTATTGCGAGCAACCGATGTGCTTTTATATCGGCAAGACCAGTCTACTCCAGTAGCTCCATCTAGTCCGTATTGTAGTCTTCTCCATGGCCCGTTACTATCACCCGTTTCGGCGGAACTGTTTTCTTGTATGAGATGAGGTATCTGTACTAGTAGTATTATATTATCTGGGCTCATACTATAGACATTTGACGACTTATTTTTATTATTTATTACTGATGATTTACTTATTTAAACAATTATTTACAATTAAAACATCAAACAGTTATAGATAAATGCTATTTTTTATTAAAAAATATCTTTCAGAGTTTTGCGCATTGTCTTATATGGCGGGGTTCCAGTGTGCGCTGTAACGCAGATCACTGACGCCAAGGTTCCTCGTACGTAGTTCTCATGATTTATTCGCTGACCCATCGCAAGCGACTTTCTCTTACTTTCGGCAACTTTTAGTAGTCCCCTGATGAGCTCGTTGTGGATCATATAAATAATTCCAATGTTTATGCTACATTTTTGTAAAGTTTCATCTTTTTTCAGTAGTTTTTGCGTGAACGTGTAACAAACGCTCGTCGTTCCTTTTCACAATTTTCGCGTTTATAACAATAGTAGGATTCTGACAGTGTAAATTGAAACCCTCTTTTTTTAAGTCGGTTCAAAACTGACTTCTCGACTTAGTAAAACTTGCAGCAAATCTTGATTTTGTATAAGGTCTCATGTCGTTAAGACGCATGGTTTCCGATATATATGCGAAATTTAACATTCAAACGCCGCCCGCCTCCTCCGGGCTCAAGAGATACGGGCTGAACTCGCAGATGAAAGGCCTTAGCCTCGAATTTTGCGAGCAGCGGCGGCGCTCAATGCTTGCCGACGCGCCGCTGTTTCCGAGAACCGGTCCATTTGATTTTACGCTTAAGATCCTGCCGCTACCGCGCGCCGGCTCCGCCGCCGCCGCCCCGCTGCCCGCTTAATTTGAGTCAGAGACCTAATATATGTATCTAGCTGGTACTTTTGTTTTGTTTGTTAACAAGTCTTTTGGCGCCATTCACGCACGGTGCGCATATTATTTATTTAGCCAGTGTCAAATAAAAGGGAAACGGATATGGTCAATAGTTGGGAGCTTATTGTGAAATCTACAGTGCTACAAGGATCATATGGCACTTGGATGACATTGTCAGGGGGGCGTGATTGTGAAAAAAGGGTTGCCAGTGAATAATTTCTCCTTTGGTTGAGGGAGTTTATTTTGTTTGAGACAAGGAGATTTAGGGGAACAAATCTATCAAAGTTTACAAAGTTTTACACAAAAATAGGTTTTTGAAATAATATTGAGAACTGATTAACTATCCATAGACTATGCCTACTATACTTAACAGAAGGTCAATTTTGTGAGAGGAAATTAGTAAACTCAGGTTTGTATTTAGGTTAGAAAAAATAAATCATAAGTAAGGAAACATCAGTTATTTTCAAATATGTTTATTTTAATTATGTTCCCCCAAAACCTGGTCTAATGGCATCATGTCATAATCTTCATCTTCGAAATCCTTTTCGCTGTCACTACTTTCATCCGTGTCAAAATTTAAATCAATGATGGATGCCTCATCAAGATATCCCTCGAATCATAATTTTATCCTTCCTCGTTTTTCTGTTTTTCCCTGGCGAAACTATTTTAGCGATGACGCTGCCGCGAACTTTCCTTCATTTCCAATCCTTGCTACAGTTCTTAATAATACTCCTGAAATCATATTAGCTTTTAATATTTTGATAAAAAAAAATTGGTTGTTTGTAAAGTAGGTTTACGATCGAGATGTTTACGTGATAACGGTCCACTCACTCGAACGCTATGCCAGCCTCCGCTCGTGAGGATTCCGCGTGACAAGTTTCATGGAATTACTGGCAGCGCTCGAGATGAGACGGGAGATCGGTCCGTCTCTCTCTCGATATACCTGCGATCGCGCTCGTGAGGTTTTGGTGTGACACAAGTTTCTGAACATGTTACCCGACAAAAACGATTTTAAAGACGTTATCACGTCAATAAACTTAATTGTTAAGTTTCGGAAAAAGGGGTAAACTAACATGTCGCAGCTGCAACCCCGCTCGTTCACTTTTTCAAATGGTGTTATCGGGGCGCCAGACTGTTTCTCTTTCATAAAAAACTCTTTCACTTTTAGCATCACTTCTCTCACGCCACATCTTATAAATTTTGGCATGTTTTACACATTTAAAATGCAACAAAATCACAACAGAACCGCAACAAAAAGCACCATCAATGAACTGTCACAATTGACAAGTTTTAAGCTGACGGTGTTAGTTCCGATTTTCGCCACGTGCCAAAAGATCCTTGTAGCACTGTAATGTATATAAATCATAGACAAACAAAATGTCTTTGTAGATAATCTTCTCCACAAAAGAGAATATGGTAGAATTGGTGTTGACGTGTCATGGTAGAAATTATAACAGCGATAGTATCAACTCCAACACTAAAAGGTTTTTTTCGATGCGGCAACATCAAATCAATCGATGACAGCGACGGATTTTCACTCTACGGCGCTGACGACATTTTGTCAATAAATCTAGAATTTGGTTAAATTTCGTTAGTTTTGTTGTTAGTGAATAGTGGTAAAAGCCACGAAGATGGCAGACAATGAACAAAAAGCTATGCAGTTGATGGCGGAGGCCGAGAAGAAATTGAGTTCTTCAAAATCGTTCCTGGGGTCACTTTTTGGGTGAGGACAATGACTATTCTATTAATTTGTTGATATTGTGCTACTTATTATGGGCTCTCCTGTTAAAACAGCTTTATTCTAGGTGGCTTTACCACTACAAAATCGCCAAAGTAGCATTGTTGTGCTAAAACATAATTTTCATCATGGTTACTAAGATGAGTAATCCTAAGTTTCATTAGGAACCATCACTAATTTGCAACATTCCTTTGTGATACTGACATCATCACAGTCCCGTCGTTAACATTTTCCAGCCTATGTAGAAATTAGCATGTTTACTAAAATCACCTCATTATTCACATAGTCTGCCATGATGCACTGAACAAGTGTTGAGTATTGTACCAATGTAAAGTTAATGATAGTATATCTTCTAAAGTCATGAAACGCAACTTAATGCACCATACTGAATGGTTCTTTTCCCATTCACTTTCACTTTTATGCAGTCATTGTTTCGGTTAGGTGATGTCTGAAAATACAGCTGGCAAGAGAATATTACTAACCTGTGTTTTATCTGATGTAAGTATATAAAGTTTCATTTATAGTCAGTTTAGTTTAGTTGATTGAATACATTTCAAGTGTATAATATATTACCATTGTCATCATGACCAATGAATAATATTGCCTATTAATTCAATCCTACTAGTTCATACATTGGAATAGCACATAGGCTATGATTTACAATATTTTGTGAGATATAATATGATGCAGGTGAAGCATTAGGAAAGTGCTTGCTAATCATAATTAAATCCACATGCAGTGGCTCCTCAAAAGTAGAAGAGGCGGTTGACTGCTATCTTCGAGCCGCGAACCTGTTCAAGATGGCCAAGAAGTGGGCACAGGCGGGCAACGCGTTCTGCAGCGCTGCTAACCTCCACCTCAAGGCTGGTGTCCGGCACGACGCTGCCACCAACTTCGTAGATGCTTCAAATTGCTATAAGAAGTGTGAACCTAATGGTTGGTATTCTGAATAAAAAAGTACTTTGTAAATTGTTATTATAGTAGAGTTGATTTAGCTTTTTACAAACCAGCAGTAACTATTTCCTCATTGTTTTTAAAATGACTCATTGCTGATAAGCTGCATATCCACTTCATATATCTTCAAAATAGATTATTTGTTGAAACATCATAATAAAAGCACACAAAACAAGTTTGTTACATTTTTTTACTAGAAACCGTATCATTATTTAAATAACACAATGCACAGTTACATAATAATAACATTAATTTCAGTTAAGTGCTAATATTATAGTGCACAGGGTGTGGCTAACCTATCGAGTTCAGTATTTTTTTTTTAAATTTAGGATTAAATACTATCATCTAGCTTCTGGTTACGTAACATAAAATCGAAAGCCTAATCATATCGCAAAATGATAACAATGATAAACATGGCATGATCATGGTCACTCCATTACACACTGTTGACATGATTAAACTGTGTACTGCTTATCTTTTGCAATGTTTGTGTGGTTACTTGTTATGACATAATATCTCAGGATACCCTGCCTTCAAGGTTGCAGTTATCCTACAACTATGCTTAAAAATCAGTGTAGTCATATCACAACATATGACTATGAATATAAAAGATCAAAGTAATAATTTATTAAAATCTGTCTTGAGCAGAAAACATAGTCTGATTAAAAAAAAGATAAATCCAACCTGTCTGTTACTCTTATCTTAATTAAGGCACTATGTATTTATCAACAGAAATGTGGTTTTTATGGGTTGTGCAAAAAAAATACTTGAAATTATTTAATCACTGTCAATATTTGTTAAGACTCCATAAGTGCTTTCTTGAGGATTGTAATGATAAATAGATTGTTGTATTCTTCTGTTCGCAAAAAAAGAACGATGCCGCCACCAATAAAGATGCCGTTTTTTTCAGGGTTCCGTAACCGAATGGCAAAAATCGGAACCCTTATACTTTCTTCAAGTCTGTCTGTCTGTCCGTCTGTATGTCCGTATGTATAAAATTATGATTTTAAAGGGAGCTACCATACATGAAACTACAACCAAAAATTGTTTTTGTCAAACCTATGTGTGTAAGGGTGTTTATGAATAGGTATATTAAAATGACATGTTCCAAAAACCATTGACATGTCTCTAAAAGTCTAACGTTTGAGAGATAGACGCTTCCAAAGTAGTAAAATGGGCGTTCCCTCCTATCTAACTTCAAAAATAAGCAAGAGTAATTTTGAAAAAAATACGTAATGTAGATTTTGACAAAGACTTTCAACGAAAATTGATTTTAACGAGATAGGACGAGCAGTTTTATAGATGGAGCACATTTTTAATAACAGCAAACATAAATTGTTTTAACATACAAATTCTATGAAAAACAAAGTTATATTTGTTGTCAACAAAATATTGTGGTATTTTGGCTGAGTGGAAGTAAGTGGATCTCTAATTCAGTTAAAATTGGCACGGAACCCTTAGTGTGCGAGTCCGACTCGCACTTGGCCGGTTTTTAAAGTCGAAGTCGCAGGGAGTGACAAGTAAATAAATAAGTGTACGATTTTCATCATAATATGTGGTATGACTTTTTACAGAGGCAGTGTCGTGTCTCCTGAAAGCCATCGAGATCTACACCGACATGGGGCGGTTCACTGTGGCTGCTAAACAACATCAGGTAAACATAAACAGGGTTTTGCTAAAGTTTCTAAGATTTTGCACAAATAGTGTTGTAAAGAGGAGGGTTCAACTATTTACGGCAATTATTTTTGCACTTTTTGCTGTACAAACAAAAAAAACACTGTGTTATTTCCATTAGGATCATACTGAAAAAGAAAATGACTCACAAGTTTTTCCCTGCCTTCCCTGCCTGATACGATTACTATTTCATACTGATTTCAGTCTTAATTGAAATTGAAAACAGCACCATGACACGCCGCCACGTATATTGAGACATAGATTTTTTATAGCCTGTTTGTTTTACTATTCTAGTGTGTGAATATATTGTGTACTAGCATTGTTTTGAAGAGATTTAGTGTTTAACCAAATGAGAGCTGTATCACCATTTAATTAAGTAACAGTATCAGTTACTCCTTGATCATGGCACTTATTTATAAGATACATGTTTTTTTTATTTACACCGTATACAATGATGAAAGCGGTCTTATTGCTTATGTGCCCGAAATAATAACATATCCCCAATAGATGACTGTCAGTCAATCCAAACGTTATTTCGTATAAAGTATTATTGGACAGATAATGCATGTTATGTAAAATGCAATTTATCATGTAAGATACTTTTGAATCATAGAATATTTAATACTTTGAAGCTTGGGATTTTCGCCAGTTGGGATAGCTTAGCGATGTGCCGTTCCCGCCAACATTGGGAATTTAGAAGGGAAACATTGTCGGCATTATAAAATGCACCTGAACCGACGACAGAGAAAGTACTCGAACATGTCAGGGATAGCTGCTAATATATCAAGGGTGTATCGATGATGTGTCGACAACATATCGGCTACACCTACCAACGGAAAAAAACGATATTATGTTGCGGGAATGTCAAAACATGATTTTAAGAAAATTAAAAAAATAAACTGATGGTCATTATTATTTTTTCCTTAAAATCTTATCATGATTTATTTAATCCCTCCTGCATTAACCTAAAATCAGGGTAACATTAAATGTATCAACCTGCGAGATCAATCGCTTAAACCCTATCCCAACTCAGAAGTACTGAGCCTTTCGGTCCTGGAAGGTTTTCCATATATGCCACGTCGCATGTCATTTAGCAGTCCACTCTCCAATCAGTTAGATTAGAACTCATTAATGCCTAGCTCCCAAAATAAAAAAGAAAGATAAAAATTAAAAATAAGTTTCATCAAATGGTTTCTTTTAATTTCTTAAATATTTATCGCTTATTTATCTTCCTTGTTCACTTGCTTTTAACCCCTTTTCGAATCAAAATTCTGACCTAAATCATCTCGATTTAAACAATTTGTGTCCTAAACCACAGTTTACTTTAAAAAAAAATGGTAAACTCGATTGGGAATTTTGGCAATATTGCCGGGAATATAGAACTTTACCGGAAGCGGGAATTTTGGCAATATTCCCGGGAATATAGAACTTTACCGGAAGCGGGAATTTTGGCAATATTGCCGGGAATATAGAACTTTACCGGAAGCGGGAATTTTGGCAATATTGCCGGGAATATAGAACTTTACACCGGAAGCGGGAATTTCGGCAATATTGCCGGGAATAAAGAAATTTACCGGGAGCGGGAATTTTGCTGGGAATGGCAAGCAGTCGGCACAATTCTAGGATAGCCCAACAATTTAAAACATTAAACATTATTTTGTTTTCTGAGCCTTCTTTCGCGTGTAAACTAAATGTCTTCTTTCGATTTCTAGAACATAGCCGAATTGTACGAGACAGAGTGCGTGGACCTGGCGCGCGCGATGCAGCACTACGAGCAGGCGGCGGACTACTTCCGCGGCGAGGAGTCCACGTCCTCGGCGAACAAGTGCATGCTCAAGCTGGCGCAGTACGCCGCGCAGCTCGAGCACTACGACAAGGCGATACAGATCTACGAGCAGGTGAACTGTCGCCTGCGGGTGTACTCATTGTCTTGATTAGAGTCACTGTCGCCTGCGGGTGTACCTTGTCTCTAGAGTCATTGTCGCCTGTGGGTGTACAGTCTCGAGACACTGTCGCCTGCGGTTGTACCTTGTCTAGAGTCATTGTCGCCTGTGGGTGTACATAGTTATATAAGGTTACCTCGTTTTAAGTGATAATATTTTAACAGAGCATCAAACAATAACATAGAAAGAGGACCCAATAATTATTTTTTTTGAAAACTGGCCCGTTTACGTTTTTATTTTTCCTAACAAAAAAAATATTATTTTTTAAGAGCACCCTGTTCCGCGACATCGCCTTTCGTCTCTTACATAAGTACTACATTGAGCGAAAACTAGACAGACGTATGGGCCTGAGTGTGACGGAAGATGGACTAGCTAAGCGAGAACGAGACAGACGCGTGGGCGTGAGCGTGACAGAAGATGCCTATCTCATTCATGCGGCGTGCCGATGCGCGGTACTCGGGCGGTAGGGGGCGCCGCAGCGCGCCTATTTATTTGGTCCTATATAATAATAATAATAAAGGTAACTACCTACTGCATTCGATTACCTATTATAACGAAACACTAATATGAAAAAAACATTATCAACGTGTATCAGTACCTAATAAATCAAACAGATAGATCAGTTAGATAAACGCTAAACAAACAAAACAGCTGGGTATGAAAACAAAGACAAAACTTAAGAAGGTATGTGCCCATTTATCTGAGGCCTAAAACAGCTGGGTAGGTATGATTCTCTGAAACAGAAACTCAACTTAGGTAGGTATGTGTTCATTAATCGTAGGCCTAAAACCCTAACATCTGGGTATGTATGATAAACTAAGACAGAAACTCAACTTAGGTACCTATGTGTTTATCGCAGGCTTAAAACATGAACAGCTGGGCAGGTATGATAAACTAAAACTACCTAATTGTGTTGTGTTCCTTCTGTTTATTGAATAATAATAAGGAGACAAAGCTTATGTGAAAGTAAACTTCCTAATTGTGTTGTGTTACCTCTGTTTATTTAATAATAATAAGACAAATCTTATGTGAAAGTAAACTTTAAAAAGAATACCTATTAAAATTCTCAATCTTACTAAATTTAACTTAGACAGATGTTGTAGTTACCTACCTACCTACCTAATGAGTACCTATTGATTCCTTTTGATTCAGAAGATGGATATGCACCTAAAATTGCGTGAGTAAATTTAACACAGTTTTGTTTTAAATTTCGTTTATTAGGTACCGTAAATTAACATAACACATAAAACGCGAACACATCTTTGAAAATTACGTACATTTTTATTATTTTTTACTTTTAATTATCACATTTGCTCAGTTTTTGTACAGATATGTGGATACAAGTCTTATTTCACAATAAAATAAATTAAAACTAGGATTTCTGCATTGGTTTACAAATACGTTTTCTTTATTAGCAGCGATAAGTTAACATTTGAAAACAATGACGTCAAAGATTTGAAGTAAAACAGGTTACTATTTTTACGGTAACATCTTATTTTACAATTGCCAATTGAGGCGATACCTCCTAACCTTATTATTATGCAAACTGGGCCTCTATTTTTGAATCACTCGCTTGAACATGGCGTGTGAGTTTTGTTTGAAAACAAATTAAAAATCAAAAAAAATCACGCAAAATATTCGCGTTGGTACTCAAAAAATTCATTAATCATTTTTGCAAATCACTTCCACGTGAGATTATACTAATTTTCATAGGAAAATCGGACATTAAACAATGAATATCACACACCATCTTGACGCGAGTGATTCAAAAATAAGGGCCCTGAAGCGAGCACTAGACAATCTAGCTATCACGAGCACTGCTTTTTTTTCACTAGTCATCACGGCATTCACCGTTCATTCACACACGTATGCACTGAACCTTTGCTGGAATTGGTGGCGAATAACTGCAGCATTGTGTTGTGCATGCACGTTATCCCAACAACGTGCAATTGCGCAGTAGTCAACGGGAGGACTCGAGCTCGTGCTGTTCGATCTTCGTCGCATAGTCCGCACCAGCAGCAAAACTTGGACCCTCAAGTGATAAAGGCGTAATCCCCGCCAACAGAAAATCTTGGACCCTCAAGTGATAAAGGTGGAGGGCTTCGTTGTGCAGAAACCGCCATAGCAAGCGTCTGCGGTGTTTGGCAGTCGGTGCCGTACCAGGTCAAGGCGCGGCGGGAAACTATGTGATGCTGGTCACACGACCCAGGCTTCGGAAAACGCACCGCAGGTCCGCGACGCGCGCGCACACGACATACAAACGCGAATTTTTTTGGCAGACTGACTCGCGTCGCGCGCGCGGCCGCGGCTATCCGGTGGGGCCCCCGCCCCCGCTCCCCAGCGGCCGCGAGCGCGACACGTGTAGGCAGGCAGGCAACACGGCGGCGATGGGCGGCGCGTATGACAATACCTACAAAGACCGAGAGCTCCGCTCAGCAACACGCGGCACGGGGTGTTTTATTTTACTCTTTTTTCTACATGTTTAGAGGCGATTTTCTCGAAAACTAGCGTATAAAAAATTTTTTTTTCGTACAAAATATATTTCATTTATTTTTCTGAATCTGCCTTTAAAATATTATCACTTAAAACGAGGTAGCCTTATATAGGTGTACATAGTAGCTCTCGCCTGCAGGTTTACTTATAAACCAACTGTCTAGAGTTGCTGCGGCCTGCTGGTGTACTGCCTCGAGTCACTTTCGCCTGTGGGTGTACCATCTCGAGACACGGTCGCCTGAGGGTGTACCTTGTTACCTACTGTTTGTATTAGCTGTCGCCTGCAGGTTTACTTATTGACTGACTGACTAGAGTGGCTGCGGCCTGCTGGTGTACCGCCTCGAGATACTTTCGCATGCAGGTGTACCTATCACTCTAGTTAGCGTTACGGGTGTACCTATTGTCTAGATTAACTGTCTATTAGAGGGACCGCTATTTCTTATAATATGTTTGTTTCTATTGCAGATCGCAAAATCGTCCCTCGACAACAGCCTGCTGAAGTACAGCGCCAAAGAGTACATGTTCCGCGCGGCGCTCTGCCACCTCTGCGTGGACATACTGAACGCGCAGCACGCGGTCGAGAAGTACTGCGGCCTGTACCCCGCCTTCGCCGACACGAGGGAGTACAAGCTCGTCAAGGTGAATACTGATGACACCCATCCACGTGGTTAGGAATGGAAACGTCTTTCGCCTGTCTAGACACTGTCGCCTGCGGATGTACAGTCTGGAGACACTGTCGCCTGCGGGTGTACTGTCTAGACACTGTCGCCTGCGGGTGTACTGTCTAGACACTGTCGCCTGCGGGTGTACTGTCTAGACACTGTCGCCTGCGGGTGTACTGTCTAGACACTGTCGCCTGCGGGTGTACTGTCTAGACACTGTCGCCTGCGGGTGTACTGTCTAGACACTGTCGCCTGCGGGTGTACTGTCTAGACACTGTCGCCTGCGGGTGTACTGTCTAGACACTGTCGCCTGCGGGTGTACTGTCTAGACACTGTCGCCTGCGGGTGTACTGTCTAGACACTGTCGCCTGCGGGTGTACTGTCTAGACACTGTCGCCTGCGGGTGTACTGTCTAGACACTGTCGCCTGCGGGTGTACTGTCTAGACACTGTCGCCTGCGGGTGTACTGTCTAGACACTGTTGCCTGCGGGTGTACTGTCTAGACACTGTCGCCTGCGGGTGTACTGTCTAGACACTGTCGCCTGCGGGTGTACTGTCTAGACACTGTCGCCTGCGGGTGTACTGTCTAGGCACTGTCGCCTGCGGGTGTACTGGAGTCGCTGTGGCCTGTGTATCAAATCAAATCAAATCAAAAGTAATTTATTCAATTTAGGACACAAAATGCCACTTATGAACGTCAATAATTAGTGTAATATCAATCAATTTTGGCCCGTATGGGGCAAGAACATGTCTCCTTATCTTTTGGGCCCTACTAGCGCTTCGAGACAAAACACAGACAATTTGGCAAGTGCTGAGAAGAAACGCCGGAACAAACTCAGTCACCACTAGCTGCCTCAAAAATGATACAAATCAAAATAAACAGGTAGGTACATCAGTTTGGTGCAGGCTGGACTGTCCATACATTTTCGTCATTAAGATAGTCTTGAATTTTATAATACCCCTTCGACATTAGGGTAGTTTTGACATGTAACTTAAATTTGTGAATAGGTAGTTCGATGACATTATAAGGTATATTGTTGAAAAATTTAACACAATTTCCCAGGAATGAATTCATTGTTTTGGCTAACCTGAAGTTTGGAATGACAAGTTTGCTTTTATTTCGTGTGTTATACGAATGTATGTCACTTTTTTTCATGAAAACATCTAAATTTTTACGTACGTACATGATATTATCAAATATGTATTGAGAAGCGACAGTGAGGATGTTAATTTCCTTAAAGAATTCTCTCAGGGATTCGCGGGGACTAAGTTTGTAAATGGCACGAATGGCTCTTTTCTGTAAAATAAAGATGGTATCGATGTCCGCAGCAGAACCCCACAAGAGAAGACCATAAGACATTATACTATGAAAGTAACTAAAATACACAAGCCTGGCTGTTTCAACATCAGTCAAATGTCTAATTTTTCTAACCGCAAAGGCAGCTGAAGCGAGTCTCCCAGCCAGAGCGTCAACATGTGGTCCCCACTGCAATTTCGAATCCAATGTAATGCCCAGAAAAACAGTGGAGTTTGATAGATCTAATTTTTCACCGTTAAGTACAATTTCTGTGGTAGGTTGCTTCACGTTAGGCATGGTGAATTTAATACATTTAGTCTTTTTTGTATTAAGAAGCAAGTTATTGCTAGTGAACCAATTTGATACCTTAGAGAGAGCTCTGCTAACATTGTCAAATGATTTTTCGCCTCTTCTTGATTTAAAGATTAAAGATGTATCATCAGCAAACAGAACTATCTCACAGGAGTCCTTTGAATAAAAAGGAAGGTCATTAATATAGATCAAAAACAGCAAAGGTCCCAATATTGAGCCCTGGGGCACTCCCATTTGAAGCGGGGCACCTGAGGAGTTAATGCCATTAACGTTTACTGTTTGTAGTCTGCCTGAGAGGTAAGAATTCAACAGTTTTGACGCATTATTAGATACACCGTAATGTTCCAGCTTGATAATGAGTGTTTGATGATCGACACAATCAAATGCCTTCGACAAGTCACAGAATACACCTATCGCATCATGTTTATCTTCATAGGCATCCAAAATGTGTTTGACGAGTGCCACCCCAGCATCTGTTGTATTTCTACCTTTGGAGAAACCAAACTGTTTCTCATGCAGTAATTTATGAAGTTTAAAATGAGAGAGCAATTGATTAAATATAACTTTTTCAAATATTTTGCTAAATGCAGGTAGAATGGAAATTGGCCTGAAGTTGCTTGGGTCACTTTTTTCTCCTGACTTAAATAAAGGTATAATTTTACTATATTTCAGTAAAGTAGGAAATTGACCTTGATCAATACATTCGTTGAATATATGTGCTAAGTGAGATGCTACGAGAGGTATAATGGGTTTTATTGTGTCAGTTGATATTCCCCATATATCCTCAGTTTTTTTTTGTTTTAATTCCTTGAAAGTTTTAACGATCATCAAAGGGTTAATATAAGTGAAATCAAATGAGGAGTTACACCTGTCAACACACGATACCAGCAGTGATTTAGCATGCAGAGCGCACGAATTAACTTGTTTTGTGGTTTCGATGGGTATATTACAGAAGTACTTCTCGAAGGCACCTGCAACTTCATTGTCAGATTTAATATTTTTATTATCAATTTTTAATGTAAACGTATGATCACGTGGTTTATTTTTACAAGTTTCTTTGTTTATAATATTCCAAGTCTCTTTAATTTTATTACTGGATTTATTAATTTTCTCACGTATATAATTAGATTTAGCTACCATGCAAACATTCTTGAATAACTTTGAGTATTTTTTAACATATTCTAAAAATATTGGGTCATTATTTCTATATACTTTTTGATTATATAATTCAAACATTTTTTTCCTACTGATGTGTATACCTACTGTAGCCCAGTCACTGAATTTTGGTTTTAGGTTGTTTATAACTAATTTCTTTGTAGGAAAATTTTTGTCAAATTCACTTTTAATTAATTCAAAAAAATACTTATATTGGTTATTAACATTGTCATTAATAAAAGGCAAAAGCGGAATTTTATCACTTAAGTTAGATTTAAATTTTTCTTTACGGTAATCAGTGACTGGTCTAAATTTAATTTCATTTTTAGTCGGCACAAAACGGTGTTCAAACGTGACTGACTGTCCACAGTGATCGGATTTTACAAAATTTACTATAGATTTTTTAATCACACTAGAGTTACAAAATATATTGTCTAAGCAAGTAGCTGTTGTAGCAGTAATTCTAGTTGGTTCAGCAAAAACAGGAATTAAATTAAAGGATTTGAAAAGGCTTAAAAACCTCACTCGATAGGTTTTTTCTTCATCTATAATATCGACATTGAAATCCCCACATACAACTACTTTCTTTTTATTTGTAAATAATTTCCTGAGTGAGTCCTCCATAATAGACTCAAATAATTTAAAATTACCAGTAGGGGGCCTATAAACACAAACAATTATGTAATCGTCCAGCTCTGCACATGATATCTCAATAGTTCGTTCAACAGAAAGAGATACAATATCTTTGCGCTCTTTACATTTTAAATTATTATTGATTAATATAAGTGACCCGCCATGGATGGCTGTTTCCCTTGAGAACGAACTAATAAGGCTACAATTTTCTATAGACAACATAAGTTCATACTTTTTGAGCCAGTGCTCAGTAACACACAAAACATGAATATTCCTCTCTTGTATGAATAATTCTACTTCTAATTCCTTCCCGGATAAGCCTTGGATATTTTGATGCACTATGTTTAAATGATTTGAATTTTTTGAGCTCGCTAAGTTATGTTCTAAGCAAGAGTTTTCCTCTATTGTCTGAATATTTAATTTAAATAATTGTTAATTGGAACGGATTCCAATGGTAGAATATTCATGTCAATGGTCTGCTCAATAGAAGCAGACTTGGTAGCCAAGTTCTTGGCTGAACAATCTATACAATATGATAGCGAAAAAGCTATTTGTCTTTTGAGATAATTATTCACATAATATTTATCTCTCGTCAGGTAAATCTTATTTTTAAAATAATTATTAATGTCAATTACATGGAATTTGTGAACATTATAGAATGTCAATTTATGCATGTCTAGGTTTATTTTATACCTGTGATTATTTTCTTCGTCTGGCAAGCCGCTGCTATATGGTAAGGTAAACAAAACAATTTTACCTATATTTAGAAATTTTAAACTTTCAAAAATATTTATGAATTTCCTTTTGTTTACATTACCTCTATTTCCTATAAAAATTATTAGGGTAGAATTTACACTGAATTTAAAACTAAGTATTTTATTGATAATAACATCATAAGATGCTCCAGGCATGCAGTGATTTATCACACTTTGTCCCATATATTGTGCAAGTATGGGCCCCATGTTTTTACCAATCTCATCACTAAACATAACTATATTATTTGTTGATTGGTATGGAGTTTTGTTAGGCAGGAAACTGTTGGATTGTACACAGGACAGTTTGAGAGGGCTTGTGGTTGATTTGTGAAGTGATGATGACTCATACCCGGACCCAACAAACATCAATGGGCTGGAATTTGATTTAGAAGGGTAATTACAATCGCAAGAAGTTATGATGTCTGTTAACATCTGGATGTGTTCACCACACTCTTTTTTGGTACATTTATATGTCTCAGTCATTATTTTTAATGAGAGTTTGAGATTTTCTAATTCATTTTCTAATTTCAATATGTCTTTTTCATATTTTGTCACACTATTTTGTAATATTAAAGAACATGCATCTAACTCATCGCCAAGTTGCCTTCTCTCATTTATATATTTTACTTTAGTAAACAAACAATTTTGTTTTTTAACTAATTTATTTGTTTTTTTTATAAACCTGTTAATTCTAACATATTTCTTAAATTTGTTTTTACTGCACCTTGAAATCCCTGTAGAGGTTGTGGTAGGGGAATCCGTTGTTAAATCTATAGTTACAATAGGTGGACTTCTAGGTGCAGTTTGGATCTGGCTGGGCGCACTACCAACTAACTTGTCAAATAAAAGGCTGGTTTGGCTGTCAATGTAGTTTTGCTTCTCCATCTCCAAGTGGTGAATATGATCTCGGGCCTCCTCAAGATCTTGTTGAAGGGCAGTTATGCGATTGAGGTTCTGCTCGTACTCCTCACAGCACTCACCGAACCCACTTATGACGGATTGCAGCTTGTCACGTTCGTCAATTAATAAGCCGTAGTTGGTGTGCAGCTCAGCCATCTCTTTCTTCAATTGACTGTTACTATCCAGCACATCCAACAGTATCCTCTCATTGTCTTCGCTTTCCCTATTCAGTTGCTCAATCCGTTCCTTGGCCGCCTGCAGTTCCTTCAAAGCCAGTAGGAGTTTGGATTCCTCCTGGCGAGCATAGGCTTTGCGAGTAAGCATCTTTACGCTCAATGAAAATAAAAACACGTAAAAAGTAAGCCAAAGAATTGGTTGATCAACTAGAGGTTAGATATTTGTTAACGTAAATACGTAAACAATATAACCTCAACGCGAGAAAAAAAATGTTCGTAAGGCGTAATTTTATAGTTAAATATGTGTTATACGTGAACTATGACGCATAAACAAGATAATTAGAAATATCAGAAAGAGAAAACAATGATTCACAATATTTCACAAGTTCGAATTCGCAATGTCATTGACCGGTTATCACCGTTACACATAAACACTAAAGTCCGTGAGTTGTTGCACTTTTTTTACACTAGCACTTAATTATACAGCTTAGTTATGTTTAATGTTGATTTTGAGCCGCTAAATAACTATTAAATTAATTAAATTCAATGTCTAAATATGAGACAAATGCAATCCAGCTGTTAGCGGTACGTAACATGTACGTACGTACTGTCTTGAGATACTGTCGCCTGTGAGAGTACAGTATCGAGACACTGTTTCCTATAGGTAAACTGTCTAAAGCCGCTGAATCCTGCAAGACTACCCCCCCTTCAGTCACTGCGGCCAGCAGGTATACCTACTGTCTAGAGTCAGTTTCGCCTGTGTTTATACCGCCTAGAGACACTGTCGCCAGCGGGAGTACTTACTATGTAGAGTTTGTGCGGCTTGATATAGTTTCCTTAGACACGGTCAGAAAGTGTCACCAGCACACCCTTCCTGGCTGTAAGTTTCTGTGTAGTTTCAAATTATATTTTCCAGAAAAAATCCTTCAAAAAAGTTTAAGGTCTAGTCTACAGTCTAGTTTTACAGCTGGATTCTCGCTCTGTGTGAAGTAGGTGGTAATGGAGCCCTTATTGATAATAAGTCAAAATCCACACTAGATTTGAATAGAATAAACGGATAATACAATGTTTCATTAAAAATTTACTATGGATTACTACTTTTCGTGATAACGGCCAGCCATTTGACATTTCAACGTCCCCCAATAGTTTGTGACGCTGTGTTTAATTTGCAGGAACTAATCGAGCACCTCGAAGAGCAGAACGTGGACGCGTTCACCGAAGCGGTGAAAACGTACGACAGCATATCGCGACTGGACCAGTGGTACACGACCATACTCGTGCGCATCAAGAAGCAGATCAACGACAACCCGGACCTGCGCTGAGCGCGTAACGCGTCCGCGCCCGTCGACGCCGCGTGAGTCGATTGTCTGTGCCCCGTTCGCTTTTTGAAAATTGATTGTTGTTTTGTTTTTTTCGGCTGGAATACTTGAGGTGTGAGCTGGTTGTTAACGGCCAGGGTTTATTTTTTCGTTTTTTGAAATAAGAACTTTATCTGGCTTATTACACATTTTGAACTGAATGACTCTGATTAAATGAAGCAACTTTATTTTGAACCAAAACGAAATTATTCTATCAATGTCTATATGGTTAATCAAATTATAAACTATTATTTTTAATAGCCTAGTTTGATTTTATATAATGTTTTAAACTTTCATGGTCATTAACATGAGAATAGTTAGATACGGGATTGCTACCATGTACCTTATTATTTATGAGTTTCCGATATTTCGGCACTGTTGCAAGCGCCATGATCACGGAGTTAATATCGGAAACTCATAAATAATAAGGTGCATGGTAGCAATCCCGTATTTAACTATTCTAATAGTTTGATTTTATGTTCTAAATTAAAGAAATGTTTAATCAAGTTTAGTCACATTGTAAAGTGGTTGTTCCTTCACCTTTTTATTTGATTAGCATAAATTCAATTTGTCTATACGTGTGTTTAGCATAAAAGGCATACAGTATCGCTCGCATTATAAGGTGATGGATAAATGGAATAAAAATTGGTGTGGGATTAGGTGAAAATTATATGTGAAAAATATGTATGATGTGATATTTTCTGATTTATAAAGTTACTCAAAGTAATTAAAAAAATGATTTTCTAAACCTTAAATAAACAGTAACTTTATTATTCAGAAAAAATATACTATTAAATGCGATACGAAATGCCAATTAATGAAGAGCAATAAAATTCCACTTTTGCATTTTTAAACCAATTTAGATTGCTATTTTCTAAAACGAATTAAAATTTAAATTACCTGATTACATCGAGACATGTTCTGTAAAATTTAATCGATACTTTGAAGTATCGATGGTAAAATAAATCGATATTGCTCAAGTATTGCTTGCTGAAATAACGGACAATGTGAGCGCTGGCGATCGGCGTCAAAATATTTCCTTTTTATCGTACCTCTGTAGTTCATTATGCCTATTTCATTATAACAGTTAGGCGAATGCGGGTCTTTGTAACATTAATAAAATCGTATTTTATATATTTCGTGATAAAAAACAAGCGTTTACACCAAAGTTTAATACATGTATGTCCCTTTTTAAGTTTGAGTTTGGCAAATGAGACAAAATAGGTTTGTCATTTCTTAAATTTTATGATTGTTACGTTCAATCACTAAAAGCGAAATTTATTCTTAAGAAATCAACAGAATAAAGGGTTGATGTATTTCTAACACATTCAAAATATGAAACCATCTGTTTCGTTCGTCAGAAATTTGATAAGATCTGACTGCAAGGTCGGGCTTGCTTACGACAATCCTGGTTTACAATTATAATGCATACGTCAAAAGAAACAAATTATAATATCTATGTGTGTGTCATCACCCTTGTCATGGTAAAGTGGTATTCAATATTCTAATTTTTAATTCACTAACGCATCATTGAATACCATGAAAATAAAATTCACTACAAGAAACAAAAATTTGGATATGAATCTTTCATATCCATTTTTTTTTTACTGTCTGCATTTAATTATCGATATATAGGTATATTTTATTGACGCTGATATCAAGTCTGTTTAACTGGTCATACACATTTGTCATTTTATTGCAATAAGCAGAACTACATATCTACTTTAAAAGTTATAGTCATGCACTTTTATTCATTAATTTGTAGACGTTTTGTAAAATTTAATTATTATTAATGTGACAAAGAACCGCTCTAGTATTCAAGATTAGGTGATAATATTGTACTAGTTGTTAAGTTGGTGAATTAATCGAAATGTTTTTTAAAATCAACGCGTAGGGTAACACAGCGATCGTTCCATATAATGTAAGTACACATATTTGTCGAGTCCAAAGGTACTCAGTTCTGCAATTTGTATGCAATGTTATTTTAATCGGATTCTCGCCGTCTCGCGGCCTCATTCGTATTGTAATATGACAATGTGTTTATTTATTTGTGATTTAATAGTATTTTTTTTGGTTTGTGATCAGTCGGAACTGAACTTAAATGAACACATCTTTCTGATGCGGCATAAAAAATAAGAAAATTAATGATCAATTGACTGACTGCCAGCTAATGTAGCCTATCTATATCGATTTTTAATAATCGATAATAATAAACTAATAAGCTGGGAGTCCTACTACTTTATCGATCTAAATGATGGTTTGTTACTGGCAACACTGATTTGATACCACGAAATAAAAAAATATCAAGCATTTCAACAAAAGTAATTTTGTCTCGTGAAAATCTAGAACTAATCGCATACAAAAAAGTCCTTCTGCATTGTAAATAACGAATTGTCCCTTGTGTAACAGGCGAACCAACTCGTTTAACCGACTTGTTTAGGGCCTATTCTCATTTATAGGGTTAATGTATTTAAAACATTTATTTTGTTGTTGTAAATATAAACTGTTTCGTTAATTATCAATAAATTTTATATTTTAATTTCATTTCTTTTCGTTTCTTTTCTCATACCCATTTCTTGTCCTTTTTAGTTTCCTTTACTAACGGCTTCCTTCTATTGTAAGGTTTCTAAAAGCGTAGTCGTGTATTTAATGATAAGTGGCGAGATATCGCAAGGCAATTGTATGGGAATTAAATACTTATTCTTAATGGTATGTAAGATAATTCGCCTTAATAGGCTTACTTTTGGTAAATTCAGTATTGGTAGAGTATGCCACATCTCATAGTGCTGTGAAATATTTTTAAGGAAAAACTGTACCGTTACCATGAGTTTACTCGCTAGCGACGACGGTTTTACTAGCTAGCGACAACGTAACTTTTTGTATGGAAAATTTTAGTTCTGTCAGTGACCGCTAGAGGCGCTGTGCAATTTTCCATATACTTTCTTACGTCGTCGCTAGCGATTAAAATAGTCGTTAACTCATGGTAACGGTTCTGATATCTACCATTTAAGTTAGAGACTTTTGTAGAGATATGCAACCAACCTTTCTATCCTTATGTTATGCGTAATTACTTTTGAAGTTTTGGAAGTTGGCAGTATGTATTTAAATTAAAATTACGAATGAATGACAGTTAAATCGTGAATGTTTGTGGTGTGTAGCTTGTTACGATAACTAGTGAGAAGTAAATTAATAATTTGAACTCTTGTTAGATAGACCGTATAATTAACTTACATACTTTTTTATAATTAGAAACGTGTTTTTCCTCATAGGGATGTGGCATACGCGGAGTCAATCTAGTTTCATATTTCGCATAACCGTAACCATAGCAACGGCAGATAAGTATCACATTGTATTGGCACACGGATATTCGTTCAATGTAAATTAAAATGTTAATATAAACTATTGTTTTATTTATAAAAATAAATAATCCTTCAACGTCCATAACTAAATACCTATCGTGCAAAAAAAAAACTAATTTATAGAATCAATACCACTCGTCTTTAGCTATTACTACTACTTCTACCTTAATTTTTCACGAATTTTGTCTACCCAACAGATCATTTGATTTAAGAATATATCTTGATTGCTTTATTTTTCTTTTTTAATAAGCATGTCAATAAAAATTACGTAATAGGTACCTTTCATAGAATAATTGCATAACATAACTAGTTAGCGCTGAAATTAAAGAGATAGTTTCCTGCAGCACCAAGGTATCTTATGAATCGACCCATTTCATCGACCACTGCAGTACAAATAACCCTATTGTGAAATAACACTTGGGCGATTCGACCAACAGTCCGAAACCTCGTGGTACGAAATGCCTCAAAACCCAGGATGGATAAAATAATAATAAAAATATCCTTTGGACATTCCCACACATCGCCATCTAGCCCCAAAGTAAGCTACTCAAAGCTTGTGTTATGGGTGCCAGACAACGGATAATACTTTTTTTTTGTAAATATATACATGATATACATAGAAAACACCCAGACCAATACAAACAGACATGTTCATGCACACAAATGTTTGTATTGTGCGGGGATCGAACCCGCACCCGCTGCGTAGTAAGTGCGATTTCTCGACCACTACACCAGACGGGTCGTCGTATATATATATATATATATATATATATATATATATATCGTACCAGTTTTTCAATCAAATCGCCTTAAAAAAGGAAAAAGCTTAAAATAACGCATTTGTCTTCTATTTAGGACAAACAAATTTTTTTGGAGTCAGTGCCTGATGTCAAGCTTACACTAACAGTCTGCACACATCTTGCATCGACTCCAAAAGAATTTATGAGAAAAAGAAGACGAATGCGTGCTTTTCATTCAGATTTTTGAAGGTAGTTTTTTTTAATTTAATGATTTCCAGTTTATTTACCTACTCATATCTCAAACTACTAGATCAATTTTGATGAAACTTGTACTGTTCTCTAAGTTGAACTATTCCTGATCAGCTAAAAAGAATCATCTCATATTTCAACCTCTAGTTTTCGAGAAATTCATATAATTAATACACTTACGAAAATTTTGCATACACGTTCACATACTAAAATCTTACATACTTATCTTACATAGGTTGAATTGAATACCTCCTTTTTGAAGTCGGTAAAGGGCTGAAAAACGTTGTATGAAATGGAACTACTGGCACTAAGAATGTGGGGAAAAATAAATTCTTGGATTCACTAGTTACCATCGAGGTCACCGCCACCTAACCACTAAAGAGCCAAAATAGCTTGCACCTCGCCGCCTCTTCTGTTTGAAGTAACACCAGTTGTATACAAGCGATTGGTTGAAGGCTATTCGATCTTCAACTCGAGAACCTGGTACTCTTGTTGGTGATAATATCTTTATTAAATAACATTTTAACATGATGGTACAACTTCTTACACAATAATGTCATTAAGTGGCCCCTTACCCTTTGCATGCCTGCCATGCTGGCCATACACATGCATGTTATTTTTTTTCTTATTAACAATTTCCTCTAACAAAGGAATATCAACGTTGTCCTCAACCCGAACGTCATTTGGCTGTCTTTCTATGAACGGTATATTACTGAAGTACGGAAAGTTTTGCGACGCAGTCATATCGCCCGGCTTTTGATTGTGTGGGTTTCCTCTGTTGATTCGCGATAGCAAATAGTCTTTCAACTCTTTGAGAACATCTGCTACCTTGTCACCTAGGTCGAGCGTGCCTTTCACCTTGATAGAGTAAGATAGAGATGATGGCAACACTGAAAATGTCTGGCAAAGTTATAACTGTTTACTACAGGTTGTCCAAAAAGAGTATCGGGTATTTCTTTGTTCAATAAAACAAAAAGTATAGTAGGTATTTTTGTTGTCTAATTGATGACCATTACGCTGCTGGCAATCTTCCCATTTGGAACGAAAATCGGCAACAACTCTCTTGACACATCTCCCTGCCTAGGCTGCCATTTTCGCCCTGATGTTTTGTTAGCACTGCGTTTTCTGGATGAAATTCCTATAAACCATACTTTAAAGGTATTGACATGAGCAATAGTCAAGCCGGCTAAGGTCGGATCGTTCTTGTTTTCATGAAGATCAACAACGTCAACCGCTCCAATGTTAATAGTTAAAACACAAAAACGTGTCTCGAACAAGACGGGACCACTTCCCTTGACATGAAATCAATATATTGAAGTTCTTTGATAAGGTGGAGTCGAGAAGATAACATCTACTTGCTTCCCAGACACGATTTTAGTTCTCTTGGCTGTCACGTACGGAGATACCTGAAATTAAGGGCTATAGGAATAATTCGTCAAATCTAACGCGATTGAAACAAAATATCAGAGCAGAAACGGCAGCAATATCACAGTACTAGAATTCAGCGTGTCATCAGTTCATGACCAATCTTCGTTTTAGATTATAAGATTGCCAGAAGCTTAACGGTCACCATTTGAATTACGGAATAAATTTCCATTTCATATTCCAATATTCAACACTAAAAAATCAAGTAGACCTAGTACCTACTTTCTATTTCATTGAACAAACAAATACCCGAAACTCTTTTTGGACAGCCTGTATAATGATGAATACTAAGATCAAATTGTTAAAAAAAACTTACACAACGATACAATAAAGATGAATATCATTTTGTTGTCAATACACATTTAATGTAAATAATGTGAATTTCTCGTTGTGACACGTTCATCAATACCGTGGATTTTTATGTTTGAGATTATGATTTATGACTGAAATGCAATAAACCTAGGTTTACTCCCCATTAAGTTTAATATCCTATTAAATGCGACGATAAAAATAATCATGCTTTAATTCAATGTTAAGGAATTTCTTTAACAGCTTGATTGAAGTTGCAGATGAAATACTAGCATGAGTTCGAGATAGAAACAAAGATGTAATTTTAATAACTTAAGCCATCATAAAATACGCCCCATGGACCCATACAGGATGTTGTTTTGGTCAGCGACGCCCGACTCAAGGGTGGCTGTACAAATGATGCTGATTTCAAAAAAAAAACTGTCCGAAAACACCTTGTATACACAAAACTCTAACAGATAACTTAGTAGGTAGGTATGACTAAAGCTTTTAGTATCGGGCACATTATAATGTGATTAATAAACCGTCTTTAGAAGCCTTGATTAAAAATGAAATAGAGTATAGCTTTGTATGATATATTAACAGCTTCATAAAAATGTCTTTAACTATTTGTAGCAATTTATTTACTTTCCAGTGCAACAACTCTAAAAAATAAAATGCCGTTTTGTGATGTTTATACGTTATCCCGAATACCGGCATAGGCGTATGCAGGAACCGCATGCTTATTTTATGTGTGTCTGTCCATCACACACCACGCTGACTTCACTCAGAAGAACGATGTTTCCATAAATTCAAAGATGATACTCATTAAAACCTTAATTTTATCATGTCTGTTAATCTAAACATAAATAAATAATTAGATAAATATTTGACACCTATCACATACATTTCTCTCCCAAAGTAGCTAATGCGCTAGTGTTATGGAAATCAGACACAACGGTGGTATCACAACACAGACCCGAGACAATATAGATTTTTTTGACCCGACCGGGAATTGAACCCGGGACCTCAGAGCGGCGACGCCTTGAAACCCAGCGTGCATAGCCACTACACCACGGAGGTCGTCGTTGCGGCTCAAGAGAAGTCTTAGACTCTAGCTAGGTAGACGAAAGCGTGGAATAGGAAGAAAGAAAGAAAGAAAATACATTTATATGACTCAAATAATTACATCAAGAATAATATACAAACATACATATTATAAAAGCAGGCGACTTGAGTCAAAAAGGCTTGAGGTTGAGGCAAAATACTTAGTTAAAGCAATACTCAAATCTAAAGATGTTTCAAGCGTTATTAAGAGTCGTTATATACCTTCAGGTTAAATTGAGTAAACTTCAATAAAGTCTTAAGTGGTAAGTAAAAACAAAACAATATCTATTTACGATCTTCAAAAATATCAAAGTTAATGGAATGTAGCGAAAAACGAGCATGACTTGTAAGAAATAAAAATTGAAATACTATGCCATCCATAACATGACATTGATCAGTTTAAGGAAGTGTTTTTACAATCTGAATGAGAAGTAAGAAACTTTTTATTTGTAAATACCTTCCTAAAATCACATTCATAATTATTACGGCGCAGTAGGTATAGAACCATAGAAAGAAGTAGGCATGTAAGGCTTTCGTATAAGACGATATTTAGTAGATGAAAAACATCAATCACATCAGTGTCTTTAAACACCCCACACTTAACCGTAGGATTAAAAATAAAACCGCGGGATTCTACACTCTTTCAGTGAAGTTAGTGGTTAATAATTCAATAGTGTCACGGGTCATTCATTCATATGTAAACTGGAATATAAATGTGGTGAAATAAGACTACGGGCCATTGGAATGGTAAAACCTACAGTACACTATTAGTTCCCGACCGGTCTGCCGACTTAAATTAAAAAAAATAAGTGCTTAATTTTTTGAGTTTTCGAGTTTTGTGACGTAATAAAATGCATCAAGAAAGCGATGTAGGTACAAAAATTGAGAAAAACAAATTCGAATCGTCAATTAGTGAATTGAAAAAGAAAACATTTGTCTCTGCAGCAGATATAGAAAGTTATGGTAAGTGTATTATTAGTTCCAACAATAAGATAGTGAGTAGCAGGAACAGCTTTATTAGGAAACGCAAGATATTGTAGTTCGAATTTATGTTTGCAAGGAACTAAACCTCAATCCTCAATCTCTTTTTATGCATATGACTATGCTGTAAATATTTAACTACGGTGACCCGATTGATTCAACTGTAGTTAATACTTTATTGAACATCGTACAGGGGAGAGTGGGGTGACACAGGAATACTTGAAGGCTCATCAGCGCTCCTTGGACGACCCCGAGGGTTTCTGGGCAGAGGTTGGCCATGAACTGGAATGGACCAAGACTTGGGACAGAGTTCTCGATAACTCCAACCCACCATTTACTAAATGGTATGACTAATCTCATCAATATAAGATTAAATAAAAAAACAAACATTCCACACGAGTGGAATTTGAACCCGGACCAGAGATCAGAAATTTCGTCCGAAAGGATTAACAGCACGGTACCTCGGTTGGTAAGAGCGTTGGCTCGGTTTGCCAAAGGTCATGGGTTCAAATCCCACTCGTGCAGAATTTTTGGATTATAATTTCATCTATAGGATTTAAAAAAACACTGTGAGTGTTAAATATATTCAAACCATTGATCTGAGCAAGTTTAAATATTGTGTATCTAACTATCGTAATACTAACGGATAAAATATCTCTACCTTGCTGGATCGTTATTTAGGCTAATATCAAATAGTCGAATATTTACATTTATGCCTACTTGTCTAATTAATATTCATAGTTGCTTGGCATTAATCATTTAATTATTTAAAATCATCACTCGGTTACAAACATTATACATTCAAATGTATGGGAATTCATCATTACGTGTAAACCTCAAAGTTACCGAGGCCTCATGGCCGTTGGGGCAGGAAAGTTCTAGATTGGAGACCCTTCGACAAAAGATACAGCGTAAGACGTCCTCCGACAAGATAGACAGACGACCTTATTAAGAATGATTATTTGCTAGCAACTATCTGCTGCCACCGATCACCATTATGGGTACATGCATTCCGGGTTTCGAACCTTGGATTCTTGTGTCTCACGCTAACCTTCTTCAGTCAGACTACTACACCAACAACGGAATTCTTCTGACGAAAGTTTAACTTTCTTACCAGGTGGGTGGGTGGCGAGATGTCGGTGTGTCACAATGCACTTGACCGACACGTTGAAGCCGGGAAGGGTGATTGCGTCGCCTTGGTCCATGACTCGCCTCTCACTGATACTGTGAGGAAGTTCACGTATGCTGAAATGAAAGATCAGGTAAGTATCACATTAGATGAGTGTCAACTACTAGTATTTTGGTCCTGGCGTATTCGGTTGGTTTCAAAGCGTAGGTTACGCTGTGGTTATTTATTAATTACCAGCGGCGTAATAACAATGGTTTCTTCAGTATGTGTTACCTTGCTATAATATCACTAATTAATTATTTAGACCTAAAACATTAAGAAGTAATATAAAAAAATGTTGCTGAGATCAATTAACACAATAAAAACGTTTCTGCAAACACTTTTTATAGTAGGTACATAAGAGTTACTGTTACAGTAGTACTTAGAAAAAACTTATAAACAACCTAAAGATGGAAAATAATGTTATCTTTTGGAACAATTGAATTAGCTGCTTTTCACATCCTTGCGTATGCAGATATACATACATGAGTGCCTATTTACAAAATTCTACTATAAGTTTCTCAATGTTTTTCCAAGGTATCTCGAATAGCGGGCAAGCTGTCATCCCTTGGGGTAACACGAGGGTCTCGGGTGTTGATCTACATGCCGCTCATCCCAGAAGCCATAGTTGCTATGTTGGCCACCAATAGAATTGGCGCTATACACTCCGTGGTTTTTGGAGGTACTAATAATTATATAATGAATCTCTCATTATTTATTTGTGGTGACAAATAATTTTGAATGAAAAACATCTTATATGATCATAATGCTGCGTATGCTAATTTATAAGTTACAACATTCTTGTTTTGCCAAATTAGTAATATTACCTACAAATTAACAAATAATATTCAACAGTTAGGTCATTGTTAACTATCAATGATGTTATTCTCTAATTCTCAATGCACGCAAACATTATTTTAATAACATTGGATAAAGACACCATTTCTACTATGACTGCATCACACACGCTCTACAGCTGACTATTTTGTAGGATTTGCTGCAAGGGAACTAAGAACAAGGATTGAGCATGCAGAACCCACCGTGATCATAGCAGCTAGCTGCGGAGTGGAACCTAACAAAATTGTCCGGTAATTTTCGAAACACAAAATAAATACTAGGTACATATTAGTAATTACAAGTTTAACGCGCAATGCAAATAACTTTTTTAAACTTTTCGCGCGTTGTGAATTACTTCCGTCAGACATATTTGAAAGTTTTTTTTTATTTGATTAAGCTTTAGAATGTCCTGAAGTTACTCAGCCAAAATAATGACAACAGGATGTTGCAGGCAGACTATGAAATAATTTTCACGAACAATTAAATTTTATTATTTATATTTTCATAATTTGTGACTTGTTTTTTTTACTAGCGGTCCCGCGACTGCGACCGCACGTTTTGAGTTCCTTCCCTCCTCTACTGTTGCAGCGTGATGGTTAATATCCTTAAATAAGCTATCCAACAAAGAAAACATTGCGCGTTCAAACAATCAAACAAACTCTTCAGCTTAAAAATTTAAGTACAGATTTCAAAACTATTATTGAGCAAACGTAGTTATCAAAGTAATTGCAAATATTATTAAATAGTTATTACTTTCAGGTACAAGGACATCCTAGACGAAGCCCTTTGTCAGAGTTCGCACCAGCCTCACAAGTGCATCATATACCAACGCAGGCGCGTTCTCGAGTGTGCTCTAGAACCAGGCAGAGACATTTCTTGGCAGGAAGCTTTAGAGGCAGAGCCGGTACCCTGCGTGTCGGTGGAAGCAAATGAACCATTGTACATACTTTATACATCAGGTAAATATTATGTGTAGGTATAGATTATTTGGAGCTTTTTTTAAGTATATACTTACAAGTCTTGTATTGATTTTAAGTGATGGTGAAGTGATATGTAGATGGTGTCATTGTGTCAGTAATATAACCAAGTTTTTTTTTTCGTTTTACAGGAACGACTGATGATCCGAAAGGTGTTCAACGTCCTTGCGGACATGCTGCTACGCTCTGCTGGTCGATGCATGCAGTGTATGGCCTGAAGAAAGGCGTGTGGTGGGCTGCCTCAGACCTGGGATGGGTCGTCGGTCATTCATACATTTGCTATGGGCCACTATTGGCTGGACTGACATCTATTTTATATGAAGGAAAACCAGACAGAACTCCAGATCCTGGACAATATTTTAGGCATGCCACTTTATGTAATAAAAAGATACTATGAACTGTATGTCATATCATATGTTCTTTAGCTATCTTGTCATTTTTTTCACTTTGCAGAATAATCGAACAGCACAGAGTTAACGCGCTGTTCACTATACCTACCGCCTTTCGAGTATTAAAACGCGCAGATCCCTCCGCAAAATACGCAAGACGATACTGTGGTAATTCTTTGAAGACTGTATTTATAGCTGGCGAGCACTGCGACCAAGATACCAGAGTAAGTAAATAAAATCATGATAGGTAAAATTAAAACATAGACTTGAAAGTACTTACGTGAAACATAAAGAACCTATTGTTTTAAATTAAATTGAATCACAGGAACAACTGTGAATCTATAAATATACAAACAATATAATGTAAAAACCAATATTTAAAATAGTAAAGGTCAATGGAATTATGCTCTACATTCTCAGTCGTATATGTAGCTCCAATAGAGCAAGAAGTTCTTAAGCTAAATTTGGACTTGCTTTGCTTTGTTAACAGTATTGTTTAATTCATATTTAAGAATACCTAATTTTGGGCACAATCGACACGTTTGACATGGTTTTTAAAAGTTGCGTTTTCATTAAATATTTAGCTTAATTGGTAGGGTATTGTCCCTAATTACTTATTGGCGCTCGTAACACTATGTAGATTAAATTCAACGGTACGATTCTGATCTCTGCCCTATGGCATTCTTTGTTTAAATGTACGGTAAATAAACGTTATTACTAATGACTGCAACTGTTTTAAAGTTATCAAAACAAGGACAAGTTTTTTTACTGAAACATACATTATATGTTATACATTACGGATCTAAAATCTCACCAAACTCTAATTTCAAATTGTTGTTTTGATTTTAGCAATGGGCTGATCGAGTGTTTGGAGTTCCAGTCCTCAACCATTGGTGGCAAACTGAGTCCGGTTCTGCCATTACAGCTGCTTGTCTTGGATATGGCGTGAAAGCAGTGCCACCTCATTCCGCGGGGTACCCTGTGCCTGGATATGACAGTAAGAACGTCCATATAAAAATCTCTGTGGTTACTAGCTTGGAAATCCAGATTTCATAATCAATAGAAAAAGAGGATGAAATCCAGCGGTGGACCTTACAAATTGATTCTACTTTGCTTCTTAATACGTAATTGATGTATGTTTTTTATGTTTCAGTTCGTACATTAAGAGAAGATGGCACAGAATGTCAAGCTGGAGAAGTTGGCAGACTGGTCGCAAAGCTACCGTTACCCCCTGGATTTGCTTCCACGCTGTGGCAGTCTGACGAACGTTTTAAGAAAATCTACTTTGAATCATACCCTGTAAGTATTAACAAGCTATTTACGCATGACAATAAAATTATGTTAAATAAGCAATAATAAGTAATTAATAATAAATGCCGCGGAGGTATGACTTGAGTACCTATGTTAATTTGTCCTGTCAAGGACGGATTACTTATTAATTCATCATTAGCAAAAGCTTTTCGTATGACAAAACAATATAAATCTTAATTTATAATACATACATTTAGAGAACTACAAGGTGGGTACAGAATTGTAAACATTTTGGTATATTTGCAGGGTTACTATGACACTCAAGACGCTGGATGGGTTAGTGCTGAAGGCGCCGTATGGGTAGTTGCCAGAGCTGATGATGTCATCAACGTTGCCGGACATCGGCTCTCGACGGCAGCGCTTGAAGACGTGGTTTTGAAACACGCTAGAGTTGCTGATGCTGTGGTGGTGGGAGCTCCTGATCCAACTAAAGGAGATGTGCCGCTGTGTCTTTATGTTATGCGGCCACCACAAGATGGTTAGTATGATATTTTTATTGTTTTCACAATAAATAATATTTCTCATTCAAATTGCGTATTCCAAATTATGTAAGTATTACAAGCTGACATTAGCTGCTATAATCGTCATTGAGGTGTAAAGAAAATCGCTTATTAAACGTTATAATTTTGTTTTCAGATGAAGAAATCGTAGCTGAGACTACTGTTACTCAAGAATTGATCGCTTTGGTTCGCCATTTAATAGGCCCTATAGCCGCGTTCAGAAAAGCTGTAGCTGTACCTGCTTTACCGCGTACGAGATCGGGAAAAGCTCTGCGAGGTGCTATTGCTAAACTAGCGCGATCTCAATTAGTAAAGTTGCCAGCCACTATTGAGGATCCGACTGTGTTCGGCGAAATCAAAACTGCGCTGCAAAAATTCGGCTACGCAATTGACGCACCGGACCCAGAATTTTAAACTCCTTGTTACCATGGTGCTTGTATGGTAATATTTTCACTTAAGTTTCTGAAATAAAAAGAAATGTTATTCAAAAATTCAAGCAATGTCTGTGTTATCACAATTATTATTCTTTATATCATTCAACTTTATAGGTAGTCAGTTAATAATAAAATCAAATTGGTTTAAATGGTAGAATAATATTATTGTGATAGATTGTATTATAAGCATATTAAAAATAAGTACTATTTATAATGTAAAATTGCAGAAATAATAAATTTTTTACCAAATATAATAAACTACTAAAGTATATTTTTCTATGTTTGTTGAATATCGTTAAACAATATTGACATTCCATTATAATGAAATGAAATGAATCAGATGATTACAAAACTCACAAACCTGCATAAATCAATAGTTGAAAGAAAACTTTTTATATCCTATATGAAGATTGTTTTCAACTTTCGCGAAGCAAAGAAAAACATAGGTAGGGTAGACCGGGGACAATGGTACCATTTTTTAAACATTGGTTGATAGCGACAAATCTACTGAAATATATTTTATTCTGCATTTAAATTTCACTACCTACACTCCAAAGCTGCAAATGTGTGTGCTTAAATAAAACCTACGGTACCGAAAAGTCAATGAAAACCACATCTGAACAGAATGGTGTCGTGTGTTACAATTGACCCCTACTTTGGGTTAATTGTACCAGAAATAAATTTAGTAATAAAACTCTGTTATAAGTGTTAAAATAATGTTTTTATTAATGGTTGGTAATTTTACGTTGTAATAAAGCTACAGTAACAGGCTTTACTCTTAGGAATCGAAATACTTAATAGTAATCAGTCGAAAAAGACAACACGTAATTAACTTAAATAAAAACAAATATTCTTCTCCAATAACAAACAATAGTCAACTCTTGCATAATATACTATTCTTTTGACTCAAACATTAAGTAATTATCTTACTAACAATCTCTCAAATCACAAAAAACAAAAACTATCAATTTGTATGAGGGTACAATTGACCCCCGGTACAATTAACCCTGACAGGCAGTTCTTAATATTATGATATTTATATTTTAATTTTTAATCAGAATCGCAGTTATGGCAAACATAATTGCCTTCTTGTGCCGTACATTCTTTGTGTGCCCATTCCGCAAATAATGCACTGAACCCAAACTTCGTTTGGACGGCTGGCACTATAAGGTTCCATACACAAAATGCAAAACTTTGATAGTTGCGGCTCTTGTTCTTCAGAGAAAACTTTCATTGCGAGATTATATCTCATACTTATGGCATCACCAGGTTTTATTTCCTTTTTCCTTGTATTTTTTATTAGTGAAACGCGACCAAGACTGAACATCGCAGCTGCAGCCCGAATTGATCGTCCATTTTCAATTTCTTGAATTGCCTGTTCATAAAGGAACAGGTCCTTAGAGCCTCTATCAGTTAACTTCGCTCTTCGCCGTGACATATTAAACAAAAAGTTCAAATAAGTATGTGCCTAAAATTATTCACCCTAATTATTTTCAACTCATTTTAATAAAATTAATTTAAATCAGAATAATTCATAACTAATATAATATCGGGGTTAATTTTACCATGAGGTTAATTGTACCGCTACAATTGTCCCCACCTTCAGTGGTACAATTGTTCCAAATGGACAGTTAAAATATTAACCAACAAATCACGGCATTTTATTAATTATTATACCAATAATTCATCACCTTTACAAAGATTGAAGTGTTAGTAAACTAATGAAAGCAATGATTTGATAAGAAAGCGAGTTTAATCGGAATTACAGACTAAAACTTTTTTCGAGAATTCTTACTGTGACTGACCGAAAACAAAAAATCTTCCGTGTACGCGTCCGCCTCAGCACTGGCGTGCCGCCGACTGGGGAGCGGGAGGGGACAAATCGAGCGCGAGAACTGACGCTACAAACACATTCAAACATTGTTTGTGTTTGGAAATATTGGCAATGGTACTATTGCCCCGTGGTACTTTTGTACCCGGTCTACCCTAGCAATTTATGAATATTTTTACTTTAATGTTAATTATAAATAATTGTTTTTATTTCTATTTCTCGAGTTTAACAAAGTGTTATAAATATTTCTTTATGCTCCATTTTAACAATAAAAATATAAATATTTATGGTAACGGGTATTTTTATTTTGTCCGGTTTACGAATCTTACTGTAACTTATATTTTTCGGAATATTAAACCCTCGAATTCCAATAGTATGCATAAAATGAAATGTAAAGTACGAAACGAAACGTCAATGTCACTTTGGGCAAGTGACGCATCGAGGACTGAGGAGGGTCGTCGCCCCATTTATTTATTGCAAAATTCATTGAATGCCTCTCTAAATTTCTTGTTAAGAATTAAAACTTTCTTTTACGAACAAATATAAATATATAATAGTGACTTGAAAGCCTCGAAAGTGCAAGTTTGTTATCGAGCAAGTGATTTGTCTACGTGTGAACTAGACCGGCTTGTTACAAGGTATTTTATTTAATTTATATGCTTTTTCCTGCTATTTAACGCTGCAATAAACTTGAAAGTTTGTCACCATTAACAAAAATGTGTGATTCACCTACTCTTACAAGGTGATTGTTCGCTAATGTTAATGTAAACAAAAAGGTGAGACTGTTCAAATGGATTGTTTAAAAATTGAATGGGGCTTCGTGCTCGCGCTCATATCGCTAAAACGTCAAGATAATTTTAGTCACGACAGTTCTTAAGTGATATTGACGAGATTATCGCTTGCTATCTATTCAAAATCCTTTAAAATGGTAGGTGTGGTAAAAACTGTAATATCATTAATCTTAAAAAAAAATTACAAGTGGGTGAATCACTTTTGTATTCAATAATAGTCAGCTTTGTTTCATGATTAATATAACCTCTTATTACTATCAAAAACACAGGGCTATTGTTGATATAAAAAGGTAAATCCCATATCTTTCTTACTTGCCATCTGGACTACAAGTGAAAATGTTCTCCTTTATTTAGTGCCTTAGCAAGTCAGAAATGTGATAAATTACACACATCATGATTTTGCTTTCTTAATTCTGATGATTTTTATCAAATTAATTCTAGTAATAAGTCCAGTTTGGCGACTTAATCTCTCCTAACATACACATATCCATGATTGAGAGGTGTTTTTTATCAATACTGACACATGAACTGTTGTGGTTTAGATGTGGAAAGCCGCAACAGATGTTGCAGCACCAGCACTAGCTGAAGCAGATGACTGGGAAACGGATCCGGACTTCGTGAATGATGTCACGGAGCATGAGCAGCGGTGGGGGCCTGGAGGACGGAATGTGGAAGCTATTGAGTAAGTTAAGAGCTGTTTAAATATAATATTCTAACAGCCGTGTTTGGCCTCATTAAACAACTGATTGTGGGTAAACAATGAAGTCAGGGAATAATTCCATTGACTTTTTTTTTAAAAAAGGTTACAATCAAAAATAATAAGACAACCCATACATTTATCCACTGTTATTTCTGTTAAACCTAGACAGTAGCATGAAGATCTTCAATTGGTATGGAATGGATCATGCATGATAAACATATGTAAAAAAATACTCAATGTATTTATGGTGTAAGGAACGATATAAACCCAAAAACCACCTATTACCATTTATATGTTTTTTTTCTTGATGTCTTGAGAAAAGTGAAAAGTGAAAAACTATTTAGTTTTTTTTCATAAGAATCTTTTATTAGTTCTAACAAATGTTTTTCCTTATGAAATATGTTTAAATTGTCCTTTTGTGAGCGCGTGCGTCGCTATGCCAGAGCGCTCTGAGCGCATAAACATACATTGCGGCTATTAAATAAATGAATATTTTCAATGCCTAATAATAATATAAGTTGTTTCCCAGTGATTTGTGTTGTTACATATGATTTGGTTTGATGTACTGAATGCGAGGTTTAGGGCTTTGGTGAGCCCTTTGTACACCCTGTATATTTTTGAATATTCCTTTGCTTTCCTTTGGAAAGCGATGAAAGTTGAACATCTCAGACAAGTGTTTTTTTTTCACAATTTGGAATCTTGTTTTTGTTTTTCTTGCCAGTCTATCAAACTATTTTTTCATACGAATTTAGACCCTCATGGATGTGTTCATCAACATTGATATGATATTCCTTTGTTTATTCTATTTTTGATCTGTAGGAAGTGTCTATCTATAAACCTTTTTTTTAGTTTTTGATGTAAGCACTAGTCATACTTGTTGAATTTATTTAATGATTTAAGGAAGTTTGTTCCTGGGGTCAATCACTTAGTTATTTATAAACACAGCGCAAGGAAATGTGTGGGCAATGTGAGTCATCATGTAGTTTGCAAAACAATTTACATAATTAATGATATCTCTTCAGCATGGCGAAACTCAGAGAAGAAGTATTTGAAGCTGATAAAATGGAGAAACAGAAGCAGTATGAGAAAGGACCTAAGCCGTCTTTTGGGTAAGTTATATGCTTCGAAAACTATTGTCACCACACCTCAGTGCTTTAGTATTTTATTTACCCTATCAAATATTTTATTATTTAAAAGCCGTCCTGGCAAAATTTACTGTCGGGACCGTGACAGATTTCTTATTCGGGATAAAGAAGAACCCACCAAAGTAAAAAAATTTTGTAAATCGATCCTCCCATTCCCTTATTATAAGTTGTGTAACTAACACGTTTTTTTTATGTATATGAAAAATATTTATCTGTGCTTAGTAATCCACGTAACGTAACACAAATGTCTATGTATGCAATGTTAAAAAGTTAAGTAAGCCTGTAACGTCCTACTGCTAGGCAAAAGCCTTACCTCAACTATGAGGTAGTTCGAGCCATACTCCAACACGCGGGCTCAGTGCGGATTGGTGGAGGGGTTTTTGCAAGGCAAGCGACTAACCCTACTGTCAAATATTGAGAAGTCGCCCATAAGGCTTCTGACTCGGCTTGACGACTAATATCAGCCGATATTAGCCGGAACCAACGGCTTAACGTGCCTTCCGAAGCACGGGGATGCTCGTGGATATATGTCACTTATATGGTCTGAATGGCCACCCATCCAAACGATGACCGCGCTGTAGGTTGCTTCACTTCGGTTTCACTACCAAAGCGCTGCTACCACTGCACTACGAGCACCTATGTAGTAATGTACCTTACTTAATTTTAGATATGGAGGCAAATTCGGCGTCCAAGCGGACCGTATGGACAAATCGGCGGTCGGGCACGACTACGTCGGCAAGACTGAGAAACATGTCTCGCAGAAGGACTATGCTCAAGGTATAAAGGTTTTTATCCTGGATAATTGACATGTGTATTTGAATTATTATTTGTTTGTTTTTTTTGAAGTGAAAACTTCTTTAGCGGCGTTGAGCACTTTTGTGGGATGGGGGAAAAAAATGAAAATCGCGTCAGGACACGTGGGCTGATCGAAAAACCGTAAGACGGTTGGCGAAATTATGGATGTAAGTTGATTTTTCTGAGAGATAAACTTTTTAATGTAATTTAATATAATATAAATTGTAATGTTTGTGTACGCAATAAATAAATATTGTATTCTATAAAAATATTATATTATTATTATTATTATAATTATTGTATTATTATTATTATTATTATTATTATTATTATTTTTGTATTCTATCACAAAAATGATAGTACTTTTATATTGATAATAACTATTCCAAAAAATCAAAAATGCACAACGTTGATATTCAAGTTTTCACTTCTGCCGGCACTCCCGGAGTGCTTTCACAGTTTTTTTTTTATAATTCAAAATTTACATGATTCAATTATGATTTCAAAAATTCAATTTGAATGGGTCTCAAAATCGCTCGAACTGTTATGGCGTACTAAATGACATCACAGTGTAAGATAAGTCTTTTTGAAAGCAAAATACTATAATGAGGAGTTCAAAAAAGCCCGCCATCGTGGAAGGCCTGATAAGCGTTTAGTGTCACGTGACCAAATGTGTGTTTTGAACGAACTTAATTAATTAAAATATTAATAATCTCACATAAAATTCATAAATTAATTCGTTTTATATACATCTCCAAATCATAATTAATCACTAGAAACTACAAAAATTGTGATTTGTTCGTGGTGGAAACTAGCCTATTGAATTGTTACAGCACTATTATACTACGCTTGCAACATTTAAAAAAAGATAAAAGTGCGATGGTAGCATTTTGGTTTATGTAATTAAAAATCAGAAAATGTAAATAAAGTCGATGCGTAAACAGCCTGACTTTTAACCCGTAGGTTTCGGTGGCAAGTTCGGCGTCCAATCGGACCGCATGGACGCCTCAGCGGTGGGCCACGACTACGTGGGCAAGGTGGACAAGCACGTCTCGCAGACGGACTACGCGCAGGGCTTCGGCGGCAAGTACGGCGTGCAGACCGACCGCGTCGACAAGGTAACATCAACCTTATTGCATTATACAATAAGGCACATAACCACATGGCTGGGTTGATGAGTAACACATTGGAGCAGGTTTTGTGGTTACCTAGAAGCGTGTCATACTTGTATCAAACGTTTCTAACAATAGATTCCAGCCCACCGCTGTCACTTGCAGGTTGGTAGTTTAATTCAAACATAGTGACTCCTAAAACCTTTACACAATGCGACTTTTAGCAGTGATGCAGTCGCAAAATATCAACCATTACACACTGCGCTACTTTTAGCATCGATGCAGTCGCGATGCCGACGCACGTAAGCATTGATACAGTCGCGATGCAGAAGCTGGAAATTGACAAATTATGTACTGAATTTTGGCGATTGCATCGATACTAACGCGCGTAAGCATCGATGCAGTTGTGCTTCTGTATTGAAGCTAAAGCACGACTGCATCGATGCTAAATTAAATCTGTTCATTGCGTGAGTCACAATGCTGAAGCGAGTTTACAAAACGCGCGACTGCATCGATGCTAAAAGTCGCATTGTGTAAGGGGTCTTAGCTGCGTTTGAAATTATTATACACGCCGCTTCTCCGTAAATTTCAAAGTAAACAGGCATAGGTTTGTGTTCGCTAATCGCTCCGCTCCACGCGTCGCGTAACGTCACGAGTCTCCGTAAGCGAGCCCTAAAGGCAGTGTCTTAAGTGAGCAACGAGCGTGATAAGATCAATGGCATCTTCTACGTCGGGTTTCTTCGCCCTACTGGGCGGCTCGGGTTCGAGCCCTTGCTCCTTCCCCGGGCTTCTTCTCATGGGCCTACTGGCCCACGGTATTGGGAGCCGCTAAGCGGCCGTCTTGTGACGACAGGTCAATTTCTTCGTCTTCTGCCAGAGCCGGCTGCACAGTCGCTGCGGGCTGCCCATCAGGTGAGACCCCGTTCGGGGAGGCCCGATGAGCAGGGCAAGCTAACTGCGGCTGACTCTGGCTGGGGAGAGGACGAGAGTATGGGGCGGGGGGGGTTGTGTTTGGGACTCGGGTAGGTGGGAGGGCGGATTAAGGGAGCAGACCTGTCGTGGGGTTGGCCTCTTGCTCGACTCACTTACCGTGGGCATGGGGGCTATGTTTTGTAGCCCGGGGTGCGGCCCGTGGTCCGCGGCTTCGTACATCCTTTTGGACGTGCGGACCACGAATCCCTCCAGGGCCTCCATCTTGAGGTCCCTGTGTAGCACGGCATTTCTAACATAGCGCCCGGCCCCCGTTATAATTCGGAGCGCTATGTTTTGCTGGGATTGGAGCTGTGTACGGTGGGCTGCGCTAATCATTGCGTACCAGGCTGGGGCCGCGTATGTCAGCCTGGAGCGCACGTACGTCTTAAATATGCCCACCTTTGTTCTGGTGGGCAGGCGGGACTGGAGGACGGGGCGCAATCTTGCGCGCGCCCCGCGGCTGGAGTTGACCAGGTGCTTTACCTGGTCCTTTAGGGTGAGGCGCTGGTCCAAGTGGCAGCCTAAGTACTTGGTACTGCGCTGCCACTTAATCTTCTGGCCATTTAGGACCAGCTCGGGCATCTTGCGTCTTGAGGGGCCCGTGTAGATGGCGGCGGTTTTACCCACATTAACCGCTATCCGCCATCTCTCCAGCCAGTCCGGCAGTAGGTCGAGCTGTTTCTGCATCCTTTTCACCGCCGCCTTGACCCATGGGGCGGTGGTGTAAAATGCGCTGTCGTCCGCGAACAGCGCCAGCTCGACCTTGGGTTCCCACTCATGAAGTTGGTCGTTGATGGTGGGAACGTCGTTGGTGTAGGCAGCATAGAGGGTCGGTGATAGGCAGCTGCCTTGGGGGACCCCAGCTTCTATGGGGCCCTCTGCGGACGTAGCGTCCTCCACGGCGACCTGGAACGAGCGTCCTTGGAGGAAGGACGCTATTAGGTGGACGAGGGCGGGGGGCAGGGTGGTCGTGGCGAGCTTAGAGATGAGACCGGGGTGCCAAACCCGGTCAAAAGCTTTCTCCACGTCTAGAAATACCGCTACCGAGGCTTGGTTGTTGTTGAGGCCCTCCGATAGGTGATGGATCACCCTGGCCAGCTGGAGCGTAGTTGAGTGCCCGCTGCGGAAGCCGAACTGCTCGTCCCTCGGGACGAGGTGGGGACGCAGTCGACGCAGCAGGGCTCGCTCGAACAGCTTGGCGGCGTGATCCAGCAGGGTGATGGGCCTGTAGCTCTCGGGGCGGCGGCGGTCTTTCCCCGGCTTGGGGATCATCACCACCCGCCCTTTCTTCCATGGTGAGGGGAAGTGGTTCGTCCTGAGGGCGGCGTTGAGGATGCGGGTCAACGCCGCTATCCCCCTCCTGGGCAGCTCCGCCAGGGCCGCGGGTGGTAGGCCGTCAGGGCCCGGCGCCTTCTTCCTGTTTAGGCGGGCGGCTATCTTCTTCACCTCCGATGGGGAGATGAAGGTGTCGCCCGGGAGTGGAGGTGGGGTGGTGGCCAGGAACTCCTCCACTCTCTGGACCACATCAGCGTGGTGCTGGAGGGCTCTGGGGGCTGGCGGGTGGGGCCTGAATTGGACGGTCAGGTGATCTGCTAGGATTCGGGCTCTATCCTCAGCCGCGAATCTCCTCTGACCGTCTGCGTCCAGGAGGGGGTGCGTGGAGGACTTCTCCCCAGTGAGGGCTTTATTGTGTATATAGGGCATCTTCTGTTAACGCAATTTGTCTTTATATCATGGCGGTGCGTCGTATCCTATATCGTCGCGTCACTCACTCAGGCCACTTAGAGGACATAGGTAGGTGTGAGCGAGTTCGGCGTCCAATCAGACCGCATGGACGCGTCGGCGTTGGGCCACGACTACGTGGGCAAGGTGGACAAGCACGTCTCGCAGACGGACTACGCGCAGGGCTTCGGCGGCAAGTACGGCGTGCAGACCAACCGCGTCGACAAGGTAACACCAACCTTATTGCATTACGCAATAAGGCACATAACCACGTGGCTGGGTTGATGAGTAACACGTTGGAGCAGGGTTTTATGGTTACCTAGAAGCGAATTCATATATTTTTGTGTCATACTTGTATCAAACGTTTCTCATTATAGATTCTATCCCACCACTGTCACTTGCAAGTTGGTAGTTTAACTCAAACATCATGACTCTTAGACCCTTTATACTCTGCGACTTTTAGCAGTGATGCAGTCGCAAAATATCAACCTTTAAACACTGCGCAATTTTTTGCATCGATGCAGTCGCGATGCCGACGCACGTTAGCATCGATACAGTCATCGCGACGGAAGCTGGAAACTGTCAAATTATGTACTGAGTTTTGGCGACTGCATCGATGCTAACGCGCGTTAGCATCGATACAGTCATCGCGACGGAAGCTGGAAACTGTCAAATTATGTACTGAATTTTGGCGACTGCATCGATGCTAACGCGCGTTAGCATCGATTCAAAAATCTCTAAACGCTCCGCTCCACGCGTCGCGAAACGGCACGAGGCTCCGTAAGCGAGCGCTAAAGGCAGTGTCTTAGTAAGCAACGAGCGTGACAAGATCAATGGCATCTTCTGTTAACGCAATTTGTCTTTATATCATGGCGGTGCGTCGTATCCTATCCTATGTCGTCGCGTCGCTCACTCAGGCCACTTAGAGGACACAGGTAGGTGTAGGCGAGTTCGGCGTCCAATCGGAGCGCATGGACGCGTCGGCGGTGGGCCACGACTACGTGGGCAAGGTGGACAAGCACGTCTCGCAGACGGACTACGCGCGGGGCTTCGGCGGCAAGTACGGCGTGCAGACCGACCGCACAGAAAAAATGAATAAGGTTAGAATGGTTTTGATCGTTCGTTTGTATGGGAACCTCTGTCACCGGTGGGAGTTACCGCGCTGTTGCTGCAGCGATAAAAGTACCAATCAATGAATTAACGCACCAATATCACAAACCAATCACAATTTCCGCTAGGAACTCTGTGATTGGTGTAATTAGTACTTGAAACCAACTACCAATCACAGAGCTTCTAGCGGTGAAACCTCCAATCATCATTCAGATACGTTCGTTCTTTTATGTCAAAATACTAGTGATGTGGTAAAGGTCGATTATTATAAATTCAATTACCGATGTAATGTTGTTTTTCTTTGTGAATAAACATGTAGGATTTAAGTTTGAAATAATTTGGATAATTTAACAGCTCATTTGATCGCAACAAAGGGTACTACTATTGCCTTTCGGTAAAAACAATAGAAGTAAAAATGAGTTGCTAAACGTTACTTGAAATAGAGTAACTTATACCTTTAAACATTAGTTTCTAAAAATAGTTCTATTAATAGAATTGAATCATTATTTGTATAAAGAATAAGTAATATTACTTATATACGACAAATAGATTCCAATGTAAAGAAAAATGTTTAAAGGTATAAAAGCATAAAGACCATGGTTTACATTATTCAGGTATACTACTATGCTATTTATTCATTTGTATTCTTAGCTAATACCATAAAGCCGAAGAGTTTGTATGTGTTTAATCGCGCTAATCTCAGGAACTACTGGACCAATTAAAAAAAAGTTTTTGTGTTGGATGTCTAATTTATCGAGAAAGACTTTAGGCTTGAACTTTACGCAGGGACGAAAGGGGAGAGAACAAACTCAAATTGAAAATAGTTAAGATTACAATTAAAAAAATACAATATACATATAGACGTATGGTTGACCAGTATAGAATGCTTTTGGCATTAAGTCCGCCACATGTACAATTTTATATTTCGTGCATGTGCAAGTTGTCAATAAATAAATATGACCCAAGTTAGTATGGTGGTTAAGTTAAAGAAATGTACAGCTGCATGATACAACAGTTAACCTTGCAGTGCTTTGTCGTAAACTGTGAATTGTCGTACCCTATTTTACAAATAAATAGACCAAACGATAAATTAAAATCGAAGATAATAACAGCGAAAGTAGAAAAGTTGAGGATTAAGCAGTGCGTTTTTGCTGAGTTATATTTTTATTGCAGGAATACGTTATTTTGGCAGCACGAATTAGAATAATATAATACATTTTTTTTCCAAATAGCTCTAGTAGTTCCTGAGATAAGCGCGTTCCAACATATGAACTCTTCAACTTTATTGTATTTATTTTATCATTATTATGTTTTAAATAATTAATAAACAAAACTTATTTTTATCTTTTAATACATCAGTAGGGAAATTACCATTTATCGATAATTTTACTGTGCTGTGAGCTACATGTGAGGCGTATACAAGCGAACAAAGCAAATTGGACGCGATACATTGCGTGTTAAGATAGCAGATTTGTTAAAAATATGTGTGGACAGTCATCAATGAATTTTTTTTTTGAACTTCGTGCAAGAAAACCGCTATCATTTGAAATATCATAATAAAAAAGTGTTTTTTTTGCAAATAATGTCGAAATAACTACGTATTATTACTTACCGGTGAAAAAATACACTTTCTCTCTCATTTTTTATGACCTGGCTTCACGCTCTTCAAGTAATTATAGCAAAACACGGCATTTTTGACAAAAAATAATGCAACGCTCTTGTCACGCGACTGAAGTAGCTACGGCTCAATGCAGGCATATGCCTACAATTAAGCTCGCTGCCGCACTGACCGGGGCCATTCTAACCTTATTCATTTTTTCTATGACCGACCGCGTCGACAAGGTAACACCAACCTTATTGCGTTATCCAATAAGGCACATTACCACTTGGCTGGGTTGATGAGTAACACGTAGGAGCAAGTTTTATGGTTACCTAGAAGCGTATTCATATATTTTTGTGCCATATCAAACGTTTCTCATTAGCGGCTTCTTTATTTCAGCTGACGCAAGTCTTAACGGGCTGAATAGTGGCTTCTTTTATTATTTATTTCTTCTAAATATGTGTAAATTTAAGTATGCATTATCTATACTAATATTATAAAGCTGAAAAGTTTTTTTTGTTTGTTTGTTTGTTTGTTTGTTTGAACGCGCTAATCTCAAAAACTACTGGCCCGATTTGAAAAAAATTTTTTACGTTGGATAGTCCATTTATTAAGGAAGGCTTTAGGCCATATAACATAAAGATACGACTCATAAGACCACAGCAGAAATGAAAAATGTTGCGAAAACGGGAGAAAGATATTCCTTTTGAGAGCTTCCGCTGCATACGCTGCGGAAACCGCTTAAGTTACACAAAAATCATGTATGACAGGATTGTTCAGCATTAAGAGTTCTATAATAAAGTCCGCGACAGCATATGTCTATCTTTTATGGTTGACTTACTACAACCTTTTTTATGTTCATAAATTTGTAAAAAAATAATGCATTATTTTAAGAGGTGTATTATACACACAGGTATTTATTCTTATCAAAATAAATACATTCATCATCACGAGCATTTCATTTAGAACCAAGTTGCCCTTTATATCATATGATTCCAATAAATAGCTTAGGAGCTATCACAGTTTTAACATAACTCCGCACCAAAATAATGTTCGCAGCTTAAGTACAACGTGCGCTTGCGCTAATATATTATAAAGCTGAAGAGTTTGTTTGTTTGAATGCGCTTATCTCAGGAACTGCTGGACCGATTTGAAAAAATATTTCTGTGTTGGATAGCTTATTTATCGAGAAAGGCTTTAGGATATAAAACATGACGCTGCGACGGGAGGGGAGGGAGCAAACTCAAAACGCGCGGACGAAGTCGCGGGGGACCGCTAGTCTCCTATTTAAATCTCAAAAAGCGCTTCACGACAGTAAACGTTCAGAAAGCAATTTAATATTTACAAGCAGATTCTGTATCCTGTATAGCTTATATGACATTGTGTTGTATCCATAATTCCTATAGTTTCGTATTGTTTTGAATCGGGGGCTGGTTTTGTATACGATTGATCAACTCTTATTTTTATAACTAACAATCAAACAAAAAAATTAGTAAAATTATAAAGCAGCAATGTTGTCAATTGTAGTGTGGTCGGTAATCCAATACGATGACCGCAAGTAGCGCATAGGCGAATGATTTAACTGTTCTACAAAGTCTGTCCAACGTCTCTAGTTGAGCTCAATAAGTTTGACGTAACATACGTCTAAGTTATAGAAATAAAAACTATTGAGGCTCTCAAATAAGGCGTTCGTGTATTTAGATTGTTGTGATAAATTGTATTCTCATCAGTGAATTTTTGTAACAGATCTAATATGGTACGAAGATCAAAATAATATAATAAAAGTAATGTCCATAATGTGCTCTTTCATATAAAGAAGTGAATTAATGTCCTTGCGTGATTTTATACAAGAAGTTACTGAAGTTTATTAAAACGAGTTAGCCTATTTGTGTCAAAAAAAAAAACTAAACACATACAGCAAAATAAATAAGTGATCCACCCAAATGTACACATCTATAAATGTGACCTTATCATTTTACCTTTGTCAGTATTGGTATGAATAAGATCATGTACCATTTATGCAACAAAAACTGAACACATACAGCAAAACGAACTAGTGACCCACCCAAATTTACACATCTATGGATGTGACCTTATAATTACCTTTGTCAGTATTGGTATTAATAAGATAAAGTCCTTTTTCTCTATCTCATAATGCTATTTGTTCCCAGAGCGCAGCGGGTTGGGAGCACAGGGAGCAGGTAGAGAAGCATTCGTCGCAAAAGGACTACGCCGTCGGCTTCGGGGGCAAGTTCGGGGTGCAGGCCGATAGACAAGACAAATGCGCTGTCGGCTGGGACCACAGGGAAGAGGCGCAGACGCATAACTCGCAAAAAGGTAATAATGCTAAAAACCGGCCAAGTGAGAGTCGAACTCGCGCACTGAAGGTTCCGTGCCAACTTTAACTGAATAAGGAAATACACTTACTTCCACTCAGTAAAATACCACAATATTTTGTTGATAGCAAATATAACTTTGTTTTTCATAGTGTTTGTATGAAGAACAAAGTTATAATTCCGTTGTTGAAAATGTGCTATATCTCAAAAAAAAATCATAATTTACACTCGCTTAGGTTAGAAGTTAGATAGGGGACGCCTATTTTACCACTTTGGAAGCGTCTATGAAACGTTAGACTTTAAAAGAAAATGTTTTTAGTAACCTGTATATCATTTTAAGATATCTATCTATAGACACTAGACACGCATAGGTTTGTCATTTTTTTTTATGAGAATCGTAAAGCGGTTAACAAGATACATCTTTTTACCAAATTTCAACTGTGTGATGCTTATAATAACAGAATAAAGTGGCTGTGACATACGAACGGACAGACAGACAGACTTGACGAAATATAAGGGTTCCGTTTTTTGCTTTTGGCTACGGAACCTTAAAAAGTGTCTTACTTTACTTTTACTTTTCGTAATGTAAGTCGTTTCACTACATGCAAGATACAATTTTGCAGCTGATGTCGGTCAACCGATCTATCTTATTCTATTCTCTATATCGCTCTTATTCTAATGCCAACTGATAAGTGATGCGACTTGGATCGAATTTTACGTCAATCGGTCCACTGTATTATTTGAGTGTGATGGTGTGGTGCTTCTTAAGTAGACTTTAGTTCTTCTGGTAATATAAATAAATTATATAAATTAGCGCCAGACAACACAAAAATTGTCATGGTTTCGTGGTAAGGATTTTTTTCCTTCTGTTACGATTACCAGACAACGAACGGGCGTCTCCTATACAAAACTTTAATACATATAAACATCAATGAATAAATGTTCGTACTCATAACACAAACATTTGCCCTTTGCATTTTTTTCAACTTACATTTATTTGGTTCGATTCCCCGTCTCAAGTCGTATTTTTTAAGCCAATAATATAGTCATACGTTTTATGGCGAAATTTCGTCGAAATGCTGCACTTTGTGATTAAAGCACGCCACTTTGCACAGTGATAGTAAGAACCAAAATAAGCGATTTCACCTGCAGCAGCGACAGTTTCACACCTTAGAAACAGAAATGGCGCCACTTTTCCAAAAAACAATTGAAAAATTCTACAAGTCAAACCACGACACTGATTTTAATGAAAAACGTATCAAATAAAAGATAATTATGTTATCTGTTATAGAAAAAAAAAAACATTGTTAAGATAGTACGTTCCAAACATGCACAAATATATTATTTTAGTTTAGAAAAAAATTGTTTGTCACTTTTTACTTCACTTTATCAAAAAATATACGGCTAGGTATGTTTTTTCTTAGTTTTTATAATTCCCTAGTAAATATCGTATATGGTAAAGAAAACCGCACTTCAATATCTCTAATAGTTATTGAGATACATATATTTTAATATCGGCAGGATTTTTTCGGGCGCACCAATATCAATGATTATTATGTACCAAATATTTAGTTTTATCATTTTTAAGGAATATGTATATTGAAAAGAGCGATTAGCGACAAAATCATGCTTGATTAATTTAATTTCATCTTAAGTAGCTAAATTTTCATCGCAAAGGAACATAGATAGTTAGTCGTTGTGACTGGCCACCGTAGGCGAAATCGCGAGGGGGACTATTATATTATTTATTATTAGTATCCTTTCCTTGTCTGTCCTCTTTCTCAGGAACTACATCTATATCTATACTAATATTATAAAGCTGAAGAGTTTGTTTGTTTGTTTGTTTGAACGCGCTAATCTCAAAAACTACTGGCCTGATTTGATTTTTTTTTTTGCGTTGGATAGTCCATTTATCGAGGAAGGCTTTAAGCTATATAACATAAAGATACGACTCATAAGACCACAGCCGAAACGAAAAATGTTGCGAAAACGGGAGAAAGATATTCCTTTTGAGAGCTTCCGCTGCATACGCTGCGGAAACCGCTTAAGTTACACAAAAATCATGTATGACAGGATTGTTCAGCATTAAGAGTTCTATAATAAAGTCCGCGACAGCATATGTCTATCTTTTATGGTTTACTTACTACAACCTTTTTTATGTTAATAAAGGACAATATTTTTTTTGTATGGGAGTTGGGCTTAAAATAAAATTTTAACTAACAGAAACAAATGATACACCAAATGAAAGAATAAATTCATACAAACAAAAAACACACATTTTTGTTAATTTTTCGATATGGGTTTTGTTTTTATTTTCAATCTAAATCTTTTGTTACTGGCAAGTGCAGCAGAGAGTTGCAACACTGTCCGCAGTAAGTGCGTTTTGTTTACAGTTATAGAAACATTTTATTTTGTTTATTTTTGAGAAAACTAATAAAAAGATACTTAAATTACATTAAAAATCCAAAAAGAGAAAAAGCCCACTTTACAATCAGCTTGATACTTATCCTAAAACAAAGATTTTTACTCTTTAATTTTTTTTCAATTCGACGAACAAAACGCTGGTTTGGTTCCATCCACTTCTTCGTAAATATTGACATCTGTCATATGTCAGTGCCAGCAAATCAAATGTCAAAAACGGTATAAATCAACGTTCTGTTCGACGCATTTTCAAGAATAATAAAATGTTTTCAAAAAGAAAACGGGCGTATTAAAAAATATAAAAATAATGTTAAATGAAAGTATTTAAGTTTATAAGTAATCCACAACTAAATATGACCCTGTTTAATATTCACGTATTTTAGGCCCAAAAAAAATGATGTCCTTTGTAAAAAAATAATGCATTATTTTTAGAGGTGTATTATACACACAGGTATTTATTCTTATCAAAATAAATACATTCATCATCACGAGCATTTCATTTAGAATCAAGTTGCCCTTTATATCATTTGATTTCAATAAATATTTTAGGAGCTATCACAGTTTTAACATAACTCCGCACCAAAATAATGTTCGCAGCTTAAGTACAACGTGCGCTTGCGCTAATCTATACTAATATTATAAAGCTGAAGAGTTTGTTTGTTTGAACGCGCTTATCTCAGGAACTGCTGGACCGATTTGAAAAAATATTTCTGTGTTGGATAGCTTATTTATCGAGAAAGGCTTTAGGATATAAAACATGACGTTGCGACGGGAGGGGAGGGAGCAAACTCAAAACGCGCGGACGAAGTCGCGGGGGACCGCTAGTACTTTATAAGCTTTTAAAATAGTGCTTTATAAGCATTGACAGGTGACAAAATTATTTCATTTCAGCCATATTGGACAACCAAGTAACGTCGTTATCATCAGGTTACACATTTGTGTAAACTGATCCTTCAATTGCATAAGATTCTCTAGTGTTTACCATGACGTACCATTGTCAGTAAAAAAGTAGAGGTACACTTATTGCAATGCGAAATTATCTACGAAAGTAGTGTTGCGGCAAAGGAAAAAAAAATACAGTGTGTCCCTTGTTAAAGTGCAATCCCGAAAGGGGATGAAACTAGACCATGAATCATTGACTAGAAAAATATTTAAAAAAATATATATAAAATTATTGTAGGATTTATTGGTATTTTAAGATTTTCATGTTTCATTAAGGACTCTATGTACAAAAGTATTGATTTCTTCCAAAATAATGGGTCTATTTCTTTTTGTGATATCTTACTGTATTTATCTTTCATTTGACACCTTTTTCATCAAAATCGGTGCGGTGGTTTGGATTGTAGATATTTTTGTTATTTTTAAAGAATGTGGCGCCATCTATGTTCCTTTGGGATAAAAATTTCGCTACTGCAAATGAAATTAAATTAAATTTAGCAAAATTTGGTCGTCAATTGCTCTTTTCAATAAATATATTAATTAAAAATAACAAAACAAAACATTTGGTACATAATAATCATTGATATTGGTGCGCCCGTTAAATTACTTCCATCATAAAAAAATATTTAACTCAATAACTATGAAAGATATTGAAGTACGGTTTTCTTAATTAAATTACGTATTTACTAGGCAATTATACAAACTAACAAAAAAACATACCGAGCCATATACATTTTTTACAAAATAAAGTAAAAAGTGACGAAAACTATATTTTCTAAACTAAAATATTTTATTTGTGCATGTTAAGAAGGTAATATCTTGTTAATGATTTTTCCTTTGATAGATAATATAATTATCTTTAATTTGACACCTGTTTTATAAAAATCGGTAAAAAAGTTTGGCTTGTAGAAATTTATATTTGTTATTTTAAAAAAGGGGCGCCATCTCTGTTCCTAAGGGGTGAAATTGTCGCCGCTGCGGGTGAAATCGCTTATTTCGGTCCTAATTATCACTGTGCAAAGTGGCTTGCTATAATCACAAAGTGCAGCTTTTAAGTCATAAGACGTATGACTAATAAAAAGTATCGTATTATCAGACTACGCGCTGGGCTTCGGCGGCAAGTATGGCGTACAATCAGACCGGCAGGACGCTTCGGCGTTGGGCTGGGACCACCAAGAAAAAGCGCCTGCGCACGCCAGCCAAGTCGATCACAAGAAGGTAAATATAGAGAGTGTACCGGTTTGAATACGTCATACATATACGTAAGGCTATACTATACATAGGGGTGTGCTGAAAACAAGTGCAGAATAGTTCACTGAAGTGAAATAGTTCAGTGGGAGCCGTAGATATGTATCACTCTTCTAGTTCATTTAGCTTATTAGATCTACTCGTACTAGCACAATACGACAAAAAAGTAAACACTATCATAAGTTTTCGCCAGTGTAGAATTACGATTATTAACAGCTGTCTTTCAAAATAGCAACTAGTAATTACAACAAAAAAAAACATTTTTTTTTTCTGAAAATCACCTCAAACATCAGGCTATCAAACAATCATTAATCAAAAATCTTATTGCAAAAATGTTAAAGAACATTTCTGCTTGCACTATCTAAAACATTAATATAGCGCGAAACTCACGCAAGCCAAGCCGTGCAACAGTCTCGCTCTCGCTCAGTAACCGTACGCTCTCTGTCACTGAGCTACTGAAGCACTGGACTACTGAGCCGTATTGGACGATAGTGAACGAGTGAGTGAAGGAACTAGATTGCATGCAGTACTTCATCTTCTGCTTTGTGTTAGTGTAGTAAGAACTATCTATGAAATTATTGATACTTGTTTGATTACGCGTGTAATCTCTTTATGTATTGGAAATCATTTATCGATTAGTATTCAACTATCATCTACTCAAGACGTTTGTTTGATTTCTCTTCAGCATAAAACACTTCCAAATGGTTGATGTGAACCTGTCTGCCAATGGCTTTAGGATGCTATTTTGAGATTATAAGGTTATACCTTATAAGAGAAGTTTAAAAGAATAAATAAAAAAAAACAAAATATCAAAATCGTAATCAAAATGAACAGGTAAAATTACAGGGTCGGACTAACAGCACGGTAGCTCAATTGGTAAGAGCGTTTGGCCCGGTTTGCCAAAAGGTTGCTGGTTCAAGTCCCGCCCGTGCGCAAATTTTTGGTTTCTTATTTCATCTTTATGAATATAAAATATGACACTGTGAGTGTTAAAAACATTCTAAACCATTAGATAGCGAAGCGACATCAATTTCCAAGTTGAATTTATTATGTAAAGAATAACTGCTTGGGCCATCTGTTTCATAAACAGACGGCTAGATGGCGCTAAGCGTCACGCAATTGACGTTTTCATAAGAAACCACAAATTTCGCAGGGTCGGACTAACAGCACGGTAGCTCAATTGGTAAGAGCGTTTGGCCCGGTTTGCCAAAAGGTTGCTGGTTCAAGTCCCGCCCGTGCGCAAATTTTTGGTTTCTTATTTCATCTTTATGAATATAAAATATGACACTGTGAGTGTTAAAAACATTCTAAACCATTAGATAGCGAAGCGACATCAATTTCCAAGTTGAATTTATTCTGTAAAGAATAACTGCTTGGGCCATCTGTTTCATAAACAGACGGCTAGATGGCGCTAAGCGTCACGCAATTGACGTTTTCATAAGAAACCACAAATTTCGCAGGGTCGGACTAACAGCACGGTAGCTCAATTGGTAAGAGCGTTTGGCCCGGTTTGCCAAAAGGTTGCTGGTTCAAGTCCCGCCCGTGCGCAAATTTTTGGTTTCTTATTTCATCTTTATGAATATAAAATATGACACTGTGAGTGTTAAAAACATTCTAAACCATTAGATAGCGAAGCGACATCAATTTCCAAGTTGAATTTATTCTGTAAAGAATAACTGCTTGGGCCATCTGTTTCATAAACAGACGGCTAGATGGCGCTAAGCGTCACGCAATTGACGTTTTCATAAGAAACCACAAATTTCGCAGGGTCGGACTAACAGCACGGTAGCTCAATTGGTAAGAGCGTTTGGCCCGGTTTGCCAAAAGGTTGCTGGTTCAAGTCCCGCCCGTGCGCAAATTTTTGGTTTCTTATTTCATCTTTATGAATATAAAATATGACACTGTGAGTGTTAAAAACTTTCTAAACCAAGGTAAAATTACGGTTGTACAGGGGTACGCACAACCTCTAGAGGTAAAGGTTGTAGAGTGAAGGTAGTATTAATAGGGATTACATTTTAGGGCTCAAACTATTACCAAATCAGAGTCACAGTAAGAGAGAGAGTAATCAGACGGTGCCTTATTTGTCTACTTCTAAACATAATATTATTGATGTGGTACCATTACCTTGTAATTATTATGTTCTTGGATATTGACACTCATAGAGCTGTTTTTAATCTCAAATTGGGTTTAATATTGAATCTTTTGTATTTATTAATTTGTCAATTTAGGAATTCTTATCGAAATAACTTATAATCAAATCTGTCACTCTTCCAAACTCTCTCTGTATTATTTTCTAAAAAAATATCTCATTTTCCCAATCAAATCCGCAGGGTTTCGGCGGCAAGTTCGGCGTGGAGACCGACCGCGTGGACAAGTCGGCGCACCGCTTCGACGAGGTCGAAAAAGTTGGAACGAACTACACGAAGCAGAAACCTGACATTGGCGGCGCCAAGCCCTCGTCGATCAGAGCCAAGTTTGAGAACATGGCCAAGGAGAAGGAACAGGTTTGTTTATTTTATTAACTCATAGGCATAAAGTTAAGATCATCTTTTTTGTAGCGAGTCATTACGAAAACCTCATTTTTTGCTTACAGTAAAATTCATATAAAAGTCATTAGACAATCGAGATTAAAACTGCGAAAATAATTATTGGCAATGAAATTTCACATGTGATATCATATGGAAAGAAAATGATAATTTTATGAAATGAAAATACAAAAATAGCTATCATTTCCATGTCTATTGTCCAGGCTCCGGAACTCTAACCTTCTTTGGTAGGATGATGTTTTAGAAGAATTAAGTATTATTTCCTAACCTATTCACTACTCCACCCCCATGGATTTTATTAATTTACATATCTTCCACCAATGTTTTTAATGTTTTACACATTTAGAGATTTATGCAATCCTAAAATCTACATAATAAATCTAATCTAAATCTTTATCAGACAGCTCAAATTATATTTCATAGTTAAAAGTTTGACGGACATTTTCAAAACTAATAAATCAATATTGTTTTCAGGAAGCGCAACAAAATGTACAGAGGATAAGACAACAAAGAGAAAAAATCGACAAAGACTTATCACAGAAGGTGAGGAGCAAAAGACTAACCTAGTAACTAAGGCAATAAGTCATGTACTCCACAACTGGACAACAATGGCCAAAATGCAATGATGTTTAAATAGTTGACTGTTTCACTTTAAAATATAAAATTTTACGTGAATTAGGTAAATTTTACCGTCTTCATAAGAAGGAGATAGGGTGATATCGATTTGAGTAAGTTGATCTATTGAGGCTTCCAAACACGTTGGCTAAATTTGGTAAGTGTATGTATGTTTGACTAAAGATTTCTCGAAAACGAGATATGGGTACTAATAACAAAAAAATCATGAAATAAAAACTAAACCACTTTTTAAAACTAAAAAAATAACTTAATTGCCCTCAGTTTAGGAGAAACGAATTCATTTTAAGTCGGTGCATAATCTCATATTTTCGTCCCTCATCAATAGCTCTAGGAACGCACATCATTCACAGACTCAAAATAAATTTGTTTCTCATAAACAGAGAGCAAATACGTTTATTGAGCTTTGTAGTCAGTTTTTTGAAGGCGATCTATATGACCTCATTATTTATCAACAGGAAAAGGATCGTGTAGCCAAAGAGACAGACTCGCAACCACAACCGCAATCACCCGAACCCCAGCCCCCCCAGCGGCAGCCGTCGCCCCCTCCCGCTGACCCCCCCGCTGACCCCCCCACAGCCCCCCCTGCGGTCCCCCCCGCGGCCGTGGCCCCCGCGAGCGACCCCGTAGCTCAAGAGATCAGTCAAGTGATGCAGGACGCGCCGAAGCAGGCGAATCTACCTGATGTTACGTTGGTTGGGGATAAAGAGCATAAAGAAGAGGTAAGCGCTTTTTTTTTCAATGAGAATAAATAACATAGTATCTGTTCAGCGTGAAGTAATATGGATTAATAGTACATTATGATACAAGTGTGCTAAGTTGGCCATTACATACAAGGCGATATTGTGTGCGCACGAGCGAAAGCGAGTGCGCCACAAGAAAGCCGCGTATATAATGGTCACAGGCACACGCGTATCATACGACGTTTTTCAACACACTTGCGAGGAAAAAACAAGACTCTTCATTTACTAAGTTTTTAATTATTAAAACATTTAGTAAAAATACATTTCACTCGATTTTGATGGCAAAGACTTTCGTACGCGTTTTTTGCCTCGTTACGTATGTCCGGCGGAGTAAATAATAGGTTTTCTTCACATTCTTCACTTGAAGTAGGCATTTTCATTAATATTAAACTTTTTAAATAATGCAAACTTCGTCACAGCCGACAATTATTATTTACGAAAAATGGCGCTATGTTTTTTTTTTCTTGCCGCGATAACGATGCGCGCGCAAGGCTTAGGCGCGAACTAGATCGGCCAAAAGCCAAGATTAAAAATGTAATATTTCGTGTTTAAAACACAAATCACAGAAAATGTTAAATGAGTTTGAGCTATTTTTTAGTAATAAATCTGGATTTACCATTTTTTGAAATAAATATGTAGATACTGTTATTTTTCGCATAAATACTGTTTGTTGCTAAAATAAAAGTATTGTATAACCAGACTAAATTATATCGCTTCTTCTTCTTACTTACGACTTGGTACTAGGGTACAAACCTAAATTGGTCGGGTTAATAAACTAAAGGCACTAGTGCAATAATATAATGAAAAAGCACGCGTGTTTAATATCTATGATTATGAGCCAAAAATCGGTGGAATAAAGACGTCGTTATGAGCAAGTGTGTTGACAATTGTATTTATGTATTGGCTTAGAATGTTTTAACACTCACAGTGTCATATTTTATATTCATAAACATGAAATAAGATACCAAAAATTTGCTATATGTAGTTCATTCTTAATTTTAACATTCTAAGCCATTAGATAGCGAAACATTATCAATTTCCATGTTGATTTTTTCTGTAAAGAATAACTACTTGCCCCATTGCTGCATAAACAGACGGGTAGATGGCGCTAAACGTCACGCAATGACGTATCCGTAAGAGACCACAAATTTCGCAGGGTCCGACAGGCAGCACGGTAGCTCAATTGGTAGAGGGTTTGGTCTGGTTAGTCAGAAAGTGCTGTTCCAAGTCCCGCCCGTGCACAAATTTTTGGTTTCTTATTTCATCTTTATGATGTGAAATGTGTTGGAAATAAAACCTTGCCGTTTAAGAATAATATATTTTATATTTTTTTTCTCTATAACAATAATGGTAAATGGTTTATTTTTAGGGTTCCGTAGCCTAATGGCAAAAAACGGAACCATTATAGTTTCGTCAAGTCTGTCTGTCTGTCCGTCCGGATGCCACAGTCACTTTATTCTGTAACTATAAGCATCACACTGTTGAAATTCGGTAGTAAGATGTATCCTATTAACCGCTTTACAATTCTTATACAAAAAATAAAAAAAATAGTTTTATTTAATTATTCCATACATGAAACTAAAACGGAAAAAAAAATCAAACTTATGCGTGTGGTGTCTATGGATAGGTCTTTCGAAATGACATCGAGGTTCCTAAAACTATTTTCTTTTAAAGTCTAACGTTTGATAGACTCTTCCAAAGTGGTAAAATGGGCGTCCCCCCCCCCCCCTCTAAATTCTAAACTTAGTAAGTGTAAATTATGGAAAAAGTATATAATGTAGATCTTAACAAACACTTTAACGAAAATTGGTTTGGACCGGATCGAACAAGTAGTTTTTGAGATACAACCGTAAACATAACTTTGTTCTTCATACAAACACTATGAAAAACAAAGTTATATTCGCTGTCAACAAAAAAATTTGGTATTTTAGCTGAGTGGAAGTAAGTGGATTCCTTAATTCAGTTAAAATCGGCACGGAACCCTCAGAGCGCGAGTCCGACTCGCACTTGGCCGGTTTTACAAAATACTTTTTTTTCTAAAACTCTTTAAACCAAACGTCGTTCGTCAGATGACGAAGCAGTATGGTAAGGTGCAAACAAATCCGAAAAGGCCGTGGCGCCACTCATCTTGACAAGGTCGCAATTACAATGTCACTCTTACCCAAACAAGGAAGATATTATTTCAACAAAATGAGTAAGAATTATAATTTAAAATGGTTTTAAAAATAAATACCTTAAAATATCAGCATATAATTGAATGTCGAAAATATTTTTTCTTTTTTTTCCCTATACCGAAATAACAATTCATGCAAAAACAGAATACACTATATAGTAACGTCAAGAATCACGTTACCTGCCGTTTACGCGTATTCAAAATGAATAACGAAAAATCTTGTTTTATTACAATAATATACATTTTTTTAGCAAATTCGAATTGTTTGCGATATAAATTATTAGTGCGCAAATTTTACAACACTTATCCAATAGTTGTCAAGTAGTCAATTATGGGTTATACTCCGACAATTCTTAAATTTGTTCTTGCTGCTTATGAAACCAAACTCTTTTCACTGAAAAAAGCATATTCGATTCGACACAAATTTATGAAGTATTTCGAAGAATTTTCAACGTTATTATGTATTTTATATCTAGTTTAGCCAGTTTTTATGGTAAAATTACAAACAAATTATAGGAATAAAATAAAATATTGCTCCTGGAGAGCTAGAGCGAAGCTCTAGATCACTTCAATTCTTCAATCCCCGTCACACTTCTGTTTTTATGTCCAATTCCTTTACTCTCACAGCCATTCGACTTTGGAATGGGCTTCCAAATTGTGTCCAAACATCTACCTCAAAATTTACCTTCATAAAGGCATTGCGAACACTTTATTGAGACGAACTCACTGACCCGTCTCATTGACATTAATTTATCTGTGTACTATATTATGTATATTAAAATGATGTGTATGTTTATATAATAAATACATATATATAATCGTATATAAGCTTGGATGAATAAACCACTGGATATGAAACGCAAGAGCGAATGTATGAAAACATCACTAGCCAATTACTGCGGGGCGGGGGAGCTTGTCGTGTCAATTTTTGACATTTAGTGCATGTAAGTGTCGATATTTTTTTATCGATATGTGCGGAACGAATCTTTTGTAAAAAGACATAATTTTTATCACTAAAACAATAAATTACATTATGGACATGTTTAATGCACAAACCATTCGAATGAACAACTGAAACATAGAATGTTTATATGAACAGTCTGGCAAGTAACACTAACTAGAACTTCCTAAGACATTGTGAAACCGCCCATAAGTACATACAGCCCAGCACCATTTAAATCCTCCTATGGGATAATTAAGCAGTAGATTTTTGCGTTAGCATTAAATCACACTAGTGTTAAATGGAGACCACATATTCGGTGATGTTTTGTGGGGATCAATTTTGTCTCCCTTCAACCCACTTTAGATTACTTAATGGATCCACAAGAAATCTGAAATTACATTTTAAAGATGTATTGTCATAAAATATGAAGTTTAAAATTTAAAAGCAAACTGTTGTATTTTTAAAATTACCTTAATCTACTCTCGAGTGAAACTTTTTACAGATTTATTTTAAAAGAATTTATGTTAAAAATTTAATGAATGTTTATTGATACGATTTATCGACAATTGTCAAGCACAATTAAAATTAAACTGACAAGAGAACGAATAATAAACATACGACAATCCTACCGTATAAAGTATACGTTATCTTGTTGATTTTTTAGTAACTGACCACCACTTTTTCAAATGGCAATGTTACTTTTCCCTTGGAAAACACAATTTACTATTTTCATGAAAAACAACAGCTTTTTGAGATAAAACGTTACTTACGGATGAAAATGAATATTTTTTGTCTTGCCTATAATTTATACACAAAAATAAGCCAAATTTACCCATTTTTTCCGTCAATGTTTCTCACTGAGCTCTATCACCGTACTGACAAGACGTCACCAGTAAGTGAGGCCAAAAAGCCCGCTTCGTGGCTAAGGGGGCACAAGCGAAATTGCCCGTCATTGCGCGTCCAGTGGTTTATTCGTCCAAGTATATAAGTAATGGGCAGTATGTATGTTTGTTATCGTATTATAGTTATCTCTATCGCTATTCTCTTCTGTTTTCTTGCCTCTATAACTTTACTTGCACCGCCTGTATATATATATTTCTCTGTCCTGACCTATGGTTGACTGGTAGAGAATGCTTTTGGCATTAAGTCCGCCATATGTACCATTTTATATTGTGTGCATGAAGTTTTAAATAAATAAATAAAATAAAATAAACAGATTCCACAGTATTACTTTTCTATAACTTTATAAAGAGCAGTTTTCCATTTTATGATAGAAGAGTCGTGGATGTTACTTGTGCACTTCGACGCGTGGTGACAGACAGACAGATGTGTTCCGTTTTTTGCCATTCGGCTACGGAACCCTAAATAAACAAAATTTTCTTACAACGGTGTTTTTAACACACATTAAATTACACAACGAGCGATGGAGAGGGCTATGCTGGGTGTTTCTCTACGTGATCGAATTAGAAATGAGGAGATACGTAGAAGAACTAAGGTAACGGACATAGCTTTGAGTATCAGTAAGCTCAAGTGGCAATGGGCAGGCACATAGCGGAAGAACTGATGGGGCAGGAAAGTTCTGGGTTGGAAACCCTTCGACCAAAGACGCAGGGTAGGACGTCCACCGACAAGATGGACAAGATGCAGACCGCTAGTGATCGGTCGCTGTGGAAAGCCGTGGGGGAGGTCTATGTTCAGCAGTGGAAGTCCTTTGGCTGAGAATGATGATGATGGTGATAAGTAAAAAAACGTAAAAGTCATAAAAGTCATTTATTTATGCAAATAGGCCCATTGAGGACACTTTACACGTCCCAATATAAACCCTATAAACCTTAGCTTCGGGTCAATTTTGGGCTAGTGCTGAGAAGAAGCTGCGCAACAAACTCAGTCACTATTGTCAATGCCTCTTTTCAAAAGGTTTACAATGTTTGTAGTATTCATGCAAGTCCATACATTATTATCTTTTGAATATTCATCTACTTTGTAATACCCTTTCCTCATTAGGGTTTCTTTAATGACAGTTTCAAATTTATTATTTGTTCTGGTAGTTCATTAAAAAATTTAATACATTTCCCTATGAAAGAATTAGCAACCTTTCGAAGTTTTTTTTTTTGACATTCCCACACATCGCCATCTAGCCCCAAAGTAAGCTACTCAAATCTTGTGTTATGGGTGCCAGACAACGGATATAATACTTAAATACTTTTTGTTTGTAAATACATACATGATATACATAGAAAACACCCAGACCAATACAAACAGACATGTTCATGCACACAAGTGTTTGTATTGTGCGGGGATCGAACCCGCACCCGCTGCGTAGTAGGCGATTTCTCGACCACTACACCAGACGGGTCGTCTGTTATATATAATGTAATTGTGGAATAGCAGAGTGTTTTGAACCCTTAGATGGCGCGGCAGCCGACCATCGTGGTGTCGCCGGTGGGGTGGGAGGGCGAGGGCGAGGCGGCGGGCGCGGACGGCGAGGACGAGGACGGGTACACGGCGCGCGCGCTCTACGACTACCAGGCCGCCGCGCCCGACGAGATCAGCTTCGACCCCGACGACCTCATCACCAACATCGTCATGGTCAGTCACAACTGCCTTATCTTACCAACTAATTTAAAGCGGGTTGTTTGGAGGCGAGTCTTGAATACAAGAAAAATAATACAGGATAATTTAGAATCTTCAAATTTTTTAATAAAAAAAATATTTTTCTTGTTTTCTAAGCTAGATTAATCCAGATTATACTACTGGCCTTTTAAAAGGACACCTTAGTTATTAGAAAAGACGTGTAGTTATAACAACTATAGCTTACTTTTTATCAGTTTACATTTATTTTAAATCCAAATTAGATATAAAATACTCTTTGGTGTACCTGAAACTCATTTTGACGTATTTTTAATTAAATATAACTTTGAAAAATATAATTCTTAAACTATTTTAATAACTATTTTAAACAAACAAGTTTTGTACTGATATTGTACATAGGACCTTATGTTTCATAGGCGGTTTTTTTTCTGTATTAAGTGGGTTAACAACCATTCTCTTGAATTGGCTCGTACTATTTTTTATACCTCTATATAAAAATATATTTATACGCCTCGATAAATGTCTGTCCATCGTATGGTTCGTTTATCAATGGGATATATGTATATATTTTTCTTCAGTTTGTATGGGATCGTCCACCGCTGTAGGGCAACGCGACTGAAAAATATATCTTTCTCAAAACGGTCGAAAACACTTTTATTGAACAATATAATTCTCGTTATGTACTAAGTCTCTACGTGAAAAAATGAAATATTTTGTTTTTTTGTTTCATTTTAGGTCTACTTTCACCTCTTATCCAGATTGCACTAAACCAGAGACCCACTGTATATATCATAGTGAATACGCAGCTTTAATGTTCGACGGTGCCAAAAACTTGAGATCTTACCTCATAATGACAATCGGCTCCGGTACCCTGTCTACAAAAACGTGTGATGGATAGGACACTTAATCTTGAACACCCATACATGACTAAGGTTTAAACGAACACTTGTACCTTGGTCATGTATGTTTTAAGTATAATAAAAAATCCATTAAATAATTTTACAGATGCTTATTTCACTTTGTAGAATAATGTTGCTATATTTATTTTACAAGTGATATGTTTCGTTCATTCGGTTCATGTTAAGCTTCAATACCTACTCTAACAGTCTGCTCGCATCATGCACCGACTCCAAAAGAATTTGTTTCTCCTTAATAGAAGATGAATGGTTTATTTCAAGCTATTTTGTAAGATTTTTGAAGTTTTTTTAGTTTTGTAAATTAATTTTTATTTCATTATTATTATTTATGATCTGTCTCATAAACTTACATCCTGTATATTTTTCAACACTGTAACACTGTAAACGTCAAATCACTCTAAATGATCATTGATTATACTTTATATGTATTTAAGTATTTATTAGCACAAGAAAGGTAATTCCACAATTCAAAACCAAGTCAATCAGTGTGTTGTCTTGCGCATATTTATTTTTTAATTATTTTTGTTGTCAGATCGACGAGGGCTGGTGGCAAGGGCTCTGCAAGGGCGCGTACGGTCTGTTCCCCGCGAACTACGTACAGTTGCAGGACAAGTAGACGACTCGCCATACGGACACATTCCTACACTCAACGCGTAGAAGGTAGAGGTTAGCGAAACATATGTATGTATAATGTGATTGGGGGAACGTGAGATGTGCTAAAGCATATGGTGTTTTTTTTATTAATAATGTGTTCTGTTTTCAACCTACAGAATAAAAGATACTCGTTCGTAATCATGCAATAATGTTGCAAGTAAACTATCCTTCTTTATCGTAGTAAAAGGACAGGTATTTGCTAATAAAAGATTAAGAGTCGAATTTACCAGCGTCAGATAAGGGATATTCGTCGAATATAATTTATAACGCCTTATTTGAAAACGTCACCTATTTGTCAGGAATCATTTATGAAAATGTTGTTTTATCCGTCGCTTTATACTTATTCGGTCGAATAAATCCTACCTGACGTTGCTAAAATCGACTCTTAAATAGATTGGCTAGCGCTGAACAAACATTGAATCATGTAATATATATTTATAACTGTGACATAATATACTATAAAAAATATTAATTGATGAATTAATACTTTTGAACAACAATGACCAAAGATTACTACTAAAAAAAAATATTTCTGATTTGACAAGGGCTCATATTGAGTTTCAATATCATTTCTTAAGCATTTGTCGGCCTTTGATTTAGCACGTCTCACTGTCTGCCAGTCATAATCATAAGGTTATTTTCAAAGACTCACTTGTCTTTTGTATTTAATTTTAATTTTGTCAACACTTATACAGGATAGTGTAAATATATTAAGCTTAAATAGTCTTCGTATCGATATAATCCAACAAGAAAATGTTATGTCAAAATGTACAAAGATCTTTTGGCCGACAGATGACATTGAATGGCTAGCATTCAATCAGGATTCAGATTTAAGGAGTTTAGGAAGCTATTTAACGAATATATTTTTTAACCAACCATGGAAAAGTCAAAGAGATAGGTACAAATTTAAAACAGTATATTACGCATGTATGTTTGTATCATGTCTGCTTCACTGATTTTAAACGATAGACAATTTTTAAAAAAAAGCATTGAAAATTTTACCTTATATAAAGGGTTTAGCTCTCTACGGTATTTAATAAGAATCATTTTAATAGTTTACACAGAACATGTACGAAAATAAAACATTAGGAAAAATCAGGAAATCGCTTGTAAGATATTGAAGGGGAGATTTGGTTACACTAGATCTGACAATCGCATTTTTGAAGTAGACAGCGTTAGTTCTCTTTTTCGCCGTCGGCCAAAAGATCCATGCCGCACTGTTGTGTGTGAATGAGAGCCCTCTACGTATAATATATTGAGTTATAGAGCGCTGTCCCTTTCCCACTTGCATTCCTACCTTATTTCCAGGTTTACGGCAGATAATCATACACCTATACGTTATCAACTGCCTCGCTGGCGCAGCGGTAAGAGTGTCGCACTTCAAAGCGACGGCTGCTTCAGAGGTCCCGGGTTCGATCCCCGGGTCGGGATAAAATATATATACCTGGGATTTTCTGTTTAGATATTCTCAGGGTAGCCCGGAGTTTGGATGTTGGCGGAGCTCTCCCCTGTGCCATCGGGCTATGAAAGTGAAAGGAATAGAGAGTGCACCTGTGTTTGCGCACACACCTGTGCACTTTAATATTGACGACCCGTCTGGTGTAGTGGTCGAGAAATCGCCTACTACGCAGCGGGTGCGGGTTCGATCCCCGCACAATACAAACATTTGTGTGCATGAACATGACTGTTTGTATTGGTCTGGGTGTTTTCTATGTATGTCATTTATGTATTTACAAACAAAAAGTATTTAAGTATTATATCCGTTGTCTGGCACCCATAACACAAGCTTTGAGTAGCTTACTTTGGGGCTAGATGGCGATGTGTGGGAATGTCCAAAGGATATTTATTTATTATTTTAAAAAAAAAAAAAAAAAAAAAAAATATGTCCCGCGCAGTCGGTTAGTCGTTATGACTGGCCACCGTAGTCGAAATCGTCTAGGGGGACTATTATTATTTACCCCTAGTAGTTAATATATTCAAAAAGTAAATAGTTTCGGTTATACAAACATTTAGAATCCTTTTGAAACCGATAACCATTAAAAAGTTTATATTGATACGAAGATAACAATATCAAGATGGCTGTGGCTATCACTTAACTTTTAAAAGACAAAATGTAAAGTAATTTAAGAATTCGCGTCATTTATCATGATTATGCTTTTTACTTGTAATGTTATGTTATTGTTGATCAAGAGCAATCTTTAGCTAAGAAATGTATGAAATGTCTATTAGAATTTCGGGAAAATAGAGAGTGAGAGAATGTATATGACAATCAAGTATTTTATATTTAATATGAGTTTTTTTTTCTTCGTTGTGCTACGTGGAACCTAATTGTTCTTGTGCTTTTGAAATACTAAAACATTAAAATAGTGTCTTACCTACTATTCGGAACAAGTTGCTTTATTTATAATAGTCGTTCTTCATAGAGGTTTCTCAACAATAAATGAAATCAACGTCAATATTATAGTTTTAGTATGTACGTACCTCTACATCATGCCATCTCTATAATTTGCATATTGTATGAAAGAGTCAGATTAATATTTTTAATATTAAATTCTTATAGCACTTTAGTTCAGTTATGTACTTATGATACGAAATAATCTCTACACTTATGGAATTATATGTGAATTGACTAATACAGTAATCGTCTAACGCTAGATAAAAATTACAACGGTTGTAATAATATGCGATTTATTTTATTGACAACATTTACAAAATAATAACAAAGTATTATTTTATACTGTATTTTGTGATTGAAGAATTTAATAATACGTTAACTTTCATTTTTTTTTTTAATTATTTCTGCATTTTCATATCATGGCTACCTGTAAACATTTCAATTTAATTACATTTGTGGATAATAATATTGCGAAAGATTTTTATAATTAGCAGTCATTGTAGATAAGTCAATCAATTTATTAACTATCAGTTTAGATATTATAATATCATGTAAAATAAATGTCTCAAATAATATCGGTATCGTGTCTTACCACAAAAACTAACATGGGAAACTACTTTAAAGTAGGCAGTAGGCTAATCCATTTTATAACAGTGCTCAATATTGCATCGCATTCTACAGGCCGACCGCGAAACTGAGACATTTCTGACGTCATATTTTGACGACCTCCGTGGTCGAGTGGCTAGCACGCTGGTTTCAAGCGTCGCCATCTCGTGAGGTTCCGGGTTCGATTCCCGGTCGGGTCAATGTAGAAAACGATATTTTCTATATTGTCTCGGGTCTGGGTGTTGTGGTACCACCGTTGTGTCTGATTTCCATAACACAAGTGCATTGGCTCAGTGCACTTTGGGATCAGAGCAATGTATGTGATGTGATATTTGTCGCCTTCGTTTTCATTTTCCTCTCAGTAAATGTACTCTGTATTATCCTCATGCTTAAAACCGATCTTTCTTTCACTGAAAAGGAGATCATTAAATTCATAATAATAATGAAATTAGTACGTAAATTTTCTCGACTTCTCCTCCCGATTTGTGTAATTAAAGAAGTACATAAATTAGGAGGAGAAGTCGAGAAAAGTGAAGTCAGAAACGTCTCAGTTCCGCGATTTACGTATAGCACTGTGCATACTTGCACACATATTGCCACATACTTATAAAACGCCGATATTTCTATATTGGATAGCGGATACGTATTGATGTTTTCAATCGAGAATTTTACAAATGTTATCAGTTGACGTCAACGTGTTTACACACTACGTGATCACATTCTTATCATTTCTAAAGAAAAACTAAATTACTAAAGACCAGTTGCCCAAACCAGGGCATTTAACTTAGGCGTTACCAGTCAATTGCAGACACAATAGCCAATCAATTGTTATCGCGTCCCATATGATGTCGTTGAAGTTTGAAGCAATTATCATTCTGTTGATTTCAGTTTCGTTGATGTTGCCGCGTTAACATTCTTAACCTCGGGTTAGATGCTAACTCTGGTCGGCGCAAAAGGGCCTTTAATTTCATTATAAACGATTTACAAATAAGTGTTCCTTTTATACAAAAAACCTACTGTTTCTACGTAGAGTAGGTTACTTCATGCATTGACTTATATTGCTCAGAGTAAATCACTTCAACAGTCGCGTAGTGTGTAAACACTTTGTAAATTGTAATATTGTACGGTATGTGATACCGAACTATGTTTTATATGAAGCGATTTATTGTTTATATTATGATGAATAAATGATTATTTTATAGCTAATTTTCATGTTTTATTCTTTATATTATTTTTCTTTATCATAACCTCCAACGGATAAGCTTTTTGATCCATTTTCTCCCCAACATTACTAGAATTGTAATATTATTTAAAAAGGATGCGGAAATATATTTTAGACATTCTCCGTTTTCGTTCAAGCATGGTCTTTCCAACAAGACTCGGCGCCGGGTCATAAAGCTCGGTCCACGCAGTCTTGGTTAGAAGCGAACGTTTCGAACTTCATCAGAGCTGAAGACTGGCCGTCGTCTAGTCCCGATCTTAATCCGCTGGATTATGGTTTATGGTCAGTTTTAGAGAGCACGGCTTGCTCTAAACGCCATGATAATTTGGAGTCCCTAAAACAATCCATACGATTGGCAGTGAAGAATTTTCCCATGTAAAGAGTGCGTGCTTCTATTGATAACTGGCCTCAACGTTTAAAGGACTGTTTTGCAGCCAATGGAGACCACTACGAATAAGCTTTTTATATTTTAAATTGTTTAATATTTATGTATAAAACTAACACACTTTGAAAGTAATAAATATATTTGCATTTTTTTTTCTTTGTGACAATATTTATGGCAAGACTAGGTAATATAAATTTTCTTAGCAAATTCGAATTGTGAGAGACAGAAATTATTAGTGCGCAAATTTTACAACACTTATCCAAAAGTAGTCAAGTAGTCAATTATTGGTTATACTCCGACAATTTCTCAATTGGTTTTGCCGCTTATGAAACCAAACTGAAAAAAGCATATTCGATTCGACACAAATTTGTGAAGTTTTTTTGAAGAATATTTTAGAATATTTTATATCTAGTTTAGCCAGTTTTATTATAATTAATAATACAAATTATAAGAATTAAGTATAAAACAGTATACAGATTCCACAGTATTACTCGTACTTCTCGATAACTTTATAAAGAGCAGTTTTCCATTTCTTGATGGAAGAGTTTTAGATGACGCGACGCGTGCTGACAGACAGGCAGACAGACGGGTCCCGTTTGTTGCCATTCGGCCACAGAACCCCAAAAAGACAAAGTTTTGTCACGTGGAGTGTTCGGTACCCCAGATGGCGCGGCAGCCGACGATCGTGGTGTCGCCGGTGGGGTGGGAGGGCGAGGGCGAGGCGGCGGGCGCGGACGGCGAGGACGAGGACGGGTACACGGCGCGCGCGCTCTACGACTACCAGGCCGCCGCGCCCGACGAGATCAGCTTCGACCCCGACGACCTCATCACCAACATCGTCATGGTCAGTCGCAACTGCCTTATCTTACCAACTAATTTAAAGCGGGTTGTTAGGAGTCGAGTCTTGGATACAACAAAAATAATACAGGATAATTTAAAATATTCAAATGTTTTTTTTTTTTAAAAAAAAAACCTGTTTTCTAAGCTAGATTAACCCAGATTATACTACTGGCCTTATAAAGGACATCTTAGTTATTAGAAAGGACGTGTAGTTATAACAACTATAGGTTACTTTTTATCAGTTTACATTTATTTTAATTCCAAATTAGAAATAAAATACTCTTTTGTGGACCTGAAACTCATTTTTACGTATTTTTAATTTAATATAACTTTGAAAAATATAATTAAAACTATTTTAAACAAACAAGTTTTGTACTGATATTGTACCTAGGACCTTATGTTTCATAGGCGGATTTTTTCTGTATTAAGTGGGTTAACAACCGTCCTCTTGAATCGGCTCGTACTATTTTTTATACCTCTATATAAAAATATATTTATACGCCCCGAGAAATGTCTGTCCATCGTATGATTCGTTTGTCAATGGGATGTATGTATATATTTTTCTTCAGTTTGTATGGGATCGTCCACCGCTGTAGGGCAACGCGACTGAAAAATATATCTTTCTCAAAACGGTCGAAAACACTTTTATTGAACAATAAAATTCTCGTTATGTACTAAATCTCTACGTGAAAAAATGAAATATTTTGGTTTTTTGTTTCATTTAGGTCTACTTTCACCTCTTATCCAGATTGCACTAAACCAGAGACCCACTGTATATATCATAGTGAATACGCAGCTTTAATGTTCGACGGTGCCAAAAACTTGAGATCTTACCTCATAATGACAACCGGCCCCGGTACCCTGTCTACAAAAACATGTGATGGATAAGACACTTAATCTTCAACACCCATACATGACTAAGGTTCAAACGAACACTCGTACCTTAGTCATGTATGTTTAAAATATAATGAAAAATCCAATAAGGTGGACTTGCGCACGATGTTTTAACCCAGGATTACGCTAACCCTGGATTAAATCTTCATTCTGTCTCTGTCAATATCAAATAAACCGACCAAGACAGAATGATGATTTAATCCAGGATTAGCATAATCCTGGGTTAAATCATAATGCGCAAATGTGCCTAAGTAATTTTATAGATGCTTATTTCACTTTGTAGAATAATGTTGCTATATTTATTTTACTAGTGATATGTTTCGTTCATTCGGGTCATGTCTAGCTTCAATACCTACTCCAACAGTCTGCTCGCATCATGCACCGACTCCAAAAGAATTTGTTTCTCCTTAATAGAAGATGAATGGTTTATTTCAAGCTATTTCGTTAGATCTCATCAACTTACATCCTGTATATTTTTCAACACTGTAAACGTCAAATCACTCTACATGATCATTGATCATACTTTATATGTATTAAAGTATTTATTAGTACAAGAAAGGTAATTCCACAATTCAAAACCAAGTCAATCAGTGTAGTGTCTGGCGGATATTTATTTTTTAATTATTTTTGTTGTCAGATCGACGAGGGCTGGTGGCAAGGGCTCTGCAAGGGCGCGTACGGTCTGTTCCCCGCGAACTACGTACAGTTGCAGGACAAGTAGACGACTCGCCATGCGGACACATTCCTACACTCAACGCGTAGAAGGTAGAGGTTAGCGAAAGAGATGTATTTATAATGTGATTGGGGGAACGTGAGATGTGCTAAAGCATATGGTGTTTTTTTTATTAATAATGTGTTCTGTTTTCAACCTACAGAATAAAAGATACTCGTTCGTAATCATGCAATAATGTTGCAAGTAAACTATCCTTCTTTATCGTAGTAAAAGGAAAGGTATTTGCTATTAAAAGATTAAGAGTCGATTTTACCAGCGTCAGATAAGGGATATTCGTCGAATATAATTTATAACGCCTTATTTGAAAACGTCACCTCTTGTCAGGAATCATTTATGAAAATGTTGTTTTATCCGTCGCTTTATACTTATTCGGTCAAATAAGTCCTACCTGACGTTGCTGAAATCGACACTTAAATAGATTGGCTAGCGCTGAACAAACATTGAATCACGTAATATATATTTATAAATGTGACATAATACTATAAAAAATATTAATTGATGAATTAATACTTTTGAACAACAATGACCAAAGATTACTACTGAAAAATTTTATTTCTGATTTGACAGGGGCTCATATTGAGTTTCAATATCATATCTTAAGCATCTGCCGGCCTTTGATTTAGCACGTCTCAATGTCTGCCAATCATAATCATAAGGTTATTTTCAAAGACTCACTTGTCTTTTGTATTTAATTTTAGTAATTTTAGTTTTTTCAACACTTATACAGGATAGTGTAAATATATTAAGCTTAAATAGTCTTCGTATCGATATAATCCAACAAGAAAATGTTATGTCAAAATGTAAATTGCGACAAAGATCTTTTGGCCGACAGATGACATTGAAAGGCTGGCATTCAATCAGGATAGCCAATGCAAAAGTCTCCCTTGATTTAAGGAGTTTAGGAAGCTATTAAACGAATATATTTTTTACCCAACCATAAAAAAGTCAAAGAGATGGGTACAAATTTAAAGCAGTATATTACGCATGTATGTTTGTATCATGTATGTTTCACCGATTTTAAACGATAAACAATTTACAAAAAAAAAACATTGAAAATCTTACCTTATATAAAGAGTTTAGCTCTACGGTATTTAATAAAAATCATTTTAATAGTTTACGCAGAACATGTACGAAAATAAAACATTAGGAAAAATCAGGAAATCTCTTGTAAGATGTTGAAGGGGAGATTTGGTTACACTAGATCTGACAATCGCATTTTTGAAGTAGACAGCGTTAGTTCTCATTTTCGCCGTCGGCCAAAAGATCCATGTCGCACTGTTGTGTGTGAATGAGAGCCCTCTACGTATATTATATTGAGTTATAGAGCGCTGTCCCTTTCCCACTTGCATTCCTACCTTATTTCCAGGTTTACGGCAGATAATCATTTATACGTTATCAACTGCCTCGCTGGCGCAGCGGTAAGAGTGTCGCACTTTAAAGCGACGGCTGCGTCAGAGGTCCCGGGTTGGATCCCCGGGTCGGGCCAAGAATATATTCCTGGGATTTTTTGACTTTACTTTACTGATTCTGGGTAGCCCGGAGTTTGGAAGTTGGCGGAGCTCTCCCCTGTGCCATCGGGCTATGAGAGTGAAAGGAATAGAGAGTGCACCTGTGTTTGCGCACATACCTGGGCACTTTAATATGTCCCGCGCAGTCGTTTAGTCGTTATGACTGGCCACTGTAGTCGAAATATATTATATATAGTTAATATATTCAAAAAGTAAATAGTTTCGATTATACAAACATTTAGAATCCTTTTAAAACCGATAATCATTAAAAAGTTATATTGATACGAAGATAACAATATCAAGATGGCTGTGGCTATCATGTAACTTTTAAAAGACAAAATGTAAAGTAATTTAAGAATTCGCGTCATTTATCATGATTATGCTTTTTACTTGTAATGTAATGTTATTGTTGATCAAGAGCAATCTTTAGCTAAGAAATGTATGAAATGTCTATTAGAATTTTGGGAAAATAGAGAGTGAGAGAATGTATATGACAATCAAGTATTTTATATTCAGTATGAGTTTTTTTTTTACTTCGTTGTGCTACGTGGAACCTAATTGTTCTTGTGCTTTTGAAATACTAAAACATAAAAATAGTGTCTTACCTTCTATTCCGAACAATTTGCTTTATTTATAATAGTCGTTCGTCATAGAGGTTTCTCAACAATAAATGAAATCAACGTCAATATTATAGTTTTAGTATGTACGTACCTTTACATCATGCCATCTCTATAATTTGCATAATGTATGAAAGAGTCAGATTAATATTTTTAATATTAAATTCTTATAGCACTTTAGTTAAGTTATGTACTTGTGATACGAAATAATGTCTAACCTTATGGAATTATATGTGAATTGACTAATAGTTAGGGAGGCGAATAGGGGAATTTTCGGTAATACTCGAGCGTGGCAGTTTAAGATATAAGAGATACCTTGGACCTTATAGAACAACCTTGTAAAGTATTTAGCTCTATATGTAGTGACGCGCGCCTAGGATAGACGATCAGATTAGTAAAAAAAATCGATAGTCTGTAATACTCGAGCGCGTCAGATTAAGATATTGGGGGTTGATTTTAGTGTTTTAAGACTAAATTTAACTAATCTGACGATAAGTCCTTGACGCCGCCGAGTTATAGGGTCGCGAACTTGTAAAAAAAAAAACGTTAATCCGGCATTCTCGAGCGCGATTTTTTTTATTTTTATTTTGAAGAATATAATCTAAAACGTACTAAAAATACAAAATCTGCCGGTTTCCGCATGACCAGGAGTGTGGAGGAGCCATTTCGTCTTCCGAAAAACGCGTTGCGGCATATAAGTCGCGAACGATACATTTTACAAAAAAAAAGTTTAAATAAACAAAGAAGGTAATTTTATTTTACACAAAAAGGTCTCTTTACATTTTTGTCCAAAGTTAAAAAGTCTTTTTGACTTGAAGCTTCATAAAAACTCAAACTCCCGGTTTTTTGAGTATATCTTGAAAACTGAGGGTGTTAAAAAAATGATATGAAATAACGATGATTAAATTATGTTACTTTTATCTCAAAAAAATTTTTTTTTCTAAAGCTTCTCGATAATTTTCGTGGACTTGGAAAAGGTTACGCGTATCTATATAAATCTATCGTATACAAAAGTATTATTAACATGTACAGTTTCATGTATGTATATTATTCAATAGCCTGTTGATCCTCAAATTGTTCTTTGGACGTACCGTCAGCAAAACGAAGTGAAGAATTATTAAAAAGAAAGAAGAAAGGAAAAAAAAGAAACCAATAAACCTTTCCGGTCACATTAAGAGAACCCACCAACATTTTTGTCAGATTAAGAAAATATGCTTTCAGGATACCGAGATAAACCTCCCCTATGAAAATCTGACGCGCTCGAGTATTTCAAAAAAACTTTTATTTTTTGCATTTTCAAAAATTCATCGTAACTTATGGTCACGCCAAAATCGTCAGTTTTTTAAAGGGAGCTTCCTTGGGGCCTACTTAACACCCCTTCCGAAAATCTGACGCGCTCGAGTATTTTTTTTTAGCATTTTTGACTACTTTATATGCCTACCCCCACCACGCAAACCGGCAGATTAGTATACCGTTGTTATCAGAGGCACTTGGGGCATACGTAGTATGAATATCTGACGCGCTCGAGAATGCCCAAGTAACTGTTTTTTTTACATTTTTGAAAAACCGTACACGCCAAACCCACCGCTAAAATGGTTTTTACCATACGAGCTTTTCTTTCCGAAATTATTTTATCTTTCAATTTTGATAGGTCTCGACGGCGCCGTTGAATTACGCCATTTAGCTACCTCGCTAACTATAATACAGTAATCGTCTTACGCTATAAAAATTACAACGGTTGTAATAATATGCGATTTATTTTTTATTGACAACATTTACATGATAATAACAAAGTATTCTTTTATACTGTATTTTGTGATTGAAGAATTTAATAATACGTTAACTTTCATTTATTTTTTTTAATTATTTCTGCATTTTCATATCATGGCTAGCTGTAAACATTTCAATTTAATTACATTTGTGGATAATAATATTGCGAAAGATTTTTATAATTAGCAGTCATTGTAGATTACTCAATCAATTTATTAACTATCAGTTTAGATACCTATTATAATATCATGTAAAATAAATGTCTCAAATAATATTGGTATCGTGTCTTACCACAAGAAAAACTAACATGGGAAACTACTTTAAAGTAGGCAGTAGGCTAATCCATTTTATATCAGTGCTCAATATTGCATCGCATGTCGACCGCGAAACTGAGACATTTCTAACGTCACATTTTGACGATCTCCGTGGTCGAGTGGCTAGCACGCTGGTTTCAAGCGTCGCCATCTCGTGAGGTTCCGGGTTCGATTCCCGGTCGGGTCAATGTAGAAAACGATATTTTCTATATTGTCTCGGGTCTGGGTGATGTGGTACCACCGTTTTGTCCGATTTCCATAACACAAGTGCATTAGCTACTTACTTTGGGATCAGAGCAATGTATGTGATGTGATATTTGTCGCATTTGTTTGCATTTTCCTCTCAATAAATGTACTCTGTATCATCCTCATGTATAAAACCGATCTTTCTTTCACTGAAAAGGAGATCTTTTAATTCATAATAATAATGAAATTAGTACGTAAATTTTCTCGACTTCTCCTCCCAATTTATGTAATTAAAGAAGTACATAAATTAGGAGGAGAAGTCGAGAAAAGTGACGTCAGAAACGTCTCAGTTTCGCGATTAACCTAAAGCAATGTGCATACTAGCACACATATTGCCACATACTTATAATACGCCGATATTTCTATATTGGATAGCGGATACGTATTGATGTTTTCAATTGAAAATTTTACAAATGTTATCAGTTGACGACAACGTGTTTACACACTACGTGATTTCTGTCTAGTTTTTTCATTAAAAAAAAACTAAAATATTAAAGACCAGAGGTGGAATTGTGTAAAGAAATCGTATTCATTTGGCAGTTTAAAACGTATGACATGATCTGTCAAACCCTTTGTTCTTCGCAATTTGACAGACCATACCGTACGTTTTGAACTGTCAAATGAATACGATTGCTATACACAATCGCACCCCAGTTGCCCAAACCTGGGCATTTAACTTAAGTGTTAACAGTCAAGCACTGAAATTGCAGACACAATAGCCAATCAGTTGTTATCGCGTTCCATATGATGCCGTTAGAGTTTGAAGCAATTATCATTCTGTTGATTTCAGTTTCATTATGTTGCCGCGTCTTTACGTGTTAACATCTTAACCTCGGGTTAGATGCCAACTCAGGTCCGCGCAAGTGGGCCTTTGATTTTATTATAAACGATTTACAAAAAAGTGTTAGTTTGTTGCATTTATACAAAAAACCTACTGTTTCTACGTAGACTAGGTTACTTCATGCATTTGACCTATATTGCACAAAGTAAATTACTTCAACAGTCGCGTAGTGTCTAAACACTGTAAATTGTAATATTGTACGGTATGTGATGCCGAACTATGTTTTATATAAAGCGATTTATTGTTTATATTATGATGAATAAATGATTATTTTATAGCTAATTTTAATGTTTTATTCCTTATATTATTCTCCTTTATACAGACCTCCAAATGACGAGCTTTTTGATTCATTTTCTCCCCAACATTACCAGAATTGTAATATTTTTTTTCTTAATAAAGGATGCGGAATAATATTCTGGTCATTCTCCATTTCATAGTTTATCAAAAACTTGATAAAATCCTGCTACAAAATAATATTATTATTTGAGTATTTTTTTTTATGACCTATACATAATATTTATCAGTAAGAGCGAGCTAGAAAGGAAACAACTATTTAGTTGTTTGCCTTCTAGCTCGCTGTGGGCCATTTGGCCCACATACTATTTTCTTGTGCCCTAAGGAATAAATGGTCAAGAATGCCAACTAGCGTTAATTCCTTTTGTTGTGCAATAAATTTTAATAAACCATGTTTATTAAATTTGTCATCATGTAGTTACGGTGAGTATAAAAATTCCCGAAGTGTTTAATTTAGTTAAAAACGGCAACTCTTTTCGATCGTGGCGCCATTCTACCATTCTTCAGATAAGTAGTTGGCACTCTATAATGGTGTATCCACACCGCCCGGCAGCAAGTGCCAGCGGCCATGCCGCTCGTGCCGTAGCGGCTGCTGATGATGCGGCTTTTCCTTTTATACCTGACAGTAATTAATTGACATATGCCACCGGCAAAGCCGCCGATCTGTGTGGATACACCATAAGAATGTTCCTCATTCATTCTTGATTATAGTTCCCATAGAGGTAGAAAAAAAGCTTAGGTTGAGCCGTTTAAAATTGTCATCTTGTACAGCACTTGTCAGCACTGATCATTGTTTCTTTGGTCATTTGTAGTAGTTTTTGGATAACATCCAGTGTCAATGATGTATATTCGTGTTTTTGAAAAGCAAATTGTATTATTTATCCACTTATAAATTTAATTCAGCGAGCGCTATGTTAAATAAATGATTATCACGCTAATTCTCGTGATCTTATCTGTTTATATCGTTAACGGCGAATGGGACAGCCGTGTGATCACCACTCTCAAGCACGTGAACAAACGGTTCTACGTTTACCCCACAGTTGTCAACGGGCTGCCTGCCCAAACCGGGCAGATGCCATACCTCGTCTCCTTCAAGGAACCCCTCTTCAAAACATCCGAATACAGAAAATTATGGAGTAACTTATGCGGAGGCAGCATCATTGCTCCTCAGAAGGTCTTAACTGCCGCCCACTGCTTCGAAGGAAATAACTTCTTCTACTACAAACAACCTCAACACCTCAGAGTAGTCGCCGGCAACTTCACAACCGAACTAATTCACAGCGGCGATACAGAAACGACCAGTCGCTCTCAGTGGAGGAAAATAACAAAAGTCGTGCTACACGATAAGTTTTACTTCCCTGAAAATGATATAGCGATGGTTTTTGTGAACACTCCGTGGATGTTTTCGCAAAGTGTGGGATTCATTCCAGTGGCGAAGCGTAGGACAGACTATCCGACGCGTTGTGTCTCTGCGGGCTTCGGCAGTATTAATCATACAACTGATGAAGTATCCCCCGTTCTTCTGATCGCCAATTTGTTTCTTCTGTCTCGCTCTGACTGTACGAAGATGTGGGAGATGAATATGGATAAGTTTATTTGCACTTATGCATATATGAGTGACGTGGGGAGAGGGGATTCTGGAGGACCTTTAGCATGCGTGGGAACTTTAGACCCGAATGAGAAAAAGGGAAAAGAACTATTGGTCGGCGTGGTGAGCGGTAAAAACTTCGACAAGACCTCTCTCTTTACCCGGCTGTCAGCTTTTAATAATTGGATCGATAAAGCCTCAGATGCGGCTCGTAGCCAATTAGAATTTATATCATATTTAATTGTGGTATTAAATTGTATTTAAATGTTTTCATCATACTTTATTTAATAAGTAGTTACTTTTATATGTATGTCAATATTTCATTTTATTTGGTGCAAACTACAGATCTACAACCGTTTCATTTCAATAGAATTAAGCTCCATGAGCTTACACACAGCATGCTTATCAGGCTAACAGAGTAATTTGGTAAATTAAATGTAATTATACGTTATATATATCGTCATAAGTAGTGAGCGACAGGAAGGTATGTAATCGATTCACTCTGATAGAGGTATACAAATTTTAGCCAAATATCTATACAGATGTACAGAGAACACACCATTACACATTTTGTTTCTTCGTTCTTTCAAAAACGTTAAAACGGCGATCTACTAAATTAACTTTCATAAAGGAGACGGGAAAATACGAGACACACTTATGATCATGGCATACATCAACTGTCCATCTTATAATTACATTAACTGTTGAGTTTAATAAACAGAAAAGAAAATTGTGTTCTTTATTTTTTCACACTGAAACTCAGCAAACCGAGTTTGCTGATTGGTACAGACGAGGCCTTACAAAGCAAGGCATGTTGCAAATTACTGTAGAAATTTTGTCACTTAAATATGCGGGAAATCAAAAGAGAAGACGAGACTTTAAAACAATTAGCTGAACCTAACTCATTAACATAGGAAACTACTAGATCCTCAATAAGATTTTGACTATCGTATCTAAACAGATGTAGAATCGAGAAATTCTATTATCTTAACTCTCGCCGTCCCCAGCTATAAATTAGAAATAATAATAAAGAAATTGTCCGATCGTCGTCGAAATGGCTCGGCGGTAATTACAGGCTTCTTTATCTATCGTTTGTCTTAATTTCCTTTGATGTAAACCCCATTTGTTTGAGCCTTGGTCGCAGTGATGTAATTTGCCTCTAAATTTGGTTATTTACAAGAATGTTGAGTTTGAATTCATAGAACCCTTGCTTGTACTAGATGAATAATTCTTATCTCACCTTTTGATCCCAAATCAATTGGAATTGTTATAAAATGTATCTTCTTCTTTTTATAGGTAATCAAAATGTATCGTAAAAGTATCCATAAGAGACCAGAAATTTCGCACGTTCTAAACGACAGCACGGTAGCTCAATTGGAAGAGCGTGTGGCCCAACTCATACTACTTACTATCAAACACTTTCTTTTGTGTATACGTTCCTGTGTTGTTACTTTCCTCATTCAATATTTTTATTATTTATTTGCGTTTGTTATAGGTTAACAAATAAAACTAACATCGCAGAATCACACTTAGGTAATCATTCTCCCATAAACAGTGCACAAACAATGATCACTTGACATTGGCGAAAGTGGAAACATTGATTAGCCATTAAAAAAAAGAAGAAGAATGTCTGCTAGTCAGATTAAGTCAAAATCAGACTTGTCAGTTTGTAATGAGTGGTTTTCAAAAAAATTATGTTGTCTTGATATGTAATGTCTACATAAAACACAAGAGGTAATGGTTTTAATCACATTTCTACCGTCTGCGATTACCGAGCGAAATACATGAATATTCTAGCGTTTCTCGCGTTCCTTTTTCACTCAACCATGTGCAAATATGATAACCGTGTGATCACCAGTTTTAAATACTCGGTGTACCGTGTGAAGCCGACTATCGTCAACGGCGAACCAACGGGCAGCGACAGCATTCCCTTCTTGGTGTCCATTAAAGAGCCTAACGGAATAATATCAGGCCGCGAACTGTTGTGGACAAATCTTTGCGGAGGCAGCATCATCGGGCCTAACAAGATCCTCACCGCGGCTCACTGCTTCGAAGGGAACGGCTTCTTCTATCGCTATAACCCACACTTGTTGCGAGTCTTCGCGGGTAGCAACAAGACCTACGAAAGTCACAGCGGATCCACCGACACGAGACCTCAGCTTCAAGTCAGAAAGATCGTAGATATCGTCCTGCACAGGGACTTCCACTTTCCAACGAACGACATTGCCCTAGCGTTTACTAATATTGATTGGAACTTCACTGAGTACGTGAGCTCTGTGGCGACAGCGAGGAGAAATTTGGATTACGATATGTGCGTCGTGGCCGGTTTCGGCAGGGTGGGCAATGAAGCGTCCGCTCTAGAATCTGAGGTTCTGCTCCTTGGTAGAATCAGAACGTTGTCGAGGTGGAAATGTTCTGTGCTATGGCAGATGAACATGGACTCTTACGTATGCACCGACGAAATTTTGGCGGATGTGTCGAAAGGGGACTCCGGTGGCCCTTTAGCGTGTTACGGCACCGATGACCCATCGCAGATTCCAGGGGAAGAGTTACTCGTCGGAGTTGTAAGCGGGAAGAACTTCGACAAAACAACCCTCTTCACCAGAGTATCGGCTTTTAGTGATTGGATTGACAGCAACATTGCCTGTACACTCACTCCTACACTACTCACAATTATATCGCCACTTTTAATATATCTTTTGTTTCTGTTAAGCCAATTTATCTTCAATGCGATTTCTTTGAAGCGAAAAGAATTAATAGCACCGCTTCGTGGCAAAGAAGGCTATTAGCCAAAGTAATAGTTCCTTTCCGATAAACTCTAAAGCTAAAACATGCTAATTGGATGCAACTATTCGTAGTATCATAACATGAAGTAGGTAGAATAAAGAAAACTATTGTTTATAGGTATTTAAGTAAATGATAATGGTAATAAACGTACACATACAGGATTTATCTTAAGCTATTAGATAATTATCTCCCAGCAAACTTCATCCCCGAAAGTGCTACGATATCTGAGTTTGAGGATATTTAAAGAAACATGAAGACGGAAGTGTCTGATCTGATTTATGATATTTTTATGAGTTATACTAGAGCCCTGGGCACCGCTATCAAATCTTAGTGCGTAAAATCAGGTGCATGCGTTAATCTTTGCACTACATAAGTAAGTCAGATCAAAATGCGATGAGTTATATTGTTCAATGAGTAACATTCGCGTAAACTTCAGAAACAAGTATAAAAAAGTAAACTTAGAAATCTTAACATAAACGATACGTAAAAAAAGACTTTTTAATATATTGTAAACGTATACGCATTACTTTAGTATGCAGACACCTACGTTACGCGATATTCTTACCTTGTTACCGTTTCGGCTGTCATTGACGACCCAAATCTTCCACATAGAGTCATTAGTTCAGAGCCTTATTTATAGAGAGAATAAAGAATTTCATTTGCAGTGCCACCCTCGTCTCTGCCTTGGCGTAATTTGTGTGATTTTATGGTGATATGTAGTCGGCTGGCGAGCCGTTTACATTTATATTAAACCATGAATATCTAGCGGAAATATTAGATTGTTTCGGTGACGCATAAAACACAAGTTGTTTATAAACAGAAGGGTCTTATAAGCCTCTGTCTAACAACCACATACTAAAAACCAGTGCTAAGGTGTTTAGGCCATCTGTCATGATAAGTTATCTCTGTGTGGCTCAAAGGTTTGACAGGCAAATAATGGTTTTAGCATTAGGGGCACCTACAGGTGGCCAAAACAGTGACGTCCAAAATGTTTTTTGGAAGCCTTCAGTACTATCCAAATATACCCTATGTATGTTAGCCAAATTTTCGTAGTTATATGAGATATAATTTTTTTCGCTTACTTTAAAAATTTTGAAACAAATAATTCCTCTACTTTTTATGGTGTTATTTCGTTTTTTTTTAAATTGAAAATGCCTCGAAAACCTTATAAATTAATATATTAATAAATGTGGTATATTTGGATAGCGCGGGATGTTAAGCATACAAAAATTTTTTTTGGACGTCACTGTTTAGATTGGATTGTATTGTAACACCATTATCGTTGTAACTTTATATACCATAATATCTTAAAATAAATAAATATATTGGACGCCAATCACATACATTGCTCTCATCCCAAAGTAAGTAGCCATTGCACTTGTGTTATGGAAATCAGACAACGGTGGTACCACAACACCCAGACCCGAGACCATATAGAAAATTTTGATTTCTATATTGACCCGACCGGGATCGAACCCGGGACCTCGGAGCGACGACGCCTTGAAACCCAGCGTGCTTGCCACTACACCACGGAGGTCGAAATAGCTTAATAAGGTCCGTTATTTTTTTACTTAGCAGACTAAAATCCTGAACTCCTTTTAAAATATAGTTTTGTTACTTTTTTTTAGGCCATGATTTCGATGTATAACTTGTCATACATGACTTATAAGGAAAACGATGCAAAACTGTAACTGATGAAGATGGAACGCTAATTATTTGGTTTCATTAATTAGGCGTAGGTATTCAAAAGACACTCGTCCTAGCAACAAAAATATGGTGAGGTATTTTGGAACATATCCGGAAAAATACGTACAGGATTGGGAACCAAAATACTTGAATTAGTTGCACTATAACTTAATCAAACTGGATGCAGACCGCTAGTGATCGGTCACTGTGGAAAGCCGTGGGGGAGGCCTATGTTCAGCAGTGGACGTCCTTTGGCTGATAATGATGATAATGATGATATCTTAATCGTCGCCTTGAAAAAAAGGTATTGAAGGACACTCTTCGTCGCAATTCTTGCTGCACCTACTGATCACTGTAGACTGTATTGGTGCGTGGATTGAGTGCGTTTTAATGCATATTGACGAATCCAACTCGGCTGGGCAGCGTTCGGGAAATTGCGCAAGAATCTTGTCATCTCAACTACCTCAGTGTCTAAAGACAAAAGTCTTCAACCAGTGTGTGTTACCAGTGATGACATACGGATCCGAAACATGGTCTCTAACTGTGGGCCTTATAAAGAAGCTCAAAATCACACAACGAGCGATGGCGAGGGCTATGCTGGGTGTTTCTCTACGCGATCAAATCAGAAATGAGATACGTAGAAAACTAAGGCAACGGACATAGCCCTGAGAATCAGTAAGCTCAAGTGGCAATGGGCAAGGCACATAGCGCGAAGAACTGATGGTCGTTGGGGTCAGGAAAGTTCTAGTTTGGAGACCCTTCGATCAAAGACGCAGCGTAGGACGTCCACCGACAAGATGGACAGACGACAGACCACTAGTGATCGGTCGCAAGGAAAGCCGTGGGGGAGGCCTATATTTAGCATAATGATGATAATGATAATGCAAGTTTTCTATAACATATGTACAAACAATGTGTTTACAATATATTTAAAGAACAAAGCCTTTATTGTACTGTCAGCGACGTTATACCAGAGAAATATACCTAAGTAATAAGTAGGTAGCTATTTAAATAATTCTGTACGTTAAAAGTTAATGATGCCGTTATTAACATCTTATAAACTCCAGACTTCAAAGGCGAACCAAACAAAATTGATTTCATTCCACAATTTAATTTACTTTCTTGATTTGTGAATCGCCTTAAATCACCCCCTCAGATCAGAATAGATCGTCCGCGCGACGCCCACACCGGGGCTTCATTCGTGTACCTAAGGTCTACAGGCCCATATTCATATGTGAATCTCGCTCGATTTAATAGCTAGTTATTGCTCCTGGGATATTAGATAGCATACCACATCTTCTTACTTGCACTGCTTATTATTGGTAGATACGTACATAATCAATTATAGTAATTACTATTTAAAAAAAAATAAAATTGTTGAACTACTTTAGCACAAAGTCGTGAGCTAAGTACGGTGGATTCCAGTTTTAGCTAGTGAGTAGTATAACTTCATAGCACAGGTGTTATAATGGACAGTAACATAACTTTTTACCTATTATGTGACGGCTACCAAAGCAAAAAGATGAAATCATTCAAATTCAATCGTTTATTTGCTTGAATACATCATATACAATCAACAAATCAGGTCAAACATCTGTCTTAGTTTCTGTATCATTGTTTTATGAGCCTCATTCCAAACATGAATGTCATTGCAACGGAAATCATTAAGTACGAAGGACAAAAAAGTGCCAAACAGTTACTATTTCATAGAACTAGATTACACCACTAGCTTTTAGGTTCCGATTGGAAAGGAAATCGTGTACGTGTCGTATAACTATAGTAGTACGTAGAGTGGTTCCGTTAAAATTCAAGTACAGGATCGGGTTACTAATACGGGTCTATTTGATTACCATTGAGAGCATGAGTCCATAAATATCCCTTATGGTGCAAGGTAAAGTCCTTGCGATTTAGGGGACCCTTTGAAATTAAACATTGTAGGACAGAGACCGAGGTGAAAACGGCCACCAAATGCCTACAAAAAAACACCAACCTACACATCAATCGAACTCGAACAATCGAGTTGTAAGTCCAATGTATCCTTCCAAAGTGTGCAGTAGCATTCCGGTAGACTACGGAAGACTTCGAAATCCTTTAATAAGGTGCGGCAGCTTTCGTAGGTTTCATGATATTGTATCAAGAATTATGCTGGTAAGAAATAAATGTTCTTGAAACTGAATTGGAAATAAATCATGGTCATTTATACTTAAATAGTGACTTTTATTTATTTAAGTTGAATTAGTTTTATTTTAAACATCAAATAAAATAAATATTATTTTGATACAAATAGTTACAGAAAAATTATATACAGGTAGTAAAGAGGATTTTCTTTCAACTTAAAAACGATCGCGAGACTTGGTATGTCATATGTAGTACTTTATCTTGCAAATTCATTAATAAAAGTTATCTACGAAAGCTACTCAGTATTCCGTAGTATTCCGTATCCTACCGGAAAGATTCCCTGCGTTTTGGTAGGCTGCGGTAGACTTACAACACTAGTTAGAACATGTACACACAATAATTATGTTTTCGCAAGGGCAGCAATATTAGAAGACATGCAGAATACTTATGAGAGCAATGTAAGCGGGAGTAGACTTGAGGGGAAGCCTCTTCTTCCACTGCTTTGAGGCGTTGAGAAGATAACGTTTCAACAAAATGTTATCTATACTTCTATATATTCTAATATTATACAGCTGAAGAGAGTTTTAGGATACTTTTTCTTACCAATAGACCGTACATCTCATGGTCAGTATAAATTTCCAGAAATAATTAGAGTTAATATGAATGCTATCTTCTACGGATTTTATGTATTTTATGAAGCAGGTATTACATTCAGATTTAAATTGTGTGTAAAAGCGTGTATAATTATTTTCTATTTAATACAAGCTTTCTTTTTGTTTTTAAATAAGCGTATAAACGAGAAATTAAACCAAATAGGAAAGTTGCGATCTTTTACAGTTACTAAAGGCGTATTTTTTTTACAGTGTCATATAGAACATCATAGAGTTTGGATACGGCATCTATAGCTGATAAAGAGCTAAGTAGATTATTCCAATTAATGTTGCTGAAATCTTCGAACTAATACGGTAGATTTTTCAAAGAAGGTTTGCAGAACCCGTATGTTTAGTCCACTGTTGTGATAATGCTTATAAGTCGAGGCAAGTAGCAAAAAGTGGTATATAAATAGAATAGTTGCGGCTAGGACACAGAAAATCATAGAAATAATTACAACATAAATTTGGTTGGATGTTGAAAATATGTGCCTCGATATGGCAATGTTAAAAAAAAAGTATAATGTTTATGTGAACAAAACAAACAAACGTATGCTAATCTCAAAGGAAACCACAGAGATTTTTTTTAACTCGTAAAAACATATTTGGTTGTAGTTTTGATAACCTATTTTTGTGTTTCATCATGATTGTGGGTTTTACGGTGAGGGGGAGCGATTCTTGATGCAATGTCTTGCGTATTTCGTATGATAAAAGTTGGACAGTTTTGGTGGTCATGTTCCCTGACGAGTATAGCTCCATTTCTAACCCATACAAATCTGAAGTTATGTTTCCTTGCTGCTTCGCGGCATTCTCGAAATAACTTCTTATTGTTTACAGTGAGATGCTCGTTCATATATATTTTACAAGCGGTTCCAGGTATGTCTAAGTCGTTAGAAGTGATCTTTCCTTTGTGTCTGAAAGCGCTCAGTGTATTATCACGCAAACGTCTCGAAGTTAACTTGATGATTATATTTTTCGGTCTACTGACATCCTTTTGAGCGTGAGGCACCCGATGAATTGAGATCATGTCATTGGTTGTTATTTTATGATTAATAGATGAGCACAACTGTAAGGGCAATATCTACCTTTACAATGAGTTTCATCGAGGAAAATACCCCATATATAAATAGACCGATTGCTTCATACATTATTGTACTATTGCCAAAAGTACGCACAAATTATGCCAAAAAAAGTATCACATTTGAGGGAGCACGGCTTTATAATAAACTGCCATCTGGTTTAAAAAATATAAGTTCTTTTAATAGTTTTAAATCCAAATTGTCAGAATTTATAGTTCAAAACAACACACTGTTTGTTGTATAATTCATAGCATGTAATTTATTATTATATTTTTGTTAGTTTGGCGTTCAAATTTAGATTATTTAACTCTAAGTTATTCTATTCTCATGTAAGTGGCTTGTCTTTTTTTGAGAATAAACTCTTTAAACCTACATTTTTAAGTAACACAAATACTCTTAAGTAATTTAAACAAAGGTATGTCAACAATGGTCTCGTTTTAGTACTATTTTAGAATGTATTGCCCGAATGCGCAATAAAACTGTAAAGAAAATCTCATTTCAGAAATTAAAAATCTCTATTTTGAAAAATGACTCCTCATTTAATAATGTCTTTTTACTGTATAAGTTACACCACATATTTTAATATAAATAACAGCAAAATGAGCCCCTGCACGACGTCAATTTCAAGAGTTAGGGTATGTTTATTAAAATAAAAATAAAGTCACTGTATTATGGTGGGGTTTTGAAATTAACCCAATGAGTTATTTTCCGCGATGAAATTCATTCTAGATATTGCCCTTAAAGTTTTATTGCTACATGCCTGGACATACTATGTACATATTAGACACCAATCACATATAGTACATTGCTCCGATCCCAAAGTAACATCCACTCTACCATAGAAATCAATACAACTGTGGCAAACTGCAGATCTGAAAAATAGGTAGTAATTGTATTCAGCCTGCATGCAGGCGTGCAAATATTAATAATCATTTTAACAAATGAATAAATAAGTCTGTTTATAATGATTGATCACATAATGTCAAAATTGTCATAAAGATGTCATTAAATTAAATTAACAATGTCATGAATTTTAAGTTATTAAATGTAACATTATATATGTATATACAAAAGATATAAAACTATAAAACATTATTTATCAAAATTATTAAAATAATCTTGTACACTATAAAACTTCTCTTTTAATAACCAGTCAACCAACTTTTGCTTAAATACATTTCCTTTAACTTTTTTAAGCTCCTCGGGTAAGTTGTTATATATTACTATACACATATTACAAATATTTTGCTTATATATTACTTGATTACATCGGGTTTGATAAAGTAAATTTTTAAACTTTTACCTCTTTTGACGGGATATCACGGACGCCGTCATACTTCTAAGATTAATCACACGTCACTATTCTTCGTCAAATATACTCGTATTGTTGTGTTACCAATCTTTGGTTAGCATTTGTTATTGAAGGGTACAAAGTGTCCAACTTTGTATCCTTCTTGTATTCGCGATTCTCATCGCAACTTTCCGGGCCCCGATTCTAGTGCAAACAGCACTCGCTGCATTAGCCTCATCTCTATGCATATCATAACTCAGGACCGCAGTTAGCGTGAATATTCATAATCTCGGAGATCAAACAGCGTAGAATTAGTTTAATTAGTTCTGTTGTCGAGAAAAATAGGCGACAACACCGTGGCGTCGTGTCAAGTTTTCATTTAACTTTAGCTATTTGGTTAGAAATACGTGAAGTAAGTTTTGGCGTCTTAAAGGTTGGGCGGTGGATGGGTGACCGCTGAATGTTTAATGATTCAGGACACGTTTGGCTTGAAACAAGAAATACATTGCTTCACTATAACCCAAAAATGTAAATAGAGCTTATAGTTAGGAAGCTGACGAGCAAAATCTCATTAAGATCACATGGCAGACGTTATTAATAGTGATAATTATACGCTAAGAAACATCAAGGACCTCGTCTGCCATCATGGTGGCATTGCTTTGTCAAAGAACAGCGTTTCAAATTACAGTGTTTTTATGCAAAAAAATATATTCTGATTCTGGTACAGAAATGGTGGGCGATATTACTCGTATGTGCAGATGTCTGCCTCTGGGGCCGATGAGCACAGTCATCCTGTAAACACAAAAAAACGAATAGGGTGACATCCAGGACTCTGACTTTTTAGTTTTTTTTATGGTTACAAAACTTTTTATGAAGTTCACACTTGGCAGATCTAAATTGTTTGATTAAAAACAATGACCAAGGAAAATAATCTGCCATGTTACGTCTGCGTTCGCTATTGACAACGCTTCAAAAATAAACAATTAAGTGCTATATTCTGCGCACATGTCTGCATCTTGGACTGATGTAGGAATTCCATTCCTTACAAAAACATAGAAAATCGATGAAGCAGACGTTCAGGCTTTTGGTATTCCAAAGGCGGACCATATTTATTTCAACCCGGCACTGGTTTCTATTAAAAGTACAAAATTCTGCTTTATGAATATTGTTGAAAATAATTAATGCATTATTATGAGAATCGAATTGAATTGAATGCATTATTATGAGAATGCATTATTGTGAGAGCAATTTTGCAACATTGATGACGTCACGTTCAATCCTCGTCTGTCACACAGCCAAAGTTGCTTATTATAAGTGCATTTAAGTGAGAAAACACTACAAAAACAAAAATGTAATTATAATTTGTGTAATTAATACATTGCATTAGAATGATTTTCAAAATTCGTCAGACATATTTGGCTCTACCCACATTTCACTCAATTTCTCGAAGCCTTTTTAGTAAAATAAATAAATAAATAAATAAATATCCTCTGGACATTCCCACACATCGCCATCTAGTCCCAAAGTAAGCTACTCAAAGCTTGTGTTATGGGTACCAGACAACGGATATAATACTTAAATACTTTTTGTTTGTAAATACATACATGATATACATAGAAACACCCAGACCAATACAAACAGATATGTTCATGCACACAAATGTTTGTATTGTGCGGGGATCGAACCCGCACCCGCTGCGTAGTAGGCGATTTCTCGACCACTACACCAGACGGGTCGGGTTAGTGTGATGGACAAATAAAATATACCTATCCCTGTCCCAAAAAATTATGCGGACACGAAAAAAAACTTTGTCTTTGATAATTACAAACAGTCTACACCCATAAATCTTTGAGCAAAATGTCTGCCAACTGTTTTAATAGAGTTTTTAAACATTTTTGATAAACCATACCATTATAATGCAGAACCCTAACGTCTACTTCTTCGATTTCTTCTTTTCCAAGATGATTGTCATCATAAATCCAGAGAGCAGACAGAAGATATGTGCAAATAATTTAATACCCCTCTTTTTTGAGCAACTTCAATCGGCTGTAAAGCGAAAATACAGTGACTTAGGACCTTAATTGACTGGAATTTATTACTAGAATTGTATTTTTAACTAGCGGTCCCCCGCGACTCCGTCCGCGCATTTTGAGTTTGCTTTCTCCCCTCCCGTCGGAGCCAGATAAAGCCTTTCTCAATAAGACCCAGATCCTCCCAAGACCAGACCCTCCTATTCATCACAAAAATAATTTTCCAACACGCAAATATTTAAGTTTCAGCGTGAAATGAGATAAAGAGTCTTAATCCCTCAAGCGTATGTGAACGAGACACAATAGATATTCTATTGTTATGCGGTCTCCTGCGACCGCTCGGGTGTTGAGTTAATTTGTATTTGTATTTTGGAATAGACAAAAATACAGTTCATAGGTACCCAAAGTATAGCATGCACCGACTGCAAAAGTGGTGACGTTCGAAATAGGTAGGTAGAGAATTTCATTAAATTGCGACTTTCAAGGCATGTCTACTAAAACTACATAACACATCCGCAATATCGTGACGTCCTATTTTATTGTGGAATGGGCTTATAACGTCTACAGCTATTTATGTAATACACTTGAACTTTCAGTAAACAAAATTTTAGAATAATACATTATTAGCTCACCTTATCTCAAGGAGCGCTTTCACTTTCTGCAGCCGTCGCCGCAAGGTCTTGACATGCGGTCATCGAGGAATCTCCACCTTGAATCCCCTGTCACACAACGAGCTATAATTCTAATTCTTTTACGTTCAGTCAGTACGACTGTGGAAACCTAAATTGTGAAGCTAACCATTCTGAGGTGGAATTGTGTAAAGCAATCGTATTCATTTGACAGTTCATAACGTACAATATGATCTGTCAAACGCTTTGTTCTTCGCCGTTTGATAGATCATACCGTACGTTTTGAACTGTCAAATGAATACGATTGCTTTACACAATTCCACCTCTGGTGTGTAAGAAAGAGTTATCTTATCTTATCTTATCTTATTAACCTTATTATAAATTTTAAATGTCAAAACAGCTTTCAATCAGTCTATCTGTCACCTTTTCACACCTGCCGCGGTGCTAATTTCCATGAAAGTTACAGGTGTTTGATGTCGAAAATAAATTTAAGGGCGACGAAAGATTGTACTGGAAAAAAGCGAGCAAAGTCGCGGGTGACAACTAGTTTGTTTAATAAAAACAAAGCTAATGTAACGGAAATGAAGCTCACGTTAAGCAGTAGCATTAGCAGGTGTCAGCGGGTGTCATTTCTCCATTATAATCCCTCGCCACTTATCCCCTAATTGACTCTTATCAGCTCAACATTACGTATGTCGGAGTAACTAAATGTTTACACGAGTGACCGATTGATTAGTTAATAAGAGCTGTTTTAGTGTGATTTAAACTATCGGGTCAATGTAGAAATCACACACAGACAGTAAGACAACACACCAATTGTCGTGATTTCGTACCACGGAATTTTCTTACTTGTGTTACGAATACCAGACTTATGACGAGGGCCTCTCCCATATATACATATAATTAAATACATACAATCATCCATGACTTATGTACAAATGTCCGTGCTCAACACAGACATTTGCGCCTTGACGGATTCGAACCCGCGACGCCCGACATAATAGTCAGGAGCACTAACCACTACGCCAAACGCGTCGTCAGACGTTTGATACTCACACACATAATAAACGTTTGCGATCACTTTAAAACATCGAAAATCGTCTTTGTTGGTTAATTTGATTATTTAATTTTAAACAAGATTTTTCTATTTAAAGAAAACACACATCATTTTTTTTATGTACTTGGTGAAGAAATAGGAGGAATAAACTATTGTCTTTTTCAATACAAATAGAGTTGTTATTTGAATCTTAACAGTAACGATTAGCGCCTTGGATTACCTTTGTAGTACAAAAAAAAAAACGAGATTTTATACAGTCTCGTAGAATTAAAGAATTAGCTTATCGATGCTACTTTAGTCTAGATTTTTTTTGTTTAGGTAAAAAACCGGCCAAGTGCGAGTCGGACTCACGCACTGAGGGTTCCGTGCCAACTTTAACTGAATTTGGGAATCCACTTACTTCCACTTCGTAAAATCCACAATATTTTATTGACAGCAAATATAACTTTGTTTTTCGTAGTGTTTGTATGAAGTACAAAGTTATGTTTGCGGTTGTTGAAAATGTGCTATATCTCAAAAACTTCTCGTTCGATTCCGTTCGAACCAATTTTCGTTGAAAGTAATTGTTAAGATCTACATTATATATATTTTTCAAAATTTACACTTACTTAGTTTAGAAGTTAGATGGGGGGGGGGACGCCCATTTTACCACTTTGGAAGCGTCTAGCTTTGAAACGTTAGACTTTAAAAGAAAATGGTTTTGGGAACCTCGGTGTCATTTCAAAACATTGTCACCCTTTAGGAGGGTGGACAAATAAGATTTAGAATAAAATGAAAGATAAGGAATAACATAAATTAAATTTTTATTGAAAATAAGTTTGAGGGTAGTTCGGCCAAGGTCTATTCCCGCTCAAATCGAAGTCCACCGGCAACACTCCCCTGTTCTCCCGATCCTTCTTCTCCTTCTTCTTTACTTTCCGCCTCTCTTCCAATTAGCCTCAGTCTCCTCTTTCCGGCGTCAATCGCCGCAGGTGGTTAGTTTCTCAGTTTCCAAAATCAGGGATGTGTTCCTAGAACCACACGATAATTTAAGAACCCTGTTCTTAAAACTCGGAAATAGGAAGCACTAGGATTGTGAAGCTAGCTAGACTATCTACAATTTAGCGTTTGCTAGGCGGGCAAAATAATCATGGTGGTTGATATTCAAAATAATAAAAAAAAACAGTTATAAATAATTACTAAGTTAGGTGCCGTCAACACACAACATTATTTATATGAAATGATTAAGCAGCATTTTCAATATAATAATAACACTATCTTTATTACAAAAAGTTACAAATAATAAGTTTACCTAATTTTAAAATAAGAGTGACTGAACAATGTACTCATTCTATACGGTAACCTGCGATTGTATGAGGTCGGTCGTAATAAAAGATATAAAGACCATAAGATAATGCTTTGTAGAACATAGCTTTACGTGCACCGATTTCATTATCGACCGTTATTTTTTTAAGCAAGAAGGAAGGTATACTACTAATCTGCGAGAATAGTACATACTAAAGCACAAACACAAGCATAAAATAATCAATTCACAACTCACCCAGTATGGGAACACTTTTACAAGCACAGCCGCGTATTTAATTATTCTTTAGGCGATTCCTAAACTCGTAATATATTTTGGCATATATCTGAAGCCGTTATAAATTCAAAGTTTGGTAGTTTAATGAACGCACGTCCGCACTCCAAGTGTTGGAATCGGGACTGCCTTCGACTCGCGAAGCGAATCTGAATGAGTCGCTGACCGGTGCGCGTGATCCGTTCCTAACCGGTCGGTTGCCAGCTCTGTCGTTCGCGGTACGAGTTACTATAGTAATATTTGTCTATTATAACATTATTTATATATTGTTTTCCTATTATACGTTTTAAGATTAAGATAAAATTTAGGGAAATAATATTGATTTAGCGGAACATAAGTGCGCATTGTTACATTACCCCCTCCCGTAGAAAAGGATTTTAACTATATAAAATCCGCTTAACCTGCAATTACTTCGTACTTTGAGAACGTAAGGGTTAGTTAATAAGGATTGAAATATCAGCTTAAGAAAAAAAAGAATTAATCGGTCTTAAGTCGATAATTTACTATTTTAAGATCTTTAATATGCCAAACCCCCAGATCTCGACCATTCATATCTTCAAGAATGTAAACTAATGGTGATCTTTTGCCTTTCACACGGCATTTCTGAAATTTGGGTGCTAGCTTTTTACTGAAGTAGGCATCTTTATCACTCTGAAAATAGCAACGCCTCCAGACAGTATCCCCTATATTAAACTCGGCTTCTCTACGACGTAAATTATATTTTTGCGTGTTCTTTACGTGAGCATGCCAGAGAGAAGCTTGCACCTTATCAAAAATACTGGCCAAATGACCCAAGTTCTCAGCATAATTATCTCTTGGCAGAAACAATAAGTCTCCCATATCAGGATTATCTATATAATGAGACCCACAAGTTACTAATTCTCTGCCATGTACAAGGAATGCAGGTGTATAGCCAGTGCTTTCGTTTACTGAATTATTTATCGCAAATTGAATTTTAGGTAAATTTAGATCCCAAGACCTATGATCATTATTTGCAAACGTGGATACAGCAGTCATTATAGTCCTGTTATATCTCTCAACGGTATTAATCTGAGGAGTGTACTTAGGAGTAAAATGTATTTTAGGTATCTTATATTTTTTAAAGAGGTTATCCAATTCTTTGCTAATGAACTGACTTCCATTATCGAGAATAATAGTCTGTGGGACACCGTGTACCAAAAAGACATCGCTTTCCAAATGTTTGCAAATAAGATCAGAAGTTGCTCTACGTAGCGGAAACATCAGGCAGTACTTAGAGAAGCAACATGTCACAACAAATATATATTGGTGTTGTTTCCTCGTATTTGGCAGCGGACCCACTAAATCAATAGAAAGACATTGGAATGGACGAGAAACATCCTTTGGTCTACCCATCTTGCCTAGTATACCATGATTGGGTTGTTTGTAAGCCAAACAAGTGTCACATCGTGACACGAAATCAACGACAGCAGAATACATGCCAGGCCAGTAATATTGAAGTAATAAGCGTTTGTATGTCTTGTATACGCCAAAATGGCCAGATGTTGGCTCTGCGTGACACAAAACTAGTACTTCTTCTCGCTTCTCCTCAGGAACTACCTCTTTCCACGCAAATTCATGAGTTAGAATATTATTGCTTTTCATGTATCTATAGAGCACTCCGTTTTCCACTTTATAGTTAGGAAAACTAACAGGATTCTCCTGACAACCTTTAAATATCTTTAAGTACCAAGGATCGTGAGAAGGCGTGTCGAAAAGTTCAGCTGTTGTACCAGTAGCAATGGAGTCAATTGGCACGCTACGAGATAATGCATCTGGCACAACGTTATCTTTTCCCCGACGGTGCTTAATTTCAAAGTTAAAAGAAGACAAACGAACTCCCCATCTGGCCAGACGACCAGTTGGGTTTGTAAGAGAAAGAAACCATTTCAGTGATGAATGGTCAGTAAACACAGTGAATTTTGTATTAGTTTCAAGGTAACAACGCCAATGCTCCAATGCCACAAGAACGGCCAATGCTTCCCGCTCTGTCGTACTATAATTTCTCTCCGGCTTAGTAAGAGAACGGCTCATATACGCTATTGGGTGTTCTACTCCGTTAATAGTTTGAGCCAACATTGCACCTATACCAAAGTTACTGGCATCCGTATGCACTTCAAAAGGATAGTCAAAATTAGGACAAGCTAAGACAGGAGCTCTAACTAACATAGACTTTAAGTCCAGAAATGCTTTGTCAGCTTCTGGTGACCATTGAAATGCTGGAGCGTTCTTTCGAGTCGACGTTAGTCTATTAAGTGGTCCTGCAATCGTGCTAAATTGTGGTATGAAACGCCTGTACCATGAGGCAGTACCTAAGAAGCGTTTAACCTCTTTTGTATTGGTAGGGGGGGGAAAATTTAAGATAGCTTCCACCTTTTCGGGATCAGTCCGCAGTCCCTGAGCATCTACTATGTAGCCTAAGTAGCGAAGCTTACTTCGAAAGAATTGACATTTTTCTAAGTTTATAGTAAGGTTGGCGGTTCGTAACTTTTCAAGCACTTTGCGGAGCAACGTCACGTGATCACAGAAAAACTCACTAACAATTATTATGTCATCCAAGTACGCAAAGACTTTCAGTTCAAATTCCGGTCCAAACAAAAGATCTACTAAGCGTTGTTGAGTAGCCGGTGCATTAGTGAGACCAAAAGGAGTTACCTTAAACATAAAAGTGCCTCTTCCAGGAACATAGAATGCCGTTTTCTCCTTGTCTGCCTCTTCAATAGGTAGTTGCCAAAATGCTTTTGATAAATCTAGACTTGAGAGATATTTTGCGTCCTTCAAGTTGTCCAAAATTTCAGATACATATGGCAAGCTATAAGCATCTTTTTTAGTGACAGAATTTAGCCTACGGCTATCCAAACAGAAGCGTGGTTTGCCATTTTTTTTACCTACTACTAGCACAGGGGATGACCACGGACTTTCACATGGTTCGATTACGTCCAAAGCTAACATTTCATCAACCTGGTCCGTGATGATTCGTTGCTTTTCTGGAGACATCCTATAGTAGCGCTGTCGTATAGGCTCGGCATTACCAGTATCAATACGATGTTTTATAATATGAGTCCTACCAAGGCCCTTTACTTCATACGAAATGTCCTTATATTGTTCTATAATCTCGTCTGCGATTAGTTTTTGATCTTGACTTAAATCTTCATAATTGTGTATATGAGGTTGAGAAGTTTTTGAAACTTCTAAAAGACTAGGATCATCCGTAAACAAATTCTCCTTTGAGGATAAGTATTTAGGACAAAGATTAAATTTCTGCCAGAAATCAATGCCCAGAATTAAAGTTGACTTTATCCCAGGTATAACATGAGCTTTGATTATTGAAAAGTTATTATCAAAGGATATCGGCAGTAGTATATAGCCTAGTGAAAGTATTTGTTGGCCACCTGCCGCAGTTACAGTGATTTTATCATCGTGGCAAAGCTGTAACCCAAATTGAAGTAGGCGGTCATGAAAATTATTGCCTAAAATGGTTACTGCTGAACCCGAGTCTAGTAATCCATATAATTCTAAGTTTTTACAATTATTAATAATTACTTTTGCATAGGGTCGAGGATCGTTACTAGGTTTTGAGTTGAAAATTGCAGAAACTGACAAGTTATTAAAGAATTTTTTAAGAGTTAATAACCAATCATTCCATTCCGAAAGATCCGTATGATTAGAAGGATTTTTTCTGCAATTTTCATTAATTAGTTTTTTGGACGACAGTTAGGACAATCAGGGGAACGTACATCCTTTTTACCGCATTTGAAACAAAAAATGTTTCGTTCCGCCGTACATTCTCTCATTGAGTGTGTGTCTACACGACAACGGTAACAATAAGGCTTTCTCGATATTGTCGCAATTTCGATTTCCGCGGCCTCAATGTCCGAAGTTTGAACTTCAGAAACTTTTATTGGTTGGTTAGGAACAGAATCGCAATGCTTGCCTGAGTCTAACTTATTGTACCTGCCATAAAATATGTTCTGAGTATTAGAATGTTTACGTCTAGATGACTGGTAGCTGAATTCAGGAGCCAACGTGTTAGAAGTCACGGCCGGAGGTTCCTTGAAATTTTCAGAGCGAACTCTTATTCGTTCATAATTTCTACAGATACAGCGCAAATCATCAATTGATTTTATATTAGGGCTAGCAGCTATGATAGTCGAGTACCAGGGGCGGATATTATGTAAAAGAATATCTAATTTCATTTCTTCATCCAAAGGCCTACTCAAACGAGAAAACATTCCCTCCATTATTGCTAGATAAATTGTTATAGGTTCGTCATCACCCTGAGTTCTTGAACGAATTTCAGAATACATCCGATAGTCATAATCTGGCACATCAAAATCATCACGAAGTAGAGTCATAAGGCTCGCCCAATCAGTAATTTTATCCCTAATAGCCCGATACCAATGAGAGGCATCCCCTACAAATATATCTATAGCAGAAGATATCATTTTTTCTTCGGAAATTGCTTTAGATAAGCGAAATTCCTCCAATTTTTGAATGAAAGATCGAACACAAGTCTTTCCGTCATATTTAAGTTTTGAAAGCTCCCCCGTTAAGCCACGATCACATGAAACCGAAATTTTAAGACCTGCCAGATTAGACGTATCAGCTACATTATCAATTTCGGGCATAGTGCGTACCTCTGCGGTAGGATATTTAGTACTGTGACCAGAAAAAGTTAAGAGATTATCGTAATACAGCTTAATAGTATTCCTTAAAGTTTTAAGAGTGGTAAGATCGTCAACTGCTTCTGGCTGGGCAATTCTTTGAATTCGAAAGTATAAATGATGTAAAAGTGATTTAGTTCGATTAAAGAGTGAATCATCGTAACCCTGCTTTAAAGCCTCCAGGTTAGCCCTAACTTTATCAAACGTCTTTTGACAACCGGTGACGTCTTCAGAAAATTCATAAACCGAACCATCAATATCCTCAGACGGATATAACACTGTAAGTTTTGTGATTTGACGACGTAGATCTGCGACATTATTGGAAGGAGCTTCCCCTCGGATAGCCACTTCGTACATAAGTTCTGATTTTTGGAGCAACAAGAATTTTATAGGATAAGCCATCGCTGAAATTCGCGACATATATCCCAAGCTGAGTAGGTTGTGAGTTGATTTACCAAAAAAAAACAGTAAAAATGCAAATAAAAAACACAAAGAAGCACAAAAAAATTACAATAATAATGAAAAATCTCTCAGCTAATGTGCCAAACTTCTAACAGTTTTTTTTTTATAAAAAACAAATAAAGGCAAATTTAACAATACCAAAATAAATATTATTAGACCAAGTGTATATTTTGTTCACATAACTAGGCAATGGCATTAAATGGCAAAATTTTGCAAGATCCGGCACACAAGCTAAGCAATTAATATATACTGACATAAACAATAACACACCAAGAAAAATAAACCATCACCAGAACAAAACAGCCAAAGTGTAATCAAACCTGAGCGTGAATATGACCTTAGACCACGTTTATGGGCGCCATTGTCACCCTTTAGGAGGGTGGACAAATAAGATTTAGAATAAAATGAAAGATAAGGAATAACATAAATTAAATTTTTATTGAAAATAAGTTTGAGGGTAGTTCGGCCAAGGTCTATTCCCGCTCAAATCGAAGTCCACCGGCAACACTCCCCTGTTCTCCCGATCCTTCTTCTCCTTCTTCTTTACTTTCCGCCTCTCTTCCAATTAGCCTCAGTCTCCTCTTTCCGGCGTCAATCGCCGCAGGTGGTTAGTTTCTCAGTTTCCAAAATCAGGGATGTGTTCCTAGAACCACACGATAATTTAAGAACCCTGTTCTTAAAACTCGGAAATAGGAAGCACTAGGATTGTGAAGCTAGCTAGACTATCTACAATTTAGCGTTTGCTAGGCGGGCAAAATAATCATGGTGGTTGATATTCAAAATAATAAAAAAAAACAGTTATAAATAATTACTAAGTTAGGTGCCGTCAACACACAACATTATTTATATGAAATGATTAAGCAGCATTTTCAATATAATAATAACACTATCTTTATTACAAAAAGTTACAAATAATAAGTTTACCTAATTTTAAAATAAGAGTGACTGAACAATGTACTCATTCTATACGGTAACCTGCGATTGTATGAGGTCGGTCGTAATAAAAGATATAAAGACCATAAGATAATGCTTTGTAGAACATAGCTTTACGTGCACCGATTTCATTATCGACCGTTATTTTTTTAAGCAAGAAGGAAGGTATACTACTAATCTGCGAGAATAGTACATACTAAAGCACAAACACAAGCATAAAATAATCAATTCACAACTCACCCAGTATGGGAACACTTTTACAAGCACAGCCGCGTATTTAATTATTCTTTAGGCGATTCCTAAACTCGTAATATATTTTGGCATATATCTGAAGCCGTTATAAATTCAAAGTTTGGTAGTTTAATGAACGCACGTCCGCACTCCAAGTGTTGGAATCGGGACTGCCTTCGACTCGCGAAGCGAATCTGAATGAGTCGCTGACCGGTGCGCGTGATCCGTTCCTAACCGGTCGGTTGCCAGCTCTGTCGTTCGCGGTACGAGTTACTATAGTAATATTTGTCTATTATAACATTATTTATATATTGTTTTCCTATTATACGTTTTAAGATTAAGATAAAATTTAGGGAAATAATATTGATTTAGCGGAACATAAGTGCGCATTGTTACACTATCCACACATATAGGTTTGACTAAGAATTTTTTTTTTGGTTTTAGTTTCATGTATGAAAGCCCCCCCTTAAATGTCATATTTTTTATTTTTTGTATGAGAATCTTAAAGCGGTTAACAGGATACATACTCCTATCAAATATCAATAGTGTGATGCTTATAGTTACAGAATAAAATAGCTGTGACATACGGACGGACAGACAGACAGACAGACAGACTTGACGAAACTATAAGGGTTCCGTTTTTTGCCATTCGGCTACGGAACCCAAAAAAATGCATACACATAGCACAGGAATCTTGGATGAATTAACCACTGGATATGAAACGCAAGAGCGAATGTATGAAAACATCATTAGCCAATTTCTGCGGGGCGGGGGGAGCTTGTCGTGTCAATTTTTGACATTTAGTGCATGGAAGTGTCGATATTTTTTTATCGATATGTGTGGAACGAATGAATGAACGAATCTTTTGTAAAATTATATTTAATTTTATCATCAAAACAATAAATTACATTATGGGCATGTAATGCACAAACCATCAAATAAACAATTGAAACATAGAAAGTCGTTTTATATGAACGATCTGGCAAGTATCACTTAGTTATTGTGAACTTCCTAAGACATTTCGAAACATCCCGTTTGTACACAATATAGCCTTGCACCATTAAAATCCTCCTATGGGATAATTAAGCAGTAGATTTTTTGCGTTGGCATTCAATCACGCCTGGCGTAAATTGGATGCCACATATTTGGTGATGTTTTGTGGGGATCCATTATGCCTCTCTTTGGACTGCTTCTACCCATTTTATTTTCATAAATGGATCTACAGAAAATATGAAATAATGTTATAAAGATGTATTGTCAAATGTGTAGTTTAAAATTTTAAACCAAACTGTTGTATTTTTTCGAGTGAATTTTACAGATTTATCATTTTATTTTAAAATAATTTATATCAAAAATTTAATAAATGTTTATCGATATGATTTTCGACAATTGTCAAGCACAATTAAAATTAAACTGACAAGAGAACGAATGATAAACATATGATAACCCTACCGTATAAAGTGTATGTTATCTTGTTGATTTTGTAGTAACTGACCACCACTTTTTAAATGGCAATGTTACTTTTCTCTTGAAAAACACATTTTACTATTTTCATGAAAAATAACAGCTTTTTTGGGATAAAACGTTACTTATGGATTAAAATAATTATTTTTTGTCTTGCCGCTATAATTTTTACACAAAAATAAGCCACATTTACCCATTTTTTCCGTCAATGTTTCTCACTGAGCTCTATCACCGTACTGACAAGACGTCACCTGTAAGTGAGGCCAAAAAGCCCGCTTCGTGGCTAAGGGGGCACAAGCGAATTGCCCGTAATTGCGCGTCCAGTGGTTTATTCGTCCAAGACAGGAATTCAATCAAAATGCTACCTAGTATTGCAAACATGTATAAATAACGAGTGTATCAATTCTATAGAGCGTTTAAATAGAATTAGCCCATGCCTTTTAGGTAATGAAAAACTCAAAGTATTTAACTTAACTCTATTTTTGGGCCCTTTAGAATGAGGAGTAAATGTGCATAAAAACTAAAGCCTACTAAACATTATATTGTATGTTGATTAATCCTTATGTTTGCCCCATATAAAAGCGAAGGAGCTGTTTTACTTCCATCCCACGTTTCTCGCGCAATATCACTAATTGCCTTTGTTATGAATCCTTTCGAGCTATATCATGCAGACTATGATTCTGTACTGAAATGTGATACAAATCATTTCTATTTATGCTAAATATTTTTAAATAAATATCCGGAGGAAATATTTTACAAATATTTAATAATCGGTTAAGATGAAGAAAACAGCAGCCTACGCGTTTAACTGAAAGCACTCGCAAAATCCAACAGGCTTGCCAATGCGTCGGTGGCCGGGTGACATAGACATAAGCCCGGATAGCGTAAGACACGGGGTTCGATTCCTCGTCTGACACAGTTGATTTTTCAAGTGCAATTTATATAGGTATTATATCTTCAAATTAAACCACCAGGTGGCCTTTTTTTGAATCACTCACATCAAGATAGTGTGGCATTTGAATTGATTAATGTCTGATTAATGATTGAATATCAGTTGAACTCCACACAAGAGTGATTTAAAAAAGATAACATAATTTTGTAAGTACTCAAATTTGTATTTTGCGTGATTTTCTTTGATTTTGACCAGATATCACAAGTAACCTAAACGAATGCCGAATTTTAACCTTTTGCCACGAGGTAATGCCAACCCATCTTTCTTTCTTTTGTCAATATCAAAAAAACTATCAGCAGCAAAATATTTTCAACCGAGAGGCCAACCCTGTGATTGGACATTAATCATAAGTTGAAGAAGATTTTAAAATTATGAAATGTTTTATGTATATTTTAAACAAAAGGTGTGCATCGATTGTGGAAGAAGTCTTATAGTCAAATCTTTCTAACTTAGTAGCTTAACCTTAACTTACCTTAACCTAACTAAAGTTCAGTTCTATAAATAGAAATATAATATTATGTGAATCGTAACTAGCTTTTCAATAGGTAAGTACTGATTAATTTGTAGCGTAGGCTTTGATTTTGTGTGAAATGTTTTGTTTGGTAATTGAAAAGGTACATGTTTCTATCAACCGGAAGAAATAAATTAAATTGGTGTCCTGAATTTTTATAAAAGACTTCAACAGTCTTTGAAATATCAAAATATCAGGTAACATCTAAAATAACAACCCAGAAAATGATGTTATTTGAAACGGATCTTTCCGTCATATTATATCTTTCTGAATCCATCAATTGAGTCAATAAAAATAGCCTTGTCTGTAGAATAAATCTATGAAAACAAACACAGCGTGTGTCTATCTATTTCGCTGTTCAAATGAACATAATCACCCTCTATTCACCGAAATAAAGGAGTGTTGGTTTGGTTTATATACTTATGCCAATTGATTAGCGATTTTCATTGGCTTCCTTTATTACGCTGGGAAGGCTGATTTAGAGATAGACGAAGTAAACATATTAAATTGGCAATGCTTTACGAAAAAACAAATAAAAAAATTCAAGTTACACTTAAAATAAACCAATGATTAATGTTTTTTCGTGAGTCTTTGCTTTATACGCGGCATGTTAAACCAATGATGAGTCTACCCAGATGTATATGCGTCGTAATATGTAATATACCATATATGATATTATGAAATCAATATTCTCTCCGTAACCAAAATAAATTACCAATCACAAATTCCTACTTTCAATTTCCATTTTCTAGTACATTTAATACGTCAATAAAAATATACATACAAAAAAACGATTGTATAACTCAAGAAAACGACAATAGCACATTCCTAAAACAATTATTAATTTCTAAATGCTATTATAAAATTCAGGAATATTTAGAAAATAAAGTTAAAGAAAGAAACGGTAAACTTTAATTTAATTTGTAGTTTTTTTCTTTTGTAATTATAGTAAAGCTTCCTCTGTATGTATTAATTAACCTAAAAGTTTGACTGGTAGAGAATGATTTAAGTACTAAGTCAACCGTTGCACAACATTATTTGTGTAATAAAGTCTTTAAACAAATAAATAACCAGCTGTGTCAGAGAATTATTTATTAAAAACTTAAAAGAAGATAATATCATGATGCTAACAGACCTAGATTTTGAATAATACTAATGCAATTGTTGCACTAATGATGAACAACCTTTCAGGTTGCAAATGATATTGCCATTCCATATTCCTTGTTAGAAACTCGTTTTATTAAGCAGCGCAGCATTTAAGCCCTGAAGCTATTATTAACTTTACAAGGTACTGAAAGACTTTTAGTTTATCCTGTGGATATAGACAGAAGACTCTACTAAGTTTTTAATCGAAGATTAAGAGTGGATTGCACTAACCTCTTACTGGAACCGTAACGTAGAACGTAACTTTAACTATGGCAGCGCTGTCAAAATGCCATAAAGGCAAAGGACGAATCCTTGTTTTAACCGACTGTCAATAACACTACAAATTAAGCGTTGTTTACAAATGTCATGTCAAACCATGACAAGTGGACAAACGATAATCTACTCTGCTCCCCGATTCAGGAACCATTCGGTCACGGAATCGGTTACGATTCTTACGATACGATAACTTTCACAAATAAAAAAAACATGTCATAATGTGGATTTAGCCGATGCAACTCTTGTATTTTGATATTTTATTATATTTATTAACAAACTAGTGGTACCCCGCGACTTCGTCCGCGCGTTGTTCGATTTTTTCTCGCCTTTTAAACCTTCCCTAGACCTCCACGAACATTTCAAGAGTAAGATAAGATAAATCCGTTCAGCCGTTCTCGAGTTTTAGTGAGACTAACGAACAGCAATTCATTTTTATATATATAGATTGACATATTGACATCCGATCAAACTGTGACATTTATTTAAAAAATAATAGAAAATCTAGCCGAAACCCAAGCCGAATGGCCACTAATAGATCGAACGTTCTGTACCCTTACCATGAGTTAACTCGCTAGCGACGACGGTTTTATTCGCTAGCGACAACATCACTTTTTGTATGTAAAATGTTAGTTCCGTTAGTGGCCGCTAGAGGCGCTGTGCAATTTTCCATAGATTTATTTTACGTCGTCGCTAGCGAGTAAAGCCGTTGTAAACTCATGGTAACGGTACTGAATCGCCCTGCAGGACCGCTTAAATACACAACTATGCATGTTATATCTTAATAGATCGGCCGGTCAAAGAATGCTATGAGACGTTTTAAATTTTGACAGAACTTTGGAAATAATGTCAAAGTTACGGACTTTGTTGATTGTTCTATATATTTTATGTCAAAATTTAAACTTGAAAATAGCATTATTTGAGCGGCCGATCTAAAGTAATTAGGTAGGTATCTTAATTATTGAAATAAGTTTTTATCTTCTACTATAATATAACAACTTTTAAGATGGCAGTTTCTAGTTAAGTTTCAAGTTACAATCGCTCAACGTCAAAAAAAATTCATGAACTAAAATTGGGAGTGTTTGTATTGTAAATTAAAATCGAGGATTATAGGGACCTCGGCAGTGGACGCGGCTGCGGGAATTCTGAAAGGGCGGCCCTTTGGTGGTGTTGCGCTGTTGTGGCGTAAGGAGGTGTTCCCATGTGTGGCAGTAATTCAGTGCGACAACCCACGTATTGCAGCTATTCGTATCACAGCGGGTGATAGATCAGTGCTAGTGCTCAGTGTATATATGCCCACGGACTGCGCAGATAACGTACCTGAGCTCACGGACTGCGCAGATAACGTACCTGAGCTCACGGACTGCTTAGGTTCCATCAGTGCCATAATCGAGGACAGTGAAATAGAATCTGTGTTCATACTTGGTGACTTTAATGCTCACCCCGGAGAGCGTTTTTATCATCAACTCGTAAGTTTTTCAGCAGATCAAAATTGGACTTGTGTGGACACTGCGAAGTTGCCAACAGGTACGTTTTCTTTCATAAGTGAGGCTCACGGATGTAAACGCTGGTTGGACCATGCCATTGTGACTAGTTGTGCCTTAAGATGTGTAGTGGACGTGTATGTTAAGTATGATGTATACTGGTCGGATCATTTTCCATTAGTTACTATTTGCAATTTTGATAATACTAGACAGAAAAAATGTATTAAACAATCTGAATGTAATAGGATAAGATGGGGAAAGAGAAATGAGACTCAATGTGAAGCATATAAAAAGTTGTGTAACGCTAAGCTAAAGCAAATTGATTTACCTAATGATATGTTAAAATGTTGTGGCAAATATTGTAGTAAGCAGTATCATAAAAACCTTATTAATAACATTTATAGGCAGATAGTAGAAATTTTATCCACTTGTTCTTTTGAAACCTATGACAATAGGCCAGTGAGAGTAAAAAAGCCGTTGGCGGGTTGGAACAAATATGTGCGAGAGGCTCGCGGGCGTGCTAGACTGGAATTCAAAACTTGGTTATGGTATGGGAAACCAACTAGTGGTGCTATCTTTGAGGCAATGATCAACGCACGAAGGATCTATAAAGGTAAACTCAAGTGGTGTCAAAATAATCAACAGCAAATAATTATGGATACCTTAGCCAAACATCATTCAGAGTCTAATTTTAAAAACTTTTGGAAGATTACTAACCGGTTGAATTCCAGGGCTGGCATTCCTGTGAGTGTTGACGAAGTGTCCGACTCTAAGGATATCGCTAACGCTTTTAGTATAAGATTTGCGGTTAGGTCACCGCTGGGGCCTTCATGCCAGGAGTTCGGTGCGGGGTCTCAGGGTGCCGATGTCTCCACAATCATATTGGCGAAAGATATCAGGCTTACATTAAGAAAGATGAAAAGAGGCAAATCCCCTGGTCACGATGAGCTTAGCATCGAGCATCTGAGATATGCTGGACCTCACCTGCCCCGCGTACTCGCTCTTCTTTTTAACTTGTGTATTGGCCATTCGTACTTGCCACCGGAGTTGATGCGATCACTGGTGGTTCCTGTTGTTAAATGCAAAACTGGAGATGTGTCCGACGGTTCAAACTACAGGCCAATCTCGCTAGCCACGGTAATAGCGAAGGTCCTGGACAGCGTGCTTAACACTTATTTAACTAGGCATATTAAGCTACACGACGCTCAGTTTGGCTTCCGACCTGGGCTGTCCACAGAAACGGCCATTTTAGGGTTAAAGCACGCTGTCAGGTATTACACGGATAGGCACACACCCATTTATGCCTGTTTTTTGGATTTGTCTAAAGCTTTTGACCTTGTTTCTTACGACATATTGTGGAAGAAGTTGAAAGAGACTACGGTGCCGCCAGAGCTCGTTTCAATTATTAAATACTGGTACCTGAATCAGGAGAGCCGAGTGCGCTGGGCGGGTGAGCTATCGGATCCGTGCAGGCCGGAGTGTGGAGTGAGGCAGGGGGGCTTATCCTCGCCCATACTCTTCAGCCTGTATGTGAATGCACTAATCGAGCAGCTCAGTGGTACGCGTGCGGGGTGTTTCGTTGACGGAGTATGTTTCAACAATATAAGTTACGCGGACGATCTAGTGCTACTGGCCCCCTCGATTGGTGCACTTCGTAAGCTGCTTGGGGTGTGTGAGTCATATGCTGCTTCTCATGGCTTAATTTATAATGTTAAGAAAACTGAGTACATGGTCTTCAGGGCGGGTACCAAGTATCCCCACAATGTACCACCATTATTTTTTAAACAACAAGCCAATAACTAGGGTTCACAGTTTTAAATATCTAGGACACTTGGTAACAGATGACCTGAAAGATGATTTAGATATGGAGAGGGAGCGCAGAGCATTGTCAGTGCGGGCGAACATGCTGATTCACTGGTTTTCACGGTGCACGGCAGCAGTCAAAATAACGCTGTTCAAAGCATACTGTACATCCTTGTATTCGGGGGCCCTGTGGTTCAGATATACCCAAAGGTCTTACAATGCTCTGCGTGTCCAATATAACAACGCATTCAGGGCGCTGTTGCGGCTGCCGCGGTTTTGCAGCGCGTCGTCAATGTTTGCCGAGGCTCACACAGATGGGTTTGACGCCACATGGCGAAAGAAAACTGGCTCTCTTTTGCGTAGGCTGCGCGGCAGCCCCAACATCATTCTGCGTGCGATAGCCGATCGGCTGGACAGCCCGCTTGTTTGGGCACTAGCCAACCGCACTAAGAAACTCTTTAAGATTAATTACTAACATAGGTTGTAAGTCATTTTACTAACACATTGGGCCTTGTAGTCTCTATTTAATAAAATAAATAAAAAAAATTAAATAAGCTAGACAGAGATTAAACTACATGACGTCACAGTTTATGTGTACAACTAAGGCCCGATTTGACCAACGTCAGAGAAGACTTATCAGGCTAAATTTGTATAACCGATTTTAACATGAAATGTATTTATATGTATGATTGCTGACTAATAGGACACGTTTTCTAATAAGGTGTATTAATTTTTTTTCAAGAAATATCCCTTATCTAACAGCGATTTTAAAATGACATTTACCTAAATAATTGATTCAAAATCGGCGACGTCAAATTAGGCGTACTGTATTTTATTCGCCAAATATTCCTTATATTACGTCAGAAAAAACCTTATCAAGCTAAATAAGTATAAAACGCCTGATTTTCAGTTATATTAACACAACTGAAAAAAGGTGACGTTTTGAAATTAGGCGCATTATATTTCATTCGACAGATATTACATATCTGATGTTGGAAAAATCTAGCCTAAAAGTCGACTTAACCAACGTCAGATGAGGAATATTTGTCGCATAAAATACAAAACGCCTAATTTGAAATCGACACCAACTAGTCAGCAATAATTTATGTAAAATGACATTTTAAAATCGCTCCTTTTATACCTATTCAGTCGGATAATTCTTATCTGACGTAGTTAAATCGACCATTCGTAACTATTTTTTTGTTCACATAGATATTTAAAATCTAAAGGCTTGTTTTATCATCGACAAATAGACACTAACCAACAAACAACGTCATTTCGTTTTAAGGAGTGGACGAAGATATAACGTGTACTCAAACATTTTTAAATAGGTCGTAAATACGTAATTAAATTTATAACAATTAACTAAAGATTGTCTTATTTGTATTTACTTTAATAATAATATCGTAAAGCCTTGGCGTTATGGGTGATTGTCGTTTTCTGCCTCCGTTTTACCCGTAAAAAGTTACTATTTAATTCGAATAGATTGATGCTGCATTGCTTCCTTATACTAGTACGGTATAATACCCCTTATATAAGATAACGGTATTTTAGATTTTTTTATTCCCGTATCAAACTCTATATATTTTAAACAATATTGTGTTTTACCTTCGTACTCGATGGAATGAAAAGAAAACTTCCTTGTATCACCAAATCCATCAAAGAAGATTTCTTCTAAGAAATAACTTAATACTTCTGAGCAATTCATCTCTGAAATTTAAAAAAATGCAGGAAAACCGTATCTGAGGTGTCGTGTGATTTTCGTTTGAAATAAATTCAGATCGATGAAAATCACGCGAAATACAGACGTAAGTAGTCACAAAATTGTTTTGCTTTTAACTCCTATGTGTTTTTTTTTAAAAAATTGAAAAATCTGTCACTAATCAATTAGTATCGAAGCCACGCCATATTGACGCGAGCGATTCAAAATAGGAGCGCTGAAAGTCTACAGTTAAAGCTATCTAGCTTAACTTTAGTTAGTAGTAACTTGAAGCAGTTTCAAATGAGGTTTACGTTTTTCAGAATAACAGATGCTCAAAAATCATTGATACCACTTCAAAGAATTCAAAACCATCGAGAACCAAATATACTCTTCTGGTTTATCGACTGGAAAATACCCATATTCCGGCTTAAATTTCTATAATAATTCAAAATATAAAGCGTATCTCCAAGTAAATAAGCAGGGAAAAAATCGGCTACTTATTTCAAATTCACGGACAAAAATATATACGTATTTTTTATTATATTTTTTTAAAATAATGCAACTTTTCCATCACACCAATACTTTCGATCAAGGTTGAATTTCGCGTAGCACGCACGGGGTCGGGCTTTTAAAAGCGCGCGCGGATGCCGCTACGGCATTCGTAGCCGCCGCCGTCGTAGTCAGCCTTCGTAGCACGCGCCGTAGATCCGTAGCAAACATGTCTAGGAGGTAAGTTTTATTTTATTTTTTTATGATTGTTATATTTATGATCGTTTTTGGAAGGATGTTTGGGGTACTAAAATTATTTGTTTTTAAACATGTGAACTTTTGCTTTTAGTACGAAAATATACCTATGACTATCACTTATTATTGCTACTTATAAAATAATATTACAATCGGATTTATAAAATAATATTACAATTATGATTTATAAAATTTACCATTTTATTTAAAAAATATATTATTAAAATAAGTACAAAAAATGGAAAATAAGTAAAGGTAAAAAAGAGGAAACTCAGTAGTAACTTTTCTGTCCACTCGATACTAGAAATATACCTAACTGTTATAACTTTTGAATAACTTAACAAATTTATGCAATAAGCATGAATCTTTTAAAACTATTTTTATCTAACTAAGTCAGCAAGCTATTGTAATCTTCGTACCAAAAATACCAAATTAAAAAATATCTCAAACGTTTTTATCTGCTGAACTTTTGTTTCGCTCATTGCAAAAGTTTTGGAGCAAAACGACGTCAAAGAATAAGCTAAGTACTGGTTTGATCCAGTTTTGTATTATTAAACGTTATTTTGTACTTTTTAAAGGTCATTTTTGTGAACACGACTAAGATGATCAAAAGGAGTTCTCATAAGTAGAAGTTAAACGCGCGACCGAAGTTTGCCAACGTAACGCTAACTTTTTACTTAAGATTTCAGTCCGCTTGTAATTCAAATGTTACGTTTTCAGTCTTAAATCAAAGTGGTAAAAATTACTGACCTTTTCCCGTTTATTTATTGGAAGTTAAGCTAATGTTTTAAGGCATTTTACTTAATTTTAATAGTTGCTGTGGTCTTGAATAATTCCACATATTCATTATTGGCTTAGAAAATATAGTACTATTTAACGACTAAAACAGTTTAGCACTAGGCTTAAAGACCAAGCACTGAATAAAGGTTTCCATCCACTACACTGAATTATACTAGTATCGTCCTAAGAATGTGGCGGGCACAAAAATATAAACAAATAAACCCAAAAAATCAATAAATGAGTAAAGTCAATTTTTCTAAGCTAGTCGAATAATGTAAACAATCTTTTTATAACTTTTAAAATAATATCAGTGAAGAAATTCATTTACTATATATTTTAAAAAGATATCAGTGATAAACGATGATTTATCTACGTAGTCGGTGATTTTTGTGTTCATTTTATTTTAAAATGAATTATTTCCGTAAAACGAAATGTCAGGATTATTCACAATATTCGAAAAGCAAAAAGGTACAGTCTTTAGTAACTTATACTTGGTTCTAAAGTGTACAGCGTGTAAATTATAATACGATTATAGTCACGTAATGAACGAGAAATAAAAACTAGCATATTTAAGTCTTCAGTGGGACACTTAGTTCTACCATTTACAGCTTTCATAAATTAAATTTATACGTTTAACCGTGAAACCTAAATTTAAACTGAGAACAAACAAAAGTCGACCACAAAACCTTCTGGCTCTGTCTTGCTATGCTGTTCCTTTGTAAACGCTGATACTAACTTTTGATAAGAAACCTATTTTCTGACAGAACTACTCTCTTCCTCCATACTCGGGTATTTAAAACTTCAAAGCTTCTTATAGATAAATCTCTGTATCACGATTCACTCGGATATGATTTTCTTTAGTCAATTAATTTGAATATAAATGCAATACAATTGAATTAAAACCTGCAATGGAATTTCATAACTGCTTTAAGCACGAAAAGAACGAACACTAAACAGGTGGTTATTTAAAAATATATATATTAGTTGTTTCAATATTTTTAAATGCGTATCTTGAGTATGCTACGTATCTTCATATGAAGTTATTTAAAATTTTGCGGAAACTGAGAAATATCACTTTGTAAAAGACGATTATGTTTCAATCGCCTTAAACATCTACATTTGTTTTTAATGGCTGAAAGAATCGGAACAAAACTAATGTGGTAAAGGTACGACCATCATTAGCCAATCTGATTTTTATTAAAATTAAAAATGCACAGATACAGAAAAACGTGTATCACGTTTTAACATTTTAACCTCTGGTTTGATCTTTACTCTGATCTGCGAAAGTTATGAAATTACTTAGTAGAGCTTTTTAAAAAAAATACAACTCCGCCCATGAATTATATTCGCTCTGCATAATCAGAGCTTTGAATGTCTGCCTCTTCAAATTTTTTCTTATCCAAGATGATTGTGACCATGAAGCCCAGAGACAGATATATGCAAAAGATTTAATACCCCCCTTTTCAAGCAACTTCAATCGGCTGTAAGGCTGTAACGCGAAAACTCAGCGACGTGACGTAGGGCTGACAAAGTATTGACTGGACCAAATCAATTCGTACTGACGTAAACTGTAATCTACCTTGATGTGATACTTGTGCAAATCATTTATCGAAATGCTCGACAGCTCCCTAACTATAAATAAAATTTTCGTGTCCACAAACTTGGTTGAAGAATATAGGCGGTAAATGGTTAGTTTATTGTGAGTTGTGTTTTAATTTCGCCACTAATACCTTTTCGTAAACATGCCATAGTAATTGTGAAGTATGTTTAATATGTTGGGTTGAGGGGGGTCCCTCAGGGTTGGTGCGAGTGATTGATCTCGACAGGATCGCAGGTTTTTTAGGGTTCCGTAGCCGAATGGCAAAAAACGGAACCCTTATAGTTTCGTCAAGTCTGTCTGTCTGTCTGTCTGTCTGTCTGTCTGTCTGTCTGTCCGTCCGTATGTCACACCCATTTTATTCTGTAACTATAAGCATTACACTGTTGAAATTTGGTAGGAAGATATATCTTGTTAACCGCTTACCGATTCTCATACAAAAAATAAAAAATAATGACAGTTAAGGGGGGGCTCCCATACATGAAACTAAAACCAAAAAGATTTTTTTTAGTCAAACCTATGCGTGTGGGGTGTCTATGGATAGGTCTTTGAAAATAACATAGAGGTTTCTAAAACAATTTTCTTTTAAAGTCAAACGTTTCATAGCTAGACGCTTCCAAAGTGGTAAAATGGGCGTCCCCCCCCATCTAATTTCTAAACCAAGCAAGTGTAAATTTTGAAAAAAATACATGATGTAGATCCTTACAAATTCTTTCAACGAAAATTGGTTCGGACCAGATCGAACAAGTAGTTTTTGAGATATAGCACATTTTCAACAACCGCAAACATAACTTTGTACTGCATACAAACACTATGAAAAACAAAGTTATATTTGTAGTCAACAAATATTGTGATATTTTACTAAGAATAAGTAAATGGATTCCCTAATTAAGTTAAAGTTGGCACGGAACCCTCAGTGCGCGAGTCCGACTAGCACTTGGCCGGTTTTTTTTTATAATGAAATAGGTTAGCTCATTCCTCGGACTAAAAGCCAAAAAGACGACGACGATGATTTAGTGGGCTCACCCAGAGGAAGCCTGTTCGTTTACTTTGTTGAAATTGATTTATTTTATTTAAGCATTTATTGTGTTCTTTGACGACCTCCGTGGTGTAGCGGCTAAGTTTTAAGGCGTCGCCGCTCTGAGGTCCCGGGTTCGATTCCCGGTCGGGTCAATAAATCAAATAGAAAATGTTCTATATTGTCTCGGGTCTGGGTTTTAGTATAACACAAGTGCATTAGCTACCTACTTTGGAATCAGAGCTACGTATGTGATTGGTGTCCAATATTTATTTTAATGTAACTACATTATTTTTTTAATATTTGATGTGGCATTATTTTTGTGCTGAAACTTCAGCGGCCGTTAAATATTTTTAATGTAGAAAAGAAGAAAGAAAGAAGATGTTTAAGCTACTAAGTTTTTCAAAGGCATTCAAAATATTAATTTATTACCTTACATCGGTTATTTAAAATAAATACCTAACCTAGGTACTAGTCCATGGCTTGTTACTAATTTTTGTAAACATAAATATGAAATTCAAAAAGTTACAACCGAACCTTCTTAAAAAGAAGTTAATAAACAGAAATTCCTTAAAACATCTCGTCTTCAAACCACAAAAAAAAAATTGTAGCGAAACTAAAACACGCATTGAAAATGTATAAATGCGAGCGAATTTCTTCTATTTCATCTTACGTTGGTTTGGTACTCACCTAGATCAAACGTCAATTTGAGAATTTAGTTACCAAAAGAGAATATTACTCAGTTTCGGACGGACCTTAGCTTGCTTTTTTAGATGTTATTTAGTTAGAACAAAATAACTAGCATTACATTGACAATCAATCTGTATACAATGTACTTTTTTTTATTAACAACTCTTAAAGTTTAAATTCTACTAACTGAAAAGTCAGCTTATCAACTGGATATTAGCTAAAATGAATAAATTGATGATATGTATTATATTCGTGTCTTACAATACTACTAGAAAAATATAAATTACATATGTACTCTTTCGGCACTCGCTGTCTATTATATTTTTAAAATTATTATGTAACTAGTTATAATGACTGTTTGTGCCAAAACGAAAAAACCGGCCAAGTGCGAGTCGGACTCGCGCACTGAGGGTTCCGTGCCAACTTTAACTGAATTAGGGTATCCATTTACTTCTTCGTAGTGAAATACCGCAATATTTTGTTGACTACAAATATAACTTTGTTTTTCATAGTGTTTGTATGAAGTACAAAGTTATGTTTGCGGTTGTTGAAAATGTGCTATATCTCAAAAACTACTCGTTCGATCCCGTCCGAACCAATTTTCGTTGAAAGTATTTATTAAGATCTACATCATATATTTTTTTTCAAAATTTACACTTGCTTGGTTTAGAAATTAAATGGGGGGGGGGGGGCGCCCATTTTACCACTTTGGAAGCGTCTAGTTATGAAACGTTTAACTTTAAAGAAAATGGTTTTAGAAACCTCAATATTATTTTGAAAGACCTATCCATAGACCCCACACGGATAGGTTTGACAAAAAAATTTTTTTTTGGTTTTAGTTTCATGTATGAGGGCCCCCCCTTAACTGTCATTATTTTTTATTTTTTGTATGAGAATCGGTAAGCGGTTAACAAGATACATCTTCCTTCCAAATTTCAATTGTGTAATGCTTACAGTTACAGAATAAAATGGCTGTGACATACGGACGGACAGACAGACAGACAGACAGACAGACTTGACGAAACTATAAGGGTTCCGTTTTTTGCCATTCGGCTACGGAACCCTAAAATAAATACATATTAACCTAAAAATCATACTTACAAGTTTTGTATACTGAGATTCGGTAAGCTCTAATTGTTAACAAAATCAACACGAATCTAAAGTAAAAAGCTAAAAATCTTCACCTCAATTCTTAACTCTTCCAGGTCAGATAGTTTTTAAGACTCTACGGAACAGGGCTGGGAATTAAAAGGTTAATTCATTGTTTCTCTTGCAAATTAGCATAACTGAAATTTTCGCTTAATGCTTTCAACAGTTTCAACCGATTCTTGAATGGTTTTAGGTGGTATAAAATCTTTAAAAGATTAAAATGGTAAAAAAGTAGTGAAATATCGATGATTATTTTTATAAAATAAGCATTATTTAATTACTATTCTTGTAAAAGTGCAGTAACATTTTCTTTAGAATTACTCATGATAAAATCTTGAGTAGGTAGTTCAAAACAAAGTCTCAGTTTTTTTATAAATAAATATCCTTTGGACATTCCCAAACATCGCCATCTAGTCCTAAAGTAAGCAACTCAAAGCTTGTGTTATGGGTGCCAGACAACGGATATAATACTTAAATACTTTTTTGTTTGTAAATACATACATGATATACATAGAAAACACCCAGACCAAAACAAACAGACATGTTCATGCACACAAATGTTTGTATTGTGCGGGGATCGAACCCGCAACCCGCTGCGTAGTAGGCGACTTCTCGACCACTACACCAGACGGGTACTATTGTCACAAACAATCACTTAAGCCTAACTCATAATTATTTAATTGATTACCTACTTAGGGACTATCAGAGTTGTAACGTTTTGTTCCGTGCGATCATGTAACGTGGCATTTATTCAAACTGTATACTTATAAACAAGCAAGCGTAACTGTAAGATAAATTGTATTAAAAAATGTCTTGTATTTCGTTGTCAAAGCCTACGTGTACATGTGTATGTACATAACAAAAGCGAGGCATGAGTGGAAGTTATTTCTTTGAGAGCTAATCTCGCAAAGACGTAAATCGTCAACTCCGTTCGGGCAACAGGTGGGCACCGAGAGGAATGAAGGATTGAAACCAAAAACTTACTTTAATTCAACAAGTATGAGGATGTGAAGTATGGAGTTTGTTGTTAAATGTGTAGGATTTATTTATTTGTTGTTTCGTTGAGCAAGAAATAGTATATCAATGTGTTTTAAATAAATGTAAATCGCACTTACATCTATATCATGAAATGTTATGCGATTTTATGTAATTTTATTAATTAATTAATATTTCTTTCATTGTACGAACCTAACTACCTCCGTGGTGTAATGGCTAAGCACGCTGGGTTGAAACCCAGGCGTCGCCGCTCCGAGGTCCCGGGTTCGATGCCCGGTCCGGTAAATAATAGGAATCATAATTTTCTATATTGTCTCAGGTCTGGGTGTTGTGGTACCACCGTTGTGTCTGATTTTCATAACACACGTGCATTAGATAAGTATCTAATGCAAGTAAGTACTTTAGAATTAAAGCAATATATGTAATTGGTGTCCAATATTTATATTATACCTATTATTAATTTCTGAGCAGATTATTCTACCCATTAGGCAACTGCTGAAAATCAGAGTCCTGGTGCGCGTTACATTGCCACGACTTTTGCTGAGCCTTATTGACTCAAGTAGCCTGCTTTTAGAGTGTTAATAAATGTTATGATGTTGATTGTAATTATTTGAGTCAAATAAATTTATTTTCTTTACTTTTTACTTTCACTTCATCGTTTTTTTTAGATTAACTATTTATATCACCTTTGGTAAAAGTATGAAAATAAGTTTTTTTTCAGTCATGTGAAGTTAATACTGAATATGTTTTTAGATAGTATACCTACTGGATTATGAGAGTAAGTTAGTAAGAAATACGTATATAGTAGGTATACATAAGTGCGTGTGTGTTATATACTTGTGGGAAGAATGAACTTACCAAACATTATTTAAACCGTTTCCTCATTACTGTTTAAAGTAGGGCAAACAAAAACGCAAAACAAAAGATCGTAAATTCATTTCAAAAGAACGTTCTTAGTTCAATATTTCCCATAAACAGGGGAAATTACCCTATTACCACATGGCAACAAGCCGGCATCAATTTTAGTCGAGGTGGCCCCGAAATTTGAGTTTGAGCAAACTCCTTTTGCCGGCAAATTGGCCGTTATTTCGCACATTACAGGAGGCTGGCAACACTGCTGAAACTTGAATTTTACGTTACCTTTAATATAGCACAGGTACAGCCGATTGGCAGGGATGAAAATATTTTGACTCTGAAAAGCTTTACATAAAGTCGACAGCGATTGACTAACGATTATAGTATTAATCCTTAAAAATGACTAGAATTTCTTCGATTTAAGATGAAGCAAAATAATTATCCCTTAACATTTTATTTTCATTAACACAAAAAGTAATGGTAGCAAAAAATAACCCATTTATCCCAATTTATACCCATAACTACACTGGGTGCAAAATGCACTGACAACGTATAAATCTATAGATAGCATTGGTATTTATTAAATCAGCCGTCATTAAAAATCAGCACCCAATTAAGAACTACAGAGTTAAATTAAATTACTATGGAAACAAGGACACGAGCTAATTTGCGTTAAAATGAATAATTAACATACTGCCCGGTTGTGACACGGCCTGTCATGTCAATTGCAAAAGATTGACAATAAGCTTCATTGTGGGAGTCAAATTGACGTGTTTTTGTGAAAATATGTATAACACTAGCTGTTCCCGTGACTTTCTTCAAGCTACGAATTAAAAGCTCTACTAGACTTGCATACATAACTATGACGTGACCGGCTTTAGCACTAATTGAGGATTTAAAATAAGAAAAATATTAATATAAACCATAATAAATTACTACTTTAATGCTTCGAAAAAAATACATTTAAGTCCTCACTCATGGAATCATTTTATATTGGGAGGTTATATTTTTGTTCAATTGTTCTTTTTGGTTTCCGGAAAATTAAAAACATAAATTAGACTACATAAATAAAGGTCCTGTTAAAAGATTTTTATGAAATTAGCATATTCGAGATTTATTTCAAATTATCATACAAAACAATTCAATTTACACTTTGCACTCAATATATCCTAAAAATAGTAGTAAAATGCGTTCTAGTACGGCCACTGTAAAATTTAGTTTAATCTTAAGTATGTAAATGTGTGTTGTATAGTTTGTTGGTTCACCTTAATAAATAAAATAAAAATAAATACGAAATAAAGTTACCAAATGTATAAAAAAATAAAAAACGTTTATTTCATTTTCTAAAAAACAATTTAAAATTCAATACACCATTTATACAGCAAAAACAAACTTTCAAACTTATTTTAAACATACAGCTATATGTAAATATGTGTGTGTGTGAGTATGTGGGTGAGTATGTGTGAATCCTTTTTCTAAACAATTACAAAACAATCAATCCTTGTAGGCGAATAAAATATAATGTGGAATATTTTATTAGTATTCGTAGTATTATTGTAAAACTGTACTTTAACAACTTTTTCAACGCTTCAACCGGATAATTACAAGCCTAAATAAACCTGTTGATTTTTCACGGACTGTTATTTTTCATTTAAATTTTTCCGTAGTAGCCTATTAGTACTTACTCGTACGTAGAAAGGTGAGGAAAATTATTTTAAGCACGGCCGAAAAGATTCTCATGAAAAATCATACTAATTTAAATTATTACCAAAAGGAGAAAAAGACATGAGAATAAATATAACTAAACTTAAAACACGGGCGTTAAAATAGAACTTTCCTCTTATGGCAAGGATGCGATGATGCAGGCTGTATTTATATAAAACTAGCGGTCCCCCGCGACTTCGTCCGCGCGTTTTGAGTTTGCTCCCTCCCCTCCCGTCGCAGCGTCATGTTTTATATCCTAAAGCCTTTCTCGATAAATAAGCTATCCAACACAGAAATATTTTTTCAAATCGGTCCAGCAGTTCCTGAGATAAGCGCGTTCAAACAAACAAACTCTTCAGCATTATAATATATAGCGGTCCCCCGCGACTTCGTCCGCGCGTTTTGAGTTTTCTCCCTCCCCTCCCGTCGCAGCGTCATGTTTTATATCCTAAAGCCTTTCTCGATAAATAAGCTATCCAACACAGAAATATTTTTTCAAATCGGTCCAGCAGTTTCTGAGATAAGCGCGTTCAAACAAACAAACTCTTCAGCTTTCTAATATATTAGCGCAAGCGCACGTTGTACTTAAGCTGCGAACATTATTTTGGTGCGGAGTTATGTTAAAACTGTGATAGCTCCTAAGATATTTATTGAAATCAAATGATATAAAGGGCAACTTGGTTCTAAATGAAATGCTCGTGATGATGAATGTATTTATTTTGATAAGAATAAATACCTGTTTGTATAATACACCTCTAAAAATAATGCATTATATTTTTACAAATTTATTAACATAAAAAAGGTCAACCATAAAAGATAGACATATGCCGTCGCGGACTTTATTATAGAACTCTTAATGCTGAACAATCCTGTCATACATGATTTTTGTGTAACTTAAGCGGTTTCCGCAGCGTATGCAGCGGAAGCTCTCAAAAGGAATATCTTTCTCCCGTTTACGCAACATTTTTCATTTCTGCTGTGGTCTTATGAGTCGTATCTTCATGTTATATAGCCTAAAGCCTTCCTCGATAAATGGACTATCCAACGTAAAAATATTTTTTTAAATCGGGCCAGTAGTTTTTGAGATTAGCGCGTTCAAACAAACAAACAAACAAACAAACAAACTCTTCAGCTTTATAATATTAGTATAGATAGCGGTCCCCCGCGACTTCGTCCGCGCGTTTTGAGTTTGCCCCCTCCCCTCCCGACGCAGCGTGATGTTTTATACCCTAAAGCCTTTCTCGATAAATAAGCTATCCAAAACAGAAATATTTTTTCAAATCGGTCTAGCAGTTCCTGAGAGAAGCGCGTTCAAACAAACAAACTCTTCAGATTTATAATATATTACCGCAAGCGCACGTTGTACTTAAGCTGCGAACATTATTTTGGTGCGGAGTTATAGGTATTAAAACTGTGATAGCTCCTAAGATATTTATTGAAATCAAATGATATAAAGGGCAACTTGGTTCTAAATGAAATGCTCGTAATGATGAATGTATTTATTTTGATAAGAATAAATACCTGTGTGTATAATACACCTCTAAAAATAATGCATTATTTTTTTACCAATTTAAGAACATAAAAAAGGTTGTAGTAAGTCAACCATAAAAGATAGACATATGCTGTCGCGGACTTTATTATAGAACTCTTAATGCTGAACAATCCTGTCATACATGATTTTTGTGTAACTTAAGCGGTTACCGCAGCGTATGCAGCGGAAGCTCTCAAAAGGAATATCTTTCTCCCGTTTTCGCAACATTTTTCATTTCTGCTGTGGTCTTATGTGTCGTATCTTTATGTTATATAGCCTAAAGCCATCCTCGATAAATGGACTATCCAACGTAAAAAAAAAATTCAAATCGGGCCAGTAGTTTTTGAGATTAGCGCGTTCAAACAAACAAACAAACAAACAAACTCTTCAGCTTTATAATATTAGTATAGATATTGCAGACATGAATGGTAAAACTGGCCATGTGCGAGTCGGACTCACGCACGAAGGGTTCCATATCTAATATATATAAAATTTTCTTGCCCAATGTCCTGTAAAACATGTTAAAGTATGTTTTTCCTTCATTATCTCAAAAAAACACATACAAATAAATACGATACAAACAGCACGGGGAAACCACTAAGGTTTGAGTTAATGCTGCAACTCAAATTGATACATATTAAAAAATATTAGTTAACTAATTTTTTGATTCCCTTTAAGTAACCGAAATTATAAGATAAAGCCTGATAAAGATGAAATAAGAAACCAAAAATTTGCGCACGGGCGGGACTTGAACCAGCAACCTTTTGTCTGACCGGGCCAAACGCTCTTACCAATTGAGCTACCGTGCTGTCAGTCCGACCCTGCGAAATTTGTGGTCTCTTATGAAAACGTCAATTGCGTGACGCTAAAATAAGATAAAGCCTGTTACAACTTTAGACTGCGCTGACTCACGATGTTGATTTTTTTCAGTTTAAAGAGACAATCTAAATCAATATTTGACTACGGTTTAGTTTCATTTCTTAACGCGTTATAAAAATATTTACAGGAGGTAAATATTTTTATGCGAATATTTACATGAAAAATATTTTGCTTTTACTCGTAAGTTTTATGGACTACAGCTTTGTAATTTGTTTAATTATTATAGCCGTGATAGTTTTCCTTTCATCTTTATATGCTATTGCTGTGATCTTTACACGTATCCACCAACTACCGTTTACTTGGGAGAAGGGGGGGGGGGTTACTTTGGACATTGGGCTCTAACAAAAAATTGCCTTTTAAATCTGAATGTTACGGAAACAGGTATTTTAATCGAAAAATGATGTAACCTAATATATAATAATCAATAATAGGTTTTGGCAAGAGAAAAAAAAACATGCAGGTACCCCAAAAAAATATATTTCAAAATGTTATTGTACCACTTTGGCGAGATTAAAAATACATGCCCATGCCAAATTACACTTTTCTAGCACTTCAGACAAACGGACAGATGGACAGACGGATATGGTGAAAACAAAAGGGTTCCTTTTTGGACTATGGAACCCTAAAAAAATATTCGGTAGTCTATCTTAGAATTTCATTATCAAAACGTCAATGCAAGAACGGGCAGAGGAGTCGCGGGGGATTAATTATTCTTATGCATTATGTCAGACTTAACTGTAACATACCTACCTAAAATTAGTTGCTATTTTACAAACACTGAATAGAATAGCTTAAAAGGTTTCAATCAAAGTACACTCATTAAAACAACTCGATAGGTTAAGTTATATTTGAAAAGGATTTCGTTAAAACAAAATCTCGATTTCAAATTATTGTGCCAAGCAAGGCGGAACGAATAGAATTGAAACATAGTAAACTTTTGTGGTATGTACGTACATAATATCTTGATAATGACTAAGGTTTGGCTTTAGGAATAATTCCATTTGTAATATTTTTATTTATTTAATATGATGAAAGTTTCAAGTTTATGCAAAATGATGCAGTAGGTACGATATATTTGATTTTATTGGATTATGAATAAGTGTTACTTCAACGGTAAGTTCAAGTTTAATATTTTTCCAGAAACACGTTTACTTTATTGCGCCTATGTATGTTTTTAACATATAAAATATTATTATTTTCTTATTGTACCTTTCAAAACCTTTACTGACTTCCCCTTCCTCCCTTTAGACACGCGAAACACGTTATCAAATTCGATTTCACACGTCACGTTCTTACTTCAGGTAGAATGCAATAATATCTTTGAATAAAAAATATAGGTTAGGTTGGTGCAGCCGTGCGTTTCTTGAAATATTCAACTTTACTGTTCAGAAACATTCAATAACATAACTTACATATTATTACAAAATAGGCTTAAGTTACGGAACTACATTTCTAAACATAAAATAAAGTCTTGTTTGTAAACTACTTGTAACTCGAAAACGGGTGAACCGATTTGGTTAGGAAGTTTAGCGGTCCCAGGCAACTTTATCCGCGTGTATTGAGTATGCTTCCTCCCGTCGCAACGCAGTATTTATAGCCTAAAGCCTTCCTCTTAAAGGCTATCAACCACCAAAAGATTTTTTCAGATCAGATTAGCGCGTTCAATCATACAAACTAACAAACTCTTCAGTGAAATAATTAATGTTAGTAAAGACGCATGAGATTTCGAATACTTTACAGCATCTGTGGTTACGGGCAAACGTCAGGCGTACCGTAACGTGTTTCAATTAAATGGGTGAACGATTCATGATTTTTTCCTTAGGGGAAACCCGGGTAAAGTGAATACCCTAAGCTGTTTTTGGTTATTGTCGTTTAGTTATAACTGGGGAAATTAAAAGAATTATTAATAATCAGTCTTTGTTTAATGAACTTACAGTACCACATCACATTTGCTATTAATATTAAGTAACTTATTAGTTATAAGCCAAATTTACAAAAGTTGCTTACTATCCACTTTGCCCGGGACCCCGGGTAAAGTGGATATGGTACCAGGGCAAAGCGAATAACAATATTATTTGGCATGAAATCAAACTTACAAACAAGATAAACATAAAAAAAAAGAGGAACATATTTAAAACAACAACTATGTGTTACACCGTCTAATTATTGCAGTTATCACAAACAAAATTATCACTGCCTTCGAAGGCTGAACACTCTTCATGACACCACTGGGTACAAATGCTACATTGAATCCAATTTTCCGTTGGCTGATCATCTTCTTCAACGTATATTTCGCCACAGAAAATGCACGTGATATCGTCAAATTTCTTAATTTTCTTTTGCTTTTTATAATCTTTTGCAGTCTTTTTAGTTTTTTTAGCAGATAATTTAGATTTGACAGTCTTTTTTCCAGCAGTCTTTTGAGAAACTTTATTTGAAACATCATCTAGAGCTTTCATAGCAGTCTTTTTTGCTTTTTCAAATTTCTGTTTCTGCTCGTCCTTTACTGGAGTACTTGTCAGTATTGCAGATCTTTGTAACTTCCGTTTACGTGTTGTTGTTGGCTTAGCAGGCTGAGGAATAGGTTTTATTACCGAAGGACTGAAGTAGGTCTTAGAACATCCAGGTTCGGGTAAAGCGGCAGGAATATCATTTTCTTGGATTCCTTTTGCAGTTTCAGGTCCCATAGGAGTGCTAGGACGGTCTTTAATGGTAATATAGTCTTGAGAACTCAAAATAGAAGGACTTCCAGGTTCGGACGAAGCGACAGGAACATCATTGCTTTGAGTAACAGATCCCGTAGGAGTAAATGGACGGTCTTCAATGGCAACGTCGTCTTGATACTGAGACCGACCTGCAATTTCAACTGACGACGAAACAGGTAAAATATCATCTTCTTGAAGAAGGTTTATGACAGTATCAGGTTGAGTGGCATTTGCTAATAAAGGTAGTGTGGGTTGATTGTGAGATTCAATTGAAGGTGACGCTTGAGTAACGGTCTCGGGCAAATCAATTCTTTCCAGTGGGGTAAAATTTTCAGTCTGAATATTCAAATTAGATGTGCCTGCAAGTACTTCGGCTGGTGCAAAATGCTCATCACCAAAAGCGTACTTGTTTACAGGCCAAATTCCAGGTTTTTCAAAACCATGCACTGCATTGATTGCCACGGCAGCTTTAAGAAAAGCTGGTGCTAGTAATCTAGATACATCGTACTGGTTAATGATGCGGCCAGGGTGAGATTTTTGAAAAACGTTGACCTCTCTTTCAAAATGCGTTTTCAGTGGGCCATAAATAGCAACATCCATAGGTTGCATTTTGTGAGTAGTATGTGGTGCCAAAGATATTATCACCACATTATTTTTGGTAGCGTACTCAAGTGCAGGATAGTATTTGTGACTTTCGTGGTTGTCTAATAGTAATAGGACCTTTTTGTCTGCTGTTGGCCTCACTTGCTCTACGAAGAAATGCATCCAGTTCAAGAAGACTTCGCCTGATGTCCAACCATTAGGAGTGCACGTTCCTTGAGTTCCTGGCGGACTTCCATCAAGAAGTCTTGGTTGCATTTTCTTTCTTGCAAAAATCAGAAAAGGTGGAAGAAAACTACCAACTGCATTACAACACCCGATGACGGTGGTCAATTGGCCGCGTTCTGCACTCGCAATCATGCCTACTTGTTTTTTCCCCTTTACGGAGAGAATCTTTGGGGGCTTATTTGAGGTCGTTGATATCCCGGTTTCGTCCATATTGTATAGCCTGGAGGCTTCAATGTTATTTTTCTCAATGGCAGATTCAAGATTTTCATAAAAATGGCTTACTTCGCGGCGATTAAACCCTTTTGCTCTCGCTACAGATGTTGATTCTGGAGTTCTCAGGGTCAAGCTCGTGTGACGCGCTACAAATCTTACGAGCCATTCCTCTCCAGCTTTTTTATTTTTGTTCCAGCTCTCAGGGTATTTGATATTGTTCCGTTGTGCATACTCAAATGCAAGACTCATGAATTCATCCCGAGTAAGGCCGAAAAACACTGCGTCCATATCTTTTAGGTAAGTAACCAATTCAATTTCTTGATCCTCCGTGAATGTAGGACGAAATCGACCGAGCTGTGGTGAAGACATTCCACTTTTTACATGTCTGTATAGGGTGGCATAAGCAAGTCCATATTTTTTGGCTGTCCCTTTGATAGATTCTCCCGCTCTACATAAATTAATGGCAGTCTGCATAACGTCTTTACTCCAATTACCTTGCGACGTCTTTTTTTTGTATCTATTCACCATCTGCAACAAAAAATTACACAATAAACTACATTATGCCATGAAATTATATTAGTTGTGATGTCCGGGCAAAGCGAATACAGTATCCACTTTGCCCGATCCGCTTTGCCTTTCGAGTACATTTTTGAGGTTATCCCAAATCATTAAAAAACCGAAGCATCTAAACTCGTCATCTACACACAGTTGAAAGCTACTTAATCATGCATTAAATCCTCCTTGTCACCAATAACTTATTACAAATAACATTGTAGTTATAAAAGAAACACTTACCTTTGTAAATTAATATTTTTCGCACCAAAACACACTTTGTCCACTCGCTAGCGCCGCGCGACGCAAACCCGCGCCGAAGTACTTGCCGCGCACAGAGCGGTAACAGGCGACCGTTGCTATGACAACGGGGCTGCCGGCTAACGGACAATTTGGGAGTAGTAGGGACTATTCGCTTTGCCTGGGGTATCCACTTTGAACGGGTTTCCCCTATAGATTCGTTACCGCCATGAATAGCTCATAGGGGAGCGAAACGAAGTTACCGAAAGTTTTTTATTATATATTTTAAAAAAAGTGGACTTTCAATGTCTTATTTTAAAACCCCGTTTGTAAAAGAAAATTACAAATGTAATTTGTTTACTTACTAATATATTTCGTAACAGCCCTGTTTGTTCAAGATGTAGAGCCAAACAAAATATACTCTTTTTGTCTTTTCAGTTTAAGAAATGACGTTAACATGAAACTCGGAGATTATGGTTTAGGGTTTTTAAATCACCGTGACTCTATAATCTACCAAATTTAAACTTTACACGGGGTTTAGGTGTTATCGTTTTTTTTTACATAATTTATTGTTTTTTTTTAACACAAGCATTATATTCAAATGGTTAAAAACCACCACGATTGTATAAGCTGTAATCGTAAGAGGTGGCTTTTACTCCAGCGTTTCTCAACCATCCGTAATGTCAAAGCTTCTGTTTGCTCACGCGCAATCGACTGAACTCCCTAAGGAAATATCCGCAGATTGGTTCCATACCAAGTTCAATATTTTATTAATAACAGCCATGTGTGCTCTAAGAACCGATTGAAAATTTGATCTTATTTAAACATCAAGTTTGCTTCAGTTTATTAAAAACTACAGTTTATTTCTAGGATTGAAAACAACAAAGTCTCTTTATGATATTTTTCATGATTTACATGCTAATTTGTTGTTTAGGTCAAAAAGAAGCATAAATATTAACGCTGTCCCTTCCAATTTTCTTGCAGGTCAAAGTTTAACGTTTCTTTAAAATAAGGGACACTATTTACATATTTATTTGTCTCGGCAAGCAATTAGTGTTTGTAATTAACCATGGTGGCGCGCGTGTCCACGCATAAAGACCAAAGACAATCCATCATGGCCGTCAGCTGTCAGTTTTTGGCGCGCGCGGACTTTTAATCAGATTTGCGGAACTTAGTTTTGTGAAATTTGAATCGCACTGACAAATTAGACTATTCAGGGATGGTTTACTGACGATTGTACCTAGTTAGCGGTCGCGTTGCTAGAGGACTGCATAATTTCAGTGGGTGTCGCGAATTTATGTGGAATTCAACCTCCGCATTCGTCATGTTTCGGTGAAAATCTATTTACGTGCGATTTCAGTCGTTAAATCCTCATTAATATAGAACTTCATTTATTTAGACTCGTATGAACTATTCCTGTTTCATTTTAAATATATTATCCTATTTAAGAATGTTCACATTTTATTTATTTTTTATTTATTGTTTAGCAGGTTACAGCCGGTGAATTAAAAACATGCCAATGACACTGATAGAACTGGACTATAACCTATAAATAGTGTACCTAAAATAACATTACATAAAATTATTTACGACCGCAACAGTAAGGTAATTTCGAAAATAATAATAAGAATTGTCTACAAACAAAACTAAAACTAAAAAAAAAGTTTACCTAATTTTACAATGTATTCATTGTTGTGGGCAGATACCAAGAGTTCTGTCAATTCTCTTACGAATTAATTAATACTAATTTGAAGAATGCTTCGAATGAAGTGTAAGCTATTATTTGCGCCTTGCCAATGAAATGAGACATAAAGATTAAGTTTCAGCGATCGCTCGCAGATTATCCTTATTGCATTTTAGTTTGGGTTCGGTCGATTTGTTCCCATTACGTCGACAGGTGACTGTTTGCGTACCGACTGCCGATGTGACTTCTAAGGGACAGAGGTGAAAGGAAATACTATTGTTTACATTATTTGCCGTTCGCAGACATATTGGCTGAGCTCTTTGTGAACCTTTTCATTAAGCTTTGGTTTATTTTTGGTGTGCAACGTTTTGGAATCTTTTTGAGAGGACAAAGGCAGATTTTTTCTATTGTTTTGGGACATGTGAGTTTCAAAGAGCCTGAATTATTCCAGCTTTTATAATAAGAGGCTACAACTGTGTCGGAATGGTATCTATAACAACTACCTAAATATAGCTAGGTTTTACAAAAAGCGGTTGATCTACGTCCAAGACTGAATCTACTCGGACATTAATTACACAATTCAAATTTTAAAACCTGTAATTATATGAGATTATTTCCATACTAATTAGGCGTAGTTTTAGTATTACCTACTAGGTAACCCTGTGCTTTTACCAGGATAATTGTTGTCACCTCGCATTTGCATTTCAAACAGATGTGGATATTTGCGGTATGCTCAACGCATTTTTTACGAGAACGGGATACAAAGATTAAAGTTTGGTCACCTAAAATTTGTTTGTATGGTAACTAATTTACTCTATTCTTAGTTACTCTTTTTTAGGCATTGTAAATTACATTGTATGGTAAGGTGCAAAGAGCTTCTGTACTAAGTAGCGAGTATCCTAAAGCAGATACACTTATCACATTATTCAAATTTATTGTATTTTAGCATTGAACTACTATTACCTACTAGTTACTAGCGTATGGAACTTTCACCAAGAACAAACACTTCATACTGCAAAAGCGAGCTGTGCGGGCTAATTACAATCTCAAATCTGACGATTCTTTAAGGGAATTGTTTATAGAAGTCAAGATACTTACAGTGTATTCACAGTTTATTTATGAAAATTTGATTTATGTTCGTAAAAACATGCACTTATTTCTTAAAAAAAGTGATTTACATGATTTCAATACCAGAAACAAGAATAAACTTGTCATTCCAAACTTCGGACTTCAGAAGGTGAATCACTCGTTTATTGGATGTATTACTTTCTTTAATATATTGCCTCAAAATATAATTGAATTACCTTTATATGAATTCAAATCGATTTTTAAACAATGTTTGTTGACTAAAGGATATTATAGAATGAATGATTATATGAACGATAAAAATGTATGGTCTAGCTTGTAAGAACATTTTAATTGTAATATTTTAAGTGCTAACAATAGCTCATATATAAAATATATATATGTTTTTAAAATTTCGTGCTTCATGAATTGACGCCACATGTCGTCAACGCATATGAAAGATATCATTTTCGAGATTCAAATCTCAAAGAACACGTGACAATTTTTACATAAAGTTGGGTCAATTTTTTTGCTTGGCATAGCTTTTCTATAGTTATAAGCCTAGATATCATTTCTAGTCCCGTTACTTCCCATCTTGATGTATTATCTTTGAAATAGGATGTTGAATAGGCAATAAGTAGGTCATTTGACATTCTAGCAATCATTTGATTCACAAATTGAGTCCTGCATGCATTTCGCGCCAAAAACGACTCACCATTTTGGCACTGTTGACGTGGCCCGGATTCACTAGTAATAGAATTTTGTTTATTCGTTTAATTCAATGTGAGGTTGAGTTGTTTGTTTTTAAGACCAAACCAAGCTTATTTTCAGGCTTGATAATGAATGTATACTTATTTATTGAATATATATACGCGTTACCCACTTCTCGAGACGCGGATTTCGATGATGAAGAATTCGAATTCGATTATGATGATAAAAGTGCCTTTATCTAGGAAGTTTTCATAAAGATGGGAAATCATCGTTTGTACGCACTTTACGGTATGGCATGACGAGAGAAAGAAAATTAATTAATTTAACCAAACTCAACAATAATCTTAAGATTAAGACAAATTGACTAAAATAGGTAGGTACACAAGTCGCAAAGGCACTTTTAAAGCAAAGGCGCTCAGCATTAGTCGTGACAGCAGCAAAACGTATACCATGACGCTGATTTTCAGCGAGCTGATGAACAGTTTTTTATACTTCATAAATGTGACCTTTTCGTAAAAACACAAAATACTGCCAACACCTTCTTGAGAATTCCCTACGAGCAATTTAAGTAATTGTAACTTTTTAATTAAAGTAATTAACAAAACTAGTTTGGTTCTTCTTACGACAACAAACATTGGTCTTGTGTAACTTTAGATTATTCCTCATGTTTTTCATTCTAACTGAATATAAATTAGCACCAGGCTGCGCTCGGATAGTTAAATAAACCACGGTTACACTTATGAATACTAAAACATTATTATTGAAGTTTTGTTTCTTTCATAAAAGACAAACAAAAGCTTTCATTAACTATTTTTCAGATTATTTTATTTTATCAAATTATGAAGCGAAAATCTAGTTAAGGTGCTAATCAGTAATGACTGGACGCCATTTTGTTTGTTTAAATAATTGGCCGTAGGTAAAGGAGATCCGTATTTCTATTCATCATTCAAAATTATGACAGTTTTATCATTCTCGCGGGAAGATTGTTGCATCAGCATTTTTTATGGCATCCAATTCTTTTAATTGAAATTCTTTGTTCGTTCGATGCGAACATCGCTTGTAGTTCTATCCATTCTAGAATTTTCCTCGACTAAACTCCAATTTCACCCCCTCCTTAACCGTCGCAACTGTAAAACCTTTTTAAAGAAAGAACTAAATCCTTTCTAGGTGCTAATTTTCTCGATAGCGTCATATGTCGTCCGTCAATTAGTGTAGTGCAGTCGGAGAGCGCAATTACTGGCTTGGGTTACTGGAACCCGCTGTGGTGTGAGGGCATTCAACTCACTGTAAAACTGAGTTTTTTTTAAATGTAGACAGTGGAAATCGAAAAAAAACGGTCGTCAAGATAATTTCGACAAGAAAAAAGAATATAATATTTCAAGCTAGATGATTGTTTTTAAAATAAACTATAAAAACTCCGTGTTTTTTTTTATCAAAAAATATAATGAAGCCTCGTTTACGTGATCAATAAGCATTATATAATCTTTGTTTCTCCCGCAAGATACAAAACTTTGCCGATTTCTGTCTTAAACACAACAGTTAAAATGCATTTTAGCCTAATTTTAAACGCAAAATGCAGATCGTCTTGAGGTATAAATAGTTCATGCGTTTGCATGCGAAAACGCACGTATGCAACTTCTAGGGATGCGCTTATTAAATCGATATCGATAGATCGTATAGCAGTATTTTTGGTATTTGGATGTTTTTATGACGATTGAAGGGTGGTTCCACACTTTTAGAGATTATATGATGAAAGTATTTATGGAATTATAAATCAAACCGCTCTGATAGAGTACTGCCAATACACTGATTGAATTGATCATGTTAAAAATATAAAATCCTCCTGGTCGATTACTACTATACCACTTGGCACAATGCACTGGTCGGGCTACCATTGGCGATGTACCCTTGTCTACACTTGACACACTTTGCGTGCGCGTTATATTCGCCACTTCACTATCACTTCCACGAGAACTTGATCCGCGCTTCGGAGCCTCCCGCCTGCTCTCCCTGCTGCTGCTGTGGCTCGTCGCGGGCTTCAGGAGTACGCTGCGTTAATTAAAGTATAATTACGACTCTTGACCTACAATGCGTGAATGAATTGATGATAAATTTGATCATTGCAATTATTATGCTCTACAATCGTAACAATATGTAATAAGTTTTTTTACAGTGATTATAGTATACTATTTACTCTACATAAATAAAAATAAAGTGAGTTAAAGAGAGTATCGACATAGAGTGCGAAAACCTCATCTTAAATGCTTAAATGTGTTTAATAATTCATCTAGGTAGATACTGTCCAAAACTCCAAATTAACAAACCAATACTTTTTTTAAGTTGATTGGATAGCCTTCGTTGCATGTTTATATAGCAAATGCTTATTAAACAAAGGCTGTTACTCTTACGATGAAAAAAATATAATTTCTGCTATCCCATCACTATCCCGCGAATCACGTTGCCGACATAACGCAATCAGATAAACGAATTCGTAAGAAGTCCCGAGTCCCGATCCAGCCTCCATTATCGCCGCGTACGCAACGCGAATCGAACCATCGATACGTGCTATAATTAATAGTTGTGCAACACTATTTTTGATTAAAGATAAGTGATATTGGATAGTGCGTGAAAAATAAAAATTTCGTTGGAGCTGTTGAATTTTTGATGACGAGTTTTGTGTAAGTTTTTATGCATAAAAACACGGTGCATTTTTATACTTTACGATTAACTAAGGATAATTTAAGAACTGAAATGTCTCCTGAGTATTATTAGTTATGTATTGCGTATTTATAAGCAGTAACTTTGCACATATTTAAATTACTTGTAAAACTTTCTGGTCCTAGTGCTACAGTGTATTTCTTGTGTATAAAATTTTATAGTAAAAAAATAATTATGAGTTTTTCATGTGGCTAATCCTTTTTCCGTATCAGGTGTGAGGGTGCAATCAATTTGATAAAATATCAAAAACCTACCAAATGAAAAATGATAAATACTTACACACTTTATAAGCCACTTATTCTTTATATCCCTCATAGAACAAACAAGGAAAATGTAGAGTTTTGCTTAGTTAGGTAAAGATTTCGTCCTCCGTTCGTATTTCGGTTAAAGAAATTATGCGCCAACTTTAGTGCATTGGATACTGTATTTCTGAAATCAAATCAATTCCACTTACGGTGCTAAGCCAAGACTTGTAGAGACAAATGTACAATAATGGGGTGAGCTTACCCTGTCAATTTCGTTTCTCTATTTTTACGGGTTTTATTCTCAAGCTTTAAATGGTATCGATATTAATTATTACGCTTCACAAAACAATTTGCAAAGATGATATTATACCTATTCACTCATAAGCCCTCTATTGACACTGTCGAGTTCAATTACAAATGAATCCGCGTGGTCGTGATCAAACACAGGCAAAACAGTTAACAATCTTGGAGTTCACGTTTAAGTATTTAAATCTGACTCGACTTATATTTATTACAAATGAACGACCTTATTAATCTTATATATAAAATTCTCGTGTCACAATGTTCGTTCCCTTACTCCTCCGAAACGGCTTTACCGATTCTTACCAAATTTTATATGCGTATTCAGTTGGTCTGAGAATCGGCTACTATCTATTTTTCATACCCCTAAGTGATAAGGGTTGTTCACCCTTATTTTTTTTAATGTTTGGACGAATTTTTTTTTCTTATATTTGTATAATGTGGCATTTAAAATACATACAAGCCTAATTTTTTTTTTTTTTATCACCAACCCCTTTTTTATAGCCATTTTAGTAATTTGATCATTTTTTATCCCGCCCGATAACTTATCAATTATAGTGTTTTTCTTAACTTTTAAAATTACGAGGCTGGGCGAGACGGGGCCGGTGCGGGACGGTGCTAGGGGCGAAGCAAAGTTCGCTGGGTCCGCTAGTACCGATGTAATTTTAATCTTTACCTTTAAAAGTTTGAAAAGGCATGTTTGCAAGTAATTGGCGCCTGAAAACGAGTTTGTATGTAACGCTAATATAAAATCAAGGTTATAACACTGGACTAGTATTTCCTGTAAATTATATTTATTGAATTAAAGATCTTTTGAAACAAACAAACAATTGCAAATGAGCAATACCTACGTGTTTATTATTATGTAATTAATATGTCACAGGATTGAAACAGCCTATTTTGAGTGAATTTTGAATCTTTTTTCCTTAGACTATACAACCTTTGATAAAATCATTTTTGGTAAATGTCTGCGTATCCAATTACTTTATTCTCACGTTAGTATTGTTTCTTAGATTAGAAGTGCCTTTGCATTTGCTCACTTTTAGTTTTAATACTCTAAAAGCCGATGTCTGTTTTAAATTCGACACTTCCTTGTCACTCATGCCTTAATTGTAATAGGAGTAAAAAGGACAGGTATAGTAAAAAGTATGTAGTCCGTCATTCAGAGTGAGTCCCTTGATTTTGAGATTGGTTTGATTGACGTTGATGGTCTCTCATTATCAACTGCACCCGCCTTTAAATTGGTGGTTAGGGCTTGATCATTGAATCGATAGAGTTTGAAATGTTATATCGAAACGGAATTGAGAACAATTATAAGAACACCTGGTTCTCTGGCTTATTACTGGCGATATTTATACTGTATTGGAATGTAAGCCGGGTGATGTAGGTACAAGCAAATGTTCAACAATTAGCATGTTTTTTCTTATTATCCAAAGATAATTGATGCTCTACAATTCTACATCATGTATCTTATAACATGGGACACGGGTTACGAAATGAATTATTTTCTCAAATTGATATCGCCGGGATTTAACGTCTCAGATCGTTAAATGTTATTACTTGGGCTGATTGTGTCAAGTTAATTAATCGTTTTGTTATTGCGTACTTGAGTACTTACTCAGTTATTAATCATATAACATTAATTGAAAGATACGTTTGAAACTAGGTGGTACAAGAATATGTGGATAAGTAAACTGTATTTTAAGATCCCTATTTACAAATTTCTTTGGTTGTAAAACTAATAAAAAATAATTTTACATGTAGAATGATTTTTAATTGGGTCGGTCTTGATTTTTTTTAAAGTACACTTTCTAGCGATTCAAGAATCAGTATGATCATTTAAAATCAGATCGAAAGTCCAGAACTAGTTTGGTTAGTTTCAATTATGATAACATTGTAAGCTAACAACTTTTTTCGAGGAGAATCATCGTTGCAATGCATTTTAAATCAACGAAACTGATGATGAAGAATAATTTAAAATATCATTCGATATTTTAAGAAACCATCAAAACGGGCAAGAAATATCTACCCACAACTGACTTATTAAATTATGCCCGATTTAAAACGTCTACGTCGTCAAAATAAATTAGAGAAGCCATAAATTTTGTAATATGATTGATCTAAATTCGTAAAAATACTTATTTATATTCATCAACCAATATTTGAGTTGTTTCTGGGAATTTTCCTCTAAAAAGATTCCTTATTATATCCATAACCTTAATAAGTTATCATCGACAAAATTAATTCGAACAGATTATATTCTCAAAACGTCACACAGTTCTAAAGAGTCCAATGATACCGAAATTAAATATCATTGAAGGAATTATAAAGACGATAGCACATCAAGCTGAATACATTACTACGACATCTAATGCAGCTGTAAGTAACGGTAATAATTTATACTAAAATTTCTGGTGTACTAGTATGACTTAGCATACAATTACGCTGCGATTCATAGCGAGTTTTAATTATTTTTTTTTGCATTCCAAGAACGAAAATTTTATAAGAGAAAGTAAATAAAATAAAATATTACTGCCAAAATATAATTAAACAATGCCATAGTAAATATAAACAATTACCTATTTTGATCCACCGTGAACAAATGCATCGAACGATCCTACTAATAATCCCGTTTACTATAAAATAAATAAATAAAAAGTTTATTTCTCTCCACAAACAAAGGTTCTTAAAGATAAGAAGTGCAACAGAAAATTAAAAGTAGTACTAACTGCAGCAAAGGTTTGTGGGAGCTGATGCATGTACTAGATTTAATACCTGTATTACAAGCCATCAGGCCCCACCTCTTGGTTTATAATATTCTTAATGGTACTAACACTATCTACAAGTAGAATAAAAAAGTAATTAAATTAAATTACTTATGCCGTCATATTTAAACAAGGCCCTTCAAATTCCTTTATTCCCTTCAAAAGGACGTAATAGAGTCTTATTTATATCATCTAAACAAGATGCCAGTTTATTGGCTAAACCCGCAAACAGCCACTAAGCCTTATAGACCTAATCCTGCTAAGGAGGAACGCAAACTTTTTGAGCTCTGATACGTATTCATGAGACAATATGAGTGGGCTGCAGATTTCGGCAGTAGTTTTTGAGGCGCATTTAATTTTGACGAGGATTATGGGTAACAATGGTGGCCAGAATCAAAATTAATCATAGTAAGTATGAACTGAAACTTATGAAAAACTTTCAATGTTGCTAAGGGTAGGTCGTTACATAAACAAATCTAGAGTTCCTAAATAATATTTACCTACCAGATATTACAGCCGATAACTTACATATAAATAAATAAACACCCGGCGAGCATGCAAAAGATCAACTTATCGCAAAAACCGGCCAAGTGCGAGTCGAACTAGCGCACTGAGGGTTCCGTGCCAATTTTAACTGAATTAGGGAATTCACTTACTTCCACTTAGCTAAATTACCACAATATTTTGTTGACAGCAATTATAACTTTGTTTTTCATAGTATTTGTATGAAGAACAAAGTTATGTTGCAGTTGTTGAAAATGTGCTATATCTCAAAAACTACTAGTTCGATCTCATCCAAACCAATTTTTGTTGAAAGTATTTGTTAAGATCTACATCATGTTTTTTTTTTTTCAAAATTTACACTTGCTTACCTAGTTTAAAGATAGATGGGGGGACGCCCATTTTACCAATTTGGAAGCGTCTATCTCTCATACGTCTCAGATTTTTAGAGAAAATGGTTTTATTATCTTCCATGTAATTTTAAAAGACCTATCCAAAGATACCACACTAGCAAAGGTTTGACAATTATTATTTTTTTCGGTTTTAGCCTTACATTTATTTTTTTTGTATAAGAATCGTATAGTGGTTAACATTGCGTGATGCGAATAATGACCGAGTAAAGTGGCTGTGACATACGGACGGACAGACAGACAGACTAGACGAAACTATAAGGGTTCCGTTTTTTGCCATCGGCTGCGGAACCCTAAAAATACAATGTGTAGGTACTTTATTTTATTATGAAACTATTGCATTCTATCCGTATCAATATATTGATCGTTTGTGAACACCGTTTTAGGATAGTTTAGAAAATAAGGGTCGGTACCTAGGATTATTACAAAAGTTTTTTTGTCAAATCAGTGTTTTAACAACCAAAAAAAGAACATTGGTCAAACCGATATTTCCTCTTTTGTCACACAATCTTGACACGATTAATAAATAATACTCATGAATTATTCAAGTTCATTCTTCTCAGAACCAACTTAAACCTCGCATAGTGAAAATCGATCAGGTTGGTGTCGGTGTTTTTCCAATAATGTAAACACAATAAAAAGTAAGTGGCAGGAATTCGGCCTGCGTGACCCTTTAGGAATGCCGACGTTGTAATGTCACACTTATTGAAAACAGCGGTCGCCCAAATTAACCATAGGAGTAACGCATAAAACAGATAAATGGTAAGCATTGAAAGATTCAATGATTCGCACTTTTTTATATTAATAAAACTACATAATATGCACACCAAACAGCACTAAAGTAGGGTACAACAAACACCTTATTATCATAACCCACTTAAATATTGCACAATTTAAATAAAATTATAACAGAGTGCCTTAATTTACTGCAAATGAACACATTACATCTAATTAATAAATAATATCACATACAATTTTCATCTTCCTTAAACTCACAAACATCTTAGTTTTTTTATATAAAATTGACTTAAAAATTTTCTTAATAGTTTGATCACATATAATACTTTTAAGTTCATTTGGTAGTTCGATAAATTTGAATACATACATACATTTCATCTGCGTCATAAGAGTAACTGGAAGGACTAAGTTAAATTTTTTGTGTGTGCGTATTACCAGACTCTCCTCGTGCCTCTTGGACTACTATCTGAAGGAGAGCAGAGAGACACGTACTTGATCAGAACGTTCCTAGGCATACAGCTGACCTGATCTCGTCCCAGTTTGCTGACTCGTATTTCCAGACTCTCCTCGTGCCTCTTGGACTACTGTCTGGAGGAGAGCAGAGAGACACGTACTTGATCAGAACGTTCCTAGGCATACAGCTGACCTGTGGTTTTAACTCGTACACGAGTTTAAAAAAAACGTAATAAAAAAAGCTAAAAAATCTGGACTTGTGTTACATGACAACTTCAATCAACAGCGATGAATAGATAAATACTACTAACGAGTAGCCGGAATATCAAATTTAAAGACCGTAATCGAGAATAAAAATCCTTTAACATTGACATCGCTGTAAAAAGCTTTCTGAGCGACTACGCGTATTGCTATTATTCTAATTTTTATTAAGTCCATTCTTATAGCATCATAATCAGATGGATGAATAGGTACAATTTCTGGAAATATGTTTAACATGGATCAAAATTATTTATTTAGAGTCAGTTTTACCAATTTCAGAAATGGAATATTGGTCGATTACAACACAAAACCGCTTAATTCGAAAACGTCATCTATTTGTCAGCAATTATTTATGTAAATGTAATTTAAAAACCGATCGTTTTATACTTATTCGGACGGATAAGTTCTTTAAGACGTTGGTGAAATCGACTCTTAGTTGAGTACAAATTTACAAGTCTAATAAAATGTTTTATATTATTCTGCGCAAACACAGGTGCACTCTCTATTCCTTTCACTTTCATAGCCCGATGGGACAGCAATCTGACACGACCGGAGAGCTTGATCAAAGGCTTTACGTGCTTTCCGAGGCACGGGAGTGAAACACCGCCAAATACCAAACTCCGGGCTTCCCTGAGAATTTCTGAACAGAAAACCCAGATTTTTATTTTTGCTCCGACCCAGAGATCGAACCCAGGACCTCTGGCGGAACCGTCGCTTTAATGTGCGACCTTCTAACCGCTGCGCTACCGGGGCAGTTAATAATCAAGCTATCACTGTATCAATAGCGTATTTGTGCAAGTCCCAGAATAGCGTCGCATTTGTCCCGCTGTTTATTGGGTGCGCCGTTTGCCTCGGAAATGTGGAAATGTGCAACGGTAGGGGTGATACACGCATTTACAAATTGTCGCAGTCACTCCCGGCTAGTGTGGACAAAGGGTGTTTAAAAGGTACTAATATTCGAATGAAATAAAGAAATCCGGGTATAGCATTTGGCAACAAAAGTTTATTCAAATTTGCTATTACACATCTACCTTTTAACACCTTTAAACAAATCAAATTCAAAACTTAATAGCTCAGAATTCAGTAGAGACTAGGTTAGGTTCTAATTTAGTTATCAATATCTATACTATTACAAATCTTAATGTTCACAAATTTCTAATTAAATAAAGATAAACCACCAATTTAAGTGTTTAATTACCTGAATAAATTCCAAAATTTATCCTCAAAGGGATTCCTAAATTATGCTTAAATTAATAGCTAAATTATCCCACTTTTCCTAAGTTAAAGTAAATACAAGAAAACCAACCTTGGATTTCAACGGAGGTTACCATTTCAAATCTTTGTTGCATCAAACTACAAACAATTCTGCAACATTACCCCAAAATTTCACCGATACCGATCCATCCTCAAAACAGCAGACAAGAAGCAAATCAATCCATAAGGAAGTTCTGACTTCAAAAATTAATCCAAATGAGGTCTTAGTAAGGTCTTAGTAAGGTCTAAGTAAGGTCTTAGTAAGGTCACTGAGGTTACAACATGATCACCAAATTGTGACTGTTCAACTTACAGACACATATCAAAAGCGAAACCTGCAAAAGCTGGCTCGCCATATAATTTCTGAATTAATTACTAAACATTTATGCTAATTTTTCTATTTGAGACCATTTTTCCAGTCATTTATATCAAATCATTTTCGGATTTAATTCATCCAAATTGACATGTTGGCGGCGTCAGGAATAACTATCAAACTACAAAATAATTTGGGGCGTGCCCCATTATAATTTTCACTTCTAATACATTATTATAACAAACGTTCCACTCCGACGCACGACCAACAGTGCGGAACCGGAAAAACGGCAGCTGTCACACTTGACAAATGTCAGTGTCAGCATCCATTATGTCTATGCCAAAATATGGACTGGAGTCCTACATCCATTTAGCTTTTCGTTTCACGCGAACTTCGACAAAATTATACAACGTTACAATACCCCCCTCCCAAAGAAAAGAGGTTCACTACAGTGAACCGAAAGCTGTCCCCAGCTTCCGTAACTGTAAAAATATGTACTGTTACCAAATGCCAAAATAAAACCAGAATAATTTCCTTCCACTATCCAACAAGTTCAAACTAACACTAATAGGGCAAACAATTTCACAAGAAGGATTCAAACTATTACTGTAGATCAAAAGTATATACCAAAAAAAATGTATACCAAAAAAAATATGTCCCAAAGGACCTCAAAAAAAGCTAACCTTATGTTATTTAAGGGTGCTCTGCTAAAATTATTCAAAAGACCTTCAAAAAAAACTCAAAATCAACGCTATTTAAGAATATTCTATTCCAAAATATCGATAATACCACAAAAAAATCTTAACTCAAAGCTATTTAAGATTTTCTGTTCAAAATATCCAAAATCCTTAAAAAAAAACTCAAAAACGCCGTTTAAAATTATTCCAACTAAAAACATCTCAAAATACCTAAAGATCTCAACGTCAACGCCATTGAAGATTGTTCTGTTCAAAATAATCCAAAAGCTCATAAAAAAAACAAATCAACTACATTGAATGTTCTGTTCAAAATTATCCAAAAGCCCTCAAAATAAAATCTCAATATCAAAGTAATTTCTTTATATTTTCTTAATTTACTCATAAAGTTAATTAAGTCCAAAATCGGGCAAAAAACACATTCAAATAATTCCAAAACGACCTCATGCTAGACAACAATTCAAAATCATAAGTTTCAAGCGACTTAACTTAAGGGTTTCCGCTAAAACATACCCACAAACAAATTAATTTCATTCTTCCACAAGCAAACCATCTTATCAACCTCGCCTTTCATACTTCATCATACAAAAACTAAACAGTTTTATTTCTCAATCTAAATAAAACTGAACCCTTTCACTTTTGTGTTTAGAATTTTTATCAATTTAAACACAACCAAAGAAACTCTAGTCGAATCAAAACTTATGTCTTAATGACCTCAATATGCCACGAATCGAGTGAACGACCATCCATAGCCTCCAACTCGTAAACAAAATGATGAAAAATACCTCAGTGATCCCACACCAAACAAAAAACAAACAAACTGGTGCCAAATTGGGCATCACCCGAGTGTAGCTGGACTTCCAAACTACATCACCAACCAAAAATCAAAACGCATTTCTGCGCCCTAAAACAACAAAATTTGTGGCATGTCTAGCACGGACACTAAAAACTTCAAAAAATATCCTTTAAAAAAACCGAACTCACCGACATAATACTCCTTAGGCATAGTTACTGCGTACTCCGTCGCGGTATCCCTGTAAAATTATGTTAAGGAATGTTGTAACAAACCAGTGCCTCCCTGAATCACGATCCCATAATATGTGTCCAATTAACCACAATCACGGTTTCATTAACTCATGAATCACTATAAATGGTTTCTAAAATTTTTGGCAACATCCGTACCAGTAGCCGCCTAATAGGAAACAAAAGAGTCGATTTACCAAAACAATGCGTTACAAGAGAAAATTGTAACTGATTTCTAGGTTTATATACAAAACAGACGCAAGTAACAATTTTAATTCGTTTTCAGAACAACTCCAATAACGCCGACACGTAACCACAATGACCCCACATTTACTTCATAACTCATTTATCAATGTACCCACAACAAAAGCAATAATTAAAATCCAAAATTATTTCAACTAATTCTCAACGCAAACCCACACAAATTACACTGTAATATCACTGTTAAGTCAAATTATTTACTATTTCTTTTGGTGGTTTATATTTTTACAAGTTGTGACCTAGGCAAATGTTTTCTTTTTACAACAAAGTTATAATGGTTAAAATAGGTGTGAAAATATCACAATCAAAACAAATACAAAATATACCTCAATACATATACAGGTTTAGAGAATTTCATTAATGCTAGGTAAAAGCAAACAAAAGGTTTTGGGATTTCACAAAATAAGGTTTACACCATAACAATAACTTTTATTTGGTTAGTAAATACAAATTGTTTGATGCAACACTAAACTTGTGGGATAATTCCTAACCAGTTAGTAACACAGGCAAAATAAACCTAAGCTAAATAATATGGTGGTTAATTAGCATTCCAAAAAAATTCTAACAACAAAGTGCTCAAAATTGTACTAATAACTAATTCTAAAGTTGGGCGCCATTTGTCGCAGTCACTCCCGGCTAGTGTGGACAAAGGGTGTTTAAAAGGTACTAATATTCGAATGAAATAAAGAAATCCGGGTATAGCATTTGGCAACAAAAGTTTATTCAAATTTGCTATTACACATCTACCTTTTAACACCTTTAAACAAATCAAATTCAAAACTTAATAGCTCAGAATTCAGTAGAGACTAGGTTAGGTTCTAATTTAGTTATCAATATCTATACTATTACAAATCTTAATGTTCACAAATTTCTAATTAAATAAAGATAAACCACCAATTTAAGTGTTTAATTACCTGAATAAATTCCAAAATTTATCCTCAAAGGGATTCCTAAATTATGCTTAAATTAATAGCTAAATTATCCCACTTTTCCTAAGTTAAAGTAAATACAAGAAAACCAACCTTGGATTTCAACGGAGGTTACCATTTCAAATCTTTGTTGCATCAAACTACAAACAATTCTGCAACATTACCCCAAAATTTCACCGATACCGATCCATCCTCAAAACAGCAGACAAGAAGCAAATCAATCCATAAGGAAGTTCTGACTTCAAAAATTAATCCAAATGAGGTCTTAGTAAGGTCTTAGTAAGGTCTAAGTAAGGTCTTAGTAAGGTCACTGAGGTTACAACATGATCACCAAATTGTGACTGTTCAACTTACAGACACATATCAAAAGCGAAACCTGCAAAAGCTGGCTCGCCATATAATTTCTGAATTAATTACTAAACATTTATGCTAATTTTTCTATTTGAGACCATTTTTCCAGTCATTTATATCAAATCATTTTCGGATTTAATTCATCCAAATTGACATGTTGGCGGCGTCAGGAATAACTATCAAACTACAAAATAATTTGGGGCGTGCCCCATTATAATTTTCACTTCTAATACATTATTATAACAAACGTTCCACTCCGACGCACGACCAACAGTGCGGAACCGGAAAAAACGGCAGCTGTCACACTTGACAAATGTCAGTGTCAGCATCCATTATGTCTATGCCAAAATATGGACTGGAGTCCTACATCCATTTAGCTTTTCGTTTCACGCGAACTTCGACAAAATTATACAACGTTACAAAATCATATTATTTTTTCTTTAAATATTCAACAATCAATGGGGCAGAAAAGTTCTAGATTGGTGACCCTTCTACCAAAAGCGCAGCGGACGTCCACCGATAAGATGGACAGACGACCTTGTAAAAACGGAGGAAAACGGTGATTCCCCACGGCCAATGTTCAGCAGTGGACGTCCTTTAGCTGATTATGATGAAGATGATGATTCAACAAACCTTATAAATCAGGAAAATGTAGAGATTTATAGATTTCCGCGTGTGTTGGACCAAGAGTACGTTTTTCTCTCGTGTACATAAATAATGTTAATAAGAAATATACATTGTTGGTATTAGAGATGTCACATACTGCCTCTAAAGATTTGCCAGCTGAATAGATGAAACAATTTGCGAAAACCCTTTAAGTAATGTGCAATATTGACTTTGAAAACTATATTTCTGGGTTTATTTTCTACATTCGAGAGTGGGTTATTAATAATATTTCTTAAACCATATTATAAACGTAACATACGCCAACGAAACGGCTTATTCGTACTATTCATTCAGATATTATACATCATAGGCAGCTTTTAAAACGTGTGACACCAAAAAATAGCTACAACAAATTGAGTGTCTGTTGTTTTATTCACCCTTTGACGTAGGATTTAGTATCACCAAACCTTTTAACAATGCAACAAGTAAGAACCGAGACACCGAGAGAGTTGCAATAACCATGCCACTTTAAGTTTGAAAACGCATATTTACAAAGAATACACAAGTACTATCAGTGTCAAAGTGACTCCCACAGAAGGAAACGAGACGTTGTTAGAGGGTAATGCGAGGAGGCTTCAAAGGATCAAAGCCTGAAAAAGTACGCTTAATCGTGACTGAAAAAAGACGCCAAGGGAATGCTGAAATGGTTTCAGTTTACGAATTTACAGATTTAGGTAGAAATCAAAAGTCGTACTCACTAATGTTTACCTTGTAGATATTTGGATGTGAAACAGCGTCATCGTACATTAGCATAACTTTAATATAACTCTGAAGATACGTATAATAAATAAAACAAACACGTTACGTCTGTTCATGATTGCCAAGTGACGATCGACGACGTCGGCGAGTTTGTTAAGATATTTAAAAGTTTTTTTTATTTTTATTTATAATAGAGAGGTAAACCTATAATAACGTTATAATTAAGTCCTTAAAAATATAAATTTAAATCTCATTTAAAGGAGTCCCTTTAGGTAAGGTTCCGAAGATACTGGCAGCGTTCCCCCTTTGAATAGCAAGACTAATTCTTTGTCCGAGATAGCTGCCAGCTCTTCGGTCTCCTGTGATGACGACTAACCTTTTTGAAATCTCCTTAAAAAGCCTTTTAGCGCTAGGACCCCACGGACCAAGGGTCTCGACACCGAAAGGGACAAAATCATATTCGGAGCCTAGACCCCTGTATTTACAAGCTTTAGCTTTTTCAGCCGCTTCACAAGCCGCACCAGCTCTGTTGATGGTTCCATGTAGATGGGAAGAGGCCAGCGTGTCTGAACAGGTTGCATCTCATACCAGCACCCGGCCCATCTTCCATGGAATCAAACTCATGCCATCCGGTCTCTTGCCATCGTCTCTAGAAATACCAGCCGGTTCAAGTAGACTTGGCACGTTAACAGTGGCAAGGGACCGGCGTATGATATCGTTAAGTGCGGCATGTAAGATATTTATATATTCGTAGAGAAGTTAGTGTTAAACTTGTTATTTTCTAACTTAACGAACTACAAAAAATACGTCTTTCTACCAGTCTGAGAAAAATAAAGGACAACTTAGTCAAGTTTATTCATGTGTTGTTAGAAGAGGGGATACCTTCTTGTAAATATTCTCATGTATATTTTCATGCGTGGATGACTTTCTGTGTGGCCATCAAAACGGTTTATAGTCTACCTTAATTTATATGTTAAACATAGTTAAGACCTTTTTAGAGACTTTGGTAAGGTAATCTGTTATTTTTTATGAAGTTTCGGGAGTTGATCAATTACAGTTCGTTTTTCTTTGCTAGTCGAATATTGTAAACGATCTTGACGTTTCTTTTTAATGAAATGATAAATTTTTAAATAACTTAAACACAAAACTGACAACTTACTTAAGTAATGTATCGTTAAATAAATATTTGAATATTTTAAATATTGGATACCAATCACATACATTGCTCTGATCCCAAAGTAAGTAGCTAATTGCACTTGTGTTATGGAAATCAGACACAACGGGGTACCACAACACCCAGACCCGAGACAATATAGATAATTTTGATTTCTTTATTGATCCGACCGAGAATCGAACCCGGAACCTCGGAGTGGCGACGTCTTGAAACCGTGCTTAGCTATTACACCACGAAGGTCGTCTATACTGAGAATACTAAGATATTTTTAAATGAAATAGTTAATCAAACTTATTATTGATATTATTTTAAAAGTTATGAAAATAATTTTTCATTATTGGACTAGCAAAGAAAAACGGAGTTTACGAGTGCTATGGATAAATCAACCCTACCTCATGCAATAATTAATTATATACAATTCAGAATAAAAGTTAAGGTGACGTTTCTTAACAGCTTTGCTGTCGCATTGCGAAAAAAAATCTTAACAAGATTGTTTGAAGGACGGTTATGGAAGTTCAGGGGCCCTATTTTTGAATCACTCGATTCGAAATGGCGAGTGATTTTCGTTCGAAGATGAATTAAAAGTCATAGAAAAAAACTCGTTGTCGAAAGAAAACCACTCGCCATGTCGAAGCGAGTGATTCAAAATAGGGCCCTAGGACTTTTTACATCTTACGATTAAATTTATTAGAAATCGTAGACACGCCAGGTTTTTGCCGTCATTGACATTCATATTCGTTTTTACATAAATAGCGATTTAAATCTTTATACTAGATCGGCCTGATAAATTGCCACCATTTTTTTTTACATAACAGGATTATGGCCGCTTAGATTTGAGGTCAAGCAACGCCGAGCGTAAGGTAAAAGAATCCCAAGGCGATTTATATGCCTATAGGATTTTTTAAGGAAATTGAAATAAACATTTCGATACCGCTCCGCACCTGCAGTCTTTTTATTGGATAATGCTCTTTAGTTTTATTTTTTTACAATCTTTTACACGATATTATACAGCACCGCCGGCGACGCCAAGTTACCAAAGTATTGAGCCACATTTGGATATATTGTATTAAATGAACCTCGACACAAACGCACCAACCGCCGCGCGCCGATGCAACCGCGGTACACGGTGCAATCATACCCTAATGCAGCTTGCCGTGTCGCGTCATACTTTTTTTTCTTTCCAGAGCTCTGACGCGTCTGGTGCGCTTATTAAAAAAAAACGTTTGTTCCAGCTCTGAGTGTCGCGCGGCCTTGCTGCTGGTGGTCGTAGCGTGCGTGTTGAGCCGCGCGTGGTGTGCGCCCACGCCGCTGTGCGCCGGCGCCGCGGAGGACGACCCGAGGGCTGCGCGCTTCTGCCAGGCGCTCAACACCTTCCTTGAGCTGTATGCTGAGGCGGCCGGCGAGCAGGTGCCGGAGTACCAAGGTACGATATGTATAAGTAACAAGTCTTAGTGACAGTTCAGCCTATAGTTGGCGGTAGTAGCGTACGTGTGGAGCCACGCACGGTGTGCGCCTGCGTCGCGGAGGACGACCCGCGGGCTGCGTGCTTCAGCACGGCACTCAACACCTTCCTTGAGTACCAAGTACTTCCGGAGTATCAAGGTAGGTGCTGGCTAGACAATATATCTTTCTTTGTCTGTAGTTAGAGACAGCAAATACTAAATGAGAGGCCAAGCAAAATTGGACAGCGCGCTTCTGCCAGGCACTAACTAAAGACAGTGTGACCAACGATCAGAAAGTTAAGTCCTAGAAGTGGCTTAAGGTTGCGGGCTTTTGCCAGGCGCTTCTGAGCTACGTAACCCACCTTCGACAATACGAATACCAAGGTACGTCACATAAATAGTCAGCCGTAAAACATATGATTCTATTCGCTCTATCTATTGATTTTTAAAGTAAACGGACGTAACGGCTTATAGCGTCAAGATTGTCCGTCAATATAGTCAGAGTTTACGAAGCAGAAATACGAAAAAAAATATCCCAATCAAAGTAATTTTAATTACGCATTGTCAATAAAAAAATATTTTTAATACATTTTTTACGTGATGGACGACTGGTGCAGTTTAATACGCAAATCAAATTATAAACCAAATCTAAGAAATCACACTCACACTGCAAGCGTTGTAATTACTGTAGGTAGTGAATTCACTTATACTGCACCATTGTGTCGTGTAGATTCTCATCACCTTGCATATTCTATTGATATAAATGACGTCAAATTAAATAAACAAATAAAGCCGTATCACAAAAAACGCTATAACTTTAATAGATGCAATTATCAAAAAATTAAAAATGAACTTCGCGATGTTAATTGGGATGACTTGCTCTCCTCTTACAATATTGATGACAGTGTCGATGCTTTTTATATTAAATTAAATGAAATTATTTCTCAAAACACACAATACATGAAAAAATCAATTAACAAATATCCTATTTGGTATAGTAAAGGACTAATACGTTGCCTTAAAGAGAAAAATAAAATTCACAAGCGTTACAAAATGTTTTTCAATCCAAGAGACTACGATACATTTTCTTTACTTCGTACTAGATCTAAACATCTCATTGCTGAAGATTATAAAAAGTTTTTGCTTTCGGTTGAGGAATCATTAGTGGACGACCCTAAAATATTTTGGCGCTATGTCAACACTAGGAAGGGAAGAGTCACAATTCCGCATACAATGACATTTGGGGACACAACTTCCTCTGAGGGTCAAGGTATTTGTGAACTATTTTCAGACTACTTTGGTTCAGTTTTTGATAATCCTACATCCAGTCAAGTAGAATTAAACGTGCTCAACACACCAGACGTCTTTGTTGGTACCCTTAGCCGTGTAGTTATATATGAGACTGATGTTTTAAATAAAATCAGGCAGTTAGATGCAAGAAAAGGTGCAGGTCCCGATGAAATACCCCCTAAGTTTATTCGGGAATGTTCAGAAGAACTGTCATATCCTTTGACTTTGTTATTTAATAAGTCTATTGGGTCAGGTACGTTTCCTTCTCGCTGGAAGTTAGACCAGTGCATAAATCTGGTGACAGAACTTTATGTACTAACTATCGACCAATAAGCATTTTATCGTGTATGGCAAAACTGTTTGAATCGTTGGTATACGCCCACTTTTATAGCCACCTTAGCAAACACATTTCAACTAAGCAACACGGATTTGTTCAGAAAAGGTCTACTCTCAGTAACCTTTTGGAATTTAAAAATTATTTATGTCAGGTATTTGCATCTGGTGGTCAAGCTGATGCAGTTTACCTTGATTTCAGCAAAGCCTTTGATAAAGTTGATCACGTTTTATTAATACACAAGCTGTCGTCCTATGGCATTCACGGGAATTTGCTTCGGTGGGTTACATCCTATCTTAGTAAGAGAAGTCAACTTGTGACCTTGAAGGGATACTCTTCATCCCATGTTTCAGTCTCCTCAGGGGTGCCACAGGGTTCTCACCTTGGGCCCCTTTTATTTGTCATTTTTATCAATGACCTGATAAACAGACTCTCGTGCCCGGCTCTCCTATATGCTGATGATCTTAAAATATACACAGATATAATTAATGAAGCTCAGTGCCTCGCCTTACAAAACGATCTCCGTATTATCTCAGACTGGTGTTTGTCAAATAATATGAAACTTAATGTCGATAAATGCTGCGTAATATCTTTTACTCGTAAAAAAAACAAGCTACATCGAACATATTTCGTGCAAGATAAACCTCTTTGCAGAAAACAAACGGTCAGAGATCTGGGGGTATGGTTTGATGAGGAATTATCTTTTCGGCCTCATTATGAACATATCATAAAGAAAAGCCAAAGGCTTTTAGGCTTCGTTATTAGATCCACTAGGGATTTTAAAAAGCCAAGCAGTGTTCTGTCACTTTATCAAAGCTTAGTGAGAAGTATTTTAGAATACTGTTGTCCTGTGTGGTCTCCATTCTACGTGACTCATGTGGAAAGCATAGAAAGGGTTCAGAAACGCTGCCTAAGGTATCTTGCCCGTAAATGTAACCTAGGTAGAGCATTCAAGAGTTACGATGAGAGACTAACTAAATTTGGTGTGCTCCCATTAAGTGCTCGCCGAGAGCGATATGACTTACTTTGTCTGCACAAGATATTGCATTCTTCTATTGATGCCCCGGATCTCTTGTTCACAATAAACATCAACACAGCTTATAGGACACGCTGCCCTAGCACCTTTGCAATGCAAGTCTTTAAAAATAATACCTCATATTATAATCCTGTGGTCAGAATGTGTAGAGCCTTTAACGAGTTAAAAAAAACTAACAATGATGTGGACGTGTTTGGCAGGTTTTCTCTGTACAAAAAAATCATCTCAGATATAATAAAAGCCAAGTATTCTCAATCACCCTCGAATACTGAATAACTGTTGATTTGTTAAATTATTCTGTTTTGTTAAATTATTATTAATTTTCGTTTTGTCTTCTAATCTTTAAATTTCACACAACGCTGCGAATTGTAAAATCATGTTATGTACACTGTTGTTGGACTACAGTTTCGTCTGTAATTTGGATCTTTTAGTTATAAGCAAGTTAAGACTGTATTCTGTTTGTGTACTTAATAAATAAATAAATAAATATACAACTTACGTTATGTCCTATTTTTTTACGTATTTCGCAAATGGCAGTTTTACGCAAAGCCTCTTTCTGTAAGCCTAGTAAAAGCGCAGTATAGATAAAGACGATGTCACAGCTAAATTTCTACTTCTTTTTTTATATTAACTCAATTTTCTTCTCCACAGCCCTAGTCCGCGACTACCCTCAGCTCCTCGACACCGGCATGAAGAGGCAAGACGTGGTGCACTCCTTCCTGCGATTCGGCCGCCGGCGCTGACTGGGCCCCCCGCACCGCACCCCCCGCAACGAGGCTTGAACTACCGCCATATACCCGCCCCTTTCGTCCAAAACATTAACTTAGATTAACTTCTACGCGACCGTTTCACTGTAACAAACTCGAAAAACATTTAAACTGACAGCTGTCACCGACAAAATTGATAGACGCTGTCATGGTCACAGGTGACAGCTGCTGTCACTGTCAAAAGTGACAGTAAAGTCTTTTTAAGTGTCATCTCTGTTTGAAATGGTGAATTTGGCGACAAGAAATACAATTTGACTGTATCATTCAGCTAAATTGTGTTTCACTAAACATACTAGATTTATTAAAGGTATCCGTGCGACAATCTAAACCTCTCTCCCCAAATTTATAAGGCTAGGTTATGATGTACTTAATTACAAGTATTAATAGAAATAAGGTGTAATTATCGATCTTGTTGTCAACATTTTTGTGGCATTTCATTTGATAAGCGTAAGAATAATAAAATGTTTTAAATAAATTCCATATTTATGACAAGCTGTGAGTTCCTTTTATTTATTACCTTTTCATACCCAAAACGAAACATGGTATTATATTGAAGATACTTAGGTAAATTATTAAGTCCCGGAAAGTTCGGAGGAACGTATAAATACTATTTCAGTCCGCAATCAAAAACGAGTTGGAATTGGTATTAGAGGTGGTTGTACAAAAGTTTTTTTTTTTTCAATTGAAAAAGCTTACAAAATCAATTTATTCTTGCGATCCTAGCGAGCGAGACAAAACTGCAAACACCATGTCGCCCATTCGTAGCTAACTAGCTACGGCGAAGTATTTCGTAGATACGCGCGAGTAAGCGGGTTTCAACATTAGTTTTAATTTTTTGAATTGTTGTGAAGAGGTTATCTTTTATAAAACTTGCATTTAATTTAAAGAGAATATTTCTTCAATAATAAGCATAACTCATATTATCATCCCTGAGTTTGATGTCACTGACCAAAACAACACCCTGGATAGTTAGGATATCGATGTATATAATTTAAATAAATATATGATAATTATTATCTTAAACATTACCAATGTATAACATTAGCTTCAAATCGTCCCACTCAAATTAATCAGTGTATGATATTATTTATTTATTTTCTACATACACCGATCCTTACAGAAAAATCCAAATCGATAGATGCAGACACACATAATAAATTAAAACATTAGACTTCATAACACAAAAAGAGAATACAATACATAAGAAAATCAATGCATATAAAACAAAAATATAAAATAATTTACATAAACCAGTCAGATCAAAAATTAATTATTTACAGTCATTCAACATTAAAATTCTAAATAATTCTGTAACATATTAAGTGTAATGTCACTTTTTCAAGCTCTTCACGAGCTGTGAACAAATAAATAAATCGAGGTAATCGGCAGCAAGGTTTAGATTTTTTATGTCCCGCGTTAGGGGGGCCTTGGCCAGCAGTTGTGTCTTACCGCGCGGCACAGCGAATAAGGTTGGCCGGCGCCGTCTCCGTGCGTAGCCATCGGGCACGTTCAGCCCTATCCACTGTAGAACATCCGGGTTACTGATGATACCGCGGCTTACCTTCAAGACGTATGTTGCTAGAGATAGGTCCCTTCTTGTCTCCAGCTTGTTGTATCCCACCATGCCCAGTACAAACAGTGTGGGATACATCAAGGTGTAGAAAGGATACGCCGTAAAGCTTAAGATATAAGAATCGCGCGAACTTATTTTGTATGTGTTCAGCATGCGTCTATATTTTTCTTCCCGCGGTTCCCATATTCCTACGTTATTCTCCAGTTGGCTCCTTGCAAGCGCATCATATAATATAGCAATTGCTTTTATGCTTGTAAATGACCCCGTTCTTCGGAGAAGAAAACCAAGCCGTTTAAATGCTTTCTTGCAAATGCTGATGATGTCTTCTCAAAAAGTTATTTTGGCATCATCCATTATAACGCGAAGATCTCGGACTGATTCCACCCTTTCTATTTGTATTTCGCCCATATTGTAGTGGCGCCTTAGCTCGGCCGATTGTTATGACAGAGCATTTTGCTACGTAAAATTGTAGCTTGTTATTTTGACTCCAAACTATCACCCGGACGATATCTCACTGAAGGCGGCGGCAGTCGTCTTCCGTATTTATGGCCAGTAGCAATTTGAAGTCGTCAGCGAAAAGTAGACAGCTGGCCTCCTCAACAACGTTCGGCAGGTCGTTTATCATTATTAGAAAATTGAAAGGCCCTAAGTTGCTGCCCTGACTTACGCCAGACCTAGTAAAATAAGGCTCAGACCGATAACCACCATATTCCACATATTGTTTTCTGTTCCTCATGTAACTCGCGAAAAACTTTTGTAGTTTTGGTGTACAGCCGACGTTTGCCAACTTCGATAATAAGATATCGTTATCTACTATGTCGAACGCCTTCTTAAAATCGAAGTATGCAGCGTCCACTTGCAGGCCTGCATCTATATGAGGAACCAAACACGTCATGTTATTTAATATTGCTAGCTTGCTACGCGCCGGTCGAAAGCCATGCTGGGCGTCGGACAGCTGTGACGCTATTTGCTCCTGAAAAGTTTTTAGTATGGCTGCTTCGAACACCTTGGCCGGTGTTGATAGAATAGCCACTGGCCTGTAACAATCTACCGTCGCCCCACCCCCTCTCTTAGGTTTCGGTATCACTCGTGTAACCTTCTAACGATCCGGGAAATATGAGGTCTCTAGACATAAATTAAATACGTGCAATAGGTGTTCCTCCCGAACCGATCGGCAATCTCGCACTACAAATACCGGAATATCATTTGAGGTGGAATTGTGTAAGGCATTTGACAGTTTAATTTTGTTAAAAAAACTTTTCTTTATAACCATTCAACAACAACCACAAACTACACAACCTGTATACATCCAATCGGTAGCTCGATGTCAGCTGAGTTGCAACTCGCTCGAACGCGTGAGCAATGAATACGGTAGAAGAACATCTGAATATATTAATAATATATATATAAGATAAATAAACTGCCTACGGATTTAAGTAATAATTTGAAACGTAAAAACATTAAACACAAGCTCAAAACACATTTCCTAAATTCGCTTTTGGAGGTTTAATATTAGACTGTAAATAAACCAGCACGTATATTTTTTTTTGCCGCGATACCAATAGCCAAGATTAAAAATGTAATAATTCGTGTTTCAAACACAAATTAAAGAAAATTTTAAATTAATTTGTAAATAAACCAGCACGTATTTGTCTAATTCTCTCATGTATGTTTGTAATAATATTTTCTAACTTAGCTACATTATACTTTAAGTTGTTTGTTTATAAGTTGGTCGACGTATACTGTAAACTTAGTAAGTAACAAACCTTAGTGGTTTTATGCTAAGTATACCTGCATGTTTATAAGTTCTTTTATTTGTTAAGACATGAAAAAAAAAAGTTCATAACGTACAATATGATCTGTCAAACGGCAAAGAACAAAGCGTTTGACAGACCATATTGTACGTTATGAACTGTCAAATGAATACGATTGCTTTACACAATTCCACCCAGGTCCCGCCGATAGTTTCGGCTTGAGGCGGGCGAGCGCGGCCCGCACCAGCGCGAGCGACAGCCGCGGGACGTGCACGCGCGCCCACGTCGAGCTGCGCCGGCGCACTCTTGTATACGGAATAAAAATACCTAGCAAATTCAAAGTGCAACACTTTCAGGATCAGACAACTCCATGCCTTCCTTAATCATTTTCTTATTTCTGGAGGTGCCTTCTCTTTTAAATTTTATATGGCTCCGAAAAGACTTAGGGTCCTTAGCCAAATTATTTTGCAGATTTTCATAATCCTGGAACTGCCTTTTTATACTTCGCTTGACGAGTGCCCTACAGGATGAAAAAGCTCGTAATCAACAAGCGATTTCGTTCGTTTATAGCGCTTATGCAATTTGGCTTTTAATTTTATTTCTTTTATTATATCCGGTGTATACCACTCTGGATAGCAAAATCTACATTTGGTATTATTATTTATTTTTTAGGAACGCAAATTTCTAATATGTTATAAAAACATTATAAGGCTTCTTCCGGATGTTGGATCTCATAGAATGCACTCCAGTCTATAGATGCCATTTGGAAATAAAGCAAGTGATAATCAGTTTTATGAAAGTTTCATTTTGGCTCTATTCGGATTGCTGGTTGAATGAAAATTAATGAAATTGAATTCTATTCGATCAACATAAGATTGAAATTCAATGACGCCAGGCGTTGGCCTGGTTACAGTTACAGGCTTTTGTGAAAACGACGGTACACGAAGAAAAACAACTCAATTAAGTTTCTCACGGTATATTTCCATTCTATAACACACTTGTATACATCGAAAAGACCATAAAAACATCCAAATTGCGCTAGTTTGAGTTAAAGACACAAAAGTAAGACGCATCATTTTTAAGTCTACGTTTTGATCCTAACGTGATATAAAGTACACATTAAATACATTTTTGTAGGAGGAGTCAAAATCAAATTACCATATACAAAAAAAAACTATCTTTTGAAATTCGTATTTTTAGCCCCGTACAAATAAACAATGATTGATTTTAGGATTACCTCAATATTAGAAATAAAAAATTACACTTGAAAAGAAATTAGATCAATAGTTTTGTTACAGGAAATGTATGATATCTGTCATTGTAAACAATTCCTAGGAATTCTATATAATTCCTAAAATCACTAGGAAAAATGTGAGGTAAATTATATTAGACACATTTCATAGGAATTTTATACATTTCCCAAACAGAAATGGGAAATGTAATACATTTAATTTATTGCAACATTAAAAGCCTAAACTAAACTCTATTTCCTAATATATCAAGAAGTATTAAGATGTAATAAACCGTATAATAGTTACTTGAATTTTATATTGAGAGCCTTAATAAAAACTCTGCTCTGTATCAATTGTATCTGATCTGTATTGTTGTGGTCTGTATCAATTGTAGAATTAAGATGTCGATATCAATTGTATATCTATTGAGTATTTAATTTTACTTTATTATGTAACATTACCTACCTAATTTAAGTTATGTTAAAAGTTACCAAATAAAACAACGCAGCAACCGTTCTTATTTTTATGATGATGTCTAAAAATTACTCTAATATTTTCTCATAACTACAAATATCAATCACATTTCGAACAAGGAATCATGATGATTATTTCGTATCTGAACTTAAAATTCGTTAGAATGAAAATCTTTTTTATCGATTATGTCCAATACAATACGGGAAACAATAACAACACTAAACGTCAAAGTAACAACTGACAGCAAGCTTAAAATTCAAAAGCATATTTTTTCTACATGAAATGTCATTGCAAAGCCTGTGAAATGCCAACTTCCATGTTTTTTCAGTCTTTTCCATTTACAAATTCTAAAAAAATGTTCAACGTGTTTAGAAATGTAAAATCTTGAAATGGTTTTCGAATTTTCATACCTTTACTCAAATGAAATGTTGTCAATTATATATTTTATAAACTTTAAGAATGTATCATTATTGTGTCAATGTTACCCTTAATAAAAACTCTGAATGTTCATTTACAAACGTCTATTTTACACACAGCGTTCATTTTATACATTTTCTAATACTAAATTGGGATTCTACAAAATTCCTAGTAATTGTTTAATTTTATTAGGACATGTGCATATTAAATAATTTCAGATTTTATAATTAATGCATTTCCTAATAGCTCCGGAATTGTATGCATTTCCTAGGACAACGCCTTACTAAAAAAATCCTAGAATTTATTCATTTCCTGTAACAGTAATACAATCAATAGATACATAAATAGACATAGCACCGTATATACACTAACCATTGAGCTAAGACAGTAAAATATACCAAAAATTACAACGTTCCATAAAAATACAAGCTTTTTGCAAATTCTACGTTAAATATGTGTATAATTTCTTAAGCAGATAGAAAAGATATTCAGTTAAGTTTTATTTTTTTCATTTAGTTTGCGATAAACATAGCGTTTAAAGTTTTATCATAAAATTTGTAAACATCACTAGAAACTTTATTTGAATTGCTAAAACACATCTAGAAGTGGTGGTTAGTTAAAAAAAACTCATTTATTTTATATAAAAAAAAATACGTTATTTAGTATAGGAATTAGTTTACGTATCACTATGGAAGTTATACAACCTGTAGCAAGTATGTTATGTATTTTAAACTAAGTCAACTGCGTTAAGTTAGAAACACGGGTATATTAAGCCTCAAATAGTTGTTAATGATAAAACAAACCATTTTGATTTCTAGAATTTATATAAGTTAGTAGTATTTAATGTGCCATTCGACTGTAAAATAATAAATAAATTAACACGCCCACAATATAATGCATCTATGGCAAGAAATGAACACATAAAAGTTATAATATCATTTTGTTTCTGTATGAGAGCATCCGGATTTAGACACCAATGTTAATTTTAAGTACAATACACATACATTATAAAATCATACATTGTAATTTTGTCATGGTTTTTAATGATACATTGATATTTCATAGATAATGTTTGTCTTGGACACAATGATTAGAGAGAAAATATAATAGCTACGTACTTAAAAATAATATAAATTGTTTTAGGCCTTTAACATGCATAAATACATAGATACATTTTTGGTTTTGACCAGAAAACGTGAATTTTTCATTTAAACTATTAAGTTTAGGCCAATAAATATTTAAACATGAAAATATAAGTACGTGAATAAGTAAAAATGACATTTATTTCCTTACACATTTAAACAGTCTCTTTCATTGACTTACGATAGCTTTCGGCAAGATTTAATCGAGCGTCGGATGGAGCTATCTTAAGATATGTCATATGATGCATTTAGTACGTTATGTGAACAACGTCACCGCCGACCGATAAGAGACACTGGCCCTGTGGAATAATATGTGGTCATTTAATATGTTTTCAAGACGCAGGTATATTGATTTCTTTTATCTGAATCGATTAAGTTATTTAGTTGTAACGTAATAAATAATCATTGGTATTTACTTAGTATGAGGTGGTTAATCGATACTTATGGAGCCGTTTAGAATATTTTTAACACTGACAGTGTTATATTTTATATTCATAAAGGTGAAATAAGAACCCAAAATTTTTTGCTTCGTCACGCGTAATGACGTATCCATAAGAGACCACAAATTTCGCAAGGTCAGACAGACAGCACGGTAGCTCAATTGGTAGAGCGTTTGGCACGGTTAGCCAACAAATTGTTGGTTTATGTCCCGCCCGTGCGCAAATTTTTGGTTTCTTATTTCATCTTATAGAGCCGATTTCAAATAATATTATTTAATTTAATTATAGTAGCGAATGTATCAATGGCTACTTGGTTGAAATCGATTATAAACTTTTGAGCAATACATTTAAAGTAATGTAAACTATTGTTTCGTATCACGATTCTAAAGTTAAATATCGGCTTTTTATTAAGAAAACATACTTAATCGCTTACCTGGTTTTTGTGTGCGTTATCTTGTAGCATGAGTTGCGTGATGTAGAACGATGTAAGCGCGTTCCCGCCCAAAGCAGCCGTGTAGGCGCGCGCGATCGCCAGAACCTGCGATTAGATCATTAGAACGTTGAACCAAATAGTGGAATACGCCCAATTATGAGTACAAGCTTTAAATAACTACGTACGCATATCTTTTTACAAAGGCTTTATTAAAGTAATATAAGACACCAATCACATACATTGCTCTGATCCCAAATAAAGTAGCTAATGCACTTGTGTTATGGAAATCAGACACAACGGTGGTACCACAACACCCAGACCCGAGACAATTTAGAAAATTTTGATTTCTACATTGACCCGACCGGGAATCGAACCCGGGACCTCGGAGCAGCGACGCCCTGAAACCAGCGTGCTTAGCCACTACACCACGGAGGTCGTTCGTCGATCGAGGAGTTTTATATAAAGTTATTGATTTGTGTCAGTAACTTATTTATGTCAGTCGACCAAATAACTATATATTTTGGTTAAAGCACTTTAAAAAGCTTCGTTAAGCAGCTTTTTTGTTATTCGATGTATATACACATCGATAGATACAGGAGATAACTTTTAAAACTTTATTTAACAATCAGGTTCAGTTTAACTGCAGAGGGTAATTGATTTTTGCCAACATAAAAAATAAACAGTTAAACAATAATAATGTGTACCTTTAGCCAATACGAGGGTCAAACTGAAAGTTCTTAGAAAATCAAAAACTGATTACATTAGCCAGTTATTAGTTTTATTATATATTTTCAAAATATTGTCCATTGACGTCAATACACCGCTGCATGCGATGGAACCACTGGGAAAAGCACTTTGCCCACTCGTCCTTAGGGGTCTCTTCAATGGCATCGCGATACGCAGCCACCGCTTCTTCAGCATTCATAAACCGCTTTCCTTTAAGTTTTTCTTTAATTTTTGGAAATAAATAAAAATCACAAGGCGCGAGGTCGGGGCTATACGGCGGGTGACCCAGTAATTCAACGTTTGATGTCGCCAAATAGTGGATCGTTCGCTTGGCGGTGTGCGACGAGGCGTTGTCGTGGTGAAGGAGGATCCTACTGCGAGGTCGTTTCTCTCGAACTTTTTCCAAGACAAGTGGCAAACAATTGGTAGTGTACCATTCTGCAGAAACTGTTTTTTGATCCTCTAACACAATTGTTGCGAAATGACCTATCCTTCCAAAGAACGAGGCCACCATTTTTTTTCCTGCACTTCGATCTCTCTTCACTTTAGTTGGCAACTCCTCAAAAGGAAACACCCACTGAGCAGATTGTCTTTTGGTTTCAGGATCATAACAGTAAATCCAGCTTTCGTCACCTGTTAGTATGTCGAACACAGCATTTGAGTTACCTCCGTTAAATCTTTCAATCATTTTACGGCACCAATCCACACGATGGAGTTTTTGAGCCTTAGTCAAATTATGAGGTATCCACCGGGCGCAAAGCTTCCTGACCGCTAAATGTTCGTGGAGGATTTTGTGCACTTGACTCATACCGATGCCTAAGCTTGTCCGAATCTGCTGATAGGTCACTCTTTTGTCAGTCTCTATCATACGCCGCACAACACAGATGTTATTTTCAGTCGTCGCCGTAGAAGGCCGTCCCTCACGTACATCATCAGTGAGATTAGTGCGACCACGTTTAAACTCATTAAACCAGTTGTAAACAGTCGCACGAGATGGGGCTTCATCGTGAAAGGCCAATCGTAGTCTATCATAACTTTCTTGTTGACTTAAATGACATCGAAAGTCATAAAAAATCATTTAACGAAAATTTTCTCGTGTTAAATTCATGTTGACGTGACACAGACAATTTTCAATTTGCCGCCAAATCGTAAAACAAATGACAAATGAATGAAATATATACTCAGTAATATTGGCAAAGAGTTCTATTTTCAAATTTTAGAATATTTTTTTATTATATTGTTTATAAGTGGCCAGTTCTAAGAACTTTCAGTTTGACCCTCGTAAAGGACTTTAAAATTATTCAAATAAGTATTTTTATAATTCTACAAGTCATAAACGCATTTTACAATATTAACATGGGCACTTTTTTTTCATTGTCTATGGTTTTCCGCCAAAGTGAAAAAATAAATGTTCTTAAAGCTATCCCAACGCCATCTAGTGGAAACTATAAAGTGATAGGAGAAAGAAGCTTATTGTCACGCAAGGTATTTTTTCTCGCTTCCATTCTTGCATTGGGCCGCAAATTCATATTGCTAAAAACATTTAGTCATGTCGTTAATTTGCGTACGTGCCGGCCGTTCGTTTAAGTAGTGCAGATCTAACACAACGTTTCATCTAATGTAGTCGGGAGCTGCTCGTAGCGCAGTGGTAGCAGCGCTTTGGTAGTGATACCGAAGTGAAGCAACCTACAGCGCGGTTGTGTTTGGATGGGTGACAATTCCGACCATATAAGTGACGTACATCACGAGCATCTCCGTGCTTCGGAAGGCACGTTAAGCCGTTGATCCCGGCATATATCGGTTGATATTAGTCGTTAAGCCTAGTCAGAGGCCCCATAGGCCGTTTAATAGCATCTGACAGCAGGATCAGTCGCTTGCCTTGCAAACACCCATCCACCAACCCGCACTGAGCCCGCGTGATGGTGTATGGCTCAAATTACGTCATAGTTGAGGTAAGGTAGGTAAGACGACCTCCGTGATCGAGTGGCTAGCGCACTGGTTTCAAGCGTCGCTATCTCGTGAGGTTCTGGGTTCGATTCCCGGTCGGGTTAATGTTAAAAACGAAATTTTCTATATTGTCTCGGGTCTGGGTGTTGTACCACCCGTTGTGTCTGATTTCCATAACACAAGTGCATTGGCTACTTATTTTGGAATCAGAGCAATGTATGTGATTGGTGTCCAATATTTATATTAAATTACTATTGGACCCAGCGAATTTTGCTACGCCCCTAGCACCGTCCTGCCCCGGCTCTGTCTCGCCCAGCCTCGTAATTTTAAAAGTTAAGAAAAACACTATAATTGATCAGTTATCGAGCGGGATGAAAAATGATCAAATTACTAAAATGGCTATAAAAAATAGGGGTTGGTGATAAAAAAGTAAAAATTTAGGATTGTATGTATTTCTTAATGCCACATTATTAAAAAAAAAAAAATTAAAAAATAGTACAAAGTTAAAAAAAAATTAAGGGTGAAAAACCCTTATCATCTTATGTATGAAAAATAGATAGTAGCCGATTTTCAGACTTACTGAATACGCATATAAAATTTAGTAAGAATCGGTAAAGCCTTTTCGGAGGATTAAAGGAACGAACATTGTGACACGAGAATTTTATATATAAGATAAGGCTTTTATCTAGCAGTGGGATTTTACAGCTTAACTTTACAAGTCGGGAGCTACAAAAAGACAAACAATATTTGCTAATGTATGTGTCTCACCTCACAAGTGAAGGTGTGCAGGAACCCGGAGAGCCCGCCCAGCTCGCGCACCGACGTGGTCTCGCGCACGAACAGCAGCCGCAGCGCACACACGCGCCGCGCCGCGCGGCAGCCGCTCACGCTGCACAGCGACGTCAGCGAGACCATGGCGGGGGCGGGCGCCTGCCACGACCGGTCAACATTCAAATGTTATTTATTTATTACAAGCGGACCCAGCGAACTTTGCTTCGCCCCTGGCACCGTCCCGCCCTCGTCCCGGCCCCGTTTCGCCCAGCCGTGTAATTAAAAGGTTATGAAAAAACAGATCAATTACCGAACGGTATCAAAAATGATTAAATAAAAATGGTAATTTTTATTTAAGTAATTTTTATTTAAAAAGCTACTAAAAATAGGGGTTGGCGATAAAAAAGTAAAAAATTAGGATTGTATGTACTTTGTACACGCATGCGGCACAGCTGATGCAATTATTAGTACCGGTACTAATAATTGCATCAGCTGTGCCGCATGCGTATTGGCGGAGGGCGCGTGGTGCATCCTGCATTTGTCTGAACTAATACTAAACGCGGTGACGGTTCGTGTTGTTAGTTGCCTGCGCCGGCGTCGCTTAGCGAAAATTTAAAGCAAAATAATTTTATAAATTTCAACTTAATAATGAATTTCCGCAAAGTAAAGCCTGATTCCATTAATTATTTAAGTACAAATGTTCGTGCTCGTCACACAAACATTTGCCCCTTGCGGAATTCTAACCCCCGACGGCGGCTTAATTGTTAGAAGCGCTAACCAATACACCGTCGTCAAATGATAATGAAATCGGATGCAAGTATATTAACTTACTTTAAAGTATTGGCTAAAGTAAAAAGCACTTTTAAATCGACAATAAGTATCCCGGGTTTTATAATAAAAATATAGGTTCAAGAAGCCGTCTCCATAATATGTTTACCTAAAATGAACTACAGGTAAAAATGCATTCGATTATCCGATTTTTGGTCATAACCAAACGTCTTTATTTCGACCGGAAAACACATACTATCTAATCTCGGGGGAGAACAAAGGGTAATGTGCCACGTCCGCCATATAAGTTTTAAACTAAGCGAGTATAAATTTTGGAAAAATAATAAATGATGTATATCTTGACAAAAACTTTCAACGAAAATTGGTTTGAACGAGATGAAACTAGTAGTTTTTGAGATAGAGCACATTTTCAATAACCGCAAACATCATTTTTAATTCATACAAATACTATGAAAAACAAAGTAATATTTACTGTCAACAAAATATTGTTGCATTTTGGCTTAGTGGAAGTAAATGGATCTCTAATTCAGTTCAAGTTTTCACGGAACCATTAGTGTGCGAGTCCGACTCGCACTTGGCTGGTTTTATCATTTTATTATTATGTAATCTTTATTACACTGTAAGTTGTACAATTAGCGGACTAAATGCCTAATGGCATTCTCTACCAGTCAACCACATAAATAAACCCTTTTCCGTCTCACCTGACTCCTATTAGACGCGGTGTCATCGTTCGCCTGCTCCTTCCCCGTCCTCTCCTCGTCCAGTTGGAAGATGTCGTCGTCGGCATCGCCCGTGCCGCTGCCGAGCCGCGCGGGGGCCGGCGGCCGGGCCGCGGCGTCCAGCTTCACCGCGGTACCCGACACTACCAGTTGGATCTCGTCCTGAGTCAAATATTATGGGTATTACTAGCGGACCCGACAGACGTTGTCCTGTCTACACGTTTTGAAAATTAAAAAAAAAAGTGAATCTAAACCATTACCAGATCCCCTTGAACACACACAAAAAATTTCATCAAAATCTGTCCAGTCGTTTGAGAGAAGTTCAGTGACATACACATTCAGAGAAGAATCTATACTAATATTATAAAGCTGAAGAGTTTGTTTGTTTGTTTGTTTGTTTGTTTGTTTGAACGCGCTAATCTCAAAAACTATTGGCCCGATTTGAAAAATTCTTTTTACGTTGGATAGTCCATTTATCGAGGAAGGCTTTAGGCTATATAACATAAAGATACAACTCATAAGACCACAGCAGAAATGAAAAATGTTGCGAAAACGGGAGAAAGATATTCCTTTTGAAAGCTTCCGCTGCATACGCTGCGGAATCCGCTTAAGTTACACAAAAATCATGTATGACAGGATTGTTCAGCATTAAGAGTTCTATAATAAAGTCCGCGACAGCATATGTCTATCTTTTATGGTTACTACAACCTTTTTTATGTTAATAAATTTGTAAAAAAATAATGCATTATTTTAAGAGGTGTATTATACACTCAGGTATTTATTCTTATCAAAATAAATACATTCATCATCACGAGCATTTCATTTAGAACCAAGTTGCTCTTTATATCATTTGATTTCAATAAATATCTTAGGAGCTATCACAGTTTTAACATAACTCCGCACCAAAATAATGTTCGCAGCTTAAGTACAACGTGCGCTTGCGCTAATATATTATAAAGCTGAAGAGTTTGTTTGTTTGAACGCGCTTATCTCAGGAAGTGCTGGACCGATTTGAAAAAATATTTCTGTGTTGGATAGCTTATTTATCGAGAAAGGCTTAAGGATATAAAACATGACGCTGCGACGGGAGGGGAGGGAGCAAACTCAAAACGCGCGGACGAAGTCGCGGGGGATCGCTAGTTATATATATAAAGATATTATTTCCTTTGGACATTCCCACACATCGCCATCTAGTCACAAAGTAAGCTACTCAAAGCTTGTGTTATGGGTGCCAGACAACGGATATAATACTTAAATACTTTTTGTTTTTAAATACATACATGATATACATAGAAAACACCCAGACCAATACAAACAGACATGTTCATGCATACAAATGTTTGTATGAGCGTATTATTACCTCCTTATGAATAACAATTCAAACAGTCTAATAAACCTATATGAGCTATTACACTGTTTTATAATGACAGCGCCAAGAAAGAACGAGACACAACATTGTAATAGTTAAATAGTAAACATGTTTATAGTTATTGAAAACTCATAACACAAGTTTATTCTATCGCGGTTAATCAATTGATGGTTATAACATTATAAGCACTACGCTTGCAACATTAAATAAAAGTGCGATTGAAGCTGTCATTCTGGCCTATCGTATTAAAAACGAGGGTATGCAGAGTGTCACAAAAAGAGCGTGACAAACTGACACAAGTTATATTAGTCATAGATTTTTCAAATATATTTTATTTTATTTATTATACCACTTTTTGTCTTATAAATGGCATATCAGACTGACAATGGAGATAGCAAAAACCTTTTAAATAAAAATAAAATGAATCTCATGGTTTGGGAGATAATGCCACTTTTTTGTTTTCTTCATACAAGAAAGCTAAGCAATCTCAAGTTTAAGTTTGGCACGCCTTTTCGGGACGCCTGTATATACACTCACCTCGGGCAGGTCGAGGCGGAAGGTGGTCGCGAGCAGCGCGGCGGGCTGCAGCCGGCGCAGCTTGTACGCGAGCGCGTCGAGCGCCTTGCCGACCTGCCACCTGCCACCTGCCACCTGCCGCTCGCCCGCGCCTGTATATACACTCACCTCGGGCAGGTCGAGGCGGAAGGTGGTCGCGAGCAGCGCGGCGGGCTGCAGCCGGCGCAGCTTGTACGCGAGCGCGTCGAGCGCCTTGCCGACCTGCCACCTGCCACCTGCCACCTGCCGCTCGCCCGCGCCTGTATATACACTCACCTCGGGCAGGTCGAGGCGGAAGGTGGTCGCGAGCAGCGCGGCGGGCTGCAGCCGGCGCAGCTTGTACGCGAGCGCGTCGAGCGCCTTGCCGACCTGCCACCTGCCACCTGCCACCTGCCACCTGCCGCTCGCCCGCGCCTGTATATACACTCACCTCGGGCAGGTCGAGGCGGAAGGTGGTCGCGAGCAGCGCGGCGGGCTGCAGCCGGCGCAGCTTGTACGCGAGCGCGTCGAGCGCCTTGCCGACCTGCCACCTGCCACCTGCCACCTGCCGCTCGCCCGCGCCTGTATATACACTCACCTCGGGCAGGTCGAGGCGGAAGGTGGTCGCGAGCAGCGCGGCGGGCTGCAGCCGGCGCAGCTTGTACGCGAGCGCGTCGAGCGCCTTGCCGACCTGCCACCTGCCACCTGCCACCTGCCGCTCGCCCGCGCCTGTATATACACTCACCTCGGGCAGGTCGAGGCGGAAGGTGGTCGCGAGCAGCGCGGCGGGCTGCAGCCGGCGCAGCTTGTACGCGAGCGCGTCGAGCGCCTTGCCGACCTGCCACCTGCCACCTGCCACCTGCCGCTCGCCCGCGCCTGTATATACACTCACCTCGGGCAGGTCGAGGCGGAAGGTGGTCGCGAGCAGCGCGGCGGGCTGCAGCCGGCGCAGCTTGTACGCGAGCGCGTCGAGCGCCTTGCCGACCTGCCACCTGCCACCTGCCACCTGCCGCTCGCCCGCGCCTGTATATACACTCACCTCGGGCAGGTCGAGGCGGAAGGTGGTCGCGAGCAGCGCGGCGGGCTGCAGCCGGCGCAGCTTGTACGCGAGCGCGTCGAGCGCCTTGCCGACCTGCCACCTGCCACCTGCCACCTGCCGCTCGCCCGCGCCTGTATATACACTCACCTCGGGCAGGTCGAGGCGGAAGGTGGTCGCGAGCAGCGCGGCGGGCTGCAGCCGGCGCAGCTTGTACGCGAGCGCGTCGAGCGCCTTGCCGACCTGCCGCTCGCCCGCGCCGCGCACGCCGCCCATGGGGACGCCCGGCGATTGGATCTTGCCTCGCCACGCCTCACGAAAGAAAACAATACGTGATATTAACATTAAGTTCAAAGTTTTACTTAGTTTTAATAATAAAAATAAAAGATATTTCGCATATTGGGCGGGACTTGTAACGTTGTATATTTTTGTCTAAGTTCGCGTGAAACGAAAAGCTAAATGGATGTAGGACTCCAGTCCATATTTTGGCATAGATATGATGGATGCTGACACTGACATTTGTCAAGTGTGACAGCTGCCGTTTTTCCGGTTCCGCACTGTTGGTCGTGCGTCGGAGTGGAACGTTTGTTACATTGTAAAAAAGTAAAAAAATAAAATAACGGGGCACGCCCCATTTATTTTGTAGTTTGATAGTTATTCCTGGTTAGTATCTGCAGAAAGGTTTGCGTTGATTTTTGTTTGTTGCGAGACATTTCTTAGAGTCTGAGCACAAGGTTCTTTTTATCGTTTCAGACGCCGCCAACATGTCAATTTGGATGAATTCATTTCGAAATTGATTTGATATAAATGACTGGAAAATGTATGTACTTTGGGAAACTCCTTTGAAAATCCTTGTAAAGAAAATGTAGCCTACCTACATCTGGGCATATTGTATTGGGAGTTGTAATTTTTATGATTTCATGTCTCAAATTGAATAATTAGCATAAATGTTTAGTAATCAATTCAAAATTTATATGGCGAGCCAGCTGTTGCAGGTATTAAATTGGTATATTAAAGATTTCATAAATAGGGTGATGAAAAGTATACTCACCCTCACTTAGAAAAAAATTGTGGTTAACTAGAACTTTCTTTTATTTCTACGTTTCGCTTTTGATATGTGTCTGTAAGTTGTACAGTCACAATTTGGTGATTATGTTGTAACCTCAGGTAAATATTTATTATGAAAAGTTAGTGTTTTTCTAACTTTTACATTGGTTTGTGCGTTGAACTAACTTTTGTAAATTCTTTTCAGTGACCTTACTAAGACCTTACTTAGACCTCATTTGGATTAATTTTGAAGTCAGAACTTCCTTATGGATTGATTTGCTACTTGTCTGCTGTTTTGAGGATGGATCGGTATCGGTGAAATTTTTGGGGTATCGTTGCAGAGTTGTTTGTAGTTTGATGCAACAAAGATTTGAAATAGTAACCTCCGTTGAAATCCAAGGTTGGTTTTCCTTGTATTACTTTAACTTTTAGTGAAAATTGGGATAATTTAGCTATTAATTTAAGCATAACTTGGAATCCCTTTGAGGATAAATTTTGGAATCGATTAGGAAATTAAAAACTTAAATTGGTGGTTTATCTTTATGTAATTAGAAATTTGTGAACATAAAGATTTGTAATAGTAAAGATATAGATAACTAAATTAGAACCTAACCTAGTCTCTACTGAATTCTGAGCTATTAAGTTTTGTATTTGAAGGTGTTAAAAGGTAATTGTGAATTAGCAAATTTGAATAAACTTTTGTTGCCAAATGCTATACCCGGATTTCTTTATTTCATTCGAATATTAGTACCTTTTAAACACCCTTTGTCCACACTAGCCGGGAGTGACTGCGACGTACTCGAACCGGCAACTTTCTGGCTAACCGGGCCAAACGCTGTTCACGTTTCAACGTCAACATTTTACAACCGCAGTCGGCAAAGTAGTTATTCATTACAGAGTAAATTCATCATTGATAACGCTTCGCTATCTAATGGTTTAGAATGTTTTTACACTCACAGTGTCATATTTTAAAGTCATAAAGATCAAATAAGAAATCAAAATTGCGTATGGGCGGGACTCGAACCAGCAACTTACTGGCTAAACGGGCCAAATGCTCTTCCAATTGAGGTACCATGCTTTCAGTACGACCGTGCGAAGAAAAAACATTCTAAACCAATAATTGCATATTTATTATATTTTCATTAAGTCAAATAATGTTTTTCAATCTATGTTTTACGATACCGCGAAAGTCAATCACAAAGTGTGACGTCACATTCCTCAATCTAGCGTGTCAAAGAGCTATCGAACGTATACAGTTCAGTGCTGCCAATTGCGTACTAATTGAGGAAAGTGACGTCATGCAGACCACGTGACGACGATGGGTGTTTCGCGCGACAAAATTTTATTTGAATTTTATTTTTGTGATATCGTTGTTTTGCTGATAATTGTATTAATTATCAAAAAAAATAATTGATTAATAATCAAATAAAAAATAGGCAAATACCATACTATTCACTGGCCGTACTCGCTGTGTGCGAAATAAGTGGTGGGGGATCTATGAATTAATGTTAAATTATTAACATCCGAATCGATGACAACGCTCACAGATACTAAAAAAAATACAATTTTGACGAACTTCTGTCACCATATTTCTAACAATTTCAATAGAAGCTTAATAAGTAAAATTCGACACTATAGAATAAAGTTATCAAAATCAAAATCAAAAAATATTTATTCAATTTAGGACACAATATGCCACTTATGAACGTCAAATGTACAGTGAAAAATAAAATAAAAATAATTGTGCCCTGAAGGGGCCGAATCATGTCTCCTTATCTTTTGGGCCCTACCAGCGCTTCGAGATAGAACACAGACAATTAGGCAAGTGCTGAGAAGAAACGCCGGAACAAACTCAGTCACCACTAGCTGCCGTAAAATCAAAATCATCAAAGGTAAGTACATCAGTCGGTGCAGGCTGGACAGACCACACATTCGTGTCGTTCAGATAGTCTTGAACCTTATAATAGCCTTTAGACATAAGCGTGTTTTTAACGTGTTTCTTAAATTTATCAACCGGCAATTCGACAAGATTGTGTGGTATATTATTAAAGAATTTTATACAATTTCCCATGAACGAATTACTAGTTTTAACTAATCTGAAGTTAGGAACGACAAGCTTGTGTTTATTTCTTGTGTTATATGAGTGAATGTCGCTCTTCTTCATGAAATAATCTAAATTTTTACGGACGTACATTATATTGTCAAAAATGTATTGAGAAGCCACAGTTAATATGTTGATTTTCTTAAAGACCTCTCTCAGGGAGTCACGAGGACTAAGTTTATAAATAGCACGAATGGCTCTTTTCTGCAAAATAATTATGGTATCAATGTCTGCAGCAGAACCCCACAAGAATAGACCGTAAGACATAATACTGTGGAAGTAACTAAAATACACAAGCCTCGCCGTTTCAACATCAGTCAGATACCTTATTTTTCTAACTGCAAAGGCAGCCGAGCTTAGCCTCCTAGCTAGGGCTTCAATATGAGGTCCCCACTGTAATTTTGAGTCAAGTGTAATGCCCAGAAATACAGTGGAGTCTATTAAAACTAGATTATTACCATTTAGTAGAATATTTGATGTAAGTTGCTTTACATTAGGCAAAGTGAATTTTACACATTTAGTTTTACTAGCATTCAGCAACAAGTTATTGGTGGTGAACCAATTCAATACTTTGGAGAGAGTATTGTTTACTTCGTCAAAATTTTCTTCATGTCTTTTCATTTTAAAAATCAAAGAAGTATCATCAGCAAACAGAACTATCTTACAAAGATTTGTGGAATAAAATGGCAGGTCGTTTACATATATCAGGAAAAGTAAAGGCCCCAATATTGAGCCCTGGGGGACCCCCATTTGAAGAGGGGCTCCGGAAGAGTAGGTACCATTTATGTTAACTGATTGTATTCTACCTGATAAGTACGAACTTAACAACTTAGATGAGTTTTCCGAGACACCATAGTGTTCTAACTTAATGAGCGGTGTCTGATGGTCTACACAATCAAACGCCTTTGATAAATCACAGAATACGCCTACGGCATCATGTTTGTCTTCATAAGCATCAAGAATGTGTCTGATGAGTGCTACTCCGGCATCAGTTGTATTTCTACCTTTAGAGAACCCAAACTGTTTTTCGTGTAGAAAATATTAAGTTTAAAATGGGAAAGCAATTGATTATAAATGAGTTTTTCAAAAATTTTACTTATTGAATAGAAATAATGGATAATACAATGTCTTACAGAAATAACTTTGGTTTAATCACTTTTCATAAAGACAGTAAGCCAATAGTTTATGACGCTGAGACGTTACGCATAATGCATTAAAAATCAAAACCATTGACAGTTTCTTTATACCAAACAATACTGCAAGAAACAATCCAATTCGATATTAATAAATTTTATCATAACGTGCAGGTATTGCCTATACAAAAACGTACGGAGTGTATGATCACCTCCTTATAAGAGATAATATTTATAAGGCCTATTCAGCATATTTTTTGTAGAAAATACTTTGGATATTATAGGTACGCAAAATTTTGAGAAGATTTGCGATTAAGGTTTTTTTTTTCAATATTTATAAATTAAGGTTAACATTAGCCAGTGACGTGGATAAGTTTAAAATCGCCCTGGTGCCTTTTCGACTCGAATAGAGTTGTTTTTTTTAATGTATTTTTTTTCTCAATGGCCTTTGTTTTTGGTCGAATAAAAGTGTATTATAAAATGACGTTTTCTTTGTTAGAGAAAAATATGCAAAAGTAAATTTTCAAAAAAAAATTGATAGTGTTTTGTTTATTTGAAAATACAGTTAAAATACTATCACTTAAAACTATTTGACCTTATATTATGAAATGAATGACATGTTTCACCTGTACGAAAGCGTATGGCGGCGTGGTCTGCGCGGCGGTGAGCGCGTTGGTGAACACCTGCATTCGCGTGTGAAGCCCGCGCCGAGCCAGCCCTCGTGCCGTCTCCACCTAGATAAGTTATTTATAACGATGTGAGTTTTCATTTTTTGGGTTCCGTAGCCGAATGGCAAAAAACGGAACCCTTATAGTTTCGTCAAGTCTGTCTGTATGTCCGTCCGTATGTCACAGCCACTTTATTCAGTAACTATAAGCATCACACTGGTGAAATTTGGTAGAAAGATGTATCTTGTTAACCGCTTTACGATTCTTATACAAAAAATAATGATATTTAAGGGAGGCTAAGTTAAACTAAAACCGAAAAAAATGATTAGTCAAACCTATGCGTGTGGGGTGTGTCTTTTAAAATGACATAGAGGTTCCTAAAACCATTTTCTTTTAAAGTCTAAAGTTTAATAGCTATACGCTTTTAAAGTGGTAAAATGGGCGTACCCCCACCATCTTACTTCTAAACTAAGCTAGTGTAAATTTTGTAATGTAAAAATATATAATGTAGATCTCAATATTCAACCAAAATTGGTTTGGACGGGTAAGTTTTTGAGATATAGCACATTTTCAACAACCGCAAACATAACTTTGTTCTTCATACAAACACTATAAAAAACAAAGTTACTTTTCTGTCAACAAAATATTGTTGTATTTTACTAAGTGGATTCCCTAATTCAGTTAAAGTTGGCACAAAACCCTTAGTGCGCGAGTCCGACTCGCACTTGGCTGGTTTTTGAATGAAACGTGCTGGGAACGTGTCTGGCAACAAAATATTATTTGTTTTGAAAACTGTGACACCTTGCCCACTAGACCGTTCCGTCACCGACCGACACCGTCGCGTGCCGCGCGGAGCTTGTCAGCACCGGCATAATGCGTTCTCGCTCGCTCTTGCTCTCGCTCCATATAACGGTGAGACAGAACGCTGTCAATCCAATCAGTGGGCAAGTAGAGCGTGTCGTGTTGCTTTTCGTGCCTGACACGTTCCTGGCACGGTCATGGTCTGGTACGGTGCAGTTGGAGAAACATTTACTTACGACTTTTACTTTACTTTCTAGGTCTGAGTCGCAGTGACGATGATTTTTCGTGTCATTGCGACACTGGCTTTGCGCCTTATAACTCTTCAACGGCTTAAATTCAACTATATAGGAGTCGAATGTGAATTTAAAACAGAAAACTGAAATAACTAACGTAACTTGAATCATTAACATTTTTTTCCATATGTTTAAAACATGTCAAATTGTGAAAATTATCAATTTACTTAGTTTTAATATTCGTCTACATCCTAATCCAATATTCAACTACGCTTTTGATAAATATTTCAATAAAATAATGATTGAGACACTATGAAATTGTTTAGTACCCTTACAGCCTTAAGAGCGCTTTCACATTTAGGCGATTTTAGCAGCTACGCGCTACTAAATTAAAGATAATTTCATACATAAATGGCATCATTTTCAAACTCAACGCTCCTGTGACGATACATGAATTAAACTCCTTTTCAGCTTAAGGTGCCAACATTGTATATTTACTCACGTCTTCAGCCTCGTCGAGCTCCAACACGCACGCGTCTTTGTCTGCACACAGATCTAATACTGGTGGTTCTTCACCTTCTAACTCCGGCAAAGCACCGTTTGTGGCATGCTCTGGAATTCCTGTGGAAAATTTGCTATTAATACACTAATATTTTTGAACTAAAGCAAGAATTTTTAACTATAGCACCATAACATGGTTGAAACGCTTGAAAAACAGGTATTAATTGAAATTGAAATTGAAAATCATTTATTGCCAGAATAATTACATAACTACAATATGATCTCAAATACAAAATGAAATCTGCACTTAAATAAATTAAAAATAAATGAATAATTATAACAAAGAGGTGACAAAGATAAAAGATAAATTTAAGGCAATGGGTACCAGTTTCAGCTATTGCTGAAATTAATTCAGCGCTGGTTTTCAAACAGGCCCCTATAGATAAAGCCGGAAAGCCGGTTATAAAACAAAATAAATAAATAATAATATTATAATGAGGCAAAAGTACATAGTAATAATAACTGATATGTATATCAAACAACAACTTATATGAGGGTGCGTAATGTATGTGGTGTGTGCTTGTGTGTATTTAAAGGTTTATGCTTTAACTTGTGACCGTTTAAATATCCTATTCGTGAACAACGGCGTCGGTTATATTGTTACTAAAGGATATTGACCAAAACCGGGCCCAGATATCGTCTTTGTAGTTTATACTTCAAATCTTGTTTGAATTATAATTGCACTGGTATTTTAAGGGTATCTAAGTAAGTAAGTATTGAATTACTTTAGTAAAATATAACAATTACCTTCTGAATGTATCAAAATGAATGTAGGTGAGGTGCAATAACTCTGCAATCACAAAATGATACACTACAATGTATTTTTGCAAATGAATAAATAAATGAATGAATGAACATAACCTCAAAATGTCTAATCTGCCATTGAATTCCTCGTAAACCCCTAATTATTTTTCAAAAATATTTTTGGTCTCTATTCTTTCAAATATTTATAAATTTTTCCCGAACATTTTGTAAACACGCATGCAGACAAAAAGTGGGCCGAGTTTCTATAGAGTTTTGGTCAAGATCCTTTGAGACTAGAGTATTTATGGTTAAAACATTAATGTAATTGTTTGTTGTACCACAAAAAGTGATAAAAAACCGCCAAAAACTCGAATTCTACGATGTGAAAGTAGTACTACAGGCTGGTGTATAACCAAAGAATTACATTAATTTTACTGATGGAAAAATCACTCACCAACATCGAAACCATTTGCAATTTTATTAGCGTTGAATGAATCCCACAATGCTTTTTGTATTTCCAACGCTTCTTTGTCGTTTTCTGACGCCTGAAACAATAGTTTAATATTTATATTTCTTGCTTTATGACGAAACAATTATTTATATACTTTTTTGGCAGGCTTACGCCTTAAGGTATTTTCTACCAGTCAACCGCTTGGTGATTGAATATATAAAATGTATGGTCATGATGACTTTACAGCTGTCAACTCCGTTAATAGTGTTAGCTCAGCTCAGAATGGTATAAAAGATATTAGTTTGCTTGCCTTGTGTATTTTCACGAATGTACAGTAAATAATACAAGAAACTTCAAATAGCTGGTTGTAAAATTACAGCAAATTTTTGAACAGTTTACAGTTTTAGCCATAAATTTAGGACTGAAATCTTGGAAAAGTGCTAAATTGTTTATTGAATACATTAGAACCCCGATAGTACGATTAAATACGATTTCTCGCATATAGCGCTCTTTAACGTCGGTCCCTACAACATGTGAGTATGTTTTCATACATTTGTTCCCTGTGTTGTTAAAATTATTTCGAAATCGGTTTAGTCTTTATTTCTACAGATATCGTGAAGTTTTAAACATTGTGCATTTTTTATTAATTACAATTTTGTTAATTTATAAGTTAAAATGTTAAGATTAAAAAAGCATTTTTTTATGATGCAACGTATTCTTAAGATCATTTTAAATTTGTACATACAATAACGAGTTCATAGATGTTTGTGGACACTAATCACATACATTGCTCTGATCCCAAAGTAAGTAGCTAATGCACTTGTGTTCTAAAAATCAGACGACGGTGGTACCACAACACCAAGACCCGAGACAGTAAAGAAAATTTTCATTTCTATATAGATCCGACCGGGAATCGAACCCAGGACCTCGGAGCGGCGACGCCTTAAAACCAGCGTGCTAAGCCACTACACCGCGGAGGTCGACTAATAAATTAACCCTGATTCACTGATTCTTTATAACGAGTTCCCGCTCAAAGCGCTTTTTTGGCTGAGTCAAGAGATAATAGTACTGTTTATTTATTTAAAGATTTTGTTGCACAAATCATAGTGTACAAAGGTGGACTTAATGCTAAAAGGTATCTCTGCCAGTCAAACATTTAGGTCATGCAGAGAGATGGCAATGGAGATACAATCGGGGTATTACTGTATGTATAATTAAACAATGGTATATAATCACTTTGATCCTGGGCGGATCTGGCCAGTAATAGAGTTCAATTACTGTCATATTTTTTACTCTGTGCAAAATTAATGTAAAAACGATTTTCAAAACACTTGCTCAAAACGACGTTTTTATTCCACCGATTTTTGGCTCATTATCCTAGGTATTCAACACGAATGCTTTTTCAGTATATTATTGCACTAGTACGTTTAGTTTATTAACACGACCAATTTACATTTGTACTCTAGTGCCAGAAGAAGAAGCGATATATGTAATTTAGTCTGGTTATAACTTTTATTTTAGCAACAAACAGTATTTATGCGAAAAATAACAGTATGTACATATTTATTTAAATAATAGGTAAATCCAGCTTTATTACAAAAAAAAATAACTAAAATTAATTAAATTTTTTTGCGTAATTTGTGTTAAACACGAATTTTTACATTTTTAACCTTGGCTGTTGGGCGATCTAGTACGCGGCTTAGCCTTGCGCGCGCATCGGTATCGCGGCAAGAAAAAAAAACAACGCGCCATTTTTCGTAAATAAGTAATTGGAGTCTTGTTTTTTCCTCGCAAGTGTGTTGAAAAACGTCGTATGAAACACGTTTGCCTGCGACCATAATATGGCGCATCGCCTTGTATATAATGGTCAACCTAGCAAACTTGTATCATAATGTACAGTCGCTAGTACATCAGTTTACGCAATTTTGTTGCAAACTAGCCTTAATTACAACGACATTAGACTCCGCAGTGTATACCTTGACGTGATGTTGTCCTTGACGTGTTGTGTCTTAAGACCAGTTTATATTTGTAAGTATTAACGAGTTCATAGATGTCGGTACATAATGGTACTATCGGGGTTTAGCTGTATGTATAATTAAACAATGGTGTGTAATCACTTTGATCCTGGGCGGCTTGGGCGGCGGCAGCGCGGCGAGGCGCACGGCGGTCCCGCTGGCGAGCGCCATGACGACGCGCTCGCCCACCGCTATCTGCGTCTGCAGGTTGAACAGCGCGTTCGCGCCCTGCAACACAGTACATTTTAACCGCTTTTATAAGCTATTGCATAGCTTCTATCGCGGGCCTTGAGCGTGGAGACCGAATCCAGAAATTCCGTAACGAAAATAACCTAACAACTCCCAAATTCGACCGGCACAAAGGTGATAGACCGGCACAAAGGTGAAGTTCTTAGTATTTCCATCTATCGATTAATAGCAGAACTTTTAATGACTTTTTGAAATATCACGCTTGTTTCTTTAGTTCAGCAACCTGCCTTTAGGTGACATTGGTTGTATAAATTGGTGAGGAGGCTGAAATCACCTACGGAATCCCACAGGGAAGCGTATTAGGACCAACGCTTTTCCTCGTTTATATTAATGAGCTAACGAATATGTCTGTTGATGGGGGACAAGTATTTTCCTTCGCGGATGATACTGCAGTTGTGTTTAGCTCATCTTCATGGAATTCGGTATTCAAACTAGCTGAATTGGGTCTGATTAAAATTGCAAATTGGCTAAACTTGAACTTACTAACACTAAATACGACTAAAACTAACTTTATTTGTTTTTCTTCTACAATCAAAACACAACCTGATTCTTTGCTTACACTAAAAATACACGAATGTAATGATGATGATCGAATTAACTGTAATTGCCCTAAAATTGAAAAAGTGACTGCCACAAAATATCTTGGAATTTTTATCGATCAACGTCTTTGTTGGCATCCTCAAATTGAATTTATCAGCACCAGAATTAGAAAACTCATCTGGATTTTTAAGAGTCTTAGACATATTACAACAAAAATAATAATAACACAAATCTATACTGCATTGGTACAATCAATAGTAGGCTATTGCATCACTGTCTGGGGCGGTGCCACTAAAACAAAATTTCTAGAAGCCGAAAGGGCCCAACGCTGCCTTCTTAAGGTGATGTATTCTATGCCCTTTAGGATCCCTACTGAAGAGCTTTATAGCTGCAGTGAACTATTATCAATTAGAAAATTGTATGTTTATCAGATTATCTTGAAATTACATAAATCAATACCATATAATCCTAAAACATCTAAAAGAAGGAAAGATAAAGTGATAGATCAATATCCTACAAAAACAAAGCTGGCTAGAAATCAGTTTAAAACAAAATCAGTCCACATATACAACTTGATAAATAAACATATTGAAATTCATAAACTTACAACTAAAAAATGTAGAAAATTATTGATAGATTGGCTAAAAGTACAAAATTATAATAAAATTGAAGAATTATTGGGGGGTTATCAAAAATAAAATGAAATATAATCAAAAATAATAATAAAACAATATTATAGAAATACAGATGTATAAGTATAATAAACTTCAATTGTTCATTAAAGTAGCATGATATGGTGTAATAAAAATAACCATCTGTTAAAACTACATACATAATATAAAGTATTGTATGAGTATGAATAGTAATTATTTATTGGTAGTTAATAATAGATAAGCATGTATCTTATAAGTTGATAATTTGATTGTTTCATTTCAAATCTTGATGTAATATTGATATGAAAGAGCGGGGCTACCTGCCACAAGTGTTATATAAATACTTACTAGGTAGTCTCAATTACAATTATTGTTATAGTTTTAAGCTTGGAATGAAATAAAATCTTTATCTTATCTTATCTTATCTTAATAAATAAAATAATTATAATTGCCTAGGTTGATTAAAAAATGCTATGCAATAGCTTTAGCGCGGCAGTCTCCGAGTGCCACACGTCTTTTTTATTTTTAATAGGGATATTTACCACACCAGGTTTACAAACGTAGTATTTGCTTCAAAGTACGTATACCAGATACGGCCTCAAAATACTTCAAAAACCATGTAAGTATTTTACTTACAGGGAGCAGCACCCGCTTGCTCGAAATACTTTTAAAAAGACCGTAGTGATGAAATTTAACCTTACATATAGATTAACAACAAAATCATTTACGATTTAATTTAATCATTTATTACAGACAATAAAAGCCCATACAACAGATACCTTAAATACTAACATACATATAATAATATATAAAATTAACACAAATGAAAACACTATTTTGGTGGCGTAGTGTTGCGAATCTTGGTGTCCGGTAATTTAAGCAGCTAACCCTTTCATTGAAATACTTATGAAGAAAAATCACGACCCACAAGAAGAAAATGTAAAGTACATAGTACATAGTAAAAGCTCAACTTGGTAACATCTAACCAAAACCTACTTTAACGATCATGTATAGTTATTCGCATGGACGTTGATATTTATAAGACGCTTACATCTATACTAATATTTATATATACTTTACGTTTCTTCACGTAGGCTGCGTGACTTCATCAAAGATGCGAGATTGCTTTCACAAAATCCAAAAGAAATATTCGGTAAAGATGAAGGAAGCCAACTTATCATTATATTTGTTTTGTTTTTAGAGTGTGTTTAAAAGAATAATATAAAATACACTCGAAAAACAAAACAACTATGTCAAACGACGAATCAAACCCCGTATCTTACTCGGCCACCGACACATTGAAGAATGACACGCTGAAGAGTTTGTTTGTTTTTGTAAACGCGCTCATTTCAGGAACTGCCGACCGATTATAAAAAATATCTTTGTTTTGGATAACTAATTAAACGAGTAAGGCTTTAGGCTATAAAACATCAAGCTGCGACTGCAAGGGGAGGGAGTAAACACAAACGCGCGGACGCTGTCGCGGGGGACCGCTAGTTATATATAAAATAAAGCATGAACCGAAGCTTAGACATTGTCGTGCGCTTCTTCTCAGCACTATAGTCCACAATTGTCCCGAAGCTGTGGTAGGGTTTATATTGGGACGTGTAAGGCCTCAGCCTCGAATTTAGCGGGCAGCGGGGCGGCAGCGGCAGCTCGACGCTTGTTTTCGAGAACCGGTCCATTTGATGTCACGCATGAGATTCGAGCCAGAGGCTTAAAAATGGCCCCCAGTGGGCCGTTTGTATAAATAAATGACATTTATGACTTTTTATGTACAAACCTGCATCCTCAGCTTGGCAAGTAGTAGTTTATGCAGTTCGTATTCTAAGAAGGGTAGTTGATCACTAATGTCCCGCGCGCCCGGCTCGCTGGCCGGCGGGGCGCGGCGGGTACGCGCGGCTGCAAGGAACAAATAAATATTGTATTGGACACCAATCACATACATTACTCTGTTTGAAATGAAAAACTTTACGGTTTATTTTGCGCTAAGCATGGGACGTACTTGTTAATTCAAGTACCAGGGTTTAAAAGAACGTTCATAAATCAGCACCAGGGCTCAAAACCAGGTAAAAATACTTGCAAGTATTTCTAAAACGTTGAAAACTGAACCTTGTCCACATGTCTTTAAGGAACACTATCACGTAATCGCGTTTGCGTACCGAAATACTTTACGTGCATCGTTTATTTAGTGTGTAATTATCTGGAGGCCGATTCTCGCGGCAATCGAACTTCTTTTGTGTGGTAATTCGATGGCGAATTAAACCGCTTTACCTTAAAAATCTAGTATAATATTTACACGTAAAAAAACTATGGCACGAACAAAATCTAAATACATAGAAATCACGACCCTGAGAAATCAAAAACTATTTTTTATAACACAAGGAAGAAAATTCCGAAACCACGACAATTGGTGTGTGCCAGACAACACAAATACAGACAACGCATATTTATTTATTATGAAGAATATACTCAAAAATAATGTAACCATTATGTGCTGATGTTACCATATGACACATTTATTACCATATGATTTTTCAACGAGCTAAGCTGTCCCGTAAGAATTTTGCACCGTTACTAGAATGAATTGTATTCCATCAGACTACTATAAGACATTTCCAAACATAGAACTCTTGCCAGAATAATTCATGTTGCGATATACAATACATAATAATATATTCCCTCTCTCTCGTAGTAAGCTCTGTTCATAGATCGCTCTTTTGAAAATGGCACAAATTATATGATTGGAAAAAAAAAACTTTTTCTCATCATCATCATTTCCTTGCCCTGCTTCCAGTTAAAAAAAAACTGTTCTTCCGGCTTGGCATCTTAAGAGCTAAATTTTCAATAGTCAGATAAAAAATATTCGTCGACCAAAATACAATATGGCTAATTTAAAAATGTCACCTTATTGTCAGCAATCATACGTAGCTGACATTTTTTTAAATCTGTCGCTTTATAATTTATCAGTCTGATAAGTTTTATCTGAACATTGAAAAATCGGTCCTAAATCAAATACGGTGTATAAATCAGTGAGTTGTTACTACTACGTATAGAGAAACTATGAGAAGCAAAAAATTTATCGCAAATACAAAGACAAGATTTTGTATTTTTTCTTGAAATTTGAATTTTGAATTATGAATCTGTATTGTGAGTTGATGTCTGTGTCGTCAATTCAAAGAGCACGAAATTTGTTTGTGGTGTCACTTCCATACGCAATACTCTGATTTTTAATTAAATAGACCAAAATGACAGCTCCAATCGCACTTTTTATTTTTTAATGATGCAAGCGTAGTGCAATAGTGATGTACCAATTGAAACGTGTGCGATTAATTGAACTTGTGATCCGAGTGTTCAATAATGTGATTTTACCAAATTGGATAAATAATGCACGTAAAACGTTGCTATAAATGGCTACAAATAGACGTAATAAATATATTTTTTTGTAATGAGTAAACAATCTAAGACTGTTTTCTTATAATTGCAATCTATACTAATATTATAAAGCTGAAGAGTTTGTTTGTTTGTTTGTTTGTTTGTTTGTTTGTTTGAACGCGCTAATCTCAAAAACTACTTGCCCGATTTGAAAAATTATTTTTACGTTGGATTGTCCATTTATCGAGGAAGGCTTTAGGCTATATAACATAAAGGTACGACTCATAAGACCACAGCAGAAATGAAAAATGTTGCGAAAACGGGAGAAAGATATTCCTTTTGAGAGCTTCCGCTGTATACGCTGCGGAAACCGCTTAAGTTACACAAAAATCATGTATGACAGGATTGTTCAGCATTAAGAGTTCTATAATAAAGTCCGCGACAGCATATGTCTATCTTTTATGGTTGACTTACTACAACCTTTTTTATGTTAGTAAATTTGTAAAAAAAAAAATGCATTATTTTTAGAGGTGTATTATACACACAGGTATTTAATCTTATCAAAATAAATACATTCATCATCACGAGCATTTCATTTAGAACAAAGTTGCCCTTTATATCATTTGATTCCAATAAATATCTTAGGAGCTATCACAGTTTTAACATAACTCCGCACCAAAATAATGTTCGCAGCTTAAGTACAACGTGCGCTTGCGCTAATATATTATAAAGCTGAAGAGTTTGTTCGTTTGAACGCGCTTATCTCAGGAATTGCTGGACCGATTTGAAAAAATATTTCTGTGTTGGATAGCTTATTTATCGAGAAAGGCTTTAGGATATAAAACATGACGCTGCGACGGGAGGGGAGGGAGCAAACTCAAAACGCGCGGACGAAGTCGCGGGGGACCGCTAGTTATATTATAAAGTTGAAGAGTTTGTTGGTTTGAACGCGCTTATCTCAGGAACTGCTCAGCCGATTTGAAAAAATATTTCTGTGTTAGATAGCTTATTTATTGAGAAAGGCTTTAGGATATAAAACATCACGCTGCGACGGGAGGGGAGGGAGCAAACTCAAAACGCGCGGACGAAGTCGCGGGGGACCGCTAGTATTTTTCTATAATTTGTACCAATTTTTTTTTTTATACTTTCAATAAATGATTTAGAAATTTAAACTACTTCTGGTTAACACAAATTTAATCTACTACTTTTCAATAATAGAAGACTAATTGAATACAATTGAATTTTTCGATAATTTAGCATTTATCGTGGCCAGTTTTTGTAATTTAAAAATAGTGTTGTTCACACTATTTTTAAATTACAAAAACTGGTCACCCACCAAATGTCATTTTGGGTCTATCTAATTAAAAAGCAGAGTATAGTAATAGTAGTTTAATAGTATCAATATCTTACCAACAGCAGTGAGTGTAACGGCTTTAGCATATGAGGTGAGCCTGCTCGGCTTGGCACACGTTGCTAGGAGCACCGCTGGGACTCTTGCACGTCTGTAAGAGACATTTTATGATGAATGTAATTAAGACTCCCGCGGCTTCACATGCGCAAAGGTAGGGCCTACAAAAATATCGTTATAAATGATAGTGCTATATTACTGTTAAGCTTCATCACAATCCATTAGACATGGAGATGATTGCAACTTTTAAATAATTTCCTTTCATGAAATGATGATTTTTTTGTCGTATGAAATCACATGCGAAATTTCATTGCCAATGTTTTTTTGTCAATCACGAAGCGAGTACGCGATTAATGAATTTCATATGAATTTCGTTGTAAGCAAATAATACAATTTTCGTACTGACTCGCAAAAAATATTGCAAGATGATCCCAACAGCATAATCATTCCTACGCGCTAGCTCGCACTTTGTGTTCGTCAATGAAATGAAATGCGGTCTATGATGTCGCAGAGTTCGATTTGTAGCAGACTATATGATAAAAAGTAGCAGGTGTAAATAAGGATTTTCATTTCATATGAAATTTCATCTGCTATTCACGAAATGTGCTATGTCTACAATCCATCGCATAGTTTTTGCGTGAAGAAATAAGAAACATACAAACTGATACACTCACAAACTTTCGCCTTTATAATATTAGTGTGATAACGTGATAATTTTATAAATAATGGCAGTCATAGAAAGTCTTTTCAAAATTACAATGAACTACATAACTTTTTGTCGGAGTGAAATTGAGTCCTACTGTGTTGAGATGTATGAAATTGATTGTAAATTACGAAATAAAATTTACGAATAAAATTGATGGTGTTTTTTTTCTTTTTCAAATTAAAATGAACTAATACCATTACTTTCTTCCTTTTATAACAGCTAAACAAAGGTTTTGTTATAAGTGCATGATAGAGTTTTTTTTTTATATGCATACTAATATTATAAAGCTGAAGAGTTTGATTATTTGTTTAAACGCGCATTTTCATCTTAGGAAGTACTGGACCGATTTCAAAAAATCTTATTGTGTTAAATAACTTATTTAGGAAAGCTTTGTGCTACAAAACATCACGCTTCAACGGGAGGGGACTGAGCAAACGCAAAACGGACAAAGTCGCGGGTAACCGCTAGTCACGTAAGCCTTACCTGCACCCCCCACAGGTGGACAGCTCGGCTCGGTACGGGCCGGCGCCCGGCGAGTACGGCACGTGCGCCACTGAGCACGTGTCTGTCTCCACTTCTTCTATCGTGCCTTTTGATGTGCCGTTTGACACTAGAAACATTCATAATTTAGTTTTTTGCTCTTACGAGAACATTACATTGTAATATCACCCTAGACTATTAATTAACCCCTGTTTAAAGGTGTTATTCTTTGCTAAGCAAATATTTGACCTCGATCGCACCCGATGACAGATGTGGATAAGGTCTAGTCTAGGGTGATATTACAATTTATTCATCCAAATAAACTGGCAACTAGTAAAGATTAAACTCATGACATAGCAAGGAAACCAACGGGCTATTTTCGTCAAGGGCGATCCTCATTTTTTTCCCGATTATCTATTATAAAATCCCTTATGTATTCAGAATACAGACTACAGAACAATTCAAAATTAAAAATAAAAGATGTTTAAGTAGTCAACAAGTGTTATTATAATGTAAGTGGTCTTCTACAAGACATATTTTGTCAATTACAATTGATTTTTGTATAATGATTATTACTGACTAACTTTTTGTGTTTATTATTGGCTAAAATTTACAGATTAAAATTGACGTTTTGCCGAATATCGATCAGACATGTTGATTCGAATGGAATGTAATAACTTAACTCCTACTGCTACTGTGTATATGAATTATATATAACTGCACACATATTTTTGTAAAGAAATATATATTTTCTTATCTTGAAATGCATTTTTTATCTGTTCTACTTTGGATTCTCACCGAAGACATTAGAGTTGCAGATGCAACAGCATGTATCAATAATTGCTTGAGTGTGTTGAGATAATGCAAATATTCCCAAGGGGAAACGGTCTACGTGAGCAAATAAACTGTTTTCACCTGATATAGCGGCGTCGATTTCGGCGTTGAAATCGCAGTCGAGATTGATCACCGCCGCCGTGCCCGACGCTGACAGGACGCATACGTCTTCACTGTAATACAACAAAACATAATGTGATATTCTTCATACAGTGCGACATGGATCTTTTAACCAATAGCAAAAATCAAAACTAACGCTGTCAAATTCAAAAATGCGGTTGCCGGATCAGAAATCTCCCCAATCTTACAAGAGATTTTTTTATTTTCCTTTGACGACCTCCGTGGTCGAGTGGATAGCATACTGGTTTCGAGCGTCGCCATCTCGTGAGGTTCCGGGTTCGATTCCCGGTCGGGTCAATGTAGAAAACGATATTTTCTATATTGTCTCGGGTCTGGGTGTTGTGGTACTGCCGTTGTATCTGATTTCCATAACACAAGTGCATTGGGTACTTACTTTGGGATCAGATCAATGTATGTGATTGGTGTCCAATTTAAAATTTGACCAATTTTGTTTTACTTTCGTACGTGTTTAGTGCAAACTATTAAAATGATTTTTTTAAATACCGTAGATTAACCTTATAAATAAAAATATCATTTTCAATGTTTTTTACTGTTAACACAATTGTTTTACAATGATCATAACAATAAGAGACCACAAATTTCGCAGGGTCGGACTGACAGCACGGTAGCTCAATTGGTAAGATCGTTTGGCCCGGTCAGCCAAAAGGTTGCTGGTCCAAGTCCCGCCCGTGCGCATATGTTTCTTATTTCATCTTTACCATCTTATATACTGACTAGCGGTCCCCCGCGACTTCGTCCGCGCGTTTTCAGTTTGCTCCCTCCCCTCCCGTCGCAGCGTCATGTTTTATAGCCTAAACCCTTTCTCGATAAATAAGCTATCCAACGCAGAAAATTTTTTTCAAATCGGTCCAGCAGTTCCTGAGATAAGCGCGTTCAAACAAACAAACTCTTCAGCTTTATAATATTAGTATAGATAGAGTACTGACCAGATGGCGGCGGTGTCGGCGTAGGCGATGACCGCGTTGCAGCGCAGCGCGCGCGCGTGCGCCCGCAGCTCCGTGCGCAGCTCGGCCCAGCACGCCGCGCGCGCCGCGCTCTCGCCCTCCGCTCCTATCAGCTTCACGGAACGGGCGCATACCGTGCCACCTACGGAAATACAATCGGCTAATTTCAAAGATTGCTTTTTAATTGATTTAAAGTTTATTGCACTGTACGTTGGTTTAGAATGTTTTCAACACTTACAGTGTCATATTTTATATACAGAAAGATGAAATCGAAAACCAATTAAGTTTTAAAAAAAGTAAAAACCGACTTCAAAACCAAAATACACTAAAAAGTCTAAAATAAACTCTTGACCCTTGAAAGGAAAGGAAGCCATTTGAGGCAAACAATTTTTTTTTGGACTCGGTGCTCTGATAGTTGATGCTTGATGGTTAAAGTGATGGCACCGACTTCAAAAAGAAATTGTTTGCCTCAAATAGGTTCCTTTCCTCAAGGGTCAAGAGTTTATTAAAGACTTTTTAGTGTATTTTGGTTTTGAACTCGGTTTTTACTTTTATTTAAAGTTAATTGTATTTCTCAATTTTTAGTGATTACAAGAGAGGGGGAGGGGGGCGGGAAGTTGCACCTAATGACTGTGCTCTTTAAGAACCTACGAATTCGAATCGGTCGACAAATGACTGAGGTAACATAGATACAAAAAAAAAACATACAGTCGAATTGATAACTTCCTCCTTTTTTGAAGACGGTTAAAAATGACGCACTGGCCGAACCAGCAACATGCAGTGCCGTTCGTGTCAGCACGGTAGCTCTATTGGAAGAGCGTTTGGCCCGGTTAGCCAGAAAGTTGCTGGTTCGAGTCCGGCCAGTGCGCAATTTTTGGTTTCTTATTTCAGCTTTATGCACTTTTTTACCACAATGTACACGCCTCCCCAAAGATGAAACAAAATTGAAAGCATTCGAGGAGGCCTTTGTCGAAGGAAAAGTGTATAAACTGGAATTATCTACTCTAAGGGGCTCCTACGTTGGTGTGAAAGGAAAAAGGGGTCCAAAAATAACAAATGGGGGTCCACAACAATTTATCAATTTTCGGTAAATAGACAAACAAAACTCTTCTGCAATACGTACTAATTAGGGCACTATTCTCATAAATCGTTAAATGATATGTGTTCGCTACGCTTGCATTGTATTTTGAATGCCGGTCTTGTCATATGATTTTAGATTCTTTGCTACGCTTGCGTTTGTGCTATAGTTATGTGGCTGTCTCGTATGATTAGTTACCAATTAAATCAGGTTTGGGATCAGTTAATTTTTATTTATACTAGTTACAAAATCTTACAGAACCTTTTCAAATCAAATCAATCATTTATTTTACACTTTACCAAATGTGATCTTAAAATTATGGTAGTGCGTGTATTTCACCTGCACGCAGGCATGCAAACATTAAAATCTATTTTTATACAAATACAAATATCATAATATCATTATTAGTTTTAAATACTAGTCAAGGCTTTGATTTAATACATCATTTTTCAGGGCCGTCAAGAAGTTGCAATAAGCGACACGCTGCCATTGTGTCTAACAATTTACATAGGCTTCAAACGCTTGCAAATTACACACCTGCCGTTTGTCATCAAAGAGCCAATCAATCGACTAATATGTAAACTTAAAATCAACGTTAACCTGAGCTTTTACTTTACTTATTTTATGATGACCACTGCTATGTTTGTTGACATTACGTTTTCTCCCGTTTTTTACTACATTTCAAGAACTAAAATCTTATTTAACAAAGTAAATAGAATAAAATTTTGATATTGTTTCCGAAATATAACAAACAAAGCCTTCATCATCATCATCATAATCAGCCAAAGGACGTCCACTGCTGAACATAGGCACAGAAAATATAATAGTACTACGTACAGAAGGATCACTGTACTAAGAATGATAAAGTAAAAAGAACTTTCGCTGCAACACAATGAAGTGCCATTCACTTCGCACGATTTTAATTCAAGGTTGTTTTATCAACCTATCTATACCTGTCTCTTTCTAACACGTAACGCTTTCCCTGTTTTGCGGCCTTGAATGTGTCAGGGTTGCGAGCGACGCGTGGCAAGAACATACGCGTAGGTACACAACGCGCTAAATAAAATAAATAGTCTAAAGGACCCAGCACATTTCTTGACTGTGTTCTATCGGAGAAAGTAATTGATAGTGTCAGCGTTCGTTTAGTATTAAAATAAGTGTTTACTCTGTCTAATTTAATTATAATAATAATAATAATAATAAAACCTTTTTATTTCCTATAAATGTTACAATGTTTCTATTTACAATATATTATTTTCTAGTATAGGAACCCCTATTTGGGTATAGGTCTCCTCCAGTTTCTTCCATTCTTCTCTGTCTTGAGCTTTCTTGGTCCAGTCATTACCAGCTGCAACTACGATGTCGTCACTCCACCTCGTCGTTGGTCTTCCTCTCCGTCTTATTCCGATAGGCCCTTTCCATTTTGTTATTTCTCCTGTCCATCTATTGTCTTTGTAGCGTGCTACATGGCCAGCCCATTGCCATTTTAAACTTAGACAGTATTGTAGGACGTCTATGAGTTTTGTTTTCTTCCGTATGGATACGCTTCTTATTTTTTGTATTTTCCTAATTTTTAATAGGCTACGTTCCATCGCTTTCTGGCAACTAACTAGTTTTTTCTTTATTTTAGAGTTGTATGTTCTTACTTGGCAGCCATATGTGAGCGTTGGCAGAATGCATGTATCCATAACTGTTCTCTTTAGGTGGAGTGAATACCTTACCTTTCGTTATTTCTTTAAGGGACCAGAATTTTTTCCAACTCAAATTTATTCGGCGTTCTACTTCTTCTTCTTCGTTTCTGTCTTGGAATGATATTTCTTTTCCTAGATATATGTATTTGCTTACATACTCTAATTTATCTCCTTCTAGGTTTATTGAATATATATCACTGTTTGTCATAATCTTTGTTTTTTCTTTGTTCATCAAAAGACCTACTCTTGCACTGTGTTCATTTAGCTGGGTTATCATTTTTTCTAATTTTTTACCATTTTCAGCGAAGAGAACTATGTCATCTGCGAACCTGAGGTGACTTAGACATCGATTGCCAATGTTTATTCCTTCGTTTTCCCAATTCAGGTCTTCGAAGATGTTTTGCAGAACTGCTATGAAAATTTTGGGGGAAAGAGGGTCTCCTTGCCTTACTCCACGAAGAATTGGTATTTCCGGCCCTCGTTTCTCCAGTTTCACACAGCTTGTACTATTTTCGTATATGTTTTTCAAGATATTAAGGTACTTTTCGTGAACATGACATTTGTTCAGTGCCTCCCATATTGCGACGTGTGATATTGTGTCGAATGCTTTGGCGTAGTCGACGAACGCTAAATATAATGGTCTGTTATATTCTTTGTATTTTTCAATTGTTTGCTGCATGACATGTAGATGATCTATAGTGGAGAACCCTGATCGGAACCCTGCTTGTTCTATAGGCTGAAGATTATCAATATAAGTGCTGATTCTGTTTAGTAATATGGAGGTAAACAATTTATATATGCTCGGGAGGAGGCTGATTGGCCGATAGTTACCAATATCTTGGGGGTCGCCTTTTTTATACAACAGAATTATGTCTGATTTCTTCCACTGTTCAGGTGCTTGTCCCGAGTTTAAAACTTTGTTGAATAGGTAGGATAATGGTTGTGGTAATAAGCCGATTCCACTTTTTAGAGCCTCATTTGGTATACAGTCTGGGCCTGGGCTTTTTTCTGTTTTGAGTTTCTGTATGTATTTGACTACCTCCATTGTGTCCACTTCTGCCGGTTCGTCTTCGGAGTCGCGTCGGGGAACAGAATTATTCTTATTTGCAGCATCGTACATTCCAGCTTTATTATCGTAAAGCTCCTTGTAGAACTCTGTGGCGCAGGCTATAATCTCTTTCCTCGTGTTCGTTCCTATAGTTGTTTTTAGGTTCTGTATCCATGTTTTATGTGTAGAAAGTTGTTTATAAGCTCTTTTTGTGCTCCTGTATTGTTTCAAATTAGTTTCTATTATCTGTTGTCTGTAGTCCAAGTAGTCCTGTTTAATAGCCTTGTTAGTTGTTTTAAATAGACTTTTTAACTCTTCCTTCATTACCTTTGTTTTATTTTGTGTCTTCAGAAGTTTTGAGCGTCTTGCTATTAGTTCCATTGTTGGCTTTGTTAATATTTTGTTCACATTCTTTTGTTTGTCTTCTTTTTGCGGTATTGACATGCTTTTTTTAATGATGTGTTCTATATTGTTATAGAAGATCTGGACGCTTTCATCGCTGTCTAAATTTTCTAGTTCTTTTATATTTGTTTCTAGATTATTTGTGTATACTTTTATGTCTTCCTTCGTTTTAAGCGTGTTTGAGGGTGGTCTAAATGCTTTTCTGCATTTTTTGCTTTCTTGTAAAATATAAGTAGCTCTAACTAGTCTGTGATCAGAGCTAAAGCTCAAACCATGTAAGATGTCAATCTTTCTAATTTTTTTAGGCTGGTTAGATAGAATGAAGTCCACTTCGTTTTTTGTTTTTTCATTTGGAGAAATCCAGGTCCATTTCCGATTCCGTCTCATTTTGAAATAAGTATTCATGATTGATAATTTGTATTCGAAAGCAAATTGTATGAGATTTTCTCCTCGTTCATTTCTTTTACCATAACCAAATTTTCCTAGAATTGTAGATTCATTTGTTTTAGTTATGCCCACTTTGGCGTTAAAATCTCCAATGACAAGTAAGTTTTTTCCAGTTATAGTTAAAGCTTCTTGTAGGGTCTCATAGAATTTTTCTATTTCTTTCTCTGTGGCTTTTTTGGTGGGTGCATATACTTGAATTATTGACATTATCTTATCATTGAACTGTAATTGTAACAGCGCGACTCTTTCTGATAAGCCTGTGAAATTTAATATGTTATTTTTATATTCTTTTTTAATAAGAAAGCCCACTCCATGTAGCCCAGGCGTTTCTCCTTTATAGCAAAATATAAAATCCTCGTGCTCTTCCATATTACTGCCCATTCTCCTTACTTCGGCTAAGCCTAATATATCAATTTTAATTTTTTCTAGCGAATACATGAGTTCTATATATCTCGCTGTAGATGATAGTGATTTGACATTCAATGTTCCAATTAGTAGAGGTTTTTGGGTTGGTTTTCCATTTTTAACTAGAGGGTTTTGGTCGCTTTCCCCCTCGGGGACCAGCCGTCTAGGGGGAGGATGTTTCTTTCTTGGTAGTTGTATTTTCGTATTGTTTTTATTGGTGTTCCGATTCCGAATATGCTGTGGTTGCTATGTACTAGTTTTTTCTTTCAGTGAATTCGCTCGTGCACGTGCCATGTACTCGAATGCATTGGCTGTGTTGGCTTTTTTCGGCGCTACGTACGATGTTTTTTCTGACTGTGGTGTGCTCTGATTAGGTGATGAGGATGGGTCCCGCTTTCTCTTCTCTCGATTTGCATTATTATTTTGATTTTTAACTATAAGCTTATCTACTTTTATGTAGGCTATGTTGCCTTTCTTTCGTTCTTCTTCTAGTTGTGGTTGCAATGCCTTGCGTGCTTCCAATACTTCTCTTGTGAAGTCCTCTTTGATATAGATTCCTTCCGGTAATTTGTTCTTGGATTTCATGATTTCCATTTTCCTCCAGTAAGATGCAAGTGAGATTAGTATGGGTCGTGGCTTGCTTTGATTTTTTCCTATTCTAAAGGTATTCGTTATTTCGTTTTCTTGTAGGTTTAACTCGAGATAGTTGTTAAGTTGTTCGGTTACTTTTTTGACGAGGTTCAGCCCTTCTTGATTGTTTTCTTTTATTCCAAATATAATTATGTTGCTTTTCTTTTTAGCCATTTCTAAGACTTTCACCTTCTCTTTTAGTTCTTCTACTTCATTTTTAAGTTTTTTGTTTTCTTCATCTAGCCTTTTAAATCGTTCATTGATTTGCTGTACTACATTCTTAGTTACTGATTCTGTTATAGTTATAGTCTGTTGTTCCATCTGCTCTTGGATTTTGCTCAGTAATAATTCCATTTGTGGTTCCATTTTCTAGCGAAAACAGCGCTTTTATTTTTATTTTTTACGGAAATACTTTAATAACTTTGGGGTAATTTGAATCGTAGATCTGGCAACTCCGATATTACAGGTGATTTTAATGTTCTTGTGGTGGCAACATTACATCTGTCAAAGTTGATTTCTGCAGTTGTCTTACTTGTATTCCTGACAGGTGTTTCGGACGAACTTCTCTCCGTAAATATTTTAAGGTTATTTTGTCGTTAAGTAATTATCACTTTTACACTGTTTAGAAGCTATTTGTCATTTTAAGTATCTTCGGTGGTTTCAAATAATTGTGTTTTTGACTTTTTACACTTGATTCACTGGAACTTTGTGGTGATAACGAATATTGTTGTTGAGAGCAGTTGACAATACGTCTAGTTATTTTGACACCGGAACCGGAAGCTTCTAAACTAATTTAATTATTTGGTACAAAATTACTGAATTCGGAGAAATGAAAGTACAAACCAAACACACATGTATGTACGGCCAACAGCACGTCAAGGTAAACACTGCGGTATCTTATGCAGTTGTAATAAGGGCTAGTTTGCAACAAAAGTGGATAACCTGATTTGCTGTCGACTGTACATCACACTCAAACAAATAAAATTTTATAGTAGAATTATTTTCTCCGTGCAGTTTGGGTCATAAATCATAGCTCGGCCTCAGCCCGGTTAGGGTGGTGAGAAGGTTGCGCGGGCGCACCGCCGTTTTAAAATTTATATTATTTAAAAAATTTAGTTTATTATAAATAATTTCAATAAATATAAAATTTTATATTAATTTATTTATTTATATATATATATATATATGTTTTTTATTTAGTTACACACACTTGTTGCAAACTAGCCCTAATGTCAACTGCATAAGATACCAGTATTAACCTTAATTTGCTGTTGTAACTACAAAAAGAGACTTTTGTTTATGTGAACCCTATCTATCGTACCTTTATAAATGCTATCAAAATCGAGATTAATTTTATTGGAATACCTAAAAATTAAGGGTGATATTATATAGCTAAAGTAAAATAATGAACTGTAGCTCTTGGACTATTAGATTTTGGACTACGTAAAATCGTAACACAAAATTACTTAAGTAATTTGGTAGGTACTTATAAATATTATGCTAAATTTAAAGTAAGTTTAGTGACCTGTTTTCGATTATTTTAAGTTAGATTGACGTAAGTAACTGGGTAGGTATCTTAAACTCAAACCTATTTCTTTGAACAAGAAATGTTGAATACCTACCTACAAAATTTGTTTTGATAAATAATGTCATAATTAGGAACACATATCTCAAATTATTAATAGTTATTTCGTTGTAACGAAGTCAGTCACAGGTTGAGAAAATAAAAACAGTCACAGGCGCGTGGCGCGGTCCGCGAGCGGCAGCCCTAGCCCCGCGCTCATTTATGCTCGGCGTACCGAGTCGCTTGAACGTACCTAAACTTCGGAGTGACACCCCCCTGACATAGGCCTCCCCCACGGCTTTCCACAGTGACCGATCACTAGCGGTCTGCATCCAGTTTGATCCTGCGATCTTTTTAAGGTCGTCTGTCCATCTTGTTGGTGGACGTCCTACGCTGCGTCTTTGGTCGAAGGGTCTCCAATCTAGAACTTTCCTGCCCCAACGGCCATCAGTTCTTCGCGCTATGTGCCCTGCCCACTGCCACTTAAGCTTACTGATTCTCAAGGCTATGTCCGTTACCTTGGTTCTTCTACGTATCTCTTCGTTTCTGATTCGATCTCGTAGAGAAACACCGAGCATAGCCCGCTCCATCGCTCGTTGTGTAATTTTCAGCTTCTTTATGAGGCCCATAGTTAGAGACCACGTTTCGGATCCGTATGTCATCACTGGTAACACACACTGATTGAAGACTTTCGTCTTCAGACACTGAGGTAATTGAGACGAGAAGAAGCTCTTGCGCAGTTTCCCGAACGCTGCCCAGCCGAGTTGGATTCGTCGATTGACCTCTTTCTCAAAGTTGGACCTCAATTGGATCACTTGTCCCAGGTAGACGTACTCGTCGACAACTTCGAGAGTTGAGTTCCCAATGGATACTGGAGTGGGTACAACAAGGGAACTCGACATAATTTTCGTCTCCTCCATGTTCATTTTAAGACCCACTTGATGGGATACTCGGTCGAGGTCTTCGAGCATAGTGCCTAGATCATCCAGCGTCTTTGCCACAACGACTATACAGGCCTTCTCATAGTCCACAAAAGCTAAACATAGAGGCATATTATACTCCTCGGACTTCTGTATAATTTGCCTTAGCGTATGAATGTGGTCAATGGTACTGTAGCCTTTTCGGAATCCGGCTTGTTCGGGAGGCTGGAAGTCATCAAACCTACGTGCGAGACGATTCGTGGTGACCCTTGAGAACAGCTTGTAGACATGGCTCAGGAGTGAGATGGGTCTATAGTTCTTCAATAAGGTTTTGTCTCCTTTTTTGAAGAACAACACCACCACACTCCTGTTCCATACCTCAGGCGTGATGCCCTCTAGTAGAACGGAATTAAAGAGTCTCTGAAGGACTTTAAGTACCGGTGTTCCACCCGCTTTCTCTCTGCTGTGATTCCGTCCTCGCCAGGTGCCTTATTGTTTTTAAGCTGTTTCAGGGCCATCCTAATCTTGTAGAGGCTGATATTCGGGATGTCTTCAGTGTAGTGTCGGATCAGGATAGCTCGTGGGTCTCCGGCCGAGCTATCAACGGGTTTGGCTACTGAGGTGTACAACTGCCCATAGAACCTTTCGATCTCCCTCAAAACCTCTGCTTTCGTCGACGCTACACTGCCGTCCTCCATCTTAAGCTTCGTCAACAGGCTTTGCCCAATAAACATGTCCCTTGCAAACACTTTGGAGCCTTGGTTCCGCTCTATTGTTTCTTTAACACTATTCGTGTTAAAGGAGCGAATGTCATGTCGCAGAGACTTCAATATTCGTCTATTAAGCTGCCTGTAGGTTTGAGCATTAACGGAGGTCTGCAGTGCCATAGATCGACGTTCGAAAGCAAAAAAACAAAGCCTTATTAACTAAATATTTATTTTACAAAGCCTTATATAATAAATATATATCCATCGTAATGATTTGTAATTTTTCATTAAAAATCTATTTTTATTTGAATTAATGTTATCTTGCTTATTCTTGTTTTACTACCGATTTGTACATTTGCGAAAGAATGATCGCTGTAAAAGATTAAAAATATTTTGGTTTCCATACGCCCTGAGGATTTAAATACACGCAAAATGTAAAACATTTTGCGTGTATTTTTGTATTTGATTACTTTGTACGAAAAATATCGGTTCAATTTTAGTGGGTTACATCACAATAACGTCTCAGCGCTCGACCTAGGCTAAATCTATACTAATATTATAAAGCTGAAGAGTTTGTTTGTTTGAACGCACGAAAATCTCAAAAACTACTGGCCCGATTTGAAAAATTATTTTTACGTTGGATAGTCCATTTATCGAGGAAGGCTTTAGGCTATATAACACAAAGATACGACTCATAAGACCACAGCAGAAATGAAAAATGTTGCGAAAACGGGAGAAAGATATTCCTTTTGAGAGCTTCCGCTGCATACGCTGCGGAAACCGCTTAAGTTACACAAAAATCATGTATGACAGGATTGTTCAGCATTAAGAGTTCTATAATAAAGTCCGCGACAGCATATGTCTATCTTTTATGGTTGACTTACTACAACCTTTTTTATGTTAATAAATTTGTAAAAAAATAATGCATTATTTTTAGAGGTGTATTATACACACAGGTATTTATTCTTATCAAAATTAATACATTCATCATCACGAGCATTTCATTTAGAACCAAGTTGTCTTTTATATCATTTGATTTCAATAAATATCTTAGGAGCTATCACAGTTTTAACATAACTCCGCACCAAAATAATGTTCGCAGCTTAAGTACAACGTGCGCTTGCGCTTATCTATACTAATATTATAAAGCTGAAGAGTTTGTTTGTTTGAACGCGCTTATCTCAGGAACTGCTGGACCGATTTGAAAAACTATTTCTGTGTTGGATAGCTTATTTATCGAGAAAGGCTTAAGGATATAAAACATGACGCTGCGACGGGAGGGGAGGGAGCAAACTCAAAACACGCGGACGAAGTCGCGGGGGACCGCTGTCAAATATATTGTATTGTATTGGACACCAATCACATACATTGCTCTGATCCCAAAGTAAGTAGCTAATGCACTTGTGTTATGGAAATCAGACACAACGGTGGTACCACAACACCCAGACCCGAGACAATATAGAAAATTGTGATTTCTATATTGACCCGACCGGGAATCGAACCCGGGACCTCGGAGCGGCGACGCCTTGAAACCAGCGTGCTTAGCCACTACACCACGGAGGTCGTCAATATAGTCATGATGATGAAAAAATACTGAAACCATTGTGTTTGCTCTCCTACAAGTTAACTCAGATCAGTTTGTAATATAAGAATTTAAAGTTTCAAAACTTCGAGCAGTAAGTAGCATTTACTCGTTGTATTTCGTGACTCGTCATGTCATTTCTCATTATAAGTTGACTCACCAATATGAACAATAAATCCGGGCGGGTACTCGCTCATGGTCAAGAAGGGGTACTCCAGCATCTCAAGGTTGTTGCTGTTCATCGAAGGACGCAAGATGGCGCCGCCGCCGCTGCCCGTGTTGACTGCCGATGTGTTTAGAGAGCTCCCTATTGACGACAAAAAATATATTATTTGAACTTAAATTCTGAAGGAATCGTAGTCAGAGCATTTACACAGGGTGGCCCAAACTGTGACGACCAAAAAGATTTTTTTTGAAAGCCTTACATCTAGGGCTATCCAAATATACCCTATGTACGTTAGCCAAATTTTCGTAGTTTTCGAGATATATATTTTTTTCTCAAACTTTGAGAATTTTCAAACAAATTAGTCCTCCACTTTTTATGGTGTTATGTTGTTTTTATTATTGCAGTATGATTCTGATAAATGAAATATACTAAGGTAAAATTATGAGCTAGCTTAAAGTAAGAGTAACGATAGTTCCAAAAATTCAAAAAATAATCCTCGATAGTTACAAAAATTTGGCTATCATAAATATGGTATATTTTGATAGCCCTGGATGTAAAGAATCTTAAAAAAATTAGGACGTCACTGTTTGGGCCACCCTGTATTTGAGTATAAAACAGCAACAACAACAACTTTGGAGAGCAGTAAATAGAGTTAAACATTCTGTTGGACAGAGTATAAATATAGTACAGGCCTCTAGGGATGTTGCAGACTCTATGGTCATGAACAGCATCATGGGTAAGAAGACTTGACGTGCTACCAACATTGATGTGAGGGTGTATGCCAATAAGCCACAGAACATAGTGGAATATGCACTCAGGAAAAGGTCATTTTCTTTACTCACCTTTTGGTGTAACACTAAGATCGGAATCCGACGACCTCCGATGTATCCCGAGCGGCGTCGACGACGCGTTTAGCGACGAATTCTGCGCGTGCGGCGTCGCGACCGGCTCGCGACCGCCGAACGATTCGTGTCGAGCGTGCCTCGGCGACCCTTTCTCTTTCTCGCACCTCTCCCTCTCCCGCTCGCACCTGTCAACACCGCACGCTGCATGCGAGTTACCACACACACTAGCGTTGTTAGTCGCACACTTACTCTCTACACCTTCTACGTCTAAGCTCTCTGTCCTGTCGAAACTCTCAGGCAGTGACGGTATGGTCTCTAATGGCGCACCGCTAAGTATAGGATGGAAGTGCTGGAGGACCGGTTGCTTGCGTTTATCTACTTCGTTGGACATTTTAGACGACTCGGCGTCAGAGTGTACACTGTTCTGTCTCACGAGACGTTTCTCTTTCGAATTTGATGGCTCTAACTTTGGTTTTGCTGCGTCGTTGTCAGCGGTTTCGCTGTCGGGAAGAAGAGATTGAACTTTTTTGATTAACATCGTTTCCATTGCGGTATGTATCAGACTCGGTTTGTCCGATTTATTGGCACGATCGTCTTTCTCAGACTTAATCAAAGGCTGAAAAATCGACTGAACTTTTTCTACAAGAACAGTTTCCATATCTGAGTGAGTGCTAGAATTCTTGGGCTTAGTTTCATCCACTGCCAATTTAGAATCATCAATGTCAACAGCGTTTGGGTCAATCAACGCCTGGACCTTTTCCATGAGTATAGTTTTTACAGCTGTATTTATAAGACCACCAGTCTCTGGGTCATCTTTTTTCGGCTTATCAGGTTCGTAACGTTTATCTGTACGTTCTTCTAAATGCTCTCGAGGTACATTGAACGACATTGGTGAAGTAAATAAAGACTGAACCTTATCCATCAAGATAGTTTCCATTGCTGTATGCACTAAACCAGTAGATTCCGTGCCTTTGTCTTTCTTTTTATGAGATGATGTCTCACTGGTGCTATATTTTCTTTCTTCATTACTCGATTCATCAGGGGTGTTCAAAATATGGCTTTTCTTTATAGCTTCGTCAAAGTTTTTATTGGTAGGACTACATTCTGGCGTAGTAGGTACAATCAAAGACTTCACTTTATCCATCAGTATAGTTTCCATAGCAGTATGAACTAGACCAGATGTTTCTGGTTTGCTTTTTCTAGCTTCCTCTACTTTCCCCAACTTTTCATTTACATCATCAAAGAACTCTCTTTTCGCACTAGCGGGCTGAGGCGATGTCGGCATAAGTAACGACTGCACTTTATCTATAAGTATAGTTTCCATTGCAGTATGAACTAAGCCAGTTGGCTTAATGGCAGGTTTATCTTTTCTGTGGAAGAATTCACTGTGTCGCCTCTCATCTCTAGCACTCTCAGGGAACAGCGTACCGCTTAGGGACGCTCTAGACACCGGTTCTGAGCCTATGTACATTGAAAATTTAGCACGATCAAATTCGTCATTGCTTTTGTGCAGTTTTTTTCTTTCCATACCCTCTTTGTCTAGGCTAAGCAAATCTACATAGGACAGAAAGGGAGAACCGAGCACAGTATCACTAGGAGCCTTAGATGTGACGTCAGAGGACGATGCAGGCTGGCTCAATGGTGATTTAGTTTCTACTTTCTTCTTGGGGAGCAAGGAATAGTGGGAAAGGCTTTTGATCATGCTGCTTTTAGAGAGCTTTGAAAGCTGTCGTTTTATGCGCTTGGAAGAGCGATATACAAAGCTTTTGTTCTCTACTGGAGAGCATGGAGCACTAACGCTTTTAGACTTTTTATGGTGAGCGAAAGGGTTGTGGAATTTGAAATGGTGATTATTTGATTTTGGAGCTACAAACGTGCTAGGGTCCGTATCGCTGGATGTGGAAGCGTATGCTTGTTGTTTGCTGCTGTCTTCTTCTATTTTTTCTTTTCTTGTGCTGTCCATATTAACCACTTTAGGCTCGGTATTCACAGTTGCGGCTATAGCTTCAGCAGGGTCTTCACTCACAGTGTTTTCAGCTTTATGCAAGTTGTCATAACTAGCTTCAAGGGTGCTCAATTTCTTACCCATATGAGCGACCAAAGTAGGATCGATTGTATTGTTCATAACATATCGAACGACCGAGCTGGTTGTTTCAAACGATTTTTCTGTATCAGTTCTGGGATCAGAGCTTTCATCATCTTCTTCAGAGCTCGTGTATATTTCTGAACTATCACCGGACAGAGCAGACGATACGGATCCGAAGTAGCCCACTTCTCCAGGTAGCTTGAGAAGATTGTCACTTCTGCCAGCAACTGGAGTGTTAGGGCAAGACTCGGACAGTTTTCTATGAGGCTCCTGTACAGCAGCGTTTTCAGAACTAATGTTCTTCAACGACGCGAAATGTATTTCAGGTACATTATTTACAGCCTGATCTACGCTAGCATCTGAAGAAGTCGCTATGATAACTTTCGGTTTTGCATCATCAATGTTGATGGTCGGTTCAGATTCGCTGGTGCGGCGTAAGGTTGAGTTCGGAGAATGCTCTGAATCTTGTGTCTCGGCAATACAGGCGAGACTCGTATGCGCTAGCATGACCGACCTGGCAAGAATAGATGCCATACCAACTCCTTGGTCTTCTGGATTGGCAAAGGTTTTACGAAACTTCGGCTTTTTGATTCTCTTGAACTTTTTGATTTCGTTCTTTATATCGACTAGCGATATACGAGACGTGTCGGAAGAATTCGATTTTATAGAAACCGTGTCATCTTGTTTCTCGGCCTTTCTAGAAGAGCGCATGCTATTAAGTCTTTTGAGGAAAAAGCTGGTTTTGAATTTCTTCATCTTCTTCAACGGCCCACTGGAATCTGAATCATCGTCAGCGCGGTTAAGAAGTTTGTTGAGGTCAGATTGATCTTCTGCAATATGCATTAGACTTTTCTGAGATACATAATCATCTTGGTAGATAGATACCGAGCCAGCATAGCTCTTTATGCTTGACTGTCTTGTGAGTATACTTTTATCGTCATCTTCAGGGTTATCGGTTTCATCTAAGAGAGAAGATCCTTTGGGGTTCAGTATGGTTAGTAGCTTTTGCAATTCGTCTTGGTGACTCTGATAGTATTCATTGAGGTCTGTAACAGTTTCGTCATCGGTCGCTAAAATGTCCAAACACTTTCTTAGCTGCCTATTTACATTTAAAGGCACAGATACACAGACACACGACAAACCATGCAAAAGTTTATTATTAGTATTTTTTTTTAATTTCACTTCGTTTGTGGATCCATTTATTTTATTGCATGTGATGTGAGAACATTGATAACAACAACGAAAGCTTAGCTTTTCTAATGAAACCGACTTGTTATTATTGAAATTATCTGTTTTAAAATTTTAAAGTTTAATTTAAAGCTACTTTATTTACAACATTAACAATATTGTTATAAATAGTAATCGATGCCGTATTATTATTCATGATGTCACCTATGTTTCTAATCAATAAATGAATCTATATCTAATAATTGACGACCTCCGTGGTCGAGTGGCTAGCACGCTGGTTTCAAGCGTCGCCATCTCGTTAGGTTCCGGGTTCGATTCCCGGTCGGGTCAATGTAGAAAACGATCTTTTATATATTGTCTCGGGTCTGGGTGTTGTGGTACCACCGTTGTGTCTGATTGCCATAACACAAGTGCATTGGCTACTTACTTTGGGATAAGAGCAATGTATGTGATTGATGTCCAATATTTATTTATTTATATCTGTTCGCCGTATATCAATAACTTTAATTTTAAATATACGACAGTTTTATGTGTTTATGTTTTAAGGTAAATGATTAATATGATGATTATTATGTTTTTTTTAGAGTATTCCAATCTTTTTTTGACCTTCGGCAGACTTTATACTGTAAAAAAGTTTTGACAAAAGTTTCCTTACAAAACTAGTCTCTTAACTTATTGGATATCAGTTTTGGCCGTCTTTAAAGCATCATTCATAGAATGTGCGTAAGAAGGTTTTTTTGCATGTGCGAGTTGCGTGTAAGTATTTGTGTGTGTGACATGTATGTATGTACGTATACTCACTGCTGCGTACACGGCGGCATACTGGCAGTCTGGCTAGATGAAGTTGGCACTGGGGTAATGCTGACCGCTGTGCCTGTAAAAACAGTATAAATAATGTGAGCAACAAATAGTCCTAAAAAACAAAAAAAAGTGTTTTCTAAAGACAGGAAGAACAATATGTCTAAAAAGAGACCGTGTAAAATGAAAAATAACTGCAATGACACTATTTATGGTCGCCACCCATATAATTATAACCAATTGTTGATATTTTGTCTGTAAAAAATTAGAAAGAAAGAAAGAAAATACATTTATTCGGCTCAAAGACTCGTAAAAAACACATACACAGTAAACAAACAAACACACACATTTATTTAACATTAATATCGAGAGTGAGTTGCAAAAGGCACCCTCTCATCATAAATCGTGGCCGCAAATTGCAGGCCGCGACACTGATTTTCAGAGGGTGCCGGGTGTGGATATAGATAAAACACACAATAATAATAAAAAAAAAGATTAACATAATACATACGAAAATAAACAAAAACAAACATAAGAAAACATTATTTTTTTAGATTATACGTATGATATAAGAAAAAAAAAATAAAAAAAATATATAAGAATTAAAATAAAATAAAACGGCATTGCAAGCGCTTACTTAGCTGCAAGCGCTTGCAAGCGCCTTCGACATTCAAGGCGAAACGGAACGCACCGGCGAGTACGCGAAACAAAAAAAACGAAATGTCAAACGTCAAGTCGAGAAAACATTACGTCTCATCCGGTCCGACCGCCACGCGGTCTTTTTATAAAAGACTAGCGGTCCCCCGCGACTTCGTCCGCGCGCTTTAAGTTTGCTCCCTCCCCTCCCGTCGCAGCGTGATGTTTTATATCCTAAAGCCTTTCTCAATAAATAAGCTATCTAACATAGAAATATTTTTTCAAATCGGTCCAGCAGTTCCTGAGATAAGCGCACGCATGCTTGCTAGAAAACCTTATGTGTGCTAACGACAAGGCAATCCGCGTCGCCCATTACTGATCACAACAAATTTAAGTCGCTTTACCATCGACACGATAAGAAGAAGACGCGAATATCTTCAATTGAAAAACCATTATATTGTAACAAACTCAAATATCGAGTCGCTAACTAATGTACTTGTGTTACGGATGGAAATTAAAAACATCGATGGTGCCACAACACCCAGGCCCGGGACAATATAGAAAAATATGATTCCAACCGACCCGGAATGTAACCCGGGACTTCAGCGATGGCGACGCCTTGAAAACCAGCGTGCTCATAGATGATGATGATGTCCTCCACGACGTGTCCGTCGACGGCGACACCTTGTCAGTTTCGAGCATGAGCTCGGAGGTGACTTGCGAACCCGAACTTGGTCTTGAACGTGCGACTGCATAAGCTGCACTGCAGTTGACCACTTGTGTTGTAGGTCTAGTTGTGTAGGTCTAGAGACCTTGGGGCGTGTCTTTCGAGCATGGCGTTTAGCGTCGAGTTCATTGAGACGGGCTGCTTCAAAGTTCTCAATTCCAGTTTTGACTGCATTACGCCACTCTGGCCTCATCAATGCGTCTTTCTCCCACGTATTATGCGACATGCCGCAGGACGTTAGATGTTGCTTCAGGACGTCCCTGTATCGAAGATACTGCCCTCCAGACTTCCGCTTACCACTGGAAAGTTCTGCGTAGAAAACGCATTTAGGCAAACGAGCGGCGTCCATGCGTACAAGGTGTCAACACCATCTTAACTGCCCCTTCATCAGGAGACATTCCATGCCGGAGGGGTATCTATCATAACACAGAATTTTTTGATATCGAATTTCATTTCACAGAAAACTATTCAATGAATGTTAATATCTTTTTTTCTTGTTTAATCGAATAGTAATTTATCGTCGTTTCATAACATCGAATAACACTTCACCAAAAAAACGTTTCGCAACTGTTTTGTTAAGCAGAATAACGATATACCAAACTAATGTTTCATCAAAAAAAAAGTAAACACAGAAAAGGATAAATAAAAGTGGAATTGACCATATGTTATACCGTACGTACACCATACCAGACCAATGAATATATATGTGTGTGTGTGTGTGTGTGTGTGTGTGTGTGTGTGTGTGTGTGTGTGTGTTTGTGTGTGTGTTTGTGTGTGTGTGTGTGTGTGTGTGTGTGTGTGTGTGTGTGTGTGTGTGTGTGTAAGTGTGTGTGTGTGACGCCTATAAGCCAGGAGAACTTGAAGCTAGTTTTCAGTGGGCCCCTGCCGAGTGAGATACACAGAAATTGGCGCCAACAGCTCGTATATAAATGTCCTAATTCAAAATAATATAGATGATTTACGAGTGTATGTTAATTAGAAAAAAATAAAACCTAGTCTTGTAACCTATAAAATGTGTGAAGCAGCAAATAAAAAAAACATCGTTTGGGCGTCTTATGAGTCATAGTCAATTCGAGTGCGAGGCAGCTGCCTACGGCGTACCCATTGTCAATAAAGTTAACTAGATAACAAAATAAAATAAAACAGTTTGAAGTAAAAATGACATTTAAATATTAAATTTTATAAGAAAATGTTAACCAACCTACAAAGCATAGGAAATATTTTTTCTTTTAAATAATCGACTAGCATACCTATAGCTCGAGCCACGACGCCAGCCTCGCCTTCCAGATCGAACTCTTGCTGATATCCCACCACCGCGTTTGCGCCCAGCTCAGCTGCCTTCAGCCCCACCAAGCGTTGCACCTGGAGATCAAAGAAAGACATTGTTTGAGGTGATCATGGAAATAAGCAGTATTAGAACACTTTAGTTTGAAATATTTTAAAACTTGTTACGAGCTCAAGCCTCGTCTACGTCATACCTACTGATCGAGAAATAATTAAGGTACTGTTACTATGAGTTGACTCGATAGCGACGACGGATTAACTCGCTAGCGACGACGTAACTTTTTGTATGGAAAATTTTAATTCTGTCAGTGACCGCTAGAGGCGCTGTGCAATTTTCCATACTTTTTTATGTCGTCGCTAGCGTGTAAAACCGTCGTAAACTTATGGTTACGGTACAGTAGTGTCCTTAGTGGTCAGTTTTCGTGAGTGTGTAACCTTCGGACAGTTTTTCCGTACCTTTATCTTCAGTCGCGGAAGCGTCAATGATTATAAAGTTAGTAATATCGATCATGATCACCTGATTAAGTTGTATTGTTTTTTTGTACAAAATCTAGATTCAATACAAACATTGAATACTTTAGTTTAAAAAATATTATCTGACGGCCCAGTTCCGTAATCAACTCCAAATGAGTTTGTTTATACTAAGCAGAAGACAAATGCGTTGTTTAAGGACTTTTTGTGAGTTCTTAAATACGATTGGTTTTTAATACATTTTTGTAATGGTTTTTAGTTATTGACCAAATCTTAAAAACCACTGGACCGATTTTGATGAAACTTTCACTTTAAGTTTAAATATTGTATTATACTGAAAAAGATTTACCTCGATATGAATATTAAAATGATAAAATACTAACATCATCTAATTGTAACTTTGATAAAAGGTATATCTAAGCCAGTTTTTTCATCAAAGTGAGATCGCTCCATAGTCAACTTTGTCTCACACTTGGATTGACTGAGTCAAAAGTTTTTTCTGAGTGACCTATAGACATGATACATCCATATAATATTTTTGGTCTTGTACCGGCAGTAATGACGTGTTTAAAATGACATCTGCGCTTCCATTTTTTGGTCGTCAGATGAGTTAGTGGCACTATAACGGCCATTCCCTCGTATATCCACTCTATCTGTAGTTTTGACCTACTAGAAATAGAAATGGTTATCTAGATCTTTAGATTTTTCCCCTATAAAACTTCGCTTTCGTCGCTGTGAAAAGCCATAGGTGGAGAGGTCTTTGTTCAGCGGTGGACGTCTTTTGGCTGGTAATGATGAAGATAATAAAACTTCTGGCAGTACAAAATCCTATCTCTGGTCGAGGATGACTCTTTGTTTGATTTTAGTTTGCATATGTTTTGGCCGTAAGTAACTTAAATAATCCGAAACATGAATCTCCTTTCTGAGTAATTTATAATGTTATAATTATGAAATGAAATTTTGGGGGGACACCGCAGTATTTTTTTTATTAACTTCCTATGAAGCCTTCATACAATATAAACCGTTGGTATCTGTTACAGACACCCAATCGTGTGTTAGGTGATAAGTTTAATTATGTTTATTGATAAGGTTTTATATGAAAATAAATATGATTTTCTATTAGGGCCATAACGAGTAGCATTGTTTTTAGCTTAGGGCTAGTTTTTTTTTTCAATAGTAAGAAACCGGTTTGTTAGGAATTCCCACTTGCAAATTCGGTAGGCAAGTAAGGTAACAATAAACTAGCTAGGAAATATTAAGAAATATGTAGGCAGTTTGGTACAGGGGCGAGGGAGACCCTGGTAGGTTGTCTCGCTCAGGTGGAGTAAGGCCGGTAAAGCCTTCGAATTTCCTGTCGCACTTTCTGAGGGTAGGTAGATTGCAAAAATGTAAGAAGAAGATAGGCACAACAACATCAGTTGTATCCCTCCATATCTCGATGTAGAAAGGTGGCTGTAGGAAGCGTAAGAATGAATACGCAGATTTTTCTTTTGTGTCCGTCCTTATTTGTAACTAGTCTGTATTAGTCGTAAAGTGAACTGTATGTATTTGAATAAATATACAGGGTGAATTTGAAATCAGTCGACAAAACTTACGAGGATGTTTCATCAATAGTACTGATAAAGAAATAAAAATATTAGTGTGATCGGAGCAGTACATAAAAAACAAAAAATATGCTATTGTACATTTTGGTCAACATGTTTTGTACGCAACTGTACAGGCGGAAAGTCGCGAGTTGCGGCCGAGAGTCGATGCGTACCTACAGCATTACGCCTCGTAGGTATTCGTATTACGCGGGCTTTTTACAACGTGTATTATGAATAAAATTTACAAGAGAAAAACAAAAACATCTATCAAAATTAACTTACCAGAGCTACGTATATTTTAATAATTGTTCAAAGTGACCACCTTCCCTGTGAATGCACAAGTCCAACCGAGCACGACGCCGATGGTTGTTGGATTGTAAAACTTCCCTTCGAGAATTTTATAACGTCAAATGCACAAACAACCCATTCCCTGAGCTGAACCACTGTTGAACATTCACTTGCGTACACCATGGTTTTAATTTCACCCCACAAATAAAAATCCAAAGGCGTGAGATCAGGGGATCGCGCTGGCCAGCTGATTGGGCTGACGAAAACGTCTCTGCGTTTCTCGGAGGTTATTTATCTGCGAGTACGTACACGCTAACCATAAAAAAAGCTCGCGGTTAGAGTACGACATTATCACGAACCATGCACTATCACTTCACTGCAATCTAACGAAGGTCATTGCGATCTAAACAAACTTATAGCAAATTCGCCTAATTAGGTCACGGTCGAGCGTTCACTGAACGGTTTTTTTCTGTTTACAGGGCACGCCCGGGGCGCGCGGCGGCGGGTTCAAAGAGCTATAGCCTGTGGGTGGGGCGAATCTTGCGCATCGTACGCTTTATGCGATTGAGATAAAGATTATATTTCTTAGCACTTTCCGTACCTACACGTTTGGCGACGCGCTTCATAGAGATATTGTTATTATAAACATGCCATTTATTGCAATGCGACTCTCGTGAACAAAAGTGCTTAGCATGTTTAATGTAATATTTTATGAGTTTTACTTTGTAAGCTTGATTTAGGTTGTTTTTAATTTGTATTATGCTTATTTATGGACTTTATGTCTGGCTAGTGCGAAAACACGATTACAGTTTCAACACTTACGATTTTTAATTTGATTTCACAGAATGCATGTATATCCGTAATACAACCTACCCTTAAAGTTTGTCGACTGTTTTCGGGGTCACCCTGTAGAGCCGTGAGTGGGCCAGTTAGTACGCGCTCTCACGGTCACCGATCTCAAGAAGAAGTGTTTTATTTGGAATCTACAGTCTACACATCGAAGGAAAAGATCGTCGGATCATTGGCTCAGCCTGTAGTCAATAGTATCATTGCGTCGATAAATCATAGTTTAATTTAATCCCTGTGTAGTGGAAGGTTAATTAAAGGGTTAATTGTCATGATAAGTTTCGAATGGGTAACTAAAACCACTTTACCAATATTACTCTACAAAAAATCTTCAAAAAAAAATTTACCGCCTTAAAAAAATACACTAAAAGGACTAAAACAACGCAAATAGGAAAAGTGGGTGCATGATGTGCATACATAGACTGCTGCTGTTTGATAAGGTTAACATAAGGCGGTTAATTTTTTATGTTTTTTTTTTACTTTCGTTATTGTTTAAGTTACAATGTACTTCTACTTACCAAAACCTTCTCCTCGGTGTAACAAATACTTTAGTGAAAACCGCATCAATCACCAGTCCAATTAGGCCAAACGCAAGTAATTCGCGAACAAACATACATACAAACATACTGTTCAAACTGAAAACCTCCTTTTTTGAAATCGTTTAAAACAGTTCAATTAAAGAAATTATTGACTGGTACACTGTAACAGTGATTCAGTAATACCCTAGGTTACTAACTGGTTTAATTGTCCAAATACCTGGTTACTAAGCTTGATGAAGGCGACCTGCCTCGCCTCATTGCTCGCTCTCGGTGTTCGTATCTTGTCGATCCATTGGTACTCAGGGTCGTCATTCATGACTAGCTCCTCGACAAAGCCGTGTATCGAGGTGGCGCGATACCCCGGAGGTATCATTGGGCCTGGAAGGGTTTAAAGTTATAGAAACATTTATTTTTGGAGGCACACAGGGATTCTGATTCATGTTTCAAAATATACCCTATCATTTATCATAATAATTTTCAGCCAAAGGACGTCTACCGCTGAACATAGGCCCCACGGCTTTCCACAGCGACCGATCACAATGAAAAAATGCTTCCCGTTCCTGCGATCTTTACAAGGTCGCTCTATCTTGTCGGTGGACGTCCTACGCTGCGTCTTACCCTATCATTGCTTTGGAAATAATGCTGCGAAAAGTAGTGTTAAGTTAAAGTTAAGTAGATGATTATCTATATATTTTTTGCTGTTAAGTGCAGCTATTTTTGTTTGGTATGCATATAAACAGTTTATGTGAATATGGTTTTCATTCGGCAATTAATCAAAATTTCATGTTGGGAAACATAGGTCCTTAAACTGAGTTGAACAACTGGGTTTTATAATATAAGAACTACTATTACTTGTTACAACATAGTTAACATTTACGATTGGGTTTTAAACTTTTACAATTGTACAATTGTAACTATAAACCCAGTTGTACTCGATAAATCAATAAAATATAAATGAACGTGTATGAATAAATTATTGTATTATTATTTTTCAACGTTATAATGTACTGTAACAATTATTGGGTAGCACCATAACATCACATAGTTTTATGAGGTTAAAGGAACATTGTATCTTACAATAATGGCCAACTATTTACCTTAACAGCTCCCAATTGAAGGCTACGAATGCTTTGATATAAAACAAATACAAAAAATTAACCGCCTATAAAAAACAATAAAAGGACTAAAATAATGCTAATACGAGAACCAAACAAATTTTCTTTTCATATAAAGATGAAATAAGAAACCAAAAATTTGTGCACGGGCGGGACTTGAACCAGCAAACTCTTGGCTGACCGGGCCAAACGCTCTACCAATTGAGCTACCGTGCCGTCAATCCGACCTTGCGAAATTTGTGGTCTCTTATGGATACGTCATTGCGTGACGGTCAGCCAAGAGGGTGCTGGTTCAAGTCCCGACCGTGCGCAATTTTTGGTTTCTTATTTCATCTTTATGAATATAAAATATAACACTGTGAGTGTTTAAAACATTCTAAACCAAATTTTCTCTTATTAAAAAAATATTTATTATTTTCGATATTTTTATTTATTATCTAAGTTACTAGCGGTCCCCCGCGACTTCGTCCGCGCGTTTTGAGTTTGTTCCCTCCCCTCCCGTCGCAGCATCATGTTTTATATCCTAAAGCCTTTCTCGACAAATAAGCTATCCAACACAGAAATATTTTTTCAAATCGGTCCAGCAGTTCCTGATATAAGCGCGTTCAAACAAACAAACTCTTCAGCTTTATAATATACTAGCGGTCCCCGCGACTTCGTCCGCGCGTTTTGAGTTTGCTCCCTCCCCTCCCGTCAGAGCGTGATGTTTTATATCCTAAAGCCTTTCACAATAAATAAGCTATCGAACACAGATATATTTTTTCAAATCGGTCCAGCAGTTCCTGAGATAAGCGCGTTCAAACAAAAAAACTCTTCAGCATTATAATATATTAGCGCAAGCGCACGTTGTACTTAAGCTGCGAACATTATTTTGGTGCGGAGTTATGTTAAAACTGTAATAGCTCCTAAGATATTTATTGGAATCAAATGATATAAAGGGCAACTTTGTTCTAAATGAAATGCTCGTGATGATGAATGTATTTATTTTGATAATAATAAATACCTGTGTGTATTATACACCTCTAAAAATGATGCATTATTTTTTTACAAATTTATTAACATAAGAAAGGTTGTAGTAAGTCAACCATAAAAGATAGACATATGCTGTCGCGGACTTTATTATAGAACTCTTAATGCTGAACACCTGTCATACATGATTTTTGTGTAACTTAAGCGGTTTTCGCAGCGTACGCAGCGGAAGGTCTCAAAAAGAATATCTTTCTCCCGTTTTCGCAACATTTTTCATTGCTGCTGTGGTCTTGTGAGTCGTATCTTTATGTTATAAAGCCTAAAGCCTTCCTCGATAAATGGACTATCCAACGTAAAAATAATTTTTTAAATCGGGCCAGTAGTTTTTGAGATTAGCGCGTTCAAACAAACAAACAAACTCTTCAGCTTTATAATATTAGTATAGATTAGCGCAAGCGCACGTTGTACTTAAGCTGCGAACATTATTTTGGTGCAGAGTTATGTTAAAACTGTGATAGCTCCTAAGATATTTATTGAAATCAAATGATATAAAGGGCAACTTGGTTCTAAATGAAATGCTCGTGATGATGAATGTATTTATTTTGATAAGAATAAATACCTGTGTGTATAATACGCCTCTAAAAATAATGCATTATTTTTTTACAAATTTATTAACATAAAAAAGGTTAGTAAGTCAACCATAAAAGATAGACATATGCTGTCGCGGACTTTATTATAGAACTCTTAATGCTGAACAATCCTGTCATACATGATTTTTGTGTAACTTAAGCGGTTTCCGCAGCGTATGCAGCGGAAGCTCTCAAAAGGAATATCTTTCTCCCGTTTTCGCAACATTTTTCATTTCTGCTGTGGTCTTATGAGTCGTATCTTTATGTTATATAGCCTAAAGCCTTCCTCGATAAATGGACTATCCAACGTAAAAATACTTTTTCAAATCGGGCCAGTAGTTTTTGAGATTAGCGCGTTCAAACAAACAAACAAACTCTTCAGCTTTATTACTTAAACTTTTTCCTAAATGTATCAAAGACTTAAATGAAAACCGCGCCAAAATCGCTTCAGCCAAACGCGAGATAATCTCAGCGAAACATAGGTCAAACATACACGTCAAACTCGGAAACTCAAAATCATGATCCATCCCCCACTTACAATGAAAGAACTGGACACCACAGCTCGAAGTCTTGTACTTATTGAAGTCGGAGAACAGCTCCACCTTAACGATGACGTTCAGCTCGCCGCGGATGCCGTGCATCGTGTCGAACACCGGGATCCAGCCCGACATGACCGCGCCTGGACAAGATAGTGACTGGTAGGCAGGTTAAGGGTGGGACGAACACCAAACTAGGAATGAAAGTGGTAGCAACTGTCGAAAGTGTCAGGAAAGAGTTATAGGGATTTCATATTCGATTCTCAAAAAAAAGTGTTTTATTCATCAACAAGTTTTAACAAAACAATCTGAGGCTGGGACCTACCTAGTAAGTTTAAAGCAATACTTGAGGTAGAAGGCTGCGCTATTTTTCAACATAAGTAAGTCTAGATAAAATAATTTCAAACAAGATTATTGTACCAAGATACAAATTATACTTTAAAAAAACTAAAAAAAGTAGAAAATATTTTTTAATTACAAAGAGTTATAGAATAATTCAATTCAGAGTAAAAAGCGTGGGGTGCTTGATATATCAAATGTTGCACTCCCTTACAGAGGATCCACAAAAGAATTTATTAATCCTGGCGGTCCTTATATGGATATTGAGAAACTGTTATTAAATTATTGCATTGTCATCGGTCCTTCATACGTGTGCAAAGTTTCAAATAAATCAAACTTCTGGAAATCGGTCAAATTTATGCTCAAAGATTTCATTACATACATACATAGATACAACCAAAGCTAATAAAAGCGTGGTAATTAAAGTACGAATGCTGACAATAAGTGGCCCGCTACGGTTTGCATTCAAATGGCCAAATCGTATCGAATCCGATTCGATACAGTTCGGCCATCCTAGTATATCCGTATTTTTTTCAGATCCGAGAAATTCTCAAACCATATCGTATCGTATACGGATGAGTTCGACGCGACAGCGCTCGTATGGTCGACGTTAGCTTACTTTACGTACGCCGTTTTTAAAACCTTGACAGTTGCTACTACTTTCTCAACCAAGCTCAGAGCCTAGTGAGCACGCTATAAATACTGAGATTAAATCGGAAGTACCTTAAACGATTTATCATCTCTTTTAATTTAAACTGTAGAAAAAAGACAGCGCAGAACTTCGTCGTAGATAACAATTTGATCTCAGATAGATTAAGAGTTAATGGAAGGACTAAAAGCGACAGCGCAATGTACAGATCGCATAAACCTGCTATAATCTACATAATGAATCTTACGAACTTTTCAAATCGCACCACGGTTCTCCATCGAGAATTCCATATTTCTCTTGAGTGTCATGTGTAAAACAGAAATGTCAGTTAGAACACACATACCCATTTCTTAACCCATCTTACTAAAATGTAGTTTAAAGAATAACAAACACATGTTAGACCCTTTACACACTGGCGCTACTTTTAGCATCGATACAGTCGCGTTGCTATCGCGTGTTGGTATCGACGCAGAAGCTGGGCGAAGACGTTTACAGTATCTGTATAATGTCAACTGTTTCGATATAAAAGCGCGCGACAGCATCGACGCCAAAACCAGTTCACTGCTCAAGTCACGATGCGTTTTTGAACGCGCGACTGCATCGATGCTGTAAGTTGCAGTGTGTAAGGGGTCTTAGGATTTTAAGGGGTTACAAAATAATGACATGTCATGAAACTAAACATTCCAATGATATTGCTAGTTATTAGACATTTATTTATTGAATGTATATTTTTGCTAAGTTTTTCATTAAAGATTTTTCTTTGCCCACTTGCAGAAAATTCTTAAGAAGGATTAAAATTATTGACTGATATTTCAATCAAAATTTTAACCCTACTCTATAACCAAAAATAAAACTACTAATAAAGATAAATTCACTACAATTGGGTCTTATTCTTTTCAAGATCAATTTCATCAAATGGCCAAACATTATGATTCATGCTTTGATTAATAAAACAATTGAAGAACAATGAAGTGATTTAAAAATCATACCACTTTGAGGAGCAGGTGCTTTAGCGTTGTTGGCCTCTCTAGCCAATAGTGGAGCCAAACTAATGACCACTTTGCCAATGGCATCATTAGCGGAATAGGTGTCATGGTCCATAAGCCGCAGTTGTAAAGGCTCATCTTGCAGCTCTGATTCATCTACCTGAAAGTTTAAAGCTATTAAAGATTTGAAAATATTTTTTTAAAGTACGTGCATAGTATTTTTTATGTATAGCACACAATCATCTCTTGAAGTAATTAATACATTAAGTTCTCAACTGTACTTTTTAAAATCATAATACTTAATTGTGTAATGTGATACACATATAACAGATACTTTTACCAGAGTGAATGTAAACCATTAATAATGTCAGTGCATGTAATATAACTTCGGAAATATGCCAAACTGAATGCCAAAAGATAGAAGATAATTTTAAAAATAGTTAAACAAATTATGTGGGATATAAAAAAGGAACAAACTTTAATTTTGTTAGTCAGTCTATGAGTTTAAAGTTTGCTAAAATTATAGTTTCAATAAAGGGGTTATAGTATAAACATTTCACTTTACTACAGGCTCTGTGAAAAAATATTTCAAAGGGGAACAATATTTTGTTTATAATAGTAGCTCAGTATAATAAACTAATATTTATAAACCTTGAGCATCATAACACTATTAAATGATTTTATATGGTTGGAAAACACTGAGACAGTTTTCATAGATTCCAGGATGTTGTAACATTCCTCGATAAGAGTGTCACATATGTTGAATATAAACAAACAATAAGGCAGACGGACGCCAGACGCTGTATTTAAAAATACCTCAAATGCCACATGGGAAAATTGTACTCTAGCCAACTTTCGGGACAACTATTTGTCATTACAGAAAAATTCTGGCCACTATCACACACTCTGGAGGTTAGGAGTTAAGAAATTATTAATAATACAATACAATTTGTAACGTAGAGTACTACCAATAGGATTCTAAATTGAAAATAAAATAAAAACAGACAACCCTCTTATTCTCAGTAAGATAACATTCAAAAGAGGATTGAAGATGTCGATGGAGGCTCAGGATGAATATTTTAGAGAGTAAAAGCCTATTCTTATGAGCAATAAATAGAGTGATAGCTTTAGCTCACACCTCAAACCTATACCACTCTGTGCTGTTCCATTGTGGGTTTAAAGACTTCCTGCAGACATCAGTCTTGTGCGTGACGCCTCCGAACTTGATCTCCACGAAAGCATCCGTAGTGTCACCCGCCCGGTCCATCACCGGCAGGTTTCGCCCAGCCAGTACCTTCACCTTTATTTTCCCAGGCATTTTCAAATATTTACTCACAATTTCACACCAAACACTAACGAATACCCAAACAGTCTGTTAACACCACTTATCCACACTCATTATCACTCTTTTAACACCAGCTTAGCACTTTCAAAACTTCTAATCAATGGGGAACACAGTTCTTTAATCTTATCAACACAACTGTCCACACATCGAAATTTGACTCCGCAGTGATTATGCGATAAAGGAGACGATACGCGATCGAATACAATGAGATAGTTTCAGAGAAACAACAAGTTTTGATCACGATTTTGGGAGAAAACACTTTATTTTGGTACGAAACATCTTGTTTTTGTGACGCATTTGATGATACGCGGTCTACGATATAAACAGTGCGTCTTGAGCGCTTCAGATGTATGCAAATGATGCTCTAAAACTAATGAGTAGGGTTTATTAATAGAAAACGAATGATTTTATAAATAAAATTCGTCTTTCGTAAGCGTATCGCTCGCTATCGCCTCGGCGTGCGACATCACAAAATGTCAAAGGCAAATGTCTATGCTAGGGATGTTTGTCGCAATCGAAATCTGAGATCGATAAATTGAAACGTCGATTGTAAGGGCCAAAAAAAACATCCCATGTCATGCACAATAATGGTGGTAGGCCGCTTAATAATCAAGTTACTTTAAGAAAAAAACATTTTTTGTAGTCCGTGTATAATCTGTGATTTTCCTCAATTTATAAACTATCCTGTTATAATGTTTAACTGACAGAAAAATATCAAAAAGCATAAGGCATTGGAGTGAGATTTGCTTTTTTTCTGTTAACTGTTATAAATAAAAATAAAAAAAAAACACGGTCATATGCCGACTTCCGACCTTAAAGACGACAGAACTTCGAAAGGGAGGCTCTGTCAGTCGGAGCGAACATGCTGGCTAAAAGCTTTCTGTAGCATTGTCGGTCAGGGCAATCAGACAACGGTCTGGGTAGGGAAACCGGTCTGCGATGCGGGCAGCAAACAGCAGCATTTAGCTGCGTGGATCAGTGGTAATCAGTTATTTTTACTTATCGAGAACAATGATCACTGCGGAAGAAAAAAATATTGTGCTGATATGGTTGCATAGTCGCATACGTACAAAATATAATGAGATCAACAATGATATTCATATCTTAGGCAGGCAACTGTCACTCAGTCCTGACCGCAGACCGCAGCATGCATCCAGTATGTCAAGTCCTTTACAGTGCACTTTGTGTCCAGTATATCGACGCTTTTAGGGTGCTGTTGCGGTTAACTCGCTTCTATAGTGCGCTACAGGGATGTTCGCTGAAGCAGACGTAGACTGCTTGGATTTTTCCAGTAATTTAATTATTCGTTTTTAGGATTCCATAGCCGAATGGCAAAAAACGGAACCCTTATCGTTTCGTCAAGTCTGTCTGTCTGTCCATCCGTATGTCACAGCCATTTTATTCTGTGACTAAGCATAGCCCTGTTGAAATTTGGTAGGAAGATGAATCCTATTAACCGCTTTATGATTCTTATACAAAAAAAAAATATATGCTGGGCTGTATACTTTTTTTAATATACATTAACGATCTTCCTCAGCTTTGTAACTCGCTTTCCATCCTTTTTGCTGATGATGTCTCACTTCTTTTTAAAACTCCCAATAATAGTCCAAATAATATTAGAATTATAACAGATACTTTTAACGAAATTACTCTTTGGCTGCAGAACCACAATCTTGAAATTAACACCAAAAAAACAAAAATCATACAATTTAAACCTTACCAAAAACAACCGATCAACCTTAAGTCATTAACTAGTTCGTTAAAAATTGAAGAAGTAAGCGAATTCAAACTCTTGGGTATAACTCTTGACACACACCTTACGTGGAAAAAACATGTTGAATCAACCAAATCAAAGATATCGCAGTTCCTTTACGCCCTCAGCGTCCTAAAAACCAACTCATCTAAAGAAGCCGCTCTGACTGCTTATTATGCCTACGCATATGCATGGCTACGGTATGGCATTATTATTTGGGGTCATAGTTGTCACGCTACAGATTTACTTATAATGCAGAAGAAGTGCCTCCGAATAATTTTGAACCTAAAAACACGGGTCAGCTGTAGGCCTCACTTCATAAATGAAAATATTTTAACTCTGCCCTGTATATATCTATTAGAAGTAGTTATATTCGTCAGGAAAAACATAAACCTATTCCAGTATGAAAAAAATCCACGCCGAAAATTTAACTTAGTCCTTCCAGTTCCTCTTATGGAAATGTACAGAAATAGCCCAGTTTACAGATGTATTCAAATATATAACAAACTACCAAATGAACTTAAAAGCATTACATGTGACCAAACTCTTAAGAAAAAAATAAAGATAATTTTATTAAAGAAAAGTTATTATGATGTTAGTGAGTTCATGGAAGATGTTAAATTTATGTAATATTATTTATAATGAGATATTATGTGCTCATTAGCTATTAACTTAAGTACTCTGTTTTAATTTAATTTAATTTGTGCAATATTTAAGTAGGTGATGATAATAAGATGTATGCTGTACCCTACCGGGTGTGCATATGTAGTACATATTTAACTATGTGAAACTACTATGTATTTTCTGCAAATAAATCAATACAAATACAAATAAAAAAATAATACATTTAAGGGGGGGCTCTTATACATGAAACTAAAACAAAAAAAAAATACTCAAACCTATGCGTGTGGGATGTCTATGGATACGTCTTATAAAATGACATAGAGGTTTCTTAAACCATTTTCTATTAAAGTCTAACGTTTCATAGCTAGACGCTTCTAAAGTGGTAAAATGGGCGTCCCCCTCCCCATCTAACTTCTAAACTAAACGAGTGTAAATTTAAAAAATATATGTATAATGTTTATCTCAACAACTACTTTCAACGAAAATTGGTTTGGACGGAATCGAACTAGTAGTTTTTGAGATATAGCACATTTTCAACAACCGCAAACACAACTTTGTTTTTCATACAAACACTGTAAAACACAAAGTTATATTTGCGGTCAACAAAATATTGTGGTATTTTAACTATGTGGAAGTAAGTGGATTCCCTAATTTAGTTAAAGTTGGTACGGAACCCTCAGTGCGCGAGTCCGACTCGCCCTTGGCCGGTTTTTTAAATTGTAATTCACCAACATAGTTCATAAGTTCTACTAACAAATATGACTTATGTTACTTAAATGAAATAAATAATTTTATTCATTTTCAAAAAACATGAATAGTTATGAATTAATTAATAATTACGCTTCTAGACTTCAATAAATTATATTTATATTTACACTAGGTCACTAATAAGCGGTTTCTTTGGTGTCATCATCATCATCATCATCATAATCAGCCAAAGGACGTCCACTGCTGAACATAGGCCTCCCCCACGGTTTTCCACAGCGACCGATCACTAGCGGTCTGCATCCAGTTTGATCCTGCGATCTTTTTAAGGTCGTCTGTCCATCTTGTTGGTGGACGTCCTACGCTGCGTCTTTGGTCGAAGGGTCTCCAATCTAGAACTTTCCTGCCCCAACGGCCATCAGTTCTTCGCGCTATGTGCCCTGCCCACTGCCACTTAAGCTTACTGATTCTCAAGGCTATGTCCGTTACCTTGGTTCTTCTACGTATCTCTTCGTTTCTGATTCGATCTCGTAGAGAAATACCGAGCATAGCCCGCTCCATCGCTCGTTGTGTAATTTTGAGCTTCTTTATGAGGCCCATAGTTAGAGACCACGTTTCAGATCCGTATGTCATCACTGGTAACACACACTGATTGAAGACTTTCGTCTTCAGACATTGAGGTAATTGAGACGAGAAGACGCTCTTGCGCAGTTTCCCGAACGCTGCCCAGCCGAGTTGGATTCGTCGATTGACCTCTTTCTCAAAGTTGGACCTACCCAATTGGATCACTTGTCCTAGGTAGACGTACTCGTCGACAACTTCGAAAGTTGAGTTCCCAATGGATACTGGAGTGGGTACAACAAGGGAACTCGACATAATTTTCGTCTTCTCCATGTTCATTTTAAGACCCACTTGTTGGGATACTCGGTCGAGGTCTTCGAGCATAGTGCCTAGATCATCCAGCGTCTTAGCCACAACGACTATGTCATCGGCAAACCGAAGGTGTGTTATGTATTCGCCATTGACGGAGATGCCGAATCCTTCCCATTCCAGGATACACATATATATATTAATTTACATGAGCTCAATCTATGCCAACTTTAAGTGAATAAGGGGTCCACTTACCTACTTCCAGTAAGAAAAAATATAACAACAATATTTTATTGGTAGTAAAAATAACCTAGTTTTTATAGAGTTCGATGAATGACAAAGTTATATTTGCGATTGTTGAAAATGTGCTATAGGTATATAAAAAACTACCAGCTCGATCTTGTTCAAACTAATTTTCACTGAAAGTAGTTGTAAAGATCTATGTCACGTATTTTATTTTCAAAATTTTCAACAGGCATATAAAGTTGCAGGGCAAATGAAATGAAAATTATGTTTTCCAACTTTACACGTCAATTAAAAACTAAGATGGCTTGCGTATGAAATCGTAAATTATTGCTCAATAACACATTATGGATGAGGACCAAAATACATTTCAAATAAATACAACGGCATTATATGATAACAAAAAGCCTCCAATATAAGCCATTTCAATTCGCCACATGATGTACCAAACACCCTGTATATTTTTAGTATCGCTGTCTTTTTAGGGTTCCGTAACCGAATGGCAAAAACAGCACCCTTATTTTACTTACAGTTCGATTACACATGAAAGATTTTCAAAATCGATTTTATTGAGTAACAAATTGTAATCCCTTTATATGACAAATAAATGTCAATGTCAACAATGAAGGCTACGTTCAGAAATGAAAAAGTTCATTAACGTAACCATTTCCGCTCGGAAACTGACTTTTAGGAGTAGACTGCTTTTAGCTGCTAATGGAGTAGGTAAGTTAGCTGAAAAGCTTTATTTAATTAAAATAGCGTTTTAAACCAAATCAAGCTTATCAGCTACCCGCTAAAATTAACCTAGGAGCGAATAACAGGTGCGGAGAAGTCTAAACGGAGGTGCCATAGGGTTATCATAAAATTATGGCCATTTTCGGGTTTCCTGTCCTTCCGTCCCTTCAGCGTTCATCAATCGGGCAATTCGTGGCTAAGACACCTTGGTAGAAGCGCCGTCAGCCATGTGGTAAGTAAGGAAGTTAATTAAACTCACTGTTAAATTAACTGATGAAATAATTTATTACTAGCAGTCTTTTATCTCACACTCAACTCAAGATAATTCATATTTACATTTCAACAAGGACACATTAGGGTGGGATATTGATTAATTTAATACATATAAAATATACAATTATGATACAAAACCATTTCTTTCAACTTTCTATAATAATACATTGTTTTGATGGTGAAGAAAACCGCCATTTGCCATTTACTTTACAAAAAACAAAAAAAAAACATCTTAATAAATAAAATACTCTTACTATCAATAATTATTACTTGTCTCTTATTTTCTCTAACAATTTGCTTATATCCTGACTACCCGCCGGGGGATTAGGTCTCTTCAACTTATGTTTCGCACTTAATTTTGGGACGCAACTTTTAATCGGAGGCCTTATACTCGGTACGGGGAATGTATCTAGCTTTGAATGGCCCCCGAGTCCATCATACGAGATATCTAGTTGGGCAGAGTTCAGTTTTTCCTCGATTGAAAAGTCTATTCTAGCCGGTTCCTTCTTGTGGAATATGCTCATCTTTTGACTGTTCGAAGGAAGGTTTTCTGCTCCTCTCTTTGTTATGTTTTTAGCTGCGTTTAGTATCGCCAACTCTGAAGGCTGAGAAAAAAACTTGAGTTAATAAAACTATAATAATAACTTATACATAAACACATTTTAAAACTTATAACTGCGGGTCTATACGCGACGCATATTATGTAGTAGTATTGTTACTACTTACACCCTCGACGTTTCGACGGTGTTGCAACCGTCGTGGTCACGAGGAGACTGGCGCTCGGCGTCTTCGTCTGCATCGGGCGGCCGGTTCTTCTGCTACCCTCCAACTATCCGATATTTTTTGTGCACGTGAACGGATTTTCGGGTCATGTAACTCCATTCCACGGATCGCCATTACCATACTAAGGTAACGTAAAGCGATTGAAATCAAGAAGTATAATAATTTCAATCGGGAAGACGGGTTATAATTGTCATCGGCCTGGTATCCAGTTAATAAAAAAGTGCAAACCGTGTGTGTCGCCTTTATCAATAAACATTAACCCGGATACTGTGTGTTGTGTGTCGCACTGAACCTACTGACTCTAGTTCACGTGCACAACAAATATCGGATAGTTGGAGGGTAGCAAAAGAACCGGCCGCCCGATGCAGACGAAGACGCCGAGAGCCAGTCTCCTGGTGAATTGTTATTTTTATTGATTCAAAGATACAAAACAGGTTTTAGATAATCACTAAAATATCTATTCAACATGTTAAGAGCATAACCAAAAATATTATTATTATTAGTTATTGGTCAGTTCGACACAAAGTCAGATCTATCTAACTGTGTGTCTAGCTGTGTGGTGTTCTAAAGCTACTTGATTTTCAGTTGAGCGAAAGCCATAGCATAGCAATAGTATCGAGAGGCCTATCGACAGTCCTTTAAGCGTCGCTACTATTGAAGATGCCTATCATACGTACTATTGATAGGCTTATCGATATTAAGGATGATTTCAGAGGTCAACTAATGAGTCAAATTAAAGCCCGGCAATGCTTGCGTTCTCTCTTCCTAATCAAATAATTGTTTAGTAAAGTCCGTTTTTCTCTGCTAGTCAAATATTGTTAACATTATTTAAATAACTATTAAATTATTTTAGCTAAAAAAATAAATGAACAATTTGATTTTATAAGATCTCAGGATGCAATGATGTATTATATGTGTAGTGACGACCCGTCTGGTGTAGTGGTCGAGAAATCGCCTACTACGCAGCGGGTGCGGGTTCGATCCCCGCACAATACAAACATTTGTGTGCATGAACATGTCTGTTTGTATTGGTCTGGGTGTTTTCTATGTATATCATGTATGTATTTACAAAAAAAAAGTATTTAAGTATTATATCCGTTGTCTGGCACCCATAACACAAGCTTTGAGTAGCTTACTTTGGGGCTAGATGGCGATGTGTGGGAATGTCCAAAGGATATTTATATTTATATTTATTTATTTATGTGTAGGTTGTGAGTTTTGTGTTCATCATATATTAAAATGAGTCATTTAGTTGAAAAGGAATGTCTAAAATGTTTACAATAATAAGCAACCAAAGAAAAATAGACTTTAATAGCGGGCCGAACTCGTGCGTGCCTCACGAGCATCCTCTTTCGCGAATCGAACATATTATCTTGGCATCATTATCCTTTCACTGCTTTGTAATAAAGTTAATCAGTTAACTAAATATTCCTTCCATTACTTCTTATCATTCATCTACCTGAAGTACGAACACACATTCGCTGAGCTTTCCACCAATAGCCTTCACCTTAAGCGCAACACTTTGGATAAGGTGGATACACAATCGGAATACTTTTGCAATACTCTTATGCGAATAATAGTTATAATAATCTTTTTTTTCTTCTTTACAGAATTAGGCATCACAGGTGATGAAATAAGTATAGGTTTAAACATGCGCTAAATCGTTATCTGAAGTGAAATGAGTGATATAGTTCAGTGGGAGCCGAAAATATATATCACTTACGAGTAACTAGTTCATTTAGCTCAGTAGATTTACTTTCACAATATCACTTACTACCTCATATTCATTCAGCTCAATTGATAATTTATTGTGTAAGGATCTTTTGTTATGTCTAAAAAATAAACACTTTTACAAGATTTCAGCAAACAAGAAATACGATTATAAAACATCTGTTTGTCAAAATAGCAAGAGGTAATTACAACAAAAATAAACAAACATTACTCTGAGAATCACCTCAAACATCAATCTATCAAGCCTAGCCATACAACTGTCTCGCTCTCGCTCAGTAACAATATCTGTACGCCCTCTGTCATTGAACTACTGAAGGACTGTACTACTGAACTCTATTTGAACGAAAGTGAACGAGTGAGAGAAGGAACTAGATTACTGAAGTATTTCAATTGATGCATTCTTTCAGGAACTACCCAAGTCTAGTATGGTTTACCTTTAGTTTGGTAGCTGGTGGCATCTGCATTGGCCGCTGTTGCAACGCCGTGAGCGCTAAGCTGCTTTGTTTCAAGCTCAGGTACGGAGAATCGGCCTGCTCAATCTTATTAACCATTGTATCCTGAAAAATGAGGAAGTTCTGCGATGTGAGATATAATTTTCACCAACTTAAAAAAAGGGAGGTAATCAATTCAATGTGTATGTGAATGTGATATCGCTGGAATTGAATAATATTTCAGTATGATGATCTATTAAGGGTTCCAAACACGTGCACTAAATGTCTTAAGTGAATGTTCGCATATTTCTGTTTGTCCACGGGTTTCTGGCAAATGAGAAGTCATAGATGACTCTTTTTTAGTTCAGTTCAACTTAGGGTAGAGTGTAAGTTTTATCAAAATCGGTTCAGTAGTTTTTGAGATACCGGTAATAACTAAAAAATATGAAAAAAAAAACACCTTCAAAAATAGTTGTTGCATGACCTAAAGCTTATGTTACATCATTAGTCTACGCACATCATGCACTGACTCCAAATAAATTTGTTTCACCTAAACAGAGAAAGCGTTATTATGAACTATTCAGTCAGTATTTTTGAAGGAGGTTCATTTTAAAATTATTTTCATAATAGTAAAGAGGATTATCTGTATGAAGATATGACTGAAAGAGCTGTCAAAGATACAACCTAGGTTATCGTAAGAATGTCCCGGTCCCTGTCACTGCGCATGTGAAAACTGTGCAAAATTGAACTGTATTGACAGGAAACGGATGTACGCGGGTAGAGCTGAGAAGCGGAGGAATGTAACATGTTTGACAGGTCCATTCTTATGATAAAACCGGGTGCAGTTTAGTAGATACTTACAAAGCTAACATTAGGATCATCAACAATGATGGCTTTGTTGAGTCCTTCGCAGGGTTCAATGCAATCAACGCTCATCTTCAATTGTTTGTATAAATGTTTATGATCCGTTTCTATTCTATTGGATATTTGGTCTATTTTCCGCTTCATGTCATTTGCAGCATCTTTTTGTTTTCGGTTGTTTAATTCCTCTTCTAGCTGCCTGTAATAAAAAAATTAAAGGAGAGATGAGTTATTAGGTAGGTATAATAATAAAAATACATTATCCATAGGAATTGAATTTTACATTGTTTAATACACTAACTTGTATTAAGTCTAGCGGTCCTCCACGACTTTATCCAACGGTTTTGCGTTTTTGCTCCCTTCCCTCTCGTCGCAGCATTATGTTTTTATCGCTAAATAAGCTATCCAATACAAAAAAAAAAATTCAAATCGGTCCAGTAGTTTCTGAGATTAGCACATTCAAACAAATTATTCATCTTTATAATATAAGTATAGATTAGAAACTAAAATATAATCTTTTTACAGAGATGGCCTTTTACTTTTTATTTTATTGGAATATACGCTTTTTTACACCATTGCTGTGTCTGCTCTCTCTTCTTACACTACAAACCTGACCTACTTAGATCTGAGAATCAGTAAGTTCAAGTGGCAATGGGCAGGGCACATAGCGCGAAGAACTGATGGCCGTTGGGGCAGGAAAGTTCTAGATTGGAGACCCTTCGACCAAAGACGAAGCGTACGACGTCCGTACTGTACCGTACTGACAAGATGGTCAGACAACCATATAAAGATTGATGCATAACATGGTACAGACCGCTTGTGATTGGTAGCTGTGTTCAGCACTGGACCTCCTTTGGCTAATTATGATTATGGTGATTATGTGTCTCTATAGATACAATATAGAAAATGGGGAGCACTAACACTATCTTTCGGTGCAGATCAGCTACATTGTTCTTCTCAACTCCAATTTGTTGCTTTGCAGCCTGTAACTTATCTCTAGTCTCATTTTTCTTTGATTCTGACTCACACAGCGCTCTGAAATTTATAAAATAATTAATACCTTAAGTTTCTATGGAAACAAAAAACGCAATAATTTTTAAGCAAAAAATAGTACTTAATCATTTGGTGACTTCTTGAAATGAGCTCTCAAATTGATGAGAAACCTTTACACGCAAAATAAATGGAAAGATTTAATATAAATGTATAAATTTTGATAATACCACACCTTTTCAAGGCAGTGGCAAAAGTGGCCACAGTCCGAACATCTGTATAGCCTTGCAACATTTGTTCTACTTCATCACTTGTGGCATTTAGGACTTTCTGCAGGCTGAAATCATTAGAAGTCAACAGATTATTTAATTTAAGTTCTGAAAATTACTTTGGAGTGTGATGTGTATGTTTCTTACCCATTTAATGTTTGCATATTCTTCTTCAGACTTTCATTTTCTTCTTTTAATTTCTGTGTCTCTTTATTCTGTATTTTCACATATTCAAGTTGTTCTTTTAGTGCCGATACTGCTGATTCTCTTGTCACCAACTTCTTTTCAAGGTTTTTTAAGACTTCCCTGCAAAAATGTTTTAGTGTGACAATCAATGAATGGTTGTAATTGTTAAAAGCTTTAGATTTTAAGGGCCTGTTTTGCTATCAATGATTGACCAATGATTACTTAAAATATGAAACATCATTACATATGTAGTCATCATCATTATTAGCTAAAGTATATCCACTGCTGAACATAGGCCTTCCCGCAGCTTTTCACAGCGACCAATCAGTATAAACAAAGATGGATGGACAAGCAACCTTGTGAAATCCCAGGATCAAACTGGATGCAGACATGTAAAGTATTAGACAGGTATTTAAATTCAGATGCTAGCTAAAATTATTAGGATATTAAGCTACAGGCATGTTGCTGTTGCATCCACATGAATATGACTTTGAAATTCCAAAACAAAAGTCCTGTAAAATTACAATACATACTCATTTTTCTTTAACTCAGCAGATATTGCAGTCAGTTTGTCTTCTTTATCCTTTGCAGATGCTTTTTGCTGCCTCAACTGTAGCTGGGCGTCGTCAAGTCGGGATTGTAATGTTGTCACATCTTCTCCAGAACTCTCATTTGATATGGTTGGATAAATACGGAACATACACCGGTCTGTGACTTTGTTTCGGCATTGTGGGCAGGATTTTGATCTAAGGACAAAAATTAAATTCGTTTTTATAGTATTGATATGATTGAAATAACATAGTATTTGATATTTCCATTTACTTTTTCAACACAGTATAGCTGCAAAGTAGATTTAGGCTTCAAAGGATCTACTCTTCAGAGTTCTAGTCTAGGTATAACTATACTATTATAAACTATTCTATTATATTTATAAATTATTGGGCTGAGAAATTTTGTTCATACATGAGTATAATTTGCTCGCTAAATATGACTGTTAAATTACCTTTCGATCCACTGTGCCAGACAGTTGTAATGAAATATGTGGCCACATTTTGTCGCGTAGATATTCTCGGCTTGGTTGACGAGATCGCTGCAGATGGTGCACAAAATATGCATGTCCTAAAACACGGCAAATTTTCATATTATAAAACAAAATTTTTAGGTTATGTTAATATTTACCATATTAATTGGGCTACATTTCGCAATATAATGCCGAAATTATACTAAATTACATTGCTGGGAATAAATATTGATGTTTTTATTAGCTAAATTGTAGAGACAAACTATAACCAAACTTAAAGAAATATAAAAAAAATCGTTACTTACCGCCAATTGTTATCTTAAATAATCCAGTTAGAATGGCATTGCTAGACAGAAATCTATTGACAATATTATATTCAAAAATAATGATGTGGTTTTTAAGTGAGGAATTAATAGTTATTTAATTAAATAAAAGGAAATCGACAACAAACACAACAAAACATTTTTTTTTATACAAGTTTTACGTCTTTGGTTCAACGCCATACAGACTATTCTTTAGTCATTTTTAACTTTATAAAACTTATAACTAAAACTAACCCTAAACTAGCCTATCTAAACCTATCTAACTCATTGAAATGTGAGGGAGTTCACATTTCAATGCTCTACAAGGAAGCTTGGCGTAGGAACAGCGATCCGGGTAAGACGGCGCGATCAACTCGCTTCACTTAATTCCCCACTTTAATTGCATTGTTTTCTTCAAAAGCACAAATTATTATGACAATTTCACCACACAATCACAATAATCGACCCGAAGAAAACAATAACTAAAACGAAGAAATAAGGTCCGTCCTTCCCTTTTCGTTTCCCGCGCAAATTCCCCCCAAAAACAATAAACTTTTTGCCTGACTTTTTACTTTTATTTTATTATTAGTGTTGTACTACCTCACAATAACATTTTTATATTCAATTGAATGACCAATAAATGATTCTAAAATGATCCAATGGAATGTAAAAATATTTAACAATAGAATTTTAAGTAGAGATGGGCCGAGTACTCGGTATCTTGATACTCGTACTCGGTCGTGTATCTCAGTTTTTGTGCCGAGTCTACTCGGTTAAGTAAAGCAATATATTTAGGTAAATATCATCTAAACAACAGGGGAGATATTTCACAGTCTCAATAAATTATAATAATGAATGTAATCTATTAATGAGACAAAATGAGGAATAATTAACGAAGACAATTCAATATCTGAAATTATATAAAATTAAATTACGATACAGTAACACAAAGCTTTCTGCACTATCTGATATCAGCCTATTCCCTTTTTCTTCGTACACGTTACCAGCCTCCGAAAGTAATCACTTGCTATGCATAGTGCTTGCAGATGCACATAGTAACACTCGTGCTAAACGTGCCAGTTCTGGATACCTTGTTTGGTACCCTGCCCACCATCTTTTATCACCTTATTCTAAAGTAGGGTTTCCAGGATACAGCGGAGCCCTTAACTAATTTTATCCTCCTTAGATACTCTCCTTCCCTATTTGATAAAATTTACTGTTAAAGAAAATATGTTTTTATATATCAATTAAGGGTAACCAATAAAGTTCCAAAGTAAATCTATTTTTAATAATAATATGACGGGTGGGTGTGCTTGTTTATGATTGCAAATGGAGTCAATTTTAGGAGTGGATCTCGAAATTTTGGTAATTTTTAACCTTAAATCTGACTCGGTAGGAAGTATGTTTGACAGTCATTAAGCCAACATTACGTAAATCTTGCCACGAACTTCCTGCCTTCGCATGGGGCACCTAAGGGTTCGCGTACCTCACTATAAGCAACACTGTTCTAAAGTGATGGGGCCTTTAGGATCATCGCGCTCTAGTGGCTAAATGAAAGCTAAGTCTGCGCGAACCTATTTGTACTTCATAAAGATGAAATAAGAAACCAAAAATTTTCCGCACGGGCGGGACTTGAACCAGCAACCTTTTGGCAGACCGGGCCAAACGCTCTTACCAATTGAGCTACCGTACCGTCAGTCCGACCCTGCGAAATTTGTGGTTTCTAGTGAAAACGTCAATTGCGTGACGCCTAGCGCCATCCAGCCGTCTGTTTATGAAACAGATGGCCCTAGCAGTTATTCTTTACAGAATAAAATCAACTTGGAAATTAATGTCGCTTCGCTATCAAATGCTTTAGAATGTTTTTAACACTCACAGTGTCATATTTTATATTCATAAAGATGAAATAAGAAACCAAAAATTTGCGCATGGACGGCACTTGAACCAGCAACCTTTTGGCAGACCGGGCCAAACGCTCTTACCAATTGAGCTACCGTGCTGTCAGTCCGACCCTGCGAAATTTGTGGTTTCTTATGAAAACGTCAATTGCGTGACGCTTAGCGCCATCTAGCCGTCTGTTCATGAAACAGATGGCCGAAGCAGTTATTCTTTACAGAATAAATTCAACTTGGAAATTGATGTCGCTTCGCTATCTAATGCTTTAGAATGTTTTTAACACTCATAGTGTCATATTTTATATTCATAAAGATGAAATAAGAAACCAAAAAATTTGCGCACGGGCGGGACTTGAACCAGCAACCTTTTGGCAGACCGGGCCAAACGCTCTTACCAATTGAGCTACCGTGCCGTCAGTCCGACCCTGCGAAATTTGTGGTTTCCCATGAAAACGTCAATTGCGTGACGCCTAGCGCCATCCAGCCGTCTGTTTATGAAAAGGTTGCTGGTTCAAGTCCCGCCCGTGCGCAAAATTTTTGGTTTTTTATTTCATCTTAATGAATATAAAATATGACACTGTGGGTGTTAAAAACATTCTAAAGCATTAGATAGCGAAGCGACAAGCGCAAATGTAGATAAATGTTTCCGTAAGATATGAAAATTTATTTTATGCGGTAATTATTCAAACTAATAACTATACAATTTTACACAGGCACACAATAAACAATAAAATAATATATGCTCTTTTATTCAGCGTCCAACTCTTCCATTTTGTTATACGCAGTCTTCAATTCCTTGAGCAGTTGTTTGGCCTTCTCTCTCTCGATAAGGACCTCCTTCTTGTGTTGAGCCCCCGTGATGTCACTTGTAAAAAGGGACAACGAAAGAGCGTCCACCGAGTCGGGGGGCCCGGGGGCCACAGACACGTCCGTTACTTTGTTGACTGGAAAAGAAAAAATAATTAGTGATAATAATAATAAATAAATATGTACCAGACATCAAAGCAATTGTCTTGCTTATGTTACGAACGATTATGACGGGATGGCTCCCATGAATACTTAAATACCTACATATAAAAATCCATGACTTAGATACAAACGTTCGTGCCCATCACATAAACATTTGACCCTTGCGGGATTCAAACCCGCGACCGCTGGCATAGTAGCCAGCAGCGCTAACCATTACATCAAACGCGTCGTCATTCAATTTGGTCGAAGCAATTGGTTATAAAGCATAAATTCTTTTTTTCTTTATGGGACCTGCGTCATATCTAACTCGAACTCATTCATTTCTTTGGTAATAGGTACAGTCACCAGCACATCATTTAATAGATTTTTGATAATATTACCCGTATTCCAACTGCGTAAGATACAGATGTATTAACTTCAAGCGCTGTTGACCGTACCCACCGTACCTACCTACTGATATCAGCAAATATTAGTTATTCTTCACGTCTCCAGTTTAAGAAGTTACATCACTCATCGTACTTGGCACTGCCTACAGAGGCAGTGTAAACCGTGATGTCATCATCATAATCAGACAAAGGACGTCAATTGCTGAACAAAAGCCAATCACACCAACCGGTTGTGACTGTAAGTGGTTTGCATCGAGTGTGGTCCTGCATCTTTACAAGTTCGTCTGCACATCACTGTCACTCTACCAACTCTACCCTGCTGTCGAAGGGTCTAAAATCTAAATCATTTCTGCCCCACTTAAGCTTACTGATTCGCAGTGCTTAGTATATTCGTTACCTTAGTACTTCTACGTGATCGCTTCACCTGTGATCTGATTTGATCTCGGAGAGAAACATCTAGCAAAGCCATCTTCATTTCAAAATTTCTTATGAGACCGATTTTACCTCTAGTAGAGACCAGTGTGATCGGACCGTATTGTCACCATCCAAAATTCATTAAAAGCTGCTGATAAACCTAATGGCTAGGGGTAGGGTATACTCTGGCTCTCTGTGTCCAGTACAATAATGCCTTCAGGATGCTGATGGGGCTACCTAGGTTCTGCAGTGCGTCGTCGGTGTTTGCCGAGGCTCATGTTGATGACTTCTACGCTATAATTCGGAAGCGGACGTCGTCGATGCTTACGGCGGAGCTCCAACAGCATTCTGATGGTTACCAGAGATAGGCCATCATGTCCATCTTTAGGCACTGGATAAAAATACAAGTGCAGGGATCCAGAAACCGGTTTTTTGACTGAGCACTTTGTAGTTTTATTTTGTATGTGGTAGTTTAAGTAGTACTAACAATAATTTAAAGTTATATGTTACTAACAACTATCTGTAGTTATGGATTTTTGATTTGGTCTGAAATAAACGTTTTATTATTATATATTTTTATTTGATTATAACGTCTCAGCAGAAGCTGGTATTTGAAAAAAAAAAACATCTACGGGCACAACCAAGTAGAATGATTGATGATTTCTTCCTGGGATATTGCAGGATCGTCTTGAAGAAACCGACGTACAATTCGTATTTAAAACAGCTGCCTTTTGCATGGTGATGTATGTATTTTGTGGCAGTTCAAGAAGTTTGAGACTTTGATGGAGATATAAATATCCTTTGGACATTCCCACACATCGCCATCTAGTCCCAAAGTAAGCTACTCAAAGCTTGTGTTAGGGATGCCAGACAACGGATATAATACTTAAATACTTTTTTTTGTAAATACATACATGATATACATAGAAAACACCCAGACCAATACAAACAGACATGTTCATGCACACAAATTTTTGTATTGTACGGGGATCGAACCCGCAACCCGCTGCGTAGTAGGCGATTTCTCGACCACTACATCAGACGGGTCGTCAATAATTAGTAATTAGAGAGTTTTATGCATTTGCATATGCAAACATGCAAATGCATATAATCCGATGTCTAATTATTATACTCACTAGCAAACCCGTTAGCCTTGACGTGCTCCTCGTAGCTGTCAGCGCGCGCATCGAGCGCCTCAGCGAGCGCGGCGGCGTGCGCGCGCGGCACGCCCAACACGAGCAGGTCTCGCGCGAGCGCCGCGCCGCCGCACGCGCAGGCCCACGCCGAGCGCGCCACCCAGCGGATGACGGCGGCTGCGCGCGCGCACTCTTCGCGGGACGCTGCAGATATGGCTATGTTGTTAGATATGGTATTTAAATGTTTTGGAGGAATAGAATGGCCTTCTGATTCTCTAAACCTTAGAAGCGCTTGGCAGAATCATATTATTATCAGTGTAAATATAATATATAATATCCTTTGGACATTCCCACACATCGCCATCTAGCCCCAAAGTAAGCTACTCAAAGCTTGTGTTATGGGTGCCAGACAACGGATATAATACTTAAATACTTTTTGTTTGTAAATACATACATGATATATATACATAGAAAACACCCAGACCAATACTAACAGACATGTTCATGCACACAAATGTTTGTATTGTGCGGGGATCGAACCCGCAACCCGCTTCGTAGTAGGCGATTTCTCGACCACTACACCAGACGGGTCGTTAATTAAATTATAATAACTTTAAACAAAGGCCAAACAAAGTATATTCGACGATGAAATTGTTTCTGAACTAAATAATTAATTTAATTTTATGTTTAAAATGTTATGTTTGTTTTGAGTACCTATGAGTTTTCTAGGTTACAGCCTATGTAACTATATGGCATATGTTATTTATAACAATCAAAATTTTACACATATTATTAGGATGTTGTTTCAGCTTATTTTCTTAAAATAATATCTTAGCAATGTACGTTTCTCAAACAAGCCGTCCGCCGACCAAACTCGTTTTAAACAAAAAAAAACTTTTTTATTTTTTCTTATTGTTATTTTTATATTGTCACCATAAAATTCCAAAGGGATAATAATTTTATGATTGTCACTCGACTTGACACTTCTACTACTGTCATCAATATTATTAAAATATTCATATTTAAAAACTTTTATTTGGATCATTTATGTAATAGAAAAGAAAGACACTATAAAACAGTTGAATCGCAATAAAACGAAACCGGGGGCGTCACAAACCGGGGGCCTAGCACATTGACCTGACGTGTAGCCCTTTGCAAAATGCAATAACATAAAATTAAGTAGGTGGTAGGATTCTATTTCGAAGAGAGAACTTACATAAACTTGTATCCTTTAAGATTTCCATTATTCCATCATCCTGAAAACAAAATAAAACCTTTTTGAAATCAAATTACCTACGAAAATAATAACTCTTTGGTACAAAAAATTTAAACCAGATTACCGGACACTTCATTACAAATGAAAGCGTTCTCTATTTATGTACCTGTAATGAGTACGTAATAAGGCGTAGTACTATTATATTTTCTGTGATAAGACAATTAAAGTCTGGACTAGAGTGGTTTCGAAACACTTTGTGAACACAAAAACATTTTTACATCAGGTTTAATGCCGTCATATGCACCTGAGATCAAAGGGACGTTTTATCTAGTAGCTGAAAAATTAGGAATCATTTATATATTTGAGTGCACATAAATGCGCACAAAAACACATGCGTTTTTTAAAACGTTTAGAACAGACAAAATTACGTACTGTTAGTCGAATATTGTAAACCATGTTGACATTCCTTTTTACCGAAATAATTTATTTTAAAATAAGATAAGCACAAAAATCACCAACTACATAGGTTATTCAACATATATATATAGATATTTTAAAATCAAATTGTAAATGAATTTAACTAACTGAAACTATTTTAAAAGTTCTAAAAATATTATTTATATTTTTCGACTAGTAAAGAAAAACGGACTATATTTCAAATGAGTTTGGTTGGGACGGACACATAGTAAGAACTACCTAATAAACATATCTATTAAACACCTTTTGATAATATTATATCAACAAAATACCTTTTGATAGTGTTTTATACAGCGTATGGACTGTAATAGGAGAAAAAAATAATGATTGTACAGAGTATACGAGGGTCAAACTGAAAGTTCTTAGAACTGGCCACTTATAAACAATATAATAAAAAAAATATTCTAAAATTTGAAAATAGAACTCTTTGCCAATATTACTGAGTATATGTTTCATTCATTTGTCATTTGTTTTACGATTTGGCGGCAAATTGAAAATTGTCTGTGTCACGTCATCATGAATTTAACACGAGAAAATTTTCGTGCAATGATTTTTTATGACTTTCGATGTCATTTAAGTCAACAAGAAAGTTATGATAGACTACGATTGGCCTTTCACGATGAAGCCCCATCTCGTGCGACTGTTTACAACTGGTTTAATGAGTTTAAACGTGGTCGCACTAATCTCACTGATGATGTACGTGAGGGACGGCCTTCTACGGCGACGACTGAAAATAACATCTGTGTTGTGCGGCGTATGATAGAGACTGACAAAAGAGTGACCTATCAGCAGATTCGGACAAGCTTAGGCATCGGTATGAGTCAAGTGCACAAAATCCTCCACGAACATTTAGCGGTCAGGAAGCTTTGCGCCCGGTGGATACCTCATAATTTGACTAAGGCTCAAAAACTCCATTGTGTGGATTGGTGCCGTAAAATGATTGAAAGATTTAACGGAGGTGACTCAAATGCTGTGTTCGACATACTAACAGGTGACGAAAGCTGGATTTACTGTTATGATCCTGAAACCAAAAGACAATCTGCTCAGTGGGTGTTTCCTTTCGAGGAGTTGCCAACTAAAGTGAAGAGAGATCGAAGTGCGGAAAAAAAAAATGGTGGCCTCGTTCTTTGGAAGGATAGGTCATTTCGCAACAATTGTGTTAGAGGATCAAAAAACAGTTTCTGCAGAATGGTACACTACCAATTGTTTGCCACTTGTCTTGGAAAAAGTTCGAGAGAAACGACCTCGCAGTAGGATCCTCCTTCACCACGACAACGCCTCGTCGCACACCGCCAAGCGAACGATCGACTATTTGGCGACATCAAACGATGAATTACTGGGTCACCCGCCGTATAGCCCCGACCTCGCGCCTTGTGATTTTTATTTATTTCCAAAAATTAAAGAAAAACTTAAAGGAAAGCGGTTTATGAATGTTGAAGAAGCGGTGGCTGCGTATCGCGATGCCATTGAAGAGACCCCTAAGGACGAGTGGGCAAAGTGCTTTTCCCAGTGGTTCCATCGCATGCAGCGGTGTATTGACGTCAATGGACAATATTTTGAAAAGATATAATAAAACTAATAACTGGCTAATGTAATCAGTTTTTGATTTTCTAAGAACTTTCAGTTTGACCCTCGTACGTAGTTATCTTGACCTTGTCACAGTGCTCTAAAATGCATTAACTCAGAGTTATAGTAATCCAAAGTTATAATCACATATCAATGTTTATCAAAATCTCTTACGCGTTAAAGTAAATTACAATGACAAGTTCTATGACAGGACACATTTGTTCGCAATACATTGCCGGTCCGGTTTATTTTGTTAGAAACTAGCAAAAATTTTTTTTATATAGTTATAGTTTCGTCAAGTCTGTCTGTCTGTCTTTCTGTCCGTCCGTATGTCACAGCCACTTTATTCTGAAACTATTAGTATTACACAGTTGGAATTTAGTAGGTAAATGTATCCTGTTAATCCCTTTATGATTGTCATACAAAAATATAAAATAATGATATTTGAGGGGGCGCTCCCATACATATGAAACTACTAAAATGTTTATGGATAGGTGACACATTTTCAGTAACCGCAATCATTACTTTGTTATTCATACAAATACTTTGAAAAACAAAGTTATATTTGCTTTAAAAAAATGTTGTGGTATTTTGGCTAAATGGAAGTAAGTGGACCTCTCATTCAGTTAAAGTTGGCACATAGCCCTTAGGGTGCGAGTCCGACTCGTATTTGGCCGTTTTTATTTTATTTTAAAAATTTTGCTCCTATTACAGGCCACATTCAGAAGTCTTTTGTAGTCAGTTTTAAACGGCGTTTCGTATTTTGGTGTAAAAATTATAAGGTGTGAAATAAGCTCTAGTCTCTATAATAAGCACATCAGTCTTAAGACGAAGACCTTTTTATTAATACGTCACGGCCCAGCCCTCACTAACGGCAACCTAATGAACAAAGCATAACATAACAATTGTATTAGTCGGCTCAAAGATCTTCCCGAGACCAACATTTGCCCTGAGTGAGACCTTAAGTGGGGCAAATTGACAAAGGCTTTGGGTGTTTGCGGATTATGAGGTGTAACATGCATTTTATCATATACAAAGAAAACGGAAATAGTCTAGAAACCACCACTAATTGCCTATTCGCTGGGCGGTCATTATTTGGACGTATTCTAGTGCCTTTTTAGGGTTCCGTAGCCGAATGGCAAAAAACGGAACCCTTATAGTTTCGTCAAGTCTGTCTGTCTATCTGTCTGTCTGTCTGTCTGTCTGTCTGTCTGTCTGTCTGTCTGTCCGTCCGTCCGTATGTCACACCCATTTTATTCTGTAACTATAAGCATTACACAATTGAAATTTGGTAGGAAGATGTATCTTGTTAACCGCTTACCGATTCTCATACAAAAAATAAAAAATAATGACAGTTAAGGGGGGGCTCTCATACATGAAACTAAAACCAAAAAATTTTTTTTTGTCAAACCTATGCGTGTGGGGTGGGGTGTCTATGGATAGGTCTTTTTAAATAACGTAGAGGTTCCTAAAACCATTTTCTTTTAAAGTCAAACGTTTCATAGCTAGACGCTTCCAAAGTGGTAAAATGGGCGTCATCTAATTTCTAAACCAAGCAAGTATTAATTTTGAAAAAAAAATACAATGTAGATCTTAATAAATACTTTCAACGAAAATTGGTTCGGACGGGATCGAACTAGTAGTTTTTGAGATATAGCACATTTTCAACAACCGCAAACATAACTTTGTACTTCATACAAACACTATGAAAAACAAAGTTATATTTGTAGTCAACAAAATATTGTGGTATTTTACTAAGTAGAAGTAAATGGATTCCCTAATTCAGTTAAAGTTGGCACGGAACCCTCAGTGCGCGAGTCCGACTCGCACTTGGCCGGTTTTTTTTTCGATATCATGTTTTGTATGTAACCTAATTGAAAAACATTACTTTTTCGTTTTTTGGCATATTTTTTTTTGCGTAAAATATTTCGTGTTTTTTTATTTCACAAGGTTTCAGCGCATTAGCAACTTATAACTGCCACTATAATTATTGGATTTAACAACACTATGTTAAGGATTTAATACAACCTATCACTTAATTATAAGTAAATGACGTTTTATGATCGATGCGAAAAACTAATTTTCCGCACCACACACTTTCCCATCACTGCGACTTCTGCCTGTGTAGCCAGGATCTACAACTTGGTCAAAATTATATTTGAAAGCCCCAATCAGCAAGGCTAGGCGGAGCTATGATAAAGGCAGAACTGTCTTGGACTCTGAAACGAACTATTCGGAATGTAGCTATATTACAAGACGATTGACTACCTTTCTAAAATAATAACTAAGATTTGAAGGTTTACTAATGGTAAGAATTTGGCGCTACCCCCACGGTTGCTTCTATTCTTTGTTCTTAACTAATGAGGCTCATAGTGTTTTTACAAGACGATCGAGTTACAAGTCTGAAAGCAACAGTGTGACATAATATGAGTATTTATTTACTTGCATGGGATCCGGTGCTATTGAAGACATAAGCCAGACCACTCATTACAAGATCACAAGACACAGTTTACTCTTTCTGTGAGAATAGGAACGTTAATTAATATTAATGAGTGATGGTAGTTAATTTTTATCAAAACTGTAAATGACAAATAACATCTTAGTCTACCCGTGACCACAAATGCTGTAAAGTGTTCGAAACGTTGCGACATACATTTTTAAATATACGCGAAAATTTCCGTAAAATAGTCATCAATGGGTAATATTCGTGTAAACTACAGAAACAAGAATACGAGCCGTTCGCCGGCCTATAGACAGTGGCAGTCCACATTTCTTTTACGTATCGCTAGGGAGTAGAATAAGCTGCCGGCAGAAGTGTTCTCTGGCAACTACAATTTGGACGTTTTCAAGTCAAAGTCAAATATTTTATTTGCAAGAATGCAGTAAATACAGAATAGAGTCAATAGGCTGTTACTTAGGCAGACATGGTCCATCTGAGGCTGCACTGACACTTAACGTCAGGTTCAATAGTGGCCAAATTTCTGGATATTTAATTTTGAAATAGTTAAAAGTTAGTGCACAATTTTAGATTAAAGTTACACTTACTAACAGTAAACTCATCATCATTATCAGCCAATGAAAGTGCACTGTTGAACATAGTTATCCACAGCGACTGGTTGTGAGCGGTCTCGATCTTTACAAGATCGTCTGTCCATCTTATCGGTGGATGTCCTACGCTGCGCCTTTAGTTAAAGGGTCCCTAATCTAGAACTTTTTTACCACAACGGCCTTCAGATCTTCGCGCTCTCTGCCCTGCCCTCTGCCATTCGAGCTTACTGATTCTCAAGGCTATGTCCGATATCTTAATTCTTCTACGTATCTCCTTGTTTATGATTCGACATGGTGAAAACACCGAGCCCTCTCCATCGCTCGTTGTGTGATTTTGGACTTCTTTATGAGACCTATAGTTAGAGACCATGTTTCGGATCCGTATGTCATCACTAGTATCACACACAGGTTGAAGACTGTCGTCACTAGTAACACACACAGGTTGAAGACTGTCGTCTTGAGACACTGTGGAAATTGAGACGAGAAGACGCTCTTGCACAGTTTTCCGAACGCTGCCCAGCCGAGTTAGATTCATCGATTGATAGTAATATGCTTCCTTAAAGTTGGACCTACCTAATTAGATCACTTGTTCAAGGCATTGTATTTAATTAAGTAGGTACAAATCAGAGATAACGCGTTCCTTAGAAAAAGGGCATCTTCAGACGAACGGTAAAGTGTAACGCGTGATAACGTATCCATAAGAGACCACAAAATTCGCAAGGTCGGACTGACAGCACAGTAGGTCAATTGGTAGAGCGTTTGGCCCGGTTAGCCAAGAAGTTGCTGGTTCGAGTCCCCCCCGTGCGCAAATTTATGGTTACTTATTACATCTTCATGAATATAAAGTGACGTCTTTTTTTGTACCAGTACAGTTCTCTTATGAATATATTATTATTATTATACACTTTCTCAAATCTCTACGATTTTACGATTTTAGTGTTTACGTCGTCACGCCATCATCTTTTGGCGCTAGCTCGTGGCCGTTTTCCGTTTTAGGAGGAGAAGGTCCACTGTTAGGTACAGTCGTAAGAACATTAGGTTACCCATTTTTTATGCGAACTAGCCTTTATTACAACGGCATAAGACACGTGACGTGACGTAAGTGACGTGCTGTTGTCAGTACATATTTTGGCCTTGCATATAATGCAATAAATAAATAATTATAAATAAATATCCTATACTAATCCTTTGGACATTCCCACACATCGCCATCTAGTCCCAAAGTAAGCTACTCAAAGCTTGTGTTATGGGTGCCAGACAACGGATATAATGCTTAAATACTTTTTGTTTGTAAATACATACATTATATACATAGAAAAACACCCAGACCAATACAAACAGACATGTTCATGCACAAAAATGTTTGTATTGTGCGGGGATCGAACCCGCAACCCGCTGCGTAGTAGGCGATTTTTCGACCACTACACCAGACGGGTCGTCATCTTATGAATACTATAAAATAAATATTTCGTCATATTTACGTGGAATATTTCACTTAGCCCAAAAGAGCATACATTAAGAATTCGCTCATTAATCAGTGATGTCGGCTTAACTTCAGCTAACCCAAACCACTGAAGAGTTTTAGAAACTTCCTAAAGCATCCTTCTTCGAACACAAATTATTTATTAGTGTGTATACTTTTGCCATACCTAGGGTATTTTAAAACAGTTCTACAACTTTGGATTTTTATTAAAAATTTAAATTGATAAGCCTAAGACCCTTAACACACTGCGACTTTTAGCAGCGATGCAGTCGCGCGTTTTGGAAACTCGCTTCAGCATCGCGACTCACGCAATGAACAGTTATAATTTATATTTATACAGTTCATAATTTGTCAATGTCCATTTTCTGCATCGATGCTAAAAGTCGCAGTGTGTAAGAGGTCTTAAGAGTCGCAAGAAGTATAGTTTTGCCTAAGACTCCAATAAAGTATGGTCAAAAACAAAAACATGCGAAGAAGCGCGCATTTATTACAAAATACACTCGAACGAAAAAGAAAAATTAATGGATACAACATATTTTAAAAAAAAGACTGGAAAACCACATTTTAAGGTCACAGACAGTGATGATCTACCTGATTTGTTGGTAATGGGACCTTTTTTTGTTTTAGACTGTTGTGTGTGCGTGTGTGCGCATTTGACTTATAGTTAGGGAGGCGAATAGGGGAATTTTCGGTAATACTCGAGCGTGGCAGTTTAAGATATGAGAGATACCTTGGACCTAATAGAACAACCTTGTAAATAGTTAGGGAGGCGAGGTAGCTAAATGGCGTAATTCAACGGCGCCGTCGAGACCTATCAAAATCGAAAGATAAAATAATTTCGAAAAGAAAAGCTCGTACGGTAAAAACCATTTTAGCGGTGGGTTTGGCGTGTACGGTTTTTCAAAAATGTAAAAAAAAACAGTTATTGGGCATTCTCGAGCGCGTCAGATATTCATACTACGTATGCCCCAAGTGCCTCTGATAACAACGGTATACTAATCTGCCGGTTTGCGTGGTGGGGGTAGGCATATAAAGTAGTCAAAAATGCAAAAAAAAAAAAACTCGAGCGCGTCAGATTTTTGGAAGGGGTGTTAAGTAGGCCCCAAGGAAGCTCCCTTAAAAAAAACTGACGGTTTTGGCGTGACCATAAGTTATGATGAATTTTTGAAAATGCAAAAAAAATAGTTATTTTGAAATACTCGAGCGCGTCAGATTTTCATAGGGGAGGTTCATCTCGGTATCCTGAAAGCATATTTTCTTAATCTGACAAAAATGTTGGTGGGTTCTCTTAATCTGACCGGAAAGGTTTTTTGGTTTCTTGTTTTTTCCTTTCTTCTTTCTTTTTAATTATTCTTCACTTCGTTTTGCTGACGGTACGTCCAAAAAACAATTTGAGGATCAACAGGCTATTGAATAATATACATACATGAAACTGTACATGTTAATAATACTTTTGTATACAGATACGCGTAACCTTTTCCAAGTCGACGAAAATTGTCGAGAAGCTTTAGAAAAATTTTTTTTTTTTTGAGATTATAGTAACATAATTTAATCATCGTTATTTCATATCATTTTTTTAACACCCTCAGTTTTCAAGATATACTCAACAAACCGGGAGTTTGAGTTTTTATGAAGCTTCAAGTCAAAAAGTTTTAACTTTAGACAAAAATGTAAAGAGACCTTTTTTGTGTAAAATAAAATTACCTTTTTGTTTATTTAAACTTTTTTTTTGTAAAATGTATCGTTCGCGACTTATATGCCGCAACCCGTTTTTCGGAAGACGAAATGGCTCCTCCACACTCCTGGTCATGCGGAAACCGGCAGATTTTGTATTTTTAGTACGTTTTAGATTATATTCTTCAAAATAAAAATAAAAAAAATCGCGCTCGAGAATGCCGGATTAACGTTTTTTTTTTACAAGTTTGCGACCCTATAACTCGGCGGCGTCAAGGACTTATCGTCAGATTAGTTAAATTTAGTCTTAAAACACTAAAATCAACCCCCAATATCTTAATCTGACGCGCTCGAGTATTACAGACTATCGATTTTTTTTACTAATCTGATCGTCTATCCTAGGCGCGCGTCACTACATATAGAGCTAAATACTTTACAAGGTTGTTCTATTAGGTCCAAGGTATCTCTCATATCTTAAACTGCCACGCTCGAGTATTACCGAAAATTCCCCTATTCGCCTCCCTAACTAAAAGTATTAGCTCTATATGTAGTGACGCGCGCCTAGGATAGACGATCAGATTAGTAAAAAAAAATCGATAGTCTGAAATACTCGAGCGCGTCAGATTAAGATATTGGGGCTTGATTTTAGTGTTTTAAGACTAAATTTAACTAATCTGACGATAAGTTTCTTGACGCCGCCGAGTTGTAGGGTCGCGAACTTGTAAAAAAAAACGTTAATCCGGCATTCTCGAGCGCGATTTTTTTACTTTTTATTTTGAAGAATATAATCTAAAACGTACTAAAAATACAAAATCTGCCGGTTTCCGCATGACCGGGAGTGTGGAGGAGCCATTTCATCTTCCGAAAAACGCGTTGCGGGATATAAGTCGCGAATGATACATTTTACAAAAAAAAAGTTTAAATAAACAAAAAAGGTAATTGTATTTTACACAAAAAAGGTCTCTTTACATTTTTGTCCAAAGTTAAAACTTTTTGACTTGAAGCATCATAAAAACTCAAACTCCCGGTTTATCTTGAAAACTGAGGGTGTTAAAAAAAATGATATGAAATAACGATGATTAAATTAAGTTACTTTTATTATATCTCTTTTTTTTTCTAAAGCTTCTCGACAATTTTCGTGGACTCGGAAAAAGTTACGCGTATCTGTATACAAAAGTATTATTAACATGTACAGTTTCATGTATGTATATTATTCAATAGCCTGTTGATCCTCAAATTGTTTTTGGACGTACCGTAAGCAAAACGAAGTGAAGAATTGAAGCAAAAAAGAGGAATATGCCATAAACATGTAATACAGACTGAGCGCTTCGCAGAAATTTGCCGTCCTACCAGTATTTTTCCTTTATTTCGCGACATTAATGGTGGGAAAAGAAGCGGTAGAAGGGAATTTTTGGTACAACCTAATGTATATATACCATAAACATATATATATATGTTTATGGTCTATCAGGGAAAAAGAAAGGGAAAAAAAGAAACCAAAAAACCTTTCCGGTCAGATTAAGAGAACCCACCAACATTTTTGTCAGATTAAGAAAATATGCTTTCAGGATACCGAGATAAACCTCCCCTATGAAAATCTGACGCGCTCGAGTATTTCAAAAATCTTTTTTTTTGCATTTTCAAAAATTTATCGTAACTTATGGTCACGCCGAAATCGTCAGTTTTTTTAAAGGGAGCTTCTTTGGGGCCTACTTAACACCCCTTCCGAAAATCTGACGCGCTCGAGTATTTTTTTTTTTGCATTTTTGACTACTTTATATGCCTACCCCCACCACGCAAACCGGCAGATTAGTATACCGTTGTTATCAGAGGCACTTGGGGCATACGTAGTATGAATATCTGACGCGCTCGAGAATGCCTAAGTAACTGTTTTTTTTTACATTTTTGAAAAACCGTACACGCCAAACCCACCGCTAAAATGGTTTTTACCATACGAGCTTTTCTTTTCGAAATTATTTTATGTTTCGATTTTGATAGGTCTCGACGGCGCCGTTGAATTACGCCATTTAGCTACCTCGCCTCCGACAACGACTTATGTAAGTGTTTATTGTTAGTCTTAATGAGAATAAATGGATTCCAAAATCCTTCTCTAATTTTTATAATTTACATATCTAAAGAAATAGTAATGCCTCCTCTCTATATTATATACTAGTCTTGGAAAACAAACTTAGGTACGAGTTTCGTATGTAAGGCGACAAATCGAATTTGATCTAAACGTACTTGGCGTTCGACGTGACTATTGTAGAATAAGCATTTTATTATCAGGCGTTGAATATCGAGTCTAGAGGCAGGGTGAATAAAATATGACTAATATCACAAGCCTGAAAAAATATCTGTCAAACATAAAAATTTGAACTACAATTAGACTTGATTTTACCAACGTCAGATAAGGAATATTCGTCGAATAAATCGAATAAAATACAATACGCCTAATTTGAAAACATCACCTACTCGTATTTCTCAGCAATCATTCATGTAAATGTAATTGTAAAATCGGTCGTTTTGCAGGGCTATTATTTATTTTATTTTTAAATGGACACCAATCACATACATTGCTTTGATTCCAAAGTAAGTAGCCAATGCACTTATGTTATGGAAATCAGACACAACGGTGGGACCACAACACCCAGACCCTAGACAATATAGAAAATTTTGATTTCTATATTGACCCGACCGGGAATCGAACCCGGAACCTCGAATCGGCAACGCTCTGTGTGTGTGCACGCAGGGTGCGTGCTTAGCCAATATACCACGGAGGTCGTCATTAAGAAACGAACGATTTTAAAATTATATCTACTTACATAAATTATTGCTGACAAATAAGTGACGTGTTCGGATAAGTCTTATCTGGCTGGTTAAATCGACCCTCAGTCTTATAAGTCTTGGCTGACGTTGAATAAATAAGTATATTTATTTTCCTTCGCAAAAATAGGCATTACATGTTTGATATTGGTTTGATATTTGTTCACATACACATCTCTTGTATATCACATCGATTGATCTTCGTCAAGAGCTGTAACATTCATTAGTGATACCAATATCACTAATTATAACTGAATTACCTTCCCTCTCGTATACAGTAATATCATGATAATTAATAAGTTTCCGAATGGAGGCGTTTACTGATACGTAAGTAAATGAAGAATGCTTGACTCTAAAATGCCATCAGAAAAAAGGTAATACTCGTAATAAGAACATTCAATATGGTCTTGGATTGGGTGTGTTTTTTTTGTTTTTTTAAGCTGTTTGTGGGACAACTTTAAAAAATATTTTTTTTTCAATGATCTTTCATACAGTGTCAAAAAATAAGAGATAATTTCAAGGGGGCGTTGACTATCTAGTTTGGGATACAGGAAAAATATTAAAAAAAAACTATATATTTTTCCTGTATTCAAGACTCTGCTCTTAACCACCCCCTTGAATTGGGCTCGTCCTTTTTTACAATCTGTATAAGAAAGAAAAAGAGTAGATATAAGATAAAATGTCCACGGATCCCTAGATTTCTAGGCATGGGGAAAAAAAGACAAATTCAAGAGGGTGGTTAAGAGAATAGTTAAGAACACCTGAAAAATTAAACTCGATTGACAACCACCCCCTTGAATTTGGCTCGTTCTTTTAACACCCTGTTTTACTCGGTATTTTGTGCAAGACCAGGGATTCTTTTAGTTTTCCTAACGAGTGATAAAAGCCTGACATATTACGGAGAGTAACTATATTACTACTAAGAACCGAGCGTTGGAGAGGGCTATGTTTGATGTTTCCCTATGAGATACTATATTTATTAATGGCGTGGGCTCTTCTCAATGTTTCTACACGATAACGATTCAGAAATGAGGAGATAGGTAGAAAAGCTATTAACGATAGAGGAATTTGCCGCCTTACTTCATTTTAACGAAAATCGCTTGAACACGACACGACACGATACGATAAGCGATTTTGACTCTTAACGCTGTTAGTCCACCTAGGCATCCGCATCTGTAAACTGTATGGCAACGTATCGCATATTTCGACGACTCGTTTGGCGCAGCGGTTAGAGCTCCTGACTACTGAGCCATCACTCGCGGATTCGAGTCCCGCAAGGGGAAAATGTTTGTGTGATGAGCACGAACATTTGTACCTAAGTCGTAAGTATAATCGTAGTCTGGTACTTCGTCACACAAGGAGAAAAATCTTTACTTCGAAGACAGAAATTGGGTGTGTTATCTGTTGAATATTCATGTTTATATATATTTAATTGCTATGTGCTGGTCTAGCTAGTTATGACAGTTGCATCTTTGTCAGTATCGTTTCGCAAGAAAATGCGAAATGGTATTTACCGACGTAGATAGACGCAAACGTTTCGCAATAGATAGACATTGCGGCAAACTAACGTTCAGGAGATGTTCAAATTCGCAATAGTTTTGTAGTCGGTAAACTAGTAAGGCCGAATATGGTGTATTCGATAGTAAGTAGACAGCTGGGGGGAGGTTTTCTTATATAATTCATACTAGCGATCTCTCGCGACAGCGTCCGCAGGTTTTGAGTTTGCTCCCTTTCTTACCACCGCAGAGTGCTGTTTTATATCCTGAAGCTTTCCTCGATAAATAAGCTATCTAACACTTTTTTTTTCAAATCAGTCCAGTAGATCCTGCGATAAGCGCGTTTAAATATATACAATTAAGTCATTGTTAGTTACACTATTTATAAGTCAAGAACAACTGAACAGACTTGGCTGACAATTGGTGGGGTAGCTTAGAACCAGAAAAGGGCCTAGGATAAATTTTATCCCGTTCGACGAAGGGGCTGGTACGGAACGGGGCCGGGCGAAACGATGTTCGCTGAGACCGCTAGTATTAGTATAGATATAATATTATATTTGACAACATCACATACATTGCTCCGATCCCAAGCTAAGTAGCTAAAACACTTTTGTTATGGAAATCGGAAACAACGGTAGTACCACAACACCCAGACCCGAGACAATATAGAAAAGTTCGTTTTCTACATTGACCCGACCGGGAATCGAACCCGGAACCTCACGAGATGGCGACGCTTGAAACTAGCGTGCTAGCCACTCGACCACGGAGGTCATCAAAATTTTAGGGTAAATTAGGAGCAACTTACTTGCTGTTCTTCATCTAGCACGTGTTCCACCAGCGTCCTAAAGCGCGGCGCGGGGAGACTGCTCAGCGCATGCAGCGCTGCGAGCGCCCAGAGGGGACAGTCGCCGTCGGAGCAGAATTTGAACTTCTGCAATATATATGTTAAGGTTCAAATTGACGTGACAAATAAAGACATATATTTTTACAAACTTATAAATGGCTAAAGGCCCTTCACCTTACGTGGTGATATCACATCTTATAGGCAATACTTCCTCCACCACTTTATCAAAATATAATCTTGTCTTGATTATGAGTACCTACGATGCTGTGACATTAACTCTGAATAGGTACTTAGGATAACTTAGATAACTGACTATTCTTCTTAGCTTGTCGGATATTGTAAACAATCTTGACATTTCTTTTTAAAGAAATAATTCATTTTAAAATAAGAACAACACAAAAATCACAACCTACATAGATAATTTATCGTTGAACACTGAAATGTTTTTAAATCAAATAGATAATTAATTTTATGCACTGATTATATTTAAAAGTTATGAAAAGATTGTTAACATTATTCGACTAGCAAAGAAAAACGGACTATACAGCTATTTATCAGAATCAGAACGAGATGAATTGAGGCCGGAACCTAAAAAATACCTTAACCGATCTGAAAACTCCATGAGATATATTTTTTGTCAAATATAATTTATAAAAAATATGCCTATTAAAAAGTGTTTATAGTATATTTCATAAAACATAATGTCTTATCGAGTTATCAGATCTTGAGGGCGATTTTAGAAGTTTAAGAACGTAGGTAACACATAAACGTTCTTAAACTTCCAAAATCGCCTCCAATTCTGAACATTTTACCAACCTTGACTTAACTGGTTACTCGTAACAGTTATGTAATGCCTACGCGTTACAATAAAATCTACAGCCTTAAAACATGTCCCTGGCAATAGCCTAAGCACTTACCATGCTGATTGCAGGACCGAACTGAAACAAAACATATAAAATTAGCATTCAAATAGTAGTGAAGAGCGGACGGGCATATTATATCATACACCCCATATGTTTTAATGGTGGATAGTTTGAGTCAGTTTCTCCATTTGCTGAATTTACATGAAGTAAGAGTATGGCTAGTATGTTAGACCATTTATCAAATGGAGTCGTTAAAGATTTATTTAAGAACTGAACAGATTATTGAGAAAATTTGTTATTTTCTATTTAAGCCTGCCGTTTATTTATTTGTACATATTGCTGTAAATAAAACCACCAGCTGTACCATTTGAAAGTATTAAAATGACTTGGAATGAAGAGTGACAATTCATTCCATCATATTTAATACTTCTTTTTTTGTTTGGTTGGACTTAATCGGCTCAAGCCTAGTCAAGGCAGAACCGACGATGTATAGCAAGCTCACCCAGAGGAAGTTTAACGTACATTTTTGGGTTGATATACCATCCCACAAATATTAACACGTATATATTATTTTGACGACCTCCGTGGTCGAGAGCTAGCACGCTGGTTTCAAGCGTCGCCATCTCGTGAGGTTCCGGGTTCGATTCCCGGTCGGGTCAATATAGAAAACGACCTTTTCTATATTGTCTCTGGTCTGGGTGTTGTGGTACCACTGTTGTGTCTGATTTCTATAACACAAGTGCATTGGCTACTTACTTTGGGATCAGAACAATGTATATGATTGGTGTCCAATATTAAAAAAAAAAAAACACCCTCGTTCTGGATGAAAAATGGTTATAGTAAAAGGATATGTGCTTAAATTGTTTGACATATATATATTTTTTGCATGATCGTTTTAAGTATTTTGTTAATTAATTGTGCTTAAGCTTGCATGCGATTGGTGTTTTTACTGTAAGCTACAAGTGAAAATTTAATTGAAATAAATGAAATAATACTCGAGTATTATTTCATTTATTTTTCATTATTTACCGACACCTACTTATACTATAGACAGGGTCAAAAATACGAGTCAAATTTAAGGGGGAATTTGACAATCGAGTTAACTTTAAATTCAGGAAAAATCATCATCATCATCATCATTATCAGCCAAAGGACGTCCACGGCTTTCCACAGCGACCGATCACTAGCGGTCTGCATCCAGTTTGATCCGACGATCTTTTTAAGGTCGTCTGTCCATCTTGTCGGTGAACGTCCTACGCTGCGTCTTTGGTCGAAGGGTCTCCAATCTAGAACTTTCCTGCCCCAACGGCCATCAGTACTTCGCAATATGTGCCCTGCCCACTGCCACTTAAGCTTACTGATTCTCAAGGCTATGTACGTTACCTTAGTTCTTCTAAGAGAAAAAAAAACTCAAGCCTTTTTTTATTTTTTCCTGTATTTTAGACTCGACTCTTAACCACCCCCTTGAATTGGTTCGAATTTTTGGTCACCTTGTATAGAATTTTACGGATCCGTGGACATCTTTTATTCTTTGTGGTGGTTAAGTCGAGTCTAGAATACAGAAAAATAAATAATAAAAAATCTCGAATTAAATAATTTAATTTTTCCTATATTCTTAACTCGATTGATCACCACGTTCTAAAATGTGGCTCGTACTTTTGTACACCCTGTATACTAAGTTAAATAAATAAAGATCGGAAGTATGACATTCAATCTTATTAGTCGCAAAAAATTTGACTGAAATCTGTTATCCTGAAAGGGCAAGCGTCTCGCCCTAGGCGTAAATACCTGTTAACTACTGACTCAGCAACTATTTCATCAACATTCTCTGTTACCTGACGATACCGAACCCCTTCGAATTCAAACAATTCCCTCATCAAATCTTCTTCAGTAGGTCAAAGGTACAATAAGGAAAGTAGTCTAGAAAGTGTTACATTCTTGGCTAAAATAAGTAGGTATTAAAACAGCTCACCGAATAAAATTCCCTTTTATGTAGCGTAAAAATGTAGATTTTTCAAATAGCTCTGTAATATACAATTATCGCAGTATGTTCTTACTCAAACGAATATATAATTTTCATTGAACGAACACAATTTCAACGTGAGTGGAGATGGAGCATTATAAAAATAAATACTTTATAATACGGTCCTATAAAGACAGATTTTACCAACGTTGATAAGGAAAATTCGTCAAATAAAATACGTAAATAATAAATAAATAAATTGGACACCAATCACATACATTGCTCTGATACCAAAGTAAGTAGGAAATGCACTTGTGTTAAGGAAATCAGACACAATGGTGGTACCACAACACCCAGTCCAGAGACACTGTAGAAAAGATCGTTTTCTACATTGACCCGACCGGGAATCGATCCCGGAACCTCACGAGATGGCGACGCTTGAAACCAGCGTGCAAGCCACTCGACCACGGAGGTCGTCACGTGTGCGTCAGGTTTATGTTAATGTCATTTAAAAATCGGTCGTTCTATACTAACTTCGTCGGATAAGTCTTATCTAAATTGGTAAAATCGAAAAAGTTTCAAAAATCAGATGTAATATTCTACAATCAGTCCTTTATTTTTTTAATGATTTAGCTATTTTCAACATGTTTCTGCAATGCAAAACGTGTCTTGAAATAAAATAAAAAATCCAGTCTGCGCGATAGGAGCTCAATATCGCAATGACAATGGCTAATCTGTAGACCTTCGGAGATCAGTCGAGAAGCCGCCATATTGGAAATAGCAAGTACGGGAGTAATCACTGCCTACGTAAAAATAAGCAAGCCTTTATCCAAAAAAATGATTCAGAACCTGAACTTTTTAAAACAAGTTTGATATAAACACTTTTAAACTTTCGCGTTGCATTTAAAATACACTTACATATACGGGAATCACGGGAAACGTCAGGCCAAAACATAAGGTATTTATGTTTTTAGCGCGATCGCGTTAATTCCCGTATATGTAAGTGTATTTATGTTTGATATAAATCACGTTCCTGGCTATTTTAAGCGAGTTATTTAACATGTTGTAAAAAAAATTATGCACAAACAAAAAGCAAAATACTCCGGCCGATTCCGCGCGGGCAAAAGGACACTCCACTTAATTCATCAACCAATCAAATAGTCGAAAATAGATTCTATAGTACCTACATACAGTCTGTAGTTTCGCAGAAAACAATTACACAACCAGCGTTGTAGTAGTTAGTACGTTAAAATGGACGGACAAAAATCAACAAGCTACGAAAATGACTACGACAACACGCCGCTGGCTACGAGACTACGAGATACTACGACGAGTGGTGCTACGGAGTCACTAACTTATTAAGGTTTATTTTCTCATGCTACAAAAATTGTAATGACTTTTAGTCCAGTATTTTTCCACCATGCACCACCAAACAAGTATGGCGTATATGTCACAAATTGTGAATGAAACTATTTTTAATCGTTCTTGTTTACAAATGAAGGTAAAACTAAGCTGTAATATTGATTAAATAGTTTTTAAACATGCAGGTTAAAATATTTTTTTCGTTTTTTTTTCTAAACTGGCTTAATAAGATCAATAATATGAAGGTTAGTTTACTATTATCATTGAATAATATTCATGCTATGCATTTTGCATTGTTGTGTAAAAAGTAATCGTACTACATAAATTACGAACTTAAAAGTTATCCTAACCAAACATCCAAAATTCGTCATTTCGAGTTAACCAAAATGACTACACAACGTTTCAGCCATTTGGTAAAACGTTACGTTCAAGGATTTGGCTTGTTGATGTTCAGAAATTTAATTGGATGCAATATTTAATACTAATTAATTACGTGTAAAGCGGATTTTATAATTATGTATGTATTGAAAAAATACTAATAGTTCTAAGAGATGACTTCGATACGATGCTATTCGGTGTTAAGTTCACCTTTTGTACAAGCTTTGATTGTGCAATAAAGTAAGATTAAATAAATAATATTCATCATCATCATCATTATCAGCCAAAGGACGTCCACTGCTGAACATAGGCCTCCCCCACGGCTTTCCACAGCGACCGATTACTAGCGGTCTGCATCCAGTTTGATCCTGCAATCTTTATAAGGTCGTCTGTCAATCTTGTTGGTGGACGTCCTACGCTGCGTCTTTGGTCAAAGGGTCTCCAATCTAGAACTTTCCTGCCCCAACGGCCATCAGTTCTTCGCGCTATGTGCCCTGCCCATTGCCACTTGAGCTTACTGATTCTCAAGGCTATGTCCGTTACCTTAGTTCTTCTACGTATCTCCTCATTTCTGATTCGATCACGTAGAGAAACACCCAGCATAGCCCTAAAAACTATGCTCGAAGACCTTGACCGAGTCACCCAACAAGTGGGTCTTAAAATGAACATGGAGAAGACGAAAATTATGTCAAGTTCCCTTGTTGTACCCACTCCAGTATCCATTGGGAACTCAACTCTCGAAGTTGTCGACGAGTACGTCTACCTGGGACAAGTGATCCAATTGGGTCCAACTTCGAGAAAGAGGTCCAACTCGGCTAGGCAGCGTTCGGGAAATTACGCAAGAGTGTCTTCTCATCTCATTTACCTCAGTGTCTAAAGACGAAAGTCTTCAACCAGTGTGTGTTATCAGTGATGACATACGGATCCGAAACGTGGTCTCTAACTATGGGCCTTATAAAAGAGCTCAAAATCACACAACGAGCGATGGAGAGGGCTATGCTGAGTGTTTCTCTACGGGATCGAATCAGAAATGAGGAGATACGTAGAAGAACTAAGGTAACGGACATAGCCTTGAGAATCAGTAAGCTCAAGTGGCAATGGGCAGGGCACATAGCGCGAAGAACTGATGGCCGTTGGGGCAGGAAAGTTCTAGATTGGAGACCCTTCGACCAAAGACTCAGCGTAGGACGTCCACCAACAAGATGGACAGACGACCTTATAAAGATCGTAGGATCAAACTGGATGCAGACCGCTAGTAATCGGTCGCTGTGGAAAGCCGTGGGGGAGGCCTATGTTCAGCAGTGGACGTCCTTTGGCTGATAATGATGATGATGATGATGATGACGGTGAATATTTAAGATTGTGTATATTTTGAAAAAAAAATGGTCATTTAAATATTCATTATGACCTTTACTTTACGTAGTTTTCTTCAAAATACACACAATCTTAAATATTCAACCGATACTTACGAAATTTTACCATTACTATCGATAAAGAAAAAATACCTTAACAAAATCTTGTAAGGGCTATTGAAATTACCATTCGTTAAGGTATTTTTTCTTGAAAATACGCAAAATCGTAAATATTCATTCTTTGGCAACGACATTTAACCATTTCTCGAAGTTGGACCTACCCAATTGGATCACATTGGGTAGGTCCAACTTCGAGAAAGAGGTCAATCGACGAATCCAACTCGGCTGGGCAGCGTTCGGGAAATTACGCAAGAGTGTCTTCTCGTCTCATTTACCTCAGTGTCTGAAGACGAAAGTCTTCAACCAGTGTGTGTTACCAGTGATGACATACGGATCCGAAACATGGTCTCTAACTATGGGCCTTATAAGGAAGCTTAAAGTCACACAACGAGCGATGGAAATAGTATTCAGTGCAACATTTTTTTTTCTACCGACCTAATTGAACAGAGGTCATGTTTAACAAACATCAACAGTCTACGCATGCACATAATGCACTGAATTAAAATGAATTAGTTTTTCCTAAATGAGTTCTCATAGTGAAATTTTGGAGGCGATTTATATGATACACATTAAGACGGTAGTCCTACATGACCTCCAGCGCAGTAGTAGAGAGAATTCACTGTTTTAAGCCACAAACTTACGTCTTATTTACTTGGGGTTCGAACCCAGGACATCTTGAAGACTAGTGGCAATGGGCAGGGCACATAGCGTGAAGAATTCATGGATGCCGGGGTAGAAAAGTTCTAGATTGGAGACCTTTTGACCAAAGACGTAGCGTAGGACGTCCATCGACAAGATTAAATATGTCATATAAAATAATATTAGTCTTTGATCCCAAAGTAAGTAGCCAATGCACTTGTGTTATGGAAATCAGACACAACGGTGGTACCACACACAGTAAAAAAACAGCCAGATAGTTAAAAAAACCGGCCAAGTGCGAGTCGGATTCGCGCACTGAGGGTTCCGTGCCAACTTTAACTGAATAAGGGAATCCACTTACTTCTACTTACCACAATATTTTTTTGATTGCAAATGTAACTTTGTTTTTCATAGTGTTTGTATGAAGTACAAAGTTATGTTTGCGGTTGTTGAAAATGTGCTATATCTCAAAAACTTCTCGTTCGATTCCCTCCGAACCAATTTTCGTTGAAAGTATTTGCTAAAATCTACATTATATATTTTTTCAAAATTTACACTCGCTTAGTTTAGAAGTTAGATGGGGGGGGGACGCCCATTTTACCACTTTGACAGCAACTAGCTATGAAACGTTAGATTTTAAAAGAAAATTGTTTTAGGAACCCACCCCACACGCATAGGTTTGACTAAAAAAATATTTTGGTTTTAGTTTCATGTATGGGAGCCCCCCCTTAATTGTCATTTTTATTTATTTTTTGTATGAGAATCAGTAAGCGGTTGACAAGACACATCTTCCTACCAAATTTGAATTGTGTAATGCTTATAGTTACAGAATAAAATGGCTGTGACATACGGACGGACAGACAGACAGACAGACAGACTTGACGAAACTATAAGGGTTCCGTTTTTTGCCATTCGGCTACGGAACCCTAAAAATCGCACTAAAATGACTAAATCTGACGGGATTTGACTTTTATAAAGAGAAACAAATTCATTAGAAGTCGGTGAATGATGTGCGTACGTAGACTGCTCTTGTCTATAATATAAGCTTAAACTCTTTCACGGACTTCAAATTTCGTTCCTTTTTTGCGGCGATTAAAAAAATAGCCAGCCAAACAAGGCAATAAGAAGTAACTCAGTACCTAATGAGTGATAGTATACATACTTATTTAACTAAATATGTTTTCAGATTGTCGTGGGCAGAGAGATGAAGTGGGATTGCGAGTGGGTACAGTACCGCGACAGTGGGCGTTGGGTGTGACTCGATGCTTCACTATGCTATTTATGTCATAAATAAACATTTACATACTATTTATGTAACACTGTTGGTAAGGAATATTCACCAATAATGCATATGAATGGACTATAATAAAGTTCAGTTGTCAACACAACGAATCCGTTATAAACTTTCTTCCATGACCTTTGGTAGAACTAAACGAAAGTTTTGTTTCATAAAAAAACAAAGACGGTTTAAAAACAGCTACGTATTATTTATTCCATTTGATATTGAACCATTAATTATATACTTTTTATGCCAATTAACGTCCATGTTTCCAATAGCAGATAAGTTACCGTTTGAAGGAATGGAACGCACAGCAGATATGTAAGAAATGCAAACACGTTACTTAGATATCCTCTGATTCAGTCGAAATAGGCTTGCAAAATTAATGTTTAATGGTTGCACACTAATATGATTGATTGTACACGTTCAAAATCTATCTTGAGTTAGCTGCCTACTTAATCAATCAATCTATCTATGATAATTAACATCAAAGTCAGGTTTACAAACGGATAGAGATTAGATTTTAGCTGTTAGGTACTGAATAACTAAATACTATGTAATGCTATTAAGTATTAAACCATGGTACGTCATGAGTTGTCTATTTAAAAACAATTCTAAACTATGACCATATAACTTTATAATATGGAAATTCTTTTCAGAACTAATAAGTAGTACATTACCAAAAAATCAGATCAGGTAACAAAATTTTCAAGAAAATATTCAACCTACACATGATCCAATCTTGGGTGCATAGTTACTAAACATGATTAAAGTTTTTTGTATTAATTTTCAGTCGGTAAAAATGCTCTATTTTTATGATATAAATATCTTCTGTTTTTCTTGGAGGTATGTTTATGATAAATAAGACAAAATGTTATTTATTGCACTTTTTTTAAAATTTAGTATGTTTCTGTTACTAAGACGAATTCGATATTACTGCAGTACAATACATATTAATGTTTCTATGGGCAGTTCCATCAAAATGTTACCAACACATATTAATACTAGTAATATACAGTAGCCAGCACATCAAGCTACCCACTTTTGATGCCAACTAGCCCTTGTTAAAACTGCATAAGATACCGCAGTGTTCACCTTGACATGCTGTTGTCCGTACCTCTATCTTGCAAATGGTATTTTAGTTTCCACGCACTATTCTATCGATTAATACCCTTTCTTGTTTATAGCGTCTGTGGATTAAAGGTCTATGTATTTATTTAATTACGGAGACCCTTTTTAAGGAATCGTTATCTCGACGAGCGAGGGTCGACACTCGATTTGGAGTATGTTTTTGTTCGATTAGGTACGGGCATCAGGTGTGTTTCATTTAAATATGCCATTACGATAATATTGTAAGTGCGAGTTGTTTTAGATTGTACTTGTAGTAAGCTGTAAATAAATGTAATTATTTCTTTCAATAACTTTTTGTTTACCAAGTATATCAACAATATTTACCTTAGTAGTTTTCAAAATCTTATGAACGCCACTAGCAATTATGAAGTGTTAATATCATAAGAGTAAACACTAGTCACATCTAGCCTGTGTTGTCCCAAAGTTAATCTGATTGAAGATTAAAACTTAATGATTAAAAAGCAAGATTAGGATTATTTATCGTAATCTCGAATCGTTAATTTGATTATTGTAACTAATAAATAGTTATTTAATTTGAAGTTTTCAATTTGACAGAAAATGCAAAGATAATAAAATAACCAAAAGTCAGTAATTTAGAAATTACTAGCTGACCCGGCAAACGTTGTTTTGCATATATCAGGATAATTAAAAATAATAATAATCGGAGTACAGGTAAAAACACTATAATTGATCAGTTATCTACGGGGATGAAAAATGATTAAATTACAAAAATAGGGGTTGGTGGTAAAACAGTAAAAATTTAGGGTTGTAGGTATTTTTAATGCCACATTATAAAAAAAGAAAAACCAAAAATTTTGTACAAAATATATATATATAAAAAATAAGGGTTGTCGTAAATTTCAAATAAATAGTTGTTATCGACTGTATGTTTTATTTTTGTATGTTTGTTACCTCATATCTCAGTCGTTAGTAGACCAAATCGAATTTTTTTTTCGCCTACTTAGAGGGTGTACCTTCTAATTGGTCCCATTGTTGCCGATTTGGGATCTGAAGATGGGATGGGAAACCCTCAAATTTTAAAGGCACGTATAGTGTTGTTTTACTAAAATCTTAATTTTGACGTATGATATGATAGTCCACATCTTGTGGGGCTGAGCTGATGGTGGAACTCCTAACGCTTAGGAGTTCAGTAATTATAATGACAGAACATATGATAGGTAGATTGTAGCTTCTTAAAGAACAGAGTCATAAGGTGCAACTTACCCCCCCCCCCCCCCCTCTCTTGTAATCTTTAAAAATGGAGAAATAAAATTAACTTTAAAAAAGTAAAAACCGACTTCAAAACCAAATTGCATTAAAAAGTCTTAAATAAACCCTTGAACATTGAAAGGAAAGGAATCCATTTTGGGGAAACAATTTCTTTTTGGAGTCGGTGCCATCACTTTGCAAATTCAGCCTCACCTGTCGCAGTTAAGACTTTTTAGTGCATTTTGGTTTTGAAGTCGGTTTTTACTTTTTTAATGTTCAAAATGTTTGATTATTTATGTACTCGTTTCAACCCAACTGAACTGCCTAGCTATTCAAGCGCCAGGAGGCTGCTCGATGTAGGACGGCCGAATGTCGTAAATTTCAAATAAATAGTTGCTATCATTTATTCGAACTGGTACTTATAACAGTAAAATTTAAATTTATTTACTGGCAACACCGATATATTTTTGGAGGGGAGTTTTGTATTCGGGGAGAGCGCGTTTTGAATCCGGCAGTTCAGTTGGTTTGCGGCATCAAGTTGATGAGGTTGTACCTAAAGTTGTACCCTGTTCGAAGAATAAAAGTCTTGAAGAAGTCTCAGTGTTATAATTTCTTAATAGGGTGATCTATCACTTAGGGGTATGAAAAATAGATAGTAGCCGATTTTCAGACCTACTGAATACGCATAAAAATTGGTAAGAATCGGTAAAGCCGTTTCGGAGGAATACGGTAACTAACATTGTGAAATGGAAATTTTATATATTAGATTTCATATATTTTGTGTCAAATTGGAAACGTATATCACGTCTCTGAGTAGCCAAACTGTAACAGTCACTTTTTAACACTATCTGGCTGACACACGCTCGTTCGCCATTAGATAGCGATATTTTTTAAACTCTTTCGTGGACAGTAAAATTATATTTTTAGAAACACACAGTCTGGCCATAAATACTGTTACAATTAAAAATAAGAAAGATATTACATTTGAATTTGAAATCAGTCATTTTTATACGATTGCTCATTGTGTGTTCTAATTTTGGCGCCAATAAATTTTATATTATTTTGCGATATTAAAATGGAGTGGGGTGATAAAGAGAACCGAATCGCTGTGATTGCATTACACAAAGTTGGTATGGAGCCAAATGCAATTTTTAAAACTCTCCATACGCTTGTTATTAGTCAAATGTTTGTACAGTGAGACCTCCTCTGTTTGTGACAGAAAAAGATCTGGCCGTCCACGTAGTGTTCGTACGAAAAAGGTGGTCAAAGCAGCAAGGGAAAGAATTCGCAGAAATCCTGTCCGAAAGCAAAAGATTTTATCTCGGGAGATGAAGATAGCACCCAGAACCATGTCGCGTATTTAATTTAAAAAAGAATTAAACTGATAATTTAAAAAAGAATCGGGTGGCAAAATCGAAAAAACTACTGAAGCGGTACGCAAAGGGAGGTCACAGATTTTTTTTGTTTACGGATGAGAAAATCTTTACAATTGAGCAACATTTTTACAAACAAAATGACCGTATTTATGCTCAAACCTCTAAGGAAGCTTCCCAATTAGTCGGCAGAGTGCAACGTGGGCATTACCCGACTTCAGTGATGGTTTGGTGGGGTGTCAGCTATGAAGGAGTGACTGAGCCATATTTTTGTGAAAAAGGTATCAAAACATCGGCACAAGTGTATCAAGATACCATTCTTGAGAGGGTAGTTAAGCCCCTTAATCCCTCAAGCGTATGTGAACGAGACACAATGCAAATTCTATTGCTATGCGGTTGCCTGCAACCGCTCGGGTGTTGAAGCATGTTCCATAACCAAGCATGGTCTTTCCAACAAGACTCGGCGCCCGGTAATAAAGCTCGGTCCACGCAGTCTCGGTTAGAAGCGAACGTTTCGGACTTCATCAGAGCTGAAGACTGGCCGTCGTCTAGTCCCGATCTTAATCCGCTGGATTATGATTTATGGTCAGTTTTAGAGAGTACGGCTTGGTCTAAACGCCATGATAATTTGGAGTCCCTAAAACAATCCATACGATGGCAGTGAAGAATTTTCCCATGTAAAGAGTGCGTGCTTCTATTGATAACTGGGCTCAACGTTTAAAGGACTGTATTGCAACCAATGGAGACCACTTCGAATAAGCTTTTTATGTTTTAAATTGTTTTATTTTATGTATAAAACTAACACACTGTAAGAGTAAGAAATAATATTTGCATTTTTTTTTTTTCTTTGTGATAATATTTATGGCAAGACTAGGTATTATTTACACTGAAAACTGTGCGCGAAAATGTTACCTTTGCCACATTGATGATAGAATTAGTTTCTTATCAAGTTTATCAATAAATGATTAGCGTCAACTATCATGATTAAGATTACTATTAATAATCATGATTAAATATTATCTGATTAAAATTAATCAAATTTAATATTTAATTTTTTAAAAATCGATTAATGTCAACATTTCAACTAGCTGCCATGAAAGCAGAATCAACAAAGCATGTTCAGGCTAAACTGAACTTTAAGATCGCTGTTGCAAAAACAATCGAACCGCTTGTGTGTATTCTGAACCTGGAAGTAGCTACTTCTAACATTTATGAATGGTGAGAACCGAATGGATGTTCCGAAATTTTTAAATACCGATACGAAATAAGTACATTAAAGTAGTAACCGACGCTTTTTTATCTAAGTTAGTTACTGTCATCCTAAATCGGTTTCTTTTCACAGCTTTTACTTGGCTTTATCTTCCGATAGGAATATTAATTTTATAGTATAAACAGAGTTGAGTTGCCAGGATATTTTAAGTTTATTATTTTATTATTTAAATTACCTAGAAATTATTAATTCAATTAACATTATTATTTATTACCTGTATTTAAGCCATTTTTTACTGTACACGGTCTCGGCATTTTTATAAACATCTTCATTGAATTTCGAATATGAAACCATTTGTATATGAGTTGCTGACTGGTGGCGTCAACTCATGGCGCACGACATTTTATTAGTGGTGTAAGTTCCATATGCTAGTAATAGAGAAGAAATTAACACACACGCCACTGATTAAACTCTCTGCATTACCAGGTAGTTGACTGGTAGAAAATGCCATTAGGCATTAAGTCCGCCAATTGTACAACTAACAGTGCAATAAAGTTTAAATAAATAAATAAGAAATCGGATAAATAATTTTCACGATATTATAAAAGACACACACAAGATTTAAGTAGAAGATACTATGAAATAAAAATTACTTGCGCGATGCAAAGTAGTAGTAATGTGTTTGTCAGCCTATGACAGGGGCAGGTTAGGTATAAAACTAAACTACAAATCTTTTGGGGCAGGTTAGGTTTTTAAAATAAACTTACTCAGTTGGTCTTGCCTGCGCGTAGCCAAAGATGAACAACAAGTGGCACTATTTGACGACGCGTTTGGTGTAATGGTTAGATCTCCTGACTACTATGACGGCCGTTGCGGGTTCGAATCCCGCATGAGGAAAATGTTTGTGGGATGAGCACAAAAATTTGTACCTAAGTCAGTCATGGATGTTTATATGTATTTAAGTATTTATGAGAGTAAATCACTGTCTGGTATTCGTAACACAGGGAAGCAAATTCCTTACTTCAAAACTTCAACAATTAGTGTGTTGACTGGCGCGTATTTATTTATTTCTTTTTATTTACTAATTGACTTCTAGTCTATGAACTGACAATGGATGAAGCGTAAAGGTAGACCAAAACCTAAATGGTTACAATGGGAAAATATTCTTTACGATAAAACAACACAACCGCGAGAAGATCATTCGTTCTCAAAACCATTTTTTTTTTAATTTTGAGGACAACAGTACACATTGAAAAATTCAACAACAAAGCTGAAGTTGTTACCTGTATAATGCATGTATAAATTGGTCAAATAGAATCAAAGTATTGTATAGATGGATCAACATTGCTATCCAAAAACTGAAGCTTACAAATCATCTACAACGCAGACCCAGTGATAATAAAGAAATAGGGAATTTGTTAACAGAATCCAAATTGTATGTTATGATTATCAAAGGTACTAAGTAAATTAACTAGTAAAAAATAAATGTAATAGTATTTCCATCGCTAGTTACAATGCGATAAATTTAATTAAGATTACGATTTCGCAAAGAATGATAGAGTCGAATAATGATTCGTCCGCAAAATATAAAAATTAAGAAGATTAGGAATAAACCACTCACTTTGATTTAAATACACACAAAGCAGCGTTTTATAGATATGATTGCAAACAAATCGCTCTAATAAGAGTAATTTATATCAACATTTTCCATCGTTTCATTTGACTTTGTAACATCTATCGAGTCCTTTACAAGGAAAGGGTGCGTTTTAAAGTGATTTGATGTCTGATGTGTCATCTCTATTACTGAGTAAACAAGGTCTATATTTGCTGAAGGGAGTGCACGTGTGCAGAGGAGGTTTTCTTGAGGAAACGTAACGGGAAAGTAATGAATATAAAATAATTGGACAACAGAGACGTTTCGTTGTACAGTGCGCGCAAATGTCCTCTTGCAATTCAACAGTTGGTCGCCTGACTTGAGGAGCGATGGCAAAAAAGGTCCTACTCTATATTTACGGCCTTGATTTTTATATCGGTGGACTTAATGCCTTAAGGCGTTCTTTTACAGTCAACCTCTTGGGAATGCAGAGAGTTCATTAGTGGCGGAACACTAACGAGAACTGAGAGTGTTTTACATATTAATATTACACAAATAAATAATAAGATAGCAAAGGACTACATAATAAAAATACATAGAATACATTCAGGGTGTCCCGAAAATAATGGATAACCTTGTGACTGTCGATAGGCCTTTTTATGGTAGATATATCTAATGTCAAATTATGCGTACCGCTGCCACTACTTTTGCTGAGCAGGTGCCTTTTTGACTCAAGTAGCCTGCTTTGAGTATGTTAACATATGTTATAATGTTTATGTAATTATTTGAGTCGAATAAATTCATTATCTTTATTTATTTCAAATTATGACCTTAGAAAAAACTACTAAGAATGTTACGGTTTTCAAGAATTTCCAGGTTCCGTGTTTTATTTTGAAAATTGACATCTGCGATTAGGTTTTTCATGCCATTTTCACCAACGATAGCATTTTTCAATTCAGTTTTTGCGATTTCAACAGAGATAACTGGGCTATCTTACTTATTCAAACGTGTATTAAATAACAAGCAGGAAAAATATTTTATAATGCATTATCTCGCATTCTTGCTCGGCCGTGATGTAAAGAAATGTAGGACGTCAATAAGGACGTTTTTTACACTACCTGCCTATGCCTATTATCTTAAAAAAATCATTGGTTAATTGAGTTTTTTTTTAAATATTTGACAACATTACATACATTGCTCCGATCCCAAGCTATTAAGCACTTGTTTTATGGAAATCGGAAACAACGGTGATACCACAACACCCAGACCCGAGACAATATAGAAAACATCGTTTTTTACATTGACCCGACCGGAAATCGAACCCGGAACCTCACGAGATGGCGACGCTTGAAACCAGCGTGATATAGCCACTTGACCACGGAGGTCGTCAAAAACATTTTATAAAGGTATTACAAGCCTCTGTGTTTAGTATTTTTTTTTAAATCTGATGGCCACTTGAAAAGCATAGATAATGATTAATTTAAAGTGTGCATTGGTCGTTATCATACCCCAACGATTTATGTTTTGAAGTAAAACGACTGTTAGTAGTATAACGCATTAGTCTTAGCGTTTGAAAAACTATCGATAGTTTTGCAACACTATTTATAAATAAAGAGAAGAAAAAAAGTAAAGATATTGAGGACATCAAAAGCGACACCATTGAAAGATAATCGAAGTAAGTTCTGAAGTGAGCCAAGGTTAAGATAGTGGGTGCGAAGAGACTTTTATTAATAAATTTGAAAGTCCACACAATCCTCACTGACATCGAAGACAAAAGTAAACCAGTGTATTGACGACCTCCGTAGTCGAGTGGCTAGCACACTGGTTTCAAGCGTCGCCATCTCGTGAGGTTCCGGGTTTGATTCCCGGTCGGGTCAATGTAGAAAACGATCTTTTCTATATTGTCTTGGGTCTGGGTGTTGTGGTACCACCGTTGTGTCTGATTTCCATGATACAAGTGCATTGGCTACTCACTTTGGGATCAGAGCAATGTATGTGATTGGTGTCTAATATTTATTTATTATAATAATATGTTATCAGCGATGACATACGGATGATAAACACAAAGAAGTAGAAGAACTAAAGTTACGAACATAGCCCTGCGAATCAGTAAGCTCAAATGGCAGTGGGCAGTGCCCATATTGCGAAGAACTGATGGCCACTGTGGCATAATAGTTCTAGATTGAATACTTTTCGACCTAAGGCTCAACGTAGGACATCCACCGACAAGATGGACAGACGACCTTGTAAAGATCACACGAAAAAGGATCACACTGGATGCAGCCCACTAGTGTTCAGTTGCAGTGGAAAACCCTGAGGGAGGCCTATGTTCTGCAGAAGACGTCCTTTGGCTGCTGATGATGCATTGAATCAAGCTTTTAAATTGCCAAAATACCTAAATACTGTGTCATTAATTGAACTGTGCTTAAGTGAGGTAAAATCTAAAAATGATCTTATAAAATTACCTACTGTGAATATATTTTAAAATGAATATATTATTTGAGACTTTTTAAAGGTGTTTGTAAAAGTAAACTCGGAATTCACGTGGCCGGTCATTAAATGAAACTATGATATTTCTAAAGAACGTACTAAATAGAACTACTGAGTACTTATGTTAGTTTTGCCCTAAAGGATATCATAAGGGCCTATTTACTTATCCTACGTATGAAAAATCCATAGCCTAGAAACCTTGAGTACTTTAGGTAATAAACTTTTTGTTTATTAAAATATTATTAAGCACATACTACATCTTGATCTTTGTAAGAACATTTCATAATTTATCGATAGCCCCGATAAAGTTCTACATTAAACTCGCTGTAATAAAATACTGATCAGCATTTCAAAAATCTTGTTCAGATATCAGGATGTTCTCCACAGTTCGCGCGCATTTTGTGCGAAAGTTCAATCAATTGTTTGTAGTTTTATTTTATAAAATGTCCTGAGCTTGATCGTATTGTTCATGTCATGTCTAACTGCCACTGATCTAAGAAAGTTCAAAGACAGAGATTATTGTGCATTGAGTTGGTTACAGTCACGAAAGCTCTGGAGCTCTATTTTTGAATTACTCGCTTGGAAATGACGTCTAAATTTCGTGCGAGAGTGAACTAAAAATCAATGAAAACCGAGAAAAATATACACGCAAAAACTCATAAATTTTTGTTTAATCACTCCTGAGTGGAATAGAACTTTTTTCATAAGCACCTTAATCAATGAATATCACACACCATTTTGACGCGAGTGATTCAAAAATAGGGCCCTTGATACCCTCCCTCCCACGCATTATTGAACCACTGTTACAGTCCAGTCAATTTAAAAAAAAATGCTATTTAAAATGTTTTGACAATTTTGCTTAATTTGTTTTGATGCACACGCAGCCTACAAATAAGGCCAAGTCATCTATACTAATATTATAAAGCTGAAGAGTTTGTTTGTTTGTTTGTTTGAACGCGCTAATCTCAGAAACTACTGGCCCGATTTGAAAAATTATTTTTATGTTAGATGGTCCATTTATCGAGGAAAGCTTTTAGCTATATAACATAAAGATACGACTCACAAGACAACAGCAGCAATGAAAAATGTTGCGAAAACGGGAGAAAGATATTCATTTTGAGAGCTTCCGCTGCGTACGCTGTGGAAACCGCTAAAGTTACACAAAAACCATGTATGACAAGATTGTTCAGCATAAAGAGTTCTATAATAAAGTCCGCGACAGCATAAGTCTATCTTTTATGGTTGACTTACGTTAATAAATTTGTAAAAAAAATATGCATCATATTTAGAGGTGTATTATACACACAGGTATTTATTCTTATCAAAATAAATACATTCATCATCACGAGCATTTTATTTAGAACAAAGTTGCCCTTTATATCATTTGATTCCAATAAATATTTTAGGAGCTATCACAGTTTTAACATAACTCCGCACCAAAATAATGTTCGCAGCTCAAGTACAACGTGCGCTTGCGCTAATTATATTATAAAGCTGAAGAGTTTGTTGGTTTGAACGCGCTCATCTCAGGAACTGCTGAACCGATTTGAAAAAATATTTCTGTGTTAGATAGCTTATTTATTGAAAAAGGCTTTAGGATATAAAACATCACGCTGCGACGGGAGGGGAGGAAGCAAACTCAAAACGCGCGGACGAAGTCGCGGGGGACCGCTAGTATCTAATATACAAAATTCTCGTGTCTCAATGTTAGTTCCCGTACTCCTCCGAAACGGCTTTACCGATTCTTATCAAATTTTATATCTGTATTCAGTAGGTCTGAGAATCAGCTACTATCTATTTTTCATACCCCTAAGTGATAAGGGTTGTTCACATTTTTGGACGTTTTTTTTTTGTTTTTATTGTTTTGAAATGTGTTTTATAAATTTTTGATTATTTTTCGTCCCGCTCGATAACTGATCAATTATAGTGTTTTTCTTAACATTTAAAATGGAGGCTGGGCGAGACGGCAGCAGCAGGGCGGGTCGGTGCTACGAGCGAAGCAAAGTTCGCTGGATCTCCTAGTAAGAGTATATAATTGTATTTTTTTATGTAATACCTTGTTATATTTTTTGTATTTTTACAAACTTTTTCTGCTGTCACTCCTGCCGGGCGTCGGGCCCGCGGTCCGGAGCCCGGTATAAAAGCGGCGCGGAGACGTCCTCCGCACTCAGTACCCCGCCTATGAGCCGCGACCGTGCCGACGAGACGCGATCATAAATGCTGTAGTTACAGTTTTTTTAAGGTAAGATTTCAAATATTTTGCCATTAACAATATTTTTGATTGGATTTGGTTTTTTGAATTATTATTTTTGGCAATAGGAACTTATTTTTTTTGGTCTCATTTTTTTATTTTTTACATTTCATTTCATTCATTTTATTTACTATCCATGGTATGAATGTGTTTTTTTTTAAATTGAACAATACATATATATTTTGGAATTGAATGCTAATTTTTAAATTGTTTTGATCTTGAAATAAAATAAAACCAATCTTATAATTCTGCTCAGCTGATGTGATTTTTAATTTAATAAATGTAGTTTTAATCAAAATAATAAAGTTAGAACGACACTTTTATATAAGTTAAGTCTTGTTATTGGTTTTAGGAATCTCTTTCAAATTAAATAAATGACTTAAAAGAAACTTATTGTTTTAAAACTTTTGTACTTAAAGTAGCAAAGCAACGCACAGAATCAGCGGCTACATTTCATTGCACAGTTTACATGTAACCACATATACTACGTAGTGTGCACTACTAATAGTGAACTTTAAGAAAACACTAAAACATCAAAAACATAGCTATAGATTGAAATAATACGTCTGTAAAAATGGTAAAACCAATTCTCAGCTTCTAAATCACCTTCATTGACGCAAACAACGTCTTCAACATCACATACATTTCTTGATCCAAATGTTAGTACGCAAAGAACTTGTGTTATGAAAATCTGAAACAACGTACAGTGGAATCACAACATCCATTTTCACAGTATTGAAGACAATAGGTGACATTATCTGACCCTGATAAGACCAGTTGTAAGTTTCATTTACATCTTTCTAATCGACTACAAAAAAGAGGCTTCACTTCTATCGAGTACCTGTACCTTTCATAAATAAATCTTTACAATAATGTTATGAAGCTGAAGAGTTTGTTGGTTTGTTTGAACGCCCTCATCTTATGCACCGATATGAAAAAATATTTTCATTTTGGATAGGTTATATATCGAGGATTTAAACTATAAAACAACACTACAATAATTTGTTTCGTTATGCAAATACTTTTAAAGTATTAAAATAACAGGTAAGTACATATACATACGAGACCATTTGTCCCGTTTTATTCCTTTTTTAGAATAAATAGCCCACATGAGAAAAAAAAACTGTAAAAGAAATACTTTCTCATTTCGGCAATTAAAACTGAAGCCATTTGATAGCGTGTTTTAATGTTTTCTTTAAAAAACATTAAAAAAGTCCCTACACGACATGAAACTCACGAAAGGTATTTTTTGTATAAATAGAAACAAAATTCACTGTCATATGGTGAGGCTTCGAAATTAACCCGAGCTTTGTGATTGGGTATTTTCCTCGATGAAATTCATTGTAGATATACCCTTAATCGATTTAAAGCATGATATTGATTTTTTCTTTTATTCAAGAGGAGTCCCAAAACCTCTATTTTAAACTTAGAAGAGAATCCTGTTTGGAATTTAATTATAATTTCATTTGTTGTTTAGTTTATTAGATTCATAAATATGTTTCATCCTAAAAAAATGCACTGTACGCACTGGTTACCAATTTCTGTAATGGTTTTGTCATGCACCGTTTTTGTTTGTTTATTGTTTCTCCTAACTCGAAATTATTTCAAGCCTTATCTTTTTGTTTGTACTCTATGTTGTGTGTTCAGTGATGTGTTTATTATTTTTTTATTTTAGGGATTACAAACAAATGTGTCACAAAAATTAATTAAAACATATAAACTATTAGTGGTAACACATCCCACCACGTAATCCACGTATAAGTATACAAAATTAATAAAATATACGAGGTAAAATGCGTGTTAATATCTGGGGGGGGGGGGGGGGGGGCGTGTGATAATCTCAAAATCTATGTAACAATTTATGTCTCAAAAGCTACAACGTTGGGGAAAAAATAGATAGGCATGTAAAAATAAACAATATATATACATATTTGTGCTAGGCTTGCAGAATATCTAAAACAAGTTTTTTAAATTTGGAAGAAGTCTGGCAAAAATCAAGTTCATTAAAATGCCCGTTGAAATCGGAAAGCATTCTATTTGATGTTCGTATCAAATGAATTAAAAATAAAATATATGTTTCATTAATTACATATTACGTAAAGTTATTGATAGTCGACCCTATTTTATTGATTATTCATTTCAACTACTTTGGACTAACTATATCGTATCTTATATTATGTAGGCAGGTAGGTACATATGTAATAGAAACTAATCTGGAAGTGATTTGCATTCCTATTAAGGTGTCCATAACGTATTACCTATAAATAAACATAGGTAGGAGATCAAGCGAGTATGATGACAGATCACCATAGTCATTTTTATTTATTTATTTGTTAGTATAACCAGGGTTTGCAAGTGATCAGTAAGCTACAAATAAGTCAATTTTTAAACCACTTATTGATAATCACAAGTAGTAAAAACTTAATAAAATAGTATTATTATGCATTATTAAAGGAATAACAAATTTAGGTAAATTTATAAAAAAAATAACTAATAACAATGTGATTTAATGCAATTACTAATCGTTAACATAAATCGTAATCATGAAATAGGTTAATACAGCTGTGTTATATAGCTGTGTTTTTTCATGCAGAGTTTAAAAAATACATATTTTTTTTTGCTTTGCGACCACCTCATGGCAAAAGTCCTTTTCACATTGTTAGCCACTGAGAGAAAAAATACAATGCAAAAAAAGAAGAAAAGGGTAGGAAAATTAAATGCCATCTGCTGAATGGAGTCGTTGGACAAACAGAGTAATAAACAAAAAAGAAGTTTACAAATCTATTGATATAATAATAAAAACGGCTTCCACTATTCTACGATTCTAACCATAACTATGTAAAGTTAGACCCCTGACAATATAGCACTAGAGGTCAAAAAGGAAATTCGCATAAATTCTGAAATGTTGAATACCCACCTAAAATATCATAACAATTCAAAAGTTATGCTCGCATCCAGTTAGAGTTGGATGTGAGATGCAAACTAGACTCCTACATCCGTGCATGATCATAACACACACTCAGTTTGAAGTCTATTATTTTAAAACTCGTTAAATATTGGAAAGTTATTATCGGACCATGTGTTTATATTGATCTTGACTCGGTTGTGAATGGTGAAATTACCGTGAGACTAACTCAGTCGCACGGTGAATTATTACGCGGAAGTTTGGTATAGGTTGGCTGAAAGGAAAGCATTTTGTTGATCTTGTTATACAAACAAAACAGAATAGCTCTATCGGAATAAACAAGTTAAATCTTGTGAATATACGTTACGAAAATAATAAGGCGAGGTAAACAGTTGCTAGAAGAATTATAAAACAAAATCTAAGGAATTACGTAGTCCCGGACTTTTATAACAGGGCTGTTTGGTAGCCCTAAAATATTAAAAGAGTCGTGATTAATAATAAGAAATGTTGATACTCTTGCACTTTTGTACCTTGTCTAGTCCTACATACTGGGTGTGGTTTTGGACAGCAACGAGCGACTCAGGGGTGGTTGTAAAAACGATACTTATACCAAAAAAAAAAACTCACAAAATCAATGTATTATTGCGATACTAGTGAACGAATCAAATCTACCAACGCCAGGTCGCCATCGTAGCTAACTAGCTACTGTGTATTATTTCGTAGATACGCGCAAGCTACGCGCGTGTGTGCGAGTTTCCCCATTCGTGTTGAATATTTTCATAATGTTGTGAAGAGGTTTTCTTTTATTAAACTTAAATATAAATATTTTATTTGAACAAACATAACTCATATTATTTTCCCTGAGTTGGACGTCACTGACCAAAACAACAGCCTGTATGATAAAATAAAATATTTGTGCGTCACAAAATAGCACATTTTGGCGCTCCTTTTCGTTTAAATTTAAGAAGATTTCAATACTTATACCCAAATGACTGCAGATAAACTTTTGAGTTTGAACATACTATTATAAATTCTGTTGTTTGAGTTAGCGGGTAAGAATTTGATAGTGTTGTTTTGCACTTTAGCTATAACATCATCATCATTTCCTTGCCCTTTATAGCTACATGTATATTCATCAATCACGAAATTCCAATAACTATTGTATAATGTAGTTTATGGATAGGACATGACATGAATTGACAAAATTTTATTTTTATAAAGGTATGAAAAAACCATTTCAGGACATAGCGATTCTAAACACGTAATATATTTTTTTCATTTTTAGGGTTCCGTAGCCGAATGGCAAAAAGGAACCCTTAGAGTTTCGTCAAATCTGTCTGTCTGTCTGTCCGTCTTTATGTTACAGTTACTTTATTTTGTAACTATAAACATCATCCTATTGAAATTTAGTAGGAAGATATATCCTGTTAACAGATTTAAGAATCTTATAAAAAAATAAAACAAATATGATATGTAAGAGCGGGGGCTCTAATACATGAAACTAAAAAAAAAAAAAAAACACCTATGCGTGTGAGGAGTCTATGAATAGGTATTTTAATAGTACATTATGATACAAGTGTGCTAAGTTGACCATTATATACAAGGTGATATTGTGTGCGCACGAGCGATAGCGAGTGCGCCACAAGAAAGCCGCGTATATAATGGTCACAGGCACACGTGTTTCATACGACGTTTTTCAACACACTTGCGAGGAAAAAACAAGACTCTTCATTTACTAAGTTTTTAATTATTAAAACAGTAAAAATACATTTCACTCGATTTTGACGGCAAAGACTTTCGCACGCGTTTTTCGCCTTGTTACGTATGTCCGGCGGAGCTAATAATAGGTTTTCTTCATTTTCTTCACTTGAAGTAGACATTTTCATTAATATTAAACTTCATAATTAATCCAAACTTCGTCACAGCCGACAATTATTATTTACGAAAAATGGCGCGTTGTTTTTTTTTCTTGCCGCAATACCGATGCGCGCGCAAGGCTTAGGCGCGAACTAGATCGGCCAAAAGCCAAGATTAAAAATGTAATAATTCGTGTTTAAAACACAAATCACAGAAAATGTTAAATGAATTTGAGCTATTTTTAGTAATAAATCTGGATTTACCATTTATTGAAATAAATATGTAGATACTGTTATTTTTCGCATAAATACTGTTTGTTGCTAAAAAAATATATTGTGTAACCCCACTAAATTAAATCGCTTCTTCTTCTTACTTATGACTTGGTACTAGGGTACAAATGTAAATTGGTCGGGTTAATAAACAAAAGGCACTAGTGCAATAATATAATGAAAAAGCACGCGTGTTTAATATCTATGATTATGTGCCAAAAATCGGTGGAATAAAAACGTCATTTTGAGCAAGTGTGTTGAAAAATGACATTAAGGTTTCTTTAACCATTTTCTTTTAGAGTCTAACGTTTAATAGATAGACGCTGCCAAATGGTAAAATGGGCGTCCCCCCCCATTCAGTTATTTATTGGTACGCAGCCCTCAGTGCGCGAGTCCGACTCGCACTTAGCCGGTTTGAGATTTGCGCTTTTAGTTTAAAGTAAAATGAAAAAAACTTAAAAGAACATGGTAGTAGGCATTTCACAGGCCTCTTTGCAATGGAATCCAATGATATTGAATGTAGAAGTAGATGACGCCTCGCGAACTAGAAGAGTACACAAATATGGCACCGTCTGATTAATGGATGTCAATTCATTGACATCCATCACATCAGACATCAGTTTCCTAACAGAGTCATAATAGAGTGGCATTCTTAATATATTTTTTAAAGTATGTAGGTACACTACAACAGACTCGTTGACCTTATTTTAAAAACAAGGTCACACTTTAGCTCGGTAGTATATTAATCAACAAAAACATTTTATTTTAAAATTATTTAACACTTAAAATATACAAAATAAAATTTGAATGTTTCACGTGAATGCTTGAAATGTCATAGCGCCAATATAAGAGTCACGTTCACTGGCAGCTAGGTATTCACGATCACTTGACAACATGTATTTTTTTACAAAATAAATTAATGAACATATTTGCAGTCCTTATTTAAATAAATATTTTTTTTATTAATAAACCATAGTCATCTGACATCATGTTAACGGGATTCCTTCAAATAACATGCTTATAGTTAGCGTACATTTTTTTTTACAATGGCAAGTATCCCTCACGGATGTGTTTATCAATAGTCTTTTGTTATACTTTTGATTACGCGAGCGCTGGCGACCTTTTGATCCGTGAGCGTCTACGCTGTTACTTTAAAGAAATTAAAGGTGTACTTTATATTCATACGTTGAGTTGAGTTGAGTGATAATCCGTGGCTTGGCACGCAATTGCAGTATCCGTAGCAGATAAGCATATCCGCATATTCTTCGTTCGAGTATGTTGCCATTTTCAACAGTTCAGTATCACAAGCACAAATCAGAGTCCAGTAAACAAGCACAGTAGTCACAGTTAGAAAAATCAGTCCAGAAACAAAGCCAAGTCATGTGGGAATCCGAAAGCACAATAATTCGCATCTACCATGGACGAATCGCATGAGCAAACTAAAATGGATGGCAAGCAAACAAACGACCAAATACAAAACAATGGGCATGTTGTATCCCCAAACTTGTTTTTGCACATTAGTTTTTCTCACTCTCACCTGCATAAATCGTAAGTTCATAAAGATGAAATAAGAAACCAAAAATTTGCGCACGGGCGGGACTTGAACCAGCAACCTTTTGGCAGACCGGGCCAAACGCTCTTACCAATTGAGCTACCGTGCTGTTAGTCCGACCCTGCGAAATTTGTGGTTTCTTATGAAAATGTCAATTGCGTGACGCTGAGCGCCATCTAGCCGTCTGTTTATGAAACAGATGGCCCAAGCAGTTATTCTTTACAGAATAAATTCAACTTGGAAATTGATGTCGCTTCGCTATCTAATGCTTTAGAATGTTTTTAACACTCACAGTGTCATATTTTATATTCATAAACATGAAATAAGAAACCAAAATTTTGCGCACGGGCGGGACTTGAACCAGCAACGCAATTGACATTTTCATAAGAAACCACAAATTTCGCAGGGTCGGACAAACAGCACGGTAGCTCAATTGGTCAGAGCGTTTGGCCCGGTCTGCCAAAAGGTTCCGGGTTAAGTACGGGTTCCATAGTGAAATCATTCAGAAATGATGTGCACTACACGCCCTTCACGGATCTAGGTCGACTTTTCCTGTAACCCTGTGTAACGCAGTGACGAATTTTAACATACTTTTATAAAGACATTATGTGTTACGGTCGTGCGAGCGGGCTTTGAACCTGCGACTGCTTATCTTTGTAGTCCGGAACGTAAACCACACTATGACGGTCGTTAAATTATTGTTAAAAAATAATAGTACCAAACTACTCCACGTATGGCACTGTCTTAGAAAATCGACTTTCGGCCGTTCCCTATATCCATTCTAACTGTGGTTTTGCCCTACTAGAGTTAGAAATGGTTATCTACCTTTAGATTTTTTGTTTCTATAAACCTACTGGCAGTAGGGTAAACTATCTCTGGATGCATCTTATCGATGGGAGGACGGATAGCTTACTAGGGATAGGCATTTGTATGAAATTGACATTTATTGCGTTCCTATAATGTTTTTCATCTAACTGTCAGTCAGTTTGACTATCTCTAGTAACCCCAGAATTCAATCCTAGGATTTTGGTGGATAACGCTCTTGTACACCCTGGCAAATTACTAGTTTTAAATGTTTCATTGATTTATTTATGTAAAAGTCCTGCTGCTCACAAGGTTAAGATAGAAACTTTCTCCCTAGTGGCGAAGATGTTCCTTTACCCTAAGAAACTGACCCTAGCCATAACCCCGCCTAACAAAAGATACTTAGATATAATAAGGATGATGTGGTAGGAGAACTGTGTTCAGGTCATCCAGGGCAGCAGCGTTAAGATGGTAGGTAGGTGGTGGGACCCGCTACCAGTCTGACAGACTGCCCAAACTGATCATAGGGACGGATAAAGGTGTCTGCTGCAGTGAAGGGAAATGAGAACAACAAGGACGGATAATATCTGATTTATTGGTAGTAAATTAGTTTATTTAAAATATTAACAGATACATTAATAGGTGGGCCGCCAGTGTGAGTTCCGACGGTTCTGGATTCTGCTATGTAGGTCACTGACTTGTTCACTGTGTTACAATTTATGAGAAACATATAAGTTTCGTGTGGCGAACAATATTGAATCCAAGTTCAAGCAGTCAACGAGTGAGTGACTGAGTGACTGGGAAGGTACCCGATGCTTTGCATAGCATTCGATGAGCCTGAAATAATTCCACCAGCATCATCATCTATTCCTTTGTCAAGGGAAGGTGGACTTTTTGCTGTGGCTGAAAGAAGTAAATAAAACAAATCAGTATAACATGAAAACAACTTGTATTTAAGCAAAGGATATTGACCAAAACTCTATAGAAACTCTGCACACTTTGCGGCAGCATGCGTCTTTACAAAATGTTTGGATAAAATATATACCTAAATATTTGAAAGAATACACAAAAAGTATTTTTGATAAATAATCAGGTTTACAAGGAATTCAATGGCAGATTAGGCATTTTGAGGTTATGTTTTGTGATTGCAGAGTTAATGCACCTCACCTACATTCATTTTGATACATTCAGAAGGTAATTGTTATATTTTACTAAAGTAATTCAATACTTAATAACTTAGTTACCCTTAAAATACCAATACAATTATAATTCAAACAAGATTTTTTAAAAATAAACTACAAAGACGCAATCTGGACCCGGCTTTGGTCAATATCCTTTAAAAACCGTAAACGACTTGTTTGTGAAAGTACAATTCGCTGGTTTGCGAGAATAGTGACGGAACTAAAAATTATAAATTTTAGGGAATGACGTTTTTAAACTTTGTGATAAATGTTTAAGTGTATATTGCAAAATTGTAATGATTTTTCGAGGATTTGACTTTACTGATTAAAGGAATATTTATCAGGGTATTTAAACACATTTAATAAAATTAAGAATTTTAATAAAATTATACAAAAAAATCAATATCTAAAGGGGGTTTCCGACTTCAGTCTTTATTCACGAAAGAACAAATTTTAAAAATCAAGTTATGGCATTTATTTAACTTTAAAGCCTCTTAAAAATCCAAATAAAAAAGATACAACAGTGTTTTAAACTTTTGTACTTATAACAAATAAAACTAAAGTTCTATAACATACAATAGAAACGTTAAATTTAGATCTATTTAACTTTGTTCTTTAAAATAAATGAAATCAAAATAAACATGAATTCTTCTAAATAAATGAAATAAATACAAAAAAATTGCTTAAAAATAATCAAAAAAATGCAAAACCCGAGAGATCAAATTCCAAAAAGGAAATATTTAAGTAAAATAAATATCTTATTCTACAACCCCTCGTAAAATTGACGACAGTAGTTTGGAATTATATTTTTGTCTACTAAATCTACGAGTCCTTTTTTCTTATTTTCTGAGATTCCGGTGCTTTTTTTATAAGCAGATTTCATCATCATCATCATCATCAGCAGCAGCCAAAGGACGCCACTGCTGAACATAGGACTCCCCCACGAGGTTTCACAGCGACTGATCACTAGCGGTCTGCAACCAGTTTGATCCTGTAATCTTTATAAGGTCGTCTGTCCATCTTATTGGTGGAAGTCCTACGCTGCGTCTTTAGCCAAAGGGTCTCCAATCTAGAACTTTCCTGCCCCAACGGCCATCAATTCTTCGCGCTATGTGCCCTGCCCATTGACACTTGAGCTTTCTGATTCTCAAAGCTATGTCCGTTACCATAGTTCTTCTACGTATCTCCTCATTTCTGATTCGATCCCGTAGAGAAACACCAAGCATAGCACTCTCCATCGCTAGTGGTGTGATTTTGAGCTTCTTTATGAGGCCTATAGTTAGAGACCATGTTTCGGATCCGTATGTCATCACTGGTAACACACATTGGTTGAAGACTTTCGTCTTTGGATACTGAGGTAGATGAGATGAGAAGACACTCTTGCATAATTTCTTCCCGAATGCTGCCCAGCCGAGTTGGATTCGTCGATTGACCTATTTCTTGAAGTTGCACCTACCCAATTGGATCACTTGTCCCAGGTAGACGTACTCGTCGACAACTTCGAGAGTTGAGTTCCCAATGGATACTGGAGTGGGTACAACAAGGGAGCTCGACATAATTTTCGTCTTCTCCATGTTCATTTTAAAATCCACTTGTTGGGAGACTCGGCCAAGGTCTTCGAGCATAGTGCCAAGATCGTCCAGCGTCTTTGCCACAACGACTATATCATCGGCAAATCGGAGGTGTGTGATGTATTCGACATTGATATTGATGCCGATTCCTTCCCATTCCAGAAGTTTGAAGGCGTCTTCCAATGCCGCTGTGAACAGTTTCGGAGATAAAACATCTCCCTGTCTCACACCTCTCCGCAGTGGAATCGCCCTCGTGTTTTGCTCCTGTACTCGAACCGACATGGCGTTGTTGTAAAGGCACTTTGACACCTCTATATACCTATATAGAGGTGTCAAAGTGCTAGGCACAGTGTGCCTTTGTGTCTAGCAAAGGCACTTTGACACCTCTATATACCTATATAGAGGTGTCAAAGTGCCTTTACATGTTGATGTGGTCTATGGTACTATAGCCTTTTCGGAAACCAGCTTGTTCGGAGGGCTGGAAGTCATCAAACCTACGTGCGAGACGATTCGTGATGACCCTTGAAAACAGCTTGTAGACATGGCTCAGGAGGGAGATGGGTCTATAGTTCTTCAATAAGGTTTTGTCTCCTTTTTTGAAGAACAACACCACCACACTCCCGTTCCACGCTTTAGGTGTGATGCCTTCCAGCAGCACGGAATCAAAAAGTCTCTAAAGGACTTTAAGTACCGGTGTTCCACCCGCCTTCAGAAGCTCTGCTGTGATTCCGTCCTCGCCAGGTGCCTTGTTGTTTTTGAGCTGTTTAAGGGCCATCCTAATCTCGTAGAGGCTGATGTCCGGGATGTCTTCGGTGTAGTGTCGTGTCAGGATAGCTCGTGGGTCTCTGGCCGAACTATAAACGAGCTATCAACAAATAATTTAACGTAAATAATTAATTATCAATGAATGAGATATGAATAAATAACTCAATATTTCTATCCCTTAATTGCTTGAACACAGACTTATTTCGTAATAAGTAATAACAGTATGCGCATATTTTTCAAAAACAACGTCGTTTCTTATTTACGACGCAATAAAATCAGTTTTTTTTTCGAGAATATAGACTTAAGCTAGATAAAGTCAGAGGAAAATACGATATTATAGGAAATGGACCGTATTCACTCTAGAATACAGACGTAAATAAAAATAACACATAAAAAGACACTCACCTTTATCAAAAACAACGACTAATTACAAAAAATGACACTATTCTTGAACAAAAAATCAACATATTGCAACCCAACTCTAAATACGTCGGTATTCATGAGAATCAAACGTTCGTTCACTTTGTTGTCCTCGGTTCAACTGAGAAGAGTCAGTATTTAAGATTTACGCTCGAGTGTTTTGTCCCAAATGAATAATGACGCTGTCTCTTTCTAACGAACCCTGGCTCGAAATCTGCGTTCCGTCTGTGTTCACGATAAAATATCACAGGTTTAGGATCGTATGGCATATTTAACTTAATTCGTCAAAATTTTGAATTATGTCGATATTCTCGAACACCAGCGAATTGATACTCACTCACTGCACTTATTTTATGGAAATAAAGTCCTCCTTGAATACATTGTTTACCAGCTGGACACATTGTTTTTTCTAAGCAATCGGACTGATAGCATTCTGAAACGTTTGCGAAAATAAACTGGAACTATAACTTTCTATTTCTTTTCAATAGGTCGTTTTGAATTTAAAAATTTATAAATACTTTTTACGTTAAAAAGTATTAATTTTCAATGAATTGACGTAGGTATGTTGTCAATCAATCAGCTGTCTGTCAGAGCTCAAAAACGTTCCATTTTACGTAAAGTCTATGCATGCTTCACATAATATTTTTACCCAAAATAGAACATATATATAATTAGGTACATAGCAATAAAAATAAATATTATTTTAAACGTATTATATAAATATTATCCTTGGTGTATCATAATGACCACAAATATCGTGAAAACGTTGACGCGACGTAATTGAGAGGGTTTTGTACAACTGCGTAATTCGAAACGTAAGGGAGGGCTTGGATAATGTGGCCTATCTTCTGCTAACTGGAGATAAGCAACACCTATCTGTAATATAGAAACTGTTTAATAAGGTCGATAGCTGGTGACAACAGTTCGAGGATAGCTATCTATCTTTGATCTTAGTTTGCATATAGGGAACGGCCGTAAGTCAAAGTTACGACCTCACTTTGACGTGAGGTGATGTTTGGTTGACTATCTTTTAGCGTCGCACCGGTGATCTAGTTCTTAATACAATATCATTGATGGAATCATATGCAGAAAAAATACATGCTTGCTGTCAGCTGTCACTCTCACATTTAGTGTTGTTGTTGTTTCTGGTGTTGTATTGGAAAATATCGACAATTTACAGCATCGTAAATTAAATATTATTTAAAAAGAGTACATTATGCATTCAAATGATTTTCAACTTCAGACACGAAATAGTCTTCTTTCGATATATGATTGATATTTGTAGTAATGAGAAAAGATATTAGTAATTTAATATGTTATAAGAAGTAATGCTATGTAAGGTTTGTTTAGTTACTGTTAACAATAAATTAGGTAATAATACACAATAAAGTAAATACTCAATGGATTTAACATTGATTTCGAAATCTTACTCTACATTGCTACAAACCACTACATTAGGCGTCAAATGTTTTTTTTTTATCGAATATAGCAAAGTCGCGACCTCATGTTATACTTTACGCTCTTTTATAATGGAGAATTTTAAACGATTTTATTAGGGATAATAGTGGAAAGAAAAGAAATGAAAATAAACGAGTGATTAATTTATGCGGTCGCCAAAATTCAGTACATAAACTGAGAACCTTCTTTTTTGAAGTCAGTTAAAAATGCCTGACGCGTCTCCTTAAATGAGGTCTAAGCATTCGTAACTAGGTACCTATTCCGGGGAAAAAGTGTTCAAAGCACATCTCAATATTTCCCGTAACTCATGTAAGCGATACGTCATGAATAAAACATGCCTCTATAATAATAGCAATTTTACACGCAAAGGAGGTAGTATCTACAAAGGAGTATATTCAGCATCTAACTTGTAAAAATAACTGCTCTTAGAACGGCCTAAGCATATTTCAGTATTTTAAGGACCTAATATCCGTATTCAGGTATTCTTTAATATAAAATTCCAAACTACATATTATTTATTATAACGGAAAAAGTTTTCGCAAAAATCTTACGATTTAATAAGCCTCAACAAAACGTGCCAAATCTTGAGTAATTACTTGGATTTATCTATAAATACGGATGTTATTCTAGACGTTAGTCGTTTGTATTATATAACAAGGGATATAAACTTGAATATGTGAATACAAGCCTGATTCAACATCAACAAATAAACACTTACGAACGAATCATTCAAATATGCAACGTCATTTCGTATGAAGCGGACACACAACGCTATTGGTAACTTATTCAGACATCGTAGGTATAAGTTACCAATAGCGATTATGTATTATAAAGGGACTGAACATTTAGTTTTGTAATAAGCTTTAAATAGGCTGATACTTATAGGTGATTTATGTGATTATTTTGCTTTTATACGCTTCGTACTTCAGTAAATACTTATAAATGCTTCGCACAGCCTTACCCTTTGATCTAAAGAAACATGGATGGATGGGGCAAGGGGCAATAAATTAAATTAATACTTGAGTATTAGCAAACATTTAGAGTGGGCGAGATGAGACATGAATTTTCAAATACTTCAGCAGCCTAATATCGGCCAAGTTTATGAGTATGAGTAAATGGAAGGCCTCACAGCTCTTAAATGAGAAATTTTCGTCCGTACATAAGATGCGTTATTGTAGAGACCTATTTGTGGTGTGTACAAAAATATATGTTTGACGACCTTCGTAGTGTAGTGGCAAAGCACGCTGGGTTACAAGGCGTCGTCGCTCCGAGGTTCCGGGTTCGATTCCCGGTCGGGTCAATGTAGAAATCAAATTTTGTTATATTGTCTCGGGCCTGGGTGTTTTGGTACCACCGTTGTGTCTGATTTCCATAACACAAGTGCATTAGCTACTTACTTTGGGATCAGAGCAATGTATGTTATTGGCGTCCAATATTTATATGTTGATACTTGGCCTGCATCACTAAGTAAATAGTCGAGGCGTTTACTACATTATTTAAATATCTAGGTACTTAAAATAAATACATTTTTTATTAAAAGAATATTGTAGGTTTACGGGTATCAATAGAGACCTTTTTGACTTTACTCCTAGCCACATCATTCATTTCAAATAACGTTACGTAAATATTTTTTTACCTAATAATCTGATTTGGTTGTAAGTCTGAAATTTCCCTTACTTTAATGTAGGTATTATAATATCTCTGTATGAATATGTAAAGTAGGTACCCAAGTGTTTTATGAAAAGTGGAAACATGATAATGCGCGTGCAGATATTCGATCTCTCTTTGAGTGCTTTTTATTTTACGACTAGCTTTTGCCCGCGGCTTTGCTTGCGTTGAAACACGGTTCCCATTTCCTGATTTAGAACACAGAAGAGAACATAATATTATTTTAATACGCTACTGTAGATGATATTATATGTCTATCCATTAGGGGATTCGATAGCAGTTACATTAATGTGAATCTATACTATATACTATACTATAATATTAGAAAGCTGAAGAGTTTGTTTGTTTGAACCTGCTAATCTCAGAAACTACTGGCCCGATTTGAAAAATTATTTTTACGTTTGCTAGTCCATTTATCGAGGAAGGCTTTAGGCTATATAACATAAAGATACGACTCATAAGACCACAGCAGCAATGAAAAATGTTGCGAAAACGGGAGAAAGATATTCCTTTTGAGAGCTTCCGCTGCGTACGCTGCAGAAACCGCTTAAGTTACACAAAAATCATGTATGACAGGATTGTTCAGCATCAAGAGTTCTATAATAAAGTCTGCGACAGCATATGTATAGCTGTCTACACACCAAAGCCGCCGGCCCGGCGGCACGAACCCGGCGGGCAAGGCCGGCGGCCTGATTTTGAAACGACCAAAGCCGCCGGCCCGGCGACATGCGCCCGCGCGCGGCTCGCCCGGAGCCCCCCGGTCAGTTGCCAGCCGACTTTCGAGGAGTAGTGACGTGCGTGACTGTATTTTTTTATCAACTAAAACAATATGGAATTTACATAATCTGATAATCCTTCAACCAAAGCGTGACATACTTCAGGAATAATGCTTGAAATTAGTTGAGGAGAGACTTTGAAGACGTCGCAAAGACTATTAAATGAATTTCCCGAGCTGAGATATTTTAAACCTCAACACCCGAGCGGTCGCATGAGACCGCATAACAATAGAATACCTATTGTGTCTCGTTCACATACGCTAGAGGGATTAACGTTATTGACAATCGGTCTACTGGTGAAATTGCTTTTCTGTAATTAGTGTCTTGTTTAGATATTCTGTGTCCAACGATATTCAGTAAATATTCAAATTGGGAACTGGTTAATGACATAAATGTTTTGAAACGAACTGGTCTCTGTAAAACCATGTCGTCTTTTTGCCGGGTTCGTGCCGCCGGGCCGGCGGCTTTGGTGTGTAGACAGCTTATATCTTTTATGGTTGACTTACTACAACCATTTGTATGTTAATAAATTTGTAAAAAAATATGCATTATTTTTAGAGGTGTATTGTACACACACATTCTTATCAAAATAAGTAGATTTATCATCACGAGCATTTCATTTAGAACAAAGTTGCCCTGTATATCATTTGATTTCAATAAATATCTTAGGAGCTATCACAGTTTTAACATAACTCCGCACCAAAATAATGTTCGCAGCTTAAGGGGCTACCCGGATTTTTAGCGCACTTACTAGCGCCACTTTAGTAAAAAAAACATAACTCGTTAAATAAAAGACCAATCAAAAATCTGGTAGATACGATTGTAGTACAGGTTCTATAGTTTATTTAGTACGTTTAAATTGTTTCTAAAGTAGTTAACTGTAGTTAGAGTTAGAAAAACTGCTAAATATGGCCACTTTTAGCATTTTTGCTAACTGTAACTGCAGATAACTGTGTTTAATTGAACTTAAACATTGTGTCTAAACCACATAATCAGAGCTACAATCGTATCTACCAGATTTTTGATTGGTCTTTTATTTAACGAGTTATGATTTTTCTAGTAAAGTGGCGCTAGTGTGCGCGGTAAAAATCCGGGTAGCGCCTTAAGTACAACGTGCGCTAATTGCTATGGTTGCTGGCTTCTTAGTTACAATAAAACATTTTTCTATTTTTATTCGAACATTATTTTTGAAGGTGTTTTTATATACACGGGTATTGATTCTTTTTAAAATAAATACATTCATCATCACGAGCATTTCATTTTGAACAAAGTTCACATCATTTGATTTCAATAAATATCTTAGAAGCTATCACAGTTTTGAAATAAGTCCACATCAAAATAATACTCGCAGCTTAAGTACTTACAACGCGAGCTTGCGCTAAGTATGGTTGGTGGCTTCTCACTTACATTAAAATATGTATTTTGCGTTAAAATATTTTCCTTAATACCTATTAGATTAATTTAGTCGGCTCCCTACGGAACAGTTGACCCGCGCAACTGCTTTTTTTGCGATATTTCAAGTGATTTCAGCGCGTAATACATAGTTTTCCTTTCGCTACTGAGTAGTAAAGGACTTGAGCTCATTATTTTGATTGCAGATATTTTCTATTAGGTAGATTCAGTACTTTTGGTTAAAATTCTTTCTTCAGATTTATGCAGGTTAAAGTTTTCTTTTCGCCACTGAGTAGGTTTTAATTTTGAATACATCTATTTATTATTAAGTTTAATAGATTTAGTAGGTAATTACTTTTGTTATTCTTTCTTCTGATTTATGCAGGTATAAGTAACTGCGATAGCTCATCTCAGCATGTAATAAAAAAATCTTGACTTAGTAATAAGTACCATTTAAAGTAGGTAGGAGGTAGGTATTAAAACTAAATGTGCATTTATAATTTGATTTTGTAGTAGGTAATTTGATTTGATATTGTTATTCTTATTCTCTGTAAAGTGATTGATTACACTAGGTTAATGCTTAATCAAAAGGTTGGTTGACTTAATTTATATTTATCAATCTTAATGCAAAATTTGATTTCATTGTAATTGGGTATTGTTTTGTTGAATCTCTACAAAGCTTTGGCGTTTTGGACATTTTTTATGACTATTTATTAAATTTGAAAATAATTGTTAAATTTTGTTTATCTTATCACCATTTTTAAATTACCTACCAAATTATAATTTTTAATAAAAAAAGTATCTACTGAATTAATTAGTAGAATGCCTAGAAAAAGGACTCAGCTTTCTCGGCAGTCTGCCACGTCTACAACGTCCATCCGTCTCAAACTGAATGCTATTATTTGAGAATTTTGCTGCAACATATTCGCGGAATATCTTATTGGTAAAATAATTAGCCTAAATAATTAAAAAAGCTACCCAAAGTCACTATTCCTCGCGGACGAAGTCGCGGGCACAGCTAGTCAATAATAAAATTTGTCCTATACTCTATCAAGAGTATAGGTACCATATGAATGAATTGTAGTATGAACATGTTTTAATTAAATTATTTTATTATTCTTTAGTATAATAGAACCTGTACTTATTTTGCGGAGTCTCACACCGAATATCCATCCCTTATTTTAGGGACTATTTTCAAAAAAATATGAACCCCTTACACACTGCGACTTTTAGCAGCGAAGCAGTCGCGATTAAGCATTGATTGAATCGCAAATAGTGCACCTGTACACACTTGCGCTACTTTTAGCATCGATACAGTCGCGATGTTGTCTCGCGTCAGTATCGATGCAGAAGCTGAGCTTTGAAGACTGTATCCGTTTACAACGTGTAACGTTTAATGCGTAAAATCTAAAAATAGGTTGATTGGAGTAAGAAAGCCTAATCAGAATCCACCACCACCAATTAAACCACTTTTTAATATCACTCACATTTTTCAAAAATCTTCATTAAAATTATGCCCTGTCTATTGATTAAAAACACAAACTGCGTCGGTGGCGCAGCGGTTAGTGGGTCGCACTTTAAAGCGACGGCTGCGCTAGAGGTCCCGGTTACGATCCCCGGGTCGGGCCAAAAATATGTACCTGGGTTTTTTTGTTTAGAAAATGCTTAGGGTAGCCCGGAGTTTGGAAGTTGGCGGCGTTTCACCTCCGTGCCTCGGAAAGCACGTAAAGCCATTAATCCTGCGCCTGATCTCTCTCCGGTCGTGTCAGATTGCTGTCCCATCGGGCTATGAGAGTGAAAGGAATAGAGAGTGCACATGTGTTTGCGCACACACTTGTGCACTATAATATGTCCCGCGCAGTCGGATGGTTGTGACTGGCCACCGAAGTCAAAATCGGCTAGGGGGACTATTATCATTAATAAAACAAACTATCGCATGCACAAAACCGCCAAAATACGTAAACAAGCAATGGCTAGTTCTTTATGAGCGTAGATAGTAATAATAATAATTTCAATATGGCGCAGCGGCCCGGTGAATACCTACCGAATCCTATCTTGTCGAGATAGCGTCTTCCGCGGAGCAAGAAATGATCAGAAGTGCCAATAAAACTAAAATTCTACATAAAACCTTAAATTATTATTTTACTTCAGAATAAGGTCAATTGAATTAAAAATCATTTAAAGTATCTGAGGTTTAGCACATTTAACATTACTTACACGTTGTATTGACAACTGTAACGATGCTAGAGGCGGGTAACCCGTACCTACTGAACTCTATGTATCGACTAGTGATTAACCAAGTTGACTCTTTAATGGAATTGGATTTTTTTAAAAGAGTCTTCCAACCTGAGTCCAAATTTGTTAAAGAAAGTCTTATGACTCCGGTTCTGATTTTAATTTAATTTACGATTTTCCAAAATATTTCATTATAAAAAAGACGTATTGGCACATCATAACGGTACATACAGGTCGGAACCGGTTACCCGCTTCTTTATGTCTTCACCTTAACGCGCGACAGAGTCGATGCCAAAATCTGTTGATTGCTGTAGTCACGATGCTGTCGCGCGACTTCATCATCGATGCTAAAAGTCGCAGTATGTCTTACATTTAATAAATAATGACAATGCAAACATTAAAAAATACTAGTAGATACGGGAATGAATTGAGTATTTGGACAAAATATGCAAAACTACAGTTGAGTGCAAGTATCCCTAACTTTCAGTATTTCCGTATATGGTCGTTACAATATCCTGGGTGTTGTGGTACCACCGTTGTGTCAGATTTCTATAACACAAGTGCATTAGCTACTTACTTTGGGTTCAAAGCAATGTATGTAATTTGTGTCTAATATTTACATTAATAATCGTTTTTCATCAAACATTCATAGAAAAAAAAGTTGTTTTTAGGTAACCCTTATTTTTTCCTTAATTACGGAGAGTAACTAGTCAATTATAAATCATACTGAGATATCTTTAGGCATAAGTGCGCCTTCACATTAAAGCGACAGCAACGCGGCAGCAGCTGATGCCCATACCTACATAAAAACAGCGTCGCTGTTGCCATTTATGTATGAAATAATCAGCAGCGCAACTGTCACGCGACAGTGGTGCTGCTAAAGTAGCCTTAATGTGAAATGGTCCCCGGCTATAGCAACGAAATGAACAACAAGCTTCTGTCTGATACAAGTAGAACTTTAGCCGTGATAATTAGCTTAGATAACTTCACTTAGATTTGAATGATGTCCCATTTAAATTTGAAAAAAATGACAATACTTTTTACCTCTTTACAGATCATGTCGCACAAATGGCTCATCTTCACATTCTCGTGGTTCGGCACAGCCAGTCTCCAGTACATCAACACGGGCGGGCCCGGTTCCGACACCGTCCTGGACCCGCTGGACTCCACCCTGCACTACCCCTCGCCCTACGGCTACTACTTCAACCTCCAGCCCTCACGCGGAGAAGTGGAGGGCTACCAGGCCGACACAGAGGAATACAACCAGTTTTACCAACCTAACCACAGGCAACAACCCGACTTGCTTCGCACGCGGCGGACGGCTGACGAACAGGCCAATAGATGGATACCTGACTCAGTCGACACGGACAAGACGTTGTACTTTCGAAACGATGCCAAAATGGGAACCCCGTTCATCGTCGGCTTCTCGGGAACCGTCGATGAGAACGCAACAGATTTGGATCTGAACAGCATTTTGGATCCGAAAGACAAAAAGAACTTTAGCCCGTGGGGAGGCAAGCGCGCGAAAGCGAACGTCGAACACATGTGGTCCTGGAAACGAACTCCAGGTATCCGGGAGCCAAGCATGCCGAAGCGGGTCCGCTTCAGTCCATGGGGTGGCAAACGGGCAGGACAGATGGTCTTCAAGCCGAGCGCGAAAGGATCCAAGATCATATTCTCGACCACGGTCCCCGAACTCACTAGAATAGTCTCCAACTTCTCCCCGACAGGAGAGAGGTTCGACTTAGCCGGTTTCCAGTTCATACCGTCTTTGGACAAGCGGCACCCGATCAAGGTGTTGGCTCTGAGCACTCAGGTGGACGACAAGACGCTGCGGCAATCGATGCCGTTCAAGACTTTCATTGAATCGTTGCCGAAGATTTTTAAGCCGGGCCATCCTTACTTGGACGTGAATGCGAAGAAAGACGGGAAGAGGAAAGTGAAGTTTAGTGCGTGGGGCGGGAAACGGTCGCCACCAATTATTGGGCCCATTTGGACGCCGGCATCGCAGGAAATCAAGGAGTCGACCCTCAACACGATACTTTTGATACGGAACCATCCGGATCACGACGACACGGCAAAGGCATTGTAACGTGGACGCACTGACTACTCGATTTTAGTTAAAGAAACTCCCGAATTGCATACCTTAATAAATATTCGGTTACGTGCAATGGCTACTGTTAGATTTAACTTAATATTGGTGCCATAATGAGTCATGATTAGAAAAAAAAACTCAAAAAATATGTGTTCGGGAGTTTTTTTTTTTTTTTTTTTTTATTCATATAGGCAGACATTTGGCCACAATCTCACCTGGTGGTAAGCGATGATGTGGCCTAGGATGGATCATGTCTGACTAGTAATAGCCTATTCACTCTCTTCTTAAACTCGTCCAGATCATAGTGGCTAGGAAACACTTCTGCCGGCAGCGCATTCCACTCCCTAGCCGTGCGCATGAGAAACGTAGATCGAAATCTATTAGTGCGTGCTGCTGGTATGTCTACGACGTAAGGGTGGAAACCGCGCCCGCGTCTTGTGTTTCTCTGTTATACAATTAATGTCTCTGACGAAAAAGGCTGGGTTCGTCATTGACACTACCGAACTGATAAATAAATAATGTTGTTATTTATAATATTTGTTACCTAACTCTTATGTATGTGCTATCTTTTTAGCAAAATAATAAACAGTATTGAGTTATAAATGACCTTGGTGTTTTTGGTGAGCAAAGATGTAAAAATAATACAAATTGTCATTGAAAAATAAATGTATTCTTTCCATAGCTTCAAATCCAGAGATAAACAGAAAACAATCAACGTCAAGTATATGATGACTTCACAAACCCACTATTTTCAAAACATTTACACATAGTTGATTTCAACAAGGCAAAAACCAGTTTCAGTTCAGTTCAAAATTTGTACACAGAAAATACAGTATTTTCTTAAATACAGCACTTTAAAGGAACAATCACTAAGGTATAAACAAAAGAAAGATACACCTTTTAAATGCTTGATATGATACGATTTTGGATATAAAATACTGAACAGCAAGAGGCACATATTAATTACTTAAAAAAGATTGTGTATTGCAGTAGTATCAAAAGGTTAGGCTATAGCCCTGTCATATCCAATTAGAGACAGAGAGTAATTATTAATTTCGGATTTTAACAATATCAGATATTGAAACTATATATTCCTGAAACTATATATCGGTGTATCAATATGAATTTTGCAACATTGAATCTATAAAATGATACAATTGTAACTGTAAACCGTATCATAACATGATAATATCACTGTAACTTGCTTCTCAAATCTGTTTCGATGACATACTTTAGAGTGTATTAATGCTTCAACACCCGAGTGGTTGCAGGCAACCGCATAACAATAGAATTTGCATTGTGTCTCGTTCACATACGCTTGAGGGATTAAAGCTGTTTTACAGTCTTTGTTATACATAAAACTGCAAATCAATGATGCTTTTTAATCTTGACAAAATAAGGTCTATTACAATGTGCATACATTTACAAGAAGGTATTCTAATAACCTTTACTGCTATGAACTCAAGGTTTGGAAACCTATAAATGAATACACAAGTATTGCCATTTCACTCACACACACACTCCCTCTAATTGTATCTGTTTGTCGTGGCACAAGTGTCTACGCCTGCTAACTGGTATCTTGTATGGTTTGGTATCCTATATCTATAAATCATGAATATTGTGTGCAATCCAAGGCGTATCTTATCACATCAATGCAGCAATGTAGTGTTTTGAAAACATTTAGTTTTGATGTGGACCAATATCAGATTTGATGATATTGATCTGACATATGTTTCAATATTGATATACCTAAAACATTTCGGACATTTCTAGACTAAACAATATATAACATAAGAAAGTGTTTACATACTGTATTGTTCTCTGAATATAATAAAATAAACTTGCTAGTTTACATTTAATAAAGATTGTGTTGTCTGAAGAAACATTATCCTCAGTCTAAAGAATTTATACAGTTTCAATGTCCACAACATTACAATAAATCACCATTATATGAAAAACTTAAATAAGACAAACTTAGGCAGTCCTAAGAATGATGTGGACTCCAGAATCAGTTTCCACTGGTTTACTGAGCTGTCCTACCTTCAATTTAAATGCTTCTTCCTCAAAAGCCTGCTGCATTTGCCCTCGTCCAAACAAGCCAAGGTCACCACCACGTTTTGCCGAAGAGCAATCAGAGTACTTAGTTGCAATATCCACAAACGATGCGTCATTGGCGACAATTTGTTTGCGGTAGCTTTTAATTAAATCTGCAGCCTCATCTTTGCTCCGTGTGATCTTGTCTTCGCGCCAGGAAGATGGCCTCCGGCTGTCCGCGTGTTTCACCAGAATATGACTGCAGCGGATCTCACCCGGGTCTGCAGGGGCTTCTGGTCTCTCCCACTGAGATTTCTTAGTGTAAGTATTGAGATAGTAAGTCATACCCGTAGATCGGCTCGTCCTCATTTCCCATCCTTCAGGCAACGGTCCGTCTTTATCTTGAGACATTCTGGAATTTTCGGTGAAGTTTTGTGGAATCACTTATAAAAGTAAAACAACAAGATACAGACAAAAAGTGGAACGATAAAGTTGCTTTTAACAACGAGTATTCTTAAAGAATCTAAAATAGGATTCTTAATATTCGCTTAGAAATAGGCTACGAAATTATAAAACAAGGTGGAATAAAGCATCTTTGCTCACCAAACACTTATTTTCATTTAATAAACTGCACAAGAACTTAACCTATAAATCCATTTACAGGCTTTTTTTCTATAGCTCGTTTATATAAAGACTATCAAACTTACTCGTATTAACAGCAGCTCACTTCAGCAAGAAACTCAAGTATTAATTATCAAATCCACAACGAAAGTAACTATTTTTCACTTCAAAACACAAAATCGCTTTCGGCCTCTCAATCAAAATCGACGCTAATTGTTTGACAGTTCTAGTGATGTGCCACCATTACCAATTGAATAGTTTTTTTTACGATTAGTACCTCATTGAACATTAAAATTGATAATATGTAGGTAATAAAATATGTCACCATCTTTTTTTTTAAATACAAGTTTTACGTCCTTGGCTGTAAGCCATACAGACAATTCTTCATTTAAAATTTTCATTTTTCAACACTTAAAACTAAAACTAATACTAAACTAGCCTAACTTAACCTAACTCATTGAATTGCGAGGTGGTCCGCATTTCAATGCTCAACAAGGAAGCTAAGCGCAGGACCAGCGATCCGGATAAGACAGCATGATTAGAGCTCGCTTCACCATAATTCTCATTTTAACTTCATTGTGTTCTTCAAAAGCACAAATTATCATGACAATTCCACCGCACAAATACAATAATTGACCCGAAAAAACAAAAACTAAAATGAAGAAATAAGTCCTTCCCTTTTCGTTTCCCGCGCAAAACTCGATGTCAATTCATGTTTAGATGGTGTCATGAGTTTTGCACGGACGTTATTTCTTCATTTTAGTTTTTGTTTTTTTCGGGTCAATTATTGTATTTGTGCGGTGGAATTGTCATGATAATTTGTGCTTTTGAAGAACACAAGTTAAAGTGAGAATTATGGTGAAGCGAGCTCTAATCGTGCCGTCTTACCCGGATCGCTGTTCCTGCGCTAAGCTTCCTTGTTGAGCATTGAAATGTGAACCACCTCGCATTTAATGAGTTAGGTTAAGATAGGATAGTTTAGTGTTAGTTTTAGTTATAAGTAATTTAAAATGAAAAAGAACACTAAAGAATAGTCTGTATGGCGCAGAGCCAAGGACGTTAAACTTGTATATAAAAAAATAAGAATTGACATCCATGAAACACAGCCGATGTTGCTAGCATTACATGATCAGTGGTTGCTAGATAAATTGACCAATAAAAAACAACGTTTTACTTAGTAGACAACATTGCATGTACATTGCACTTGCATTTAAAATTTAATTAAAATTAGGGCAGAAAAGTTCTAGATTGAAGACCCTTTGACCGAAGGCGCAGCGAAGGACGTCCACCGACAAGAGGGACAGACGTGAAGATCTCAGGATCACCCTGCATGTAGCTGAACCGTAGGGGCGGCCTAGGTTTAGCAGTGTACGTCTTTTGGCTGATAATGATCATGATAGTCAGACAATTTCTTTATAGCATACCGCGCTAAGCATACTTTCTAATCGCATATGCGTACTAGGCAATTGCAGAATTACACTTAACTTTTCCACTGCTTAGGTATCCGGCCCGGCAGTCCACTCACACATCGCTACTCACAACTCTCTCTTCTTACAACAAACACCACTCACATTCATTCACACCTACAATCCTACTCACAACTCACACACTAAAACCTAAACTTGAGCGGAGAAGTCTGGGTCATGTACTTATTTTCTACTTTTATCTGTCACGCCAAGTGCGTGAATTTAACATTATTTTTTATAATAAATCATCACGTAGTCTTTCCCGTTTCAATGCTTAACATTGACGCGCTAAACCTCGATCTGTCCCCTTCGTCGGGTTTTGTGTCCAGAGTAAGAGGGCTGGACTCCCTGACCATTGCCCAAACGGACACCTGAGGAGGGAATGGTTATGATTAAAATATTTAATCATAACCATTCCCTCAACATTCTCACTCAAAATATCTGCAGCGTTAACTGTAATATATCTAATTTTAAAAGTCTCTTTCAAAGATCAGAAGTGATATGGGATGTTGTTGTCCTGCTGACGGAGTGCTGGCTTCATAAGAACAATAATATACTTACCCTCAATAATTACGTTAGTGCCGCAACAGATCGTAACAGCCAAAATGAGGGAGTTGTTATATACTTGCATGACACATTAAAAGGCACCTTTGAAGAACCGCTGGTCGAAGACAGTAACTGTATTCTTCTTACAAACAGCCATGAAATTTGTATTATCGGTATCTACCGCCAATCTGGCTATAAGAAACCTTGTAATTTTATCAACTCCCTGGACACCCTTCCCTCAAAGCTAAGTAACTACAAGAACATTGTTATCGGCGGAGATATACATATTGATATCTCTCCAGGCAGCACAAATGAATTTAGTTACGATTACTTAAACACATTGGTTGTTCAAAGAATTCTCGCAGGTCACACTGAGCCTCAGTGTGACTCGAATCACTTCTTGTCTCGATCACATAATGTTAAAGCCTAAATTAGAAGCCAAGTGCGTCATCATAGAGTCCTCTATAACTGACCACGAATCGGTAGCCGACAGTCTGAATCTGCGAACAAAATGTCACAAACAAAAAGATCCAAAAACAAGTTAAATCTACTTAATCTAGACAGACTAGTCTCTTTGGTGGATTTTGATCAGATACTTCCCTGTGAAGAACCTAACACTGCAGCATCTCTGCTAGTAGAAGCCCTACATCCTGCCATAGTACAATGTACAATTAATGATTAAACGAACTTACCTGTACGTGAAGTTCTATCATAATTATACGAAGTATTCGTCCTCGATATAAGTATTATACACATGTAGTATCGCTTGCACTTATCACCACATAGCACAATTTTAGATCTAGAAAAAAAAAATGCAACAAAATACAACTAATTTTCGTGTCCGGTAAAAATAATTAAATAGATTATGAACACCTCCGTTACGTCACATCCTCCACGCCATAGTTTTCGAAGTCTTTCGAAGTTTAGAGATAATAATATGATGATATTTCCTAGAGGGGTTGTTTTGATTTAAATAAACAAATAAACACAAAAATATGCATCGGGTGGGTGGGACTTTCTACTAATATCTTCGGACGCACTACTAATACTTCGTATAATTATGATAGAACTTCACGTACAGGTAAGTTCGTTTAATCATTAATTATACTTCAGTATTCGTCCTCGATATTAGTATTATACACATGTAGATATGAAGAGCATGGAAGAAGGAAATATCATCTATGAGTAATTTTCTATGAGTAAGTGCTAGATCTATTCTTATAAAGAATCTTAAGATAAACATTAGGTACTTATGATAATATGTATATAGTAAAAGTGTCCCTAGTGTCAAAATCAGAAAAATATGTACTGTCAACAATGACTATTTTTAAAATAGTTTTACTACTACGGGTTTTTACCCGTGCGAGGGTATTTTGGAGTTGTCCAACCAAGTTACTGAATTAGGTTGACATGAACAACTAGACTATCGGCTGCGGACGTCGATGCATGCCTGCCCTAGGCATGCATCGACGTCCGCTGTGTAGAAAAATATCGATAATATGTCAACTCCACTAGTCCGCAAAGTCACATTGATATACTGTTAAAAAAGTTTTTTAATCAGAAGGTATAAGTTACTAGATTTTCTTAAAGGTTCATTTTGGAATTGTAAACGCATGAGATGCTCCTGAAAGAAATGGTTTAAGTCCGTGTTTAGTTTATCAGAAAAGAACATATTTATAGATAATTGAAATATTTAACACTCATAAATTGTCGTAGTCAATACGAGTTGTAACAAAAAAAAATTGTTCTAATTGCATCACGAGTGAAAAGTTTATCCAGATAGTCTACTGATCAAAAAGTCCAAGTAATATTATGTTTACGTAAGTGAGCCCGCAGCCTTTAAACTCCTTTACAATATTCATAATACACTTTATTTTTCAAAAACTTTATAACCAAATTTAAAGCAACAAAAATGCCTTTTTTTTAAAAAAAAATTATAAATAAAATGCAATACTGTTTTATTTTATGGTCTGGTTGTGGTGTAATCTAAAATCCATTTAGTATTCGTTCGATAGAAATCAATAGATATTGTAAGTTATGCAATAACAATACCATCTTTTGATAAAAATATCATTCTGAAATGCTACAACGTGTTGTTGTACAATTAAAGTATTGTATTGTATTGTATTGGACACCAATCACATACATTGCTCTGATCTCAAAGTAAGTAGGTAATGCACTTGTGTTATGGAAATCAGACAACGGTGGTACCACAACACCCAGACCCGTGACAATATAGAAAATTTTGATTTTTACATTGACCCGACCGGGAATCGAACCCGAATTAAAGTATTTTAAAAAATACGTATTATGACTGTTATTACAATATCTCACAGATATTACGAAAAGAGGATATCAATGTTGCAAATGGCCAATTCGGCACAATTTACTGAAGTAAAAACATTGTTTTGTACAAACCACAAATTTCAGTCTTTAAATCTAGACAAAAAAGGATAATGGTGTTATAGTAATTAATAAAAGTTGCAATACAGTGAGTGCACCGCACAGGTAGAAAGCAGCTACTAATGGTTTTAACACCAGCTACCGCCATCGCCGTCGCAAGTGACGTCTTTGAGCGTGGGATCGCATCGGACCGCAACACAAACTCAGAAAGCAGAATACGAGGTACCTACGCTACGTGAGTCGACTTGAGTCATTTGAAAAATAGTAGCATAATATGATCAGACACTATCTTAGGTGAAGTGTTATCAAAATATTTTTTGACAAGATGTGAGTCGCACCTTATTAAAAATTCGAATATCGAGCGAACACAGTTTTATAAATTAAACAAGTTTCTTTTTCCATTGCTGCTGCATGTATGATGTACATAGCGTGATGTCTTAGAAGTCGAGTTATTTCTTTTTGAAATTTAATATGCATTATAAGAAAAATGAAAAACACAATTTAACCTTTAAAACAGATGATATCTGTACAGTGTAAATTAATTTCAAAACATTGTTGTATAACCATCATCATCTTGTCGTCGCAGATTTTGTACTTTATTATAATATTGCATGTTTCATAAAGGAAATGAATATTGTAGGTTTTTATCAATTTTCCTTAAGATATTTTTGAACTATTTTCCACAGCAATTCTGTTGCTTTTTACTCTTTTTATATGGAGATTTTGGAAGAGATAACTAATTTAACAAGAGTTTTAGATGTCAAATATTACTGTTAAGTTGTTTGGTGCACGCCAATTAACAATTACATTTACCAAGGTACAATAACCAAGGTAGACTTAAATTACAACCGCGCTTTTGAATACTTTTTCTAATTAGACTACAAGTATTTTTTGGAGTACAAAAAGTACCTCAAAATAACTAGACAGTAGACACAATGTTTAAGTATAAGGATATCTTTACTTTATTCTAAACACAGAAATAAAAAGCTACACATATTTAGTATACAAGGCTAAATATTTAAACTTTACTTTTTAATTCTAAACATTGACACACTAGTTTACTACAGAAAAACGGTAGAGAACATTCAGGTTAATTATTATCTTTGCTCACCTTTTCCTAATTTGTTTTCTAAAAACATGCAAAATCTGCATGGTTTGTTTTTGTTCTCAGCTGGTTTCGACTATGAAACAAAGCATACATATAAATTAAAAGACTATGACGCTTATGATCGCTATAAGAATATTATACTGACATATATTTTATCCGATATTATTGCTGGTTAGATATTATTTATAAATTCTATCCAGAAACTTTGGTTGCGAGATTATTCTGACGCCTCAACTACGGGGTAGGGCGCGGCTTGTGAGAACGGGTCAGCAAGCGCTCAGTGATTACAACTAGAAACACATTTTTTATCATATCGAATTTTGTGGAGCTCGAATAATTACTGCATAATTTCGAAATACCTTCATTAGGTAACATAACGATAGCCGCATAAAATTTGAGAGTTGAAGTTGAAGTTAAATACCCACATTTAAATTTCTATAATTATTTGCAATTCTGCTAAATATAAAATCCGTTGGTTGATAATACTGTTTTATAGGAATTAGTGACGCGCTGTCACCCGAATATAATAAGCAATTATTTTACACCGGGTTACATTACAGTGTGTGATTTGTTAATTTGGTACACCTATAACTGCTAATTGGCTAACTGCATTTTTTAATATTAATGCTTCAACACTCGAGCGGTTGCAGGCAACCGCATAACAATAGAATTTGCATTGTGTCTCGTTCACATACGCTTGAGGGATTAATTGGTAATAATACCTGTTTGTTCGTGACGAGAAAGTTATAAACAAAATAAAATAACAAAATTGCAAAAAAAACATTCTTAATTTAAGCAGGGCTATTAATAACCTGCAACCTTTGGCAACTAATAAAGCTGCGCTCTCACTAATCGAAATAACACTGTTTCAAAATTGGTAAGACCATTATAAATTATGTAAATGACACTTGTAAAAAACTACTTTTTCAGACAAGGAATCTACCCCTGTGTTCTATACAAAGTTTGTGTAGTGATAAAACACTATACATATAGTTTCAAAAAAGTACCTATAGGCGTGATTTAGAAACTGTTTTGGCAGTTTTCGTCGTTTTTTTTTTTTCGGCGGTAAAAATAAAATAAAATAAAATGATGATGAATGGTGAAACTGCGCGTCGCACAGTAGGCGAGGGCAGGCAGTGGCGTGAAATAAATATTTCAGCTTTCGTAGCATGGTTTGCCCATGTTCAGATAAACACACACAAAAAAAGAAATGTGTGGCGATTTTCATGCTTAGGCAAGTATTCGGATCGGTCCAGAGAAAATATCTCATAGGTTTGGAATGGAAACCAGGCAGGATTTGTAATGACTCACCGGTTGTATCCCGATCTCTGGTAGTGTCGTCGATCGCCCTCTGTCCCAGCTGTATCACACACATATATATATATACATGCGAGACGTGGGCGGCTCGGCGGTGTTGATGGTGGCAGGACTACATCATCTCTGGATGTAAGGGGCAGATGCGACGCCGCCCATGCGGGTTGCACATGTGTAGCTTTTTCTCCGTTGCCCGTCAACTGCAGCGGCCGTGTTCAGTCAAGCTAAGTCTTGAGATGAGACGAAGCATGGTTTTAGCGTGGAAGAGTCCGAGATACAAATCCGAGTGCTAGAAACCTTGTAGTACGCACAAAACAGTCCAAAATACTGTACGATGCGTATTGACTGAACAGTAGAGGCCGAAATGGTTTAAGCGTGGAAAAGTCCGAAATACAGTTCCGAGGTGCTATAAACCTTGTCTTTACGCACAGACACGCGTATTTGTTCAACGATCCGGAAGGATCTTGAGTTCAAAGAATCCAATCTTGATAGTTCACTAAAATCACAAAAAATATTAATAAATGTTTCATGCACGGAACGAAAATAGACGTGCTTTAGTGGCGATGCACAATAAGCGAATGGAAGACTTCGAAAACTATGGCGTGGAGGATGTGACGTAACGGAGGTGTTCATAATCCATTTAATTATTTTTACCGGACACGGAAATTGGTTGTATTTTGTTGCATTTTTTTTTCTAGATCTAAAATTGTGCTATGTGGTGATAAGTGCAAGCAATACTACATGTGTATAATACTAATATCGAGGACGAATACTGAAGTATAATTATAAATGATATACCAAAACGACAACGAACTATGAAACCCTCAATAACCAAGGCCTTATTACGATGCATGAGAAATAGAGACAACCTGTATAAAAAGTTAAAAAATACCCCACTAACGAGACTCTTAAAACTACCTACAAGAGATATAGAAATTACTGCTCCACATCACTAAAATAAATTATAGTTTAAAAAAACTAAAAAATCACGCTATTATAGCTAACCGACCTAAAAAGTAGAAAATATTTTTTAATCACAAAGAGTTACCGTAGTGGAAGATCGAACAATCAATCATAACTAATTACTCCAAAATAAAATTAAAATAAAATTTAAGATATTAGGAGAATAATTCCATTCAGAGTAAAAAGCGTGGGGTGCATTTTACTATATTTTCATAACTTTTTACTATGTTTTTTTCATAACTCTCCGCACATAGATAGTTGCATGTAGAATAATTTGTTACATTTAATATATCAAGCACCCCACGCTTTTTACTTTTTACGACACCAGGGGTTCTCCAGTGTCGTATGACGTCTTGTATCCGGTCTTATACCAAAACGAGACTCATCAGAAAAGCACACGAAACGCCATTGTTCTTCTGCTCAATTTCTGTGTTCAAGAGCCCATTGATATCGAATCCTACGAATGTGCATTTCTATAGGTGGTACCCGTAGCGGTTTACTTCATGCAAGCGGTTTCTGACTGTTTGGTCGCTAATTAAGTTCCCTGAAGAGTGATGAAGCCTCACGGCTAACATTATGGCGGTTATTGTTGGAGCTCTTCGAGCTGTGATTTGAATGTATCGGTCTTGTCTCCGTGTGGTGCAGCGATACCGTCCTCCATGGCGCTCAGCCACGGTACCAGTGCTTCGGTAACGTGTCCAAAGTCGACTGATAACACTCTGACTTGCGTTCAGAAGTAAAGCCACAGTACGTTGCCGGGAAACAGCTTCTATCATTCCCACGGCTCTGAGCATTTCTTCCCTGCTTAAATGACGTCGCCGCTCCATAAAAACGATGGTTTTAAACAGTAGTAGGGAAACAGTAGCACTAATAATGTCTTAAATGCGTTGTATGTTTTTATAGGGGGTTGTATTATTTTACTCGAATTTGATTGATAGTTCCTGTTTCAAATTATGAAATGCACCAAAAAGGATCCATATAAATTTATAAAATCATAAATTTATTACAAAGCCACATCTCAATCTCAAGAAATCCGCATTAAAATGCTTGATCCCTAGACACTTTTGATGTGTGTATTTTGACTTAATTTCTTATCGCAGTCGTGTCTTTAGTACGTTTTTGCTCATATTGAATAAATCTATGTTTTTATAATTAACGTTGTAAGTTAAGGTAAACGTGTCATGACAGCGTTAGCGGCATAGTTGGTCCGGTTCTTAGGTATAATAAATAACAGAGTATGTCTGGTTCGATATTTAGAAGTATTTAAGTTCATTTGCGACATTAATTTGGATGTATCCAAGTTACTTTGTAAAATATCGTGTAAAAAACATAAATCCAGCACCTCGCGCCGCGACTCAAGGGATAAGATATTGTAATAACAGCAGTCTTCAATATAGTCTCCATGACGTTTGTGGGTCTTATGGTTCAAGTACTTAATAAATTTTATTTAGATTCTTTCTATTTTGTTTTTATATTTGGCATTATGAGGAGACCATATTGGACTACCATATTCTAGAATACTGCGACAGTATGCATAGTACAAAGATTTGATAGTTTTTGTATTCTTGAAAGGTTTGCATGTTTTTATTACAAATCCAAGATTACGATAGGCTTTGTTGACAATATGGTCAAAACGTAAAGAAAACAACATTTTCGAATCAAGAGTAATGCCTAAGTCCCTAACAGTAGTAGCTCTTTCAATTAAGTCACCTCCAAAGTGCTACGGGTACAAAATTATCTCATTCTTACGGCTAAAACTAATACACTGGCACTTATTGATACTATGTGATATTTTGTTGCTATTATAATAGTCTTGAAGCCTATTTAAGTCGTTTTGTATAAGCAAACAGTCTGCAGGTGAAGCTACTTTCATAAAGTTTTTTTTATCGTCTGCATATAACAAGTGATTCGAATGTTGAAAACATTCATTTATATCATAAATATAAGCACAGTAGAACAGGGGTCCCAAATTTCACCCCTGTAGAACACCAGAGGGAACATTAACATAATCAAACTTAAACCCTCCCATTACAACTGCTTGTGATCGGTTCAGGAGTTAGGACTTTATCCAACGCAGTAAATCGCGACGAATGCCAAGCTCAAAAAGCTTTTTAAGAACGATGACGCGATCTACCCGATCAAAAGCTTTTTCAAAATCAGTATAGATCACGTCAACCTGTCCACCACCCTGCATTTCGCTAAGCACATAGTTACTGAATTCTGCCAAATTAGTTATGGTTGATTTACGTTTCAGAAAGCCATGCTGATGCTCTGATAAGCCACTAGCAATTGTACAATAAATACTGTCGTAAACTATTCTCTCAAGCATTTTACTTAATATATTTAAGATAGAGATGGACCGATAGTTAGTAATTTGAGTTTTTGTTGATTTTTTGTGAATTGGTACAATGTTTGCCTTTTTCCATATGGTTGGACAAATCCCACTTTCTAAAGATAATCTAAATAGCAAATAAATTGGATGAGCTAAAACATCAGCACAGCGTTGGAGAAACACTGGTGGTATACCATCACAGCCAGCACCTTTGTTAACGTCCAACGTCTGAAGCATTACTTTGACCCCATTAGGTGTAACTGAGGCTCTAGTAACAGTATCCTTACAGTTGTCGTGGCCAGCTTCGCCATTAAGATCTGAATTAGTGGTTGAGCCTTGAGAAAACATTGTGTGAAAGAATTCATTAAATTTATTACAGATGTTGGAGCCTTCAGTCAGCTTTTGACCCTGGCAGGTAAATTGTTTAGGATACTGTGACCCACCCTTTTTAGACTTGACGTATGACCAGAGGGCTTTTGGGTTCTTATCGATATTATTCTCAGTGGCAGCTATAAAGTTATTATAACACTGCTCATGAACAATTTGCTGTCGCTTACGTAGCAAAGTAACGTAAAGTTAGATGGGGATTCATAAATGATGATAATCTAGAGTGCATATGTGGTGATATTCCCCAAAGAATGGAACACCTTATATCGTGCCCTGCCTGCCCTTATAACTGTACGCGGGAAGATTTAATGAAAGCTACAGACAACGCTATCCTCGTAGCAAAGTTCTGGGCCGAGATCGTTTAGTTTGCTATCGACTCGAAAAGAAGAAGAATCTTTCAACAGACCCCCAGGGTAGTGTGAATGAAGTCAATGCTTTCTTCATCAACAAGGCAAATAACTAGCAACAATTAACGTACTAACTAACAGTATTATTGTTTCTCAGCTATCATACTCACCCACCTTCTCTTTGGTGATGTTTTCTACCAACATAATAGAAGTCGATAATCTTATCAGACAATTGAAGGATAACTGCGCGACAGGGGTTGACCTGATCTCTTCAAAAAAAATTAAAAGATATGCGATACTGTTAGTTGAACCTCTCAGTCATATTATCAACCTTTCTATTTCAAAAAGAGTCTTCCCATCAAACAGGCTCTAATTAAACCAATTCATAATTCGGGCTCAAAGAATTGCGTTGATAATTTTGCAAGCACTTACTTTAACGCGTAGGCTGCGTGACGTCATCAATTTGGGACCAAAAGTTGCTAGAAAAAGTAACCAAAGCTGTCTGACATGAAAAAATTGCGAGCTCTTGCTTAGAGTAGCTAAGTTGGCTTCTATTAATGCCATCACTTCAGAAATATTCAGTTTCGAAACAGAGTTGTGGAGGCGCTTTCTGAATGTATTTACATACTATGTTTGTATGTACATTACAATAGGCTAGTTAGTTACCAAATTTCAAAATTGAGTTAATAGGTAGGTACTTGAACTTAGGTACGATATTAGACATACATTCTGTGTACTAAGTATCAGTAATTTGTCAATAAAACAAAAAATACAAATTATTCATCTAAATTTATTTTATCGCCTTCAAAGTAGGCCCCATCGCTTGCAATACAACATCTCCACCGCATCACCCAGTCTTCCATACATTTTTCATAGGCTATTTGCGGTATGGCCTTTAGCTCATTCAGCGAAATTTCTTTTATGGCTTCTAGCGACTCAAAACGTTTTCTTTGAAGTGAAGAACTAAATGACAGATCCTGCTCAAATTTTGCGCGCTTAATCAGTACAGTGTTACCAACATACAGTAATAAAATAGAACGACCTCTTTTACACGGGTCTTTTTATTGACATATTCCCGATACTTTTTATTTAAAAACATTTAGGTAACATCTGCATTTTTTTTTTAATTTTTTGGTATCTCTGCACGGCTGGTGCATTTGCCACGGACGGGTGTAAAAGGTAGGGAAACTAGGAAAAATAAAAAAGAAAGGAACGGAACGGAATGAATGGAATGGGATCAGGTTAGTTTGTTTACAAACAAATCGACTAATTGTCAATTTGTTTTATTTAATCATGATTTATAAAGTGCGACGCGAACATTAGAGAGGTGATGTCACGTCTTGGTTGTCACGTTCTATGAAAAGCTTTAAAAAATTTGATAGTCCTTATTATTTAAAATAAATGAATTCGTTTTTGGTATCTCCGTAGCATAATAAATCACGAAAGTCTAATAACATTGTAACTTTAGTTGCAGCCTTACAATACAAAGAAACGTACGGCTTGCTAAGCCAAAGATTTCCTTTGGCTTAGCAAGGAAAAGCTTTGGATCTCTATCTAAGATGGGTTTATGAAGTAAAACCACCTGAATATTAAATGCAGGTAGAGGACTGCTTAGGGCTTAGGAATATGTATAATCGAGTTTGGTATCATTTTTGATTGAATCGAAATGTCTAGACGCCAGTTCCGTAATTATATTTAGGTTAATATGTAGAAAAAGTGTAGTATATATAAAAAAAATAAACGAATTTAAAAAAATACGTTATTATATTTAAGTGTGTAAGTATATACCACAATGCCTCTCGCACTCGTAAAGATTGGGCTTTGCAGTGCCACCCCCGCAGTTGTATGTCTTATTTTAAAAATAAGTCTTTGGGGTACCTATCACACAAGTATATGTATTGCCTAACCCATCGTGTGGGGTATCGTTACATAGGTTTTTGGGTCTTTTAAAATGATTATGAGTTTGCTAACATCATTTTCGATAGAGTGCAACTCTATCGAAAATGATGTTGTTTCCGTAACAATCACTAATAAAAGGCAATTTTTGTTAGAGTCCTATTGGACTCCCCACCCTGTTCCCGCAACGGTATCAGGTGGATACGTATAAATAAACACAGAAGAAGCATATGACGAAAACTGAAACTGTACTAAAATATAGATTTTGATTGTCTCTTCAAGCTGAAAAAAAAGTCAGCGCCATCAAAGATATAACCAGTGTTGTGTCTCAATTTCGGATATTTTGTTATTTTAAGTGAAACAACACCTTTGAAGGTAATCTTAATCATAATCTACAGGACATATTATTAGGGAAATAAAAGTGGTTACTTAATAGTACCGTGAAACAGGGGAATCTCTACCTGCTTCCTGGTTTCACGGATTTTTTTGGCGATGGAAATGTTAACATTCCAATTTCAACAAAAAAGCACGAAGATATGACACAAAGAGAGGACATATTCTGGCATGCAGGTAGATTTTATTTATGCAAATCAAACCTTTGACAACTGTAGAAATACAGTGAGGCGACATCCGTTTTCGTATCTCTAGCAATTTGGTAATTAATTTGGTAATGAAATATGTAAATTCATTTTTTATTTTAGTTGTTAATTTATCCTCAACTTAGTTAGCCTTTTAGATTATTAATTCAATAGAAACAATATTTGAAAGAAACCCAATCTAAACCATCTAATCAGCGTCAACTTCTGTTTGGCGCTATAATAAACATTTGTCATAAGAAATAATACACTTATTAAAACTATTGTTTTATTTTTGTCAAGTGTATTGCTTTCCGAAAGGGTTGTGTCAATAAAAAAGCTTCAGAGCCGCTGCACTAGTACAAACTGAAACTTAACAGCGCCATCTAGTTGCCATCTGCGAAAACAAATTTCCAGGCAGCGAGTTTCGGTGAATGATTGCTAAAATGTGTTTTACCTATGGCAGGTTCGGTGTCCGGCAACCTTTGACTTGTGGAAATGAAAATGAATATTACATTTATTGAGACAAAAAGTAGATGGCACTGGTATGAGCTGAAACTTGACAGCGCCATCTAGTTGCAGCCTACGAAAACTTATTTTCAGATGGCGAGCTTCGGTTTATCATAATACAAAAGAGGGCGCTAATTTATAAGACTTCCTAACATCTCAAATGAATAATGTTTTATTTTTATTCACAAACTCTTTTGCACAGAAAACAGTGCTCGAAAGGTGAACTTAATGCTAAAAGCATTTTATCCGAGTCATACTTTAAGGGCATGAAAAAATATACTGTCAAGTTTTGTCGTATTTACAAACAACAAGTATTTAAGTATTATATCCGTTGTCTGGCACCCATAACACAAGCTTTGAGTAGCTTACTTTGGGACTAGATGGCGATGTGTGGGAATGTCCTAAGGATATTGTTTGGTTTTTAACATCGCACCTTTTTTTCTAGTCCAAAAATGTAAGCAATCTTTTCATTACTTTTAAAATCAAACTTTCCTGATCCTATCCAATCCTATCTTCCAAATTTACGTTCCGTTGCACTCATTCCTTTTTATTCCCATACGATTCCTTACCTTTTCATTCATCGCCATAACAAGAAAAACTTTTAATTTATGTTTATCTTTTTTTTAAATTGATCATTTCGTTACAATAAACCTTTAAAGGAACGTTAAGATTGTTTGCAATGCTCAACTAGCATAGAAAAACGGACTGTACCTCCGTTTACTGCTTACATACAAACGGCTTCTTTTTCTGAGTTGGTTTCGTGTTTAAGTATCAATTATAATACAAGCTTTAAAAATATCGTATTAAAACAACATTTTATACCATAGATCAAGTTCATTAAACATACATTGTATGAGTATCAATCTAGTACGGAGATGCCCATGTGCATCGCAGTTGTAGGTACTTGGATTAACTCCTAGTTGCATTGCGTTATGCGGTCCTTATTTGTCGATTTACCCTCAAGATTGAGTTTGTACTGGTTTGAGCCGGCGCAAACCGGTTTACACTGTATCGCTTGATTAAGTGAGTTGCGGATAGGTTAACATTAAGTTGTTGTTGAGCTTGTTGTACCGTTACAATGAGTTTACGGTTTTACTTGCTAGCGACGACGTAAGAAAGTGTATGGATTTTTAGGGTTCCGTAGCCGAATGGCAAAAAACGGAACCCTTATAGTTTCGGTAAGTCTGTCTGTCTGTCTGTCTGTCTGTCTGTCTGTCTGTCTGTCTGTCCGTCCGTATGTCACACCCATTTTATTCTGTAACTATAAGCATTACACAATTGAAATTTGGTAGAAAGATGTATCTTGTTAACCGCTTACCGATTCTCATACAAAAAATAAAAAATAGTTAAGGGGGGGCTCTCATACATGAAACTAAAACCAAAAAAAAAAAAAATTTGGCAAACCTATGCGTCTATGGATAGGTCTTTCAAAATAACATAGAGGTTTCTAAAACCATTTTCTTTTAAAGCCAAACGTTTAATAGCTAGACTCTTCCAAAGTGGTAAAACTAGTAGTTTTTGAGATATAGCACATTTTCAACAACCGAAAACATAACTTTGTACTTCATACAAACACTATGAAAAACAAAGTTATATTTGTAGTCAACAAAATATTGTGGTATTTTACTAAGTAGTAGTAAATGGATTCCCTAATTCAGTTAACGTAGGCCCGGAACCCTCAGAGCGCGAGTCCGACTCGCACTTGGCCGGTTCATTTTTTGTTCTGCAAGTGACCGCTAGAGGCGCTGTGCTATTTTCTGTGGACTTTTTTTTAACGTCGTCACTAGCGAGAAAAACCGCTGTAAATTCATGGTAACGGTACTGCTATTGCTAACGCAACATGGATACAAATCAATGTGATAGAATCGGCTACTTTTCCTGCAATCACCAACAAATTGGCGAACCGATTAATTAAACAATAACAATTCATTTATTTCATTAATAATTCTTATAAATTTACACTGTGAAATTTGCAATTGCTCAGTAAACGAAAAAAAACTGTCATAAGTGCTTTAAAATAAAACATTTGTCCTCTACATAAGAGAAACAAATTCATCTGGAGTCGGTGCATGACATTAAATTAAAATTCCTATCGGAATAGAAGGACAAGTAAAAGCTGTCAAACGAAACCGATTTAAGATGTCAGTAACTAACATAAGTAAGTAACATTTGTAGGAACATTCCTAACTGATTATTATTGCTGATAGATTTAGATTTTATATATCTATGGAGTAAAGTTAAATTTCTGGTATTTTTCTTGTCCATAAATTAGCTTCACAAAGACCACAAAAAGATTCTAATAGACGAGAAGTGGGATGAGATAACCTTTCGATCAGGTGATTTATAACAATGTTCCTAAGTTAAATATAGTAGTTTACTGCATGATAAACAGTCGAAACAAAATATTGAACATGCAGCTCTAGTGTAAAACTAAATGTTATTTCATTATACAAAATATTCGTCGATATACATTTCCTGTGTTATTCTGTCTTTATTTTTTACGTAAATTAACGTTTGTAGAATAGAATAATCAAACTGCGTACTTTAAATTTGAAGCGCATTGGTAAATATAAGTCGTATATTAAGAGGCTTCGATTTGGACTAATCTACCTGTTAAATGATTATTTGTAGGGGTTATGCCGCTGTAATGCATAATAATCAATCACCGATCAAGTAACCATGTTTCAGACGCATTATTTCTCCAAAATATACACAATTTCACTTTTAAATATAAAAAATCAAATGCACGTAATTTTCAGCGAGCTTCTGCAGGGCGGTCAACTGTTTGCAACTGACAAAAATGGTTCTGCTACCCATCTCTTTTTATCACACAGTTTGCTGCTAGTGACATCTCGCTTTTGTCGTTCTATTCCAAAGGGATAATAATTTTATGGTGCATGATGAGTGTAGGTACTGTTGGTGTAGGTAAGCATGCAGCGACTCCAAATGAATTTGTTTCTCTTAATTAAAGGTAATTGTAAGCTTTTTAGTCATTTTTTTTAAGGCGGTTGATTTTTAAAATCATTCTTTTATTTCTTGATTTTTATTATTATTTACCCATATTTCAAAAACCACTCGACCGAATATGATGATACTTACACACTTTAACCTAAATTAAAATACACTTAATTGAACTAAAGAATCATCTCATTATGAAATCTTCTTTTTGAGAAATCTGCGGACAAACTTACAAGTATACAAACATTTAAACATACACTAACGACATTTTGCACACGTACCGTTTTTGGAAGCCTTTGTAGATCAGCATACTCAAATATTATCCAATTCCAAAAATATCACATACATACAGATTTAATTGATTACCTCCTTTTTTTGAAGTCGGTTAAAGAGTGCGTCAGTTGAACACGGAAAACTATGACGTCAGAATTTCAACAGAGTAGCGTTTTGACACATAAGAAAAAGTACGTCAACGATTGGTGGTGAAAACATTCAAGAAATGAATTTTATAATAATGTGAAAGTAGATTTTTAACAAATGCATCACATGGTTTATGGAGGTTTTTTAATAGATAAATCGACACATGCTTCAATGCACTTATAAGGCAGATTTTATCTTAAAAAGTTAAAGCGCGTCGTAGCGAAAAGTAAGTAGAAAGAAAAGTTTCTTGATAATTCCGACTTTTATTCTAAGCCCAGGAAATTTTAGCTTAATGGTAGGTACTTTTAAAATTTATAACTACCAATAGATACTTATCCATTATTTAGTGGTTAGGTTTCTTGCCTCTATCACTTAATTTGCACCGCCTGTCTTTTCTCTAATTGGACCTAACTACTATGCTAATAATCGTACACGAGGATGTTTGTATTCAAGATTTGAAATCGGCTTTGCTTACAAGAATTTCTTCAAGATAAACTTTAGACAAGAACAGCTAACAGAAGAAGCATAGTTGGAACTCTATTTATAGATAAGACATTTACTAATTATTCAGTACTGTGCATCTGATATCACCCGAAATGTTAGCAGGCTGACAAGGTTTCATGATTGGCCACCGATGCTCAAATATTGGTTTACCGCACCCATCAGCCAATCTGCACGCTTCGATGAGATCTGTTGTACATGCTGAATTTCAGCTGTGAATTAATTTAGGAACTATTGCACTGTCTCACTTTGTACAAAATTATAATTAAGCCACTCTGAGAATGCTATAATGACATTATATTCAATTTTGACCGAAACGCTAAGGTAAAAATGTCAAAGTCAGAAAGTAAAGGATTTCTTCCATACATTTTGTGTCAAAATTGAAGACACGTCAAAATATCGTTATCTGGGACTTCCGTTTCTCGTTTGTTTGCGGCGGCACGTCTTGTTGAATTTTTTTGCACTTCTAATTCTCTGATTGAGTCTAAACTCTCACGATTTGTGTAATTTAAGCCTAGTTATCTGTTTAAGTTGATTGTTGGTCCATTTCATCAGATAAGTAGCTAAAATGCATAACATTCCTCCTGATCCTCCTGATCCACCAGATCGGCCCGCGTCGCCAATGGATTTGACAGTTCCCGAACTATCTCCACCTGTGTTCACGCAATCTGGGTCTGGAACTAAAAGACGTTTAGAAGATTCAGAGATTCCTGAGGAATCCGCTAAGAGGTCTATCGGCGAGCCTTCTTTATCTCCCAGTAGTCAACCGGTATACACCCATCCTTCAGTTGTAACCGAACCAAAAGCATACGGATCTAATGACAAAGGGCCATTTATTGTTCACGTATCAAAAGAGGAGACAGGGGTTACTCTTGGAACACATATTCATCCCATAAAATTCGGTAAGTTTTTGGTCAATAATAAAATCCAAAACGTTGTTAAGGATGGAGTGAAAAAAATAGGTAGAAACCGCATCTCTGTGGAATTCACTTCAAGCGTTGACGCGAATAACTTCCTGTCCAATGAAATTCTACAACTTCACAAATATTCGGCTTCGATCCCCACCTTCAGCGTAACGCGTATGGGTCTCATACGAGGTATCCCTACGGATATGACAATGGCGGAGTTGGCTGAAAGCTTGATAACTCCTGATGGATGTGGCATTTTAATAAAAGCTAGACGACTTAACCGCAAGGTTACAAACAACGGTCAACCATCATGGATTCCCACCCAGTCAGTCGTGGTTACATTTAGAGGACAATTTTTACCTCCAAGAGTATATTGCTTCCATACTTCAATACCAGTAGAAACATACCTACTTCCCACCATACAGTGTCTCAAATGCTGCCGTTTTGGGCACGTTAAAGCTCAGTGCCGATCTCAACCCAGGTGCTTTAAATGCTCTCAATCCCATTACTCTGATACTTGCAATATCCCTGAAGATAATGCAACATGCATCTTATGCACCGGCTCCCATTATGCACTAAACAAATCTTGCCAGGAGCACTTAAGACAAAAATCTATAAAGATTGCGATGTCGCAAGACAACATATCGTACATTCAGGCAGCTTCTCAATTTCCATCTGTCCGCAAATCCTACGCAGACACTACGAAATCCTCATATGCCCCTTCTCCATCCCCAACTCAATCGTTCGTCCCTAAGCAATCAATCTCCTATAAAAAAGTGCTCACCCGCCCCCCGCGCTTCCACACTCCGTTGGGTAAGAGCTATGACAGACGAGCACATCAAGCCATTATAGGCAATTGTGCATCTGCTCTCCCAAACGGCTGCGCCCTAACTAACAGTCCTTCTTCCCCTCCATCAATTTAATTGAGTTAATGATGTCTCTTATTCTCCGTATTGTCTCGGGTCAAATTTCCACTGTACCGTCCATCGTTGCACAAAAACTTACTCAAATCTCTCAGATTTTCGGCGATGAGCATCAAGGCAGTTCAGTGGAACTGCAAGAGCATTAGAAGGAAAAAACACGTACTTACTTACTTAATAAATTCATTTTCACCATCGTTCCTTGCCGTCTCGGAGACGTGGCTAATACCCGATTCACATTTCCGTGTCTCGGGATTTTCATGCCTCCGAGATGATAGGAGCGATGGATTTGCTGGATGTGCCTTACTTATAAGGCGTTCCCTCACTTTCTCTCAACTTCCCCTTCCCCCACATAGCCAAAATATTCACATCGTGGCTGTGCGTGTTTTTGATATGTCCATTTTATCTGTGTATATACCTCACCCCACCTCCGCAACTATCAACGAATTACGAAATGCTATTCTCGCAGTCCCTCCTCCTGTTCTTGTCATGGGAGACTTTAACTCTCACCATGTTTCCTGGGGTTCCTACCGTACTTGCCCCACAGGATCATTGCTTATGGATCTTTTGGATGACCATAATTTGTGCCTTCTGAATAGTGGCTGCGCTACCCGTAGAGTCGCCCCCACCCAAAACCCAGCTTCAGCAGTCGACCTATCGTTCTGCTCAGCAAATATAGCCTCCTTACTCTCATGGCACATTTTGGACAGTGCTTTCGGCAGTGACCATTTTCCGATTGTAATTACCCTTTCTGACAAAACATACCTATCCGCTTCACATGTCCCTTTACTTCGTCATAATTTACATAAAGCTGATTGGAGCGCATACTCCTCATCCCTAGACAGCAAAGTTAGGTGCCTACCGGCAGTAGATATTGAAAACTCCCTTATTTCTTACACACTCTTTGAAGAATCCATTAAATCTTGTGCAAGTGACCACATCCCTCTCAAAAATCCTTGTCGCAAAAAGATCTCACCCCCTTGGTGGGACGCGGAATGTACAGCCACTATCGTTAAACGCAAACAAGCCGAAAAAAGATACAATACGGCAATGACACTGGAGAACTATATAGCCTACCAACAGATAGCTGCTCGCACTAAAAGACTTCTCTCAAAAAAAAAGAAATGTGGTTGGATCAAGTTCTGCGAGAGCATGTCTCCGAGAACTCCTTCTAGTATGGTATGGAACCAATTTAATAGATTCCGTCAGGCCCTCAATGTGTTTGACATTTCCTCCAATGACTCATCAAGCTGGCTCGATGCGTTTTCAGATAAACTCGCTCCCTCATTCGTCCCCTCCCCAAATTGTTTTCCCTTTGATATCGGTCAGGTCATCTCTTCCTCTAATAAATTAGATGCCCACTTCTCTTTCGACGAGCTTTTATGTGCCCTAAGCGGCCTCCGCGATTCTTCTCCGGGTCCGGACGGAATCCCGTACTCCTTTTTCATAAAGTCTCCTGATAGTGCAAAATTATACTACCTTCAATTAGTTAACTCCTTTTTCGACTTGGGTACAGTTCCTGACTCCTGGAAACAGCAGATTGTTATTCCTATTCCAAAGCCTGGCAAGGACCCCTCCAACCCCAACTCGTATCGTCCCATTGCCTTATCCTCTACATTGTTAAAAATTATGGAACACATGATTAGGAATCGTTTGGAGTGGTTTATAGTGTCACAAAATCTACTGGCAAAGTCTCATTTCGGATTCCGTAAGGGATGTAGTACTCTCGATAACCTAAGCATTCTAACCACAGACATCCGATGTGCTATAAAAAACAAAGAATTCTTAGTAGGCGTGTTCCTGGACATTGCTTCTGCCTACGACAACGTTCTTCTTCCTGTACTCAGGCAAAAGTTGCAACAGCTGAGTATCCCAGAGAAGTTGATCCGAATCATTTGTAATACGTTGATGTCAAGGTCGATCCTAATACGAAGCCTGAACGCTCCTCTTTCCCCTAGACAAGTCTGGAAAGGCTTGCCTCAAGGTTCAGTTATCAGTCCTTTGTTATACTGCATTTACACTTTTGACCTAGAGACAACAGTAGATCCGTTCCGTAATATCCTGCAATATGCTGATGACATCGCTCTTTACACTACTTCAAGCAAAATCACAGATGCCTCATCTCGTCTTAACTCAGCACTGCAATACCTCGGTGACTGGTTGACATCTCATGGCCTCTCCCTTTCGGTTCAAAAATGTAACTGTGTAGTTTTTACCCATAGGAGACAGGTTCCTGATCCTGAGATTTTCTTTGAAGCTGAAGCAATTCCGTTTAATAATCAAGTCAAATTCTTAGGTCTAATTCTTGATAGCAGGCTTAGTGGGGTGCCCCACTGCGACTACATCATGAAAAAAGCGGAAAAAGGTGTGAGCATTCTTCGCGCCCTGTCTGGGGTGTGGTGGGGTGCTCACCCTTATTGCCTAAAGCTGTTATACAATGCAGTGGTTCGCAGCCATCTGGACTATGCCTCCTTTCTCCTAGACCCATGTAATAAATCTGCTCTGGATAAACTATCCAAGATTCAATCAAAATGTCTTCGCGTCATTTTAGGGGCAATGAAATCATCTCCAATCAATGCTCTTCAAATCGAGAGTGTAGACCCTCCCCTCTTTCTACGCAGACAGTATTTGAGCGATCACTACTTCATCAAAATTTGCCATAAATCAACTCATCCTCTTTTAGAGAAATTATGCTTATGCAGCTTTCCGCATTTCACCCTCCCGAAGACAACCTTAGAAAGTGTCCATGCATTCTGCTTAGCTTTCGTAAATTTTCTAACATTCAATTTCCAATTGAAAGGTTCACTATAAACCCTCTTTTCTGTCACAGTTATGAATCTCTGATTTTTCGCCCCCCTGTTCTATTAGATTTTGGTATCACAAAGGATTGTGCTTCCGCTGCACAGTTATTTCTGTCCATCCTTTTTTCTGAAAAATGGAAAGATTGGCTCCCAATCTACACGGATGCATCTAAAATCTCGGTGGCTGACTCTGTCGGTGTCGCTGTCTGGATTCCAAAATTTAAAATCATTCTAAATTATAAGTGCCCTTCTGTTTATTCTATTTTCACTGGAGAATCTCTGGCTATCCTCGAGGCTATTTTGTTCGTTGAATCCCACAATATGGACAAATGCATCATATTTTCTGATTCCCTCAGCTGTCTTCAGTCAATCATAACAAATCCTTTCAAATTGAAAATTAAATTCCCTCTCACTATGAAAATTAGAGATGCTCTTTTCCGTTGTATACAAAAAGGCCTAAATATCGTACTGGCATGGATTCCTAGCCACAGAGGTATCCCCGGCAACGAGACTGCTGACTCCTGTGCTAAGAATGCTTCTACCACGGGGTCCACAGTTCATTCTAATTGCTACGCTCATGATTTGGCTTCCCTCCCTCGATTTCACTTAAATCAATCGTGGAACACCCACTGGCAAAATACTAAAAGAACTGTCGGTAAGTATTATGCTAATATACAAGAAGAGATCCCTAATAAGCCATGGTTTTTCAAACGGAAAAAACTACCAAAAGACATTGTCTCCATTGTTTGTAGGCTTCGTATAGGGCATGCGTGTACACCGGTTCATCTGGCCAAGCTTCATATCAAAGACTCCTCCTTGTGCGAATGTGGTATTGATGAGGGCACAACAGACCATATATTTTTTAATTGCACTAAAATAGGCAAATCTCTTCACGATTTCATCCCCAAAGATATTCCCCGTCCCACTAATATTAAATGTCTACTTAAATTAATTGATACTCCTGTTTTAGGCATCCTATCAAAATTCATTAAAAGAAATAACATTCGACTATAAATTTCCTCTTGTGGCAGATAAAAATGAAACTTTACTCATTTTTATCTACCACCTCCAAATGTCACCTCTCCCTTGAACAATAGAAATAGTTGTCTTTGTACAGTAGTATTAGTATAGAAACGTTAGTTTTTTTTTTTTTTGTTTGTGTCACAGATTAGTAATTGTGTAGTCCTACGTATTTTGTTTGTTCCTCAGATAAAGCTTATAATTACAACTTTTATTCAAATCTCACTGAACATTATATTGTAAATAACGTGCCTAAACAACTGACGTGTTATTGGCGGAATTCTATGGCGAGGCGCCCAGCCGATGACCCCTGATCTGTCAGCCATAAATAAAAGAAGAAGAAGAATCGTTATCTGAGGTAACGCTTTATAACATTTTCTACCGGTCCTGCTATTGTGGTAAGCAGAAATGACGTAATTTGGTGAAATTTTATGAAATAAAACTATCGCAGCAGACAAACTATAGAAAATCATCATTTGCCCCTCTGAAATAAAATTAAAAGAGCCTGAAGCAAAAATAGCAGTCCTATAAAATATTGTGTGATATACACAGATTTGATTTAAAATGATAAAATGTTTACCAGACCTTATTGTCACGAGTTTCCGTTTTTTGTCACGTACGTATTCATTTAATCAGAGGGCACGTGAATGCCATATTATAATGTCCGTTCGTAGGAGTTTCACTAATCTCACTAAGCGCCCTAGTGAGTGCAGCTTTCACGATAATGATAAAACAAAAAAACTTAGCGGTCTTTTTCATATCAGATGACTAACACCTAAATTACATCAAATTGTCGCACCATTCGTCTATCCACTGCTTATCAGTTCGATAGAAAGGATTCGATAATTAAAACGATATGGAACATGAAAAACGTATTAAAGTTTTTGAGTGTTTCGCCTTTGACGTGATTGGTCGGTTTGTGCGTGCGGAGGCGTGCGTGGCCTGTGATTGGTCGGTTGGGGGTGTAAGTAGAGGAGTTTTGGCGCGCTTTCCGTCAGTTTGGCGAAATTTCCCGCGCAGCTACCACACGTAGCGAACAGGTAGCCCGAGAAAAGTTGCGGAAAGTTATGCGGAGTTGGTAGAAGCTGCGTGTTTTATTTCCTGACGACCTATAAGGTAAGTTAAATTAGAATTAATTATCTAGAGATAATAGGAAAACCTTTTTTTTTAATAGGAAAGATTTTAAAAGACCAGTATTAAAGTAAATTTAAATCTAAAAAAACCTAAACAACATGACAGCTGTAATTATCGAAAATTTAACCGCGATTAGGAAGAATTTAATCAAAGCACGTTATTCCAAATTAGACGAATAATTTAAAATATATACATTTACTTGCTAATAAATATTTTTGAATGAAAGCTAATGTACTGGAACTCTTAATTTATAACTAACGACAAATATCTACAAGAAATCTGACTCTAAATGGTAATTAATTTGCAACATATACATACTGTTTCTTCCAACAGTTGAATTGATTAAATTATGAGACTGAAAATAAACAAGGAAAAAATCTAAATTAAGGGTTAAATATGTGAAATATACAAAAAAAAAACTAACCATCAAAACGAACAAGAATCAGATAATTTATTTATAAGTTTGTATTTAAAACAACCTACAAATAAAATATCGGACTAATTTCACTGTCCAGTGAAAAAGTGACCAAAAGACTAGCCATATTACCTGTTTGAATGGCCAAGTTAATTCGTTGGCCAAGGTAGAGGCCAGCTTGCGACGTATGAAGTCTCTACTAGGCATTTAAGGCATTTAATTATGAAACAACATTTTATCACAGATTTAAAAAAATATTTTTTGTAAAAATTGATATTTATTTTTTACTTTCAGAAATCCCTATGATAAAGTCGGGACACATTGTTATATTCATTCAATATGTTCAGAATATGAATAAGGTATCGACAATCGATATTCGTGCGGAGGATACCCTCATCTAATTTTTCCGGGAGATATTGTTTAATGGCGCTTCTAAAGCAAATATCATGCGAGACTGTCGGAGAGAAATCTAATTGTAATCCTCCTATATTCGACAGTATTCAATTTTGGTTTTATTAATAATTCAGCAGACAAAATTCTTACGACTAACATAGCTCTATGACAACATTTATGCTCATCTATGACAGAAACAAAATACGTATAAGTAATCAAAACTATTTTAATGATCTTCCCATCATTAGCTTTCAAAACTTAATTGATTGCTTGCATTTAATTGAACCTTAATACTAGTATAAGATATGTAACAAGCTCCAAAATATACAGGATGTTTGAAACATCGTTTATCAAATGAAAATGGGCTAAATTAGGGAGAATCTATCATTTTCTGCCCTTATTTCTTATTGTGGTTTTTTATGACTATTTTTGATTGGTATTTATGCAAATTATCTGAAATTTGACATTTAAATCATATTTTAAAAAACACTGTTATTATTTTTAAAGATTATTTTAATTTACTTGTAAAGTTGCGGAACATATTTTTTTCAAAATTGACCTGCAATTTTATATGGCCGTAAAAAATAAACAATAAACGACAGGGATGATATAAGTTAGCCTTTTCAAACAAAAAAATGACAAAGAAACCTTTTGACAACATTCTAAAAAAGTTCTGAACGAATAGGAAAACTCGCACCCTCGCGCGTACCTACGAAATGCTACACCGTAGCAATTATGCTACGAAGATGCGACCTGGCGTTGGTAGTTTTGACACGCTCGCTAAAATTGCAATAATAAATTGTTTTTGAGGGTTTATTCGGTTAACAAAATATAGTTTTAAGTATATCTTTTTGGCATCGGTATCGTTTGTACAATTTAGTCGGGCGTCGCTGAACAAAACAACACCCTGTATAAGTATATCCACAAAAAGCTACAGCACGAAAGAAATCTAAATACATAAAAATGGTGACCCTGATAAAGCTTTTTTTGTTTACACCAAATTTTTGAAGATCAGTATTCAACTAAATTAAAATCTTAATATGCTAACAATATGACAGGTGTATTAATCTGAAAGCTAAAAGCTTTAGTTTGTTCGAAGAATAAATTTAGATGGTTAAACACTTTTTAATATGCAAACTCCACGAGAATTGAGGCTCTTAGTTTTTATGTGATAATTAGATTGTCACCCAGTGTTTTGTTTTAAACATGGGTCCTTTTTAGACACCACGAAGATTTAACTCGGTTATCATTTAAGTTGGGGTATGTTTTTATTCAAACAGCTAAGTAATTGTAATATATTTTTGTATCTATTTCACGCACGCTCGTACGTGTAGTAAGAGCAGCGCGTCCCATCTCAACTTTTAAGTACGTAATTAACAATTCATTTTTAGGGTTTCGTTATATCGCACTCTGTTCAGGCTTTGACCAGCTCACAACCTTCACCTTTTACGTAAGAATTTTAAATATTTATCAAATAATCGTTTTATTTGCCTCGGTTGTCCCGCTACTGGCTCATATAAGGCGCAAAGGTATCTGATAATATTTTTGTTTTTACGTAGTTAGGTAAAATTATATTAATTTTTTTTTGTTCTTTATCACAATCATTGTTTGTTTTACAAAAGAAAAAAATCCTTACAACTGTAATACTATTTATTTCACATCAAAATCTATAAAAATCATTTTGAAAAACCCTTGATTGCTCCCAAATGGCTGTAGTATTTGGGACTCTACGTATTCCAGCATAGATAGTTTGCATCTCGTGTGAAAGAAATACAAACAAAATGATTGATTGATTGATTGAATTTTCCTATATTCTAGACTTGACTCTTAACAACTTATTAAATTTGGCTATTTTTTCATAACTTAACTTATATTTAAATAATTTTCTTTTCATTTTTCCTTTATTATGTATAATCATATATATTCCTGTAGTATAAACTCGATGGACAACCACCCCCTTGAAATAGGCTCGCACTTTTTTATATAACCTGCTTTTGTTGGAAGGTAACGGTTTTGAATTTAGGATACCATTAAGCTAATGTTTCACCTTTTCTTCGGCCGCTATCATTATTCACACGGTTAAACACAATTTGCCATAAATTCATACTAATATTATAAAGATGAAGAGTTTGCTTGTTTAAAAGCTTTAATCCTACAGGACATACAGGTCTGATTGGAATAAAAAAAATGTGTGTTGGAAAGTTTATTTATCGACGAAGGCTTTAGGCTATAAAACATCACGCTGCGACGGCACTGGAGGGAGCAAACTCAAAACGCGAAGTCGCGGGATTGCTAATTTATGATAAAACTAATGTATCCCAGCATTTCCTTTGGGTTTACCATGAATAAAAGAGGAACTAATTTGTTTTGTTTTTAATTAGTAACGTTTTACGGGAGAAAAATAAGAAACTAAATTTCCAGACAATGTACATTTTGTATAAAAAATTACATAATCTGTTATTCTCATGGAAGAAACCTTATGAACCGAGTGGTTCCGAAAAACAAGAAACCTTATGAAAAAGTTACAAAAAAAGAAGGCAGTAAGAAGTAAGATGAAAAGAGGTTAAAATCTGTGTCAATCGACAACTATTATAAATCTCGGTCGTATGATCAAACCTCCGTATTGTGACATGTTGGCGGCTGGCTGCCAAGGACTGATTCGGAATGTTATAAACGCCAACAAACATCCAAATACGTACAATCATTCCTCTATGTGGTAAATGTCTGGTTCTGCTATATAACTTTGCTGTAAGCATATAGGTATTTAGGTAGATTTTGCTTTTTTCCGACTTAAAAAAAGTAGGTAATCAATTTGTGTGTATTTTTTATTATTATTTAAAACACTTCATGCCCAAACAAAAGGTACATATGGCGGACTTAATGCTAAAAGCATTCTCTACCAGTCAACCATAGGTCTAAACAGAGAAAATGCTGGCGGCGCGAAGGAAGGGCAAAAGTGACAGCTTGATTAAAACCACAATAGGTATTTGAAACAAAAATAAACATACATACTACTAATTACATAAATACTGTTATGTAAGAGTATGTGATATCGTTAGAATTTGATAATATTTGTGTATGTAGAATTAAAAGGCTTCCAAACACGTGTGCTAAATTTCGTATGTATAGGTATACATACCTACCTGTTTGCATATTTGTTGTTTGTCCACAATTTTCTCCAAAACGAGAATCCATAGTAGTATGATTTTTTTAGAACAACAGAGTACCGTGCAACATTTACGAAAATTGGTCCAGTAGTTTTCGAGATACAGCTCATTACTAAAAATCATAAAATAAATATTCAAAAAAATTGAACCGCCTTCACAAAACTGACTAAAAAGCTCAAACTAACGTTTTGCGCTCTGTTTAGAAGAAACAAATTCGTATAAAGTCGGTGCATGATCTCAAGCTGACGTACCTCAATTGTCTTTGCACATCATGCACCGAGTTCAAATGAATTTGTTTCTCCTAAACAGAGGGCCAATACGTTATTATGAGCTTTTTAGCCAGTTTTTTTAAGGCTGTTTAATTTTTTTTTATGAAAAAGTGATGATTGCGGTCATAGGCATGGCAATAAAATTTTAATCAATACAAACCAATAGGCTGAGTAAATATGATACGATTTAATATGATGCTAAAGGAAAATATAATATTTTTATTTTATTTTCCGCACCAATAGCACCGACTTAGAATAGTCCCCCAAGCCGATTTCGACTACGGTGGCCAGTCACAACGACTAACCGACTGCACAGGACATATTATAGTGCACAAGTGTGTGCGCAAACACAGGTGCACTCTCTATTCCTTTCACTCTCATAGCCCGATGGGACAGCAATCTGACACGACCGGAGAGAGTTCAGGCGCAGCACCAACTTTACGTGTTTTTCCGAGGTACGGGATTGAAACACCGCCAACTTCCAAACTCGGGCTACCCTAAGAATTTCTGAGCCGAAAAACTCAGGTATCTATCTATCACTCTGGCTCGACCCGGGGATCGAATCCGGGACCTCTAGCACAGCCGTCGCTTTAAAGTGCGACCCTCTTACCGCTGCGCCACCGAGGCAGTTAACTTAGAATACCGACTTTTAAAACATATGGGCCTTATTTAGATCTACATCGAAGTCGGATTTCCTACCAATTCAAGTCTTGTTTCATCAAATTTACTGTGAGCCAGTAATCAGTAAAGTCAGTTTAGGTTTCATTTGTATCAGGTAGCAATTATAGGAAATAACGAACATTTTTGTTCAGGTTTCAAGATCTTACTTCATGTCTTAAGTCCGGTCTCGTGATCGATAGTAATTTAATTTTTAAAATAATTCTAAACTATAGTTGACAATCGGGTTAATTTCAAGGCTTTGGTTAGTATCTTAGATCTTTATTGACAACCAAATTGTATAAACACTACATGACAATTGCAACAAGTGTCTTACACTAAAACATAAGGATTACTGTCACTTTAATACTCGTATTCAGATAATATAGTCAACGCACCAAATGGTTAAATGTCGTTACCAGTGGTACCAATATTTACGATTGTGCATGTTTTGAAGAAAAAACACCATAAGCCCACACATTGGTCAGTAAAATAGCCATTTTGATATTTGGTCACGGTAGTTTTTCAACCGTTGGTTTTCATTTACCATAAGTTGAATTAACTTTAACTATCGATTACACAAACGGGCCTTAGGGTAATGAAAATGTTATTATATATTTCTTGTAGGGGACATCTTCAAATTTGTAATATTATACTTACTAGTAGTAGATTTAACTACATACAATCGGGGGTATGACTTTCGTTTCGGAAGGTAAATACGAGGTGTGAAATATATTGCAGTATTTTTCCAAACTAACAATTTTACACAAAGCCCAAAGCGCTACTTTCCAATTTATTCTAAAGCACTCGTTTGAAATAACAAATTGAAAACTGTTACAATTTGCATTTCATCATCCAAAAAAACGAAAAGTGAAATAACTAACTATCCATATTGCTAAAAATTGAATATTTGAATTGAATTGAAATCATTTATTTTAGAAAAAGTTTCTATACATTCTTAACCTTATACCAACCAACCAATAAAAATAAAGGCAAATCATTTTTTTAAACACTTCTAAGATAACTTTAAATATTTTCGTAGAACCTAGTCAGGCGGTAAGATTTTTAAAAGTGCTTTATCATATCGTTAGAAATGGTCTAAAAATGTTAACCTTAAGAAACGCACAATACTTTTTCAATTTTTATCCTGATTGAAAAGTGCCTTTAAAAATATATATCTTGAATGTAATTGTATAAATATGTTTCTATACGTCTTTCTTGAAGTAAATGTTTTATGTTTTCGTCGTCGAGCTATGACGTCATAGTCTCGTAATAAATCTGAATCTGTGACGTCACGTCAAAATGTATGAACGTTATAAATAAGCGAACGCAAAACTTTGCCTTGGTTTTTCATAAAGACTTACGTTCTGAAGAAAATTACATAAGATACACAGTTTTAATATTTTAGCTCAAAAAAGAATAGTGAGTGCCTGATAACCAAAGACCAATTCAAATATGGAACGTCATTTCGATTGCAGAGTGGATAGAAAACGCTAATTGAACTTATTCAGACATTGTAAAACAAGCCATAAATACAATGTTTTAAATAAAATACATTGTGGGGGAGGCCTATGTTCAGCAGTGGACGTCCTTTGGCTGATTATGATGATGATGATGAAATAAAATACATTGTTTATCGTTAGTTTAAATATAAGGTTGGTTTGAATAATATTTCTTGCAAGATTTTCGTTATGCTGCATCACCGTAAAATATTGAAAAATCAAAATACCGTTTGCTGTATCACAACACAAACTTTTATGTTTATTTCATAATTTATGCTTAACTTCTGCAAATATTTTGCCGATACATATTTATTAACTCACATGAATAAATTGTTGGACCGTGAAAAAATTATTTTGTGAATAACAATTAGTTATATTTCTGTTCCTGTTAAAAGGATACGTTGTTCATGATTTTACGTAAAAAATGAAATAACTTTATTTAATGCTTCAACACCCGAGCGGTTGCAGGCAACCGCATAACAATAGAACTTGCATTCTGTCTCGTTCACATACGCTTGAGGGATTAATAACTTAAGATACTTATATTTTATAAATGTTGCTTTAGTCATTATAATGCTTTATGGTCTGATTTTTCAATAGTCAGAAAACAAAATATTTATCGAAATGGTCGCTTTGAGGGCATAATACACTTTTTGTGATATTTGCATATAATGACATTTTAAAATGAAATATGTCACCTCAATTTTATCACTCAGCTTTTTTATTTATTTTAAACTTAACGGTACATGTGGCGAACTTAATGTCAAAAGCATTATCTACCAATAAACCAAATGTCTAATTAGTTTTTTTCTGATTGTTTAATATCATTTCTAAAAAATAACTTTAAAAAAGTAAAAACCGCCTTCAAAACTAAAATGCACTAAAAAGTCTTAAATATATTTTTTACTCTTTAAAGGAAAGACTCCATTTCAAGCGAACAATTTCTTTTGGAGTCGGTTGCATCGCTTTGGCCATTTTAAGCATAATCAGCTCAGCTCCACACAATGCCAACAATAATACGCAAAATTCTAGTACAAAACACTAAACATGCCTTTTAAATACGAGGTTTTCCTTTGATTGCGCCAAGAATGTATAACCTCTTGTTAGGCGGATTTCTTTTTGAGTCTGTCGACAAATGACTGAGGTATGAGGTAACATAGATACAAAAATAACATAGTCGAATTGATAACTCCTCCTTTTTTTAAGTCGGTTAATGGAGTATTCTCATTATAAGACAAGGCACTTACATACAGCAAACTTTTCAGGTTGTACATCCGGAGTTGTATAATTCTATTGTTTTTGGGGTCCTCTTTTATAATGATACTAGATTTGCCCTCGCTGCTTTGCCGGCAACGAAATAAACTAAGGGGATAAATCACCTGAAATCCGTTGTAATACTTGTATACTTTCTGCCTAATTTAGGGTCCATATTACTAACGTCAGTTAAGACTTATCTGACTGAAAAATTATTACTCGACGACCTCCGTAGTGTAGTGGCTAAGCACGCTGGGTTTCAAGGCGTCGCCGCTCTGAGGTCCCGGGTTCGATTCCCGGTCGGGTCAATATACTGAGAAATCATTTTTTTCTATATTGTCTGTAGTACCACTTTTGTGTCTGATATCCATAACTTTGGGATAAATTTGGGATCAGAGATTGGTCTTTTGGATCTTTACAATTATGAAAAAATAACGACTGATTTTAAAATGACTTTGATATAAATGATTGCTGACTAATAGGATAGGTGACGTTTTCAAAATAGGCGTTTTGTATTTTATTCGACGAATATTCCATATCTGACGTTGTTGGTAAAATCAAGCCTTAATTTTCATAGGCGAAATTTTGATATTCTCAATATTTATATATATTTATGAAATAATAATTCGTATTTACATAATTAAATTCTGTTACAGACAATAATAAAGCTGGCTGGTTCCTAGCTCAAAGGATTAGCATAGCTATCCAGAGCGGCAACGCAGCTAGTATCATAGCCTCCGTGCTGCCAGAATATAGCCCCATTTTTGGATAGGTAGATTTTAAGTTATTTTTTTATGTTGCATGTCGTAGTTATATTTTTTTCTAGTTTATTATTTATAAAATAATACTTAATAGTTTACGAAAACCAAACTCGCTTAATGCGAGCTATACCCATTTAAGGTTTTTAATAGTAGGACAATAATAACTAAGATAATGCTGCGATTGCTTGGAGTAGTGTTTTTCACGACGCGTTTGAAAGCTCCTGACTACTATGTCAGCCGTCGCAGGTTCTAATCCCGAATTTTTTGTGTGATGATGAGTACGAACATTTGAACCAGAGTCAAGGATTTTTATATTTATTTGAGTATTTATGGGAGACACTCCCGTTATGATCGTTGTCTGGTTTTTGTACTTCGAAGGAAGAAAATCCTTACTTCAAAACCAGGACTATTGGTGTGTTGTCTGGCGCAAATTTATATTTATTTAAATCATTGGTTGTAATAAATAAATAAAAAGGTTTGTATTAAAATTAATGCAGCACATTGATATTTCAGTCTTGGCCAATTTACAAAATCGTTTGTAGGTACGTGTACAATCTTGCCATAATTTTTGAGTTTGCGACGAGCAGACAATATTGCAAGTGTAATAGAGTTTGCAACTCTGGCGCGTGAGTCAATATCTGTTGCTTTCTCATAACACTGCTTACAACAACTATTAATACACTCCTGCGACGAAATTGTAAGTCTTGTTCGAATCCAATGGCAACCAGCCAGACATAGGCACTTAACAACATTAATTTACTTACGTCTACTTATGTTTTAAACATTAGTATGAATTTAGTACCTACTTTATAATACTTGTTAGTTTTCTTATTACAATAAAGTACTGCGTAAAATACCTAATAAATTGAATGAATACTCTTTCACTAAGGCCCGGTTGCGTGTTCGATAGTTAACTCAACTAATGGTTAAATGTTGTCACTAGAGGTTTAATATTTATAATTGTGCGTGTTTTGAAGAAAACATCCCTTTAACAAATGTCAGAATAGCTATTTTAATGGCCATTGGTGAAGGTATTTTATTTTTCAAAACGCACCATTTCTAAATATTCACCCTTGTAACGACATTTTTCTATCAGTTGAGTAAGCTATTGACCATGTAACCAGGCCTTAATCTGCAGTATCTATATCTATACTAATATTATAAAGCTGAAGAGTTTGTTTGTTTGTTTGTTTGTTTGAACGCGCTAATCTCAGAAACTACTAGCCCGATTTGAAAAAATATTTTTACGTTGGATAGTCCATTTATCGAGGAAGGCTTTAAGCTATATAACATAAAGATACGACTCATAAGACCAAAGCAGCAATGAAAAATGTTGCGAAAACGGGAGAAAGATATTCCTTTTGAGAGCTTCTGCTGCGTACGCTGCGGAAACCGCTTAAGTTACACAAAAATCATGTATGACAGGATTGTTTAGCATTAAGAGTTCTATAATAAAGTCCGCGACAGCATATGTCTATCTTTTATGGTTGACAACCTTTTTTATGTTAATAAATTTGTAAAAAAATAATGCATTATTTTTAGAGGTGTATTATACACACAGGTATTCATTCTTATCAAAATAAATACATTCATCATCACGAGCATTTCATTTAGAACAAAGTTGCCCTTTATATCATATGATTTCAATAAATATCTTAGGAGCTATCACAGTTTTAACATAACTCCGCACCAAATAATGTTCGCAGCTTAAGTACAACGTGCGCTTGAACGTGCGCTTGCGCTAATATATTATAAAGCTCAAGAGTTTGTTTGTTTGAATGCACTTATCTCAGGAACTGCTGGACCGATTTGAAAAAATATTTCTGTGTTGGATAGCTTATTTATCGAGAAAGACTTTAGGATATAAAACATCACGCTGCAACGGGAGGGGAGGGAGCAAACTTAAAACGCGCGGACGAAGTCGCGGGGGACCGCTAGTATAATATATATGTTTAAATATGTATAGTTTCTTATGAAACTGAGTACCAATTTCTTCATCGTCAGCAATGGTAAAATATCCTTACCAGGTGGTGAAATATTTTACCATTGTGTGTGTTTTCAAGAAGAAGTACCTTCACCGATAGTCATTAAACTAGCCATTCTGACATTTCGGTAAGGTTTTTTTTAATGCATACAATCGTAACTATTCATCCGCTGGCAACGATATTTTTACCATACCTAACGATGAAGAAATTGGGCCTAAGAGTAGTAGTAATTCACTTTTGCTATTCGCAAGTTAACATTGAATTAGATATTTTCTTTACATAAAACTTTTTAAAGATCACGTTACAACTATTTGAAAACTACAGAAATAAATAAAGCACATTTAAACGTCCCAGAAATGGTCAAAGAAAACACATTTGTCGAACAAAAAAAGAATAAAAATATCGTCCCGTCTGTATTGGACGAAAGTGTTTCCCGTATATTGGATCGGATCTATCGCCGCGACCCATCCGAAGGCTCTATTATGTTGTGCCTTTTTGATTTCGGACTGTTTTTGTAGAGTAAATATAAGAAAAGATAGCGCTGAAGATAGTTTAAGATAAAAAATACGCAGCAGTAAAATTTACTTAAATAAGTAACATGGAATGTAAATATAATACTTTTTAGGTATATTTTTTAGAAATGTCTACCTTGATTTATAAATAGATCTACAACGAGCATAATGACGTGTAAGAAAGTTATAGGTAGCTGAATGATGATATTGATGATAACCTGTTTTCACCGTCTTCAAAAAAAGGAGGTAATGAATTCAATGTGTAATATCGTTAAAATTTGACAATATTGAGAAAATATATTAAGGCTTCCAAACACAATACATGTGCAAAATTTGGTAAATGTATTTGTATGCTTGTCCACGGATTTCTCGAAACGAGAAGAAATAGCGAGTTGATTATTTTTTTTGTTTAGTTAAGTTTCATCAGAATGGGTTCCGTAGTTTTTAGATATGGGTAATAAATAACTAAAAATGATAAAATAATAAACAATTTAAAAAAATAATCCGCCTTCAAAAAACTCACTAAAATGTACGCTCATCAACAGTCTTTGCACATAAAGAACCGACTCTAAATTAATTTGTTTCTCCTTGTTATTTTGAGCTTTTAGTCAGTTTTTTAAAGGCGTTTTTTCAAGTCGGCTCATAAGCCTGCCTATTTAGATTGACTTTTTTAGAGTCAATCATCATGAGTTGAAAAATATCGCAAAGTATCTTATATTGCCGGCGATTTGATACGATTCAAGTGCCATCTTTAAATCTCAAGGACCAATCCGCTCCCACGTCATAACCATTGATGCATAAAATGAAGCAGCTTCTTTTAATTTGTGTGTTTATCCTACAGATAGAGTCAGACTTATGAAGGCTCAAGAAAAGAGGGCCAAATAAAAATAAATGTTGCAAATACTGTATTTGACAGAAAAATCAACTTGATACATAAAAGAAAACTGCACGTAATTGTTAAAAAAATTAACAAAAGTATCAAGCTGATTACTTATTGAATATTGTATTTTTTATAAAATGCAGTATTCACACAATTTTTAGGGTTCTGTAGCCGAATAGCAAAATCGTTAATCTTATAGTTAGAGTCAAGGCCGTCCGTCTGTCTGTCTCTCCGTCCGTATATCACAGCCACTTTATTCTATAACCAATAGCATTAAGCATTACATATCTGAAACTTAATAGGTAGATGTATCCTGCCAACCTATTCTATATTCAAAAAATAAAAAATAATGATATTTGATGGAGGCTCACTCACATCCATAATTTTTTTCTCAAACCTATACATGTGGGGTGTTTTTGGATAGGTCTCTTAAAACATAATAACTTCGAGGTTCCAAGAACCATTTTATCTGAAAGTCAAACATTTGTAAGAAAGACGCTTTCAAAGTGATAAAATGGTCCCCCCTCTATATTTTGAATTAAGTCAGTGAACATTTTAAAATAAATACACGATGTAGAGTTTTACAAATATTTTCAACAAAAAATAGTATGAACGAGAACGAACTAGTACTTTTTGAGATATAGCACATTTTCAACAACCGCAAATATAACTTTGTCTTTCATACAAGCACTATGTTTTTTTTGCTTAGTGGATCCCTTATTTAGTTAAATAAATAAATATCCTTTGGACATTCCCACACATCGCCATCTAGTCCCATGGTAAGCTACTCAAAGCTTGTGTTATGGGTGCCAGACAACGGATATAATACTTAAATACTTTTTGTTTGTAAATACATACATGATATACATAGAAAACACCCAGACCAATACAAACAGACATGACGCACACAAATGTTTGTATTGTGCGGGGATCGACCCCGTAAAGTTATGTTAGTTATCGAAATAAAGTTGGCACGGAACCCTTAGTGCGCTAATCCGAATCGCACTTAGCCGGTTTTTTAACTTGCCGCTCTTTACTGGTGCCACCTTTCATTAGTCAGACTCTTAACCACCAAGTTCAATGAAATACGTGTTATTAGTATTCATTTTAAACTAAAAATTTAAAAATACCAAATTCAATTTATTTTTATTTTTCTCAAAAATATGTTTGCTAATATCATCATTCATCAGTATAAGTAATATCATTGACATTAATCTGTTGAAACTTTGATTTATATAGTTAATTGTATTAGTACGGCTTGAACAAAACAAAATCTGTGAGATGTTGCCACTTAATGCAACCAAAACTATCAAACCAAATTTCATATCGCAACGTTAAGTACACTTGTACAGTAAAAAATAATCAATTTAATAGTCTGAAAAACATGCGTAGTACGCGTCATAAATTGACACGAATGCTGTTACGCAAAAGTCATATAAACACGTTTCCATTTTGGATTCTGCTTAAATTATGCAAAGGTGCTTTATTAATATTAGTAACAGCCGTGCCTCGAGCTAATTCGGTTCCAATCTCGGCAACTAGGTAATGATGACTCCGACGAACTTGGCCAGTGTTTAAAATTGCGCTTCTGTCAGCTCAGAGATATAATTGGTTCAATTTTATTTTTTACATGTGATACTGTGTTTGTTGACATTGATTTTTGATGTTCGGGTTACTGACAAATTGATATTATTATTGTAATTTGAATGTTATCTAATATTATATTAGTTTTGACGTATGTAATTTTCCATGAATGTTTTTAGTATAATATTACGTATTGTTAATTAATTATGTTTAAGCTTTTACGCGACTTGGTGTTTTAACTGTAGCTACAAGTGAAAATTGAATTAAAATAAAGGAAGACAAAAAATCAATATTTTGGAATGAATATCAGTTGAAATCTACGAAGGAGGGATTTAAAAAAGATAGCTCATTTTTGTGAGTATTCACGTCTGTATTTCACGTGATTTTCTTGATTTTATATTCGGTTTTGAAGGTAAATCACACGCCATGTTCGTCAGTGATTTAAAAATAGAGCCCCAGACAACGATTTAGAGCGTCTTCCATAAATGATTAAATACATATCATATACATCCTCCACATCCATAACTTAAGAACAAATGTTGGTGCTCATTCTTCTAACATTTGCACCTAGCAGGATTCGAATCCGCGCCGGATGATTGTTTGTTAATAGGAATAAAATGATAATAAATATTATGTTGTACCGTTTTAGACCCCTTACACACTGCGTTTATTAAGCAGTGATGCAGTCGCGGTTTTAACATCGTATTAGCATCGATTCAGTCACCAATATACAGTACATAATAAGTCAATTTCCAGCTGCTGCATCGATGCTAACGCGCGTTAGTATCGATGCAGTCATCAAAATAATTTGTCAATTTCCAGCTTCTGCATCGTGACTGAATCTAGCAATTTAGCATCGATGCTAAATTAACTCTGTTCATTACGTGATACGCGATGCTGAAGCGCGTTTTTAAAACGTGCGACTGCATCGATACTAAAAGTCGCAGTGTGTAAGGGGTCTGAGAGCTATTTCTGATTAATCATATAATACGTCATAACTAACAAAAAAAATGAAAACCGTTTGTAAGAAAGTAAGTATTTCTTTATTTCACTCTATTTTCCTGCTTTTTGTTCGTACACAATGGTCGAGGAAAGTTTTTTACTGCGCGTTTGCACAAAAACGTATATACCATGTTGGTTTGTGGAACAATGGTATCAGCAAGCCGAATGTGTTGTTATCTGTTTAAAAACTGCTTACTGCATTTTCATTGTAATGCGTCCCGCGCATCGGTGCAACTTGTTGCTATGACGTCACTTGGACGCTAACTGTGTGGCAATGAAAATTTGCAGTTGAAATAGAACTAACTGAATTACAGATTATACAGTCAAGCACCGAGATTCCAGATACAATCAATTGTTATCGCGGCCAACATGACGTCGTTAGGGTTGAAGATATCCAATGGAAAATAGTATTTCGTATGCTTCAATTTATTTATATAATTTAAAAACATTATTGTATTAAATGACATTGAACAAAACGAGGACTTCATGTTAAAAGCATTCTCTTCCAGTTATACCTTTAGGTTATGTAGAAAGACTGCTTTTGAGCTTTATTTCTTAATGTCTATTTTGTCTTTTCTTTGGTGCCAGTTTTGGGGCCGTTTTAGCAGTTCAGTTGTGCGGGATCACATCATTACTGGATCCAGCCAAAAACTCGCGAACATGGCCGTTTTTGCAGGTACGGTTTTATCCGTTAACTAAGCTCTGTCAATTACTTCAGTGTCATATCTCACTTGCACTTACTGATAAATCGGCGCGCTGTATCCAGGCTGTTGTTTTGGTCAGTAACATCCAACTCAGGGAAGATAATATGAGTTATGCTTATTCTAAACACTATATTATATTTTATTTAAATAATATGCATGTTTTATATAGGAAAACTTCTTCACAGAATTCTAAAAATAAATTGAAACCGAACGGGGAAACTCTCACCCTCGCGCGTAGCTAGCGCGTATCTTCGAAATACTACGCGGTAGCTATAAGGCTACGAAAAGGCGACCTGGCATTGGTAGTTTTGACTCGCTTGCTGTATCGTAATAATAAATTGATTTTGTGGATTTATTTCATTTACAAAATTATATAACTTTTTTTTAACATCAGTATCGTTTATCGTCGCTGACCAAAACAAAACTAGATCAGTAAAATGTCTCGTGGGAAACGTCATATTTTAAAAAGTATAGGCAATGTTAAGCTGAAAAAAAAATTGTAGGAAATGCTTTAATACTACTAACGAGACAATGATTGTGATTCTAAGTGGTGTATTATAGGTGGTGCAGCTTTGATAGAAGCATCTCTGCTTTACCGTCAAATTAGCAATTCATTCGCATTATATTGATAATATTATCATAATATAATAACACAATTATATTCATACCACAACAAACTTAAATGATTTGAAAATTTAACGATTTAAGTAGGGTAGGAACACGCCTCATGAACAATATGTGATTAGTATTCAATATTATTAAGATACAAATATTATTTTAAAGGATATTACCTCTATTCCTGCCAAAAATCAAAAAAAATATTCCTTTATTGCACCCTGTTTACTTTTAACTGATTACAAAAAAGAGGTTATCAATTCGATATAGTTATTTACTTAGTTTATTTAATTCAATAATATATTTATTAGATTCTTGTTACTATTTTCCTATTTTCATTTGTTGTTTTTGTTTCACTGCACCCGTTGCTATCTTTCTGCATGACCTAAAGGTTTGACTGGCAGAGAATGCTTTTAGCATTAATTCCACCTTCGTACACTAAATTTTTGCAATAAATAAAAAAAAACTTTCAGTATTTAAATAAAAAAATATATCGTGTTTGTCGAATTGGATTGTATTTGAGTAGGTATGGTTATCTAGTTAAGTTTCCAAACTTATGCAAAACTCAGTAAGTGTATGTTTTTCATGGATTCCTCGGTAATGGGGGTGGGGAGTGTCGAGATGTTTTTTTTACTATAATTATACCTAATCATTATCAGCCAAAGGACGTTCACTACTAAACATAGGCCTCTCCTACGGTTTTTCACAGAGATAGATCTCAAGCGGTCTGCATCCAGTTTGGTCCTGCAATCTTTACGAGGTCATCTTGGGAGGTCGTCTGTCCATCTTGTCAGTGGACGTCCTACGCCGCGTTTTTTGTCGATGGGACTCCGATCTAGAACTTTTCTGCCCCAACGGCACATGAGCTTACTGCCATGCCCATTGCCACTTGAGTCAACTGATTCGCAGGGCTATGTCTGTTATCATTGTCTTCTACGTCTTCATTTCTGAATTGATTAGTTAGGATACATCAAGTGTAAGTATCACCGAAATCGCCAAATATGCCATTTTATCATAATATGGGTAGTTACTAACAACTCGGGTAAAACATTCTTCTATTAAAATGAAACAGAAAGTCAGTAGCTTAATATGCTTTTGTACTATGGCAATCAGAAGCAACGGTGGTAACACAGCACCCAGATCCGAGACAATATAAAACAAAATCTTGATTTTCTACATTTACCCGACCGGAAATCAAACTTGAGTCTTTGGAATTTAAAAGCTAGCATGCTTAACCACGACACCACGGTTCACTTCGTCCAATACTTAATGCCTTACATTAACCCACGTTCATCTACTAATCAAGCTAAAGGAGTATTATGTATCAGTTAGCATTTTCAGCTCATATTGCATATAGTTAATCTATTCGGGAGTTAACATCAATAGCTGTAATTACATACAACTGGTTACGAGATTGCTAACCATGTAAGCATCATGATGACACCCAAGAGATCAAATAATGTAGGTAGGTAGGTATCTATTGTAAAAGTGAAAGTTGTTTTTAATTTAAAATAGGTCATTGTCCACATTTCATTTTTATTTCGATTAGGAATTTAATTTTAAATCTGTAAAAAATAAAGATTCTTTATATTTGCAGTTAAATACTACCCATAATATTTTTTTTCCCTACATATAATATGTTTTGGTGTAATTCGCGAAATATATTTCCGCGTTGACATGTGGAGGTGGATGATCCCATACAAAATGAAGTAAAATATATATACCATAGTGTGAACGGAGGACTGATATATATTTAAAAAACCTTCTTGATTCAGTCAACTTTTCATTCATATTCATGATCATTCTTTTAGCCTGGCACTCTACAGTGTCAAAAAAATATTCAATTTAGGACACAAAATGCTACTTATGAATGTCAATAATTAGTTACTATCAATAAATGGGGCCAGAACATGTCTCCTTATCTTTTGGGTCCTACTAGCGCTTCGAGACAAGACACAGACAATCTGGCAAGTGCTGAGAAGAAACGCCCGAACAAACGAACAGATAAAACGTTCGCAACTGCTCGCATATAACAAAATGTAGATTGGCATCTAGACACGGTTTTACATGATTAAAGCCACATTTTACGTAAGTACATACATAAAAATGAATTCTCAGAAATTATTTAGCTGCGAGCACCTACGTCCCTTGTCAGAGTTTTCTCCTTTCTTCGCCATAACAATAAAAAATAATGAAACAATGTCACAATGACGTTCTATTTGAATGAAGAAGTATTTTTGGGTTTTCGTTTTGTTCCGAAAGTTTTAAAAGACGGTTGTGTAAAAAGTGTGACTACAATATACCTATGCTTTTATAGTAGCTAACCTGTGTTATTTGTAACATTTTGTACGATATACTTAGGGGTAGTGTCATGGGGAGAGGAAAATTAAGAGAAACGGCCCTTTGTGATCTAAAATAGAATAATAAAATATAATAAAGAAACAGGGACTTTAACACGTGACTGATTGAGCATATCATGATGGAATGATGGGAATAAAGTATATTTATTTGCATTAGGGCATAAAGTCAAAGATAAACAGGAAATCAAAGAGTAAGATGATCTACACTTTGCAATCTGAGGACCGAAATAAATGTTAGCGTGTAACTTCTGAATGTTTGCACCAAATTGGTCGATTCTTGTTCGTGTTTATAACAATGTTTGAATGTTATAAGTTTATAAAGAAACTGTTATTTACCCGTTATGGGCCAATGTTTGAGCACCGTTTTTTGATGGTCACACGTTTGTTATTCCAAACATATTCAATGTTTTATTTAAGAATAAATTTTGTATGTTTTATATTATAATGTATCTATTTATATGAATTCACTATAAAACGTGTTATAATATTTGTAGTTTTGTAGGAAAAAAAATTTTACCTTCAAAATCGGGAGTAAAACTGCTGTTCTTCGCGCGTCACACCGAGTTGGCGCTCAGTTTAAACACTTATATCTTGCTGGGCTTTTACATTATATTAACATAATGTGTGTCAAGAAATTGGTCATATAGTCAGGATCAGTTATATTGAGGTGGGAAAAATCCGTCTTTAGATTTACATTTCATATAATTAATTTTGTGTCGGTCACACGATTTAACCATTTTCGAAAATGTGACACATAAATGCTCATAACTTTAAAAAAGTTCAACCTATCGACACAAACCATAGGTGCGCAGAAACTTCAGACGTGCCAAAACTCCAATAGAAGACAAATAAATATCTCACAGCTATGATATAGCTAATACGCTCCTTGATTTTGATTTTTTTCTTCAGACCCTAGTTCATGTGACCCTTCATGGGTGATATTTTAAGATTATAAGTCAGCGTTAGGAATAAATGTCTACTATTGAATCAAAAAACTCATAGTCAAGATTCATTTGAGCCGATTAGATTACATAAGCGTTAGTTACTTAATTTAATATTTCTGAAAATGTAAAATTTTCGTCACTTGCGTGGCACAACTTTCGTGGTCAATTGCCCACGAAAGATTCAAATCATACCACGAAAGGTTATTAAAGTGTACTGATCTCACTAGAATTTATATTTATTGTTTGGAAATGCAGTTAAAATAACCGCCTAACGTTATAAACTTGAATTTTTCTACTAAGACAATTTCCAGAGGCACAGATATGATTTATATAAATAATGTAGCTTATTAGAAAAATGTGTAGAACATGACGTCTTAAATCTTGATTCTCATTCGGCTTTGAATCGCCTGATCAATCTATTTACTAATTATGTAATAACGTAAAGTAATCACACTAAGTTACTATTAAAAAAACATACTCATTATTAATAATTTTCGTGCATTATTCGTAATTACCCCAACTTGTGTAGTTTACATGAGAAAATAATGAATATCACAAAAGCAACGCTCGAAAATAATCCTTTGCCACTAATAAGAATGATGGCAGTTTATGCCAGTCGTCATAATTTTTTCAACCAAGCTGCATGGCTAAATTTGAGTTTGAGCCTGGTCCAAAGCTGTAAAATTGTCCACTAGACCGATAAAAGAGTCTTCTCTGAGGCTACTAGATAAATACTTGAAATCATGAGTTTGCTTCACGGAAAAAAGACTACAAATAACACTGATACTATAACATCCAAGGTTCGACAGTAAGCGCGTGACGTCTGGTGTTAATTTCCAAAGATTCTAAAGAAATAGTTTAAATCTTTATTGGATACGAAAAGATAATATTTTAAACGCTCTTACAGCTATGAACCAGCAGCTAGTAGTCTAAATAGTCTCAATCCAGGCAAGAAAAATATCTGGAAGACTAATTTATGTTATGTTAAGTTTGTGAAGGGAATAACCTTATGCATTTAATTTTAAAAATGAGTCTTGATCTTGATCTCTTCTCATAATAGCCGGCAAATATCTAACTACTAAATGCAGGATTAATTATATGTAATTTTAGGCACCACTTTGGAGGGTAAAGAGTTGATTGTTACAGATTTGCTACCATGTACCTCAGCTTACCCTTAACTTTATTACCTCCGATAATTTCGACAGAATGCGACTACTTACCAAGATTGGTCTAGGAAGCGATCAAGTTACAAAATACTAAAAGTCCGATCATGAGTATGGGTTTAAATTGTCAAATGTCAAAATGACATTGCTTCGAAAGTGTGAAATCGAAAAATTTTATAAAGTATCCTATCGCTGACAAATACTGTCAGTGTTGTGTGAAGAGAAAAACTGCTAGTAAACCGTGAATTGGAGATCAGTGACACCGCAAGTGAGTGCAATAAAATACTTCGAAGGAGAGTAGACCATTAGGTCTGCAAATAACAGCTCACTCGCAACAGTTTTAGGTAGGCTGTGATCATGGCACTTGCAGCAGTTTCGGAATATCGGATACTCATAAATAATTTGTTACATAGTAGCAATGTCGAAGGTAACACACTATTATTATCTTAGTGTTCATCATGAATGTTTAAAAATATATGTAATACCTAACCACATTACTTTTTGTCTCATATAAATATATAATATTTCAAGTAATTGTTACTTTTATTACCAAATTATCAATCCAAAAAGACGCTGCGTAACTTTCGTGGCTTACGAAATTTTATTATTAAATATCTACATGAATAATGAACCGATTTTCATGATTATAACAGATTTTGTTACAGTTTGATAGTTTTTTTAAAGCAGTATTTTTTTCATTTGAATAATATCAGTATAAATTTTCGCCACGAAGGTGACGCGAAGAACACTTTCTAAAGAAATGCCCTTTATGAAGTCGTAAGAAATCATGTACAGCGTAACAGGGTTTTAATAACAAATCTAAAGAGTATATCTTGACCTGGCCATAGTGATTTAAAATGCTCAGAGATATAGTAATCCAAATTTATAATCCCCAATCAATGAATATCAAAAGTGCTTATTCGTTAGTTAGTTATCATTAATTTTGTTTGAAAATAACATTAATAGTTTTATTTTATTTTGATAAGTTTATACCATTTGGGTTAGACATTTTGGTTATTCAAAGGGTGTGTATTTTATACAGCAGTCCCCCGCGACGGTGTCCTCGCGATTTAAGTTTGCTCCCTCCCCTCCCATTGCAGCGTGATGTTTTATAGCCTAAAGCCTTCCTCGATAAATAAGCTATCTAACACAAAAAATAATTTTCAAATCGATCCCGTAGTTTCCAAAATAAGCGGCTGCAAACAAACAAATGCTCTTCAGTTTTATAATTCTTGATTTTTGCTTCTATCTCAGGCCACCTGTAGTGAAACCAGGAAACGATGCACAAAGTTACGTCCAATATAAAAAATTTAAAGAAATGTATACTTTGGAATCCGATTTTCAAAAGACAAAATATCGGTTATAAATAGTTTTGGGCAATATAAAATAAGCTTTATATTACCGTTTATGATCCACAGAGAGTATTTTTTCCCTAAACTTACTTTATAAGTATCTAGCTACTTATTAATTTCACGGGACCCCAAAATCAAAAATACTTTTGTATCCGAGTCCTTATGATATTGAGGGCCCATTCCTCGCTACTCAGGTGTCCAAGTGGAAGACGACTTTTGAAAACAATCCTTGAGATCTTTAAGAACTCTTACACCGCGGGAATGTTGAAGGCATACTATAAAAACCAGGAGATGAATATGTGCAGTGATCGGATAATCGGATGTATATACCTAAAGTTCATTTTAGGCTAAGTTATTAAGGAAGTGGCTTGTTATAAATTTATTTTTTATTATAAATTTCGGGGTTCTAGAAAATTCGGAAATGCGAAACGTGACATGGCGAGGAGACAACGTTTTTAGCATGTGGTATTTATTTAAAAAAAAAAGGACTCCGGGATTACATATACATGTTCTGTACTTTAAGTTAATTTTACGCTCCCCATCAATTTATGGGTATGTTGAGTGTAAGAAGATCAGTAGACAAACACACACAGTCACAGTAGTACACCCGATTTGGTACTATAATAAAAACTCTAGTTAAGTCGATTCAGAAATCCTGGGTTTTTTTCGATATACAACTGTATTCCATATGAGGCAACAACTTAAAATAAGATAATATACCTACCTTAAACTGATTTGATTATACAGAGTGTTGTTTTGATCAGCGACAAGCGACTCATGGGTGCCTGTACAAATGACACTGATACCAAAAAAAAATTTTTTTTTGAAATGGAAAAAAACCACAAAATCATTTTTTTTATCCGGTACAGCGATCGAGTCAAAACCACAAATACCAGGTAGCCTCTTCGTAGCTTACTAGCTATGGCGTAGTATTTTGTAGATAAGCGGTGATAAATTTGTCAGTTCTGCAATGCTGGGATTTTTTCGATACAAAAGTGTACTCCATAATAGCCAACGTCTCAACTTTAGATAATGCATCCGATTATCAGATCACTAATAATGTGTACAATCTATTTATTTTCTCAATAAATTAGGTTATCTTGTTAGGAAGTTACTACAAGGCAAGTGACACAACAAACACAATTTCCCACACCTATATCTAAACCCTAGTGAAGTACACGAAATCCCAAGTCAACCGGTATCTGCCTGCAGTAAATATTGAATGGCCCGTATTCCCAATACGACATGTGGTTGTAGTCTCTACACATTCATGCTGACATTCTTACTGGATAGCTTTGTCAACAGGTGCCAATTTTTTTAAGGGGACTCTATTTGTCAATATGGGATTAAAGCATTATATGTCAGCTGACACAGATTATTCAGAACATTTATCTTAATTAAATTTTCATGCCCCTAAAAGAGTTCTTCGTCATAGTGAGCCGCTTCATGTGCCAACGGTGAATTCAAATTACAGGCGAAATAGTTACATTTGGCGCGCTTGTAGCGACTTAAATAAAGTTGTCAAAGATACCGGCATTGACATATTTCATACCAGTGTTACAGCGGCAAGGCGGCTGCTAAGTGATTTCATTTTCATCGATTAGCAATTGCATTAATGCTATAATTTCTGGGCTAAGCCAGTTTTTCCTCGGAATTAGCTTCTCTTTCTTTATTGTCTCTTCTGCGCTTTTGACCATTATGTTTTTGATTTCAGTCCACCTTTCTTCAATATTAATATTTGGAATGTTATTCTTACATCTATCAATCTATCAGACAATAAAGAAAGAGAAGCTAATTCCGAGGAAAAACTGGCTTAGCCCAGAAATTATAGCATTAATGCTTGAGAGAAGAGAATTAAGAAACAAGACGGATGATGTCAAGGCAAAGGAGTACAGAATATTAACAAACAAAATAACACGACTGTGCAGGGAAGCGAAAGAAAAACATACGGAAGAGAAATGCAATAAAATAGAGTTTATGATGAAACGGGGGGAAATGGAAAAAGCCTACAATATAATTAAACAAATGGACAAGAAACATAAGAGACGAAGTACAGCTATATTAGATAAAGAAGGAAAAATACTAATGGACTCTAAAAAAATTGTTAAAAGATGGATAGAGTATATAGAAGAGCTTTATTCAGGAGAAGGGATGTTAGAAAGCTATATAGAAAAAGAAGAAGATGTAGATACCTTGGAACTGGGACCTCTGATATTAAAAGAAGAATTCGAAACAGCTTTGAATTGTATTCAAAACGGGAAAACAGCAGGAGTTGATAATATTTACATTGAGATGGTCAAATATGCGGCTTGCAATCTGTTGAAAGAAGAAATTTTTAATTTAATTCAAGAAATGTATAAAACAGGCAAAATACCTCAAGATTTTAGTTTAAGCAAGACTGTTACACTACCGAAAAAAGCAAACACACTCAAATGCGAAGAACATAGAACACTAAGTATTATTTCACAGGCAAGTAAAATTTTAATAAAAATAATTCAGAACAGAATTAGACCACTAACAGAGAGCTTTTTGGGACCGGATCAATATGGGTTTCGGCAAGAGAAGGGAACCAGAGAAGCGATACTAGCTTTGAGATTGGTAATAGACAGGAGACTGGATTTTGACATGGACACACATATAGCTTTTATCGACTTAGAAAAGGCGTTCGATAAGGTCAATTGGAAAATAATGATGGAAGTACTCAAAGAAGCTGGATTGGATTATAGAGACAGAAGGATTATTTTTGAATTATATAAAAACCAAGAAACGGTAATAGAAGTAGGAGAGGAAAACGGAAAGGCAAAAATAAGACAGGGAGTTAGGCAGGGATGTCCACTTTCACCGCTAATTTTTAATTTATTCATAGAATGTGCGATACGCAGAATAAAGGAATCAAAAAAGGGGGGCGTCAAAATTAATGGGGACGTATTTAAATTCATTCGTTTTGCCGACGATATTGCAGCCATTGCAGAAAACAGATTGGAGTTGGAAGAACTGGTTACAGAAATGGACACTATTTTTAAAGAATTTGGTCTCAAAATTAACATACATAAAACAAAAACACTAATTGCTTCTAAAAAGGAAAAATATAGCCCTATCTCAATAAATAACACAAAAATAGAACAGGTTAAAACCTTCAAATATCTAGGTAGCTTGATAACTAGTGACTCCAGATGTACACCAGATATAAAAGCAAGGATAGCGATGGCGAGACAAGCTTATAATGCAAAAAAACACCTGCTCAAGGCCAGAATATCAATCAAAATTCGCAAAAAACTTGTTAAAGTGTACATTTGGAGTATAGCACTTTATGGATGTGAAGCGTGGACATTGACAAAGAGGGACAGAGAAAGACTGGAAGCCTTCGAGATGTGGTGCTGGAGGAGAATGAAGCGTATCAGTTGGACGGAGAAGAAAACAAATGAAGAAATTTTGTCTATGGTTAGGGAAAAACGGAGATTGATGGAAACAATCGAGTGTAGGAGGGGACGAATGTTGGGCCACCTGATTCGACACGACAATTTTATTAAAACGATAATTGAAGGAAGAATAGAAGGAAAAAGGAAGCGAGGAAGACCAAGAATAAGCTACATGCAGCAAATAAAGGAAAAGATAAATGTCGGGTCGTATCAGGAGGTTAAGAGAAAGGCGGAAAGCAGAGAGGAATGGAAAAAACTCCACCGACAAGAGCCTAGCTCTTAAATTGGATGATGAGCAATTGCATGAATATGGCACTGTAATATTTTTTTTTTACTACTTAGCTACCTAAATATGTTATTCTTTAATAAGGCATAACATTACTATTTTGTTTTAGTGTACCTTGGATTGTGTTCGATTTGTGCGTTCGTTTTCTTCAAGTTACTACTATTTCTGATAACCAATAATTGGTTTAAATATTGTATAATTTGTTGCTTACTGTTCACTTTTTTAACCCTGGTTATCCTTATAAATAAAATAAAAAAAATGTCGCAGCCATCTGGTTCTTTGGTTAAATCAGCCAGTTAATTGGTTGCCAAGGTAATTCATTAAATGCCGATATCTAATTAACTTTTCAATATCCAAGCGGTTGCAGGCAACCACATAACAATAGTACGCGGAACAGAGAAAGGATATGTATACCAAAAACAAGACTCGTGAAAGCGCGTAAACAAGGCATTGCTTTAAAAATGTATATGTACAATAAATTACCCATAGAAGTTACAAGACTTCCTCTAAACAAATTTGACCAATTGACAAATATGTTTTTCTTGAAACATGCATTTTACAGTGTAGACGAATACATGAAATGTTCATTTTCTGACTTGCAAACTGAAACTTAAATTAATCAAATTATAGATAATACTTATAATGTAATTTAGTAATATTTAATGTAATCTATTAATATGTATTTTATTTAATTTAGTCAAATAATATTTAATTTAAATTTAATCTAATATTGTCCAATTAATTGTAAAATTTTGACTTACCAAAGTTATGAAATGTAATGAAATGGTAAATAAATGAATTGAATTGAATTGAATCAATAAAATATCTATTGTGTCTCGTTCACATACGCTTGAGGGGTCAAATGCCTGAAACACATCCAGGTCTATAAATACAACGCCTAGTCTTGTAGTTCATTACGAATTGACGAATTTACGATGGTAAGGGAGACTGCTCTGGTGCTCGTAGCGCAGTGGTAGCAGCGCTTTGGTGTGGTACCGAAGTGAAGCAATCAACAGCGCGATCGTGTTTGGATGGGTGACCATTCCGCGACAAGTGACGTATATCTATACTGTTTTCATTTATAATTATTTGGCTAAATTGAGGTCAGTCATCTTAAAAAGACTAACTTTCAAAGCACCAAATTGTTAAAACTGTGAGTGTTTTTAGTCGAATTAATAATCATCGAACTAGTCATTTTGTTAAATGCCGGCGTTTAATTTACTGGCTGATTTAACCAGATGGCTACAACATATACATTTTAGTCTCAATTCCAATCATTTTTTTTGTGATACCACAGTGTACAAAATAGGGAACTTTACTAAATTACATTTTTTTTATCTCATCATGCCGATAACTTATCGACAGTGAATCCAGTACAGACTTCCAACTCAAGTCTCCCTCGGGAGCTTGTTAATACTCGCCGCGTTCATCTCCGCACATTAGTGAGGTGGCACGCGGTGTAGCTGCGTCGACAAACCAAACATTCAGGGTCACTTAGTGATACACGCTAAAAATTAAATACTCAGACTCAGAGTAACTGTTGAGATCGAAAATAATATACTCAGCCACAGAATAACAGGTCTTGGTTGAGGACGTAAGTGTACTACGTCCATTTTGTGTCAATACAGTTCATTTTTGCACACTTTTCTCACCGTGCAATGATAGAGACAGGTCCATTTCTATGATAACCAGCGGGACTAGGATGCGTTCCTATTTATCATTTATCGCGGCAATCGATAAATTTCAATCGTCATTTTATACACATTTAAAAAGGTTTTTAATAACTTCAATGTGTTCATTTGTTTTTAAACGCAATAAGGATTGCATAACAAGTGATTTTTTTTTGGGAAAACACTTTGCTAAGGTAATAAAATTAATTTATCGACGCGAGAAATGGTATCGAGGGGTGCGTTTTAGGCCTACAGGTGTATGTTATTAGATTGTAACCGGTCGATTTATCGTGAACTGCACTGAATTTCATACATTATAACGTAAAGTGAAATGACGAATCACTGGGCAAAGTGGTGGGTGAAGATATGTTAAAGGATAGGGTCGCGTGAGGTTGAAATGCAAGCACCAAAAAAGCATAGATACTAGACCGCGTTAGATTATAGTCTCGCGGTATTTACAATATTTCGGTTACTTAAGGATAACTGCCTCGGTGGCGCAGCGGTAAGAGGGTCGCACTTTAAAACGACGGCTGCGCCAGAGGTCCCGGATTCCATCCCCGGGTCGGGCCTAAAATATATACCTGGGTTTTTCTGTTCAGAAATTCTTAGGGTAGCCCGGAGTTAGGAAGTTGGCCTCGAAAAAGCATGTTAAGCCGTTGGTCCTGCGCCTGAGCTCTCTCCGGTCGTGTCAGAGTGTGGTCCCATCGGGCTATGAAAGTGAAAGGAATAGAGAGTGCACCTGTGTTTGCGCACACACTTGTGCATTATAATATGTCCCGAGCAGTCGGTTAGGCGTTGTGATTGGTCACCGGAACTATTATTACGGTGACAAATATAAACGTTTGGCAAATATTGCCAAGGTAGAGTTGCCGAATTGCGCTTTGAAAGCTTTTAGTCGAAGAAATGCATAATATATCAAGGAATTGTTTAGGAAGACATCTAGTAAAAATAAATTAATGTATTATACTACAAGATAATTGTGATGCTGTATTAAAATATGTACCGATTTTCAATACCAATTGATAATTTATAAATAACAAGTGAATTGCAAATACTTGTAAATGAAAATTTTTGGTTGAGTTGGTTGTTACGCCTTTATTTTTGCCGCTGCTACTCACACAAACATATTGTAGAGTATTGGTTTCACTATAACTACCTCAAAACTATATCTTTAACCCCAATTTTCCTGAAACTTTATCTAAGAGTAGATAAATAAAAGAAAATACCACCTTAGAATTTAAGTGTGCGGTATAAATATAAATCGATGATCGTCGTATCTCGTAAGTTCCGAATATGTTTTTTCCCGTAAAACGTTCTGAATTATTCATGAAACGATTTAAAAACGATGCCCAATTTCCTGTTATCTTAACTAAGAAAATTTGTCTCTCGTGCTCTTTTCTAAGCGGCGAATAAACACTTTTTGGGAAAATAATTTGGATTGGTACTATTTATTTAAGAATGCTTGTGTGTGAGGTTTTTTTCCAGTTGGTGAAATTGCTAAACGTTTAATCACACACGCGTAATAAAAAAAACAAAGCAAAGAAGTAAAAAAATGTAGGCATCGTTTCATTATGTATGTAGTGTAGGAGTTTATAAGCAATTTTGTGGACAAAGTGACAATAGTATCTCTGGCTGAGGTCATAAAAACATTGGTAATTCTTTACCACTATTATTTACGAGATATTCATTTTTTTTCTCTAACAAAGAATATAATTATATTTTTTAAAACTGCATCCTGACAATTTTAAACGTTACTACGACATCGGCTTCGCCTCTCTCATTTCAATGCCCATTACTTCTTTTTCTCAAATCTTAATCTTAATTAATAAAAAAACAATATCTACAAAAATATATTACCCTAATCTCTAATTTTTCCCTCAAAATTAGCGTATAAAAACCCAGTGTCTTCTACAAAAAATATTAATTTATAGTGCTGAATCGGCCCTTAAAATATTATCACTTACAACGAGGTGACCTTATACAAGTATAATACTGCACTGTGATTATGACATAAATAATACTTTGTTTTAAATATTTTTAAACAGCATCACGTACGCTCTATCAATTGAGCTACCGTGTTGTCCTGTTGCTTTAACAGACGGGTAGATGGCGCTAAACGTCACGCGTAATGACGTATCCATAAGAGACCATAAATTTCGCAAGGTCAGACCGACAGCTCGGTAGCTCAATTGGTAGAGCGTTTGGCCCGGTTAGCCAGAAAATTGCTGGTTCGGGTCCTGTCCGCACTCAATTTTTTTGGTTTCTTATGTCATCTTTATTAATATAAAATATGACCCTGTGAGTGTTAAAAACATTCTAAACCAGTATCACGTATTAAAGAAAAACAGAAAAATATCTAAGTCGTTACAAGTTATTAATACTAAAACGTCCCTTAAAAAGGACGTCCGCAGTTGTAGCATGCTTAACACTAATGACTCAGCCCTTTCCTCAGAAAGCGTGTAATGGCCGTCCAATTCCGCTAAGATTTGCAATTTTTGCGACAATTTGCAATGGCCTTTAAAAAGTACAAAATTAAGTTACAACTCGGGTCGAATGGATAATTTTGTGCTAGAATTATTAAATGTAATTATGCAAAATGTTAACAAGTTACGGGTTTAATAGTTTTAAATGTGTGCTCAGACTGTGATAGGCCTCGTTTACGAGTTACAATAATTGGGTTTCGGCTGGCAAAAGTTACTTTTGAACGTATGAATGTTATTCGCCAACTTAAGTTTCTTTAACTACCATAATTTTATAGTTAACATGAAAATTATAATTAATGTCGAACTATTAACTTATTTTATGAGCATTATAAATAATTAAAATGATCTTATTATTTAATTAATAGGTCCATCTGTCTGTTTTGAGAAAAAACGTCATGAACAACAAATCCAACACTCAACAAACTCACTATTGACGTAGGATAGTGAGTCCTAAATAAAGAACTAGTTTAAATAGATGAAAAATGTTGAGCACACCTGGCGTGGTATCGATTGAATAAAGAAAGCTAATCCTCAACTTGCCCGCAGCGAGTGTTGACAGAGTACTCGAGGCGACCCAATGTTTCCCGCCCCTGGTCTGAAAGCGTTTTACCTGTACCAACAGTTTGCGAGCCCTGCATCGGCGCGAACTGGCGACGATTTGAACTGATTCTATTTCACTTAATGTGGGTGTCACTTTTTGCATTAAGTATAGCAGTTAACTCTGAAATTCCCAGTTCTGTTACACAGATATTAAAAACCTTAAAGTCCGCTTAAAAACCACTTAAATAAACCTGCACTTTTATTTAAACCAGTTGGTTACATACCACTTACCTATAAACATAAAGATAAAGATATTGGATACTAATCACATACATTGCTCTGATCCCAAAGTAAGTAGCTTATGCACTTGTGTTCTTGAAATCAGACACAACGGTGGTACCACAAAACCCGAGACAATATAGAAGATTTTGATTTCTACATTGACCCGACCGGGAATCGAACCCGGGACCTCGGAGAGGCGACGCCTTGAAACCAGCGTGCTTAGCTACTAAACCACGGAGGTCGCCACCTATACATGTTATATGTATTGTAAAAACCGCGTGATTACAATCTTACAGTTTTAAATACATTAGTTTGTAATCTGACGATTTATTGTAAACTGTACCCAACTTCATACATTATACAGGGTGACTTGAAGATGGTTGCAAAGCTTGGAGGCGAAAGTAGTATAGACCATTTAGAACCATGCGAGCCATGGTTGTCTTAGACGAAGTTTCACTATTTTCTTTTAAAATACTTGTTATGTTTTTTAATAGAAAACCTAAACTTTTACAATTAATTACTAATAATGGCCAATTTTTATGATAAGTGAGTATTTTTTTATTTTTCTTAATCAAAGTAATGTTTAAGCAATCTAATAAAACATGTTCTAAGCATTCATGTGACCAATCAATTTTTTACAGACATTTATTTAAGTCTGTAAAAAAAATGTCGTGAAAATTTCGAAGATTCATTTAAACATAATAAGTGTTTAAAAAAATAGTGAAACTTCGTCTGAGACAACCATGGCTCAAATGGTTCTAAATGGTCTCTATACTTCTTTTGCCTCCAAGCTTTGCACCCATCTTCAAGTCAGCCTGTATAAACGCAAACTGAAATGACAAATCACTGGGCAAAGTGGTGGGTCAGGCAGGGTGACATGTAAGTACCAAAAAAAGCATAAATGCCAAACCTAGTCAAGCTTGTTCACAATAAATCGTCAAATGACAATAGACGGATTTTCATACTACGCTATAAGTACCTCTTGCTAGCCGAAAATATACTAAGACTATTGCAAAATTTTATTTTAAGACACATCTTAAAATATCCATTATTGAAATGTCTATATCCATTGCCTATTTAAATCAATGTTTTCAAAAGCGATGGCTATCGGCGGCGCATAAAATTATCTGCTATTCAAAGAATTTTGCAAAGTGGAAATCTGAGTTAATCGAATGGAAGTTCTTACTTAAAACCACTGCATAGAATTTTCACTTGCACTTTTTAAGTTATAGTATGAGGTAACTGATGCTTATTTTAAATTATTCTAATATCTACCTACTCACTTTTTCACGAATTAATGCAAAAAAAACCTTGAGCTGATGTTTTTTTTAACACTTTGATTACCTTAAAAATTAAGTAAAATACCCAGTAAACCGCAATTTCTGCGCGTAATTTAATAAAAAATCGTAAAAATATTTGGGTCATTATTATTTACAAAAAACATGCCCACTCGGGCACGAGTAGTCGCACACAGATCTCTGGTGGCCAAGCACTCGGGTCCGAGTACTATTGATAAGATGACGTCAGAAAAAGATGTCGCCGTAAACACTCGGGCCTAAATGGGCGGCACTTCTGCAATAGTTTTCGCGCATTTGGGCCCGAGTGTTCAACACCGAAAGAGTTAATCAGAGGTGGAATTGTGTGAAGCAATCGTATCCATTTGACAGTTCAAAACGTACTGTATTATCTGTCAAGATGACGGCCATACGTTTGACAGATAGTGCCTTAAACGTTTTGAACTGTCAAATAAATACGATTGCTTTACACAATTCCACCTCAGTATTACAGCCATGTACTATTTTCTTTCCCCTAAGGAGTAAATACAAAAACTTTGTAGAGTCAACACCACCACACTTTTGTGTGACTAGTCCCATACTTTCTTTCACTATTTACACAAATAAATCTTTCGTACAAACTTGCGAGATAATTTGCGACTGCCGCCACGTCTTCTGAGCATTTGTCACAACTTTGATACTTCGTTAACTTCCGGTGATTTAGATGTGATCGGTTTGTCAGTTTTGAATTATGAACCATTGTAAGATAGCAGGTATAATAACGTATCAGTGTTTTATCGGCTCCAGAAATGAGCAACACTTTATATGAATAAAAAATCAATTCGTGGGATGGATAGACAGTTGATTTACACATTTTTCTGTTTATTTTAAATAGTGTCTAAAGTAAATGTGCAAACTTGAGAACATCAATATTTATAAGGAGTTGAAGTTATTAGCTCTGGAATAATTCAAATTTAACAAGATTCTTAGCAATGGAAAAACATTAAATTAACAATAAATAAAAGCTTAGGATTTTCAATTTTATGCTTTCCAAACCTCGTTGAAGTATGTTTTCTTACACCATGTATTATTAGGTCCGCTAATCGGACAAAAAGGTTGTAAGAAGATACTAAAAATATAAAGTAAAAGGTAAAGGTCTCTAGGTCAATACCAAAAAAATTGGCACAAAATCTGTAAAAGGGTGAATTCTGGGTTTCGGGTTCTTTGGTTGATTTTTCATATTCGAAATGCGATACAATTTGGCTGATATTTTTAAAAGCGTTGTAATAAAAACTTAAATTTCGCAAGCATAGGTACTCGTTCTGTTTAAGAAATTTACTGCCAGAGGAATCAACTACTGTCATAAAATCGATAATAGACTATTTTTTAAAAAAAACTTTATTACACAACCAAAATTAGTACAAAAGTTGGACTTAACGCGACATGGCATTATCTTCCAGTCATACCTTTGAGCTAAGCAGAAATTATTGTGGGTGGTGCGACACATAAATAAAATGAATTATCCACATACGAAATACGTAAACAACCTATAATATGAAATAAAAACAATTATTAACTATCGTTATATAACATATACAATAAATAAACTATATTAGATTATATAGATTGCTTCTAGCAATAAAACCGCCTAGATTGTACTACTAGCGAATATATAAGATACTATCCTGTGTAATTATTATGTTTTTGGTATGCAATAAAATAATATTTTATTATTATTTATTATATACATAACACAAGCGATTAAATTGATATTTATAATCTAATAAAATTTTGTTGTTACGTAGTATGTAATATATGTAATACTGTTTGCATTACCATAGCGGTTACTAAGTCTTAAGTACATACAAGATTATTATTTTAAGAACTCTTGTTAGTGAGCAAAATAAAGATTTGATTTGATTTTTAATAATCAAATATAAAATGTAACGCCTTGACGTTTTTAACCACATCGACTGTACAGTACAAAAACCTGTATGCATGGAAAATATAGCAAGAATATTGTATTTAACGTGTTACAAGATGTTTCCCGATCCTAGTCTGCCCAATATATTTATTTCGTTCTGTAATGCACTACACCACATACTCACTGTGTGTGACTTATGTACCACCACTGTATTCACTAAATTACACATTCTTTTCGTCATATGTTCAATACATCATAATTTATACACCTATTTAGATTTGTCATAATATTAACATTTATTGCGGAAATGCCGGAAGTGTCCTCCATGTTGAATTCAATTCGGATATGATATAAGAATTACTTGGATTAATCTTGAGATGATTTAATTATTATAATTATATTTTATTTATTGTAAATTGAATATTTAAAGATTATTGGGACACTTATTAGACTTTTATGTTTGCTGTATAACAAATGTTAATTTTAGCGCCAAAGGAAGTTGACTCTGATTGGTTAATGAAGGTTAGATTTATTTCAAATATTGTAACTATTAATATAATAATCAAAAAGGCAAACTAAATTCAGTAAGATTAATAACTAAACAATTAATGAAATTATATATAATTAATTATCAGATTGTTTATCCCTACAAATAAATATTATAGTAAATGTTCAGATATGGAAACGGATATCGTCCCCACTGTTTGCTACCGTTGTTCAGGGTTTTGATTTGTATAAAAGCGTGCTGCATGCCAGAATATGTGCTCTGTTTGTACTTACTTTCACTTTGTGCCCTATATTTGTACTATTTTGTTGGAATAAAACTATTGGAGAAGAACCTGGAGATTTGTACTACGTGTTTATTATTCAAGCACCCCACACGCGGTCACACCTCAGAAGTGGGATGTGCGAAATCACGGGCCTTACGCTGCCGGCTCTGACCAAGGAAGATTCAAGGACCAAGAAGACTGCTAAGATTTGAAAGACATGAGAGAAAGGCATCGTTGAGTGACACGTGCTTACGCGGAAGACATCCCCAAATTTCATCGAGAAGAAAGTACGTGTAACATCACAAATTGACTGCTCAAAATCAACCAGCTGCGTGAACTCTGTGGATACTAATCTATTGATCATTGTTTGAAAATCTACAAGTAGAAGCCACGACGGCATTGCGAAAATCAACTTCAAGAAGAGGCAACATCACAAATCGACTGCTCAAAATCAACCAACTGCGTTAACTTTCCTATTTATCATTGCTCGAAAACTACAAATAGAAGCCACGACGGCATTGTGAAAATCAACTTGGAGAAGAGGAAACTCTAAAGAAAGAACAGTGCAACATGACCTACGGCAACGATACTGCAGTAACCAGGAGTGAGGCGGTGCTACATCTGTCGGCGGGTCAGCCAGAGATGCGAGTCTGCAGTACTCAACGACGCGACACCTGCCAGCGCAGCGTCGCAGGGGCCACATATGCACCGCTTGATGATTCGCAGCACCCAGTTAAACGCATCAGTCGCTCCAGCTACCTCAAGGTGAGTCGCATTATGTTTACTCCTTAGTGACGATTGTATTTAGACAAAACAGAACAAACTATTAAATACTACAAATTTGCCATCGATCAGTGCAATGCGAAGCTTTCGAGATGCTTACACGCAGTCGCTAGGTGGATCACACACAGTTTTAAACATAGATAACATTTGCTCGAGTGATTGTTTTATAATAACGCATACATTACGATTACGCTGATAAAGATCTTATTGTTCGGTAACCTATAACCAAATTATTTTGGTGAAAGCTTAGTGACGGGAGGTAGACTGAGATAATCCAATCAATCTAGACGAAAGTTAATTGAGTAACTTAGTAAGGTTATTATTTTGAACGGTGATTATACTTTTGTTGGTGCGTGAAAAAGGGGGTAGTTACTGATGAATTGTTAAACCCAATACCTTCGTTCTGGGTGAAACGATAACTGTGTGTATTATGAGTACTGTTTACAACAGATTTGATTTAACTGTTAGTAAAACCACGCATACAATATATTTTTTTATTGCAGTATGAAAAATATACAACATTGTGAAATAAATAAATAGTTGTTTAATGAGGAATCAACGGTTCGGGTTTCTTTTTTCCACCATTGAGAAGTTTTTTTTTCTTCAACCTTAAACATAAGAACATTGATATTAGGGTATAAACATTTATATCGGAGCAGTAGTAAAAGTAGTTTAATTTATCGGAGTATATTAGAATTAGCTACAGCATTTTAAATATTTCGGAATAAATTGTTGGCTATGTTATCTACGTAAACTCTGTGTGATTTAAGTAAACTGATATCTGTGTTACATACGGAAAATGATTGTCTGTGTGACCTACATAAATAATGTCTTTGTGAGCAGCAGTGTCTATGTGACCTATGCAGCTACGTGAAGTAATGTCTGTGTGAATGACGTAAAACAATGCTGTGTGGCCTAGATAAATTATGTCTGTGTGAGTAGCAGTATCTGTGTGGCCTACGTGAAGTACTGAATAGAATAGAATAGAATAGAACAGAATAGAATAGAATATGTTTATTTGCTCAAAACTGTGTGAACTACGTAGAGCAATGCTATGTGAGCTACTTAAATTGTCTGTCTGAGTAGCAGTATCTGTGTGGCCTACGTGAAGTACTGTGTGAACTACCTAGAGCAATGCTGTGTGAGCTACGTAAATTGTCTGTGTGAGAAGCAGTGTCTGTGTGGCCTACGTGAAGTAATATTTGTGTGAACTACGTAGAGCAATGATGTGTGAGCAACATAAATTATTGTCTGTGTGATCTACATGAAGTATTGTCTGAGTGACTTACGTAATTTCTGTATAACTTGTATCGGCTAATACCCCTTTAGAATTTATTACACATGCTGCAATTTCCTAACTTAGTGACTTACATGAACAAATTATTACCGTGTCCGTCAAAACAAATTTCTTGCAAGTTTCTAGTATACTTGTTGATTCTGCTCTTTCTCATTTTCAGCACACCAACAACGCAGACTTCCAAAACACCACCAGAGCACCGTGGGACACGGTGGTTGCAGGATGGCCGAGTGTTACAAGATGATTCCCGATCCTAGTCTGCCCAATATATTTATTTCGTTCTGTAATGCACTACACCACATACTCACTGTGTGTGACTTATGTACCACCACTGTATTCACTAAATTACACATTCTTTTCGTCATATGTTCAATACATCATAATTTATACACCTATTTAGATTTGTCATAATATTAACATTTATTGCGGAAATGCCGGAAGTGTCCTCCATGTTGAATTCAATTCGGATATGATATAAGAATTACTTGGATTAATCTTGAGATGATTTAATTATTATAATTATATTTTATTTATTGTAAATTGAATATTTAAAGATTATTGGGACACTTATTAGACTTTTATGTTTGCTGTATAACAAATGTTAATTTTAGCGCCAAAGGAAGTTGACTCTGATTGGTTAATGAAGGTTAGATTTATTTCAAATATTGTAACTATTAATATAATAATCAAAAAGGCAAACTAAATTCAGTAAGATTAATAACTAAACAATTAATGAAATTATATATAATTAATTATCAGATTGTTTATCCCTACAAATAAATATTATAGTAAATGTTCAGATATGGAAACGGATATCGTCCCCACTGTTTGCTACCGTTGTTCAGGGTTTTGATTTGTATAAAAGCGTGCTGCATGCCAGAATATGTGCTCTGTTTGTACTTACTTTCACTTTGTGCCCTATATTTGTACTATTTTGTTGGAATAAAACTATTGGAGAAGAACCTGGAGATTTGTACTACGTGTTTATTATTCAAGCACCCCACACGCGGTCACAAACGTTATAGCTAGCGGTCTCTCGCGACTGCGTCCGCGCGTTTGGAGTTTTTTCCCTCCCCTCCCATCGCTCGAAGCGTGATCTATAGCCTAAAACCTTCCTCGATAAATAATCTATTAATTACAAAAATATTATTTTCAAATGAATCCAGTAATTTCTTTGGAAGTTACGTTACGTTACTCCTGCACTACAGTAGTTTCTGAGATTAGAAGAAAACCAACTTCACTCTGCGGGTCGTCAAATTGGAGTCTAGTCGCAATGTAAATTTTAATTCATTTGTGATTAGAATTCCAACTGAAAAGATAGCGACCTTCATGAACGAAGGTTTCTGGCCGAAAGGTGTCGTGTTCCGACGGTTCCGCGGAATTCTACGCGACACTACGAGCAACACGCCAGTGAAATTGCGTGTAATTTAATTTCTATATAAAAATTGATTTGATATATTATTTTGTATGTATGTTAGTTTGTAAGGTATTTGTTATATGGGTCTGTATGGCATTTTTGTGATCTGCTACCTGATTCAAATAAAATAATATAATAATAATAATAATAATTAGCGCGATCAAACTAACAAACAACTTATAAATTAGTAGCCTGGTTGTTACACATACCTGTAAACCGAGGTAGGTATTATTGTCTGCAACAAACAGTCAGATCACTGTTCTGCGCAAATTGCATAAGTTGAAATTATGCATTGAAATGCATCAGAGTGTGAAAACATGGATTTACACATTACAGCCAATGATTGCTTTCAGGAAATCGAGCTCCTGATTGTCTGTTTGGACACGTGAATTGTTAAAATTCTCACATAGAAAATGTCGGTTTGAAAATGATAAGTTTTGTTCCTTTCTAAAATAGCTACTATAAATGGGCTTTAAAAAGAGGCAAGTCTATGTTCATCACGTATACAGGGTTACAGGTTAAGTCGACCTAAATATTATAATACGTAGTAGTTTACATCATTTCTGACTGACTTGACCATGGAACCCCATATCCCATAGCACATCTACAGCACTTGTCATAGACATTGTTTAACATCTTACAATGAAGAAATACTTATCACAAATTCATATTTTTTTTTAACTTTCGATCGTGTACTACAACTCAGTTGATATAGTAACTTGCAATTTTAGTGTTTGAAATAATATAACAACTAGTCTACTACACAAAAAATCAAAATCAAAACAAAATTGAGGTAAAAGGGTTTAAAATGTTTTAACACTCACAGTGTCATATTTTATATTAATAAAGATATAATAAGAAACCAAAAATTTGCGCACAGGTGGGACTCGAACCAGCAACTTCATGGCTAGCCGGGCCAAACGCTCTACCAATTGAGAAATGTTAGGTTTCTTATTTCATGTTTATGAAAATTGAGGCACAAAACACAAGAAAGAGGGCAGTAGAAAAAAAGGGAATATTTATTTGAAAAATAAACACATGCCGATAACTTCAGAACGGTTCAGTTTCGAAAATGGGGTTACATAGTCAAATCAGTCAGTCAGTCAATGATGATTTTAATTTAAGATTAGCATAATCCTAGGTTAAATCATCATGCGCAAGTCTAAGGGCCTAACGGCCGGTTTCTGAGACGCTTGTCAAATAATGAATTCATTAACAGTCAGTCGTAATTGACAATCTGTTAAACAACTGTGGTTTGCTGAAAAGCAATTCATCCTAAAATTAGCGAATCGATTGTTAACAGGTGATATTTTTTTTGGTCTGACCACCCTTGCTTAAATCAGTCACCTTCATTCAATCATTCATATTTTGTTTCTGTGTATACCTTTGTCTCTATTTTTTGACATCAACCTGTAATCTGTGGTGTCAAGAAATTATGATTGACAGATCACAGAATTTTCAAACTTATGGCCAGCAGCACTTGTTCCGCAGCGCCGATGGCATGGTTACGTTGGGTCATGGGTTCCAGATGTGACTGTAATCCCATTAGTTCAAAGAAAACAATTTTTGAAATTTTGTAGCGGGCCCTAAATTCCAAATCATTATAGTGATCTATTGGATGCATTCGCACTCTAAACAAGCGAGTTGGCATCAGATCTTCCTCGTCGCTTGTTATAGATATAGGTATCATCAGCAGATAAATCAGATGACATTGTATTTTTTCAATTCAGTTCATAAAAAATAAGTATGCAAAAGTCTTTTGACACTCCGGTAAGTGATCGATTTTTGCTAATTAGCTAATTTAGTATTAACAAGAAGTTGACATGCAAAAAACATTTTCGGAAACCCAAATATTCCATAATTGGCGATTAATGAGAGATGTGACATTTGCAATGACAACCTGTCAATTGGCAGGTTCAGAAACCCGAACTGCGTTTAAATAGAGATTAACACCTTGTTACGTAATTTTACGATAACATGCGTTTCAGAAACCGGGTGTAAGTGTAGCAAAATTGTAATTTCTGACAAATCTAAATTTGAAAACATTTAATTACGCTAAATTTCATACAACGTTATTAACCGTATTATTTCATACTTTTATTAATAAAACGGTTACTTATTAGTTAAATTTAATAATAGGGTAAGACTGCTTTAGTGCTGTAAGTTTTGGTACCGTGATATTTGGTTTAAATGCAGCATATTGTTTTTAATTATCATGGTCACTGAAATTAGAATATTTAGATACGGGATTGTTACCATGTACCTTATTGTTGATGAGCTTCCAATATTTGAATAGCAGTATAATGTATTTTGAAAGCTACATGGATAAAGCACAGAATCGAAAAAGACTAGTCCAATCAGCATCTTGATTTCATAGGTACTTACTGTTTTTCATGTGCCTAAAATTTTCTATAAATTTATCGTAAAATCACCTGATTTAAAAAAAAACGTGTTTATCATTTCACACAGTCCAGTACTTTAGAATATAGCTATCTTTTTCCCTCGCAATGATATGCTGGTTTGAGCGACAGGGATGATTTAAAGAACGATTTTACGACCATTATTTTACAAAATAAAGGTACTGGATTGAATTTAGATTGGCATTCATCAGCTTAATTGGGAAGGCTGGGGTTAGAACCCTCCAAAATTAGATACACGACGCATGATTTTATTTTGTTGTCCACAACCCTATTATTTTTTTCAATGGCTACGCTTGAACATTTTAGTTTTTTGGGCATGCGTTTTTTATTTATATTGTACAAAGAATAAGAAAACTGGCTCCAAAAAGAGGTAAGTGTACTTCAAATTATAAGAAGAGTTTTTCTAATATTAGCATAAACCCATCATAAAATTCCGTATGCATTTGTTCAAATCTAATATATAAAATTTGGGGTCTACCTTGTTTCGCATAATTTTTATTGTCATAATTTTATTTGGCATATCATCAAATAGCATAAACTTCCTTTCGCAGAACATCAATTAGCATTCACTCATTTATCAGACGCTCAAAACGCATAATCGTGTAAGCTAGAATCATCTTTAGGCAGAAATTTAATATCCATAATAGTCTTAAAGCAGAATCATCCTAACGCAGAAAGTTCACAGATAGAATCGTCTTGTGGCATACAATTCGTATATATAGTCATTAAAAGGCAGAATCATCATATCGCAGAAAATTCACAGTCCGAATCGTCTTTTAGCATATTTTTCATATTTAATATTCTCCTATTAACCTTTATTTCTCTGTTTATCCCAAGTAGTTCTATCTTAGCATTACTAACATACAACATGCATGGCAAATCAAACATGCAGCATGCAAGCAAGCAAGCAAAGCATGCAGCAAGCAAGCAAGCATGCAGCAAGCAAGCAAGCAAGCAAGCATGCAGCAAGCAAGCAAGCAAGCAAGCAAGCATGAAGCATGCAAGCAAGCATGCAGCATGCAGCATGCAAGCACGCAACATGCATGGTTTCTGTCACGGCTCCGGCGCTGCGGGGCTCCGGCAGTCCCACGCGAGCTTATCGTCGCAGATGGTTTTCGCTCATCACCGCAGCTTCGGCTTGCTGGCCGGCTTCGCCGGCCAGCCTCAGCCGCGGCGGCGAGCTTTTAAACCACCTGCTCCTCAGCTCGCGGGCTGCCTCGCCCCTCCGCGCCTACGCGATTTTGAATTACACTCTAGGGTTGGGGCAAACTAGACTGCGTGGAGTCGGTTTTGCACCGATTCGTTTCTGTCACTAACTTTTGTACCACAACTTAATGATTTTTTAATTCAATTTTAGAGTAAAATACTATTTAAAAGAAATAGCAATATGCGTAGTGAAATTATTCTAAACGAAATTCTGCTTTCTTCATAGTATGCCTAGTCAAATTATGCCAAATAAACATTATGCTTAGCGAAAGTATGCAAAGTAAAATTTTGCCAAAGGTAATTATGCCTTATAAATTTCTGCTATCTTAAAAGTATGCCATTGCAAATTCGGGCATATAAATATTCGACCAAACAATAATTATGCTAACAGAAAATTCTGCCTGAATAATATTCGACTAAAGAAAATTATGCCAAGTGTGTTATGCCAAGTGACTTTCGGAGCAAAAAGATTCTGCCAGATAGAGGGAACCCATAAAATTTCTTGTCACAGTTTTCGTTGCCATACTCCTCCGAAACGGCTTGACCGATTTTGATGAATTTTTTTGTGCTTATCCGGTATCTATGAGAATTGGCCAACATCTTTTTTCATCCCCATAAATGTTAGGGGTAGCCTACCCCTAATTTTTATTTTATTTTTTAGACATTTTTTTAATTTCTATTTTTTTATGATACAACATACAAAAATACATATAAATCTAAATTTTTACTTTTTTATCACTAACCCCTATTTTTTTATAGCCATTTTAGTAATTTCATTATTTTTAATCCCGCTCGATAACTGATCAATTACAGTGTTTTCTTAACTTTAAAAATTACGAGGCTGGGCGAGACGGGGCCGGGGCGGGACGGTGCTAGGCGCGAAGCAAAGTTCGCTGGGTCCGCTAGTAATTAAATAAAATTTTTTTTTTTTCTTTCAATTATGTCAAGACGCATTTCAATGATCTATTACTAATAATATTTATTATAAATCCTTTTTTAAAAACAAGCTTTTATTACTTGCTATTAAGAACTTAAAAGTTATAAGACCTGATGAGAAAACCGTACCGTACGTAAAGTATCATTACCAGGGCTACCAGGTACTTCATAATGGCAATTTCTTCTTTGAAGTTGGTTATATTATCTCTAAGATAAGTGCCTAACTCCATCTGCCTCTAGTTGTTGGGCTGTTGATCAGTGCTGTAACCACCCCATGTCGCTACTTCCTTCTGAGAGAATCTCTGATCTTCATCTTTGTCTTGCCTTTGCTAGCCAGGCAGAAGGAAAACTGACGCAGAACAGGCACCCATTGGACCGCTTGTTTGGAAGCCCGTTAGAGCAGAGATGCTCGAGAGATGCGAAGTTTTTTCAGTAATATTGTAATGAGTTCTTGGTTGATTGCTGGAATTTTCCTGAGAGCCGTGAAATACTTTCCGTTTTAGGTGCTTGCAAATTGAAGGTAATTTCCCAAGCATCTCAAATAATTTAGCTTCCGTATTGCTGCGAAACTCTGTGCCAGCAACCTTTCTAGAGGCTCATTTATTGTATGGACAAGTCTCTTCCTTCATTTCATCCGTGTGAGAAACTTAGTTCAGCAGGCGGGAGCCATTTTTCGCCGAAGTCCTAGCTGCCTAGTTTATTCAAAGTTAGGACCTACACCCATAACCTGTATCTTTTCATTCATATTCCGCTATAGCCGAACACCGGCCTTTGGCTGGCCTATCTGGCCTGGGTACCATTATATGGTGCATACAGGGATAATCACTGGAATGTCAAACTACTTGTAGGATCAATTATTTTGCCTAAAGCCTACATGTTCGCTTCAGACCTATGTACTTCCAAAGCTCATGACCCCCTCAAAGGACAACGACCAACATTATAAAATTATTTTTTATCGCCTTTTGATCATTTTCGTTAAAAAAATTAGTGTAAAAGCACTAATATGCTACACCTAAACACCTGAATAAACAATGACCCACAGGAAACCAATTATTAACTACTTATATTCTTAATAAGAGTACAAATTTATAACTTTAGTAAATACTAGCGGTCCCCCGCGACTTCGTCCGCGCGTTTTGAGTTTGCTCCCTCCCCTCCCGTCGCAGCGTCATGTTTTATATCCTAAAGCCTTTCTCGATAAATAAGCTATCCAACACAATAATATTTTTTCAAATCGGTCCAGCAGTTCCTGAGATAAGCGCGTTCAAACAAGCAAACTCTTTAGCTTTATAATATATAGCGGTCCCCCGCGACTTCGTCCGCGCCCTTTGAGTTTTCTCCCTCCCCTCCCGTCGCAGCGTCATGTTTTATATCCTAAAGCCTTTCTCGATAAATAAGCTATCCAACACAGAAATATTTTTTCAAATCGGTCCAGCAGTTCCTGAGATAAGCGCGTTCAAACAAGCAAACTCTTCAGCTTTATAATAATAGTATAGATTAGCGCAAGTGCACGTTGTACTTAAGCTGCGAACATTATTTTGGTGCGGAGTTATGTTAAAACTATGATAGCTCCTAAGATTTTTATTGAAATCAAATGATATAAAGGGCAACTTGGTTCTAAATGAAATGCTCGTGATGTTGAATGTATTTATTTTGGTAAGAATAAATACCTGTGTGTATAATACACCTCTAAAAATAATGCATCATTTTTTTACAAATTTATTAACATAAAAAAGGTGGTAGTAAGTCAACCATAAAATAAAGACATATGCTGTCGCGGACTTTATTATAGAACTTTTTATGCTGAACAATCCTGTCATACATGATTTTTGTGTAACTTAAGCGGTTTTCGCAGCGTATGCAGCGGAAGCTCTCAAAAGGAATATCTTTCTCCAGTTTTCGCAACATTTTTCATTGCTGCTGTGGTCTTATGAGTCGTATCTTTATGTTATATAGCCTAAAGCCTTCCTCGATAAATGGACTATCCAACGTAAAAAAAAATTTTCAAATCGGGCCAGTAGTTTTTGAGATTAGCGCGTTCAAACAAACAAACAAACAAACAAACTCTTCAGCTTTATAATATTAGTATAGATTAGCGCAAGCGCACGTTGTACTTAAGGTGCGAACATTATTTTGGTGCGGAGTTATGTTAAAACAGTGATAGCTCCTAAGATATTTATTGAAATCAAACGATAAAAAGGGCAACTTTGTTCTAAATGAAATGCTCGTGATGATGAATGTATTTTTTTTGATAAGAATAAATACCTGTGTGTATAATACACCTCTAAAAATAATGCATTATTTTTTATAAATTTATTAACATAAAAAAGGTTGTAGTAAGGCAACCATAAAAGATAGACATATGCTGTCGCGGACTTTATTATAGAACTCTTAATGCTGAACAATCCTGTCATACATGATTTTTGTGTAACTTAAGCGGTTTTCGCAGCGTATGCAGCGGAAGCTCTCAAAAGGAATATCTTTCTCCCGTTTTCGCAACATTTTTCATTTCTGCTGTGGTCTTATGAGTCGTATCTTTATGTTATATAGCCTAAAGCCTTCCTCGATAAATGGACTATCCAACGTAAAAATAATTTTTCAAATCGGGCCAGTAGTTTTTGAGATTAGCGCGTTCAAACAAACAAACAAACAAACAAACAAACAAACTCTTCAGCTTTATAATATTAGTATAGATTTCTGAATTTGGCATTAGAACCTAAATGAATACGCCCATAAATGTAAAGTAAATCATAATTAAAAAATCTGTTGATTCCAAATCTGTTGATCAAATAGATCATGAAATGATCACTTTTCTCAAGTATTTGTCAATATTTGTAATAACACTCGTAAAGACTCATATCTTAGATTGGCAAATACAGATGAAACTAAAGAAATATATTATATGGTCAAAAACTTAAGGGTAACTACTAATCTACATTGTATAGATGTGGTCTATGGTACTATAGCCTTTTCGGAATCCGGCTTGTTCGGGAGGTTTGAAGTCATCAAACCTACGTGCGAGACGATTCGTAATGACCCTTGAAAACAGCTTGTAAACATGGCTCAGGAGCTCTCGGTATAGCCCGTTACAAAAACTACTTAAAACATGGGACGCATCACATCATCATCATGATAAATGATAGTTAATGTTGTAGGATAACACATGAGTACTGGTTGAAACGAAATAGGAACCCATTTTTGGCATTTACGTGTGCATACGCTTATTTTCTCAACCTACACGACAAAAACTTATCCGTCTCCATGTTAACCCTGAAGCGTCCCACAAGATAAGGACCAGGTAAAAAACTTTTTAACCCGTCAGTCCCTTGGTCACGGCTACGTGAGCACGTAACTCCTATCTACCGTATCTGCAGGTCGTAAAGCCTAACTTAAGGGTATTTGAAGCAAATTAACCAGATTTGTGATTCCCAAGACTTTAGGCAAGTTACACTTCTTGTCAGTTTAAAGGTTTTTGTAACTTTTGTTTGTGAGTTGTTACCGACTTGAGCTTGAAAAAATGAACCGCCTTAAAAGAACATTAAAACAACTAAAAAAACACAAATATCATTGAAAATCGGTGCATGATGCGCTGCCCGTTTAGGTTGACATCATGTCCCGCCTTCAAATGAGTTTCTTTCTTCTATTAGCGTCATTTTAGTCCTTTTAGTTTTTTTTATAGGACGGTTCAATTTTAATGAAAAAAATCTGATTAAACAGTAATAGTTCCTTAAACCTTCTCCTTGATGTAAAAATACTTTTCTGAAAACCGCATCAAAATCGCATCCCAAACGCGAATTAATTGCGGGCAAATTTACATATATACGAGTCAAACTCAGAACCTCTTTTCTTAAGGTCAATCAAAATAGTTACTAAAACTTTTTCCTCCGTGTATCAAATACTTTACTGAAAACCCTATTAAAATCAGTCCAGCCAAACGCAAGATATTCGCGGACAAACATGCAGGTCGAACTAAGAACCTTATTTTTTAAGACTGTTAATAAAGGTGCTTTTCCAAAATGTTTGATGATTTAATCGTTGACATTTCGATAATAGCCCATTAACTTTATCTTTAACAGACTAAAAAAACCTTCAGACATTTAGTTAAAGTTCTACAAGTAGGTACATATAATACTACAGAAATATCTTGAGAGTATGCTGCAACTTAAACATTAAATCTAACTCTGGAGCTTATACAAACCATAGGAAGGTCAGTTTATGTAAGATTCAATACATTACTCCCTTACTTTAGATAACATCCGGTATGTCCATGATTTCAAACTATGTTGCATTAAGTCTAGGGGGGCAATTCCATTGTCAAAATAGAACTAAACGTAAACTGCATTAGTGACGATATTGACCGTTTTTTTTAGTTTAGAGGATCAATTTTTTTTAGATCTTCTAATCCAAACGGTTGCGTTGCAGATGTGGTTTAGCTCAACTTTATCGTTTTATCGAAGATTAGCCGATTCATATTCTACTAATGTTTTGACGTTTGTTTGTGTTGTTGAGTTACATCCGGTATGTCGTTACCAAATTTTCCTTATTTTCACCTAGGTAAAATGATTTTGAATATCACTGGCATTCATCAAAAGACATTTTCACTGTTAATATGATAATCCTTATTAGTCCCACTCTGAGTTAAAAGCGAAGTTTATTTGCAAATGATTTTCATTAGTACGGTATCCCTAGTTTCCTTGATACATACTGTAGGAACGACATTTGAACTTAATGTATTTTGCTTGTGTTTATATTCACTTGACAAAAATTTATTTTGCATTTGGGCCCGATCTAGTCTTTGGAGTGTATAAATTGTGATATTTTTGGATTCTTTTACTTTAGCCACCTTTTAGATGTGAAGTATTATTTATTTACCTACCCATTTACGTCACGCTAACCGTAAAATACGAACCGTATTTTTATTCGTGATACAATAAAATATTTGTTTTCCCTTTGATTTTTTCAAAAGGACATATTGAAATGGGTATGAAATAATTCTCTGGGAATATTTCCCCAAAAGATGAATTAGACAGTAATCAATCATTTATCGATTTGTGGTACCAAAGTATATTCTATATTGTATCATTTTGTGTCATTAATATGGTTTTCAAAACCAATGTTAAACACCAACCAGAGATTAAAATATTTATTTAAACTTCATTGCACTGTAACTTAAGGCCTTATGGTATTCGCTATCAGTCATACCAGGTCATGCAAAGAGATTAATCAACACAGCTAATTAATTCAACACAGCTTTCTGTCACTTACGGAGTTGAACAGCTAGGAAACTGAAAAACTACGTAATAAGCCCTACGAAAAACCCAGGATTTTATCGGTATCTGTACTAAAGATTTCGCTACAAGATAATTCAGGTTTTATTATCTCTGCCTGTACTTCTACAGTCGGCAATTTGCATCCTAAAAGCGAATAACTTTATCGATGACGAGGCCTTCCTCCGAACAACAATAACGTTAAACGTTATAAAATCAAATAAAAAACACCAACACACCTTTTGATGACGGCCCAAGTGACAGAGATAGCGGGCATACAGGGTTGCTGATGAAAGTATAAATTCAAGATGAGTAAATACTGTAATGGGTATGTCAAAAGAATTTTAGTAGTTGTTATGTGGTATTATCCTATCTGTAAAAAATCAAGAAATGTTCTGTTTTTTTTTTCTGTTGACATACTTGTCTGTCTTCGGTCTACTTGTGCCCCTTCCCAGTAGCACGCATGTTAAGATTTTCTTTGTTAAATTGTCGACTTGAACTTTTCTAATGAATCACTCCGTCTGAAAAATCATAAAAATCTGTGCAGTAGTTCTAGAAATTAGCGCTCTATAAAATAGACTTTCTTTAATATAATATGTTGTATAAAATATGTTTCACAGTCACTGTTACATATACCATAAAAACGCACAATCTACTAATAATCTCTCGTAAGTATTTAACCCGCATTTTCTTTTCACTTACGCCAATCAGTGGAAACGGTAAAACAAAATACAGGTTGTAAGTGCGCGCAGTTTATGGTAAAGTTTACGATATTCTGCCGCGAACTCGACAAATATCAGATTTACGAGCGGAGGTCACCCTGTATAATGTTCGCTCTACGCCGCGAAATGTTTTATTAGCCACAATTACCCGTCTACGGGAGAATTTTGAAATTATTTGTGTAAAGGAGATTAAGTGTTTGAAACATTGCAATCAACTCTACCTATAAACAGATTAACGACCTGTTTCACCATCAACAAAGAATCACTGTTCATGAAGAAGAAATAATAAACCAAAAATTTAAACTGGGCCAAACGCTCCACCAACATGAGAAAACATGTGAGTGTTAAAAACATTCAAAACATTCTGAACCAAGAAAGCGAAGCGTCATCAATTTCCAAGTTGAATTTATTCTGTAAAGAATAACTACTTGGCCCACTGTTGCATAAACAGACGGGTAGATGGCGCTAAACGTCACGCATAATGACGTATCCGTAAAAGACCACAAATTTCGAAGGATCCGACAGACAGCACGGTGGCTCCATTGGTGGAGCGTTTGCCGGAGAGTGCTGGTTCAGGTCCCGCCCGTGCGCAAATTTTTGGTTTCTTATTTCATCTTTATGAACATAAAATATGTCACTGAGTGTTAAAAACATTCTAAACCAAAAGAATCACTGACCAATGCATAATTGAAATATGTCACTTGTGATCGGTCGCTGTGGAAAACCGTGGGGAAAGCCTATCAGCAGTGGACGTTCCTTGGCTGATTATGATGATGATGATTAAAGAAAAAAAAACAACGGTGTAGTTTTAAATAATGTATTAAGTTGCCATTATTGATATCAAGCGAAAAAGGCATTAAACCCAGTGAGTTGTTACTCCTCGTATAGAAAAGCTTTGAGAAGAAATTTTTTTTTCACAAATACGACGAAAAAAATGTGACGTTCTTCTTGAAATTTGAATTTTTAATTATGAGTCTGTATTGAGTTAATGCCTATGTCGTCAATTCCTGGAGCATGAAATTTGTTCGTGGTGTCACTACCTTAAGCTAGTAATTAGTAGTTCAATAATAAAACCACCTTTGTTGTATGGGAGTCCCTTTTTTTAATTCGAAATGGGTTTGCTCTTGACTCTAGCACACTAATTGGGCTTAGACAGAGTCGACGATGGAGCGAGCTCACCCAGAAGAAGCCTGTTCACTCCCTTTCAGTATTTATTTTATATTGTTTTTAGTATTTGTTGTTAAAGCGGTTTTTTAGAACCGCGATAGCTAGACAATTGAAACCAAGCTGTATAGCCTGGTGACAGATGGACGGACGGACAGCAAAGTCTTAGTTAGGTCCCGTTCTTACTCTTTGGGAACGGAACCCTTAAAAAAATCCTTCTAAGTGCGAGTCGGACTCGCGCACTGAGAGTTCTGTGCCAACTTTAACTGAATTAGGGAATCCTCTCAGTACAATACCACAATATTTTGTTGACAGCAAATATAACTTTGTTTTTCATAGTGTTTGTATGAAGTACAAAGTTAGGTTTCGGTTGTTGAAAATTTGCTATATCTCAAAAACTTCTCGTTCGATCTCGTTCGCAACAATTATCATTGAAAGTATTTGTTAAGATCTACATTATATACTTTTTTCAAAATTTACACTTGCTTATTTTAGAAGTTAGATTTTACCACTTTTACACATTTTACCACTTTGGAAGCGTCTAGCTATAAAACGTTAGACTTTTAAAGAAAATGGTTATAGGAACCTCTATGTCATTTTAAAAGACCTATCCATAGACACACCACACGCACAGGTTTGACAAAAAAAAAAATTTTGGTTTTAGTTTTATGTATGGGAGCTTAAATGACATTATTTTTTGTATGAGACTCGTAAATCGGTTAACAGGATACATCTTCCTACCAAATTTCAACAGTGTGATGCTTTTAGTTACAGAATAAAATGGCTGTGACATACGGACGAACAGACAGACAGACAGACAGACTTGACGAAACTAAGGGTTTCGTTTTTTGCCATTCAGCTACGGAACCCTAAAAAATACACGCATTGATTGTTATTGTTGCGGATGAAATGTATTCAAACAAATTTTACGAGACGAAATGAACTCCAATTGGGTGATTACACGAAACAATTTCATTATTATATCAGCGGAGTCGGTAGTGAAATGTTTATAATTGTTTCACCATTCTCATTTGGTATAATCAATTTTAATGACAAAATTTATGTTGCTTTAACCGAATTCAAAAAGGAGGTTTAATTGATTAATTCGACCTGTTCGTATGTAGTATCGTTAGAATTGGATAAAATTTAAGTATGTTGATCTATTAAGGCTTCCAAAAACATGTACAAAATTTTATAAGTGTATGAATGTTCAGGTTTTCTCAAAAATGGGAACTCGTAGCGAGATGATTATTTTTGAGTTTAGTCACAACTTACTCTTTATATCCTGAGTTAAAATACACCATTTCAACTAACATTACAGTGTAAGTTTTAAAAAAACAGTCCGGTAGTATTTAAAATATAATAATAACTTTAATAATGAAATAAATAAAAAATAAACCTGACTAAAAAGCTTAATTACTATAACGAATTCGTACTTGTTTCTGAAGTTTACGCGAATATTACTCATATAATAAAACACTATTTTACTTACGGATACTTTTCGTACATGTTTATTAAATTTCATCCTGACGTTTGTTCCATAACGCATTTGTTTCAATATAAATAAAACAAATTCTTTTGGAGTCGGTGCACCTTACGTACTACACCAACAGTCTACGCACACCATATACCGACTCCAAAAGATGGTTTTTATCTAAAAATATTATGAATGTGTTATTTTAAGCTTTTGAGCCAGTTTTTTCAAGGCAGTTTATTATTTTTGTAGAGACTTACTACAGTATTGTCAATCATTTGTTTGATTTCCAAGCGCAAATTCTCAAAAGAATATTAAACATCACCCATTTCCAAAATTAGAATCTAAGAAGTGCATTTTAAAAATTATCTAGTAGAATTTTTCTCTGACGAATAAAACAATCTGCTCCGAAGTTTTGCAACAAGCAGCCACAAAGTGTCACTTTGTGGACTGAGCCCATATTCATTTGTGTGTAAAATTTTGATCCACAGATTTCAGATAACTTTATATTGTAGGTAGGCTAAAGTATCATAAGCACCAATTTTGTGGTTCGTATCACCAACTGATTTCATTATTTGGTGAAAACTTTCGTTATTGTACCATTTATAGAAGCTTTCCATGTTAACATTGTCCTATAAAATGTTTTTTATTTGTTTCAGGTAAGAAACATGGAGGAGTTAGGGACTTTAATAAAACTGCTAACCCGGTGAGGAAGAACTAGTTGTGAAACTTGCCAAAAGTAAGACTTTTCGTACTTAAACTGACCATTTCAATCTGCAATATAAGTCATAACCTAACTATAACGTATATCTGTAGAGAACTATTATTATGTTTCCTTTTTCATAGCAAAATGGTATTAAGTACAAGATTTATATGTATATCTACTATGTTACTAACTTGTTTTCAACAAAATTATCTGTCAAAAAGATAAAAAAATATATGTTACATAGAGACCCTGAGCCTGGAAAAGGATTTAAATACACGCAAAATATAAAACATTCAATTCCAAAAAAAACTCTGGCACTAATTGATTACTTTGACCGAAAAAATATCAGTTCAATTTTATTGGATCACATCACTTAAAAATGACGAAACGACAACGTCTCAGCGATCGTCGTAAAATAAATTAACTATTGTTCCTAATATTCTGACTTAATAGTGCGTTAAAAATCTTTATACTTCTGACTACTACTTAAAATTGCTACGGTTTTCGAGCATTGTTACGAGACGCTACGATTCGGGCTCATGAAATGCTACGTAACATGAGAGTTTATGGTTCAAACTTGTATCTTCTCTGAATTACATTATAAACTCTATGCATACCTTGAATGATGTAGCACATGAACATCCCTGCGACGAAATTTAAACCCAATGTCAAGTTAATAGAGTTCACTATAGCTTAGATCGATGTGCAATATGTCGAAGTGCTGTCGGCATGTTCTTTATTCGGATGATAATAGACGTGTGACGTGACGGAGGTCTGCATTGATATTCAGATTCCTTAAGTCTGACTGATGACACAATTCATTTCGTCTTAGCGAATAAAGAGTATTTACATAAGTTGGAATTTATGAGAAAAGAGCAAAAAATACTAAGTAAAAAAAAAATGGTTGTCTAATCGAAATAACATAAAGCAAATCTTTTAATTACTATGTACCTGACGCCTGAACCGTTTTTATAGCTAAATCACGATTGGTGATCAAATCTAGATTGCGACAATGCTTTGACAGTTAAGCAGCTCTGCTTTTGAACGTACAAGCAATAGGCTATTCCACATTTTTTGCAAAGATTTTTTAAAATGTTCGTATTGATTCAATAGTTAACAGTTATTTTTATTTCTTAGAAAAAATACCTCTTTATGCACTAAAATATTTTTTCAAATTCAAACGATAAATGTTTGCGCCAAAACGACAGCCTCCATTTTTGTGACGTCATAAGAACAGCAACAAGTAAACGTCAAATATACTTTGGTAATTCCTTAACTTTTTAGTTCGATAAAAATCCGAATATGAGCTTAAATAGTCCGTATCATTGGTGTATAGTGCCAAATTGTAACAACACAACATGAAAGACAAAAAGTTTTTAGATATTTTATTTACACACTAGCGGTCCCCCGCGACTTCGTCCGCGCGTTTTGAGTTTGCTCCCTCCCCTCCCGTCGCAGCGTCATGTTTTATATCCTAAAGCCTTTCTCGATAAATAAGCTATCCAACACAGAAATATTTTTTCAAATCGGTCCAGCAGTTCCTGAGATAAGCGCGTTCAAACAAACAAACTCTTCAGCTTTATAATATACCTATTAGCGCAAGCGCACGTCGTACTTAAGCTGCGAACATTATTTTGGTGCGGAGTTATGTTAAAACTGTGATAGCTCCTAAGATATTTATTGAATTTAAATGATATAAAGGGCAACTTTGTTCTAAATGAAATGCTCGTGATGATAAATGTATTTATTTTGATAAGAATAAATACCTGTGTGTATAATACACCTCTAAAAATGATGCATTATTTTTTTACAAATTTATTAACATAAAAAATGTTGTAGTAAGTTAACCATAAAAGATAGACATATGCTGTCGCGGACTTTATTATAGACCTCTTAATGCTGAACAATCCTGTCATACATGATTTTTGTGTAACTTAAGCGGTTTTCGCAGCGTACGCAGCGGAAGCTCTCAAAAGGAATATCTGTCTCCACATTCGTTTTCGCAACATTTTTCATTGCTGCTGTGGTCTTATGAGTCGTATCTTTATGTTATATAGCCTAAAGCCTTCCCCGATAAATGGACTATCCAACGTAAAAATATTTTTTTTAATCGGGCCAGTAGTTTCTGAGATAAGCGCGTTCAAACAAACAAACAAACAAACAAACTCTTCAGCTTTATAATATTAGTATAGATAACCTTGTAAACAATACTTTTCAGGAACACCAAAATGAAATGATTAAGATTTGTAAATGTGATAATGTAGTTTTAAAAAAATAACAGAATATACTTACATGACTGTTTTTAACATTTCTGAATTCGGCAGAAAAGAAATCGTGTTTGCACCTAGACCTCATTAAGAGTAATCTTTCTGTACTAGTCACAAGTCGCACTTTTGAGTTTTTAAGGAGAAACAAAATAAATTCAAATATGTGTAAAAATAATGACAACTCGGTATTTAGAGGCGATTTTTCGAAAGTAAAAACTGGAGGACATGCATCTTATGATTTCAGAATTTATTTAATTTTTTTTCCTGAAAAGGTCACGTAAACTTCATATTTTTTTATAAAAAAAAGTATTTGAAATAGACACGTGAGAGGTTTACTAAGGCATTTAAAATATATCCCTTGATCTAATAACGCTTGAAACAGCAGAGGGAATTTTTTAAAATCAAATTGAACACTGTGCTTTGTCCTCTCGCAGCATGATGTTTTATAAAGCCTTGCCTGATAAATAAGCTATCAAACACAAAAATATTTCTTCAAATCAGTTCAGTAGTTCTTGAGATAAGAGCGTTCAAACAAACTCTACAGACGACCCGTCTGGTGTAGTGGTCGAGAAATCGCCTACTACGCAGCGGGTGCGGGTTCGATCCCCGCACAATACAAACATTTGTGTGCATGAACATGTCTGTTTGTATTGGTCTGGGTGTTTTCTATGTATATCATGTATGTATTTACAAAAAAAAAAAAAAAAAAAAAAGTATTTAAGTATTATATCCGTTGTCTGGCACCCATAACACAAGCTTTGAGTAGCTTACTTTGGGGCTAGATGGCGATGTGTGGGAATGTCCAAAGGATATTTATTTATTATTTATTTATACAGCTTTATAATATGCGTAAACAATATGCGTTCAATCTGAGTGGGAATCTGTCAGGAACTTAAACAGCTTAAGCAAGATCGCAATACGCCCCTGAAAGTAAAGTAAAGCAAAACCCTAAAAATGTACATCAATAAACCATTGATGTACATTTTTAGGGTTCCGTAGCCGAATGGCAAAAAACGGAACCCTTATAGTTTCGTCAAGTCTGTCGTATCTGTCTGTCTGTACGTTCGTATGTCACAGCTACTTTATTCTGTAATTATAATATAAACTAAGCGAATGTACATTTTGAGGCGGGATCGAACTAGTAGGTAGTTTAGGTTAGTAGACGACCCGTCTGGTGTAGTGGTCGAGAAATCGCCTACTACGCAGCGGGTTGCGGGTTCGATCCCCGCACAATACAAACATTTGTGTGCATGAACATGTCTGTTTGTCTCGGTGTTTTCTATGTATATCATTTGTGTATTTACAATCACAAAAAGAATTAAAGTATTATATCCGTTGTCTGGCACCCATAACACAAGCTTTGAGTAGCTTACTTTGGGACTAGATGGCGATGTGTGGAAATGTCCAAAGGATATTTATTATTTATTATTATTATTGTGGTATTTTAGCTAAATGGAAGTAAGTAGATTCCCTAATTCAGTTAAAGTTGCCATGAAAACGTCAGTGCGCGGGTCTGACTCGCACTTGGCTGGATTTAAGACTGCGGTAGGTAAGCGATGTCCTAAATCAGTTTTTAATAGAGCTGCATAATTTCATAGAAAAACATACCCCATAGTCCATAGGAGCTAAAAACCATTTACAATTATTTTTAAAGTGGCTTACCAGCAACTACAGAAAAGCATTACATAAAGTAATGTGTTTTTGCGTTAATTAACTTGTTGAAAACATCCTTTAAACAAGTGTGTGTTCTCCCACAGAAGACGATTCACGCAGTAATTTGTTTGAAATCACTTACGTATGTGCGGAAACTTAGTTATAGTAGAGGCTTTTGAAAAAGGAGCTTCAAAGGAATAGTTAAATAGCTAACTGTAAGAAGTAGTTAATTTGGCAAACAAATAACAAGTGTGGGGGTGGGCAAAAACCTGGCCAAGTGCGAGTCAGACTCGCGTACCGAGGGTTCCGTGTCAACTTAAACTGAAGCATCCCAATGTATGGAAAGAAATGTCAGACTTCCTGACTTTGAGGTTTTTGCCTTATGATGTATCCACACCGCCCGGTGGCATTGCCGGCGGCCTACGGCCACAACACCCCATACGTATGGGTTTGGGTAAAAAATATTTTTAAAGGTTTAGTTTCATGTATGCCAGTCCTCCTTTAAATATAATTATTTTATTTTTTGTATCAGAATCGTTAATTGAATTATAGAATAAATCTACCTACCAAGTTTCAAATAAGTAATGCTCATAGATTCAGAATTAAGAGTTCCGCCGCTGCTAAAATCATTTTTTTACCAATAACAGACATCACGCTACGGTTAAAGTTCTAAATCGATAAAAGCGTCAGTCTATTTAGGTTAAATTAAATTTTTTCAGTTAGTTAGTTAGGTTAAATTTTTTCATTATAAAAACCGCTGTGTTATGACTCATCTGTGTATGATTTATGTCTCTTCACACGATTAAGCAGGAGTAGATCGCTACACAAAGCACAAGTTATAAAAATCACTACATTAATTCAACCGAAATCGTAAAACGGAAAGGCTTAAAGCATTACTATTCAAATCTACTAGTTGACAACTTTATACTCGCAGGGGTATTGCGTATTATTTATTATTTTTGCGTATTATATTTTCTGATCTCTCAGCGGTCGTGTCAGACATCTGTCCTATCGGTCTATGAGAATGAATCGAATAGAGAATGCACCTGTGTTTGTGCAGTCGGTTAGTCGTTGTGACTGGCCACTGTAGTCGAAATCGGCTAGGGGGACTATTTTTGCGAATATTGCAATTGTAAGAGTAATTTGAAAGCTCCGAAGTCAGTTATTAAGAACTCGACTGTGCTAACAAATTTATGAATGCAATGATGGCGGTGTTTTAAGGAATCCCAAAACACATATCTGGCCCAGTCTAGTAAAAAATTAGAATGTCGTCAATGTGCATTAGACGATTGTTTTTTTTATTATTATGACGTTTGACGCCGAATTAAGCGCTGTCAATCACTTAATGAGTCTTAGTAGGCAACTTGGACTTTAATAACATAGTGCGTTGGAAAGGTGTGAAAAAAGCGCCCAAAAAGTAGGAAAAAATTGAGAGAAACTCCACGTCAAGAGAAAAGATACTGAATATAGTGATGATTCCCTGCAAGAACTAACATCAGCCATACCACGATGTCAAAAGAATAGCAATCGCATCTCTATTGCTTTTATATTACTAAATACAATATCATTGATGTTATGTAATCGTACGGAATGAATGCGAAATTGCGCTTTGTGAGACAAAGTACTGAACAACTGATATTTATAATGAGACCTAAATACGCAACTCGGAGAAAGGGTGAATTTGCATACAGTACGTGAATTTGTTGTGCGAAAGGGGTAAATTAGGAAATAATACATACTCCCTTAGTTGTTCATGCGACCATACATTTCATTCTATGAAATTCTGTGAATATTAAAACAATTTTGACTACACATACCAACTTTATGTATATACGTACAAAAAATAATAGAGAAGATAACACATTCTTCTATGAAACCACAAGTAAAACATACAATTATGTAATATTCGTTTATTTATGTGAATTATTTGATTCAATTTAATCGTCGTCAATTTAATAATGGACTAAATTTAAATTGCTTGTCTTAATTGTAGTTAATTTTGACATTCCTTTTGAACGAAATAATAATTTAAAAATGAATTCATTTTAAAATAAGATAAATACGAAATCCACCAACTACATAGGTGATTCATCGTTTAGCACTGATATCTTTTTAAATCAAATAGTTTATTAATTTTATACACTGATATTATTTAAAAAGTTATAAAATATAGTTTACATTATTCGACTAGTAAAGAAAAACCACGTAAGTCCACCTGTTGTACTAAAATGGTTGTGCAATAAATTAATAACATTATCTCTTAAAAAAAAGATAAATAATCACAAATTCAGTTCCTTCATTACTATTTCAGTCAAATGGCGATTATATTTATCCAATTCGGACCCTACGATATAGAACTTCGACTTCTTAAGGAGAAGTCACTTGAATTTAATATAAAATGTATGTCGTAAATGCAAGAGGCCAAAACGTCAAAGTCCGAGCGTTGCAAATATGCTGAGTATCGGCAGCCAGCGCGCCTACACGCTGCAAACGATTGTGGTTCAGATTCCTGGCAGTGGCCAATGGTCTACTCTATGATCTAAATACTGAGTGATTGCCAAAACCATCATTACCGATTGCTCAAAGAAAGGAGTTTAAAACTAATTCAAAATAACTATAAAAATTACCTTGAGTCTATTGAATCCTCTCTTACATCTAACCCGAAAATATTTTGGTCATTCTTAAAACAAAAACGTAATGCAAGCTGTTATCCCTCTACTATGCATTATAATTCTTTGATAACTTCACATAAATTAGAAGTCTCAAATTTTTTTGGCTTCATATTTCTCCTCTGTTTACGATTACAATACTAGCAATAGCACTGATGTTTCTCAAGTGGAATCGAATAACGTTATTAAGCCTAATGTTTCCGATAATCCCAAGTCAAGAAATTTAAATAACATATTATTTACTAATGAAATGGTCGAAAAGGCCTTAAAAGGACTTGACCCTTGCAAAGGTGCAGGATCAGATGGTATACCCCCAGTGTTTTTAAATAAATGTAGTAAGTCATTGGCTGAACCATTCTGTATGATTTTTAATCGCTCTTTACAGACAGGGCATTTTCCAACCCTTTGGAAGGAAGCTTTAGTTGTCCCCATACATAAGAGTGGTGACAAATCGGCTATAGACAATTACAGACCAGTTTCAATTTTATCAACTTTTGGAAAAGTTTTTGAGTCTCTTATTTACCCTTTTATATTCGGGCATGTCAAACAAATACTGTTACCTCAACAACATGGTTTTATCAGTGCTAGATCCACCTCCACAAACTTAGTGACTTTTTTGACTGACGTTGTTGATGCTGTTGACCGTGGTATGCCTGTTGATGTTATTTACACAGATTTCAGCAAAGCATTTGACAAAGTCAACCACCAAATCCTTATCAACAAACTTTTCTGCTGTGGAATCACAGGTAACTTACTAAGCTGGTGTGCTTCTTACCTCGTTGACAGGTTTTCGAGAGTAGCGATTGACGGTTTTACTTCAGATGCGTATATGGCATCATCAGGCGTCCCACAAGGCTCCCATTTAGGTCCATTATTTTTTAATATTTTTATTAATGATGTTGATTATTGCTTTCTAAACTCAAAAATATACTTATACGCTGACGATCTCAAGATTGCCATGCGCCAAAATAATGAAAGCGCCAATCGCTTACTTCAAGAAGATCTGAATCGTTTTTCAAGTTGGTGCGAGTCTAACAAAATTAATCTTAACGCTGGAAAATGCAATTTCATACACTTTTCACGTAAAATAACTCCTAATACAAATACATACAATATAGGTGGCCAAATTATTCAAGAAGTGGACGTAATTCGAGATTTGGGGGTTCACATTGACAGTAAACTTCGTTTCCATGTGCATGTTGATAAGATTGCTAAAAAAGGCTTTAAACTTTTGGGATTTGTTTTGCGTAATTGTAAACATTTTAAGCATAATTCTAGTAAAATAACAGTTTTTGATTCACTAGTACGATCAGGCTTGGAGTAGTCTGGACTCCTTTATATGAAGTCCAAAACAGCGGTTGGAATCCATTCAAAGGAAATTTCTTTATCACTTGTCTTACCAGTGCAAGTTAGCAAAGCGTTTGCCTACATATGAGACCCGATTAGAACACTTCAAACTTTTATCATTGGAAGATCGCAGAAAAATATTGGACTTTATGTTTCTTTACAAATTAATTAATAATAAAATTGATTGTGCTGACCTTTTGTCAAGGATTAATTACAATGTCTCAAGCAAATTAGCTCGGTTATCCAGATATTTGCCTTTTAAGGCAAATACTTTTAGGACTAACCTAGGACATTTTCCCGCCATTGATAGAATTCAATCCAATTTTAGTAAAGTTTCTCGTTCGTCCGATGCCAGTGTTGACATGTCTTATTCGCTACGTAAATTTAAGTCCTCAATCATTGAAACATTTACAGTTGAGAGGTTGTAAATTGTTTTAATAATGTCAAGCCGTTTTGTCTATCTGTAAAATATTTTTTAGCTATATATCTGTTTTCAGCAGTATTTTTGTGAATGTCGTGTCAGCCTATAAGTAAGGCAACACTATAAAATTGTGCTATAATCTTAAGTATGGAATTGTGTGGTGTATGCTTTGTTGGTTGTCCTCAACAAATAAAATAATAAATAATACTTTGTTTATTACCGTTATGACATCCAACATGGGTTATGACATCCAACATCCAATAAGTGTATTTACTTATCACATATTTAATGTACTAAAAAGGTCACAGCAAAATAACAAATCAGTTAAAAAACTCTGTGATTGGTACTAAGTTAACTCGTGGCAGATTCTTAGATTTTCTAATCAAAACTGCAACGCACTAAAGTCTGTTTTTATTTGCTTGTCTGTTTCATTTCATCTGTTTTTATTTAAAAGATATCGGTGTTAGACGACGATGTATCACCTATGTAGGGTGTGAGCTTTGTGTTTGTGTGGCTAAGCTAAGTGGCTAAGCACGACGGTTTCAAGGCGTCGCCGCTTCGAGGTACCGGGTTCGATTCCCGGTCGGGTCAACATAGAAATCAAAATTTTCTATATTGTATCAGGTCTGGATGTTGTGGTACCACCGTTATGTCTGATTTCCATAAAACAAGTGCAATTAGCTGCTTACTTTGGGATCAGAGCAATGTATGTGATTGGTGTCCAATATTAAAAAAAAACACTTCGTTAAAGAAGATTATCAAGATTGTTTACAATATTAGACTAGCAAAGACAAGCTGACTATACCCGGCTTATTAAAGAATGGACCTGTCAATATCACATTCCATCCGCATTCCCTGCTCACCCGCGGTCGTCCGTTTCGTGTCAATAGAGTTCATTTTTGCGCACTTCTCTCACCGCGCAATGACAGTGACCGGTCCATTCTTTCATATAATAATCAGGTGGTACTTTCGTAAATTACCCTTTATCATTCTTTATCTATCCATTAGTTATAGTTCAATCTCGCACGTTTGGACTGGCATGTAATGCTGACAAGAAGACATGGATTGCCACAGTTCAAATGATTTGAGAGTAAGACATCACATACTCACCCAGTAAGGGTCAGCTTACTTCAGTTCTACTCTTAGTTAACATTTTATGCCTGATGACCAATTTAGTAAGTATATGTCCGTGATTAGTAAAATGATGGCTGAATGGGTAACACTATACCTTAGGGTAGCGTATTGTCTGGAATAATTTCTGTTTGACACAGTCTCTATTCCATAAACAGTCGGAATAAAAAAGGAGATAATAGATCAATGTTTAGGCTTAAATCTGATGACTCCTGAAAGCCTTATTTATTGACAAAAAAATCTCATCACTGCCGGGAATTAACGTATTGGAATGTGCTTTGTTTATAAGACATAACGTTGAAAATTTTTAATTATAGCTCGAGACGCTACAACGAAAAATTGTACTCAGTTGGTGCTAAATCAAACCTATTTAGTAAAACTGTATTTGGTAATGTTCCTCACATTTACAACAAAATACCGAAAACAATCAGAGACTTGAATGACATTTATATATTTTAATCCAAATTGCATAAATATATTATTGGAAAAAGTTCTATACTATTAATGATTTTGTGACGGAGAGAGCTTCTGACTGACATTATTTTTTTTGTAATCAATTGAATTTACCTTAATTGTATTAACTGTATTTAACAAATAACTCTTTTATCATTGTACGCCCTAGCTAGAGCCAGGACACGGCCAGTACTTGTACCATTGTTCAATGTTTTTAATCTGTGATCCACAATAAAGATTTTTTATGATTTATGATTGATAATATCTTAAGCGTCAATAGTACAAAAATGACCACGTGGCCTTTAAGAAAGCAACAACAGCATCAATGCTGTCATAAAATAAATCTATGTTTTTACCTACATAACTTACTACCTATTGCTTGAATTAATTGATAAATACAGATTTTTCCTCGATTGTATAGCGAGTCACGTGATAATACCCGAAATACTGAACGACACCTGTCGCATAGTGACTGCATGGCTGTCTCAAGCCAACCCCGGTCGGTATGCTGTTTCCCCTTGCGGGAATAGCTCCACCCAGAGTCCGCAGAGCAGTGACATGTTCGCTTGAAAAACAAAAACAAGAAAGCGACCCGAGACATCCACTCTTCGGGCTCTCCCCCGCTACAGGTCGGTTGCGAAGCCGCAAAAGTTCCTGCGATCTACACAGCCTACCGACGAAACCCCTACTAACATGAGGTGCAGGCTCTGGGCAAGCGAGTACCCACACTCACTGTACCCCCCCCATGAAAATCTGCCTCCAGGCTATAAGGAGCCTTGGCCAACCTGGAGAAGTCTAAATAGGCTGAGGACCCAGGTTGGTCGGAGTAAAGATAACCTGTGTCGGTGGGGGTACTCAAGCAGCGCAGACGCCAGCTGTGAATGTGGAGAACCCCTGCAAACCATGGCCCACCGCACTAACTGTCCCGTGTGCCCGACCACCTGCTCGCGTGAGGACTTACTTGTCTGTAACCAGAGAGCTACCACGGTAGCCGCTTTCTGGGCAAGTAAGATTTAGCCCGTGTTCTTGCCGACACGAAAGAAGAAGAAGACCCGAAATACAAGTTGCTTTATTCGACCGACCCTTACAATAGTAAGCAATCGATGTCTAAGAATTAGGTTCCCACACTTCGTTCGTAATTAATTTGCAAGGGCGGTCGAAAATTAGATGAAATCTAGCGAAAACGCGCAAACTTTGTAAAAACCTCATTATTCTTAAGTTTACTTAACAAACTCCACGCAGGTATTACTTGAGTGTAAGCGCACACAATAATTTATACTCCAATTGATATTCATGACAGCAACTTTTGGCATTATGAAAATATTTAGGGAAACAACGTAAGGATAATGTTGTGTTTACTTTGGGAAGGGTAATGCGTCAAGTTTTTTGTGCATGTTAATAGATGAACTTTAGCCTTTGACGTTTCCATGGATGAAGGTGTAGGAGGTTAAAGACGTGTGGGACGCAAGTTAGTATCTCACAACTAAAGTTTGATTATTGCAAACTGTCACTAAAAGTCTTATTTCTCTCTACCATTCTTCTACTGTAGAGTGTAAGAATAAAACTGGGAGAGAAATATAAAATTACAATTCCTACCATGGTTATGGTATGCTACGGTGTACTGTGCAAAGACCTTAAATGAATAAATATAAGGGTTTAACTTCGGCCAAAAATGTTGATTCTACTTTTATGGATTGTGGCATGTGACTTTATTTGCTATCATATATTTGCTATATCTTTCTTATTTATTTGAGGTATCGTAAACTATGAACGCAAAATTAATCACAATCACTGATTTATAAAACTTTGCTTGACTATTTTAAATTCAATTATTATCAAAACAAGTCTTATTCAAAAGTCGAAGTCTACGTATTTTTTCTTCGAAAGGCAATGCCCCGAGTTAAAAGTCTATACACAAAAATAAATACCTTGTAGTGTCACCGTTTCAAACCCCTTTAAAGGTCTACAGTAATAGGGCACACGACACCACAGAGCACACCTATGTGCACAAAAACAATTCCAGCTACCCAGTTTAACATTAAACTGATTACGCGAAGTTGACACCTTAACCTGCCGTGTCCGGCGTTAACCTTGTTAGGACGGAATTGCACCAGGAATGAGGTAAAAAGAAACGCTCTAAACAGCGACGGCGTGGAGGCGCCATCGGAGATTTATTTTTTAGAACTAGTTGCTAATTGGCTTTTAGTTTCTTTAATGGGCTAACCCTGAGAATTGGTAGGCTCAAGTGGCAATTGGTAGAGCACATAGCGCGACGAACTAATAGCCGTTGGGGCAGAAAAGTTCTAGATTGGAATCCTTTCGAAAAAAGACGCAGCGTAAGACGTCCACCGAAAAGATCGCAGGATCAAACTGGATGCAGACCGCTTGTGATCGGTCGCTAGGCATATCTTCAGTAATGGACAACCTTTGGCTGATAATAATGATGATCATAATGAGTAGATTAACTCCTTCACACTGTTTTTATCAACTTTACTTATACAGTGTAGTCCAGAGCACCTATAAAGACTGTCTTATCATATGCATTGTGAAATATACTTACTTACGGATGAAGGAAAAAATAACTGGTCAAAGCTTGAAAAACAAATTGGTTGACTAGTTTGGATTAAACAGTAAAACTTTGCTAGACATATGATTATTAATCCGATTCTATTGCCTGTAGAAATGCTGTTATTAAATTCCTAGGTTCTACGTTATTCATACCCTATTTAAGATTCAATTGTTACTGAATTGCTGTAGCTAAATTAAAACTTAATATTTTAGCGCTCCGACTGCAGCTAGATTCTTTTGTTCATTTGTTTTGGTTGCACGAATGCTAGTGTAGTCCTCGTTTCACAAACTTACGCGTAGGTCGGCCGCACACGTTACAAGTTAATTATAAATAAAAGTAGTAAACTTCAGCCATATCGCACAAATGGAGCCCAAATTTGGTACGTCTTGAAAATATTTTTTGGTTTCATTTAATAAATATGACTGAAAAGTCATGGCTAAATAGAAGTATGGGCGTCTGCCCTAACAATGTTTAAGCATTACACCTAGTGTTATATAATGCTGAATAGATTTATATCAATATTTTGTATAAAAAAAATTTCAGGAACTTTTCAAAAACCAACAATCTTAATAATAAAATCGTGGTAATTCCTACATTGATTGGTAAGTAAAATTGTCATAAAATGCTTTTGCTGTGACGTTTTGTAAAGCGTTTGTAGTTTTGTAGTAAGATGGGTAACTGTGACTTTAAAAAGAAAGAATTCACTAACAATAAAGAAGATGACAGTTAGTACGATCGAGTGACGTCTTTTTTTATCAAAAAAATCAATATAAAACTTATATATTTTAATTATTTTACTAGTTCTAGAGAAATAATAAATACGGAATAATCAATTAATGAATATTTCAGAGTTATAGGATATTGAATTTTTGTATACATTCTTAGGGCAGTCATTTAGCCATCTCCAAATAATGATGTGCTGTAATATTTTAGAAGCGCCTAAAAGCTCTTTTAAATTATATGACTCACGATAAGTTTCGAAGATGTTTAAAGATCTATTCAAAATAGTTGATGACTCAGCGCCTCCCTCCCACCGTAGATTTTTTTGGTAGGTACTTCGGGTCAAAAATTGTTTTGACCTCTAGTATGCGTGCGTGTGCCAAACGGCAAACCTGTAAATTGTTTTTTTTAACGGTTCATTTACGGTTTTCCCTTAAAATTGGACTCATACGCCGTCCATTTAAAATTAGGAAAATAGTTGACCGAGAAAACACAAGTTTATATTCCTTAATTTTTCTATTGAATTTCAATAAGTGAACTGCCTTATTAAAAATATACGATCATCCATGATTAATAAAAGGGAACTGACCAAGTGCGAGTCGGCTCGCGCACCGACGGTTCCGTATTTCGGAGTTTATCCTTTATAAAAAATACTTTCATGCTAATATTTTTATTACACGATGCATTAACAAAAATAAGGGTGTTACCTTTATCAGGGGTGAGAAATTTATTAGAGTTAAGAGTTTGAATAAAATACATGCAAAAACCAGTAGCTTAAATAAAACCTAATCAAAAATAAAACCATGTCCATGAGGCAAAGAGGTGAGGATGCTGACCGCGTTGGAAAGCAATACTTATCCTTCTACTATTCCTTTATCTGTGCTTTCTTTATTTTGTACCAAATTTCAAGATTCTGAGTTCACGGGAAGTACCCTGTTGGTTTTGATTCCTTTGCGAGTGTGTTTCCTTGCGGCTGTATCTTTTGATAGCGTTTGCTTTGAAGTTCTTTTTTACAGCTTCAAGGGGTCGTATAGCTGACCATTTGATACTACCACTAGGATGGTTTCAGGCCTGAAACCCACTCATGGTTTGGAAAACTGTATCTATTTCTATAACACTCTATAGTAAGTAGTATACTTCATCGTTTACCATCCACATATTTGGCACCCATGAAATATGATCAAAATACCTAGAATTGGGACTCAGTAGCAAGGAAAATTGAATTTTATTTATGAAACTAAAATTAAAACTTGCAGTACCTACTCTTTGTTAGCTACGGCGACTTCTTACTATGTTTACCTAAACTTGATTTTCTATTACTAGCGGTCTTAACTAAACTAAACTAAACTTTGTTTCGCCCCCAGCCCCGTCCCACCCCGGCTCCGTTATTTAAATCGTTTTCATTTATTCCAGACGGTGAAGAATCTAACAAAGTATAAATAATAAAAAATGGTTCACCAGCTCCATTTTTCTTCATAAAATTCTTCTCCTGACAGTAACAAACACAACAAAAAAATTAGCAAAATCGGTCCAGTTGTTCACACGTGATGTCGTGATCAAGGGAAATATGGATTCATTTATATGTACTCGTATAAATGTAAATGCTGCCTCTTACAACAGTGGTTTCCAAACTGCTCTATTTCAAATACGCAGGACATTTTGGGCTGGGACGTTTTGATCTTTTTTGGGAGTTTAAGGAAGAAAATAGAAGGGTATCTCGAAAGTTATAAAATGAAAGCCTTATAGAATCACTTTGTTAGTCGTCCGTATGTTTGTCCCTACCCTTTATCTCAGGAACGCGTGGGGTTTATCAAGCTGAAATTTGTATCAAATGGTCAGCTATACGGCCCCTTAAAGCTGTAAAAAAAAATTCAAAGCAAACGCTATCAAAAGATACAGCCGCAAGGAAACACACTCGCAAAGGAATCAAAACCAACAGGGTACTTCCCGTGAACTCAGAATCTTGAAATTTGGTACAAAATAAAGAAAGCACAGATAAAGGAATAGTAGAAGGATAAGTATTGCTTTCCAACGCGGTCAGCATCCTCACCTCTTTGCCTCATGGACATGGTTTTATTTTTGATTAGGTTTTATTTAAGCTACTGGTTTTTGCATGTATTTTATTCAAACTTTTAACTCTAATAAATTTCTCACCCCTGATAAAGGTAACACCCTTATTTTTGTTAATGCATCGTGTAATAAAAATATTAGCATGAAAGCATTTTTTATAAAGGATAAACTCCGAAATACGGAACCGTCGGTGCGCGAGCCGACTCGCACTTGGTCAGTTCTCTTTTATTAATCATGGGTGATCTTATATTTTTAATAAGGCAGTTCGCTTAATGAAATTCAATAGAAAAATTAAGGAATATAAACTTGTGTTTTCTCGGTCAACTATTTTCCTAATTTTAAATGGACGGCGTATGAGTCCAATTTTAAGGGAAAACCGTAAATGAACCGTTAAAAAAAACAATTTACAGGTTTGCCGTTTGGCACACGCACGCATACTAGAGTTCAAAACAATTTTTGACCCGAAGTACCTACCAAAAAAATCTACGGTGGGAGGGAGGCGCTGAGTCATCAACTATTTTGTATAGGAAATCTTTAAACATCTTCGAAACTTATCGTGTGTCATATGATTTAAAAGAGCTTTTAGGCGCTTCTAAAATATTATAGCACCAACATCAAATGAGTTATTTTCTACTATTAGCATTATTTTAGTGTTTTTTGTATTTTTTAAGGCGGTTCCATTTTTGTGTTTTTTTATTATTTTAATTTAAACTATATTTCACTGTTAGTTGTACAATGGTGGACTTAATGCCTTGAGGCATTCTCTACCAGTCAACCGCTTGGTAATGCAGAGAGTCTAATTAGTGGCGGAACATTAACAATAATTGAGAGTGGTACAAAAAACTAATAATTAAAATGCAATATCATAAACATACATATACTAATGTTATACAAATTTTTTTTCGACGTTTTTAATTATTGTTTGGGAAACAATGTATCATTGAAATAAAAAGTAAAAGGTAGCTATTCCTCGGTGTAACAAGTACTTTACTGAAAACCTCATCAAAATTGGTCCAGCCAAACGAGAGATATTCGCATACAAATATATATACATGTCGAATTAAGAAGTAATTTTTTTTGAAGTTTGTTAAAAATAAGAATAATATGAGAATGTGTTCCCATTTTTATTTTGTACAACACTTTTGGATGACTTGTCCGTAAGAACCTACCATCAAAGACCTAACTTCTTCGGTTGTTTTCATGTGAACACAAACAAGGAACTATGATACAAATGTTTACTCTATAAACACGCTTTGTAGTCATAATGAGTAAGATGTAAGGGTGTTATTGTTTGCTGCCTATGTAACAGCTTCTTGTTAACAGCCTCCATTTTGTGTAAATAAGATCATATATTAAACCCTTTACCTATTACTTTCTACGCGCCGCCTGTATTTTCTCTGATAAGACTTATGGTTGACTGGTAGAGAATGCTTTACCATTAACTCCGCAATATGTACAGTTCGTTTGTGCATGAAGTTTTTACTTTAAAAAAACATCAAACCTATAATCATTTAGAGTAATCTTAACGAACATGTTTGAGATTTGTTTGTGTGGACCCTTTCTGTGTTTATTATTTTCAGCATAAGGACGTTCACTTCACATAGGCCTCTCAATAGACTTTCCACAGAGACCGATCACAAGCGGTCTGCATCCCGAGTGATCCTGCGATCTTTAAAAGGTCGTCTGTCTGTCTTGTCGATGGACGTCTTACGCTGCGTCTTTGCTCATAAGGTTCTTCAATCTAAAACCTATCTGCCCCAACAAAGCAGCTTGTATAGATGAACTTAGTAAAATCTTAAAATTTGATTATTTATTAAGACAAAAAAAATATCAAAACGTCATACTCGGTATTGTTATATCAAATCACTACCGGGTTTACTGGCTAGCCAAGACGTAAAAAAAGTCTATGGAGATTGCAGCCGCGACCAACGGCTTAACGTGCCTTCCGAAGCACGCTGTGATGTACGTCACTTACATGGTCGGAATGGTCACCCATCCAAATACGACCGTGCCGAAGGTTGCTTCACTTCGGTATCACTACCAAAGCGCTGCTACCACTGCGCTACGAGCACCTCTAATATAATCTATGTGTAAGTACACAACTATTTGTGTATGAAAGCAATCGTGTTACAGCTGACTCGCTGCAACTACTCGATTTGATTACGCACAAGATTGGATGTTCCGATTCTTACTTCGCCGTAAAACCGGACAGGGGTAGTCAACCTTCAATTTAGTTTATTTTTTAACTATTTTTTTTGCTGGTGTTGATACATGATAAATAATCGCCTGGCTAGACTTTGAGTATAATTAAATAAAGAATCCGTTCCAAACCAAGAAAAAATAGACAAATTAGATTTTTAATTATCAAAAGATCCGGTTCTTGTAAGAAACGCTCATTTGTTTTTAAAGTCACATTAGGACTGGACGACCCGTCTGGTGTAGTGATCGAGAAATCGCCTACTGCGCAGCGGGTGCGGGTTCGATCCCCGAACAATACAAACATTTGTGTGCATAAACATCTCTGTTTGTATTGGTCTGGGTGTTTTCTATGTATCTTATATATATATATTTACAAACAAAAAATATTTAAGTTTTATATCCGTTGTCTGGTACCCATTACACAGCATTACACAGCTTTGAGTAGCTTACTTTGGGACTAGATGGCGATGTGTGGGAATGTCCAAAGGATAAGGATAAGGACTTATATGACAGATATTCATACAAATTCTGCAAATGGCGGATACTTATGTAATGTATTTAATTATATGTATATTCGCATTATTTTATAAATATTTACTATTAGTTTCATAAATTAAGCCTAATAATTCACGGTCCCTATTTATTCTATTATTATATTTGAAAAATGTTATTTAATTAATTGATAATTATTGAAATGCGTATTTGGTCAATTTAATTTATATTTAGAATCTGTTTTAACTTTTAGGTGTATTTTATGTTTGTATGATGATTTTCAATTGATTGTATAAAATTAGGTTTTATTATTTATTATTTTTTTAGTTTTCAGTGCTCAATTTGTGTTAAATTTATTATTAACTAATTTAACTTAATGTATAAAGTACTAATAAGGAATGGCGAGGAATAAATGATAATGATTATGATTATGATTTTGGTACCAAAGCCATTCCTTGTATAACGATAGTATATGTGTTGGTAACTGTGTTTTTGTTGTATTTATGTTAGCAAAGGAATGCTAATACTTACCTACAAAGGATCCGAAAATTAGTTATTACGAAGTTACATTACCTCATACTACTAATAACTTGAGTTAATTATGCCGGAAAATACATTATTTATTATTACAAGAGATGTCAGGCATGAGATAATATGCAACATAATGTAAACAAAATAGTAAAAGTACTAGTCGTTGCGAGTTACATGACACGTAATGCTAATAAGAGATACGTCATTCTCAGTAATGTTATCTTGTAACAATACGACATTTGGCAGAAACGAGATAAACTTTCTGTTACGAAAAATATTTAATTGGCTATGTTAACCCTTGGATAGCCAGAGCGCCCGATGGTGGGCGCTGAGCATGAATTTCGCGATTATACCAAGCGCCCACCTGTGGGCGCTTTTTAATTACTTTTTTGCAAAAAAAAAATGGGTGTATAAATGCTTATTCCTTGGGCATGTTGGCCTTTATGAGTAAAAAACAGATGTTTCTACACCATAGACCGCAAACACATCCGGTTGCTGTCAGTTATTGATTAAAATTCGATTTTTTTTTCTCGCAATTTTTTTCGTATATGTCGTCACCCTACCACGAATTTTTTTGGTTCTATTTTTTCATTTTTGAATACATTTTTTTTTATTACAAGCATAGGTTATTTATTCAGTAACAATAAGCTTTTTACAGAATGATAATAGCTTGTTTCAATAAGATTTTATAACTGTTTACGTAACGTGTATCCTGACACCGCGCGAATTGCGTACGCGCACGCAGTCCACCGCGGAAACGCGACCGCCACCGCAATTGCGCCTTAGGAGGTTAATTTATAAATATGTATAAGTTTATTTTGTTTTTAGAAAACTCGAATAATGCGATATTACCCTAATCAATAAACTACACTTTCTGAGCCAAAAGTGCAAGATCCCTGCGTCTGTAAGACTTTCAAATCTGTTTCTCGACAGAATAACGATCGATACGACATGACGACTTTACTACATTAAATTTGAAGTAATTTCTGTGACTAATGTGATTTAAGGAGCGAATTTTTGGAAGAGTTTTCCTTTTCTTTGTAACGTTTCGTGTGTTTTCGAAGTTCATTGTGTTAGTAAAATAATTTTTATTTAGGGAAGAACTGATCAGGAAAGGTCTCGGGCTCCATGAGGTTTTAATCACCAAACGAAATGTTACATAAAACGAAGCCATCTGGTGGCGAAACGGAGTTCGCGGGGTTTGCTAGTTACTTATATATCGCACTTGTAAAAAGGCAACTGTTTCAGACAAGGAATCGAACCTTGTGTCTGACGCTATCTGGACACACGCCTATACCACTCGGCTACCGACATTGGCACGCCTGTGGACACAGACACAGACATGTGTTGTTGTTTTGTTTCAAGTGCAATTAATGTTATTAAGTTTGTAACAACAAACAAAAATATAAAATCATTTACTACTAGTTGTTCAATATTCTATTAACACTTACAAAAACCTAGCCAAGCCCACATTTGAGTCACTGCTTCGATTTCCCTAAAGCGTTGAGCAAACGTTTCATAAATAAATATGCATGTAGCTGCCACACAAAATCCGCCCGACATTGAAAAATGGCCCCGCGAACGAGTTTAAAAATTGAATGGAATATGGAAGTGCAGATACCATCTTCCACATGTTGGGCGCGAATGCTATTTACCGCGTTATTGATTAGAACCCACGGGTGTCGATTTGCGGAAAGGTCGCCTTATCAGTCCGATTTCGTTTCGTCATTATTCATATTTCGGTGATATATTCATGCGCAATGGATAACAAACAATTGATAAATGAGGCACGTTGTTTGACTCACATTACATTTCTTCATTTTTAAGATGGAATTAGAATAATTTACAATGAGCATTTTTATTCGACAATTTTCATTTCAAAACAGCTCTTTAACTTATATAAATAAAATTTCCCGTACAAAAATTCACAAAAAATATCTAATTTTTGTTTTCTTCACTTTTTTGTATTTAAAATATACCTGTTTCGGAAGTCTCGATATGTTTTTCTGTCGAACAACCAGGTGGCAATAGAAAAACACTCAGACAAAGTTGGTGTGTTCGTTTACTTATTGATTGAGAAGATTTTTTTAAGTAAGCTAAAGAATACAAATATTTTTTATTTATTAATAAAGATCTAGCGACGTAAGTTAGAAGGATATTGGATGTAGCAGAAAATTTACTTTATCAGGGCCTAATGTCAAGTCATTTTTTGTGATTATATTTTTGTTTTTATAGTCTTTTGTCACTACACAAACTTAATTATAATATAACTATATTATAAATTGAACTTGAAAAAGCAACTGTGTCACACGAGAATCGATTCATTTTTTGTGCTTCAAACTTCAGCCGCAAATTAAATGCAAGTTTAGTTGTGGTACTCAGGCAGGAAATAAGTCAGAATAAACTTTTTCGTATTGAAAATACAAAAAGCTATCGAAATGATCGTGCATGGCGGGGATAAAATGAAACGTGTCGTTATTTTCAAACGTTTTATATATTTTATTCGTTTTTCAGAGTAGAATAGTACATGCAGTATTACCGAGTTGATTATATGTTTTATTCACTAAACTGAATATATGAATAGATTATTACGAGCGGCAATAGAAGCTTCGTGCGGAACATGTTTTTCAAACAGACATTTGAATGGTTAAACTGTAAATTTTATTTTTATTGTTCCGTTAAAGGAAGAAGAGGAAGACGAAGAATTAAAAAACTGTATAAGATTCAATGAGTTAAAGTTTGTTGCAAATCAATCTGTGCCTGGTGTGGTAGAATGCTGTGCAGTTGAATTAACCCAGTACCAACTGATTATATTATGCGTATACAGACCATCAACCTCAAAAGACTATGTCACTTTTTACGAAAGATTAGATTTTATATTGAAGGTATTATGTAAGAATTGGAATAAGGGAATTGTAATTTGTGGCAATTTCAACATTGATATATTAGTAAACAATAAGTTGTCGGAAGATCTTGAATATTTTCTTATGGGCTATAATTTAAAACTACAAATAAAACAAATAACGCGACCGAGTTCTAAAACATGTTTGGACAATATTGCTCACAATTTACAAATAATATGTAAAAGTCAAGTAGTTGAATTTGCCTTATCGGACCATTCAGCTCAAATTATAGAAAAACCGATTAGTAAAATTAAACAATTAAATTATTGGCGTGTCAAAAGAAGACTTTTATCAAATGAGCACCTACACATATTCAAAAATCATATAAAAAACTTTTCTTTTGCTGGTATATATAACACACATGATCCAAACGCTGCTTTTAGTTATTTTATCGATAATTTTCAAATGATATACAATCTTTGTTTTCCTTTTACAATTAAAACAATCAAAAATAAAAAGAAATTAAAATGGATTTCGAAGGGAATCAAATTGTGTTCTAAAAAAAAAGAGACTTTTATTGTGGAAGCATAGAATGGCACCTACTAGACAAACCAAAATAAATTTAAAAAAATATTCTAAAATATTTAAAAACATTATTAATTTAACACAGAAGGCTCAAAATTCATTTTACATTTATAATGCACAAAACAAATCTAAAGCAACCTGGCAAATAATAAATAATAAAATAAAAAATAAAAACTATATCTCAGAGATTCTACATGATAAAACCTTGATAACAGACCCTAAGTTAATAGCTGAGACTTTTAACACATACTTTATTGACAAAATTGAAAAATCATCACAACAGTTAAATGATAATGTTGATCTCAAAAATCAGCCACAATCGATGTTTTTAATTGCCAATTTTGACTGATGAAGTTATTAAAATTAATAAATCATTAAAGAACACAAACAGTACTGGATATGATGACATCTCAACAAAAGTTGTAAAGTTTGTAAATGAAGATATAGCTCCACATTTATGTCATCTCATCAATATGTGCATTTCTACTGGTATTTATTCTAATAAACTAAAGCCAACCGTTATAAAGCCAATTCATAAAAAAGGAGATAAACAAAACATATCTAATTTCAGACCAGTAGCAATAGGATCAATATTTTCAAAAGTAATCGAAAAATACTTATGTGACTCTATTTATAATTATTTGACGAAATATGAAATTTTATGTGACGAACAAAAGGGATTTCGAAAAAATATAACAATTAGTATGGCAATATATGATTTAATTGACGTTGTAATGAAAAATATTGATAAAAGGAACCCTGTTTGTGTACTGTATACGGACATGACGCAAGCGTTTGATTATGTCAATCGCAAAAGACTAATTAATAAATTACATAGGTACGGAATAAGAGGTAACGTCTTGAATCTTATAGAATCTTATTTAAATAATAGAAGCCAGTGCGTGGAAATATCCAGTCTTTGCACCAAAACAAGACAAGAGTTAAGTCATGTGTCAGAATATAGAATAAATAGTTTCGGAGTTCCTCAAGGAAGTGTCCTTGGACCTTTACTGTTCCTCATCTATATTAATGACCTGCCTCAATATATAAATAAAAAAATGGTGCTGTTCGCCGATGACAGTACCGCTATTATTAAATGTGACGACCTAAAGGAGTATGAATTTGACATAAATAATACTTTAAATGACATTATTCAATGACTGGACATAAATAATTTGAAAATTAATTTGCTAAAAACCAAAATTATGCATTTTTATAATAAAAAGTTACCGCCTAATGTCATGATACATCATAATAAACAAAAAATTGAACAAGTTCACACAACAAAGTTTCTTGGCCTTACCATTGATGATAAATTAACTTGGACACCTCACGTTGAAGAAGTTTGTAAGAAGTTGAACAAATCAGCCTATGCTTTGTTCAGAATTTCAAAAAAAGTAAAATTAGAAGTTCTTTTATCAGCTTATCATGGTCTAGTCATACCCCACTTAAATTATGGTGTTATATTTTGGGGTAATTCGGTGGATAAGGATAAAGTTTTTAAAGCCCAAAAAAGATGTTTAAGATCAATGTTTGGTTTAAATTATAGTGACAGCTGTGACCCTATTTTTAAAACATATAAACTGTTAACACTTCCATGTATTTATATATTGGAACTTTGTGCTTTTGTTAAATGTAATCCACAGTTATTTACAAAAGTAGCGGATATAAGAATGAGGTCAATTCATATAAGAACCCAGTATATACAAAAGTTGGTAACTGGAGGCCACAAAACCTCTATGGTGGACAAGAGTGTAATTGGAATGGCTCCCATTATATTCAATAAATTGCCGGATGTTTTAAAAAAATTAGATTCAGTGACATTTAAAAACAAATTAAAACAACTACTGATAGAAAAATGTTATTATTCAGTTGAAGACTTTTTGAATGATATTTTATTATAAGCAATTTCATTTTTAAATTAATTAAATGTATTTTTGTTGTATTTTATTTGTAAACTGAATGACTATTTTATTGTACTAAAATATTGTATGTCTAATAACTTAATAAGGCAGGTCACAGTGAGACGTCATTTTTATTAAGATCTTATGTACCTGTGTTCCACAATAAACGAATTTGATTTGATTTGATTTGATTTGGAACCAATTTGTCAATTAATTTTTAGAAAGACCATAACAAAGCTCTCGTTGTCGATAAGACACGACTGTTTAAAAACTAAGTTTTTTTACTCGACTGCTTAATAGCTAAATATTATGCGAGATTGTGAAGAAAAGTCTCTACGAAAAATGCAATGAAAAAAGCTTTACATGAAGACCTTATTGTTACGAAATGCACTGTTTTGCCAGACGTATCTCAATATCCACTTAGATATTATATCTGTTCTATACCTACTCAAAGATTTCCCAATCGCTTACCAACTCAGTTCAAACTTGCACCATTATTCCATCTTAGTTCAACTCTACTTGCCCTCAACACAACCTGTTCTGGTATTTTCCATTTTTATTCCAAACTACAAACAAGTTAATGCCGGAGTTGCTGATCCATGCTCAACAGCTGTACTCAGGGTTGCTACATTAAAAATGGATTGAATTTTAAGTTGGCAAACATTTATTTCTGTAGCAAATATTACAGCTCTACAAACGTACACAGACTTCAGTTTTGATTAAGCTATATATATTTTTTACACTTGAGGAAAAATTATGAAATAATTTATGCAAGACAATTGGTTCTCACCTTTGATTCATAAAGAACGTAATTAAAATCATATCTTGTCTCTCAAATAACCAACCTGAAAAAACTTTATTGTAATGGAAAATAACATTTATTAGAAGAAAAGGAATGAAATAATAAGATAAGATGATAATTTAATAAATACACTTACTTTTCTGGGAATGAAAGTCTCTATTACACTATTGCTCCAGTAGTAAAAGTTGTTTATATTCATCAGTGGAGTCTTCACACAAAATTTGGTCACTGATTAAAATTAAAGCCTGTGTAAATGTGTGACAAATGGTCTTATATACCTTATACATATTAAAGTTAATTTATAAGTATTATATACATTTAAGAATCAAATAACATTCTACATATTACTATAATATTGCAAATACAATTAAAAAATAATCATTAAAATTATACATTACGTTAGGTCTCATGTCGATAAAATTAACTCAATTTTAATCCAAGGACTGAAATAAGCCGATTATTGGTACTTAGATCTCCATCATGTTACGTGAGATAATCATACACAAACCAAAGTGCATTATTATACGTTAGTGTTTTTGAAAAAAGACACCCCTAAGGTGACGGAAGAAATTGTAGAGTCGAGTTAACAAGGACTAAATAAGTTGTTGCGATCCGACTGCAATGCGATAAGGATTATTTACGAAAGAACAGTGAACTGGAAGATATATCGTAGGATTCAACAGTTAGCACGAGCCTTTTTAAAGGTCTAAAAACCCTCAGTGCGAGTCGGTCTCGCGCACTGATGGTTTCGTGCCAACTTTAACTAAATTAGGGGTCCACTTACTTCCACATAATACGACAATATTTAGTTGACAGTTGATCTCGTTCAAACCAGTTTTTCTTGAAAGTGTTTGCAAAGGTCTACATCGCTTATTTATTCGAAAATTTTCACAAGCTTAGTTAAAAGTTAGAGGGACGCCCATTTTACCAATTTGGAAGCGTCTATCTTCCAAATGTTAGACTTTTAGAAAATAAAATTTTTGGAACCTCGATGTTATTTGAAGAAACCTATCCTAGACACTCCACATTGCATAGGTTTGACCAATTTTTTTTTTTATACAGGTTGATATTTCAATCAGTGACCAAATTTTAGGTGAAGACTCCACTGATGACTATGAACAACTTTTACTACAAGAGCAATTGTGAAATCGAGAAAAAAATATTGCTGTTCCATACATTTTGACCGCGCGCCAATTGAGTCTATCTTACAAATGTTTGACTATTAGATAAATTAATGGTCTTAGAAACTTTCACGTCATTTTGTAAGACCTATCTATACACGCATAGTTTTGAGCATTTCATGTATGTATGCTCCTCTCAGATTTCATATGTTTTTACTTTTTGTTTGGGAATTGTGAAGCGGTTAACAGCATACACCTGCCTACCACATTTCATCTGTGTAATTCTAATGGTCTCAGAATAAATAATTCAGAATAAACGGACAGATAGACTCACAGAGAAACGTCTGTCTCTCTGTAAGGGACTATAAGGGATCTGTTTTTTGCTATTCGGCTACGGAACCCTAAAAAAGGGAAGATACCATGACTGTATAAAAATACTTATTGCATAAGTTAAATTAAATGTCAAATACACTGGCAAGATGGATTGCAGGATCACTCTGGATGGACGACCGGTCGCTGTTGAAAATGTTAGAGGTGGCTTATAAAAAGATACCTAATAAAAAATACAAATAATTAAAAGATTTGGAGAAACAAAGATTTATGAGAAACGGCTTCGTGAAAATTCTGTGGAAAATTACCACCGAAAAATTTTACAGATAATTTTAGCAATTTGGAATATATATTATCTCTTGTGGTGATAAGTTAATGGTTTCTTATTTGTGCAGAAGACCTATTTTGTCGTTAATTGAGGTAAAAGGCGAAAATATTAACAATACAAAGATGAAGCCATCAACGTAGTCTCTAAGAGATACGTTAGCACGATAATGTTGATTATTTTATTGAGAACAATACAAAAAGATTGATATATTCAACAGAAGTATTCTATACTTACCAAAAATAGACATAAATTTCTTTCAATCTGTATTCAATATTTATAGCGTGGTTTGTAATGTGACTGAAAAGGGTAATGATAACACGACATGCAACGTAAATCCCTTTTGCAGCTACAAAAAGTGTTTGTTACAAAACTTACAATTTTAATTTTGCTTTGAATGTAGTCACCTCTCGGAAAGATTGAAACATTTAAGGTAATTGAATTGAGTTCCTGAGTTTCTTTTATTTAGTATATTGGTTAACTATTAACAATAATATTATTGTAAACAGTTAACCAATATTTATTTATTTATAATCAGTAGTATCGATGTGAGTTGTAGCAGCATCAACACAAACCTTAATGGTTTAATCGTGCTGTTTTTGTATTGTATCCATTTGTTATCTATCTATATGGTAATAAATGCAGAAAAAATATATTTAAAAAACAAAAGGCGTTCAGGTACGGACGTCTCGACATAGTTCCCTGTAAAATAAAATCGGTCAATGGCGAGGCAAACTTGCACACTAAGGGTTCCGTGCCAACTTAAACTAAATTAGGGTTCCACTAACATCCACTTAACGAAAATACTTGATTTTTTTGTTGACAGCAAAACAACTTTGTGTTATTCATAGTATTTGTATGAAGGAGAAAGTTATGTTTGCGGTTGTTAAAAATATGCTACACGTATATCTCAAAAACTACTAGTTCGAACTCGTTGAAACCAATTTTCGTTAAAAGTGTTTGTAGAGCATTACATTGTATTTTTTTTAAATAAACACTTGCTTCGTTCAAAAGTTGGAGGTGGGGAACGCCTCTTTTACTACTTCGGAAGCGTCTATCTATTATGGTTTTAAGAACCTCTACGTCATTTTAAGAGGTTTAGGTTTAAAGACATTTATTCTCATAACGAATTTACATAATTCACTTATACGAGAATACAAAATTGAAGATAACAAATATATTTGATATTTTTAGTCTTATTTATTATGTTAACTTATAATAAGTAAGACTAAAAATATGCGTCGAAGCGGGTAATCAACGTCAACAAATCAAGAGACCTATCCAAATACACCACATATGCTTAGGTTTGAGTTAAGAAAGTTTTTTTTGTTCAAGTTCCATGTATAATTTAATAAAGATATAGCCGAAAATAAAAAACAAATTTCTTTGCTTCAGAATTTGCCCGCAGAAGACAGTACTGAATAAAACTAAGTAAGGTACTAATGTCTTAAGTGGCGATAAAGTTTAAGTTGTACTTCGAGTTAAAGTTACCAGCTCACAGTTAACAGCTGTTCCAAGCACTAGCATGTATGGGCAATCTAACACAGACAGAACTCGGTCATTAAATAATGTTCAGTAAGCTCACTCCACGTTTTATCAACTCGGATAAATTTAGTATGACAGTGAAAAGTAGGTAATTCACGAGCTTTATATTTTAAAAAATCCATAGAAAATAACATGTCATCCAACATTTCAAATCTCTTTCTTATAAAAATATTAAATTGGTTAAGTGGTCGTGATGTTTTTGGAACAAACGTAAGAAAAGATTTAGCAGAGATGACCAATAAGAAATCCTTATCTTTTAAGCAAAAGTAACAAAATCCTAGTATGCAGTATATTGCAAAAAAACAGTAACCCAAACAGCTCGTATGATCATTTGAGGTTTAAATAAATTTATTCTCATAAGAAATTTTACATTTCACATAAAATAAGATATAGATTAAATATTGTCTACTACATTTTACGCATCGGTACTTGCTGCTATATGTAACCGTAGCTTATTTTTAAAAGTATTTAAACTTTCACATTCTTTTAGGCAAACTGTTAAATAGCCTTGCTCCCTCAAACAGTATTGACTTTTTGCCATAGTTGGTCCTCGGCGTTATTGTCTTGAGTTTATATCTTTTTTTATTTTATTTTATCTAGTTTAAGTGTTTCGTAGCTGTATGGCAAAAAACAGGAACTATAGACACAATGCAGTTGCGCGTTTTTGAAACGCACGACAGCATCGTTACACCAACAATGATCAAAATCTTGCATTAGTAGTAGTAGTAGTCCCCCTAGCCGATAACGACTACGGTGGCCAGTCACAACGACTAGCCGACTGCGCGGGACATATTATAGTGCACAAGTGTGTGCGCAAGCACAGGTGCACTCTCTATTCCTTTCACTCTCATAGCCCGATGTGACAGCAATCTGACACGACCGGAGAGAGTTCAGGCGCAGGACCAACGGCTTTACGTGCTTTTCCTAGGCACGGGGGTGAAACACCGCCAACTTCCAAACTCCGGGCTACCCTAAGAATTTCTGAACAGAAAAACTCAGGTATATATTTTTGGCCCGACCCGGGGTCGAACCCGGGACCTCTGGCGCAGCCGTCGCTTTAAAGTGCGACCCTCTTACCGCTGCGCCACCGAGGAGTTTTGCATTGATGCTTAAAGTAACAATACAGTCGTGCGAATGCATCGATGCTCACGGTCGTTAGTATACAGTTATAATTATTACTATTATTATATAGCCTTCTTTCGGACATTGCTTTCTCCAAATTACTCATAAAGTTCTTTTTTGTCCCATTTTTGTGTGTCCGTTTGCCAGGTGGCAAAGGCCTCCTCCAATCTTCTCCATTCTGGTCTATCCGGCTACTCTACTCCATGTTGTACCTGTGACTTGTCTGATGTCATCATCCCACCTTCTATGTGGTCACCTCTCTTTCTTTTTCCATTCCTTGGAACTCTCCAACTAAAAAACATAACCGACAAACTTACCACATGCCAACATGCCATAGAAAGAAGTATGATAGGGATCAAAAGGAAAAACAAAGTGAGGAATAGCAAAATTAAGGTTCTAAGCAAGACTAAGGTTCAAGACATAACTCTGAAAATAAGGAGACAAAAGTGGAAATGGGCAGGTCACATGATCCGAGGAAAAGATAAAAGGAGTAAATTAATCACACAATGGTAGTTACAATACAGTTGCCTATTACATAATCAAATACAGATGTCAATTGCCAGCTTTTCCATCGGTACTGAAACGATACTAACGCGCGACAGCATTGCGACTGTATCGATGTTAAAAGTAGCGCAAGTGTTTATTTTGAAACATTCAATTGGGAGAAAATTAATTTCTTGTAGGTATGTTATATTGTGTTAGAATCGTAACGAGGACGACTATTTCAGCTATTACGCTTTTTATATCACTTTGATGACATACGGTTAACTACCACTCCTGGCTAGTGCTTTCTTTGTGCTTTGAAATAAAGGAAAGGTCAATGTATGCAAGTTTGTATCAATCACCTTAATATTTATAAGAAAGGGAGATTACATCTAACGGATGTAACACCGCAACATTGTAATCTCCTGTATCTGTCGAATTATTGCAACCTGTACCAAATTACATGCAATAGTAGATAAACTGACATTACAAATCAATGGCAAAAGTGGTAGGTAAAGGTAGGTGAAGGATAAAGTGGGTGAGCGGAACAGATCCACCTTTGTCATTCGTTTTAGGGTGACATGTACGAGTAAGTACAAAAAAAAATGCTAACAATATCACGCTGATATATCCACGTCAAACAAAACAAATATTTTTTTCTCAATACCAAACAAAGGAAATTGAGGAATAGTAGATTGTTATACAAGGGGAGAAAGTGACCCACTTCACTCGAGAAGCTAATAATTCGAGAGTGAAATGGGTGTTTACAGCCGAGTTATACATACTATTTTTCATTTCGACTGTGAGGAAAAATAAATAAATTTATTTAGATATTATGTTGTTTGGCGAGAGATGAAATCTCAAGTTTTTACATCACATATCAGTTTGTTTACTGTCGATATATATAAAATACAAGATTAGAAGGACAGTAAAGGCACGGAAAACAACAGAGTACTACATAAAACGCGGATGATATCAAATATTTCAAATCATTGTTAAAAATATCGATCGAATTTTCTCACAGACAATAATAACCTTGCCAAAACACCAAAAGTACCACAGATTATGTCAAATTCCAGGTTCTTCTGCCTCATGAGATAGCGCTATGAATGACAGCTAAAGGTTAGAGTGAGTAAGAAGATTAATGAACAACAAAATTGGCGGCAAGTCGCCTCCGCCTGCTTAATAATCTTTGCAATAATCGAGCAAACTAAAAAAATATCGTCAAAGACAAACAAAATGTGACAATTTAAAATGAAAAAAAAAGGGACACTATGTATGGCGGGCAACCGAAATATATTTGTATATTTTAAACTGTAAAAAAATATACCAATTATACATTTTTCATATTAGTCACCATAATAAACACGCTTTAAATGTGTAGCTAATCTTAAAAATATGAAAAGCTTGTTTATTTGAATAATATAATGTGACTGAATTACCTTTAGCTCCATGTCTGATCGTAGCAATTAAAACTAAACTACTTTCCACCCTAGGGATGGAAAAGCTATTTTCCACCCGTCTATCTTCACATGAAAGTTCAATTTTCCGAACAGAAGAAATGAAAAGACTTTTACAGGCATTCTGAACGATTGATCCAGCCTAATTTATTCGTCCATGCATGTATGACCTTTCTGTAAATTTCAACATACTTCAGCAGTTGAAAACAACGTGTTTGTTATGATTCGAGACTTCTAGAAATACCTAAGTAACTAAGTCCTTCAAACTTGACAAATAAAAATCGAAGTATCGAAAATAACCAAAGTGGGAACTTTGCATGAACATAGGTATTTAGCAATTTTTGGAACTTAAAGGGTAAAAGGCCTGTTTCATTATCAGAAAATTCAAAACACAGCGATTCGGTTCTCTTTATCACCCCACTCCATTTTGATATCGCAAAATATTTTAAAATGTATTGGCGCCAAAATTAGAAAACACAATAAGCAATCGTATAAAAATGACAGATTCCAAATTAAAATGTAATATCTTTCTTATTTTTAATTGTAACAGTATTTATGGCCAGACTGTGTACTCGTATATATTTAATTGACACCCGCTTAGTTCAAAAGTAAGAGGGCCTACGCCTATTTTACCAGTTTGGAAGCATCTATCTATCAAACGTTGGTTTTAAAAAAAATAGTTTTAGGAGCCGATGTCATTTTAAAAGACCTATCCATAGACAAATACAAATATTATTCACAACACAAGAAACAATTACATTATTTATATCATTATTTTTTATTTTTTGTATAAGAATAGAGTGGTTAACAGGGTACATAAGCCTACCAAATTTCAACAGTGTAATGCTTATAGTTGCAGAATAAAGTGGCTTCAACATACGGACGGACAGACTGACAGACAGACAGACAGACTTTACGAAACTATAAGGGTTCCGTTTTTTGCTATTCGGCTACAGAACCCTAAAAAAAATCTAGATGGCTTGTGTATGTGATTTTGATACATACAAAAATAATAGGTAGTAAAGGGATAACAGTTTTTAAAAATTTGATTTGAATGTTAAATGGCAGATATTTTTTATAAAAACTAAAAAAACAAAAAAACACCGGTCAAAATAAAATTAAGGGCAGAAAATGATAACTAGTATACACCATTTTCATTTGGCACACGATGTACCAAACATCCTGTATTTTTATATGGTATTGATATCTAAAGCTTGTTTGATAAAAGCTTTTGAGAAAGCAATAAAATAATATCTTACAAACATAAAAATCTACACTTAGCTACTTTATTACTTATTGTTCGACGTCTGAACTAATAAACACCAACAGCAATTAAGTTACGTGTAAAAAGATATTTTAGATAAGTGCATTAATGCGTTTCTGATGTTATTATAGGCCACTCACAGGTGGAAAGGTGCGGGTCACACTGGGAGTTTAAGTTTATCACTTTTCAAATAGAATGGATCATGATGGATGGCAATGGGCAGGGCATATAGCGCGAAGAACTGATGGCCGTTGGGGCAGGAAAGTTCAAGATTGGAGACCCTTCGACCAGAGACGCAGCGTGGGACGTCCACCAACAAGATGGACAGACGACCTTATAAAGATCGCAGGATCAAACTGGATGCAGACCGCTAGTGATCGGTCGCTGTGGAAATCCGTGGGGGAGGCCTATGTTCAGCAGTGGACGTCCTTTGGCTGATAATGATGATGATGATGGATCATGATTACAGATGGGCCGTTGCCTGAAACATCCCGTGCTATAGAAAGTAATATTTGAATAACACGGCTTAAGCAGCAGGCAAATTTGCAATGTTGACAACATGTAAGGGAAAATTACAGAGATTGTCATGGTTTCATTTAAACTATTATTAATTAATATTTGAATTCTTATTCTAAAAGAAAAAAAACAGCTGTTCCATACAAAACTCATTCCATCTCAGAGAAAATGTATGGAACAGCTGACTTTTCTCGATTTCGAAGTTCGTCCCATAGTAAAAGTTGTTCTAAACCATGAGCACTTGCTTAAAGTTTGATCAAGTGTGAAATTAACACACTGTATAATCATGATACATGATCAACTTTTTTTTACCTTGTGTACAGTTTTCATAAACTTGTAAATAAAACATTCAAATGTCACATTCTGCGTGCGAGTGCGGGGGTGGAGTTACGGCGTCAAAGAAAACCCTCGTAGGTGTACATAATGGGACCCACTTAAAGCCAAAGCTAAATTAGTTTGTTAGTAAAGTTATCAATACAGCTAAATCTATGAAAGCTAAATTGATGAAAAATAAACTACTAGTCTTATCGCTCTTCGAACATAGCTTAACTTTACTTTCAGTGTACAAACGCCTTTATCAGTATTCCTGCACGAGACTCTCCATGCGAAGGTTAACGTATTTGGCAGACGATCGAAAAGTTAATCCCCGCCGATGGGCCCCCTAATGCAATGTGATGTATTGCTATCTAAAACCAACAGATACTATCGTGGGTTGGCGACAACAAAAGTGCTATTTATTTTTGGTAGGTACAGTTGTAACTCGGAGGTTGGGTTCGTTTTTATCCGAATACTGGGCATCAATACAATGCTCGTTTTTACTTAAGGTATTTTTTAACCGACTTCAAAAAAGGAAGAGGTTATCAATTCGACTGTATGTTTTTTTTTTTTGTATGTTTGTTACCTCATATCTCAGTCGTTTGTCAACCAAATCGAAATTTTTTTTCGCTTACTTAGAGGGTATACCTTCTAGTTGGTCCCATTTTTTTCAATTTGGGATCTGAGGATGGGATCTTGGTGTAATCGAGGGAAACCCTCAAATTTTAAAGGCACGTATAGTGTTTCTTTACTTGAATCTTAATGTTGACATGTTGTTACGTCTAATAGTCAACATCTTGTGGGGCTGAGCTGATGGTGGAACTCCTTAACGCTTAGGAGTTCAGTAATTATAATGAAAGAACTTATAATAGGTAGTTTGTAGCTTCTTAAAAACAGAGTCATAAGGTGCCCTCCCCCCCTCCCATTTTCCTGTAATCTCTAAAAATGAAGAAATAAAATTAACTTTAAAAAAAGTAAAAACCGACTTCAAAACCAAAATGCACTAAAAAGTCTTAAATAAACTCTTGACTATTGAAAGGAAAGGAACCCATTTTAGGCAAACAATTTCTTTTTGGAGTCGGTGCTGTGATAGTTGATGCTTGATGGTCAAAGTGATGGCACCGACTCCAAAAAGAAATAGTTTGCCTAAAATGGGTTCCTTTCCTTTCAATAGTCAAGAGTTTATTTAAGACTTTTTAGTGCATTTTGGTTTTGAAGTCGGTTTTTACTTTTTTTAAAGTTAATTTTTTTACCTTAATCTTAGTAGACACGTTTTTTTAACACATTAATTGTCGTGGTTTTGAAGTTAGTAAGTTGTTTTCTTCTGTTATGAAAACCAGACAACGATTATGACGGGGGCGTCTGAAATAAATACTTCAATAGATATAAACATTTATGACTTAGGTACAAATGTTTGTGCTCATCACACAAACATTTGTCCCTTGCGGGATTCGAACCCGCGACGGCCGACACAGTAGTCAGGAGCTACACCACCACTACACCAAACACGTCGTCAAACTTAAAGACAGTCTAATTCCAATGACTAATAAATGTCACACTACTTGATAATTGAGAGCAATAAGAAGGTAGGTACAAGGTACTTGATTAATATCAAAGAATCTACTAATAAGGCTAAATAAGCATAGACTTAGACATAATTATTTTACTCCATTTCAAAATTTACATTAGATATAAGTTGGGTACCACACAAAACTTAATAATTTTCGGCGTCTCAGTCTACCTTGTAATTAATATGCTCTATAATTAAATACGTATGATAATTTCACACAGACACAAATAAAACTATCTACACTCGACTATATTTTGATGAAAAACATTTTTCATTTCTTCTGTTCGGAAAATTTAACTTTCATGTTAGATAAACGGGTGGAACATAGCTTTTCCATCCCTAGGGTGGAAAGTAATTTAGTTTTAATTGTTACGATCAGACATGGAGTTAATAGAAGATTATTATACAAGGGGAGAAAGTGACTCAGTGAAATGAGTGCTTTCACCCGAGTTATACATACTATTTTTCATTTCGATTGTGAGGAAAAATAAATAAATTTATTTAGACATTATATTGTTTCGCGAAAAATGAAACCTCAAGTTTTTACATCACAATCAGTTTGTTTACTGTCGTTATACATAAAACACACAATTAGAAGGACAGTAACGGCACAGAAGACAACCGAGTAGATACATAAAACGTGGACGATACCAAATATTTGAAATCATTGTTAAAAATATCGATTGATTTTTTCTTACAGACAATGATGATAATAAAAATAAAAGTACTTTATTGCACACCATGCACATAATTACACAGGATAGTATCTTTGATATTCGCTATAAGTACAATTTAGGCGGTCTTATTGCTTGTAGCAATTTCTTCCAGACAACCTTCAGGTAAGGAAAAGCATGATAATAATAGGTAACAGAACGCAACCTTAACCTTGTCACCAAAATTACCACAGGTTATGTAAAATTCTAGATTCAATTTTGCCTCATGAGATAGCGCTATGAGTGACAGCTAAAGGTTGGAGTGAGTAAGAAGATTAATGAACAACAAAATCGCTCCAAGTCGCCTCCGCCTGCTAATCTGTGCAATAATCGACCAAACTAAAAAAATACACTGTCACAGACAAAAAATGTGACAATTTAAAAGGAAAAAAAAAGTGTCACTATGTATGGCGGGCAACAAAATATTTTATTTGTAGATTTTAAATTGTTAAAATTAGACCAATTGCAAATTTATAAAATCAGTGACCATGATTAACACGCTTTTAATGTTAAGCTTATCTTTAAATATATGGAAAGCTTGTTTATTTTAATAAAATGATGTGACTCAATTATCTTTAACTCCATGTCTGATCGTAGCAATTAAAACTGAATTACTTTCCACCCTAGGGATGGAAAAGCTATTTTCCACCCGTCTATCTTCACATGAAAATTCAATTTTCCGAACAGGAGAAATGAAAAGATAATTGAGTCACATTGTATTATTCAAATAAACAAGCTTTCCATATTTTTAAGATTACTTAAACATTAAAAGTGTGTTTATTATGGTCACTGCTTTTAAAAAATACATTTGGTAAATTTTAACAATTTAAAATATACAAATTTATTTCGGTTTCCCACCATAGATAGTGACACTTTTTTTTCATTTTAAATTGTCACATTTCGTTTGTCATTGACGATATGATTTTTCAGTTTGGTCGATTATTGCATAGATTATAAAGCAGGCGGAGGCAACTTACCGCGTTTTGTTGTTCATTCATCTTCTTACTCACTCCCACCTTTAGCTGTCCCTCATAGCGCTATCTCATGAGGCAAAATTGAGCCTGGAATTTGACGTAATCTGTGGTAGTTTTGGCAACAAGAAACCTTGTTTTCACAAGGTTACGTTCTACTAATATTATGAATGTGTGAAGTTAATTGGGTCACTTTCTCCCCTTGTATAACAATCTACTATTGCCGTGATAACTACAGAGAAAAATCTAATGTAATTTTATGATTTTACCCGTTGTTACTCAGAGAGGTTCTATTAAAACATAAAAATAACTGTCACTTCCCGACATTATGTTTTCTTTTAAATTGCATTTAATAGAGTTCGGGTAAAGCAACTGACTTAATTTTGAAATTGATATTAAATCGAGTAAGTATTGCATGAAATATTTTCTAAGCATTTTCTTAAGTGCCTTGTTGTTTTAAAATAAGTGCATGCAGAATATTATTATTCACTTTTCTCATCGATGATACCTTGTAAGTGCGTGGACTGAGCGAGCAGACAACACCTAATATCTACGATGGCATTGATATCAGTTAAAGTGCAAACAGAGATTCTATTAGTTTGCGATTCACTTGCAAAAATTAAACATGAGTGAGATGAATTTTAGCATTAGGTTATTTTTTTTAAAGTGATTTTATTTTCTACAGGGTAAAAAAAATAGCTTTTCCACGAGCGTTGCGAGCGATGTATGGACATACTCGTACTAACTTGTAATGGAGCTGTTATACTTCGATTAAACAGCTCAATTACTAGCAAATTTTTTTATCAATCTAGTCAACAACTACATACTACACTTATTATTATTATTATTATGAGCCCATAGTGTCCCACTGCAGGGCAAAGGCCTCCCTACCCCTACTTCGCTTAGCTAAGTATGTTTGTGTAGGTAGTATGTAAAAAGACGTACGTCGCAAGAATCAACTTTGCTTTATTGCTTTGCCTAGCTATTTATAGTGTACTGGTTCTAATAAAACAGTTATTACAAAGAGGTCTTAGAAAATGACGATATAAAATACAAATTTGAAGGGTGCTTTATACAGGTGTGGCCTGTAATAGGAGCAAAAAATTTAAATATACTTAGGCCCTTTGAGTAATCAGTAATTAATTCTAAATGGTTTTGAACCAGCAATGTATTGCAAACAAATGTGTCCACTGTCCAGTCCATCGAAGCGAGTTTTCTTAGTCTATGGTCCAGTTATAAAACTTGACTATGTCAATTGCTACAACGCGTTAGAGATTTTGATATACATTGTTTATGGTGTATCCACACCGCCCAGTGGCACGTGCCGGCGGCCATGCCACTCATGCCGCAGCGGCGGCGGCTGATGTTGCGCGCGACAGCTATTTCCTCAGAATCTGAAAGTTAATTAATAATTAATAAAAAAAAACGAAGGCCGCCGACAAAGCCACCGGGCGGTGTGAATACACCATTAGGGATGAAACACTATGACAAGGCAAAGGTACGTATACTCTGTAGAATCATTGATTAAAATGTTTGCCCCTTTTACAGGCCGCACGCTGTAGACTTAGTAATTAATGCTAGGTAGCTATTCTAAAATCGTATTTTACTATATTAAAGCTACGATTTATGGGATGGTGGTATTAGCTTCTGACTATTAAAATGTAGTAATATAGTCTAGAGCCAAAAGAGCAAACCTATTACATATTTAAAAAGAAGTTTTACCCTAAAGTTACACAATAAATAGCCCAACAATTCGCTTGTTACAAAATAAATTAGAACGTCATTTTGTCGACAAAGGGGATCTCAGACTACAGGTATAGGCCAATTATCGTGATAGACGGAGAGCGTCTCCAAAAGCTTTTATTGCAGCCTTAAGTTTTGTTGTAAGCCGATTGGACCCGTTCGGCCGTCATCGCCTTAATGACAAAAGGGTCGGAATGCAAAAATACAAATAATAAAATTGAAGGATGAAGAAGGATGCTTTAATTTTTTGAAAATCGGAATCAATTGTAGAATTTCAGAGCAATTCGTATACGAAAAAAGTTTACCGATCGAATTTTTTCGAAGAAAAATTAGTTTTTGATATCTCAGGGTCATCTGGAAGTAAGTGGATCTCTAATTCAGTTAAAGTTGGCACAGAACCCTTAGTGTGCGAGTCCGACTCGCACTTGGCCGGTTATCTTGCATAATCTAGGAACTCAATGAATAGTTTACTGGTAGAGAATGCTTTAAAGCATTAAGTCCACCCTTTTATTTTATTCTGTTTGTGCGATAAAGAATATAAAAACATGAATAAAACTAAGGGCCGTTTATTCTCATAATCATTTTTCATAAGCTCAGATGTGCCTTACGGCGCGTTTGATGCTTGCAAATTGTTTGCTTCGAGTAAAACTAAATGATATTGCCTCTGTCTTGTACGGAGAGAGTTATTATGCTGTACTTAGTACCTACTTATTTCTTGTTCTATTTTAACATGCAGAATTATATGTTTAAAGACATATTACATTTACATTAGGAAATGAAATACTTTTTTAAATTGCAAGCCGAAAGTGTTTTTTTTTACTGACAGTGGTAATTAATTATATTTAACTGAGCTATAAACTGGATTGGGACAATTACCTTTGCTTACGGCCGGCTTAACAGTATTCTGATAAGTTTTCATCATCATCATCACCATTACCCAAAGGCCGTCCACTGCTAAACATAGGCATCCCCCACGGCTCTCAACAGTGACCGATCACAAGCGGTCTGCATCCAGTTTAATCCTGCGAACTTTACAAATTGGTCTGTCCATCTTGTTGGTTGACGTCCTACTCCGCGTTTTTGTCGAAGGGTCTTCAATCTAAAACTTTTCTGCCGCAACGGTCAGCAGTTATGATAATCATCCTACAAATATAAACGCGAAAGTTTGTGAGAATGGATGTATGTTACTGCCTCACGCAAAAACTACTCAATAGATTTTTATAAGTTTTGCTAGCGTTAATTATCAAATTCTTCATACAAAATGACGTTCCATTTTTTTATTATTCGTTAGTTGTTTATTAGTCGATAGTAAAACAGTGCTAAAGTATCGGTTTCACAAGCTTACTTTAACCGACACTTGTTTTTTTAATATGGCAGTTTGATACTATTATTATTTTTTAACCTACACCATCCCACTGCTGGGCAAAGGTCTCCCCCAAACTCCGCCATCTATCTCTATCCTTGGCCAACCACTCCCAATCCTTAGCAAAACTGACCAAATCGTCACACCAGCGCTTTCTAGGTCTACCACTGCGGCGATAACCATCTGCTGGTATCCATCGCGTGACGATATGGGTATTATATGTAATGATACTATTATTCAATCTAATTACTCTCATTTTGTGACTCTTTGAACTTTTTCCTCCGCTTAGGATACCTTCTATTAACGAGCTTTAAAACTATCTATTCCCTATAGATGCTGTAATATTTTAAACACTTTTCTTTTATAAAGTCTCATCATCTCAAGATCATAGGGCAATCCCTCACATTACAATCTAGCACGAAGAGTCGTCCATTATTTTTCTACATAAAAAATATGACATACTTCCCAAGTTCCAGTCATTAATTTGGATCCTCGAAAAACCAAACTTATTGAGTGCAAAGCCGGTGTATTTGTAAGGTTATTCGAAAAGTTTCCTTTGTAGCATTATCTTGAGAGCAGACAGCCACTTGCAAGCGCTAAGTGCCCTTTATGGCTTTCCTACTAAAATGTATTTCTGAAGGAACATTTTAAACAATACAAACCATGTGAGTGTTTTAAACAGCTGTTTTAAAACTCAGGTATGAAGTAAGTATTTAATACACACGGCTGTTTAACTTTGACTACTTTATTGTTTTATTCAGGGCGATGTGTCATGTAGGTATTTGTATTATTTATTCAAACATAATTGGACTTTGCGTTGTACAATTGGCGGACTGAATGCCTTAGGGTAGTTTTAGTATTTTTTTTGAATTAGGATATTTAGATGACAATTAAAGAGTATTTAAGTGCCAATTCAATAGAAAAAACTGCGTAGATACACACATGAATTGTACCTAAAATGTACGATGCCTAGTAGGTAGATACTCCATAATATTTTCTCTGGCATCGTTATCTTCGCTTCACACTTCTCTGAAACATTTTTGCGCATGAAAAAATAGCACACGGCAATTGAAAAAAAGATAATTGGCCTTTAGCAGGTTTTATAGTGACAATAGCGGACCCGACAGACGTTGTCCTGTCTACACGTCTTTAATTTGAAAATTTAAAAAAAAAATGTGAATCTAAACCATTCCCAGATCCCCTTGAACACACACAAAAAATTTCATCAAAATCGGTCCAGTCGTTTGAGAGAAGTTCAGTGACATACACACTCACAGAAGAATTATATATATAAAGATTGACCCACGAAAGCTTTTATTAGTTCGTACCAAAGATCAAGTTTAATGCGCCTAAAAGTGGCTTTTGATATTTCACCAGATATCAATGACTTATTCTTGATGTGTCCGTAAAGTACTCATCATTATCATCATTACCAGCCAAAGGACGTCCACTTTTAAACTAAACAGTGGGAGAGGCTCCCACTGTTTTCCACAGCGACCGATCACTAGCGGTCTGCATTTAGTTAAATATTAAGTTCTGTGATTATTTAAAATGCTATACAGTTTTAACACTAGCATGTTGTGATGGATGTGTGAAGTGTCATATTGCATAAATAAGGAATGAATACATACGGCTACGTACGATTATAGCAACAAGGTAGTTATCTTCTTAAGTAATTAGTTTGCTTTGAAATGTATTTTTCTAATAACACCGCAACACGGAGAAACAATGGAACATCAACAATAGGGTTCACTGTTAGTAACTAGCACAAAATAGGTCGGCCTATTTAATGAAATACCTACAATAATGTAATTTCAACAAAATCCTTTTCTTATTTTGGTGGCTCTTAATACAATATAGTTCATTTACGTTTTAGCGCTACGAAATCTTACTGAAAACTAAATTCCTAATAACACCGTGCATTTATTATGCAGAGCTATAGGAAATCCCAGTTGTCTATCATTGTGTCAAGCTTTTATGAATATTTACTGTACAACATCATCGCTATTACGGCGGGAAGACCACTTGATTTGCCATATCTAGGTTCATTAGATTATCCTACGGGTGATATAATTTTCATTTATACTAATGTGGATTCTGTAGTATTCCATGGCTATCATCAGTTATCAGAATATTGACTTTTAACTCCAGCTATGAGCCTCATAATATTTTGTGCTCCTTTTTCACCCGCTCATAAAAAGCCTGAGATTACTTTAGCTAGATCGTATAGAACAATTGACGATCATGTAGTTAAATTTTCCACGCATTTCGATGGTTATACATAATAAATAAATATTTATAATATATATTAAATAAAATAAATAAATAATAAATATTGGACACCAATCATATACATTGCTCTGATCCCAAACTACGAGTAAGTAGCCAATGCACTTATGTTATGGAAATCAGACACCCGACCCGAGACAATATAGAAAAGATCGTTTTCTACATTGATCCGACCGGGAATCGAACCCGGAACCTCACGAGATGGCGACGCTTGAAACCAGCGTGCTAGCCACTCGACCACGGAGGTCGTCGTAATATTTACTTTTTTTTAATAGTTTCAAATTAACAATAAAGTAGTCAAAGTTAAACAGCCGTGTGTATTAAATACTTACTTCATACCTGAGTTTTAAAACAGCTGTTTAAAACACTCACATGGTTTGTATTGTTTAAAATGTTCCTTCAGAAATACATTTTAGTAGGAAAGCCATAAAGGGCACTTAGCGCTTGCAAGTGGCTGTCTGCTCTCAAGATAATGCTACAAAGGAAACTTTTCGAATAACCTTACAAATACACCGGCTTTGCACTCAATAAGTTTGGTTTTTCGAGGATCCAAATTAATGACTGGAACTTGGGAAGTATGTCATATTTTTTATGTAGAAAAATAATGGACGACTCTTCGTGCTAGATTGTAATGTGAGGGATTGCCCTATGATCTTGAGATGATGAGACTTTATAAAAGAAAAGTGTTTAAAATATTACAGCATCTATAGGGAATAGATACCTTCTATTAACGAGCTTTAAAACTATCTATTCCCTATAGATGCTGTAATATTTTAAACACTTTTCTTTTATAAAGTCTCATCATCTCAAGATCATAGGGCAATCCCTCACATTACAATCTAGCACGAAGAGTCGTCCATTATTTTTCTACATAAAAAATATGACATACTTCCCAAGTTCCAGTCATTAATTTGGATCCTCGAAAAACCAAACTTATTGAGTGCAAAGCCGGTGTATTTGTAAGGTTATTCGAAAAGTTTCCTTTGTAGCATTATCTTGAGAGCAGACAGCCACTTGCAAGCGCTAAGTGCCCTTTATGGCTTTCCTACTAAAATGTATTTCTGAAGGAACATTTTAAACAATACAAACCATGTGAGTGTTTTAAACAGCTGTTTTAAAACTCAGGTATGAAGTAAGTATTTAATACACACGGCTGTTTAACTTTGACTACTTTATTGTTAATTTGAAACTATTAAAAAAAAGTAAATATTACGACGACCTCCGTGGTCGAGTGGCTAGCACGCTGGTTTCAAGCGTCGCCATCTCGTGAGGTTCCGGGTTCGATTCCCGGTCGGATCAATGTAGAAAACGATCTTTTCTATATTGTCTCGGGTCGGGTGTCTGATTTCCATAACATAAGTGCATTGGCTACTTACTCGTAGTTTGGGATCAGAGCAATGTATATGATTGGTGTCCAATATTTATTATTTATTTATTTTATTTAATATATATTATAAATATTTATTTATTATGTATAACCATCGAAATGCGTGGAAAATTTAACTACATGATCGTCAATTGTTCTATACGATCTAGCTAAAGTAATCTCAGGCTTTTTATGAGCGGGTGAAAAAGGAGCACAAAATATTATGAGGCTCATAGCTGGAGTTAAAAGTCAATATTCTGATAACTGATGATAGCCATGGAATACTACAGAATCCACATTAGTATAAATGAAAATTATATCACCCGTAGGATAATCTAATGAACCTAGATATGGCAAATCAAGTGGTCTTCCCGCCGTAATAGCGATGATGTTGTACAGTAAATATTCATAAAAGCTTGACACAATGATAGACAACTGGGATTTCCTATAGCTCTGCATAATAAATGCACGGTGTTATTAGGAATTTAGTTTTCAGTAAGATTTCGTAGCGCTAAAACGTAAATGAACTATATTGTATTAAGAGCCACCAAAATAAGAAAAGGATTTTGTTGAAATTACATTATTGTAGGTATTTCATTAAATAGGCCGACCTATTTTGTGCTAGTTACTAACAGTGAACCCTATTGTTGATGTTCCATTGTTTCTCCGTGTTGCGGTGTTATTAGAAAAATACATTTCAAAGCAAACTAATTACTTAAGAAGATAACTACCTTGTTGCTATAATCGTACGTAGCCGTATGTATTCATTCCTTATTTATGCAATATGACACTTCACACATCCATCACAACATGCTAGTGTTAAAACTGTATAGCATTTTAAATAATCACAGAACTTAATATTTAACTAAATGCAGACCGCTAGTGATCGGTCGCTGTGGAAAACAGTGGGAGCCTCTCCCACTGTTTAGTTTAAAAGTGGACGTCCTTTGGCTGGTAATGATGATAATGATGAGTACTTTACGGACACATCAAGAATAAGTCATTGATATCTGGTGAAATATCAAAAGCCACTTTTAGGCGCATTAAACTTGATCTTTGGTACGAACTAATAAAAGCTTTCGTGGGTCAATCTTTATATATATAATTCTTCTGTGAGTGTGTATGTCACTGAACTTCTCTCAAACGACTGGACCGATTTTGATGAAATTTTTTGTGTGTGTTCAAGGGGATCTGGGAATGGTTTAGATTCACATTTTTTTTTTAAATTTTCAAATTAAAGACGTGTAGACAGGACAACGTCTGTCGGGTCCGCTATTGTCACTATAAAACCTGCTAAAGGCCAATTATCTTTTTTTCAATTGCCGTGTGCTATTTTTTCATGCGCAAAAATGTTTCAGAGAAGTGTGAAGCGAAGATAACGATGCCAGAGAAAATATTATGGAGTATCTACCTACTAGGCATCGTACATTTTAGGTACAATTCATGTGTGTATCTACGCAGTTTTTTCTATTGAATTGGCACTTAAATACTCTTTAATTGTCATCTAAATATCCTAATTCAAAAAAAATACTAAAACTACCCTAAGGCATTCAGTCCGCCAATTGTACAACGCAAAGTCCAATTATGTTTGAATAAATAATACAAATACCTACATGACACATCGCCCTGAATAAAACAAATACTTCACTGAAAACCCATTAAATCAGTTCAGCTAAACGCAAGATAATCACGGACATATATACATACAATCATACAGGTCAAACTCCTTGTTTTTTAAGTCGCTTAAAAAGACTAGTCGTCTTTCTACATATATAATTATTATAGTATGTAAAAGTATATGTATTTATTTTATTGCTTGCGTTATGTATATGTAATATTTCATAAGATCATATTGTATTTATTGTAAATTGTAGTTATTTTGTTTTGTTTTATGATATATGTTTTTCATATATTTTTTATTTTTATGTGTGAAATGTATCGTTTTTATTTCTTTTAATAGTAACTCATTTTGTTTTTGTCTGTCGCACCGCCTACAATCATTTCTGCTTAGCCCAAAGGTATGACTGGTAGAGAATGCCATATGGCGTTAAGTCCACCTTTTGTACAAATTTTTGGTTGTGCGATAAAGTATAAATAAATAAATAAATTCTGTTTATGGGTCAAGATTCTTCAAAATCTACCATTAAAGTAACTATCCTTTACTAACTCGTTTCACTGCTTAAATAATTATTACAGATGTAACTAAAATAGTGAACTTCAGCATTCATAGCGGTATAGCTTATTATTTCATGTTGTTCCCACCGAAAGTAGAAATAATACCATTCCCAAATAAACCCCTGTAAGGAAGACGCGCAGATAAGTTACCGCCTGCACCCGACTCCGGCTGTCCGTCAATTAACCCAGCTATATGAACCGGGGTACACCAAATTTATTTACGGAGATTATACATTATCGTAATAGATATTTGTAAAGTAGGTTTTGTTTTGACACCACAGGTAAGTCTTAACTATTTTATATTATTTGAAAAGAGAATGGTTTTTAATAGAGCTACCGAATGTCTAAAAAGATATCGGATACTTGTTGGTTTTCTAAAATAAAAAAATACTATGTAATACTTTTACTTTTGTATTTATTTGTGTTGAGTTATATAAAGAATGCGACATGTTTTTTTTTAGATAAGATAGTGTTTTTCAACTGGTGAGCTTTACGCTGCTGGCAATCGCCTAATCTGAAACGAATACGATTGGTGGGGATCGCTGACACACAGCTCGTTGTTCCTGCCATTTTAGCCATGACATTTTGTAAAATATTCAACGAATAAACCTAACTTTTAAGATATTCATATGAAAAATAGTCACGTGGCCTTAGATCAAGCTGCTTAAGCCCACACAACGGGGCCGATAAGTCTGCTTAAGACATAAAATCAGTGCTGTTTTCATAAACATCTGTGACGCCGACGGTTACAATGTTAATAATGACAGGTATTGCGATAAGCTACGATATTTTTAGGTCCAAAGTTGTAGGAAGTTATGGTTTCAACTTAAAAACGGGGCTTACAAGACAGGGCCACTTTCCTTGACGTTAAATCAATAAATTGAAGCTGCTAACGAATTATACCCTTATAAGGTCGAGTCAAGTAGAAATAACATCAACTGGCTTCCCAAGAAGTCCGATTTCAGCTTTCTTTCGACTCAACATTGGGGTAAAAATGGCAGCATTATCGAAAAGTCTTCGTGTTATCATTGATCTACAAGATTACTAGCAGCTTATTTGTGACCATATCGATACCGTTATGTAATTGAAATAATTTTCTGATTCGTATTCTAATAATCATCAGGAAAAAATTAACTATTTTTTTTTTGTTCTTTTTGTGTTCTTTAACTAACAAATACCCGATACCCTTTTTGGACACGCTGTATTTGAACGCTTAATAGCAAGGAACTCTCTTATGGTAAAACTCTCTCATGGTCTTTACGTTTTTTTTTTTGATTGGTGTCCAATATTTATTATTTATTTAATTTATTTAATATATATTATAAATATTTATTTATTATGTATAACTATCGAAATGCGTGGAAAATTTGACTACATGATCGTCAATTGTTTTACACGATCTAGCTAAAGTAATCTCAGGCTTTTTATGAGCGGATGAGAAAGGAGCACAAAATAGTATGAGGCTCATAGCTGGAGTTAAAAGTCAATATTCTGATAACTGATGATAGCCATGGAATACTACAGAATCCACATTAGTATAAATGAAAATTGTATCACCCGTAGGATAATCTAATGAACCCAGTTATGGCAAATCAAGTGGTCTTCCTGCCGTAATAGCGATGATGTTGTACAGTAAATATTCATAAAAGCTTGACACAATGATAGACAACTGGGATTTCCTATAGCTCTGCATAATCTATGCACGGTGTAATTAGGAATTAAGTTTTCAGTAAGATTTCGGAGCGCTAAAACGTGAACGAAATAATATTGTTTTAAGAGCCACCAAAATAAGAAAAGGATTACGTAGAAATAACATATTATAGTTATTTCATTAAATATGCCGACCTATTTTGTTCTAGTTACTTACAGTGAACCCTATTGTTGATGTTCCACTGTTTCTCAGCGTTGCGGTGTAATTAGAAAAATACCTTTCAAAGCTAACTTATTACTTAAGAAGATAACTACCTTGTTGCTATAATCGTACGTAGTATGTATTCATTCCTTATTTTGTCCATTATGACACTTCACACATCCATCACAACATGCTAGTGTTAAAACTGTATAGCATTTTAAATAATCACAGAACTTAATATTTAACTAAATGCAGACCGCTAGTGATCGGTCGCTGTGGAAAACAGTGGGAGCCTCTCCCACTGTTTTGTTTAAAAGTGGACGTCCTTTGGCTGGTAATGATGATAATGATGAGTACTTTACGGAAACATCAAGAACAAGTCATTGATATCTGGTGACACTTCAAAAGCCACTTTTAGGCGCATCAAACTTAATCTTTGGTACGAACTAATAAAAGCTTTCGTAGGTCAATCTTCTTTATATACATAATTCTTCTGTGAGTGTGTATGTCACTGAACTTCTCTCAAACGACTGGACCGATTTTGATGAAATTTTTTGTGTATGTTCAAGGGGATCTGGGAATGGTTTGGATGCACATTTTTTAATTTTCAAATTAAAGACGTGTAGACAGGACAACGTCTGTCGGGTCCGCTAGTGTCACTATAAAACCTGCTAAAGGCCAATTATCTTTTTTTCAATTGCCGTGTGTTATTTTTTCATGCGCAAAAATGTTTCAGAGAAGTGTGAAGCGAAGATAACGATGCCAGAGAAAATATTATGGAGTATCTACCTACTAGGCATCGTACATTTTAGGTACAATTCATGTGTGTATCTACGCAGTTTTTTCTATTGAATTGGCACTTAAATACTCTTTAATTGTCATCTAAATATCCTAATTCAAAAAAAAATACTAAAACTACCCTAAGGCATTCAGTCCGCCAATTGTACAACGCAAAGTCCAATTATGTTTGAATAAATAATACAAATACCTACATGACACATCGCCCTGAATAAAACAAATACTTCACTGAAAACCCATTAAATCAGTTCAGCTAAACGCAAGATAATCACGGACATATATACATACAATCATACAGGTCAAACTCCTTGTTTTTTAAGTCGCTTAAAAAGACTAGTCGTCTTTCTACATATATAATTATTATAGTATGTAAAAGTATATGTATTTATTTTATTGCTTGCGTTATGTATATGTAATATTTCATAAGATCATATTGTATTTATTGTAAATTGTAGTTATTTTGTTTTGTTTTATGATATATGTTTTTCATATATTTTTTATTTTTATGTGTGAAATGTATCGTTTTTATTTCTTTTAATAGTAACTCATTTTGTTTTTGTCTGTCGCACCGCCTACAATCATTTCTGCTTAGCCCAAAGGTATGACTGGTAGAGAATGCCATATGGCGTTAAGTCCACCTTTTGTACAAATTTTTGGTTGTGCGATAAAGTATAAATAAATAAATAAATTCTGTTTATGGGTCAAGATTCTTCAAAATCTACCATTAAAGTAACTATCCTTTACTAACTCGTTTCACTGCTTAAATAATTATTACAGATGTAACTAAAATAGTGAACTTCAGCATTCATAGCGGTATAGCTTATTATTTCATGTTGTTCCCACCGAAAGTAGAAATAATACCATTCCCAAATAAACCCCTGTAAGGAAGACGCGCAGATAAGTTACCGCCTGCACCCGACTCCGGCTGTCCGTCAATTAACCCAGCTATATGAACCGGGGTACACCAAATTTATTTACGGAGATTATACATTATCGTAATAGATATTTGTAAAGTAGGTTTTGTTTTGACACCACAGGTAAGTCTTAACTATTTTATATTATTTGAAAAGAGAATGGTTTTTAATAGAGCTACCGAATGTCTAAAAAGATATCGGATACTTGTTGGTTTTCTAAAATAAAAAAATACTATGTAATACTTTTACTTTTGTATTTATTTGTGTTGAGTTATATAAAGAATGCGACATGTTTTTTTTTAGATAAGATAGTGTTTTTCAACTGGTGAGCTTTACGCTGCTGGCAATCGCCTAATCTGAAACGAATACGATTGGTGGGGATCGCTGACACACAGCTCGTTGTTCCTGCCATTTTAGCCATGACATTTTGTAAAATATTCAACGAATAAACCTAACTTTTAAGATATTCATATGAAAAATAGTCACGTGGCCTTAGATCAAGCTGCTTAAGCCCACACAACGGGGCCGATAAGTCTGCTTAAGACATAAAATCAGTGCTGTTTTCATAAACATCTGTGACGCCGACGGTTACAATGTTAATAATGACAGGTATTGCGATAAGCTACGATATTTTTAGGTCCAAAGTTGTAGGAAGTTATGGTTTCAACTTAAAAACGGGGCTTACAAGACAGGGCCACTTTCCTTGACGTTAAATCAATAAATTGAAGCTGCTAACGAATTATACCCTTATAAGGTCGAGTCAAGTAGAAATAACATCAACTGGCTTCCCAAGAAGTCCGATTTCAGCTTTCTTTCGACTCAACATTGGGGTAAAAATGGCAGCATTATCGAAAAGTCTTCGTGTTATCATTGATCTACAAGATTACTAGCAGCTTATTTGTGACCATATCGATACCGTTATGTAATTGAAATAATTTTCTGATTCGTATTCTAATAATCATCAGGAAAAAATTAACTATTTTTTTTTGTTCTTTTTGTGTTCTTTAACTAACAAATACCCGATACCCTTTTTGGACACGCTGTATTTGAACGCTTAATAGCAAGGAACTCTCTTATGGTAAAACTCTCTCATGGTCTTTACGTTTTTTTTTTTGATTGGTGTCCAATATTTATTATTTATTTAATTTATTTAATATATATTATAAATATTTATTTATTATGTATAACTATCGAAATGCGTGGAAAATTTGACTACATGATCGTCAATTGTTTTACACGATCTAGCTAAAGTAATCTCAGGCTTTTTATGAGCGGATGAGAAAGGAGCACAAAATAGTATGAGGCTCATAGCTGGAGTTAAAAGTCAATATTCTGATAACTGATGATAGCCATGGAATACTACAGAATCCACATTAGTATAAATGAAAATTGTATCACCCGTAGGATAATCTAATGAACCCAGTTATGGCAAATCAAGTGGTCTTCCTGCCGTAATAGCGATGATGTTGTACAGTAAATATTCATAAAAGCTTGACACAATGATAGACAACTGGGATTTTCTATAGCTCTGCATAATCTATGCACGGTGTAATTAGGAATTAAGTTTTCAGTAAGATTTCGGAGCGCTAAAACGTGAACGAAATAATATTGTTTTAAGAGCCACCAAAATAAGAAAAGGATTACGTAGAAATAACATATTATAGTTATTTCATTAAATATGCCGACCTATTTTGTTCTAGTTACTTACAGTGAACCCTATTGTTGATGTTCCACTGTTTCTCAGCGTTGCGGTGTAATTAGAAAAATACCTTTCAAAGCTAACTTATTACTTAAGAAGATAACTACCTTGTTGCTATAATCGTACGTAGTATGTATTCATTCCTTATTTTGTCCATTATGACACTTCACACATCCATCACAACATGCTAGTGTTAAAACTGTATAGCATTTTAAATAATCACAGAACTTAATATTTAACTAAATGCAGACCGCTAGTGATCGGTCGCTGTGGAAAACAGTGGGAGCCTCTCCCACTGTTTTGTTTAACAGTGGACGTCCTTTGGCTGGTAATGATGATAATGATGAGTACTTTACGGAAACATCAAGAACAAGTCATTGATATCTGGTGACACTTCAAAAGCCACTTTTAGGCGCATCAAACTTAATCTTTGGTACGAACTAATAAAAGCTTTCGTAGGTCAATCTTCTTTATATACATAATTCTTCTGTGAGTGTGTATGTCACTGAACTTCTCTCAAACGACTGGACCGATTTTGATGAAATTTTTTGTGTATGTTCAAGGGGATCTGGGAATGGTTTGGATGCACATTTTTTAATTTTCAAATTAAAGACGTGTAGACAGGACAACGTCTGTCGGGTCCGCTAGTGTCACTATAAAACCTGCTAAAGGCCAATTATCTTTTTTTCAATTGCCGTGTGTTATTTTTTCATGCGCAAAAATGTTTCAGAGAAGTGTGAAGCGAAGATAACGATGCCAGAGAAAATATTATGGAGTATCTACCTACTAGGCATCGTACATTTTAGGTACAATTCATGTGTGTATCTACGCAGTTTTTTCTATTGAATTGGCACTTAAATACTCTTTAATTGTCATCTAAATATCCTAATTCAAAAAAAATACTAAAACTACCCTAAGGCATTCAGTCCGCCAATTGTACAACGCAAAGTCCAATTATGTTTGAATAAATAATACAAATACCTACATGACACATCGCCCTGAATAAAACAAATACTTCACTGAAAACCCATTAAATCAGTTCAGCTAAACGCAAGATAATCACGGACATATATACATACAATCATACAGGTCAAACTCCTTGTTTTTTAAGTCGCTTAAAAAGACTAGTCGTCTTTCTACATATATAATTATTATAGTATGTAAAAGTATATGTATTTATTTTATTGCTTGCGTTATGTATAAGTAATATTTCATTAGATCATATTGTATTTATTGCAAATTGTAGTTATTTTGTTTTGTTTTATGATATATGTTTTTCATATATTTTTTATTTTTATGTGTGAAATGTATCGTTTTTATTTCTTTTAATAGTAACTCATTTTGTTTTTGTCTGTCGCACCGCCTACAATCATTTCTGCTTAGCCCAAAGGTATGACTGGTAGAGAATGCCATATGGCGTTAAGTCCACCTTTTGTACAAATTTTTGGTTGTGCGATAAAGTATAAATAAATAAATAAATTCTGTTTATGGGTCAAGATTCTTCAAAATCTACCATTAAAGTAACTATCCTTTACTAACTCGTTTCACTGCTTAAATAATTATTACAGATGTAACTAAAATAGTGAACTTCAGCATTCATAGCGGTATAGCTTATTATTTCATGTTGTTCCCACCGAAAGTAGAAATAATACCATTCCCAAATAAACCCCTGTAAGGAAGACGCGCAGATAAGTTACCGCCTGCACCCGACTCCGGCTGTCCGTCAATTAACCCAGCTATATGAACCGGGGTACACCAAATTTATTTACGGAGATTATACATTATCGTAATAGATATTTGTAAAGTAGGTTTTGTTTTGACACCACAGGTAAGTCTTAACTATTTTATATTATTTGAAAAGAGAATGGTTTTTAATAGAGCTACCGAATGTCTAAAAAGATATCGGATACTTGTTGGTTTTCTAAAATAAAAAAATACTATGTAATACTTTTACTTTTGTATTTATTTGTGTTGAGTTATATAAAGAATGCGACATGTTTTTTTTTAGATAAGATAGTGTTTTTCAACTGGTGAGCTTTACGCTGCTGGCAATCGCCTAATCTGAAACGAATACGATTGGTGGGGATCGCTGACACACAGCTCGTTGTTCCTGCCATTTTAGCCATGACATTTTGTAAAATATTCAACGAATAAACCTAACTTTTAAGATATTCATATGAAAAATAGTCACGTGGCCTTAGATCAAGCTGCTTAAGCCCACACAACGGGGCCGATAAGTCTGCTTAAGACATAAAATCAGTGCTGTTTTCATAAACATCTGTGACGCCGACGGTTACAATGTTAATAATGACAGGTATTGCGATAAGCTACGATATTTTTAGGTCCAAAGTTGTAGGAAGTTATGGTTTCAACTTAAAAACGGGGCTTACAAGACAGGGCCACTTTCCTTGACGTTAAATCAATAAATTGAAGCTGCTAACGAATTATACCCTTATAAGGTCGAGTCAAGTAGAAATAACATCAACTGGCTTCCCAAGAAGTCCGATTTCAGCTTTCTTTCGACTCAACATTGGGGTAAAAATGGCAGCATTATCGAAAAGTCTTCGTGTTATCATTGATCTACAAGATTACTAGCAGCTTATTTGTGACCATATCGATACCGTTATGTAATTGAAATAATTTTCTGATTCGTATTCTAATAATCATCAGGAAAAAATTAACTATTTTTTTTTGTTCTTTTTGTGTTCTTTAACTAACAAATACCCGATACCCTTTTTGGACACGCTGTATTTGAACGCTTAATAGCAAGGAACTCTCTTATGGTAAAACTCTCTCATGGTCTTTACGTTTTTTTTTTTGATTGGTGTCCAATATTTATTATTTATTTAATTTATTTAATATATATTATAAATATTTATTTATTATGTATAACTATCGAAATGCGTGGAAAATTTGACTACATGATCGTCAATTGTTTTACACGATCTAGCTAAAGTAATCTCAGGCTTTTTATGAGCGGATGAGAAAGGAGCACAAAATAGTATGAGGCTCATAGCTGGAGTTAAAAGTCAATATTCTGATAACTGATGATAGCCATGGAATACTACAGAATCCACATTAGTATAAATGAAAATTGTATCACCCGTAGGATAATCTAATGAACCCAGTTATGGCAAATCAAGTGGTCTTCCTGCCGTAATAGCGATGATGTTGTACAGTAAATATTCATAAAAGCTTGACACAATGATAGACAACTGGGATTTCCTATAGCTCTGCATAATCTATGCACGGTGTAATTAGGAATTAAGTTTTCAGTAAGATTTCGGAGCGCTAAAACGTGAACGAAATAATATTGTTTTAAGAGCCACCAAAATAAGAAAAGGATTACGTAGAAATAACATATTATAGTTATTTCATTAAATATGCCGACCTATTTTGTTCTAGTTACTTACAGTGAACCCTATTGTTGATGTTCCACTGTTTCTCAGCGTTGCGGTGTAATTAGAAAAATACCTTTCAAAGCTAACTTATTACTTAAGAAGATAACTACCTTGTTGCTATAATCGTACGTAGTATGTATTCATTCCTTATTTTGTCCATTATGACACTTCACACATCCATCACAACATGCTAGTGTTAAAACTGTATAGCATTTTAAATAATCACAGAACTTAATATTTAACTAAATGCAGACCGCTAGTGATCGGTCGCTGTGGAAAACAGTGGGAGCCTCTCCCACTGTTTTGTTTAACAGTGGACGTCCTTTGGCTGGTAATGATGATAATGATGAGTACTTTACGGAAACATCAAGAACAAGTCATTGATATCTGGTGACACTTCAAAAGCCACTTTTAGGCGCATCAAACTTAATCTTTGGTACGAACTAATAAAAGCTTTCGTAGGTCAATCTTCTTTATATACATAATTCTTCTGTGAGTGTGTATGTCACTGAACTTCTCTCAAACGACTGGACCGATTTTGATGAAATTTTTTGTGTATGTTCAAGGGGATCTGGGAATGGTTTGGATGCACATTTTTTAATTTTCAAATTAAAGACGTGTAGACAGGACAACGTCTGTCGGGTCCGCTAGTGTCACTATAAAACCTGCTAAAGGCCAATTATCTTTTTTTCAATTGCCGTGTGTTATTTTTTCATGCGCAAAAATGTTTCAGAGAAGTGTGAAGCGAAGATAACGATGCCAGAGAAAATATTATGGAGTATCTACCTACTAGGCATCGTACATTTTAGGTACAATTCATGTGTGTATCTACGCAGTTTTTTCTATTGAATTGGCACTTAAATACTCTTCAATTGTCATCTAAATATCCTAATTTATAGTGTTTTGTAACTTCTTTTTTTAATCAGTCAAAAAAAAATACTAAAACTACCCTAAGGCATTCAGTCCGCCAATTGTACAACGCAAAGTCCAATTATGTTTGAATAAATAATACAAATACCTACATAACACGTCGCCCTGAATAAAACAAATACTTCACTGAAAACCCATTAAATCAGTTCAGCTAAACGCAAGATAATCACGGACATATATACATACAATCATACAGGTCAAACTCCTTGTTTTTTAAGTCGCTTAAAAAGACTAGTCGTCTTTCTACATATATAATTATTATAGTATGTACAAGTATATGTATTTATTTTATTGCTTGCGTTATGTATAAGTAATATTTCATTAGATCATATTGTATTTATTGCAAATTGTAGTTATTTTGTTTTGTTTTATGATATATGTTTTTCATATATTTTTTATTTTTATGTGTGAAATATATCGTTTTTATTTCTTTTAATAGTAACTCATTTTCTTTTTGTCTGTCGCACCGCATACAATCATTTCTGCTTAGCCCAAAGGTATGACTGGTAGAGAATGCCATATGGCGTTAAGTCCACCTTTTGTACAAATTTTTGGTTGTGCGATAAAGTATAAATAAATAAATAAATTCTGTTTATGGGTCAAGATTCTTGAAAATCTAAAATTAAAGTAACTATCCTTTACTAACACGTTTCAGTGCTTAAATAATTATTACAGATGTAACTAAAATAGTGAACTTCTGCATTCATAGCGGTATAGCTTATTATTTCATGTTGTTCCCACCGAAAGTAGAAATAATACCATTCCCAAATAAACCCCTGTAAGGAAGACGCGCAGATAAGTTACCGCCTGCACCCGACTCCGGCTGTCCGTCAATTAACCCAGCTATATGAACCGGGGTACACCAAATTTATTTACAGAGATGATACATTATTGTAATAGATATTTGTAAAGTAGGTTTTGTTTTGACACCACAGGTAAGTCTTAACCATTTTATATTTTTTGAAAGGAGAATGGTTTTTAATAGAGCTACAGAATGTCCAAAAGATATCGGATTTTTGTGAGTTTTATAAAATAAAAAATACTATGTAATACTTTTACTTTTGTATTTATTTGTGTTGAGTTAAATAAAGAATGCGAGATGATTTTTTTTAGATAAGATAGTGTTTTTAACTGGTGAGCGTTACGCTGCTGGCAATCGCCTAATCTGAAACGAAAATTGGTGGAGAATCGCTGGCACATAGCTCGTTGTTGCTGCCATTTTAGCCATGACATTTTGTTATATATTCGACGAAATATGCTCATAAACCTTACTTTTAAGGTATTCACATGACACATGGCCCACACAACGGGGCCGCTAAGTCATTTAGACAAAATCGGTCCTTGTTATCATGAACATCTGCGACGCTGACCGTTCATTGTTAATAATGATAGATATTGCGATGAGCTGCAAAAGTTTTAGGCCTAAAGTTTTAGGAGGTTATGGTTTCAACTCAAGAACGCGGCGTTTACAAGATGGGAACACTTGCTTTAACGTGAAAATTAATAAAATGAAGCTGCTTACGAATTATTCCCTTATTAGGTCTAGGCGAGTAGAGATTTCATTTTCAGCTTTATTTTCTACATTGTGAGGCATTCCTTAAAATTAAGGTTTATGAGCATAATTCGTCAAATGTAACGCGATTGAAACAAAAAAATAGGGTAAAAATGACAGGCATATCGAAATTCTGCGTGTCATCACTAATCTTCGTTTCAGATAATGAGATTACTAGCAGCATAACGGTCACCATATTGAAGGTTATGTGATTGAAAGAAAAAACGATTTCGTATTCTAATAATAAAGAGGAATGAAAAAATATACTTAATTATTTGTACTTTTAGTTTTAGTGAACTAACAAATACTTGATACTCTTTTTGGACACTTTATACTTGAATGCTTAGTAGTAAGGAACTCTCTTATGGTAAATACATTTGATAACATTTATTATAACGATTTTTATAAAATATTACACAAAAGTTTTCGAATAGCCTTGCTTAGCTAATGTTTTCAAATTTATATTATATTTATAATTGACTTATTAGAATAATAATCAATTTACCGATGTTTATATGCAGATAAACAAGTTATACCCGCTTTTGAAATTATATTGAATTTTACCGTTTCTTTCTCAATTACAAAAAAAACGTGTAGCATATAAGTTATTTGTTGAATCTAACCTACTGTATCGTCATATACTGTGGTCAGTAAAATAATATTCACCGCACGCATGGTCATAATGAAAAACGTACGAATGTGCCCCTAATACAATAACCGTAACTATGTTAGTTTAATTTATGCAGGAGTGACACCACTGAATCACGTTAGGACCCAGGGACGAAGGTTTTTGGCTTCTCACAAAGTTTAGCTTGGGAATCAAATTATAACAAAATTATCTTCTTGGGTCCGGACGTATGATTCAATCTCAACGATATGATGTTTAATTTCCTATATATGAGCTTATAAAGTGGATATATTTGTGCAATAAAAAGGTTATAATACTGTGAACTCTGTAGTTACTCGGGTAAAAAAGTATTCTACCAAAAACAATCTCGTGTAAAATGTGGTCTAGCCTCCCAAGGCTCGCACTGTTAAGAAATAATCTCGAAAAGACGTTTTTTTAAATCTAGACGCCCTAACATCACAAAATCTCCTCATCAGTCAATATTTGTGGCTTAGCTAATTTTGCCTGATATAAAATTTTGAAAGTGATAAAACAAATATAATAACTTTATAAAACTTTGAACATTTTTATAATAATAACTCAAGTTAAGATCATGGAAAATTCCATAAAGAATGTGTTTGTAACAAAGTGTTTTATCTCTGGAGGTTGTCATTCGAAGAATAAAGCAATCAGGATTTAACATGTCATGTATTTTTATTATGAAAAGACCGCTGACATTGTTTTTACATCCTACCCAATATCAAAAGTTTATGGAACATTCTTGACTTTGTAGTCAAATAATAACATTCCAATTGTTATTTGAATAAAATTCTAAAGATTTTTAAAACATCTGTGTTTGAGTAAGAAAGATAAGTTGTAACTTCTACGAGAATGGTATTAAACTATCTAATGTTATCTTTTATTTAAAATAATAAAACTTCGATGTGTGTTTCTTTCTTGAAGGTTTCGCTAAGATACATTTAAATGTTAATGTTCACAAGAATAACGGGTTAAAACAAGTGCTCATGAATAAACTTTTGAAATGAAAACATAAAAATTATAACACCAAATTACTATTTAACTTCTCTTTTCACGAAGTCTGTTGTTATTAAGCTCTTTGTTAAGTTGTTACTTTCTTTCTTTTCAGACTTCAGTTGCTACCTTTAAGATTTGGAAAATCTTGTAAGAATTGAGCTGCACACAAGAAATAATTTAAACCTAGAGTTACCTTTAATACCTAGCTCTATATAAGCTTTAACTTACAATTCGAAAACATTCAACACGCAATGAGACTGAATAAAAAGATTCTTTGTTTTCTTCCTTTACATGTAGTTAATATACTGAAGACAACTTAACCAACTGGCTTTCTATAATAAAATAAATATCCTTTGGACATTCCCACACATCGCCATCTATCCCCAAAGTAAGCTACTCAAAGCTTGTGTTATGGGTGCCAGACAACGGATATAATACTTAAATACTTTTTAATTGTAAATACATACATGATATACATAGAAAACACCCAGACCAATACAAACAGACATGTTCATGCACACAAATGTTTGTATTGTGCGGGGATCGAACCCGCACCCGCTGCGTAGTAGATTTCTCGACCACTACACCAAACGGGTCTATAGCCCGAAATCCCTTTCAAATGGATCCGTGTCCGTCCAATTTAAATTTGCTGTAATTATTTTGAAAACTAACGGTTCCCCGCGACTGCGTCCATGCGTTTTGAGTTTTCTCCCTCCCCTACCGTTGCAGCATAATGTTTCCTCGATAAATAAGCTAATGAACACTTCTAAATCCGTCAAGTAGTTCCAGAGATAAGCGCGTTTAAATAAACAAACAATCAAACAAACGAACTCTTCAGCTTGCAACTGTCTTTTCGGTATAGATTTCCTCGAGGACTAAATTAAAAAAATACTGGCCCTATTTCAAACCGCATACAGTTGACCGCTAGGTTGAATGAAAAAACACGGTCTCACATCAGTCAATAAAAATGAAAAGCTATACCACATGGTACATATTTATTTCTCTACCAGCGCATAGAAACTGGGTCATCATTATCATTCATCATCACAATTATTATTATTATTTTCATTTCCAGTTAGCTGATCTCGAAGACAGATTTGCCTTCGGTATTAATACTGCCAGTGTTACGGGCCTAGGCCAAGTGAGTGTTATTATTACTATTTATTGATGTCAAAAAGATTACATAGATTCATATCTGTTAGTATTTCTTAAAAACTATGGTAATAAAGATAGCAAAAAATAACTTAATATCTGCCTATTCAAAAACGAAACCATTTCCCGTTTCGCTGCCGCGTTAGATAGCTATGCTAATTCTTTGAGCTAGGAACCAGCCAGCTTTATTATTGGCTGTTACAGAATTTAATTTTGGTGCAATTTTTCTAAAGAGCAATATAGTAGACATTGCAATGACGTGCACTGCTGAACAAATGCCGCCCTCAAACTGCTCTGAACCTGGGCATACAATCTTTTCAAGAAACAAGTACATGGTCTGGATGCCTCGTTTAAAAGCAAAAACGAAACTAGCACAGTAAATTGGAGAAACCACATTCGGCAGCGTGCGTTAGCCGCGCGACGGGCAGGCGAATGCAATATATCGAGCACTTACTGCTTAATGGACTGCACGCTAAAACCATAGCCTCGGACGTAACCTGCTTCATTTCAAGTTATTAGGGCTCCTATCACCGGTAATACAGGTTCATTTTCAAGTTAAGCAACATTGGGTTAATACCGAAATCAGCGGGCGAAGCTTAAAGCATTTTTTTTTTACTTTTCGTTCAATATCGTTTTAACTTACGTAGCTAAATTTTTAATAAATCTTTAAAAAAAATATTTCCTTAAGTTTCATACAAAAATTCGTCTTATCTTAATCAATAAATACACGAAACCACCAATTTTGCGTCAGATTTTTCGAGCGTATTACAGGGAACTATGTCGAGACTTCCGTCTAAGTTAAAAAGACGTTCATTGATGTTGTTCTACTCATAAAATAAAATATCCCTTTCCAAAAGGGATAATAGTTTTATGGTTTCACAAAATGACAGGCCTTTTTATGTGATCATTTGAATCTTGAAAAAGTTAAGTTCATCAACCAATCATTGTGATTGGTTGATGAAGTCGGTGAGAATCTTCCACTGACAGATGTCAATCGGTAACTTGAAAGAATTATTAGTGAGAAGGTGCGAGATATAAATGAATATTTTAACTAAAGTTCATCGTGGCAAAATTGCGTAGCGATTAATAAAGATTTGTTTGTCAAAGAACTTTAGAAGCATACCTACTAATGTGATGCCTTGACACTCAAGATTGGCACTTGTTAGGAGGAACCTCTTATTTTATTATTGCGATGCAAATACTTAAAAACATTCATGACCCCATACCTACATAACTTATCAATAAACTACAAAGTTTATTAATAATTAGTATTAAGCTTTTGGTTGTTTCAGTTTCAGATATGTTAATTTATGACTGCGGTGGCAAAAGGTCAGCAAAAAGTGGCCAAAACTGAAATTAATCGTTGGTTAATCCGAAGGATACTTAGTTAATCGCCGGTAGTTAAGCGCTTATCACTGTTTGATTAGTTTCACTTGGGAAGTCATGACTTATGAATGGGTGGAAGTAAAGTGGCGGTTGAATACCTAAAGTCCGTTTATCTTTGCATGGCTAATGTTGTAAGCAATCGTTTTTTATATTTTTCAAACGATATAAAAAAGTGCTATAGATTTTAAAAGGTTTATATATATATTTTAAAGGTTATCAGTTAGGGCTTATTTTATTTTAAAATTAATCTTTATTTTTAAAGGAATGTCTTGATTGTTAAAATAATCTCCAAACAAATAAAAATAGCAAGCTTTTCTTGTTTTCTTTATTATGACGGATTTCAAATGGATTAATTGGAAATTGCAGCACATTTAAAAAATCAATAAAGGGTTTCCGTCATAAGTTACTATTCGTGTTTCATGGTCCTTCCAAATAGCAAATAAAATAAAATCTGATATAAGTTGTTTCTGGCCAGTTAAGTGTTTAAGTTTCAAACGATGTATATTAAACTTTACGGCTGAAAATTGTCAAAGTATTTTAAAATATACAAAGTTCCTAAGGCAGATTTTTTGAACGGACCAGCACGTCAAGGTAAACACCGCGGTGTCTTATGTCGTTGTAATAAGGTCTAGTTTGCAACAAAAATGTGTACCCTGATTTGCTAGCAACCGCACTTTGGCCAACTCACAGATGAAAAGCAGTATTTAGTGCCTACTATTACCAGAGGTTTGGAATCGTGGTTTCAGTCGTGCGGCTCGGTCCGAATCGGGCCCAACCACATAATTACAATCGCGGCCCGTTCGAAGTTCCTGACAGCAGGTTATTACCACGTTTGTATAGAAAATTACGGTCAGTATATACAAATACACCACAAATTTAAATACAAATAATCAAATATAAGTAAATATAACAAAGCCATTTTTACATTGTAATAACTTAGGCCTGATTTTTTCAACGTCAGATAAGGAATATTAGAGCCGATTTTTCAATGGTAAGATAATACTTATCAGACTGATAAATTATAGAGCGACAGATTTAAAATAAAATGTCAGTTGCGTATTATTGCTGACAATTAGGTGACGTTTTCAAATTATCCGTATTGTATTTTGTTTGACGAATATTTCTTATCTGGCTATTGAAAAATCAGCCCTATTTCAAATAAAGCACAATACGCGTAATTTGGAAACGTCATCTATTTGTCAGCAATCGTTTATGTAAATGTAATTTTAAAATCGGTCATTTTATACCTATTTTATCGGAGAGATCCAATCTGATGTTAGTAAAATTGGCTCCTAGTAGGTTTATAACAGACAGAACATATAAGGCAATGCCACTATGTGCTTTTACATCGAAAACCTATGATCTTATTTGTCAAAATTTCTTTATTCCGTTATATATCATTTATCCCTTTCCTAGCTATCTGCTACCATAAAAGCTCTACAATTAACTGATCTGAATCAGATAAACAACCTTACCATTAGTTTCATTAAAATCTTCCCGGTTCCCGGAAGGCAACTACACATTCTTAAATTAGCCCCACTACGTCGCTTCAGGGTAGAAAATAGGGTAAAAAGGGGAACGTCGCCAAACATTAAACGTTTATAGTATAATTTTTAGTACATATACAGGATGACTTTTTTATCAGTACCCAAATTGTGTGTAAAGACTCCACTAATGAATATGAACAACTTTTACTATGGGGGCAATAGTGAAATCGAGAAAAAAAAATCAGCTGTTCCATACATTTTAACCATGCGCCAATTGAACTTTTGTATGGAACAGCTGATTTTTTTTCTCGATTTCACTATTGCCCCCATAGTAAAAGTTGTTCATATTCATTAGTGGAGTCTTTACACACAATTTCGGTACTGATAAAAAAGTCACCCTGTATTTTATGACGCCATCGTGTAAACATAGGTACATTAGCAAGTTAAGGCATAAAAGTAATATTTTATTTTGTTTTATATTCATGAAGATGAAATAAGTAACCAAAAATATCTTAAATCAAAAATTATTATGAATATGTATGTTTAAGAACCTACAAAGCAGAAATTGTTCCTCAAAAATATTCGATTGAAATGCCGGCAAGTTTTGAGCTTAATGCCAACGTCAGACTGCCATTAGCATAAGACAACTCACACATCGCAGGTCTTCAACTTTTGATGAGCTCATTAGTTCGTGTAGGTACCTTATATCTCACCCATCGTCGCAGAACCTATGTTTATATTATCTCGCTGACATTACTTACACATTGTGAGAACCAGTTAAGTTATATAAAAAAGTTAAGAAGGTAAAGGGTTGTTTTGAAGGTTAATAAAGCTTGCTCTACTTGCTACGCCAGCAGTAAATAATTATTTCTTTATAGTCAGCAGTAGAGCTAAGTTGAGTATCTGCTCGCACTCAATTTTTCAACTTTCTGACGTTATCCAGTTCAATATTAACTGGTTCTGACTCACACTGTAGCCAAAACTATGATTATAAATATTTTTTCTAAATTTTTATGTTTAAAAGCCCATATATAGACGATTCTGCCACCTACTCTTTTGGCTGTATCCAATCAATATAGAAATTAACGACATAAAATTTGTTCCAGATCCAATCAAAATGGTCACCCCAAGAACGTGCTTTCTTTTCATCACCATCCAACTGGTATACGCCGTCTCCGCCCAGGAGATAGAGAAACGCGTTCCTCAAGGGTTCGTGGGCATGAGAGGCAAGAAGTACATCGAACCGTCGGAACAGTTCTTCAAGCGAAAACCACAGTTCTTTGTCGGAGTCAAAGGAAAAAAGAGCATATTTGACCAGTTAGGAGATCCTGAAGACAAGAGAGCGCCGATGGGCTTCGTCGGAATGCGAGGCAAGAAGGACCCCTTCCTTCCCGAATGGTACGATAATAGCATTGAATACGCTCCGAAGAGGGACGCTGGTTCTTTAATAGGACAGATAGATTTTTCTTCAAACGAAGTGAATAGCTTAGACGGCTCGGAATTTCCTCTTCTGAGAGAGCTATTGACTAAATATATCCAGAAGGTGGCCCGATCTCACTCACTCGAATCAGCTACCGAGGTCCCCGATATAACCGACGAATTCACCAATACGGAGATCACAAATGAGGTTGACAAGCGCGCTGCGAATTTCAACCAGTTTTACGGCGTTCGTGGAAAGAAGTCAATTCAGAATAAGCGTCCTTATGACTTGAACTTCCGGGGAAAATTCATTGGCGTCCGCGGCAAGAAAGATCTGAAGAACAGCAGCGCGCAGGAGATCAGGTTTTTGCTCGGACCCGGCGGACCGTGGCCCAAGAGAAAGGCCCAGATGGGCTTTGTCGGCATGCGCGGCAAGAAATGGACTGACGGTAAGGAATTTCCAGTAATTAAATATTGCTTTGTTGTTCTCATGCCCAAAGTTACGAAATGGATACAGATATTCTAGAGAATATCGTTCAAGTTTGTGCCATTAGTAATTTAAACGGCCGATATAAACCCTTTGATGAACTTTCGCAAAAGAAACGTCCAAGATAACTAAGATACTATCGATGTCTGAGACGAAACTTTTGGCGAAGAAGAGTGACGGATACTCTTCAAAAATCAGTTTAGATACTATTTATTTCTTAGAACAGGTATTTTTCATACGTATTCCAAAAAAATTAGTTCCTTTGCACACAGTTTCGCAAAGTAAACTTTATATCGAAGGTACGAGTAAAAGGGCAGCCAACTTTGTTTGTGTTAAAAAGTTTCAGATTTATTGGCTCTCTTGTATCGGAAGTAATTTGTTTACAGTTTTACGATTTTTTTTAAATTCCAGAAGTTAGGTAATACCTGCCTGTATACTAAAATACTAGGTTCGTAAAATTAATACATGACTTGTGTTACTAACATCGCTGTTAGGTACTGAACGCAACTTCGGCGACCTTGGCTTTCAAGTAACTAGTTGTCGCAGTCACTCCCGGCTAGTGTGGACAAAGGGTGTTTAAAAGGTACTAATATTCGAATGAAATAAAGAAATCCGGGTATAGCATTTGGCAACAAAAGTTTATTCAAATTTGCTATTTCACAATTACCTTTTAACACCTTCAAACAAATCAAATTCAAAACTTAATAGCTCAGAATACAGTAGAGACTAGGTTAGGTTCTAATTTAGTTATCAATATCTATACTGTTACAAATCTTAATGTTCACAAATTTCTAATTAAATAAAGATAAACCACCAATTTAAGTGTTTAATTACCTAAATAAATTCCAAAATTTATCCTCAAAGGGATTCCTAAATTATGCCTAAATTAATAGCTAAATTATCCCACTTTTCCTAAGTTAAAGTAAATACAAGAAAACCAACCTTGGATTTCAACGGAGGTTACTATTTCAAATCTTTGTTGCATCAAACTACAAACAATTCTGCAACATTACCCCAAAATTTCACCGATACCGATCCATCCTCAAAACAGCAGACAAGAAGCAAATCAATCCATAAGGAAGTTCTGACTTCAAAAATTTATCCAAATGAGGTCTAAGTAAGGTCTTAGTAAGGTCTAAGTAAGGTCACTGAAAAGAATTTACAAAATTGTTAGTTCAACGCACAAACCAAAGTAAAAGTTAAAAAACACTAACTTTTCATAATAAATATTTACCTGAGGTTACAACATGATCACCAAATTGTGACTGTTCAACTTACAGACACATATCAAAAGCGAAACCTAGAAATAAAAGAAAGTTCTAGTTAACAACCAATTTTTTTCTCTAAGTGAGGGTGGTTATACTTTTCATCACCCTATTTATGAAATCTATAATAAACCAATTTAATACCTGCAAAAGCTGGCTCGCCATATAATTTCTGAATTAATTACTAAACATTTATGCTAATTTTTCTATTTGAGACCTGAAATGATAAAAATTACAACTCTCAATACAATATGCCCAGATGTAGGTAGGCTACATTTTCTTTACAAGGATTTCCAAAGGAGTTTCCCCGAAATACTTACCATTTTCCAGTCATTTATATCAAATCATTTTTGAAATTAATTCATCCAAATTGACATGTTGGCGGCGTCTGAAACGATAAAAGAACCATGTGCTCAGACTCTAAGAAACGTCTCGCAACAAACAAAAATCAACGCAAACCTTTCTGCAGATACTTACCAGGAATAACTATCAAACTACAAAATAATTTGGGGCGTGCCCCATTATAATTTTCACTTCTAATACATTATTATAACAAACGTTCCACTCCGACGCACGACCAACAGTGCGGAACCGGAAAAACGGCAGCTGTCACACTTGACAAATGTCAGTGTCAGCATCCATTATGTCTATGCCAAAATATGGACTGGAGTCCTACATCCATTTAGCTTTTCGTTTCACGCGAACTTCGACAAAATTATACAACGTTACAATACCCCCCTCCCAAAGAAAAGAGGTTCACTACAGTGAACCGAAAGCTGTCCCCAGCTTCCGTAACTGCAAAAATATGTACTGTTACCAAATGCCAAAATAAAATCAAAATAATCTCCCTCCACTATCCAACAATCTCAACTGACACTAAAAGGGCAAACAATTTCACAAGAAGGATTCAAACTATTACTGTAGATCAAAAGTATATACCAAAAAAAAATATGTCCCAAAGGACCTCAAAAAAAGCTAACCTATGTTATTTAAGGGTGCTCTGCTAAAATTATTCAAAAGATCTACAAATAGAAACTCAAAATCAACGCTATTTAAGAATATTCCATTCCAAAATATCGACGATACCTCAAAAAAATCTTAACTCAAAGCTATTTAAGATTTTCTGTTCAAAATATCCAAAATAGCTACCTGAAAATATAAACTCAAAAACGCCGTTTTAAATTTTTTTCCAACTAAAAACATTCATAAATACCTAAAGATCTCAACGTCAACGCCATTAAAGATTGTTCTGTTCAAAATAATCCAAAAGCTCAAAAAAAAACAAATCAACTACATTGAATGTTCTGTTCAAAATTATCCAAAAGCCCTCATAATAAATTCTCAATATCAAAGTATTTTTTTTCTCAACTTACCTACTCATAAAGTTAATTAAGTCAAAAATCGGGCAACAAACACATTCAAATAATTCCAAAACGACCTCATGCTAGACAACAATTCAAAATCATAAGTTTCAAGCGACTTAACTTAAGGGTTTCCGCTAAAACATACCCACAAACAAATTAATTTCATTCTTCCACAAGCAAACCATCTTATCAACCTCGCCTTTCATACTTCATCATACAAAAACTAAACAGTTTTATTTCTCAATCTAAATAAAACTGAACCCTTTCACTTTTGTGTTTAGAATTTTCATCAATTTAAACACAACCAAAGAAACTCTAGTCGAATCAAAACTTATGTCTCAATATCCTTAAATGCCACGAACCGAGTGAACGACCATCCATAGCCTCCAACTCGTAAACAAAATGGTGAAAAATACCTCAGTGATCCCACACCAAACAAAAAACAAACAAACTGGTGCCAAATTGGGCATCACTTGAGTGTAGCTGGACTCCCAAACTACATCACCAACCAAAAACCAGAACGCATTTCTGCACCCCAAAACAACAAAATTTGTGGCATGTCTAGCACGGACACTAAAAACTTTTGAAAAAAAAACCTTTAAAAAACCGAACTCACCGACATAACACTCCTTAGGCATAGTTACTGCGTACTCCGTCGCGGTATCCCTGTAAAATTAAGTTAAGGAATGTTGTAACAAACCAGTGCCTCCCTGAATCACGATCCCATAATATGTGTCCAATTAACCACAATCACGGTTTCATTAACTCATGAATCACTATAAATGGTTTCTAAAATTTTTGGCAACATCCGTACCAGTAGCCGCCTAATAGGAAACAAAAGAGTCGATTTACCAAAACAATGCGTTACAAGAGAAAATTGTAACTGATTTCTAGGTTTATATACAAAACAGACGCAAGTAACAATTTTAATTCGTTTTCAGAACAACTCCAATAACGCTGACACGTAACCACAATGACCCTACATTTACTTCATAACTCATTTATCAATGTACCCATAACAAAAGCAATAATTAAAATGCAAAATTAATTCAACTAATTCCCAACTCAAACTTGTATAAATTACTGTTATATCACTGTTAAATCAAATTATTTACTATTTCTTTTGGTGGTTTATATTTTTACAAGTTTTCATACAAAACATTACAAAGTGAGTCCAAAATATTACAACCAAAACAACTCAAAATATATCACAATACTTAAACAGGTTTAGAGTAATTTATTAATGCTAAGTAAAAGCAAACAAAAGGTTTTGGGATTTCACAAAATAAGGTTTACACCGTAACAACAACTTTTATTTGGTTAGTAAATACAAATTGTTTGATGCAACACTAAACATGTGGGATAATTCCTAACCAGTTAGTAACACAGGCAGGATTAAACCTAAGCTAAATAATATGGTGGTTAATTAGCATTCCAAAAAAATTCTAACAACAAAGTGCTCAAAATTGTACTAATAACTAATTCTAAAGTTGGGCGCCATTTGTCGCAGTCACTCCCGGCTAGTGTGGACAAAGGGTGTTTAAAAGGTACTAATATTCGAATGAAATAAAGAAATCCGGGTATAGCATTTGGCAACAAAAGTTTATTCAAATTTGCTATTTCACAATTACCTTTTAACACCTTCAAACAAATCAAATTCAAAACTTAATAGCTCAGAATACAGTAGAGACTAGGTTAGGTTCTAATTTAGTTATCAATATCTATACTGTTACAAATCTTAATGTTCACAAATTTCTAATTAAATAAAGATAAACCACCAATTTAAGTGTTTAATTACCTAAATAAATTCCAAAATTTATCCTCAAAGGGATTCCTAAATTATGCCTAAATTAATAGCTAAATTATCCCACTTTTCCTAAGTTAAAGTAAATACAAGAAAACCAACCTTGGATTTCAACGGAGGTTACTATTTCAAATCTTTGTTGCATCAAACTACAAACAATTCTGCAACATTACCCCAAAATTTCACCGATACCGATCCATCCTCAAAACAGCAGACAAGAAGCAAATCAATCCATAAGGAAGTTCTGACTTCAAAAATTTATCCAAATGAGGTCTAAGTAAGGTCTTAGTAAGGTCTAAGTAAGGTCACTGAAAAGAATTTACAAAATTGTTAGTTCAACGCACAAACCAAAGTAAAAGTTAAAAAACACTAACTTTTCATAATAAATATTTACCTGAGGTTACAACATGATCACCAAATTGTGACTGTTCAACTTACAGACACATATCAAAAGCGAAACCTAGAAATAAAAGAAAGTTCTAGTTAACAACCAATTTTTTTCTCTAAGTGAGGGTGGTTATACTTTTCATCACCCTATTTATGAAATCTATAATAAACCAATTTAATACCTGCAAAAGCTGGCTCGCCATATAATTTCTGAATTAATTACTAAACATTTATGCTAATTTTTCTATTTGAGACCTGAAATGATAAAAATTACAACTCTCAATACAATATGCCCAGATGTAGGTAGGCTACATTTTCTTTACAAGGATTTCCAAAGGAGTTTCCCCGAAATACTTACCATTTTCCAGTCATTTATATCAAATCATTTTTGAAATTAATTCATCCAAATTGACATGTTGGCGGCGTCTGAAACGATAAAAGAACCATGTGCTCAGACTCTAAGAAACGTCTCGCAACAAACAAAAATCAACGCAAACCTTTCTGCAGATACTTACCAGGAATAACTATCAAACTACAAAATAATTTGGGGCGTGCCCCATTATAATTTTCACTTCTAATACATTATTATAACAAACGTTCCACTCCGACGCACGACCAACAGTGCGGAACCGGAAAAACGGCAGCTGTCACACTTGACAAATGTCAGTGTCAGCATCCATTATGTCTATGCCAAAATATGGACTGGAGTCCTACATCCATTTAGCTTTTCGTTTCACGCGAACTTCGACAAAATTATACAACGTTACATAGTTAAGATTGAAAATATCCTATATCGAGTTTTTGGACATTAGGTAGAGGAGTTTTGACTTCCAAATATTACAAGCATAGGTCCACACCTCCGTGATGATGAAGCATAGTGGCTAAACACGCTGGTTTCAAGGCATCGCCGCTCCGAGGTCCCGGGTTCGACTCCCGGTCGGATCAATATAGAAATCAAAATATTCTATATTGCCTCGGGTCTGGGTGTTGTGGTACGACCGTTGTGTCTGTTTTCCATAACACAAGTGCATTAGCTACTTACTTTGGGACCAGAGCAATGTTTGTGATTGGTGTCTAATATGTATGCCTAATCAATACTAAAATTATTATAAAGCTGAAGAGTTTGTTTGTTTGAACGCGCTTATCTCAGGAACTACTGGACCGATTTGATACATTTTTCTGTTGTATAGCTTATTCAATGAGGAGGCTTTGGGCTATAAAACATCACGTTGCGAAGGGAGAGAAGGGTAAACTCAAAGCGCGGACGCAGTCGTGGTGGGGGACTGCTTGTAGAACATTACGGGTGTAGGACATATGTACGGACTATTAACGGACTTTGCGTAAATAAAACATTTCTTTTTTCAGATGCAAGCCTCGAGATGGAAAACTAAGTGTCTCGGTGCAAACTTCAAGACTTCATTGTACAACATATCCTATCGTAAGCAGCCCCTGACGATCAATGAAATCTTTCATTTCTATTTTATAGCCTTAAGGCTAACCAACTATCCTAATCAGCACAAAGTTGTGATGGACACACACAGCGTTTTTCGGCACTTAGGAAATGCTCGAGCTATTTTGTTTTGTTCGCATTACACTGAAGTAACTTATTTTTTTTTATACAATGTGTGCTTATAAATATGTATTTATTTCACGATTTTTAATTGTATAGACGTAGTATTTTTGTTATTTTGATAGTGGTAAGATATCCTTTGTTTTATATAGTACTTAATTATAATATATTTTTTAATAAATTATATTTTTGGTAGTACTATTTCAAACGAAAAACGCTTAGTGGTCTAGTCAGTAATAATAAAAACTATATACTTGTTAATCTGTGTAAAGCGATTAATTGTCTATATAGGTTTGTTTTGTTTCTAAATATCTAATTGGAGTTGGTAACATTTTCTCGTTGTTACGGCTAGCAGATAATTAAGTCAATGTTAATAAAAAAGTCAGTAGATAGATTCGAGACATTTTTTTTAAATTGTAAGTAATTGTTTAGTTATTTCATAAACTTAAAATTAATGTTATAATAAGTCTTAAATCCAAAAATAAACAACTATGCATGAAAATAATATCGATGTCTTAAATTTTAATTTTAGAATAATTAAAAATATAATCAATTGTATTTAACTTGGTAATCATTGCATTTTGTAAAGGCTGGCAAAATGTAAGTGTAACATAAAGTGGAAATAAGTAATAAACGCAGTTGCCAATTAAATATTGTTTTATTGAAGTAATATTCCAAAGATATGATATAAATACTACTATATAGGTATTAATGTACGGACAACAGCGCGTTAAGGTAAACACTGCGGTATCTTATTCCGTTGTAAAAAGGGCTAGTTTGCAACAAAAGTAAGTGACCTGATGTGCTGGCGACTGTACTATAAATACAGAGATATAAATTGCCTTACATTACAGTTTGATTTCACAAGGAGATTAGCAGCCTGTCCCACAATGTCTTGATAAGTTCTGGCAAATACAAAATGACGTTATATAGAGGTTGTTTGGAACATCGTGTGCCGAATGCAAATGGGTTATAATGGACCATTAGCTTTCAGAAAGAAAGAAAGAAAGAAAAGCTTTTATTGATTAGGGACATCACAAACACACACACAAACAAACGCTTGGACACAATGAAAAAGATAAAACAGGCATAGACCTTCATTTCGAAATATGTAAAAAAAAAAACACTTACTCGTATAAAAATACAACAGACAGGCACACAGATGCCATAGAAACCACATACACAGGCCATCCTATTATTTAGTTCCTTTTTAATCTGCTTGCAAAGTTGCAAAACAAATTTGTCTCAAATATGATCTGCAACTTTATATAGCTATAATATTCATAAAGATGATATAAGAAACCAAAAATTGCGCATGGGCGGAAAACGAACCAGCAACTTTCTGGCTAGCCGGGCCAAACGCTCTTCCAATTGAACTACCGTGCTATCGAAATTTCTAGTCTCTTATGTATATGTCATAATGGTTGACCTCTGCGCTATCTACCTCAACTGTTTTACAACAGCAGTGGGCACGTAGTTACCTAATCATTAAACAATAAATTAAACTTTGAAATTGATTTAGAAGATTCGCTATTCAATGGTTTTTACAATGTTTTTTGTGTGAATATGACACTGTGAGTGTTGTTGTAAAACAGTTGGTGAAGATAGCGCAGACGGGTGCACGCGTAATGATGTATCCATGAGACCAGAAATTTCGCACGGTCGATCGCCGTCGGTCGACAGCACGGTAGCTCAATTGGAAGAGCCTTTATCCCGGTTATCCAGAAAGTGGCTGGTTCGAGTTTTTTTGGAAAATAAATAAAAAATGAAAATAAAAAATGCCACTGTGAGTGTTAAAAACAATCTTAAAACCATTGGCAATAAAATAAATACAAAAAAAGACTGGACTCGTCAGAAAGAATGCCGCATGTCATGAAAACCTCTAAATTACTCCGTATTTTTTTTCATTATGTCACCCAGGTCGCAAACTGCTGCATACAAAATTCACACTAAGACAAGTTTATGTATGAAAAATAAGAGAGGGCTCCCATAGAAAAAAGTTTTTGCCCGAGGTCCATATCCTGTTATTTTATTTGAAAATATACCCAGAGGAATGAGATTTACTTGGCAAGAGTAAAAAAACAGTTTTTCTACTAAAACGATTCATAAATTAGGTTTGGTGTGAATTTTGTACCAACATTTTGCAACCTCGGTCGATTAACGAAAAAAAAAACATAGTTATTTGAATGTTTTTAAAACAACTGACTTACCATGAGCACGGTCTAGAAAGTTTTCATGAATTTTGATGGATCCGGACGTTTTTAAGCAATATAATTCGAATGCCAAATTCCGGATATCTTTAATAAAAACCATAAAAAAACAATGTATAAAAACCAAAGGGTCAAAAAAAGGCAGAAAATTATAGCTATACCTCCATTATAAACTATTTTCATTTAGCACACGATGTACCAAACACCCTGTATATTTGAACTTTACGTTGGTTAAGTGCTTATTTGTCGATGGTGAACATAGATCTTTATAACATTTTTTAATGCATAATTAAATAAATATTGCAACTACAGGTAATTATTTCCTACTAGTAAGATCAGGCTTATGTTCATCATTAACGTCCTTTTACTAATATTGGTGAAACTCAAATCGTTTGCCACTATGTGCTAGTCGTAAGTGGAATACTACCTTAATCTTCTGTTAGTAGTCAGACATGAGCGTGAGTCATTTACAGTTGAAAGCTGCCCGAGGGACAAACTGTTTGCATTATTGAACAAACTGCCTACTAGATATGACGTGCTTAAACGTCGGCGTTGCGTAGGCAAAGAAGGTATGGTACTCGTAGGATTTATGTAGGTGAGTATTAGATAGTAATTTTTGGATACGTTAGTTAATGCTCCTTTTATTAACATAATCGATAGAATAGTTGTTTGTTGTATTTGTTAAAGGAAAGATCAGTTACAATGAATAGATATTTATTAATAGTAAAACTGTGCCCGTATCAGTACTGCCAACTCAATTTCAACATTAAGCGCCAAATTGGAACGAAAGAATGCTTGATTTCTGCTTCTGAAGAATGCACAAAATAAAGCACATAATGAATGAAGCTAATCTCTCGAAAACTACGCGCCAAACTTGAAATAGCGCTAAATCTGGCGCGGAAAACTCCAAGTTGACAGCACCGGCCCGTATCATGCTAGTAAGACGTCCAACAATAAATTGAGCTATTTGTATAATATTTCAGCTACGCAAATGTGGGTTACATTTGCGTAGCTGAAATATTATAATGTGTAGCGCATTCTGGTTTTGAAGTTAGTAAAAAACCGTCCTATAAATAGCAAACTTGCGTTGTTAATTCGTCAGGTTTTTTTAAGCATATATGACAACCGACGAAGTATACCTGCGTAGAAAATGCGCAACCCGGCTTGATACGATCAGGGACGTAGCTTGGTATACATATTTTGTAATTTATGAACAAAAGGATACACGCACACGATTTAGTAAGTATGCTTTATGTTTGCAGGAGAAAACGTGCGGCGAAATTGTGTTCAGGCGTAGGTTTGTATAATTTTTACAATATGAAATTTAACGTAGTAAACATTTATGCTACACGGAGTTTTATACTACCGAAGGTTACGTGTTTCGTAAAAGTAATATGTGAAAATAAGTTTTAATTAAAGAACTTACCTTGAATAACTGCTAGTTTCTTCCTCGCCAGCTAATGTAGAACTTCTTAAGTATATCAAGATCGTATTTTCATATATCAAAATGCACGAGTTGAGACACTGAAAGAAAGGGCAGTTATTTCAATATTTATTCAAAGATAAATAATACCGTTTTGTGTGCACTTACGTTCATTGCTGCCAGAAGGTTCTGGATCAGCTCGTTTTATTTACAGAATAGAAATCAGCTAAATTTACTATGAACCATCGCTTTATTAAAATCAAATTCTTTGAAATTAAGATGTCGCTTATTTAGTAGAGTTTAACGATCTTTCGCCAGATGGAGACTGTCAGTCAGTAGGTATTCAAACAGATAAAGATCTGTTTGAATAATTCTAACAAGAGGCCAGTTAACTTAATCGTTAATCTTTGTAGAGGGAATTTGAAGGAACACGATTTTTGACTTCGTAACTTTATTTGGACTTGTAAGGAAGGAGGTCAACATATACCTTGAGCCGGGAGGAGGGGAAGGGTTTATAAGTTAATTTTTAGGTTTTAACTTAATTATCGGAAACTATGCGCTTAAGCGACATGAGACCTCCTACAAAATGAAAGCTGATAAAATTTGCTTAAATTTTAACTTATTCAAGTTTTAAACCAACTTCAAAAAAGGAGGTTATCAATTCGACGTACATTTCTGTAAAGTCTTTCGAAATGGATAATATTTGACTATGAAGATCTGAGGGATCCAAGAACTAGTGCTAAATTTTGTTAGTGTATGTATACTTGTTTGATATTCGTATATATTTATATAATTTCACTGTTGGTTCCGTATATAACGGATACGATATGGTGAATTCGTTTTTTTTTTAATTTATTGAAGCATATTCCAATAAAGCAAACAGTTAAAGTATCATCAAAATCGGTAACGTACTTTTGAGGTATGTGCAAAAAAACTATACAGTAAACAATATCGTGTTCAAACTTTTAAACCGCTTTCAAAAAACTCTATGAAAAGGCTGAAAAGACTACAAATTAATTGTTTTTTCCCAAACAAAAGACAAATGCATTAAGTCCGCCAATTGTACAACTCACAGTGCAATAAAGTTTAAATAAATAAAGGGTGTTATAGCAGCCTTTTTTCGAGATTTTTGAAGGCAGTTTCAAAGTACTTTATTATTTTATTCCATAGTACATATTTATTTTTGCCCATATCTCAATAACTACTGAACCGATTTGATGATAGGTACTTACTTCGACTAGTCCTCAAGTCGCAATATACTTAATCGATTAAAGAAAGAATAACCACGACGTAATGTCTTGCTTCCAATATATTCGGTAACAAACGCAAAATTTTACAATTATACAAATATCAAACATACACTTGGGAAGTTTTACACATTATTTGCACGCCTAAATAGATCATCATACTTAAATATTATCCAGTTCAAACGACGTCAAAAACATACAGGGCGAATCGAAAACCTCCTTTTTTGTCGGTTCAAAACAGGGCTAAGTAAATCTTACAGAAAATTTTAGCTTTGATTTTGTACAAGGTCCCATCTGGCTAGGACCCATTATTTCCGATGAAAATGCGATATACCTAAAAAAATACCTACCTTCAACTCCCGGTCCAAGAGGTAAAGTCCGTTTTTCTTTGCTAGTCGAATTATGTAAACAATCTTTTTATAACTTTTTAAATATCTCCAGTAAATAAAATTAATTTACTATTTAATTTAGAAATATATCAGTGTTAAACGATGATTTACACCTATATAGGCGGTGATTTTTGTGTTTATTTTATTTTAAAATGAATTATTTCTGTAAAAAGGAATGTCAAGATTGTTTACAATATTCGACAAGCAAAAGGAACAGACTCTAGCGCCTGGGACTTTTGACATCCTAACTACTCCAAACAAAGTAACAAAGTCAAAAATCATGTTGCTTGAAATTCCCCTTGCAATATTAAGTTGACTGAACTAATCAACAAAGTGTATTGGTTTGTATTTACGCTCAAAATGAAATGTTATTTATTGAGTTTCTTAAACCAACGGAAGAAAGAACTTATTAAGGGGCTACCCGAATTTTTGACGCGCACGCTAGCGCCACTCAATTTAAATAATAATTACTCCTTAAATACAAAAACAATCAAAAATCTGGTAGACACGATTGTAGTAAAGGTTCTATAGTTTATTAGTACGTTCAAATTGTTTCGAAACTAGTTTACTGTAGTTAGAGTTAGAAAAACTTGCCACTTTTGGCAATTTATCTCTGTAACTGCAGATAACTATGTTTTATTGAACTTAAACATTGTTTTTAAACCACATAACCAGAGCTACAATCGCATCAATCAGATTCTCGATTGGTCTTTTATTTAACGAGTTATGATTTTTCTACTAAAGTGGCGCTAGTGTGCGCGTTAAAAATCCGGGTAGCCCTTTAAGAATTGAATCAGACTTCGATTCAGGCAAGGATTTAGTTATTGTAATAAAACAATGCAATAGTAAATTTCATAATATTTTTTATTAAAACTTTTTCCTTATAAATCCATCGATTGCTAACATAATAATAGAATAGATAGAACGTACATAGAAGCCATGTCTTGAAGTGATATACATAAATACATTACATACAATGTTTAGTGACAGCTACATCGGCCGCACCTACGCACACAACCGCATACACACGCACACAACCGCACAAAGTGACAGGCCGCCATCTTTTTTGGCGGTTCTCGTGTCAATTTATAAAAGAAAATCTCTACAACGAGTTGCGCTACAAAAAACACGAAGCGTTGTTACAGTATGTATTTTTTAATAGAACTTTATTACAATAATAACTTACGTTTCGTAGCGTGTACCTTTTTGAATATAGGTTATAATAATAACTAGGTAATACAACTATTTTAACAAGTTATTGTGATATTATGAATAAACAGTAACCGTTAATATTAGCAAGGTCACTCTACTGATACAATAAATAACAAGTTATAGGTGGCCTATCACCAGAATGCAACATAACCAAAATCGGTTAACAACCACACAAAAAGTTTGAAAAACCCTTAAGCATTTTGCGTTCATGATTAAACGATTAAGAAGAAAAAGGCGTTCAACAAATAAAATATAAGTAGTGTATTAATAAAGAAGTTTGGGTATCTAGTGATAACACTATACAAAATTATCGCAGACTTTTTAAAAGGACTAAGACCTAAAAATATTCAGAAATACAATTTTACAGTATTTATAAGGATAATGTTGTGATAATCTGATCTTGCAACGTTTAATCACGGAAATATAATAAGAAAATATGTACATGTCAAAATTTATGAAGCCGATGTGCATAATTTTTTAAGCGATTTCAACCATGTTAGGGACTCAATACAAGATCAAACTATTTTAAAGTTATATAAGACAATTTGTTACTACAACTGCTAAATATTAAATGAGTAAATATACAGTGATTTAAACAAGAATCTTAAACGTGTTACAACAAACTGACTTTCACAATGATAAAAGAAGGAATAATTAAGGTGGCGATGATGTCTACATTTGATTTTTGATACTTTTGGAATGGATTCAAAACGTTTTCGACTACAGTAAATAAATTTTACTTAGGTGCTTATTTTTAAATATAGCTGCGTGGCGTTGTTCACCGAGAAATCAAGAGCAGTTAAAAGCAAAATTATCATTTTATTTTTCAGGACAATCTTGCACTCGACTCTCAATAAGTTTTTTTGATTGTTGCGATGTGGATGAGCACATTTATAAAATTATCGATATTTGTCATTATTTTATAAAAATGATAATAAGGTCACGTGCTGTCACCCAAAGCATGAAATGTAATCACATCTATACGACACGTTTTGCCTACACCATACAGCTATATTTTACCCTAAATTCAGCAATTTATTGCATTTTTTCACAAAAATCTTTAAGCTTAAGCTTGTATCAGAAAAATTGTTTGACTAACTACACTTAACGCTGATTAATTTCAAACATCTACCTATTTTCTATTGGCAAAACATGTTTTTAAGGCCTCTGTTCTATAGAATTTGAAGAAGTTGAAATTTATTCGTAGACGACTTTATTGTTCAGAAACACTTGATTAGCTTCCGAAAACCAAATGCGTAGTAGTGTTCAATGCATTACCACAAGTAAACCGTGAACATTAAATAATTTCTTGTTTGAAAAATAAAGTCTCTACGCTATGAGGACCTAAATAGATAGTAGTCAAACATACCTTATGAAGATTTCACAGCAATGGTTATTACAATTTAAAACGTTGATGAATAACATTTTAAAAATCGTAGTTTCAAAAAGTTATTATGACCATCACAACGCATTAAATAAGAACTTAGAACTAGCAAAAAAATATTAGTGGAAAACCAAAAAATAAAGAAAAAAAAAAACTGAATGAATTAATGGAAATATAAGAATAAAAATTGTTATTAATAATTATTATTTTGTAACGCTAACTACTTATCATACAATTGTCGTATAAAGTGATTGTTAAATAACTTATTGATACACTTGTTTATTGGATTCCATTTTAGGGTATCTTGGCTTGCTTAAACATTTTTCTTTTTAGAACTATCCGTCATTTATGGTGACTTTGACTTCAGTAAGACAATAGATTTGTTTTTACTGCATTTATGTACTAGCATTACATTTACATTCAGTCCTAATATTTGATCAACGTGTTCAAATCGCAGATAGTTTAAAAAAGTTCTGTAACATTTTAAATTGGTGTTTTAACGTTTTATCATCACAAATTAGTGCGGTTTTGTGAGAGCGACCAAGGAATCGATACAATATTTATTTACGCTCATGAAAGCTTTCAAGTTCCAACTTCAGTTTACTGTCCTTTACATTCACAAGCAAGAAGGCTTTACTTAAGGTCATATGTCATGTATTGTTTACTAATACATGTATATTAAACAAATATAGCTCTCTCTTGTTCGAGACGTTTGGAAGAACCATCTACCAAGTCATTAAGGTTTAGACAGGTAATGCATTTGGAGTATCTGATTTGAAATTGATTTATTATAAATAAAATCACAAGAAACGATGTGCACAAAAACGTAAATCAATATTGCAAATATTGCCTTATTTACTTACTTTAACTCATATCTTAACTTTTCTAGTTCATATGCTGTTATAAAGTTATTTGATAGTAAACATGTCTGAGCGGTAAACAAATAAAAATGTGATCAAGTTGATTTGGTGACCGTGTATTAACTTCCAACCACTTGTGTATGCTTTCAGGTTAAAAAAAGTTGACTATAGCGTAAAGTCAGTTTTTCTTTGCTTGTTAAATTTTGCTCCTTTTAACGAAACTATTCATTTTAAAATAAGAAAAAGACAAAACTCACAACCTACATACATAATCCAATGTTGTACACTGAGATCTTTTTTAAATCATATTTAATATATTTTATTCACCGGTATTTTTATAAGAGTAATAAAAATGATGTTTATAATATTCAACTACCAAAGAAAAACGGACTATAGTTGTATTAGTTTTCATGATCAATTTGATTGGTAGGTATAATCAATTTTGACGGTTGTTGGCATACAAAAAAAATTGGACGTTTAATAGTAGCTCTTACTTTCTTTTACTTCATAAGGTCGGTTTCAACATCTTCGCTACGACACGTTAATAAACAATTGGAAATTATCTTGATTACGATTTGAAGCTGTTTTGAGCTTTATATCAATACAATATGGAAGAAAATAATTTTTGGTAATAAAATATACCAAACTCATTAAAAACTACTCGTTATAAAGATTTTGAAACTGGCTATAGACAATTAAAAAAACACCGTCAAAATGGTTAACTTAACATTTACCACCGCACAAAATCAAACGCAATTCATAAATATTTCTATCCCGCTCTTTCATAAGCTCCCTCGCATCAGTGCAAACAAGAAAGCAATAATTTTCCTACCGGCATGGATTCAATATAACATCACAATAAATAGAAACTTATAATTTACACGAATTTAATACAAACCGTTGCTACACGGTATATTATACACAACCTATCGGTGATAACATCAAACGCGAATTAATGATACTTTTTTATTTTAATGAAACGATTCATTAATGATATTAATCCCCTGATTCTAATGATATACAAACCGCTAAGGTAGCGTCAACTGTATGAAAAATATTATTTGATAAATGACTTGGAAGCGATGATGTTTTTTGTTATTCGCCTTTACGCAATGTAAGAAGCTAGATAGTTTCTCAATCTTAGTAGAATCAAGGAGTTGCAATATAAATGCATTATTTATTATAATTATTATTATAATTTAGTCCTTCAGACAGGTCCGCTCATAGCAACACTGACATTGCCGATTTCATTATTAACCCATATTCCGAGTAGAAGAAAGTTGTTCTAAACTAAATGTAAGATGGGTTATTGTTAATATTAAATACATTTCAAGCAAAGTCAGTGTTCTTTGTGACGACAGAGCGGCGAAAACCAAAGACTCGTTTTCAACGCGTACATATTGGCTGTAATCAATCCACATATAGAATCCAGCATTTGAAAAAATACCAACTTATATTATTATCCATAGCTATACGTTTATTGAATCGTTCCCTTCATTTCATTAGCACCTTCATAAACTCTTTTATAGCCAAAACCTTTCTTACATTTACGATCCATAATTATTTTTTAAACAATTCTTACACATGTTGATCGATCATCTTTATCGTTCTTCTTCTTTTTGTACTAAACTCAACGAAACCGACACTTTTTATTTCCAAACTGGTGTAATACTCTCTAAAATTTTGTCTTACATTCATTTCGGCTATTCTTGTTCTATTCAAAACATATAAATTTCATTCATAGCTATAACTGGCAATCCGCTAACCCAATTTAAAAAAAAGTCTAAAGTCACGTTTATATTGAAACTAAACATGTATCTTGTGCAGCACCAAAATTATATAAAATTAATACATCAGTACTCGTTCTGAGGTCTGGCTAGGTAGATGAATTCAAACTCAGTTTTGAGAAAATGTTACATAATAAAATAATTTCTTTAGAAACAGCCGTAGATTTCAATTGTATTAGTTTCATTCTTGTCTGAATCTGGACTGAAACATTAGATCTTATCCATTAATTAGCCCGTAGTAAATAACTCAACATGTGGCTTATATGAAGAACAAAAACTTTATTATCCACTTCGCTTTAGCAAATGTGTTTTAACTCAGACTCGTGTCTCTGACGCATAATAGCTTAGCCTAAATACACAATCCTGAGTTAGCTTAATTCTGGGTTAAATATTTTTTTATTATTTTTTTGATGTTGACAGACAGACATTGTAACCCTATTAAATACCTAATTTCTTTACAAGTTTTTCAGGCAAAACTCCTTTATAGCCACAAGACCGCCTTAATTTTACATTTCCTTCAAACGAAACGAATCTGTGACTGACCTACATTCAAAAAGATATCTACCTAACCCCGAATCAACGATAACTGTTCCAAACTCAGAGTCGACTCTCCAACTCCCATCTCACTTACTCAAAATCTCAAAGAACTAAGACCATGTCCAGGCAGGCGAATTCGTCGCAAATTCGACGCGCGTTGGTACTATCAGCCAATGCGTCCACAAGACACGCGCGAGTTGAAAATTCGCGCATAAATCGCGTGCAATACGCCAGACTGTCGCGCGATACGAACGAGTACGTGCGCGCGAACGTGAATGCGAGTGCACGTATTTAGGGATAATGGAGCAGAAAAAATGATACGAATTCTACACAAATATTATAAAGCTGGAGAGATCTCAGTAACTACTGGAACGATTTGATAAAGTTTTTCTGTGTTGAATAGCATATTTATCGAGGAAGGCTTTAGGTTATATATATAATTACATAACGCTGCAATGGGGGAGGGAGCAAACTCAAATTGCGCGGACGTAGTCGCGGGAGTCCCCTATTTATTTATATAAGAGAAAAGACCGGCAATGTGGGATATAGGTTAACGGGACTAGAACTTTGAAACGGAATGCTTGGGAAGAACTGGTGCTAATGTTTTTAAATAACAATGACTGAAGAAAACAAGTTGGAAATTAATGAGTGACTATTTGTTTATTCTATCTCATAGTTGAGGTAAGGCCTTTGCCCAGCAGTGGGATGTTACAGGCTAACTTTTCTATTTGTATATTAATCCCTTAAGCGTATGTGAACGAGACACAATGCAAATTCTATTGTTATGCGGTTGCCTGCAACCGCTCGGGTGTTGAAGCATAAATAAAAAAAACAATGTCTAAATCCTTCCCCAAACGCGTTTCAAATCGCTTGTTCGAACGCAACGTACGCGAGCATTCGCGGCAAATTCGCCCTCCTAGACTAGGTCTTGGTCATGTCTCGAAGCGCTAGTAGGGCCCAAAAGATAAAGAGACATGTTCTAGCCCCATACGGGCCACAATTGATTGATATTACACTAATTACCGACGTTCATAAGTAGCATTTTGTGTCCTAAGGGCTGATTTTACAATAGTCAGATACGAAATATTCGTCGAACAAAACACAATATGGCTAATTTGAAAACGTCACCTAATTGTCAGCAATCATACGTAACTGTTTTTTTTAAATCCGTCGCTTTATAATTTACCAGTCTGATAAGTTTTTTTTTTAAGACGACCTTAAAAAGATCGCCGGATCAAACTGGATGCAGACCGCTAGTGATCGGTCGCTGTGGAAAGCCGTGGGGGAGGCCTATGTTCAGCAGTGGACGTCCTTTGGCTGATGATGATGATAAGTTTTATCTGACCAATGAAAAATCTGTCCTAAATTGAAAAAAAAAAATATTTGACTTTTGACTTTGACTTTCCCTATTCCCCAGCAATGGATGCAGACCGCTAGTGATCGGTCGCTGTGGAAAGCCGTGGGCTATGTTCAGCAGTAGACGTCCTTTGGTTGATAATGATGATAAGTTTTATCTGACTGAAAAAGCGGCCCTAAATTGAAAAAAATATTTTTGACTTTTGACTTTGACTTTGCCTATTCCCATCCCGAGCACGCCATGTTGCTGTTACCAGCCAATATGTAAGCGTCGACTCACAGCTTATATCGCGTTCTGCAGCGTGAGCGGGTGCTGGTTGTGTCCGTTGTGAGCGGGGAACTCGTCCAGCTTCGCCTTCTGCGCGTCGCCGCTGAGGCGCTCTGTTTGTATGAACTCCGCGGATAGATCGTGGTTGCCGTTGTTCGTTTGTTCCGGCCGAGCCGACTGCGATTGGCTCGTGTCCTCGCTCTGAAATGTTGCATTTTATTGTTTTTATACACGACTGCTAATAAATAAATAAATAAATATTTCACAACATCACCTACATTGCTCCGATCCCAAAGCTAAGTAGCTAAAGAACTTGTGTTATGGAAATCGGAAATAACGGTGGTACCACAACACCCAGACCCTAGACAATATAGAAAAGATCGTTTTCTACATTGACCCGACCGGGAATCGAACCCAGAACCTCATGCAACGCAATGCAATAAAACGCATCACACACGGCTAAGATGCTATAATATTTTATCTTAAGATAAAAATCGCTCGCTATACATTTTGTATGAGCCATCACAGACGGCTAAGATGGTATAAAATTCAAAATTAGTTTATTTTGTACATAGGCTATTGCTAGCACTTGTACACGTCCCAACATTGGCCCTACCACAGCTTCGGGACAATTGTGGGCTAGTGCTGAGAAGAAGCTGCGCAACAAACTCAGTCACTATGGTCAATGCCTCTTTTAAAAATATTACAATTTAAATGTTCTTACAAGCTAGACTATACATTGTTATCGTTCATATAATCATTTATTCTATAATATCCTTTAGTCATTAAACATTGTTTAACAATAGATTTGAATTTATATAAAGGTAATTCAATTATATTTTGAGGCAATTTATTAAAGAAAGTAATACATCTTCCAATAAACAAATTCTCATAAATAAACTGTGAATACACTGTAAGTATCTTGACTTCTTTAAACAAATCCCTTAAAGAGTCGTTAGATTTGAGATTGTAAATAGCCCGTACAGCTCGCTTTTGCAGTATGAATACTGTTTCAATATCTGTAGCCGAGCCCTATAACAAGATACCATAAGACATGATACTATGGAAATAGCTAAAATAAACTAGCCTTGCCGTTTCAACGTCAGTCAAAAGCCTTATCTTTCTTACTGCATAGGCAGCCGAACTAAGTTTCCCTGACAAGGTCTCGATATGTGGACCCCATTGAAGATTATGATCTACGGTTATTCCCAAAAACGTTGAGCTTTGTATAATATCTAGTGGCTCATCTTTAACCATGATCTGCGTTGGGACTTGTCTGACATTAGGCATTGTAAATTTTATGCATTTGGTTTCACCCGCATTAAGCACTAAATTATTAACGGTAAACCAATGAAGCACCTGTTAAGCACGGTCAAGGAGCACCATTTACATCGTCAAAAGATTCTTTGGCCCTTGGAGTCTTAAAAATTAAGGAAGTATCATCTGCAAACAGTACTATTTCACATACATCATCGACAAAGTTTGGAAGGTCATTTATATATATCAGAAACAACAACGGTCCCAATATCGATCCTTGGGGCACTCCCATTTTTAGAGGTGCTCCAGGAGACTCAGTTCCATTAATATAAACCTTTTGAGTTCTATCACTAACATAAGATTTCAATAAACCTAGCACATCAATCGAAACGCCGTAATGTTGAAGTTTTTTCAATAAGGTCTCATGGTCTACACAATCAAATGCTTTAGAGAGGTCACAAAATACTCCTATAGCATCACACCTACCGTCGTATGCATCAAATACATGTTTCAAGAGAGCAACGCCAGCATCAGCAGTACTTCTACCTTTTGTAAAACCAAACTGTTTATTATGTAATAATTGATTAGTTGTGAAATGAAATAGAAGTTGATTAAAAATTATCTTTTCAAAAATTTTGCTAAGCACGGGTAAAATTGATATTGGTCGAAAGTTGGAGGGGTCGCATTTTTCTCCTAATTTAAAAAATGGAACGATTTTACTAAATTTCATTAAATTTGGAATCTGGCCTTCATCGACACATTTATTAAATATGGTCGCTAAACGCGGAGCTATAAATTCAATAATAGTTTTAATTATATAAACAGATAATCCCCATAAGTCCTCAGTTTTTTTAAAATTAAGTTCATTGAATGTTTTTATAATAACCTCAGAGGATACATGCCTAAAGTTCAGTAAAGAATGACATTCATCAATATTAGATCTAAGAATAGATTGGGCTTGTTCTGGAGATGATGCAAGATCTTTGATTGTTAATGTTGCAATATTAGTAAAGAAATTTTCAAAGACATTTGCAACCTCTAAATTAGAATTAACTATCTTACTTCCAACTTTTAAGGAAAACGAATGATCTTTTGTTTTGTTTTTACACGTTTCCTTGTTTATAATATTCCAGGTAGCTTTCGCCTTATTCTTGGAACCGGTAACTATCCTTCGAATATGGTTAGACTTAGCCTGTGCACATACTTTTTTAAAGATTTTTGAGTAGTTCTTCACATATTCTATAATGTGTGGGTCTTGGGTCTGTTCTTTAATATTATATAGTTTGTATAATTTATTCCTACTTTTATAAATGTAGCCCATTCATTAAATTTAAACTTAACCTGATTTGACTTTACTGATTTGATTATATTCGTTCTTTATCAAAGTGAATAAATCTTCATAAAGTTTATCAGCGTTGTTACTATTACTGGGAATTAAAGATTGAATACCTTCGCAAATCTAACTTTTAAATCTATCTATTCTATTAACAGTGATTGGCCTATCAATATCCACAGCATTTGAGATGGGACTGTGTCCTCTGTGGTCGGACCTTAAACAATTTAATTTTTTTTTATCAATTACTTTAATATTTCAGTAAATGTTATCTAAGCACGTAGCTGTAGGAGTCACTCTCGTAGGTTCATTAAAAGCGTTCACTAAGTTAAAAGACTTAGAGAGACGTTTTTTTAAGTATATCTACATTATAATCACCGCATATTATCAAAGATTTACTTTGCTTAGAAACTTTCGATAAGGCTATTTCCATTGTAGCTTCAAAAAGGCCGTAATCTGCATTGGGAGGACTGTATACGCTTATTATAATATATTGGTCTAACTCAACACATGCAAAATAATAATATATTTATATTAAGTATCTTAATATATTGAGTGATATATTTCTTAACTTAAGATGACATTGGCACGTTAAGCCGTTGGTCCCGGCTAATATCGGTTGATATAGTCGTTAAGCCTAGTCAGAGGCCTTATGGGCGGTTTGATAACATCTGACAGCAGGGTCAGTCGCTTGCCTTGCCAACACCCCTCCACCAACCCGCACTGAGCCCGCGTGGTGGAGTATGGCTCAAACTACCTCATAGTTCAGGTAAGGCCTTTGTAGGGATGTTACAGGCTAACTTTACTTTTTAAGATATCAAAGTACGTTATGACATCTTAGGATATGAAATATATCGCAAGGTATTTATATAGGGTGCTCATTTATATTTGATGAAAAATGGAATGAGTTAACATTCAATAACCTTTTCTCTCAGTTTTATTTTTATTGTTATTATTAAAACAGAAATTAATTATGAGCCCATACTTGAAAAAAACTTATTCTTTAATAATGTGTGTTTTAATAACTAATACTTTGAACGAGAAAGCTTTTCGATCTCGACGGCTGTTACCATTGATATGTAATCGTGTTTAACCTTTACTTTGTAGTTTAAAAACATAATTGGAATGTTTTTGGTGTAAGTCTTTGAACAGGTTAAATTAACCACGGTCTTTCCGCTGCATGATGAGATCGTTGATCAAAAAAATCAGAATCATCTTATGAAGAGCTGCCTAATAAATCCGGTAGCAATGTCGAATTATTCATTTTAGATTACTCTGTATATTTCTTAGCGTAATCTGACATGTCACCCCTAGTCAAACCAATGAGGCTGATTCGAGCGGATATAATATTATCGTATCTTAACCGTGTGTGATACGCTTAGTTGTTCAATCTGTTGAGTGAACCAAAATAACAAGTTTCTTTGATATAATATATGGTCTGTCAAAATTAAATGCATTACTTCTTGGGGCTGATTCTGATACTCAAATACAACAACTTTTGGTAAGAGACCAACATCGTAAACCCGATTTTTCTTTACTTTCCCATACTAGAGAGCCGATGTTCGTTTGTATCGAGAAGTCAAATTTTTATTTTATTTCGATGTTGTTCCCATACAAAAAAAAATGTATTTTAGCAACAGAATCACCACCGAGAAACAAATGCTGTAAATTTTGTTACACCATGTATTTAATTTGTTTTTGAATTGTTTTTTTTTTCAATGCAATAATATTTATCGTCATATTTAAGGATATCTGCGGGCCTAAGATGCGCGCCTATTTACCATTTATTGCAGCATTCGATAAACTTCAATCGACATTTTAATCATATTTAAAAAAGTTTTTACAACTTGAATGTATTCATTTGTTTTAAAAAGGAATTAGGATTGATTTGCAAGTGTTTTTTTTTTAGGAAAACGTGTTGTTTTGGAATTAAAAATATTTTATCGACGCGATAAACGGTATCGAGGCGTGCATGTTAGGCCTACAGATTATGTACGATTTAATGCCGATACGATTATACACTTTTAATGCAATATTTTAGTTAAGCAGCTCTATCAGTGATCCTTTTCGGTGGTCTGTGAATTATGCTCAATTTCGGATAGACAACGCGAACTTCGGAATATTATACAAATAATGACACGTCACGCGTAATAACGTACTTTTATACAGGGGATGTCTAGAAAATCAGAAATAAAAACGGTAACAGTGCTTAAATATTATTGAATTTGACAGAAGGGTTATTCAGACTTTTACAATGTACATAAATATATTTTAAAAAAAAGATATTATTTTTATATAATTTTATACTATTTTTTTTCAAATGTCAATAACTCGAAAAGTACATTTAGAGTTATCGTTGTTTTTTATTTACTGATATTCATAGCCTAGCCTATCATGCGGTTACGGTTTGACCTTGACTTTCTGAACACCCTGTAAGTAATTAGAGCAGACACTCTACACCATAGGTCGTCCTGCCCCGCGCTCCGCCGCAGGCGAGGTGTCGATAAAGCGGACAAGCTGGTCCGGTATGCCAAAGTGGCTTAAAACTATTTATTTAATACAATGCGTAAAAAAAAAAATAGTGCGACCCAAAAGGGTCATAAAGTTGCTAACATAACTAAAACAAATATCAAAATTAAAATTTTGTGCCTTCGGGTTGCCATGTAAGCTATTTTAATGTATTAAATTTTTCTTTTTTACCAAATGTATTTTTTAAAATAATATTTTATGATATTTTTTATACAAAAGAACCTAAACTCGATTACCCCTTAATGAGTCGAACATAGTTTTATTTACATATTTTATAATAACTATGTTCTATAAAGTCAAGTATAAAGTCTATAAAATAATCTTGCCATTCCTTTTTATCACAATAATTAGTTTTAAAATAATATGAACCCAAAACTCACCAATGGCATAGGTTATTCATCATTTAGCACTTAGATATCTTTAAATCAAATAGAAGTAGAATTTTTATTTACTGATATTATTTTAAGTGACGATTTTTCTATGGTCAGATAAAACTTATCAGACTGATAACATTACGTATGATTGCTGACAATTAGGTGACGTTTTCAAATTAGCCATATTGTATTTTGTTCGACAAATATTTCTTATCTGACTATTGAAAAATCAGCCCCAAGAGTTATAAAAAGATTGTTTACATTATTAGACTAGGGAATAAAAATGGACATTACTCACATTGTGTGTCTGGGACAGGCCCAGCAGGTCGGCGTGGTTGCCGTTGTTGGCAGGCTTGCCGTTACTCGTCTCCGCGCTTGGCTGGCTCTTGGGCTCTTCAGACTGAAAACACAAGAATAAATAATAGTTAAAAAAATATATAAAAAAACATGCTTTTTTATTTTTTTCGTATCCCATTCAGCAAACCCTTTCATTTAATACCCATATCATAGGAGTTAATTTCAAATAGCCATTCCGCCATCTTGGATTTTCGCCATGTTGGACTCAAGTCACGAGACTATTTATTTCGTATTCCTGACAGCAGACCCTTTCATTTGATACCCATATCATGGGGTGCATTTCAATCAGCCTGTCCGCCATCTTGGATTTGTAATGACGTTTCTTAGCTAGTCATGTATTGTCATCAGAACAGTAAAGTACGGTTGTCATCAGTCTACAGTAGATCACTGTAGCTAAATCTCCCCGATATAACAGGAGATTTTTCAATATTTTCTGGTGGTGGAATTCAACCGAAGAATTTTCTGCGAAAAGGCAGGTTACCGTCATTTTCCTATATCTATGACACTTGCAGTTACCGACAAAATGGCAAGCGTATCTTCGCGCACGCACATCTCTTTTCACGTTAATGTCAAAAATCCTGGTAAGTCGTAGCTAAACTTATCGACTGCCTTAGAAAATACGAAGAATAGCCCATAAAACCGCAATCTTTACGTGTAATGTAATGAACAATCGTTAAAAATATTTGTGGTATATCTAATATATAAAATTCTCGTGTCACAGTTTTTGTCGTTGCCATACTCCTCCGAAATGGCTTGACCAATTTTGACGGAATTTTTGTGCTTATCCGGTATCTATGAAGATCGGCAAACATCTATTTTTCATCCCCCTAAATGTTAGGGGTAGTCCACCCCAAAATTTTTTAATTTACTTTTTAGACAAAATTTTTAATTTCTATTTTTTTAAGATACAACATACAAAAATACATACAATCCTCAATTTTCACCCTTCTACGATCAACCCTTATTTTTTAATAGCCATTTTAATAATTTAAGGGCGAAACAAAATTCGCTGGGAATGCTTAACTTTTAAAATTACGGGACTGGGCGGGACGGGGCTGGGCTGGGGGCGAAAGAAAGTTCGCTGGGTCCGCTAGTTTATTTATATAAATATGCACACTCGGGCCCGAGTGGTCGGCACACAGCGTGCTGATGGCCCATCACCCATATATTCTTAAGTTGTATAGAAAATACATGAAGTCACAATGTGAATAAAGGTGCGCTTATAAGAGAGATCTCTTCTAGCCAACCCATAGGTGTTGGATTGGTGTAATAGTTGCGGTTATCGGCAGTGCTAAATTAAATTACGGAAAATATAAGTTTTAATATTTTTATATGCTATTTATAAAATGACGCCAGAAAAAGATATCGCCGTAAGCAGTCGGGCTCGAGTGCGAGGCACGAGTTTATAACTTTTTCTATGTCCAGTGCGCAAAACCACATACAGGGTGAAATTTTTATCATTGACCAAATTTTAAGTAAGGACTCCACTGATGAATATGAACAACTTTAACGATGGGAGTAATAGTGAAATCGAGAAAAAAAATCAGCTGTTCCATACATTTTGACCGCGCGCCAATTTGTATGGCGCATTTGTATGGAACAGCTGATTTTTTTTCTCGATTTCACTATTGCTCCCATAGTAAAAGTTGTTCATATTCATCAGTGGAGTCTTCACACAAAATTTGGTCACTGATTAAAATTTCACCCTGTATAATGATGAATGTTATATCCGTTAGTTGTCACCGCGGCGGCTATACTTTATCTACTCAACTACCCTCTGCAGTGGGGCGGCTCACCTGACTAGCGGCGAGCCCGAGCAGGTCGCCGGTGCTGACCGCGTTCCCGTTGTCAAGCGGCGCGCCTAGCGCTTTCTCTTGTTGCTTCTTCTCTTCTTCTTGTTGCTGTTACATAATAATAAAAGGTAAATATAAGGATGGATTTTCATATCAATACAGCTGCTTCGCCATGGTAGTGACATCTGTTATGATGTTGGTCTTTTGTCCCTCTAATGATAATGATAACTTTTTTTTTCAACTTACGAGTGGTTATATGGGTTGGTACGATATCTTTTAAGTGGGAACCCATCACTTAATCGAAATTTGCTTCATCGATTTTTATTCCCCATAAAACGATTCGCAGATGTTTCAAAATAATATTCAACAAATTCTAGAATCTTGTTACATCACAATTTCATTTGGTCGAATGCTTATTATCTACAAACTTACTCCATCGTTACTTCTTTTCATAAATTACGTATTTTATCGAAGTAACGTTAGCTTTCTATTTTCTTACCCATAATTTTATTTCCACTAAGTTTCAATATGCAGAATTCTTAAAACATCGAATTTTACTTCACTAAAGAGCGTATTTCCAAACGAATTTGTTACTAATATTATATTGCATACTTTATTAATAGACAATTTAAAGCATAACTGATATAAATATGTGATAAATATTGATCTAATAAATAAACTGCGTTAATCCCGACTCGCCGTGGTCTAGTCTGCCCGATACTAGAGTGTAATTCAAAAGCCGGAGGCGCGGAGGGAGAGCAGCCTCCGCCCGCTGTGTTCGTAGCTGCGTAGGCGAGCGTGGGTGACTGCGCCTTGTTACGCAAGGGCGACGAGGCTGCTATTCCCGCAGCGCCGGAGACGAGGAAATCCTAATGCATGCTGCTTGTTTGCATGCCTGCTTGCTTGCTGCATGCATGCCTGTATGCTTGCATGCATGCATTAATGCATGCCTGCTTGCTTACTTGCATGCATTAATGCATGCATGTATGCCTTCTTACTTGCATACGTATGCAGGCGCATGCCTTTTTACTTGCATGCGTATATGTGCTTACTTGCATTAAAAGTTATTTGAGGAAAAAAAATATGGGAACCGTTACATATTGAAACAAGTGTTTATGAAAGGTTATATCGATAACTTAATAATTCTATGAAAAATTCATTTGATATATCGTTATTCTGCTTAACAAAACAGTTGCGAATCATTTTTTTTGTGAACTGTTATTCGATGTTATGAAACGACGGTTATTAACTATTCGATTAATCAAGAAAAAAAGATATTAACATTCATTGAATAGTTTTATGTGAAATGAAATTCGATATCAAAACATTCTGTGTAATGATAGATACCCCTTTTAAGTTTATACAAAAATCTGTATCAGATGCGTCTCTTCTCTCGGTGGTACTTTAACACTTTAATTTTACACTATGTGTTTCAAGACTGCCATATTAAGTCTTTAATAAATAAATAAAGTAAGCAACAACAAATAACGATAAAAAATAAATAAGTTAATACACTATAAGGTATGATTTATGTGTGTGTGTGTGTGCGCGAACGTATAAATATTTGTATATTAAATATTAGCTCTTGTGAGTGTAAATTACACTGTCTATAAGTGTGAATTACACTGTCTGTCTGCGTAACACTACAGCAGAATAAAGTTGCAACAATAAGGACACGTCTAGTGTAGTGTTTAGCGCCCCTGAATACGAAACCAGCGGTGACGGGTTCGAATGCCACAAGGAGGCTAAATTTTGTGTGATAAGCACGACCATTTTTAGGTGCATGACTTATTATAGACACCTTCCTCATAATAGTTGTCTGGCATTCGTAACACAATGAAAATCTCACATCGAAATCTAGTTTTTTTGTGTGTTATGGCGCATATTTATTTAGTATAATAAATTTTAGGTATCACCCATCTGGGTGATCTCAAAGCTAGGCTGCAGTGATCGGATACGGCAAGAAAGAAGAATGTTGTTTGATGTTTTTGAGTTTCGTGCGCGCCATGATGGCCTCGACGCGCTGATTCCTCGCCAATACTTCCTTTTCTTCCCTTTCGGCCTCTTCCTTTCGCAATCTCTCGGCTTTGAGACGAACACGACGTTATATGTAGAGCCTTGTGTGATAGTTACGTACCATGTAGAAACTTTTATGATAGCCACGTATCTTCTCAAAGTGCCTATACCTGACTCGCTAATGTAACATAAAGCAAGTCGCTAGCTAAGAAAGGGGTCTTGTTTTTTTTAAAATACCAATTTAATGTCCTTGGCTGTACGCCCTAAAGACAATTCTTCATTGAATGTTCATTTTTCATCACTTAAAACTTAACATTAAACTAGCCTATCTTAATCTAACTCATTGAAATGCGAGGTGGTCCGCATGCTCAACAAGGAAGCTAAGCGCAGGAACAGCGATCCGGGTAAGGCGGAGCGATCAGAGCTCGTTTTATCATTATTCTCACTTTAACTTCATTGTTTCTTCCAAAGCACAAATTATTATGTCAATTCCACCACACAAACAAAATAATTGTCCAGAAAAAAAAATGCTCAAATTAAGAAATAAGGAAGGAATCTCTTTTCGTTTCCCGCAAACAACTCTAGAATGTTGCGATAGTGACACCCCCGTGCTTCAGAAAGCAAGTTAAGCTATTGATCTACGCGTAATCTATTTTTATGCAAGCGCAGTCTCTCTGGACTATGAAAGAGAAGGAACAGAGAGTGTTTGTGAAATGTTTTGAGCACTACAGTAAAGTCTCGAACGAATAGCTGATCTCAGTTCTGATAGGCTGCCGTGGTCGTGTTGCCTTACCTTCTTGAGTCGCGTGCGCGCCATGATGGCCTCGACGCGCTGCTTCCTCGCCAACCTCTCCTTCTCCTCCCTCTCGGCCTCCTCCCTCCGCAGCCGCTCGGCCTCCTCCGCCGCGCGCCGCTTGTCCGCCTCGTCCTTGAGCCGCGCGCGTCTCTCGGCCTCCTCTTTCGCGCGTCGCTCAGACTCCTCGCGCTCGAGTTGCTGTTGCGCCTGAATTTAGAGGGTTAAATTGATACTAGTTCGATGTAATCGCATGATGTAAGAAAAACAGTGATGAAAAAAGATTATGATGAAGATGTTTCACAGATATTATGATTTGATCTGAGCATTGTGCTTTAAGCCGCGCGCATCGCTCAGACTCTTCGCGCTCGAGTTGCTGTTGCGCCTGGAGTTAAATCTACATTGTATCTGGTTCATTTCATTTGCAACGTGTCAGTGACGAATCGCATGAAGTAAGAAATATAAAGTGATGTAAAAAGATGACGATGAAGCTGATTAACAGATATAATGTAAGAATTGTGATTTGTCTATTAAGATAAATCTTGATTATATGGTATAAACGTTAAAAAATCCTATAATTCATATCTCGCCATATCATTTAGTGTAAGGAAACAACTATTCATATTTATTTGACGACCAATCTGGTGTAGTGGTCGAGAAACCGCCTACTACGCAGCGGGTTGCGGGTTCGATCCCCGCACAATACAAACATTTGTGTGCATAAACATGTCTGTTTGAAAGAAAGAAAAGAAAGAAAGAAAGAAAATACATTTATTCGACTCAAATACAGTAATAAAAACACATATACAATAAACAGAAAAACACACACATTTATTTAACATTAATATCGAGAGCGAGTCGAAAAGGCACCCTCTCAGCATTAATCGTGGCCGCAAAATGCAGGCCGCGACACTGATTTTCAGAGGGTGCCGGGTGTGGATATAGATAAAACACACAATAACTAAACAAAAAGAAAAGAATAACATAATACATGCGAAAATAGACAAAAACAAAATAATAAAACACTAATATTTCTAAACGTAATGTATGAAATAAGAAAAAAAAAATATATAATAAAAGAATCAAATTAAAATAAAACGGCATAAGCGGCGTACGGCGTAAGCGCTTGCAGCGCTTACTTAGCTGCAAGCGCTTGCAAGCGCCTTCGACATTTAAGGCGAAACGGAACGCACCGGCGAGTAGGCGAAACAAACAAAAAAAAAAAAACAAAAAAGACGAAATGTCAAACGTCAAGTGCTACATATCTATGATATGATCTGTGGAGAAAACTACGTCTCATCCGGTCCGACCGCCACGCCCTGTCTTTCTGCAAAAGATTTCGTTTTTGCCACGTTAATTTTATTATGTACGACACGTTGACATTGAAAATTCGTGCATCATGGGTATGTGGAGTAACTGGGTGTTGCAAAGGTGACAGGCCATTCTGTTCGCTCAGCGACAATGCAGAGTAAAATAGCGACCACAACGCAACATGGACAAAAATGCCGACGCTGACTCCGCAAAGCGAAAACTCGTGTGCGAGAATGGGTCCATTGTGTGTGGAGGGCTGACTATGCAGATGACTTCTCCCCGGAATCGTTGTCCCCTGGCATGACGCGCATTCTTTGTTTGTAAGTATACCTGTGCTTTTCGTCATCATATTGGATTTTCAAAAGGTGTTTTTTCAGGTTCTTTTTGAATGTTTGTTTTGTGTTTAGGGCGCGCAACGGCGGGGGCAGAGTGTTCCAGCATCGAGTAGCGGCGAATTTAAAGGAACCCCGGAATGCGACTGTACGATGTCTCGGGGTCAGAAAGACGTTGGTGCACTCCCTTCTCCCACGTCCATTTCCACCTCGTGCCCATACCATGTCCTCGTGTAAGTAGCGTGGTCGATGTGTCCTAATGACCTCGAACAGTAAGGTTGCAAGATGAAACTTTCTGCGAGCTTCCATCCTCAGTAAGTTTGCAGCGTTGATGTATGGAGTAACGTGAGTCCGAGGAGGGATGTGGTAGCAGAATCTAATGCAGGCATTTTGTACGCGCTGTATGAGTTTCGCTGTACGAGCCAGCAGGCATGGGCCAAAGACAGTGTCACAGTAATTGAGCTTAGATAATATAAGTGATTCGCACAGAGTTATTCTGAGTTCTTCACTAAGGTATGGCCTTATTTTGTACAATAGTTTAAGTCTGAAAAAACAATTTCTTGTGTATTCTGTGATGTGGCTCTCAAATCTCAGATTACTGTCGAAGATCAGGCCCAGATTTCTTGCTTTTTCTGTCCTTTCTATTTCCTCCCCATTCACTGTAATTTTTATTAGGTTATCATCAAGTTTAGCAATTTTCTTTGGTGTTCCTATTACCATAAGTTTTGATTTTTTGGCATTTAGCGTGAGGCAGTTGTTCATGCACCAGTCTGATATCCTTTGTAGCTCATTGTTTATCGTGACCACGGCATTATGGCACTCTGCAGGGTCAAATGACAGGTAAAGCTGAAGGTCATCTGCATAGATGTGATGCTTACAGTGTAAAATGCTCTCAGTGATGTCGGCACTGTACAGAATGTACAGGATTGGACCCAATATTGAGCCTTGCGGCACACCTCTTTGCACTACCCGCTGTTTAGAGTGCAATTTTGTGCCATCTGCTCTACTTATCTCCACATATTGTTGCCTCTGATGTAGGTAACTATGGAACCATTTTATGGCGCCACTGTCAAGCCCATAGTAACTAAGTTTTGATGTCAGTAAGGGGATGTTAATAGCATCGAATGCCCGTGAGAAGTCAAGTAGCAGTAGGAAAGTCACACATCCCTGATCCTGAGCAGTCAGTAGATCATTTACCACCTTTCCGAGAGCAGTTCCCGTACCATGGCCCTTGCGAAAGCCAGATTGATATTTGGGCAGCATGTTGTTGTCTTCTAAGTATGTTGTGAGTTGATCACATACAATCCTTTCCAGGACTTTTGAGAGACATGGAAGAATGCTGATAGGGCGGAGGTCCTGCATTGTTACGGGAGGATTGGTTTTAGGTAGTGGCTTGACGACTGCTATCTTCCAACTATCGGGAAAAGTGTGTTCCAAAAGGGACCTGTTTATCATTTCAGTGATAGCATCAAGTGAGTGTGGCAAAGTCAGCCTAAGCATGTCCAAGGAGATGCCATCATGACCCTGTGCATTCGAGCGCAGTTTGTTTATGGTTTTTAGGACCAAGTCACTACCCACAGGCCGGAGGGAGAAAGTAGCAGTTTTATTGAAATTCTGATATTCAAAATATGTAAGTTGAGAAATGCTGACCCTCCCACTACCAGGTACATTCAAAAAATGTGAGTTTATTTGGTCAGGGTCATTGAATGAGGGGGGTAGGTCAGTGTCAGTCTTCTTGCTGGGTATAATAGTCCCTTTGAGATTTTTCCACAACCTCTTTGGGTTCTTGAGATTGTTATTTATATGTTTGGCAAAGAAACATGATTTCTCCTTCTCAATGGCTTCAATGACTATATGCTTCATCTTTTTGTAGCTTTCCTTTAGATTAGCAGTGCCATGCTGTTTGTATTTTTTGAAATATTTGTCTCTAAGGTGCATCATATCCCTAACCGTGTCTGTGATCCAGGGGTGTGGTGGATGTTTGAATTTAAATGTTTTTAAGGGGGCATGTAAATCATAGAGTCCTCTGACACACAGTTCAAAAGCATCAACCACCTGATTAACTCCTAGGAATCCCTTAAAGTCAGTCCACGGGATCAGAGCAATGTCCCTGTTAAATAGGTCCACAAGTATATTCTTCATAGGCCTGTATGTCACCCACCTCTGACAGGGCTTCTCCTTTTTGATCTTGAATTCTGCCAGCAACATCGCGTGAGCACCCATATCCGGAGTGTACCTGACGGCCACCCGGACGGCGGGGACATCAGTACACACTACATCTATAAGCGTACTGCTATGGCTTGTGAAATGTGTAGGTTCATCAATCAGCTGGGTCAGGTTCAGAGTTTCAGTAAATTTAACAAAGGCCTTATACTTAGCGCTATCCCTATCCATCAAGTTAATATTAAAATCGCCCACCAGAATGATTCCATCTGCCCTTGAGAAAAACATCACAGATTCAGTAATGGCATCAAGAAACAAACCCACATTCTGCCATGGTGGCTTATAAGCCGTGCCCACAATGATGACCTGGTTCTGCAGGTGCAAGGACAACCACATCTGCTGCACCGATGGCTCATCGTTGGGGTGCCGGCACATTTTGACATTCATACATTTTCTTATGTAGAAACCCACACCTCCCCCACGATCCTTAGGCACACAACTCGGTCTCAGTATATGTCTTAGATGGTAGCCTGCTAGTTTAGGGGCTCGACAGTCCTCCTCACTCTCCATCCAGGTCTCATTTATTGCTAGCAGATCTGGCTCAGTCTCCTCCACTGCCACAACAAACTCCTCCTGCTTTGTACCCAGAGACCCTGCATTAAACAGACCTACTAACAGATTCTTTAGCCCGAGGCCTGTGCTGTTGGTAAGACTTTACATAAACTGAAATGGTAGACAATAATACAATTTAAAGAGCAATAGATTTTGATTTCATATTTGATTTTAATTAGAAGTGAAAGAAGATAAGAATTAAAATAGGATAAACATAATAATATAAACGATAACTGAACTTGTTCTAAATATACCATTGCATTTTCTACTTTTAGATAATTGGGGGTCACGTAGCGACACAGAACGGACCAAATGGCAACCAACCAGATGCACAAATGATACTCGAAATCATGAATATGACATGCAAACAGCAGATACACATTGGATAGGTAAATAGTTACAAAAATCTTATTTATGTAAGTTTTATCAAGTGAAATACATAGTTGTATTAATTCTTGTTTAATGTCTTTTTTCCTGTCACAGAAAACGAGTCATGCAGACGAGTCGGTAAACACTCTGTCGATGTCAGCCGGCGTCCGAAACTGGTATACCTGTGCGCCGTCACTCTTTCGAGCGTAGATGCGACCCCGCTTCGTCCAGGAGTACCTCCACTGCTGTTTACGGCACTGCTCGCGCACCTGGTGGAACAGTTGGCGGTTGGAGCGCGTCAGGCGCTCGTTGACGAACACCCGGCCGCCGCCCTCGGCCACCAGGCCCCGGCGCACGCGCGCGGCGCGCAGCAGCTCGTCGCGCAGGTGGCGGCGCGCCAGGCGCACCACGACGCGGCGCGCGCGAGCCCCGCCAGCCTCCGCCGGGGGCGCGCCCACGCGCTCCGCGAACACCACGTCGCGCTCCTCCAGCGGCACGCCCAGGCGCCCGGCCAGCACCAGCACGGCGTGCATGACGCTCTCGCCCTTCTGCTCCGGGAGCTGGCCGATCTCGAGGTCGGCCAGCAGCGCCTCCTGGTCACGGTCGTTGAGATCGAGCTTCAGCCCGGCGATCGTCCGCTCCAGCCCTGCGACGATGTCGGTGCCGGCGTCCGCGCCGGCCTCCGCCCTACGCCGGTCCGCGGTGTCCACTCTTCGTTCGAGGGCATCGATACGCGCTGCGACGGCTCCGTTGGTGCAGTCGGCGGCTGTCTCGAGGGCGCGCATGCGCTCCTCGACGGCACCGAGGCGCCCCTCACAACGGACGACTCTACCTGACAACTCGCGCATGTCATCGCGCAGGGCATCGATCTGGGCACGGGTCGCCTTCATCTCGGACCTTATTTCCTCGCGGAATTGGCGGAGCTCAACGACAAACGACTGAAAATCGGAAAACTCCACCGACATGTTTTGCGGCGCTGTGTCATCGAGAATGGACATGTCCATATCCACCGGCTTTAGCACGCCCCGCCGCACAGTCACCCCGTCCTCCGAAGCCCTCACCGGAGTGTCAGTGTTGTCGGATTTTGGCTGCTTGCACTTGCACTCCATACACTTCCAAGCAGCTCTGTGTTCCCCAGTGAGAGTATTAAAAAAGCGCTGTTCCGACACTCCTGCGCACTCCAGATCGTAGTGCTGATGACACAGGCTGCACGTCAGGTATCGCCGGTGCAGAATGACCTGCCTGCATCCACTGCAGCAGAAGCGGTTGGTGTCTGGCATAGTGGTAAATGTCGGTTACAACGGCCCGCTTTTACAGTGTTCGAAATTACAGCGTGTAGTGTTCTGTTTTTGTTGTTGTGTTCACTCAGGTAGGTCACTGTTGTACACTTGTAATATTAGGTGATTATTTATTTGTGTTTAAAACTGTTATTTGCAATTAAAAATTCGGGAGCTAAATCTGTTTGTATTGGTCTGGGTGTTTTCTATGTATAACATGTATGTATTTACAAACAAAAAAGTATTTAAGTATTATATCCGTTGTCTAGCACCCATAACACAAGCTTTGAGTAGCTTACTTTGGGACTAGATGGCGATGTGTGGGAATGTCCAAAGCATATTTATTATTATTATTGTATCTCTCCTGCGGGATATCATGGCCGAAACCGGTCCTTTTGGAAGGCTTACCTGGGGATATAGATCCAACAGGAAGAGACCCCTTTGAGATACCTTAATGTGTTGGGATACATATCCCAACACATTAACGATGTACATACATCTGGCGGGTACTATCTCTGCCTGCACTATTGAGGAGATACAGCCAAAGACAGCACCCGCTAGGTGCAAGGACTATTGCAGATAAGAATTATTATTTGCTTTTTAAAGGGGTACACAGAAGGTTTACAATCAATTTAATTTCGGCACTAAAAAAAGTGCAGAGCTGGTAAAGTACTTAATTGACTCATTTGGAAGCCTTGTCCTTGATAATGAAGGTTCAATTGTCCAAAAAAACAATATATATTCTCATTAGAAATCACGCCAAAGATGTGTTTTCTTCATACAAAATGGTAAAAAAAGAAAAGGCCTCATGTTATCCCAAGGGAGTTTCATACGATGAAGTCAAAGCAAAAGTACCATTACAAACATCATTAGACCATACAGTCTCACGTTTATAACTACAGGTCCAGGAAAAAGTTACGACAAGTTTCAACCCTGAAAACAAATTCACAATGTTTGGAAAGTGGGGTTTTGACGGGTCATATATTTAGTCATACTCAATATATACAGTTTTTTTTATCAAAGGAAAGCGAAGACAGGTATATGTTTTAATCGTCTTTGGTTCCTGTTCGACTAATTATGGAATGTAATGGTAAAACGTGGCCTTCCTAGCCACGGTTTTTTAAACTCATAAAGCCGCAAAGAATCCAATGAACATTCTAAATCAGAAAAACATGAGATCGATGTTCAAATAAGTAGTCTTCTATCAACCAAAGTTATTATAAAAGAGAAATAATATTCTATCGCACACAAACTTATTTTTACCATGGTGGATGGCAAGATTTGTAACGATTTGTCTGACAAAAAACCTGCATTAAGATGCTATTTATGCGAAGCCACTTCTAAAGACGTTAACAACTTAAATTAATTAATTGAGAGACCTCTAAAAAGAGAACATTTATCGTTTGGTATATCAGTTTTACACTCCAGGATACGACATTTTGAGTGTCTATTACACATCGCATATAAATTACCAGTCATGGCGTGTAAAATAAGAGACTGAAAGACAAATAGCAGAAAATAAGAACAGAATCCAGAAAGAGTTTAAAAAACCAGAATTAGGCTTGTCTATAATAAAGGACAGTTGTTCATAATTGTAAAACCTGGTTTCGGCAACACGAATGATGGACGTGGCTCGTATTTTTTTTAATTACTTAATATCAGCTGAAGTTACTGGGATTGGCAAGGAGTTAATTCGTCGATTTTATATAATTCTTAAGACTAGTTTAAGAGGACTAAAAATTGACACAATCAAATTTAGAGAGTATTGTATAGAAACTGCAGAGCTCTACGATGCGCTTTATCTCGCGTATCCCATGACAAGAACTGTCCATAAAATTTCATGGAAATGAAATAATATCTCACTTTCTTGTTCCATTCGGATGTTTAAGTGAAGAAGTCCAAGAAGCAAGAAACAGAGATTTTAAAGTGTATTCGGAGCGATTTAGTCGAAAGACTTCAAGAGAACATAACATGAAATAAGTTTTTAATAGACTTTTAATATCTTCAGATCTTATAATAACCTATACTCGATCCTAACCAAAACCAGAATGAGAAACATTTGACTACGAAGTAATAAATATGCTCATAGAGGAAAGTACAGATATTTGATGACTTATTTTTATTAATTATTACTGATGATTTACTTATTCAAATAATTGATGTTTTTATTGTAAGTAATTACTTACAATAAAAACATCAAACAGTTATAGATAAATGCTTATTTTTATTTAAAATTATTTGTAAGAGTTTTGCGGATTGTCTTCTTGTATGTTTGAAATGGTCAGTAGCGCTACTGTCGCGTGACCGTCGCGCTGTCTAATTCGCCTAAATGTGAACGCGCTCTTACCGTATGGGCCGCATGTCAATTTATTGTAAGAGTAGAAAAGAGAAAGTAGGAGAATCAACAAGTATAGTTACCTCGATAGCTTTCCTAAGCTTTTCTTCTTCCATGCGCCTTTGTAACGCAGCTAGCTCTCTCGCTTCTTCTTCCTCGCGACGCTGTCTCTCTTCCTCTTGCCTTTGTCTCTCGGCTTCCTCCTCTGCTTCACGCTGTAACCTGTAATAATAAGTGTTGCCTCTAGTTTACGAACTAAAGCACCTAATCACTCGGTGGTTATTATAGAATCGATTTACCGGGATATAAGAGAGTGTAATAGTATACACACACTATTATAAATTATTTTTCAACACACTTGCTCAAAACGTCATTTTTATTCCACCGATTTTTGGCTCATAATCATAGATATTAAACACGCGTGCTTTTTCATTATATTATTGCACTAGTGCTTTTAGTTTATTAACCCGACCAATTTACATTTGTACCCTAGTACCAAGTAGTAAGTAAGAAGAAGAAGCGATTTAATTTAGTCGGGTTATACAATACTTTATTTTAGCAACAAACAGTATTTATGCGAAAAATAACAGTATCTACATATTTATTTCAATAAATGGTAAATCCAGATTTATTACTAAAAAATAGCTCAAATTCATTTAACATTTTCTGTGATTTATGTTTTAAACACGAATTATTACATTTTTATCTTGGCTTTTGGCCGATCTAGTTCGCGTCTAAGCCTTGTGCGCGCATTGGTATCGCGGCAAGAAAAAAAAAACGCGCCATTTTTCGTAAATAATAATTGTCGGCTGTGACGAGGTTTGGATTAATTATGAAGTTTAATATTAATGAAAATGTCTACTTCAAGTGAAGAAAACCTATTATTAACTCCGCCGGACATACGTAACAAAAACGCGTGCGAAAGTCTTTGCCATCAAAATCGAGTGAAATGTGTTTTTACTGTTTTAATAATTAAAAACTTAGTAAATGAAGAGTCTTGTTTTTTCCTCGCAAGTGTGTTGAAAAACGTCGTATGAAACACGTATGCCTGTGACCATTATCTACGCGGCTTTCTTATGGCGCACACAATATCGCCTTGTATGTAATGGTCAACTTAGCACACTTGTATCATAATGTACTATTATCTACTCTCATATCGTTAAATTCAAAATACAAAACTCAAAACGAGTTTATATAGACGTACTTTATAAATAGTATATCGAAATGAAATTAAAAAAAATAATTATGACACTATTTCTCTAACAAAATAATGTTATAATATTTTTTTTTCATTACGATACAGATTACAGATCATAGATACATCTATTTATTTTTTTATCTGTGACTGCGCGCGCTTTGGCGCATGCGCGGTGATAACGGGAATTATGGCGTCATAGTACGTTTGTGTTTCGGTAGATAATTATTAGTGTTTATTAAAATGTCTGATAGTGAAAGTGCAGAAAATTTGACGCCGCCCGACATTTTAGAGACTGCGACAGGAGTCTGTCTTAATCTACTACCAGTAAAGTCAAGAAAATTATACGATAAATGTTATCAATACTTTTTAGCATGGAAATCTTTATCTTTTATTTGATATGTTCGTGTTCAATGAGAGTAGATAAAGTAGTGTATGAAACTGCACATAACTAGGTATTATACACTCGTGTGATACTTTTAAAAAACTCGCTTCGCTCGTTTTTTAAACTCACACTCGTGTATAATACCTCTCATTATGTACCAGTTTCATAAACTACTATTAGCTATGGGTATATCACCGTTATATTGTTAAAACCGCGAAATTATAATCCAACTCAACGAGCGAGACCTACTACTACTACCCACAGTCTACACCTATTTTCAGAACGTTTTTCGGTTCTCAGACTAGTAAAAATAAAGTTTGCCTGTAACATCCCACAGCTGGGCAAACGCCTTACCTCAACTATGAGGTAGTTTAAGCCATACTCCACGACGCGGGCTCAGTTCGGGTTGGTGGAGGGGTGTTTGCAAGCGACTAACCCTGCTGTCAGATGTTATCAAGCCGCCATAAGGCCTCTGACTAGGCTTAACGACTATATTAACCGATATTAGCCGGGACCAACGGCTTAACGTGTCTTCCGAAGCATGGAGAACTAGTGATATACATCAGGTATATGGTCGGCATGGTCACCCATCCAAACCCTAACAAGCTGTAGGTTGCTTCACTTCAGTATCACTATTAAAGCACTGCTGCAAATGCGCTACGAGTTCCTCAATATTATATATGTAAGGGCTGATTTTTCAAAAGTCGTAAGAAATATTCGTCGAACAAAATACAATATGGTTAATTTGAAAACGTCACCTAATTGTCAGCAATCATAGGTACCTGTATTTTTTGCCTTATAATTGAGCAGTTTTATTAGTTTTATCTGACCATTGAAAAATCGGCCCTGACCATTGAAAAAAGTTTATTTTAATACATATTATACTCACCTATTTTTCACCAGCGACGTTTGACTAAGAGGCAAGTATAAACGATGTATGTATTTACAAACAAAAAGTATTTAAGTAAGTATATCCGTTGTCAGGCACCCATAACACAAGCTTTGAGTAGCTTACTGTGGGACTAGAAGGCGATGTGTGGGGATGTCCAAAGAGTATTTATTTATTTATCAACACAGTCTTCTGTTTTCATAACGTTTTTCGGTTCTCAGACTAGTATTACGAGTATCATGGTCTAAATAATTATAATTATAAATGAAATAATTATAAGTAATGCTCACCGTTGCCTCTCGAGTTCAGCCTGTCTCTCGAGCTCCTCCCTGGCTCTGCGGCGGCGCTCGGCCAGGGCCGCCTTGGCTTCTTCCTCTGTCGTGATGCGCCGCGCGGTCATTGATGCTGAAATACATTACATTATCAGTCAAAACTACTTTTCAAGATAAACAAACGACGCAATTGAAAGCCATGAAACCATTATTTTTTGGAATACGATTAAATTAAATAAATGCCCAGATATTGTACGTGACGATGCGACCAAGGAGAAATCACACCTGATTAGCACAAGGTAATAAGAGACATATGTGAAATTTTTCCTTCTATTTAGATTTCTATAAAGTCGCAAAAAATATAAGCTTTTGTACTGTTCTTTAGTTATCATTTATAAGATTTTAAACTTTCGTGCGCGTTGCAATGCAACAAGTCGGTTGTTATAAACCAGTAAACTTCTTCGTTTTCTTCATTTAAGAACTACGCTCTTGTCATCTACTAGATCACTTAGGTAGACTCAACGTCCAACCTTCGTCTGGGTCACATACGCTTCTAGGTCTTCGTCTTTTTTTTCCTATAATCTTTCCTTCTATGATACTCTTAATTAAGCTATCGATCGAACCGTACCATGTCCAATCATCTTCCCAAAACACGTCAATATACGCATAAGTTAAATTAGTGTCATGTCTAATATTTCGTACCTATCACATATCCAAATAAACTTTATCATTTGTAATTTCTTACCTGTCATTTCATTATCATCAGTCTTCTCCTGTGCGCTATCTTTCTTCTCTTCTTCCTTCTTAACTTCTTCTTTCTTCTCGACTGGCTTCTGTACTTCTATCGGTTTCTGCGCTTCGGCCGGTTTCTGTACTTCCGGTTTAGCTACTTCCGGCGCCACTTCAGGCTGTGGTGCCGGTTTCTCTTCTACTACTTGTGGTTCGGACTTCGTTTCTTGCTTAACTTCTATGTTTTCTTTGTTTTCGTTTACCTGAAATAACAATGTTTTCAAAGGTGCAAATTTTTTTTATTTTATTAAACATTAAAAAAAAATTGCATGCATGTTATACTAACACTTTACACATCAACTTGATAGTCATCATCATCATCATCATTATCAGCCAAAGGACGTCCACTGCTGAACATAGGCCTCCCCCACGGCTTTCCACAGCGACCGATCATTAGGGGTCTGCATCCAGTTTGATCCTGCGATCTTTATAAGGTCGTCTGTCCATCTTGTTGGTGGACGTCCCACGCTGCGTCTTTGGTCGAAGGGTCTCCAATCTAGAACTTTCCTGCCCCAACGGCCATCAGTTCTTCGCGCTATGTGCCCTGCCCATTGCCACTTGAGCTTACTGATTCTCAAGGCTATGTCCGTTACTTTAGTTCTTCTACGTATCTCCTCATTTCTGATTCGATCCCGTAGAGAAACACCCAGCATAGCCCTTTCCATCGCTCGTTGTGTGATTTTGAGCTTCATTATAAGGCCCATAGTAAGAGACCATGTTTCGGATCCGTATGTCATCACTGGTAACACACACTGGTTAAAGACTTTCGTCTTCAGACACTGAGGTAGATGAGATGAGAAGACACTCTTACGCAATTTCCCGAACGCTGCCCAGCCGAGTTGGATTCGTCGATTGACCTCTTTCTTGAAGTTGGACCTACCCAATTGGATCACTTGTCCCAGGTAGACGTACTCGTCGACAACTTCGAGAGTTGAGTTTCCAACGGATACTGAAGTGGGTACGACAAGGGAGTTCGACATAATTTTCGTCTTCTCCATGTTCATTTTAAGACCCACTTGTTGGGAGACTCGGTCAAGGTCTTCGAGCATAGTGCCAAGATCGTCCAGCGTCTTTGCCACAACGACTATAGTAATATAGTATAGTAATATAGTAACTTGATAGTAAACTAATATATTCGGTTACTCGAATCAACCGATTATTTAAGTTTACTATCAAGTTGAATCTAATCTACGGTTATTTTTTTTACAAGATAAAAAATATACCATTTAATTTTTACTGCATTTACGAGGAAAATATGATTTAATGCTTCAACACCCGAGCGGTTGCAGGCAACCGCATAACAATAGAATTTGCATTGTGTCTCGTTCACATACGCTTGAGGGATTAATACAATCTCTCCCTATAGAATGTCGCTGAATAGAAGATACAAGGGAAGAAAGCGACCTAAATCACTCGAGATATTTTTGGCACTCGAACTTACTTTCACACGAGTTAAGTTTTATAGCCTCAAACTTTCCTCAATAAATAAAACATCAAATTCAAAGATATTTTTTTCTAATCAGTCCAGTAATTCCTGAGAGCTAGCGCGTTCAAACCAAATCTTCAGCTTCATAATATTAGTATAATAATGTTTCACAAAAGCAGCAGAGATGTACATAGAGATGTATGTCGCCGATGTTTGCTGCACAAGTATATTATATTGGACACCAATCACATACATTGCTCTGATCCCAAAGTAAGTAGCCAATGCACTTGTGTTATGGAAATCAGACACAACGGTGGTACCACAACACCCAGACCCGAGACAATATAGAAATGATCGTTTTCTACATTGAACCGACCGGGAATCGAACCCGGAACCTCACGAGTTGGCGACGCTTGAAACTAGCGTGCTAGCCACTCGACCACGGAGGTCGTCAACAAATGTCTCCCAGGATCTCCTCAGTAAAATGGGCCGGCTCAACAATTGTATTGCGAACTCTACAGAGACGAACTCACTGACCCGTTTTATTTAAATGATGTGTAAGTTTATATAATATATAAATATTTATTTATTTTTATATAATCGTATATAAGTAATAGGCAGTATGTATGTTTATCATCGTATTATCGTTATTCTCTTTTCTTGCCTCTATAACTTTACTTGCACTGCCTGTATATATATTTCTCTGTTCTGACCTATGGTTGACTGGTAGAGAATGCTTTTGGAATTAAGTCCGCAATGTAAAATTTAATGCTTTGTGCATGAAGTTTTTATATAAATAAAAAAATGTTCTTACCTTATCGTCTAAATGTGTGGCGGGTTCTATCTCGTGCACCTGCAGAGCGGCCAGTTTCTGCGTCACTTGCGCCGCGTCCACTTGTCTTTTATCCGTAGACTCCGCTTTCTGCAAGATGCACACATTAAATGTTTTTAGTATACGGTAGCATACCATGAACGTGCTAGGAACGTGTCCGAAAAAAAAAAGGATTGAATGTCATAGTTTTCAATACTTTTTTAATACCTTGTCCACGGTAATGATCGTCCTTTACCGATCTGAAAGCTCGACGAAACATATTTTTTATCGAATATAATTTATAATATTTATTTATAAACAAATATACCTATGATAATTTGCCTATCGAAAAGTGTTCATAGCTTTTTTTCCTCATGAATTGTAGTATGTTTTTATAACCTTCCTCAATTGTCAATCTTAAAACCATAAACGGACAGAACTAATAAAAAAATCCATTGGATTTGTACCAAAACTAGTTAAAGAATTTATTTGATTCAGACACTTAGTCAATGGGATAAAGTTGAAAATATGGTGGCAATATATTCAACACTGTCCTGTAGAAGGTTGTAAAAATATGCCTATGATAACTTGCCCATCGAAAAGTGTTCATAGGTTTTTCTCCTCATTAATTTTAATATGTTTTTATCACCTTCCTCAATTGATAATCAACCTTAAACAGGCAGAACTAGTCAAAAAATCCATTGGATTTGTATCAGAACTAGTTAAAGAATTTATTCGATTAAGACCCTAGGTGAATAGGATAAAGTTGAAATTGAAAAAGGGACACTGTTGCGTGCCATGCACGAAGCTTGTTTTGCTGGTGCTGACACGCTAAGTAGCAGTAAGTAAGCACAAAATAAGTTTTAGTGAATAAAAACAAACGTCGAATCGCTCACCGCACGCAGATCTTGACGAAAACGAGGTGGTTGTCTTGGCTGAACGAAAAGTTAAACCGGTTAATGAAAAATACCCATATTTTTCCGAACCGGTTTAAAAACCGGTTCAAAGGAACACAACCTTTTTCAAAAAGTTCCACCTGTATTTTCGTTAAACCGGTTCAGAAAAAATACCGGTTTCCAAGCCCTGGTTCTAGCACGATCATGGCAGGGTCACAGTATGATCCGGTGTAGTAATGTACTTCTTGCGTATGAAGCGGCGGGCGACGCCGCGTACACTTCTATAGCGAGTTAGCGTGAGGGACGATGCAGGTCGCTTCGCTTGAAACGCGTCCCTTGAAAGACGACGGACGACCTTGTAAAGATCACAGGATCATAATCATAATCATAATCATTTATTTGCTTTTGAACATGGTACATGTAAGATAGTAAATAATAATGTCATGAAGTTCATACATATTCAGCCATAAAAATATAGCATGCAAATACATCAATATCTTAAAATTAAATTAAATTAAATTATTATCAAATTAAATTGCCACAAATTAAATGTCATCATTATTAATCAAATGTCAATCTTAGAGTTAACGTATTCACCAACTGAGTAAAAACATTTAACTTTTAGCCAGTCAAATATTCTTTTTTTAAATACATTTAATGGGAGCTTTGTCAGTGAATAAGGCAGTTTGTTATAAATTGAAATGCAACTTGGGTAACTGTTTCTTTTAAAATATTGGGTCTGTATTGAGGGTAGCAATAGTTTACCTTGATGTCTTATTGATTTAATTGAAAAGTCATCTTTGTGTAGAAATAATTGTGGGTGAGATTTGACAAAAATACAACACTCCATTATGTACATCGACGGTAACGAAAGCAAGTTCAGGCGAGGAAACAGTTCCCTGCACGATGTTAAGGGTGAGGCGTTACATATGGCACGAACACAGCGCTTCTGTGAGATGAATGCTGCACCCATGTCTACTGAGTTGCCCCAAAGTATTAAGCCGTATTTGAGGTTCGATGCTACATATCCATGGTATGCCATTAAAGCAGCTTTTTGATTTATTTGGTTGGTTAGGCGCCATAAAGCAAAAGAAAATCGGTTAATTTTTGTGCAGACTTTTTCTACGTGCTGTTTCCACGAGCATTGATTGTCTATAGTGAAGCCTAAGAAGTTAACTGTAATCGATTCGGTTAGTTGTTCACCTTTAATTTGTACCTCTAGATTCTCTCCTTTATGGTCCCTGTTAAAAAACCGCATGTATTTGGTTTTGTTTATGTTCACGCACAAGTTGTTTCTATCTAGCCAATTAGCTATGCTCGAAATGGTACTGTTTATGTCTTCGTTATAATTGTCAGACTCTTTTGATATTACTAGTGATATATCGTCGGCAAATAGGTAACATTGATGATTGGTCACTAATGGCAAGTCATTAATATAAATTATAAAAAGTAATGGTCCCATAATAGTTCCTTGTGGTACACCTACATTATTTATAGAAACCGTGGATTGAAACGTTGGTTCTTCTTTGAGATTATTTAAACATTTTATTTGTACAAATTGACGTCGATTTTGAAGGTAGGATTTAAGCCAGTCAAATGTTGATCAAACTTGGTGCAGCCGGTCGCTGTGGCGAAAGCCGTGGGAGAGGCCTATGTTCAGCAGTGGACGTCCTTTGGCTGATACTGATGATGATGGTGATAAACTCTTATTACTGCATAATACTGCAGCGTTTATACCTTGACTTGCTATTGTCGATACAATTGCCAGCGTGACTATGCTTATGTCTAAAGGCTATTATAAGGTTCAAGACTACCTGAACGACACGAATGTGTGGTCTGTCCAGCCTGTACCGACTGATGTACTTACCTTTGATGATTTTGATTTTACGGCAGCTAGTGGTGACTGAGTTTGTTCCGGCGTTTCTTCTCAGCACTTGCCTAATTGTCTGTGTTCTGTCTCGAAGCGCTGGTAGGGCCCAAAAGATAAGGAGACATGATTCGGCCCCTTCAGGGCACATTTATTTTTATTTTATTTTTCACTGTACATTTGACGTTCATAAGTGGCATATTGTGTCCTAAATTGAATAAAAATATTTGAATTTTGAATTTTTAGAATTTTATCAAACTACAATCTTTTTTTTTCAACCGGGTGAAATACAATATCTCGTCTTTATACCTTGTTGGGGATCTCCTTGTCGACGCTGGGCTCCTTGGAGGCGGCGGGCGACGGCGACAGCGCCCTGCCGCGCGGCGTCTGCGACAAGGAATGGAAACACGTTCAGTACCGACCACTCGGGCCCGAGTGCGCGAGAACGCGAGTAACGTTAAGAATGACTATAGTGACTGAATTTGACTGTCATTTACGGTCAAATCGGTAAAAAAACAGTCATTAACTGTCTTAATGGTCATATTCAGTAATTGTTTTTAATAATGTTATTATTTGATTTAAGTTTACTTTTTTCGGTTGGGCGTAGGCGAGTGTCGAATACGCTCGGTCACGTGACTTTCGCGTAGCTCTATAAAACCTCGTTGTTTGAATCTTATTTACACACGATTGAAGTCTTATATACGTTCTTTGATAATATTTTCTGTTTGAATCCGGAAATTTCTCATTTAAGAGTGTTAGATGACAATGTTTTTTAGTAAATACAATAAAAAGGCATAATATAATCACAACTAGTTCATCCAAGGACACAGTTATGTAATTTAGTTATTTTTTTCGTAAACTAAGTCAGAATATTAGACAGATGGTCAAATTGACTGAATTTGACAGGTCAGATTTATTCATAAAGATGAAATAAGAAACCAAAAATTTGGGCACGGGCGGGACTTGAACCAGCAACCTTTTGGCAAACCGGGCCAAACGCTCTTACCAATTGAGCTACCGTGCTGTTAGTCCGACCCTGCGAAATTTGTGGTTTCTTATGAAAACGTCAATTGCGTGACGCTTAGCGCCATCTAGCCGTCTGTTTATGAAACAGATGGCCCAAGCAGTTATTCTTTACAGAATAAATTCAACTCGGAAATTGATGTCGCTTCGCTATCTAATGCTTTAGAATGTTTTTAACACTCACAGTGTCATATTTCATATTCATAAAGATGAAATAAGAAACCAAAAATTTGCGCACGGGCGGGACTTGAACCAGCAACCTTTTGGCAAACCGGGCCAAACGCTCTTACCAATTGAGCTACCGTGCTGTTAGTCCGACCCTGCGAAATTTGTGGTTTCTTATGAAAACGTCAATTGCGTGACGCTTAGCGCCATCTAGCCGTCTGTTTATGAAACAGATGGCCCAAGCAGTTATTCTTTACAGAATAAATTCAACTCGGAAATTGATGTCGCTTCGCTATCTAATGCTTTAGAATGTTTTTGACACTCACAGTGTCATATTTCATATTCATAAAGATGAATTTGGCCCGGTTTGCCAAAAGGTTGCTGGTTCAAGTCCCGCCCGTGCGCAAATTTTTGGTTTCTTATTTCATCTTTATGAATATGAAATATGACACTGTGAGTGTTAAAAACATTCTAAAGCATTAGATAGCGAAGCGACATCAATTTCCGAGTTGAATTTATTCTGTAAAGAATAACTGCTTGGGCCATCTGTTTCATAAACAGACGGCTAGATGGCGCTAAGCGTCACGCAATTGACGTTTTCATAAGAAACCACAAATTTCGCAGGGTCGGACTAACAGCACGGTAGCTCAATTGGTAAGAGCGTTTGGCCCGGTTTGCCAAAAGGTTGCTGGTTCAAGTCCCGCCCGTGCGCAAATTTTTGGTTTCTTATTTCATCTTTATGAATATGAAATATGACACTGTGAGTGTTAAAAACATTCTAAAGCATTAGATAGCGAAGCGACATCAATTTCCGAGTTGAATTTATTCTGTAAAGAATAACTGCTTGGGCCATCTGTTTCATAAACAGACGGCTAGATGGCGCTAAGCGTCACGCAATTGACGTTTTCATAAGAAACCACAAATTTCGCAGGGTCGGACTAACAGCACGGTAGCTCAATTGGTAAGAGCGTTTGGCCCGGTTTGCCAAAAGGTTGCTGGTTCAAGTCCCGCCCGTGCGCAAATTTTTGGTTTCTTATTTCATCTTTATGAATATGAAATATGACACTGTGAGTGTTAAAAACATTCTAAAGCATTAGATAGCGAAGCGACATCAATTTCCGAGTTGAATTTATTCTGTAAAGAATAACTGCTTGGGCCATCTGTTTCATAAACAGACGGCTAGATGGCGCTAAGCGTCACGCAATTGACGTTTTCATAAGAAACCACAAATTTCGCAGGGTCGGACTAACAGCACGGTAGCTCAATTGGTAAGAGCGTTTGGCCCGGTTTGCCAAAAGGTTGCTGGTTCAAGTCCCGCCCGTGCGCAAATTTTTGGTTTCTTATTTCATCTTTATGAATATGAAATATGACACTGTGAGTGTTAAAAACATTCTAAAGCATTAGATAGCGAAGCGACATCAATTTCCGAGTTGAATTTATTCTGTAAAGAATAACTGCTTGGGCCATCTGTTTCATAAACAGACGGCTAGATGGCGCTAAGCGTCACGCAATTGACGTTTTCATAAGAAACCACAAATTTCGCAGGGTCGGACTAACAGCACGGTAGCTCAATTGGTAAGAGCGTTTGGCCCGGTTTGCCAAAAGGTTGCTGGTTCAAGTCCCGCCCGTGCGCAAATTTTTGGTTTCTTATTTCATCTTTATGAATATGAAATATGACACTGTGAGTGTTAAAAACATTCTAAAGCATTAGATAGCGAAGCGACATCAATTTCCGAGTTGAATTTATTCTGTAAAGAATAACTGCTTGGGCCATCTGTTTCATAAACAGACGGCTAGATGGCGCTAAGCGTCACGCAATTGACGTTTTCATAAGAAACCACAAATTTCGCAGGGTCGGACTAACAGCACGGTAGCTCAATTGGTAAGAGCGTTTGGCCCGGTTTGCCAAAAGGTTGCTGGTTCAAGTCCCGCCCGTGCGCAAATTTTTGGTTTCTTATTTCATCTTTATGAATATGAAATATGACACTGTGAGTGTTAAAAACATTCTAAAGCATTAGGTCAGATTTATTCACTTTACAATACTATACCCAAGTGACCACTCGGGCCCGAGATTCCATTTAAAAAAAAAAGCGCTTTTTTTAATTTTGCGTTAACTTGTTACTTCGTATATTTTAAAAGTGTTAAGAATATTTAAGCAAACAATATTAAAGTTATCTCGTCTCCAAGTTAGTAGCTGAAGGTAAAATCTCGCATTTACAACCGATCTGATCGTTGACGTACGGAACTTTAAAACCACACACTCGGCGATCGTCACACACAATGAGAATAGAAAAAAAATGTAACTAGTATATTAAAATCTGGCCTCAAACTGATATAAAAGTATGCATACCTTTTCGTGTTCTTTGGATGGCTTTGGCTTTCTGTGTACCGGCGGCTTGCCGTCTCCCGGGGCCACCGATAACGCTGTAAAAGAGAATACAAAATAATATAATAATTTGTTTATATCATAAACTAAACTGTGCGCATTGATATTCTATTTTCGCATAATTAACTCTCTTCCCTTTTGGAATTTATCTCATTCTACAATAATGTTTTAAAAAATCTTCTATTCTTGCAGTTTAGGGAATTGACCTTCTTTATCAAAAAAAGTTAAATATTTACCAGAAAAGTGACCAGACCGCAATGTATGTAAGACAACAATGGGATGTCTATTTAATTTATAGTTATATAACCAATGCGCAACCGCGGAGCCTCACATTGTAGCGTTCTGTACCAAGCAAATTCTTCTGTACTTCTTTCGTTAAATACTTAAACTAATCGTAACGAGTGATTTTAAATTAGCACTATGGCATAAGGTAAAATGTTTTTTTGTTTTTAAATATTGGACACCAATCACATACATTGCTAATGCACTTGTGTTATGGAAATCAGACACAGCGGTGGTACCACAACACCCAGACCCGAGATAATATAGAAAATTTTGATTTCTATATTAGCGGCTTCGCCTGGACACCAGCATGCTTAGCCACTACACCACAGAGGTCGTCAAATGTAGGTATGGGGTTCATGAATGTTTTTAGCATTTGTATCGCAAGAATAAAATACGAGGTAATTTGGTTCCTCCTAATAAGTGTCAATCGTGAGTGTCAAGACATCACATTAGTAGGTATGCTCAAGTTCTGTGACAAACAAATCTTTACAAATCGCTACGCAATCTTGCCACTTTGAACTTCATTAAAAATTGTTTCAAGTTACCGGTTCACGCACGATGCATCCGTCAGTGATGGTAATGGCTTTGAGGGCTCCCTTTGGCGTCTACACAATGTTGAATCCTGGGAAAGTATGCAGTGGTGTTGTATACCTGTGAGGTTGCGGTGCCGTCGCGCGACACGCTCGGCGTCGTCGCGCGACATGCTGCTGTGTACCTGTGAGGTTGGGCGCGTGCAGCGAGGCGGGGCGCGGGCGGCGCGGCGTGGCGGCGGGCCGGCGCGGCGCGCTCACCACGGTGCCGTCGCGCGACACGCTCGGCGTCGTCGCGCGATATGCTGCTGTGTACCTGTGAGGTTGGGCGCGTGCAGCGAGGCGGGGCGCGGGCGGCGCGGCGTGGCGGCGGGCCGGCGCGGCGCGCTCACCACGGTGCCGTCGCGCGACACGCTCGGCGTCGTCGCGCGACATGCTGCTGTGTACCTGTGAGGTTGGGCGCGTGCAGCGAGGCGGGGCGCGGGCGGCGCGGCGTGGCGGCGGGCCGGCGCGGCGCGCTCACCACGGTGCCGTCGCGCGACACGCTCGGCGTCGTCGCGCGACATGCTGCTGTGTACCTGTGAGGTTGGGCGCGTGCAGCGAGGCGGGGCGCGGGCGGCGCGGCGTGGCGGCGGGCCGGCGCGGCGCGCTCACCACGGTGCCGTCGCGCGACACGCTCGGCGTCGTCGCGCGACATGCTGCTGTGTACCTGTGAGGTTGGGCGCGTGCAGCGAGGCGGGGCGCGGGCGGCGCGGCGTGGCGGCGGGCCGGCGCGGCGCGCTCACCACGGTGCCGTCGCGCGACACGCTCGGCGTCGTCGCGCGACATGCTGCTGTGTACCTGTGAGGTTGGGCGCGTGCAGCGAGGCGGGGCGCGGGCGGCGCGGCGTGGCGGCGGGCCGGCGCGGCGCGCTCACCACGGTGCCGTCGCGCGACACGCTCGGCGTCGTCGCGCGACATGCTGCTGTGTACCTGTGAGGTTGGGCGCGTGCAGCGAGGCGGGGCGCGGGCGGCGCGGCGTGGCGGCGGGCCGGCGCGGCGCGCTCACCACGGTGCCGTCGCGCGACACGCTCGGCGTCGTCGCGCGACATGCTGCTGTGTACCTGTGAGGTTGGGCGCGTGCAGCGAGGCGGGGCGCGGGCGGCGCGGCGTGGCGGCGGGCCGGCGCGGCGCGCTCACCACGGTGCCGTCGCGCGACACGCTCGGCGTCGTCGCGCGACATGCTGCTGTGTACCTGTGAGGTTGGGCGCGTGCAGCGAGGCGGGGCGCGGGCGGCGCGGCGTGGCGGCGGGCCGGCGCGGCGCGCTCACCACGGTGCCGTCGCGCGACACGCTCGGCGTCGTCGCGCGACATGCTGCTGTGTACCTGTGAGGTTGGGCGCGTGCAGCGAGGCGGGGCGCGGGCGGCGCGGCGTGGCGGCGGGCCGGCGCGGCGCGCTCACCACGGTGCCGTCGCGCGACACGCTCGGCGTCGTCGCGCGACATGCTGCTGTGTACCTGTGAGGTTGGGCGCGTGCAGCGAGGCGGGGCGCGGGCGGCGCGGCGTGGCGGCGGGCCGGCGCGGCGCGCTCACCACGGTGCCGTCGCGCGACACGCTCGGCGTCGTCGCGCGACATGCTGCTGTGTACCTGTGAGGTTGGGCGCGTGCAGCGAGGCGGGGCGCGGGCGGCGCGGCGTGGCGGCGGGCCGGCGCGGCGCGCTCACCACGGTGCCGTCGCGCGACACGCTCGGCGTCGTCGCGCGACATGCTGCTGTGTACCTGTGAGGTTGGGCGCGTGCAGCGAGGCGGGGCGCGGGCGGCGCGGCGTGGCGGCGGGCCGGCGCGGCGCGCTCACCACGGTGCCGTCGCGCGACACGCTCGGCGTCGTCGCGCGACATGCTGCTGTGTACCTGTGAGGTTGGGCGCGTGCAGCGAGGCGGGGCGCGGGCGGCGCGGCGTGGCGGCGGGCCGGCGCGGCGCGCTCACCACGGTGCCGTCGCGCGACACGCTCGGCGTCGTCGCGGCGCTCAGCGCGGCGCTGTCCCCTCCCGGACCTGCTCAAATGGAACACGTTTATAACCACAAACAGCCCTTCAATTGGGGCCATAGGAAACTGCTCTAGATATATGAAACATATGCTTTAGAACATGGTCTAAGATACAATCCTATAAAAAATAAATTTATGTTATTTAAGGTAAAATGCAGGGGCCAAAAGTCACCTATTATGTTATGTTGAATGGGGTTCCTCTGAGTCAAGTTTCAAAATTCAAATATCTAGGACATATTGTGAGGGAAAACCTAAATGATGATCATAAAAAGAGAACGTAGGGCATTGGCATTAAGAGAAATATGTTGGTGCATAGGTTTGCAAGATGTACAATGCCAATTAAGCTAACACTGTTCAGAGCATACTGCCAAAATTGTTATTCGAGGGTCAAACTGAAAGTTCTTAGAAAATCAAAAACTGATTACATTAGCCAGTTATTAGTTTTATTATATCTTTTCAAAATATTGTCCATTGACGTCAATACACCGCTGCATGCGATGGAACCACTGGGAAAAGCACTTTGCCCACTCGTCCTTAGGGGTCTCTTCAATGGCATCGCGATACGCAGCCACCGCTTCTTCAGCATTCATAAACCGCTTTCCTTTAAGTTTTTCTTTAATTTTTGGAAATAAATAAAAATCACAAGGCGCGAGGTCGGGGCTATACGGCGGGTGACCCAGTAATTCAACGTTTGATGTCGCCAAATAGTCGATCGTTCGCTTGGCGGTGTGCGACGAGGCGTTGTCGTGGTGAAGGAGGATCCTACTGCGAGGTCGTTTCTCTCGAACTTTTTCCAAGACAAGTGGCAAACAATTGGTAGTGTACCATTCTGCAGAAACTGTTTTTTGATCCTCTAACACAATTGTTGCGAAATGACCTATCCTTCCAAAGAACGAGGCCACCATTTTTTTTCCCGCACTTCGATCTCTCTTCACTTTAGTTGGCAACTCCTCGAAAGGAAACACCCACTGAGCAGATTGTCTTTTGGTTTCAGGATCATAACAGTAAATCCAGCTTTCGTCACCTGTTAGTATGTCGAACACAGCATTTGAGTCACCTCCGTTAAATCTTTCAATCATTTTACGGCACCAATCCACACGATGGAGTTTTTGAGCCTTAGTCAAATTATGAGGTATCCACCGGGCGCAAAGCTTCCTGACCGCTAAATGTTCGTGGAGGATTTTGTGCACTTGACTCATACCGATGCCTAAGCTTGTCCGAATCTGCTGATAGGTCACTGTTTTGTCAGTCTCTATCATACGCCGCACAACACAGATGTTATTTTCAGTCGTCGCCGTAGAAGGCCGTCCCTCACGTACATCATCAGTGAGATTAGTGCGACCACGTTTAAACTCATTAAACCAGTTGTAAACAGTCGCACGAGATGGGGCTTCATCGTGAAAGGCCAATCGTAGTCTATCATAACTTTCTTGTTGACTTAAATGACATCGAAAGTCATAAAAAATCATTGCACGAAAATTTTCTCGTGTTAAATTCATGTTGACGTGACACAGACAATTTTCAATTTGCCGCCAAATCGTAAAACAAATGACAAATGAATGAAATATATACTCAGTAATATTGGCAAAGAGTTCTATTTTCAAATTTTAGTTTTTTTTTTTATTATATTGTTTATAAGTGGCCAGTTCTAAGAACTTTCAGTTTGACCCTCGTACAAGCAGCCTATGGTCTAGTTTTACTCAAAGTGCCTGTAATTCCCTGAGAATATTTTATAATAACATATTCAGTTCACTCTCAGTTTGGGTTGCCACTCTACTGTAGTGCATCTGGCATGTTCGCAGATGTGAGCATTGATGCATCATTGCATCAGTCGTAAAGACTTCACTCTTCTCAAATTGCATGTTTGGCAAGCTGGCTGATAGAGTCCAGTCCAAGTCCAAAATATTTCCAATGTTTAAATCAAACTAACTAAACCTAGTATTATGAATTCAATTACTAACAGATTACGGATCATGTCATGTTATCATATGTTTACCGAAATAAATGTTTTCATTTATATCTTTTATTATTTTTTATAGACGGTGGCCAGAACAATCGACACATTCTACTTTCCGTCAGTTTTAGATCTAAAAGAGCTCACAGACGACAATATGTATATTGCTAATTACAAAATTACGAAGATTGCTTACGACTACGGCCGAGAATAAACATCGGCGTATCAGTGAAGCCGACGCATCGCGTCAGTTGCACAAAAGGTAATGAGCGTACTTGGCTTAGACACGGACAGCAATAAAACTATTTCCTAAATGATTACTTATTTTTTATATAAACTTTAGATCTAGTTATAGATATATCAATCAGGCTAACAAGAGGAGATTGTAGTATAGGTACCTAGTATTTTAATAAGCCATTTAAAATAAGATCTACCGCAGCCAAGTAGGTTTATTTATTATACTACATTACCATTATTTGCTGTACCCTACAGGGTGTGCATATGTAGGTATGATATTGATTATGTAAATTGATACTCTACTATGTATTTGCAATAAATAAATATAGAAATATATAGAAATATACTCGAAAGCAAAATTCTGTGAGATGTTTTCAGATTTTTTTACGATATGAATAATTTCTTAAGCGAAATTAAGATCTAAAATGAATTTCAAGTTACTTTTGACATTCGTGTGCTGTCATTAGTATCCGCTGCCTAACTTTGGCGATATTTAAAAAAAAAGAAATCTGCTAACGTGACATTTGACATCATTGACATGTTTATTTGCTTCTTTTTGACGTAACATGAATATCATTTACTGTGTAATTCGTTTATTTCGATAAAATTGCTCGATCTAAATCAAAGTGTGCTCACATCTTCTGAAAATTATCGCCCACGAATGAATTCTGAACTCGGTACCCATCCATTACATGGTAGGTATACATGGATTGTACATTGACACTATATATACCATGGTAGGTGGATTTATCTAGCTTAATTTTTGTTGGGAAAATGGGCTTTGATCCTGGCTGAATAGTGAATGGTAAAATGGCGAAGTTTAGCATGCATTATAATTTGCTCATTGGTAAATAAGTTAATTCAATGGTGTCCAATATTGGCCAAATCTACTATGGCGAGTGGTCAATTGTCTTTCCGTCTGACCTTCGTTAGTGACGATGCGCCTTTAAGAACTGCAATGCTTCGATCACCGTTGCCTTCATATTTCGCGTACAGTCGAAAGTCAAAGTCGATTAAAATCATGTGGTTCGTCTGTGAGTTCTCTTCGAGCAATAGAGTTGATCATGCGCACAGCTACATTTTATAATAATAGTGTTACACCCAGACCAGAGGAAATATAGAAAATTATGATTCTTATATTGACCTGAATGAGAATCTAACCCGGTATCTTTCTCTCCTACATTGATAGCGTATGCGCATCTTGCGTATGTCATGTATTTCGATTGTTAAAATTGAAAAGAATTAATACTCAAAACTACGAAATCAAATACCATTAATACCATTTTGGCACGTATTTGAGTGGAAGCAAAATGGATCTATAGACTATTGTTTGTGATATAAATAACGTTAACGGCCACACAAAGTGTAAATTACAAACAACAAGTACTTACATTATAATATTAAAAACAATATTCAAAGCTAAGTTAAAATACACAGATCGTATCGAAAGGCAACAAAAATAAAGCTGCGGTGCGTGCATTTGTTATTTGCAATTTGTGTAAAATATATCAAAATTAAACTGGGACAAATAAAGGTTGTCAATAAAAAACAGATATGTTTATACTTTGGGTACTGTTCTAATGGGTATATTAAATACTACGTGCGCGTGTATTGATGTTATAGTATCGCTACAGTGATAATTCACACTCTAATCACACATCTTTAAGTAAACCGTTTTTTTTAAACTCCGCCTGCGCGGAAACCGCAACGCACTGTTACACCCCCCCAAACGGACGAGGTACAAAGCAGTTACCCGATAAAAAAAAAACAAATGGTATTCGTAAAGATGAAATAACAAACAAAAAAATTGCGCACGGGCGGGACTCGAATCAGCAAACTTTTGTCTGACCGGGCCAAACGCTCTTACCAATTGAGCTATCGTGCTGTCAGTCCGACCCTGCGAAATTTGTGGTTTCTTACGGATACGTGCGCGTGACGTTTAGAGCCATCTACCCGTCTGTTTATGCAACAGTGGGCCACTATTCATTACAGAATAAATTCATCTTGGAAATAGAATTCTTATTTCATCATTATGAATATAAAATATGACACTGAGTGTTAAAAATACTCTAAACCAGATGGTATAATTATCACTTACCTCTAGGCGTATTGACCCCCGTGCCGGCAATGGACGCAGGCCGCGGCTTCCTCGGCGCGCTGCTCGCGCGGCGCACGACGCCCGCCGCGGAGAGCGCGCTGCCCGGCCGCGAGCCCGGCGTCGTCTCGCCCGACCGGCACTCTGCACACCGACCACTTTGTACAGCCAACTACCAACGCGTTTATGCACAGCGAGAGATGGGTTATGTGTAATGCGATAGGATAGGAAGCGGGCGGGTTTGGTGGTAGGAGAGTTGCGGTCGCGCGCGATTGATAACAAATAGTCGCGATGTTTACCGGCACTCTGCACACCGACCAATTTGTACAGCCAACTACCAACGCGGTTATGCACAGCGAGAGATGGGTTATGTGGAATGCGATAGGATCGGAAGCGGGCGGGTTTGGTGGTAGGAGAGTTGCGGTCGCGCGCGATTGATAACAAAAGACGCACGCGCAAGTCGCGATGTTTATCGGCACTCTGCACACCGACTAGTTTGTACAGCGAACTACCAACGCGGTTATGCACAGCGAGAGATGGGTTATGTATAATGCGATAGGATCGGAAGCGGGCGGGTTTGGTGGTAGGAGAGCTGCGGTCGCGCGGGATTGATAACAAAAAGTTGCGATGTTTACCGGCACTCTGCACACCGACCACTTTGTACAGCGAACTACCAACGCGGTTATGCACAGCGAGAGATGGGTGACGTATAATGCGATAGGATCCGTAGCGGGCGGGTTTGTTGGTGGGAGAGAAGCACTCGCGCGCGTTTGATAACAAAAAGTCGCGATGTTTACCGGCACTCTGCACACCGACCAGTTTGTACAGCGAACTACCAACGCGGTTATGCACAGCGAGAGATGGGTTTTGTTTAATGCGATAGAATCGGAAGGGGGCAGGTTTGGCGGTACGAGAGTTGCGGTTGCGAGAGGTTGATAACAAAAGACGCTTAAACTCGACTCTGGCAAGGCGAAGGCCGCAGATTGCCATTAAAAAAAAAAAAAAAAGACGCACGCGCAAGTCTCCATTTTTACTGGCACTCTGTACACCGACTAGTTTGTACAGCGAACTACCAACGCGGCAGCGAGAGATACTAGGTGACGTGTAAAGCGATAGGATCGAAAGCGGGCAGGTTTGACGGTAGGAGAGTTGCGGTCGCGCGCGATTGATAACAAAAAGTCACGATGTTTACCGGCACTCTGCACACCGACCACTTTGTACAGCGAACTACCAACGCGGTTATGCACAGCGAAAGATGGGTAAGATATAAAGCGATAGGATCGGGAGCGGGCAGGTTTTTGGTGGGAGAGAAGCACTCGCGCGCGTGTGATAACAAAAGACGCTCGCGCAAGTCGCGATGTTTACCCAGGGTATAGATAACTGGCGCTCAGGCGCTTAAGGAATCAAAAGACGATCAAACACGCGAGCACATACATGGAGAAAAACAAAAGACAATCGTGCGCGACCTTAGAGGTAAGCTACGGCTCAATGAAAACGAAAGACCGTCGGTCAGTATTCCGCGGTTATGTAGAAAGAGATGACTGCTATAAGAGCCCGCTTCGAGCAATTAGCATTAATTGCTTTTCATTCAGCTGCGTTATGAACATAATATGATAGTTGGTTTAAGTGCGATTTTGTTATAATCACTTTGTCTGACGTTTCAATGACTATTTTAGAAGATTTTATCTCTAGCAGACACTAAAGCAATAAGACCCCGATGGAAGTGGCTCGCGGCTTTCGCCATAGACACACCGACTAGTTTGTTCAGCGAACTACTAACGCGGTTATGAAAAGCGAGAGATCTGTTACGTATAAAGCGATAGGAACGGGAGAGGATACATGTCGTGGAAGGAAGATCGCGTAGCGCACTTTTGAGTACAAAAGACTATCGCGACAGTGAATCGGCTTATCCAATGGTATTTGAAAGTTGATCGTTCCCGCTCGGGCGCATGAAAAATCCAAAAAGTATTCTAGACAAAATCCTATGAATGGCAGTGTCATTTGGTATTCTCTATTTAAATTTATGGTTTATAAATTACAAAATGAACAATAAACAATGAACAAAGAAATATACAAATTCTATAAAACAAAATGTTAAATGTTCAACCACGTGATATAAAGTGTTTAAAAACTCAAACTAAGTGAATAGTGGATGTACAAAGCATTAAAAAACAACACCTTTTATGCAAAGCAGTTGTATACAAAAAAAGTGCTTTAAAAAACACATTATGAAAGATACCACCGTTTAATTCTACATTATTAAATAAATTGTTCAAGCTTACCTTAAATAGAAGTCATTTTACCACAAACCACGGAAACACCAGACCAAAAGACCCAATACATATTAAAAGCACGATACCTTTTCCACCAACTCGGATGATGATGAAAATGTAGTAAAAATGATGTTGATGATTACATTTTTGATTAAATTACCCAATTATGTCTCCCTAAATAATAATCATTAAAATTCGACGCGATTGTTGTGTAATTAGAAGAAAACAAATTTTATTTGAGACCCTTTTCATTTTGAGCTTTATTTGTAACAAAACAAAACACAATATCGTTAAAGCTTTGCAAATCTAGACGTATGCTCAGTATTTGCTTATCTTTATTTTTAAGATATTTTTTAAACAATTAAAGCGCTGCATCGTGATAAAATAATCCCTTTAAACATATTGTTAGTCACATAATTATGTGCTGCGTTAAATAAGTGATTACATTATTGATAAATGTTGGTCACGAAATGCGATTAAGCTAAGCCACAATAAAAACATTTTGGTAATTCGGTAATGAAGAATATGGTAGCGAGATTTCGTAGAAGAGGGTCACTCTCGACTATAGTGGTGAATAGCTTTTGACATCAGATTGTTATCATTACCAAATTGATTTGTTATCACCACAAAATGATGTTCATGACAGTTCTTAGCTCAGGACTAGCAAGTCAGCCGTAGGCAGTCAGACAAACATAAGATATTGAGAAGACTTTTGGAAAAGGTCTTTTGGAACTCCAAGAATGAAGTTTTAATGAGACCAAGTCTCACAGAATAATCAGGCTTTTATACACGCCAGAGACTTGGACAAATGAAGAAGTCTGCCACAATAGTGTCTTATAAACTTCTAAACACTTTTCAGGGCAGTATTCCAGACACAATAGAACTTTTATTGCTTTTCGGCTATAGCAGTTTACTGTCACGTAAAGTGTTAAGTAAGCGCCTTAAATTAGCAGCGTAACCCAAACCACCGTTTACTGAAGCCACATCTCAGTTTCTTGCGAGTAATGATCCCTCAGTGATCTTTACTAACACTATAAAGCTGAAGAGTTTGTTGAACGCGCTAATCTCAGGAACTACTAGTCCGATTTGACAAAATATTTTTGTGTTGGATAGCTTATTTATCAAGGAAGGCTTAATTTAGGCTATAATGCATCACGCTGCGACGGGAGGGGAGGAAGCAAAATCAAAACACGCGGAAATAGCCGCGTGGGACTGCTAGTGTTCTCATAAGAAGACGTAAGCCAAAAAGCGATTTAAGAATAGCAGCTTAGCCGAAACCAACGTTTACTGAAGTCATTTGTCGCAACCAAGCTCACACGAGCGAACGCTTCGCTAACCTAAATTATATATATTTATTAATTTAGGTAAGCCCCTAACAATTCATGAATTAGTCAAGTCATTCCTGATACAAATTAAAGGGGGCCCAGTTTACCCCTATTAAAAATAAGTAGGGGATTTCGTCCTTGGAAATAATTATTGAGTAGGCTTAACTTCTGGTTCATGTGCTGCAGCGAAGGCTGAGCTGGTCACGTCGGCACCAGGATGCCAATTCTCGTGCGATTCGCTTTCAAAAAAGTGCACTGATCGAATGTTCTTTCTCATCAGGGTCACGATTTCTATGCATTTCGATTTCTTCCAGCAGCAGTTTTCATACGTGTGGATAAACTTGACTTTTTCGTTAAAACGGATAAACTATTAATTGAATTATCACACGATAAACGTTCGATTGACGCGAGAATTGAGGCCATAGTCCGACACTCGCAACCATATTAGTAATGGTGTCTCGACATGATTCTGAGCTTAGAACTGGCCATGGAGTAGGCTTTACGGCCTGGCCACTTTCGACCATATTACAGTAACAATGACCACTTAGTCCAGATATTACCTATATCTGTCTAAGGAAACGGTTACACTTGACCAAATTACTAGTGGTACCAAGGCATTACTTAGGCTCACGAAAAGGGTGTGTGTCCAAACCACACCAGAAATCTTGTAGATCGCGGACCTAATTATATTTATAAGACTTAGGGCCGATTTTTCCATGGTCAGATAAATCTTATGAGACTGATATAGTCTAAAACAACAGATTTAAAAAAAAAAGACAGGTGACTATAATTGCTGGCAATCAGGTGACGTCTTCAAATTAGCCATATTGTATTATGTTCGACAAATATTTCTTATCTGACTATTAAAAAATCAGCTCTTTATCTGGTAAAAGTGAAGATATATCAGACTCTCGCGAACTTAGGGCACAAAGACCCTATGAGGTAGCAAGATCACCATATCGGCACTGAGGTGATCTTGATGATGATGAGATAATTTAGCCCTCATGGCAGTACGCCCTTCGGCCAACTTATTAGCCTGGAGAAAATAACGACAAGGGTGTGTCTCCAGAAGACACCAATAATATAAAATGTTGGTGGTGGACCTACTTATAATATTTACTAGATACAAGTCACGACTCACAATCCTCGGACACTAATGAAACCATATTTGGCAGTGTAATAAGTTTTCCTATAGCTAAGGATCTTGAACGAGTGATCTTCATGAGAACGAGACGATGTAGCCCAAAAAGCGACCGTGCTCTTAGTAACAATAGCGTCATATATCCCGAAGTAGATATAAGTCACGACTCACAATCCTAGGACTCTAATGAGACAATATTTGGTAATTAAGAAGATATAAGATAATTTTCTTATAGCCAAGGATCCCGAGTGAGTGATCTTTATGAGAACAAGACGATGTAGCTCAATAGGCGACCCTGCTATTAGTAACAATAGCGTCATATATCCCAAAGCAGATATAAGTCACGACTCACAATCCTACGACTTTAATGAGACCATATTTGACAGTGTAATAAGATTTCTTATAGCTAAGGATGTTGAATGAGTGATCTTCATGAGAACGAGGCGATGTAGCCCAAAAAGCGACCCTGCTATTAGTCACAATAGCGTCATATATCCCAGAGCATCTAGCATCTCAGCCCACACCAGCGTCAGCGAAGCCACAGTTCCCCGGCGCTGCCTAGCGTATCATCTTACGGGTCCTGAGGTGGGACTCGGCGGAGTGCGGCGCGCGGGCGGTTAGTCACAATAGCGCCTTATATCCCAAAGCAAGCTGCTGCCCTATATAAGTATCGCAGCCCACACCAGCGTCAGCCGAAGCCACAGTTCCTCAGCGCTGCCTAGCGTATCTTACGGGTCCTGAGGTGGGGCTCGGCGGAGTGCGTCGCGCGGGCCGGGAGCCGGTCGAGGCGCGTCATGGAGTAGGCTCTACCTGGCGCGCGCGGGGCCGGCAGCGTGGGCACCAGGTCGGTGCGCCGGCGCGCCACGCTCGACCACATCACCGGCGGCGGCTGCCGGTCGGCTTCGTCTGGAACGAGATCGCAAATTATAAGTATACTTAATTCCTCCCTCGAACTGCCTCGGTGGCGCAGCGGTAGGAGGGTCGCACTTTAAAGCGACGGCTGCGCCAGAGGTCCCGGGTTCGATCCCCGGGTAGGGCCAAAAATATATACCTGAGTTCTTCTGTTCAGAAATTTTTAGGGTAGTCCGGAGTTTGGAAGTTGGCGGTGTTTCACCCTCGTGCCTCGGACAAGCACGTAAAGCCGTTGGTCATCATCATCATCATCATTCTCAGCCAAAGGACGTCCACTGCTGAACATAGACCTCCCCGACGGCTTTCCACAGCGACCGATCACTAGCGGTCTGCATCCACTTTGATCCTGCGATCTTTATAAAGTCGTCTTCCCATCTTGTCCGTGGACGTCCTACGCTGCGTCTTTGGTCGAAAGGTCTCCAATCTAGAACTTTCCTGCCCCAACGGCCATCAGTGCCTTGCCTATTGCCACTTGGGCTTACTGATTCTCAAGGCTAAGTCCGTTACCTTAGTTCTTCTACGTATCTCTTCATTTCTGATTCGATCCCGTAGAGAAATACGCAGCATAATAATAGGCATTAACTTAAGAATAATTCAATTTTGGAACTGTCATTTCGTAAGTTAGGATTCAGACATTGTGAATCAGACTTCATCGATTACTTTCTATTTTCGTTTTTCATTAGTGAATAATTACACAGCAAAGGTAACGAAACGAGTTAAAATACCATATCGTATAGAAGAGATAGACAATATAGAAATATCAGGTGACCTAATCAGATCATTACAATCATTCGAAAAGAGTTTCACTATTTAACAAAGCGCTCTTTCCTTTCCAAAAAACAAAACTGATCACATTTGAATATGAGCGAGATAGCGCGATCTAGCGACCTTTACAAGGTCGTCTGTTCATATGACAATGTCAAAAACATAGGCAAAAGAAAAGGGGTGCGATTGTGTAAAGCAATCATATTCATTTGACAATTCAAAACGTACGGTATGATCTGTCAAACGGCAAAGAACAAAGGGTTTGACAGATCAAACTGTACGTTATGAACTGTCAAATGAATACGATTGCTTTACACAATTCCAGCTCTGGTCGGGCATCACCAACGATCAGTTTACGGATAAAGTAAGGTAAAAATATATTTGATTGACAATAACAGTGTTAGTTTTGCAACGGCGGCAACATTATTATAATGTTTTGTGACAAGGAAAAAGAACTGAGCTAATATGAACATTCATACTGCTAAATTCTAAGATTAATAGACTGCTTTTGTTATTACATTACGATCAACATTGACAGTGGCACGATGGGACCGTCATAAAATACTTTATTATCATGCGTCATTAACTGCCGGATAGCATATAGCCAAATCATCTATTTTTAGATGGATTATAATAACAATCGCTCGTTCAAAAGATCGTTCAACCCATTCGATATCCTAAAGTTTGCAGTGACGTCACGACACATGTACAATGTTTGGCTGCTCTAAAAATGACTTCACAGCATCAGTGTTTACAATTTTCTAAGACTGTATGAACTATGCCGTTTAATATAGAACACTAAACACACCATGCGTTTTGATACATGCAGAGTTCTTAAAGAAGAGGAAAAGTAGCAGCTATTTGGAAAAGCTGAAACTGATCTAGGTTTTAAAATTAGTCCCATTTAGATAACTCAAAAACACAATTAGAGAAACGCTATGAACTTGGTGTCTGATAGGTATATTTCCGTAGAACAAATAGATAGCACTTGCATTTGGTATTATAATGAAAACATTGCGAATGCGATGATTAGTCCAAATACGTTATTTTTTGTTTAACAACTTAATTAATAGCAACTGGGTCGGCTATCAAGATAAAAATCATTCGATGACCTTCCCAGGTGATTGTGACCTCTATCCACATAGGTATAGGATTCATTTTTGAGAATTGCAATGTTTATGTATGGTATATGTGCAATGGCTTACAAGGCGAATTAATGTGATCATTTCTAATACCTTACAAGGTCGGATGATCTGCGCGCGCAAACATTTAACACTACAAATGTATATGTAATATAGTGCATCAGAGACAAACCAAAACTGCGGAATGTTCGAGAATGTCTTACGTATTTTATGAACTTTTATCTTTTGATTTGAGTTGCAATGTATCAAAGTGCTTATGGGTGGTATAGTTAGATATAGCATCTACATGTCTCTAGAAATTTGTTTATACATTCTATGTGAAACTTTTTATGTCCTTGAAATCATTATTTTAAAGAAAAGCATTTTTATCACACAAAGTCATGCATCAGAAAAAGTGAGTACTTACAGAAACTTGCAAACATTCTGAGTCCTTTGGCAGCAATGGAAATGAAACAGTGTTAGTATTACAAAGAACAGAACCACAGATGAAATGAAATTTAGAACCAATGAAAATTACAAGGAAATGATACAGATAGAGTTACATTTAAAGCTAATAGCTTGTTAAAGAATGATGATAAAATCATTTACTTCAGTGTAAGCAGTTATGAACCAAGTCTTCGTCCGCGCATTTAGAGTTTTCTCCCTCCAGTGCCGTCGCAGCGTGATGTTTTATAGCCTAAATCCTTCCTCGATAAATAAGCTATCCAATACAAAAAAGTTTCTAATCGGTCCAGTAGTTCCTGAGATAAGCACGTTCAAACCAACAAAAAAACAAACTCATTAGCGTTATAATATACGTATAGATTCTTCATACGAGTGATTTATGTGTAAGGATCACACAATGAATTGCTTATACACACATGGATTACATATCACCCTATATTTTAAAATACAAGCTGCTTTGTTCGGTAGTAGCGCATCAATGATAAAAATCATTATAATATCATCAATGCACACATAGACCTTAAATGGTAGAGCAGAAATACGTCTTCATGAGACAATAAATAGAGTTAATGATATCATCACTAATCTAAACTAATATTATAAAGCTGAAGAGTTAGTTCTAATATTAGAAACCGGACCGATTTGTAAAAATATTATTGTGTTGGATAAAGTAAAGTAAGCTGGACACCAATCACATACATTGCTCTGATCCCAAAGTAAGTAGCTAATGCACTTGTGTTATGGAAATCAGACAACGGTGGTACCACAACACCCAGACCCGAGACAATATAGAAAATTTCGATTTCTATATTGACCCGAACGGGAATCGAAAGCTTCTGCGACCAGCGTGCTTTACCACGGAGGTCGGATAGCTTATTTATCGAGGAAGGCTTGTCTAAAACATTACGCTACGACGAGAGGGGAGGGAACAAATTTAAAACTCGCGGACGCAGTCGCGGGGGACCACTAATGAATCATTATAATGATTATCAAGATAATTACCTTTATTATCAGTGTCTGACATGTCTAGCTGAAGTGCAGAGGCGCGTCTTGTCAGCGGCGCAGACGCGAACATCACGTTCGTAGTTGATGCCGCCCTGGAATGTTGCAATACACAATATTAGAATATAGACAATCAGAACCAAGACTAATTAGAATAATACAGGATGCTGTTAGTGCCTTTTGAGTAGGGCATAGTTGATGCGATGGCTCTAGGTCTGCATCTAGTGCTGTGTTTGTAGAATGCTTAAGAATTTCGACCAAATATAGGACTTACAGTTTCGACAGTTATAAGTATTTTACACACAAAATGGTTATAATTTAACTTGAATTTGACTTAAAGCAGCCATGCAGCACCGATGCTGTCGCAAAATGTCAACCTTTACACACTTGCGCTACTTTTAGCATTGATACAGTCGCGATGCTTACGCGTGATAGTATCGATGCAGAAGATGGATATTGACAAATTATGTACTGCATATAGGCGACTGCATTGATACCTAATTAAATCTGCTCATTGCGTAAGTCGCGATGCTGTCGCGCGTTTTTAAAAGCCGCGTCTACATCGTGCCAAAAGTCGCAGTGTGTTAGAGGAGGTGTTACCTTTTAACAATTTAAAAGAATGATTCAAAATTAAGTGCAACTAAGACAACATATCTAGAATAACCAAAGATATCGAAAACAAATTAAATAATTTAATTAGGTTTTTTGCTATTATGTAACTACCTAATTAAGTTTTAGCTTTATTACAACATAGTGGTTCGTTAATGATGTCACATGCAACATACCCGTAAACACATTCAGTTCATGCACTACAACATTTTTGAGCTACGGTGGTGTAATTTAAGATATTTTTATTCATGTTTAAAATAAACTTTAAAAAAAGTAAAAACCGACTTCAAAACCAAAATGCACTAAAAAGTCTTAAATAAACTCTTCACCATGGAAAGGGAAGGAATCCGTTTTAGGCAAACAATTTCTTTTCGGAGTCGTTGCTGAGATAGTTGATGCTTGATGGTCAAAGTGATGGCACCGACTCAAAAAAGAAATTGTTTGCCTAAAACGGATTCCTTCCCTTTCAATGGTGAAGAGTTTATTTAAGACTTTTTAGTGCATTTTGGTTTTGAAGTCGGTTTTTACTTTTTTTAAAGTTTATTTTATTTCTTCATTTTTAGTGATTACATAAGGGGAGGGGGGGGGGGGGGAGATGCATCTTATGATTCTATTTATTTAAGAAGCTACAAATTACCTATCATGAGTTCCGTCATTATAATAACTGAACTCCTAAGCGTTAAGGAGTTCCACCATCAGCTCAGCCCCACAAGATGTTGACTATCAGACGTAACAACACGTCAACATTAAGATTCTAATAAAGAAACACTATACGTGCCTTTTAAATTTGAGGGTTTCCCTCGATTACACCAAGATCCCATCATCAGAGCCCAAAATCGAAAAAATGGGACCAACTAGAAGGTACACCCTCTAAGTAGGCGAAAAAGTTTCTCGATTCGGTCGGCAAACGACTGAGATATGAGGTAACAAACATACAAAAAAAACATACAGTCGAATTGATAACCTCCTCCTTTTTTGAAGTCGGTTAAAAACTAACACAATACATTAAATTTACTTTAGTGTGTCAGTTTTTTAGGACAAATACTTAGTTCGGCTTTCAGAGTATATTTCGGCTACACTCTAATCTCAAAAACATATGGTTAGATTTAAAAATATAAATAAATAAATAAATAATAAATAACACGTGCTACGACAGGGGACTGCTATCCTGTACGTTGGTACATATAACAAACATGCAAACTACAAAACAAAAAAGATTCCCTACACATTTTCAACCCGTAATTAGCCATTACACCGTGTCCAACGCAATCAGGGTGCGTCGCCATAAAGGTTTGCATAATAAACGTCAAAAAAGTTTCGCCATCATCAAATTGGTCGAAATAAGGCCATTGTTCCACGGGGACAATGGGTGATGTAGGAAGGAAGGTGACGTCACCGGGTCACCGGACCGGAGAGGAAATCGCGCACGTGAGCACGGAGCCTTATGGACGGATCATGGATTAATAAAAGCTTATAGGTTTTAGATTGGCGAGACCAATGTAGGAGGAAGATTTGACTGTTTTTAAAATGTGCAACAATTTATTGGAATACATATTTTTGAAATAATTAAAAAAATGAAAAATACGCACGTTATTCTTATCGTTATGTATCAGATCTTTCTGTTTATCTCTTTTTATAGGCAATAGTGCCTGAGCTCTTGCTTCTTCTTCTTAAGGAAAAGGTACTTTGAATGAGCCTACACTTATTTTTTTTTAAATTTTGTATTATACAGTGTATGCTCAAATTACAAGTCAAATATGTTGCTCTACCTACAAAACCAGCCAAGTGCAAGTTGGACTCGGTCTTACATACAAAGTAGATACTCTTTTATTGCCATAAAAATGACCTTTTAAACATGATTAAGATTGCGTCAATAAGGATTTGATTCTCTTTAATTCACATATTATTTAACATTGATTAATTAATTGTACTAAATTTATAAAATATTGCAAAATATTTGCCAACAGATATTATGTTTACTACAGACCAGAGACATACACAATAAATAATGATCGCTAACATCTAATCGTCAGTCATTTGGCACAAGAGTTATCTGTATTTACTATTACTGTAATTATAAACTAATTATTTAATCGGGTTAGGTACCATTATTTGCGTCGTTTTACATAAGAGGTAAAAATGTACGAAGGTATCTTCTATCTTGTTAAACATATTAATGTTTTCCATGTAATAAAAAAATGCAATTGATAAAGATCTGAGTATGTTTTATTTGTTTTTCTTTAAGGAAGGATAGCAAAGTTATTTTGAAGATGACGTATAATCTTTCCAACGAATTAATGATCGTTTGATGATAACATTATAATGATAATGAGTCATGGAGACGCCTTAGACGGAAGACGGAACGAGTTAACGAATACAAATTGTATAACGGAACAATATGAATGATGTTTGCAGCCAAAGTCAAGGTTGTCCTTAATAAAGTCAAGAACTCTCTTTAGGAAGTAACTTTTATAAGAATTATAACAAATTATAAGAGTAAGGTCCGGTCATATTCCTTCAGGGAAGTTTGCATTTTTAATGAAGAAAGCTAGTTCACCTAATTGCGAAACATGTGGCAAAATCGAGGATTTCACTCATCTCTTGATGGAATGTGAGCGGAACCGAACAGCTAGGCAACTTTTTCTGGATAAGTTTAAAGTTAACAGACTGGATGTGGGAATTGTTCAGAGTATTCTAAGCAATCCTAATTCTGATACCACCCTGTGCTTGTGCGGCTTATTAGAGTCCTGCCAATTAAACACAAGTAGTTAGGTAGCTAGCCGATTGAAACGTAGCTAATAGTTAGTTATAAGGTATTTTTGTATGTTGTTTGTTCGATGGGACTGTCTTGTAGACAAAAGCCCCAAAAAAAAAAGATAATAAATAATAAAAAAAGTTACTTTTTCTTTAAATTTCACAGAGATCATTTGGTTTTTCAGCACACAAATTTGACCACGGGTGTGAAGAAAATAAGGAGACCTTGGGTATGATCTCCGATTTTAATTAAATCTCTATAAAACTCATCAAAATAGGCGCAGCGCGAATATGTAACGGAACACTCGTTTTTAAATAATGTGTATGGTTCAACACAAGTTTCACGAAAGCAAAAAGTGAAATCAAAAGCCCATTCATCAAGCCAATTTTGTTCTATTACAGATTGGTTTCAAACGGTCTATTTAATGCCATTATCTTATCAATCTCGTCCACCGATTCACCTAATTAGCGTTCTTAAGTCTGCCAACTCGTAACATTGTGACGTCACCGACTGTTGTGCTAACGCTACCGGCATATTAATACATGTCCATATGAGCGAACAACCGGCCTAAATATTTTAGTCTAGTCTACATACACTGGAATGTCAGAGTTGAACTATACGAAAATAAGCTGTGAAAATATCGAGTGTAGCTCCATATTTCATATCTAATCAGGACACGAAAGTAACTTTCCGATTATCTCTACACGGCGGATTAGCTTAGATAAATTGCTTATAATATTACGTCGATTTTGTTATTAAACAACATGCAATATGGTGGTTTCTAGAATCAAAACGGCACTTCGTAAAATTACTTTACATAGCCAAAATTTTTATAACCTTATTGAATTCGGTAAAAACACGATTTCAAATGTCCTCATGGAGAAAAGTATTATAAGTAAGACGTATATGTCTCATACGCCGTTCTTAAAGTGACGTTGATAAACTGTCATCCTAAGAACATAATATAAAGCATGCCAATGTAATTTAAAAAAAAACTATGGACATTTACATTTCATGCACAACAATGTTAGCATGCAAAACAGTTTCATTTACTACACTACGTAACATTCAAAAATAGAATCTACTACATTTAAGATTCTGCGCATAGACAACAGCGTTAAAGTTAAGCTAATTGTAAAACTACAATGTGCCCTCCTACCACGAACTCTAAAAGCCAGCCTGTTTATTCATTGCTCAGCCGTTTTGACATTTAAAGTATGAGCGAAACGTCAAAAATGCAACGCAGTGCAGAACTAGGTCGGCCTTTAGAGCTCATAGTGAGGGTCTGGTATTAGTTAACTCGCTACAGTATCTCAAAACAATTAGTTGGGATTACGAAAAAAAAAATTAAAATTGCTTACAGTGATTCAAAAAAGTTCATCTGATCTATGGGGTTGGTACTGGGTGGGGAAAAAATAAAAACAAATTAGAAAAGGAAAAAATAACTTAGTTACACTGGTATTGCAGGGATAGGGTGTAACTAAAACCCAACACCTTCAAAAATATTTTAAAATCCTGAAGATAAAGCAAAGCTAATAAAATAAAAACTTTAAATAAACATTAACAAGTGATACGTTTAACTCATAGCCTAGATTTTTCAGGGGTCAAACAGTTCTGCTATCAAGAATTTATCTTATTGGTTGTGATAAGTTAAATTGAGCTCTATTACTACCTAAACTAGAGTGCAAGCACGCAGGGCAACGATAATTGGGTCAAATAGCCCTCTCCACGAATCATAATAGGTCCTGCATACTGACTGAATTGGTATCTAGACATACTTCTGTAAGACGTTGTGATCGTATAAGATCTGCCCTGAGTTGAGGTAACATGAGAATTCCTTTTAGCACTTAGGCTTCTACAAGCTAGAATAAAATGTATTCTGTTATTTTATACCTTTTTGTCAACGCTCAGTTACATTACATTTCGTAAAAATCATTTGTTACAGGGTGTTGTTTTTGTCAGTGACACCGAACTTAGGGAAGATAATATGAGTATGATTATTCTAAAAAAAAAACAAGTTCAAGTTGTATTAAAGAACACCTCTTCACAATATTCTAAAAAAAATCTAATGGGAAAACACCCTCACTCGTATCTACGAAATACTACGCCCTACTATACCTACTACTAAATAACGGCAGCCTGGTGTTGGTTGTTTTGACTTACTTCATAGTATCATGATAATAAATTGATTTTGTGGGCTATTTCCATTTAAAAAAATATATCTTAAAAAATCATTTATTTATTGACTCGTCGCTGACTGAAACAACACCATGTATAGGGGACAGCTATAAAGCTACCCAGATGTCTTTATCATTTCCACTCAAACAACGTAACAAAAACAAACAAAAAATACTAATAACAAAATACTCATGAATTTTTATTCCGAGCCTTTAATAGGTTTTTAACTGGAAATAGCATACTTCTCATCATTTATTGTTTAATGTCATCTAATATATTGATCCAGATTCCTCTACATCCTTTGATAGGATTCATATGTGTAACAATTACTAGTTTTTTTAATTGTCTGAATATTAAGACTAACATTTTCTTCTCATATTGGCAGAGAAGTGTTTAGGTAAAAAGGAAATTAAAGTCGTTTCTTCTTAGATGATCGGTAGCGTTATTAAATAAAATCGCCCTTGAACTCTCTACATAAATTGAAGGAACAAACAAACCTCTCAGGATCAATTATCTCTGACCGCTCTACCGTATCATTTAGTTAGATATGTAAAATGTATACTGCAATTATTCAATAAGGGCTTTATGCAATAATGATTTTTTGTATGAGAAGTACATTCAGTTTCACCAAATCGTCTTTTGGACTCGCACCTAGCTATGCAAATTTTTTTTAAACAAATATTGGACACCAATCACACACATTGCTCTGATCCCAAAGTAAATAGCTAATGCACTTGTGTTATGGAAATCAGATACAACGGTGGTACCACAACACCCAGACCCGAGACAATATAGAAAATTTTGATTTCTGTATTGTCTCGACCGGGAATCGAACCCGGGACCTCGTAGTGGCGACGCCTTGAAACCAGCGTGCTTAGCCACTACACCACGGAGGTCGAGTTTAAAGCAGTAAATGAGTTTTTTTCTTTAACTCTTTTGAAGCCCGCGGATAATGAATTTACTAAAAGTTACCATCAACTCAGATGGGTCGTGCTTTTGATAGTGATAGCAAAATGACTCTTAATCAAACTTAAGCCAAAACGCTTTCTTAAGTTTATGTCCAGGTTATTAAGATGACTGTCCAGGTCATCCAGGTCATTTGTTCAGACATCACGGTATCGTGAGGTACTGCTGTCTTCTACATGTCTTATTTCTTAAAATATTTTTATCTAGCGAGATTAAACAGCCTAACAAAAGCTTAAGCTCTACACACCTGCGCGCGGCCCAGAAGAATCCGGCCGAGTCGAGCGGCTCTAGCAGTCTTGGCGTGGACGAGCCAAAGGCGAAAGCGGGGCGGGGAGCGGAGCGGGCTGCGCGTGCGCGCTCTAAACGCTCCGTGCGATCCCGCTCCCGCTGTAGCAGCGCTTCGCGTCGGGATATTGACGCTTCCCATATCGCTCGTTTCCTTTCTTCCACCTGGAACAAGATGGTGACGTGTTAGAAGAATGAGAAAGGATCAGCTGTCATGTCAGCGAACTCTGGTTAATCATAAAACAAGTCAACTTGCTGTCGTCAAGTCGACTTGCTATCGTCAAGTGTATGTCGGAAATAGAGGGCAAAGTTTTGAGGCTGCAAAGAAAAGACTTAGTGGCCTGGGCCGCCAACTTTATGGTTTATTACCTGACTAATGGTTCCAGTTGTCTTTGCCGTGGTTAAGGTTATATTAGCAGGAGGTAAGCAGTTCGACAGGTGTAGCGGTAATGGTTATTTTATCAAGAGTTAAAAAGTTCTATAAGAAGTATAGAAATACCATTTGTCAAAATCAAGAATTAGATAGAATCGATTTAGTAAAATTTCTGTTACATTTTTTAATGAAGGCTTTGGCTGTAATTATTTAATTAGGACGTTGCCGGAGACTTAATATAGAGCTAAGAGCAATTCCAGACAGCATTTGGTCCGATTTTCTTACGATGACTGGCAATGTCTTTTGCCATCACTATGGTAGTTCATATGTTGTGGGTATCCATATGTGCCATATGGACAAACATACATACAATATTCAGTTCAAGAATACTTCAATCTCTACTTAATTTATATTCCTATTTAAGTGACTGTAGAAAACTAAAAAGGAAATACGACTATCAATACTATTTACAGGTATCAATATTAAATGACGTCAGGACACATATGTTATCTAGGTGACAACGTGAAACAGATGTCCAATAACAATGAACATATTCTCAAACACCAATATTGTCATGTTTAAGATTTAAATGACAGTTACAAAAAAATCTACAGTTTTCAAGGATTTTTTTGGGGTACATTTTTAACGTCTTCTTTAAATAAAGAACCATTTTGTAAAACATCTGAAATTCGCAGGTATTAATAAGTATATCATACATTAAGAATTTCGAGAAGAAACCTGCTTATTTTATTGCTACATAGTACATACTCACTAAATTTTAAATACTTATCACCATCGTTGAATTGCATATCATTATCAAATATTGTAATTCTATTAGTAGCAATTCTTCATATCACAAACTTGAAGATAAGGCGTTTATCCGCATAAGAACACTTATAAAATATAGCATATTTCACTGCGAACATAACACATCAGAAAACGCCAGACAGCCGAGATCGTATGAAACTAGAAAATACACTTACGGCAAATGTCACATGCTTGCTCATCGTATATACATTAAAACCAGAGAAAAACAAAATACGGTCACATCACATCACGAATTCGTATCAACTGAGGGATTTCACGATGATTAACGCGTTATCAACGACCAAGGTGACTGAACAATGAATGATGATTCAAAGAAAACCGAAGACGCATATGTTTTTGTCGGTGCAAAGGTGTGAGCGAGCAGTTACTCTTATGCAGATTTTGACAATTTGTACGCATAGTGTAGACTAGACTTATACGTTTGAAGAAATTGAAGTCGTATGGTGACGGCGTACGATTGAAAATTATTTGACTTCAACTTAGGGCCTTTTACAACGCCCAAACGTTTTCATTACCTAAATTCACACTTCGCTCAGACTACAACGCTAATTTTATACACTTTCAGAAACTTAAACGTCAGCTCTATAGAAAATTTCTTGCAGATTTAAATTAACTCTGGCCTTCCATGGATAAACTAAAAGCTATAACGATTATTTATGAAAATCGCAATTATAAGTTTGGTCCATGGAATGAAGTTTATTCATAACTCCATTCAAGTTTAAGGTTGTTATCAACCGCCCGCGACAAAGAGACAAAAGTCCTATTTGAAAATATATGTTCTATATTGTTTGTTATTAAACATGTTTTTGTTCTACGAACATGTGGGATCGATCGTCAAAGTAATTTACGAATTGCATGAGTGCATTTACACTGGAGGTAATTCACCTCCTCCGTCTAGACTACACGAGGTCGGACGTCATGGTGGGATAGCCATTTTTATTACGTACATATATTTTGTGATTAATTTGGCAATACACAAAAGATCTGTGTAATTTCTTTAAAACTACGAAAGAAACAAATCTTATAGCGGTTCCAACCAAACATTTTGGTATCATCATCATCACCACCACCAGCATGAATGAATATGGTTTCTAATATATATATATTTAAATATATATATATTTTTATAGTACTTTTGCATCACATTCAATACTCTACAAATAACTTAACACTTCGACAATAGAAAATGCAGCAGCTTCGAAATTCTGAAATCCTGGCAACTGACAGATTCGAGCTATTCCAATATCTATGAGAAATTCTTCGTGATTTCTCTTCGAATGCCGACTCTGGGAATATTCGTAGAACATTTTCAGTGCGGTCGCTTACGGCCATCTGTCTTATACAGGCGTCGTTGAAATCCATGCGTCAGGTCCCAAAGCAGAGACACTAAGGTTTAAAATGGTTTAACCTATTTCGGATCATTGCACATAGATATCTAGATTTAAGACGACCTATTCCAGACGGAATGTCTGATTAATGATCGATGACATATTTGAAATGCCATGTATGTATCTGGAGGTTACAAATCCATGTTCATTGGGGGATAACATTCTTTGCATTGATAGTCCGGAGTTAAAGATCAGTTTGTCACTTTGCCACCTAACACAAATGCTCGTATTATTCGTAATGCATAAAAGAAATGACATCAATGTGAAAGGAATGCGCAAAGATGAAACGAAAAATAAAACAAAACACAACATTTTGCGATGGAACATTAGCCGTCTTAAATAAAGCAGACGACGGAATCACGCCAGACAAATTAATCTAACGAGCTGGGAGCAATGTCAAACATAGGAAATCGGATATTTTCGCGACATAACTACATCACACACATTACAATTTACAACTGCCGCATGCCAAGTGTGTCAATGGCAAATTTCACTGTTAATACAAGACAAATTTTACTCATCTTTTTTGAGATCATCGTTCAACTTTAGATGAATGAGCGGGAAGAGACTCTATTAGACTCCAACTCAAGTAGATATTAACTGTTTTATTGAGGAAGTGCGTTATTTGCCCTTTGCTTTTCCCATCGAGCACAATATTCAAACATTTGATCCCGAATCACGCATCTATTAATAACGTCAGAGTTTTTCTACTTTGGACGTAAACTTCACGCGTTAAATCGACTGCATGATTTACGTGATATTTTACCTGATTAATATAAATTTCTTTTCTCTTGTACATAAGTTAGATAATAATATTTCGATAGATTTTTAGAATGAGTACAACTATATTTGAATGTCGTCCTCTCTTCTTATAAATATTTGTTTACAATTTCGTTTAGAAATCGTTCATTTACAAATGCATATTAGAAACCATAAGAGCTTTGAATTTGTTTATTCGACAGTTTTTAAGTCATTTGATGAATCATTATTTTACTGAACAACCTAACTTGTGTGCATAAGAATGTATTTTTTAAAAAGATACAAAACTTATTACTGCTCAAAATTTCATTCTAATTAAACTGGTTCTGTTTCTTTTTTACTTTAATCTATTCAACTAAGACAATACTTAAGTTCTATAAATAGCAATTTAAATCGACTTACTTTGGGCTCACTACACTGTCGAAATTTCATATCAACTACAACACCAAACACTTTACCGATATTTCAATAAACTATCACAACAATACAAAAAATAGAGATTTAAATTCTCACAATACACCAGACACAACAAACGACACCACTACCCGTTCTTAACCGTTGACTAACAAAGCAGTCTTCAATGGGACACGCAAGACTTGCCGCCACGGCACGGTTCGGCGGCCATAGTCCTGAAGGAAGTGGTAGTTATTTTTGTCGCACTCCTTAACGTGTGGCGCGGGTTATATTTAAATATTTTTGATCCACACTGTTACTGTTTGAACCATCAATGGAATTATAGCTTTGGATGTTAATCTTTTGAAGGGACTGGGGACGCACGGATGGAACGCTCGGATTTGATTGAAATGCTTTTAATGATCAAAAATATCTACTAAGAATGATTGATCAAAGAGTTGAACACCATAAAGGCTGATTCACGCTACACCGTGCTGGCGCCGGGCCGGGCTTCGACCGGGCGCCGGCCGGGGCGTGGTCAAACATTATAGTATACATTTGGTAGGAAGTGATTCAATTCTGAACGGCGTTGGAAAGTATATGGATATATTTCCCGGCTCCGGCTCGGTCCGACCCCGGCACGTTGGAGCGTGAATCATCCTTAATATAGTTCCTTTCTCTTATCAATGAGCAATGCATAACAAATTATTTTCGCATGAACCATTGACAAAGAACAAAAAGTGCGTGAGTAAATATTGGAAATGCGTTAATGACCTTTAGATTAATTAAGATGCTTATTTTTGACATTAGGCCTTTACTTGCTAAAGGTATATACGTAAGTATGCAAAACTCACATATTCACAAAAATGTTATACGCATAGTAAACAGTTATAAAGTTTTGATGATTTATGGTCACGGTCTCTTACTATGGATCTCATATAAAGGATGCGCAAAATCACTCACCGAGCGATGGAGAGGGCTATGCTCGGTGTTTCTCTACGATATAGAATCAGAAATTAGGAGATACCTAGAAAAATTAAGGTAGCGGACATTGCCCTAAGAATCAGTAAGCTCAAGTTGCAATGGGCAGGCATAGCACGAAGAACTGATGGTCGTTGGGGAAGAAAAGTTCTAGATTGGTGGAAACCCTTCGACCAAAGACGCGGCGTAGGACGGCCACCGACAAGATGGACAGACGACCTTGTAAAGATCGCAGGATCAAACTGGATGCAGACCGCTTGTGATCAGTCGGTGTGGAAAACCGTGGGGAAGGCCTATGTTCAGCAGTGGACGTCCTTTGGCTGATAATGATGATGAGAACATAACACAAAAACAAAACTGGCGTGTGGGTAGCTCGCAGCACACATTTAGGTGATATTGAATAAAAATCTCTCTCAATCAGGCTCTTTGTCAAAAACAAACCTTAACCTATTAAAAAAACTTCAAAAACCATACATGTTGTCATACCAAAATTACTGACCTAAGGCAATCGCCAGTACAGGGGAATAAGCTGTAATTAATAGTGGCACTCATTACTGTTTCAGTAAGTTAGACAACTTAAAATTGAAATAGTAATTTAGTTGAAGTGTCAACATAAAATAACGATTTCTGGGTGTATATAATGCAGCGTGTACACAAATTACTACAAACATGAATAAAATATTTACTATAAACAATGCAAACTGAAAAAAGTACATTGACTTACTCTACCTAACACCACATGCCATAAATATTATATCATTAAACATCTATCACACTAAAGGGGGAAACAATGATAACAAAACCTGCGCACGCACATTCCTCATGCCAACGAATGACCTCATAATTGACAATAGCAGACATTATGTAACACTGACCGGGTCACCTGGCACATCGAATACGTTCAAACCAAATGGAACATTGATTGGGCTATTAATAGAACATTCGAATCCGGGGCCGCAATGGCGTACTACAATACGACTTCCTAAACAACTAATCACCTAAAAATGAATACGAATTTCTTGTAAGAACTGTCACTTGTCTCAGTGATGCAACTTTTTTAGTATAAAAATCTTGTTGCCTCAATTTGTCTGCCTTGACTGATAAAAAACAGGAAACCAGTCACTCCGCAAGTTACTCAACCGACACGTCGATGATCTTATTACAATTGCTCCGAATGCAAAAACTAGACCTACCGACGGCGTCTACAGCCTACAGCCCAGTCTATTCGATGAGTAATAAACCACTTAAAAACCTGCAAATGATCAATAAAACAAATACAGGTTTGGATCTTGAATGAACGAATGTCGAAATAGATGGAACCTACGCAACAGGTATAAGAACCATTAATAATGATTTCAATAATATCTCGTACGTTAATATAGCAAATGATCGCTTTCAGTAAACAGCAAAACCAGCAAATAATTTTAAGACAGAGCAGATGTTTAGTATGCGTACTTGTAAATGGTCAGAACCTGCCAATAGCTTTTCAATTAGTATGTCACGGCTAGAATGGATCACGATTCGAGATAAATACAAGTTATTCTGCACTAGAGTGCACAGAACAGATCCTTTGCTCTGTTTCTTTATTTAAATCGCGTTGGTGTTACTACAAAAGGCCTTGCCAAGGTTGCGCTAGAGTAGTTCAGACACAGTATTCTCTAATTCAGTGATACGAATGCGAAAATTGATGTTTAGATTTTAAAGACGAAAAAAGAGACTTGATACTGTGGTTTGGGTGGCGTACATAGTTATTATTCTTGACCTTGCCTTGAATAGCATAAGCGTTCAAGTTCCGAAAGCACTTAAAACACTTGACGCTGGCAATTTTCGGTGCGATCCACTAAACACCGTCACAATAGACGGCGAGGAGCATGGTAATGACATCATCTCGTCGAGGACGAGTTATGTAACGCCCGCGTCATTCACATTGAAATCGCAGGGAAATGGTTTACGAGGCAATCGCAAATTCTTTGGTGTGGGAAACTTCCTAGATGTAGTAATAGTTATAGTTTTGCAACTTATTGATGGATATAATAAAGGTTAAAATATTGTTATGAATTATGAACTCGAGATTCATAACTTGTGATACCTTATAGTTAGGTAAACATATGTATCTATTTCGATTCATCTCAGAAATCGTTACATAAAAATGTTTACATCACAGTTACAAACTAGTAAATGAATAATTACTGAGATTTAAAAAAAAATAATCTAACTGAGATCAATTCAAAGCTCTAACTTTCGATCGCGGCTATCAAATTAAGTTTGCTAAAGTAACACGAACGAAAAATTCCACTGCACTTTCATTTGATTTTTATCCCGAGGATGCAGCATAATTCAAAATTTAAAAAAAACTTAAACATTTAAAAGTGAGGAAAAAGTAATGATGGTACCACAGAACGTGCTAATTGACGTGTGTAATCGAGTAATCGAGAAGTTCTAATTGATCCCAGACGATCGCGCAACATGCAATTTCAACACGAGAATCGAGAATCGAGACTCGGAGAAAGGAGTTTAGGGAATGAGATCTTAACAATTATTTTGTACAAAATAATTGCGATACTGTTTTTGTCGTAAATAGATAGATAAATAGAAAACTATGTATGGAACATCACATAGGTTAATAACAAATTTGTTTAGAGAAAATGTAAAATTTAGGAGGTCTTACCGCTATGAGCGATTTTTTTCAGACAACCTTTAGGTAAAGAAATCCAAGAGTTCATAAAAAGGGGTGTTTCTGATAGAACAATCTGTTTCAATGACCCTAGTTGTATTGGTTATAAAAGATGGAATGTAGGTCGCTTTGAGTGAAGTTAATATACGATCGAATAATCTGGATATAAATAGAGTTTAAAATTTAGTCTCAACAAAAAATACCAATTCGAGATTGTGAATTCTAATCAAAGATCAGAAGTATGCACGACCCACAAATTGTATCCATTTGATTGCACAAACGAGTGCACCGCTTGTTGCTCGGTTCATAGCAAATTATGAACCTGCCCAAGGTTCAACTATTAAACCTTCAACTCTGTTCCAAGAGGTAGCACCCACATACCTTTAGCTGGTGTTTATCATGAGTACCGAAACGCAACGTATTATCCGTGCGCGTTTTGTTTTCGCAATGGACTCTAGTAATTTCTAATTTTCACCGCCATAACGTCTATTATTTCGCTCGGAAGGTGAAAGTCAAGCTAGGCGCAAGGTGTCGTTGCAACTAAGATACCGGTACTTCAATTATAATCGAGTTAGAGACTTACAATAACATCACAGGGAAATTACAAGATTAGCCCGCATTACACAAGGTATACTGACAGGTAACAAGTCTACCGTTTAGCAAAACTGAAGTTAATTTGGGTCACCTGCGGTTCCGTTTTGCTTTGGTAGATTCTTGACATGGTCTGTTGGAAAGAAGTGACATTGTATGACATCAATAAGTTAACACCGTAAAATAGATAGTGCCATCCACGAAGGCGCGCGCCACCATTCGCCCCAATTGTTTAAAGTACACGTGTGCAAGCTTTTACCAATATTTGACAATATAATCAATTAAATGCATTATTTTTTAAATGTTGACACACTGCCCGCAACCCGCACCTTCGTGAACTGCAATAACTATATCCTTGATTCCCTAAACAGTCATTTCCTAGCATCTGAGTTTTTACTTTCCATGATTGTGCTGGGGGAATCTATGATGGCACTTGGTTATTACACTGGCATAATTCACCTAAGACATATTTTTTGCCAGTTTAGTTGCCACTGAAATCATACAATTTCTTCTTGAAACATACAATATACACATATCAGATTCAATCATCGTTTCTGATGGATGGATTTTTTATTGAAAAGTATGTATGGTCAAGGTCGCTCGCGACTTACCACATTTCAACGAAAATCGCTTGCACACGCGACACGAAAACGGGAGTCACATCAAACAAAAGACGACGCGAGGTGCAAGAGATTATGGCTCTTAAGGTGGTTAGGCAAGTGGTGAGACACCGTGACTGTGCCCGTGAAGACTTCGCCTGCGGAGGCACAGGGGCGCGGGTGTATGAGCACCGTCCGCACTTCCAGCTCTCGCCTCGCCCCGTGCCCCTGTGCCCCCTCAGGCGAAGTCTCAATGGTTATAAACATGAGAAATATGAGACATAGGCTCTTTGGATCAATGACACAGAGGTATCTGTAGAGGAGTGATCTATCTATCTACCTTTCCAAACTGGCCAGTAATAAAGAAGTTTTAGATTTAAGTATCTTGTAAACACAAATGCTTTCCCTGCTAGCCAGCGACAAAAATAAGTTTTTCAATCCTCCAAATACCCTACCTGTACTCTCCTATCGTCGTCTCTCGCGCGCTGCTCCGCTTGCCTTTTCCTTCGCTCCTCGTCACGCTTCTCTCGTTGCGCTTGCGCAGCCGCCGCGTGCGCTCGTAGCTCGTCCAGTCTCTTTCGTTGCTCGGCCTCGCGCCGCTCGCGGGCTAGTCTCGCTCGGTCTATGGCATCTGCTGTCGCTGGAAAGAGAAGGTAAGTGAGGAGTTGTGATGGCTGTACATTCTACCGGTTTGTGTGTGACCGAGCGGAAACCAGAGGCGAGAGCTAGGCTCTTCGAGTGGAGTGCACACTGTGCACACCTTGGGTGTAAGTTCACCCAGAATAACGCTTTGGAGTAGATACATGAGTTACTAAAGACACAAGGATGGTAGAAGACTTTTCGTGACCGTGGCGCCCATTGTAGTTAAGAAATCGCGTTTTCAGTATGATGAATGTTGGAAGAGCGATGTGAATGCACTTCAAATGAAATATTTTACCAATAACACAATCTTGAGATAAAACACTTTTCATACATTATTATCCAATTGTAAAGTGGAATTAATTGGGGATATTATGAGGGTATTCTAGGTTTTTCTAATCCTTAAATAAAGTGATATTTAACTTTGAACCCCCGCCGTAAATCTACAGGCACTGATGAGTTCTTAAACATCGAATAGGAAAATGCTAGATACTTTACCGACATTGAAGGAAATTCTTCAATCAGGATTTCCGTGAGAAATATATCGATTGAACCTCTAAAACCCAAAATGCCAAGCCGCAAATAGACGTTGAATAAATCACATAACGCATCTTGATGTTATTACAATAAACAGACGCTAATGGCAGTCCAAAATTGAAATAATTTAGCATTCCCAAGGGCAGAAAAGACATTACTGACGACGCTGAGTACAAATTAGGGAAACTCTAAGGTTTAGTGGTTTACTAATTTATAACAGTTTTAGTGAGAATCGGTCTACAGATGGTACATTAGATAAAAAAAATACATGAAGTGAAATGTAGATAAAAGTGAAAAGCTAATTGCAATTGCAATTGCGGAGATAGTTCAGCGAATAAAAGTTATTGCTTATATAGCCCATAAATCTCCAACAATAAGTCTATTGTTTCAAACAGATAGGTGCAGTAAATAGGCTTTACACTACTCTCGAAATAGGTATATACTCAAATTAAGAAAAATAAGCCAATTTAAGTAGTTATTCTACATCCCCAAGACCTTTAAGTCTTCTCCACCAACATTAAAGTACCAAAATCTGTATCATTATCATAACTTTTCACTGCACATTTGGGCTTCGTGAGGAATCCACCACGGTCCATTTCCTATGTTGTATTTATTACTAGGCAGTACCATTGCAGCCTCACATGTGAGTGAAAGTCGTGTTTTGATTATTACAAATTGTTCTGCAGCACGGACAAATGGCTTAATCGTTTGAGGTCGGACTTTAAACTCTACATCGTCTCAGCTACTCTCAGTCGAGAGAAATACCGGCAGTATTGGAAATAAACAGTAACGTATTTTTAAAAAAGGATGTTTGTTTAGTGTACAGCTTCATAATACCTAATATGATGCATTAAGTTTAGTCTTGAAAATTTTAATGCCTTGTTTTGTATTTTTGCGGTCGCATTTTTTATATTTTTTTGGATCCAGCGGTGTCCGAGGGCATATTTAGACAATTTTACCAAATAGCACACATGAGAACACTGAATATTAAAGAAGAAGAGGTAAATATCAAAACACGATAGTCACAGAGCTAGCTTTTAGTATTAAAACTACAGGAAATTAAGTTTTGTTGAAGTAAACGACACATATAAACACTATAATAAAGACCAACCTACTCCGAAAGCTTTGACCTAATTATTTTCTAACACGTATCGTAACTAAATAGGGTTGTCAACTCAACGTAAGTAATAATTATTAATGAACTACGTCAATCGATAATGCTTAACTCTAGAATGTCCACCAAACTCCGTCTGTCTCCCCCACTGTTAGTTCCACTAAAATCTTTGTTACCAATACTCTAGAACCTATCAACTTTATAAACATCGAATGCATAATGCAGCTAGTTTTTATGCGACTGGCACTACTGAACCAAAGACGCAGCGTAGGACGTCCACCAACAAGATGGACAGACGACCTTAAAAAGATCGCAGGATCAAACTGGATGCAGACCGCTAGTGATTGTTCGCTATGGAAAGCCCTGGGGGAGGCCTATGTTCAGCAGTGGACGTCCTTTGACTGATAATGATGATGATGATGATGATGACGACTACTGGACAGCCCTAACTGTCATTGCCTACATACCAACCTATGTTATTTTTTTCCAAACTTACTTCATCTCAAACCAATTTTCATTTCATTTTCCATGGGACTCGTATGGGACCATATTTTTTTACAACCCTGCAGCAACCACGTGGGTTCAACGCATCAAGGGGTTCTCAATACTCGTTGAATGGACACAATCGACACATATCAATACGAAGCGGCTGTTTAGTAAATAAATAGTCACCGTCATCACGTTGGAATGTTACCGCTTGACTGTTGCACTCAAGGTCCGACCTACACATTTTATTGCATAATCTCTAGAAATTAATATAAAATTGTGTATTTATCTGTCTTTATGTCACTTTATGGATGTGAAGCGTGGACATTGACAAAGAGGGACAGAGAGAGACTGGAAGCCTTCGAGATGTGGTGCTGGAGGAGAATGGAGCGTATCAGTTGGACGGAGAAGAAAACAAATGAAGAAATTTTGTCTATGGTTAGGGATAAAAGGAGATTGATGGAAACAATAGAGTGTAGAAGGGGACGAATGTTAGGCCACCTGATTCGACACGACAATTTTATTAAAACGATAATCGAAGGAAGAATAGAAGGAAAAAGGAAGCGAGGAAGACCAAGAATAAGCTACATGCAGCAAATAAAGGAAAAGATAAATGTCGGGTCGTATCAGGAGGTTAAGAGAAAGGCGGAAAGCAGAGAGGAATGGAAAAAACTCCACCGACAAGAGCCTAGCTCTTAAATTGGATGATGATTTATCTGTCACTCTGTAGCTTGCTGTCTTGTGTGTTTTTTTACGACGAATTGAGACAACCCAGCGGAATAAACAATCCGATATCTCTACAATTAACAATTGTAGAGAGGTATCGGATTTTACTGTGAAAATCAGTTTCAAGTGTATATTATATTATATTATATTTCTAGATAATTGTGGACTAGAATATCATATGTGCGACGGATATTTTCATGACATAAAGCCGAGTAGCAAGCAAGCAAGAGCTAGTCCATTGCAATTACTTAACCTTACAGATGATTTTATAACGGTCGGAGTAAGACAGGATTAGCGACTCGCCTTGAAAAATGCTAAAAGGACCGTCAGATCGTAAATAGTTTCGCAATGATCAGTTTAAGTGGCGGTTAAATGTGTGTTTAAACTAGGTAAGCAGCTGTATGGAATCGCCAACACATTAATGACAGATTTTATTTTAAGTCTTATTTTTTATGTTATCTTTTCCATAACAGTGATTCTAAACTAATGATAGAAGACGATTTCATTAATTAATTAACACATCCATCTTACTACGGAAAACAAAAGGTTACGTTAATTTTCTTTGATAATACAGGGGTTAAATTGGAGACGAGGTAACATCAATATAAACCAGGGTTAAAATAAATACTGAATAGGATTTTTTACCATTTTAGATGCGTATATCTTCTAAACGTAAGACTTTTGGAAAAAATGGGTATAGGAATCTCGTTGTCATTTTAAAAAACCTTTCCACAGCGGATAAGTTTGAGTTAATATAAAATATTGTTTTTGCTTTAGTTACCGTATAAGAATCATAAAGCGGTCAACAGGATACACCTACCTGCCAAGTATTAACTGTATAATGCATCAGCATTTACTATTACAGTTTTAGAATAAAGTGTCTGTGACATGCGGACGGACAGACAGACTGACTGACAGACAGATTGCCATTAAATTACGGAACCCTACAAACCAGGAATCATTATAAAATGACCATATCGTTCTCGTATTTCATTGTCCGGCACGCGGAACATCTCCTCATACGACACGCGTGGCTGGTGTGTCATCTACGATTGGCATGTGGTACCTCTGTGGCAAACGTTTATTAGTTCCGATGACCTGTTTGCTTTATTACTGTCTGTGGCGTAAATGAGCGGAGCGATGCTTGAGAAATATGTTTCTTTTATTGGTGCCTTTGCCTGAGGTTCAAAAGTTGTGTTTTGGTTTTATAGGCCTCGCAAATTAAGATTGGTACTGTAAGAAAAGAGTTTAATAAATAATAATGTAAAAATAAACCGCCTTCATAAAACTGAGTGAGGGCCGATTTTTCAATAGTCAGATAAGAAATATTTTTCGAACAAACTACTTACAATATGGCTAATTTGTAAACGTCACCTAATTGTCAGCAATCACACGTAACTGTCATTTATTAAAATCTGTCGCTTTATAATTTATCAGTCTGATAAGATTTATCTATTGAAAAATCAGCCCTAAAAAGCTCAAAATAACACATTTGATTAAACTAAAAAAGAATCATCTCGACTTCTGGTTTTCGAGAAATCCGTAACAAACAAATATATAAACATACGTACACTTACGAAATTTTACACGTATTTGGAAGCGCTCAAGTTATAGATCAACATTCTCATTTTTTTTTCATATTCTAACGGTATCACTCACATACATTTACATTGAATCGATTACCTCCTTTTTATTGAAAGTGGGTAAAAAAGAGATAAGCTTAGGTCACATACACACTGCGACTTTTATCATCGATACCTACAGTGGCGATGCTGTCACGATGCAGATGCTGGCCGCTGACGACTGTATCTGTTTTTGGTAACTGTATCGATACTAAGCATTAGCATCGACGCAAGCGCGCGACTGCATCGATACTAACGCACGGCAACATCTTTGCAAAAATATGTTCATTGCTGGTGTCGCGATGCTGTCACGCGTTTCTAAAAAAAAGCGAGATGCATCGATGCTAAAAGTTGCAGTGTGCAAAGGGTCATAAGAAGTGTCTGAATTAAGACAAGAAAGTTATACACAACTGTTAAGCCAATTATTTTGACAGCTGAAAGCACCGCGCTTCCATTGCATGAAAGTTGATTAATAACAAGTCGTGCGTCTTTACAAAATCAAGATCCAAATATAGATAGTGTCAAATCGTATTCAAAGCGGGCAGCTTCTTTGTCTATGTGTAAGAGAAAAAGCGCGAACATATTTATAACACACAATCTAGAGAAATCAAGGTCGCCTTATATCTTCGTATCATCACAACATACCCATAGATCAGGTGGGCAATTCTCGTACAATTCGTATACGAAAAAAGTTACCCGATCGAATTTTGTTTGTCGAAGTAAAAATAGTTTTTGATTTCTAAGGGCCACGATTTCTATGCATATAGATTTTGTTTGTGCGATAGAATAGAATAGAATATGTTTATTTGCTCAAAACATGGTAAATTAGATAACAGAATTTCATCTTAGTCAATCATGTTTTGCCACAGGCGACATGCAAAATTAAAATATTTTAATTAAAATTAAACAATTCATTATTATAACTAAATACTGTACACATTTTTACTATTTCAACATTTCAGGTAACATAAATTTATTGATCTATCAAATAATACATTTCTATTTAATATACATACTTAATACAATTCAATAATATTTATCTATGTCACAATTATTATCATTATTATCATCATGTCAAAAATTCGTTCAGATTATAAAAACATTCTTGTGCAGTTTTTTTACGTGTAGATATTTTACTTGATTTTTTAGGTAAAACGGTTAAACTCGCAATCGAATTACCACACGAAAAAAGTTCGATTGCCGCGAGAATCGTCCCCCATGTCGAGTGAATTGAAGCACGCGTTTCTACCAATCTGCTAAGAGTATGCCAGCGGCGAAATTTTGCTCTAACGCTAGAAGGTTGTCGATTCAAGCTGACATTTGGCTTCCTTCACGGCTATTTAGAATTTTAGGTCTGACTGGAAAAATATGGATGGATCTACAGACAAGAAAATCTGTTTCATAGCCAACATCTATCTAAATAACAACAAATACACTACAATAGGTATGGCCCCGTGTTTACGTGTAATTCAGATGCTTTATCAATCAAACAACGACATAGGTAGCAAAGCAGGAAAATTTTATGCAAATTCTAAAATTCACATTTTAAACGTTAATGCACAAGATACGGTGACTCTACTGAAACCATTTTCTGCATTAAAAAAAGTGGAAAGAAAATCTCGATTTAATAAAAATAACTATTCAGTAAGTATATGACCTGCAACATAAAAAAAACTTTAAATCTACCTATGTAAAAACGAAACTATTTCCTTGCGGCAAGGAGGCTATGATGCTGGCTGCGTTGCCTCGTCGGATAGCTATGCTAATCCTTTTCTTAGTTTTATTTTTTCTTGTTTGTTATTAATAAAGTTTGGAAATATTCAATCTGAACATCTTACACATGAGACATGCCATGTGAAATGCGTTATTTTAACGATATAAGACTTATTCTGATATACATGAACTGCAATCGTAATAATAAGGGAAACACCGTTTTTGGTAACAATCGATCCAACATCATAGCACTAGATAAGATACAGTTTATTAGAGCAACACGTGTAGTCCTCACACTTTTCCAAATGATAAACGCGTTTGACGTCAATCATGTAACTTTTTTTATTTGGTATTTATCTGAATAAAAATCATCTAGAAAACGTATATATATCGAAAACTTACGATGATCCTGATTTCATAAATAAATATTTCCTGTAAAATATTTCAGAACGTAACCAAAAAAAAAAGATACAGATGCAGAAAGTACCTATAAAGATCCGCTTGAAAACTCACGCTGAAAATTTTTGTATAAATTAATTGAAATTTCACATTTCACACAGAAAACCTCTCTCCAATCTCTAGATCGAATGCCGGAGGAAAAGCACACAAACCAGCTACCGCACGATCGGCTGCTTAATCGATAGAATCAAGCTTTATCAGATCCAGAAACTGGCGTGGCACGCAAATCTGTGCCCGTATTAAAACAAGCTAAATTATGTATCACACAAAATAAATGAACAGTTGTTAAGTAGACCCACTTAAAATTGACTAAATTGTGATTTGGTTTCGGAGGAATATCCATCTTACGTCCCATCTCTCATAATTTGTAATAGTTCGAATTCTGAATCTAGATTATCCATGGACCCTGGTAGTTTGATAATTAATGCTCAAGAACCTAGCACAAACAAGGAAAAGTAAATTGGTACTAAGTACGTACTCAAGAAGTCATCATCTTTTCAGTTATCCTTTGTCTGATATAAAAAGCCTTCTTTTTCACTCTATTTTGTGTAGAGGTACAAAGTTTCACCGCAATTCGATCTACTTTTCCCGAGAGCGGTGATAATAATGCAGACTTTTTTGCACCCGGGTCTAGACCTACAATGAGTGGACGTTTTTATCGTAATATACACAAAAACTACTGACAATAAAAGTCTAGGTGCGATTGGCGGTGCAAAATGTTCAAACGTCGAGGCCACGATTTTTTAAAGTCAAATGATGAGAGTAAAATTGCAAACTATTACAGATTTAAGACTATGTTTCTGATGAGACAAATCAATAGAATACAGTAGCATACATGATTGGATTTTATGTTTGCTTAGGTATATCATGTGTCCTTCCGTTGTGCTTCGCCACAACACAAAGGGCTACGAAAATCCCAATAAAAGATTAGAACATTATGTAGAAGGTAATTTGCTAGCTTCGAAGTCATTACTATCATGTTGCAATAATCATCAAAGATGAGGCTCTGAATGTCCATTTAAATAAGATACAATGACGACATTGTGGTAACTAATGACCTTTATTGGGACGTGTGTCATCAAGGTCATAGCGGAATTGTGTCTACATAACAATTATAATAATAGTTGTACAATAAACCTAACGAGTCCACAGACAGAACAACTCGACGCTGTTCAAAAATTTATTATGTACCGCTATTTCAAGAATCTATTGTAGATCGAGTAGATTATCATGTGGGTGGTTCTGTAGGACTACTCGCCATAGGTTACACAACCTGACTCATATGAATGTCATACTGCGTGGATAATATCACCAGTGAGGCCCACACATCACCGGCCTGTGTGTGCAGCTAATCTGATTGCGAAATGTGCTAATAGTCTTCCATTTTTTCAATACGAAATTTAAAACTGGCACGATTGCGTATGAGAAATACAATTGAATAAGAAGAAATCGATTAGATTTGTAGTTGAAATAGCATTCATCAGAGAATATCTAAGAAGGTAAAAAACCAGGAGTAGTCTGAATAAAGTGAGGATGGAATAACGATCATCAATAATCACTAATCAGTGAGCTGGTTTCGATATTTACCATCCTAATTCCGACGGTATTTTATTACACTCAAAAAAGTAAATGAATTTATAACAAAATAATTGGCTGATTACGTAAAAATTTGCATACCATCTTATCGGTAGAATGCACTGGATTTCTAAAATTTTAAGAACTATGTCATTGTGTTATCGCAAATAAACACTTACTTACTTCAATAAAGTTTAAAATCAATCCCCAACGAGTACCAATCCATAAGTTTTGGTACAGACAGTCACAGAAACAACTTATTTGCTTTCTAATTCTCCATAGGCTTGATTTTCCAAAGTCAGATAGGGAATATTCGTCTAATATAAATACAAAACGCCTAATGCGAAAAATCGGGTCGAAATTTACTAGGAGTGCAGGACTTTTTAACACATCTTTGTACTTTTAATGATAAATAGCAGGTAACATGAGCTTCAAAAAGTAGGATTTATAGCGAGGTTGTTAACATTCTGCTCTTCAAATTCTTAAAGCACTATAAGTGTAGAAAATTAGACGATGTTTGAAGGTTATTTGAAAAAAAAAAAAACTATTTTAAGTCACATACAAAACATGTTTATAACCCACTGGTCCTGCAATAAACCGTGGCTTTCTTTGTTTTGGTATTCGTTTATGAATGGTACTGGTTAAAAGAGAGCGACTTTTAATGATATCAAATACCTTTGTTATTAGGTATAAGAGTGGAATAGATCCTTGACGTTACCTGACCTGTGATACAATAACGCTCATACATAAACAGACCACAACAAAGAAAGAATTAACGGAGATTTTATTTTCCTACAATACCCATTGGAAGTAAGCAATATCAACTCTATCGATACACTATCGCAAAGCAATACATCAGATAAGGGAGATGGATGGAATGCTATATAACTATTGGGTCAGCCTTGTTTACATACTTCTCTAGACTGGTTCTTATCACACGATTAGGGTACAACCACACGGCACATGATGACTGATACAGGTAAAGTTAAATATGCTATGTAATATCATGAGGAGAAATGAGGATTACGTGAAGGGTATTAATTGATAGCTGGAGGGGAAGCGAAAAATATACTTCCCGGATTCCAGGTAGCTTGGAGCAGCGCAAGCAAATGATGATGAGGATGGACGGTAAGTACATGACTTTCATGTTTCACAGTCATTTCACTTTAAAATTATTTTAAAGTGCAGAAACAGATAGGGTAATCTCATAGAGTTTGAAGCCAATGTTAAGTAAGATTATTTGAAATATCACTGTGGTCTGCCCTTTATATCAAAACTACATACTCAAGGTATCTACCAGATTTCAGTCGGAAACTAGTGCGAAATCGTACTACGAGATTTAAAATTTTCTAACGACGCTGATAACATGAGTAGACTTTCTGTGTTATTCCATAATTAGAGAAATAAAATGTCGATGTAATAGTAAATTAAGTAGTCATCATTCATTATCATTTGTAGCCAATGGTCGTCCACTGCTGAACAAAGGCCTCTCCACGGCTTTCTACAGCGACCGATCACTAGCGGTCTGCATCCAATTTTGATCCTGCGATCTTTACAAGGTCGTCAGTCCATCTTGTCGGTGGATGTCCAACGCTGCGTCTTTGGTCAAAGGGTCTCCTATCTAGATTTTTTCTGCTCCAACGGCTATTAAGAAGAACTGAATTAAATAGTAAAACAAAAAAAAAAAACTCTCTCTCTTATTGTAATGCATCTAAATGTTAAAGAACATGGAAGCAATTCGACTCAAGAACCACTCAGATGCCATCATAATATGTGAAGGAGAGATACCATCTCCAAAATGACTGAATGAACATTCATTGAGACATTTTATTGCAAAACTGTGGGACAATCTGAACAACACACATGTCTGAAATATCTCACATAATAATTATGCAATGTACTTCCACGATATTTCAGTTTCGTTCAAGTATTGTTACCTGCTTACTTACTTTGTAAGGAATTTTCATACAATTTCTATAAGCGTCTTTCTCTTGAACTGGGAAATAAACTGAGTGAGTTAGACAGGAGTTGAAGATACATTCATTGCATCAGAACCTAACGAGATCCTAAGCATTAGCGCAAATTTACGAACATCTGTTGTCATGCGACACAGTTTTATTAATTCATTGTCTTTTTATTGTCTCAGGTAAATGTACCGTGACGAATATGACTCGGAAACAGGTTAGCCGTTCAAGGGTTTAGCGGCATCTGCGAGATGACAATGTGGGAGATTAAAATGCAAAAACATCATGTTACATTTTATGTTATAGAAGGCCATATCGCTGACAGGTGAATGACAGAAAGGTGTCCAATCTTCAACCGGGTTCGAAACTCATCTGTTTATCAGGAATTTTTGAGTTATTTCTGGAAAACTCATCCAAGCCTATAGAACTATTAAAGGTTTGATGGTAGTCTTTTCACTGTGTGAGCATTGACGACTTCACAAATTCACGTAGGAATATATATTTGAAACTAAACAGCTGAAAATATGCGCTGAAGACAACGTAGCCGTTGTTGCAACTTTTGCCATGTCTGTCCCCGTCAAGTAGAACCATTAAAATGAGGTAAAAATAATCGTCGAAATCGTTAACTAGATATTAGACAGATAAATGCACTATTTTTGACATGATTATTTCAGGTAATTTTCAAGAAAAACATGAAAAACATTTGGGAGCAAACTGGTCAAAAAGGACTTGAGGCGATTTTTAAGCAAATGTATGTAATGTAATGTCAACAAAAAAAGTAAAAAGTAAAGTTAGCCTGTAACGTCCCACCGCTGGGCAAAGGCCTTACCTCAACTGTGAGGTAGTTTGAGCCATACTCCACCACGCGGGCTTAGTGCGGGTTGGTGGAGGGGTGTTCGCAATCCCCCTCGAATGGAGCACGCCTTGTCGTGGCGAGGGGGCTCAGTAGCCTGTCGCAATCCAGCGGCAGGTGAAGCCAAGATGCTCCGTGGAGAGTGCCGCTGCGTCTGTTCCCGTATCGGGCGGCAGTGGCCATAGTGAGTCGCGTCTGTCTCGCATCGAGCGGCGGCTCACTAAAAGTCGTTGGACTCCCGGCACCCCTCTGATTTAACAGAGGAGGCAGGGGATGTCCTGAGGACTTTGGTCCTCTGGGCGAGCTCGGCGTGCATTTGCCGTCGGGCGTGGCTCGCCTCGTCGGAAGGGTCTCGGACAGACGGTGTGGGGACACCTCTGTCCAATCACCAGGGACCCTCCTGAGGCGCCTGTGTGCCGTCGGGAGTGGGATCGCCCCACTCCGTGGAGATCCGCCCTCCTCATGGAGGGTGGAGGTTGCGCTGGCAAGGGTCGCGGGACTGTTGAGACACCGCGGCCCCTGCTGTCAAAGCCACCAAACGCGGCGGGCGTCGTCAGGTTTTAGTGGGTATACCCGGGGGCGTATCCGGGGGAGTCCCACACACGCCCCTCCGTTCCCCGACGGAGAGGTACGGTGCGTAATTGCATTTCCTGACGTTAAAAAAAAAAAAAAAAAAAAAGGGGTGTTCGCAAGGCAAGCGACTAACCCTGCTGTCAGATGTTATCAAGCCGCCCATAAGGCCTATGACTAGGCTTAACGACTAATATCAACCGATATTAGCCAGGACCAACGGCGTAACGTGCCTTCCGAAGCACGGAGATGCTCGTGATAAACGTCACATATATGGTTGGAATGGTCACCCATCCAAACACGACCGCGCCGTAGGTTGCTTCACTTTGATATCACTACCAAAGCGCTGCTACCGCTGCGCTACGAGCACCTCCAACAATGTCAACAAAACTCCACAATTACTATTATACCAATCGATAGATCATGTCAGATACAAAATCAATTCAATATGTCTCTAGCAATAAAACCATATTATATTAACGAGACTGTCTCCATATTAGGGAGTGTGACCTTGCCGGTCCGTTCAGTAAACTCCTCAAGACTGTGTAAAATCGACTTAATGCAATTTGCAATAAAGACGCTATATCTAACACCAAAACAAGCGAAATTTGATATTATGATATAGGCTGGGGTTTAAGTGTGGGTGTGGCTATTTCACATGCTGAGCTCTTACATTAACACCTACGAATTAACTTTTGGAGATATGACATGTTTGGAATTGTTGAAATGCAATGCAATGACACATTCACTAACGATCGTGGGTTGAAGCTGCTTATGTAAATCGAAACTTAAATTATTTTTCAATAGACCTTTAGAATTCATCATGTTAGGACTTTAAAAAATTAACTTTACAAAAATGTAAAAACCGACTTCAAAACCAAAATGCACTAAAAAGTCTTAAATAAACTCTTCACCATTGAAAGTAAAGGAATCCGTTTTAGGCAAACAATTTCTTTTTGGAGTCGGTGCTGGGATAGTTGATGCTTGATGGTCAAAGTGATGGCACCGACTCCAAAAAGAAATTGTTTGCCTAAAACGGATTCCTTTACTTTCAATGGTGAAGAGTTTATTTAAGACTTTTTAGTGCATTTTGGTTTTGAAGTCGGTTTTTACTTTTTTTTAAAGTTTATTTTATTTCTTCATTTTTAGTGATTACATAAGGGGGGGGGGGGGGAGTTGCACCTTATGATTCTATTTTTTACGAAGCTACAAATTACCTATCATAAGTTTCGTCATTATAATTACTGAACTCCTAGGCGTTAAGGAGTTCCACCATCAGCTCAGCCCCACAAAATGTTGACTATCAGACGTAACAACACGTCAACATTAAGATTCTAGTAAAGAAACACTATACGTGCCTTTCAAATTTGAGGGTTTCCCTCGAATACACCAAGATCCCATCATCAGATCCCAAAATGGAAAAAATGGGACCAACTAGAAAGTACACCCTCTAAGTAGGTGAATTTTTTTTCGATTCGGTCGACAAACGACTGAGATATGAGGTAACATACATACAAAAAAAAAAATAATGATAAAAAAAAAAACATACAGTCGAATTGATAACCTCCTCCTTTTTTGAAGTCGGTTAAAAATAAAACCAATCACGGTCTGTAGACTGTAGTACAGAATCAGGATGTTTTATAAATAGGCACCTAAAAAAATCGGTAGAGATCGGAATCTAGGCGTGTCTGTCAATAAAGCGATTGAAATCAAAGTCTGTAGGTAGTTTTGAGACCCGAATGCTAATTAGCTTTAAACAGCAGTAATGAACTTCGACATTCAACAAAGTTTATTATAGAGAGGGATTCTCAATATAAATTGAGTTTTTCTGATAAGTGCCATCATCAGCAATCCTGTCATCATCAAAGAATCTGACAGCAACAGAATGAAGCTGACAGATTCTTTGATAACTGGGGATCGCAGCGTTATATTGACTTAAACTTACATGGTTACTAACATTAGAATTGATTGTAACGGCATTGCTACCATTATTCGCCAGTGATCTCAATTAAATACTTCGAAGGAGTGTAGACCGATATGTCTACCCGCAAGAACTTTACTTATGGCACTTGCAACAGTGCCGAAATATTGGGAACTAGAAAATAATTTAAAGGTACATACATAGGTCCTACATGGAAGCAATTACTTTATAATCAATTCGGCGCAACACAGTCGTTTTATGTCGGGATCGTACAATTGTAATTTATAGGATCAACAAGGGAGCCCCGATAATACAGCTCCTTAAAACTTAACCCATACCAAATTTTAAAAAAAATACAGATCAGTTACTTTCGCAATTAGGTATTTAAGATTAAGGTTTAGATTTAGATTTATTGCATACTTTACAAATACAAACAAATAGTGCTGTTCAAATAGTGGAAATACGGTACAAAGACTTAAAAGACAATGTAAAGCGTAAAGCTTTTAGCACAACAATTACATTTTGATTTTAAATATATTGGAGTCAAAAGTGATCCAATATCATTATTATTATTACAATATTTATCCCCAGTGCGATCAAATCAATAGAGGCTGACATCTAACCGCCTTGTAACCTAAAGGTCACGTTAGAAGGAGAATAAATATGCGAGCTATCTGACCTTTGACCCCGAGTCCCTTACGAAAAGATGAAAAAATATTTAAAAGCGACTCTTCAGTACCGGTGGTGTTCTATAATTTTGTTCCGTAAACAAGACAACCCATACATACATACAAATTGACATTTTCAATAATCAGCGGAATTTTGTCCGTGCTTTCTTTCTTCATGAACTTTGTACGACGGCACGTCGAGGTAACCACTGCGGTATCTTATTCAGTTGTATTAAGGGCTAATTTGCAACAAAAGTAGGTAACCTGATGTGCTTGCCATGTACTTGTATTGTACATGTAGTGGAAGTTGTACGCAAAAAAAAAAAACGCAAATCGATGTACAGTTTAAAAACAAAATTCTTGACCCCAAGTACTGAAAAAAATATTTTGTTTGGGATATTTAAAAAAACTTTAGAAAATTATCGTGTATGATATCATTTAAATGGATTTTTAAGGCACTTCCGAAAATATAGCATATTATTTCATTTCAATATTGGATTCTAACGCTGTGAACATAAAATATAAAAAGTAAAACCGCGATAACACGTAAATATTCCTAAAACATACCTACTTACTTCGTATTGACAAAAAAAGGAAGAGATTAACGAAACTGGAATCTTTTCTGCAGAAACACTAATTCATCAGAGGAACATTTTCCCAGGCCGTAACAAAAGAGGTTTTAGTAAATTCTGCGTTGGTATTATTTCCCATGTCATTTTACTATATTATGGTATGGCATATGTTGTAAAAAATCTGCAGAATTGTTTTAACTTTTTCAGACAAAAATGTCTTCAAATACCAATATAAATACGTAATTAGAGTAAAATTAGACAAGAAATGCGATTAGTTTGGGTGTTTTTGTTACATTCCTACTCCATTATGCAAATGAATACACACAAAAAACTAAACGCGAAAATTGGAACATGCAAATTAACTAACACTGAACAACCAATGCATCCTAATGGATGTTAGAACATTGTACTTGCGATTCACCGAAATAAGCGTATTGTTTTTTACTATTAAAAAAAAAAGTAGAGATAAAAACATTCAAATAAATCAAAATTTAACAGAACATAGCAAAAATTCATTATTGTTAGCAATAAATGCATCTCAAATTTAAGCCTCCTTGTTTGACAAAAAGGTCACCCGCTCAGTATAAAAGTGAACGCACACTTATCCGAGCCGAACGCGTCGAAGCAATCGACCGCATTACAGAAATCGTAATTATTAAATAATATTTTTGAGTAAAGCAACAGAACAATGTTGTGTTATTATTAAGTTAATAAACGCAACCTTAAACTCAGGAAAACTACCACTGATTATGTCAATCGATTCGATTTTGTCTTATGAGATAGCGCTATGAGTTACAGCTAGAAGTGGGAGTGAGTATGAAGATTTTATATTGAACACCCGGCGAGTGGTCCGAATCGTCAGAATAAGCCGCAACGAATCTGAAGACGTCATCCGAATTTATTTGGGATTTCTGGGGTTATTCCAGATACGGGACGATTCGACGCGGGGAAGTGTGCGAGGTTGCATCAGATTTTATATACAGAATACTAAAATTCGTTTCATCCTACTCTTTCGACGCATTCGGCTTGGATAAGTGTGCGTTTACCTTAAGTCGCCACAGCAGAATGACAAGCATGCTGTGGCACATATTTTCACTTCCGAAGTAAATAGAACATATTTAATTTATAGTCAATTTGTTTAGGTGGATTGAAAAAAAAGTTTGCAATTATATATTCAAACTAGTAATAGAATCTGCTTATTCCATGAACAAACAACAGAATTTCAGCTACATTATATTATCAATCAGTAACTGTGAAAGCTGAATACAAAATTTAAATACATCAAGATGATGCATGCTTAAAATGACACTTGTATTGTAGTGTAGGTGTTAAAATGTTAATATATTAAATATTCCAGAAGTTTCTGAATAACCATTTTTCAAATAATAAAACTGATTATTAGGAAGATTATCTTGCAACCCTACATATTTGGTAACGGCACCCACACAAGTTAGTTTTGTTTGGTAAATATTGGCATCAATATATTAAGTGACACTTAATTTATTGCAAATTGACTAGTCAAGAGTTGAATGACTTCATTGTATTCCAAAATATTCTATTCTGACAAGCTTAAGCATAAACCAAAAATTCATTGTTGAGTTCATTTCTGTTTCAATTTTAAGTTTGATTTCACAATGCATTTAGTTAAAAAAATATGTTTTTGTAACCAGTTTAAAAATTAATGATAATAAGGGCCTGTTCCACCATTTACCACTGACCAACAAATAAATAAAGTATAAAACTTAATTTCGTAAGAAATGTTGCATGGATATTGCTAAAGAACTAGAACTTACCAAGACATTGTGCAGGGCCTAAGTACCTATTATTTGTTAATGTGAAGGCATATCACACTCCATTTATGAAGTAGATGATTATATGACCAATAATAATGGTCTAGCTTGTATGAACATACATGTTTTATACTATAAAAAAACAATTGTCCCAAACCTGTGGTGGGGTGAATGTTAGGATGTGTATAAGTAGTTATAAGCCTATATACAAAATAAATAAATTTAGAATTTTGTGATGAAATTCAAAACATATTTCATGCCCTTATCTTTTCCTTTCAGATCAAGAAAGGTCAAAGTTAATATTATCTATAATTACTTATTTTTTTAGAACAAAAACTTATTACTTGAGTAAAGGGTTGATATGATTTAAATCACTTGATTTCAATCACTGATCTTAATCGTGATTTTAATCAAGTGATTTTTAAAAAAAATCATTGATTTAAATCAATAAATTTTTACTGCAACCAAATCAGCCAAAAAGTGTCCAGGGACTTGAAACATGCGATGTGGTTTGCTTTACGCTCTGTCATTTGTTATTGATTAGTGGAAGAGGGAATATGGCAAAAATGTCTTGAAGAAAAAAAGATGCTGAGTGGGTTTATTTTAAATAAAAAAAAAGTCCGCTTGCGGAAGGTTTAACAAACCGGTGTGTAAATGCTGTTATAAGGAATTAATGGGTTTTTTTTCATTAAACAATATAAACCAAAATACGTTTTTTTCTTTAAATTAATAACTGACTATTAAATTAATAAAAAAGACAAGAAAGAAAGTACAAAAAAATGTGATTTAAATCAAATAAATCCGATTAATTAGATTTCTTTAAAAAAAACATGATTTTTATCAACCCTTGAGTTATTTTTATCATCAATAAATTACATAAAATTAATGGGTTTTATTAACATATTTTTTACAAGTGGTCCCAGCAAAAATTGTTTTGCCCCCAGTCCTATCACTATTTTATAATTATTGTGGCTATACATACTATTTGGGGCCAAGACAAAGTGAAAATGTTGAAACTGTCCACCCATTCTCGATATATAAGTGTAGTAAATGTTTAATTCCATCTAGTACAGAGGGAATAGTAGTATTATTATTAATAAATATAAATATATAAAAAATAAAAAAATGGGACACCAGGACAAGGAGGTTACATATATTTAATACTTATTGTATGTATTAAACTTAAATTGGTTGGCATTCTAAGAATGTGACAGTGCAATCTGTCCTTGTCTGCAGTGTTGAATTTCGCATTACACAAAGCAAATATTACAGACTCTGCGTTTTAAGCTAATATTGACATAAGACATGACAGCACTGTATAATGCAATTGTAATGAAACATTTACGTTTCATCACTCATAAAAATAAACATTACTCTATAAAAAACATATTATTAGCTGAGGTATGATTTGTGAAAGTTTCATTAGCCTTCTCATCTAGTTAGTGTTTTTCGTGTTTCTTATAATAAACAACACTTGGTTTCTTTAATTTTATGATTTTAATCCTACAATTAAACTTGATGCAAAATATTGTACCATCTACTGTAACCATAAACTACAACTAAAGGTGTATTGTTTAGCAGCAAATAACTAAGTTATCAGGTTGAATTTTATGGTTATTGTATGAAATCATTGGTATATTATTATGTTCATTCCTAATAAAATACAGTTAGCAAGTTAACATTATAGACAAACACATTTCTGTAGTTACTAATATTATGAAATGAATGAATGTTGAAAATAAAATACATCACAATACACACACATACACATGAATAACAGCATTGAACAAGGAAAGTTGTATTGTGTTTAAGGTAATGATACATAGTAATGGTTGTGAAGATTTGTGTTAAAATGACTAATAAAATTACCAAGTAAGGCAATGACAAGACGAGAGATTTTATAAGAAAATTACTTTCAGAACTTCACTTCAAGGACTTGAACATCACTTTAAGTAGTGCAATTTTGAATTAACATTGAGATACAATATTGATAATATAGATTAGTAGAAAGTGTTGGCATTGCAATTAAGTCAATGTCTACATGTAGGTGTAACAAATATTAAGTTAAAATACGTCAGTGACTAGGTAATCACGGAACTTGTGACTCAAGCTGTGCATTGTACGAATAACTAATGATTTTATCTACTTTCTTCAGAGAGAATTAAGCGTGAAATTACAGTAGAAAGCCAAAAAATACTCAGGTATAACGGTAACTAAGCACGAAACACCCAAAAACGGAGACACTAGAATGACATTCGCAACATCATCGTCCGCGCATTCCAGCTGTCTGGCAACTATTTTGCTAATTTTAGAACATACCACGACGGGAAAAAGGCGTCCAAATAAAGATGAAAAACAAAACATTGGATTGCAACGAGCACATCGCACCACGGACATTCTCGAACCGACCGAATACACTACGTGGGGCCACGACACGTTTAGGGTTAGACAAATTTCAACCACATTTTACACTAAAATGACACGGTTAAACTTTAATTGCACATATACCTTTACTTTCAGCGGTTTCGGTAATATTTTTCACGTCATCAACCATCTTGCTGGATGACAGTCACTCACTAATCACTTTTTATTCGAACATATTTCGAAAACTCATACTCGGTTCACTATTTTCAGAGACAGCCAGCCAGCAGCGATCTATACGATAACACTTCGTTCCGTTCACTGTCAATGACGTACCGCGACGGAACGATGAGATGGCGGTGGGCGAACCACATTACAGTCTACTTGTATGAAGTGAAAATGCGCACTAAGACGGAGCAAAAGGTTAGTCAATGAAAAATAATGATAATTTCTTATAACCACCGAATATGTTGGTGTAATTTGGTATTTAATTTTATTAAATTAAAACTATATTAGGCTTAATGTCTCAACGTATCTACTACCGGGTTGTGAAGAAATTATTTAAAAAAATTAAGTTGACATAAGAATTACTTCCATTGCTTATTTTGGACTAAGTTTTATTTGAAGTTCCCCATGAAGTCAGTAATGAATGCTAAAGTCCATTTTATTAAGTGGAAGACTTTTAGCGCCATCTAGTTATGAGTAATTGTACTTTGTACAAGAGTTGCCATTATCATAGATAGCGAATTCATCCAAAATTTACAAATATTAACATTAATAGGAAGAAACGCTGTTTCCTCATATATTTTATAAACTAAAAGTCACCTCACTGAACCATCAAAAATATTCATGTGTTGTTATAAGTAATACCCACCTACTTGTCAAAAAAATATCTGAACTTACACGAGCGCCATCTGTCTAAATAATGTGAAATTAAGTACTATAAGACTTTCCATTCCAATGGTACCTAGGTATTTTTCTGATGAAGAATAGTTCATAAGAAATGTAGTAGATGGCCAAAATGAGTTTTGAAGGTAAAAAGTTTTTTGCGTGGTCTGAAAACTTTTTGAAAAGTTTATATATTAAGGATTGTATGGGTGTACTTAACAATTGAATAGAACGGACGCGCACTCTCACGGGGAGAACCGGTGTTTCTTGCCAAGGTTCTGCGATCCGGGCCAGATTTCTCTTTCCTGCGATTTACCGGCCATTTCAATACATAGTAATCTACCTACTAATTTTAAAAGTATATTTATATATCTCTAAATAAACTATAAGTTTCGCCAAGTCTGTCTGTCACAGCCACTTTATTCTGACACTATCAGCATTAAACCAACGAAACTTGGTAGGTAGGTGTATCTTGCTTGATAGCCGATTTACGATTCCAATTAAAAAAATACAAAATAATTGTTTTTGCTAAGACCTATGAAATAAAATGAAATGAAATTTATTTATTTTCCTTTAGTATAAGCTATGATACATTGTTGAGTCCTCCTTTTAAGTATATTTAAATACTTGTGCCAGGAGGGCATGCTCTTCTACGAAAAACAAATTATGAAAATAAAGTAAACGATAATTATAATTATAAAATACTACAAAAAATATATTTAATGATAAATATTATATAATTATAATTATCATATGATAAATTGATACATTTTTGAATATTGATACATTTTATGAAATTTAATACATTTTATAAATCTTAATACAATTAACAATAAGTTTCAATAATTATAAAATATTTTAAAACTTACAATAGTTTTAAACTCTAATAGGTTAACACTAAACCATTTTTTTAGTTAATAAATAATAGTTCAAGTCCTATCCAATGATATTCATACAAATCATTTATTTCGACAACGAAAATCCATGGGTTAGTAATACTGGGTAAAAATCTTTAAATTTTTAAATCTTATTTTGTATTTTAATTAAAAACTTAGCTTTGTATTTTAAGATATTTTTTTTTACACGCTACTTAAGTTTGGCGCAAAGGTGTACCACTTTAGGGCATTAGTCCAGTTCCTCTTAGTTTTTAATATTTATACTTATACTACCTTAATGTCTGTTTTTGTTACCTATGAAATAACAAATAACATAAAAAAATCTTTTATGATACCATATTTTCTGTTTCATTATAGGTAAAAAGACCTTCAAGCCATGTTTGTAGCATGTTATGCTGTATGCTTAGCTAGTTCATCTTCCGTCCTGCTCAGGCCCATACGTCTATCTAGTTTTCGCTCAATCTAGTACTTATGAAAGAGACGAAAGGCGATGTCGCGCCTGGGGATCTCTGAGAGTAGACAGGACAGGGTGCTGTTAATTTTTTTTTGTTAGGAATAATAAAAAAAAGAAAACGAGCCAGTTTACAAAATTATTAATTATTGGGTCCTCTTTCTATGTTATTGTTTGATGCTCTCTCTGTTAAAATAATATCACTTAAAACGAGGTGACCTTATATTTTTACAGTGTGAGGTTTTCAGTGGATATATTTGAAGCTCTTTGTCAACCTTATTGTAAATATATTTTGCACTGTTTAAATTGGTCTCTTGCAAATTTAGTTTTTGTATTAGTAATTTGAACTGCTTTATTTCTGCGTCTCTTTTCTGTTGTTTGTGGTGTGTAATGTAGTGTTTTTAAGATAACTTCATATATATAAAGTTTCCATACATTAAGGATATGACTCATTTCATATAATTCGACTATAGGAAATCTACGTGGCTTAAAATACGTACATGACCTTAAGAAATAACCGTTGAGCTCTTTCGACTTCTAATAGTTTGGTTTTAGAAACACCTCCCCAAGCAGTGATACAGTAACCTAAGATGGATTGTACTAATGCTAGGTAGATCCTATGTAGCAACAGTTTATCAGCGACATGTCTTAATATTTTAAAGATCCATAAAGCTCTCCTAATTCGAGTGATCACTAGGTCCATGTGATTGTGCCAGCTACGTCGATAATCAAAAATCACACCTAGGTAGGTACTTAGTTGAGATTACCCTATCAATGGTGGGGCAGTCGCAATGGTGGTCCTGATCAATGTTATGACAACAATGATATTGAATTTAGAAGTAGATGACGCCTCGCCAACTAAAAGAGTACACAAATATGGCACCGTCTGATTAATGGATGTCAATGGATTGACATCTATCACATCAGACATTAGATTCGGAACAGAGTCTTAATAGAGTAGCTTGCTTAATATATTTTTTAAAGTATGTAGGTACATTACAAAAGACTCGTTGGCCTTATTTTAAAATTGAGCTCACACTTTAGCTCGGTAGTATATTGATCAACAAAAACATTTTATTTTCAAACTATTTGACATTTAAAATATTGAATAATTATCTAATAAATGCAATTTAAATATTTCACGTGAAACGCCATGGCGCCAATATCAGAGTCACGTTCACTGCTATGCATTCACGATCACGTGACCATATGTATATTTTTTACAAATTAAATTAATAAAAATATTTACAGTCCTTATTTTATTAAATAAAGAAATATGTATTAATACACCATAGCCATCTGGCATCATGTAAACGGGTGATTCCTTCAAATAACACGCTAATAGTGAGCGTACATATATTTTTATACAATCGTGAGAATCATCCCTCACAGATGTGTTTATCAACAGTTTTTTGTTATACTTTTGCATTATTATTTGCATATTATTTGCATTAAAAAAAAAAACAGATTTAGTAAGTCATTTATATATAAAAATAGTGTAGGCCCTAGGACGCTCCCCGTGATTTATGTGTTCATTGTCTCCGCTCTTGGATACTATGCATGTGGGGTGTGTATGGATAGGTCTCTTAAAATAATATCGAGGTTTCTAACTCTAACCATTTTATCAGAAACATAAACGTTTGTAAGATAGACGCTTCTAAAGTGCTATAATGGTAGATGGTACCTTATGAACTCAGCTAGTAAAAAATTTGAAAAAATACGCAATGTAGATCTTTACAAATATTTTCAAAGAAAATGGGTTTGAACAAGATCGAACTAGGAGTTTTTGAGATATAGTAAATTTTAAACAACCGCAAATTTAACTTTGTCCTTCATACAAATACTATGAAAATCAAAGTTATTTTTCCTGTCAACAAAATATTGTTGTATTTTGGCTAAGTGGTAGTAAGTAGACCCCTTATTTAGCTAAAATTGCCACGGAACCCTCATTGTCCGAGCTCGATTCGCACGAAGCCGGATTTTTATCTCTGCACGAAACTCCCCCTTTATACGAATACTTAGTCTATTCCTTAACCCAAATTTTGCCTAGAAGAGATCGCTTTTAGTGATAAGACCGTCTTAGTTGTACAATATATCATATTTTTTAAATTATTAACTGTAATTTACTTTGTGTTGTGCAATAAAGAGTTATTATTATTATCAGCCATATTGTACCGGAGGAGCCCAAACTTGGCATTGTCAAAAAAATTTTTTAGTCCAATTAAATAAAAATCACTGCAATATTATGATGATGTCCATATTTTCAGAAGCGCCTTTAACAGGTATTTGAAGTTTACAATTTTGCGTACAAAATATTTGGTGCTACCAATGATTTATTTGGGTACTTCGGGTCGAAATTTTGTTTTGTCTTCTTATATCCGTGTGTCAAACGGCTAAACTAAAGAACGATTTGTGTACAGCTTCCACTATTAAGGTCTTTACCCACTACACCGTAGCATACCATGACCGTGCTAAGAACGTGTCCACCAAAAATATTTATTTGTATTGAAAACTATGCCACCTTGCCCACTAGACCGATCTGTCACCGACCAACACCGTAGTGTGCCATGCACGGAGCGTGTTGGCACCGGCAAAATACCTCGAGGTCGCTCTCGCTCTCGCTCTATATGTGTGACAGAACGATGTCAATCCGTTCAGTACTGACGTAATCAGGAACACGAAACGCTCTACCTTGCTCGGTAGAGCGTTTCGTGTTCCTTTTTGTGCGTCACACGATCAAGGAACGGTCATGGTATGGTCCGGTGCAGTGGAAAAATAGCTTTAATTGATTTTCGAACGAAAATCACTCGTAATATTGACGTAAGTGATTCTTAAATACCTTGATTATTTATTTTACCAGCATAATACATGGGGAACCAACCGTCATTAAAATAAATAATAATAAATATCCGTAATCCTAAATTGGTGTAAGACAACGAATTAGCAATTGTGTTATATAGAACTAAATCTTTGCCCGAAACTTATTGTGATAAAGCAAATAAATAAATAAATATGCGCCTTAGAACACAAGTTTTCTAGTTTTGAAGTAAGGAATTTTCTTCCTTGTGTTACGAAGTACCAGACAGCGGAGGCAGACTGACAGGGGCGCCTCAGATAAATACTTAAATACTATAGATAAATACGCGTTTGCTGTATTGGTTAGTGCTCCTGACTATTACGCCGGCTGTGGCGGCGCGGGTTTGAATATTGCAAAGGGAAAATGCTTGTATAATGAGCACAAACATGTGTACCTAAGTCCCAGATAATATAATCCTAAGTCATGGGTGTTGTATTCCGAAGACAGTTCCTTACTCCGAATCCACGATATTATTATTAAAAACATAAAGGAGCTCTAATCACTGCACCTAACGTGCGTCAGACACGTTTATTTTGGAAAAAAAGAGCGTGTAATAAGTTTCAAGTAACTGATCTCACTATCAATAACGCATAATTATCAGAACAGAAGGTAGGTAAGTATCATGCGTTCAAGTCTTGTTCAAGTACATCCAATTCGTTACGTGTATCATTAAGCTGTCCATTCTGAAAGAAATGTTGTAATTTTTCTTTCAACATGCGTATTTATAATGGTATTAATGTGGCCAGTGCGCGGTTTAGATGTCACATACCCATCTGTAGGAATAGTATCTACTTTGATATTCAAAAAGAAGGTTAGATCTAGATAGTAAATTGAATTCTTACGTCTGTTTAGAGTCCAGAGCATTTTTCCGAAGCTATCTAACCGACCGTGAAAACTCCGGATGGTCATTTCGCCGATATTCAATGCTACGCATATTCATTACGCCACTAATTGATTGGTCGATCACTAATATTACGAGCTATCTTTTCAACTATAGTCAATTTGTACTATTTGTTCTTTCAACTATATTATTTAAAACAATAAATAAATAAAAATCGTGTTTATTTATACCGAAATATGGTGAAATAATCATTTGGAGTTTGCACGGTTGCAGATAGCTTCGGAAAAATGCTCTAGGCTTGTCTGTTGAAGGCTAGCATACTTTTAATATAATTAGCAAGAGGTAAAAATACGGCACCTTAAAAAGTTAAGAACTCGAAGTAGATAGTAGCCCAGATAATATAATACTACTAGTACAGATACCTCATCTCATACAAGAAAACGGTTCCGCCGAAACGGGTGATAGTAACGGGCCATGGAGAAGACTACAATACGGACTAGATGGAGCTACTGGAGTAGACTGGACTTGCCGATATAAAAGCACATCGGTTGCTCGCAATACAGTCCACGTTTTTACTTCCTCAATAGATGGCGCTAAACTCACTGCAGTCCACGTATTAACTTCATCAAAAGATGGCGCTAAATTTATTTTCGTCTGCGACCAGTAGATTTCAGCTTCGGCTGTCGATACGATTGCATCCAGATTTGGGTAGGTACCTACACAAATAAATAAAAAATGTGATCACTCGCATAAGGTAATTTATTTTTTTAAAGATGTTATTATATTTATCCCTCAAGCGTATTTGAACGATACACAATATAAATTCCATTGTTATGCGGTCTCATGCGACCGCTTGGGCGTTGAAGCAGAAACCCTATTTGTTGTTTGTTTTCTTATAATACAGAGTCTAGCAAAACTAGTTTTATAGACTTTTTTCAAAGTTATGTTTCCTAACATACTAATTCACTTCTATATAAGGAAACCTGCTATACTTCTACCTATATCTGCAAGTCTGCTGCTATAGCTCTGTAAGTCAAATGTTCATGCTTTCTACTCTAGTCATCTCAGTCACCCGTACCAGGATAACACGGGAGCAAGCAAGATGGATTTAGCCGAAATAACGTGCAACGTCTTACAGAGTAGGCCCCCAGTTTTGTCTACCTACTCATTAGACACTTATGAATGAAAGAAACTTTCAAACAAGCTGTGTAAATTAAATGAATAATCTGGGGGTTTACGGAGTTAGTGGCAGATTTGCATACTTACTTTATAGTTGCAGTCTTTCCTTTTTACTCCTACTACTAAAATAATAACAGACACAACCTTATCAATAATGTTAATTAACGTTGCCTAACCAAAATAAATAATCAGCCAGGCAAGAAATTGTAAGAAAAAGGCGTTGTAGTGTTTACCTACCTAAACAGTTAACTGATTCTATTATGCAAAAAATTAAGTCTCCTACCTACCTAAACCTCAAAAGAGACATAAGCAAATGATTCCTTTGGTATTAGCAGGCTAAGGATATAGATAAGCATAAAGAAAATACGACATTGATGCTACAATTTATTTTGAAACGTAAAATACTCGTGGATAATGTTGTTATTAATAAACAATTATTTTAGCCCTCTAAAACAAAAGTTATTCCATGGCGTCTTAGCTAATTCATAAAAAAGTTACCTATTTACGGGAATGTTAGTTAAGGATTAACGGTAGGTAATATAACACTCTTCTCTTGTCATCCCTATCATAGACTACGCAGACTCTTGCTGCACTAATCTTACTGAAGCCCTTATCGACAAGCTTGAACGTCTCCTCAACAATTGCATCAGGTTCATCTTCGGCCTCCGTAAATATGACCATGTCTCCAGTTTTAGAGCACAGCTTAACTGGCTCCCTATCCGTCAACGTAGAGACTCTCGAATCCTTTGCATTTTACATGCTATTCTTAATAACCCCTCGTCGCCTTCTTATCTTAAAGATATGTTCCCGTTTTTATGCCAAACTCACGATCGGTCTCTCCGTTCCTCCGTCAATCTCCGGCTAGGCACGCTGGCACACCGCTCCACGTACGTCTCCAAGTCATTTTCAGTGACGGCAACACGATTGTGGAACTCTCTTCCTTTGGATGTCAGGAGGGCCGAGTCGAAGGTATCATTCAAGAGGAAAGTCCGACAATTTCTTAAAGAATAGATAATTGCAAAATAATATTTATTTATTATGTGTATTATTTCTGTATATTTTTTTTTATATATTGTATTTATTTTGTGTAAGTTTAAGTATATTTATTGAATATAAAATAATTTACAGTAATTAAAGTACGTTTATTTGTTACTATAAATATAAGTCAATTGTTACTATTTTGTTGTTTTTCTCAAAATTTCTTTTCGCTGCACCCATTGCCATCTCTCTGCATGACCTAAAGGTTTGACTGGCAGAGAATGCTTTTAGCATTAAGTCCACCTTTGTACACTATGATTTGTGCAATAAAGTCTTTAAATAAAAAAAAAAAAACACTAAATGTCTAAGGTTTCGATACATATCATCACGTATCACTTGTTACACGATTTAGAATGTTTTTATAACTTCTGCGTAAAACTGGTACAATTCTACGTAATCACACACTTAACAAAATCACAGTCATCTTCTCTTCATAAACAATGCCATGACCTTCACGTAGGTAGATAGGTAAGGCATGAAGAGGTGATAGGTGGGGCGCCGCGCCAGCCAGGGCACCGGGCCCACCCTGAACCACGACGGCCGAACCCGAAGGAAGAATACACGGAGGCCAAGATGTCCGTGCTGTAGAGGAACACCCGCCAGACCTCTCAAGTCCACCCGTCTAGCCGCTTCAGGAAGACTGTTGTTGTTTACTGTTCAGGCCGTTCTTGACTACTTGCAATAAGTGAATATCAAATTCAGTCGACGTCCTTTACGTGGCAAAATGATTTTGCGACTGATGGATGCAATAAAAATCACACGCGCGCGTGTGGACGGCGAAAGAAGAACGCCGCCACCCGCCCAGACACAAAGGATACCGCTCCTTTGTTTGCGTCTGCCGCGGCGCGGCGAACCGACATATGACGGCTGGCTTTGTTGGTGTGCGTGCGCATTTGACAGGTGTTGTATAGTAAACAGGTGCAAATAGTGTGTTTTTTTACACATTTAAAAGTGCTACTTTTTTGATATCTGAAACTAGCCTGATTTTTTTTTTCTCAAATTTTGTGAGCGTAAGCAAAATCAATGTATATAGTATACCCCACGTTGGCGGTCGATCATTGGTTTTGTTAGACCCTGTCTGTACAAAAGTCCTGTGTAATAATAATATGTAATAAATCATTAACCCCAACAAAAAAGATTTAGATTTTTCAAAGTGATCGCAATCTTTATTGATGTGTGAATTATGTATCTTAGGTAAAAGAGAGATAGATGAAAAATGAAGAGTAGGTACCTACCTACCTGGATTTTCGATTCTTTCTGTTTCTGCAAGGAATGGAATAAGCTCTGAGCCATACTGCCATAATTAATAAGCATATCTGGCGTTAAGCATTTGTACATAGATATATATTCATTTATATCAATACGTTTGTACCTAGTAACATTTTGAATTTATTTGCCAGCAGTTAAGCCAGAATCAAAAATACGCGCTCGTAAAAGATCCCGTATCTTTGACATGATGTAATTTCGGTCGTATCAATAATGCTTCAACACCCGAGTAGTATTATATTATCTGGGCCCGAGCGGTTGCAGGCAACCGCATAACAAAAGAATTTCTATTGTGTCTCGTTCACATACGCTTGAGGGAATAATCGTTAATGTCTAAAGAATGTTACATTACCTACATACTACGAATATAGTTTATCAAGAGCATGAAAGTATTTTAATTAGCTGCAAGCGGTACCGGCTTCCCCGAAATACTAAATAATAAGAAGACCATTTTAGTACTAGTAGTATTATATTATCTGGGGTTTTAGTGAAATTGAACCTTGCGCTCATAAAAAGAGGTCAAAAATTGCGAAAAATACTCAAGTATTTTTCTTGCTAATGCGATTTTGCGCCTTATGCGTATCGAAATATGGATGCATTTTCTTTTAAATACTTTCAACTTATTTTAGTAGGCACTATAGAGCCGGAGGCCCTATTTTTGAAATACTTGCGACAAGATGGCGTATGACATTCACTGATTATACTCCAATTTTGGAATGAAAACCAGTTGAAATCCATTCAGAAGGGATTTGAATAAATAAGTATATCTAAATTTTGTGAGTACCTACTCACGTCCTTATTCACGGTATTTTCGTTGATTATTTGTTCGTTTTCGAACGCAAATCACACGCCAAATCCAAGCGAGAGATTCAAAAATAGAGGCACAGGAGCTCTATTTTTGAATCACTCGCTTCAAGATGGCGAGTGATTTTCGTTCGAAGATGAATTAAAATCCATAGAAAAAACTCGTTGTCGAACGAAAATCACTCGCCATTTCGAAGCGAGTGATTCAAAAATAAGGCTCCTGGGCGCCGATAAGAAACTCAAAGGCTTAAACGAAAAGAATTTCCTTAAAGTAGGTATTTCGTTTTGTACATTGTCTTCTATATGCAGCAAAATTGGTAGGTATTTACCTCCCAACCAGGAGGCCGATTCTCGCGACAATCGAACTTTTTTCGTGTGTTTATTTACCGAAAAAAATCTAGTAAAATATCTACACGTAAAAAAACTATCACATGAACAAAATCTAAGTAGGGTAAACATACCGGTTATCGGCCGTTTAAGCGACTTGTTGACTTCAGAGTTGATTTCTGTCATAATGCTGAACGTCAAGACTTTAAAAAAATAAAACATTTGGACCTACAATAGTCTTATTTCATAATACCTAACGTTAATAGACGTAGTAGTGATACATGATTTAAAAAAAAATCTATTTGTAAATATAGCAAATATACCGCTTACCGGCCTTTTTACTCAGTTATCGTCCACCAATGCACTGGTTATCGGCCAACTAATGCACGGTAGGAAAATTAGTGTTATTCAATAGCACATAGGGCTCATAGTAGAATGAAAGTAAAACAAATAATAAATACGGCCGGAAATAGGTTTTGTGAAGACTAGCTATCGGCCGTCACACTTTTGGTATTTTTAAAGGTCATATCTTTGGAACTATCAGGTAAACGGGCGGCCGGAATCTAGTTTTCTCTTTACAAAATTAAAGCTGTTTACTATTATAATAGGATCTCTGTTTGTAGGTAAATATAAGGTTTCCGCAATATTAGCAAAGAAAAATGACGTAAGTAAACTGGTTTCCCGACCACCCGGTCGGAAAGAGGATTTTTAAACTAAACGATAACTTATTGTCTGACCATCAAAAATACTACATATTATGAAAAGTTTGGTCAGTTTGGGCACTTTAATATTGATTGAATTAACACATGCTTCATACACATAAACCAATTCATTCACATAGGTGAATGTATTGGTTTATGTTATGATATATTCATATAGGTGAATGAATTGGTTTATGTGTTCGTACAATCGTAACACTCAAAAACTCACCTTTGAAAATCAACCCACCTGCTATTTTTTTGGCTAAATTTGCCACGCCTCCAGACACCAAATTTTGAAATGGCGCGTGAGGGCTCAGATTGCAAATTTCCAGGTTAAGCCGTTGGATTATGAACCGTGAACGTCGTCCGAGTCGAATGACGTGAAATTGGAAAGAAGCTGCCTATACACTGTTTATTATTCAAAATAATGTGCGAAGTGGCCGAAAAGGGGTAGTGTCCGGTGAACCGGTATGTTTACTTTGACACCTGGTTTTGAGCCCTGGTGCTGATTTATGGACGTACTTTTAAAATAAAAATAAATAAATAAAATAAAATCCATTTATTTCAGACGATGTCCATAAAGTATAAAATTATATCAAAACACAAAATAATTTTAAATTTAGAAAATAATTATAGTAAATTGCAATTAAATTAAAATTAAAATTAGTCGAATCAAATACAAATACTAAAAATATGTCAATTACAAAATAAATTAAATTATAATTAATAAAGTTATTCATTGTTCTATTATAATTATTATTATTTAATTTAAATATCGGCCACTCTCTGGAGCACCAGGCACACTTGTATGTACTTTCGTCCAGTGCTGCAGAAGAGGGCAGTCTGGCTTCTGACTGAGGACATTCAGGATGGTGTTAGGGCTCCCGCGCGCACGGATCATCAGCGAGGCGATACGCTTACGCAGCACTTTAAAGACCTGGTATTTGAATTAGCAAGTACGACCTATGCCCACTCGTAGCGTCTGCTGGACACTAAGTTTCTCGGAATCAATTGCCTATTTATAAGCTAAAATACTTGATTAAAAAATCACACATTGTGGTTAATGGATGGGTTATTCCGGTATTATGTTTAAGCACACAACTTATTTCATTGAGTTTTCAACCGAGTTCAAAAAAGGAGATTCTCTGCAGTACTAGGTAGGTATTTGTCCGCGAGTTTCGATGCAGTTTTCAGTATGTTTTATCAGGACGTTTAGTTACTTTTATGGAAAAACATTATTTAAGATAATTGAGTTTGCAATCAATTCAATACTTATTTTCATTTTTAGTACTTTAACTTACTGGCTCTACAAATTTATCGATTACTACAAAATACAATGATACAATACAATTAATGACACTGTGCGTACCCAGCCTGACCTTGATATATAACTTGTCTTAACATTGCTTCACTTTCCTCCTCCAACGATATTGTTCGTAGTTGAGTTACAGAATTTTTATTGTTTTTTTTTTCTTCCTTTTTATGTGCATTAAGATTTATGATTATATTATGATATGATGATTTGTATTACAAACACATAAAAATGAAGAAAAAAAACACTAAAAACAATAGACGTTTATCTATTCTATGCTTAAATCGTAAGATATTACTGCTACGATGCATTTTGTTAGTCTACAATTTATCGCATAAGCGCAAGTTAGTATACTATTAATTATTAATTGAAACCAGTTATGCGTCTTTATCTAATAAAATTTAAAAACCGTATAGGATTCCGTTGAATCTTGACACCCGCGCAAAATACCTATAGAGTGACCATGATCAAAGCAATGAGTAAGAATTATAGTCACTTCAGAATCAACAAAAAAACTTATAATTGTGAAAAGCATGCCGTGATTTAACAAAATCACTTACCTATACATAAATAAACGTTTTATCAAATAAAAGAAAAACATTCTGGAAAAGTGGCACATTAACTTGTAATTTTTTTCACACCAAGCTGTCTCAGGGTAGATTAATTTTATGACTGCTGCCAAATATGTGGCGTTTTCAAATTAGGCGTTTTTTACCATATTTGACGAATATTTCTTATTTGACCTTGAAAAAATCGGCTTTAAGTAAAAAAGTAAAATAATTAACATCGTCGAGTTTGAACACACCGCGAAAATTATGGGATGAATAGACGTCAATTTTATCACACAAGTGTGGAAAATCGGGGTAACCTCTTTTCCTTGCCTACCACAGTTGCCTTTACAAGTCGCATTTACAAAATTATGTTTGCGACAAAACATAAACAAAAATAGGGTAACTCGTACATTTTCTGGCATCCGGCAGTTCATGGCCACCTGGCAACAATTCTCTAATGTTTAGGTTCAACCAACGAAATACTATTATTTGTGATTGATATTATAAATAGTAATAATAATAGTAATTAAAAATAATTAATTACTCAGCAACCGTGGTCGAGAAATCGCCTACTACGCAGCGGGTTGCGGGTTCGATCCCCGCATAATGTTACGGGTGTTTTCTATGTATATCATGTATGTATTTACAAACAAAAAAGTATTTAAGTATTACATCCGTTGTCTGGCACCCATAACACAAGCTTTGAGTAGCTTACTTTGGGACTAGATGGTGATGTGTGGGAATGTCCAAAGGATATTTAATAGCAACCGGCCGTTAGCCGTTTAAGATATCGTTTTTGAATTTTCGGAAAATGGTGTTGATCACTGAATGTCATCACACACATCAATGGTTTTATTTGTAACTTTACTGCATGTTAACAGAAATTAAATGAATAATATACTACTTCATTTTGTTTGATAATTCATACAAAACAGAATTGTTGGGGTGCCTAGCAACTGCAATGGAATTGTTATCATTTTCTAATTATAGTTAAGTATTTTAATATTTTGAGGTCCCTGGCCTAGGAGCCAATGAATGAAAATATTTCGATTGTGGGTTGAATAACTATGTTAGCTGTTAAAAAAGATTTAAATAAATTATGAAATTAATTCAATCATCAAAAGCATCATTATTAAATAAAATTACAATAAAATTTAATAAATAGTAAATATTATAACTTCAAAAAAAATAGTATATTGACTGCGCATGAATCATATCACAATGGTTCTGGTAACTTCAGTCAAATCGCTGTGCGAATGCCTACGGTAGGTACTCTATTGCGACTGGCCCTCACCCTGCGCACCAGGGATTGGCACCGCTTGCGCAAACTAGTAACTCACAAGCACGCGGTTTTGAGTATTATCATCATTTTTAATAGCCCCAGGATGGACACTGTACATAAACCCCCTCCATGAAACCTTTAAACGGTGGTATTCATGTATGGTGATCCTTTAATCTATACAAAGTCGTATGCTTGTAGACATTTTCACTTGACTTTTGATGCTCCAATGTAGATTTTTCCTGCCCCAACGGCCATCATCATTTGCGCTATGGGCCTTGCCTATTGCCACTTCAGCTCACTGTTTCGTAGGGTTATGTTAGTTACATACTTTTGCTTTACGCATCTCTTCATTTCGAGATCGAAGAAAACTTAGCTCTTTTATGAAGCCCATAGTTGGAAATCATGTGTTGCATCCGTTTGAAGTTCCTATTTCACGTTGAGGATTAAAAATCCAAATAATTACTGCTTGATACGCAATTCAAGAGTTCAGTTTCCAATAGATACTGGAGTAAGTATTATATGAGTGTTCGACAATATTTTCTTCTTGTCCCTGTACATTTCAATATCTGTTGAGGTGAGAGGCTCGGTCAACGTTAACAGCACAATATCAAGATTATCCAGCATCTTTAATACATTGACTAATTCATCGGATATCAATAAGTGTGTGTGATAATTCAGCCACCGTCATGATACATGTTGATTTTTCCCCAATGCGAATCTTATTTAGGAGAGGCAACCTAAGTTTTTTTTACAAATACACATAATATCCACTTATTAAAATTTTTAAGAAAACACATTAGTTGTAAGGTGCAAGATTTAACCCAGCCTATTGCACTTTCTTAGGTGTGCGTAGTAAAAAAACTAAATATAAATCTTTAAAAAAATCCTAAGTCGATTTTAATTATATTGAAGTTTGTCATCATTCGTTCATGGTCTAATCGTTTAAACTGCCTCGGTAGCGCAGCGGTTAGAAGGTCGCACTTTAAAGTGACGGCTGCACCAGAGGTCCACAGGTTTGCGAACACACTTGTGCACTATAATATGTCCCGCGCAGTCTGTTCGTTTTTTTATTATAGTTTGAAGTCTCCATTGTTAGGATACATTTATTTATGTAAAAAATAGTTATAGTACAAAATTCGGTTGCAAGTCAACACGGCCAAAAACTGGTCATAAATAAAACAAAATCAGATTTTATATCCAGAAAATCATTTTTTGAGTAATTAATACTTATCAAATAATATGAGCAATGCAGACAAGAGATATTTTTGAATTATTCAAAGTCCTTAAACGGCAAGAACCTACTCGAACAACCAAAATTTTGCTCACGCTCTTAGCGTTGGTTGCCTATCAATATGAGTACCTAATAATGTGACAAAATCTCCTAACATCGTGTTTAGTCTCTATCGTTAAGGAGTTAGAATTTAATTCTGGCCATACAATGAGTTTTCTATTTATTTGTACTACTATAACTAATATTATAAAGCTAAAATCTAGTTTAAATACTTTTATAATACCTAAATACTTTTTGTTTGTAAATACATACATGATATACATAGAAAACACCCAGACCAATACAAACAGACATGTTCATGCACACAAATGTTTGTATTGTGCGGGGATCGAACCCGCACCCGCTGCGTCGTAGGCGATTTCTCGACCATTACACCAGACGGGTCGTCATTATATCCTTATCTCACTAACTCGGTGATGAAGCGAACGATCTTTACGTAACTTTATATCGAGAGATCAAAATGAGCCGTTATATCACAGAGCGCCGAATGAGTAAAGAGCTACTTACGATGATGCGAATGATTCTATATATAAACAAAAACCCTTAATAAGGATATGCTATTGTTTGTTGTCATACAATACATAACTACTAATAAGAAGCTCTCAGTTTTTTGTACGTTTTATACTTATTACGTACGTTAATTATTTATATTACTTTATAAAGAAAATAATAACCATTTGATTTTCCTTCATACTAAGCAGGCTTAGGACTGTCAACCTAGATAAAAAATGTTAATGACAGTTTTTGAATTTAAAACACCTGAAAAGTAACTAACTCAATGTTTGTTTACTAATAAAATCAAGTTGTCGCATTCAGTAGTCCAAAAACTTGCTATTATTCCGACAGCCGAAGTGCGCCGGCTCTAATCACAAAAGAAACTAAAAAAACGTCAACAAACATTCAACCAGCCAATATTTATAGAACCGCACGCAATGCAAATTGAACTTTATTTTGTTAACACTACGAGAACATACAGATTCTACCGTTTTACCGAGCCACGGTTTGGTCATAATACCTACGCACACACACTGCGAACGTATCTTCCCTTCTATTTCTTTCGCTCTAGAAATGAAATGAAGCCGTCTTTCTTTATCACCGGCTACGGCTCAGTTAGTATATCTGAAAATTCAACTTTATCTCTCGGATATAGAGATTTATTTGAAACACAAGTGAGCTACGGATATATAAGCCGTTTGGGTGAGAGAGGTTTTTTATCTTTCTCTCGCGAGCTACACAAGTCTACTTGAAATTACCGTCTGGCATCACTGGTCAAATGAAACGCATTCATAAAAATGCGCCATCTATACTAGTTTGTTGTCAACTTTCCACCATGCCACATAGTTTTGTCGTATGCCGACAGAGGGTTAGAGGGTTGTAAAAGCATGCTTTTATGCTTTTTACACTTTTTTTGCCAATTATGGAAAAAAACAATGGTATTGAGTTTTTTTTCTCTTTTAAACAACTGAAAATGTTTATTAACATATTTTTCGGGTATTATCTTCACGTATCTTAGGATTTTAGTCTATCTAATAAACAGTAATTGCGCTAGCTATACACCTGTCGCCATCTATTGAGAAATTTTAAAGGCTATGTAACTGATGTACCGAATGAGACCCCGTGATAGTAGTATTGTCTATGAACGTGTGACTAAAGGTATTTTCCCACTGCACCGTATCCATACCAGGACCATGTTAGGAACGTGCCAGGTACGAAAAGCAACGCCATACGCTACCTTGCCTACTGAACGGATTGACAGCGGTCTGTCTCACCATTATTATATGGAGAGAGTGCAAGAGCGAGAACGTATTTCGCCGGTGCTTGACGATCCGTGCACGCTACGGTGTTGGTCGGTGACGGAACGGTCTGGTGGGTAAGGTGTTATAGTTTTCAGTTGAAATACTTTTTTGTGCTGGACACGTTCGTAGCACAGTCATAATAATTATGCTACGGTTTACTGGGCAAGGACCTTAAGAACTAAGTTCTTCATCGATTGCAATAAAATGGTAAAATTTCGTAACTAGCGGTAAATATTTAAGATTGTGTGTATTTTATAGAAAAATATACCACCATTGGTCATTTAGATAGACATTTTAGACCTTTTTGTTTAGGTAGTTTTCTTCAAAATACACACTATCTTAAATATTCAACCGCTGGTTACGAAATTTTACCATTAATATCGATAAAGAAAAAATACCTTAACAAAATCTAGGAAGGGCTATTGAAATTACCATTCGTTAAGGTATTTTTTCTAGAAAATATTCAACCTTTGGCAACGACATTAAACCATTAATTGAGTTAACTACCGATCATGCAACCGGGCCTAACTGAAACCGGGAAAATTCATTCATTCACTCTCATACTGTCACTAATTCTAAAAAAAAGTATGATAAACCTAACGTCACAGACATGATAAATAGCTTTTAATAGTTATAAGTAATTAGGAATATCTACATTACACATGTTACTTCCACAAAAAGTGAATGAATGGTAAAACCAGTCTGGTTGAAAGCTTGACTCATTGGCCTTCCATAGATTTTACCAGTATTACCTAGTCTTCATAAGTCTCCGGTTTGTAAGATCACTTAAAGGGTAAAGGTGGCTGAGATGAACCCACGATAATATTTTCAATTGTGGCATTATATTTGCCGACCATTTCTCTCGTAGCTAACCTTTCGTATCGTGGAATAATATTAGAATAGCGCCATGATCACGGAGTTACTGACAGTCAGTGAGCCAGTAACTCCGTGATCATGGCGCTTGCAACAGTGCCGAAATATCGGAAACTCATAAATAATAAGGTACATGGTAGCAATCCTGTATCTTACTATTCTAATGTTAGTGACCATGAAAGTTTAAAACATTATATGGAATAATACTGTCTATAGTTTGCACAATTTTAGATTCAAAACTTGATGTTACTGACAGAAGCTAGACTGTGTTTAAAAGTTAGCTAGAAACTTCTGTATTTATACTTAATTTTATGAAGCTGAAGAGTTTGTTTTTTTGAACGTGACAGTCTCAGTAACTACGGGGTCGATTCTTAAAAAATGTTTTGTGTTGGATAGCTTATTTATCGAGACCATAAAACACGCTGAGACGGGAGGGGAAGGATCAAACAAAAAAGGCGTGGCCGAAGTCGTGGGGGACCGATAGTCTATACTTATGTTATGAAGCTGTAGAGTTTTTTGTTTCTTTGAACGCGCTAATCTCAAAAGCGCCAGAACCGATTTGAAAAAATATTTTTGAAACACCGAGCATACCTCTCCATCGCTCGTTGTGTGATTTTGAGCTTCTTTATGAGGCCTATATAGTTAGAGACCACGTTTCGGATTCGATTGCCATCACTGGAAACCTACACTGGTTGAAGACTTTCGTCTTCGTACATAAATGATTTTATCGCTCATAAGACAAACAAATTCAGGAGAAGCTTAGCTCATGCAAACATAATGTAAATTAAAAAAAAATACTTTATCTGGAAATGATAAACACAGAATATTTTTTATAAACCTTGAAAATATGTAACACGTTTTGCTAGCATAGGTCTGTATTTACAAAGGTTTTTTTCGTTCGCTCGTATTATGGTTGATATAACCCTCCAATCCAACTTACTCACTTTAGTTATGGATTTTTGATTTCATTTCATTTACTGATTCAACTTTCTTAACCAGCTTACTGGTTCAGTAAGTTTGTGGCTAGCAGTTTATAACCGGTTCCGCGAAATTGGTCTGTCTGTAGCAAACATTCCGCGAGTTCAATGTTAATCCGTTTGCAGGCTGTTTTTGCAACTACGCAACACCTTTAATACTATAGGACCTTCACACATAAGTAGAGCAACAAAGTTTGACGTCACGTAACAAAAAAATGGCATACTATAATATCACACAAGACATAGGCCACCCACTTCGTAAATCCTTATTTTCCTATGTTTTATACACAAGCGAATCTCGACCTGTATCTTGCTTTCACACTTAACCTCCTGAACTGATTGTAATAAATATATGGTACAGAAACAGTTGGAAACAATAATATGAGATTACCTTCAGAAATCCAAGCACTCGTTAAGGATCTCTTAAAATTCTGCGCTACTCTACCTAGTTTTTTTTTATTTGGATAAATATTTCAGAGATATTCATTGAGAAATGAATTGAACATCTCTTCCAAAGTAATAAAGAGGTTTTAATAAATCGCTCACAAATAAACTAAATTGTCGCTGCATGACAAATATTCACGGTTTAACGCAAAAAGTAAAATAATACTTGGGTTAACGCATCTTGCAACACAACGTGTGAAGGCCCTGCCTGCGACACCAGACTAACCGATTGATTTCCATCACCCACCACATCAGAAGTAGCTGGTATCAATTAAAACCCACCTTAACCTGCCGGTTAACATGCGCAAATCGCGTCGCGCTCACTGCACACAGGCTGACTGGCCAGTTTGCGTCTACTTTCGAACGCGAACGCCCGATGCGCGTAAAAAAATAAATCTGTCGAATATTGGCGCCAAACTCTCCGCCACAGAGTAAAAATACTTTCGGATTTTTTTCTACTGTGTCTTCTCAAGTGCCTTGTAAAAAATCATGATTCTTTTTAGATAGTTAATTTATTTCAAAGTGAGTGTTTACTTTTTAGTGAAAGTGGAAGGATATATTTAATTGATCATGAAGTCAATGAGTTGTTTGTTTGCCGGATTTTTCATAGCATTAGCAGTTTTAATAGGTGAGTTAAGTTTTCATTATTAGTAAGGCATATTATGTTACTATGGTCATCGACGTCGAACTTTCGTATTTCGATATCACACTCACCGCTTGTTCAATAAAATGCAAATTAAATGACAAATAAAAGTTTAACTTGTCATAATGTTATTTTAAAAACAAACACAGGTTAATTTTCACAATTTAATTAATCACCTTGACTCGTACGAGTTGTGTAAATAGTCCTAAATCCTTTATTAAATACTAACTGATATCTAATTCCAATTAAATACTACCAATAAAACTTAGTTCTCAGCTTTTGCAAACAATTAACAAATTTAAAAACTAAAATGAGAATGCCTATGAACCAACTTGTGGATTGTGTGCAATAAATATGAGGTTTTTCCGGCTTTAATTTATTAAATGTGGGCTTAAAAAGCCCACCTTTCTTACGAACAAGTCAAATCAATGGTATTCGGTTGAGCTCTATCATCCATCTAGAGTTTATGAGAAGTGTATTTGATTTATTCAAAACCTTATTGCACAAAAACCAGTGTGCGAAAGGCGGACTTAATGCTAAAAGTAGACATACCTTTAGGTCATGCAGAAAGGTTGTATAGGGTGCAGGAGATTTTTTTTGTTATAATTATAGATGCACCAATCATCCTATCATATTTTATACAGGTGGCGCGGCGCACCTTTAAAAAATAATTTCAATAGATATGTTACACAATAGAAATTACTTTCAATAGATCTGATACAACAACCATAATAATAACCGTCTTCTTTGAGAATCATGTTAATGAGTCAAATTTTTATTAATGATAGTATTCATTATTACTAAAGCAAGGTGGTCGTCAGTCAAAACTCTCTAAAGAGCAGCAAATAATTCACCATTATCAATTACTGTGGTTTAAAACCGTCTCATTAATAAATTGTATACATTAGAATAGTATAACTTGCACTTTCTAGTGAAAGTGGTTCCACATTAGGAAATCGGTAATTAGTTGAGTCCGGTGTCTTAGATTCCTTGATAATTTAAGGCCAGTGACCATATTTATATAAATAATATGTCCTTATCCAAGACTCGTTTATACAATACTAAGTTGCCAATAAAAACAAACGCGTGGCCTCTTTTTGATTGTCAGGTCAAGGCCTTATATTTTTGATAGTGTTAGGAAAATATTGAACTAATTACAGGTGTTTGAATGTCTGTTCGAGCATAGGGCGAACGAATGAATAAAGTAGATTGATTTGGAATATGCAGATTTACTCTGATTTAAAAAAGAAATGTAGTGGCGTAGACAACGTCTTTTCCTTGTTAGTTTTATACCAACTTATTAATACTAGTACCCGCTCCGGCTTCGCACGCGCGCGGATGCAATGCTGGTACACCGGATACCGCCGCAACCGCTGTCCCTGTATTTTAAATTCTTCGAAAATATTCATTTAATAGACATATCGATAAGGGCCATATTGATCAATATTAAATATACAATATATTTAAGGTACCTAATTGGATAGGATAGGACATACCATCACAAGCTGTTTTGTAGACGTTTTTAGGTTTTTCTTAGTGTAGTACATTATTTGATCCAACTCGTAGGGTGCAGCCAGCGTTTGCAATTTAAGCACAAAAAAATGTGTTTATTTACGACTTCACTAAGAAACCTCTAAAACTATCAGGGTTTCATTACTATATTATGCATGTATTATACATTGACTCATCCTTCTGAAACACCCTATCTATAAAATGACCGCATCAAAATACTTTGCGTCTTTTTAAATATTTAAGCATACAGAACGCTGGAAGTCATTTCGTTATATACTACGAAGTAAAATAAAGCATTTAGTAATTCACAATGAGGTTCTTAGATTCAACAAAGACTACGATTCAAATAATTCGTTTGGTACCTAAGTTTTTTAATGGCTTAATTATAGATTGTGAAAAATTATGACATACTTGTTTTTGAATTATGACTTCAACGCTTTCTTTTCATAAAAGGGAAAATTACACGACTTCAAAAATTATAATAATTTGCAATAAACTTGAACTTTTGAGAAACTTGCCAAAAGCGTATAAATTATGTCACCACAATACAATTCTCACGGTGTTTACTCTGCGCACGCACAGGTCATGTCATGGTCAGCTGGAAAATCGTATCACGACAGGTTTTCACTATCAGCAAGATATTAAAGGTATTCGAGAACAAGTTGAAGGCAATTCTCAAAACTTTAAAGGTATATAAAGTCCGTTTAATCTACTACCTTTGCTGAACGAGTAATTAGGAATGAATCTTGACATCCTATCAAAGCCTAATTAATATGAGTTCATTATTTAGAGGTTTAACCCTCGTATTAGCTATTTGCTGGATAACGTCAAAAATTGCATCCAAAGCTCTTAAAATGACAGTATTTTTTAAATTATTTAAAATTAATTGTGCGCAACCCAATCTGAGAACTCTACAACAAAAAAAAAACTCTCTTAACGGAAACCAACAGTCCCCTTTCAACCTTATACCTCTACCAAATCTCTACACAATCAATATCACTGTACTTCATGGTAAAGAAACAACAAAAGACAGTGCGTTTTGTTTTCTTTTCCATTCTAAATCGCTCGGAGGTCAGCGCGGTCAGTGGAAACGGTATCTTCTACACCTACTATTGCACACATTTGCATTCATTTGTACCCAGCACACATCACATAGTGTCTCAGAGGACTGGCATTGGTAAAAGCTATTTAGCTGCTAATTTGACATCGAAGACTTAAGTGATTAGTATTAATGAGATGTTAAGGCTAATGCACTATTTGTAACGAAATGTTAAAGTGAAGGCTCGGAGTCTATCTTCGATTCTGCCTTTGCCACGCCACGTCTGGCTCAGGCTGCTGTCAAGAGCTAACCTATTACAAAAAACAATAAATAAACTAAAGCCCTGTAAATCATAAATTCACAACCCTATTTTAGAGTTCGCCAAATTGGGTAGGTAAAAACAGTTTAATAACCCGTTTTAAAAATTGTATATTTACGGTTATTATCCGTTTAAAAACATGAAAATACTAGTCATTTTCATAGCGCTAATGAAAAACCTAGATTTGGCAACAATGATGGTCAATTTTGATGGCAACAAAGTAAATAGTATTAATATTGAACGTAGTATTTTATGTTTACTAAGCACCTCTCATTTTGTTGCTTAACCTTGACTAACAAAGACACATGTATTACACCTGATCGTCCGTCTAAGGTGCTTATTATTTTTGCAAAATCATTAATACATGTGTATAATACCTACGCATACCAGACCAACCAATCACTTATTACTACAATATGTTAAACATGGATGTCTTCACATGTCATTTGCCAGTCTGATATGATCCATTTTCGGTCGCATCATTACTTACCACCAAGTGTTATTAAGGCCAAATGCATGCCAAATGTCTGGCTATAGATAAAAATGAAGCACACAATAGATATTATGTAATTTCAATTTTAACAATACACACAATAATAGGAAGCATGTCAATAACAAGCAGACGTTCAACTTCGTTAAAATGAATTGCGATGTTTCACTTTCGAACAAAATGAGACTGTCATTTGACAAATAATGTAATCGTAAGTTATACAATTGATGGTTTTCTATGAGTTGCATGATAAAAAATTTATCCTTCAAAATGTTATAGCTATTCTATGTAGTTTTGCTTTTCCAAACATGGGTAAAATTTGTAATGCATGACTGGATAGCAACCTAGAATCATGCATGTCAAAATAAGCAAAAAATCTTTGATGCTTCCCATCCGGAATCCTTCAACATTGAAAAGTTTTGGTTTGATTTTTGAATTTAGATTTTTAAATAAGAAAAAATTATGCTGTTTGTCCCCAATATACAGTAGGTGAGTGCAATAGCCTTGAGAATCAGTAAGCTCAAGTAGCAATGGGCAGGGCACATAGCGCGAAGAATTGATGGTTGTTGGGGCAGGAAAGTTCTAGATTGGAGACCCTTCGACCAAAGACGCAGCGTAGGACGTCCACCAACAAGATGGACAGATGACCTTGTAAAGATCGCAGGATCAAACTGGATGCAGACCGCTAGTGATCGGTTGCTGTGGAAAGCCGTGGGGGAGGCCTATGTTCAGCAGTGGACGTCCTTTGGCTAATAATGATGATGATCATGATGAGTGCAATCGCTTGCAGTTCTCTTGTTGGCTATAAATTCACATTGTCAACGACATGTAAAAATGACTTTCAAACGGCCAATTTCACGTTTTGTTAGTGTCATCAACTCACGCTATTTAGTATCTGACCACTTTCTCTGCGAAAGCGTGCCCTAAGCATTTGAAGATGCTAATTTGCATAATTTAATATTCTTTTGTAGTGTGCATAGTTTGTATGGGCGTAGTTGTTGAGATGTTGGTCAAAAAGGTTTTATGGGTGTGATGGACGATGAGATGAAAGTATCAGTACAAGAAACCTTTAAGAGAGAGAGTATTTACTTACTGAGAGTATTTATTTATTTATTATGGAAGTCGTTGCTGTATTTTGTTACTTTCGATTCGTTGGCTCGCTGACGTTAACTTAAGTGAACTTTGTTTGGACATCAATCTAATACATTGCTCTGATCACAAAGTAAGTAGCCATGCACTTGTGTTATGGAGATCAGACTCAACGGTGGTACCACAATACCCAGAACCGAGACAATATAGAAAAATATGATTTCTGTATTGACCCGACCGGGAATCGCATCCGGGACCTCAGGGCAGTGACGTCTTAAAATCCAGCGTGCTTAGCCACAACACCACGGGGGTCGTCGTCTATTGAAGTACTATTCTGTTCGGAAATCTATATCATGATTTGACACTGCTTTCGTAGATTCTGCTTCCTTCAAAGATTTTAAATTAAAAAAATCATTTATTAACAAATAATATTGCTTCTGATAAACGCAAATAACTCCAAATATTTATTTACACCCTAGGTGGCCTCAGGACTGAGACATCCATAAATATATTTCCTAACTCTACTTACAGCACTTGTTTCAACGCTTGGCTCTTATTGTAACTACTTAAGAACTAAATTAATTTAATTACATCCTAATCCGACTGCATTAAAGTGGAGTAATTAATCTATTTAAGCTACTTCACCTTGAGTGCACACTTAGCTAACTTATCCGGAATATGTGGTAATGGGAAGTAGTTATTGTCATTAGAATATGATTCCTATGGCTAACGTGATAAGGGTTATTTAGTGGAAATGCAGATCTTAAGAATCTAGGCGTATATTCGAATATGAATGTAGAACAATTTGAGGCTCTCAATGTCAGAAATGGCTGATCTATTTTTAGTTATCAAAATATTATTTTGTTATTATTTCCGTGGAAGTGATTAAACTACTTCAAAAGTTTGTTAAAAAAAAGATCTGCTCGACTGAGTATGTATATGAGTATGTAAAATGAGTTAGGGAAACCACCTGACTGATTGAAATTAGTAGGTAACGTAAGTAGTTACGGTACAAACGTTTTTTTGTGTTTGCCTATCATACCAACAAAAGGTTATTAATTGTGTTATTAAAGATGTTATACTCGCGTGATCATATCGTTCACAAAATCGAAATATTTTTTTAGTTAAGATTTTCCAACTTAGGGTACAGTGTAAGTTTCATCAAAATAGTCTTATGGATTCTAGATTCATGGGTAAAAGCTGAAAATTATTTTACAAAAAATAAATTTCCTTCAAAAAACTGACTAAAAAGCTCAAAATAACGCATTTGCAGAGGGCAAATGGAGAGAGTTGGAGAATTGAAGAGAAAAATAATAATTTGAAGTCGGTGCATGATCTCAAGCTTACGTACATTAACCAAATAGTCTTCGCACATAACGCACCGACTCCAAATGAATTCGTTACTCCAGAAGACAAAATATGCTCCAATTAAATCACAGAATCATGATGAACATATGCATTAAAAACCAAACTTTAGGTATTCTTTTCACCCTGTAAAATATGCAAAGAAATCGCGAGTACATAATTGCGTTGTAGGTGACATCCTATAGCTGTCAAGGGTGATGAGTGTTAAGGCATTGTCATTGACTCCCACGACTTAGGCTAAGAAATCACGACGCGATTTCCTCACGCGCCCGCCGCGGTTGCGAATCCGCAGCCACTATAGAATGCAGATTTGTATGTAAAAAGTAAAAACAAAAAATACGTCGCAAAAACGCAGCTGCAGCGGCTGCAAAACCGTCGGGCTCGTGAGTACAAAAAACCGTACCGTTACCATGAGTTTACTCGATAGCGACGACGGTTTTTCTCGCTAAGTAAAGTTCGCCTGTAACATCCCACAGCTAGGCAAAGACCTTACCTCAACTATGAGGTAGTTTGAGCCATACTCCACCACGCGGGCTCAGTGCGGGTTGGTTGAGGGGTGTTTGCAAGGCAGGCGACTAACCCTGCTGTCAGATTTTATCAAGCCGCCCATAAGGCCTCTGACTAGGCTTAACGGCTAATGTCAATCGATATTAGCCGGGACCAACGGCTTAATGTGCCTTCCGAAGCACGGAGATGCTCGTGATGTATATCACTTATATGGTCGGAATGGTCACCCATCCAAACACGACAGCGCCGTAGGTTGCTTCACTTCGGTATCACTACCAAAGTGCTGCTACCACTGCGCTACGAGTTATCATCATCATTCTCAGCCAAAGGACGTCCACTGCTGAACATAGGCCTCCCCCACAGCTTTCCACAGCGACCGATCACTAGCGGTCTGCATCCAGTTTGATCCTGCGATCTTTTTAAGGTCGTCTGTCCATCTTGTTGGTGGACGTCCTACGCTGCGTCTTTGGTCGAAGGGTGTCCAATCTAGAACTTTCCTGCCCCAACGGCCATCAGTTCTTCGCGCTATGAGTACCTCACCTCTTTTCTCGCTAGCGACGACGTAACTTTTTGTGTTCAAAATTTTAGTTCTATCAGTGATCGCTAGAGGCGCTGTGCAATTTTCCATAGACTTTTTACGTCGTCGTTAGCGAGTAAAACCGTCGTAAACTCATGGTAACGGTACCGGTCACCCGCGGCCACGGCGGGTGGGTGTGAAAACCGCGCCGTGAATTCTTAGCGTTACGCTTACACTGCGCTTGCAATTAATACTGTCAGGTACTGATTTTATTTTATTTTATTTTTTATTTTATTTGATCAGATGTACAAAACAGGTTACAGCCAAAATACAGCTAAAAAATAGTAATATTGAAAACTTACGGTCTAGGTTGCAGTCCTTAATAGGTACATACTTTTACAGAATATGCAGATAAAGCAGAGTGCAATTAATTCTGAAGATTAAAATACGATGAAACCAAATAGGAACTACAATAATCATAAAGATGAAATAAGAACTACAATTATTCATGATGCAAATGAATGAATATACAGAAAGCAAAATATATTAGTATACTAGCGCACCCAGCGAACTTTGTTTCGCCCCCAGCCCCGTCCCGACCCAGCCCCGTCCCGCCGAGTCCCGTAATTTTAAAAGTTAAGCATTCCCAGCGAATTTTGTTTCGGCCTTAAATTACTAAAATGGCTATTAAAAAATAAGGGTTGATCGTAGAAGGGTGTAAATTGAGGATTGTACGTATTCTTGTATGTTGTATCATAAAAAATAGAAATTAAAAATTTTGTCTAAAAAATAAATAAAAAAAATTAGGCGTGGACTACCCCTAACATTTAGGGGGATGAAAAATAGATGTTGGCCGATTCTCATAGATACCGGATAAGCACAAAACAATTCATCAAAATCGGTCAAGCCGTTTCGGAGGAGTATGGCAACGAATACTGTGACACGAGAATTTTATATATCTGGGGGCACGGCAGTGCCCCCACCAAGTCGAGCAAAAAAGCGTCACGGCCGTACCATCCTTTTCTCGAAGCAATTCAGACCATTTTCGACCCCCTATAACTTCGTTGTGGATAAAACTAGAAGACTGATATTTTCAGTAACCATGCAACATTGTAAAGACACGGTATATTTCAAATTTCATTCAATTTGAACCAGTATTTTAAGAATTATAACGGGTCAAATTTCTTAATTTTGTCACTCACTGACTCACCGATCATCAAAATGCTAAGACACTTCTAGCAGACGTAGAAGCTTCAAATTTGAAATATAAGTAGTGTTTGGTGTATGAATCAAGGAAAAACTAAAAAATCTAGAAAAGACCGCAAAGAAAATTAAGCCCATACAGCCAAGTCTTCAGTTAAATTTTTCAATATTGGCTTTATTCGTAACGATGTTTTACGGCAGTTATTATTATTGCGTGCGAAGCCGCGGGTTTAAGCTAGTCCCATATAAATATAGGCGCATGGTAGTGCCCCTGCCAAATCGAGCAAAAAATGGGTATTCCCGTCATGAAAACACGTGTAAATTAAATTATTTAATGCAAAAAACGTACCTACGTGCGTATTCGTACTTATTACGAGTGCGTAAGGTTGTAAATTAATTATTATACCACGCGCTGCGATGCTAGCTAGTGAGCGCGGGCCGTTACTTACTACGCGCTGCCCGGTGCTAGCGCGAGGGCGCGGGCCGGGCGGGGACAGTGGCGCGCGCGCGGAAAGGTGAATGTCGCCGAGCGAGCTGTCGCGGTGCTAGCGCGAGGCGAAAAGTTCATAAGTCAGAGAGAGGGCTTTAATAAAATTCGTTGCTGGTAGATATACATATACACAATAAGTAGAAGGAACCGAAAAGGAAAAAAGTAGAACTGTCTACAAAATACAAAAAGAAATGAGATCCCATCAAAAACAATACTTGTCAAAAAAACCAAGTCTCGCAACTCAGTTGTTCTGCGGTAAAAAGTTGTGAGATCCATGTAATACCAAGTCGGTTATTAATTTATTCAGTCTCTACTTAAGCGACTTTCTGTCTTAATACGTCCACTCTCTAAGACCACGATCGTGGTCCATAACAATTGAAAATCAATTGTGTCTGGAATCTCCGTACTCGAAGCATTAAGTTGTTACGTAATAATTAACAGCATCTAATAATGACGCATATCAATATTAAAATTCTTTAATGTTTTATGTAAATATATTGAGACTTGCCCATCGCACTAAATAATTGAATTTACATGTGTTTTCAGGCGATTGAATTTACACGTGTTTTCAGGCGATGGCCAAGTCTCAATATATTTACATAAAACATTAAAGAATTTTAATATTGATATGCGTCATTATAAGATGCTGTTAATTATTACGTAACAACTTAATGCTTCGAGTACGGAGATTCCAGACACAATCGATTTTCAATTGTTATGGACCACGATCGTGGTCTTAGAGACTGGACGTATTAAGACAGAAAGTCGCTTAAGTAGAGACTGAATAAATTAATAACCGACTTGGTATTACATGGATCTCACAACTTTTTACCGCAGAACAACTGAGTTGCGAGACTTGGTTTTTTTGACAAGTATTGTTTTTAATGGGTTAGAGATTACAATTACTGTTAAATACAATGTATTAGGTTTTTATTAAACTTAGCCTCACTATCATTGTAAATATCAATGTCTGTATCGGCGCAACCACCTACGAGCTAATGAAAGAGACGACATATACGGGTTAAGGGATTGAAGTACGATGTGTTATTGCTGTAAATTTTAAGGGAAAACACTTTTGGCTTCAGACAATAATCAAGGCGAATCAATTTGTGAGTTGACAAGTTTATACAGAAACATGAGGTCTAATTGTTTTCGCCGGCTGGACAGTGGCATCATGCGAAATCCCTCGAGACGATCATTGTAGGAAACCAATGAGCGATGAAGGTGGAGTCTATAGCAGAGCATTCCCAAAAAGCGCCTCTGGATCCTCTCTATTCTGTGGATATGTATCTGATAAAGGGGCGTCCATATAATCGAGTTATACTCCAACAAACTACGAACTAGTGCAAATAAAGAGTTAAATATGACGTGATATTTTAATTCTACCATTCCGACTTTAAAATTGAAGATATTTTTTATTTTTTATTTGATCGCATCTGCTATTGTTTAACCACCGCCTTTGAGTAATTTCAGCCATAAAATAAATTTATAGGTTTTAAGTTTGACGAATTTTACATTTGTCATAGCTAAAGTCAGCTACAGATTTTACTTTTCTGCTTAATATTTGAATGAAATCGACAGCTATTACTTAAAGATCATTAGAGAAAAACTTGTTTATTATTTTATAATATAGGTTGGTTTGTAGTAATACTAAACGTGAATAAAATGAATGATTGAAAGCTTCTGTGGTTATCACAATCTTCGTTACGTCGTTTCTGGGTGATTCCAATATATTATACGATAGTGCGTTTGGTGTTAGAGCTGCTAAATACTATTCCGGCGGTCGCGGGTTTGGATCGCGCCAGAGGCTATTGTTTATGTGATGAGTATGAACATTTGTACATGTTTAATTTCAAATGTTTAAGTATTTATGGAAGATAATAATCAAAGTCAGAATCGTTGTCTGGTATTCGTAGTACGAGGAAAAATGTCCTTATTTCGAAACTTAGACAATTGGTGTCTTGTCTGGCGCATTTATATTTATTTATTAATACTAGCTAAAAAAACTTTACTTGTATGATGATGTTGAAATATGAGTGTTAATATTAGCGAAACCAGTGAGATGTGGATATTGTGGTTAGCGAAATTAATTGCTGTCACTGAAGCATATCGGCGTCCCACTTGGGGCGAAGGCCGTTTAACATACTTGGAACTAGTTTTCATTGGACATTGTCGATATTTTCTTTGGTTGAAATATGACAGAAATCGATTAGAATAAACTATGGGTCTGATGAAATTTTACATTAAATAATCGCCTCTTGGGATTGCTCGCGAAGACTGCGCCACAAAGCATAACGGACGTTGAAATGACAAAGGAAATATTATTATCCGTTTTTCTATTGAATTACGTTAATTTATTGTTTTGATTTTACTGAACATCATGCATGGCTACGTCAATTTTGTACTCAAATTTCTAGCAAATTGCTAGATTGATAAATGGTGACAGAAGTCATCCGATATTTTTTTGGTCCTTGCGAGCACTGTCATCGATCCGGATTCTTCCACCACCTTCTTCGCACACAGCGAGTAGCTTCAGATACATTTTAATATTATACGACTTAAAATACAGAGATTGAGAAAATGTTTTAGAACATTTATATTGTACTAAAGCAATTACAATTTACGAAGAACAGAAATACAGAGAGCACAATTATCTATTGTCAATAGAAAATAAAGAAGCCACTTTGTTACCTTCCAAACAAATAATTTGAGAAACCACTTGTTATTACTACTTTGTACGTTTATGACGAAACCAATTGACACCAACACAAAATACTTAGATGGCAATACTTGTAAGCACCGTTTGACATTTTCAGTTATATGGGATAAATGTGTGAAAATGTTAAAAAGGTTTTTGAATGTTTTTAACACTCGCAGTGTTATTGTTACATACATATTCATTTATTTATTTCGACATAATTAAGTCATCATACATTTAAAATTGAATTAAATTAAATTGCAAACAAATTAAATTAAATAAAAATTAAATTAAATTGGACGACCACCAGCTTGTATTTGGGTATTAGTCCATATATGAACCATATAACAATGGTTGATATACAAACAGTCAAATCTCTGCGAGAGCATCTTCAGAATGATGTTGGGGCTGACCCGGACCCTGCGTGCCAGTGATGTGCACCGCTTGCGTAGGGTCGTGTAAAAGCAGGCAACACCATACTCCGCAAACATCCCTGAAGCACTGCAGTGCCGGGGCAGCCCCAACAACATCCTAAGCGCATTATTGTACTGTACACGAAGGGCGTCGAACTGCTTTCGCGTATACGCCACCCACAGACTGCAAGTGTAAAATGACGTACAAAATGCGCCAAACAAAGTAAGTTTTACGTCTCTAGAGCAACGAGCAAATCTGCGGGATATCATGTTCGCTCTAACAGCCAACGCCCTTCGCTCCCTCTCCATGTCTGCATCGTCCTTCAGGTCAGAGGTCAACATGTGTCCGAGATACTTAAATTGTTCTACTCTATTAAGTAAGGTGTTGTTGAGTCTAATAGGTGGTATCATATCTGGACATTTACCCCTGCCCCGAAAGACCATGCACTCGCTCTTTTTAGCGTTATATAGGAGACCATGATCACGCGCGTAAGCTTCACAAATAGCTATCAGTTTCCTTAATCCACAGACAGAAGCACTCAGCAGCACCATGTCGTCCGCATAGCTGATATTATTGACACAGACTTCATCAATATGGCATCCTACACGTGTGCTGCTGTGCTCCTCTATTAGGGCGTTAACGTAGAGGTTGAAGAGCTTTGGAGAGGCCAGCCCCCCTTGCCTCACCCCGCACTCCAACCTGTACGGTTCCGAAGTCGCACCCGCCCATCGAACAAAGTTGATTTGGTTTAGATACCAAAACTTGAGGATATCTATCAGCTCCTGAGGCAAAGAAACATCCTCAAGCTTTTTCCATAAGGTATCGTAGCACACCAGGTCGGAGGCCTTCGACAGATCCAAGAAGCACGCATATATAGGTGTGCACCGATCAGTGTAGTACTTGACAGTTTGCTTCACACACAAGATGGCCGACTCTGTAGAAAGTCCTGATTTGAACCCAAATTGGTTGTCATGAATACTTAGGTACTTATCAAGCCGAGTGTTAAGCAAACTGTCAAGCACCTTTGCCAGCACAGTGGCAAGAGAGATGGGCCTATAATTGTTGTGATCACTCACATCTCCAGTCTTGCTCTTTACAATAGGAACCACCACGGTCCTCAACATATCGGCTGGCAAGTACGCGTGCCCAATACATAGACTATAGAACATAGCAAGCACCCTGGGGAGGTGTACTCCGGCATACTTGAGGTGTTCCAAGCTAAGATTGTCGTGTCCTGGTGATTTACCTCCCGACATAGACTTAATTGATTTCCTGATGTCCTTTGCCGTGAATCTAGTGCTTATTTTCTGGTCACCAGAGCCAACTGCACTGACAGACCGCGACGGCCCCAGGGGTGACTTGACTTTAAAATGGTGTTTGAACAAGTCAGCTATAGCCTTAGGATCGTTCAGTCCACCGACGCTCACAGGCAAGCCAGGTTTTATATTAAATTTACTAGGTGTCTTCCAAAAACTACGAAAGTCACGGTTTGTATGATGCAATGCAAGTTTATTCATTTTAATTTGTTCACTATTATTTTGACACCACTTTAATCGTGCTTTAAAAATCCTGCGACTGGCACGCATGTCATCCCATGCTCTGCCGACTCGCGGCTTACCACACATAATCCATTCATGTAACTTACGCCTTGCACGCCTGTGAGCCTCACGAACATACGTATAATATGTACGTATATACATAACATGAAAAAATAAACCAAAGATAGCGCACGGGCGGGACTCAACAACACTGCGAGGGTTAAAAACATTCTAAAGCATTGAAAAGCGAATCGTTAGCAATTTCCAAGTTGAATTTATTCTGTAATGAATAACTACTACTTGGCCCGCTATTGCAAAACAGTTGGGTAGGTGGCGCTGATGTCACGCGTAATGCGGTATCTAAAAAAAAACAGAAATTTCGTGCGGCCTCGTACCGACTGCACGGTAGCTTGATTGAAAAGAGCGTTGGCCCGGTTAGCCATAGGTTGCAGGTTTGAGTCGAACTGATAAATACCTATTTATCAGTTCGAAAAGAAAAAATGCTCAAAAAATAAATTATGTTATAGCTCATAATTAAACTGGCTGGTTTAGAAGCATAGCTCTGAGCTAGAGCTCAGAGCTATGCTAACAGCTATTCAACACGGCAACGCAGCATCATTGCCTCCTTGCTGCAACGAAATGGTTTCATTTTTGAATTGGAAGATTTTAAGCTTATTTTTAATGTTGCATGTCTTAGCTTTTTTTTGTTCTCAATAAAGTTATCAGTCCTGAATATTTCAACTGACAGCCTACTAGGATTTTGGCTGACAATACCTATGTGTATATTATTTTGTTACAAAGGTTGGATCTGTATTGTTTTGTAATCCATACACAAAATAAAAAAAAACATTGAAGCGTAAGGTATTTCAGCTTCTCAAATAAATATTCCGGGTGAACTCGCTTCATCGTAAGTTCGGTCTAAGATCAGATCAGATCTTAAACAGAGGTCAGACAGATATAGTCTAGCTAGAGTGAATAGCAAACCCATTTTGAAATAAAGAAAACCTGTTGTGCGTCAGATGAGGCATTTTACCATTCGTGGGAACATTATTAGATTTCAGTTTTTTTTCAGCCTTAGGTTATGTAAAAAAGAAGCTCGTTATAAATTAAGATGCGTGGGATTCAATGTCATTGCAATTTGTTTGCATTCCTTTCATTGACCTTCGAGTCAAGATATTGACGAATTTGGACATACAGGTTTTACAGTGTGACCAAAATAAATCCTTTTTTTACATTAACATTACTTGGAAAATTACAAAAGTTTTCGCAGTGGTCTTAACACTTTAACCGCCTTAAAAATTTACGAAGATAAACCCAGAAAACCGCAATATTTGCGCGTCATTAATTAAAAAATGGTTGAAAATTATTTGCGCTATTATTATCAAAAAAAAAACATGAACACAGGCCCCAGTGGTCAGCACACAGCATGCCGGTGTCCAAACACTCGGATTTGAGGCCTTACTCTGGACACAAAACCCGATCCAATGAATATCCCCATCCCTGTCACTCATACCAGGCCGTGTACGCGTGTGACAGGGATGGCTATATTCATTGGATTTTTTTGGATTGGATTGGGTTTTGTGTCCAGAGTAAAGGGGCTGAGTATAAGTGACCTTTTATAAGTATAATATAAAAGGTCGTCAGAAAAAGACGTCGCCGAAGACACTCGGGCCCGAGTGGGCGGCACCGCTGGAATGGTTCACGCGCACTCGGGCCTGAGTGCTCGGCACTTAACGTGATTTTTTTTGAGAATGGTACATACATTTTCATGGTAACATTTATTACTAGAAGTTATAATTCGTGAAAGTGAAATATTGTCATAGACAAAACCAAACTAATAAAATAGATATAATTTATTACGGGTCGTTAAACTTTGCTTGACATTTACGTCTCTCCGAATCTGTGATGCCATCATTGGTTTACAATGGAATGTTGCAAGCGTAAAATAAATTTGTATTATTAATTGACTGATAATGTGATTATACAAAATACAATGTTTCCCTGGATAAAGTGCAATTACGATAGCAGGTGAAAGTAGACCTAAAATTATATTTTGTTCTATCAAATATTTGTTACATCAGTGTTTGTATTGTGCGATGGTCCTAACTCTCCACCCGACATTGTTATTGACAGACAGCTAGCGTACACGCCATGGACTTTATTTCATGATATACAGGGTGTTGTTTTGGTCAGCAACTAGCGACTCAGGGGTGGCTATACAAACGATACTGATCCCAAAATTTTTTTTTGGAATTGAAAAAACCCACAAAAACATTTTTTTATCCGGTGCAGCGATCGAGTCAAAACCACCAACACCAGGTAGCCTCTTCGTAGCTTACTAGCTACGGCGTAGTATTTCGTAGATAAGCGCTAGCTACGTACTAGGGTGCGAGTTTTCCCGTTCGTTTTGAATTGTTTTTCGGATGTTGTGAAGAGGTTTTCTTGAATAAAACTTGCTCAGATATTTAAAAAATATATTTTTTTTAGAATAAGCATAACTCATATTATCATCCCTGAGTTGGATGTCACTGACCAAAAAAACACTCTGTATAATAATAAATAATCTTAATAGAATACAGACTCGTTGTATGAATAAAAGGCGTGTCGTTAACAGACCACACAGCTCCAAACATACGATGATATCTAACACAGTGACTAACACTTTCGCAACATAATCAACACTGGACATTCTGTTGACATTGACATTTAGCCGATTGATGTGAATAAACAAAGATGAACACACTTTCAATTTTTACACAGTTTTGGCGGATCTGAGCGTGTTTATTTAAAGCTAGTTAGAAATCGTATCTGAGAGTCTACTACAAAAAACTCAATCCATCAATGCAATCAACATATATGCAATGCATTTTAATATGCAATCATAAATACAAAATGCTTGAAACCCGCAAAATGATAATCGTATTCTTTTTTCGTAGTACGCCTCCTGCTGAAGAGCAAGTAACGAAACAGCACAAACATAACACGTATCAAAAACAGTAGAATTATAATTTTAATATTCCGATGAGTATGGTACTATCTAAAAAAATATATCTTCATATAGGTATATAGCAAATTCAATTTTGCACATAATACACTGTAAAAATATGAGACGTCTTCACAAATGACATACATTAAATGCTTAAATTTGGTCTTGTTACCAAACAACACGTAATAAAAACTTTCTATTTCAAACACATTTCTTCTCGATGACAGTTATCCACATACAACGTATTATTTCATGTTCCATGGCAGAATGCGATCGTCTTATTATGGTAAAAGTAGTTATTGGAGCGAAGTAAAGAAACTGCGATCGATACCGTCGTTCTACGGTTAAATACCGTGAATATTTGATTGCGATCTTTAAGTGATTTTTAGGGTTCCGTAGCCGAATGGCAAAAACGAAACCCTTATACTTTTGTCAAGTATGTCTGTCCGCCTGTCTGTCTACCTGTCTATCCGTCCGTATGTCAAATACACTTTATTCTGAAACTATTAGTATTACACAGCTGAAACTTATTAGGTAGATGTATCCTGTTAACAGATTGATAATGACATCGAGGTTCCTAAAACCATTTTCTCTAAAAGTCTAACGTTTGAGAGATAGACGATTCCAAAGTGGTGAAATGGGCGTCCCCCAATCTAAATTTTAAACACAGCGAGTGTACATTTTGAAAAAAATACATGATGTAGGTCTTGACAAAGATTTTCAATAAAAATTGTTTTGAACGAGATCGCACGAGTAGTTCTTAAAGATAGAGCACATTTTCAATAGTATACGCATATATAACTTTGTTATTTATACAAATATAATAAAAACCAGTTATATTTGCTGTTAACAAAATATTGTGGTATTTTGGCTTAGTGCAAGTAAGTGGATCTAGAATTCACTTGAAGTTCGCACGGAACCCTTACTGTGCGAGTTCGACTCGCGCTTGGCCGGTTTTTTCTGTTTGTACGGTTCTGCGGTCGATATAAAGATAGTCGTGAATTTGCAGACATAATTTTGTGAAAAAGCTAAAATACTTACTACTAATAACTTTGATTTACTAGAATCCATTAATTTTATTTGCTTAAATACAATGCACGTACTAGCGTGGTATCACATTCTATAAAGCATAGGTTCGGACAACAGCACGTCAAGGTAAACATTGTTATGCGGTTGTTATAAGGGTTAGTTTTCAACAAAATGTTTAAACCTGATAAGTTGGCGACTATACAATAATTATTCGGCATGGTCTTGAGTCGACACAGTGTCATATACCATGACACTTGACTGCACTTGTATACCTATACTATTATCATGTCTTTATATTCGACTATCATGGCTTTAGGTTTAAATAATGCGGGTAAACGATCCGTCCATACAAAAGACATCAACGCGTTAGCACTCAGACGCTCAGTGTAGACGCAGATTTTAAACTTTTAATGGGTTCTTTATGCAAAAATAATCCTTTCTCATTTGATTTTGAATTGATCCTTGGACTGAATATTGCTAATTAATTACTCCTGGTCTCTCAAACAGCGCAAATATGCTTTGAGTTTTTGTTGAGACACTTTGGCCGTAGAGGCCTAGTTCACATCGCCTGTACAGTGACTTAGCCAAACGGCAAATTGATTGGACGGATGACTGGAGGGCTGGCGTATTTCTAGAACAAAGGATTAGTTTGGCATTCCAAAGGGAAATGTAGTCGAGAGGTGGAGTAAGATGTCGAAAAGGCTAGTCTCGACATCATGCCGCGATCTCATGTTGCAGATTTGTGAAATGTTTTTATTTGTAAAGTTTAATTATTACTTACTTTATTTTTTCCTACATTATGACTTGTAAAATAAATTGTCAAATTCTCATTAATTGACTATTATATCAAATCACAACAAAATCTCTCATTGTCATATAAATAGCAAAAACTAAACAGTATTCAGAGAAAGCCTCACCCCGGTTCTCACTCAAAATGCTAATAAGTCTGCGAGCTGCGAGTTTCACACACTATTTAAGTTTGTGTTTATGGTTCATTTCCATTCGTTGTGTTTGTTCATAAAATAAGTTGCGAAAAGGGTTTATGTCTGAACAAAGTGGTTTTCTACGTTAAGGATTCTATCTGCGCAGATATCGAATTGACACTTAAGTTTCACATATTTCGAATAAAAGTGTGTCTATCTTGAAGTTTGAGCGAATGGACATTGGATATTTTTTAATCCTATGAAATGTTAATCAAATTATTTCAAATAAATGACAGATAATATAATACTGTGGATTTGAAAAAAAGAAACTTTACATGTGATCAAAATAAAGGGGTTTCATTGAATGTATTTTTAAAGCCCGAAACATGATATTTGGATGGTATGTATTAGTATTAAAGCAAATATTAACTTTTATAAAACGGAATTTCATTTAAATACATAATATCAGACGGTAACTGTTTTTTTAAAACTTATTAAAAATAGCACGGGCAAAATATTTGACATCATTATTCATAGACTTATGCCCATTTAAGATGCTCACTGGATTTGAAATATTACAAACAATTTGGTATGCTTATCTTTCATAACCTTACTCAGGTTATTACCAAATAGCCAAGGCTTTGACCAAACTTTATATCATACTGCATATTATAACTCAAACACGTAGACGGACAATGTCTTGTATGCAAATTCGCCTCGCATGTTTTCGCCAAATCTTCTTGACTCGTGTGAATCTATTGACCCTGATATTTTGCAATATCTTTTTATTCAATTAAAATAATGTGACAAAAGTCCATTTACATTCTTTTAGCGTAAAAAAAGAGAAAATGGGTTTTAATTAAAAAAACACGAAAATAGGAAATAAAAGGTGTCTTTTATACTCGTATCGCATAAGGCATAAGAGTGTTATTCAGAAATCAGTGGGCCTATTTTTGAAACATTCAGCTGAAAAAAAGAAGAACAAAATATGGCGTGTGATTTAGTTGGAAAACAAAAAAAAATACGCCGAATATAGTATTCACAAAATTAAGTCATCTTTTTTCTTATAACTCTAATAACAGATTTTCGTTTGAACCACGCAAATAACCACGATACCACATGCCTCTTGACGCATCTGATTCAAAAATAATGCCCTAGTAATAGTATGTTAATACTATACTCTATAAATTTAGTGATAGACGAGTTTTTAAAACCTTTGACTCAATTTCAAGCTGCCATAGATCAATGACCACTAATTTAGGCATTTAAAAAAAAACGTAATCTTTAAGGTCCGCTTTTACCAACATCAGGTAAGACTCCTTAATAAGTTTAAAACAACCGTCTTTAAAATGACATTAAAACCCTGTACACACTGCGACTTTTAGCATCGATGCAATAGCACGTTTCCGAAACGCGTGACAGCATCGTGACTGTATCGCTGCTAAAGTCGCAGTGTGCAAAGGGTTCTTACATAAAAAAATTCTGATAGATAGGTATCGACGAAGGGGTAGACCAAAAAAGAGGTGCTGTGACGATCTGTCCAGCTTTGCGAGGGGAAAAAATTGGGGGAGACCTTTGCCCCTGTATCATTTTCAAAATAAGCGTATTGTATTTTATTATTGATCTGATCATTGACTCTCGCGCCTTATTTATGTTTTATATATTCGCGCGTAATACGACTGCAAGTTTTACCTCAAAGTTAAGTATTAAATACATACGAGAAATCTACCTACTGCAGTAGAATCTACCTCGTTACGTTGGAAAAATTAGGCCTGAGGTCCGTTTTACCATCGTCAAATAAGGAACCTTTTCGAGAATAATATAAAACGCCTAATTTGAAAACGTCATCTATCTGTCAAAATCATTGTGTCATTTAAAAATCGGTCCTTGTCCACTATTCAGTCGGATAAGTCTAATCTGACGTTGGTGAAAACGACCCATAATCAATCAATTAATATGTTTTATAGCGAAAAGGTCAGGTATGTCATAATCACCATGAAATCTTCGCCATGAAGCGTCTAATCTTCTGGAAAATAAAGGGCAGAAGGTCAGACATGGTGAAAATATCATAATAAAGCCATGACTGATGATGATGAATGATTTTGTATAAAGCCAGCCGATATGATCAATTGAGTTGATTACGATTAGTGATGTTTTGACTTAAAAAAGACTTAAATTATTATTTAGTAGTTAACTTAAGTATTTTCTAGAGTTCAAATCCTCATAAAGTTTGATCCATTTACTTAAACCCGTGATTTAAGCAAAGCTGTACTGAATGCAATGAGCTTGCACATTTACTCCGATATAAATAAAAAATATCAAGAATTCAGATGAATCGGTCGATGACCTTCAGTTTCAACCAACATTTAAATACTCAGATTGAGGCCAAGATTATTTTTAATTTTGTTAGCGGATGCCGAACACATCTCAATACTTTCACGTCTGGTTTGTCCGAGTGAAAGGCTCATAATGGGTCACACTGGACTTTCTGCGCGTGCGTCGTGTAAAAACAGACTGTTGTCATTCGTTTTGTTGGTCACCCTCCACGGTAGTCTGGACCGCTGACAAAATATCGTGTCTTTATCTTTTAATTGATTAAAAATATTTTTTTATTAATATTTATTAATTATATTTTTTTTAAAGATTTGGTAATGATAAAAAATAACGAAAAACTGGCCAAGTGCGAGTCAGACTCGCGCACTGAGGGTTCCGTGCCAACTTTAACTGAATTAGGGAATACACTTACTTCCACTTAGTAAAATACCACAATATTTTGTTGACAGCAAATATAACTTTGTTTTTTATAGTGTTTGTATGAAGTACAAAGTTATGTTTGCGGTTGTTGAAAATGTGCTATAAAAACTTCTGAACGCCATCTAGTGATCGTCAGGTAAAACTGGTCGTGACTTGCACCGCAGGGTTTACTTTTAAAATCACACCTGTGTTAACGGAGCAAAGTTTAAATTGTCAATTATGTTGAAGTTTATACTCGTAATATTGCTAGTTTTTCGATCAAGTTTTCGTAAAACTTAAACACATTCATGTTTTTGTTACAGGTATGTGGTCTGCAAACTGCCTACTCTACATCATCAGTATCATAGCGAGGTATTTTCTACATAGAGATTAGCCTGTTTATGTATCAAAAAATAAAATGTTTTTAGGCAAAGGATATTTAAGTAGATTTAAAACCTATTTTTAGTCTCGGAACTTGTGATATTGATTTATGTTATTGGCCAACGATGCATTCAGATTATAGATTAACAAAAAATTATATTTTTGAAAGTTGAAGCATAAAAATACAAGTCTTAGCACCGGATAAGCCTTGATCATATTAGGACTTCTCTAATTATCGATATTCGGTAAAATAGTAACACATTTATTAAAATAGATTTCCACAACAAAATATTTAAACAGCAAGGTGATAATACTGTGGCTGGAATTGAGTCATTCACGTCAACTAAGTACTCACTTATTTGCTCTACTTAATGTTACTTATCTAAACAAGTAATCAAGGAAACACAATAAAATAAAACATAAATAAATATCCTTTGGACATTCCCACACATCGCCATGTAGCCCCAAAGTAAGCTACTCAAAGCTTGTGTTATGGGTGCCAGACAACGGATATAATACTTAAATACTTTTTTTTTTGTAAATACATACATGATATGCATAGAAAACACCCAGACCAATACAAACAGACATGTTCATGCACACAAATGTTTGTATTGTGCGGGGATCGAACCCGCACCCGCTGCGTAGTAGGCGATTTCTTGACCACTACACCAGACGGGTCGTCTGGTGTAGTGGTCTCAATCAATCTCAAACAATCTTTCTTCACCGTGGAAAGAAATGCACCCGTTGATTTTTGGAATTGTAGGTATAATTTCTGTAATATTTATAATATTAATTTGTTGGCACATCATTTATTTATACATCAGATGGCAAGGATATATACCAAAGAGTAGGTATCATAATACAGTCCAACAACGTGGCTTTGTTCTTTGTATATTTTTTATTATTAGTAGCTTTTTTCTTTGTTTTTGTTTTGATGTTGTGGTAATTAAGATTAGTTTACGATGGGACTGTCATACACTGTAAAAGTCCCTAAATTAATAAATGGAAAAAAAAAACAACGTGGCTATCCACCTAACCAAAGGTTATGTGATCAATCCCTTTTGTTGAGGAGACATTAAGAATGTTATTTCTTGTTGTTATTTTACTGTATTTTTATCTTATTTTAGCTTTATAACAATTAAAGTATGTTTCAATTAATTTTGTAAAATTATTAGCAGAAAATAAGACTGTTTATCTCAAAATCGGTGGCTTAAGCCGGTAATATTACTGATTTGGATCTGCGCACGCACGAAGAATTCCTTCGTTTGTCACGAATATGCTTTTAAAGAAAAAGGTAAGAAGCATTCATATGAAGCTAGTAAGCTAATACCGCATATCAAAACAGATGATAAAAATTGACTTCCTTTGTCTTAACTGATTATCATATATTCGTTAAACTACGCGTGAAAGAAAGCACTCGCCAAATTCAACACATTTGCCAATATATCGGTGGCCGAGTGGTATAGGCATGCGCGCTCGAATAGTGTAAGACACAGAGTTTGATACAACTCAGTTGCTTGTTACAAATGCAATTTAAAAAGGAGATGATGTATTTTGAGTTCAACAATAGACAAAATCACGTTAAATTATGAATGTGAGTATGTTATAGCTAGTATAAAAAACTAGTCTAGTCTTGTCTAGTCTAAAATAAAATCCACAAAAATAAAAATTACATTTACCAGATGGTAGAATAGAAAAATTATACCTGAATGCGTAACATAGAAGCTTGCAACTTTTTAGTTAAAAAAGGTAAACCTGTTAGCTTTTTACCATTTCCCACGCAACAGCAAGGCCAGTTAACTTATAACTGGAACTACAAACTTTCCAGAACCAGTCAAACCAACTCGTTCCTCATATCTTCAAGGATAATAATAACCAGCAAGTTACATACAGGTGACATAAGTTCACCATGTTGCAATGCAAGTGCGAAACTGGTCTAGTTGCGTGTAAGTCTAAACGTAATGTTGCAATGAATAGTCATTCAGGTCGTAAAGTTAGGTATTTCCTGTAACATGTATCTGGTGTACGTTACGTTTTAAAAGTGTAAGTTTTAATCTAATTATTTAAAGTAAGCTTGTTTAATATTGATGAAAAAAAAAAAACGGTGGTATCTTTTACTATGATCTTATAATTGTACGCGCACGCAATATTTGATAGAATAAATCTGAAAAAAAAATTGAGTGAATAAAATAAATTTTCGAATTGAATTATAATATCAGTAGGTACACCATTAATGGTACTTGTTTACGTAAAAAATATTATTTCTATCTTGTAACATACATCACGTTTAAAAATTTGTTACTTGTTTAAAGATGAGCTGCTGATTGCAATACTTGTGTAAGTGTTACAACTAGTAACAAAGTGGCAACTATTACAAAATACTTGTTTAACATTAAACTTCAAAAAACATTTTCACTTTTCATCCATTGTATTGTTGGCGAAACATTCCTTTAACATGCAAATATTTGACATAACAAACATATGTTAAATTCTTTTGTTATTTAAAAAAAATGATCTGTGGGTAAAATCATGAAAAAGTATGTGCTCTTAAGCCTATTAAGGTACTCTAATATAATACCACTTATCAACAAGAATCAGTAAGCTTAAGTGGCAATGGACAGGGCACATAGCGCGAAGAATTGATGGCCGTTGGGGCAGAAAAGTTCTAGATTGGAGACTCTTTAACCAAAGACTCAGGGTAGGACGTGAACTGACAAGATGGATAGACGACCTTGTAAAGATCGCAGGATCAAACCGGATGCATACCGCTTAATCAGCCGCTGTAGAAAACCGTGGAGGAGGCTTATGTTTAGCAGTGGAGGACCTTTGGTTGATAAAAATGATGATATATTTTGTAGTCACTAACACGATCTAAGCCAAGGTAACGAAAGAGACATAAAGCGTAGTTTTTTTTATATAATTGTCAATAATAAGAATAATAATAAATATAATAATAGTTCTTTAAAACTCGCGTGTTAAATCCTCAGTTGACAGCATAATTCATTTAATCTATCCTTAGCTATTGTGATGATATGATAACCATCTGACACTCGCTCACTATGCCGCACAAGCATAATGATAAATAATGACAGTTGACAACTATAGTTAATCCAATGACACCAGCCAGCCACGCATTTCATTCAACATAGTACAGTCAGCATCATATGTCACTGAATACTTTTAAACCATGTAAAAATAACAATTCGGTCATACTCCTTTAGAATGTCTTGCAAAAGCATTTTCACGTTTAAATTGGTACATTTTTAGAATATAGGATATCTTGCAAAAGCTTTTTCACTTTAAAATTGGTGCATAAACGTTCAGCAACTTATGATGCTGACTGTACATTATAGCTTAACTTGATTCATAGTTTCGCAGACCACACTTAGAGATTTAAGGCTGATGTGGTAATAACGGGTGCTATAATAAATTGATATTATTATTTCAATTTAGTAACATATATTGCGGTTTGTGAGGGCAATTTGAGCTTCATTTGCAATAGTTAGCGAATATATCTTGCTAAAAATCCAAAGTGAGTAGTTATTGTCTGTTAAAATGGGATTCGGACATGATTTGAGTGATAAATCTTTATTGCACATTAAATAGATTAATTTTAAATACATAGTGTGTAAAAACATGAAATGAAGATACAAAAGGTAGAAAAGTCTCCTCAGTACAGGAAAGTGGTAACATATCACCACCGAGAAATAAAATGTTGAGTTGATATGATATCACTATTAAATTATCTAAGCTTTGAAATTACACACTTTTTTATTATTATTCGAAATGGGTTTGCCCTTGACTCTAGCCTAGACCTAAATGAACTTAGACAGAGTCATCGATGGAGCGAGCTCATTCAGAAGAAGCCTGTTCACTCTGACTTTGAAAGTCTTCTGGTTATATTTCCTTTAGAACACTGATGCGGGCAGAAAGCTCCCTCTTTAGATGTGCGCATTATGAAGGACGACGAGAAAAGTACAGTATACTTTGAAAATAAATAGGTATAATATCAAAGCAGCTTTTATACGTTACCACCTATTTTCGAATGACTGTCTCATAACCACCATTAAAGCTCAAGAAAACTACTGTCAAATTATTTTCTCGTTATAATTTACCATCTTTATAATAACCTATGTCTTACATAATCTGTGCCCGTCTCTAGGAAATCTTCCTGTATTTAGCCAAGAATGAATGTGATTTTGTCTTCATGACGAATTCACTGCCAAACACTTTCATTTCCCTACAAAAACTCCAAGTAGCAAATCATATGCTAAACTCACAAAGGCTGAAATACTGCCAATCTTTTACGCATCATCTATGTTACCGCAACTTTAACTATTACTTTTGTTTTATTGCAGAGACTTTGACAGTTGTTTGACGGTTTTCATTGTTAAAAAATAATGCTTCAAATTCGCCTGAGCAATAAATCATACGTTGAATTAAGTATAAAACAGTACCAATCATTTACGCATCTTATACTAACGATGCAACACCTTACTTTTTAACGCAAATAGTCAATTCAATCCAGCACTTAACTTTGTCGATAAATTGAACCGTAACTCTATTGTTTTTGTTAGTTTTCACAATTTCACCTATAACAATGGCCGATATTCGCAGAGAATGAAATGCTTTTACTAGCATGGGAGTATCGAGAGTGATGCATTATTGGAGACGGTTTTAGAAAATATGTAGCTATTGGATGCAATTACGTGCATTGAAGTATGCAAGTTGAAGTTGTCTCAAGAAATTAAGCAATTTTTTTGTTCATTTAAACAAGAATGTAATCCGTTAAACTAAAAGCTTTCTCACGTCACTTCTATCGTCTTTTCTTGCTTACTTATGTCTTATGTTATTTTACTTTTAGGGAAAATAAAGATTGTTTAAATCATAATAATGACTTGGAGTTAACTAATTGGGAGCGAAATGCAAATAACGGCGACAAAAGGAACGTGAAATGTGTCAATTTTACAGATAATTAAATCTTATTCAAAACATATATCGGGACTTTGAATTTTTCTTTCTTTATTTTTAAATGAAAATCAATTTTTACATAGGAATTACTACTACTAGGTACATAAAGTATATTCCTTTAATATTATTAGTGATAATAATGGAACCCTGAATACATTAACATATGTGTTTATAGTACAAAGACATCACATTATGATCCTTTTTAAGACCTCTGAAGAATGCAGTTGTCATTAGGATGGCAACATTGACCGCTATGCAGTAAAGACGATATGTTAACGGCTCAGCTATTGTTTAGTAAGTGTAAAGCTGATTTATGTACACACTCAACATATAGCAATCAATGGATGCTTTCAAAAAGCGGTTCTGAATTCATATACTACTATGGGAGAGCAAAAAACAGTTGTAACATATACCGTTAAAGCCGCGCAGACAGAAATGTACGAGTATGTACAGTAATACGATTTATCATGTTAACGTCAGTGTCTCTTATAAGCATGCCTAGGTAGGCTTTTGTTAGGTAAATTGGAATACTTTACGGTGCTAGTATTTTTTCCTTACAAATTTTATTTTCATGCTATAAATCTAATGTCATCTTTTGATGCGTACATGAAACTAAAACCAAAAAAAACTTTTTTTGTCAAACCTATTCGTGTGAGGTATCTATAGATAGGTCTTTTAAAATGACACCGAGGTTCCTCAAACCATTTTCTTTTAAAGTCTAACGTTTCATAGCTAGACGCTTCCAAAGTGGTAAAATGGGCGTCCCCCCCATCTAACTTCTAAACTAAGCGAGTGTAAATTTTGAAAAAAATATATAATGTAGACCTTAACAAATACTTTCAACGAAAATTAGTTCGAACGGAATCGAACGAGCAGTTTTTGAGATATAGCAAATTTTCAACAACCGCAAACATAACTTTGTAATTCATACAAACACTATGAAAAACAAAGTTATATTTGCTGTTCACAAAATATTGTGGATTTTACTAAGTGGAAATAAGTGGATTCCCAAATTCAGTTAAAGTTGGCACGGAACCCTCAGTGCGCGAGTCCGACTCGCACTTGGCCGGTTTTTTTTTCAACAATACAGTCTTTAATACTGTTAAGAAAATAACCTAAAGCTTTCTCGAATCATGAACTGCGGTTGACATTGACAAAAGGACCTTGCGAACTTTAAGATGTCCATTCACGGAGCCAGTATGATTCTGTCACTTTCCCCACAGTTTCGTCATTTCCAAAACGCGTTTCGAATTCTTGAGCCTTACTGTTTCGGCGGCGTGTCGCTTTCATTTAGACTATTTAGCATAAATTATAAACCTGTCTCTGTAATGTGCGTATTTAGCTACGCATTCAAAAGTTACGCACGGAAAGTGAACGTTTATAATGAGGATATGCTGGTATACCTATATAATAAGGCTGAAATAAAACTTTATAACAACATTTTAATAAGTTCAGTCACGGTTTGTAAACGGACAGAGAATACCGATTTCGTAGTGCTGTTTGTAGAAGTTGTAAAGCAAAGTTCTTCTATATCTTATTGCCTAAGCGTTAATAATTTCAAATTCAAATTGTAAATATTTGATAATGAGATTTACTTACAAATTAAATAATTGATGCACGGTGTCAAACGTGATGAAAAGAGTTGACTGACTAATATACAAATGTGTACAAAACTCTTCTTTTCTTTCATAATATTCACAAAATTAAAGATATTTTAAAAACTCTATGATCGAGGTATCTGTCCATTGCCTAAGTAAGCAAATATCTTTCACAACACAACCGTTTTCAATCTTTCAATACTTAACTAAATTAAAGTATCAAATCTTTTTCTGATTACTCAAATTTGGAATAATTTAATGTTACTATATTTGTGTATTTTTAACATATCCACAAACAAGTGATTGTCAACATAAACACGAAATTGATTGTTAACTTTTAAAACCTGCTTGTTTGTGGTGAGAAATAAATACATTATTTATTTATTTATTTATATCTATACAGCTGTTGCCAATCACTTATGATTACTTTCAATTTTACTTTACGCTAATTTTAAGATTTTGCTTGAAAAGCTCATCAATTGAAGGTCAAACTCTTATTGATCAAGTGTCGAAATGTGTAAAATAAAGTTGTTAACTTGCAAAATCTATACAGCTAGCTAAAAAAAGAATTGAGAACGAATGTAACTGTTCTCACTCCAGAAATAATCTCGAAGTACTCGTAAGTACTTATACAAATTATACAAGCATAAGTTGTTAAAATTATATAAGAACTGAGACAGGGTAATCATGGCTACATGACCGCAGAAAAGTGTACAAATTAGTACTAAATAGCCGAGAGAGATCACAGCACATGCAAATTATTATGTTCAAATTGGATCGTCGTATAGAAAGTACAAGTGTTTTGAAATAGCGTATAGTTAGTGTTTTTATTTTAAATATAAGTTGATGTTTTTTAAGGCTTGTTTCCAGAAATATGTAACCTCGTTTTATTGAATCTGACTGACAATTCAGAAATAAAATCTACATTTGCATTTTATAATATTTAGCCCTAGCTATAAAATTATACAACCGAGTCTATAACGTGTAGTAAAATGCTGGCAAGTTTTAAAATACACTATTTCTTTCTCATAATACAAATATATAAAAAAGAGTAAAAATTTATATTTTAAAAACATAATTTATAACCGTATACAGTCTGCAAGCCTCCTGTAGCTTTATAACCCAATGCGTGGCTACACAGGCCTACTAAACACTTGGTCAGAACGATTACAAAGCAATCTGGATAGTTTTTGTAATCAATGTCGCATTGCCCGGACTACTGGCTCAGATGCTTGGGAAGTGGGGCTCTTATAGGAAGACTATTTACGGAGAAAAGTAGCTTCAACTGTTTTCTAGACACTTTTTTATGTAGTGGAACTCATACCTTCATTGAATGAAATATCTTAGCTTAGTCCAGATTCATGGGTTATTATTTACTGATTACAAAAAGGTATTCAATTGGACCTGTATATTTTTAGTAATTTTCGAATTAGATATTAAGTATGCTGATGATGACGTTAAGCTACCAAAAAATATACCAAGTTTTATATTAGTAATTTTCAGCTTAATATAATTGCCTAAGTCATAGAAAAAAATGTGTCACACGAGAAATCATTGTTTTAATTAAAAGCTGGTTAAGGTTAAATATGATGACGTCATTAAAGAGGTCATTAAAGTTTCGTAACGATCTTTTTAGTCTACTCACATTGCCAAAGAGTGGATGAATCATGGTGATCAGTTTATCTCACCTAATTCTTAAAATCATCTTCCCACGCTCTTACCGTTTTGAATTGCCTCCAAACTTGTACCTGTTTTGACCCGGATCAAGACATAAGGAAATGCATAAATCAGTGTAAACTGCCATTAAATAAGACCATGAAGCCCAAGTAAGTTCCTTTGTCTTAATATAACGTCGAATTGAGGAAACTTATTAATGACCAACTAGTAGAAATTATTGCTAAACTGGTTTGTTAATTAACTGACGTCAAAATATTGGAAAGTTATTTCAATGCCAGAGAAACGATTCATCTGTAAATAGGTTTGATAAAAAAGTTATTATTAAAAGTATATAATTATGCTGGCGAACTTGAGTGACACACTATCGTATGACCGGATACCTACGTCAAGTTACCTATGTCAAGTTTATTATGCTATTTTTAAGTTATAAATATTATAGAAGGTTATACTCGTTAGACTCGTAAGTTATCATCCAAACCGTGCACTATTCATTCTCTTACTAAAAGTAAAAGTTTTATTATATTAAGTTTTATTTGTATTAAGTGAACTCATGATTGTGTTGACTGGTCATTGCAGGGACATGTGTCCTCTGCGGAGATATGAAAGCGATGTAGGTGTTCCCGATGGTAGCCGTGGTTTGTGAGGTATTGTGTAATTGCAAAGTCTGGTTTTATGATTGCAAAGTAATCGGTGAGCTTAGAGTTCGTGGGGAATAATCTTTTCGTGTAAATGCAAGTATTAGTGTCAGAGTATAGGGCATCAGCTTCGGGCATCGGCTTCGGATCGACTACTTTCTTTAATTTGAAGTTTGAAATGGCTTATGGGAATGGAAAAATTGACCGGTATATGGTCTAGGTTTGAGATATTAAACACTCGCTTCCTCTGCGGCCATAAATTATTCATGCGCTTGGGAGCGAGCCGTGCGCGCACGCGCTTATCGATAGCTGTGCAGTATGCTGTGCAACAGTTCGCCTCCCCAAAAGGCCAAAGAGTGCGAAAAGGAGATTAGTATGCGCTGTCACAGTCCCACGTTTGATTGCCGCAGAGGAACTGAGTGCTTAATCCTGCTATACTTAAAGAAAATTGGTCACAAATGTTACAATTCTATTTAATGTAAGCAGCGTACAAATACGTCAATTTTGTGACGTTTTGCTTATTGTGTCATGTCATTATCATTCGCTATGCGTAACAAAATGGTGGTCAGGCTGGTTTTATAGAATGAAATGAGCAGTTGATTTTTTAGAGCATTAACTTTATTCAGCGACAATTTTTATTTGTCTAAAAGTTGAATAACTTGAAGTAATAATACAATAGTATCTTTCTTAACATGGGTACATAAAATAATCAATTTCAGAATGCATTTACAATATTTACGGTCTCAGTCTCAAGGCGGTAAACTTTTAAAGGTTGCATTATTACTACATACTCATAGTTCACATAAAAAGCTAGTCTCAACATCATCATTGCTTCATAAATATAGGTTTGCAAACACCTGACCTTGATCTTTCTTTCAATTACAATACAATTGAATATCCATTGCTTATTCAATAACAATATCACAAATGCATTTCAAACTTCCTCCAAATGGTTCGTAATGACGGCTCGTTCTTGCCATAGTGACCGATATTCGTGGCTAGAGATCCAATGACACAGATAGCGATAATACCATTATGTGGAAGCATTTCTTTAACTCGGAAATGGCATTACAAAAAGAAAACGTGTGCAATTGGTAAGACATTAAGAATTTTTGTTTATGCTCATTAGCTATACTTATAGTAAAATACAGAAATGGGTGCATTACCTACATCTTACTTTCTCGGCATATGAAATTCAAATTTCGTATATGTTACTTTAGAATTCGAATTATGTAGCAACAATGTATTCTGACAAAGAAATATTTATAAATGAGGTACGTACTCTGTATGCAATATACTCTAGCTAAAGCATCATATTGCGTGTCAAATGGAATTATATTTACAATAGATTTCAAGCTTCTCTCTTGTACCAATATCGGTTACTGGTGCTTCCATAAAGAGACTGCTTCCACGCTATCATCCTAACCCATAGACAACACTTAGAATCGACACCTGTAAAAACCGACGTCGTGAGTTGCGCTTGCACACTCGCAGGTGAAAGTGGTCGCAGATGTGCGAACGACTCGGACACGCCATAGATAGGCACGCGATTTAACAGGTGTATAACTCAATTGACAACCTCCGTGGTGTAGTGGCTAAGCACGCTGGATTCAAGGCGTCGCCGCTCCGAGGTCCCGGGTTCGATTCCCGGTCGGGTCAATGTAGAAATCAAAATTTTCTATATTATCTCGGGTCTGGGTGTTGTGGTGCCACCGCTGTGTCTGATTTCTATAACACAAGTGCATTAGCTACTTACTTTGGGATCAGAGTAATGTATGTGATTGGCCTAATATTTATTTATGTTATTTAATTGTAAGTGTAATATAAGGTTTTATTTATTTAAAGCTAAGCAGATATTTGACCTCGATGACTCCTGTGGATGAGGTCTAGGGTGGTGCATATGTGCTTAGTAGCAACCTATTCTCTCTTGCCTTAAAGAAGCTTACGTCAGATTCCTGAGGGAAAACTTCTGCAGGCAGTAAGTTCCACTCCCGAACTGATCGCATTAGAAAGGAGACAGCAAATAATTTGCACGAATAGGTAGAATGTTGTCAACATAGGGATGATACGCCAGCCTACGTCTGGTCTCCTATGATGAAAAGGAGCTGGCGGGACTAGATTGTGCAGATCTCTTGCACAGAGCCCGAAGCGTAGTGTGTAGAAGACCGACAGAGATGCCACTCTGCGGTGATGGTCAAGTTCTTGCAGCGAGGTCCAAGTGAGGTATTATTTATGCCGAAAGAAATATGACACCTCTGGCACACTTATTAAGAAATAGTGGGTCTGATGCATAATGTTAATGCATTGGCCTCACAGAGATCACAACTGTTTTTAGTTTACACACTTAAAAATTAAAGCAAATGGATCTATTTTCAATTTACTGGACACTACCTTCCAAAGTAAGATATGTTGTTCAGAGAATGAGAAAAAACCTATTTCTATTAGTATTGCAAACGTTCCTGTCAAAGGTTGTATGCAAAAACAGTACTAACTATTTATTCATCTACGACGAAACTTTAAAGCATAATAGTATTATCTATTTACAAAATATTATCTTGTTATTTTGTCAAACGTGTAATTCAATTGTTTTGTTTCTTTTTATTTATATCAAGTAAAGATTTAATATTTGGTTTTCAAACTGAATCACGTTTTGCACTGTTTAAATTCCTAAGCATATGCCTTGTCCACAAATATTTGGTTTCCATCACACGCGGTCAAGTATTGGAAACTATTTGCATAGTTTCGATTCTGTTCATTCTGACACGGAACTAGAAGAAATCAATTTGTGATGGCACAAGAAATTCCTTAGCTTGATAGTTCAATAAAAATGTCGTCAACAAACATTGAAAAACAACTTTCTTGGCCATTCTTGAGAAGTGAATTTAAAGTCAAGCGTCTGGTGATGTTGAAAAGTGACTAATTGGTATAGCTAGAATATTATTCAACAAAGGTTTTTTAGTCCAATGTATCGTCTTTACCGAAGATTATAATATAGATTTTATAGATTAAACTAACAATGTTAATTAGAGTCACTTAAGTCTACCGATAACCGATTGTAATCGAAGTGATTTGTCAAATAACTTAGAGCTGGTTTATTTATTTTTATAAACATCATCGATTTTTGATAAACTCGATGCTAATTGATTTAAATGTGAGAAAAAAATTGAATGAAATACTGACATGTTAATAAGTACAAAAAGTTCTCACACCAAAGAGTGAACATTGATTGCTCGTTGTAATTATTGAAAAACCACGTATAATTTCCGTATAATTATTTTATTAACATCTTTAAATCCACAATTAAGTTTGAAAATTTACGCAACTCGTAGGTTTTTATATATATTTTTGTTTCATAGTGTTTTGTCACTGTACAAACTTAAATTAAATCTGAATTGCATTTGTGAAAAGCAACTGTGTAAGTGTATCTTACGCTATCCTATATCGAATTTAGTTCGTAAGTAGTTTACTTGTACCATAAACCAGTTCAAAAAGACTAGTAAGTATAGGCCAGTTTATTTAAATACATACAGACCAAATACATTAGAGAAAAAAAACATTATCGTTATCAATCCCGAAACGTCTATACCGTTTGTTTTGCGGCGAATTTCTCTCCGCTTAGAATGCGCAAACGCACATAGCCGCACGAACGTTTGCTTAATGTTGGACACGCAGACTGTTTGTCTGTTTCATATCGGGTATAACGATTACAAGACACGTATTGAGTTATTACTTTTAGTAGATAGAAATAAGAAGTTTACCGGTTTAGTAACTTTGGTTGTGCTGGATTTATGCTATTTTATATTAAGTAAGGATGGCTAAGTCTAAGTGTGTCGTTTAGACGGCCAGGTTTGTTTGTCAAAACTATTGCTAAGTTAGAGAGTAGATAATAAAAACTTTTGAAGGGTGATGTAATAAAAAGTTAGTTGAGTTGTCAAGACATACGGATCGGTTAAAATAAATATCTAGAGTTTTCGTTATTTTTCGTTGCAACTGATATAAAAAAGAGGAAATCGGGAAGGACACAATATATTATACATTTTATTATTTGCGATGAACGGTGGATTTAAGGGAGTCTGTAAAGTGTTGGATCAACGGAACGCCCCAAGTGCTCCTTAAGAAAACAAAATGTATCTAGTATTTAGCATACGTTGGAGGTGATATCTCTGTCATTTTAATTAGGTACGCAGCTTCGCGTATTCCAAACAATACACTAAGTAAGTCTACATAATCTTAAAACAGTGTAATAGATATGGTTTATTTTAAAATAAAGCAGTCATTCAAGTAAGAGTTAATTTACTTTTGAGTTAAGAAACCAGCCTATCACATTTCTGCAGCTGTTGCAGATTACTGTTATTACTTTGAACAAGCCTTTGGGTTGAATTGGCATCCAAGTTATTTTCAAAGCATCATAGTTTGAGAAAATATCTACTAAGTTTGCTCTTACATATATGCATTTGACCAACAAATACACATACAGCATTGATACTATCGTGCATACGAATAACAGCCATTTTACTTGAAAACATTGATATCTTCCTATTTTTTAAAAAAATAAGCCAATTACCTATGCAGTCCAACAATGGTCGCTATTTTATTTCCATACCTTGAAATGTCATCCATAAACTCTAAATTTTGCAGACAGGTTTTAAAAGCTGTATTTTTCTATCAGTAGTCCCAAACTGTGTCCAATATATTAAACCCATAGCTTGGAAAAACAACATCACGTTTCAACAGCATCGGTTCCGCATGACCTAAGATCTATTTTGATCCGTCAATCATGAGCGTGCGCAACTTTGTTTTAATGATCGAGAGGCTTAACACCCAAGGATGCAAACCTTTCGCTTGATTGCATTGAATATGGTTCCTTTAAAATATGGTTTTAAATCAGGCTTAATAGAGAATATATGAGAGCAGCGTAGCAGAGCAGCGCTTCGCTAATAATACCAAAGTAAAGCAACCTATAGCGCGGTCGTGTTTAAATGGGTGACCATTCTGACTATATAAGTGACGTATATCACGAGCATCTCCGTGCTTCGGAAAGCACGTTATGTCGTTGGTTATATCGATTGATATTAGTCGTTAAGCCTAAATCAGAGCCCTTATGGGGGGCTTGATAACATCTGACAGCAGGGTTAGTCGCTTGCCTTGCAAACACCCCTCCACCAATCCGCACTGAGCCCACGTGGTGGAATATGGCTCGAACTACCTAATAGTTGAGGTAAGGCCTTTATCCAGCAGTGGGACGTTACAGGCTAACTTTACTTTTAATAGAGATAGTGATAGTACTCTAGTAACCGGCTCTATTCTAGTGATTTGACTCTGTTGGAAGGAGCAAAACTTCAAAATATCTCAAAAGCCTAAGTTAATTCAGTAGTTCAACGGCTACAGCACGTGATTTGAATTTAACTAACTAACATTTATTTCATCTGTCAGGAAGGATAGAGTTGTTTCCTAAGTTTATTTTAACGATTTCGTACTAACTATCTGACTGAAACGAAATTGGTACTGGTATTATTGGTATTGGAAATACAGCCCTTCCCACACGAAACACCGCCAACTTCCAAACTCCGGGCTACCAAGTGAGGTCCCGGGTTCGATCCCCGGGTCGGGCCAAAAAAATATGTACCTGGGTTTTTCCTGTTTAGAAACTGATTTGATATTGAAACCATAAGTATATCGTGAATGAAATCCAAACAGTAGTCAGTTATAAAGTTACATTCTTGTTCTCCGATCTCAAATAACTGGTTCAATGTGGGTTGGCAATGAAAAAGGACGGATCGCGGTCGAAACTATTGTGAACCGGTAATATTAATTATTTTACCAACTACGGTGAAGCCTTAAAATATGTTTATGTCACCGTAATAATATTAAAACCGCGATATTATAATGATCACTACAATCTGTCGATTTATTGTGAAAAATCTCTACAAGGTTTAGCATTTATGTTTTTTTTTTGTAGTCACATGTCAATCTAAAATAAGGAATAAACAAGAAAACATTGCTTTGCTCATCCATTTTAACCTTCACCTACCCTGACTTTGACGGGTCTGGGTGTTGTGGTACCACCGTTGTGTCTGATTGCCATACACACAAGTGCAATAGCCATTTACTTTGGGATCGGAGCAATGTATGTGATTGGTGTCCAATATTACTTTACTTTACACTTTGCCCAGTAATACGTCATTTGAGTTTACGTTATAATGTATGAAATTCGGTACAGTTCATAATGAATCGTCAGATTACAATCAAACGGATTTTACATTTTTAAGTTTTTTTTTTTAAATACTACGCTGACATTTACAAATTAATGCAGGGTCTGTCATGTGACTATTATTACATATTGCGCATAATTTTTGTGTTTTGTTGGGTGTGACCAACAAACTTAAGACTAATGCAGCTACAAACCACAGCTTTACATCATTTTCAAAGATTCATGGAATGACAAGGACATGCATGATTATTTATTTGCTTAATACGTTATAATCAGTAAAAGGCATTTTATTAGCACTATTCAATGTCAAACGCATTCCAATATTACAAAAGATACGTACGTGAAAAATCACAACGCTTCGTTGGTGTAACCACCACATAATCTTTTGGTGATAATTATCTTTTAAATATTGCTTGTAGATTTGGCAAATACTAGTTTTGAAAATAATGTTGTGTCTACATTGAACATGGATAAAGCTGATTTCAATCAGATTAAGCCGATTTTGAGGCTGTTTAAACGCAATCAGATACGATCAGTAAATAGTTTTATATTGAATAAAATTATTTTTGAACTTGTTAATGTTTATTAGTACTAGTCGTTGAAAAGAGAAGAGAAGTTTTTAGTTTATTTGGATTCATATGAAAAATATACTATACTCTGTTGTATTTAGGACTACAGTTCTGGCTTCCTTTGGTTTTAGCTTAGGGCTAAAATACAGTGGTACTTCTATTTAAGTAAATATTTTGTAAGTTAGTAAGTTAATGATTCGGAAGTTAGTAAAAAAATATGATGTTGAATCTGAAATTATGAAACGAAACAAGACAACGTTTGGAATGGAAATTGACCACTATCCATAGTAGATGTGGTCAATATTGGACACCATCGAATTTACTTATTGTCAGAAAGCATGTGCCCTAAATACCAATAGGAGAATTATAATTCATGCTAATCGTCCCCAAAAAAGTTTAAGCTAGAAAAAACCGCCAACTCTTTAGTATGTATAGTGTCAATTTTTAATCCATGTACCTATACACAGAAAAAATGAATAAGGTTAGAATGGTTTTGATCGTTCGTTTGTATGGGAACCTCTGTCGCCGGTGGGAGTTACCGCGCTGTTGCTGCAGTGATAAAAGTACCAATCAATGAATTAACGCACCAATATCAGAAACCAATCACAATTTCCGCTAGAAACTCTGTGATTGGTGTAATTAGTACTTGAAACCAACTACCAATCACAGAGCTTCTAGCGGTGAAACCTCCAATCATCATTCAGATACGTTCGTTCTTTTATGTCAAAATACTAGTGATGTGGTAAAGGTCGATTATTATAAATTCAATTACCGATGTAATGTTGTTTCTCTTTGTGAATAAACATGTAGGATTTAAGTTTGAAATAATTTGGATAATTTAACAGCTCATTTGATCGCAACAAAGGGTACTACTATTGCCTTTCGGTAAAAACAATAGAAGTAAAAATGAGTTGCTAAACGTTACTTGAAATAGAGTAACTTATACCTTTAAACATTAGTTTCTAAAAATAGTTATATTAGTAGAATTGAATCATTATTTGTATAAAGAATAAGTAATATTACTTATATACGACAAATAGATTCCAATGTAAAGAAAAATGTTTAAATGTATAAAAGCATAAAGATCATGGTTTACATTATTCGGGTATCTTACCATGCTATTTATTCATTTGTATTCTTAGCTAATACCATAAAGCCGAAGAGTTTGTATGTGTTTAATCGCGCTAATCTCAGGAACTACTGGACCAATTAAAAAAAAGTTTTTGTGTTGGATGTCTAATTTATCGAGAAAGACTTTAGGCTTGAACTTTACGCAGGGACGAAAGGGGAGAGAACAAACTCAAATTGAAAATAGTTAAGATTACAATTAAAAAAATACAATACCGTAAAATGCTGCAACTTTGCCTGGATTTTGACGTTTTTTCTTAATAGCATTGAACGTAATAATTTTTATACATTCTAAAATGTTTAAGTAGGAAAACAGACTTTATGCGATGCCAAATAAGCGCCAAATTTTCTTAAATAAAGTACATTTTTCGTATTATAGCCGTACAAAATCGTAGGCAATGTTGAATCTCAAGGACACAACTTTGCCTAGAAGAATATCTCTGTAGGTTATCTATTAATCGTGTAGTTATTTTTTTCTGTTTATCACAAAAGACCGTTCTTGTTTCTAATAGTCAAATCACGGGCATAAATGTAATAGTTTTTTTTTTAGTGAGTGACAGGCAAAGTTGTAGCAGGTACTGCAGAATTCCCATACAAAAAGAAGTTGGCTGTATGGTTGTGCCAAAAATACGCAAAAGATATATTTCAAATTCTTTAGTGAGAATATTGTTATATCAAAAATAATAGAATGCAATGCTTATCCCAAATCATAAGTACCTACCTAGTTACTTATATAATAAAAATATTATTAACAACATAAAAAAAACAGTACCACTTATAGATTGACGACCCGACTGGTGTAGTGGTTGAGAAATCGTCTACCCGCACAATACAAACATTTGTGTGCATGAACATGTCTGTTTGTATTGGTCTGGGTGTTTTCTATGTATATCATGTATGTATTTACAAACAAAAAGTATTTAAGTATTATATCCGTTGTCTGGCACCCATAACACAAGCTTTGAGTAGCTTACTTTGGGACTAGATGGCAATGTCCAAAGGAAAGGAAAGGATCAAGGATAGACAATTATTATTTGGCGACGGTAAATAGGTATGTATAAAAAAAATATGCAAACAGTACTTTTCATAGATTAATTGTTATTTGGCGACGGTAGGTAGGTATATAAAATAAAAATAATCTTCTGTCTTAAAATAGTAGGTCTGGAGCAACTTCTAAAGATTCCTGAGAATAATCAGAATATTTACGAGGTCTTGGTTTTCTTCTTTTTCTATTTTTGTCAAACCCCATTTTTATATAAGTAATTGAAATAAAAGTAAGGTTTATTTACTAATGCCCCGTTCCTATATTCAACGAACCGTTATAAGTAACGGTAGATTTATACAAAAAGATGGATGTCACAACGGACGACATTAATAGAATTACTTTTGTTTTAATTAGTTCATCTTCGGATTGTGTCTAGGTATAAGATTTTTTTATATCATTTAAGCGTGTAGAAAAATATATATATTTGCATAAGAAAAAAATAAGTTGCTTATTTTAGGTAAGTAGCCTAACAAACTAGCTTTGCCCGGGACTTCATTCTCTTCGTAATTTTATAATTACGATTACTAATGAATAAGCACAAAAACAAACAACCAATCTTTTATATGATAGGGAAATAATCACATTTGCTTATTATTATTTACCAAAGGATAATTTAAGTATTCATTTCTGATTATAATATTTGACAACCCTAGACCCAGGCAAAGATGTGTCACTTGAGTTTTCAAAACACTGCCCAACATTGCCTAGTGAGAACATTTGATAAAACCATGAGATTTTATCAAAACATAAAACCATACATCAAAAAGAACATATTTTCTTACCCTGGGACGTTATCACAGCACGAAAACACTGTTTTTTGGCGACAAAACCCCAAAAGTTTTGAGACACCGTAAAATTTTTCGCTCACACAATTTCAATTTCTGCGCTGCTAACGGATAAATCCGTGTAGTTACCATAAAATAAAAAAATAAAATGTGTTGCCATACTAATGTAAATTTTCTAACAAATGGTAGAAAGAAACAACAATTAAGCAGACTGAGATATAAAGAACGGAAAAAAATAGGCAAATTTGCGCTTACTGGGCAAAGTTGCAGCATTTTACGGTATACATATAGACGTATGGTTGACCGGTATAGAATGCTTTTGGCATTAAGTCCGCCACATGTACAATTTTATGTTTCGTGCATGCGCAAGTTTTCAATAAATAAATATGACCCAAGTTAGTATGGTGGTTAAGTTAAAGAAATGTACAGCTGCATGATGCAACAGTTAACCTTGCAGTGATTTTGTTCGCATTTAAATCACATCACCAAAGGGGCTTTGCAGAGGTTTGTTAAATTACAAAATTATACACAAACTCGCAATAAGTGTATAGCTGACTACAAATAACTCTTACAAAAATATTTGTATGCAGGGTTATTGATAATATGACCGGATCCTTCCAAGAGTTGATGGGGAAGCTCATTTGGGACAATTTTGATCCCAGAATATACTTTCCAAAAGTCAACCATTTTTAAGGAAATTTTCTTTTTAAGTTTTTGTAGGAAAACGAGATTTCGAAATTATGGTTAAATTAATACCGAATGCTTTTAGATGCTGTAAGAAAATATCAACCGATACTAGCTTAACGTGCTTCATGAAGCACGGAGATGCTCGTTGTTTAGGTCACTTTAATATGGTCGGTATGGTCACTCATTAAAACACGATCGCGCCGTAAGTTGTTTAACTTCGGTATCACTGCCGAAGGGAGTAGATTGTTGACAGTAAACCAATGTAGAACTTGTGAAAGAGTATTGAACACATATCAATTTTAAACTGCGAATTGTCGTACCCTATTTTACAAATAAATAGACCAAACGATAAATTAAAATCGAAGATAATAACAGCGAAAGTAGAAAAGTTGAGGATTAAGCAGTGCATTTTTGCTGAGTTATATTTTTATTGCAGGATACGTTATTTTGGCAGCACGAATTAGAATAATATAATACATTTTTTTTTTCAAATAGCTCTAGTAGTTCCTGAGATAAGCGCGTTCCAACATATGAACTCTTCAACTTTATTGTATTTATTTTATCATTATTATGTTTCAAATAATTAATAAACAAAACTTATTTTTATCTTTTAATACATCAGTAGGGAAATTACCATTTATCGATAATTTTACTGTGCTGTGAGCTACATCCCTAGTGAGGCGTATACAAGCGAACAAAGCAAATTGGATGCGATACATTGCGTGTTAAGATAGCAGATTTGTTAAAAATATGTGTGGACAGTCATCAATGAATTTTTTTTTTGAACTTAGTGCAAGAAAACCGCTATCATTAGAAATATCATAATAAAAAAGTGTTTTTTTGCAAATAATGTCGAAATAACTACGTATTATTACTTACCGGTGAAAAAATACACTTTCTCCCTCATTTTTTATAACCTGGGTTCACGCTCTTCAAGTAATTATAGCAAAAGACGGCATTTTTGACAAAAAATAATGCAACGCTCTTGTCACGCGACTGAAGTAGCTACGGCTCAATGCAGGCATATGCCTACAATTAAGCTCGCTGCCGCACTGACCGGGGCCATTCTAACCTTATTCATTTTTTCTATGTACCTATATTAGGGATGGGTACCAAGTTCAAAATTAATTCGTACTTATATTTTTTTCTTTTTATTTGCCATACAAAAAGTTTTATTTTCGCAAAGGATACTAAATAACACACGAATGTCAAAAATGGCGAAATAAAGTTTTACTTCTTTATTTCGCTTAGATACTATTACTTAGATATAACTCGATATTGATATAAGCTTTGAGTAAACAAAATATAAGTTTATATATAATTTAAGAATTTGTTTTATCGCTCCCCAGGGCTTGGCCAGAATGGTCATTACCTTTTGAAACTATTGCTAATGTTTCTGCAGTACCTAATTGCTTAAAACGTTAGTGGCTACTCTACATTTAGTTCACACGACTAACTTATCTGTTTACAGTCATCCAGTAATGCGTAACCACAAACCAACTAAATCTTTATTTCCTAATCTTCTGAAGGCTCATCGAGCTTTCAGTGTTTCAATCCATTGTTTTCTGTTCGTGGCGAAACATCGCTTTGCGTCGTTTCGTCACTCGACGGCATATTCAACCTAACACTTCGTAAATATTGCAATAAAAATAACGATTGCTTGCTCGTTGAAAAAAAAAATGCTTTTAAAGCACATTATGAACAGCAAAACCGCCGTCTGTTTACCCCCAGTAAAATAATTTAAAACCACTTTTTTTTTATTACACATTCCATTGTTTTTAGTGACAGTTCTTAAAGATGGCACCGATCCATGACTATGCAAGTCATAATAAAGTCATTGCCCCACTGTTAAACCAAGGCACTCATTCATTTCATTATTTATTACCTTTTTAGGGTTCCGTAGCCGAATGGCAAAAAACGGAACCCTTATAGTTTCGCCTTTTTATTCTGTAACTATAAGCATCACACTGTTGAAATTTGGAAGCAAGATGTATCCTGTTAACCGTTTTTTTTAAAGTCAAACCTATGCGTGTGTTTATGGTAAATCTTTTAAAATGACATAAATATTCCCAAAAACTGTAAAATGGGTGTCCCCCCCATCCTTCTAGATTAAGTAAGTGTAAATTAAAAAAAAAATACAATGTAGATCTTAACAAATACTTTCAACAATAATTGGTTTGGACGAGATCTAACAAGTAGTTTATGAGATGTAGTACATTTTCATCCAAATTTTAAATTAGGAAATTTAGATAAAGTTGGCACGGAACGAGTCCGAGAGTCAGTTAGCGAGTCCGACTCACACTTGGCCAGTTTTTTCTAGTATTTTTTACTCTTTTTTCAAATGTACAAGCGCAAATAGATGGCGCGGTCCTTGACCCTCAACTGTTGCGCAAGAGTCATTATAAAGCTATTATCAAGCGTTATTGCCCCACTGGCACTGATCTAATGACCGCGCTGGCTGCTCTACGAGAGCATATGATGAGAAAAGTTCATATTAAAGTCAATATGATAATATTAAAATGAATAACGTCTGAAAAAAAACGATATCAGTTTTCATTTGCATTGCACATATTTTTCTAAGCAAGAATTGAATCCGATTCGATCAGGCAGGCAGATCAAAACTGGTAACAAAAATCTGTATTGTATCGAAATAAAACAAACATGTTTTTTTTTAAAGGGTTACCTAAATTCAACAATGACTTAACAAAACTTTGACCATGGTCACGCACAACACAACACAAGTGAAAGTAAAATTATAATAAGTACTTGTAGTTTTACGTGAATTCAAATGAGCAAATGATGTTGACAAACTGACGGGAAAAAATCTTATGAAAATGTTTTTTTTGTATGGGTGGGCTGATGACTCCAGGCCAAGCCAACTGCGCCTAAGACGGAGTCGAAGATGGGACAAGCTTGGTGTTGGTTTTGGGGTTAATAACTTTTTTTTTTCTTCATAACTTTTATCTTTAGGATGTGTTTTGTCACTTTGCAAACTTAATAAATTGCATAGAACACAGGGTTAGATTTCTTGTCCGACACCGTTGCTTTTAACAAGTGCCATCTATAATGGTTTTAATCATTTTTAACACTGTGTCATTTCAATTAGAGAGGGCGAAGCACAATTCAAAAACACTACGTGTGCATAATACTTATACTCGTATCTTCGGACGAATAGTTCGATTAATTATAATAGAACTTGAAGGATAAATTCGTTTAATCATTAATAATATCATCAACGTGCAGCATCTTAATCTGATGTCACCTTGATAATGCTCAATTACTTCAGTGGATCCTTAAAACTTTATTTTTTTAATTCAAACAGGTTAGTAGGTGGAAAACCTACGCTAAAGTGTGGGTTTTGAGATGAGTTATGAGCGCAATCTGATCATGTCAACTATTTAAAGATATTAGAAATAAGTAGTATGAACAGCTCTTGAACTATAGGGATTTAGAATCTGGTAAATTATGCAAAAAAAGAAAAAAACTTTTAAAAGTTAGCATATGCAACTTAGCCTCTAAATACTAGCTACCGAAAATACGATAAAATAAACGTAATATACTCTAATTGCTAGAAATTGGAAAAAAATGCTATTTTATCGGCTAGAGCCGCGGGGAATTGATATTATACAATAAAATCTGTTGTAATAGTCGACCTCATCACCCACAATATGAGGAAAAGGTTTGGCCCTAGGCCAATAGTTGGCACATGGTATATGCGTTTTTGTCATCACATTTTACGTGCAAACAGTAGCATTGTATGCAGATTTTGTCTCCCTATTATGACATATTTGTATGGAAAACAGCGGTTTTCGTTTTTTATGTAATGTTTATTTTAAGCTACGCTGAACACTTTCGACAAGTAAATACTGTTTGCAAAAGAATAGTCAGATTTGGGAATGACCTAAATTAGGAATAATATACCATTTAAATTGACTTCAAAAAGGAGGAGATTATCAATTCGACTGTATATGGTGTTGTTTGTTTTACCTATTTAAATGGTTTATTTTCTAGTTAGTGTAATGAAGGTGAAACCTTAAATTTTAAAGGCACGTATATTTTTTTTTTGTACAAGTTTATTTTGCAAGCATATTTTCGTTGAAATGTCTTTACGCCTGAAAGTCACCATTTTGTAGAGCTGAGATAGGAGGAACTCTGTCAAAATATGCAACCCCACACGGAAGGCCTCTGCTACAAATCACAAGAAAATTGCAAATAAAATAATGAATCATGAAATGAAACAGAGTGCACTAGAAAGACATAAATAAACTCTTAACTTTTTCAAAGAATGGATTCCATTTTAGGCGATAATTTTTCTTTTTAAATCGGTGTAATATTGAACACTAATCAAATACATTGCTGTGATCTCAAAGTAAGTAGCTAATGTACTTGCGTTATGGAAATCAGACACAACGGTGGTACCACAACACCCAGACTCGAGACAATATAGAAAATTTGGATTTCTATATTGTTCCGCTTGGGAATCGAACCCGGGACCTCGGAGCGGCGACGCCTTGAAAACAGCGTGCTTAGCCACTACACCACGGAGGTCGTTCAATCGGTGTACATTTGTCATTTCAATCATCATCCGACTCCAAAAATAAATTCTTCGCCTAAAATGGAGTCCTTCCTTTAAAAGAGTCAAGAGTTCATGTAAGACTTTCTAGTGCATTTTGTTTTTGAGGACGGTTTTCACTTTTTTGAAAAAAAAATCGTAATATAATTCTTATGTTCATTATATTATCTCATGTAAAATACAATGATGCAACCACTTCCCATCATATTTCTTCCTGTGCGCCAAAAAAAGGATATGTATCACAAATAAGTTGTGATCAAAATAATACACCACGCCCAAAAAGTAGAGTCATACTGTCTTTAAAAAACGCCTACTTGTAACCATACTCATCTGTTGGTTACAAGTAAGGCAGTTATTACCAGGTAAACCCCATAAAAGGAAAAGTGAAAATGATCAGATAACTCAATGGACTGCAGATAGAAAGAGCTTGAGCAAACATCTACGGAACACGCATGCGCAGAAGCAAACGTATCATTAACCATTTGATGATAACTTCATAGCATTGGAGTAATTAGTATGATACGTAATATGTAGTCAGTTAGACTTAATAAAGACATCTTCATCCCGTGAATATGTTTTTGTTGACATGTTTTACTTACGATGTTTAAGGAGGTCTAGTGAGAAACTTCTAATCAGTAATTAAGCTTTAGTAATTTTATCGAACGCGTTTATTAGATATTTAATCAACTATGATTATGATCCCTATTTTTACAATGGTTCATGTTAGAAAACAGTAAATAAAAGTTTGTAATATATTTGTACTAAAACATTTCCAAAGTATTTTTTTATATGGCGCAAAATATAACGAAGTATATCTCATAGTATAAAGTTTTCCATGTCACCAAAAACTCTTCTACCATAGATAATTTACTTCATAATTGCTCATGCATTTTAAATTTACAGCACGGTAGCTTTTCGTCAGTAAAAAATATAAAAAGTAAATCTGTCATTGGCTGTAAGTCTTACATGTATTTTTTTTCATGTTATCATTATTAGGAGCCGTGGGTTTTGTAATAGAAACAAAATAAAATAATGTATTCGTAAAGATGAAATAAGAAACCAAAAATTTGCGCACGGTCGGGACTCGAACCAGCAACTTTTATTGGTAGAGCGTTTGGCCCGGTTAGCCAAGAAGTTGCTGGTTCGAGTCCCGCCCGTGCGCAAATTTTCGGTTTCTTATTTCATCTTTATGAATACAAAATATGACACTGTGAGTGTTAAAACATTCTAAACCAATAAAATATTGTAATTTAACTTCCAATGACGTGTATAGGAAAGCCAATTTACGAGACAGTACTACTAGTATATACTACCTTCTTTTCTTTGTCGTAATCATCATCATTCTCGTATATGACTCGACAACAATCCAGGCATTACGCACAATCAGATGTAACAAAAAACCGGCCAAGTGCGAGTCGGACTCTCGCACTGAGGGTTCCGTGCCAACTTTAACTGGATTAGGACTTACTTCCACTTAGCTAAAATACCACAATATTTTGTTGACAGCAAATATAACTTTTTTTTTCATAGTGTTTGTATGAAGAACAAAATTATCTTTGCGGTTGTTGAAAATGTGTTATATTTCAAAAACCACTTGTTCGATCTCGTCCAAACAAATTTTCGTTGAAAGTGTTTGTTAGGATCTACGTTACTTTTTTTTTTTCAAAATTTACACTCCATTAGTTTAGAAGTTAGATGGGGGAGGGGGGGGGGGGGCATTTTACCACTTTGGAAGCGCCTATCTATCAAACGTTAGACATTAAAAGAAAATTGTTTTAGGAACCTCTATGTCATTTTAATAGACCTATCCATAGTCATTTTTTCGATTCCAAATTTCAACAGTGTGATGCTTAAAGTTACAGAATAAAGTGGTTGTGACATACGGACGGCCAGACAGACAGACAGACTTGACGAAACTATAAGGTTTCCGTTTTGTGCCATTCGGCTACGGAACCCTAAAACTGGCGTAACTCTATCGCACTAACTGACATGATCACTGTTAAAGCACCGTAAAATCGCATCATTGTCGTAACATCACTTGCTCATTGAGTAAAAGTGGCGACCACAACTTATTGTTATGGTTTCATCGATCTTTATGTCACTTACGAGCTTCTATAACCACTGAATGCGATTATGGTTCCGTATAACGATAGCCATTGATGATTTATAGATCACAATTGCACCTTTAGTATGAGTTTGTGTCGATTAATACTGCTTTATGTGATGTATGTGTTCAATAATTTATCAAATTTAATAATTTGGTCCTTCAAATCGAAAATAGAATAGACCAATAGTGAGATCGTTAGAGATTATTTGAATTCAATCGCTATTGGGCTTACTAATTAATAAGTATAATTATGTACCACCCAGGTCTAACGTTTTTTCTTGTTTGTTATTTTGAATAGCTAATTTATGAAGCGTGTGGTCTGTTATATGAGCAAACATTTTGATTAATGATTCTACAAAGTATTTAGTACTTAGTTATTTTAACCGGGTCATACTAGTCCAAAATGATTTACTCAGAAAAGTAGTAAATCAAATTAAAATCTGTATTAAAAGTATATCATAATTGCCATTTCGTTGTAATAAATGACAATGCCATGTTCTGAAACTAAACACATTTATTTGCAATACATTGCTGGTTCGATTTATTTTGTTAGAAAGTAACAATTTATATTGTTATCAAATAAAAACACTTAAATTAATAACAGGTTACTTAAAGGACGTACATTATAAATATTTTTCTTTATAAAATAAAGTTATTAATTTAAAAAAAAAACGTGTTAAACAGAAAATTAGTACGTAGAATTTCTCGAGAACCACGTCCAAAGCATTGCCCTTTGCGAATCAGCGAAACCAGTTGCATGACATTTTACTTTCACTTCATTCTTTTACCAAAACCTTCCATGTAAGATTAATTGTCACAATAATGATAATTTTACTCCAAACGTGACACTTGACACAGAAAACGTTTAGGGTTCTACTCATGACTTTGTCCAGTTTTCGACCTTAGCCTTCTCGCTCGCGCATTTGCCTGTTGGGTGGTATCAATGTGAAAGACAGATAGAGTCCAAAATGTATATAGTGTAACCGAGTAAGGATCTTTCAGCTTTCTCAGCGAAAATGAAAGTGACCGGTTCTGCTTATTATTTACATGAATATTTATCACTATATTATAGAGCGTGTTTGGGTTCTTTATAAAAAAACTCTGACATTCGGAAAAAATATATGCAATAGCTTAAATGTAATTGTGACTTCTAAAACAACTGAAACGTTAGTCGGTAATAGAATGAATTATTATTTTACTGTACTCTCGTAAACAGTTGCGACAGAAAAATTCTAGGTTCGACCAAAGGTGCTGTAGAGATCGCAGGATCACACTGGATGCAGACTTTTTGCATCCGGTCACTGTGAAACACTTTAGTTGAAGAAATATCATTGAGTTGAAGCCTTTTTTCAGCGGTGTACGTGTTTTTGATAATAAGATAATGTTAAGAATGATAACTTTGCGTACGCTGCATAATATTATAAAAGGAATTTTATGACTATAATTTTAAGAAGTTGTCGAATGTAATTTTATAGCCTATAAAAACTATATTAGCGTAAAAAATATCCTTTATCCATGTTGTCGATGTGATGTCTTTGGTACTTAAAGAAATAATGAAGATGAAGATAAGGTATTTAATTTATTACCTTTAGGTTAGAGGTTCACCACTGGATGTGCATAAAGGTCTGATGTGAAAATAATTATGGTTGTGGCATATTACACAACGATTAACAAATGTATAGATACTTAGGGTGAGATTCCAGTCGTAGTGCAGTATCAGCTACAGAGTGTATTCTTAATTGGTTTGATAAAACGTAAGTATAAAAATTAAATAAAAAACCTGAAATAAAAATCTGAGGGCCGATCAGAAATAGCGAAATCCGTCAATACAACAATCGTTTTACGGATCCGAAGCATTTCAAAAGTTTGAATTGTGTATTTAAAATACTTCGGCTCCGTAAAATGATTATCATTGACGAATTTAGTTATTCGTAGTAGGTCACTATAATGCACCTTAATACCAGCTAGAAATACAAAAATGCGTGTACATCAACCCATCTTAGTTTTTATGAAGTGTCCACCATTAATGCGTTTGTTCAAGGTATATAATATTGAGGGATGTTTGTGTTTATTTTCATAACTGCAGTTTACAATAGCATAGCATTTACAATGTCCCTAAGTGAGTTTTATCAATTGACTTCTCTCTAATAAACATTGAGCAGGAATATCATATAAATTTAAAGTATTCTGTACTTTAAACGAGCAATGTACTTTTGTGCTTATCTTTCAAACAGGACCACGAACATATCTCATGCAGTTGATCTTGTGATAGACCATAATAGTTCCATAGCATATTTATGGAGTCATAGGTTCTCGTAATGGTCAAATGATTGCGCAAACGTTACTATAAACTCTGCTCTTAGGGAGAGAAATTTTGCGAGTACATGACTAAGGGCCGATTTTTTAATGGTCAGATAAAACTTATCAGAATGATAAATTATAAAGCGACAAATTTGAAAAAATGACACCTACGTATGATTGCTGACAATTAGGTGACATTTTCAAATTAGCCATATTGTATTTTGTTCGACGAATATTTCTTATCTGACTATTGAAAAATCAGCCCTTAGAGTCGATTTTACCAATGTCTAACATTAGGACTTATCCGAGCGAATAAGTTTAAAAAGTCCAATTTTAAAATGACATATCATATCATATAAGTAATCGCTGACAAATAGGTGACGTTATCAAATTAAGCGTTTTTTATTTTATTTTCGAAGAAAATTACTTACCTGACTGGTAAAATCGACTCAAACGAGACCTTCGAATAATCGCTAGTTATCTGAGGGTATATCAATTTTCCATTCTACCATCTACTGTTCTAGAACATCGCGTTTATACGGAAGTAACTCTAATACCCACCATGTTGCGTGAAATAAGTGCTAATCGAAGTTTATCGTAATGATGTCTGCTTGCCATATGTCTTATGTCATTATGTCAGAAAATTTTGTAAAATTTAAAACTTCTGACAGCTCGGTATTTTTCCTCGGTATAATATTTTCTTTTATTTCCTCGATATTGTTAAGTTGACAAGATTTTTGCTTTCACACCATATTGCTTTGGTGCAGCATCGATTTTCCGGATAATAATAATGTTCAATCATTCTTTCTGTTATGCGGTTGGTAGGGAATAACTAAACAGTAATTTATATTACAATTTTACGTCCAAAAACGACTTTGAGTTATTCGAATAAAAAATCGAGAAACAAAATTATCTTTCGCATAGTTACGCACATGTAAGCCAATGTTTGGTCGATTCCAACCTTATTGTCCATTTTACCAACGTCAAATAAGGTATATTCGTCGAAAAAAATTCAAAATTCATAATTTGAAACATCACTTATCTGTCAGCAATCATTTATGTAAATGTCATTCTAAAATCGGACGTTTTATACTTATGTGGGCGGATAAGTCTTATCTGAAGTTGGTTTGATCGACTCTACAGTGTCAAAAAATTATGTCAAAATATAAATATCAGTGTTATAATAACCTGATGACGTATTAGAACTTATATGGAAGTAAAACTATGTTGCTGAATATCGATATATCGACAATCTTGGTTCTAGTAGGTACCAGCACAAACTTAAATTTTTTAGATGCGATAAACTTTTCCTAGGATCTTACTCAATATTATTGGTGTTTCATTAGTTCGTAGTTGAGTCAGCTTAGTACGGCCAGCAAAAAAAGTACTACAAATTGGACTTCATTAAAATATATTTTAACCAAATTGAAGTCGTTACTTAAATTGTGCTAAATTATACCTCTAACGTGATTTTATTTCACACGTCATTAAGGTAAAATGTCATGTTTATGAGTTAAAAGCAGATGCTTTAACAAAATGTATTCAGGTAAGAAACGTATATGCATACATTGTCGCATAGTTATGAAAAAGTATTTTTACTCTTAATATACGTGATTAAAAATGTCAGTATTATTAAAAAAACTGTGTAACTAAAAATATACAAACGTACAAACCCTACAAATTTTAGCTCACGTGTTTGGAAGCCTTACTAGATCAACATACTCAAATATTATAAAATTCCAACGATATCACATACATACACATTCAATTTATTAACTTCCTTTTTTTGAAGTCGGTAAAAAGTAAAACCTAACCCAAAGGCACCTAATCCGATTTTCGCTATTTACTTCTAATAATGTCTTCAATAAACAGCACTCGAAACGTAAGCATTTAACAGTATTACTGACCGTACCCTAAGTGAGGCGGCCTTTCTCCCAAACATCCGGCTGGTCGGGCATCGAACCAAGCTACCAATACATTTTACCGGCAAGTCACGGCGATGACACGTCTTGTTATATTGTAGGTATGTGTGACAACGTTAATTAATAGAATATTTTGAATAACACTTTTGGTTTGCTAAGACGGAATTATTAAAAAAAGTCTATAGCTAGTATTATGAAGTTAGAAACTTAGAAGTAGAGCAAACAAGTTTTAGATACCCGATAAAACAATAATATATCACCGTCAGTTAATCGTATTTTACTTGCTTTGGAAGGAACTGTTTCTTCGTCGATATAAGCACTAGCCAACAAACAATTCAAGCAATTAGCGACATTTTGTGTCAACTATCTTGCAGATAGCACTAACCAAATCTTTTTAAGATTGTCTAGGCAAGAGACAATCTAATTTTATTTTATTTTATTTTATTTTTATTAGGAAAACACTACAGTATCTTAAGACTAGATTAAACACTAGATAAATAACTTTAAACCATTTACGTGTTTCCACATATAAATACTAAGTATAGCTTGTAAGTACATAGTACGGTAACTAATAAAAATAACAAGCGAAATGGGTTAAAATTTAACAAAGTAAACGAAGTATGAGATACGTCCAGTCAGTGCACCGCATCAAACCATCGTTGTGAGTAACGCTTTTTTAGAGTGATAATACTAGTGTTAAATAAGTCTAACTCGAGTTCATCGGCCATAACATTAAATGCATTGGAAGCTCTAATGAAAAAAGAGTTCTGCCTATATTTCGTGGCACTGTGTTGATGGAAAGAGCCGCCGGCTTCCTCAGGGTTCTGTGCGGTACTCTGAGATTAATTAAAGAAAGGAGGCGTGGAGAATCTATTTTTGACTGAGCTATTTTAAATAGAAGTACTAAGTAAGCTAAGCGTGTCTAAATTCCTAAAACTCTTTCGTGCAAATAATTACTCCTGTTTTATCTGACCTTTAAATATTTAATTGCTTGCCAATATTAGGCAACGATAAAAGTGAGTCATCATGCATGTGGAATGAGGGCAATAGGAAGGAACTGGGTTTATTAGCGTTGCACTATCGTCATGCAATTGCTGTATTGGTTAATAAAGTAATTAAAAGTTATGAAATAAAATGTAAAAATAATAATAATAGTGCCCTATGTTTAATAGACTACCTACCTCACTAAATGAATAGTGCGTCATCATAACTCTCATTTAGTTTAAAATTAAAATAAATACTAATATTATGAAGCTGAAGAGTTTGTTGCTTTGTTTGAATGCGCTAATACGAGGGTCAAACTGAAAGTTCTTAGAACTGGCCACTTATAAACAATATAATAAAAAAAATATTCTAAAATTTGAAAATAGAACTCTTTGCCAATATTACTGAGTATATATTTCATTCATTTGTCATTTGTTTTACGATTTGGCGGCAAATTGAAAATTGTCTGTGTCACGTCAACATGAATTTAACACGAGAAAATTTTCGTGCAGTGATTTTTTATGACTTTCGATGTCATTTAAGTCAACAAGAAAGTTATGATAGACTACGATTGGCCTTTCACGATGAAGCCCCATCTCGTGCGACTGTTTACAACTGGTTTAATGAGTTTAAACGTGGTCGCACTAATCTCACTGATGATGTACGTGAGGGACGGCCTTCTACGGCGACGACTGAAAATAACATCTGTGTTGTGCGGCGTATGATAGAGACTGACAAAACAGTGACCTATCAGCAGATTCGGACAAGCTTAGGCATCGGTATGAGTCAAGTGCACAAAATCCTCCACGAACATTTAGCGGTCAGGAAGCTTTGCGCCCGGTGGATACCTCATAATTTGGGTTCTCCCTTGTTTTGTCGAACAACCTTTGATATAATTTCACTTCACAAACATTTAAAATATCTAATTTCATTTGATATAATTATTCGATTCCTATAATATTTATTTTATCTAATTTTGATTGACATAATTGTTCATGTAATATAATTTCATTTCATCGAATTTTCACTTTGCCTAATATCACATGACATAATGTTTGCTTGGCCTAATGAGTGCTTAATCTAATTTTTATTTAATCGAAACTTTATAATTGAACTTAAATAATACAAAAAAAATTTACATTTATGCTTACGCTAATTGAGCGTCAAAAGACTTCCAGGGTGGCGATTCTTGCGTCAATCGAACTTTTTTCGTGTGGTAATTCGATTGCGAGTTTAACCGTTCTAGGTAAAAAATCAAGTAAAATATCTACGGCCAGAACTCCCCTCTGTTGGTGTCATCTAGGTTAGGTTAGGTTAGAACAGTGATCCGACAACCGTGCCGCGGCAGCGGCCGCCGAGCGCCAGAATTCCCCTTTGTTGATGTCATCTAGGTTTTACAGATTAACACTAGATAAAACAACAAAAAAAAACTGTCACTGTTCTAACCTACATAACCTTGATGACATCAACAAAGGGGAATTGTGGCGCTCGGCGGCCGCTGCCGCGGCACGCTCGCTTCGCTCGCTCGCCTTCGCGCGTTGTCGGATCACTGTTCTAACCTAACCTAACCTAGATGACACCAACAGAGGGGAGTTCTGGTGCTCGGTGGCGCTCCTTTTTTACGATTAAATGCAAAATATTAAAGCTTTGTTCTACTCAAGTTGCCCTGTTTGCTGTCTTTAAAATAATACTGTTAAAATCTTATAATCCAAAAAATATATAAAGGCGAACTGATCATTATACTAAATAAAAGTATGTAAAATGATAATTATATAAAATAAGAATAGATAAAACAAAAATTAGTTGAAATGATTATTAGGTCGAATGATGATTATGCCTCTTAAATGTTAGCACAAACGTTGTTATATCAAAAAAATATTATCTGTTATAAAAATTATGTTAAACAAAATTATGTAAAACAACCATTATGTTAAGAGTGATTAGTAAAAGTGAAATTATATCAAACGTTTTTCGACAAAACAAGGGAGAACCCATAATTTGACTAAGGCTCAAAAACTCCATCGTGTGGATTGGTGCCGTAAAATGATTGAAAGATTTAACGGAGGTGACTCAAATGCTGTGTTCGACATACTAACAGGTGACGAAAGCTGGATTTACTGTTATGATCCTGAAACCAAAAGACAATCTGCTCAGTGAGTGTTTCCTTTCGAGGAGTTGCCAACTAAAGTGAAGAGAGATCGAAGTGCGGGAAAAAAAATGGTGGCCTCGTTCTTTGGAAGCATAGGTCATTTCGCAACAATTGTGTTAGAGGATCAAAAAACAGTTTCTGCAGAATGGTACACTACCAATTGTTTGCCACTTGTCTTGGAAAAAGTTCGAGAGAAACGACCTCGCAGTAGGATCCTCCTTCACCACGACAACGCCTCGTCGCACACCGCCAAGCGAACGATCGACTATTTGGCGACATCAAACGTTGTATTACTGGGTCACCCGCCGTATAGCCCCGACCTCGCGCCTTGTGATTTTTATTTATTTCCAAAAATTAAAGAAAAACTTAAAGGAAAGCGGTTTATGAATGCTGAAGAAGCGGTGGCTGCGTATCGCGATGCCATTGAAGAGACCCCTAAGGACGAGTGGGCAAAGTGCTTTTCCCAGTGGTTCCATCGCATGCAGCGGTGTATTGACGTCAATGGACAATATTTTGAAAAGATATAATAAAACTAATAACTGGCTAATGTAATCAGTTCTTGATTTTCTAAAAACTTTCAGTTTGACCCTCGTATCAGCATTTTTTTTGAACAGCTTATTTATTTAGGTATGCTTTAGGCTATAAACATCACGTTGCAACAAGAGGGGAGGGAGAAAACTCAAAACACGCGGGCGAAGTCGCAAGGGACTGCTAGTAAACAAATTATATAGAAAGAAAGAAAAGTAATTTGTTTGATACGCTACAAGAATATTGTGAAGAGGTTTTTTTTTATAAAACTTGCATACTCGTATAATTTAGACATGTAAAAATCATTTATTTATGCTAATAGGCCCTAGGCTAATCTACTACCACATCTTCGAAACAATTTTAGGCTATATTATCATCCCCGAGTTGAATGTCACTGACCAAAACAACACTCTGTAGATGATCACTTAATATTAATATCAATATGACTTGTTTTTCCAGTGGTAGGTAGTCATGCACACCATATTGACTATTATAATATACAACATACATATGTCAGTACTATTATTAGCCAACACTAGAGAAACCATTCATGGAACCACAAGTTCTTCACAAAGTTGGAAAACAATGAAGCTTAAACTTTAAGCCTGGCTTTTACAACATCATGAATAGTAATGTTGTAAAGTTGATAGCTTTTACCACATGCTATTAAGTTCCAGTTACTTCATTCACGCTGAAATACGATTTTCCTTTTCTTAAGGTTTTTTTGTATGTCCCAATTGTTGTCTTTTTTTTTATTTAACCTATTTTATCCCACTGCTGGGCAAGGGTCTCCCCCAACTCTTTCCATTGGTCTCTGTCAGCAGCCAATGACACCCAATCTCCCGCAAAGCTGGTGAAGTCGTCACACCACCTCTTTTTAGGTCTACCTCTTCGTCGCTAGCCGTCTCGTGGTACCCATCGCGTGACAACTTGCTGTCTTCTCACCATCGTCCGCTATTCCAGTCATGGAGCGTATTGTCGAATACGAATTGTTGTCTAAATTAAAAAAAATATATATATAGGCAAACGTAACAAAATGAGTTATAGAGTGAGTGGGTTGCACAAAAAAGGTGTTTCATGTTATATTTATTTTATTCTTCTTTGCACTAACGAAATAAAAATGCTGGACGAAATGCTTAAAGCATTCTCTACCAGTCAAACTTTTAGTGAAGCAAAAACGACGTTGTAGTGGTTGTCCACTTTCCAATTTGCTGAGTTTTATATGTACCTCATTAGAGGCATTGGGCATGCAAACTGCCAAACTCTACCAAAGTTATACTACATTTATAACAAAAACATTGTAACGTTGACCTAGTTTGACCTAGCTTACTTTTTCGACCTATTATCTAAGGATTAAAATAGTGTTGTGATCAACTTAAGCGATTCTCGTCCTTCATTTATTACCGGATTGTCATTATGCAACTCAGGTCTGTTTGGTTGCGTTTCGCTACAACCGTTTTCGTGTTTTGAGCTGAATTAGGTCTCTTTTGCACACCAGAGTTAACATGTAACCCGAGGTTAAATATGTGTTACTATCAACATTAACCCGCCGACAATGTCGTAAAAATAATTTCAAGGACGATGACCTCGGGTCATATTGACCTAATTTTCATAAATAAATAAAAAATACCTATAATTACCTATACCTTTATACCAAATATAATTTCTATGACTTTCTATGTAATCAGGGTTATTTTCTGAAATAAAAAGTTAAAATGAATACCACAATCATATAATTTCTTTTCCATATAATGTTAACAATGATTTAACGTGTCTATTACGTCATTTCGGTCAGGTTTTCTATGAATCCGTCTTCTCGCAACGCCAAAATTGTTGTTGGGTCATTTGGCTAAGAAATTTGGACTACAAACCAAATTTTGATCTCTCCAGCTACACACACACGAAACTAAAAACGCAAATAAAAAATATGAATGTTTCAAAGGCCAGAAGCCAGAAATCTTAGCTAAACTGTGCCAGTGACTCTACTTAGTGTTAGATTACTGTGTCGACACTGGTTATTACCGTCGAGATTAATATTCAAATTATGAGCTAACACTGAGACATTAGAATTAATAACTGAATTATTGTGGTCTCCTTTGTTGCTTCAAAATGTTTAAAGTCTGGGTATTACGCTAAGTTTTGATTTTTAATATTATTTAATTGTTGTAAAAAAGATCTAATAAAAAACTCCATATTTCACCATTTTCCATAGTTGGATATGAACAGTTATTTTCTCCACTCTTAAAATTACACATAATGCACCCCTAAATGTTGATGAAATATAATATACAATTATATTACCTAATTAAATACTAACATACAGCGCGAAGAAGTCATGGCCGCTGGACTGAAAAGTTCTAGATTGGAGACCCTTTGACCAAGGCCAAGACCAAGGCCCAGCGTAGAAGGTTCACCGACAAGATTGACCATCTTTGGATAACCTTGTAAAGATCACACTGGATGCAGATCGCTCACAACTGGTCGCTGTGGAAAGCCGTGGGGGAGGTCTAAGTTCAGCAGTGGACGTCCTTTGGCTGATAATGATAATGGTGATACTTAGCTTTTTTAAATAGATAGAGTGAATCACGAGAAACGTTTAATGTGTAGTAATTTGCAGCCATGTGAAGCCGAGGCGGGTTGCTAGTAATGAAAATATAACTCTATATTGCACATCACAAAGTAAATTAAAGAAAATGTCAATAATAAATGGCCAGCGTCACGATAATAAACGAATTTTCGAAACCTTGGCTTAAGTAGGTACCTAATCATTACTCAGAACCTAATGAGGTAAAAAAAGTTTTATTTTGTAGTTTAAGAATCATTAGGATGGAGTACTAAATAGCTTAGGAGGAACCTTGAGTATAGTACTTATTACTGAAATAAATGATGCTTCAACTATTCGCTAAGTAAAGATTGGAAGGCTGTGTTAATGCTAAACCAAGGAAAGAGATTGTTCGTTGTAACATTGAACGTTATTTATTTAGTGTTTCAAAAGTGTCATTGTATCTTAGTTAATGGTTTTTCTTAACCAAGGACTATTTGACCGTTTAACTTAGCCAGAAACCATTAAATGACATTAACAAATGGTTCATTACTGTACGGAATTTAAATCAGACTTTAAATCCAGTTGTATTTTATTCCTGTTTGAAACGAACTAAGAAGGTAGATAACACAACATTATATTTCTCAATTTAGAGTTGAAGTCAACCTTTGAAATAGCTCGAGCAAAATGAAAACAAAAGCTGCAAACCAAAGCAAACATAGCAATGACCGCGTAGGACGGTTTTATAGTCTTGGGTCCTACTCTAAAGACAATGCCAAAGTGTCCATGGATATTGTCGTCTCTATCTACACAGCGGTGCTAGAAACATAGCTTGCAGGATATGACAACATATTGGACTGCTATTATACAGGGATACATTTATGCGCTGAGAGGCTTAAAAAAGAAGCTGATGGGTGCACCGTTTTCTAGCGAGTGCAGTTAACACTCATCCCAGAAATAGAATAATCATAACTTATTGTTTGCAAGTAGCTTTTAAGGTGATATGTTTTTTCTCTAGTGAGCAGTCTGTTTTTACCCAGCAACAGAATCTATTCCATTCCTATACCAATATTTAATACCAGCGGTATTTGATTACAATCATAAAGTCGTTTTAATCCTAACTATTCCTAACGAATACTAAATTTGTTCACGAATGGTTCTCGTTAGAAATAATACAATATAAGTGTATCTAATGAAATATTTTTTGTAATACAGTGGAATAATTCCCAAAAAGTTTTCTATGCGGTCTTAGCTAGACTAAATTTAATACCACCTATCATCCATACTCTCGCTCGCATTCTCATGCCAGCATGTGGGAAAGAGATGGCTAAAGTCGAAAACACAGATATCTTACAGAATAGGATCCTCGGCCATATAGTCTGCAGTATAAAGTGAAATCTAGGCCAGCTGCCTTATATCCTGGCCGGTCGAGCCGTGCCGGTATCAAACGGAAAATCCTGCTGTTATGTAAATTATGATCGTGGTATAACAAAAAAACAGGTTTTTTAGTTTGCGTTTGTGTGTCTTTATAATAAAATATATTTACTTTAAATAATTAAACAAGTTTATTATAAAATGCGAAGGTAATCTTGAATGGCGACTGATTTTCAGTAATCGGTCATTTCGACGGAGAATACCACAAACGCAAAATACCGGTTACATGGCTTAGAGTTACTTAGGGCTCAACGTTCGGGGTTATGAATTTAATAACCAGCAGTCTAGCCCACTTTCTGAAAGACGAAGGAGGTTTGCTCGAATCCTCAGGTACTAAAATATTGCTTTTTTTTTTCAGATCACGCGCAACCAACATGCGTGCTGGAGTCAGACTTCGGGTTCAAAATCAACTGCGCGTTCAAAAAGTCCGGCCTCTTCAGGGTACGGAACCTTGGAGGGATCAAGGCACACGCTAGTTTAGGTAAGGTTTATTGAAGGCTCTGTATTTTGTAACTACTTTACCCTTCGAAATAAAGAAACATCTGCATAGACCGTACAGGGTGTTGTTTAGGTCAGTGGCATTCAACTCAAAAATAAAAAAAACTTTACATTATATGCAAGTTTTATAAAAACCTACAAAATCAATTTGTTATTGGAATGCTAGTGAGCGAGTCAAACAACCAACACCATGCCGCCTCTTCGTAGCTCACTAGCTACGGCGTAGTATTACGTAGATGTACGCGTGATAGTTAGGGAGGCGAATAGGGGAATTTTCGGTAATACTCGAGCGTGGCAGTTTAAGATATGAGAGATGCCTTGGACCTAATAGAACAACCTTGTAAAGTATTTAGCTCTGTATGTAGTGACGCGCGCCTAGGATAGACGATCAGATTAGTAAAAAAAAATCGATAGTCTGTAATACTCGAGCGCGTCAGATTAAGATATTGGGGGTTGATTTTAGTGTTTTAAGACTAAATTTAACTAATCTGACGATAAGTCCTTGACGCCGCCGAGTTATAGGGTCGCGAACTTGTAAAAAAAAAGTTAATCCGGCATTCTCGAGCGCGATTTTTTTATTTTTTATTTTGAAGAATATAATCTAAAACGTACTAAAAATACAAAATCTGCCGGTTTCCGCATGACCAGGAGTGTGGAGGAGCCATTTCGTCTTCCGAAAAACGCGTTGCGGCATATAAGTCGCGAACGATACATTTTACAAAAAAAAAGTTTAAATAAACAAAAAAGGTAATTTTATTTTACACAAAAAAGGTCTCTTTACATTTTTGTCCAAAGTTAAAACTTTTTGACTTGTAGCTTCATAAAAACTCAAACTCCCGGTTTTTTGAGTATATCTTGAAAACTGAGGGTGTTAAAAAAATGATATGAAATAACGATGATTAAATTATGTTACTTTAATCTCAATATTTTTTTTTTTTTCTAAAGCTTCTCGACAATTTTCGTGGACTTGGAAAAGGTTACGCGTATCTGTATACAAAAGTATTATTAACATGTACAGTTTCATGTATGTATATTATTCAATAGCCTGTTGATCCTCAAATTGTTTTTTGGACGTACCGTCAGCAAAACGAAGTGAAGAATAATTAAAAAGAAAGAAGAAAGGAAAAAACAAGAAACCAAAAAACCTTTCCGGTCAGATTAAGAGAACCCACCAACATTTTTGTCAGATTAAGAAAATATGCTTTCAGGATACCGAGATGAACCTCCCCTATGAAAATCTGACGCGCTCGAGTATTTCAAAAAAACTATTTTTTTTTGCATTTTCAAAAATTCATCGTAACTTATGGTCACGCCAAAATTGTCAGTTTTTTTTAAGGGAGCTTCCTTGGGGCCTACTTAACACCCCTTCCAAAAATCTGACGCGCTCGAGTAATTTTATTTTTTTTACATTTTTGACTACTTTATATGCCTACCCCCACCACGCAAACCGGCAGATTAGTATACCGTTGTTATCAGAGGCACTTGGGGCATACGTAGTATGAATATCTGACGCGCTCGAGAATGCCCAAGTAACTTTTTTTTTTTTTTACATTTTTGAAAAACCGTACACGCCAAACCCACCGCTAAAATGGTTTTTACCATACAAGCTTTTCTTTTCGAAATTATTTTATCTTTCGATTTTGATAGGTCTCGACGGCGCCGTTGAATTACGCCATTTAGCTACCTTGCCTCCCTAACTATGAGGGCGCGAGTTTCCCCATTCGTTTTGATCTTTTTGAGAATATTCTGAACAGATTTTCGTTTATAAAACTTGCATCAAATTCAAAGTTAAACAAAAACCATAACTCATATTATCATCCCAGAGTTGGATGATACTGACAAAATAACACCTGTATGTAGGTTCGTTACCTTACGAGCATATTTATTTAAATTTGAAGTAGGTTTTGCTTCGCTCAATCAATATAATGTAGCGTAGGATGCATATGTCTGATTCGATATATCTAGTTCAGAAGGATAATGGAGAACTTTATTTGTTTTAGATAAAGCATGCGATTGAACTGGTATTAAGCAATTACATGCCTAATAATCGTACATACAAATTACGTACTGACAAGGAAGTCCTTATGAGTAGGTTGGTATGAAACTTGACATTTTACTGTAGGTATTTTGAATATCTTTATATCATAATTCAAGATTACAGTGGTTATAGTTTATTACCAAGTCAAATTGGATTAACTGAATTACTGACGGCTTTCTTCTGTAGTTTAGGCACATCATTGTACTATTGATCTAATATGATATCTACCTAGAACTACCAATTACTTTCTCTTTGGATTAACATTCACCAAATTATAAGACGCTGACCCGTCAGATTAGATCTTCCTTCAGACTTCGTTAGTTTACGTTGGTTTTCCTTTCATTTCTACAGATTTTTATTGTCAACTTTTCAATTATTTTTGATGTGCTTGCAAAACAAAATAAATTTGTCGTATTAATTTATATCGTTTTGGTTAGACTTAGAACTGCGTATATATCAATGAAGCCTAAAAATGTATTGGAAAGTTCACTATAGAGGTTAGTTGGAGCAAAAATAAGTAGTGGACACTCTAACAGGGTCAAAACGGTCATCAATCAACGGGGAAAGGTGGTTGTCGTCACATCTGATGGTCAAGTGGACTTGTCACGGTGGGTGCAAATGCGGCCCTGGTTGGCGGCTCTAGTCCAATTGCAGTGGACGCCGTGGTGGTTTAGAGTCCTAGTAGTCTAGTTTAAAATCTTACTATCAGGTTAGGTCATGACCAGATACGCAAGTGGCGTAGAGTGGTATCATTTTATTTATTTATTTAAAGAGAAATAATCAAAGTCTTATCAAAGAGTATTAGTGATTCAGTTTTTATACCAACCGTCGGGTAAGGTCATGAATGACTAGACTCATTGGCGTGGTGTGGATTGAAGTGGTCCAAATAATAATAATAGTTATTATTATCATCTAATGGGAATAAATATCTTTCAACGTACCTCATAAAATACCAAGTGTTGTGATGCATCTGTAAAATATTGATATTGAATGATTATAGTGACTTTCAGATTTAAAGTAATACCGACTTTGATATTAAATTAGATATCAGTGCTACGGTTGTCGAGACGCCTTAATACTGATTATTTGACTTTAAAATCTTACGTATCTCAATTTTCAGGTTTCAGCCTTGGAGACGAGCTAGGTTTCGAGCAGTCACTAACCAATTTGGACCCGAGCAGACGAAGATCCGTCAGCGTCAGGAACGGAGCGCCGCCTAACATCATCGACTCTTCACCGAGACCCGCTGCTAAGCAAGAAGTGAGTTTATCCAGGTTATCTTAAGAATCAAATTCTAGTTGCAGAGTTTATGAGCCAGTTTAATAGCAGGCTGATCTTGGATATCAACAATAATTTTAAAAGACGATTGATCGATTCAAAATAATTTTCATGGAAGTCAAGATATCAAACAAAGGATCAAATATATAATAGGTGCCTATCAAGTCTAAGAGGTATAGAAAAAAATGACTACTGTAAACCCGTAGAATTCAAACCTAGTACCTAGTTCATGAATTTCTACTTGAAGCGATGTTTTAGGAAATAACTTCTATAATAAATTAGTTAATATTCTGAAGATACCTCTATCCTTATAGTCTCACAAGTAACTATCAGAAAATTCAATTATAACGCAATTCATTTTGATGTAAAAACTTAACGATTCCTGTTGATAAAATCACATGCAGATCAATTTTATGTAAGAAATAAATTACTTTTGATATCACTAATATGATTCTTAGAACATGTTCAGGTATGTGTATTTGCAACTAAATGATAAAACGGTACAGAATGTTTAATATTCAATGATACAGGCAAGTGAGATGAAGTCCCGTTATTTCTAGAAAGGGATGTATGAAGCTCCGTTATTCGGTTAAGCGTTTAATTGGACTAAGAGGACGTACTCCATTAAGGTGCATTTACAGAATCACAACCGGATTGGTTTCAAGACCAACATATTTAAAACAGTGGAACAAATCAATTACGGTGCAAAAAAAGAAAGACCGTTTTAATTGTCCTGAAATAGTACAAGCACAACTCATGGTTTACTCATGATTCTTCATATTGTTTATTTTTAAATTTTACAGAAACGAGGAAAACAAAACAGAATTATGATGCGGCCAATGGCACCAGCAACAAGACCAAACCAAGCCGCCATGGACAAGCTTAGCACGCTACACAAAAGGGTCTCCACCACTATGCAACCAATCATCGTTCAAGGCCCCTCAGTCGATCCTCCGAGTAACTCACGAGCGACCCCGACAATCACCATGGCTAAGCCCATACCAATGGGCGTACCACCCTTCAAGCCCCTTCCACCTAAAGAAGAAACCCTGAAGGTCGTCCCCATATCGTCAACCAAGAAGACCTACACACCACTCCAGGTCCCGCAGTCGAAGGGCCCCGGCCTCGCGTACGCAAGTGAGAATTACCCCCAATCACACAACCAAGTCTCAAAAATGGTCTCACAAATGACAGCAGTACAATACGCGCCACTACTCAGAATAACACCGAGCCCCATCATAATGAACACGCCAAAACTCTACCATCTACCCACAACAGTTAACCCATTCATTCCCATGCCTGTAGCCGCCCCGCCCACACAAGCTATATCAATAATATCCGCACCAGTTTTCAAAGACTCCATGCACTCGCTTCCATCTCAGTTCGTTCCGCCAAACACGTTCCAAAAGCCCAATCCTATTTCTAACTTTGTAGATCCAGTTCCTCAGCAAGTTCACGAGTTGGCCAACATGTATCCTGCGTACAACACGAAGAAGATCGATGACTATAATTCTATAAGCGGCTACGGTGATGACACAGCGTTGAAGTTTGATAAGGACGATATAAATGCGAAGATTGTGGAGATAGCGAAAGCCGGGAACATTTCGATGGAAGCAGTGGAGGCAGCGATAGCGCTGAGGCAGCAGCAGTTGCTGAACAAGTACGCCAACATGCCGATGCCGACGACGACTACGACAACGACGACAACGACGACGACGGAAGAGCCGTTGGTGTTCCAGCCACAGCCGGAACCGGAGATTGTTGTAGTCAGGCCACAAAAACCAAAGAGGTATTTAGAAAATCTTTAGAAACGTCCTTTTGCATAATAACACTCAGTTGATCATAATATACAACCTAAGTTACACACCTAAGCTAATATATGGTCATGTTTTAGTAATAAAATAAATGAGTACTTTAGGAAACTTTCTCACATGCAGTTTCGCTGATAATAATAATATCTTAGTTTTGAAAACGTAACCCTCACATCGATTTGCTTCTGACGACGGATTGATAGGAAATATCTCGTTTTAAGTGATCATATTTAATGGTCACATTTTTGTAAACATTTTTGTATAAAATACTTTGGGTTTATATACGCTAGGTTTTGAGAAAATTAGAGATTAAGGTCATTATTTTTTACAGATACCTATTTTTTTTTTTAATGAATTCAGATTAGGGTGAGATAAAAAGAAAGATTGGGTATTGAAATGAGAGAGGCGAAGCCATGACGTAGATTACTTTTAAAATTGACTGGGTGCTTTTAAAAAAAATGATATTTACTTTGTTATTGTTAGAGAAAATTTGAAAAAATAATAATACGATAGTGCCCTGTTTCTATGATGTAAACAAACACACAGTTAATATTATCACTTAAAACGAGATGACCTGGCCCTGACCCTATCTTATTCGTACTAATCACAACCAATCCCTCAGAAACCCAACAGTGGGCAAGGTAATGAACGCACCGAGAGAGTACTACCCGGTGGGCTATGAGAAGAACTTTGATGACCACTTCCAGTCGAAAGTGGACCTGCCCGACACGGACTTCCACTGCGGAGACCAGAAATACTTCCCTGGATTGTATGGAGACGAAAGCTTGGGATGTATGGTATGTCATGAAATAAATATTTATTTTCTCAAAACATGGTTTCAATAGATGGTAGGTAAATCACACAAGTCCTTACATTTTACCATAATTATGGCATGCAAATATTAAAATATTCATATAAATCGAATACAGCAAAGACGTGACATCGTAACATCCACCTTATGTACTAATGATCTTTTAGAATGGAGAGTTATAAACAATTATTATTAGAGAAAATACTGAAAAGAAATGAAAAAACGGGTGCCTTCATTAATGAAGTTCTTTCAGGAGGAAAAAAATAAAAATGTGCATATAAAAATTTTGAAATGTTGTCAATTGCATTAAATTGTGAATGAATGGCTAACGACGCGTTTGGTGCAGTGGTTAGTGCTCCTGACTAAGACGCCCGCCGGCGCGGGTTCGAATCCAGCCAGAGGCAAATGTTGGGTGATGAGCACGAGCATTTGCATAAGTCATAGTTGTTGTATCTATTTAAGTATTTATGGGAGACGCCACCGTAATAATCTTTGTCCGGTATTCGTAACACAAGGACGAAAATGTCTTAGGTACTTTGAAATTAAGATAATTGGTGTGTGGTCAGGCGCATATTTATTATTATTTATTAGGGATCGACATTTGAAGGAAGCAGGAAAAAGAAGAGTCGTGTTCAGGGGCAGTGTAATTTTAAGACTATGATGTACAAATTGCTACAAGCAATGAAGTTGCTTAAATTAAAAATTACAGTTAATTTTTTAATTGATAATTTGTATCAATTATTGTAATAAGTGCGCAATAAAGTATCTACTCATTACTATCTAGCTAAAACTTCAGTATCCAACGAACCTACTCGCATTTTTAGAACTGCCTTACAGATTTTGTCGAGCAAAAGATCTTATCAGAGGAAAAGCTGTTTTTAATGTATTTCTTATGAATAAAGAGTACTAGCTAAATGGAAGCCACAATTATCTTTTCCAACATAAAGCACAATACATTTTGTTATGTAAATTAACTATAAAAGGTAGGTATATAATTACCTGTACTAAGTGAATAGGAAGTAGGGTTACTTCCTATCCACTTTTCATAGTTAAAAAATACGTGCACACAATACAAGGGGTATTGTGCTCTATAAGCTCATTATTTCTTTACCCGAAGGTTGTCTGTAAGAGATCGCTTATAGCGATAAGACCGCCTAAATTGTACATTTTCTCGAAATTAATTTGTTATTAACCTTTCTGATTTGCAATAAAGAGTTATCTATCCATCTATCTACGTGTACTATTTTGACTTGCCTACCCATTTCCTAATAAATATTATTATATATTTCTCGATCATTATTCCCGAGGTCCCTGGTTCGATTCCCGGTCAGGTTAATGTTAAAATCAGAACTTTCTGTTGGTGTTACCATACCACTTTTTTCTCTGATCTTTACAAGTGCATTGGCGACTAACTTTGGAATCAGAGCAATGTGTATGATTGGTGTCGAATTTATTTTATTATTTCCATTTACATAACGCGGTCTGTAATAGGAGTACCTATACATTTTCATAAATAATTCTACCATGACCGGGATAAAGTGGTCTCAAATGTTTCAAATCACATAGATAGGCATCCAATTTATTTTTTTATTACCTATATTATATATTAATTGTATCTAGAACTGATGATTACTTACATACCTACTTAAAGGGCCTATATTTTAAATTTTAACTCGAATGATTGCTCAAAATAATTTGTAACGTCATAATGGCTGTTAAATATTAAACGAACTAAATTGTATGTTAACATAACTAACAACACATAACTGGGCGTCCCCTGCGACTGCGTTTGCTGCGCACTTTTTAGGTTTGCTCCCTTCCCTCCCGTCGTAGCGTGAGGTTTCATAGCCTAAAAGCCTTCCTCGATAGGTAAATAAGCTATCCAACCAAATTGGTCCAGTAGTACCAGACGCTAATTTCTGGTTCAATCAAACAAACAAACTCTTCAGCTTTTAATACTAGTATAGATATAACCTAGTGTTTATACTAGGTACCTAGATTGTACTTTTGATTGATAAACGAACATGTTTGGTTTAGCCTCGAACTCTTTACAAACATTTCCAGGTATTCCACGTCTGCGCGCTCACTGACGACGGCCTCGTCATGAAGTCATTCCTCTGCCCCGAGTCCACCCTCTTCGACCAGACCATCCTCAAGTGCAACTGGTGGTTCTACGTGGACTGCAAGAATACTAGAAAGCTGTACGACACCAACATTCCGGTCTCGAAGAGCTATCAGCTGATGAAGGCGTTGACCTTCTTCTCGTCGTACAAGAAAGAGATGGAAGATGGTGAGTTTATGTAGGATTAAACCCGTATGTTCAGAAATTCTTAGGGTAGCCCTGAGTTTGGAAGTTGGCGGTGTTTCACCCCGTGCCTCGGAAAAGCACGTAAAGCCATCCTGCGCCTGATCTCTCTCCGGTGTCAGATTGCTGTCCCATCGGGCTATGAGAGTGAAAGGAATAGAGAGTGCACCTGTGTTTGCGCACACACTTGTGCACTATAATATGTCCCGCGCAGTCGGTTAGTCGTTGTGACTGGCCACCGTAGTCGAAATCGGCTAGGGGAACACTATTATTTTTAGCAACGTAGCGTGCCAAAACGTAAAAACGGAAAAATGCACTCCGTGCATGGCAAGTGACAGTGTTGGTCGGTCTAGTAGGCAAGGTGTCAAGAGTTGTCGTACAAAAAATATTTTTTTGCCTTCCTGTTTTCATACAAAGAATATTGTGTACTGGACAAGAAAACAAGACCTAGAAAACACTTACTTTTACAGTAATGTATCATAAACATTGGAAGAACGCTTAGGCTATAATTGACTATGATATTTTATGAGACACGATATTTACGTAAATGAAGCCGCGGAAAACTGCTAGTGAATAATAGTTCTTACATTTCTATTACAGGCCGTCCAGCAAACCCTGAAGACGTCCAAGGCATTAAGGAGGCCATCACTATTCTAGAAAACCAAGATAAGACCAGCGCTGAACAAAATCCAGGATCGGTTGGTGTTCAAGTCGTTACCCCACTGCCTACTATTGACGAAAGGAACAACTACAAAGCTGAAGCTACTGAAAATTCTCCAGTTTATAGGGCAACAAGGAATTATAATAGCAATAGTACTAGGAGACATTCCCCAAAAGCAAAGTCAAGTCAAGAAGACTCTAGTTCTGAATTCAAACTTATAACAGTAAACGCTGACATAAACTTCGACAAGAATCAAACTCATTCTGGAGAAAGAAGAAAGACTACATCACCAGACTCGTCGGAGAGGAAACATAGAAGACGGATGGTATTAAAAAATACACCTACTTCTACTATTCCACCTAGTAGTTCAACAACCACCACTACTTCTACAACAAGTAAACCAACAGAGCCAAGCCAATCTCCAATAGTAGAAATCATAAAACAAGAAATACAACCCATAGAAGCGTTCACTGCGGCAGAAGCAAAACCACACAGACTTACGGATGAATTCGAAGGTTCATTTCAAGTTGATTCAGCATTCTTGAAGGAAGCTGAGAATGCACCACCAGTCAGAAGGTTTTACAGATCAAGTGCTGAAAAGGAAAGCAAAGAAGTAGCTTTTGTAAACAATGAGAAAGTCCAAATAATAAGACCAACGTCTACAGCCAAACTTGTAGGTGATTTCCAAACGCCTACAGCAGTCATAGCTAAGCTAGATGAAGCTATTCTAGGAAAACCTTACAGTAATAGATATAAAAAAGAAGTCGTCACTATTGTTACTCCTCAAAACCACGAGATCCATCAAATTCCCAAAGACCAAACATAGCCAGCAGAATCTCCTTAGTCAATAACTAAATTTAAGTGTCATAACCTCTTGTTAACTTATTTATTTCGTACGTAATAGAGATTACGCATGCGCTCAATGTTTTTATTGTTAGACTAGTGGAATCAGTCAAGTGATATTACGGTGTATGTCTTAGTATAGAAATAAAAATTGTTTCCTAATTTTGAGGAATTTCATTTACTACAGCACAGTATTAACATGTTTAAACACATTCAACTTCAATGCAAGACGGAACCGGGCATTTACTTCTTCGACCGTACAACGCAGCGAAGGAATTTCTCGCAGAGTAGAGGGCCTAAGATCATGATTCCTGCTGCTGCTACAGCCGTCGCGGCGGTCATGCAAATCATTTTCGAAAATTTTCTGTTTAACGCTGCTTATAAATAACTAGATATCAGCAGTGGTTGTTAATGGCCCCTTTATTTTTTCCTGTTAACCATTGACTTGAGGCCGCTGCAGCAACACTTATCCTTTTTCTTGCCAAATATTTTTAGTTGTCCCAAAGACACGCAGATGATGACGACCGCTGCTCCTAATATACCAAAAACGGGTAAGGAAACCATAGGATCACATTAAACCAACCGCTTCTGAAACAATTAACAAAATATTAAAAATCTCATAAGTCGAGAAGATGAAAAAAACATTTATTTCGTTATTAAACGATATTTACATTTACTCAATAAGCTACGTAATTCAAAAACTAATAACTAATTAAATTAAATATATACATACTTATTTAGAAGAAACTTATAAAAAATAAAAAGGAGAAGATTGTGTTTGGAATTATAGCTCAAATTAAAACTGTTAAAATAGATTGTTATTATTCAATAAAATAACTGTGTACAGTATGTGAATAATATATTTGAATAAAAGCATGAAGTTACAACAGTATTTTATTTCTTTTTGCTTTTTGAGAAGCAAATTAAAAACTTTTCACAAACCAAAGGCCCTAATGCAATAAGTGTAGCAGCCGCTAGGGCGGTGGTACATGTCATGGCAATCATTTTGCTAATAATTTGATAAAATTTATGGAAGTAGTTTTGATTTCTGACAAAATTTGATAACACCCAAGGAAGTTAGAATAATATAATAAAAAATATTTTCAGTAAGGTGTTCCGCAGTCCGGACAAATAGGCATAGGTGGGCAGGAACACTTGCGCTGAAGAAGAGATTGTGCACAGAACGGCACACAAATCACCAGGGCCGCGGCGCTCACGACACTCAGTAGAGACACGCAAATCATATAAGCAAGCAACCACTCCTGCAACAAGAGAAACCTCTGATAAAACCTTCATATAGAAGCTGATATGTCTAATGAAATCGCAAACGCAGTGTGTTAACATAACGTTTATATACAATCCCTGGATACACAAGTTCGCAAGCAATGACGGTAAAATAAAATTCTCAAAATCTTGTGAATTTTTATATTAAAAGCATTTCAGAAACATATCTTACAATTTATTTCTTCTTCCTTTTCTTGGGTTTATCAGTCCCTCTCTCTTTGCCCTCTTGCTCTTTCTTCTCTCTTTTGTCCTTTTCTTTCGTGTTTTTCTCTTTATTCGATACAAAGCATATCAACCGCTCGCATACGAGCGGTGCAAAAAGAATTACACCCAAAAACGTTAAAGCTGAACAAGCGCTCATGCAGATCATGATGTTGTGGGTGTCATTTATGACTTAGGCTGCTTTATAACATACAGAGCTGGAAACATTTCACTAGATTTCCAAGGGTCTTACAGTTTAATAAGAGCGCCCGCAATCTGGACAAGTCGGAGCGGACGGGCAGGCGCACTTAGTCTTCATAAGTTTTGATGTAAGTATAGGCACGCAGACGAACAACACTGTACCAGTTACTAAGCCCAACAGGAAGTTGCAAAACATAGGATCTGAAACAAAAAGCGAAGTAGAATTGGAAAATGATGAACCGTTAAAGAAATCTCAATAAAAATATTAGAACAGAAAGCGCTTATCTTTTTGATACAGGTAGAACTGACATTTGTCACTGTCTCGAAAAAAGTAACACCGATGCCCCGGAATAAAGAAAATTTGTTCGAAATTGAGTAGAAAACCAGAGATTTTACGAATACATACACATAAAAATTTTTTGATCTACAAATATGGTTACGTTTGGTACATACAATTAATTCCCAACTCCTATTTGTCCAGACTTCGCGCTTCAAGCAATTTTTGGTTTAAACGCCAAAAGATAATCCCGAAATCAAGATTATCCTAGCACAATTCCACAATAATTTAACACTCATATTGTTTTAGCGAAAATAATTTTCAGTTCGTGTACACGTGCACCAAAAAATTTTATCTTCTAAATTCGAAATCACGCCACATCAATCATTCATGAAATTTGATAGAACTCTATGAAAAGGAAAGAAGTTTATATAGTAGGTGCTATACAGCGCGTAGGAGGTTTAAAAATAAAATTCACACTCTCTTAAACATTTTGTATATCAATGAATTATGTAGTGTACCTAGAAAAAAATACTATTAATAATTCTGGGTTACACCAGCTCCTCCGATTACAGTTAGGCCAGTCAAATAACTATCGTTAAACTTTGTACAGGGAATTTGAATGAACATAAGTTTTGACTTCATAACTTTGTTTAGACCAGTAAGGAGGTCTACACATCAAAAGTCCCCGCCCGTACTCCTTGAGCCAAGGGGAGCCTCCCTCCAAACCCTCCTCGGATTTAAAAGTTTTTTTTTTAGGTTTTTCACTTATCTAGTTATTAGAAACTATGCGTTTTAGCCACATGAGACCTTCTGCAAAATGACAGCTGATAAAATTTGCTAATGTTATCCTATTTAAGTTTTAATTAAACCAACCTAAAACGTTTTTCATACGACATCCTGTGACGTTAATTAGAAAGCAGGCATACCCAGTGGCTACACTGATTTGCTTAGGTTTTAATGCTTTAGAATGTTTTTAACACTCACAGTGTCATATTTTACATTCATAAAGATGAAATAAGAAACCAAAAATTTGCGCACGGGCGGGACTTGAACCAGCAACCTTTTGGCAAACCGGGCCAAACGCTCCTACCAATTGAGCTACCGTGCTGTTAGTCCGACCCTGCGAAATTTGTGGTTTCTTATGAAAACGTCAATTGCGTGACGCTTAGCGCCATCTAGCCGTCTGTTAGCCGTGTGTTTGCTTAGGTTTTGGTATTGTAATCAGGTGAACTATGTGAGATGGGCGAACAAATATTCCGAGCCGTACGGGATGGAGTGCGGGGTGAGGTAAGGGGGGTTGTCCTCCCCTAGGCTCTTCAATCTGTACGTGGATGCACTGATCCGGGAGGTCAGCGGCATACACGTCGGCTGCCATATCGGCAAAGTATGCGTAAATAACATCAGTTACGCCGATGACATGGTCCTGCTGGAGCCCTCGGTCAGCGCTCTAATCACTTCTCGCAGTTTGTGAAAAGTTTGCGGCCTCGCATCGTTTTCATTTATTGTGTTTAAGGCTTCAGTAAATGTCCCAATGTAGTACCTCTATAAAACTCTACAATCAACCCTTGGACAGGGTTTACATGTTTAAGTATCTGGGTTATGTTGTTTCTTTCTGTTGAAAGGGAACGCAGGGCGCTGTCGGTCAGGGCAAATATGTTGGTCCACAGGTTTGGTCGCTGCACGGATATAGTTAAAATCATACTTTTTAAAGCCTTTTGTATATCTTTTTATTCGTGTAGTTTTTGGACCAACTATACCAAAAAGGCCTACAGCGCCCTGCGTGTCCAATATAATAACGCCTTCAGGGCTTTGTTGCGGCTGCCACGCTTCTGCAGCGCTTCTGCGATGTTTGCGCTGGCAGGAGTAGACAGCTTTGAAGATATCATGCGCAGAAAGGCCGCGTCTTTGCTACACCGAATACGCGGCAGCTGCCACAGCGTCATCAAGGAGATAACCGACAGTGGGGATTGTCCTCTCATCGTCACATGATTGGAATAACTAGATCTTTATACACAACTAGCAAACCCCGCGAACTCCGTTTCGCCACCAGATGGCTTCGTTTTATGTGTTAGATAATAATATATTCGTTTGGTGAAAGAAGTTTTTTTTTTGTTGTTTTCTAATTGAATTTTCTTTGCTATAAATCTTACGGAGCCCGAGACCTTTCCAACGAATGCAAAACCGTGGAAATCGGTTCGTGCGTTCTGGAGTTATAGCGTCAGAAAGGAAAACCCGACTTATTTTCATATAGTAGAATATGATTACTAACGAAGTCATTAAGTCATTAATTTCATTATACTAATAATCTGGATCGCAGTTGTCTGATTTTTTTTTTTAAACCGGCTTAGTGCGAGTCGGAATCGCGCACTGAGGGTTCCGTGCCAACTTTAACTGAATAAGGGAATCCACTTACTTCCACTTAGTAAAATACCATAATATTTTGTTGACAGCAAATATAACTTAGTATGAAGTACAAAGTTATGTTTGCGGTTGTTGAAAATTTGCTTTATCTCAAAAACTTCTCGGTCGACCCCGTCCGAACCAATTTTCGTTGAAAGTATTTGTTAAGATCTACATATATATTTTTTTTTAATTTACACTCTCTTATTTTAGAAGTTATATGGGGGAGGGGATGCCCTTTTTACCACTTTGGAAGTGCATATTTCGCAAACGTTAGACTTTAAAAGAAAATGGTTTTACGACCTCTATGTCACTTTAAAAGACCTATCCATAGACACACCACACGCATTGGTTTGAATAATTTTTTTTTTGGTTTTAGTTTTATGTATGGGAGCCCCCCCTTAAATGTCATTATTTTTTATTTTTTGTATGAGAATCGTTAAGCAGTGAACAGGATACATCTTCTTCCCAAATTTCAACATACGAACAAACATACACTTGCGAAGTTTTACACATTTGTTTGGACGCCTAGATAGATTATTATACTCGAATATTATCCAATAACAACGACGTTAAAAAATACAGGCTGTTACTAGAATCCTTTTTTGAAGTCGGTTCAAAACTGGACTGAGTACAACATGCAGTAAATCTTATAAGCTTTGATTTGTATATATCTCATGAGACTCATCTCGCTAGGATGCATATTTTCCATTAAATATATCTATGCGATAAACATAAAAAAAACTTTCAAACTCCCTCTTCTCCCGGCTCAAGCGGTACGGCCTGGGACTTTTGGTATGTTAACGTCTTAAATAGTCCAAATAAAGTTAGATTGTCAAAAATCGTGTTCCTTGAAATTACCTCTATAATCTTTCGTTGACTGAAGTAGGTATATTGATTACAGATGTCCTAAAAAAAACATTGAATTATCTGAAAGCTTTACCTTTTATTTTAAATAACGAATTCGTCTTCTATTTATTCGTATGAGAAACAAATTATTTTGGAGTCGGTGCATGATGAGGTGCTCCTAGCGCAGTGGTAGCAGCGCTTTGGTAGTGATACCAAAGTGAAGCAACCTACGGTGCGGTCGTGTTTGGATGGGTGACCATTCCGACCATATAAGAGACGTACATCACGAGCATCTCCGTGCTTCGGAAGGCACGTTAAGCCGTTGGTCCCGGCTAATATCGGTTGATATTAGTCGTTAAGCCTAGTCAGAGGCCTTATGGGCGGCTTGATAACATCTGACGGCAGGGTTAGTCGCTTGCCTTGCAAACACCCCTCCACCAACCAGCACTGAGCCCGCGTGGTGGAGTATGGCTCAAACTACCTCATAGCTGAGGGATGGGATAGGATGTTACAGGCTAACTTTACGGTGCATAATGACATGTGTGAAGCTTGACATGATGCACCGACTCCAAAAGAGTTCGAAGAATTTGTTTCTACTAAGTAAAATACGAAAGCGTTAATTTAAGCTTTTTAGACAGTTTTTGTAGGCGGTTTAATTTTACAATTTCATGGGTTTTAGTTTGTAATTCATATCTCACAAACTACTGGACTGATTTTGATGAAACTTACACTGTACCCAGTTGAACTATATCTAATCGAACTTAAAAATAATCATCTCGCTATGACACCTCGTACTTACGACATTTTGCACACGTGTTGGGAAGCCTTAATACATCAACATCATGACGATAGAACACACAAACAGGTCGAATGGATTACCTCCTTTTTTAAGTCGGTATAAATACTAATAAGCATAGATTCTTCAGTAACTAGGTAAATAATCTGGGCTTACTGGTAAGTGAAAATGTGGGGGTTATTCTCAGAGGGTAGGCCAAAAATCCATTAATTACAAAAGTTAGTGGCTCTTGCTAGAGTTGGTTAATACTGGAGTAGGTAAACATTAGTTAACAATGTAGATGACCTGGGATTGTTGAATAAGTAAATAGCTAATTATATTTTTAGTGACATTATTTCAGAGTCTACAAACTAATTAATGAATGTTCTTTTTTATTTTATTAAGAGCTATTCAAACAAAAGCAAATTACTGTAAATCCAGGGATACACTAGAGAACAAAAAATGCTCCGCGGAAAAAGGTGTGTTGTGTCCGCAATTACAGTGCGACTAGTATCTTCTGGCCAAAAAATGGCGCTGGCATTCAATAAGGGTATCCAGTACAAGAAAATCTTCCTTGATTCAGGGATCACGGTCTTTTTACCCTCAAGCGTATGTGAACGAGACACAATAGATATTCTATTGTTATGCGGTCTCATGCGACCGCTCGGGTGTTGAGGTATTAATACCTTATATTGTTTGCCCGACAAAGACAAATGGGACAAATGGGGACGGCAATGCTTATGATAGTACTAAACATGTATGTATATATCATTGTAAAACAATTGAATTAACAATTAAAACATTTTAAAATTGTAACTTTATTTAAAGAGTTTAGCTCTATGGTATATAAATATAAATAACATATGTTTATATAAAAGGCATACGGTATTATAACACAAAAACAATCATTTAAATATTTTACACAGAACACGTACGAAAATAAAATAAAAGGGAAAATCTCCTGTATGATTGGGGAGATTTTGCTACACTCGATCAGGCAACTGCATTTTTGAATTTGACAGCGTTAGTTCTGGTTTTTGCCATTGAGCAAAAGACCCAAGACGCATTCTATAACGATGCCAAATGTCAAGCGATTCTGTTTGAAGATGGCTCCACACTGCCCTGCGGCTTTGCTAGCGGCTTACGTCAAGACTGTTCAGATAAGTACTATGCAATATGCCCATAGATATGCCACGTGCCGTCGCTGCATGACAACTATGCCGGTGGCTTGAAGTCACCTGAAATGAAAAAAAATAAAAAATGCCTTTAGGCGTGTTTGTCTTATGTACCTAATGGTTTCTCAGATTCATCCAATATACATAGAACGGGCAAACATGACATCGACTACTTTTCTCAATACAGGAGACATCATATTCTCCCTTTATAAAGTCCGTTTGTATTTGCTAGTCGAATATTGTAAACAATCACGAGATTTCTTTTTAAACGAAATGATTAGTTTTAAAATAAGATAAATACAACACTTACAAATTACACATGTAATTCACCGTTGAATACCGAGATCTTATTAAATCATATAGTTAATCAAGTTTCTTCACTGATATTATTGTAAAAGTTATAAAAAGATTGTTTACATTATCGGATTAGCCAAGAAAAACCGGCTAAGTGCGAGTCGGACTCGCGACTTCCGTGCCAATTTCAACTGAATTAAGGAATCAACTTACTTCCACTAAGCTAAAATACCACAATATTCTTTTGACAGCAAATATAACATTGTTTTTCATAGTGTTTGTATGAAGAACAAAGTTATGTTTGCGGTTGTTGAAAATGTGATATATCTCAAGAACAACTGATTTGATCCCGTCCAAACCAATTTTCGTTAAAAATGTTTATTAAGATCTACATTACATTTTTTTTTTCAAAATTTATACTCGCTTAGTGTAGAAGTTAGATGGGGGGGACGCAAATTTTACCACTTTGGAAGCGTGTATCTATCTAACGTCAGACTTGAAAAGAGAATGATTTTAGGAACCTCTATGTCATTTTAAAAAGACCTATCTATAAATATCCCACACGCATAGGTTTGTCTGAAAAACACACAAATGTCGATAAATGTCGATTCTGTTGGTAATAATTTATTTTTCCCTGTTCTATAGGTCCCTGTTTATAAAGATTTCCCACCTATATCGCGTTTTTGGCTGGGTCCCGACAGATTCTTACAATCAGGGTTTTACTGTATTGTGTTTGTCCAGTTTTCTGTAATTCCACTTCGATCTTATTTTTACTTGTTAAGATGGCATACCGTTTTAATAATATTTGCTGGTTTACTTTTAATCTGTGATATGGTCACGATAATTAAAAGATGAAATCAGTTAGCTTATTAATGTACTCGAGGCCTTAAATTTAATTCAAATACGTCAATTACAGCTCCGATCAATCTATTAGACCTTTTACACACTGCGACTTTTAGCAGCGATGCAGTCGCGATGCTAACGCGCGTTAACATCGATGCAGTCGCAAAACGTCAACCTTTACACACTGTGCTACTTTTAGCATCTATACAGTCGCGATGCAGAAGCTGTAGATTGTCAAATTATGTACTGAATTTTTGCGACTGCATCGATGCTAACGCGCGGCTGTCGATGCTAAATTAAATCAGTTCATTGCGTGAGTCGCGATGCTGAAGCGCGTTTTCAAAACGCGCAATTACATCGATGCTTAAAGTCACAGTCACACACACACACACACACACACACAAACACACACACACACACATACACACACACTTTCACACATTCTTATTAAGTCAGTGCATATGTCCGTACGTAGACTGCTGCTGTCCGTTAAGGTTGACAGGGGGTAATTTTTTATAAAATATATTTATTTTTAGTCGTTTTTGGGGTTCCGGAGCCGCTTAACGATTCTCATACCAAAAATAAAAAAATAATGATTGTTAATGGGGGCGGGCTCCCATACTTGAAACTAAAACCGTAAAAAAATATCGTCAAACCTATGCGAATGGGATGTCTATGAATACTCGTAGGTCTTTTAAAGTGACATCGTAGTTCTTAAAAACATTTTCTCTTGAAGTCTAACGTTTTAAAAGATATATGCTTCCAAAGTGGTAAAATGGGCGTCCCCTCCATCCAATGATATTGTATTTAGAAGTAGATGACGCCTCGCGAACTAAAAGAGTACACAGATATGGCACCGTCTGATTAATGGATGTCAATGGATTGACATCTATCACATCAGACATCAAATTCGGAACAGAGTCTTAATAGAGTAGCTTTCTTTATATATTTTTGAAAGTATGTAGGTACATTTCAATAGACTCGTAGGCCCAATTTTAAAATTGAGTTCACACCTTAGCTCGGTAGTATATTAATCATCAAAAACATTTTGTTTTCTAACTATTTAACATTTAAAATATTGAATAATTATCTAATAAATGCAATTTAAATGCAATTTAAATGGATCATGTGAAACGCCATGGCGCGTATTTATAGATTGAAAACACATTAAAATTTATTACACCATAGCCATCTGGCATCATGTAAACAGGATGATTCCTTCAAAGAACACGCTAATAGTGAGCGTACATATTTTTTTCTACAATCGTGAGGATCATCCCTCACAGATGTGTTTATCAACAGCCTTTTGTTATACTTTTGTTAACGCGAGTGCCGGTGACCTTTTCATCCGTGAGCGTCTACGCTGTAACTTTAAAAAAAATTGAAGGTGTAATTTATAGTTATATAATAGACATATTAACATACATTTCCATAGACATATTTGTTAGGGTCTTGCGGGCGGGATTCGAACCCGCGACTGCTTATCTTTGTAGTCCGGAACGTAAACCACCACATTGTGACGGTCGGTAAATTATCATTAAAAAATATAGTACCAAACTACTCCATGTATAGCACTGTCTTAGAATATCGACCATGTTAGTTCGCCGTGGGTTGGCTATGAAACCAAACTCACTAATTTTATTGAAAATACTTCAATCATGAATGATAGGCTTCATTAAAAACAATTTACTTAACGAAAATATTATATGCGGACTGTTGTTTATTTATTTAGTTAGGTGTTTCTGCAGTTTTAAAGGCGCACTGAGGCATTAAGACACTGACGCCATCAAAACCAGAATACGTCAAAATTATAACCCCAATTTGAATTGAGGTGTTGTTTAGCTGAGCCATCTTTTAGCCTCTCTCTTGTGATCTAGTTCTTGATACAATATCATTGCCTCCATCTAACTACTAACTTATTAAATGAAAAAATATATATGATGTAGATCTTAACAAATACTTACAACGAAAATTGGTTTGGACGGAATCGAACTAGCAGTTTTTGAGATATAGCACATTTTTAACAACCGCAAATACAGGTGACTTTTTTATCAGTACCAAAATTTTGTGTAAAGACACCACTGTTGAATAGGAACAACTTTTACTATAGGGACAATAGTGAAATCGAGAAAAAAAATCAGCTGTTCCATACATTTTGACCGCGCGCCCACTGAACTTTTGTATGGAACAGCTGATTTTTTTTTCTTGATTTAACTATTGCCCCAATAGTAAAAGTTGATCATATTCATCAGTGGAGTTTTTACACAAAATTTCGGTACTCATAAAAAAGTCACCCTGTATAACTTTGTTCTTCATACAAACACTATGCAAAACAAAGTTATATTTGCTGTCAACAAAATATAGTGGTACTTTAGCTAAGTGGAAAAAGTGGATTGCCTGATTTAGTTAAACATTGGCACGGAACCTACCTATCTACAGCAATAGTCTACACACATCATGCACCGACATCAAAAGAATTTGTTTCTCCTAAATAGATGACGAATGTGTTATTTTAAGCTTTAGAGTCATTTTTTTTCTAAGTTTGTTTAAATTTTCAAATATATATTTTTTTAATTTTTTTTGGTCTTACCCATATCTCAGAAACTACTGGACTGATTTTGATGAAACTTACACTGTACCCTAATTTAAAGTATACCTGATTGAATTAAAAATAAAAATCTCGCTATACGTCAATCCGTGGACAAACATACAAATATATAAACATACATACACTTACAAAATTTTGCACACGTGTTTGGAAGCCTTAATAGCTCAATATTTGAGTATTTTATCAAATTACAACGATATCACATACATACACATTGAATTTATTACCTTCTCCATTGATTAACTTATTTTTGTAAACGAGAAGTCATAGCGAAATGATACCTTTTTGTTCAATCAGGTATATTTCAACTCAGGGTACAGTGTATTTTTTCTCAAAATTAGTCCAGTATTTTTTGAGATATGAAAAATCATGAATAAAAAAAATCAGTCAAATGCATGATCTCAAGCTTACGTTTACTAAACAGACTACGCACAAACATGCATCGAATTGAATTTGTTTCTCCTGTGTTTTGCCGGCGCAAATGCGTTACCTATTTAAAACTTTTTAGTTAGCTTTTTTAAGGTGGTTTAATTTTTTGATAGTCTTTTTTATACATTGAAGTTACATAGTTTTTTTTTATTATTTTCACTTGCTTTATAATATGTTTATTGGTTTTAGTTGTTTTTTTCATCGATGTTCATTTGATTTTTTTGTTTGATGTTCACTTGCTTTCCTGTTGTTTTTCTTATATAAATTTGCTTTGTGTTAATACTCGTTTTTTTTTCAAATTTAATGGGTTTGATTCCCGGTTGGGTCGATATAGAAGTCATAATCTCCTATATTGTCTCGGGTCTGGGTGTTGTAGTACCAACGTTGATTTCCATAACACAAGTACATTAGCTACCTACATACTTTAGAAATACTTTGGGAGCATAGCAATGTATGTGATTGGTGTCCAATATAATTTGATCTTAAATTAGGAAACTAGGCTGGTAAACCACTCAACTTTAGCATAGAGTAGCAAAAAAACCCTCGCAACCCTCCTTTGCACAGTATTTTACCGATAATATTCGTCGTAGAATACGTGGGTTTACTATCGGAGGTACGATCCAAAACAAACTGTATACGTGTATGAAATAGAAAAGTTAAAAAAACTGCAGTTGGTGTTTTGCATATGCTATTCTCCGTCAAAAGGAAATAGGCTCTAGTACAGTAGCCAAGCATTAAACACGTCGTTAAACCATCGAAGTTGAGAATCTCGAATTGGGCAAAACGCGAATTAGACTAACCACGGGACAAATTCATGAACTCTACTAAAGGCGAATTAGGTGGTAGAATGGACCAACTGAGAATTAGACCAAACGCGTTTAGCTTACTTAACCCAAATTGAATCAATATGTAATTAAGTTATTAGACCTTTTGACACTGGACGTTTTAGTACCTATGGGATATTGTGATATTGACATTATGACTATTTGGCATATTGGACATTTTAGAAGACTAGACAATATCAGCCAGAAATAACTTCACTCTAGAGGATCACGGTCGTTAGTCCTTGACAAAACTTAAAATCGAAATGTTTAACTAACTGACAGTGTAGTAACTTTCGTAAACTTTCAAACTGGGAAACTATGAATTGCATACCCTCCGTTTGGCCAGATGAAGGGAAGTTTATGTTCGTAAATATGTCCAATTTTCTGAAAATAATAATACCCAAGAAGTGAAAGTAAAACGCATTTATTAAATTCTTAGACAAAATCAGGACAGTTATATTAATTTTGTTCAGGCGCAGAGTTCTTTTTAGGGCAGCACGAACTCTTGCATGTCTGGAGTGGTGGTTGTGTTTTCGACGATTTGAAAATTGAAATTGGACAAAACCTATCTATAAGGATGGGGCCGCAAGCGATGCATCCCGCTGCGAGGAGTGCTGTCATACATGTCATACAAATAATCATATCGGAGCTACTTCTTGAGACACTTAACAAATTTGTTCATTTCAAACTGTCGGTAGCAAACAGGTACGCACGCCAATAACGTAGCAGAGGCGATCAAGGCGTATAGAGACAAGCAAATCATCTTTCACAAGAATTTGGGCGGTATGCCACCTTGACTATCGTGTCTTGTCTCAGTTTACAAGCAGCAAAGCTGCCAAACTAATATCTGGAACAAAAGACATGGAAACGGTAAGTTTAAGTCATTGTTAAAAGAATAAAAAGGTGATTGATTTTTGTACCTATTTTAACATTTAAGAAGAAAGATAAAACATTGTTAGAGACAAAAAAAATGGAAGGATATGTAGAGAAGTATTTTAAATGATGAGATAACTACTGAGCAGTGAATGAAAATAAGCCCCAAAATGCAAGTAAGTACTAACAAGTATTAAACCAACAAAATAATTTTCTGACCAATCAGAAATTTATTGAATGAATGCCATCATTATAACATCTGTATATTGGTCGGTTATCATTATAAAACGATGCTTAAGTTCGGTAGAAATTTACTAAGTTGTGGGAATACGGGAACTTATGTTACTCTAAGATTGAAGTGTACGATAATGTTTAAAGCTGCCAAGAGCTCGATTTTTAGTGTCGAACAGGGGAACATTGGAATTCTTACCTGAGGTACCGCCCGCTATAAACACCAATCCTATGTGCTTTCCTTACGAGGCGTACCCCAGTTTCTCAACTCAAAAGAAAGCTACACGGGGTGTTCAATAGCACACATAATTTCGGGAATTTCTTGCTAGTTACCAAAACTCATGTTTTTTTCACTTCTTGGAGAGATTTTGCAATTGACAGTGTCAATATTTGAATGAATCATTCTTTTTGAAACCTGAAAAATTCATATGGCCAGTTATTTATGAAACTCAAATAAATTATGATTCTGTAAATGCCATCACAAATAATGGTTTCACTGCTAAATAAATTATAATTTTCAATTCGATTCATAAATATTTCCACTAGCAGATTTACTAGTACTAGGTACCCAAATGGGTAGGCACGTAAAGAACGACGAAAAAGAAAGTGTTTCATAAGAAAAAGAAAAAGCCTGAAAGAATAATTTTTCGAATTGAGAACTAATCAGTCAATCACTGTCAGCCGACTGACAAACTGATCGTAATTTGTTTCTGACTCAAACAAATATTTTTATCCACCATTCTTTTAATAATAAAATGAGATTAAATGTTATAAAACTGCCATAGCCTTTCGTTTAGTGACGTGATATTTGCAGTTATATTTTAGTTTAAACAAGTGCTTACAAATGAGATTTCTATTGGTTTTGCTGGCGTTGTGGGGGGTGACGTGGGGCTACCCGGAGCGGAGAGCGGCGGAGAAGTTGCAGTTGCCTCAATTGCAGCAGCTGCAGCAGTTGCAGCAGTCGCAGCAAGCGCAGGCGGACAAGAAAGACAACAAAGTTCGGGAGACGCAACGGGACTGCAAGGGCAAGTGCGCGACGAATATAGCGCAAAAAGCGGCTGCGGAGGCCAAAGCGGCGCAAGCGGCTCAAAACGCTGCTGGTGCTCAAGCTGCGCACATGGTAAGCCGACGACAACCTCCTTCCTTGAGTTGCTTGAGATTAAAATTTATTTCGATGTAAAAGGCAAATTTAAAAAAATCTTTTTACCTACGTAACAACACTGTTGCGACTTGTTCGTATAAGGAGATTTATTAATTTTTCCAATTTCATTTTACTACTAACAAAACATTTTAATGAAATATATAAAACTATATCTCCTTGATATGAAACTGTACTAGTCTTCTCTTTGCCAACTTATTTATTTCGTCTTTTTTTCCCAGGTCAAAACCCAGCTAGCAGAGAAGGCGTTGCAAGCGGCAAAAGCGGCTGAAGCAGCGTTAGCTGGGAAGCAGGCTGTGGTGGAACAACTCCAGCAAGAAGTAAAAGAAGCAGAGGCAGTGGTAGCCGAGAACACTGCAGCAGTACATCAGCAGCAGGGGACTGTTGCTGCAGCCGTTCAGGCTGCCCAGCAAGCGACGGCTCAGGTAACTACACTGCCTTTTAATATAAGGACGCTCAGGGAATGCTGTTTTCAGGTTTTCAATTTTGACAGAATGTATAGGTAGGTAAATTGACAGTATGTTTGATATTCTTTTCATCCTGACTCCAAATTGAAAACGTAAAAATAGCATTAGCTGAGTGGCTAACTATCTATTCGCTGTATGCTCGCTGTATGCGAAGTAGGCGGTGGGGGAACCCATATCGATGACGGCGCTCGCAGTAACAAAAAAAAACAACGTTGGAGAATGTTTAACATTTCTCTAGCAATTTAGCATAAAATTTACGCAATAAGTAAAAATCAATACCATAGATTAACGTTGTTGAATAGAATAAATAGATAATACGATATTTCATTGAAATCACTTTGGTTTAATTACTTTTCATCATGACAGCCAGCCATTTTGACGTCCGCCAATGGTTGAGGCGCCGTCATCGTGCACGGCCCCAATAGCTTGTTCACAATGGGTGTGTTCACCAGAAAACGGCTTACTTAAGCGCTGGCCTTAATGTCAGCACTTTTGTTTGCTTAATTTGTGCTGACTAAGCTGAACATGATTTTATGCAGGTACCTAAGTGTGCTGCCAAAACACAACCTTGTATTGATATTGACAGTGAAGCTTAGTAGCGAGTTTGGGCAAACAAAACACACTAACTTTTTGTTTAATGTAAGCGCTTAGCGCTTATTGATCCGCCATTTTGTTGATCTGCGCTTAGATAGCTGTTTTTGTTGAACAAACCCAAAAGGTCACAAGCCGATGATATAATGACTAGAAAGGACTCTTGTTTCTTTTAGTAAATAAGACGTGTCACGTGGCTCAAATTCACGCGGCTATTGCTGCATGCTAACACGTGCGAGGGATCACTCAGTTTTGCAGCAATACAGATGCACGTTAGTAAGTGCACGTAGTATCGCTGATTTTAGTACAAGGAATGCGTAGATGCTGATCGATAGTGTCGCGTTGTACTGCTCTACGAAGTCTCAGAGTAAAGGTCCTGATGAATTTCACCTTGACAGTAGCAGCGCGGTTTTGAATTAACCTTTCAGTAATATTCTTAACCAAAATGCCAATAACTGCAGACTACGTCCATCACTACACGTGTTGAGTACTGCAGCGTTTTTTGGAAATTTCATATAAATGTAACTGCTAGAACGTGAAGTTAGTACCAATTTTGATGTCGTTGGTTTGGTTGAATTTATTCGTAACTGGCATGATATCGGCTAGACCTAGAATTAGCCATTATAGTTTGGTTGCATCTAGTACCAGCTATATCAAGTTTTAGCCGAAAATAATGGGCGGATAATAGATTAAATATTTATTATTGATTTATTTGAAGAAAATACAATATTAGTGCGTGCGAGGCTACGCCTAGTTATGACCGGTGAAAACTAGGTGTAACTGCACTTCGGCTTCTAGCTAATATCCTGACATGCTTACATTAATTTATAGTTTCTAATAGCATCGTCGAATCCAAAAGCAAATTAAGGAAAGATAAGCTAGCCTTCGATTTGCGGATCCTAATCTAGTGAAACTAGAGAAAGATCACTCTAATTAAAGGACTCAAAAAGTGGCAGGCTAATAAAATTAATATTATTAAATCATAGCACTGAATCAATCGAAAAATATAACGAAAAAGCGAGAACTTAATCTCCAAAGCTTCACACCCACGGTTACTTTTGAGTTTACAGAACTTTAAGAAAAGATAAATAACACTGTTAGATAAAAAATTAGATTGTTCTCGAAAGCTGACCTTAAAAAATTCCTACTGGGTGTCAAAGAAATGCCGAATCAAAGTTTAACGAAGTTTTATAATGGTCATATCAATGTGCTTACAACACACACATGTTTTTTTTTAAATGCATTGAGTTATTTGTTGAAAGAGCTTTTACTCACTTTGAAAACTTCGTCAAACTTTGTTTTCTCTCTTTCAAGGACACGACCAAGAAGCTGGATATTGAAGAAATCTAAGAACACAAGTCTATACAGAGGAGCCACAATGATTTGCGTGACGTTGTATACATTTGTAGCTGTAGCAGGAATACTGGCTTGTTTGCCGACTTGTGTGAGGGCGATAAAAGAAAAAATGTCATGTTCCTGTGCAGGCAAAAAGAAACAATGAACACTAGTAGAATGGTGGATAGACAACATTCCTTCTAAATTTTTGTGATATTTTTTTATAATAAACTTCTTATACATTTAAAGTCTCTTTATTTCCTTACTTAAAATTGACGATCCAACTTTTATAGTACTTTTAACCGATGACATGACATCCGAAAACTAAATAAGTTAATTATTAAACCCACAGCACAAACTGATGGTGCAAGCGACCGCATTGTCGGCGCAGTTGGAGAAGTCGGCTCATTGCGTTCTGGAGAAGACGAAATTCGGTCTGCAGGAGAAGTGTCACAACCTGTCGGAGGCGCGGGCGAGGCTGGCGCATCTGCAGCACAAGTTGCAATGCGCCTGCGCCGAGTGCGCAGCCACTAAGCAAGCGGCCCACTGCGCCTGTGAAGCCGCGCGGGCCGCCTGCGGAAATGCTCGACGCAAAAAACATATAACCGGACCAAAAGAACTTGCCCTCAAATCTTCTAACGGACGATAGATCTGAACACTAAACATAAGCCACCGACGATGTTTCTGTGTCATGTTTTCTGGTAAGATTTCAGATTTATTTTCTATTCCCTCAACACATCTTTTCCCAGAATTAACAATGTGTGGATGCAACGTCAGGTATTTTAGATTAGTTTGATTTACTTAGTTTTGTAATTACGTGTGTTAAGATGTGTTATTTTAAGATTTTTTATAGAACCTCGTATAAGCTTCTTGTAATAATATAGTATGCATCTCGAAATAAGAAATGTTTTATTTACAATCTTTCTATAAATATAACTTATAATTAACATTTAACATCTGATAAACATTCAGTCAGTGGTCGTTTAACAAAATTGCATAATATTTAAATTAAGAAATTAAGTAACATAAACTGGTTGGTTGGTTGTTTTGTACGTATTTTATGCGTAAATTCGAAAAATAAAAATCATAACAGACAGATCACCAAATTTTCCCTAATCTAACTTACTACTTATCTACTATACTAAATGCATCGTTAAGGTTCTGCGGACTGAAGGCCATATTGCTGTTTTTGTAGTTGACGTATGGAGAGATGGTGGCCGACGCGGCTACTTCAGAATCTGCGAAGTTTATTGGTGGAGCAAAGTCGTCATCTCCTCTAAACATGGGAGCGCTCGGCTGAAACTTTGGCACATATCTCGGCGGTGGTTCCGCGTACTGCCCTCCAACTAGCACCTCATCTTCAACTTCTTGATTACTCTCTGCTCTATATCTCGGCGATTTCCAATAATTATTCACCTTTTTATTCCGGTCCGCGAAGTACTGAGGCTTTTTATTTCGATTGTGCAAGTACTGGGGCTCTGGATAGTCATGATTGTAACTAATCACGTCTGAATATGTATGCAGAGGTATATTGCCTTTTGGATTGTCATTATGAGGGGAGTCGAACAGCTCATCGTGTTTTACAAATAGAGGGTGATTTTTCGAATATGCGTAACTATTGTCATGCTCAGATGCGTAGTGATTTTGTGAAGTTTGGGATTCTCGACCCAAGTCTGAGAAACCATAGTTCTCGAAAGGACTTTGGTCTTCGTTGTAGGAATCTGCGATGGGGTATGGTTCGTTCAATGGTGTATTGAGAGGAGCACCGTAAGAATCTACTGGAGGTTCGCCATAGTTCTGCTGTAGGGTAGGTGGGTTATGGTGTTCGTATGCCGTTGGAGGTTCAGCAAATCCTGCCGGTTCGTGTGTTTGGTAATGCGATGGGACCTTCTTTGGTGGGCCGTACTGCGGTTTAGTAGTTGGGCGTTTTCGTACATATTTAGGTTTTGTAGTTCTTCTATCGTGGCCTGGCGGTCCGTACTTGGTACTACTGATTTGTTTTCTAAATTTTTTTGTTGGTTTTCTCGGTTTAGGTGGTGCCGCATGTTTGGGTCTGGATAGTCCGTACTTTGGATTAGGTACTCCGTACTTTGGCTTTGGTTTTGGTGGTCCGTACTTTGACACTCTTCGGTAGACTACTTTGGGTTGGTGGCTGTGTGTTGATTCAATGGGGAAGGTATCAATGAGTAAAGCTGCGTCTCTCTTGAGCTTCTTAGTGTGGGCAAGCTCACGCCTTCTTGGTTCGCCTGCTTTTGCGCATGTCGATGTTACTGTTATCTGGAAAGAAGAAACATTTTTTTAATCAAAACACCGTGTTTAAATGAAATTTCTGTAAAAAAAGGACAAAGGTAGAAACCTTTTTACAAACATATAAACTATAAAGCAGCCGCTCAAATAATGCTACCATGAAGAAATCTTGACAGAAAATATATGAAAATAATGTAAAATTTTCGGACTTAATTCAAATTTTGTATGCTGTATCCACACCGCCCGGCGTCATGGGCTGGCGGCCGTGCACGTGGTCATGCTGATCATACCGCAGTGGCTTTTTCCATCGTATCTAAAAGTTATTGACGTATTCCGCAGGCAAAGCCGCCGGGCGGTGTGGATACAGCATTATACATTTTCTGACAATATTGAAACTTGTCAATCGTCTTTGAGCGGTCATAGGTTTTGACCATATTGTTAAAATACAAGACGGCGTCTACCTAAAAAAATATCGCACCCTTAGAATGAAAGTGATCAAATCCTAAAATTGCAATTTGTGGCAAAATGTCCAACAAGTCGCTTGGTTTGGTTGGACAGCACACATGTGTATCAATTTAAACTTAATTTTATTGACTATAACAGGTCTTAAGCCAACATGGACGCTGTTTCAGTGCCTCACGATAGGATAGCAAAGCCCATCGCCCCCAGGAGGCTGTTAATATTTAAACATTCCCTCAGTCCTTATTTCGTCGTAAGACTAACTACCTACCTATAATGTTACTGCAGTTTTATCACTGATTCTTAACTCATAATGTCGATCGCTCAGTCGGCTCGTATAATAAATCAGACAGAACTAGAGGCATTCAGCGTGCGTGTGTGCAACTAATTGGAGTTGAAAGTATCGTGCGCGTTGCAACGGACCGACTATGCGAAGATTTCTTTGAATCGGCTGTTTGTTCAGAGATGGGTCTGTATTTGCAGTGATGATCGGCTGGGTTACGTAGGTCCGTTTGCGCCGCCTGGACTTGCTATAAATAAATATATTGTAATGTATCATGTTTATCTGTAGTTATCAGACATAGGCGTTGCTATTTTTAACTAGTGTAATATGTACATAGTAGGTAGGTACTTTTTAAATTAATTATATTTAAATTAATATCATTTAGGACAAAGATTATTTTAAATATTATTTCAAATATTCAAATATTACTTTATTCGTTATTTTTAAATTATTATTTTTCGTGTATAACTTAGCAAGTCCTTTTATTAGAGATACCCATATTGTGGTACCTAAGTGCAGAAAAAAATACTAGTCTGACATCTTAGATAATCCACCATTTTGGATTTAGACTGACATCACATTAGCTAGCCATGTCTTGTCATCTAAACTAAGCGTGGATAAATTTCAACTCAATCAGATTAACTACCTAACTGGTTCAAAATAGTTTTAAAATTCCACCCAACATACATTGCAAGAAAAATAAAAGCTTGTTAAAAGTAAGCACTTCATAATTATGTTAGGTGCATTTATCAATGAAAATAAGAGGCATGTTATGTCCTGTAGGTACATGCTTGGAATGCATTCTTTATTTTGAGTAAAATGTATTTTTTTAATTCGTCAAATGTATGGTTGGCTACACAAATTTCATTTTTCTTAGTAAGGGGTCTTTAGTCCTTAGTAAACAGTTCCTGGTGATTTCGATGTTACTCTTTTTTATGGTCAATATTCAGAGTAATTTTTATTTATTGATTAATAAAAAACAGAGGGCTCGATAATTGTTTTTGCCTTTATTATTATTACGTAATTCTGTAAGTATAACTATTGTTGATTTTTTACCTTTATCTTTACCCCGGCAGTACTCACATCTGAATTCACGAGTAATTATAACTTAAATAGCGGATCAGCGAACTTTTTCTTGCCCCAGCCCTGTCCTGCCCCGGCCCCGTCCTGCCCAGCTCCATATTTTTAAGTTATGAGGTCAATGTTTTTGCCCCGGCTCGCTCCGTCTCTTACCCGCCACGGCCCCGTCGAACGTTATAAAGTATCCTGTCTTTCACGTCACTAGAACCATGTCTAAACTATCTCCCCCACCGTTTCACCCCAGCTCCATCCCACACTAGCCCCGTCCCCATCTAACGGGATAAAAAGTATGTCCTCCTGGTCTAAGCTACCTCCCCACAAATTTTCAGACTTATCAGTTCAGCCGTTCTTGAGTTATAAATAGTTAACACGATTTTCTTTACTATATGAAGATGATCTGCTAATTATCATAGCGCTGACTGTACTTCCATATCATGTTCAGGTTACTTTCTCCAGCTATTAATGCTAATTCTCATCCCAAGGGTCATCATCGTTCGTTGAATACAAACATCATCAGAGAGCATTGAGGTATGCCTTATGTTAACAGATACAGTTTTCTCTATGGGTTTAGATTGAATGTGCTTGTAATTACAATGAGTTGGTATATTTTTAATGTGGAAGGACTGGTATTTTGTTCGTCATCGTCACATGGCACGTTTGAAAGTGAAGCGGTGTACATGTTAGAAAAATAACTTTCGACTTCACAATAAAATATTTTTACGATCCACATGACCCTTTTTCCGGACTGAAGTATACAGGGTTCAACAGAGAGCTGCAATGGAATTTCAAAGACGCACTCTGAAGTCTGAACATAAAATTCACCCTTAAAATGCCTTACAAGATATTTTTACAAATTTAGCTTTCTGTCATAGCACTGTAATTTAATTTGGGTTAAGCGTTACAATGACGTGTAGGTATTTTGTAGGTATTACTTTATAAATGTCAATTTACTTTAAAGAAAGTGCCATGTTATATTCAAAATATATTAATTAAAGGTACTTTGACCCTCATCAGGCAACGAAGCTCAAAGTGGGAGGAAGGAAATCTGTGTAAAGTTCAATGGCACTCCGTAACCGCATAAAACCGTCTGTCGGTTTAATGGCATAGAATCCCATCTTATTACTTATAAACACGGAAGTATTGTCTCGTTTCACAAGCTTTGCGCCGATTTTTAATGAAATGTTAGTTTAGGGAAATCATGCATGAGTAATTTGGGATTGGTTAAAAATGAGAATTTTATGCGAGATAATTTGCAGGGAACTGTTAAAGAAAATCTTCACTTATGCATCTGGATTTAAGGGGCCCATTTTTTTCCCTTGTGAAATGAACAAAAAAGGAATAATGGTAGACAAAACCTTTTGAAACGCGAAAAATAATTAAACGAGTACCTAGGTAAAAACTTATAGCAAAGGCTCAAAAATCTCTAAAACGTAAATTACCACTTTACGGATAAATAACTTAGGCCTTCAATCTAGATGATGGTTAGCCTCATTAAATACTATTTAATATTTATTTAAGATCTCTTTCATATTTAAAGAAATTCACAAGTCTGTAGAACGTAAAATGATAGATTTATGGCGGTATATCTAAGGCCCTTACTTTATTATTGTCTAAACCGTAAAACATGAATTTAGCAGCTGAGTGCCTGTACTATATTATAGTCAAGTGTGTGAAGATTGGTAAAGATTAGAAATAAAATAGTATTTAAATCTTCCTCGTTCCATGTTGCATTAGTATCAGACGTCAAGCAGTGAGTTATAAAGTATCGTTTTCGATACTGTTATAAAGCTTCGATAACAGTAGCTTAATTATAACGCGATTCGAACACTTGCACTTGTTCGTTGACATGAGAATACATTTAGTACCGCTACTAAGATCAATAGGTTCACATGCTATTGCATAAATCACAGTTAGGAACTGACTATGGGAATGTTAACAAAAAGTAGATAAATTAGCTAGATATTCGAAATTGCCAACCGGTATATTGCGTGTTTGATTATACACCCCTTTTCTTGTGAAGGAAATAATGATCCGGTATACCGGGAAACTACAAAATCAAAAAGGTTGATTATCCATTGCCATCTCATTGATAGCTTGGATTTTTCAGGCAGCGGGAATGTAGTAAACGCCATACTTATATGGTATGGCGTATATAATGATAAGGTCTAAAACCAATCGAAAATGCTGGCAAAAAATATGCAACTGGTCCTTTACAATATTTCAGCACTTAAAGTTACACACATGTTCTAAGTACCTATCTGTATTGACGAAGAACTACTTAAGAGTAGTTACTACGCTCTTTGCCGATACAGATAGATTTGACAAATAAAATATTTAGGTAACTTTATGTACCCAGATTTAAAAAAATGCCAACGTGTAGAACCATAAGCTAGAAAGATCAAAAAAATAATGCCAACGTGTAGAACCATAAGCTAGAAATTACCGTTTTACTTAACGTTCATGCATACGGTCTTACGAGTAATACCTACACTGCGTTTGCGCATTATGTCGTCCGATATGTCACTGCCTCTACACTTTCGCTGATCATACTTCATACACTCAATGATTTCATTTAGCTTTAATTTTGTATAATGTCATTCAATTTTCAACCACATCTACTTGATTTAAGGTTGGCATGCAGTTTAGGAAAAGATTTTAGAATAGGTGAGGAGGAAGAATTTGTGGGTAAGTATGTGGGATGTTTTGTTCTTCTATGTAGATTAGATAAAATGTCTATCACTAAGGATAACGTGGGATATGCTATTATAGTTTAGTTGATGTCGTTTCATTGTAACTTTATAATCTGCTTAAGGTGTAAGTCTATTTCTAAAAAGATGCACAGATTTGTATTAAACAGTTTTTTTTTAAACGAGAAACTTGGTTCAATGTCGTCGAAAAACAAGTTTTCGAATCATTGCAAATCCAATACTTCTATTCCAGAGTACCAACTAAGCTCCGATAGAAAGAAAATACGTCATGTTTCCTGACGGAACCACTTTTGATTTAACTACCTAGTATGTTTCTCCAAAAAATCTTTAAAATGTCTATAAAATTCAAGTACCTACTATTTTAAAAAAGTCTGTCTCAGGTTTTGTCGTATTTTGTTATTAAAAGTGGTTGAGTTGTAGAGTATCCTTCCAGCGAAACCACCACGCTATATGTATTGCTATATTAAGTATATTCAAATATTTAGTATCAAATAATTCTATAACAATACTATATTGAATTAGGATCCCCAACTCCTCCCTAGAATTTGAGTATACAGAGAAAGCGGTGCCTGAAATTTTCTCTTTGAAAAAGTTGCCAAACGCCTTCAGTAAAGTTCTTAGCTGAATTATGATATTAAAATCCAAGGATTCCTAAAATTGTATACAGGGAGTAAAATGAGTACGAACCAAAATCAAGGAGGTGGTTAAGAGTCGCGTCTAAAATACAGGGAAAATAAGAAAAATATTTTAAAAAGTATGTAGGTACCATTTTTTTTAAAAAAAATCTGAATTTTACTCTCGATTGACTACCACCCCCTTGAATTTGGCTCGTAATTTTCTTACACCCTGTATATCAAGGTATTTGCTGTGTGGGAAGTAGGTAAGGGGTTAAACCTAATCGATGACTGGGCTCGCAGTGGCCAAAAAAGACATCGTTGGGGGACTTCTGCCGTCTTTTCTAGAAATTTCCAGTACAATCATGTATGTCTTTGTGAATAATATACCTATCACTAATAAATAAATAAATGGCACGATAGATGAATTTCATTGCATAGAATAAATTAAAAATTATAATATTTCATTAAGGACCGATTTTTCAATGGTCAAATAAAACAGACAGATTTAAAAAAAATGTCAGGAACCTAAAATTGCTGACAATTAGGTGACGTTTTCAAATTAGCCATATTGTATTTCGACGAATATTTCTTATCTGACTATTGAAAAATCTGCCCTAAAACGACTTTGGTTTGATAACTTTTCGTTATGACAGCCAGCCATGTGTCATTTCAACGTCCGCCAATAGTTTCTGTCACTAATCGTCACGCACGGTCCCAATACCTCATCAAATCCATTTACTACCAAATAAAAAATACGTATAGTTGTTGAGTTCAGGCTTTAAGTAAACATTAGCTAAGGCCGAAAGACCCCTTGCACCCAACAATCTGCAATTAAACGCCGATTACAGCTAATCACCGGTTAATACCCGTTAACTACGGGTTAAGAGTACCGGATAGGTATCAGTTTTCACTGGAAAGCGAGAAGTTTGGCTCGCTGTTCAATCACTTTCGATAATGCGTTTATTTTTGAGTATGGATTAATTTTATGGGTCATTAATCATCGTCATCTCATCGCTTGTTATTTATAATACGAAATCCATCTGGGATTTTATATACGACTTCTTCTTCTTTTAAAAGAAGAACCTTGGAGGGTCCCATTATTGTAGCTTTGTTTGAACCAACAAAGAAAAAATGAATGGCGGATGTTTGTGGAACTGAACTAAAGAAATTTGTTTTAAAAAAAATCAAAGACACTAGCGCCACTTTTCAAATGCATCAGTTTGCTTTGCATTTACTACGGCTACAATAAAAAGTTGACGTTTTTTCTCGAAACTAATGTCAGAACTATGAGGACGACAAAGCATATTGGGAAAATAGCGCTCCTACCTTACGTTTACCGAGAAGAAACTCGTGTAGCGTACTCTTATAAATGGCAAATTTATTTTTATACTTAACTTATGTGAATTGATTCATTATCAACAACCCCCGACGAATAAAGAGAGGGGTGTTAAAATTTAGAATATCTGTCTAAGTATTAGTGTACAAATGACAATGACATTTTAAAATCGGACGTTTTATACTTTTTCGGTAAGATAAGTCCTGTCTATTGTGGACCAGCGGTAGATAGCGGCGAGCGCACATATCGCAGCCATATGTGCGCTCGCCGCATGATAGCCACATAAAAAATGTCCTGTTTGGTAAAATCGACTCTTAATCGAGTCTACTTATTTGGTTACTTGTGATACAAAGCTATGTGGTTGACATGTAGGTCGAAGTATCAGACCATCAATATCGTATTATTTTCTTTGAAACATGATAACACGCTGTGAGAGAAACTATCCGATAACTTAGAATTTTCCTCATTGGTTGAAATTATATTCTATACTTGAGAATAATTAGGTCAGCATGATATGAGAGGAACACGATGTATTATTAAGGCTTCAACACTCTGTCTACACGATAGTTCAATTTACATGTTTGTTCTTAGTTATTTTTTTAACTGCTCATGTAATTAAAAAAAAATGTATTTTACTTCCAACGTGAGGCAGGCGCAGTTTTACTGATTTAATCATCATTTAAAATCATCTTGAGTGTTTATAATGATGCGGTCCGATCATGATTTCTTAAAACATAACATTACATATCGCTCACTTGAGTAAAAACCATGTAATATCGCTAACTCAAAATAACTTGTAGTTTTAAAAGGTGACAGTTTGGTACCAAGTACAAAAGCGGCGTCGGCGCAGAAAATTGATGTCGTTACTATAACGACCGTTAGTAACAAGACTACAACCGCCTACAACTTATAAAATGTGTGTGTAAGTGTAACATTTGCCTAACTGTACTAGCGAGAGTAAGAAAAGTGGAAGTCACTGTGACTGTACTTTTCGACTATGTAGAATACAGGTTGTTCCGTTATAGGAACAACATCAGAGAATAGACCTGAGACCTTTATTTTTTAATGTATCTTATATTGTTCTTATTATGTTTCATTTAAATTGAGAACAATTAATATCCATAAAAAATAGATATGAATTGTTATCAATTTAGCGTTTATGTATATAGCGATTCCGTTTTGATAAGAAAATAAACACATAGTACCAACTACTCGTTATAGTAATTATTTTCGAAACCTAAAGGTTATCCTAATTCTTTGACATTTAATGATCTAATTTCATTTAACATTCATATTCCGTGTTATTGCTGAATCTCTTTAAAGAAGGTACCTATTCCTAATGGTCATAATAGTTTTATCTACCTTATTATTTAGTTTAGCAGCTACTGACTAGAAAGGGCCAAAATTTTAGCCCTTTATATTTAACATCCTACCAACCAAAACCTCGATTTCAAAGATAAGATACATTAAAGGCGTATTTACTTATTTCTAGCCAATTGAGGTTTTTATCGATCTAGTGTCACGATCACAGGAATGCAGATTTCTCCTAGGTAGCACCTCAACCAGTTTTGAACTTTTCTTTTCATTATCAATTACTATCTTATGCAGGAAGTAAGGAAGTATAATGTTAGCAGACGTTAGTTGTAACAGGCTTAAGCTGATTATAGACCAGAAGTCAAGTTAGTTTAACTCAAAAGATCTTAAACAAAATGATTAAAAAAAACATAAGTAAGGTGGCTTCGTTAAAACTGAAGAAATCATCAAAAAATATACTTATTCGTGCATTTTTGCTAACAGTAACCAGGAAACAATTTTAAAGTTCGTTTCAAATTTAGTGTTCGTGTTTCTTTATATTTACCTATGTAAAATGGAAATATTACGTGTTTCTCTATATTTTCGCAAAATGGAAATATTTAAAAAAAAACTAAATTTTTATCACATACGACCAACATTTTGTGGAGATTATTTTGTTTTGGTGTTATATCGCTTTGAAATTCATCTTCACCGGTTAGCAAGTACAAAAGTACTCGTATTAAAAGACTTAATGTTATTTTGTTTGTAAGGTATTCACGCTTTGAATCCACACAGATCTAAATGAAACTGTTTTGATGTTAGGTTTTAATCTTTCTTAATTTCTATGGCTTAAGCCATAGGAGAAAGCTGCATGAAATCTAATGATCACATCATAAGATAAATTAATTGAATCCATTACATAATTTAAACAATCAGCAACTGTTTTGTTAAGTTAGATTTGAATTAGTGTTCTTGCTAGATAAACGGTGCACTTAGGTTTGAACATAAATGAATAAATAAATATTCGACAACATCACATACATTGCTCTGATCCTAAGCTAAGTAGCTAAAGCACTTGTGTTATGAAAATCGGAAACAATAGTGGTACCACAACACCCAGACCCGAGACAATATAGAAAAGATCGTTTTCTACATTGACCCGACCGGGAATCGTACCCGAAACCTCACGAGATGGCAACGCTTAAAACCAGCGTGCTAGCCACTCGACCATGGAGGTCGTCAACAACATCCGAAATTTACACTTACTAAAATCAACAAACATGTTTATTGTTTTTTTTAACCATAAATAATTTAAATGATAACATACGCATTACTTTTGCCTTAATCATTCGAATATTATTCTAAACAAACATATCACTTTCTGTAAACAAAACTTTAAACAGTGTTGTGTTATTGACATTTCAACGAGCTGATGACATTTGAACGAGTTATTGTGATTGGCCTCCCTCATGCCTTTCCGATGCGTTTAAGTTAGTGGTCAGGCCAGGATTTTTTGATCTTTAGAACTTTTCAGCCCAACGGCTACCAGTTCTTTGCGTTATGTGCCATACGTCATTATGACTCTAGCTAGATAAATAGAAACAAAAGATATTCCCCGTTATTCATAATAATGCAAACAGTATAATAATCTGTTTCAACTATATTACTGTTTTGTTTCGTTCTTTCTTGGTGCTGTCATCATTTTTATTTTATTTTATTTTTATTTTATAAAATCTGGAACACCAACAGCATATATAGACAACACTAATTAGAAATAATTAGGTAGGTATCATTCTTCTACATATCATTTGACAGAAAGTGACAAAACAGTGTAAAAGCTAAAATAGGTTTATAATGAATGAGGGGGTAATATACATACAAATTATAACTTCCATTATCTGGAATTAGGTAAAAAGTCACTTCTATAAGAACTCGAAATCGACATAAATTACAATAACATTCGTTTTCGCTATCCAATTGTCCATTTCGCAAAACATCTTTGCAATGTTGTTTTATCAAACATGAGCACGCGATTTATAAAAAAACCTTTACTAATAAAAAAAACTAGACAATATCTTGAGGCGTTTCTCAGTTTGGTGTTAATAATCGATTCGAAGTGTAATCGAGGATGATGGATGTAATCGATTATGGATATCGAGTTACTAATGTAAGATTAATTCTTTGTATCGGTGATAATCGCCATCTTAATGAGAACTTATAGTAGCAGATTTTTTTAGTGTTTTAGATTGTAAAAGTGGAGAATTCTCAAAAGTAAAGTAAATATACAAAAACTAAAAAAGGTTTTTATTTCAACAACTTAAAATTTTCTTCTTAGCGATTGAAATATTTTAGCAAGTATTTACTTGAGTTTAAGTTTAATAGGTACATATCAATACCAATAAAATTCCTAGTTTTATACAAGATGATAAGTAATAGGCAATAGATAAGTGTTAAGTCAAGTTAGACAGTATTGCTTTTAGTTGTCAAACGTTCAAGTCAATGTTATGCAGAATGTAGCCTGTAATGGGAGCAAAAATTAAAAATGTCGGCCCTTTAAGCAGCCAGAGATCAATTCTTATTGGTTTTATTGAATTTAAACGAAAATTTTTATGGTATTTGCTAACAAAATAAATCGAACTGGCAATGTATAGCAAATGAATGTGTCTAGTCATAGAACTTGACACTGTCAGTTACTTCAATTTTGATTTCGATATACATTGATTAGGGATTATAACTTTGGATTACTATTACTACATCTCTGAGTTAATGCAATTTAATGCAATATGACAAGGTAACTACGTGTTCTTGGTAGAATCTGTGATAATTTATTTTGCTCCTATTACTGACCACATGCTGTATAATAATTTGCTTTTTTTCTACGTCTAATATTGATGATTACAGTCAATGTTTGTCGTTTCGTGGCGCGTTGTTTCTTTTACACGATGCCAGTTCGGTCCGACAGCGCATCTAGATTATGGAAAACGCATTGTTGCATGAAAACACTTTTCTAACTATGTTTCGGAAACAAGGAGTTTTCAGATCAATACTTGTTTAATCCTGCGACATTGTTGTCATTGAATATCGAATATTTTGTTTGCGTTATTGGTTTGATACAAAATGAAAAGATTTTGTTTATAGCTAAAAGTAAGTAATTCTACGATTTAGTCACAATCACACAGAACGAAGTAGTCTGCACTATAACAATTACGAATTGTTGTAAACTTGATTTTTTTCGCTAAACAAGCTATATTTATTGTATAATTAAGGTTACTTTATTTCTACGTATGATCATTTAAAAAAAAAACAAAAAAAAAATGATAATAAATTATTAAATAAAGCTACCACTTTTACTTTTCATTTAAATAATTAATTAAAATTCCCAAAATTAAGTGAAAAAAATGACAATATTTTTTCAAATCACTAAGGTACAAAAAAGAATATTGAAAAAATAAACGAATAAAATAACTCACCGTCAATACTAAACAACACAGCAGGTCGGTGAGCTGCATGGCGGGCGTCGCGTGCGGCGGTCGGGCGAGCTCTGCCGCGGCTGCGTACGCGCCGCCCGCTCGCACCGTGACGCGTGTGTATAGAGCTGATGATACCGCTTTCACTTGAATGCACCTCACAAAAAACGAGACGGACGCTCGGCACCCCTTGCACCGACATATGTCAGTAGTCTAGACTTCTAGAGGCTAAAGAGTCAGCGTAGCTTCGTCAAAGAGGTGTCTCCTCTTAATGGTAAAATGTGTACACAGAAAAAGTAAAATCAAGTGAAACTTGAATTAGCTGTAAGACCTCTGTAACCTTGTTTCCATGCACAATAAGTATCATTCATTCATTAATTCATCATTCATTCATCACTCATTCATTATTCATTATCATTCATTCATCATTCATTCATCATTCATTCATTATTCATTCATCATTTATTTATCATTCATTCAATGGTGAAGCTAAGCAAGCCCGGATAAGCCTTTGGAAGGAGAGATACCCTAACACATTACCTATATCGCTAACGGAACAGCTACCCCCTCGACATAGTCTACCTTGGCAAACTTTGAAGTCCTTAAATAGACTGCGGACACAAGTCAGCTGAAACAAGTAGAATGTACAGATGGGGTTATGTTGCGGACGAAGAATGCTTGTGTGGGGTCACTCCACACACAATGGCACACCTTTTGTCTTGCCCTACGTGGCCCTTCACCTGCACACGTGTGGACCTGTATAACGCCACTGATAGAGCTGTGTCAGTCGCCGAGTATTGGTCCTCAAAAATATAACACCAAAGTCGACACGAAAAGAAGAAGACAAAAAATGTAAGACTTTTTCCATAAGTAAAATTTTTTTGAACTTTTTGTACTTTGTTCCTAGTTCCAAGAGGAAGGGAATAAAGTATAAAGTTTATGAATTGTGCCATTTGAAATCTTGACTGATAAAATGTAGATAATAAAACACAGTTGAATGAAACTTGACTCAAAATTACACTAAATAATATCAATCAGTAAATACACTTGTATAATTAGGTATCCTTTATCAGTGACATACAGTTTTATAGATAGTAAGTTAACAAGGGTTTAATAACAATTCTTGCCTTATTTCTTTTGGCAAGATTATCAGCTCTATATGATTTCATCGATACCTCACGCGTATCAACCGCTCTCACATCTTTGTTTATTTATTTATTCCCGTAAACAATAGTTAACTCTGATCCATCGCATTGTAACTAGAGATATTAAGACGGACACCTATTGAATGACCCACTTTTCACATTTTTTAATATTACTCATTCATACTAATATTTGATACAGAATGTTTTTGGCAATGGTTGCGGGTTCGAGTTCTATTTATTATTATAAGAATATTTGATTTCTCGCAGAAACATTCATCTTTTCTCGAATTCCTTAAGAGTTCACCTTTGTGTTATGATTCATCGCAATCGGTTCAGCGGGTTGCGTTGAAGATGGAACACATATAATACTAATATGCAACTACCATCTAATATTTTAGGTATAAATAAAATAAATAAATAAATATCCTTTGGACATTCCCACACATCGCCATCTAGCCCCAAAGTAAGCTACTCAAAGCTTGTGTTATGGGTGCCAGACAACGGATATAATACTTAAATACTTTTTTTTTGTAAATACATACATGATATACATAGAAAACACCCAGACCAATACAAACAGACATGTTCATGCACACATATGTTTGTATTGTGCGGGGATCGAACCCGGTATACTTATTATAAAAGGGCAACAATTGTATTGGAAATCTGATATTTGTACAAAGAATGCCACGGGAAACTCTTAAATATATTTCTTCTTGATTGATATTTAATTTCTTTATTTAATGCGTTATATGTAGTTAATCTCGAATTATTTATTACAAAAGATATTGCAAATTAAACGTATCGTTGAAGATAAACAGATCGGAATCCCGATCTTAATTATTTACTGATTCATTGCATCAATTAAGATTTTTTAGATTCATACAGATTTTGATCCTATCAAATAAAAGTTTAAGTGTTTATTTATTCGAACCTTTAATATATACAAAAGATAGATTTTTTGTTGATAGAAAACATATTTTTATTTCATAAACACATCTACTATTATCAACGAGCGATTTTAGAAAACCCGCTTATTTTCGAACTGACTGAAAAACTTACATTTTATTTTTAAGGCACGAATCGGTAGAGTCAATTGACAACATTTCAAAATTTTCATATGCACTTTTTTTTCCTAAAAGTACTTAACAAATGAAGGCACCCACATTTTTTATATTTATTTATTTTTAGTATATTCTCTATTTTTTTTTAACTCTCCATTCTAAAAGAACGTATGTGCATGAGGTTAGATGTTACGAGGTCTCGTCTTTACTATGTTCGATAAAAAAATATATCTGACGTTTAAAGTGTTGTGGTTTGTAGCAATTGTATAATTAAGATGTCGATAGCAATGGTATATCCATTAGGTATTTAATTTCACTTTATTATGTAACATTACCTATGTAAACAGTAACCAAACAAAGCTAACGTAGCATCCTTTCTTATTTAATATTATTATGATTTCTGTAAATTACTCAAATATTTTGTCATAACTACAAATATTAATCGTAATGAGGAATTATGATGACTATTTTGTATCTGAATTTTAAAAAAAAATGAATGCTTTTTTTTAATAATCTTCAATTTACAATATCGCAATTTATCGATAATGTCAAATACAACACCGGAAACAACAAAAACACTAAATGTCAAAGTGACAGCTGACAGCAAGCTCAAAGTTCAAAAGCAATTTTTTTCTGCATGAAATGTCATTGCAAAGGCGGAATCTGTTAAATTCCAACTTCCATGTTCTTTTCAGTCTTTTTCATTTAACTTTAAAAATAAAGGACAAAAAAAAATTGAAAAAATGTTTAACTTGTTTGGAATAGCTAAGTCTTGAAACAGTTTACGAATTTTCATACCTTTACAAAAACGAAATGTTGTCAATTATTAGAAACAAAACTATGAATTAGTCAAAAAATATTTTTTTTTAAAAACGCACCTTACAGAATCGATTTTGGTGTATAAATTGATTTTCCTTTGATACATCTGCATCACATCGATTGGTATTATGTACAATAAACACCTTCTTTTTGAAGTGGCGTAAAAATACAGATTGATGTGTTTCTAGGGTAAGTTCGACTGATTCTCTATTCCTATAAATGAAACATTTAAATGAACTTTATGTCTAAGTAGATCAGATTTCCTTAAAAACGATCGAATGGATATTTTGCGACAACTGAAATTTTCATGTATTCTTATTATTTCCCTTACGAATAATATTTGTCCAACTTGTATATTTTTAACTAAATAATTTATTTATTTCAAACTGAAGTAGACTAGGGACTCTTTAAACTCTTAACTATTTGTAGCTTCGTGAAACTTTATAAAATAATTTACAATGCCATCTGCCTACTAATTGAGAAACCTAAGCTTATTATTAAGTACATGCTTCATTCCCGGTACCTATGAAAACTTGCCATGATCCATGCTTTAAACTAGAGATATCTTATGGATGTTTTCACGTTGCTTTGATAGATGGCGCTACTTGAATATCGTTCGATAAAGTGTTATTTATGGTTTTGTTGCATTGTAGGGAACTTCTGTTAGAACTGATTTTAATTAATATTTAAAGTATCGTCTTGTTTCGTAGTAGGTGGATTCGACTTGATATTAAGAGGCGGGGAACCCTTGGCTCTTACACTGCGGTGTGGTAATTTGGAGTTCTCATAGAAAAACTCCACAAATAGGTATTTTTCACAATAAATGCTTCTTATACGTTCATATTTTGGTGCAATCATTATATATAATCACATATATCACATAAATAAAAATCCGTAATCAGTGGCATGAAAAATTTATTTGATTTTCTTTAAATTACAATATTATGCTATGCTAAAATAAATACATTGAAACTGTTCGGATATTTTTATCTTATTTATATGTTCATTTAAATAATAGTGGATAATTAATAACAATATAAAAGCGACTAACCTATTTATTTATTTACAATCCAATGAATAATTTACGACTGGTTAAAACAATGTTAGTGACTTATATGTCTTATTAATAAATATAACAGATTGAGTGAAAAGATATGTTCTAACTGTCGAACTTTTTTATGGATATAAAATTCAATTATTCACCATGATTTATTTAATGCATGAATTTTACCAATACCTTAATACCATAGAGACAGAAGACAGAAACTTGTTTGGTAATAATTCGGTTCAGTCAGATATACTGAATGCCAACAAACATACTTAATAATCACACAAGTAAGTTTGAAACTTGAAAATGTCTAAATTGGAAGATAAAATTCGTTAAAATGACTCGATACAATACAAAAACTAGGTGTCGCGTGACTCGTGTCGACAAAATGTTTTATCAGGAATATTCAATACGAAGACGGAATTTTTTGTTGTAACATTACTAACACCATAAGTCAAAACTCTGCGCACGCACATCTCAGTACACGCTGACGCAAAACTATAAGTAACTAATTAATTAATTAATTTTTTATTTAAGATAGCCAGTTTTACCCACAGTTAGATACGGTTTATAAAGACACCCTAAACTCTTTCATTGGTAGAGGCGTTCTTAAGTTATGGTGGACTAACTTAACGAAAGCGTACATACATGAACGCTTAATACATACCACTTCGTTTTTTTTTTGGTTCGGCAGTTGTGGAAAAAGTCTTGATTCAATAATAAGGATTTGACAGATTTGAAAAGTATATTTTATTAATTTTATAAATAAGCTCAATACATAATATGTTTGTGTAATTAAATAAAGTTAAAACTGATGAAATGAGCGTTTGAGTAATTTAAATGAGCAAAAATTAGCCAACTCAATAACTTACAGTTTTGAGTCTAGACTGTCAAGTCATAACAAAATCGACTCTGTTTTGCATAATTATTTTAAGAACTCTTTGTGGCATTAGTAACGTAACACAAAACTTTATTCTATGCCTTATATCTAATCGACTTCGGAAGATACATTCACACACACCCCCATGCCTTGCCAACGGCGGTCACTGCAGCAATGAAATTGTATCGTTATAATATACAGGGTGTCTCGTCAGCGATCGATAAAATTTCAAGAGATCACGAAAGTTCCAAGATAAAATCTTTTTACAAATAAATTCAACTCGTGTTAAGTCTGGGAAGAGACAAGCAGGTTTTTTCAATGTGAAACATAATAATATACGTAAAATTATCATCAAATATAAATTATTATAATACATTTAAAACGCAAAGACGCAGCGTAGGACGTCCACCAACAAGATGGACAGACGACCTCCTAAAGATCGCAGGATCAAACTGGATGCAGATCGCTAGTGATTGGTCGCTGTGGAAAGCCGTGGGGGAGGCCTATGTCCAGCAGTGGACGTCCTTTGACTGATAAAATGATTATGATGATGATTTAAAACGCATCACGGTGTTTTATATTTTGATTTGATTTCAAATTTGATTGAGAAGTCGGAATGGTCTCTTAAGATTTTGTTCACTGCTGGCAACACAGCCTGCATAATAAGTTATGGAAGGCTATAAATTGAAGTGAAGGCACACAAAGTGTATTTACATTGGTGCTGCATGATTGACGTTGGCTTGGCAGTGCACGAGTTTATTAAGACGTTCCTATTAATGCAAAAAACAAATAGGTACGTATATTGTATATGCGGTTCCTATTTTTTTGAGTGTTTCAGCTAAAACCGTTTCTGATAAAAATCTTAAAAATTGATCAAGACTACATATTATTATAGACTACAATTATAATAAGAACGTCTTAACTGTGTGTGTTCATTATTAAAACTAACTATGTGACATGCTTATTCTGATATGTTTTGTTCCATGTTTGTTCCTTTTTTATGCCAATGAAGCGAAGCGAATGATTTTATTTTATTTGATATTAATATATGTAAGTTATCGGTATTTTGGCAGTGTCATATTTTTTCTTACTTCTTTGTACAAGGACTTTATCTTATTTTCAACATCTTACTTTTTTGTATGGACGTAATACAAAAATGTACCGCAACAGTTGTAATTAATTAATTCAATCAGGTTTCCTATCGCTTAGCTTCATTTTTCATGATGATTTAGAAAGCGAACACTCACTAAGCTCAAATTCTCAACACAAAGCCAAAGCTTTCAAACTTTTCCAATATAAATATATATTTACAAATACTAATACTATTGGGTGTAACATTGCATTGCGTGAAAAAAAATAAACATGATTATACTACGCGACTATCAATTTAATAATATTTGGATAGAGTTTTTGATTATTATAATTTACAAAATCAATATTATCTACAATGGAGATTATGGAAAGACCCTGTTTTAACAAGACCTAGATTTAACCTACGAAGGTCTGACGAGCTAAACTACAATCCACTGAGCGAGGTATCAATTAGGATTTTAGAAAATAAACTGGTAACAAGTACTTGAATGCTTAGACTCATCAAGTATAAAAGAAAATAAACCATATATTAATAGAATTAAAAATATATAAAAATCACTGCTAAATTACCGAGTCCTACTCTCAGTAGACCAGAAACAACTTAACGTAATCGATTGCACGAAAGAAAAAAAGCTAAAGCCTTCATTGGGTTGCCTCAGCGGTGTGATAGTGAGAGGGATGGTAGCGCCAAACCTGAGGAGGGGAGTATTCGACGGGAACCTCTTGTGCCGTGCCTCCAGCGCCCCACATCAGCACGGTCTGCCGAGGCATCTCGGTCTGGGGCTGCTGCATCCTCTCCTGTTCTGTCGAACCACTAGAACCCCCTGGACTGGGGCCTGGAACCACACTGGGGGACCTCCTCTCCTGGCCTGTCACAGGGCTCATATACCTCCCGCTGCTATCAACGTAAGCATATTCTCTAGAAGGCGGCCTGTGATACGTCGGCGCGACTTCATAACCAGGAGGTGGCGCCGGTTCTAGAAAACCATTCGGCGCGTATGGTGTGTAGTGGTAAGACAGGGGCTTGTATTGGTGAAAGAGATTGTCCGCTGTTAGAAACCGATCGTCTAATGGTGGCGGGGCGTAATGCAAGGCCGGGGCTGGCGGGTATTCTCCGTACGGAGCTGTGTATGCCCCGTTGAGGTTCGTATACGCCGCTGCTACTGCATCTGCTGCTAAGTAATCTACCGGTGGAGGTGCTGGTGTAGTCGGCACTCGTCTTTTGTTTCGACACGTCGATAAGAAATCCCTCAACTGAGTCTTGTATCGTCTAGCAGCTCTGGGAGGTGTGGTAACACTCGTCTCGCAGCCAGATAACTGTTCTGTTTCTGAGAAGTATAAACTAGTGAGCCCTGTGTCTAGGTAACTGACTTTGAAGTCCATCGTTCTCTTACCGAGTAGATCTCTGCCTTCTTCCTCCCTGAAACAATTAAAACACCAAATATTACAATTATATTCTCGACATTCCATTGTCGGTTGGTAACTGGAAATTAATAAATGTGGATACAGCCGTTAATATCTAATAAGTAATAATCAAAACACTCTTGCCCTAAAGAAGCTTGGGTCATAGTAGTTAGGGACATCACCGATTTTCAATTCCAAGTTAAAAGTTGCATCAAAAGGTTCAAAACTCGTACACTAGCACTATCTAGCGGTATACATTAGTACGCTGAATCAGTAGTACGAGTAGCAAGAGTCTAAAATAGAGTGTTCTTGTCCAGGAGAAGGTTGTTACTTTTTTGATGCTATTTTTACGTACATCAGCGGTCGATGCGTGCTGATGACGAAGTCAGGCTTCGAGTTCTTGTAAACGAGCCGCGAAGAGGTTTGTAGCCACTGCCACTGCCCGTCTTTCGTCTGGAAGCGATACGCAATCATCCCGGAAGCACCTGTTTTTAATACTGGAACAAAAAGAAGGAAGCATTTATTAACATGAAGAGTTGCCAGTCATGAAATTATTGTTTACATTTAATTACCTCAGTATATGAAGACGAAAGTCTTCAACTAGTGTATGTTACCAGTAATACACGGATCACTGGTACCATCTATGATACACGGATCCAAAATATTAACTCTTACTATGGGCCTTAAAAGGAAGCTAAAAATGACACAACAAGCGATGGAGAGGGTTATGTTCGGTGTTTCAGCAATAATCGAATCAATCAAAAATCAATCAAATCAGAAATAAGGAAATACGAAAAACTAATGTAACGGACATAACTCTGAGGATCAGTAAGCTCAAGTGGCAATGGGCATGGCACATAGCGCAAAGAACTGATAGCCATCGGGGCAGAAAAGTTTCAGATCAGAGACCTCTCAACCAAAAACGCGGCGTAGGACGTCCACTGACAAGATGGACAGACAACCTTGTAAAGATCGCAGGATCAAATTGGATACAGACCGCTGGAAAACCGTGAGAGATGGCTATCTTTAGTAGTGGACGTCCTTTGGCTGATAATGATGATGATGGAAAATTTAAACTGTATGATATTAATTCGTGATAAATAGAATTGATCATTAATTTGATTTTTAAATAAATAGTTATCAATATCAAGTTACTTTTTCAATGAAGTGACAAAGAGTTAGATGATAATGTCAAAGTAATTATTGAGGCGTATTAGTAGTGTCTTAGCTATTCACAGTGTAACAAGTTTTTTAAAACCTGTTATTGATGTTCATGCTGTTCATTTATTTTTTGTTACCTTAGTATTCACTCAGATTAATATTTTTGACGGGAAAGTCTCATTCTTGCATGAACTAGTTCGTTATATACGTATAGTAATAGAGTATGTATTTACTACCGAAAGAAAGGTATTCCTATAAATTGTAAATCTATACACAGTTGCACAACGAGGGTAAAATCATTACTTACATTCTTGATGAGCGCTGGCAACATAGGCCAAATCATCGTAATGAACTAGATCATATCCACCCATATTCGCCAACTCCGCGTCTGTGTAACCCAATAGCATTTTACCCCTGAAAACAAAACAAAATATATATATTAATATTGATTTAGAACCTTTTTAAATCAAACTAAAATTCGTCGCTTGTTGCTAGTAAGGAACTTAAGTTTTCTTTATCTTGCCTTTTTATAGCAAATAAAATGTCCTTGTATAAATTAAAACCAGGATGCATAATCCAAGGTTGTAGTGAATTAAATAGTCCATAGAAACCTGCCCTATTGTATGCTATGCCGTACTATTAGTTTGAATTACTTCCAATAAAAGCATTAGTCACACCATGCTTCAGTTCGGGGTTATTACCGATTTAGCATGGATGGAAATTAGCGCTTTTTTGTTATTTAATGACGTTTTTGTAGAAATTGAGACATCAATACTCCAAAAAGTTTATGTAGTTTTACTTTGAACACTAGGTATAACAAAATACGTTTCCGGAAATGTTACAAGTTTTATTACGAACGAAATATAAATAAGTTAAAATAATAATAAATAAAATAAATAAATATTGGACACCAATCACATACATTGCTCTGATCTCAAAGTAAGTAGCCAATGCACTTGTGTTTTAGTAATCAGACACAACGGTGGTACAACAACACCCATACCCGAGACAATATAGAAAAGATCGTTTTCTACATTGACCCGACCGGAAATCGAGCCCGGAACCTGACGAGATGGCGACGCTTGAAACCAGCGTGCTAGCCACTCGACCACGGAGGTCGTCTACGTTCTATACACTATACAAAATTTTCGAAATCTGGCCGACACATTAATCTATTGCTTGTATTTCATGCTTTTTTATGAATTTTTCATTGATTTGTCTTATTTACTATCTTGTATACAGATTTAATTTGGTGGTCGATATCGCTTTCAGCCGGTTTTCTTACAGGGTTATTTTATTAAGATTTTTATTTATAGGATTCAAAATTATTTTCTCAAGTGCTCCATGGTCTGACCATAACAACAAATCTTTATATATATATAATTCTTCTGTGAGTGTGTGTGTCACTGAACTTCTCTCAAACGACTGGACCGATTTTGATGAAATTTTTTGTGTGTGTTCAAGGGGATCTGGGAATGGTTTAGATTCACATTTTTTTTTAAATTTTCAAATTAAATACGTGTAGACAGGACAACGTCTGTCGGGTCCACTAGTCTATACATATAAAAATGAATTGCTGATTGTAAGTCTCACTAAAACTCGAGAACGGCTGAAAGGATTTATCTAAACTTAGTTTTGAAATGTTTGTGGAGGTCTAGGGAAGGTTTAAAAGGCGAGAAAAAATCGCAAAACGCGCGGACGAAGTCGCGGGGAACCACTAGTCTCATATAAAATCTTGGATGGATTTGCCCAAAGCTAGATTTCATCTGCCAGAGACAGCGTTGACAAAGACAGAATCTCTGTCAACGGCAAATAAACTGACCAAGACAGAATGATGATTTAACGTAAGATTAGCGTAATCCTAGGTAATAGGGGCATTTGAGATTAAATCATACTCACCTCTGATCCATAGAGACTAGAGACAGATCAAGCTTGTGCTTGCTCTTGAACATAACCTCCTTTTGAGGTATCTCCAGAAGGCTGGGAGGTCCGAAGGGGGCGCATATAGCAAAGAGTGCTAAAGGAGGCTCTTCAGTTTTCTTGTTCTGTCCGTGGAGGACCTTGATGCGACCCCTGATGTCTAACCTCTGGAAATTGAATATGGAATACGTTTAAAAACTACACGTTTAAATACTTGGTGGTAGTAAGAGAGTATAAAGACTGAAAGCTGAGGTATTATATGTCTAGGTCTGAATAATTTCAGGCGTTTTATGGTACCTAACTTGATATCTAAAAGAAATTATAATTTGAACGATGAAGTAGTTAATATTGTATACGATTTGCGAAAAAAAACGAGAATAATATGCTTATTATTCTCGTTTTTTTACCCGTTTACTTAAAAACACATTTACTACACACTGCTTAAGTATGTACTGAGCGCAGCACACTTGTAGGTCTATTACATTTCCGATACATACTAGAGAAATTGGTTGCTAAATACACTAGTTTTTTTTATATAAAGAAATAATGATCATATCATCTCAGTTACCTATCAAATAGTTTCCAATTGACTTACCAAAAACCCGGAAGTGTTATCAAGCAGACACCGGAAACGCACAGTGAAGCTTCTCTCCAATAAGTGCGTCCGGTCCGGCCGGAGCGCGTCCTGCAGCGTCAGGCTGCTCACTTCTGGCGGAAGGAACGAGTTCCAGAGCAGCTGCCTCTGGAGCTCCTCTCTGTCTTCTGAGTGGACCAGCTCGTAGACTGATTGGTGGACTATGTCTGACTGAAATAGGAAAAATAATATTTTTAGTGGAGGTGTTCAACTTGCAATAGGGAAAGGTGGGCTTCATTATAGATCCTTCTTAATTGACAAAAGATGTTCAACGGCTTAAACGGAAGTAGAAGTGGTTGTTAATTTACTTTAAATTTGTAGGATTGAATTAAATCTATCCAACAAGCAACCAACTAAGTCATCATTCCTATGAGAGTTTTTTTTAGAAATTATAAGATTTATAAACGAAGAGGCTTTCTATCAATAATAGTAGTGTGTTTTTTGTACATAGATCTCAAATAAATCCTATCATGCCTATGACGATAGTAGCCGATTCTATCGCTGTTTCACAAACTACATAATAAAGAAGAGCGATTAACGTCGAAAGTATAATAACAACCAGTTAATCAGAGCACAAAGAGAAACATTTATCAGCGTGAAAAACGCAAGTCATCAAACCGATCATAAATCAATAACGCATCGATAACCCTAAAAATCGATTCAAATGCGATCATTAAAACATCATCTGTAACGAAGATGGACAAGTTAATTTCGTGAGCACCCACAAGCTATTGTATGCATTATGACGTTATCTGAAAGTGCAAATTGCTTTGAAATCGATGCTGATTCGTTCCCAACACGTCAAGTTATAAAGAAGCGTGTAAACACTGTGGACAACGCGCCAACAATATATGATGCATGCACAAAACTAATTGATAATCAATGGGGTCTCCCTCAAGGTTCAAACTTGGGTCCCCTTTTCTAAATTGTTGACATGTAAATGAATGAGTACACAGAAATATACAGCAAAGGTGGGCATGGAATGGGGTTCGTAGGATAGCTATGTGAGTCGGAACATATTGCGACGGCATTAAACGTCAGAGGATGATTTGTGAGGTAATTGGTTTTTGTTCTCTATTTCGGAGGGCACGGTTGCTACGATACAGACCGATGTTTTGTTGATATGCCATTGTTTTGCCAAGACGTTTTTATTTTAGGCGTTTTTGTGGATTTGATAAATGATGATTACGATGTTCGTATTTTCATTTTATTTGTATTTATTTACGCACTTAAAGCACACGCAATCAATATTACTTTGTGCTTCGTTTAGGATACTGGATAGTTACTTAAATTATAACAAATATATTTATTGAAGGCTTTCATATAAAAGCTGGATACGTCATTCACTCTTAAAAATGATATAAGAAACCAAAAATTGCGCACGGGTGGGACGTTGATGTATTTTTTAGTTTCTTATTTCATCTTCAAAGACATAAAATATGACACTGTGAGTTTTAACAACATTCTAAAACTAAAGTCATTCACTCTTTTATTTTCCTAGAAGTAGGTAAAGCTTCTTTTCTTTCTTAATTATTTTATGTTAATAATCTCAATTTCACTTATACATTTTTTTACGTACGAAACGTTAAATGTTAATTGTTTTTTTACTACCAAAAGTTTCCTTTCCCATAAATTTAAAAGTACGGTCATTATCCTGATTTGGATAAATGCATTGGTAATTCTTGGCGCACCCCAACATTACCAGTCCATTTATGAACCCCGGGCTGTTGGTACCACCTGGCTGAGCCAATCTGCGCACGATTCAATCGACCCCTACGAAAGGGATATTAAGTAATTTAAACTGATAGCAACAGACATTGCAAATTGTGCTTAAAAATAAATGCAAGAAAAGTGACAGCCATGTCCAACTGCGAAGTAACTGTTAAGATTTAATACAAATGAAATAAATAAATCAAATAAAAAACAAGGTTAAAACAAATTCATCCACCCGTAATGGAAACAGAGTTGGTACCAGGCAACAACCATACGGATGCACGTTATGTAAAGGGATCAGCAACGCCTCGGCATTGAATCGGCAAAGGATAACAAACACCTACAACTTATGACAGTTCTTCTTGTGAATGACAATCCGTTTGACAGGGTGGGTGGATATTTGACAACCATCGGGTGCCTCGCCGTAAGCGCGAAATAACGCATGTGCCGCTGGTCAGGAGTGGGTCCCGAGTTGATCTTGATCCCAGGTGGTGACATTGATAGATGTGCGTTGGAGTATGGAGTTTTTATACAAAGAATATCGAACGCCTGGAGTTGATACATTGCTCCCGTAACGGGTGGATGGATAGATGTACTTTAACCTTATTCATCGACAGTCCATCACCCGATTAATATTTTGCATAATCACTTATGATCTATAAACGAAGTAACGGCTTAGTGTAAATAATTTGTATTTTTGCTAAAATGTAGATTAACGTTAACTTAAGAGTTGTCGAAATACTGTCATGACTTCACTAAGAATTGCAATGCAAAAGCGATTGTGTTAGGTAAAAGCTCTGCCAGTTAATGAGGGTTATGCTTTGGTAATCTCGGTAATTAATTATGGTATGGGGCTTATAAGAGTTTAGCCTCTCCATAACTTTATCTATTTTGTGTCAGATATAAAAAACAAAACATATACACGTAAGTTCATTGGTTATTTATTGGAAATATAACCAGAACGTATCAAATTAATACCTTCAAAAAGTTTTCTCAAATGGTAAAAAAAACTTAGGCCTGATTTTCCCAACGTCAGATATAGAATATTCGTCGAATAAAACACAATACGCCTAAATATAAACTTCACCTATTTGTCAGCAATCATTTATGTAAATGTTATTTTAAAATCGGTCGTTTTATACTTATTCAGTCGGATAAATATTACCTAACGTTTGTGAATTGGTTCTTAAATGCAATATCGTAAAAACGAACGTAGTAAGTTAAACCAACTACACAAAACAGCAGCAATCAGCTAACAAAACATTAAATATACCAAGCATTTTACTGACAACCAGTCCAGCTACTTTCCCCCATTCTTTGACATTGATTCGATTCTCTTTTGTTTTCTTGGCCAATTTAAAAGCTGGTCTGATTTTAAGGAAACCCTACAATACTCGCCCCTGCCACGTGCCATGCGCCAGAACTACCGAGTGGCCGTCTCGATTTAATGACGCTAAATCGATTTGTTTTAATCGAAACCCACCCTAATGTTGTCATAGAGTGGAAAACAGATGGGGCGGTAGGTATAAAAAGATATTGAGCAGTACTTTTGTGGGAAAAAAAAAACATTAAATCATATGTTTTTACTAACCAATGTCATCTAGGCTTGGCAAAGGTATTTAAGTTCTTTTTTAGGTCCATTACTATAAAGTCATCAATTGAACAGGAGTGTTACCAAATGAAAATTGAGTTAGAAGTCTTTTGGATATGAGATTTACAATTACTTGCACCTGCTAAATAAAGGTATTTTTTTTACACCAAATTGTACCACGACAAAATAATTTTGTTCCCCCCACGGCTAAAAATGGTGTTTAACCATATCAAATTTCTTCCAATATTTCCAATATGTTTTTATTTTAAAGGGAAAGTTTTTGAAATTGGAAGGTTGAAAAGTACATTGACCTCTCTGTAATCGTGATCTACATCGAGTTGCTCAGGTAACCGAATTACTCGGTCGCTTTGGCCGTGAACAAAAACTGTGGGGGGTTGAAATAAAATTTATATATGATCGCGACTGAAAGTTTTATGGGCTGGGGTATGGTTTTACTTCGGCCCTTTTTGAAGTTCCGTATCTTTAAAGAACCACAATAGATAACTTTGAATTTTAAAATTTGTGTTTTATACCCTTTTCCCATTGCGACTTTTAACAGCGAAGCAGTCGCGACGCAGAAGCTGGACATAGACATATTATGTACTGTATATTGGCGACAGAATCGATACTAGCGCGCGTTAGCATCGATGCAGTCGCGCGTCTGCATCGATACAAACGCGCGACAGCATCGATACCAAATTAAATCAGTTCATTGCGTGAGTCGCGATTTTGTTGCGCGTTTATAGTACGCGCGACTGCATCGAAACTAAAAGTCGCGTGTAAGGGTCTGAGATCATAACAACGCCTTATTACACACTTTAGCATAAAAAAGCATAGAACATTGAAGTAAGGTAGGTACACCAACAAATCTGACTTACGTATTTACTTATATAGCCAAATATTTACTATGTAAGACTACTAAGATGCTAAACGCTGTACTTTCCTACGAAATGAAACATGAAATAATGTACGGAACTTACAATACGTAAGCCCGACTCGCACTTGACCTATTTTTAGTTTTGATAGTGATATTTCACGGGGACTTTATTAACTGTAATGCGGTGCGCCCATTAATGAGCATTTTACTGTTGGGTTAGTTTTGTTTCGTAGTTAAAGGGATCGCAACAGAGGGTGGATGGATGTTTAGATTCTTAAATATGATTTCATTTGAAAAAGTTCATTTTATAAGTGTTTAGAATTACAGTCGTACACATAATGATCTCAAAGGCATCTAGGATTAAAATTGGATTAGAGAAAAAGTCTTTTTTAGAAAAACTTCCAAGATATCCAAAGAAATATCTAAATACATGTCTCGTGCTACTGTTTTGTAAAGAAAAAAATATATTTATTACAGCAAATATGTTAATGCATCAGTAGAGCCACAGATTAATTGGACACTGTCTTAACACGTAACTATTATCAAACTGAAAATCGAGAAGTATGGAACAGCACTAGCAATCGAGCCCCATCCTACAGGAGCTGTCAATCTGACACCAATGCCGCACGCAGAAATTGGTGTTACTCTGTTTTCAGTAATAAATAAATACATTCATAGCAAAGTGTGTTTCAGTGTTAATATTACTTATAAAAAATCTTACACAAGTCCTACGTAGATTGTGTTGGTCATTTAAAAATACAGAAATACTATTTTTGGCATTATCTTCCTTCAAAACGTCACATCAAATGCTCCAACTACTCTATCATAGCTAATCCTTGTCCTTCTTCGTTACGTTTCGTTGAACGACTCTGACAAAATGGCCGCTGATAAGGCTTTAATAAAGCTAGAGCCTTTTTACGTTCAGTTATCGTGGTAATTAATATTTTCATACAATAACTAAACGTAGATGGATCGAAAGCACAGAAGCAGCTTTATCCAGATCTAATGAAAACGGTGCTAAGCATTACTGTTGCAGTTTTTAGAAAGGTGTTTAACTTTCAATGGACGCTTTTCTGAAGGTCTACACTTTTGTTCTTCGCCTTAGTAGTCTTAAATCGATAAATTAAAATAAATATTTACGTATTGAGTAATCAGTAACAGAATCAACACTAATTTTACATGGAAAAAGTGGCTATTTAACTTTCTTGTTTGTCTTTTTCTCGAACATTAATAATTTTGTATCTCATGTAATACCCATGTTTATAAATCAAGAAATGATTGATATAATAGTCAGTGTCAAAATATTCAGCGATGACTGTTATCTTAAACCCAAAGTCACTAGCAACTCTTCACTTCTATGCTTTTGTCTGAAACCAAGTGAGCTAAATTAAAACTCGTAGGGCGCTTATCTAATTTTTTTCTGATTAATAACTCGCGTTTGCCATTTATTCCCAAATAGGGTTATAATTTAGAAATTAATCGTCACTTAATGGCGACTTTTTGTCGTAAACGTAATTTAATAATGCTCGACAGGCAGGTTCGCTTAGTTTCTTTAATGACTCTAATGTAATTAAGCCATCGCGTTTTAATTTATAAAAGGTTTAATTCTTTAGACTTTTCCAAGCCTCTGGTGTAGGTATCAAAATAAACAGCATTTCATTTTAATTAAATATGTAGGTCTTTGGTCAAAACTTCGAGCCTCTTTACCACAACAGCTTTTAGAGACAATACAGAAGCCTCAAATCAATATTTTATTTCAATTAATTACTACACTACCTGCCATTATGTAATGCAAAATATTTAACTAAATCCTCTCTTGTGTTTTATAAACTTGGCAGGAAATCTTTTTTCTACCAAAAACACGGTGGTGCACGGCTCATACCTCATACTTGAGAGGCTTTTGCCCAGTACTAGGATCATCATCATCATTTTCAGACAAAAACGTCCGCCACTGAACAAAGGCCTCCCCCATGGTTTTCCACAGCAACCGATCACAAGCGGTCTGCATCCAGTTTGTTTCTGCGATCTTTACACGGTCGTCTGTCCATCTTGTCGGTGGACGTCCTATGGTCGAAAGGTCTCCGATCTAGAATTATTCTGCCCCAACGGCCATCAGTTCTTCGCGCTATGTGCCCTGCCCATTGCCACTAAGCTTACTAAATCTGAGTACAGCACTGGGATGTTTACAGGCAACTTTACTTTTACTTTTTAAACAAAGTTCAAGTCCATAATATATACTTAATTTAATAATATATGGTTAGTACATCTAAACTTCTCATTAACTGACGTATACTGACCTGATGGAAGCCTAAGTAACTCTCGATGCTGTGCGTCGCGAAGAACACCTCACCCTCACACGTCAGGATCATGAGGAAACCGTTGAGAGCCTGGAACAGTGCAAATGTGGGGTTCAATACTTGCCTTGACTATGCCGTCTGAGATCAGTTTACTGATTAGTCGGTTTTATTCTGATAAGGGGGATTTTTGCTATTGCAATCTATATTTGACGACCCGTCTGGTGTAGTGGTCGAGAAATCGCCTACTACGCAGCGGGTTGCGGGTTCGATTCCCGCACCATACAAACATTTGTGTGCATGAACATGTCTGTTTGTATTGGTCTAGGTGTTTTCTATGTATATCATGTATGTATTTACAAACAAACAGTATTTAAGTATTATATCCGTTGTCTGGCACCCATAACACAAGCTTTAGGTACCTAGCTTACTTTGGGACTATATGGCGATATATGGGAATATAAATAAAAAAATAAAATAAATACTGTTATTATAAAGTCAAGAGTATGTATGTTTGAACACGCTAATCTCAGGAAATTCTGGACCGTTTTGAAAAAAAAATTTGTTGGATAGCTTATTTATCGAGGAAGGCTATATTAAATCATGCTATGACGGGAGAGGATGGGAGCAAACTCAAAACGCGCGGACGAAGTCGCGGGGGAGTTTGTTTAAAAACGCGCTCATTTTAGGAATTGCTTACTAGACCCATTGAGGAGGAGTTTTATTTATCGAGGAAGGTTTTTAGGCTATAAAACATTACGTTACAACCAAAGGGGAGAAAGTAAACTCTAATCGCGCGGACGCAGTCACAGGAGAACGCTTGTCCTAATATTTAAATGCCTCTTATTGTTAATTTGGATCTATACTAGAAATATCTTACTATTACGATCCTATTTGTATGCAATTTAAATAGCAGACTTGAATTTCTGGTTCGTTATCTTTCCAAGTAATTTGTCTGATAAAAGCTACGCGTCATCCACAGGCTTTTAAAATATTTAATGCATCAAAAGTTATTAATTTTACTTCAATTACCATAGAATCAATTGATAGCCTTTATAATAAGAAATTTGACTCAGTATACCATACAACCTATGCTGATTGTAATAAATCTGTCAATGTGTGTCGCTCGCGAATTTTCCAAGTTTGCGCGATTTCCCAACCGCGGCATAGCGGCTACTGAATTATGGGCTGAGTTTCAAGAATACCACTTATACGTTTCCATTCCACCACGACTTTATGTACGTTGCTACATTTATCAGCTGTCGATAATCGGTTAAAAATTGTTTTCAAAACAGCGAGGACTTTGTAGGATTGAACTATTCATGGTACATTATTTCTCATGATATTCACGGATATACCTATATTATAAAGACATTTGTGAATTAATGACAAACACCAGATAAGAAGTATCGAGAGAAAAAAAAACAATGTTGCCTTCTATTTTTTTATGAAGAATATCTTAAATAATGAACCTGAATAAATCAGAATACTAAAACATTTTCCTACATGTTGCAAACACATAGCAAACCGCAGCAAAATCGATTCAGCTAAACGCGAGATAATGTCGGACAAACATACAGGTCAAACTGAGGACCTCCTTTTTAAGTCGGTATAAACATTGCAAATTAATCATTATGTAGCGATAAATCAAGACACTCGCTGTGTGTCAGCCGAATTTAAAAAGCAACATGCTACTCTTATAATAATGCCGTGGTGTGAAATCAAACTCAACAATGGAGCTCCACCCACGCAAAGTCGAAAACGTAAATATGAAATACGGTTTCATACTGCCAGTAATTTATAGTCGTGTGTTCTCAATGATATATTATCAGGTCAATTCACATATTTATTACCGATGTATAGTTTATTTTTGCACATAACAAGCTTTAATGAAGGATTATAGGAATGTTATTGGATGTCTAGTATGTTGTTAAGTAATTTAAGTAGGTTTATTTGTTACTATAAATGTTAGTTCATTGTTACTTTTTTTGTTGATTTTCTCTAAATTTCTTTTCGCTGCACCCATTGCCATCTCTCTGCACGACCTAAAGGTTTGACTGACAGAGAATGATTTTAGCAGTAAATCCACCTTTGTACACTATGATTTGTGCAATTAAGTATCTGAATAAATAAATAAAGTAGTAACTAAGTACTTACTTACTTATTAAATGTAAATATTAATATTTTTTACCAAATATAGATGGATACATCAAGATTTGTATGTGATATCATCTGATAGTAGTCGGATTTATTATTAGTTGGGAAGTGATACCGCTTTATAATGATGACGTGACGCCAACTACTTATCTCGTGATAGAGAAAATAAAATATTTTGTCATCAATAATGCATGTCATTAACCCACTTAAGACGGAAAAAATCTGCCTAAGAAACAAAAGGTCCTATGTGCAATATCAGTAAAAAACTTGTTTGTTTAAAATAGTTATTAAAATAGTTGCATAATTTTATTTTTCAAAGGTACATTTCATTAAAAATAGGTAAAAATGAGTTTCAGGTACACAAAAGAGTATATTTTATTCTAATTTGCATTTAAAATAAATGTAAACTGATATAAAAGTAAGCTATACTTGATATAACTATACGTCCTTTCTAATAACTAAGGTGTCCTTTTAAAAGGCCAGTAGTATAATCTGGGTTAAAATAAAGCTCCAGTTCATGACATTTTCGGCCAATAAAACAAAAAAATAATAACTATACGCAATAGTCTTTTATTTCGGTGTCACAAAGTCGGCGCATGTTGTGTTTTAAATATCGGTGTGCGTAAGCTAGACATCATGCTCCGTTTTTTTTTAAATGTCATGTTTTTTTTTGTTATTACTCTTACACAAACTTCGGGACCGATTTTAATAAAACTTACATTGTACCCTAAGTTGAACTATACCTGATTGAACTTAAGAAAATCATCTCACTATGACTTCTCGTTTTTGAAAAACCCTGAGACAAACATACATACACTTACAAAATATTCCCCACGTGTTAGAAATCCTTGATAGATCATCATACTTAAATTTTATCTAATTCTGCCGATATCACAATTCATTTCTTTCTTTTTTTTAGTCGGAAAATATTTAAAGCCTATTGTCTCATTGAATATAAATATCAGATAATCGTGGATAATCGACATTTTAAGGGATCGTTAATATTAATCAAATAAAAATAACACCTACAAAAGCTGTAAATTTTTGTTTGCATCTTCCGAGTACCTTTCTGAACGAGTTCAATAATTGTGCCGCATTCATAAGTCACTTTTATATCTATATTTATATTATAACGCTGAAGAGATTGTTTGTTTCGTTAATCTCAGGAACTACAATACCGATTCAAAAATTATTTTTGTGTTAAATAGCTTATCTATCGGGGAAGGGTTGCGGCTACAAAACATCACGTTGCAACGGGATGGGAGGGACAACGAGACTACTATTATAAAGCTGACCAGTTCTTTAGTTTCGTTAATCTCAGAAACTACGAGACCGATTAAAAAAGTATTTTTGTATTGAATAGCTTATTTATGGGGGAAGGGTTTAGGCTACAAAACATCACGTTGCAACGGGAGGGGAGGGACGACGAGACTACTACTCAAAACGCGAGGAAGCAGGCGCGGAGGACCGCTATTTGCAAATAAAGGTCGCCATTGACGCGCCGACTCACCTGAAGGAACATCTCCCCGTCTGGCATGGCGTGGTCGTACGGCGAGTGCTCTCTCCGGTGCCCGTGGATTTCCTCTTTGTCCTTGTGCATGACCACTGAAACAATGCAAATGATCATAAATTAGTACTTAACGTATGGCTCAAACCAGATCATACTTCACATACTTCGGGTTTTCGTACAGCAGTGCATTATCTAAAAACTAATTTTACTTTAGTTAGTTAGGTAGTTATTTATTTTAGGCTCAGGTATAAAAAAAAGTTTATTTTGTACATAGGCTATTGCTAGCACTTATACACGTCCCAACATTGGCCCTACCACAGCTTCGGGACAAATGTGCCATCTTACTAATGACAATGAAAACGCCCAATAACTTTCAGTCAGTCACCTAAGATTAATCAGAACCAGAAAATCATCAAAATCCGATGATGAAGTAAGGCATGGTTTAGATCAGCTCGCTCCATAAGTATCTCTTAGTCTATAAAAAATGATAAACGGTATTGTAAATATTTAAAGTAATACAACTTCTATTTACTAAGCCGCCTAACTATTAGAACTATTAAATAAATCCACCATTATTTTACTCGTGATTTTAATTATAAAACCACACAAACTATGCGATAGACCTAAGACATTTTAATCTTTAAGATTAATGTAAGCTGTAACTTTGGAGTAAGTACTTTTTAACAGAAAAATAAATGAAAAGTAACGCAGTAATATGAAGGATATGACAGCTAGACAGCTCAATACATATAATGTTACAATTTCCACTAAGTTATTACACAACGTTTGAAAGGTCATCGCAATGAAAACTATAAATTTTAAAGGCACATTAATGATTACATTGTAGGTAGCATAAAAATTATCCTTTTGAAGTGCGCCGTCTTTTTTTGACTTTTTTTTACTTTAAGTGACTGAAGATATGGTTACTTTATAGGTACATACAAGCATGTCAAGCTGAACATTGCGGTATCTTACACAATTGTAATATGGATTATTTTTCAACAAAAATCTATTAGCTCATGTGTTGGCAACTGTACCTACATGTTAGTCTATAACATAAATACGGGCCACCTGCATTTTACGAGTGTTAATTTTAAATAGTATCAACGGCTGTTTAATACTTAGAAATAGGTGATTAAGCTATTGCGATTCACCATAAAAACATCAAAGCTGATTACAAAGTATGTATAGCTACTGATTAAGTGTGTAGGGCCCGCTTAGCTCATGTAAGTTCTTAATTGGTTAATGAAGGTAATATTAGGGCTCCATAGCCGAAACAAAAAAAAACGAACCCATAAAGTTTCATCAAGTCTGTCTGTATGTCCGTCCGTATATACACTATAAAAAAAACCGGCCAAGTGCGAGTCGGACTCGCGCACTGAGGGTTCCGTGCCAGCTTTAACTGAACTAGGCAATCCAATTACTTCCACTTAGTCAAATACCACAATATTTTGTCGACGGCAAATATAACTTTGTTTTTCATAGTGTTGGTATGAAGAACAAAGTTATGTTTGCAGTTATTGAAAATATTATGTTCTATCTCAAAAAGTACTTTTTCGGTCTCGTTCAAAGCAATTTTCGTTGAAAGTCTTTGTTAAGATCTACATCATGTATTTTTTTCAAATGTACACTCGCTTAGTTTCAAAGTAAGATAGGATGGGGACGCCCATTTTACCACTTTGGAGGAGTCTTTCTTTCAAAGTTAGACTTTAAGAGAAAATGATTTGTGGACCTATCCATAGACACCATAAGCGTATAGGTTTCCCAAAACAAAATACTTTAAGTTTTATGTATGGGAGGTCTTAAATATCATATTTTTTTATTTTTTGTATGAGAATCGTAAAGCGGTAACAGGATACGTCTACTTACTAAGTTTCAACTGTTCCTATATAATACTAATAGTTTCAGAATAAAGTGACTGTGATATACGGTCGGACAGACAGACAGACCTGACAAAACGTTCCGTTTTTAGCGTTCCGTAGCGGAATGGCAAAAAACGTAACCCTTATAGTTTCTTAAAGTCTGTCTGTCGGTTCATCCGTATGCCACAGCCACTTTATTCTGAAAATATCAGCATTATAAAGTTGTAACTTAGTAAATAGATGTAACTTGTTGGTCGCTTTACGATTTTCATACATAAAAATATGATATTTGATGGGGCTAACATTTGGAAAATAGACGCCGCCAAAGTGGTAAAATACCCTTATGAATTTAAAATAAGGTAGTGAAAATTTTGGAAAAGTTCATAACGTAGATCTAAATAGACACTTAAAAAAATGGTTTGAATGAGATCGAACCGGTAATTTTTGATATATAGCACATTTTCATTAACCGCAAATAGCTTTGTCCTTCATATAAACACTATAAACACAAAGCTATTTTTGCAGTCAATAAAATATTGTTGTATATTGGCTAAGTAAAAGTAAGGACCCCTAATTCAGTCAAAGTTGGCACGGTACCCTCAGTGTGCGTCCGACTTGCACTTTTAATTTTATATAAGGGCAAATCGTTTTAAGTGGAGCAGCAGCAGGATTGGCTGAAAACGCCAAGCGTCGCAAGTACGTAAGATTATGTGTTTGCGCCGTTTGGCGTTGAAACATTTGGGCCGTGGAGACCCTCTGCTAAATTGCTGTTTAGTGAAATTGCGCCAAAATTAAATTCTGTAACAGCCAATAATAAAGCTGGCTGGTTCCTAGCTCAAAGAATTAGTATTGCTATTCAACGTGGCAACGCAGTTAGCATCATAGCCTCCTTGCCTCAAGGAAATGGTTTCGTTTTTGAATAGGTAGACTTTAAGTTATTTTTTTTATGTTGCATGTCTTAGTTTTATTTTTTCATGTTTGTTTTTAATAAAGTAATTTTAGGGATAATATTTTAACTATGTCTTTGTATACATTATAGAAACAGGGCACTATCATATTTTTTTGGAAAATCGTTTTTTTTTATTAAATTTTCTGTAACAAAGAAAATATCATTTTTGAAAACAGCACGCTGTCAATTTTAAGGGTTATCTACGTCATCGACTTCGCCTCTCTAATTTCAATGCCCTTTTTTTCCTGATCTTAACCTTAATTAATAAAAACACAATATCTGCAAAAAAAATATTACCTTAGTCTCTCTTTTTTTAAACTAGCGTATAAAAACCCAAAGTGTTTTCTACAAAAAATGATTCATTAATTGGGCTGAATTGGCCCTTTAAATATTATCAATTAAAACGAGGTAACCTATATTTAGGGCTACAAGAAAGTTGGGAATTTGTCCTTATCACTAACAATTTCCTACTTTTCTTCTTTTGACTTTGCACTTACAAATATTTTAATTATTTATTTTTGTATGCAAAAAATATATAAAAATATTTGTATTGAGTTGAGTGTATTGTTTTACTTTATTCTAAAAGCATATTGCCTTCAAACTTTCATCCCGTAATCACAATCTATACTTGTAGTTTTTTTCCAGAATAAAATGTGTCTTGTTTTACTCAGCATTTGATAATATTTAGGATCAAATTCTATAAGAAATCGACACAGACAGACGGAGTTACTTTTGTACATAAGTACTTATATTTTACAAGCGGTTCCCCGTGACTGCGTTCGCTAGTTTTGTATTTGTTCCCTTTATAGCCGTAAGCCTTCTTTGATAAATAAGCTATCCAACAAAAAAAATATTTTTGAAATTGGTCCAGTAGTTTTAAGATTTGTGCGTTCAAACAAATAAACAAACTATTCAGTTTTATAAGTATTTATACATGTCAACCTGCAGAAGATATATTCTTACCCAGCAAAATGTGCCTACTGTTTGTCATCAAATAAATGGGCGGGGCGTAGACTCGACGACAAATCACGAATCTCCATTTTCATATTAGGGATGCTGGCTGATTCACCCCTGGTCTAGCTCTTTTTAGCCCCCGACGAGTAAAGAGCGGGGTGTAATAAATTTATTTATTTAAACTTTATTGCACTGTAAGTTGTACTATTGGCCGACTTAATGCCTAATGGCATTCACTACCAGTCAACCACCTGTTAATGCAGAGAGTTTAATTAGTGGCGGAGTATTAATAATATGTGAGAAGAGTGGTAAGAAAAAGAAGTAAAATGCACTAACATAAACATACATACTAATATTACACAAATATGTAATAGGATACATAAGCAAAATAAAATAAACATACATAGAATACATATACTTAATAAATACAAAATTATGAATGATAAAGGTGATGATAATGACGACATCCAAAGAACACAAATAATGGAATAATTTCTGTCATATAACTCCCAACCTCTACCGCTTCAAATTTCATACAAAAATGACACAGTAGAGTAAATGTTTATAAGTAAATGTTCATAAATTCCTTGGTATTAATATTGACAAGCATTTAAATTGGAAAGATCATGTAGAGCAAGTGTGTAATAAGCTAAACCGATTTGTTTTTGCTTTGCGAAAGCTAAGACAAACAGTCTCTGTAGAGGCAGCTCTAACAGCTTATCACGGCTATGTTTCATCCGTTCTTAGTTATGGATGGATATTATGGGGGAACTCAGTAAACGCTGACCGGGCTTTTAAACTACAAAAAAAGTGTATGACAGCCATTTGCAATTCGAAATTTGACGACAGCTGTAAACCATTGTTTAAAAAACTTTATATTTTGCCTCTGCCGTCGATGTACATAAAGGAAGTATGTTTGTTTGTGTTCTCCAATCAAAGATTTTGGAAAAAACGAGCTGAAGTAAATAACAGGCAAACTAGAGCAAGAATTATGAACTAATTGTGTCAACCTACTTGCCATAAACAAATATACAAGATTAATGTTTATAATATGTGTATTGTGCTATTTAATAATTTACCGGACGACTTTAGATTAATTAATGACTTTAATGCATTTAAAACAAAGCTGACAAAATGGTTATTACACCACAGCTTCTACAGTATTCAAGATTTAGAATATAAAGAAAAAATATAATAAATCAAATTGTAATATTTATGTCCATGACTTTTCTATATAATTATTGATATTACTTACTTGTTATCTACTTTATATTTGCACGCTATTATAAGGCTGAATGCATGGGACTCACGCTATCATTATCAACTGATGTACTTGATTACTGTATTCTTGCAAAAAAAAAAAATTGACTTTGACTTTGATTTGAAAAATGGCTGTTAATTCTGATTTATCGTGTCTGTCTGTGTGTGTGTCTGTGGCATCGTTGCGCCGAAACGGATGAACCGATTTTTTTTGTTTCACAGATAATACCGGCAGAAGTTCATGGAACGCTATGATTTGAGCATTTTCAAGAGGAGAGTGAATAGGCTGTTACTGGTCAGACATGATCCATCCTCGACCAATCGTCAATTGTCTGATCTTAAAAAAAAACATACCGAGTGTTCTTAGCTAAGTTTCATTAACATCTGATCAGCCGTTTGACGATGACCTCATCAGCTCTTTTCTAGTTTTTAATTGTCCGATCTATTCGAAATTTGGTGCCGATGACAATACATTGATAGATGGTGAGATATCCCTTACCGAATCCCATATCCATGGCCGAAAGCCGATCCGGCCATGGATATCTCACTGCCGAGTTTGAAGATCATCAGCCCCCTTACTCTGGACACAAAACCCGATCCAATGAATATAGCCATCCCTGTCAGACGCATACACGGCCTGGTATGAATGACAGGGATGGAAATATTTATTGGATCGGGTTTTGTGTCCAGAGTAAGGCCTCAGCTCTATTAACTAGATGAAGGGATCTGATTACCTTCTTCATGTCCTATCGATTCGAAAATTTGTACCGTGCTGCTTCAATGATATTAAAATAACATATCATGATTGCGAACCATGATTTTAAATATGATGGGTCAAAGGTTTTTTTTATTTGTAATTTTGGATTATATATTTGTTGTTGGGAGATGATGGCCTTTATTTGTTACTTTTTTTTATTTACTACTTAAAACCCTTGGCGACCCTTCGACCAAAAACACAGCGTGAGACGACCTCGTAAAGATCGCAGGATCACACTGCAGACAGCTCCCAACCGTTCGCTGTGGAAAACCGTGGGAAAGCCTATGCTCAGCAGTGGACGTCCTTTGGTTTTGATGATGACTACTTAAAGTTTTTTGATCGAGGATAGTGTAATGTTTTGTAAAGTTTGAATATTAATAAGCTTGTAAGTATAATTTAGCCACTCAGAGGATGCTTTAAGATCCCTTTATAATACCTACATAAGTATTCTCTCTCAACTCATAAAACATTGAATGGTATTGTTTTCTACAACATTACTATTGCAAAGCAAAAGATTAAGAGCGACCAATTCCAATTACAGAGGCCGTAGTGCGAGTCTCGTTCCGAAACATAGTTAGGCTAGCTAGTTAGTCATTTGCACAGTAGCTTCAGTTCATAAATATTCCCAATTTGGACTCGCGGTAGTGTCTAAGGCACGTTCACATAACAGAGAAATTACCGTGACATAAGAAACAATACACTGACAGTAGGTTATTATTATAATACGAAAGTTTTCAGGTATCTTTCTAAATTGTTTACAACCGTAAACAGTCAAGCATCGTGTTTCTAGATACAATTACTAATCAATTGTTATTGCGTCCCATATTATGGTGACATATGGATTTTTTACACGGAATTTATTATCTGTAAACAAACATCGTCAGGCACTATTACGTAAATTAATAGAAATAGAACAAATAGATAGTCAGGTTTTTACCATTTATAATTATACATATAATAATACTTACCTTACATTCTTTTGATGCACTGCGAGTTTGCAACTTAGTGGCTCTACTGAACTTATTTCTAATTCATGCTTAAACCTTCATTTAACGAACAAAAAGAACCATATTTTAATTACACATCACTGCCAATAACTGGTCATTATTTCAGATGTGGGCTTTCACAAGGGAATTTTTACTATAGAACTCAGACGATAGGGCTGTAAATTGTATAAATCCAGTGTAATTAGTTATTAAAGATTTGATTGTTTCTAATTTATGTTAATGGAATAGTGTGAAAAATTGTTACGAGTTGCGATATCGATGTCCATCTCAATAATTAGGGATTGGCAGTTTAAGTTAAACTTAAAGTAAGTTAAACTAATATTAATAGGCATGCGCCCGGATAGAGTAAGACACAGAGTTCGATTGCTTGTCTGACACGGTTGCTTTTGAAAAGTTTTTTTAAAAAAAATATGTAATTAAGTTTGTACCTATAGTGAAAAAACACCATAAAAACTAGAAATAAAACTTTTTATTTTTCTGTGAACCCTTTTTTTTCAAAATTTATACCACCTATTTTAAACCTCATGTTTCCTAATGTGCATTTTGTTCTCTTATTTAAAAATTAAGTTTATTTTAATGAGAGATTACTGGAGGTATCCAGTAAAGATAGTCACGACATAATATTAACTCCAGGAAATTAAAGCAGCTTATGCCCTGTGAACTATGAAACGTCTACTCATATACAATTTTCACTTTCGCCAGTGACAAACAAACAGACGGCGATCGGGGTCGTTTCGACCAGCCCAATTACGGGACACGTGAGTAACGCCATGTGGTCGAGCTAGTGTTGCTACTAAGTCGATAGATTATGCCGACGTCGATATAAATTAAGATTGATGATGTAACTCATTCAAAGTTACATTCATAATCACTTAAAATCAGATACACACACAATAAAAATACAACGGGTTAATTTCGGAAAATTTTCGAAAAATCAAAGAGTTAATTTCTTTAAAAAATGTAATATAATGTATAATAACAATTATGTATAATAATCCAGATAAAAGAACTCATTTTGATCATGATGAACATTCATGAATTGAAAAAAAATATAGAGAAGAAAGTTATGAATATAAATATTTAATGCTGACGGTATTTAAAATAAAAGTCTAAACACTCTCCGACTTAGTCCTTTGTCGCATACCGTCCTAATTCACAGAAAGATAGCAGCCGCGCCAATTAAAGCACAGAACAATTTAGATAAACGCGTGCTAACCATAAATCCGCATCTGATTCCGATCTTCGACTCGATAGTTCATGAAACTGGAGTTATTGTTCTCCGATCGAGGCACGATATCGATTCATCGATAACGTCGCGAACGTCACTAATAATCGAACGTGGTTTTATCACCCTTTATGATCGTCATCAAGCCGGAGGGCTGGCTTTTGGTTTTAATTTTTTGTATTTTTTTCCAAGTAGCGTAATTGTTTTTAGGATTCTAGTAAAGCAAGTAGTATAGATGGTATGCATAATTCACATTCATTTTAAACTTGAATAAAAATATATTGAAAGTAAAGAAAAGAAGAAATTGATTAAAAAAATATTGATTGCCTTTTTTCGTCGCTAAGTTATTCTGTTTTGTCTGTCTGAGAACTGATTATGGTAACAATTTGATGACTAAAAAATATAGCTCCATTTAAATATTTATTCAAAATCTTTATTGTACTAATAACAGTGTACGAAAGGTGGACTTAATGATAAAAGCATTCGCTCCCAGTCATATCTTAAGGTCCTGCAGAAATATTGTGATGGACGGTTGTCATGGAAAATTCAGTTTTTATAAGATTTGTAAAGAATATTTTAATATCGAACTAGACCCATGCAAATAAAGTTACATATTTTAGTGAAATTCCTATACACTTTAATTGATAAGGTGTCTATGGATATCGCTTACTATTAAAAGTTGCAGTAAATTTTAATGAAATGTGAAAGATATAGTCAAGTGCTAAGTAATTTGCCTACAGGCAATTAATAGGCGTCTGGGTGATTACTAGTTTCATTAGAAATATGACACATATTTATGCTAACAAGACTTTGTAATTAGTTTATTAATAAATTAAATTTATCTCTCCATTTTAAATTTAAATTTAATATTTTAAACATGGAAGAAAGGGAGTCTAACAATCAGTTTCTCAAAAGCCTAATGAATAAATGAATGATTCATTTGACACACAAGAAACTTCACTATTAAAAAAAATATTTAGGACAAAAATTTTATAATAAACCTGAGTACGTACATTTAAAAAATATAGATCTCAAAGAATAGCTAGAGATAATAGCTTCAAATTTATAAATAATTAGGTAGGTACTGGCCATCATAAAGTTTATCAAGTAAAAAACTATACCTTTAGATTGGCCCTTTCTGCTGCTGCTGACCTTATCGATTTTATTTTATTACTAGCGGTCCCCCGCGACTTCGTCCGCGCGTTTTGAGTTTGCTCCTTCCCCTCCCGTCGCAGCGTCATGTTTTATATCCTAAAGCCTTTCCCGATAAATAAGCTATCCAACATAGAAATATTTTTTCAAATCGGTCCAGCAGTTTCTGAGGTAAGCGCGTTCAAACAAACAAACTCTTCAGCTTTATAATATATTAGCGCAAGTGCACGTTGTACTTAAGCTGCGAACATTATTTTGGTGCGGAGTTATGTTAAAACTGTGATAGCTCCTAAGATTTTTATTGAAATCAAATGATATAAAGGGCAAATTGGTTCTAAATGAAATGCTCGTGATTATGAATGTATTTATTTTGATAAGAATAAATACCTGTGTGTATAATACCCTCTAAAAATAATGCATCATTTTTTTACAAATTTATTAACATAAAAAAGGTTGTAGTAAGTCAACCATAAAAGATAGACATATGCTGTCGCGGACTTTATTATAGAACTCTTGATGCTAAACAATCCTGTCATACATGATTTTTGTGTAACTTAAGCGGTTTCCGCAGCGTATGCAGCGGAAGCTCTCAAAAGGAATATCTTTCTCCCGTTTTCGCAACATTTTTCATTTCTGCTGTGGTCTTATGAGTCGTATCTTTATGTTATATAGCCTAAAGCCTTCCTCGATAAATGGACTATCCAACGTAAAAATAATTTTTCAAATCGGGCCAGTAGTTTTTGAGATTAGCGCGTTCAAACAAACAAACAAACTCTTCAGCTTTATAATATTAGTATAGATAAAAAAGCCAATCGTTGTTAGTTTTAATTTTATTAAAAAACCCACTTTTAACCTCATACCGCCACGGCAAGCTAACAATGTGGATGAAAGAGCGAATTTCAAAACTTAATAATACCTCCTGTTAGACGGATAATCGATTATGGCTTTGCTATGGTAGACAACAGTAGCACACTTGGAAAGCACTAGACCTGTCAGATAGAAGATCGTATTTGACATTAGATCGATATTGTATTTGTACTGCGCATTAATTTTACTGCATTAATAATTGTTTAATTATTACCTTTGTTATGAAATAAGAATATTCATCAGCCCACCGACTTTTATTTACCTAGACTGCAAAACGTAGACACGATAGAATTATACACAAAAATGTAATAAGTGTTAAAATGCCATTTATTTTAAAGCCAGCCAGTCGAGGTATTAGGATATTTTTAAATGGACAGTATATTTTTTAAACTAGTAATTTTTGGTCGTACTATTAACGGGGTAGAGATTTTATTTTCAATCTAAGAACAGATCTAGTTATGAGGCATATCCGCAAGATGGCGTAACGTAATTGTGATAACTGCGCGGAGAATACCGGGTGAATATAGTGTTTATTGTAGGAAACTATGTTCCGTATGTTCATTTCATGATTGCGGTACTTAGTAAATTTTATTTTGAATTGATATTTAAGATTCCATTTTTTTGGTGTGGTTTGATTTGTAATAATTAAAACTTTTTAATTCTTGTGTCAGATTAACCAATCAGTTTTTAGTAAATAATGAAATTTTTTTTGGATGACGGATAATCATAAATATGTATGACTAAGTTTAGACCCACTGAATCGGTCGAAGTATCTCGCTCCTAAACATTTTTCAACGAAAATTGCTTGCACGTACGATTTAAATACAGGCGTTATTTAAAACAAAACAACGACGCGTAGTGAAAGAGATTTTAGCTCTTATGGTGGTTAGATATCGACCGTATGTCACGCATTTTTAGTGGTAATTGCACGTTGATTTAAATAAAAGTAGTAATAGAGATAAACTCGGTGTGTTGAAGAATATTCTTATTTCATAACAGAGTTACTAATTATACAATAATCAATGCAGTAAGTAAAATTACGCGGGACCATTCCACAACAATCCAACTAATGTCAAACACAATCTATCTGACAGGTCTAGTGCTGTCCATAAGTCCTAGTGTTGTCTATCATAGTACATAATGCCACAATCGATTATCCGTCTAACAGTAGTCATTTTCTTTTTCTTATAAGATGGCTTGTTATAACGATGACTTTATACCGTTTTCATGCAACATCACTGGAACCCCGATTGCGGAGAAAGCAATAAGTATCAATTATACAGATTCCTAGCGATTTCTAACTGCACACCGCCATGTAAATGTCGGCGATTAAGATGCAAATACTATTAGCAGTTATTAATAACAAATAGCTAAAATTAACGTTATTATTAACGTTTCTCGGTAAACGTTACGGTTGCATGACAATGCTGTACGCTGTTTAGGGTTGTTAGCAAACGATCTCGATTAAAATAGATTAGTCAGGTAAGAATAATAGGCTAGTTTCCAATAAGAACAAATCAAAATGTTTGTAGTTTCTAGTGATTATTATGGTATGGAGATGTTATAACTAATTTATATATCAATTCATATGAGGATTATTAATATGAAAAAAAATATAAGATTGCTTAAAATACATATTTGTTGACGTCATTTAGGATGCCATTACAGTTTGAGCATTTTTGAGGCCCATTCAAATTTATTTTTTTAAATCATAATTTAATCGTGTAAATATTTTCAAAATTATCAATGTTTTTGATTGATATATTTCAAAATATTTTGAAAATTTGGTCAGCTAGCCCATAACAGGAATCTCTATACCTATTCAACTTTAAAAAAAAAATAGCCCAGTAATAGTGATTAACCGTAACTAAGCACCTAAATATAGTATATAACACAGATAGTACACAAATAGTATATATTTATGGCTGTGTATTCAAAGGATCATTATGGAATGCAATTAATATTTGCGTTATATTAGGAGTACTAAAATTAAAAAAGTGAAGCCCTGTTTCACAATTACCAAGTTAGTTCCAGATCTGGAATTGGTTCATAACGTACGATATGATCTGTCAAACCCTTTGTTCTTCGCCATTTGACAGACCATACCGTACGTTTTGAACTGTCAAATGAATACGATTGCTTTACACAATCGCAGCCCAGGTAGTGCTTTCTGGCAGATACGAAACAATGATTCTTAGGGCGGATTCGACCAAACGAGAATAAATGTTAACCTTAGAATAAATCACTAGTTATTCGAGGGTTAATTAATTTATTACTTTGCCATACAATAATACGACAATGTTTAGATGGCAAAATTTTTACTTACACACCATACTGCTTTAATGCATTGATTTGGCGAGAAATAAATCAGTTAAATCATTTGTTCTCTCAGGTAAGTTTATTTATTCCAAGTACAATTTAACGACAAAAAACGAATTCGGAATACTTGAGCAAGAAATATAATTGATACTCGAGCATAAAATCGAAGAATAAAATTATCCTTCGTGTATGTGTAGTTACTTTCGTGTAAGCCTATGTTTGGTCAAACCCACCCTAATTCAAACTATTCTTTGGGTAACTCTAACTTGGATATTGTGGAACAGGCTCTAAAACAGTTTTTTTTTTGCAAATACATTTCGTTTAACTATTTGCGGTAATGTCTGATATTGTCATACAAATAAATGTAGTTTTATCGATTAGTACTGCACACTATCGTGACTGACAACAATTAAAATGCAAATTGTCAATGCGTGTGCTTTTTCTTTTTCCTTAATTGGTCAACAGCCATGTCTGTCATAAAAACAGTGATTCAGTTAAAGTAAATAAATCGAACAGTGCTTAAAAAAAATTGACAACATCACATACATTGCTCCGATCCCAAGCTAAGTAGCTAAATCACTTGTGTTATGGAAATCAGAAAACAACGGTGGTACCACAACACCCATGCTTAAATTTGTCCGTGAACTAATTGTATTCAAACAATTTTAATAAGTGCTTCATTCTAAGCTATATAGCTTGCATATGTAAACAAACGAGCAAATATTTTTTTACAAAGATTGAACCGCAATAAAAACACTAAAAGGACTATTATAACGCTAATAGGAGAAACAAACTCATTTAAAGTGGATGCATGATGTGTGTACATAGACTGCTGCTGTCCGATTTAAGGTTGACATCATGCACCGACTTCAAATGAGTTTGTTTCTCCTATTAGTTTTTTTTTTACGCTTTTAGTGTTTTTTTAAGGCGGTAAAATTTTTGTGAAATTTGATTGAGATTTTAGTTATTATTAAAATTACAATGTACCTGATTGAACTAAAAACCTTCTCCTTAATGTGCCAAATACTTATTTGAAAACAACATTAAAATCTAGCTAAACGCGAGATATTTGCAAACAAACATACATACACATACACGTTCAACTGAGAACCTCCTTTTTTAAGTCGGTTAAAACATGAATATGAAGTAGTTTTATATAGACGCATCAAAACCATCATAAATGCTTCTTAACTCATAAAGTTACACCTTTTTCTAAGCACAACATCTGCTATTCCAAAACCTTCGCATTATGTGACCAACCATCCATAGTATACCGACAGTGATGGAACATTAATACAGTTTCATAAAGATGAAATAAGAAACCAAAAATTTGCGCACGGGCGGGACTTGAACCAGCAACCTTTTGGCAAACCGGGCCAAATGCTCTTACCAATTGAGCTACCGTGCTGTTAGTCTGACACTGCGAAATTTGTGGTTTCTTATGAAAACGTCAATTGCGTGACGCTTAGCGCCATCTAGCCGTCTGTTTATGAAACAGATGGCCCAAGCAGTTATTCTTTACAGAATAAATTCAACTTGGAAATTGATGTCGCTTCGCTATCTAATGCTTTAGAATGTTTTTAACACTCACAGTGTCATATTTTATATTCATAAAGATGAAATAAGAAACCAAAAATTTTATATGACACTGTGACCAAATATTAAACCAAATATTAAGAGCGTTTGGCCCGGTTTGCCAAAAGGTTGCTGATTCAAGTCCCGCCCGTGCGAAAAATTTTTGGTTTCTTATTTCATCTTTATGAATATAAAATATGACACTGTGAGTGTTAAAAACATTCTAAAGCATTAATACAGTTTGTCTTAAAATGTAACACAATTTCATTTGCACGTTCTACAGCTCAACTTGTTGAAGTTCTTTTAAATATGTTTTTATACACACTATATACATTTTATTATAAAGCACACGATACATTGGTATCATAAAATGATGCCTAGGGATTGTTCCCCATGGAACTCAAATAGTTATTTTTATGACTAAAGATGCTTGTTAGAAAAGTTAGGTTAGCGTCTAAATTAATGAAATCATTGCATGAATCTATCAATTTTTAACCGTCTTCAAAAATGGAAGAGGTTGTCAATTTTTTTTTGTATATATGTTACCTCATCATTTGTCGAACGATTCGAATTAAATTTTTTCGCCTACCCAGAGGGTATACCTTCTAGTAGGTTCTGTTTTTGCCAATTCGGGATCTGATGATGGGACTTTTGGTGTAATCGAGGGAAACCCCCAAATTTTAAAGGCACATACAGTGTTTTTTATAAGAATCTTAATGTTGACGTGTTGTCACGTCTGATAGTCAAGATCTTGTGGAGTTGAGCTGATGGTGGAACTCCTTAACGCTTAGGAGTTTCAGGAATTATAATGACAGAACTTATGATAGGTAATTTATAGTATCTTAAAGAACAGAGTCTCAAATTGTTTGCTTAAAATGGCTTCCTTTCCTTTCAAGGGTCAAGAGTTTATTAAGCCTTTTGACTGCATTTTGGTCAAAACCAAAGTCGTTTTTTTATATTATATAATATATCTACCAGAGTTTGGACATCAATTTCGAGACACCCTGTATAAGTATATTTAAACATAACCGACCCATCGCTCTTATCATTTGCATGTCCGATAAATTTCTTACATCAGCATTCGTTTAGCCAAGGTGCAAGTAATAGGGCAGGTTTATATCCCATTAGGTTTTTTTGCGCACATTATATTATGAAAATACCCCGTTTAGATTGTAAATGCAAATTGTACTATTAGCTATGCCCAAGACCACCGAGATATTTGTAACCGTCAACGCTATCTGGAAATTAGCGGATGAATTGATAAAGATAAATTGCACATTTTATAAATAAAAGAGTAGAGATAGAAGTATGATATTTTTATCAATTGACTTTTTTCGACTTCCTCCGTGGTCGAGTGGCTAGCACGCTGGTTTCAAGCGTCGCAATCTCGTGAGGTTTCGGGTTTGATTCCCGGTCGGGTCAATGTAGAAAACGATCTTTTCTATATTGTCACGGGTCTGGGTGTTGTGGTACCACCGTTATGTCTGATTTCCATAACACAAGTGCATTGGCTACTTACTTGAGGATCAGAGCAATGTATGTGATTGGTGTCCAATATTTATTATTACAGGTTGATAGTAGTCAATAAGCCAAGTCAGGGGTCCTATGTTGGCTTGATAAAATCTGACAGCAATCCGCACTGAGCCCGTGTAGTGGAGTATGGCTGATAATATTTAATATTTGAGGGCTACAGGCTTACAGGCTAACTTTATTTTTTTTAGAAGAGTGATGTTCTGAAAGTCTTAGTTTCGAAAGCTTAATACTTGCTGATATTGAAGCAGGTAACAGTAAAAATATCCCACTAAAGGCCATGTTCATGAGAAATGTTGCCAAGATAGGACCATGGGGCACGCACTGTGACGGTTCGCGCGACTGTCGCGCTGATGATAATTTCATACTTTAATGGCAGCAGCGGCGCGCGGCAGTCGCGCGGCTGCAGCTCCACTGTTTTTATGTATGGGCATTTGCTTTTTGCCGTTGCTGCCGCACTGCACTTATTCACAAAATAGCCATAACGTTGCCCTAACGTCATAAATTATTGAAATATTATTAAATAAACTCTCATCATCATCATTATCAGACAAAAGACGTCCACTGCTGAACATAGGCCTCCTTCACGGCCTTCCACAGCGACCGATTACTAGCGGTCTGCATGCACTTTGATCCTGCGATCTTTATAAGGTCGTCTGTCCATTTTTTTGGTGGACGTCTTACGCTGCGTCTTTGGTCGAAGGGTCTCCAATCTAGAACTTACTTGCCCTAACAGCCATTAGTTCTTCGCGCTTGTGCCCTGCCCATTGCCACTTGAGCTTACTGATTCTCAAGGCTATGTCCGTTACATTAATTCTTCTACGTATCTCCTCATTTCTGATTCGATCCCAAAGAGAAACACCCAGCATAGCCCTCTCCATCCCATCCATTAAATAAACTCTAAAATGATTTAACTCAGACATATAGTAATCAAATTTTATAACCCCTAATCAATGTATATCAACATCACTAACTCGTTGAAGTAACTGACAGTGTCAAGTTCTATGACTAGGCTCATTCGTTTGCTATACATTAACGGTTCTAATTATTTTATTAGAAAATAGTTTTTCTTGTTATAAATAATTTAAACCATGTACACTTGATTACTGAATACTTAAAGGGCTTACATTTTAAATGTTTGCTGCTTTACAGGCTAGATCAAATTGCATTTAATAACACTCTTTTATAACTTATTTCGAACTAAGTTCGGGTCAAGATTAGCATTCTTTTTTCGTATTTATTTATATGTGTTGATTTAAATAAAAACCAATGTTCATATTAAACAAAAAAAAAACTCGCGACCTTTCGCTCGTTCTAACATGCTTATCGTTATTTTTTAACGTTAACCACGTCTGATTAACGCCAGTTTAACGATAACTCTTAGATTAACGCCGCCTCTACTTTATAGCTCAGTGACACGAACGGCTTATGTTCCCGGCTAGGCTTAAGTAGCTCATAATTGCGCGTTATAGCTCGAAAACTATTCAAGCCTTTGGTAACTGTTTCAATTATGATCGTGCTCTTTTGAATTCTAGTCGATAAGCTTGTGCTGAAATAGTATGTTAGTTTTTTGTGCCATATTGTTTGTAATGTATCCTATTTGAATAGTTTATTTATATGTAAGGGCTTTAGGTTTTACTGTTTTGTGGAATAGTCCAATATTTAAAGCACTTGCTTGAGCAACCTTTTTTTAAAGAACATTGAGGTTAGTGGCTGTATTTTTAACTGCTCCTTCTTACCGAGAGGGCGTATTTGTCTCAAAACATTGATAGAGTTTATATGTATTGAGATCTGTCTAAAGTACCCCCGTGTCCCTAATAGGTCTATAAGCAAAACAGTAGACTTTTTTCAATCAGTAGTGCCTTTAATTTACGCAATAGTCTTAATATAATGACCACAAAAAATCGCACTCAAAAACAATAACTCACCAAAGCTCATCATCCTTCACCCTAACTGACCCACACCTAATAACGGACGATTATCAGTGCCATCTGGCGGCAACCGTTTCACAATATGCTACAGTGGTATCGCACCCCATACGACCAGCCAGTCGTGACGGTAACGGAACGGCTGTGGGCTAATTGTCTTTGAAAGTTTTGATGTGTTGTGTTTGTTGAAGGTGTGTCATCTCCTCATCTTTATGGCATTCTTCAAATATTTATGCTTCAGTGAGATAATCTTAAAGCGCTACCCGAATTTTCAACGCGCACACTAGTGCCACTTTAGTAGAAAAACATAACTAATAAAAGACCAAACAAAAATCTGGTAAACACGATTGTAGTACAGGTTCTATAGTTTATTTAGTACATTTAAATTGTTTGTAAAGTAGTTTACTGTAGTAAGAGTTAGAAAAACCGCTAAATATGGCCACCTTTGGCATTTTTTCTAACTGTAACTGCAGATAACTACTTTAGTAACAATTTAAACGTACTAAATAAACTAGAACCTGTACTACAATCATGTTTACCAGATTTTTGATTGGTTTTTTATTTAATGAGTTATGATTTTTCTACTGAAGTGGCGCTAGTGTGCGCGTTAAATATCCGGGTAGCCCTTAAGTCTCTACAGTTTAAATTCTAACCTGTTTAAATACCGACATTTATAAACTAGGGTTTCCATCATCACTAGTTTTCATACCTAAGCATAGTTTTTACAATATATAAAGTATTTTTGTTAGTAAAAACGGCTTAACTTAAATAGGTCTGAGCTGGGGTGCGATTGTGTAGAGCAATCGTATTCATTTGACAGTTCAAAACGTACGGTATGATCTGTCAAACGGCAAAGAACAAAGGGTTTGACAGATCAAACCGTACGTTATGAACTGTCAAATGAATACGATTGCTTTACACAATTCCAACTCTGGTCATAAATAAGCTATCCAACACATTTTTTGATAGATTACCTACCTGTTATTGTTACAATGTTATAATTTTTTCTTCTTCAAAAAGATTGATTCATACGTTTCATACGTTTAACAGGTTACAATCCCGAATTAAATTGATATTTTTACCTAAGCTAACTCTGCTTAGGTAAAAATATCAATGATTGATACTCAATGCATCTGCATTAAGTAAGTCCTATCCTTATTTAAGCCCATTGCCCTATCAAACATTAAAACGCCCTTTCAACCGGGCATCAAAACAAGCAACACATGTTAACAACAATTTTTCCAGGGCACATCTAGGTTTGAACTACCCACAAGCCACAAGCGATGTCGTGCAATATTATAATCAAGTGCGAAAACACGCGATCGCGAAGCTCGCCTTGGCTAGCGCTGTACGCTTTTGGTCAGCGGTACTCAACCTTTACGACTTGTTTTGATATTTTATTCATCGGTCTATTGTCAGCGTGTTTTTAACTAAGTCGTATCAGTGTTATGTCTATCTTGCTAGCACTTATCGATGAAACAGCGAGATGTATATATCTCTATAAATAAGGACTTGATGAATGTGTATCATCATGGCATAAGGGGGTGCCAAGAGGCAGTTCTGTTATTAGAACAAAAAATCACAGATTGGTTAACCCTAAGGAGGATACTTACCTATTTACTGTATAACGACGTCATTTTAGGATTTCGATAAAAAACTGCCTTGCATATATAGTAATAAAGATTGAAACAGAATTACTTGCGAAACATAAATGCAAGTAATGTAGGGTACACATGATATATAACTTAAGTGTTCTTTTTACCATAGTACCTATTAATTAATTTAATTGCCTGGGTGGCGCAACGATTAGTGGGTCGCACTTTAAAGTGACGGCTGCACCAGTGGACCCGGGTTAGATCCCGGTCGGGCCAAAAATATGTACCTGGGTTTTTCTGTTCTGATATTCTCAGTGTAGTCCGGAGTTTGGAAGTTGGTGGTGTTTCACCCCGTGCCTTGGAAAGAGGTAAAGGCGTAGGTCCTGTGCCTGACCTCTCTCTGGTCGCGTCAAATATGCTTCAAAATCATCGGGCTTTGAGAGTGAATATGTCCCGAGCAGTCGGTTAGTCGTTGCGACTGGACACCAAGTTGGAATCGGCTAGGAGGACTTTTTGAGATACCTACTGTAGTCTAATAACAATAGGAAAATATGATTGATAATTTGCTACATACATTCGCAAATGTAGAGAGAGTAAGGGTGCTACAAGAAAATATTTAATAAAATGTATGAACCTGCCTTTGCACAAAAGGTTGCGAACCACTGACCCAAAGAGTAAACACAAAGGATTCCTGTAATGCGACAATTTAACTAGCTTTTTATGTCGGTGATAGGTCATCCCCGTCTAACCTGGTTTCTTTTGCAGGGGAATTAAGTGGAGCTTAGTTAAAATGTGTTTTTTTTTAAACTCGACCAGTAAGAAACGAGGACTAATTTTAGGTTTGAAAATGATGTATGAACAATACAGGGTGACAGGAAATGCGATACATTCCTTGATAGAAGTTGAAGTAGAGCTAATTTGCAGTCATATAAGTCATATTACACCATGTCCGAAACTTGTTCATTTCTGAGTTATTCAAGATTTAAGGATTTTTTAAAAAAAACTCCAATTTTTATGTTAAAATGTACCCTTGTAGTGACGAATACAGAATAAAGTTTTTTTTTTGTTTGTTGTATTCGTATACCAGAATAATAAGAATGACATTTTAAAGTAAAATTTGCAAGAAAGAATCGTCATTACTTAAGTAAAAGCTATAAAACTATGTATCATTTTGCAAAAAAATATTTTTTACACAAATTACAAAATTTAGTTCCTTGATTTATTAGCTATTCAAAAAGATTCAGGTGTCAACACAGATTGTATACAATATTCGACAAGCAAAGATAAACTGAGTTTAATATCATAGCATTGTAGGTATTGTCGTTTGTAATCTTTAAAGAGACAAAGATGCTTGTTATCAGGAAATGGGATCAAGAAAAGAAAATGCAAATGTCGATATGAAAATTTGGCACGTGAATTAACCATGCAATTTAAATACATAAGTGTCTCAATGTTAAGTTCAGAGTCACACTTTTACTTTATATATGATATTCATAATTTCTGTGTACGTAAATGATACGTGTTTAAATGTAAAAATACAATTTTGCTAATATTGACTTATCCATAACTTGGTGCCTTCCATTCTTGGTCATAATACTTCCTTAATGCAAAGCGTTGGACGTGGTAACTATTTTGTATACATAATCTAAATAAAAACCTTTAAAACTTGTTCATAATCAGTTGAGAAAGCGCCATAGCATTACCAATGAGATAAAATTACCGACATAGTAAAAGTAGCACATCAACCCAAAAGTTATGGACTCAGCCGATACCAAATTAACATCCAGACATAAATCGCTAAGCACTCCTTAGCCACTAATTTCTAAAGTAAACAAATCGATAAAATTTCTAACCGACAAACAATAAATCACGGCAAAGGAAGATGTCTCAATATTCAACGTAATTTTACCTGAGCGAAAGAGATGGCACGATTCAAGCAAGCTTTCAAGCATAGGATAGAAGGAGATGACGGGAAGTTCTCAAGGTGTTTTAATTAAGGAGCAAGTAGGCTCTAAATCATTGGCTGTCAACGCTCCCTGTGGGAAAGCAAAGAGTTATTGGGACCTTTATTCTAAATTTAAAATTACAATTTTGTAAATGCCGAGGATAACTTTAATGTGCGTATTGGTCTCTTGTGTAAACAAGTATTTGGAGAATCCTGTAGAAAATGTTAGTTTATTGTTCCAAAATGTTATAAAACTTGGGTAATTTTATTAAATAACAAGTCTCTGTGTGCAAATTTAATACCTATTTAATTGTGTAACATAGAATAAGCGTACAAAAGTATCTGTATAAGAAAAAAACATCGACACCAGAAAAAAGTGCTAAAGATATACAGCTAATTAAAAAATACATGATTCATTCAGTCGTTTATTTTTCACTTTTAAGAATTTAAAATCTACAAGTATATCTATTTCTGAACTCTTCTGTGTCCCTTTATACACTCAGTTGATTCGTAGAAATGTATCTATCCAGCCAATTCATCACGGCCTACTACGCCCCTTTAATTACATTTACTTGCGGCTTAATTAAAAATACCAATATTTATAAAAACCAATTACGTTTTGTTTCACACCGACCGCTGATTATCTATGCCAACTGTCACAGCGTCAGTTGCATGAAACGAAACGTCAGCTAATCGCAGATTGCCTCATTTGATAGTTGTCTGTTCGAGTGTGCAGACGTGGGGGAGAATTCGATTTAAGCTTTTGGATGTTTTGCGGATTTAATAATTTGTCAATGATACACGATCTTGATGGAGTAATTTAAGTTTTTTACATAATTAAAAAGCTATATTTTTAAAAAAAATAGTTTATGAAGTTTGAATACTAGAGTTCTTAAATTAATTTGATTTAAAAAAAAGCTGTATCTAAATAAAGCAAACGTCAAAAGATAGCCTGTCTATAAATCTTATAACCTAATACCCTTCTCTTCTCTCTTTTGTTGTCACAGTTGACGCAATGCAATGGTTTCTATAACACCATAGCTAAATCCAGTTAGTTCGAACTCAAAACACAGGTCAATGCCCTTTCATTCTAAGCTTTTAAACAAGCTTCTGCAAATGATCCCGAATTTTTCTAATCTTGATCGAACAGTCGTACATTTTTTTTCAACCACTCCCTTAGCTTTTAGAAATCTATCTTGTTTAATTACGTTCTGGAAGTGGGTGATTAATTAAAAACCTCACAAACATTTGCTGTTCAATTTAAAGTGAGATGGTGTCGCTCCTTTAATTGATACGAGCTTGGAAGGAATCCGAGTAAAGGGACGGTCGTTAGCTTATCACAATACTGATTTCACACCAGCGGGTGTAACGGAAGGGTTACATGGCGACGATGTTTTAAAATTAAGAAGATCGCAAAGTTTTGTTCAAAGCTTACATTACACTCAAGAGTTTTTTTTGTTGTAATGTTACTTCAGCTTTGTGACAAAGAGTGAAACTTACAATAAACTTTATTTTAAAAACTTACTTTTTGAGATTCTACTAGCTTAAGTTAATCTTAAGAATAAATAAATGTTCTTTATTGCACAAGTAAGGACAAAGGAAACAAAAACATTACAAGTAATGATAAAGTACAATATTAGCGGTCTTATATCTGAAACCATTGGATAGAGGAAACTACGTTCATTAAATAGGTATCTCATTCATTAAAAAAAAATTGGGTAACTTCTACTAGACTTTTACCTTCGTAATAAAAATAAAATTAAAGTCAATTTATTTACACGTTTTCTTCATTGCATATTGATAAGCTCACTACGTAATACTATTAATACAATAATCTATTTTATTGATTGTCACATACACAGTATACACACAGTGTCTAATGAACTGATTTTTATTTGTATTTTCTTTTGACGTGACAACGTCTTAAATTAGGTTGCGGCTGGGAGTCACGAAAAAGTGTAACGCTCGGTAACGTTACGATGAGTCACCGAACGAGAGAGAGGCCCGCCGAATGCCTTGCGTCTCTCTCCCACTCAACTATGATCGGTCTGCCGCGCGCGCAGCACTGAGAGCGAGTGAGAGGCACGCGTAAGAACGAGAGAGACAGACATAAAAAGTCGTTGTCACGTAAAACTTTCGCCCGTATACCGACTTTACAGGCAACCAATTTTTTCAGTTTATTATCTTAGTTCAACTGAATTCATCATCGACTCACTGTTCAGAAGATTTCAAGATCAACTTCATTCAACTCGCTTAAAGACTTAACCGACATGTAAGCCCACCCTTACCACAGAAGTCTTGGACGGGTCACGCCTCGGGCGCAAATAAAGCAAAACCCTCACGTTAAAGCTATGTCTCGGGACACTACTGTTTTATGACTTATTCTGTACACGCCTTCAGGCGAACATTGATTTAGATTCGCTAGTAACGAGAGCAAAATGTCGGCTGTATATTTGCCGCGGTGTGACGTCAAAAATAAATATGCCTATGATAGGTTCATAAGCAGTCATATCAGTTTGGTTGACTGGAATAACGAGCAGAATCAATTTTTTTTATTTTTTATTCAAAACCAAAATGCACTAAAAAGTCTTAAATAAACTCTTCACCATTGAAAGGAAAGGAATCCGTTTTAAGCAAACAATTTCTTTTTGGAGTCGGTGCTGTGATAGTTGATGCTTGATGGTCAAAGTGATGGAAGTTTATTTTATTTCTTTATTTTTAGTGATTACATAAGAGGGGGGGGGGGGGGGGAGTTGCACCTTATGATTCTATTTTTTACGAAGCTACAAATTACCTATCATAAGTTGTGTCATTATAATTACTGAACTCCTAGGCGTTAAGGAGTTCCACCATCAGCTCAGCCCCGCAAAATGTTGACTATCAGACGTAACATTAAGATTCTAGTAAAGAAACACTATACGTGCCTTTAAAATTTGAGGGTTTCCCTCAAATACACCAAGATCCCATCATCAGATCCCAAAATGGAAAAAATGGGACCAACTAGAAGGTATACCCTCTAAGTAGGTGAAAAATTTTTTCGATTCGGTAGACAAACGACTGAGATATGAGGTAACATACATACAAAAAAAAATAATGATGATAAAAAAAAAAACATACAGTCGAATTGATAACCTCCTCCTTTTTTGAAGTAGGTTAAAATATTGCCCCGTCTATCAATTAATAAGACAAGTCATCACGTGCGCAAATCCGCTAAAATACGTAAAAAAGCAATTGTTTTAAATTCTTTATGAACGTAGATTGTAATTTATTTTGTGTATCAGTCTATTGTATTCGTATATAAGTGTATTTTTTGTTCTTTTTCCTTCTTAACATATTTCTAAATTTATGCCTATTTTTTTGTAAAGTTGTCCAAGTGTTTTTTTGGGTGTGTGTGTGTTTGTGATGTCCCTGATCAATAAAAGCTTTACTTTCTTTCCTGCTTTATTTCTTAATAATAATTTCAGCGCGCGCAGCGGCTCGATGGATACCAAGCAAATCCTCTCTCGACAGAAAAAGTGATCAGAGGTGCCAGTACAACAAAATATCACATAAAACCTTAAATCATTTTTTTTTCAGAATTAGTTCAAGTGAATTCAAAATCATTTGGGGTATCTGAGGTTCGGTTTGGGTAATCTTACTACAGTAAAACTACGTATATTTTATTTCATATAAAGTTTCAACTCGCAGATTGAGGTAGCCATAATTTCACTCCATATTTATTTCAATATCAATCAACAATAACTGATGAAGCAATAGCGCAACGTTGTATTAACAAACTTAATTATAAACTCCGGTGGCTTGTAGCATCATGCCCGAGGTGATGAAAATTCAATCGAGATGGAATGAATTTCATTTCGACATCAAAATGAATAATAAAACAAACTGTAAAAGAGGCGAGAGTACCAGAATTGTATCAGTTGTGAGGATCTTCGGTTTGAGACACACGGGCCACTAAGCTTTCCAAAGTATTTTGCAATTTTAAATCAGTATGCGGCATATAAAAATTTGATTCTACTTTTATTACCAAGTATGAGTACTTATACTGATTTCTTAAAAATGACAGTAACTTCTGATAAAATGATTTAAATTATTTATTTTTAAAATAGGTTGATGGTCGTGAAAGATGCATGAAATATACACAAAAAAATATTTAGGTGCTGTTTCGTTTTAATTAAACTTTGAAATAAGTAAGTGACTGAACATGCGGTGATATCTCTCACACAAAAAGGCTTTAATACACAAATTGAGCACTAAGCATTTATTATAACAGTGAAGCTAAATAATGTGACTATACATGACGACCTCCGTGGTGTAGTGGCTAAGCACGCTGTGGTTCAAGGCGTCGCCACTCCAGGGTCCCGGGTTTGATTCCCGGTCGGATCAGTATAGAAATAAAAAAAAACTATTTTGTCTCGGGACTGGGTGTTGTAGTACTACCGTTGTGTCTGATTTCAATAACACAAGTGCATAAGCTACTTGCTTTGGGATCAGAGCAATGTACGTCGGTGTCCAATGTTATTATTATAATGTTAGTTATAGTCAGTGTCGTGTAGTCGTTTCTGTATTGTGATATATAGGTTATTGCGGCCTATTGAGTATTAATAAAATAATTGAAGTTAACAAAATATACAGGTTGTGGCCTTGGTATAGGTGCAAAAAATTTATATGTATAAGCCCTTCAAGTTACTAGTAATAAATTGTAAATGGTTTTAATTTGTATGTTAACATAACATTTTTAATAAATGAACTGTTACATTATAGCAAAATAAATCAATCTATTAATGTATTGCACACAAATGTGTCCAGCAGTCCTAGAAATTGACATTGTCATTAACTACATGTTTGCGATTTTGATATACATTGATTAGTGATTGATAGTTAACTACGTCTACTCTGGAGAATCAATGATTTAAATATTTTCTTCTATTACAGGTCACAAGCTGAACAACGGTGAACAGTTTTATTCTAGTGGTTCAAAGTTTATCATGCCCTGTGCCTCCTGAAAACCCTTATAATAACCTACAAAAAACAATAACTAATGTCTCATTTCATGTGTCTTGTTCGATATATGATTCACAATCCTACGTGCTCGTGTGTCTCTTATACAAGGCGCAAAATGAGAATAACTTTTGGCGGGGGCATCTTATAAATCAGCGGGCGCGGCTCAATTAAAACCACCCCTATCTGATCCACTCCCGTTCTTGACCCTTTATTTTTACAGATATATCGCTTAAACGCTTATGTCACAGTTTATTTCGCTTCGGCTCTCATTATATGTTTTATTGGAGGTTGGAAATTTCAAGGTTTGCTTTATGAACAAGGTAGTGATTTGGAGGTGTGAAGATGATTGCGAAACTGTGAAGCGTTGATGTGGTACCGTATTTTTCTGATAGTAGGTGTAAACAATGTTCAAAAAACACTTTTTTTAAAGAATTCTAACTCCAATCTTTACTTTTATTATAAAGCTAAAGAGTTCGTTTGTTTGTTTGAACGAGCTAATCTCGGGAACTACTGGACCGATTTGAAAAAATATTTTTGTGTAGGATAGCTTATTTATTGAGGAAGGCTTTGGGCTATAAACATCACACTGTGACGAGAGGGAAAAGAGCAAACTCAAAACGCGCGGACGAAGTCGTGGCGATTTCTATTAAATATGTTTCAACAAATTTTACATGGAAGTATATTTTAGGAATACTTGAACAAGAAACCATTGGTCGTTTTTGGTTTTACAGTACATGGAAGTCTAAAAAAATTACAACTCTCAAAAGTAGTTAAGTTTTCATAACTCATGTAGCATGTGTCATTTTATGTAATTCTTAATTTTAAAGGAACTTTAAGGATGAAGAATTAAAGGAACCTTTAAGATGAAGTATTACATAAAATGACACATGCTACATGAGTTATGAAAACTTAACTACTTTTGAGAGTTGTAATTTTTTTAGACTTCCATGTACTGTAAAACCAAAAACGATCAATGGTTTCTTAACATATTTAAGCGTCCCCGTTTAAAATTATTGCTATGAAAACCTAACGGTGTATAGCGGTTCAGCTTTTATCATAAATTTTAAGTAACCATTCACCGAGGAATAGCCACGTGCTAAAGACCATAGACTAATTGTTATTGGATATAGTACTTAATCAGTAAAAGTGATACGGTAACTATTGTCCATTGCTGTGATTTTATGTGATCCGTTTTGAGAGAGATGAAATTAGGGTTCTTCATAGTTGGATATAATGTTTATATCAATCGATCATACGAAATCTTTCATCTAATGAATTGTGTAAGTTTTGTGTGTATTTCATCTTTTGTTCTGCTAAATGTCCTGAATTATACAACCTGTATAAATGTGCTAAATGCATTACGTGCAAATAAAATATAAATAAATAAATAGATAAATAAATATCCTTTGGACATATCCACACATCGCCATCTAGTCCCAAAGTAAGCTTCTCAAAGCTTGTGTTATGGGTGCCAGACAACGGATATAATACTTAAATATTTTTTTTTGTAAATACATACATGATATACATAGAAAACACCCAGACCAATACAAACAGACATGTTCATGCACACAAATGTTTGTATTGTGCGGGGATCGAACCCGCACCCGCTGCGTAGTAGGCGATTTCTCGACCGCTACACCAGACGGGTCGTCAAATTTAATATTCAAGTTAATATTCTAGTAGAAACTTACATAAATGATAGTTTGTTAAAAAAAACGCGATTACCGTTTTCTTCATTGGTTGAATTATATTTCTCTGCACGTATTGTGAACATGTGTCTTAACGTTCATTTTCATACAGAACTTATTTTAAACGCACGTCCCACCAATTTTGTCGACTCGTGCGCCCAATCAATTACGATCGGAATCGATTTAATCGATCACAATCGATAATGGCGCGAGACCAGCTGCGATTTTACACTCGGATATCGATTCTTTTTGTAAATTTATGCAAAACTCGTGAGTGGGACTTAACGGTCTTGTATTGTTTAAAGACGGTCAGTAACTTTTTTTTAAAGTTTTTGATGGAATTCGATTAAATTTTTGATATAAGTAAGGAGTTCATATGAGTAAATAATTTTGTTGATCCTTTGACTTTGTGAGATCGAGAGTTGTGCTATCTCAATCATTTTTTTGAAATCCATTAGCACGTTTTTTTTTTAAATATGGGTTTTGACATTTTCATAGATTTTCATCTCACAAAATTTACTGCCTAAAGAAATTAAAACTTTATTTGCGAGAACATATAAACAAAACCATTTCTATCTTTATATCCCAACGGATTATTGACTCAAAGGCAAATAATATATACGCATTACTAGTAAGTTATTAGCAAAAAATATATCGCAATCGAAACCAACGATATCTTTTAAAAGTTACAACCTCATAGTTTCAGACGCGACAGCTCCCTAAAGGCACAATTCTACGCCGTCTTTTCTTCACATACCCGCAGATACGCGCACTGCGCAGGCGCATATGAAGATGTCCGCCAATGTAATGACATGTCAAAATATCGCGCTCATTGATTGCGGGGTAGGGGAGCCAAGATTTTTGAAAGACGATGGACAAATTAATGTGTCATCCATCCGCTTTTATTGTAACTTTGTAAACTGTCTATAAAGCATAATCCAAAATCACAAATTTTAAAAAGTCCCTGACTTGTCATATTTTAAGTCATGGTTACCTTACCATCTTATTTAAATATCATTGAAGTAGCATGCGGTACCAAATTTTTACTACTACTACATACCAGAAAATAGCTGATGATCTTCAAACGACTAATCAGTTTTTCATAAAACAGGGCTAAGAACACTCGGGATAAAATTGTCTATGACACAAAAAAAAAACGAAAATCGGTTTATCCGTTTGAGCGTTAAGATACCACAGAGAGATACACAAATACACAGAGAGAGAAATACCTAGAACGTTCTAGGTATTTCGTTTTTAAACCGGCGTCTAGCCATAAATGTTGGCTATTGTAAAGTTCTTTTTTCAGAAATTTAGCAGAGTATCTTGACAAGCGAGTGAGTGAAACCATACTTTATGCTTTTTGCGGCAAGCTACCAGCCAACGTAACTATGTGTATATGATTAAATTTATGTTGAGCACACCGTGCGCGTCACACTACACGTTTGTCGACACACACACTTTAAGCTTACGATTATTGCGAGTGACTTTATCAAACTAATATAAAATCATAGTATTTAATATAAACTGCACTTGTAAAGCAACTTTGGCTATGTGACAGACGAGGAATCGAACCCCGTGTCTTACGCTATCCGGGCGTATGCCTATACCACTACACAACCGTCACATTAGCAATCCTGTTGAATTTTGCAAGCGCTTACTTTAACACGTAGGCTGCGTAACATCATCAATGTTGCGAGATTGCTCTCACAATATCCGAATGAAATATTTTTACAAATATTTAACAATCGGTTAAGATGAAGGAAGCCAATTTATAATTACATTTTTGTTTTTATAGTGTTTTGTCACAAACTTAATAATATAAATTGCGCTAGTAAAAAGCAACTTTGACTATGTGACAGACGAGGAATCGTTTTGTATAGTGACAAAACACTATTAAAATATAAATCACACTAAGATTTTATGTTTCTCACACGGTAAGTAAGCATGGTGTCACCATCCAGCCAGGTCATAAATCCGAGCTCCACACTGATTGTGCTCGTTCGTTGCTGGAGACGAGGAGTTTATGCGCTTGCGCAATTATTGTGCAATCTTTGCAAAGGATAGATAATTTATATATAATATATATATAATGGAAAGGTGTTGAGGAAAGCTTTGTAAGTTGTCATAACTTATAGGCAGTAACAACCTTTTTAATCTTATATAATGTTATGTTATGTGGAACGAAACTTTATTCTAGTTTTTATAGAATAATAGTAAGACATCAAAACGGTAAAATATTTTACGATTATTTTGATTTTCGTCCATCATAGTATAAGATACGGTGGAGGCTAATTAGTGACGATAAGTTATGCTCTAAGCTCCATATCTTAGCTCGTCGCCGCTTAGTTGCCTGCCTGTCAAGAGCGAGCCCCTTAGAAATGTAAAAAAAGTAACGACCACCTGTATTCATCTTTGTTTACAACTTCAGCACAGCATTGATTCAAGTAGGCCTTTCAAGTAACCAGTAATCGATTCTAAATGGTTTTAATTTATAATAATATAATATAAATTTGTTGTTAATTTCTAAAAAAATAAAAAGGAACCAGCAATGTATTGCAAACAAATATGTCCAGGCACGAACTTGACATTACCATTTCGTACTACGAGGTCGCTTTTGATATAAGCAATAATAAATAAATAAAAGATATTATTATGCATTACAACTTTTACAACTTAAATGGTAGGTAGTCGTGGTACAATGCTTCTTACTAAGAACATGACTCTGCCTCCTAGGTTAGGATTATCTTGTATTCTAGGAAACAGTTCCTTTCATTAGATAGTATAGTGCAAAGCACTTATACACTTCCCAAGCTATAACACAAAATGCAAGCTGACGATAGTAGAAGTATTATCTAACTGTGCTAGTTCTAGTCCTTGCGTGTTATACATAGATTATGGATTATAACAATGCAGTACTATATCGCCGAATCAAACAATATAGAACACTATAACTAGGTATATGTATACTCTGTAGAATCATTGATTAAAAATTTTGGTCCTATTACTGGCCACATGCTGTATGTGATTGGTTTAAACGCTACTGACCTCAGTGATCATTTACCTCAATTATTTCAAGTTTGCCACACATACTCAAGGCCCACTTAGGTGTAACAGGCAGCGGATCATTTCCATAATATACATTAATTTCTTCAACCCAATTGCTCCGGTTATTTCCGGCTAAAACTGGTTCATAATTGGCAAGGTGTTCGCTAAAATCCTAATTGCTAATTATGAAATTCATAACATACTTCGCGACGACTGTTTTGGACTGTTTTTTTGTAATTATACACTTTTTAATGAATTCGCAGCTGTCAAGTGAGTTAGGGGTAATTTAAGGGTAGTTATTTTGGAGGTTGACGATTTGATATCGGATGTAAAATATGGTAATCATTTAGTACGAAGGAAACAAAGTTTGAGTGCGAGTTTGCAGAACACGAATTTAAGTGAGCACTGACAAGTTTGGATAGATGATGCTACTTCAGGAACAGCAAAAAATATACAGAAAAACATAATCAACTATTTTAGTAAAAGTCTTATGTTCCTTTGTAGTAAATATTACAATCTTCTTTTTGTCCACTTTTCCTACGTCAAACAAGGAATATTTGTCGAATAAAATACAATAGGCCTCATTTGAAAAGATCTCTTATTTGTCAGCAATCATTTATGTAAATATCATTTTAAAACGAATCATTTCATACACATTCAGTCTGATAAGTCGTATTTGACTTTGATAAAATCGACCCTAAGATAGAAACATAGATAGATAACTCTTTATTGCTCATAACAAAGGTCAATTCCAAATCCATAAATCATTTAAAGGAAATATAAAATTTAGGCGGACTTAATTAATATAAAGAGCGTTTTGAAATAACGTTACTTGCTTATTATTAGGTTTTTTTGAGGTCTGTAAGTTCATAATTTTACGCGTTGTTCTACAATTATTATTAACTGACATTTTATTAACTATTCCAACGTTTTTTAGTGTATTAAATAGCTCATTGCAACCATCGCCCAGTTTAAAAATAAAAACTTGTTAGCTATTATACTAGTATTTAAAGGGCTTTTAGAAGTTAATAGGTAGCTAATAATCACATGGGTAATAATATTTTTTATTAACATGACGCGTGAACGATGTATGAAATTATTATAATTGAGGTAGCTAAAAATTATAACCATAGGTATGCCTTGAAAAAACATTACTTAATTAAAGAAATTGCATAAATCTGACAGGTGTATAACTTTGTCATATATATTTTTTTGCCAATATTAACAAATAAGATAGGTTCCTATACTCTGATCAGGATATAGATACCAGCTCATTACCTAAACATAATGACTTGAATGTTATAAAGTTAAAAGTATATAGGCTGTTACTACTCAGACATGACCAGATAGTTATATAGTTCTATTGTGTAATATTGAGTAATGTTGCTTCAAATTAAATTTACAATAAATAAACGTCATGATTTTTTATCGTAGTTTTTATCAATAAAATCACGCATTCATCCTGTCACTGGTACCCATATAGCTGTAACAGTTATTGTATCAAAGAAATTATAGTTAAAAGGTATTTACGTGTAATTATAGTTTTAAATCAAACAGCTGTTAGCTGGACATTAACTTGAATGTTGCTTTCTTTGAATTAAGTAATTAAGGTGGATTTAAACTTGATTACATGCCTATTATAAAAGCCTTTTTCCAATTATGTTTTGGATTGAAACAACGGGTACAAAGTATGTTTAAGCATGTTGTCAAATATCATATTGTGTATAAAAATTACAGTAGCAAGGCACCTTCTGGGTGTAACTGCTTTAAAATCATGTAACTTGAAGAACGGCCAAAATGAAATTTTATGCAAATGATAGCTTTTCAATACTTTAAACAGAACTTGATAGGTCATGTTAGGACGACCTCCGTGGTCGAGTGGCTAGCACGCTGGTTTCAAGCGTCGCTATCTCGTGAGGTTCCGGTTTCGATTCTCGGTCGGGTCAATGTAGAAAACGGTATTTTATATATTGTCTCGGGTCTGGGTGTTGTGGTACCACCGTTGTGTCTGATTTCCATAACACGAGTGCATTGGCTACTTTCTTTGGGATCAGAACAATGTATGTGATTTATGTCCAATATATTTTATATTTATAGGTAGTTTAAACTTTTAATCACGGCACATCCCACATTAACCACCTCAGCACTGCACGTTACACACAGAGTAAACAAAATAATCCTCGTCCGACGCTTGCTATCAGCACTGCTGTAAAAAACGAATAGGACACCTCACGAACTGTCCACAACATAAAAATGCTCAGAAAGGTTTAAAAAAGTCTATAATTTTATTGTGTGAATCATGGTGTACAAAGGTGGCCTTAATGCTAAAAGCATTCTCTGCTAGTCAAAGTTTTAGGTCAGAGAGATGGCAATGGGTGCAGTAAAAGTAACTAAGAGACAAGAGAAGTTAAAAAAGCAACAATGATTTATTATTTATACTAACAAATAAACTTCATTACACTACTGAAATAACGATAAGGCTACCGACTTTTTAACAATGTTAACGCTAGAATTTCATACTGTACCATGAGGTTTATTGCAGTTAATGAAATACTCTGTTATTCATGCTTTGGGTATCTGAAGCCTGATTGGATCAGTGATCAAATATCTCGCTAACTGACCACACAAAGCGTTGGGCTACAGTGTACGGTTCTTTTCTCGGTACTATTTTTTTAAAATTAGATATGACCAGGAGGAATAGTTTTGCTCGTATATTATACAGAAATACTCGTTCTTACTTTACCTCATAGTTGAGGTAAGGCCTTTGCCTAGCAGTGGAAAGTTACGGCTAACTTTACTTTTACTTTTTTTACTCTTTCTTACAAGTAACTCTACCATCCCTTATTGTCTTATAAGCTGACCGTGAGGTGGCGTAGTGACAAAACGTTTTTACGCCCTAACACCCGGTTACTTTTATTCTCTTTTCAACCTTATAAAGTTTTAATTAACTTCAATTTCTTTTTTCAACTCTCGGCTTCTGTTGTTTAATTGAACGAATTTTCGGTCGAATCCATCTTGCCCAACAAAATATATGGTTTTCGTATTGACACCGCCGCGAGATTTGGTTTTCTGAATTATGTTAATTGAATATATTTTAATGAGAACTGCTATGTATAATGAGACTTTAAATACGACAATTATGTGAGAGACTCAATGAGCAGTGGGTTTGCTAAGACTATGACTTAGATTTATTTATTTTCTAAGTAGAACAGAAAACAATGATAACAGTAACCTGTTTGGTAACGGATAATGTAGATAAAAATAAAAATCGATATAATGCTGATCTGATAGAGAACTGAAAACGCTGACTGAAGATAACATTATTTTTTGTTGCAAGGCTTTAACTTTGTCAGCCCCATGTATGATGGCTCTTACATAAGGATTGTGTCTAGAAAAATATTATTTACGAAAAAAATATACTTTATTTATAGCATAATCAAAACACATCCGAAATAAAAAAACAACATTTTTTTACGATTTTGAACAACTTACCACCATACGGTTTTCTCTATCAGACATACAGCATAACAGCTGATCACCAAAACATTCATTACCCAATAAGCGGCTACCGAGTAAATATTTTTGAGCCGTGCGCGGGCGCAGACCGCGTCGATCACAATCGCATTCAAATGAGCCACCGATTTATGACTGTACCGGCTGTGAGTAAGACATTCTGGTGTAGAGTTTACAATTCATAGAGGTGCCATATTTAATAACCGTACCGTTCTTAATTAAAGAGAAAACAAAATATTGCAATATAAATAAACTGCTTCAAAATTTTGGATTAAAAGATTTGCCAAAAAAGTTAAAACTGACTTCAAAAACAAAATGCACTAAAATGTCTTAAATATTTTTTCTTGAAAGGACTCCATTTAAGGTGAACCAGATCCTTGAGATGGTACATTAGATGGGTAATGCGATTGCACCGACTCCAAAAAGAAATGGTTTGCTTAAACTGGAGTCTTTTCAAGAGTTTATTTCAGTCTTTTTAGTGCATTTTGTTTTTGATGTCGGTTTTTACTATTTTTTGTAAAAGTTATTTTTATTTTCAATTTTTTTGTAGGAGCCCGAGTTGCACCTTTTGACTCTGTTTTAAAATAAGCTGCAAGTGCCTAACAGCTCCACAAAATGGAGACTATCAAACGTAAATACATGTCAATATCAATATACTAGTACAAACACACTATACGTGTCTTTAAAATTAGAGGGTTCCCTCGATTACTTCAAGATTCCATCATTAGCAAGTGTGACTACGAGTCGAGAGGTTAGTTTAGGATGTATGAAAACGAACGAATGATACCAACTGTATACATATGTATGTTTCTTATAGGTTTACGGGTTGGAAAAGTTATCGCCCGCAAGCATTATTCAACCGCTAATGTAGGCAATCCGTCAATTGTTCTATCTGCACACGATAGTTTAAACTGTATAACATTTATAAAAATAACAAAATGTTATTTTGACAAGCAAAAACGTAACGTGTGTTTTCAGGGCTATTTTTCAGCTATGTCAATCCAGCTATTTCAATTGATGCATAATACGATCTGTCATAATGTCACCTCAGCGTTACTTTTCAAATCTCAGCCACGTCTATAAGTTTCTCAACTCTACGCAACCGAATCCCATATTTAACAGGTAGCACGGCCTCGGGCCGATAGCAGGCATTAAACTGCCGAACATCCGTGGACAATGTCTCTAATGATGTATAGTAATGAGTAGTCTCTTTATCAGGGGTGCTACTTTTATAGAACTATCATTTGACTGTTGTTTTATGGATGCTGGTGAGCTAGTGTTAAGCATTTATAATGATGCGAAAAAAGAGATTAGTATTGAAAAGAAAAATGCAAAAATTAAAGCGTATCTATTGATTCTTAAGAAAAAAAACTCGAATGCTGTAAAAAATGTGATTTAAATATGAGACACACAAATTTTGATCGACTATCGAATTCTGTTACTTACATTGAAAATATGGGTGGTGATCAGTGAAAAAAGGATTCAGTTTCTTGGGTACAAAAAGTCAACGTAAATACTTTAATGAAAACTATTTAATCAGATATTTGACATGTATGCTTACCGCCATATTTGTGTGTAGCATTTCAGTATGTATCAATTGGCATGTCAAAGCCTCGTATTGATATCAATACATGCATACATAACCATTTGTATACATATGTATACGTTGCTAATTGTTTGAAAGTGAGCTGTTTTACATTAAATTATAACGGTAATAATTACTTGATTGGTCACGCATTAAGAATCTGATGCAATGGTCAGACTTGGATGGGTGACCGGTACTTTTTCTAAGTGAAGAATGCTATGGCCCAGGATCTTCGGGTACTTAGGATTTTTGTCATCTAATGTTTGTTATAGCTACCGGTTAGGTAATAGGCCTATCTAGATAAAATATTTCTTCAGACACATCAATGTAGTTAAATTTACGTATGTAAAAAGAGAATACTATCAAAAATCTAATCAATTTTCTCAAAATCTTTTTAACTTGGATATTGGGGCGTTTCGCACCACAATGTTTTCAAGGAACGGGGTGAATCCCCTGATCAGAATGAAGAATCGTTTCACAATGGTTTTTTTTTGCACAGTGGTATAACGGTACCAATCGTCCTAAGTGACTTTTGAAATGCGTCATATTTCCAGCACCACACCGCCGTGCGAATAATCTCATTCTGAAACAGTACTTGGATGTTTCGTCCCAATAGCCTTTAAGAGGTATTACTCTCTATTTTCAATTGTAAGATACCTACAAGTCTATAACACAAGTCCTTCACTACCTCATTTTCATCACAGAAAGGAAAACTACTTTTGAATTTATCAAAACAAAATAAACAATTTTTTAACCGCAGTAAAAACAATTGTTCAAAGAAATTAAAGTAGCAACTTAACTGAAATAAAACGTTCAAAACGTTGAAGCAATTCCAAACGGAATTTTAATTTAATGTCCATTCGTTTAGATATAAATCGACCGGTAAAGGCATTAAACCCGTAAATAAAACTATTACAATATAATTTCTTTATTTAGTTTCAATTGCTGACATAAACGATTAAAAGCATAAAGATGTAACTGTAAGATAGCATACATGAATACGAAAACCTTTGTATTACTAGTTTAAAATGTGATATACGCTTATAAATTATTTATAATCGTCATTTAAGGAAATGCAATCGACTGTTTTCTTGCAGAGTTTAGAAAAAAGGAAAGCGGACATGAATATTACAATAGAAAGACTTGTAAGGGCAATGCTAAAGGTTTTTTTTCAAGAAGTGATAGGTGTGTATAGTTTGATACAGGATTGCTAACATGCACTTTATATTTTACGATCTTCTGATATTTAGGTATCGTAAAAATCACGGATTGGAGAGCAACTGAAGAAAACTTGCTCGTGGGTTGTTATAATAAGGTACAAACAAATAACAAATTACAAACAAATAACAAAATTATTCAGAAATAAGAAAGTACAACATTAGGTAATAAGTACACTGGTTCCCACTCTAGGATTCCCTGTATCGTAGGGACCAGTCTCTTTCGTCTAGCTAGTCGTCGTACATTTGTTGCTTTAATAATTTTAAGTGGGCTTACAAAATAACTTATATTAAGTAGAGTTAAAATAAACAGAGAAAATAATTAGAGGATTTACAATAAAAAATAAAGTACATAGTTTTATCTCTCTGTCTGCGTGCGTGCGTGCGTGCGTGCGTGCGTGTGTGCGTGTGTGTGTGTGTGTGTGTGTGTGTGTGTGTGTGTGTGTGTGTGTGTGTGCACGCGCGTGTGTGTGTGGGTGTGTGGGTGTGGGCGAGTTTGTGTGCTTATGTTTGTGCTTACATCCATCAAACTAACTTCTATGGCGTAACCAATTGTTCTGTGTCTGCATAATTTAAGCCTGTTGACGTATAAAGTACTATGTTCAAAGAGTTATTAATTTTACTGTATAAGAAAGGTCCCATGAAAGTAAAAGATCTTCTCCAGAAGACAAGATTTTTTTGTAGGTTTACCCCACATTGGTTGCCTTCGCGATCGCTGGCCTTATAGCATAGTATTCATAGCAGTTTTATGAAACTTAAGTGAGACTGATAGAATATACAATTGCCGCAATCTAAGCATACCACACTCTTTGTTTAGCGTATCTGTACAGTATCGAACGGGCTTTCGGTGTATAACTTTTAGAACTGCTCGCTGTGCTCGTTCACCTTTAGGTGATAGGTTTGTTAGTAAGTATTTGAAACCTCCATAGTAATTCCATGCTGTTTAATGTATATCATTTGATGACATTGTGGTTAGCATTAAGCCAATACGATCCCCTAAAACAATTAGAATAATTATTGCAACCTTCCCTCTTGAAAATCATTATCTTGCCCAGTACCCAGTTCATCTGGGGTCGGCGCAGTATGTTTTCCTCTTTCACAGTATTCTATCACTCGTCACTGAATCATCCACATCTTTCACACTCATATCTTGTTTCACACAATCCATCCATATCTTTTTTTGGTCGCCCTTTTCCCTTCCATCCATTAACATTCATACTCATCACTCTTTTAGTTACATAACTTTCTTCCCTCCTCATAACATGACCATACCAAGACAGTCAATGTCCCACCATCTTCTTGGTTATCGATGCCACTTTCAAACTTCCTCGTATATACTCATTTCTTATCTTGTCCATTCTTGTAACCCCACACATTTACCTCTTGGAAATAATCCCGCAAAATGACGCAATTAATGTTTCTTTTACTGTTAATATCTGCCCGCAAAAACTGACGATTCTAAGTTTCAGTGCTGTTGGATACGAACAAATTAAAAGCGGTGTGAAGATTGTCCAGAGAATAAAAACAACCAAGTGTCGTTGTTTAGACTGCAGCGCAAAAACTAGCGAGAAGTCATTAAAGTATCATATCGATTTAAACCTAGATTGGTCACTTTCGAAATCAATTGGATGAGTATTTGAAAAATGCGAATTTTCTCCTGAAATCGAGCAATGCAACGATCCATTAACTTCCAACTCTTCGAGTAATATGCACCGTTTCTCGCTGTGATTGCGGTATAATATCAGGTAATTCACATTTTTTTTCATCACCACTCAAGTAACTTTCATTAGTTTTTCATTGAGAGCGAGTCCAGAATTACTGGCAGCAATTAGCTGGAAAGTTAGAGAAAATGTTTAACTATGGTAATAATTATGCAACTATGTGCCTCATTATTATTGGCGAAATGTATGGTTTGTTCTAACGATGTATGAATTGTGTTTGTTTTACGACGTGCTATGGGTTTAATAATGAGATCGTTGTTTATTGTATAAGTTTTTTATTGTTCCTAGTTTTGAAATACAGTCAATATGAAGTAGATACGAATCAAGCATCCCCTTATGAAATGATTTACAATCTTTATTTTTGATTTTGAAGCAAAAGATTTAAAAGTAGTACCGTTTCAAAATAATTCAATGATCAATAATTTATTTCATCATGTGAAATTACATAGAAATGATTGCGTCACAATGTCATAAAAGTCTTGAAATAATAGAGCATGTACGAGACTGCTGATAGGTATAAGAATAAAAGTAATAAGAAAACCATTTTCCGAATCATAAACAGTGGAACTGCGGTCCGTGAAAAGTAATGGGAACTATAATTATATTATTTAATTTCACCGTTTCCAACCAACAGCTATCTAGGTAGAGCCTAAAAGAACTAAGAAGTACTAGATATGGCAAACAAACTCTTTTTTTTCGTTTTCAAAAGGAACATAATAGCGATTCAGGTATTTTTTTAACAAAATGTGCATTTTCTTTACCTACTATGTGTTATGAGTAGATAGATCGAAATACCTAATTGCACACCACCTATAATGATGCAGAATATCGTTATATTTTTTTCCCTAACTATCAGGTACCTAGTTGTAATTTTTTAGTATTTTGCCGTCATTAAATAAAAATAAAATAAAAATTGAGTTTACGTTCTTAGTTGGGACCTTAAAAGAGTCTTGCATATAAGCCGTATGAATTAATGAACGGTTGTATTACAATCCGTCAGTCTACGATAGAATCATTGTCTACATCGACGTTCAAACAAACAAAATAAATACCAGTAGAGGCAAATTGTTAGGAAAGTCGTGTCAATTTAAACTAAGTTGTAGAAAATGAAGTTTAGTTATAGAACCACTGTGTGTGGCCTATGCCATTTCTATCCATTCTTTATCTCCGCACTCAGTGTTTATATCTAAGTGAAAACTAAGTTATCTGGGCACATCTCATCCTACTGAGGCACTAGGGCGTTTACTACGCTAGCGTTAAGCGTTCGCCAGCTTAAATGGAACTTAACAATCACACACTTGTTAAGGAAATAGAATTCGCTCTTTTATAGCTTGAAAATAAGTTTATAATTGGTTCTGATATTGGTTTCTGATGAGATGATGTGTGATTTAATAGTGTCGTTTAAAATTTAGAGCAGAATGAGGTAAATTATTTGTACTAACATAATGTTTAATTATAATTAAAACTGTTGCCAAAGATGCTTTGGGAGGAAAATACAACATTTATAATATAATATTATTATAATAAAACAACATAGATATGAATATTCTTACCATTGTACATGGTATTATCATAATATTATTATATTGAAAATATTCATTTACACTGAATAGGAATTGAGCTGCCTGGAAATTGAACGGCTAAAGTTGGATCGAAATACGCCCCTAGATCAGTCTGGCTTCAAGATAATTATTATATTATTATCTATTAATACCTATTAATACCAGTGATTACATTCGAATCCGAAACATGGTCTCTAAATATGAGTCTCATAAAGAATCTCAGAATCACACAACGAGCGATGGACTATGCTCGGCGTTGCTCTGTGAGATTGAATCAGAAAGTCAAAGTCAAAGTCAAAAATAATTTATTCAATTTAGGTCAACAAATTCCACTCATGAACGTAAATAATTAGTGTAATATCAATTAATTATAGCCCGTATGGGGCTAGAACATGTCTCCATATCTTTTGGGCCCTACTAGCGTTTCGGGAGGAAACTAGGAGATACGTAGAATAACAAAGTTAATGGACGTAGCTCTGCGAATCAATAATCTCAAGAGGGAGTGGACAAGGCCCATAGCGCAAAGAACAGAAAAGAAAGGCAGAAAAGTTCTAGATAGGAGACCCTTTGAACAAGAAGTAGCGCAGGACGTCCATCGACAAGATGGACAGATGAACGGATCACACTGGATGCAGACCGCAAACAACTGCTCGTTGTTGAAAGCCGTGGGGGAGGCCTATGTTCAGCAGTGAAAGTCCTTGAGCTGATAATGCTGATTTTCTTTCCACGTTTGTATGTTTCGTATTTGATATCACGTCTATTTTAATGGTATTTTTGTCACATTGGGAGGTCTATGTGCTTCGCATAATTTTCACGTTTCGCCATAACTCATAAAACACCTGTAAGACCATTCTAGCGAAAATAAATTGCGCAAAAACGTTCATTTATCATTTTTTTTATAATTATTTTGAGTATATTTGTTAGTGGTGGTGTCATTTCATACTAATTAACATAAACTCATTATGCTATGGGTCTGCGGACATAAATTACAGTAATATGTCGTAAAAATATTATTATCTGTGGTGGCGCCCCTCGGGGTTGGTATATTACACTAGTACAAAATATTAAGTCGAGAGTATTGAATCGCTCGATAATATCATACCTACATTCAAATGGGTTTACAGACTTTTCGGTTTCAACTTTGGGATAAAGAAAGGTCTTGAAAAAGTGTTTTGTCATTTGTTGTAAGTCGTTACAGTCATATTTACAAAGCCAAATGCGATAGAAAGTAAGTTCAGCAGTCGTATTATTTTCTTAAACTATTTTCTAAATTCCTAGTTTTAAATTTAGAAAAGTACCTCTGTAGCTGTACAATATATTTTTTATAATTTTCGCCGTCAAATGACAGAAAATAAAACATATTATCAGTTTTTGGAAAATGGAAGTAACTTATAAATATTTTAAATGACATAAACTAAATATTTGAGTTCTCTTTCTAAAACAATTACTCCTATCTTCTTGGTTTCATGGCACTCGACATAATCATATATCTACTGTCACCAGAATAGGACATTTAGCTTCACATTTTTTCTAGCAAGCCTATTTTGCAGCCATAATGACATGAAAAATTGTGTTAGCTTAGCCTCCACGTTATATGGCATAATACATCTGCATTAATTTTCGTATTTGCTTTGTTGCCGTATTTGAAATAACTTTTAATTTTATAATAAAAGAGTCATTTACCTACCTTCTAGAGCGCTTTCACATGTGGCGACTTTAGCAGTGGCGCTGCTGATAGTTTTATACATAAATGGCAGCAACTGCTGCCAAGCTGCTGTCTCTCTTGTAAAGTCGCACTTAAAAATCACGCTTAGAAAATAAATGTCATTAATCTTCTTTGTAGTCGCGAATCGGCGTACCCACCTTTCACAAAATTTGCAAAAGAATTAAAGGACACAGTCAGACAGCCGAAACATAGCCTGTAATTTCAAAGAAACTACATACAATCTAACCAGTGTTTGCTTCTGTCGTTCTCAGCTTTATAACTGTTACCTATTTGAGAGAAAAGTTATAGTTCCTATTTATAAGAAAAAACTACTAACAATGGTCCAAATATTTTTATGAATATTTGACACTCATAGTGTTAATTGTATTCTAACAAGATGAAATAAGAAATCAAAAATTTGCGCACACCAGCAACCTTTGGCTTATCAATCTTTTTTTTTAAATTTCTTATATCATCATGTGAGAATGGTTAAAATTATCGATGTGCGTATTTAAACTTACAAATCATTAAAATTATTAATTCTTCTTCTTCAAAATCAGTAATCCTTAAATAAAAAATAAACATACAAACTAAATGATAACGCATCAACATACAAATCGAGCTGATTGGAATAGGACCTTCCGATTAATCTTGGTAAAGAAATTTTATTAAAAAAAGAAAAAGGTTTATATAAACACGTAAAAACTGACCTTATTTTACTGTTAGTTATTCAGAGATAGAAGTCAAATAGGCAGTTTTTAGGTTGTTTCAGTATACAGAAATAATATTTAATCTGCGCTCACTATTACAATGATTGATCACCAAAAACCGCGGCTAAGAATTGATTAATAGAAGAAAATACCTAAATGAGATTTTAATTAGACGGTGTGCGAAATAGCAGTAATCTGTGCCTACCGAGTTTGTTAAATTAATAACATCACAACAAATATTTGCGATTGTTGTTTGGTGAAAAGTTAATGTAGGGACGAGTGTATCAAACATTTTTTCCAAAGAGTTTTGGTGGCCAAGTTATGTACTCCAGGTTTTTACCAAAGTAAATATTTTCACTGTTGAAAATGGTTACATGTTCATACAAACATTAAAATGATAATTTTATGTGTTTTTTCAAGTTTCAGTCGCCAACCGCCAAAAATGTCAACCTTTACACACTGCGCTACTTTTAGCATCGATGCAGTCGCGATGCTAACGTGCGTTAGCATCAGTTAAGTTGCGGTGGAGAAGCTGGAAATTGACAAATTATGTAAACGTATTTTGGCGACGGCATCGATGCTAAATCAAATCTGTTCATTGCGTGAGTCGCGATGCTGAAGCGCGTTTTCATAACGCGCGACTGCATCGATGCTTAAAATCGCATTATGTGAGGGGTCAAAGAAAAGGTGATATCAAGTTTAATGACATCAAGGAGATGTCATTAAACTTGATGTCATGAACTATTAAGAAATGTAACCATTCTGTCAATTGGAATGTGGACTTGCATAGCATTTGTGGTTTTAATTACTCACTTTAAATAATCAACCTGTATATTTGTTCATACAAAATGCAAGAAGTACACAATACACCTATTCTATTCTTAGTATCCAACCTCTATATACAATGTGGTCGTTGTTTCAGTCTGTTTGTGAAGCGTGCCCGCACAAACAGGTTCCATTCCAAAATATTTACGAAAATATTGTTCACAATTTGGATATAATAAAATTTTCCGAGGCGGGGTGGAATGCGGCGATATGTATAGAATTGATAATACCGCCTTGTGTCAAATTGTACTAGCATTTTAGGTGTAGCAATTCCTTGTGAAATTGAAAGATGGCACTGAATGTTCTGCAGTTTTACAATACGTGATTTCATCGTTTGTTTACTTTGAAGATATGTATTAAAAATATAATCGTTTAACAGCCAGTTTAATTGTGAGTATTTGATTTTTAATTGAATACTCTTGAATTAGCAAACTAATATCACCATACTCCATGAAAAACAATGTATTCATATTTGTGTGAAGTAGTCATTTTAATAATTATGATTATATAAGACGAGTAGTTAAATTGAACCAAACTGAACACAAGTCAAACCAATTTATATTTATACATATAAAAGAAAGTCATGTAAGTTACATTATTTACAATATAACTTAAGAACAGCTGAACCGATTTAGCTGAAAATTGCTGGGGAGGTAGCTGAAAACCAGGAAAAGGACATGGGATTTTTATTCCGATCGACGGCCGGGGCTGGAGCAGGATGGAGCCGGGGAGAAACGATGTTCACTGGGCACGCTAGTTAGAAATAAAGTAAAATCCACCAAGAAACTCTACTAACACCGGTTTTCTCAGCTCTACACAGATATTTTCACTTTCACAGGCCAAGTCGGGTCAGTGCCGAAACTTGGTCACGCAATCCCGCCATTAGGGGTTGTTTCCCTCCCCCTCCCCCCTCAACCCCTCTCACCCCGAGACGGCGAAATTCACAAACTACCCTAAGTAATTTCAGTATATATGAGGGGAACATTCCCCCCTATTGGTCGGATGACTTTGAAAAGATTTTTTATTGTGCCTATGCGCAGTTTCACCACTGATTTTTTTCGATAAGGGCATATAAAAAGAATTATCATAATTTGTGAATGTCATTTCAGAAGTTTTTATTGGATGGGGCGAGGGGATGAAATGGGTCACAATATTTTTGTGATCGAATGTACAATGTTGTGAGGTTATTGCAACTGTGTTTCTGATTGTATTTTGTGATAAGGAAGTTGCAGATTAATTATGTAATTAAATATGTTAGAAATTATAAGCAAAAATACTGTGTTCAGTTGTTTGCTTATTATTACTTTAATTTTTAAATAAACACCCCGTAGTAATTTAAAAAAAATGGCTGAACAGTATCTTATGAAACATGGCTAAGCATACTAAGGATAAAATTATCTATGACATGAAAAATCTAAACAAAAAATGGTTCATCCGTTTGAGAGCTACGATACCACATACAGATATACAAAATCACAGACGGACACGATAAACTTATAATACCTACCCCTTTCTTTTTACATCGGATTTAAAATACAAAATCGTAAAGCAGGACGTACTTTGTCGTACTTACAATGTCATTTTTGGAAGTGGTCTTAAGTAAGAGGTTCTCCCAAACAATCAGCCCTTAAAGCTGGAGCAACAGCGGATTTGGCTGAAAATGCCAAGCGTCACAAGTAGGTACGTCTCACTTGCAAGTGATTATGTGTTTGCCGTTTGTCGTTGAAATATTTGGGCTGGAAATATAGGGAATCTCTGCTAAATTGCTGTTTAGAAAATTTGCGCCAAAATTGAATTCTGTAACAGACAATAATAAAGCAGGCTTTTCAAGCTCAAAAGATTAGCACAGCTATCCAACGCGGCAATGTAGCCAGCATCATAGCCTCCTTGCCGCAAGGAAATGGTTACGTTTTTGAATAGGTAAAGTTATTTTTTATGTTGCATGTTTAAGTTTTTTCCTTGTTTGTTATTAATAAAGAGTAATTGAATATTAAGTAAGAGGTAAGTAAGGATGGGTTCTTTGCACTTTGTTTCATAATACGAATGATTTCAAATTAAAATACTATGCATTTAACCGACTTCAAAAAAGGAATGTTATCAATTCAATGTTTACGAATGTTATATCGTTAGAATTTGATAACATTAGAGTAGGTAGCAGGCTGACTCTTTTTTAGTTCAATCAGGAATATTTTACGAATATAAATTAAAACCAGGTTTCTAAATTATTACTGACTATTTTTCAAATAACCCAAGGTAACAACAGCTACTTAAACCACTTATTTAAATACAAAACCAACAACCGTAGTAATCGACCCAATTCACCAGTCTTACAACGTAGCGAAGGCTGCGTCGCGTTAACAAAGAACTATTTATATTTCATAAGTGGCTAGGGCGGGCGTAGGGCGGCGATACGTGCGCAATTGTAGCACGTTGTGTTACTCCAAAATAGTAAAATTTTCGAATAGCTTTTATGTGTAAGTCTGAACGCTAATTCGATTTAAATTGAGAATATGTTATATTAGTAAACATGTATTTCATTCAAGCTTTACAGAGCGTTGCACGCTGCGCTGTTTGGAAGTTATGACCAAAGTAGCAACTCATACCATGATTTATGATTGGATGGGTGATCATTGTGCCCATATTTACTGTGATTTCATTGGATATTGATGCATAATAGATTTGATAAACATTTAACATTTTCATCATAGTCACGAATCTTGTGAAAATTAGGGCAGAGTTGTATTTTTATTTATAATGCATTCTTAGAGCACATATAATAATAATAATAATAATAATAATAATAAATATTCTTTATTGCACAAGTAAGGACACAAGAAACAATAACAATAACAGACAAAACATTTGTACAATATTGGCGGTAGTATCGCTGGAAGCGATCTCTTCCAGACAACCATTGGGTAGAGGAAACAACGTTTATTAGTGAGGTAGAAAGCGGTGTGCAAAAATAAAGCTAATATTTTAATATTACACTTTAATAACATACATACAAAAAAAAACCATAATAAATTAATAAATACATATAATATACGTACATATAATATCCATTACAGAAAAAATCCGTCAGTCTTTTAAAGCGAAAGGAAGTGCGCTTTTACCCTAGCTTTAATACCACATAATTGCCTAGAATAAACTAATCAAAAGTCTTATACACCTCGCAGTCTAAGATCCACACAACAGAAACAATGTGATCACTAGCATAAGCTAATTTTACTCCGCAAAAATGTAACTGAATAAAGAATAAATGTTTTTAGTGTCTTTTCTTAAAATTATAAATAATAAAATACCTTTAATAATATTATACCATCAATAATATGTAATGACATCATTTACTGTTACAAAAATATTTTTAGATTTTTCAAAATAATCGCAAACTTCTTTTGATTTGTGTATGTACCCTAAAGTGAAACTCAATCTAATTTTAATGGAACTTAAGAACATTGAATAATTCGCAGGTTGAGTGACCAGCTTATTATTTAATCAATACACTCTATCAGCCACTCTCCCTGATTTTAAAAACAATTACGAGCGATAAGGCACCTTTCCAATGTGACAAATTGGTATTTTTTACCCACGGAGTTTCATGAAAAACAATCATCTCAGATAAGGGTTGTAATCCATCAATGTTCACATAGCTTAAGGGTAGTGACGCGTAATAGATTTATCGATATGTAGGTTGAAAATAGTTTGCTGCTTACATAGAAATATTGTGTTTTTCAACAAGCAAACATTGTTACCAATTTAAATTAATAATTGGTTTGATCGTCACTTTAATGAATGAAGTGAAATTAATTAAATTTTTTGGTTCCTTATTTCATCTTTATGAATATAAAATATGACACTATGAGTGTTAAAATCATTCTAAAGCATTAGATAGCGAAGCGACATCAATTTCCAAGTTGAATTTATTCTGTAAAGAATAACGGCTTGGGCCATCTGTTTCATAAACAGACGGCTAGATGGCGCTAAGCGTCACGCAATTGACGTTTTCATAAGAAACCACAAATTTCGCAGGTCATACTGACAGCACGGTAGCTCAATTGGTAAAAGCGTTTGGCCCGGTCTGCCAAAAGGTTGCTGGATCAAGTCCCGCCCGTGCGCAATATTTTGGTTTCTTATTTCATCTTTATGAATATAAAATATGACACTGTGAGTGTTAAAAACATTCTAAATAAATGATAATATATTAAATCAGGGCTTTGAATACCGTTAACGTGGTTGGTAACGATACCTTGGATGACCTTTTACCGTTAAATCGACCTAACGTTATCGACAATTTTAACGGTAAGTGATAATGTTACCTACCGGTAGGCTTGATAACGATACCAAATGAACACCACAAGTATCGTTAAGCTTACCGGTATCATAAAGTATAGTACAGTAAAATCAACAAACTTTGCCACCAAACACTAAGCACGTGTTTGCGAAACCAAACCATGTGTTTGCATCTATCTACTGGCTGACGATGTTGCCACTTTGCCGATCGGCTGACCCGCGTAGCGTGGAATCGCGCACGCCGCCGCGCCGGTTGGCAGCATCGCTTTATGTAACGATAAAAGTATCGATACTTTTAACGTTAATTGTTAACATTATTATACCGGAATCAATATTAAACTACCGTTACCCTGGTAACTGTTAAAATTGTAACTTTATGAAAATATCGTTAATTAACGATAATAATAGTGTGAATTTGGTATCGTTAACAAGCCCTGTATTAAATGATATAAATAATATATTAAATAATAATTAGTTAGTCTTTGGACTTGTCTTAATTAATTTATTCGTTATTTTATTAATCAAGTGTCATCCGTTTTTTTTCTAGCTTTCGGTATTAAGCTTTACAAAACCTTCAAGATAACTCCCGAACGTTACCTCCAATATTAGTAGAGCCTTATGTAGGAACTAAACGTATCGATACCCACTCACAACACACATCCCCATTTTCAAAGGAAAATGAGTTTTACATGTGGCTTAATTTGATGTTGATGGTGTGCACGCGGCCTTAAATAGAAACTTTCTGGCGACATTTTTAAAAAAGGATAGATTATAAATTATTCATTTGGAAATGCTTGGACGCGGTCGTTATAGGTGTTCGAGATTTTGTATTTAATTTAAATTTGGTTACTACATATTAATAAAAGTTTCATTGTCTTACGACTTGTTCACACTGCTTGAATAAGTTCTCACTAGCGTTATCTGCCGACTACTTCGTACCAAATGTTGTTCCATATTTGCATTATTCGTTTATTAGTTAGTTTAGTTATACAGGAGACTAAGAGCGACATAAATAGCTGCTTGATTGTTCTTTTTAATATACTACGTTTAATTGCAATGTGTGAATCGTCAAGACATGATTTTCAGTATGTATAAAATCTTTATATAATGTTTTAAAAATATTGTCATTAAAAATGTTATGGTTAATATGGTACCTTATTAGCAATAATACAACAAAACTAAATCTAGTAGAAAAGCTTTTTAGTCTCCCCTTATCAAATCAATTATGAACACAGCGGAGCTCTACTCTGACTCACCTGGGCAAATCAGCTTTTAATACCTTTTTTATACTGTGTAATTTGCTTTAAGTTTACAATACTAGATAAGCTATTTTGTTTCATACTACTGACAAAATAAGGTTGAAATTGCTTTGAAAATACTACCATTGTTTCCAATAAATATTGCTTAGCCAGCATAATTAGTGACTGAAATTTTTCTGTTTAACCTTCGTCATAATTATGTAGATTGTAAAGTTCGTTGAATTGTTGAGTATTTTGCTTTTTTCTATAGATTAATTAACTATGTAATCAATTTAAAGATTAAAAAAAAATGTTTTGTGAATTAAACTAAGTACAAAAAAAAAACACTTAAAAAACCCTGCATCTCAGCCTGCCATCGTGATCAAGTCTTCATTGGTAACCCTAAAAATAAAATAAAAAATAGTTCAACTAAAGTACTTAAGTTTCTTACAAAAATAATGTTCTTGGTTTTCTTACTCTTTGCTACTCAGCTTTGAAATAATTTCAGGTGTTTACTTTAACAGACTAATGTAAGATGTTACTAGAAAGATGGACTCAACCCATCACGTGATGGATAGCATGGAATGAGAAAGGAAGCCCCAGAACTGATAGAGTGTTTACAAAAATCAGGTAAATCTGAAGATAGCAGCGAAAACTATCACATTTCCATATTTACTATTCAACCAAACAAAAACACATAATGTTTTATGTACGGAAGCGATTCAACCCCGGGGGCTATTAATAAAGTATACAGGGTGTACCGATTGCCCATCAATAGCGAATGGTCGGAATTAGCATAGGATCGATACGCTTTCTTCCGGGCCGTACCACGCCGCACCGGCCGGGGGTGTTTACTTTTATACAGGGTTGCCTTACAAAGTTATTACAAAGTTTACATTTATTGCGAACGGATGTTACAAAGTAACAAGTAATTTAATGAAAAGTAATACAAACCAAGATAATACTTTTGGAAATAGGCTGGTAGAGTCATATTCCTATTTGAGTATTGTTTTAGTGACTCAAATTTTATTTCTTTATTTATTTAAACTTTATTGCACTCTAAGTTATACAATTGTCGGATTTAATGCTTAATAGCATTCTCTACCAGTCAACCACATGGTAATGCAGTGATCTTAATCAGATGCGGAATATTAATTATAAGTGTGAAGAGTGGTACAAAAAAGAAGTGAAATGCAATAACATAAACATACAAATTAATATTACACTAATATATAATAAGATACACAAGCAAAAGACTAATAAACATACATAGACTACATGTATACACTAAAAAATACAAAATTAGAAATGATAAAAGTGATGATATTGACGACATCCAAAATGACACAAGTAAAAGAAAATGGTTGTTAATTCTTAAGTGAGCAAAAGTTAAGATGGTGGGTGCGGAGAGACTTTTTAAAAGTTAATTTGTTGGGAGACATTCTGATGAACTGACTTTTGACACGTTCACATAAACATGCTACTATCGGAACTAAATGCAGCAGCGCACATGCTTTTTTCATACAAACTGATACGACGCCCTGAGACGTTCTGCTGAGAGCACCAAATATTAGTACTACGTTATAAAGCACTTACTTCTATAGACGTTAACGTAAATATATTCGTTGGACGACGTATAGTGGCGTTCTGCGTCTGCAAGAGGTTACTACCACCCGTGTTTGGAGTCCTCGAAAATGAGCAAAATTTTTGAAGCGGTGTGGCACTACAATCTTGAGAGTTTGATACGTTGACGAACAGTAACCGAACTAATATAAATTAGTATCTACAGGTGCCGTGCTATTACGTTGTGCCCTACTCACCACTTAAAAGCTGGACGTAATAATACGTTGTGCTTTGCTGCATCTACCACATTTTGACGTATTTATACGTTGTTCGCATGAACGTGATAATATTACAAAGCTATGGAGTTTGAATGTTGATCTTGTAAAATAACAACGGATAAAATTGCATCACTCTTTCATTAGCTTGCGAAGTATACAAATATTTTTCTATTTTCAGAAGACAAAGGCATAGTATAATTTAATAGATTTACTTAAAATTTCAAACCGTCACGTGAGGACTGGATTTCAATCATATTGTTCTATTTGTCAAAATATCTGTTAAAAAAGCAGGTCATAGTAAAATATATCGTTGGCAACCCTGAGCCTTAAGCAAGTGTACCTCTACCCGTACATTCGACGCGGCTCTATCTGTATTTCCATGGGAAAGTTATTATACTGTCATCAATCAAAACTTTTCCTACGGAACCGTTGCCATGTTTGGCATTTATTCGGTTTGTTCGTAATAAGCGTTCGTTTTGGCAAAAATATTTGGATTGTTGAACGCTGAAGAACTAAGTCCCTATAAAAACACTGGTTTTCCTCAGTTCCGTATTTAGCTTCTTTGGTACAAACACAAACTGAATTTGTATTTCATGGTTTATCAAAGCTAGCATATATTTTTTTCTGGACGAAACTTCCCGTTCCGATGAATAGTCTTTTTCTTTACCCAAAGGTTGCCTGGAAGAGATCGCTTGTAGTAATAAGACTGTAATTTTCTTTAAATATTATTAATCAACTTAGAAGTTTTGCGCACTTCTGACTCACCCTATATTCGTCTCAATGCCAGGCATAATCTTCACTTCAATTAAATGGTTTCACTATTTATTTTTAATTACCACAACCCAAACACCGACACAGTAACACAAAACTATTTACCTTAAATCAACACAAGAACAAATCAACCCATAATTGGGCGCGTAAATCGAAGGCACTTTGCATACGTCGGCTACTAAATGCATATATCACTAAATGAGTTATTAATGCTTCGTATAATTTTACGCCACGAAGTATCGGGAATAAAAATCGGTGGGGGGCGATGGTTTATAGAGGAGTCGACAAGACTGGAGTTAGCGGGTTTGGGTACAGCCGGTGACGAAATCGGAGAAGGATTATGTGACGATTTACTTTTGAACCAACAAAATGATAGGTTCATACGAAGAAGTGTTTTTTTACGAGTGTGTGCCAGGTCATTCAATCTTGTCTTCTAATTATTGCTTGATTGCAGATCGAAAGATAACGTCAGGGCCACTAAAGTGAGCTTTACCCTATTATACAATACTTTATAATTATTCCAGCTGTATATATGTTTTCACTAACACACATAGGCTCGTTTTTCTGAACGACATATAAGACTTATCAGACCGAATAACGACATATAGTATATAGTACGGACAACAGCACGTCAAGGTAAACACTGCGGTGTCTTATGCCTTTGTAATAGGGGCTAGTTTGCAACAAAAGTGAGTAACCTGATGTACAAATAAAACGACCGATATTAAATTGACATTTACATGAATGAATGCTGACAAACAGGTGACATTTTTAAACTAAGTGGATTGTGTCTTATTTAAAGAATATTCCTTATCTGATGTCGGAAAAATCAAGCCTTATAAATGCGAGCATTAAAAAAAAGCTCAATCAAGACTGCAAATTATTTAAAACAAAAACAATAAAAACGATTCATGCACTTCTCTTCACGACGGTACATTAAAAAATATCGATATTTCTAATTAAATCGATTGTTGAAGCATCGATTACACGTCGGTCCGGCGCGCCGCGGGGTCCCGAATTCGCCGCGTGCGCACCTCGGCAAAAATGCGCTTGCGCAGCACCGGTAGCTGTTATTGAGTTCGTAGAAACGGAAGAGTTATAGCGGTGATAAGATGACGATTTGACGTTAATTGATTTATGAAGTTTTGTGGCATTCAGATTACTGAAAGCTTCTAATCTAAAAGTTTGGTGATAAAAGACCAGACTTTTGGAAGAAAGAAAGTAAAAACATTTATTTAGTACCCACCAATACTAATTAGAAAAATATTTTGCAGAATTTTGCTCTTAGTTGTAAACACAATCTTATACAACAAGGCTGGTTAAGGCTTTTGGTAAAGGACTGTTTTCCGTCAAAATGAATGAGATAAATATTATATTTGGGTTTCCTGACGCCTTAAATAGCCACAAAGTAGGTTTGAAATGTTCTACAACGTGTAATATTACATGCGCTAAACTTGAAAATAAATTGATTGGAATAACGAGCAGAATCATTTGTACCACTTTTTACGTATATATGTCACATTAAAAAAAGAAACCTTATTAAAATGTTGTCCGGTCTATTTATTTATAATACAAGCCGGCAAATGCGCAAACCCACCAAAATACGTAGCAGCAAGCAATGGTTACTTCTTAAAAAGTAATAATATTAATGTCAGTGAATACCTTGACTGTAAATTATTTTTTGGTTAGATTGTTTTCTTTCAGAATTAGGTCAATTAAATTTAAAATCATTAGGGGTGTCTGAGGTTTTGCGCATATAACATTACAAGATTTAAACATACATTATTGACAGCTAAACTTATTGTCGTTTTGTCAATAAAAGTTTGCCTAATAAGAACAAATCAAGTAACAGTGATCTTCTGTTGCTCCTTTCTTTTTATAGAATTTGTAAATGTAAAATCCTTAACCAAACTCTTATAATTCTCGACCGAGATAAAAAATTCAAGATAGAAAATTAAGTTCGTATGCTACATTTAATAAAACTTTCAAACAGGTTCCTTACTTACCTATCAAAGTGTTTCTAACTGTCACCTTTCATACAGTTTTTTAACAACTTACTCAAACATACATTCTGTTCTACAATGTAGTCTTGTACCATTATTACCTTTTTTTTTGTATACATACACAGCCGGTGGCTATCTACGGCGTTTGGTTTCAACTCGTGACCATTACATTCAACTCGATCTCGCTACTGACTTGACTCTTAACTCAGGTATTCTTAGCTACAAGACAGATCTATTGTATTGTAGTATAGTATATTTTTTTAAAGTTAATGCTGAATATGTAGACACACAAAATTCAGCCTCATTCGTACATTTGATTAAACCAACTCATTTTTTCGTTACCATACCTTTTTTGTTTCATGTCAGATCCAATTTCATCCTTCTATCAGAACTTAGGACATGTCAAAATGTAGGATGTTGGAGCAGATCAAATTTTCTTTGCCAAAGAACAAATTGTTTTTGATTTCTCAAGGTCACGATTTCACAAGGTAACTACATTTTATTATCATTTTGATTATAATTTATAATTTCACAATTACCAGCTGGTTAGTGTGATAAATATTATGAATGGATCACATATCTAGTTAATTTTACAAACTATCCATTAACAAGATCGATAAGTAATACTTAGAGCCAATATAATACTTATTTGAATGAATTAAAAAAAATTATAAGTATAAAACGACCCATTTCAAAATGACATTTACCTACATCATAGCTGCCAAAAAATGACGCTTTCAAATTAGGCGTATTGTATTTTATTCGACAAATTGGCGTTGGTAAAATCAGGGCATAGTTATATTATATTATTAAAGTAATTAAGTGTGTAGAATACTGTAATGCCATTAAATATTATCAATAACAATATCCCAGTTACTTTTAAATTCATCGTTTTAGCTGTGTAATATATTCTAAGATTTTAAGTACTGATAAGTACAATCTCATGAATAACATTTCCAACCCGTTCTCCACCTTTGAGCAAATTGAAAATTCTAAATTATCTTTGACATAGTTGACTGTTGCTAATCGTATGATCAATCGATAGCCCTAATCTTTAAGGGGCTACTCGGATTTTTAGTGCACACACTAGCGCCACTTTAGTAAAAAAATCATAACTTGTTAAATAAAAGACCAATCAAAAATCTGGTAAACACGATTGTAGTACAGGTTCTATAGTTTATTTAGTACATTTAAATTGTTTCTAAAGTAGATTCCTATAGTTAGAGTTAGAAAAACTGCTAAATATGGCCACTTATGGCAATTTTTCTAACTGTAACTGCAGATAACTCTGTTTTATTGAACTTAAATATTATATTTAAACCACATAAACAGAACTACAATCGCATCAATCAGATTTTTGATTGGTTTTTTATTTAACGAGTTATGATTTTTCTACTAAAGTGGCGCTAGTGTGCGCGTTAAAAATCCGGGTAGCGCCTTAACATGAACCATCATATCGATTACAGCCCGGCAGAATCGTCTGAGCACGTTTATTAATACACCGTGTACTACCTAATAAAATTGGCTGACAGCATTAAATACTTGTCCCTGGCCCCATTCGTAAGTAATCGAATACATCGGTATGCATCGCATCGATTCTTAGACCGATTTTAATCGTTTTGTATTCGATGCGAGATTAAAGCTGTAAACTAAGAATTCCTTCGCCTGTACTATAGCACAGGTGGAAAGAGAAAAGCAAAACCAGAGAAAAGCAATAAAGTTGAGCAGAGAAAAATAAATGGTTTTGTTAGTAGTAGGTATTGTCAAACATAGCAAAAACATAGACCCCTTACACATTGCGACTTTAAGCATCGATGCAGTCGTGCGTTTTGAAAACGCGCTTCAGCATCGCGACTCACGCAATGAACAGATTTAATTTAGCATCGATGCAGTCTCGCGTTAGCATCGATGCAGAAGCACGACTGCAGTCGCCAAAATTCAGTAGAAAATTTGTCAATTTCCAGTTTCTGCATCGCGACTGTATCGATGCCAAAAGTCGCAGTGTGTAAAGGTTATGACTAGAAAATAACGTTGAAAATCTTAATTTTTATTGGTGTATAAATATTTTACCGCATCGCCTAAAGAAATCGCAATGAACACAAGGAAGATATTTATATACCCGTAATGCCCTGGCTTTGTTTTTTAGTCTATGGTTTTCCTCGCATTACCGCGAGACGATTTGTTAAGAATGCGTTCAGTCGCTAATCCCTACCACTGTTTATGTTCTGTTTTCCTTTTGTCTACGGAACATAATTACATTTGCCTCACAAACACTAGCGAAAGACAATAAAAACCTGCAAGGGGATAAATGAGAAATAAATTGTGTGCTTAACGTTCGGAGAGTTGTGAAATGAATTATTAATGAGATTTAATTTAAATTGTAGTAGCCGGACTTAGATTCCGAATAAATAGGAAGCTTTTTTTTTCTATGTTACACTATAATACTGGTCGAAAAATTAATTAAAACACATATACCGAGTGAGGCATGTCATGGGAGCAAAAATTTTAATCAATGATTCTACAGAGTATATATAGTTACTTTGACCTGGTCATAGTGCTCTTAAATGCTTAAACTCAGAGATATAGTACTCCAGAGCTGCAATCCTTAATCAATGTATATCAAAATCGCTAACTCGTTGAAGTAAGTGACAAGTTCTATGACTTCGACTTGCCACATTTGTTTGCAATAGATCGGTAGTTAGAAAATAACAATAAATTTATCATTCGTTTTTTTTTTGTTTGAAATGTGTTTGCTCTTGCCTAGACCTAATTGGGCTTAGACAGAGTCGACGATGGAGCGAGTTCACCCATATTATAAATTATAAGTATTCAGAATTGAATACTGGTTAATAAAGAGCTATTTTTAATTTTTTGCACCTATTACAGGTCACACTCTGTATGTTTCTTTCTATTATTACCACCCACTGTACCTATGCCATTTGATCGATATATTCGGTGGTTAACACAATAAATCCTTACAAAAATTATAAATTCAAATAAAAAAATCACTCTTCAAAAAGCCGATGAATAACTGAAGAAGAGCTTGTCACTCTAAGATCACTTACTCACTGCGACTATTAGCATCGATGCAGTCCCTAGTCTACAGCCTCCTGACTCACGCAATAAAATCTTTAATTTGACATCGATGCAGTCACGTGTAACTATCGATGCAGAAGCGCGACTGCATCTATCATCATAAGAAATTCCATCACCAGCATACTTTGTAGCAGTATCATCCACAAAGACTTATTCCCAAAAAGCCCACTGACCTTTAAAGTAGCTCTTGGTCCACAGGTAATTGACGAACAATCGTAGTAAGGCCAGCCGGTCCAGCAGGCTAAGATGTTCTGCTCGAAAGGCGACGCCACGGTCTCAAACTCAGCGTTGCATTGAGCCGTTGGGCGTTGCCTGGGTTTCTATGGTAATCCCGATAGATAGGCAAGAATGGACTACCACTAGTAGCTTCAAAAATAGCTTTCGATCTAGCTAGTTTCAACTGTCAAGCCCCAACTATCTGCTGGCGGGATGCATGACAATTGTTTTGCCGTTGTCTGCGCGCTTAGAGTCCGACATATATAGTGGAACCAAGTATAAGAACTCAAATTTGATTGGGTTATGTGCAAGCAAACGACTCTCTGAGATTTAGAAATGGCTGAAATTAAATTTGAAGGTAAGGCTTGATTAGCCGGAGATTTTACAAAAACATTCCGTCTAGCAAATTGACCAGCAATGTGTAACGTCAATTTGTCAGGAGAATCACCTAATATCAACAGAAGCCTACTGACCTTGGAAGTAGCTCTTCGTCCGCAGGTAACTGACAGACAACCGCAGTATGGACAGCCGGTCCAGCTTGCTGAGGATGTTTTGCTCGAACGGCAGCAATGACGCCAGGGTGTCCAGCTCGGCGTTGAGCCGCTCGCGATGACGCTTGCTCGGGTTGCTTTTGGTGACGCCGTCTTTTGATGGGGGTTTGATACTGGAACAAAAAAATGACAGTTGGATTGGGTGTTGAAAAGTGTGTGCTTTGCTGGGTAAGTACTAGATTTGATAGAGTGGTCATCTCCTTCATATTCTTTATCTGGTAGAGCGTTGATGCCAAGGAAGCTTTTACATATAAGATGTTTCTGAAGCCAGGGGAGGCTTCAAGTTGGACTGTGTGTACTACTGTGTGTCGGTTCCATATTGAAGATAAAAGACGTTGAAGTGATTTCCACTTTGTAGGAAAATCTTTTACAATTCCGAGTGCAGTATTATTTTACATACTCAAAAGTTTGTGTACACTGCGGCTTCGATTCATTTGTTTATTTTGTTGGTCGTGGTTTTTGCTAAAAATATTTTTTTCAGCAAACAAACTTAAAAATAAGAAAATCTTATTCACATAGAATCACTAATCACGATTTATAAGTTGATACGATTTCAATATTTGCTTTGCTGATGCTGGAAGTTTAAGATTAGTCATTGAAAGTCTCAAATTTTCATCTGATTTCAAGATAGCATTTCTCAAACCATTACTCAGTAACACTAGACTGAGCCGACTGGATCCTAATGGCTGCAATACACTTTATTTCAGATCACTCATATTACTAAAAGGCGATTTAGAATGACACATTACATAAGTTTATAGCAATTAGATATAAAGGCAATTGCATACGAAGAAATAGTCTTTAATTATGATTTTAGAATGGTATTTAATAAATGAAGTCGACCAAATAAGGAGATGAACTAAAGGAAATATGCCAAACCTTGTATTTTGTAATTTATTAAAACAGTTACACTCCACAACGTCAATAAATTACTCGTTCAAATATTCCCATCATCATCATAATTTCAGCCAAAGGACGTCCACTGCTGAACATAGGCCCCCACGGTTTTACACGATCTTTACAAGGTCGTCTGTCAGAAATATTATCAGTAGTGATATAATAATGGTTTTCAAATTCAACGACCGTATTCCACCTTCTTCCCTCATGTAGTATTATGATGAACGGCACTGTTTACGGAGCTCTATTTCGACCATCGTCAGTTCAGGTCACTCCAGATCACTGGCCCACGACATGCAACTATACGTCACTCTTCCACATGCCGCCAAAACTTGGTCATGCGATCAGTCGCAGGGCTGTGCGATTAGTCGTTTGTGCTCGGTCAGCCTAACATCTAACGAGGCTAAAGTCACGCGAGCAAACTTGTTAGCATAACTTATACGGATAAGGGTTGAGCTTGTTGCATTATTGTGCTTAGTTTTTTAACGGATTGTGCTTAGTTTTTTTTTTGGTGGTGGCATTAATTTTGGGGAGGTGGGTGTTTAAGTTGGCTAGCAGATATTTTTGTAGATAATGAACGGAGCGAAATAGAGAACTTTCTCTGATACATAAACGCCTCTATTGAAAAAAAAGCTTCCACTTCATTTCATATTTAGGTCTTTTCAACATTGTACAACTGAATTTTATCACATGTTTTGGTGTTTGACGATTACTCTAAATATATGCTAATATCATAAAGCTGAAGAGTTTGTTTGTTTGAATGCGCTAATCTCAGGAACTACTTGACCGATTTGAAAAAATATTTTTTGTTGGATAGCTTATTTATTGAGGAAGGGTTTTGGCTATGAGACATTACGCTTCAACGAATAGGGAAGGAGCTGACTCAAAACGCGCGGACGAAGTCGCGGGGGACCACCAGTCGTACTTATATTGGAATGCGTTTGTTGTCGTATTACACACATTTATTTCAACAAAGCTTAAGGTGAATGCTGGTAGTTAATAGTGCATGGTTATAAGCCTACCACTTTTACTTGAAAGTATTCAACTGTTTGAAATATTTCCAGCCACATCCATCCACTGGCAATTATTATTAGTAGCATCGATTTCAATATTAGTCCGAAGCATCGTGAGCATTTTCTTAAAACTTTCACGCTACAAGTCTGCAAAAAACAACATATCTTTCTTTTGTCCAATTACCAGGACGTGTCGCCTATACAATGAACTACTTACTAACAATCACAGTGCAATACTTGACATACTTTTTGAAGTGTTCATTCAGGAGGAAAATGTCTAATATATTTAAAAAAATTAGATACATTTGATTATGTTGATTATTAAGTATATAGGTATACTTATAATTTTATATTAACTAAGCTGTGGACGCATGTTTTGGAATAGCATCTAGCTTAGTTTTATTGTATTTTAATGATGTTATTCTGTTTTGTATTCCTTGATTTATAAAATAAAACAATGAGTAGCTACTTATATGATGCCATTGATTTTACAGATACCACTAATGTATTGGTACACTAACGATACCAGTTCCATTATATTATTTTCAACATGACAATTTATGTATCTTGCAACACGTGACCCTAACATATGTGTAAAAACACCATAACCTTTCACACACGGCAATTATTGTGCATGTTTGTGTGCTGAAGTTTAATGTTACCAAGTTAAAAAACATTTAAATAAAGAAACTCTTATCACTCATTAACTTTCAAGATTAAAATTTAGATAAGGCTTTGTAGCAGTTGTTTTAATCATCTGTAAATGAACAACTATAAGGCGGTTCTCAGATAACGTGTATTTCTTGAATTGCAATACAAATAAAGTCACGTAGCGCAAAGAAAAATAAATTATTAAAATATAGTTCTATTAAGGAAGACTTATTTTAGCAGATACAACGAAATTGTGAAATCTTTAAAAATACTTTTATGCTCTTTTTTTAGATATTACTTGCATATTTTGACACTTAATTGAATTGAGTAATCAAAAGATTAGCATGTGTTAAAAGTACATACGTGATAAATAACGCCATCTGGTGTGAATAGTTTTTTTTTTCTTATTATAAGCTTCGCTAATTAAACGCAACTTAGGACAAAGTAAAGATTATAGCATCCTGAGCCAGCTTGAGTCGAATATAAGTTCCATTATTTTGTGAAACTTTTTGTTCTTAATCTTATTTTAATTATTCAAATTCAAACTTTATAGAATAATGATTTAATGTGACACGTAAAATTGGTTCAAAACAAAGGCAATCTATTTTCATTAACATTATTAAGTTTGAGTTATGCACTGTATGTAGGAACTTATTTGTTTTTCATTGCGGCGCCCGGCTTACATTAGTTTAGTAAATTAGTTACGGAACAATAATATAATGGAGTCGATGAAGTTAAACATATTTCAAAGTGCTGTCTTACCGAATCTTTCAAAATACTAAACGAGGTTTTTTTAGAGCCTAACTCATTTATTGTATATTATTTTTCGCCTTCAATGTTTTATTTTTCTCTTTTTTAGAAAAAAAAAGTTACCCACCTATTACACGTTTTTTACACTTCATAACATTTAGGTATTTAAGAATAAAAGTGGTAACTTAATAGTTATATGGAGATTGCATATAATATGAAATGCATTTACTTTGTATTAGTAACGCAGTTATTAGTGTTTCATTATTTTTTGTTGAACTTAAAAAATATGAGCTTTCAAAATATTATAATATTGAATCCGCCTGGAGTTAGGCAAATTAATATTTTTACAGCTCCAAACGTTTCCTTGTCCCATCCGAACTACACACGTTCCGATATTACCCACCACCGCCTGCCGTTTTCGTTGATTTATTCAAAGGCAGGTATCAAACCGCGCATGCGTGCCTTTGATATAACTCTCATACAATTTGTTGCCATACATACACACAACTTTTACTGAAAACTCTACCTTATCTCGTCGCGTTAGGATTGAAATTGGTTAGTATGGGTTGTATGCAAGTGAGGTATAAATCAATGACTGATTATTTCTATAAATTGTAACTCGATTAAGTTATAATCGATGGGCAATTGTGGTTGCTGGTAACTGTTAACGCTCGAGAGTACATTTTTTATTTTGAAGCGGCTTCTTGGGTGTCATGTTCTTATTTATTGAGCTATTTGAGGTAACGGTAAGGGCTAAAGATATCGGCGTTCGCTGCGACAAATGTTATTAAAGGTTATGTATGTTGACACTGTTGTAATAGAGTAGTAAGGCTGGCATTCATCTTGGTGACAAGAATTTCGATCTTATATGGATATCAGAACCTTTATAGTGTGTAATTTTATGGGTTGTTGATAGAGCGATCGATCAAATGATAGAGTTGCAGTGTCATTTACACCGTTATTTTAGTCATTGTTCTTTATTTGGAGAGTATTTTAAATAGTTTATATATATTTATTGACTATACCTTACATAGTGTGTATGAAAAATTTGATATAAGTTTTAACTAAGATATTAATATTAATAAAATAACATAATGTTAAAATTATTTTATAAAATTTGTTACCTTTTTAAGACGCGAGTCGGTGGTAACCCCCTTTCTTAATCATATTGGTTTCTACAGAAAACCAGCGCCCATGGCTTGCCATGGCAAAGAGCTGAGTGGAGACCAATTTGGTTACACATCGTAATTTTATTATTTTATTTTGTATTTAAGTTACTTCTTTAGGTGTTTTATTTTTAACCTATCAGACGGTTACTAACCGATTTCAAGTATGAGTAAAAGTCCAACAATACCGTACTATAGCGAAAAATTTAATCGAATCGAATGCATAATCGTACACGGCAATTGTTCGTAATTAAAAATAGTAAGAACTAAAACATTTTCATTACTTTTATAGCCGGATACTGTTATTATAGATTTCATTGCGAAACCGTAGACAATGGATTAAATAAATTGACTATGGTTCAGTAAAAGCTTTCCGGTCATTTGAACCCGGTTATAGGTTAGGTGAATAAAAAGTTTTTTAAACGGAACGGAGAAATGTTGCACTCACTCAAAAATTAACTGTCCCTTGATAAATCAAATGCTTTTTGCGTAAAATATCCTCGCTAATGCAAACCTACTGAAACCAGTTTTTGATTGACAAACCACATTCAAAATTTGCCATTCAGTATTTATAAAAGAATCATTTTTTGAGTGCTGGTTGAGAACTGTTTCTATAGCGTAGACGAGTTTACAAGATTTTGCCGTGACGGACACTTAAAGCGAATTGTAATTGATAACTGACATCTTTTTATTTATTAAATTTCAATGTGACAAAAGAATTAAAGAATTACGTAATTAGTACTATATATTATTTTTAATATTAAAATTTTAATGACTTAAATTTTTATAATAATTTCAATGTTGACATTAATGTATCAATAAATTTATAATTTTACTTTCGAATTGTATGACAGATAGTTTTGCATGACGACGAAATGTTTGCATATCGATAAATCGATGAAACATGCATGTTCACTTTTAATTTTTAAGAACCTGACAAATGTACCGTGTTTTATGCAAAATAAATAATTATTATATTCTATTCTTGATATATTTTTAACCAAATCTTAAGTTATTTCTGCAAAACGACATCATGACAAACTAACTACAAATGTCAAGATAATAATGGAACATTTTTAAATATAATAACGGTGGATTGGAAAATGTATTACAAATTATAAATAGTAAGCTCTTGAACTGTAATAGACCTTTGTAACAACAATGCGAGCTGTATATTTTAAAATTACGGCTGTGAAACAATGCTACTACAAAAAAAATAGATATAATCGTTTCGATTCCATCTCGCTAGCTTAAACGTTAAAATGTCCAAATTATCAACACAAAGTGTAAGGAGTTTCTCATATTTATGTGTAATTTCGAACTAACGAACATTTAATCGGCGTTTAGGCTTATCGCTTTAGTTCTGACCAATTTAAATACCATTTACAATGATTTTATTGATCGAGTAACGGCGTTAATTTCGCTATATTGTCAAGTGTTATTACCGATTTAAAAAAAGCAGGTTATTAATTCAATGTGTATGTGAGACATCATTAGAAATTAATGATTTTTGAGTATGTTGATCTATTAAGGCTTTAATGCTAAATTTCTTAAGTGGTTGTATGTTTGTCCACGAATTTCTTGACAACGAGAAGTCATAACAAGATGATTTTATGATATGATATTTTAAGTTGAGTCAGGTATATTCCAAGTAAGGATACAGTGTAGATTTCATCAAAATCGGTTCAGTAGTTTTTGAGATATCAGTAATGACTACAAATCATGGAATAAGAGTCTATTCAAAAAAATTAAACCACCTTCAAAGAACTGACTAAAAAGCTTAAAACTACACATTTGTTCTTTGTTCAGGAGAAACAAATTCATTTGGAGTCGGTGCATGAGCTCGAGCTTACGTTCATCAATAGTCTACGTATATCATGCACCGACTCCAAATGGTTTCTCCTGAACTTTTGCTTATTGAACCAGCTTTTTGAAGGCGGAAAATTTTGTGTATCGAAATTTCCGAATTGTATTTTTATATTATTTAAAGTGAATCTTTGCTTAAGATGAGTACCATAACCTTAAGTACATTGTCAATGTAATGCAGTCAATATAAAACCATTGGGTTGTTCTGGAAACTTCTGAGAAATCATTCGAACAGGCGGCAACGACCGGTACAGAAATTACAAATGAATTTATTAGATAGGTCAGTGCCAGTCACGGTATGATCCTGTCATAAAAATAGCCCTCCACTAATGCGCAGTCGAAACATGGAATTATGTTCTATATCGATTTGTAGATGCTATTTTTAGTACCAAATTGTGTTTGGCATAGGTTAAAATAGTGTGAGAGCATATGTTATTAAATAAAAATCCTGTATATTTCCTGTTCTAAATAGCATCACCCCCTAAGTAAAAAAAACGAAGTCTGAAATAAAATACATTTGACTACTTACTCATTTCAAAATTTGTCATTAACATTGGATGTCATTGCAATTTTATGGCGTACAATAAAACTTATTTCATTTTTCAATTTTGTAGATTTTAATTTACAAAATTGTAAAATAAATAAATTCAATAATGAATTAGGCCTGATTATATTAAATTAGATGAGGAATATCCGACGATTAAAATATCATCATCATCATCATAATCAGCCAAAGGACGTCCACTGCTGAACATAGGCCTCCCCCACGGCTTTCCACAGCGACCGATCACTAGCGGTCTGCATCCAGTTTGATCCTGCGATCTTTTTAAGGTCGTCCGTCCATCTTGTTGGTGGACGTCCTACGCTGCGTCTTTGGTCGAAGGGTCTCCAATCTAGAACTTTCCTGCCCCAACGGCCATCAGTTCTTCGCGCTATGTGCCCTGCCCACTGCCACTTAAGCTTACTGATTCTCAAGGCTATGTCCGTTACCTTGGTTCTTCTACGTATCTCTTCGTTTCTGATTCGATCTCGTAGAGAAACACCGAGCATAGCCCGCTCCATCGCTCGTTGTGTAATTTTGAGCTTCATTATAAGGCCCATAGTAAGAGACCACGTTTCGGATCCGTATGTCATCACTGGTAACACACACTGATTGAAGACTTTCGTCTTCAGACACTGAGGTAATTGAGATTAAAATATAATACGCATTATTTGAAAGTCACCAGTCCACCACAGTCAGATGTTGTCAGCAATCATTTGTCATCAAATGTCATTTAAAAGTCTTATCTGACGATGGTAAAATCGGCACTAAGTAACTTTCAGAAATAAACAGTTTCATATGAGTAGATACTTTATTGAACATCTATGAAGAATCATCATCATTAATGGTTAAATAATCAGTCAAAGTACACTACTGAACATAGGCCTCCCTCACGGTTTTTGACAGCAACCATTGTAAGCGGTCTGTATCCTGTGTGCTCTTGTGATTTTTACAAGGTCATCTTTCCTTTGAAAAGAAGAGTACTTGTGATCAATATTAACACCATAATATCCACTGGCAAACATACAGCAAAGTCAGCATAAGACAACAGTACAGTACCTACCCTCCGTTACGTATGTATGTACATCCACGTACTACAGTAACACGGTCCTTACTCGGTTACTTACGGAACATAACCAACCTTCAAACATCGAAAGAAGTTACACGAATCCGCGATGCGTGCGGGTCACTCTCACTTTCGTGACTGCGGCCCCGTCATCGCTATCATCAGGTCATTAATTACAGAAGTCAATGGCCAAAACAAACACCATACGAGCTGAATGAGCTGCCGTGACGGCATGCGACTGGGTGTCACGCATCTAACGAAACTGAGTCTGTGGTAAAGACTTCGAGCACGTCAGCATGTCTCAAGGTCTGGGCTGCACTTTGTACTGTAAGATTTTGGAGCAAGTGAAGATTACGGTTCTTGTTTATATTTAATATGCTGCCGCGACTTATACAGAGTGGTGCCCTTTTTGGCACAAACTTGAACGTGAAGGCTTTACTTTAAATTTTTTATAAAAATAATTTTTGCTCAGTTTTGTGTAATTTTGTTTGAATCTTAAGTGATATTACTAATATTTATCTGTGCCTATGTATTTTTGTGTTTGTCAAATAAATTCCTCCATTCTTTTTAAAACTTTTTTTCTAACAATGAGCTGCTGATGATTAATGGAAAATCGACTAAAATATGCTTTAGAAATAACATGTTTTCATAACAAAACAAAACACGGTCTATTTTCAACTTTCTGCAATTGTGTTTCTACTCTTAAACACTCTGTGGGAAAAAATGAAGGGTTCAGTTGACGATTTGAAATATATTAATTTCTCACCTCTACATTCACACTGTCATCTCTACTGAAATGTGTATCTCGACCTGCTTCTCCATAACTTGTTCAGTATTCAATAGGTATACTAGTAATATGTGCCGTGCATTTGAAAAGGAATCTTCAAACTTCTTTAAACTTAGTCAATCCAAAACAGAGACAGATGACAAAAAACGCATGCCTCTATCAAATAGGCAGTGATCCCGAGCCTTTTCACTCGGCCTTAGTGGTCCAACAACCTTTCTAATACGTTTATAATTACACGGTAAACATAGGGTCAGTGAAGTAACACCACTCTTTATTGAAACACGCCTTTGTTTTTTAGCTAGGAAGCCCCTTGAGCGGTGCTTTGATTATTCTTGACCCGTTGATCCTGGGAGATGAAATGTAAACAGAACCTTTAAAGGAATAATCGAATCAAAGGAATGTGATATTTGTGAAATAAATTACTTTATTGCGAGCAACATAAATGATAATATGCAATCTAAAATAAAATGAAATAGTTTATTTTTAATTTTTATTTAGTTTGGTTTCTTTTTGTACATTTTAGTTAAGTTTTGTCTTAGCTAGTTTCATTCTTTTTAATTTGATTAGACATATTTAAATTTAGATATCATTTCTTCTAATCCTCAAGGTATGATCGTTAGAGAATGCCACATGGCGTTAAGTTCACCTTTTGTAAAACAAATGTTGTTCAATAAAGTATAAATAAATAAATATATAAAATAATCACAAAATATTGCTGAGCGCATTACAACATGAAATAAGTTACAGTCCTTCAAATAAAGGGGTTAACCGTATCAAAACAAACACAATATCAGCTTTTATTTGTCTTAATGTTAGTAAGATTGCTTCTAAGCGATTGTAACGTTTGTATATAACTATTGCCATCTACATATAGCATGAATAACAGTTATACTCTACAACATAGTTTAATGCAACCGATGGAGGTCTTGGCAATTATTTTTGAATGAAGTCGTTATCTCCAGAACAAAGAAGGTAAATTAATCATCTGCAATTAAAAGTAATTATAACAGTAAAAAGATATGACCTGTTATTAGAAGCTACCGTCAATTTTGTAAAAACTATTTGAAGGAAATAAAGTAAAACCCCCTTAAAAACTGACTGAAAAACTAGACATATCTAACGCACCGTCTTCTATTAAGGGGAAACAGGTTGTTCTGAAGTCGGTGCATAATGTCCAGCTTACTGACACACCAAACAGTCTGATTCATTTCGTGATTTTTAGTTATTACTTATATCTCAAAAACTACTAAGCCGATTTTGATGAAACTTACACTGTACCCTAAGTTGAACTAATAAGAATAATCTGGCTATGACTTCTTGTTTTCGAGAAATCCTGAGACAAACATACAGACACTTACGAAATTTTGCACACGCGTTAGCAAGCCTTAGCATGGATAACCAACGCGGCAACACAGCTAGCATCATTGCCTCCTTGCCGCAAAGAAATGGTTTCGTTTTTCAATAGGTAGATTTTAAATTTATTTTTTATGTTGCACGTCTTAGTTTTATTTTTTTCTTGTTTGGTATTAATAAAGTGCTAATTCATTCAAGTTGGTTTTACAATGATCAAATTAAATCATTGTCTGTCATTTTGTCTCAATCTGAAAGATTTTTAATTGAAACCTAAACAACTACCTGATTAACTAACTTGTCACGAAAATATAAAAGGTGTCTGATTATTTCACGAAAAGAATGATACGAGTCATTACTACTTGATCTGACATTTTCCTTTAGTTTATCTTAAGTCACAGTGATGTTATATTTCATTAATCATCACTGATGATAAATTACAAGCAAGGATCGAGAAAAATCATAAATACAAATCTGAATCGTTATGTGAATGGTTGCATATAAACTCTGTAACTTTACCTACACTACTGAATACTGAAGTAATTAATACTCGTTGCAAAAAAAAATACAACGAGTATTCAGTCATTTAACCTTCGTAGCCTAATCAAATACTAAGATTTAGGACACTCCGGCTATAAACAACTCATCTGCATTCTTACATAATTGATTGTAAACCTTAACTAGCTGTAAATTGAATACAAATTCGTTCAACCGTGACTAATACATACTGTCGTATAAACTTAAGATTGCAAGAAAAAAGGCTGAAGCGAATTATGTGCAAAAAAAATAAGCACTTTGAGTGGGAGATAATAAAACTGTTTTTCGATTGGTTTTTGAAGATGCTTTGATAAGTGGTAGTGATGTGCCACACAGTAGATGAGGAACTCATGTAAAGTGCGATAATCGTTTTGCATAGGTCGCACACAGCCTCTAATTACCAGACGGTTGGTAGGACTCCAGCAGCGAGCGACACTAAACTCAATTGACCTATGAAAAGGAACTTAGGCCATCAAAATATTTTTGCGTAAAGTTTAATGTATAATTTTTTTGACGTAGGCAAACGTGTTCTATCTTCTTGAAATGTTTGCGAAAAACTCGTATTCAAATATATTTATGACCGCCTTCAAAAGGAAGAAATTATTCATTCCACTGTATGTTAATTGTATACATGTAAGTATATTACCTCATATCTCAGTCATTTGTACTCACTGTTTTTTTTTTCATCTACCAAGTACTGAGTACTACCTGTTAGCTGGTACGATTGTGGCCAAATCCGGATCTAATAATGGGATAGAGGGAAACCCTCAAATTATAAGGCACGTTTAGTGTTCTTGTACTAGTATCTTAATGTTGACATGACTACACGTCTGGTAGTTACCGTTTTGTGGAGCTGAACTGATGGTGGAACTCATTAACCATTTTAAATAAATAAATATTTGTCAACATCACATCATTGCTCCGATCCCAAGCTAAGTAGCTAAAGCACTTGTGTTATGGAAAGCGCATTTTGACGCTACTACTTATGTAAGGTACTTCGTAGCTTGTTTAAAAACATTCAAAAGGTGCAATCTCCGCTATCCCCTCCTCTGTCAAGCACAAAATAATAATAATAATAAAAAACTTCCAAAAAAGTAAAAACAGCCTGCAAATACCAAAAGCACTAAAAAAAACTTAATAAACTCTTAACTCTTTAAAAGACTCGTTGGCCTGGTGATGATGCTTAAAATGGCCGATACAATGGCACCAACTCCAAAAAGAGTCAAGAGTTCGTTGTAGACTTTTTGGTGCATTTAGTTCTCTAACCCTGGAAGACCATAAATACCTATGTATAATAGGATCAATAAACTCTCGTAATGTCAAAACGCTACGATCTAAATATCTAAATAAAATCAAGCGAATTTAGCTGTAGTTAGCATCTGTTTTAAAAATCGCTGCTGTTGATTTGATCTAGACAAATGTCTTATCCAAAACTTTAAAAAGCACAAAACGATTTATTTTTGAAATCAACCAACTCATGTCCGGTAGCCCGTCACATCACTGCGTTCATACTCGGCTGCTCATATGTGCCAAGCAAAATTAAGTATGCCAATATCATAAGCTTCACGCCTGATCGCGCTCAGCCTTCGTCCGAATGGCTCTTTTCCGTAAATGTTACTTTATCGAGTACTCGTACTTTTCTATTTCAGTCAAGGTGAGCTGTGGGAAGTTGTATAACGATTATACTAGCTGCGTAATAAGTTTGAGATGGGCATTGTTTGGGTAGCGTTTTGGTGTCATCTTGAAAGGACCTGTTAGGCATCGAGAGAAAAAATAATGAAATTCATACATCAGGGCCCATATTTTTGAATCACGCGCGTCAAGATGGCGTATGATATTAATTGATTAATGTCCGATTTTCTATATCCAAGTATAATTCCACACGGGATTTATTTTTAAATAAGATAACTGAATTTTGTGAGTATGTACTAACGTATCTTTTTTGCGTTATTTTTACTAGTTTTAAATAAGATTATCAACGAAACGTATACGCCATATATAAGCGAGTGATTCTAAAATAGAGCCTCAGGACTTACAAGGAATAATATAATTAATATATTCTTCCTTGATAGAAACATTGGCGATCTAAAAAATCACAAACACAATTTTAGATAATACGACTTCCTTCTTAGCTTTTCATTAGATACCTATTTGACATATTTCGAGCTATAACACTATCAGTGGTCACATTACATCAAAGCGTTGTTTTATTCTTATATAAATGTTACGAGTATGTAATTAAAACGACTACTGTTTTTTATTTTTTGTGGGCACAAGATGTTTTAGTACTTACATTAGGCTAGCGATAGCTTTCCACTCTACCGAGGAAGTTTTGAGTTTTCAAAAGATTCTCTACACGAATGTGTGAGTATTGGAAAAGTATAGTAGCAATGGTTGCAAGGTAACTTTGTTGGTAACGTTCAGCTGAGAACAATTCATGGTGGATAATGACCATGATAAATAATAATAATAATAGTCCCCATAGCCCCCTAGCGATATCGACTACGGTGGCCAGACACAACGACCAATCGATTGCGCGGGACATATTATAGTGCACAAGTGTGTGCGCAAACACAGGTGCACTCTCCATTCCTTTCACTCTCATAGCCCGATGGGACAGCAATCTGACACGACCGGAGAGAGATCAGGCGCAGGACCAACGGCTTTACGTGCTTTTCCGAAGCACGGGGTTGAAACACCGCCAACTTTCAAACTCCAAGCTAACCTATAAATTTATGTACAGAAAAACCCAGGTTGTATATTTTTGGCCCAACCTGAGGATCGAATCCGGGACCTCTGGCGCAGCCGTCGCTTTAAAGTGGGACCCTCTTACCGCTGCGCCACCGAGGCAGTTGAGACCATGATAGATGACATGGTAGAATATGAATATGATAAACCTATGTTGACTTATTAGGACGATCGGTTTTGGATCTAACTCCACTTACAATAAAGACTATCCCTAAACCGTTTGACCTACTAAGCTAACTGTTAACCTAACAACGCTCATTAACCCACAATACATCCGCGGGTCACTAATGCCCCATAGTTTGATTGCCGCAAATCGCTGCAATTGCCCACAAATTGACCAGTTTCGCTGACGTCCGTAGACGAGTAATAGATATTTGCTATTAGGCCACATTAGCTCATGTAAAGAAATATGATTGCTGTAATGTTGCCATGTGACTTCTTTGTATACGGTAATACTAACAATTTTAGTCTCTGAACACTGTGAGTCAAAAATATGTACAAATTTTATCATAGGTATTTTAAAGTGTCATATGCCACAAATACTGTAATAAATTGTTCTCGAACGATTATTAAAAACTAAATATAAATAAATCTGATATTTAATAACATTGGCTAGTTGTGATTATTTTTTTAAATATTTGTAATGTTTATTTGCCGTGGTTCATGGCATATTCGATACAATGTTCATAGCAATTAACAATTTGAACATTCAATTCAGAATGACAATTGATTGCCACGCCTAATTTTGCATTAAAATCGATTATTCAGCATAATAGATTACGCATTACCAAAGTATATGAACACGTCACGGCGTAATTCTCAAATCATCTGTCCGTATCGCACCCTATCAAAAACCTTCCCTTCCAGAGGTTGATAAATAAAAACATTACCCGGACAAGTGCTTAGTCCTGCAAATGTATCCTACACACCAACAATGCACAGAACGTGAATTTTCAACACTCAAAATCCGACTCTATGTCGCTAGGTATAAAGGTAAAAATTGGTTGATAAAATTTATAATTTTAGGGTAGTTTGATATGCTGTGTGTACAATACGGTGCACGTCAGGCCCCCGGGTCTATCGAGCCCAATGGGGCAGGTAGAGACGTCAGTCCCCCGCCGTACAACATTAACTCCTGTCACAACATAATGCCTGGTCCTTTGTACCCGCGACAGGAGAGGGGTTAAGAATTGCAATTGTCCCTAATCAAAGTGATTGCAGATTAATGTTAATACTATTAGGGATGCACTTGGTGTTATTTAATTTAGGACTATTTGTTGGGTTAATATAAAGATTGCTTACAAATGAGCTTGATACTAAAACTAACTTCTTGTCAATTTGCGACATCTAGATAACACTTAATCACTTTTTATTATAAACAAAAACAATTCAATTAAAACAGTTATGTTATGCTATCCTAATTTGCTCAAGTAGAAATAAGCAGGGCACATAGTGCGAAGAACTGAAGGCCGTTGGGGCAGAAAAGTTCTAGATTAGAGCGGCTGACAAGATTATCAGACGACTTTGTAAAGATCGTAGGATTATACTGGATCCAAACCACTTGCGATCTTTACTTTATGAAAAACCGTGATGGTTATGATGATGATGATCTCACTGGTGACGAATTTTATTAATTTATATAGGAATATCTATTTATTACTTATTGGACATACAAAAGCAATAAACATGGCGGACTGAATACTTTTAAACGATCTCTAATCGTAATAACGCTTAAACTTACGAATGCTATCCCAAAACATTGAATATGCTCCAAATGACAGCTCCATTGGCCGACATTTAGTGATTTGGACAATGTTGATGCGAGTCATTAGAGGTCATAGCCCGGGGCGCACTTAATATTGTTTTAATAGAGATCGCCTTAAGTATCGCCCATGTACTTACTCGCAGCTACAAAAGATGTTTTGGTCGAAAGCTTTACAAGAAATGTGTAAGAGCATTCTACTCTTGAATGGAAGCAACAGTGAACAACCAATATTTTATATAAAAACTAATTTGAAAAAAATAACCTCTGTCCTTAAAAAAGAAGTAAGCTACATCTTGTTTTTACCTAAGTAGATTGGATAATTAATTTTAACTAAATAGTAACCATTGCTGATCATTGTAATCGGATTGTTTGTCACAGATGTGATTATTTCCCATATTTTGTCATTTTTTTATTTACATGACTACCGGCATCCTATTAATCTCAGAGCCTTTACATTTTTTTTTTTGCAATTGCAATTAACTTATTTATAAATTTCGGGCTTTTAACTCCCAAAACACCGCCAAATCGGCAAATCCAACACAGACGCGTCAATCTCATTGACAGCTTTGACACTAAACCCCTAAAGCACAATTTAACAAGGGGTATCGGTGTCCAGGTAACCGGCCCATTGTGCAGTACAATGGAGCACAAATGGGGCACAAAGCTGCACAATGGTTCGATACGACCACACGCGCGGAACAAATGCGGTTTAAGTGCCGACCGTTTGGGGGTTAAATGGCTGGTTTTAGCGAACGATGAAATGAGTATCGGTGGCCACCTATTTAGTACCTATAGCAATGGCTATTGCATTGCTATTTCCATTGTAATGAATCTGTCAACAATTCTAAAAAATCCGTAGTATACCCGCTGTTTATTAATCTTGGAAGTGATTCACGAACACAAATGTTGCTTAATGTTACGTTATTTCTTTAAAGCGCTGTCGTCACTTTTGATTTGGATACGAATTTAGGCTCCATATCACGCGGATTGCGATCGCAATCGCCTTTGCATTAAGATACATAATACCACATTGGATTAAGAGTTATTTTATTGGGAAATGGAAGGTGATTAGAAATACTGAATTGGTTGCACGGATCATTTGAATTAGAACGCTTTTGAGTTTTAAGGTGGAATAGTTTCCGATGTGTTAATATGTAATTATTTTGAATGTATTGATTACTAGGCGATCTAGATGAAAATTGATGAAAAAAACTTACGGCGCGGTCATGTTTGGACCGTCACTATAATATTTATGTTGTTTAATTATAAATGTTTAATTATAAGAGTTGCTCGTAGCGCAGTGGTAGCAGCGATTTGGTTGTGATACCGAAGTGAAGCAACCTACAGCGCGGTCGTGTTTGGAAGGACGACCATTTTGACCTTATAAGTGACTTACATCACGAGCATCTTCGTGCTTCGGAAGGCACGTTAAGCCGTTGGTCCCGGCTAATATCGGTTGATTTTAGTCGTAAAGCCACGTTAGAGGCCTTATGGGCGGCTTGATAACATCTGACAGCAGGGTTAGTCGCTTACCTTGCAAACACCCCTCCACCAACCCGCACTGAGCCCGCGTGGTGGAGTATGGCTCGAACTACCTCATAGTTGAGGTAAGGCCTTTGCCCAGCAGTGGGATGTTACAGGCTAACTTTACGTTACTTTAATTATAAATGTAATCAATCAAAACTGCATTGATATACGCGCCCAGTAGATTGTATCTTTGTCAAGGTTTTGTGTATTCTGGCAAATAAATGATTGATTGATTGCCAATCCGCACTGAGCCCGCGTGATGGAATGTATATATGTATATAATGTATATATTTGACAACATCACATACATTGCTCCGATCCCAAGCTGAGTAGCTAACGCACTTGTGTTATGGAAATCGGAGACAACGGTGAATCACAACACCCAGACCCGAGACAATATAGAAAAGATCGATAACTACATTGACCCGACCGGGAATCAAACCCGGAACCTCACGAGATGGCGACGCTTGAAACCAGCGTGCTAGCTACTCGACCACGAAGGCCGTCAGTGTGGCTCATACGACCTCATACTTGAGGTAAACCTTTGCCCAGCAGTGGGATGTTTAGGCTAACTTAAAACGTTTTAACCTTCTTACATAAACTAGTCGTCCCCTGTAGATCTAATGCCAATTTGTATATAACTTCACAAAAGTATAACAAAACATTGTTTCTCCAATTACACAGCAAAAGTTGGAAGAACGAATTTTTCCGACCGTAAAACTTATCTTGTTCGTAAAAGTTTATGTTCCTGATTAATCTTGAACTATTGTTACAGTTTTTGCTTTGCAATACCGTGCTGAATGGCCAAGTGCAATACTGTTTTAATACACGGTTCCGCACAGATTTAATTATTTAAGCGAAATACTTATTATTTAATATCTACGCCATAAAACTGACACAACGTATTAAGTAGAAAGAAGTGTGATTAAAGATGATTTCTCAAGCTTATCAATAAAAGCTTTTCTTTCTTTTTTATCATTTGCTTTAGAAATTATCTTAAATTCGTCTTTAGCATCATATTGTTATTTCCAACAATACTAGTATGTAACATACTTCTATTGTGAAACGTCTCTTTTTCTGATACATATTTGATTTTATTTCGAAGCTGTTATTAAGAATTTGAATTTCGTTTAATTAACAAAAACCCTACGTTAATACACAAAAGTTAAGGATGAACCTTAACTTTTGTGTATACATCAAAAACTCTTAGCGATTGTAAGTTTTTTATTTATTTTTAGAATGTGCGACCCTAAAATATAAATTACTTACTTTCTTTTTTTTCTTCAATTTCAAATACGCTGCCTATCACTCCTTGAACGGTTACGAAAAAAAAACAGTTTAAAAAAAATAGCCAACAAAAGCTTGATTATTAAATCCTATGCATTTTTCATCCTTGGCTAACTGTGGGAAAATATTGTCACAATTTGTGTCCGGAGATAATTGTCCATTGATTATTAATTTAACACTAATTAACTTATAATAGGATGTTAACCATCTTTAATTATCGCCGATAATCGTTTTGATCGTTTAATAGTAAATGTAGACACGGATGTAGAGGAATTGAAATAAAATAGCGCGATAAGAGCTTTCGTTGTATTATGGGTCAATAATATAATAACGAACTATACGTGTGGTGAAGTGGTTAGCGCTCCTGACTATAACGCCAGGCATCGCGGGTTCGAATCCCGCAAGGGGAAAATGTCTTGTGATGCGCACGAACATTTGTACCCAAGTTATGGGTATTATGTCTAAAAACTCCTTACTTTTAAACTACTACAACTATTTGTGTTGTCTGTTGCATATTTATTTTTATAATTATAAATGCTGTTACATAATTTGTTACTGAAATCTGATAAAAGATGTGTCTTTGGTGAAATGCAATGTATGTTTAAATGATTTGAGGGTTTACTAAGACGGCAGAAAATAAATACAGTGTTGACTCGTTGTTGTAATAAAAGAAAAATAAGGGAAAAAAACTTTTTTTTTCTACTAGGTAAGCAAAATATGTTTTTGAAAGAAGACCTTAAAAATCTTTGTGTGTATGTTATACAGTATGGAAAAAATAGATTACCATAGCCAAGCTTAGCATAACTATTGTTTAAAAACGTCTCACGGAATCACCTTATAGCAATAAAAAGTAAAATTTTTATACAATAAATCTGAACACAAACTTATTCCAGCCATTCTAATTTTTATTTCTTATTAAATATAAATCAAATTAGTATTTAATATTTAGCCAACCAAACTGGTCCTAAACAGTTAAGAAGTCCATTTATTTAGGATGTTAAAATTTCAACTCGATCAATGCCCCAACACGGAATTAAACCTTAAACCACATCCCCTTTAATTAATCCTCCTCAATTTTATTCAAAAACAAACATCGACGTCGGCATTCCGTAACGCTCGATTTGCGATACGTACCACAAAAACAAATAAAAAGAACAAAAAACAAACAAAAAGGCGAGCGAACCCGGGCGCTACGGTAGTTCGGATGGAACTCGATATGTAGATCGGTTAAGGAGATTGCACACTGCTCGGTTGGTTTTTCGTCGTCTTTTGTTTTTTGCGTACGGATTCGTTAATCAAAAATGTTTGTTAAATGAATTAGTTTGCCGTTTGATTTTGTAAGGTTAGATTAGAACTAACCTACACCTAAGTTGGTGCGGAGTTCTATTTTTGGGGAACAAAAATTCTTTCTTTTCTAGTACGAAGTAAATACATGGCTCGAAGTAAGGATTCTTTTAGCTATAACATAAAAAAATGATCAACTTTATTAAAGAAATTCAGGATCAATTCAAATAAAAACTATTCGCTCGTGGTTGTACTTTGGAAGTACTAACTAGTAAACTACTTTTTCATTTATTGTAAACAAAACTAAATAAAAAAAATGCAATGTTAAATAGTTTTTATGAATAAACGTACTACTAATATATTAAAATGCACATTATTTAAATTAGCTATTAAAATAGCTCACCTAACAAGATTATTTCAAGATTAAACAAACATTTTAATTTCACATAGCTTTGATATTTGCCGATCCATCATCTATACAAGTTAAGTGAGCAAAAACAATGCGAATAATAAACACGCGAACTATTGCAATTATATCTCATTGTATGCAATCGCAGATTTATTGATAATTTCAATGATCTGTGTCATCCTTACGGTAATGGTTTATAAACCTGTGTATTTCTTAGTATTTTCTTAGTTAAGGGTATGCTTAGTTTCCATTGCAATTTTTTTACCTGGTCATCTGAATGTACCTTAATACTTTTTTTTTCCTTGTGAGTGCCATACTACTTAAAGCGTCTGTTAAGAGTCGTCGATATTATTTTTCAGATTGTTTAATTTTTACACGAATTTTAGTAATAGTTCTCGCCTACGGTTAATTTTATTCTTAAATACTGAATATCTGATATTTCGTAATATATCTGATTTTCGTTTCGTTTCGTGAAGTCGTAGAAGCATAACACAAAAAACTACCGAAATAGTAGAAAACTGAAACACTTTCGGATATGTATCCATACTTTTTTCTTTTACAATTGTTACTACATAAAAGTAGTCAGTATTGTAAAAAATAAAGTACTTAATCAGTATTAAGTTATATTTTTTACACTCAATTTGGAAAAAAAATAGATAACACCATGAATAATTATTGTAAAAGGTCTTTTACGCCTCAGAGTTGCAACGGTATATATTTTGCACGACTGAACATTTCAACTCGAATAACTAACTATCGACCGCTGTTTATCGATTCATACTTGGTATTTTTTTAAATATTGTTGCTGTTAAAACATAATCTTTGAAGTTCCAAAGTTTGCGGACTTTTTACGAGTCTACGTTGGATTGAATAGTAATAGCCCAACGTTTGTAGCGACTACTAAGTATAGTTAGAAAGTGTACCTATTACAAACACATAATATATTTACGCATAAGAATCCTCATTCATTATATTTGCTTACTTATATAACCATACTCGTATTCTGAGCAATGCCGCTTTCGTTGATTCGCGTCGCCGCGTCATACGCGCGCAGGGCAAACATTCCACTGGCTATTCCTACCTTTTATACCTACATGTCCACCTATTTTTCCTTTCAAAATGGCTTGCTATTTATTGACGTTTTCTCTTGGTGCATAGCCCCGGGGCGGTCCATGTTGCCATGGCAACACCAATAACCAATTTTTCCATCTAATCCGCGGTTCTGCCGGCCAACTAAGACCGTGTAGGTGTGGCTGTTAACACGATTTGTAACTAATCCCGTTTGTAACACAATTATTTGAAACGCGCCTTCTAATGTTCGCGATTTGTATGGATAATGTACGGAACCACGCCTTTTTATAAATGGCAGACGCTTGGTGTGTCGTTGATATCTTTTGGTCGGGGTTTTGGCTGCCGAAGTTGCTGTGAACCCGAAACATTCCCAACATGTCGCATAACAATTCAAGTTATATTTATGTCGTCAAATTTGTAGGTGACAAAACATACTTTTGCCGTGTTATGTGAGGCAGCATAACACAAGTTGTCTCCATGGCAACGAAGTCCGTTAAGGATTAAAACTCCGCGAAACATTGCTCGTTCTACTGAAAACTTCACCGCTCATTTGTAATCCATCCATACAATGCCAGTAAGTAATTTGATCCCTTACATTTGTAAATAGACTTATTTATTAACACAATTTCGAGCGGAAGTAATCTATTCCAAAAAGTTATCAACGGTTCGATTCTATGTTATATCAAATCGACTTTGTCTGATTGTGTTCTCTACCGACTCAAAAATCAGTAGAAAAATACGTGAAAATACTAATAATACAATGTTGGCGAGGGCTTAAAAAGACAAAGGCTGCCGCACAGTGACCGCAAAAAACGCTAAGCAATACCTGTATAAAGCCAACTAAATCCGAGTTAAACCAATAAAAGGATTTTATTAAATGAAAACCTATTGGATTTGCCGACGCGTCGCGCCGTTGCATTTTGTGATTGAGCTCAACGCACAGTGAGATACGGAAATGGAGAAAAACGCTCATGTTTATAGCCGAAAGCAAACTTTACTATTTGAAGTAGAGGAAAAAGATTTCGCATGCAAAGAGGACATTCAAAATTTTCTTAAAGACCTTATCAATTGTAGCTAGCTAAGTATAGCTAATACATTACAATTAATAGATGATATCTTATTTTTTTATTTCCCGCCTAAACCACCGTATTTTACATTCATTTCGTGACACACTATTATGTGAATGTATATTATATAATAATATCATATTGCGTCAGTAAACAATAACTTCCACAGACACCACACTTCACGTTTAATTTCCCGATGCGCACATTGATCTTAATTAACACAAGTTTGTAATGTATCCTAATATTTTTATTATAAACTTCATGCATTGTTGTAAATTTTACACATTTACACTGTTTAATATATTATTCATACAGTAAATGGTGTTTTTTTATTTAAGAGCTATACTGTGGTGTTCTAAATCAGTTTAAATAAACAGAGATGGGTGTATAGAATTTATGAATTTTAGTAAGTTACATTAAATTAAATTGTTATGATTTTCAATCATTATTGTGACTAATAATTGCAACAACACATACCACGGAATAATTAAAAAACATTCACACGCAAATTTACAATACGTATAATTTTACATTAAATATTGTAAAAAGTCAGACATTTTAAGGAAATATGTAAAGGATATAAAAACATGTCAAAGTTTTAAAAGGTAAACAACTATCAAATACTATTCATCGCAATTTTTTGATTGTTCGTCACATTTTTGAGATGGAACGAACCAATACTAATAAAATGTTAAAGTGACTATTGGATCTTTTTACTTCTTACTATGGTTTTCTATTTTAACGACACTTGTTGTCTCTCTTTTTACAAATTTAAAACAGACATTTTGATTTACTAACGCCTTTATAAAATGAGCGCGTCTTTACTATTCACTGAGCTAGCGTTTTTTCTGCCCAGTGTGCTTCACTCAACCCTTCCCCCAGAGTTAGATGTGGCTTATTCGATTAGTGCCTTGATTGAATTAAGGTGAGCCGCTGGATTTAGTTACATTGTTTGTTGTGGCTTCAAAATTAATCGTTCAGCATTAATTGAACGGATATTAATGGTCGATTTTGATACGTCATTAATCAAGTGTGTGTGTGTGGAATTAGGATTTATTGGGGAATTTATTCGGTAGGCTTTAAAGTTTGATTTTGGTTAATCAAGAAAATAATAGTTCGGAAATAGATTTTGATGTAAATGAAAAGATTTTTTAGCCTATGTCGTCTGAAAATCGCATTCAATTGTTTAGAATGTTTTTAACACTCTCAGTGTCATATTTTGTATTCATAATGATAAAATAACGTGACACGTTGTGACGTGTCCATAAGAGACCACAAATTTCTCAAGGTCGAACCGACAGCATGGTAGCTCAATTGGTAGAGCGTCTGGTTCGAGTCCCGCCCGTGCGCAAATTTTTGGTTTCTTATTTCATCTTTATGAATTGCATTTAATGTTCTTGCTCTAACCGAAAGACGAGACGAATCCTAAAACCTTGATGCGTTTTTCTTTGACAGTTATAAGCAGCTCCGATTTTCTGTAAAATTAGCAGTCCATATTGCGATTTTGCATTATATGAATAATATTATTATAATTTAGTAACATAAATAATAATATTAATACCATTGTAGTATTATTCTAATATAATTAAATTAATAATATTCGTTTACACTGAGTAGGAATTGAACTGCCTGGAAATTGAATAGATTAAGTTGGATCACAATACGCTCACTTATCCATTTGAAAAAAAAACATACTATTTAACGTTCACAGAGATATACCATATTATCAACTCAAACATCCAACTTTCAGATAACTATCAAGCAGTTGGAATGATCGCACACTGAAGACAACAGTGCAAAAAGTAATTATTTTAATGAATGCCAGACGAGGCTTGGTAGATTTTTTCCAAAACATCCACCATTCCATCTCTTAGATTGTTTAACGTTTATAATTTACATAATTCATAATCATTCGGAGGCGTGGTAGGGTCTCAGTGTAAGCGTGACTCTATACCAATATGAGTTTGCAAGCAATATTTTAGGGAAATGTATAAAATAGCTTATTTGCTGCTCATGCTTTTGAATTCTATAAAAGATAATAGGTACTAAGAATTTAAACCCACTTTTAATGCATTAATACGAGTGAAAATAATACTTAACTGGTGTTGATATTACGATCTTACGGAATAACAATCTGAAGCCATAATCTGAACCCTTACCTGAAACAAATAAAACGTAAAAAATAATATAGGTTGTTTAACACAAAATGATGTTTAATTACTAACATAGTAAAAATACTTCAAATCTTTTATTGAACATAACATTTCGCTATAAAATCAAAAGATTAAACATGTACATACAGCTGAAGAAAACGCTTGCTCAAGACAACGCTCTTAAGTACCAAACATAAAATTATTATCCCTTTGAAATAGAACGACAACAGCAAGATTTCACTAGCAGCAAACTGCGTGACAAAAAGAGATGTGAGATGCGATGTATCAAAACCGTTTTTGGCGGCTGTCAGTCAGTTTGGAAGCCCATGAAAGCTCGCTAAAAATTTCTTTAAATAGATTTTCTAAAAATTTAAGTGAGATTTTGTATATTTTGAAGAAAGAGTTCTTCTGAAACATGGTAACTTGATTTTTGTTTCAGCGAATTAACCCAAACAAATAATCATTCTACAGGTAAATTAGTCCAAATCGAAACCTCTTAATAAATGACTTACATTTACCAATGGGCATCAAATTTAAATTACGCAGTTTGAATATTCTATTCCATAAATGTTAATTTACGTAAAAAATAAAGACAAAATAACACAGGTAATGTATATCTACGAATATTTTGTAGGAATAATATTTCGTTTAACACCAGAGGTCCGTGTTCGATATTTTGTGTCGACTGTTTATCATGCGGTAAACTCATATGTTTAACTAAGTAAGATTGGTATATATCACCTGAACAAAATAAAATAATCATATTTTAAGCTATAAATACTACTTACTTAAGTTAGTTACTGTCATGTTAAATCGGTTTCGTTTGGCAGCTTTTACTTGTTCTTCTCTTCCGATAGGAATATTAATTTTTTGGTACAAACCGATGATTTTATTCACTACCGAAATGACATGACTGATCGTTCGATTTTTGCAAGTAATTGCAAGCATTTTCCGCGGTTGTACACACCCAATGTATGAATATTTATTTCCACGCTGCAACTGATGCCCCACCCCACCGCCTAATCATTTTAATTGCTGACACAGTTGCTTTAAGCTGATGTACAACAAACAGAATAATACCTTTGTTTTACGCAGAAAAAGTTGTTCGGCCTAGAATTAAAACAATGTTCGTAATTAGGTATCAATAAGTGTTCGGCAACAAATGAATGATGATGGCAGAAGACCCATCTTATAAGTTTTAATTAAATTTTACTAATCGTCAAAAGGTCCAAGCTCTATTTTTGAATCACTCGCTAGGATATGGCATGTGATTTTCTTTCGTAACCAAACTAAATTTTAACGAAAACCGAGCCAAATATATACGTAAATACTTATAATATTGAGTAATATTTTTTTCATTACTCCTGTGTGGAATCAAACTGATTTTCATTCGATAATCGGACATTAATAAATGAATATCACACGCCATTTTGACGCGAGTGATTAAAAAATTGAGCTCCTGGAGCTTTATTTTTGAATCACTCGCACCAATATTACGAGTAGTTTTTATTAGATAATCAATTGAAAATCACGTGAAGTATTGACACGAGGACCTACAAAATCGAATATTCTTTTTCAAATGCTTTTGGGCTTCATTCGAAGTTATAACATAAATCAATGAAATCACACGCCATATAAGGCCGCATAAAATAGGGTCCGTGCGCGGGGAAGCATTTTCATGTCTAGTTTTCCTTTTTCAAGGAAAGATACTTAGTGGTACATTGTGATTTATCTACTTATTACCTGCCCATTATATTTGGCAACAAATCAATCAAAGTAAAAATTATAAACATCGGTCCATCCGTTCTCGAGTTACAAGTTGTATAAATAGCACGTTCCATTTCATGAATGTAGATTTTATAGAACATGCTAGAAATTGACAATCTGATGTGCAACATATGCGAGCTGGTAACCTAAGGGACTGAGAAGCTAAAGTTTTGTTTTTGTTAATAGGTGAGCTTTACGTTTAGTTTTTGTAGATAGATTTTTTATTCACCAGTTGCTTTAGGCATATATCGATGATTTTCTTTTATAATAAAGATTTGACGTATATAGATAGGAGCCGTTTTGTTATTTAACACAATAATTTGATTTCCCGCTTTTATTTGTCGATCGATTTTTTTATAGATTTATATTTAATATACATACTTAGTCTAATTATTAAAAATTAAGCATACGTTTTTTGTGTATGTTCACTGTAAATAAGCCATAGGTATGAATAAATAAATAAATAAAATAAACATAGATCTTCGTGTAGGCATAAAACTATCAGGTGAGGGAACTGCACTACTGCTACTCTATGTTCAGACCGAGGCATTCGATAATACTACGTTTGAATGTTTCTGAGAAAAATGAGTGGAACGACTGATATTCGGCACTAATCGCCTAGTATAGGATGCTATTAGAAGTTTTCTAATTTCTATTTTCTGCACATAAGAATGTTTGTCGATACTTATGTATATTGGAGAAGAGAGTAGGTATTTCTAGGTAGGTAGCTACTTCTGACTAGGGGTCAGGGCTAGGGCTCTATATGAGTAGATATAAGTTTTATTGCGTCTTGAAATCGAGAAATAAACGCAGATATATTAAGCAAGATTCCCTCTGAATGATATAAGTAAGTAAATATTAGAAATAATTGGACACCAATCACATACATTGCACTGATCCCAAAGTCAGTAGCTAATGCACTTGTGTTATCGAAATCAGGCACAACGGTGGTACCACAACACCCAGACCCGAGACAATATCGAAAATTTTGATTTCAACATTGACCTGACCGGGAATCGATCCCGGAACCTCAGAGCGGCGACGCTTTGAATCCCAGCGTGCTTAGCCACTACACCACGGAGGTCGTCAACATAAAATCCACAAGCTATTATACTCAGTTTTGCAAATGAACCTCCGATTTTTTGGCAAAGCGAGATCATTTGACCCGTCGTTTCAAATGATCAGATCTCATGAAAGCGAATGTGAGTCATTCTCGTCGATTTTTAGAATGCGCGCAGCAAAATGTGGAACTCTTTACCCGCATTTGACGGCCTCCGTGGAGTAGTGGCTAAGCACGCTGGATTTTAAGGCGTCGCCGCTCCAAGGTCTCGAGTTCGATTCCCAGTCGGGTCAATACAGCAATCAAAATTTTCTTTATTATATCGGGTCTAGGTGTTGTGGTGTCACCGTTGTGTCTAATTGCACAAGTGCATTGGCTACTACTTACTTCGGGATTAGAGCAATGTTTGTGATTGGTGTCCAATATTTATTTATTTTTTATCAGTATTTCCAATGGATTATAATATTCTATTTTTTAAGTTCAGAGTGAACAGGCTTCTTCTGGGTTAGCTCACTCCATTGTCGTCTCTGTCCATACCGCGTCTGGTCTAGTGTAGATACTTTAGACTATTTTATATGAAAAAGTGTCTCGGCCATTCGCTTCCAATTAAATAGGTACTCAAAGATCGTCTTTTGATTCTGTCGTTATCAATATTCCTTCAAACATATCTAATCTACAAGCGTGCCAATATCCAAACGAATCGTAGACCACATCCGTATCCACCCGGAACCGAACCAGAGACCTCAAAGCTCATGAAACTGATACGGCAACCGCTAATCTGCCCGGAAGTCGGCTCGGTTAACCGAGCTTGCACTTTGACCAGGATTGACGCAAAAAAGGAATTTTAAGGTTAAGTTTTGTAGCTCTCCTACCCCTTGTTAATAGCCAGCATGTTATATTATGTAAATACCTATTCATATATCTATACATATAAAAGAAACTGGTGTTAGTTACACTATTTAAAACCCATGAACGGCTGAAACGATTTGGCAGAAAAATGGTGGAAAGGTAGCTTAGAAACTAGGAAAAGGACATAGGATACTTTTCATCCCGTTAGATGGGGTCGGGGATGGGGTGAGATGATGCCGAGACAAAACGGTGGGAGGTAGCTTAGTACCAGGAGAAGAACATAGTATACTTCTTATTCCGTACGGCGGGGCCGGGGCTGAAGCGGGATGAGGCCGGGCGGAACACTTCACTTCACTGGGATAGCTCGATTTTTAAAATAACGTGACCGGGACGGGACGGGGCCGAAACAAAGTTCGCTGGGTCCGCTATAAACAATAAATATTGGACACCAATAACATAATGTATAATATATACTTACTTTTGGATCAAAGTAATGTAGCTCTGATCCCAAAATAAGTAGCTATGGACAAGTGATATGGAAATCAGATACAACGGTGGTACCACAACACCCAGATCCTAGACAAGACGAGACGAGACGATGTATCTTAGATTAGCAAAAATAAAATAAGAAAACGTGAAAAATGCAAAAGTAGCAATATATAGCTGCACCAAATCTTCTCGTTACTTGTATGTTATTATTAGCCCTGTGTAATTGTTAGCCTGGAGATGAGTTAAATCTACAGCATTGTCTGACAGTATAAAGTGACCGTATAGCTCAAGTGGCAGTGGGAAAGGTATGTACCTTTGCGCCAAGAACTGATTGTTGCTGGGGCAGAAAAGTCCTACATTGGAGACCTTTTGACCAAAGGCGCAGCGTCCACTGACAAGATGGATAGACGACATTGTGAAAATCGCAGGATCACATTGGATGCAGATCGCTCCCAACTGGTAGCTGTGCAAATCCGTGTGGAAGGCCTATGTTCAGCAATCGTCTTTTTTTTGGCTGATTATAGTGATGATGATGATGATGATGATAAAGTGACCTCTGAAATATTTAACTCATACACAAGTAAGGTACTAACTCTTATCGTCCAGATTGATTCATTAAAATGAATGAATTATCAAGAAATCAAAAACTTATACCAGAGAAACTAAACAAGCGTACGCAACGTTAATTTTAATTTTAAGAAACCTGACACATAACATAGTATCAAAATTTGTATTTTTCGGATTGATCAAAATCTATCAGATAAAAAAACTGGCTAAAATATTTTTGATTCTACCGTCAAAACCACTAGACCAAAGAAACTTCAGATACTCACTAACAAGCATTTTTACGCTTGACACTACATGATAATAACATGATCGTCAAACAAAACAATACCTCGCATATTAGTTAAAAGAAAAAAACTGGCGTCCCATCACACCAAATAAGTTCAAACAAACTCAAAAGGAAAGTCTAGTAAGTTCATTAATACACACACTAATTGGCAAGAAATAAAACGGTGTAATAAATGTTTATAATTACACCTATTGTGTTGAATTTCATCTAAAATTTAAAATAAAATTAGTGATTCAATTAGGAGGGGCTACCGTAGTTGTAAAAGCTAGGCGTTGATAGTGGACAGGACGATTGCATTGTATTTTTTGTGGGATAAACAGCGTGTGATCTGTAATAGGAGCAAACATTTTAATCAATGATTCTACAGAATATTCGTATTTTCTATGACCTGGTTATGAAGCTCTTAAATGTTTTAACTCAGAGATATAGTAATCCAAAGTTATAATCCCTAATCAATGTATATCACAATCACTAACTGGTTGTAGTAAGTGACAACGTCAAGTCCCATGACTGGACACATTTGTTTGCAATACATACAAGAAGCTGGATGGTCTCTGGAAAACGAAAGGTATAGATATCGGGACAAAAAAGCTAACAAACCTCCGCTTTGCGGATGATATTGTTATTTTTGCCAAAACATCGTCGGAGCTTGCAACTGTGCTCGAACAGCTGAGCGAGGCAAACCTTGTGGTTGGGTTAATGATGAATAGATCCAAGACCGAAGTCATGACCAATGCCGCAGAATACCACATAGTGGTAAATGGGCAGAGAATGGAGTTGGTCGAAGAGTATATATACTTGGGCCAGATAGTATCCTTCGAAAACAGGCAGGACAAAGAGATCGGACGACGCATGGAAGAGCTCCTGGTCCATGAAAGCGTATATGAAGGAAGACCTTCCAATCTCGTTGAAACGCAAACTCGTCGACACTTGTATCCTACCCGTTCTTACATATGGAGCGCAGACGTGGTCACTGACCGAAAGTCCAAGCTCAGGGTTTGCCAAAAAGCCATGGAAAGGAGCGTGTTGGGTATTAACAGGATAAATAAAGTCCGTCATACCAAAATACGCTCTAGAACTGGTATAGTGGATGTAGGCGAGAAGGCAGCAAGGCTAAAGTGGGAGTGGGTGGGACACATAAGGAGGATGCACCCGGATAGATGGGCCCAAATCGTCACGCGATGGAGACCAGCAGATGCCTACAGCCACTGAGGCAAACCCAGAAAGCGCTGGTGTGTCAATTTAGGCAGTTTTGCTAAGGATTGGGAGTCGTTGGCCATGGAAAGAGATTTGGGGAGACCTTTTAAAAAAAGAATTAATTACTGAATACTTAAAAGGTCTAACATTTTATTTTTTGCTATTACCACAGTGCCACACCATGTAAACATGGTATGTTCTTCTGTCAACAAAACTTTATCTGCCACTACCTCAATGTTATAATATCTTTGACCTAAATGCAAATAGCACACTTTACATACAAGGTGTAAAAAAAATGCCATAACCAAGAAGGTGATTCTGATGCTCAAATATATGAGTGTAATTTTTGAAGTAAAAACTTATTTTGCAGATGTGAACCAAAGTGGTGAAATTAATTTCAACCCCCATTACCAACCCCCATATTTAGTTACCAAAAACGGTCGCATTTTATAAAAAATGGTGTTTCCACAAAAACGGTTCTTATGTAAAAAGCCAATTAGTATGCAGACTATAGTGCATATTGCTAATCGCCCTTCACGAAGTGCAAAATAAATGCAAACATTGTAAACAAAATACACCCTTAGCAATAAAGCAATAACTACTTTTAGTAGTAAACACCAATCTGCGTTGAGGCACAGGCCATGAGTGGTAGCGGGGTGTGTGTAATGGCAGATTTTCATCAGTTACAGTGGTTGTCAAGTGCTACATATGTGTTAGGGCATATAGTAACACCTCAGGGGCCCTATTTTTGAATCACTTGCGTCAACATTATGAGTGATTTTTGTTCGCAAATCAATTAAAATTACAGGTACAACTAAAATTACGCTTAACGTAGATGGAAGTAGTACTTAACTTGTCCCGTTGATTTTCACACAAAAATTGAACATAAATCGAAGTTAATCACACGCCATATCGACCCGAGTGCTTAAAAATAGGGTCCAAGGTGTCCTTTTGATACGTCACCCAGTTGAAGCACTACCTTCTGGATCGGATCTCAAATAAAAACTACTTATAAATACGACTCTTCTGTTTACATTTATTGTAATTGCTTAAAGGGGTAGAATAATTTAGATATACATGAACTGATAATATATGGTATATGAAGGCAAATAAATACTGCAGTCATGTTAATTTGTGGTTATAAAACCACTGAAATGTATTGTCGGCAAATAATTACCTAATTTAGCTTTGTCATAACATTACTATTGCTAAAAAAAATACAAAAACGATATCGCTTATACATACCCCGCTACCTTTCATCACTCACGCCACACCTTATCAGCCACACAATCTCTATCCGATTAATCGCAATAAAGCATCGCACTCGCATACAAATTTGCATAATTAATAAACTAATTAAATCGAAAAAAGCGTCGTAATAACAGTGTGGGACAGAGCCGCTTACTTGACGACTGTGTGTAAGGTTCCGTGGTGAAATAAATAGACTATTTGTTTATTTGCTACTTTAAAAGATTGGCACATATATACCAAAGTGACTGAGTTAGTTGCGCATCTTTTTCTCAGTACTAGCCTACAATTGTCCCGAAGCTGTGATAGGGTTTATAAAAGTGCCCAGGGTGGGTCTATTTGCATGAATTAATGACTTTTGAGACTTTCAAAGCTTGAATTGCTCAGGGTCGACCAAAAGCTTGAGCTTGATCAATATGTGACAATAAAGCAGTGATATTTTCATGATGGTTGCTATGTATGAGGCTCCCTCCATGTCTGAGAACTTTGCTAAACTATGCACGGTTTTTTCGCTTCTATAGAATCATTGATGTACTAGTAAAGTCGGTATTTTCATATATTTGTGCTTCTTAAAATTTTAGTTAAAGGTACAATTTACTGCACGCGATTGAGGAAATCATAAATAGTTGAGATATAAAACTATTTCCTTAAATAGAAAAGCAACTATGATGTTCTTTACTTTTACACCAACACCAAAAACCTCATTAATACAACTATTGTTTTTGTTTGTACGGAACCATTAACTACCGTACCCAACTCAATGGTTAGTTAGTTTTTTCATCCACACATGTGGAAAGCGGATTTCTTGCGCCGAGAAATGTTTGATTTCATTATAATTATTGTGTAGTTCTATTTGACCAATGAGATGGGTAATTATTGGAATTTGTCATGCCAAAGAAAGGTTCTATAATTTGTATATTAATACTGACGACCGGTTGTATTAGAGTTTTTGTCTTCTTTGTAACAATAGTGCAGGTGCCATTTAATTTGGTAATATAATAACGCTACCTTATAATAAAAACCTTATTGAGAACAAGCTGTAAGCTTAGAATATCACTACAATAGTGCTTAATCTCAAAGCAAACAAAAGGTTGCAAAATTTTAGAGCTAGTTTTCAATCGCAAGTAAAAACAGATTAGCATTGTAACTTCGAGTATTTCCCAAAAGTTTTCTCTGTGAATGTGGCGGTGAGTGAATTTTCTGCATTTAATCAACACGGATTAATTAGACAGATGTAGGTTCCAAGATGTAGCAGAATCATGCAAATGAATGATTCTCTACTTCTTCTTTAGTTCAAAACCTTTTGAGTTATTAGTCTTTAAACATTTATTGCTCCGGTCAGTTAGAAAACATATTACAGAACTTAGTATTCTTTTGCACAAGCATGTGGAAATTGAGCAATAATTAACTGCTCTAGCCAGGTTATTTATTTGCAATAATTTTAATTTAAGTATCACCAAAACTACTTTCATACTTACTGAAACCTGAATTTCCTCATTACCAGACCTTTCCACCAACCATTCCTAACAGAAAACTAAAAGGATATAGCTCCAAATCTACCCTTCGAGCTTTGCCTAACAAATCGAATTCAATGAGCAAGACAGATAACAATCTGTGCGAGATAGAGCGAGATGCTAGATCCCACCCTTGGTTCCCGCCCCCTTTCTTACCTCTAAGGGCAATTTGGTTACTATACTTAGGTATGAGTAGAGGGTGAATGAACGAGCCGTTATAGTAAATTGGCTTGCACGTGCCCGGGAAATTTGAAGTGGGAACTATGGATACACTGAATTGCGGAGTATAAAGATATATAGATAGCTTAAACTAACACTCGGATGGTTCTGCTTGTAGCGGCTAGGGTAAAGATAGTTGTACTAATGACATAGATTATTTTTGTTTTATATTGTTTAGTCACTAGACAAACTTAGTGTGGATTTGACTAAAACTGGGCTTTGGCGCGTGTAACTGTCCTAAGAGTAATTTTATTCCATGATTTTATACCCGAGTTTCGAGTCATTTGCACTTTTAAAATGCAACTTTGTAAGACACAGGGTTCGATTCCTTTAATAACACAGTTGCTTTTTACAAGTAAAATTTAGATAAAAATGACTTTAAAAATGATATCTTTTCAGATTTCAGCAATGATGAAGTGTACCTATTTAAGAAGAAATATACAAAATAGTCTAAAAAATATTTAACTTTGTGCTTACGTATCTTTTGTGTCTAAAAGTGCAAATGTTACCAACAAAATTTTGATGTAAAAGTACAATTATAAATAAATAAATAAGGACACAAAAACAATAATCATACAGAAAAATCATTTGTACAATATTGGGGGTGTTATCGCTGAAAGCGATCTCTTCCAGACAACCATTGGGTAGAGAAATCAACGTTTAATAATGAGGTAGAAAGCACAGGTGAGGTACAATGTGAAAAGATACCGACACGAATATTTTTATACTGATTGATTGCTTCAATCCAAATAGATTGCTTTTATTTAATTCATACATTTAATCAAGATTTGCAGGATCACACGATGCAGACCGCTCGCGACCGGTTGCTGCGGAAAACTGAATTTATTGAAGTTAAATACAGTGGAAAGACATAGCCATCTTTTATTACTGTTACCATGGGAATCAAGACGATTATAACTATATTTTTGATCGATCATGAACATGTTTGCTTAGTACCCTTCAAGTTTCAGCCGAAACAAATGATCGAAATTAAAATTCACGCCTTGCTAGCCAAGCGTTTTCTGCATTTTTAGGGTCCCGTACTTCAAAGAAAATTACAAAACCCTGAGAAATATAACGTCGCTGTCAGAATATGTTTGTCCGTCATTTCGCTTATCTATCAATTTGATGTTTGGCGGTCTATTTTTTTTTGAGAAAACCCATCTTGTGATATGTCACGATCAAAATATGACAAATATTATTGTTTGCGTAATTAAACTACTTCCCGTTGATCGAAAATAACAAATAATAATCTTACACGGTAAAAAAGACTTCAATAAAAGTAAGTTTGAAATCTAGAAATGTTGAGTTAATATTCTATTCAATAAGTTTGTAACGGAACCCAGTACGCGCAAGTCTGCGGTTTTTTGAACGACCTGTATAAAGAAGTTCCTACATCGGCCTGCCCTTTGCTAACTCGAATAATTATGAGTCACGCAAAGTTGCTAGCAATTATGATATCACCAGAACTGTGGGTTCAGTTAATAAAATAAGAATCGTAGTAATAATGTAAAGAAGTAACTCTGTCTGACTGTAACTTTTCAACGCATAAATTATAAACAGATTTTGATAAAGAAGCAATGGACTTGCTTGTGAAAAGGTAGAACAATCACGGCAGATCAAGCTAACCCTGAAGAAGCTTGTTCACACTGGCTTAGAAGATTTTTTGGTAACCTGCAGGAAAAACTGACGGATAGCGAGTTTCACTTGCTTGATATGACGGATAGTGAGTTTTATTATAATGTGAATAAGAAGTGATTAGTTTATACCAATACGAACTAATCGCTATCGGATTTGGTATAGTTATCATGCGGTAAGGTTTGGGTGACCTGAGGTACGTCAGTATCTGATGGTAGAAGGGTAGCACGTATGTAAGAATTCAGCAGACGGGTTCAATTTACGGTTGTACCAGGACCAAAATCTAAATGGTTTTTATCGTGTCTTTTTAAATGATCTCTTTTTTAAATGGCTTGAGTCTATACCCCGAGTAATTTTTATCCTTAATTAATTGAGATCAACCAAAATAATAATAATAATAATAAATATTCTTTATTGCACAAATAAGGACACAAGAAACAATAACAATACAGGCAAATCATTTGTACAATATTGGCGGTCTTATCGCTGGAAGCGATCTCTTCCAGAAAACCATTTGGTAGAGGAAACAACGTTAATCAGTGAGGTAGAAACGGTGTGCAAAAATATAGCTGGAATTTTAATATCATACTTTAACGATAGTTACATAAAATCATGCTTAATATAGACGGAATATAGACAGGAGTAGTAATAAAATTAAGTTTTTTTAGCACTGTTTTGACGATTTTAACTGATTTTTATTAATGAATCGAACACTTATTTTAGATAACAACAGGCTATATGATGCGTGTGATTCAGAAATAGAGGTCCTGGTGGGCCTAGTAGGAAGCCATATCCTTATTGTTTATGATTCCAAATCACAAGTATTTTAGCTTCTTAATTTAAGCTTGGAGCACTGGTTATACCGTCCGATATTTATAGCCCTACAGCGGGTCGCAAAAACATCGGCGCCTGCGCAGACTGACCCTCAAACGAGCCCGTGTCACGGCACCGTCACGCAGCGTGCACGCAGCTGACGCGCCGCCGACTGTTGACCCGATTGGGGTAGATACGGGGGTAATTAGTTTAAGGGGTGTGTGATAACCGTATGGTTCATAGTTGATGTGGTTAATCCTTACTCTCACAAGGATTAACCACATCAACTATGAACCATACGGTTATCACACACCCCTTAATTTTTAAGGTTTTATTATATGAATTGTGATCTTTAAATTAATTTATTAAAAAATTTACGACCTCCGTGGTGTAGTGGCTTAGCACGCTGGGTTTCAAAGAGTGCGACTCTTTGAAACCCAGCGTGCTAAGCCACTATACTCCGAGGTCCCGGGTTCGATCCCCGGTCGGGTCAATGTTGAAATCAAAATTTTCTGTATTGTCTCCGGTCTGGGTGTTGTAGTGCAACCGTTGTATCTGATTTCCATAACACAAGTGCATTAGCTACTTACTTTGGGATCAGAGCAATGTATGTGATTGGTGTCCAATATTTATTATTATTATTATTAAAACGTGTGTATTGAAATTGAGGTTTAATTTACAACTTACAGTAATAATAAAAGCTTTACGCAAATAAATGTACAGTTGAGGCGTTTAGCACTAGGGTACAAAAGGTCAAAATACATTTTTGACCCGAAGTACCAAAAATAAATCTTCGGTGAAAGAGGAGGGTTTGTGGTTTTGAGAATCCCAAAAAAGAAATGCAATAAATTTCACAACTCCTTCCTCCTTGGTATGGTTTGAATTTTTTAATATATTATTGGATGGTTTGATTAAATAAAAATGACTGAAAATTAATGAATTTGCTATACTGTCGGAAGCGTTTCTTTTTAAATATTATCACACATAACAGATATTTGAAGAAAAAAAAACAAAAAATATTTGGTGAAACCGTACGCCGGTCATTGTAATTGAATTTTGACTGCTTGAAAGAACTATTATCTTGGTGACTTGAAACTGACATTACAAAAAAAATATGTTAGAGGTATCTAGTACTTTTGATTTATCGTTCTGCAACATGTATGAACTTGAATGTTAGTTTTGATGAAAACGATAGTTAAAATTGCACTTAGGTCAATCAGTACCAGTAGGTAGCAAAAGTGATTTTCAAGTAAAATACTGCTGAACTAAGAGGTTTCTAAAGGCCAGGTTGTTAGATATGGTTAAGACATGAGCACGTTTTATTTGGATGTTTATTTTCTGAAATATTCTGGGCCTCTATTTTTAAATTACTCGCGTCAAGATGGCGTGTAATATTATATGATTAATGCCCGATTTTTCAATTAAAATTAGTATTATTTCACAAGGGAGTGATTAAAAGAAGATAACTAAATTTTGTGAGTGCTAAATGTTTCTAAAGTGCTTAATTCGTTTTCGAACGAAAATTACACGCCATATTCAAGCAAGTGATTCAAAAATAGGGCCCCTGTACTTACACAGCGGTTAATACCAAAAATATAGATTTAATATCATCTCCTTACTATAAAACTCATTACATATCTACCCTTACCAGTGGAAGCCTACCTTTAAACACTATTATCACTAATTGATTGTTGTATGTTTGTTTGTCCGTTTGGCGCAATTACATACGTTATCATCCATCTGATATTATCAGATAATTGCGCAACTAGCATTCCAACTGACTGTTTCACTTAGTCATTATTCAGGATGATAATACAATTAGTTATGTAGATTTAAAAAAAAAGATCTATATACTATTATTTTGTAATTTTAATATTCATTTTAATTGTATTCTGCCTAGCTAGACTATTTTAAAAATCTGTCCCCTGATTCCGACTTGGCAAAAATAGAACCAACCCCTAGGTGTGTGTATAGTGTTCGAAATAGTCATAGAGGAAAAACCCTCTATGAAGATGAAAATATTTTACAAATGATACCAAACAGGTAAATGAACATATGGTTGAATTGATAACCTCCTTCTTTTTGAAATTTGTTTAGATTAAAAAACTGTCAAAATAAAAACAGCGATGGAAATGCTGAATACGAAACTAGACTATCAATACTAAAATCTAAATAGAACTCCATATACGAGTGAATTGGGACAGAAATCGATTTTAGATTTATCAGAGAGACTAACTCGTAAATCACTGTGGTGACGATAATTTTCATCAGCTTAATTTTATGTTTAGGCAGGGGCTTTATTTTTGTAACACTACGCCTTCATTTTTAATAATTTTAGTTGACGACTCCAAAAAGTCACTCATCTGCGTAAAAAGTCACTCACAGTTAGCTAAAACAAAAAGCTATCACTTCTTAAAAAAGGTTCGAAAGAAACTGACTACGGTCAGTCATGATGTCTCATGAAGGCAGCGATTTTCAACGACACTTAGATTTTCCGGTCATTGTCTTTCCTTAACACACCCATTGCATGCGTACACGTACATTACTCGCGACACATGGCACCGCGCAGCCTCAACCTAACACAACACGCAATGATCCCATCGGTCCATGATTAAAAATCAGATGCCATCACGCCATCCATTGACAGGAGTGTATCAGTGTAACGTCACTTCGCGTGTTTGAACCACGTGGTGGTCACACGCAAGACGTGCGTGCCTGGGCCGCACTCATGTACCGGTCTTAACTGTAACATGCAATGTTAGTTTTCTAATTGATGATTCGTCGTCTAAGGTTGAGCCACGCGAGTGTCTGGACTTGGGGCGACTTGACAGTTTGACGCAACGTCAGAGCTTTATCAGTTGGATCTTTTATATTGACTGCCAAATTTGGTTCTCGTTTGAAACTGGTTTTTAGTTGGTCAGGTTTTACTTCAAAATTAGCTGATCTGATCAGTATAATGCTAAGAACAAACAAACAAACATACAACCTCTATTCTCAAACGAATGTACTGTATCCGTTTCTTTTACGTCTGTCATGGGAAAAAATACAAAGAAGCAAATGAGAAAGACAAGTCTAAAACACTTAAGGGTTAATAAATATTTCAATATTTATTTAAAGTCTGAACTGAACTGAAAGAAGAATGTGTGAAGTGCTAATTATTTGGTAACATACACTCTCTTATAAACTAAATAATTTCTTTAATCAAAGGCTGTCTGAAAGAGGTCTTTTGTAACGACAGGATTGCCTAAATTGTATACTTCCCTTGAACGAAGTTATAATTAATCTATGTAATATTCTATGCAGAGTAACCTTATATTATTTCAAGTAAACACAGACTTTTATCGGGCATATTTTTTGCATTAATATCATTCAATAGTCATATAAGGCACTGCATACACGTCATCCGTCATCGTCATGTAATCCTACAGAAGAACTAACATTACTTACACATGGCTTTAATACTACTGTAAACTCAACACCATAAAGAACAGCAACCAGATTAGCAATACGGGCCTCATGGTGTGAGCACAGCTTAGCTAGTTGTCATTTGGTAGCGGTTTCGTTTTCTAGCATGCAAGCAAACGGTTAACGGCAGTATCGTGCGTGACGTCAGAGAAAGGAACAGAGCTTTTAGCTGTTTATTATACCTAATCTTGTCGAGGACTGCGACATGAGCTTCGTGATAGAATTTATTTAAGTTTTTTTGTTTGTTTTTGATTCTGATTTCAAAAACAAACAAAAGCTAGTTTTCAAAATACTAGGGTGTAATCTTGCGCCTAGTGTATCAAGTCCAGGTTTGAACGAGAGGCGTCTTCAACACTACTCTTGAGATATTTTGTTTATTTTATATCTGAGGTTGCACCTTAACAGTGTCTGTAATCTTTTTTCTTTGCTGCATCTTCTATGCATGGCATCTTTAATAACTAAGTTTATTATATTTTGTTAAGTGTATTTTTATTTGCAAACAATATTGATATTCCTCTTTAATGAAATTATATATTTATTTTAAAAAAAAGATGAACTTCAAACTCATAATCTGACACAGGTAATGCACCGTTGAATACTCAGATCTTTTTAAATTAGATAGAAAATTATGTTTTTTCACTGACATCATTGTAAAAGTTATAAAAATATTGCTTACAAGAGTATGCAGGAATGGAATTAACTTTTGTGTTTCTTAACTTATCACTCAGATATTTCTCCTTAACAATACCGAAAGTTCCCTAGCTTAGTAAGTATATACATACAATACAATTCCGAGCACACCCATTACTTCGTCATCGTCAAATTTAAGAGGTAAGCTCCTATCCGTGACGATTTTCTTCATCTTCATAAAAGCTATAAATTATGAAAGATATAGTGAGGTTTCCTTCTTGCCTTCCACATACTCATAACTTACCCTTCTCAAAATAAGAATGTGAAGATACACTTTGCCCGGTTATACCAACGTTGCTACTTAACCGGTAATACCAATGTGCTACTCAAAATAAAACCAAAGCCCCCATCAATTTCATATCAGAAGTAACTGTTCAATGGCTCTCGAAATCGGCTAAACTCCATAATAACGCATGCTTAGACGCAGATAGCTCCTAATACTACCCTCTTCGATTCCCGGTGAAGATTTGCATATCTCATTGTTAGGTGTGTATGCAAATTTTTGGGTTATGAAGTCTTAAAGTTTTTGAGGTACGTGTAATGAAGGGTTAGCCAGAATAAGTGGGCTTTGCTGCTTTGCTTTCTAGAGTTATTGAAAAGGTTAAGCTTTGGTAGACATTAAGTGAAGTTTGTACTGACGATTTTTGTAGCATTATTACTGACTTCAAAAATAAGGGAGGTATTCAATTCGACATAAATGTATATAATACCGTCAGAATTAGATAAAATTGTAGTATGTTAATCTATGAAGGCTTCGTAAGTGTAAATATATTTGTATGTTTGTCTCAAAATTTCTAAAAACAAGTAGTCATATCGAAATTATTCTTTTTTAGTTCAATCAAATATAGTACTTTTGTAGTAGAAGATTTACATCTCGGAAAAATATTTAAATCCAATCCAAATATAGGGATAAACTACACATGTAGTACAGACTTAGAATGTTTTAACCTCATAGTGTAATTTTATCTTATAATAATACACCTTTCTTTTATTGATAAATTAGTTATTTTCTTATTCTAAATAAGTATTTCTTTATTGTAAATACTATCGATGGAAGAGTGAAAGAGTCAATTAATAGCCTTACCACAACAATAAAGTAATCAAGCCTATTTTTATATTTTTAAGCAGTATAAGCAAAATATTTATATCCAGACCTGGCTCTTCCGTGTCAGCTCAGAATATACAGCCGTGGAAATAATTAGAGTTACCAAGACTCATTATTTATTTATTTGTTTTGCCGTTGTTTATGCTCGCTGCTCTTAATTTTACGATGACATGTTTATTAGGCCGATGCCTGGAGGTAAAAGTGCGTAACTGAGAATCCGCTTGAAAGGTGTCACATTTTTTTTTAATTTATTGAAAATATTTGTGCTGAAAACACAAACACTGTACTGAACTTAAATTTTAAGAACAAACAAAATTTTATGATTTCTTTGATATAACAAAAGTACAGAATATTGCAAATGATGTAACAATTATGATGAAAACAATCTTAGTTTTATTTTTGATCCTCGATAATAATTGTACATATACATACATATTCCATTTAAAGCCATATAACATATCAGCTGACACAGCGATCTTTGTTTCGCCCCCAGCCTCGTCCCGCCCAGCCCCAAATAAAAAGTATCTTATATCTTTTTCCTGGTTCTAAGCTACCTTATAGCCCCATTAATTTTCGGCCAAATGGGTTCTGCCATTCGTGTATGATAGTGTACCTAACTAACAAATTACAGTAGTTATTATTACGAAAGTAGTGTTTGATTTCCTTTTATATTACACTAAAACCCTTAAAGATACTATAAGTAATGGAACTTAAAATATTAAAAGATCATGCCTATCATCACCCTATAAACCCATAATACTCGTATGTAAGTATCTCTATTTACGATCCTTGTAAACATCCAATCAAAACCCATACAACGCCACATACTCGTTTGTTACTGCGACTGCACTCTGATATATGTCTCAATTATCAACTCCGAATATGCGTATGCGCACACAGCGGGTGCCTGCATTCAATATACCGCTTAGATTTCATACCAGCACGAGATATTTATATTAATTTTTGGAAATAATCGAATAAATAACCCATTATTTATTAGTTTCGAATTGTTTATTTGCTTTAATAAGAACATCGATGCGTAAATTTAATGGATTTGAATTAAGGATGCGCAGGATTTGGTTTTTTGAATGTGTTAGGTTTATGAGGTAAAGTGAGCTTTTTCCTGACTTTTCTTCAGAGAATTATTTTATATTTCTTCAATTGTACTTTTCCAAAATATAATTATAATTATCTCAGATACCACAGCAACGGTATTTTTACCGACAAAAAAAAACGAAGAAATCAATTTGACCTGTATGGATGTGATATCGTTAGAATTGTATAAAATTTTAGTATGTTGATCTATAAGGCTTCCTTAAACATGTGTGAAATTATGTAAGTTAATGTATGTTTGTACATCTGTGTGTATGTCTAAGGTTTGTATGTTTATGTTTGTCTAAGGATTTCTCAAAAACGAGAAGTCATATAGCGAGATTTTTAGTTCAATCACGTAAAGTTTAAATTGGTCAACTAGTTTTTGAGATATGAGTAACTTAAAGGAAAAGCTTATTCGTGTTCTATTTATGAGAAAAAAAATATTTTCGAGTTGGTGCATGAAGTCAAGCTTATCTACACCAACAGTCTACCCACATCATGCACCGACTCCAAAACAATTTGTTTCTCTTAAATGCCTCTAGAAAACAAATGCATTATTTGAAGTTTTATTCAATTTTTTGTAGGCAGTTTATTAACTCATGAAACATATTTTAAGGTTAAGATTACAGTGGGACGGCATTACCTTCCAATAAGTAAAATTAAAAGCCATTTTCTTTTTGCGGATCCTGATTTAGCTTTTCTAATTTTAATAGCTCAATCAAGAGAAGGTTCAACAAACCTAAATCTTACAATAAGTCTTAAACCAAAGTTTCATTCATGTATCAAGTATCAACATATAGAGCCATCAAACTTCTTTTATCGAAAATCGTATCAACCAACTTAGTGGTATCAAATCCTGTTCCCCGAATATGATAACTTGTTTAATTGACCAAGAATCAAATTTTGGTCATCAAAACTCGACGTACAAGTAAACTGACACTAAACAGAAGCTTATTTACGCTATACTTTAACATCCTATCTGTCAATCAAAATGTAACCTTATTCTTCAAGAAACTGAATGCATGACTCCTTGTGCCCTTTTTTGACTTATTGTCAAAGGAAATCCAATCCAGTGCTTAAAGGTTTAAGGTTGTAAGTCGTTAAGTACAGATGTAGTGAGTGTAAGGTTACAAAGACGTGGTTTCCATGCCATTTAGCAGTTAACATCGTAACGTCAAATCGCGTTAAGCCTTTCGGGTGACGGATACAGTCTGTGATTTTGCATCTGTCTAGATTTTGCGCTTTTTGGACCAGTGGGTTTCTTTGCCTTGGACGTACGAGTATTTGGATTAAGATTGGAAAATATGTCTAAATAAAAATCTGAGTATTTATTTTAGGTAATTAAGGTTTTGAGTTTTTATATATATTTTTCGAGAGTGGGGAAACGGTTGGTATAAGAATTTCCCCCAGCAGGGCAAACCTCAAGTATCAATTTATTATTAACAGTTTGTGCAACACCACAAGCTCTTAATAATAAATTGATATCGACACCGTTTTTGAACTCGTTCAGAGAACCATACCAGCGGTGCCGAACTTTCGTGATTACAATAGATTTGAAACCCAAAGTACACTTTTATTCGGTAAACATTTTCATCATACACGAGCATCTTTAGGTAGCAGTTATCATTTCTCGTATCCACTTGTTGTTTCTTCAAATATAAAACAAAATCAGGCTCTAACAAAATTTTATCTTCTTTTAGATTCTTAAACTCTTTCCTCATTAAAACAAATCCAAGCTATGTGGCGGATAATCGCATAATTCGAGCTAAAACATTAACGTCCATTTAGATCATCACTGACGAGCTGGATCATTTTATTGGTCAAACGTGCCGCTCTTTCGCGGAATACCGAATCGTAACTGGTTCCATTTTTATTCGTGAGTGAATAATTGTATTTTCGATGCAATCAGAATACTTCTTTATTGCGATGATTTGTACTTTGTCTTTTACAATATTTTTACTAAATATCTACTATGTAAAAACGGCTAAAAACACAATAATATACTTGTTACACAAACATACGTATTACGTGCAAATATATGGAAGGAGTTATTTCTTTGTTTAAGGTCTAATGCCTCTAGAAGTCTGGACTTCTTCGAAAAAGTTGTCTTGTAAACTATTGCTAGAAATATCGATGACACTAAACTGTCTGTTTCTGATGTGTATCAGCTACGTTTGTTATTATTTTTTTTTAAGGTAGAATTATTACTGTACCATGTTAATTATATAAAGTTGCAGCGTAGCCGGTCAGTAACAAAAGCGATGGATAATACTGTTTTCATTTTCAGAATTGAGCACCATTCAGTCTATAAAATCATTTGTTAGACCTCAGTTACAATCTTAAATCTGTTTGTCTCAAACTATTTCATAGCTTCTGATTTATGAGTTCGAATGAAATATTATATTCTATTAACTTAAACAATAGACCGGTCATTTAATGTCAAAGTGGTAGTTTTGAGTGGGTTCGTAAATAAGTGGCAAACTCATTACTGTCCATTTCAGCAGTCGGAAAGTTAATTGGATAAATAAGTACTTTACTACGATATCTCCCGACGCCTTCTTATCTTGAGATTTGAGGGAACAGTGAAATTCAAGGAGTGGCTGTGGTAATAAACATTTTTGATAACCCCAAAATGATTGCCAGGAAGCATTCATAACTTATTATTAGAGAACCAATAATGAAAATATACTCCCGATAAAAGAGATTCATTTGATTTTAGTAATATTTAAAAATCAAAGTAACTTTAACCTTTATACTGAGTATCATCTATCAAATACAAGTAAAGAATACTTAAGATAGAAAGAGTACTTCCAGTCTATAATATAAAATTGAATCGCAAAATGTGTCGGTAAGCTCATAAATCAACAACATATAGACCAATTTGGCCAATTCTTTTTTTGAAATGTTTGTTGAAGTTCAAGGATGGTTTTATGTTTTTATGTTCAAGGATGGTAGGAAAATTGCTAGAAAAACCATAAAACTTTCTAACTAAAACGTAGTCAATTTGGGCTTTATTGCTATTTTTAATAACTACTAGATCGATTTGAAAAAATATTTTTGTGCTGGATAGCTTATTATTGAAGAGAGCTTCAGGCTATAAAACAGCACGCTGCGACGGGAGGGGAAGAAGAAAAAACGCGAACTGCTAGTACAAAAAAGAGTCAGTTATAACCATAATTCAAAGAAACCATTGTTTCTATAGTTATTCAAACTTGAACTGCGATTTTCCTTGTAACTTCTTAATTTATTGGAGTCAGAAAATCAAACAAAAATTAAGACGACAGCCCTAATGACGCGGCTGTTCGCCATTTTCCCTGCGCGTACGTAGCGGCCCGCAGTTTGACGCGCGGCGGACCCGAGATAAACGAGCTACCTGCTTTGTTTTAAGCCTCTGGTTTGCACTTAAAACTTATTTTAGTTTGACTGTAGGAAGTGTTTGATAATAATATGGCACTGTTTATATTTGGCACGTTTTAAACACTAAAGAAAATCGAGTACTTATAAATAATTTAAAAGATAAGATTTCTGAAGATGTTTTTGGACTATTCGGCAATTCGCATCATTATAAATGACCGGATAATAGTTGGTCACATAGCAAGGGCACCACAAACAAGTTAAATTAGTGATAAATGTATATAGATAAAAAAAAAGTCGTGTTAGTTACACCACTTATAAGTTGAGAACGGGTAGGTCGATTTTCAAGACTTTTACGTTATGGAATTACAAAAAAAAATTAAAAATAAGGAGGTAGGGATTATCCGATTTTGGTAGGGACTGCTATGCTATGCTAATGTTGTCATTATTTAAATTCCTCATCAGTTGAAGGACAAAATAGAAAAAAGAAAGGACTAGGAGAGGCGACCCCAAATAATAATAGGTTAGGGCTAAGAAAAAAAAAGAGAGAGAGAGATCAGTTACGCACTCTTTGTGTCTGCCAATCATACCGCAATTGACTGTCGTAACATCTAACTTAAGTTTTCTTTAATTGATTGGTTTTTAATGCCTTAGCAAATGAACCGACCTATAGGTTAATAACTGTCAATCAACTTAATTCAAACTTAGGTAAAAGCGTATAAATATATCCATTAAATGGCTGAAAAAGCCGACAACTCAAGTAAAGCCTAAGGCGATTGCTGATTAAGACTTCACCATTAACAAATGACGATAGTATATCAATCTATCTATCCTTACTTTGTTGACGTGTAATTAGTACTTTAAATGCATTTTAAACGCACTGGGGTCTCTATTTATCAGCTTTTATACAGCTTGTGGCCTTAAATAGGAGCCAACATTTTATTTAATGATTCTACTGAGTATACGTAGTTACTTTGACCTTAGTACTCTAAAATGCTTTAAGAGATATAGCAATGTTCATTCATAATCCTAAATGAATGTATATAACAATCGCTAACTCGTTATTGCTGTGTAATTTATATGTCGGAATACATTTGTTTGCAATACATGAGTGGTTCGATTATGAAATATGAAATATTTATGTATATTTCATTGTAATAAATTAATTTTTGTGCTCTTACACCTTGAATACATTATTAAAAGTACTAGCATTTAACGACGCAATGAATTGACGATGGTGATGGAGAAAGCTTATAAGTACCCAAAAGAAAGAATTTCGTTTCTACGTCCAAAATCTTACTAAGGGTGTACCTATTATATTATTGAAAAAATGTGTAAATTATTTCGTTTTCACTCATTAAGGACTAACAAAAAAACTATTGGCTGCGATTTTATACCAGAAATCAGCATACGGTATCTTGTCACATGTTCAGATATAAATGTATAGTATAGCTCTAAATAAATGAGAAAGTATGTATCTACAATGAAATAGTCTTAATAATATGAGATTTGGTAAACCTTTGCTAAAGAATTTTAAAATTAATAGTTGAACTAAGAAATAAGTAATCTGAAACTCTCATTAAAACGTATCATTTATTGTAGAATTCAAAAATCTGTCTCAGGTTGCAGGTACACAATGTTAATGTCATAACATGGTACGTACGTCTGTCCGCACATAAGTAGGTATGTGTAGACAATGATAGTAATTACATAATGATAAGCTATTTAAACGTGGCCTGAGGATCTTGGGCTTAATACGCATCCACCGTCGGCAGAGAAATCAGATGCAATTAGGACAGATTTGACGTTTCTTTATATTTGATGTGCTTGTTTCAAAAATCACTATTTTCACAATAATAGAGAAAGCCGCAAGAATATACCTCGAAATGTGTAATAGAAACATTTTTTTTAAAGAAGATTATTCCTTCATTGTTAAAAAAACAATTCGATAAAGAGTCATAAAGAGTCAGTCTTTTGTGTTGAAGTATAGTACTTTTTACAACACAATATTATCCTAAAAACTGTAACATTCTGTTTCAGTCACATATTACAATTTAGTATTGAGATGCATCGTGTGTATTAAAAATAACAGACTATACATTATTCTTAATTTTTTTACTCAACTAATTGTTGCTAACCTGCTTCCCATACACTTACACCGCAAATTATAAGCGGAGTAAAAAGCAACAATGAAAATCTGAAACTCAACTGAAACTCACAGCGCTCACAAACAATTTTCCAAAAAATATTAACGCTTAGATAATAACATTTAGAAGTGGCATAATAGCTCAGCTTCGAAAAAACATTTGGAGATAATTGCGTATAATTGAAGAGATTACAATAATTCAACGTCGTTGCTGACGGTACCCGTATTTTTCGTGGAACGAATTCCGTACCATTTGTTTGATGTGGTGTAATAAGGATCAATTATGAAAAAGTTACGTTTGAATAATAAATTGTACTGTGTATATTTCTGTTGAGTATTGAAGTTTATGTAAAATATATCATTCTAGCTATAAATCATTCACATAAATTATTAGTAGCCTTAACAACGGTACGTAAAGCTTACGTGTACCTTTTATTAGCATTTAAATGGTGTTTTCTAAGATACTTTTTTTCTCTAAGATCACTTTTTACTGCACCCATTGCTACCTCTCTGCGTCACTTAAGGGTCCGGGACTGGCAAATAATGTTTTTAACATTTATTCAACCTTTTTAGAACATTATTTGTGCAATAAAGACTATAAATAAATAAAAATACATTAAACATATAATGACCTTGACCATTTATTATATCGAATTACACTAGTCAAAAGCAGTAATTTATTTTATAACGAAGCAAAAAAAAAGCATTACACGTCTTTTAAAAGGATAATTTCGTACCACGTAAAACAAAAGTAGTCTTTTCATCTACTTTTATGTGACAGCTTTAAATTACGATATCTAAATATTTTATTACCACTCCAGTTCAGTCACCTCGACTTGAGCATGCGCATCTGCTCTCGGAAATAACGCGATTTCTTTTAAAATAACGACAAACGACGGCGAAAAATTAGCGAGACATCCTTAAAAACCCTTTGACATTTGCAAAAACAGCTGCAAGTAATCAGTTGGATTAAAAAATATTCGTAGTCGGCCCGTGTGTGGTCCGCCTAGTCGGCCGACTGTAGCGCATTAATGATGATATTAGTGTTAAAAGTAGTGATAGGAATACTCTATGGAGATGGTACCGATATACCATGGAACCGGTAGTAGCATGAATAGCTATAGAATATGACACTTGCTGCCTTAAAAACTAAACTAACAATATTCATGATATACAACACCAAACATACTCTCTTAATCCAATTGAGTCTTATGCAAATGGTTGGTTGCAAATGCTATGAACATGAAAGAAACTATTATTCTATAACAACACAAATGGGACGACGATAAGTTTAAATACATCATCATCATCTAGTGCCGAACATTAGGGAGACCTGTATGTTTTGTCTTGTCGCTTTGAAAAACCATCGGTTACAAGACTAAATCCAATGTAGTCTGCGGTTGTCACTAGATCACAAGAACCAAATCTATATTACTTTAAGTAGTAGATTTAGAGAAGTGTTTCCTGACATACACTCATATATTTTGAAGTGTTATATGAGTATGTATGAGTTTAGTTTTTGTATTAATAAAGAAATAAAAATAAATAAATTACCGGTTGGTATTACCGTTACTATCGGTACTAAAAGGTAGGAACATCACTAGTTCACCTGAACAAACAGCGTTAACTCTGAATAATAAAGGAGTTGACATTTGAAGAGACGTTGACGACAAGAATTTTAGCGATTTTATCATTTCAAAAATCGTGTCCGTTTCATAATTGTATGTTTAACTCTAATTTGCACTATGAAAATTACGCATTAAATTGAAATAGGCTACTCTATTGAACTGAATAAACATTAGGTAACTGGATACAGAGGGTTTTTCCACTTTTATTTTAACTTTAGTGAACTGTATGCCGTACCGTACATTGTTTACCAATCAACTTAATGTCAGAAAATCTATTTTTGAATGTAGTTAAATTTGTAATTATTTTATCGCTTAAATCAAAAAAATACGTGCCAAAATGACTATTTAAAGGACATACTATTTGAACACCAGCACTGTTATGAAAAATTATTTTTGAACTAAAAGCAATTGTACATTTTTTTTCCAATGATTTCTTCTCTAACACTGCTCCATTTCTTCCCTACTAAATGTATGTTACATTAAAGAACAGTTCGCAATTGAGTTTTTACTGCCAACTCGCTGAAGCGTCATTTACAACCAGAACGGTTTGCATGACCAAAACAACCTGACCTCTGATATCTGCATCTTCTCCAACCAAATGTACCGAGTGCAAGATGCATACAGGTCCTTTTAAATTGGCCGTGTAACTGGCTATTTTTAAAATGGCCATACTGTTATGTTAGTTATTATGTCTACTTAAGCACAAATTTATGGGGGGAAACTGGTACATAAGTATTGGGAGTAAAATGCTGCGGCTTGTATTTCAATTTAAATTTATTTAAAATACTACGATAATGTGTATTTTTATATAAAAAAGAAATAACTACGTTCATTTAAAGAGAATCGCGAAAGAACTGAAAAAATAGCCAGAGTCGAAAGTAAGAGAGATTCCAATTTAACGGATTTAAAACTGTAAATAAAATCTGTCGAAAGGTTTAGAGTATCTATAACACTCACAGTGTCATATTTTATATTCATTAAGATGAAATAAGAAACCAAAAATTTGCGCACGGGCGGGACTCGAACCAGCAACTTTCTGGCTAACCGGACCAAATGCTCTACCAACTGAGCTACCGTGCTGTCTGTCCGATCTTGCGAAATTTGTGGTCTCTTACGAACACGTCATTAAGCATGACGTTTAGCGCCATCTACCCGTCTGTTTATGCAACAGAGGGCCAAGTAGTTATTATTTACAGAATAAATTCAACTTTGAATCGAGTCCCGCCCGTGCACAAATTTTTGAATATAAAATCTCTCTCTTTCATCTTTATGAATATAAAATCTGTCGATTTATTGTTTAATGTACCGAACTTATACATTATAACTTAAGTTAAAATGACGAATCACCGGGCAAATTTGTAGGTCAGGGTAGGTTAAGGGTAAACGGGGGCAGGATAACAAGCCAAGATAACCCCCGTTTATCCTTCGTGTTAGGTTGATATCTAAGTACCAATAAAAACGTACATTCTAAACCATATCGAGCTTGCTCACAATAAATCGTGTTTTAGTGCAAACGTGTGAAGAGTCTGACTTCTTTGTCGTCACAAGATCAAATTGTATTGGCAATCAACAGTCGAGCCATTCTATTCACCACCACCAAAATTAGAAGTGGTATTAGCGCGATCACAATCAGAAAAAACCGGATATGACCGGTTGGACAACTACCGGACCACGACTAAACGCCTAAAAACTAAAGAACGGACCATTATACAAACCTCACCTCGTGGGAGACACAATTATTTTCCAATTTTAATCTAAAATATCTCTACAGCCTTTCACTTCCACTTAAGTATTTAAATGTCAATCTTTTTCTTCTAAATCCGGCCCTGGACTTAGAATCCAACCACAAAAAAGAATTCTAAACCGTATCCAAAAGAAACAAGACACAAAACCGGTTGATGTTGAGATTTGATCTGTAATTTCAAATCTTATGATTAATGTTTGTAAGACTATTCCGTACTTAACTTTACACAATTTGCGCAATTGAAATGTCATCTTAAAACAATGGCAGAAGAGTTTAATTTGCCTGGGAACGGGATGAGGAAAATCTTAGGCGGAAATTAGAAAGCACAAAGAAATTGATAAAAATAACATTAGATTGCAATAATGATATTTATTATAGATGCACAGTGCTAATGAAGCAGCAGAGATAGGATGGGAAGAGGGTTCAGCACAAAAACATAACTGTAATGACCTTTTCAAAAGTCATAAAAAGTTACTACGATAATAAAAAGTCGATAACTTAAACGAAAGATTACATGAACCAAAAGAGACAAATGAAAGCTGAACACAAGTACACAACTCTCCGTTTTTGTTTGTTCGGCAATCGTTGAATAGGAATCTGAAACTTCTATTTTTTTATTATTTTTTTAACAGTGAGTGACAAATGAAGGTCAACCGGACACTGAAATATCTATTTACAAATCACAAAATAAATATTAGGATTAAATTGGGACATATTGAGAACCTAGAAATTACTTCTAGTACCATTTGAACAGAGTGATCACTGAACTCTACATTAAAGTGAGGTTTATCAAAACGATATCATATCAAGTGATCCGTCATTGTCAGCTTTTCTTAAAGTCTATTTATTTTTAATCTACGTTCTTGTAATGTTATATTAGCGAAATGATTTAAAGTGATTATTTACTACGTACATTCTATTCCATGATTTATGGCATCGAGTATGGTTATGAATCAACTTTTTTATCTCTCATTAATTTTATTATGACTTGAAATTGTACCAATCTGTTATTGTGATCATTTACTTGAGCAGGCTTCTGTAAGAACTTAGTTTATTTTAATAGATAAACACAAATTGACAAAATATTTGCACAATGAAAAAACAAACTGAGCAAAAATATTACTTGAAACCGTGAAAAAAAAAGGCCTAAATAGACGGCTTACTTTCGCGCTGTATGTAGAATATCGTCTATTTTCTTTTTTGGACATTTTTTTTTAATAGGTAAACAACAAGATCCTGATTTTGATAGCAATCCTGTTGCATTGTACCATCTAAATACAAAAACAATAAATAGGTGTAACACAGGTGACTTCCATCAATTGAGTGTAAGCGTTTGTTTACTAACGGCGAGCGGACCGGTGGATGCGCAAAAACGGCGCAGGCGCATCTCGAGGCCCTCAGGCGCGGATCACACTGGTAAGTGGGCAGTTAATATTGTTTTCCCTTATTAAAATTCAAGTCCCAATAGTCCTAATTCTGTTCCAAAATACGAGTAAATGTCTTGAAGGGACACATTTAAGATATTCATTTTGGTTCTCAATTGGTTGTAGATTTTTATGAAAAATATACATGAAAATTGATGTTTATTTTTACTAAACCTCACTTTTATATTGGAGTATTTTTAATATAGCTATCACACTTCCTTGTTCTGCAATATTAAGAGGTTATTAACGAACGAAACGTCGTCAGAAAACAAACAATTATTGAAAATCTACTACAGAAATTAAACTGTTACTCGGCAAAACTATTCAGAAAACTCTATTACTCACATGATGTTACATAGCTGTCTTGATTTACTACTAATTTGTTCGTACATAACCATTACATTCTTGCATTGTCACAAGCAAAGCGTAACCCATTAGTTCTCCTTGTAAACACTGACTTTTATTTACATACAACATGACGTATTATATGATGCATGAATTACAAAGACACACTTTTAATTTAGCCAGGAAAACTAGAATTACGTGTTTTTGAACTATTAATCATAAACGTCAAAGTTATGAAACGCAAGATTTATAAAGGAAGTTTTGCGCTTGTGTCGAATTTTGGACAAAGAAGTTATTTATTACTTTTATTTTAGTCGTTGAAAATTCTGCATTTTATTGGCATTGCAATTAATTATGTACTTAAAAAAAGAAATGCGACGCTGGATTGAATTTTAACGATGATATCATTACTCATATGCTGTAATTTATGTTAATTAAAAAAAATCTAAGTTTTTAACATTTGCCGCTTACGCTAGGTGATTATTTCAAGAGTAATGTAATAAAGTGAGTTACGATATTCAGGTTGCCTTCATTTTTTTTTAAATCTGTTGTTGCAATTTTTTGGAGCGAGCTGAATTTTTTTAACTGGATTTTCCATTTTAAAAAATATTAATTTGAATAATATACTATATGCACATATAGCCCAGTGTACGTCAACCCGGGGGGTCCGAAGCGTGACGCGCGTCCATACCTACGGTGAAAATTGCAGAAAATTAATTCATTTATACAACTGCCGACGATACGCGCCGTGAGCAGTGTGCGGTGGCCTTTACTTTGGGCTGCTGTTTTCTTCTGGATCGTTTTCTTTGTTTTTTTTTTGCCATTTCGAGTATTGGCTGTGAAATTGTTTGGGCCAAGTGTCGAAGGTACTATCTCGATTTATATTAAAACTATAGCGAAGAACACTATTATAGTGATCAAAGGCCAATTCCTATATAATAAATCCATTCAGTTCAAGCATTTATCGTAAGGCATTACTTAGTTGATACAAGTATATAAAAAGTGTCGATTTTGCCAACGTTAGATAAGACTTATCCGACTGAATTAGTATAAAATGACCGATATTAAAATTACATTTTGACGATTCAAAATAGGCGTTTTGTAATAATTTCGACAAATATTTATTTGATGTTGGTAAAATCAGGCCTTAGTTTCAATTCAAAGTCTCTTTTCTCATCCTTTTCTGATAGAAACTAGTCTAAAAATATAAAACGAGTATAAAAATTGTTTTAATTACCAGTAATTTTTGGCTTTTGTAATATTAGTATCCTAAGCAGATATGAAGGTGAATTCTAAATAAAATTGACTTATATAAAATGTACAATTATGTAACCTATATTGTAAAAAGTTTCGTCTATAATAGAGACTACAATGACCACATTGCAACCCTCCCTGTGTATGAAAAACCGACTTGACAAAACCAAAATGCACTAAAAAGTCTTAAATAAACTCTTAACCATTGCAAGGAAAGGAATCCATTTTAAGCAAACAATTTCTTTTTGGAGTCGGTGCTGTAATTGCTTGATGGTCAAAGTGATGGCATCGACTCCAAAAAGAAATTGTTTGCATAAAATGGATTCCTTCCCTTGCAATGGTTAAGAGTTTATTTAAGACTTTTTAGTGAAATTTGATTTTTAAGTCGGTTTGTACTTTTTTTAAAAGTTAGTTTTATTTCTTCATTTTTAGACATTACAAGAGGGGGGGGGGAGTAGCACCTTATGACTCTGTTCTTTAAGAAGCTACAAACTACTTATCATAAGTTCTGTCATTATAAATACTGAACTCCTAAGCGTTAAGGAGTTCTACTATCAGCTCTGCCCGACAAGATGTTAACTATCAGAGGTAACAGCACGTCAACATTAAGATTCTAGTAAAAAAACACTATACGTGCCTTAAAAGTTTGAGGGTTTCCCTCGATTACACGAAGATCTCAACATACAGTCGACTTGATAACCTCCTCCTTTTTTGAAGTCGGTTAAAAAGTACAGAGGCCAGCACATCTAGTTACCCACTTTTGTTGCAAACTAGCCCTTATTACAACTGTATAAGATTCCGCAGTGTTTACCTTGACGTGATGTTGTCATCACATAGGTATGTAAAGTGACATATATTGCAGTGGGCATGACAAGTGATTTAACATATGATAGTAGGGTGTACATGTCACAGCTTCATAATTGAGCTATACTATGCGTAAATAATATGTAATAGTTGTATTTTTGCTGGGAAGTGTGTTTTTATGTCATAGCGAGATAATCTTATTGAAATGTGAAATTGCTGCCATTATTAATTTTATGTATAAATGTGGTATACATATACATATAAAGCGTCCGCAATAATAATAAAAAAAAACATGTTTTTGAGTATTTTCGTTACGGTACAATTTTCTGTCAAAGTTGCCTTAAATCATTACAATTGCACTGTGGATACATCGGTTCTGGTTAGCAATTAGATTGGGCTCTATGCATGTTATTTATAATTATTTTTATTATTTGATATTTTTTTGTGATTTATCTAACTAAGGGCCTATTTTTAATGATCAGATAAAACATATCAGACTTATAAAGCGACAGATTAAAAGAAAAAATCAGTTACGTGTGATTGCTGACAATTAGGTGACATTTTCAAATTAGCCATATTGTATTTCGTTCGACGAATATTATGTGACTATTGAAAAACCTGCCCCAAATCATAATAAAACAAATATTTTATTATTATTCTAAGTTAAATCATAATAAAACAAATATTTTATTATTAATCTAAGTTAAAAGACATTATTTCGGATTTGTCTAGCAAAACAAGAAAAAACCTCTACCCATGACATGCTTACCCAATTGGAAAATCCACCATGCACAACTATGCCATAATGTCAATATCAACACTTCGATTGTCTATTGATTGGTAATGAATGGATCGTGTATGAGAAAAGAGGATAATTCCCACGTGTATCGAAGGTCCAATGTTATGACCAAAAACAATGAGGGGTAAGTCCTTCAGTAGAGACCATGGGTAAATCTTACCAGTCACGGAGCTAAACTTCATGTACCTAGATGAAATAATAAACCAAAAATTTGCGCACGGGCGGGACTCGAACCAGCAACTTCTTGGCTAACCGGGCCAAACGCTCTGCCAATTGCGCTACCGTGCTGTCGGTCCGACCTTGCGAAATTTGTGGTTTCTTATGGATATGTTATTACGCGTGGCATTTAACGCCATCTACCCGTCTGTTTATGCAACAGTGGCCCAAGTAGTTATTCTTTACAGAATAAATTAAACTTGGAAATTAATGACGCTTCGCTATCTTATGGGTTAGAATGTTATTAACACTCACAGTGTCATATTTTATATTCACAAAGATGAAATAAGAAACCAAAAATTTGCTTGCGGGCGGGACTCTAACCAGCAACTTCTTGGCTAACCGAAGCCAAACGCTCTACCAATTGAGCTACCGATCTTAGAGCGTTTGGCCTGGTTAGTATAGCCTACAGATTTTCCTTCAAGAATCTACTTCATCGCTCTAACACTTAGGGCCTTAACAAAAAAAAACAAGGTTTGAACTAGAGTTTCAATTTTATGTGGCTAAAGTGAAATGTATGTCATTTGATTTGATTGACGTAATATTATACATTAATGTTGTTTAATACTAGTTTATTCCTAGTATAAATTATTTGTTGCAAAAACTATGTTACCTATGTGGTTATTAACTCTTTAATGATGAAAAATAGTGTTTAGGTGTGTCTTAACGCTAACTATTAATAGGGGTGGTGGTTGGTTGACATATCGTAATACAAGTGGATGGGCTTTCATTTCAAATGAAAATGTATTTCTTTTGCAGATTCTGTCAGTGTCTATTTCGGTAATTTGTGATCGGATAAGAATCTTATCAAATCATTTTAGTGGAAAACCAACTAATGCTCTCCGTGTGTAGGTGCAAATATCAAGCAAAGGCATTTCATCCGCACACGTATCTTTCATAAAGTAAAAATATTCCTCAACTTCTAAGAAAACTGCAGCAGCATGCACCATCATAAATATTCCAAGGCATATCAAAGCTGATTGTCTAACACGTCATACTGTAAATCTGCGTATTGAGGCGACAAAAACGCTAACTCGTGGGAGCGAAAGACAATAGGCTTAATCACCTCTATCGGATGATAGCGACTATTGATAGCGATTAGTTTGACGTTTTTATCGGGGTTCCGTGGCGGGCGGAAAAAACGGCAGGCTAGTTCAAACGATCGATGCCGCTTAGAGGCAAGATGGAGGTTCTGTATTGATCATTTACTTCGTTTAGGTCACGTTTGGCTTTATAACCAAGAGTAAACCCACTTCAAATCTATACTAATATTCTAAAGAGCTTGTTCGTTTATTTGTTTGAACGCATTTATCTCAGGAACTACTGAACCGATTTTGAAAATTGTTTTTGTGTTGGATAGCTTAATCATTGGGTAAGGTTTTACGGCAAACAAGCGGACGCAGTCACGAGAGACCGCTAGTTTACATATCAAATAGCCAGACTATTGGTAAGCCGCTTCACTTAGTATTCGCCTGCGGGGTGGCGGGGCGCGGGAGGAGTCGAGTACGCGTCGCGTGAGGGGTGCGGGCGGCGAGGAATCACTCGCCCGCACCCGCTCATTACCCGGGCAAGGATAAACCTGACTAGTAACAGATAATCTTAGTTTCTTCGCTTCCATTGAACGCATAGGTAGGTTCTATTTATATTGACACATAAAAACTTTTTACTACAAAGCTACATATTTATCTTCTCTATTGCTGTGGACAAACAACGCATACAGGGTTATTAATATTCTTTATACATTGTAACCAAAATACTGGCCCCATTATCATTTTGGTATCTGAAACTAGGACTCCTTATTTGAATTTACTTAATATTAAAATTACTTATATTCTATGATATATTTTTCTAAAGTCGACGAAAGTTTCTAACGACAGAACCCTTGTAATATTTTAAGTCGGCGCACAGACAGTTTTCCGCTTAGCACTTCTTTGGTTACGACAGGCATTTTCCGACCTCATAGATGGTGGTTTTATTTCATTAAGCTATTAAATTCCACATTGCAAACAGTTTCCAGAGTAATCATAATAATTACATTGTTTGATATAGTATGTTTTTGTTAGTATGTACTTTCGATTGAATTTGAAAGATGCATGGTGGCAATTCTGTGTCTAATCACGTTGTATGCTTTGTATTTCTTTATAGCTTTTTCTAGGAGAAAAACCACACGTAGATATACCCTTATAGATAGTTTACTTATTTCGATTTAAACCTATTAAATCGAAATAAGTAAAAGTTTGTCCTTTACATTTTAATAGCACAATTCTTCTCTAAATTTAGTACTTTTTCTTTTATTTTGGACACGGACGAGTAAAAAATAAAGGACTCCGCACCGCGATATTAGCAAGTGAAGCCACTTTTATGCTGTATGTGTGTGCGTTACTGGGATACCAGTTGATACAAATATTTCTCCTTTTATTGTGTAGGTGTAAATTTTACTGATTAATGCATGTGAGCAATGTGCGTAAAATTTGAAGTAACGTGCGTTTCAAAACCACAATTAAAATTTAAATAATGTAAGTCGCCAACCTGTGATCGGAATAGCTAGATAAATTACATACCTGTATTTCTTTTGGTTGGATTTCATTTTATTTTTATTTTAATAAAAAATGCTTGCTTCTTCTTCCAATTATTATTACGAATACAAAATAATATTTAACTTGCTTGATTTTCTGTTACACAAACACAACAATATATTTAAATGCCAAAAAATAAAGAACTGATTAAATTTTATCATTAAGTAAAAAAAAGTTATGTTTATGAAGTAGAATACTGCTTTAACACAGCTTTTTGTATGGGACCAACAGCGATACCTCATTTTTAGGGTTCCGAAGTCGAATGACAAATAACGGAACCCTTATGGTTTCAATGTCTGGCTATCGGTCTGTCCGTCCGTATATCACAGTCAATTTATTCTGCAACTATTTGCATTACACAGTTGAAACTTGGTGGGTAAATGTATTGTGTTAACCGCTTTACGGCTTCCCACACATGAAACTAAAATCATTTTTTTTGTCTAACCTCATAAGCCTTTTAAAATGACAATAAGGTTCCTTAACCAAAAGACGCTTCCAAAGTGGTAAAATGGGCGTCCCCCCATCCCCCTTTAATCTTTAAACAGTGTACATTTTGAAAAAAAAAACATGATGTCGAACTTGACAAAAACTTTCAATGAAAATTAGTTTGAACGATATCCAACTTGTAGGTTTTCAGTGCGCGAGTCCGACTCGCACATAACCCGTTTTTTCGGGTAAAGTCCCTATTTATTTCCCGGCCACACTGGCTGTTACTGTCACTGGCAAATCACGTGGAGTGGAGGTTTTGTGTTCCAAATAAATAATTTTTGTATTTGAAAAATAACAGAAATTAATGTAATAGGTACTGGGTAGCCTGTGAAAGGTAATTCCTTGGCACTTTTTTTGTATAAATGTAATATTTTTACACTGTTTAACGACACACGCCGGCATTTTTTTCAATTTTTTATACGCGAAGGTTTGCACTGTCACAGACAATGGCAGAGAGGGTAATGGCGGCCGATCGGCTTACTTTTGCGTCAGTGTGTGCGTGGAGGTTCGTTTTTACACGTATGCTGGCTTACTTGGGGTGCTTCACTTTTTGTGTAGGTGATGCGGAGTCCTTACTTTTTTTACTCGTCCGTGATTTTGGACTTAGGTTTTTGGAGGATGCAAATGTTTTCAGATAGGTTAAACGAGATATTATGTTGCAGTCGCGATGCAGCATCGATGCAGTCGCGATGCAGAAGCTGGAAATTGTCAAATTATGTACTGTATATTTAGCAACTGCATCAATACTAATGCGCGTTAGCATCGTCTGCGACTTTAAACATCGATGCAGTCGCGCGTTTTGAATGCTCGCTTCAGCATCGCAACTCACGAATAATGAACATATATTATTTGGCATCGATACTCACGTCACCATGGATGCAGTCACGCTTCTGCATCGATACTAACGCGGCTGCATCAATGCCAAATTAAACCTGTTTATTGTGTGAGTCGCATAGCTAAAGCGCGTTTTCAAAACGCGCGATTGCATTGATGCTATAAGTCGCAGTGTGTAAGGGTTCTAAGAAATGCGAAATTCGCGCTCACAAAGTCGGGAATGCCCACTTGTAAACTTGTGAACCCAAAGCATTTTCTCTAAATATTGTTTACAGTTATTTCTTGCTAATTGCTGCACACAATATAATTATACTGCATAGCGATTACAGTATTACGTAACGTTGTTATTACTGGCAGCTGCTACTTGCTTAGAGCTTAATAACTTCATGGAAGTTGTTATTTATGATCTCAAATATTATAGGTTAAAGGAGACACAGGTTTTCAGAGCTGTGTCATTTAATTTATATTTTGATCCTATCTTTTACAAATATGGATGCAAAATTATCAACTAAGTTGTTTTATTGACCATTAAAAACACCTCAGGTAATTAAAAAATATTTTGATAATCTTACTATTCATTTATATTGAGATTTTTTTTAAATCATTTTAAAAAGGCTACTAAAATAAAACTAATATCAGTTTTACTTAAATGTACAATCCCATTCACGTATATTTATTTTAGTGTTATTTCTAGGTACTTTTTATTTCAATTAAAGCAAGACTTTTAACACCCATTTAACAAAAAAATATTATTAGCACGGTTGAAATTAATATTACTCACACGCTTAACCGTATTTGTAACTGTCTAGTTAACTTAAAGTCTTTTTAATACTATGCTTAGAAATTGAAATTATAATTATCCCCCCCTATTAATGCTTAGCTGTTTTATTTCTCAACTATTAAATAAGGTATCGGTTACAATTACAAATTGATAGACGTTTTGCAAAAACCTGTTGTGAGGAATATTAGTTTCAACAGGTTGCCATTTAGTTATTTAAAAGTAACTTATCTAGAAGGTGTTTAAGTATTAATTAAATAAATTGCGTGTTATTTCATACTTAGCGCTATTAAATTCGAAATATCTTGTTATTCTACACATAACTTAGTAAAATGACAGTTACTTCTATTGAATTCGTTAATCTCTATCAGCATTAAAAAGGAACATTAAAAAAACTATAATTTACAACAAATAAAGTGTAGTAGGAGTTCGTAGCGCAGTGGTAGCAGTAGGTACTTTGGTAGTGATACAGGAGTGAAGCAACTTACAGCGCGGTCGTGTTTCGATGGGTGATCATTCTGACCATATAAGCGAAGTATATCACGAGCATCTCCGTGCTTCGGAAGACACGTTAAGCCGTTGGTCCCGGCTAATATCGGTTGAAATTAGTCGTTAAGTCCAGTAAGAGGCCTGATAACAACTGCCAGCAGGGTTAGTCGCTTGCCTTGCAAACTACCCTACATCAATCGGCACTGAGCCCGCGTGGTGGAATATAGCTCAAACTACCTCATAGTTGAGGTAAGGCCTTTGCCCAGCAGTGGGATGTTACAGGCTAACTTTACTTTTTAAAGTGAAGGAGATATTCAAACCCTTTTTGGAAATAGTAAATAAGTCCATACAATTAGTCTCAAAACACAGACATAAAAGCTTAAATCGACAAGTAACCTAGTAAAACCTTACTTGAAGTTCAAGCAAAGGTAAAAGCGCGTAATATAATACAGTAGCAACATATATAGCACGTACAGTAGACATTGCCAGCTTCCAACAATGTGACATGTACAAGCGTGGCATAGCCGCATAGTCAAACACACCGACTGTTTATCATAATTACTGAAGAAACAACACTTGAATGCGGGGATATAACTCTGCTATTGTTTGTAGTAAGGTGCCATTCACACTGAAGCAAGGCGGCAACGATCATGATTGAAATAAAATACTTTTAAAAAAACAACGAGGATTCTTCGTCTGACACAGTTGCTTTTTTCAAGTGCATTTTATATTATTAAAATTGTATAGTGAGAAAACACTATAAAAACAAAAATTGACGAAGAATAACAAAATTTATAACTACGCTTTTTATGTCTCCATAATAAACATTAGGAAACTATATTTAAAATAAATAAATAAACTTTGAACACCAATTATATACATTGCTCTGATCCTAAAGTAATTTGCCAATGCAATTGTGTTATGGAAATCAGACACAACGATGGTACCAACACCAAGACCTGAGACAATATGGAAAATTAAGATTTATTCATTGACTCGACCGCGTATCAAACCTGAGACCTCGGCGCAGTGACGCCTTAAAATTTAGCGTGCTTGACCACTACACGCTACATAACGTCGATATTTTTTTACAGTAATTTCTGTTTAAAAAAACGTTTGGTAAATCAGTGAAACACGTTGTGATTCTCCAGTTTCTATGAATTAAGAATTTTGTAATTACAGTTGATAAAGTTCTTCCAGTTATTACCCACAGGTATAAAAGCTCTTAGTTTGCGGTCAAGTCGACGCACTGCGGGCTACCACCCTAACCTAGTTTACACTTCACAGAACTAAGCGCTTTTCGTCAGCTTTTACAATGCGCACAACAAAAATGTGAATGTGATGTGAATCGGCCCTTATACACTAGAATTGGTCGGATAAATAAAATGCAATTGTTTCTGTTTTTCTCAATATTCTAGTTATTTAGTCATAAATACTCATTAACGGTGTGCAAAGCGATGGTTACACGAGTATTAACTCTTATTGTTTTCCGTTATTGAAGTGGGAAGAAATGGTTATATTTACAACGACCCGTGTTGAGATATAATGTGATAATCTAGTCATGGAAACAGTAGCCATTTCATATGCTGTGCTATTTCAGTTTTCTCTTGTAATTTGATTTTGAGAAAATAGTTTTTTTTATCATTAACAATGCACAATGCACATAATTGCACATAGTGCGAAGAACTGATGGCCGTTGTGGCAGGAAAGTTCTAGATTGATGACCCTCCGACCAAAGACGCAGCGTAAGACGTCCACCGACAAAATGGGCAGACGACCTTTTCAAGATCGTAGTATCAAACTGGATGCAGACCGCTAGTGATCGGTCGCTGTGGAAAGCCGTGGGGGAGGCCTATGTTCAGCAGTGGACGTCCTTTGTCTGATAATGATGATTATGATGATTAACAGTTGTATGACCATTTATTCGAAGTTAACCAATAACAAATGCACATTTTAAATTTAAGATATTTATTAATAACAAACAAGGATATTATTTCAGATTTTATTTATGAGCGGTTTGTCGGTAAGTACTGCTAATTCCTTTAATTATGTATTACTGCTTATAACTAGTACCAATGTAGAATAACGAGAGGTGTATGGCTTAATCTTAATCCTAAACACCTTTGCACAATGATAACATTTGTCCGCATCACTCCTGCTGATAAACAAAAAAGATAGAATAGGACAAAAAATGACCTCACTTCATGGATATAAACAATGTTATTACTATATACATGGAGAGAGAAAGACAGTTAAAATAGATTTGGCAGAGCAGCAAAAAAGACACGGTAATTGTTTTAGATAATTTTAAAGTAATATTTATTTTTATCTAATCAAGAGCTTTAAAATTAAGTTTCAAGCTCTAAGCTTTGTAAATGTCGATAATTTCATACAACTTTTCATCCCCTTTTTCAACCTCTTACAACTCTTTATTCGCATGAAAAAGTAGCTTTTGTCTTTTCTCAGGTTCTGCACTATGCATGTGTCAAGTTTCATTTAAATCAGTTCATTAGTTTTGGCGTAAAAGCGCAAGAGACAAACAGAGTTACTTTACCATTAAAAAATAAAATAATAAGTAAGTATTTCTTGTTCTCCTTTCACGTTTTCAATTTAAAAGAATGATTGCAAATTGATACTTTTTACCCTAATTGTACATCCATTATTTATCTCTCGCCTCACTAATATGTTTGACTGCCAACTGCCAATGCCAAACATTGGCAATTGTCAATAGAACATAGTTGTTTAAGTGTCGATTTTACCAACGTCATATAAGACTTATCCGACTGAATAAGTATAAAACGACCGATTTTGAAATAACATTTACATAAATGACTCCTGACAAATAAGTAACGTTTTCAAATGAGGCGTTTTGTGTTATATTCGTTGAATATTCCTTATCTTTCGTTGGTAAAATCGGGCCTAAGTGTAAAATTATAGTTTGAGTTATAACACCGTCGTCGGACCACCTTTGATCTAATTAGGACATTCAACATGAAGCTCACGTGTACCGGGTGTACTTGCAAAAACTTGTGCTGCGTTTAGATCATATGTAAAAATGGCATGTAGCATGATTAACGAAGTTCATTCCCTTAATCAAAGTACCATTTCCTATTTGATATCAGTTTGGCATGATGGCATCGAAATGCTTGACTTAGACCTGATTCTTTCAACGTCAGAATATTCGTCTAATTAAATACAATACGATATTTTACCTAATTTTAAAACGTCAGCAATCATTTATGTTAATGTCATTTTAAAATCGGTCGTTTTATACTTATTCAGTCAGATTAGTCTTATCTGACGCTGGCAAAATCGGCCCTTAATCGAATTACATTAGCTAAAGTAACTGACAATCTTTTCCCGGCTAAATGTACGAGAAGTGATAACAACGCATTCGAATCTTACTAGTCATAGTGCTAGCTTTTGACCTATTATAGGAGACATGGATTCAATTCAATAAAGACTACTTCAATTCTTATAAGATCTACAAACAAGGAATGACTGGTAGAGAAAAAATAAAATAAACTCGTAGGGATTTTTCACACTTGGTTGCGGTCTGCGGTCCGGTAATTTCTTATTTACATCATAATCTCATTTAAGCACAAAATTTAAACTTAATTTGAATTAGTGTGTGTGTGTACATATAATTATTACTAGTACACCAACTGGCTCAAGCCACTCGCCCGTTCAAACGCGCATCCAAGTGCATCTGCCTCAAATTAAAACAAGCGTTACGCTCGGTTAAAAATCTTTAATGCGCCATTTTTCGTTAAAAACCCAACGGAACCCATGTTTAATTGCGAAGTTAAACGCTTGCGATTATTATGCACTTATTATCTGTGTAAAAGACGTATTGGACCTGTATAAGGGTTGTATACTAGCGTTGGAAGAGCAAATTTAATGACAGCTATTTTTGTATTTAAATAAGTATTAAGGTAGTTGTTAAACGTATTGAGGAATCGTAGCTAGCTATTTCATGTTTATGTCTTTTTTTTACCGTTTTCAAAAAAGAGGTCAATTGGACCTATATGTATGTGATATCGTCAGAATTGGATAACATTATAGTATCTAGCAAGGCTTTTTAAGAGGTGTACAAAATTTTGTAAATGTTCGTATGTTTGCATATTTGCCTCAGGATTTCTCTTCAGGATTTCTCGAGGAGAAGTTATAGCGAGATTATACTTTTTTAATTCAATTAAGTATGTTTCAACTAAGAGTACAGTGTAAGTTTTATTAAAATCGATCTAGTAATTTTTAAGATACTAAAAATCATAAAATAAAAAATAATTAAAAAAAAACGTCTTTAAGAAACTGACTAAAAAGCTTTAAACTATTCGTCTTCTATGAAGGAAAAATAAATTATTTTGGAGTCAGTGCATGATGCGTGTACGTAAAATTGACATCATACATTGATCTCTTAGTTTTGAATCTTTTATCACAAACAAGGCTCAAAGCTTTCAGCTCAAATGATCTCAACCTGTAGTCACATAACCATTAATCCAGTAGTCGATTATTACCTACAAATATTCCTTATACGAGGCAATAGAGTCGAAAATGATGTGTTACTTCGTGTTGTCTCTTAAATGGCGAAGAAATCGCAAGGAAAAGGCTTTTAAGCCCTTAGGGCAATCTCGCTATCGAGTGATAATTGAAGAGCAGAATCTTTCAATAAACCGCAATTTGTGGCAATATGGTGGTTAAATACACGTAATGTAACTGTAGTAATGCTATAGAAGTATTGTGTAGCAATTAGGTAGTTGTTATGGTTTCAATTTGAATTTATACCATTTGTGCCAAATCAGACTTATATGGTTGGTTCCGGCTTATATTAGTCGTTAAGTCTAGTCAGAGGCCCTATGGGCAGCTTGATAAAATCTGAAGGTTTGTCGCTTGCCTTGCAACACCCCTCCACCAATCCGCACTGAGCCCGCGGGGTGGAGTACGGCTCATACCAGCTCATAGTTGAGAGAGGCCTTAGTCCAGCACTCGGATGATTACAGGCTAAATTACCTATCTTACTTAAGACTTATATCTCCAGGCTAAATGGCACCATCTTACTTTCAACCACAATTAAGAGTTACCATTTCAACTGAAATATGTGAACGAAGTTACCAAATCACTTAAATTGAAATGGGCTGAAAATCTAGAATAATATTAGAGTGGTGAAAAAAAGAGAGACAAAGGTGGAAAAAAGGTTGACAAACGAAACGTTTGGGAGACGATTTAAAAAGAGTTGGATCAAAATAGCTAGAGACAGAGATAGATGAAAGTTGTTGGAGGAGGCCTTTATCAAATAACAAACTGTGATAAGAAACCAATCGCCAATAATTTATATGAAGTTGTAGTAATTTAAACAGCAATAAAGTCTTATACCTATATTGAATGAGCAATCATTGTGCGAAGAAGTCTCTTTTTTTGGGTGTCCACGGAAGACCAGTGGCATTCCTGGGATGCTACGACACATGCTGGCCCATCTTTTCAGTATCTTGTGTGTGCATTTGAATATCAGTATTTTTCTATTTTATAAATTATGCGATACTGAATAAACATAGTTTCTTTCTTTCTATTTATTTTATAAGTGTTACCCTAGTTTTCGTACGGAGTTTGACAACTTTCTGACGTTCGTAAAAAAAAAAAAAAAAATTTTAACTGAGCCCTAAAAGTCATAATTAAATTTATCAGTACTTAAGTCCCTATTTGTTATTAAGGTGTAACGTCACAAGTATGTAAGCTACACTCCACATGATTCACTAAAAACAAAATATAGATTTCACCATTTGAGAAGCGTTTTAATGATTGACTATACTTGTTTGCGTAAAATAATTTGATAACTGTCACACTGTTATTCTAATTACATTTTGTAAAATATTAAATTTTACATGAAATTTGCCCTTTGTTTGTTGTTACTTTTAACAATACTTAACGAAAAAAATAATATTCTTTTTGTCGACAGTCATTGTAACTCTAGTTGCAATAGAGCCTTAGTCCTACTACTATTAACTATAACTGCCTCGATTAGAACCGTAACTCGTAACGGGTCAGGCAAATAATCGTTCCTTCCTACAACAGAATTAAATGGACTCCTTCCAGTGTTTATTGGAGCAGTCACATTCGTATTCGTACGGCATAGCTATCGCACCTTCTCTCTGCGCAGTGAGAATACTAATAGTTACGCGCAGGTCCGTATAGGGGTGTCAATGCTATGAAAATAATACCTACGCACGCCGAAAATGTTAACTTAGCATTGGAATTAATTTTGGAAAATATGCACTGAATTAAAATAATATTTTAACAAATAGTAAAGGTGACTAGTTTCTAGATCAAAGGATTAGCATAGCTATCCAACGCGGCAACACAGCATCATTGCCTCCTTGCAACATGGAAACGGCTTCGTTTCTGAATAGAAATACTCTCAAGTTGCAAACCGTTACCGGAACCGCAATACCGCAAACCAAAAATTGCGGGATTTGAACCTGCAACTTCTGGCTAACCGGGCCAAACGCTCTTCCAATTGAGCTACCGTGTTGTCGGTGCGACCGTTCGCTAAAATTTTGGTCTCTAATGAATACGTCATTACGCATGACGTCAGCTTTGTCTACCCGTCTGTTTATGCAACAGGGTTAGCCCGAAGTTGCAGGTTCAAGTACTACCGTGCGCATATTTTGGTTTATTATTACATCTATATGTATATTACAAGATTAGTTTGTACATTCTACACAATACACATTACAAAAATACTGTTATTCACACTTATAAAAAAGAAACCTTAAAATCAAAGAAAAATTCACATAGTTGGTAAGGTTTAAGTTATTTTTTTGTCATATATGTTTTTTCTGTTTTTGTTCGTTCTTATAATATTATTAATATTCTTTTATAGTTAGATACTGGATTGATACCATGTTACCTTATTATTTATTTACTCCGTGACAATGACGCCTGCAATGGTGTCGAAATATCAGAAGGTCAAGTTATAGAGGTAATTGTCGTTTTTATGTTTTTTTATTTGTAATAATAACACCTTTTGAATTCTATCTGAAAACAAGCGTGCTTACAGAAAAATATTCATCGCTGAATTGGCAAATAAATATATACGTTCTTAAAATTTAAAATCGAACAGCTCTAAAAACTTTAGTGCACTATTTCAAAAGCTGGCAGCCCTTGCGCCGGCGCAGGGTATTCGAAACGCGGCGGAACAATTATAATTATTGCTCTTTTAACGTCGGAAACTATTGAACGTTTTGAAGAAAAATTCTACTTGATATTATTAGCTGTAATTCGAAGGAAGTACTAAATTCCTTATGGTTTTTCTGAACAAAACGAAACAAAACTACGGTCTAGCTAAAAGGGTCGGCGGGTTAACGTTGTTTAAAAAAGAAGCACTTATACAATGAAAACTAACTGCACCTAAAATTACTTTTAACACATGAGTAAAGTAGGGTAATAATAATGTATATCAAAGAAAATGTTCTTCGGTAAAATATATTTTTATTATATTAGTTGGATTTATCTTCACTCATTGAAATTGAATTATAACCATAAAATGGTATCGGGGCTAAAACGAAATAATTATAAACGCGAAAGTTTCTGAGAATGGATGTATGTTTTTACTTCTTCACGCAAAAACTACTTAATGAAATTTTGATGAAACTCTAAAATAATACAAATAGTTTACCTATACACTGAAATAACACATTTTATATTGTTTTTTTTTTAATCCAACATTGACGCGGGTGAAGCTGCGGAGAGCTGTTAGTTTAAATTATGAATAAGTACGTAAGGCAGAACCGAATGAAAAATACTCAAAAACTTCTCAATATGCAATAGATATACTTAAAATTAGTTAACACAAGTCTCACACATCCATAAAATTCTCATTATCACCCTATACAGATCCGTGTTAGGGCATGTTACATTAATTTGATATTGATACGGTAAATGTCACGACTCTCTCTTCATTGTTGTGATTAAATTGGTCCATTTTGCCCTTTTTAGCTGAGTTAGAATACTTAAGATGCTTTGGTGCTAATTATTGGTTTTGAAATGCCCATTTTTGTAGGGAATATACATTTGCCAACATTCTCCGAAAACCTATAAATGGTATAAAAAAACTTTATCAGTTATGTCAGTCTATTTAAGGAAATACTTTCTAGAAGAGATCGCTTATAGTTTTTTATATTTTCTTCCTATAAAACCCACAATTTCTTTACCCTCAGGATATCTGGAAGAGATCACTTATAGCGATAAGACCGCCTAAATTTTACATTTCCTTAAAATGAATTTGTAAATCAATTTATGTAATGTGCGTGAAAGAGATTTCTATCTGTCTATTTTTATAAACTTCATTACAAGTGTTTTGTACAAATATCACTGTGAACGTTACAGTCAAGCAAAGTTATCAATCTTAACTTCATTTGCTTTGATTATTTTCCACTTAAGAATTAGTCCACGAAGTCACACAAAGATGGCGTCACCTGCGTCTTTAATCGCGGTGGAATCTTTTTACCTCCGGAAGTCTTTATAAATACCTTTCCTAGTTAGTTACTAGTTTAAATATGTTGATGTAGTGCTACATTTCCTTCTATAGAAATATTCATAGCATGTCGATGCAGTGACAAAACAATAAAGAAATGCAAGGCCATTAAAACAATCGAACACCACATTCGTATGTTAATATTGCGAGTATGCGATTCGTTTGCGCGAATGAACCCTAGAGCGTGCGCGCACACCTGCGCAGACGCAGCTGTCTGTGTTAATAAGTTTTAGCCCTGAAATGTGAGGTTTGATAAACGTTGAGGCTATTTGGCGGCTTAAATCTGCTATTTATTTTAGCAAAATATTTTTTTTTTAAGAAAAGAAAATATTGATATAGTACGAGTAATATTAAGTCTATATATTTTTTAAGTCAGTAAACTAATCATGACTTAATATCAATGTAGGCAGAGCAATCCATCAACTCTCAAATGTTTTAATTACTAGTTTTTTTTTTCTATAGCATGAGCTTATTAATAGAAACTTTGTGCAAAAGACAGTCCCAAAAATTCTGAGAAAATTCCTGTCAAATTCTGATGATGTCACATACTTACAGTTCGAATTGATTAACTTCTTTTTTTAAGGCAAAATATTTTTTTTTAAGAAAAGAAAATATTGATATAGTACGAGTAATATTAAGTCTATATATTTTTTAAGTCAGTAAACTAATCATGACTTAATATCAATGTAGGCAGAGCAATCCATCAACTCTCAAATGTTTTAATTACTAGTTTTTTTTTTCTATAGCATGAGCTTATTAATAGAAACTTTGTGCAAAAGACAGTCCCAAAAATTCTGAGAAAATTCCTGTCAAATTCTGATGATGTCACATACTTACAGTTCGAATTGATTAACTTCTTTTTTTAAGTCAGTAAAAGCCATGAAAAATATTATTTTGCCTGAGCGTTTTCCGAACACAATCTGGTGTTTGAAAAGTAATTTATGTCGAGACTTCCACGACTAGTTACTACTAATCTACGCTCAAAACTCTTTGTAGTCTGTCAATCAATTATCGTCATCATTATTATCAGCCAAAGGACGTCCACTACTGAACATAGGCCCACGGCTTTTCTCAGCGACCGACCACTACAGCGGTCTGCATCCAATTTGATCCGGCAATCTTTACTAGATCCTCTGCCATCTTATCGGTGGACGTCCTAGGTCAACGTCTTTTAATACATATTAATTAAAAGCAACTGATTTCGTTGAAACATTTGGGTCCTGCTAAATTTCTCTTTAGAAAAATTGTGCCAAAATTAAATTATGTGACAGCCAATAATAAAGCTGGCTGGTTCTTAGCTCAAAGGATTAGCATAGCTATCGAACGCGGCAAGGCAGACAGCATCATAGCCTCCTTGCCGCAAGGAAATGGTTTCGTTTTTGAATAGGTAGATTTTAAGTTATTTTTTTATGTTGCATGTCTTAGTTTTTTTTCTTGTTTGTTAATAAAGACATTATAACTGATTTCTAAACATAAGACACTTTTTAAATACCGTTCAAAAATTAAAGTGCGCGATATTAAGCAAAGAGAATGCAAGAGAAATTCATTCGCTTGAACTAAAACGAATCGATCATTTGAGACGCTAATTGTTGCTTTTCATATTAGCGAGATATGTATCATGCCGATGATTGTCGGCAAATTTTCTATCATTGATGATTATTGTTATAATTTTTCGCTAATTTGTACGCGTATTACAATTCAATTCATTGAGAAAACACGATAACAACATGCTTATCACATATATATATATAAGTTTTTTTAAAATGGCGTTTTTTGGTTTTTCGTTCTTTATGAACAAAACGTATCAATTAAGAAAGAAGAATATCAGTAAAAATTAAGTATACACATCTCTTATAATATTTTTCTCACTAATACGGATTTTAAAAGTTTAATTCTATTTGATGATTCCAATAGAATAGAAAAATACGTACGGTTTTTTTTTTATTACTAAAGCTGGGACCACATTATAAAATACAAAGTAAGATGTAAGTTTGAGCAATGTATGTTCTGTAGATTTCATGTGAGTCATAAACACAAACGTAATAATGTAAAATACACTTGAAAAAACCGAGTGTGTCAGATGAGAAATCGAACCCTGCGCTATACGGGCGTATGCCAATTGCCACTCGGCCACCGACACATTGGCAAGCCTACTTCATATGTCGACTACCTAATACGAAAAGGCATCCCCAAAGGCATATAATTGTTTGTTTGTTATTGCTTATTTAATTTTAATTATTTTTGGTACTTATAATTTTATTATACATATATATTTCGTTTTCACTTTTCAGCTCTTCAATTTCTATACTGGAAGATATTGCTTATTGCGGTAAGACCGCCTAAATAGTACATTTCCTTAAAATTAATTTGTATACTTATTTATATTATGTGCAATAAAGTGTTATCTATCTATCTTATTTGTAAGAATAGGCATTTATTAACGATTTAAAGGTGATGAAACATACTCGTAAATCATGTTATATTGTATTATAATTTATTATATATTTTTTTGTATCGTCGCAAACACTAATGAAGAACAGTGTGAAACAACCTTGTGTGTACTCGTATCATCGATTCCAGATCACTTAAGAGAACGCGAGCAATTATAATCGAATAAAATACTAATTCAAGCCAATTTTTGTGAAATTATGTGCAATAACACCGTTTTATAGCCGTTTCAGAAATAATTTATAATTACCAATTTCTAGCAGACTTCATAAAAGAGGTAGATTTAATACCCTTTGCACACTGCGACTTTTAGCAGCGGTGTAGTCGCGATGTAGCTTCGATGCAGTCGCAAAATGTCAACCTCTACAGACTTGCGGTCCTCTTAGCATATGTACAGTCGCGATGCTAACTCGCGTAAAATTATGAAATGTATAATGGCGATTGCATTGATGCTAACGTGCGACTGCATCGCGATGATAAATTAAAGCTGTTCATTGCGTGAGTCGCGATGCTGTCGCTCGTTTCCAAAACGCGCAACTACATCGATGCTAACATTTGCAGTGTATCGGTCTTTGAGGTCAAATCAAAATACTATATTTTCAATTGGCATTTATTAACGATTTAAAGGTGATGAAACATACTCGTAAATCATGTTATATTGTATTATAATTTATTATATATTTTTTTGTATCGTCGCAAACACTAATGAAGAACAGTGTGAAACAACCTTAAGTGTACTCGTATCATCGATTCCAGATCACTTAAGAGAACGCGAGCAATTATAATCGAATAAAATACTAATTCAAGCCAATTTTTGTGAAATTATGTGCAATAACACCGTTTTATAGCCGTTTCAGAAATAATTTATAATTACCAATTTCTAGCAGACTTCATAAAAGAGGTAGATTTAATACCCTTTGCACACTGCGACTTTTAGCAGCGGTGTAGTCGCGATGTAGCTTCGATGCAGTCGCAAAATGTCAACCTCTACAGACTTGCGGTCCTCTTAGCATATGTACAGTCGCGATGCTAACTCGCGTAAAATTATGAAATGTATAATGGCGATTGCATTGATGCTAACGTGCGACTGCATCGCGATGATAAATTAAAGCTGTTCATTGCGTGAGTCGCGATGCTGTCGCTCGTTTCCAAAACGCGCAACTACATCGATGCTAACATTTGCAGTGCATCGGTCTTTGAGGTCAAATCAAAATACTATATTTTCAATTGCATTTTTACTGTATTGAATTCTGGATATAATGACTTATACTGGAAGAGCTAACTGATAAATAAACAAAATAAATAACACGACATAAATATATAACATTTTTTTAAAAAAAAAATCGTATTGACGCCAACTAGAAAAAAGGATAATAAACATCTTTAGAGTAAAACCATCATTTAGCTCTTTCATACTTCTACAGATGACAAAAAATATCAATTTCCCGCAATAAATTAAGGTATAAACACACGAATTAAAACGTCTTACGTGAGTTTGAATGACACGCATACGCTTTCATGGTTTTACACAGTGTATAGTTTTGATAATGAATTACCATTTAGTTTAATAGTCGGGTATTAAGTGGCCAGTGTCATGGCTACGGAGCGTAGTATGCACTTACTAACAGCCTTCGGTTGACTATGATTCGGATAGGAAGTTGTGTTGTCGGTAAGAATTTACATTGTTAATGATTTGAATGAAGCATTTTTGTTGTTTTTTTTTTTTGGTTGCTTGCAAATAGCTTTAGGGATGCTATTGGTAGTAGTAAGGGTGATGTGGAGTGACAGGAGCTGATAAAATTTGAAGGTAATGTGGTTAAGAAAGAGTTGGTAAAAAAGAATTTCTATAGCATAAAAGATTACATATTTGAACTTTGAAAAATCATGTTTATTAAAATATTTATATTTTTTTGGAATTTACTGACTTCAAAATCATGATATTTTGAATTTAATTTTATGAAATTATTATTACAGTTTTGACATCATTTGTAGTGTTCCTTAAAAACTGACTGTTATATTATTTGTACAAATGATTACTTATATTAGGACGCTTACGTGCAAGCTGAATACACCTACTACCTACTTTTAAGACCTGGAGATTGTAACTTTATATTTTTTGTGTATTCTGGCAAATAAATGAATTATTATTGATCGTTGAGTATCAGAAGACCATAAGATTCAATTGGACGTATTTATATTAAGTTGTATCAAATTTAACTGGCTGTATCTTTATTTAGGTTAAGTAATATTCTGCATGGTATTTTTATAGATACTAACTAATTGTTAATAATTTTAATTTAATTGAATAGCATATTTTACCTTAAAAAGACCATATACCTAAATATTAATGCATTTATATACGTCACGAACAAGCACAAATTTGGTACTCCCAACTAGCAAATAACTAATCTAATGTCATGTAGAGTGATAGTTCTCGTATTGCAGTGAGTCATATAACTTTTATGATGGGAATATCCGAAAGGTATGCTTTTCACTGACCTTTATCTGTATAGCCGTCTTTATTTTATACTGGCTACGTTCATCATATAATCAGTACTATAGATATGGCCGATTTAACAAATCTGGCCTGCTGGTGACTGGTGCAAGTCAGAATTAGCTTACTTCTGGATTGAGTAATAACTTTATGTATGTCAGTTTCAAAAATATTTCATAATTGTTAAGTTTTTTTTTAAAAACTTAATACAAAATAATGTACAAAAACAATATTCTAGTCCACAACTTCTTAATTAATATCTGCCTCTCTGCGGTGATTCGACCAACGGCACGTCAAAACCAGACCCGTTACCGATTATCAATCAGTCGATATCGACACGGTCGTTCCCACCTCGTAAATTAGTAAACGAATCGGTATAATAGGCCGGCACTAATCCGTACGATTTGTCACGCTTTCGGGATTTTATGTCGCTAGATGTGGCTTGTGAATACGGGTATTTTGCTAACTTTAAATTCTAGGCCTGTTAATTTAATTTAGTTTAATTAATTTAGAGCTTCGGTTATTATCTATCTATTCTGCTTGCAAAATATAAAATAGCGCTAAGGTCTGGTTTAGCGTCAGATGGTAAATATTCGTCCAATTAAATACAATAAGCCCAATTCGAAAACGTCACCTATTAACTGGTTCCATGACACAGCACACACCGGTGCGTTATAACAATTAAATTTCTATTGTGTCTCAAGTGTGGCAGCAAATGGGTTAAACAGTAATCATTTATGAAAATGACATTTTCAAATCGGTCGTTTTATACTTATTCAGCCGGATAAGTCTCATACTAACGTCAGTTAGTAAAGTCGGCTTTAAAGCATTGTCTAGCAATGATATTTACTATTCATTTCAACGTTACCTCTTAATAAAATGGTTTCATTAACAATATCTTTTGTTTTGCTTTCAGGGTTACTAAGAGTCGATTTCACCAACGTCAAATATGACTTATCCGACTGAATAAGTATAAAAAAAACAATTTCAAAATGTAATTTCCATAAATGATTGTTGAAAAATAGGTAACGATTTCAAATTAGGCGTTTTGTATTATATTGAATATTCCTTATCTGACGTTTGTAAATTCGACTCTTAGTTTCAGAATTTGTTAAGAACTGTACACTTAAGTTTAATTATTTTCTGTGTACATGTTACGGTAATAATAACCGAATATACTTTTTATAATAATTGTTAACTTCTTTCTTTTTGATAACAAGCAATACTTTAAGTACTCAAATATGAATTTATTGGCTCCATTAATACATTTAACAATCACAAGTTTTCTATTCTATAAAAAACTTGCGCATTCATGAATTCATTCCAACATTTACATACATCGATAACAAGACAGATGTGTTGTGTCAATTTGAATATTTAAAGCGAGAAAAGTTTTTTTTATTAAAGTTATTTATCAATAAAACCATATGCTTACTGTAATTTCGAATTATCATTTCAACAGTTATCTCTTGAAATACAGGTGCGTTTTGACTTTTGGTGACTGCAGTTCTTTTCATTGGCCATTTAGCCATTTAAAATTAAATGTTTTTTTTTATTCATAAAGATGAAATAAGAAACCAAAAATTTGCGCACGGGCGGGACTTGAACCAGCAACCTTTTGGCAAACCGGGCCAAACGCTCTTACCAATTGAGCTACCGTGCTGTTAGTCTGACCCTGCGAAATTTGTGGTTTCTTATGAAAACGTCAATTGCGTGACGCTTAGCGCCATCTAGCCGTCTGTTTATGAAACAGATGGAAAATTTTTGGTTTCTTATTTCATCTTTATGAATATAAAATATGACACTGTGAGTGTTAAAAACATTCTAAAGCATTGTTTTTTTTTTTAAATTCGTCCGCTAATAATGAACTGCTTCGTACGTATCGTTCATGTTTTTTTTTCTGTTTCTCTAAAGAAAGAGTCTGTACTCCTGCATGTAGGTAGTTAGAAATAAGTTATATATTATGGAACTGAAATGGAATCAGACATAGTAGATTTATTATGTCAATTCCAAAGACTCAAGATTTTTTTCAATATCCTGCCTCATCCAGTAATATGTGTATCTGTAATAATTCTAATATCCTGAATTTGGATAAAACTCAAAATCAACCATAGCTCGTCACTAATACATTTCAAAATACACTAATAATGTGTTTGTTAGCGTTCAAAGTCTTGAAGGCGTGAAATTTTGATGATTCAATAATTACTCATTGAACAAATTGATTTGATACGAGTATTGATTTTTTGTTAGTATTTATACGTTTGAAATCGCTGATACTGTGAAAGCTATGGAAAAATAGGAAGTTTACAAGTTATAAATAAAAAAAAACTACAATTTACCTAGTTTGATTTTATTATGTTTAATTTCTCATTAGGAATTTTGATAAAATACAAATGTCAAAACACTTTTTGCAATTTAAATGGAAAGTATAAAATTATAAATTAGTGTTTTTTAAATGAAAAAAAAATCAAGCTAATTAAAAGCATTTTAAGTGCCTTTTATTCTGGATATCTTAGAAATTTATAAGGAGACAATTTTGCAATAAATGTCAATGAGAAATATAGCGCTTGCTCAGTAAAATAATTGCCATTTTTACGTTTCAAGTGAACACGTAAAAAGCGCACGTGTTCATTGTTTTTCGTATTTATAAGAATCAATTATTTGAAGAAAGTTGGTCAGATGATATGAAAAAGTTTGGCTAGTTATAAAATCATTGTGAATAACGGCTAAAAAGTGATAACTACCGAAAGAAATATAATGTGTTTTAGTCAGAAAATTGCGTTTTTAAAAGATACAAAAAGTTCTCTAAAAGATTACAAATTATTTTATCTGGTAGTGTTAGAATATATAGAGGATATTTATTGGTAAAAACGGGCATAGAGAGATAACTTTTTATTATTTACTAGAGCCCGTTTCTTATTATTTGTCAAATTTTGTAAACGATCGTGACATTACTTTTTAACAAAATAATTTATTTTGAAAAAAAATTAACACAAAACTCACTGTAACGTTGTCACAACTGTAACGTTAATTCATCATATCGTTCTGAGATATTTTTAAATCAAAAAGTAAATGAATATTACTGACTCATATTATTTTAAAAGTTATAAAAAGATTGTTTACATTACTTAGCTAGCAAATAAAAACAGACTTTACTTGCTCTGTGAGTCTTACAGTTGGCGGACTTAATTCCTAAAAGCATTTTCTACCAGTCAACCAACCGTCCGTCAGTCAATGTTGTACTAAACTTTTGTAAAATGGTTATCTACAGTTACCTCCTGCTGAAAACTTAACGAGCCACAGTTAATATTCAATGAGTAAATGAGTGTATTTTAACAACAATTAGAAATGGCTATACTTTTAGATGAGATTCCTTTGTACATCAAATTTAAATAAACAAGAACATTAAAAGAAAAAATATCCTCACAATAAGTTTTTAAGTCCAAACTTAGAGTTATTGAATAAAAAGTGGTAGCTATACAATCTTAGGCTAAACAAATAGGTAAAACGGATTTAAAATCAGTGTCAATCCTTGAATTTAGTATATTCACACATACAGAAAACTTGTTTAATATGTAACATGAATATTAGTGCAGATATTCGAAATACAGAGCTCATCACTACCCGTCATTTAATACTATTGTTAGGTCATATTGTCGAAATCTTTTTGCTCCTCACTATCCTACTTGTTCAGCTTTTGTCAAATAACTGCATGTAAAGAAACTAACAACAGATTAAGATTTTACTCCCTAGGTATTCAAGGATGAACACGACCCGTCAAAAATACCAAACGGCTGGGAACAGGCCAGATGGCGCGTCATCGCCATCTGGTCTGTTCCAGCCGATGAGTACGCCTCAGCTACGCTCGTGTCGCACCATATCCTATGTGGATTATAAAAATAGAGTAAGAGGAGAAGGAGACTTTCATCTTCCTATTTTTCCGCCTCCACTTCATTGCGTATCTAGTTCCGAGCTGGCTGGAGTGCGGCGGGTGGGAATAGATAGAACCATGATTGATGTAACCAGTCATTTGTTTCCTGCACAATTGTTTGCCCCTGACCAGACCGTACCGTAACACACCATAAACGACATAAGAGAAAGGGTAAGAAGTACCTAAACCAATAGCTAGACAATGCTATATTTCATTCCAAATGGGATAAAAGGAGCTCTCAGAGATAACAGTCTTAAGCTATACCTATCTTGAATGCAATCTGTGTTAACGAGAAAAACAAAAACTTCTTTCTCTTTCTCCACTTGCTTGAGAGGCTATTAGGAGATCATATAAAGACTGTTGTCCTTACGTTTTGTAACCTAATTTTATGTTTCATAATAAACATAAAATTGAGATTTTTACGCAGGACTTTTAAACCTACTTATAAAATCTGACACAGCAAGCTGGCGCAAACATAACAAAAAGTCACCAGAATATGAAACCGTATGAGCAGGACCGCCCAAAATGCTTCTTCATTTCGCAAGAGTTTCGTGTCTATCTGAATAAAACTGGACTTACCTCTTCCAATTTCTCTGCCTCTTATCGCGTAGTACGATCCCGAGCTGGCTGGAGTGCGACTTTAGCGGCCGGATCACATTAAAAGTATACAGGTAGAACCCGATTGGGAAAAGCCTGAACCTGATCGTCATTTTAACTCAATCTTTTGCAGGCCAGCTCGAAACGTGTCAAACCAAGAGGATTTTTGCACTAGACCAGCTCGTACCGTGTAAAACCATAAGCCATGTGTAAGATATGCCTGAACCAGTAGATTGATTATGACGTTCTGAACTCTTGCTAAGAGAACCGTGAGAGTGACAAGGCAAATGACTATCATGTAACTAAACTATAGCATTGATTTTGGATGGTAAAACCTGGTAGCCTATCTAGTAGGAATTTAAAATAACCTACACGAGATTAAACACATCTCTCCTTAGTACGAATGTACGTTAATGTATATATTAAAAAATCAAAGAATTCGAACGTTATATGCGGAGGACTTTTTGGCACTGCGACGGCACTCAGAGCGTTTTCACACTTTGTGCGCCGTCACATAAGAGCGACAGCAGCACAACACCAACGCTGTCGCTCTAATTTATAGGCTACCGGTCGCGCGACCAACGCTCGACAGTCGCGCTGCTGATAATTTCATACTATAAACGGTAGCGCGGCAGTGGCGCGCTGTAGTTTTAATGTAAAAACATCGGCTGCCTCCGCGCTGCTGATGCCTTAATATAAAGGCACATTTAATTTCGCACTAGTTTAGTCTCATGAACACACAAAATCAGAGCGACGTCCATGCTCGCACCTGGTTGTATCCAGGCGCGGATACAGCTCTCCAAAAAGGTTGTGGGCACGTATTTTTTTTTCAATTAGTAGGGGGCGTAAACGTTTGTGCCTTCACTGTTTATTTATTATTCCTGTGATCCCCCCCGATAACAGGAATAATAAATAAACAGTGAAGGCACAAACGTTTACTAAAAATGAAGGCACGAGTGAAGGGAGCACGCCAAAATTTGGTTCACAACATGGGCTAGCGAAGTGACAACAAGATATTTGGTTAAGGCGCTTCATACTAAAGTTGAAGCGCGATCGAAGCGAACGCGCTTATATTTGGTTTACGACGGAACGCTTATAAAAGCAAGAAAATGATAACAATTAATAGGTGCGCGAAATGAGAACAAGCCCTCCAACAAAAATCCATGCCCTTTCTAAAGTCTGATTAGGGTTGTAGACATGCCCACAACGGTGTATCCTCGCCTGGTTGTATCATCTATCTTTAACGGTAAAATGACTTACCTCTTCCCATTTCTCCGTCTCCTCTTCGTCGCGTACACGGTCCCGAGCTGGCTGGAGTGCGGCTGCGGGGGCCGGAGCAGGCTTTGGTCCGCGCACCCCTCAAGCGCGTAGCCCACTCCCCACCCGCCGCACACCAGCTTAGGCTCGGAGGCTATCTTGCCGACCCCTAGACCCTCATCAACAAACTGCAGTATGCTCTTATCCACCTCATCGATCCTCTTCTTCTCTAACTCCTCAAAGTATAACTTGGGCTCCAAATCATATGGTTTTTCAACTGGTTTTATTCTGGATTTGTCTAGGTCCTCAACCCAACCCAATTTTGGCTCTAATTCATACACCTTCTCGATTGGTTTTATCCTGCCTTTAGATTCTAATGGTAAAGTGTCTTCGAGGCCAAATTGTAAGAAGCCAGTCGTCAACGATTTCGGTTCAAGAATAATATCATTAGTGACAGTTGTTTTAATTGGTTCGATGGCTTTTAACCCCGTGGTTGGAGCGCCGGTCAATCCGAATTGCAGAAAGTGTGATGTCAGAGGTTTCGGGTCCAGTGCGACATTTATGTGATTGTCAACTGTTTTGATAGCCGTGTTGTCCGTCACAGGCTCGAAAGCCGATTTGGTGGAGTAATGGAGCAGATTCGTAGAAGGTTTTGGCTCCAGTATAACTTTTTCGTCAACTTTTGACTCTATGACCGTTACAGCCGTTGTTCCAGCGGTCGACGCTATTTCTGGAGATGTTTCGTCTTGAAGATGTATTTTCGGCTCCAGATTAATACTTTTAAATTTCCAATAGAGAACACAAAATGTTTGTTTATATCTTTGACACTAAAGACTTTGATTTAAATAATTGTCACTGAATTAAATAATTTGATTTAAATTGATTTATTAGAGTGCACTCTGTAAGTTAAATGAGCAATTTCAAATAATTCCCTCCTTTAAACACACTTGCAAATGTTTAGTTAAGTCACTGGTTTGAGCACTGTTGTTGTCAATAAGGTTTAGTATTCAAATTAAAAAAGCCACTCAATTTTATTTATGAAATCTTTGGTTTTTTATCAATTTAGAAAAGCTTTTAAAGAAACAAATATTCATATAGTTATGCTAATCAAGGGAACACAAATAAATCCAACGATAATACTTAATATGTTGAATAATTACTCTGGATTAATTGAAAGTAATTAATTATAAATCAATTATATTGAATTGCACTCTCTTATTAACCTATCATCAAATCATTAGATTATTTGCAATAGTAATTTGATAGTTATATTTTATTTTATTACGGCTTATTTTTATATGTAGAACCTGTCGATTCTGTAGTTGATCAGCTATTGTTATTTTATTTGGAAGAAACTTGAGCGGAAACACAAGGAATTCTAATTGGAAGATTTTTTAGTCATCAGATTTTGCGTTGAAATCTTTTGCTTTAGTTGTTTTATCACTTCATATTTGTTTTCGTTCGTCTTTATATAATTCGCCCTCGTTATAATTTTGTTTTGTATCACCACTAGAGGTCACTGTATTCTTGCAATCGATACTCCACTACAACTTCACTTTAGTCACTACTTTAAAAATCCTATAAGAATCTTCATCATCTGACACGCTCACATAAATCACTGTCCCGCGTTCTCATCTCACTTGTCACTTCGATACATGGATGCGGTGTTTTTTTCTGAGTGATTCACGTGTTTTGAGGTTATGTACCGGAGTCGGCAACGCGTGGCGCTTACGGCAAGCGCCCAGTGAGGTTTGATACCACTATCCCCTAGACCCCTAACAGAGGTGGGAGGCGCCACCGCAGGCCACGCCCAACACTTCCAGCCAACCAATCAGAGTGCCCCGGCATCATCAAAGCGCGCACTGGGACGTATTGAGTGACGTACATTTTTATTTTTCCGAACAATTGCAGTTTCTTTTGCGCTTTTTTTCGTCTGCGTTTTTGTTTTAAATCGCATTGTAACTGTTTACCGAATAGCACCCGAAATGCCAGTTCCGAAGCCGACTGTTACGAGAAAGGACAGCTTGGCATTTCCAATGTTTCGAGCGGCTATAAATATTTTAATATCAAGAAATCTGAAGGCACAAAATATTTATGTGTTTTAAAAATAAAGTTGTAAGTTGTTCTAACTTCAATAAAAAGCACAAAGGGTTTATTCACCAAGAAGTATTACTAAATTTTTTACCGTATTTTAGAGAAATAAAACTGATTCCCTGAAAAAAATGCCTTCTGTTGCAAAAAAAATCAATCATTTAAAATACATTCGAAACATAGTTTAAAATATTTTTATTTCCAAAAATCTAAGCATTTTAATATGCATCAACTTTGTCAAGAATCTGGATCGAAAAATATATTAAAATTGCATTATACCGTGTCTTTGTAAAATCACTTCAAACTTTTTTCTAAACTATAATTTACTTACTCGTTTTGAACTTGACATCTGCACCCTGAATCCGTCCCGTTTGCCGCGGTGACGTCACAACATGGCCGACGGGGCGAGTTTCCACATTTTCCCCTCGGCCGCCGGCTCGGACGGACAAAGGGTTTATGTATTTAGTTGCTTGCTATAAAAACTGTCAACAAACGAACTCAAATAGGGGGTCGGTTGAAGAAAAAAGTTCATTTGAGAATATTTTAATTTTGAAAATTTTCACATTGACTTTTGGTGAAAAGGTACTTAAAAAAAATACAGGGTTTATGTTATCATTTCAAAATAATTAATAATTTCAATTTAGTGCGGATATTACCATCGTTACCATTACCAACCTTCTTATAAATTGACTATACGAAAAAACCCATTAGGCTTAAGTCCGGGGTATATTTGTACATAGTGGAACATTTTGATAGTAATTGAATGACGCTGATAACACTGACTAGTCGACTGAATGATCGACAAATGAACAAATTAAGAAAATATTGGAATAGGAAAATGTAATTTATCTTAGATCAAAATAGGTACAGATTCCACTCCAAATTATCCCTTTAATTCTAATAGTCTACGATCTTAATTGAATTTATTTAATAAGTTAATAAATTTAAAAAAAAACTTGTTTTAGGTACTTGTCCTTGAAAATACCATATGATAACAATCAGCTGACTGAATAATCAAAATATTTGTGCGTTTGGTATTTCCTCACAACATATTCGAACGTGCTTCAGAATTTCACTTCTACCCTCAAGGTTTAACTTATCGAAAGTATTCACCCCGCTTTTAACCCCATAAACAAAAACACTTCTCTACATAAATCACAACAAACAACATTAATAACTGCAATAGAAGATTAAGGCTATAAAAGTTATGGCGAAATAAAAAAAACTGGGAAAACCATGCTTTTACGGTGTCATATAAAACTATTTAATAAAGGGAAAATACTTTTTCATTGTTTTAATTGTTACAGTGTTTTGGTTAAGTCTGCGCGAAATAAAGATATAATCAACTTTTACGGTGACAAGAAAATTACTACGGGATATAAGATTTTGAGCAAAGTTGAATTTAAGTCATTTATTTATGCAAATAAATTGATTGCACTATTTCTGGTCCTAATATAAACCCTTTCACGGGATAATTGTAGGCTAGCTAGAATAATAAGTAAATAAATAGTAAGTAGTTACTTCGCTCAAAAATCGAATCAATTTAATGCTTCAACACCCGAGCGGTTGCAGGCAACCGCATAACAATAGAATTTGCATTGTGTCTCGTTCACATACGCTTGAGGGAATAATTTGATCATGATAAGTCGTCTGAGGAAATATAAATTGTTACTTTGAGTAAACATAACTTTATTAATAAAAAGCAAGAAAAAAAAACACGGCATGCAATATAAAAAATAAATTGACCAATTTAAGTTTCTTTTAAATTAATAGTTACATATCGAAACCCCTTATTGTCAGCTTCATTAACCCGTCCCGTGATCGCCTTTGTGGAGGGGCGACACGGGTCGTGATACGATTTTTATGATAAACTTGTTTTTGTCAGACTATCGAGCTTTGTACGTTTATATAAGTGTTTATTTCTTTACAAAACCTTACATATGATATATTTTAAGAAAGAAGAAGAACCATGCTATCCTGTAATTTTATCAGTAGTTCGTCTGCTACTTCCTAGAAATAAAAATAAAAATAAATATTTTGTTTATTTTCGTTACCTTATAACCTAAAACTTGCCGCCATTAATCTGCAAAGTATAAAGTAGTTGCGCACTGTTTTTCGGCACAACACAATACACTCACTCTTTGCCTTTCGATTTCACTTATGTTTTTGTCACAAATCACTATAAATCTAATACAAAACATAATTGTTTACGCAAACGAAAAAAACCGGCCGGCCATGGCAAAAATGGTGATCAGGTCGACTAATATTGCTTTTAATTTTTTTTCTGGTGCTGCTACTACAAAATTCTTTTGACGAGCATTTACGAAGCTAGTAGATAAAACTGCAGAGTGAATTAAATTTTCTACCAATGAAAAATTGTCAAGATAAATCCAGAGACACGACCTCAAATGTCATGTTTGTGTTAGGCACACCACGTGTGCGTAGGACGCTACCGGTACATTTTGAGTTACGCACACGTGTGGTGCGCAGGACGTTTGACGGGTTAAATAAGTTCGTTCCTATTTTTGAAGAGTAGGTATGGGAACAGACCTAAGTGGCCTAAAACTGTACTGTATGAATTAGTTTATTACAAGCTTATTCAAGAATATTACCGTGTTTGTGTATGTATGTTATAGATATAATATAATTATACAGGGTGTTTCTAACTGGAAATAGCTTATCCATTAAGCCGAAACCATTTTTTTACACACAAAATGTTCAGAATGAATTACAAAAAAATAACATTTATTCTGAACCTGGAGGCCTACTACAAGAAACGAAACCCCGTCAATACAATTATTGAATGACGGCTGTACAGGTTGTGGTCTGAAATAAGGGCAAAAAATTAAAATATAGGCCTCCTGAGTAAACAGTAATCAGTTGTAAATGGTTTTAATTTATTATAATTATAAATTAGTTTATTGTTATTGACTAGCAAAATAAATCGAACCAACAATGTATTGCAAACAAATGAATCCAGTCATAGAACTTGACATTTTAATTTACTAGAACACGATCAGCGATATCCATATAAGGGCCGATCTTTCAATGGTCAGATAAAACTTATCAGACTGATAAATTAAAAAGCGACAGATTTGAATAAAATGACAGTTACGTATGATTGCTGACTATTAGGTGACGTTTTCAAATTAGTCATATTGTATTTTGTTCAACGAATATTTTTATCTGACTATTGAAAAATCAGCCGTTAATTGATTGGAAAGTATAACTTAAGGTTGACTATATGTCTAAGGTCTAATCATTTTAGAGCTTTAACACTGAGGTACTCTGAAGAATCATTAATTTTTTTTTTGTTCCTATTATGCGCCACAACCTGTATAAGATGCTATCCTGTGTATTTTTGTTATTTTATTTGGTACAAAAAACATTTTCCAGGCATGAAAGGTATAAAATAATGTCATCGAATAATATGTTCTAGACCGTTAAATTTAACATGCGTACACGGAGTTACAAAAATAATATTTGAGTAGAAAACGTAAATCAACCATCTAAGACATTAGGGTTCCAAAACGATGCTGGTGTCAGAAAGAAAAAAACAAAGAATATATATTTTTAAGGGAAACTGAACGAAACTAAACAAAGCCAAACATAAATTAAAAATGGGTGAAGGTATATAAATAAAATAAAGTAAAATTATGTTTGTGGTCTGAAAAAAAGTTTTTTTTTATATATTTGAAATGTCTATCTATGGTTAAGCCACTTCTGGTGTTAGTTTAGCACGCTCTTCACAGCCCTGCATATGACACAATTCACACAATTCCAATGTTACAATTAAATTTAAATTAAAATCAAAGTTCAATCACCTAACTCATCTGATCTTGATTACATTCGCCCAAATATAATCGCTATCCACAAACCCCTGATTAGTTATTTATTCAGATTTCGCTTGCATTGTTATTGTTTACGAATGAACGGTAAACAAGCGTCGTCAAGCCTGAAACGTTAAATATAATATGATTTATGCGCCTCCCGCCCCGGCGGTAAATCACGGTCGAATTGCCGAAACTCACGCATTTTACGAATGTCTACTTTTATTTGAGCTGGCCCGAGGTATGAGATGAAGCGAGAACGAAAAGCGAAACTTGAATGTCCTGTAGAGAAATAGTCCTCCTAGCGGATTTCAACTACGGTGGCCAGTCACAACGACTAACCGACCGCGCGGGACATATTATAGTGCACAAGTGTGTGCGCGCAAACATAAGTGCACTCTCTATTCCTTTCACTCTCATAGCCCGAGGGAACAGCAGTCTGACACGACTGGAGAGAGATGAAGCGCAGGACCAACGAGCTCGGGGGTGAAACACCGCCAACTTCCAAACTCCGGGCTACCCTAAGAATTTCTGATCAGAAAAACTCAGGTAAAGCCCGTTTTTACTTGCTAGTCAAATATTGTAAACAATCTTGACATTCCTTTTTAACTGAACGATTAATTTTAAAATAACATAAACACACTACTCACAACTTTCATGGACAATTCATCATTGAATACTGAGATCTTTTTTAAACAAATAGTTAATTAATTTAATAAATTCACTAAGTAGTAAGTAGGTAGTTATAACTTAGTAGTATATTATTTTCTGCTTATGACTTGAACCACGCACTAAATAGTAAAATTTTAGGGACAAGTGAGCAGGTAAAAGCTGAATATATTTTTTTATTATTCGAGTGTCGTATAGAAGTAATAACTCCCGGTTAGTATGATGTCACTTTTATTAAATTAAAATGGCCTAAATTGTCATAATTTATGCACAGTAAAATATAGGGCGCAATAAAAGTGTAAAATTATGTTTCGAATGTGAATTGTTTTAATCAAAACATGTTTTAAATAGTGTATGCATTAAATGCGATATTTCCAATGTTACGATAGCAACAATAAATGTGCTTTACGTAACTTATATGAAAAGTACCGTAAAAATATTTAACTCAAAACAATTCTAATGGTACTTATTACTACTAAGCGTTTCAAGTAAAGCTGTGGAAAGCTGTGGGGGAGGCTGTTCAGCAGTGGACGTCCTTTGGCTGATAATGATGATGATGATATTCCAAGTAAAATGAAATCAAATAACTTTAGTGATCATAGTTTAAATTGTTATTTTGAGAAAACGAAAACAACAGCAAAGGCATGTAGTCAACGTTATATTGCAAAAACTGGGTGATAACAATCTAACGTTTTTAAATCAGCTAGAATGTAATCTGTGGACTTATTGTGAGCTGTGCAGAACTTCATACATTATGACGTATACTGAAATGACGAATCAGAAGGCAAAGAGGCAGGTTAGGGTAAGTGTGTATGTACCAATATGTATTTAACATGCAACTGCCTCAGTGGCGAAGCGGTAGGAGGGTCGCACTTTAAAGCGACGGCTGCGCCAGAGGTCCCGGGTTCGATCCCCGGGTCGGGCCAAAAATATATATCTGAGTTTTTCTGTTCAGAAATTCTTAAGGTAGCCCGGAGTTTGGAAGTTGGCGGTGTTTCACCCCCGTGACTCGGAAAAGCACGTAAAAGCCGTTGATCCTGCGCCTGAACTCTCTTCGGTGTGTCAGATTGCTGTCCCATCGGGCTATGAGAGTGAAAGGAATAGAGAATGCACCTGTGTTTGCGCACACACTTGTGCACTATAATATGTCCCGCGCAGTCGGTTAGTCGTTGTGACTGGCCACCGTAGTCGAAATCGGCTAGGGGGACTATTAGTATGTATTTAAGTAGCAATAAAATCTTAAATTCTAAATCATAAGCTTGTACAACCATATCAAGATAACAATCGCACAGTTTTTAAATCCGTTAGAACTCCCGGTTTTTACAATATTATTTTAAGGTATTTAAATTTATCTCCAGACATTTTGAAACCTAAAAACCAAACCAAATGTGTAAGACTTGTACGTAGACATTTTAACATGCTGTACGAATTAAAAGCATAACCCTTTTTAGCCCTCTCCAAAGTCCAAAACTAAAACAAAAGACAATCCACCTTTTCAGAACACCTAGCGACATCTGAGAGCGACCCCCAGTTCTACAATGGAGTTAATGGATGCTTCACCTGTAAGCCACCCCAAGCAAAGCTCGGGTGGAGCTTAATCAATACTGCCGGGAGCTTTAAGCTAGCAAGCCAATTAGGTAAAGAGGCCTTGCGTTTTTTTAAAGAATGTTGTGTGCAAGGTTTTGTTGATAATGGAAAGTGATTTTCGTCGATAAGAGAAAGAGGTGAAATTTTTTTGTAACTAAGGAAAAATATTTTCTGTTCACAACACAACGTGAAATTATGTAGCGTATAGTGCGTTATTAAGACTAACTATTTTTTTAACAAATACATATCATTTTAACATTTAGTATGTCAACTGATGGTAAGAATTACATAAACTCATATAGTACTCGTAATTTAAGGGGGAAAGAATAGATATAGTTTTTATTTTCCTAAAGATGAAATAAGAAACCAAAAATTGCGCTCGGGCAAGACTCGAACATGCAACTTTTGGCTAACCGGGCCAAACGCTATTCCAATTGAGCTACCGTGCTGTCTGCCCGACCGTGCAACATTTCTGGTCTTGTAAGGAAACATCATTACGCGTGACGTCAGCGCTACCTATACAACTGTTTTACAACAGCAAAGGGCCAAGTAGTTATTCATTACAGAACAAATTCAACTTGGGAATTGATAAAGCTTTACTATCCAATGGTTTAGAATGTTTTAAAACTCACAGTGTCATTTTTTATATTCCTAAAGGTGAAATAAGAAACGAAAAATTGCCAATCCCAATATTCTTTATGATTCATATCTAGTTTGTCACCAAATGGTTATTTATGACCATGTTATATTACCTTAATGTTATGTAGCAATAGAACCTAATACTACCAAGCAAAAAAAGTTAAGTTAGCCTGTAAGCATACCACTGCTGGGCAAAGGTTTACCTCAAGAGGTAGTGTGAGCCATACTCCACCACGCGGGCTCAGTGCAGATTGGCGGCGGGGTGTTTGCACGGCAAGCGACCAAACTTACTGTCAGATTTTATTAAGACTAGGGCCTCTGACTAGGCTTAATGACTAATATCAACCGATACTAATCTAGACCAACTTAACGTGCCTACCAAAGTATGGAGAATCCAACCACTACCAAGCAAAAGCTATTTTGCTTTTTGTCAAGGCGACCAAGCCAACTAAGTTTCTGGTCTAATTAAATTACTGATCTCCAATTTTCAACATCGAAAGGGAGGAGGCTGCCTGTTCTACATACTAAAATTATCCACTGACAAAATAATATAACTTTTCAACTTAAAATATAATCCCGAAATAGCAATCCAACAAGGATTTTGATAACATAATATCCTGATTATAATCTTGTGATTGGATTCCCAAAAACTGTTTTCGGTCATCGAAAAATTTAAAATCGATTGTATAATTCGATTAATTTCGACATTCGTCCTTCGGGCAATAATTCCGAATGCCGAACATATGCCACAAGAAATTTCTCCGATAATCGTCCCTAATTCGATTCGATTTAAACGGATAAGTCCGAATTTTTTATTGCGCCGGCGCCGGCGACCTGTCAATCACACTGCGCTGCATATTATTATAAAGGGTATTGTGTTCGAGTGAAAAAATGCCGAATTTTCGGCATCGACAGGCGTTTTTTACCATATCTAATTGCGTTCGGTAAAAGTAAAAAGAGAAAAGACAACTCTTGCGAAGGCAAAAATAAATAACTTCAAAGATTTGTATCATACTTGGCTCGTTCTAAAATAATCGTACACAAGGTCCTTTACATTACTTTTAGAATTGCGAATAACTAGAAAAATTTCGAAGGAGTAATTTTGATAAAACGGAAAACAAGACAATACAGTAAATAACCATTATATTCTTGATTAAATTTAAATAAATGAAACGTGTTGATTGTTGATTGTTCTTACTATATTTTTCCGTAGTTCGGACCCCTTGAATGGATTCTTATATTTATAATAAAAAAACTGTTTATTTTAGTAGGAGTTACAGCAACTGCACCAGTGCACAATCAGTAAGTGAATTTGACCCCTTAAGCACTATGACTTTTAGCTGCGATGCAGTCGCGATGCAAAAACTGGCAATTGTCTAGTGATGCACTGCATTTTGGCGACTGTATCGATACTAACATCGATGATAACGCGCGACTGCATCGATGCTAAATTAAATCTGTTCCATGCGTGAGTCGCGATGCTGAAGCGTGTTTTCAAAGCGCACGACTGCATCGATGCTAAAAGTCGTAGTGTGCAAGGGGTCAAACACTGTAACTTATTTGTTTTGGCTGTTAATTTTGTACTTTGTATTTTGTCCTGCGGCCATAATTGTTCGGCTAGGCGGGCGACGTAAAACCATGCTTATTATTACGGAGCTTTTTTCATTTTTATAAATTAGACTTATCCCTAATCTTATATTGACACGGTAATGAGACCGAAATATTGTACGAAATTGTTTTTGGGTGGCGTGGAGACTTCTGTTATTTTTGTCTTAAGATTTTATTGAGCATACGAATCTTAAAATTGTGCAAAAATTTATTTGCCTCAGAATAGTCACAATGATGTACTATTACAGTCCGTTTTTCTTTGCAAGTTTTATATTGTAAACAATCTTGACTATTCCTTTTAACGAAATTATTAATTTAAATAAAATATAATAAACACAAAACTCACAACTTACATAAATAATGCATCGTTGGATACTGAGATTTTTTTAAATCAAAAGGTTGACTATTTTTTACATAGATATTATTTAAAAGTTATGAAAAGATTGTTTACATAATTGAAATAGCAAAGAAATACGGACTACACAAAATATAAAAATTGTTTATATTCTGCCTTTGTTTATCATTGTCCCCAAAGTAGATTTATGAAATTAACTATTACGAGTATAAGGTTATATTTTGAACCGATGTCCATAAATGTTCCATGTCTCTTGTCTTCGTTATTGCACAAGTTTTTGACTTAACCAAAAGTGCTCACTAGAAGCAAATTATTTTCGGTAATTATAAAAAAAAACTGTTGTTTTTATTATAATCATTTAAAGCTATAAACCTTATCAAAGACATCGAACATCATTACATAATATCTGAAATAAATATTTATTATGCCGAATACCTTTTTAAGTATTAAATTTTTCAGATCTAGGCTACTCCATTCATTCCCTGTGCCGTCCCAGCCACCGGACGGATTTGGTTCCGTGGAACTAATCAGTATAAATAGGTAAATTGACGAACCGTGCACGCAAGGATCCGACAAACGGAGATGTTATGATAACTTTTGTGGTAGATACATGAGGATGAGAATTCAATCTAAAAATATTCTGGATTGGATAGAGACAACTTGATTCAATACTTAGGTACTTTATGTTCATAGAAGTAGCTTGCAGAAGACTCTACATTGGATATTATTTTCATATTTCAAGGTATACAAGTAAAATTCTCAAATAACATCCTTAGTTTTTTTTACGATTTCGATTGTTTATAATAATATGTATAGCGTACCGTGAAAGTGAATCTTTGTTAAGCTACATGTATAAGAAAACAGATTATTGAACCGTCGGCTGTGAGTTGTAGTTACTTTACAAACGGATAAAGTTCCACACAAGTCAAATATTTTAAATAAAAATTCGTTAGAAACAAAGGATCTATAAAACACTTTATAGATCCTTTCTTCAATTATGATACTTCTAAAATACTTATAAATACATTTCAAATTATTTTGACTGTATACAAAATACCTTCAGGACAACTTTACCTCAAACTTTAAACTAAACATCAACGGAACTTTAAACATTTTTTGATAAATCGTCATCTTCAACACATATTTATTCGTAAAATGTCTACAAGGCTAACATTTCCACAGAAGTAATTCAATAACACGAGCGAAAATAATTTAAAGTGACAGCAAACAGTTGCTGCGTCAATAAATTGATTTAATTAACTTCTTCTGAACAGTCACCCTTCACAAAATGTTTCATTTTGACCCTTAAATACACAATAATAAGGTTGAACGTCAGGGAGCTGTAAGGTACACTGTATTTATGGTTCGTTGTTGCAAACATAAGGTCATTCTGTGTACTAATGTTTTGTTCAACCTTTAAAACAAAAAATATGGCGCCCATTGTAGCAGTCATGTTTTTGTCAAGAAAAATAAGACATTGATATAGTTTGTTAGTTTAAACCATAGAGTTTCTATTACTAGCGTATGGAAGTGACACCACGAACAAATTTTGTGCTCTATGAATTGACGACACAGACAACTCATAGTACGGATTCATAATTCGAAATTCAAATTTTAAGGAGTACGTCACAATCTTGTCGTCGTATTAGCGAAACATTATATATAGCTTATCTATATGTATACGTATAGATTTTCTTTACGTAGAAGTAACATTTTTACTTCTTATTGTGTAAAAAAGCTTGTCAAAGTATTCCAAGTTCTTTTGGTAGCCTAGCTGTCAATAACATTTATATACCTAGTAGTAGTGGAAAGCTGTAATAGCTCTAAGTTTTTGAATTTATTATGTATCTTTAAATTCAAGTGAAATCATTATCTGTTTTTTCGATTACCCCCACACATTTCCCTACTAAGTACTTACGTTATTATTTTACAAGCCTTACGTTATATTTGCATATACATACAAGTATTTAAATGCAAAATTTGTCTTGTAAAGATTTAAATTAAATCTAATTAAAAGACCAAATATTTTACCATCATTAAATACATTTCTATTTCTTATTTAACACTCTTAAAAAAGTTCCCATAAGCGTTATCTGGGGTGCGATTGTGTAAATCAATCGTATTCATTTGACAGTTCAAAACGTACGGTATGATCTGTCAAACAGTAAAGAACAAAGGGTTTGACAGATCAAACCGTACGCTATGAACTGTCAAATGAATACGATTGCTTTACACAATTCCAGCTCTGTATACTACTTTAATTATGAAATATCGTTGACGATTCGTTTGGTGTAGTGGTTAGCGCTCCAGACAATACGCCGGCCGTCGTGGGTTCGAATCTCGCAAGGGGCAAAAGTTTGTGTGCTGAGCACGAACATTTGTACCTAAGTCATAGATATTAAATTTTATTTAAGAATTTATGGGAAAAACAACCCGTCAAAATCGTTGTTTGGTATTCGTAACATAAGGAAGAAAATTCATTACCATGAAACCGCGACAAGTGGTGTGTTGTTTGATGCATATTTATTTGTTACAGATTCAAATTATTAGGTGGCAAACGCTTTTTTCTAGATGGTGAAATAAGACCTTACATTTTCATTTCATTTTGCGATAAACCGCTGTTGCTGATTATTATAAATTGAAATACTATTGTACTCCAACTTTCAAGAACATTTCAATATCGTTGGAACCTATTTATTAATTTTGGGATTTCTGGCTAAGCCAACAAGCCTATCAATATAGTAGTTTCAAAATAGAGATTTCATGCAACTTGGTATTTCACGTCTTCGATAAATGAAACAAATTGAAATAGCAATCAAAACTGCATTAGGAAACAACAGTCGCTACGCTAACTAATTAACGTACCAACGAAATGATACGGACACAGTATACGTTGAACCAGTAATCTCTCTAGGCTTTCTCTATCTTTTTACTCACAGATTGTTACTATCATAATTTGTTATTCACAAAATCCTAGTAGTAACACTGCAGCGCAGGTAACTTGATTATAGAATTTGGCCTTTTGAATAATCTAAAAATAACAAACGCGTCATTACACTTGCATTATTCAATGACGACCTCCGTGGTGTAGTGGCTAAGCACGCTGGGTTTCAAGGCGTTTTCGCACCGAGGTCCCGGGTTGGATTCCCAGTCGGGTCAATGTAGAAATCAGAATTTTCAACATTGTCACGGGTCTGGGTGTTGTGGTGCCACCGTTGTTTCTGATTTCCATAATACAACTGCATTAGCTACTTACTTTGTGATCAAAGCAATGTACGTGATTGGTGTCGAATTTTAACTTTATAAATTATGTGAAAAGATGTCTCGAATAATATAGTACAGAGATTTCCATCTAGACTTAAACTGCAGTGACAAGCCGTATAGATTCAATATACTTAGAAAGAAATTATAGTAACTTAAAAATGACACTAAGAAATTATAGTGATTAAAAATGGCCAAGTGCGAGTCGGACTAGCGCACTGAGGGTTCCGTGCCAACATTAACTGAATTAGGGAATCCACTTATTTTCTACTTAATAAAATACCACAATATTTTGTTGACTGCAAATATAACTTTGTTTTTCATAGTGTTTGTATGAAGTACAAAGTTATGTTTGCGGTTGTTGAAAATGTGCTATATCTAAAAAACTACTAGTTCAATCCCGTCGGACCAATTTTCGTTGAAAGTATTTGTTAAGATCTACTTTTTTTTTCATAATTTACACTCGCTTGGTTTAGAAGTTAGATGGGGGGGGGGGACGCCTATTTTACAACTTTGGAAGCGTCTAGCTATGAAACTTTAGACTTTAAAATAAAATGGTTTTAGAAACCTCCGTGTCATTTTAAAAGAGCTATCCATAGACACCCCACACGCATAGGTTTGACTAAAAAATTTTTTTGGTTTTAGTTTCATGTATGGGAGCCCGCCCCCCCTTAAATGACATTATTTTTTATTTTTAGTATGAGAATCGGTAAGCGGTTAACAGGATACATCTTCCTACCAAATTTTAACAGTGTAATGCTAATAGTTACAGAATAAAATGGCTGTGACATACGGACGGACAGACAGACAGACAGACAGACTTGATGAAACTATAAGGGTTCCGTTTTTGACCATTCGGCTACGGAACTCTAAAAAATTGCCTACGTTAACAAGTATATTTCTAGTATTTACCTAAAAGACAGTACAGAATGCCTACGCCCTAATTCTGTAATTATTCCCTACTTATTAATTATAAGTCAATTAAATTTCCGCGTTGCAACTCTAGTTGCAAACGACCTTACTGCACTCTCCTCGATCGTAATAATTTGAAGAAAGAAATATCAATGTAACCGGCGATATATAATCAAGTGCAGTAATGCATTTAATTGCACACACAACGCTTACTTTCATAAAAGTCTGTGGTGGGATGAGTGCGGCAGGCATGGTGGTAATTACGACTATTGTCAGTTTGTTTTGCAATAATTATTTATTATGTTTCAAAAAATATTATTTACTTGTTATTTCGTTACGATTCATAAGTTTCCAATTAGGTTAGATAGATAGAAGTTAAGATAATCAAATAAATAATAGCTATTTTAGAAAACAAAATAGTATATTACATAAGATTATACGTCGTTTATGTGCTCCAATTCTTATATTTTCTATAGTTTTTTTTTAAGATAATACCTATTGTTACGGACACCCAATCATGTTTAGTAATAAGTTTAGTTATATTTATTTGTAAGGATTTTTGATGATAATAAATATAATTTTCTGTTAGGGCCATAGCGAGTAAGCATTGTAATTAGCTTAGGGCTCGTTTTATTTCAATAATAAGAAACCTGTTAGTTAGGAATTCCCATTTGCAAATTAGGTAGGCAGGTAGGGTAACAATTAACTAGCTAGGAAATATTAAGAAATATGTAGGTAGTTTGGTACAGGGGCGAGGGAGACCCTAGTAGGCTGTCTCGCTCAGGTGGAGCGAGGCCGGTAAAGCCTTCGAATTTCCTGTCCCCCATATCGCGCTTTCTGAGGGTAGGTAGGAAACCCATAGAGTGGATTGTTGCGAATGGGAATTTTATCACGATTAATGTAGGTAGGTTACAAAAACGTTAGAAGGAATACGCAGATGATGTTATGTGTCCGTCCTTGTTTGTAACTAATCTGTATTAGTCGATAAGTCAGACATGTATTTTTGGTTAAATAAAGGGCCGTGAGCGGGCCAGATCGTACGCGCTCTCACGGTCACCGATCTCAAAAAGAAGAGTTTTATTTGGAATCTACAGTCTACACATCGAAGGAAAGATCGTCGGAAAATTGACTCAGCCTGCCTGTAGTCAATATCGTCTGGTCCTTGCGATCCGGATATCGTCTGGTCCGTTGCGATCCGGATATAAGAAGAAATCAGCAACGCGGCATCGACTTGTGCTTTGGTTAGCACATACGCCGAGGGATCTACGCCGAAACACAGTGTAACCAGGAGCCGCGAATTGGCCTATACTCCTGTGGAGAGACGATCACATTTACACGGGTGTTCCGTGGCTCGGGCATTCACCACCTAACGGTGCCAAACGGTGTCTGTCTCGGGTTTAACGCCGATTCCCAGGCGGTGCAGTTTTCGGGCGAGCTGCCACATATCGCGCCAGCGATTGTGAACAAGTCCGACCGGCGCCGGTACGGTGTGCGTAAGCGTGGGGGCCGGACTGTAGGCACTGCGGAGGGTTCTGGACATTCCAGCCAGAACTGAGCACCCCACGGATGCGTACACTCTCTGCCGGGCGGTACCTCCCTTCCGATCCTGCACGACCATCCATCCCCAGACAGGCTCCCCTTGGTAGTGTACCTGTTTGGGATTGATAGGAGTAGGGGCAGCAAGTAAGAAGATGCCGACTACGCGCAGCCAAGCTGGGAAAATGGAAGCCGAAGACTCAAGACTACGCAACTTTGAAGAGCCACCCGCATCACCGTCTGTGCAAGCCACCGCGAGTACGTTACGACAGACTGAACTACCCGCAGAAGGCGGACGAATGGAAACGGCAGCAGAGAGACGTCACGACGCTAACGCCGACGCGCCTAGGATAAGGCCGCCGCCGTCGTCAAATAGGTCAAGCGTCGCCGCTCGTTTAAAGCAAGCCGAGTTGAGAGCAGCCGAGCAGTTGGCGGCTATTGAAAAGAATCTAATTCAGAAGAGATTAGAATTTGAGATCGCTACGATAATGGATACAACAGATGAAGATGACCGTGAGAGCCTACCCGCCGGTGAGACCCTAGCGAGGGTGGATGACTGGTTGGATCAAGCCCAGTCCCGGCGTCAAGATGTAAACATGCAACTACCCACAACCGAGATGTCTTGTAGCGTTCCTACCCTCCGTGAAGAGAGGAATGAAAGAAATAGACATTTGTTTACGCGACGCAAAGAAAAAGATGCGCGTAATATAGAAGTGGATAGAAACCGACATTTGAATTCGCCGAGCATAGAATTAAATGAAGATGTAAACAACATTCAACAAGATGTGCAGCGACAGGTCGAGTCAAACAATGATTGTACAGCGAGACCCCAAGAGTATACGGACGGGGCGGAACGACTTGCTTACACATTGGAGAGGATTATGTCGAAGCGACCGGCCCCACGTCAAGCTATTGAGTTACCGATTTTTAATGGAAACACGAACGACTGGTTACCATTTAAAGCTGGAAGATTCAACGCGATCATGCAACTACAGTAAATCCGAGAACCTGACTAGATTGAGGAATTGTCTAAAAGGAGAAGCCAAGGAGGCAGTAGCGGCGTTGTTATACCGTGCCACCGATCCGGACAAGATCATGCGAACGCTAGAACAATGCTATGGAAGGCCAGAAGTGATCATTGATCGGGCACTGGACGACCTCAAGAACCTGCCGCGAGTTGGAACGACAGCCAGTGAACTGAATTCGTTCGCGATTAAGGTACAGAACATCGCGTATACACTGGACTCCATAGACAATAAAAGCTACCTCAGAAATCCGATGATGACCCGAGAGGTGGTCGATAAGCTGAGCCCACACTTGAAAACAAGATGGTGCGACTACGCAGCGCGGTACGCAAGCTACTCGGAGCCAGAGATCGTGACATTATCGCAGTTTTTGATGGAGGAAGCGAATAAGGCGATTCGATTCGCATACGTGTCGCAACCTAGCAACAGTGCAGCGAAGAAAGAAGTGCAAGCTAAGCAGAAGGCTAACTCAAAGAAGCGAAACACTGGTGTGTACGCCACAGCCGAGGAAAAAGCTACGACGGCACAAGATAAGACGTGTTTATGTTGCGGCGGGGACCACGAAGTGTCGAAGTGCACAAAGTTTAAAACCATGACAGTAAAGCAAAGATGGGATTGGTTGAAAGAAGAAAAGATATGCTTTCTATGCTTGAACAATAAGCACAGGCGAATCAAATGTAAAGCACCGATGTGTAATGAGAATGGCTGTAACCGACGTCATCACAGGCTGTTACACACAGAGCGTGAAAACAGCGAAAGTCAACACAACCAAGAAGTGGTAGCCTCAGTTAGCCATACTGTGGGGGCATCCAAGGTGTTGTTGAAGGTATGTCCGATCGTCATTGAGGGGCCACGGGGTAGAGTGAACACACACGCTCTACTTGACGAAGGGTCTACGGTTACGTTGATCGATCAGGACGTGGCGGAATACGTCGGTGCAGAAGGCCCGCTTCGAGACTTACACATATGCAGTGTGAACACACAGAGCGTACCACACACGAGCAGAGAGGTGGAGCTTCAAATGATCGCCAGTAACAACGAGAAACATTTGGTGAAAGCGAGAACAATGAAGAATCTCCGCTTGAATACTCAAACGGTGGGTCGGAGCTGTTTAGAGTACGGACACATGCGTAACCTGAACGAGAGTGACGTGTGTTATGTGAACGCCAAGCCGCGTGTCCTCATAGGCGCGGACAATTGGCATCTGATAGTAAGCAGGAAGCTGTTGACAGGCAAACGCCACGAGCCAGCAGCATCGCTCACCAGACTGGGGTGGGTGATACATGGTCGAGCGCCGTCCCGAGTCATAAGGGAGAGAGATACGGTGTTGTTCGTCGACGACCATGGGAGAGCTCGGTCTACGCAACCTGACGAAGAATTACACAACATGGTGAAGTCATACTTCGACATCGATTCGCTGGGCATTCAGAAGAAGGAACGCGAGAACCCTGATGATGTGCGCGCCTTAGAAGCCTTTGAGTCAACAGTGAGATGTGTCAATCAGCGATATGAAGTTGGATTGCCGTGGCGCAAGGTTAACACAGTTATGCCGCCGAGCTACGAGGCTGCGAGGCGGAGGCTCACGTCAATAGAAAGGAAGATGGACGCATCTGAAGACTTCAAAGCAAAATACACAGCCCAGATCGAGAGTATGTTTAGAAAAGGCTACGCAGAGGAATGCCGAGAAGCCGACACACAGAGCCCGCGTCTCTGGTATTTACCACACTTTGCCGTGGTAAATGTTAACAAGCCACAGAAGATTAGACTAGTTTTTGACGCCGCGGCCAAAAGCAACGGAGTGTGCTTAAACGACGCGCTACTAGAAGGCCCCGATCTGCTGAGGGACTTGGCTGGAATCCTGTTTAGATTTCGAGAGCGAGCTATCGCCGTAACAGCGGACATCAGGGAGATGTTTCTGCAAATTAAGATTGCTCAAGAGGACCAACCGGCGCAAATGTTTTTATGGAGAGGCGAGGACAGAGCAGCGCAGCCTAAAAAGTATAAGATGACATCAATGATTTTTGGCGCAAAGAGCTCACCGTTTCTGGCGCACAGTGTTAGAGACCACAATGCGAAGCAACATGCAGCAGAGTACCCGAAGGCATACGAAGCTATCACGAAGAACCACTACATGGACGATTGGGTAGATTGTTTCGATACACAAGAAGAAGCAAGCAACGCCGTCAGAGACGTCACGCACGTACACGCGCAGGCGGGATTTGCGCTCGCAGCGTTCAACTCCAATGGAGCGCAAGTCATGCGTAAGCTGCCACTAGAATGCCGTGCTGCGGACGCGTCGAAACAGCTCTGCTCAAGTGGAGAACAGCAGGGGCGTACCCTAGGCCTCGTGTGGAATGCCAGTACAGATGAATTGGGTTTTAACACTGACTTAGTTAGAGTGCCGCGTAAGGTGAAAACGCTAGAGCAAGCGCCGACCAAGCGAAAGGCGTTGAGCGCGGTTATGTCAATATTTGATCCGCTGGGACTGCTCAGTTACTACACGATAAGAGCGAAGATTCTTATGCAAGAAGTGTGGCGCCTACAAACCGGCTGGGACGAGATTCTACCTGAAGAAATAGCGAAGGAATTCAGCGTTTGGCTGCGGAACGTAGAGACACTTAGCAGTCTGCGTCTACCCCGCCTCTACACTTTGACGGGGGGAGTGACTGGAAAGCAGCTGCACGTGTTCTGCGACGCTAGCGAGTCTGCTTACGCGACAGCAGTCTATTGGCTTGTAGAGTACGAGGATGGATCACGTCGTGTGGTATTAGCGGCAGCAAAGGCAAGAGTAGCCCCGATGAAGACGCAGACGATACCACGTCTTGAGTTACAAGCGTGTCTTATCGGAACGAGACTTGCGTCGACAGTAATGGAGGAGCACAGATGGCAGCCCGATAGAGTTACGTATTGGACAGACTCTACGACCGTTCTGCACTGGATTGGGAACGATAGAGTGCGTTACACGCCATACGTAGCGCACCGCTTGAGAGAGATATGTGAGTTTTCAAGACCCGATCAGTGGCGTGGGTGCCGACGCAAGACAACGTAGCGGACGACGCGACTAGAGTCGTCACAGAGATGAAATCAAATGAAGACAGATGGTTTACTGGGCCATCGTTCTTATACGAACCGGAGAATACATGGCCGTCTCAAGCAGGCTGCACAGAGAGCAGCGAGGAGACTGTATTTAGCGTCGCGACAGAGGACAAATGGAGCGTGCCAGACGCCGGGCGCTTCTCGAACTACGAGCGCCTAGTGAGGGCGATGGCGTATGTGCTTCTATTTATAGATAAATGTCGCAAGCGCGCAACTGTATTGACCAAAGAACACATAGATAGAGCGGAAAGATGGCTGATGAGGCGAGACCTGTGACACCTGTGCTGGGAGACTTGCCACGCGCTCGAGTAGAGGCTTTCACCAGACCATTCTCTAACTGTGGTCTAGATTTCTTTGGTCCCATGATCATAACTGTGGGCCGTCGTCACGAAAAACGGTGGGGAGCGTTATTCACATGCCTCACTACGAGAGCCGTGCATATAGAGTTGGTAGCGAGCCTGTCGACTGACTCGGCTATCATGGCGTTGCGGCGTATGGGAGCGCGACGAGTATGGCCACAGAAAATGTACTCAGACAACGCGACGAACTTCAAAGGCGCAGACAAAGAGCTACGAGCAGCGAATGAAGAATGGGAGCCAGCTCTACGAGACTATGCGCTCACCCAGCGCATCGACTGGCGTTACATAGCACCAGGGGCACCGCATCAGGGGGGAGCGTGGGAGCGTCTCATTCGCTCTGTCAAGAACGCTCTACGAGTCACTCTACATGAAAAGGCACCGAGAGACTGGCGGAGGTCGAGCACACCATGAACGCGCGACCGCTAACACACGTGCCGGTCAGCGCTGACGACCCGGAGGCGCTCACCCCGAACCACTTCCTACTAGGGGGACCGCGCGGCCTACCCATCATCGGGCCGTGCGAACCAGCGTCGAGGAAGATGTGGAGGGCGGCGCAAGCGCTAGCCGACGAGTATTGGCGCCGCTGGCTTAAAGAATACCTACCGGACCTGGTGCCGAGAAGAGGAGCCCGAGATGTCGCCGAGGTCGCTATCAAGCCCGGTGATCTAGTCGTCGTGGTGGACCACACACTGCCTAGAAACGTGTGGCCACGAGGCGTCGTCACAGAAGTACATCCTGGACCTGACGGAGCAGTGAGGAACGTCGAGATTCGGACCAAGGGCGGCGTGTTTCGTCGACCGGCGTCGAGATTGGCTGTCCTGCCGGTGGAATAAGAAGAGGTTCGCACTTCGCAGCGCTTCACCGGGGGGAGACTGTTACGGACACCCAATCATGTTTAGTAATAAGTTTAGTTATATTTATTTGTAAGGATTTTTGATGATAATAAATATAATTTTCTGTTAGGGCCATAGCGAGTAAGCATTGTAATTAGCTTAGGGCTCGTTTTATTTCAATAATAAGAAACCTGTTAGTTAGGAATTCCCATTTGCAAATTAGGTAGGCAGGTAGGGTAACAATTAACTAGCTAGGAAATATTAAGAAATATGTAGGTAGTTTGGTACAGGGGCGAGGGAGACCCTAGTAGGCTGTCTCGCTCAGGTGGAGCGAGGCCGGTAAAGCCTTCGAATTTCCTGTCCCCCATATCGCGCTTTCTGAGGGTAGGTAGGAAACCCATAGAGTGGATTGTTGCGAATGGGAATTTTATCACGATTAATGTAGGTAGGTTACAAAAACGTTAGAAGGAATACGCAGATGATGTTATGTGTCCGTCCTTGTTTGTAACTAATCTGTATTAGTCGATAAGTCAGACATGTATTTTTGGTTAAATAAAGGGCCGTGAGCGGGCCAGATCGTACGCGCTCTCACGGTCACCGATCTCAAAAAGAAGAGTTTTATTTGGAATCTACAGTCTACACATCGAAGGAAAGATCGTCGGAAAATTGACTCAGCCTGCCTGTAGTCAATACCTATACATCTTTTCTTAATGAGCCAAAAGTTCGTTTTGGTTCGATAAAAGTCAATTTGCCCTACATCTAACGGCTGGAAAAAGTATTCACCAGAAGTTTGTGGTTAGAGCTTCCTCATTATTTATTTAAAACTTCATGCCCAAAACATATGGGCTACTTAATGCCAAAAGTTAGCTAATTAAAGTAAATGTAAAATTCTTACTCTTAAAAATAAAACGTTGAGTATGTAAATTTAAACATGAAATTACCTAGCTTATTCAACTGAAATCCCTCATCACCTGCAACATTAAAAGAAACAAGCGGTTAATAATTTTATGCGCAGACGCAATGCGACATTTACATGGACTACTGTTGATTTACTGCGCGCGCGCATCGCGCGACTTATGAAGACGTATGCCGTGTGTAAGGTAAAAATGTAATGGCTATTTTTAGATTCGATTCTTGGAACCAATGTGGTAGAGAAAAAGAGAGAAAATTTAATTTCTACAAAAACATTTTTATGTTAAATGTTGCCAATCCGGCAGTCAGTGTGAAAAAGTTACAAGATCTCTTATAGAGCCGAGCTTTTAACTACATACAACTTTACTTTTCAAAACTTTAAACCTTGTAAACCTTAGTCAAAATAATGTGGCTTGCCCGTTTAGTTACTACAAAAAGTATTGATTTACTTAAAAAGGAAAAAAATATTTTATACATTTATCACCTTAAACGGTAAATCTATGTGATTTAATGAGTAGTGTTTGCGTAAACGTAAGAAACAAACATTATCACTTAGGTATGTTTCAAATTTTCTCTTTAGAAAAAAACGTTGTTTTATTCTGAATAGAAAATTTAAAACATAGGACACACACACACACACACACACACACACACACACGCACACACACATACACACTCACATACACACACACACCTTTAAAATTTGTCTATTATTGTATCACAATCATTACTTATTTTTTTACCCAGCGCTTTCAAACCGCATCAAAGATACGAAACATCCACTCGTAATGACGTGTCTCACAACCAAAACGCTGTGTGACTACCTTCAGTACGCTATTGCAACTAGCCCTCATCACTTTGCGCACCGCGGATGTGCAGGGAAGTATGATCTTGGATGTTTAACAGAAAAGATGATTATTGGCTCCTTCGCGTAATAACTTTCCGGACATACTCGTAATATCATCTCACCGGACCGTGAGATAGGAAGAAATACTGCCTTTACGTTTTGACCTCATACCTGAGCAATCTCTAACGAAATTTGCCGCCAGTGCGGAAATATAGTAAGAAAAGTAATAACTTGACAGGACACACTGTTGAACAATCTTGCTCTAAAAAGTATAACCTTATTAGACCCCCGCTAAACTAACATCAGCGGGCGTAGTCTGAAGCAGATTTTTTGACAATTTTCGCGTAGACAATTTTCGCAGCATCAAACATTTTTTTAACTTACGTAACTAAAATATCTTTAATAAATCTTAAAAAAATATTTGAATTTTATAAGCTTTATTCAATATTTCTTTCAATCAATAAATATACGAAAACACAAATTATGTCTCAGCATTGTCTACGCGAAATGTAAAAAAAAATTGCTTCAGACTAACGCCTCAGATATCCCTATTATGCCATTCAGCCATATATGTTATTTGCAATTAACTGAAAATAATAACACAATATTAATGAATGATTACCCAACACACATAATAAGACATTGATAGAGATCCTACTAAAGAAACAATAACGATGAATGGCTCTAGTTATAAATAAAGTAGAAACATTGAACTAATTATTTGCCTCCAGGCACTGATCTTAATGCGCGTTTATTTGCAAACGGTCTTCACTAAGCACTTACAATCAATTAATGCTTTATCGATATTAATGAAGCCTATTAAGTTCAAGTACAAAACACGCCTTCAGTTTACTTTTGAATTTGACTTTCATAAATTGTAGTAGGTATCTACGGTTGTCAAAACTAAGGCCTTCTCTTGAACCAAGATTTCTATATTGCAGAATATTATTATTTAGCAAAATAACTTGAATTATTTTTGTGAGATTTCAAAACGCCTATTTTTGAATTATTACGACGCAAACCTGGGTCAGATTCTTTAGACATACTCTTACTAATCTGTGGTCAGATTTGTTAATTGTAGGTTGATAACAACTTAAAAATAAACAATCTGGCCATTTTTTTTTAATCACTCGCGTCAAGATGGTGTGTAATATTCATTGATTATTGTCCGATTTTCCAATGAAAATTACTTTATACTATATAGGTAATTCCACTCGGGAGTCATTAAAAAAAAGAGAATTTTGTGAGTAGTAACGGGTATATTTCGCGTAATTTTCATTGATTTTTAATTAGTTTTCTGACGCAATTCACACGTCATTATCAAGAGAGTGATTCAAAATAGGGCCCAGATACGTGGTCGTATTGAGGTTTTAGTTAAAAGTTTTGGTTTTATCTATAAGATAAGTTTATATTTACCTAATAAATGTTGCTTCTTAGCTATCTATAGTCAATAAAAAAAAATTGAACGTTAGGAACTTGGTGCATTTCGATGAGAAATTCTCAGATCACAAAGCACACATCAGTAAGTGTCCTACAAACAGGTGTCGTGAGATGTCCCCAGACATGTCAGGCGCATTCTTCGATGTTGCCGCCATATTGCCACATGACAATAATTGTCGCCTAGTGATTCCGTGTCTATTGGTTTAGAAGTTGACATACATTTCCAGCACTATGTTAATGCCAAATTATGGTTTCAGAAATGCATGATTAAATATGCTTATTAGCTGTAATATTTATAAGCTGTATGTATTTAAGACTTGTGAGACGTAATGAAATTTACAATAAAATAAAAATAATGTTACTAATATATTAATATGTCATGATAATTGTTGTAAAATAATAATTCCTTTTCTTAGTAATATAAATAGCTAATTTTTGTACACTTAAATTTGCATGCTATTTGTTAATGGCTAAATGGGCCGAACATCAATTTAAATGTAAAATGTTCTGTGTGGCCCATTTAAACGCAAATAAATAATTTTATTCTAATATCAAGTACATCAAAAAACTTAGGCTTTACTTGAATAAAAATTAACATGAAACTATTAACATTTTGTCAAAAGTTTTTTTTAATAAAAAGGAAAATAGCACGCTTGTGTGATAGTTAATTAATTTCTTATACCATTTAATGTGTTCAAAAGCAGGAAATGGAAAACTGTATCACGACATGTCCCATCAGCATTCTATCGGCGTGCGTTAAAACTTAACCGACTCATTACTAGTGAGGGTACATTTTGTTGAAAGTATGATATCGATAATTTACTGAAACAATATTAATATGTATCCGAATACAACTCAATCAGTTACATCGGCGTATGTTCAGATTTTTTTAAGATAATGGCATAATGGGCGTATATTAAGAATAAAGGTAATGATGGCCTTATTCACCTCCCAAAATTTGGCAAACCCTAGCAATTTTTGCATTTCTAGCATATTTCTTCGATTTAAAACAATTTAAAATAGCTTTGTTTTTTGAAACAATGTTACATTTATTGTTAAATTGTTATTATTTTGTTACTCTATAAGTTATCTATTTTATAGGGCTTAGTTGCCTGCAATAAAAAAATTATTGAAATTGCAATCGTCTTTACAAATACATTGTATCAATGTTGAGAGCGACGCCCAAGATCAAAAGGTTTACTTTTAATAAGATTAAAGCAAATCAAAATTAAAAAACCGGCCAAGTGCGAGTCGGACTCGCGCACTGAGGTTTCCGTGCCAACGTTAACTGAACTAACTTCCACTCAGCTAAAACACCACAACATTTTATTAACAGCAAACATAACTTTGTTTTTCATAGAGTTTGTATGAAGAACAAAGTTATGTTTGCGGTTGTTGAAAATGTGCTATATCTCAAAAACTTCTCGTTCGATCCCGTCCAAACCAATTTTCGTTGAGTATTTGTTAAGATCTTAATTATATATTTTTTTCAAAATTTACTCTCCCATAGTTTAGAAGTTAGATGGGGGGCACATTTTACCACTTTGGAAGCGTCTAGCTGTGAAACGTTAGACTTTAAAAGGAAAAATTTTTAGAAACTTCTATGTCATTTTGAAAGACCTATCCATAGACCCACGCATAGTATTGACTAAAAAAAATCGGTTTTAGTTTCATGTATGGTAGCCCTCTCCCCCCCTTATATATATATATATATATATATATATAATATTAATATATATATTTATATTTATAAGAATCATAAAGCGGTTAACAGGATACATGCTTATAGTTATAAAGTGGCTGTGACATACGGACGGACAGATAGACAGACTTGACGAAACTATAAGGGGTTCCGTTTTTTGCCATTCGGCTATGGAACCCTAAAAATGAACCTCAGTACCTACTACTTTTGATTTCCTTGCATAAAATGTACTAGTCATATTTATTTTCAAGGTTACCGGTGGTAAATCAACTTTAAATAGCATATTTGCAGTTCCACACGATATTATATCGATACTCTTATACCAACCCCGTATCCCATCCCTACTGAGAACGGCTTATGAAGTTTCTTTTAATAAAAATTCGCGGCGCGTACACACCAGCTGCGTTTGCGCAATTATGCACAATCAATATCTTAATTATATCCATTTTTATTGGCCTCTGCTTGGTTAGAACGAAACGCGAATTAAAATAAATACTCGTGTTTAGGCTCACTTTTTAATCAGCTTGTGATTAAATGTAGTGTGTAACGAGCTTTAATTCATAGCTATCTTTGTTTGTTGTTTCTTTAGTAAGTGTATATTAAATTACAATTATATTGCTTTAGTATTACTTTTGTGCATTTTAATATCAAGTAGAAAGTGGTTTAGAATGATTTTAACAATCACAGTGTCATATTTTATATTCATAAAGATGAAATAAGAATCCAAAAATTTGCGCACGGGCGGGACTCGAACTAGCAACTTTCTGGCTAATCGGGCCAAAAGCTCTACCAATGGGGAAGCAAACTGTCAAATTAGTTCCTTATAGAGGGCGCCAAATGTTTGTTACTCAGGAACTGTCAAAACCCATACAAATATTTGTTGCATTGCTGTTTTAAGTAAGTTTTTTAAAAAATGGGGCGCTGTACAGCTATTGGGAGTGGAGAAATAGGTTCCTACAAATTCCCCAGTGATCCACCACAGCAAAGGAAAAAAATGGAAAAGGCAATGAGAAGAGGAAACTTTAAATTTAAATTTTAATTAATTAATTAACTTATTTGGGGTTCAGGACTACGCTTGTAAAGGATTTACAAAGTTGAAGTTCCTGTCGTAGGCCTCCAATCTAGGAATGATAAAAACATAACTATATTTTAGAGGTTATGTCGCGTAAACAATTTTTTATCCTTTGGAAATGATAAAACTGGGATTTCTTTTACAAGAAGCTTTTAGTTTATACTTTATTTGATAAAATTTAATCCTAGATTTGCTATCAAAACGTGTTAAAGTATAAAAACACTATGTTATCTTACCTGTCGACTAGGTCAGCTTTTTTCCTTTTTAACGAAGCTCCACGTTTTCTCAACACTTTCTTTAGCTTATTCACACGCCAGGAGTCCACAAAAGTCCACAAAACAAGGGTCCAGAGTCAAAAAAAGTTTACAAATCCACAAAAGATTCAAATCAACAATATTTGACATGTAACAAACACACAGCGCCCTCTACCAAAAAGTTTTGCGTAATCTTCCCCATTGAGCTACCGTGCTGTCTGTCCGACGCTGCGAAATTTGTGATTTCTTATGGACTGTCTACTATTTTTTTTTTTTGACTTGAACACTTGAGCTCAGAATCAACATTCTATTGTTGTTAATTTAATTTAACATATATATAACACTCGTAAATTAATAGAAGATTCACATAATTTAGAATCAACTGTAAAATCTACACCAATTACCAATGTTCTTCAAGTTCTGTTCTACGGATTTGAATTCCGTCTACCGTTAAAATATATTGTTATTCTACCAACTAAAATCACTAAGCTTACTTGGATTATGTTTTTGGTCGGGTGGACCCTGCAACAAATCAAAACTAAATACGATCTTATGAAATTTTCTTAGCTTTATTTTTATCACTTCAGCCTGTTGGTGGCAAAACAGAATTAATAACCCTTCAAAAGAGATCTATTATACTGAAGCGACCACACAATTGATTTAAATGCCATTGTGAAAACCTGTTCCACAATTACGCTATTAATAACTATCGCATTATGCTTTAGGTGTCTATTTAGAATCGTGCTGGATGTCAGGATGATACAATGCTTCAAGAAAATTACAAACCATAGGTAGGTTTTAGAGTCATATTTCAAATTATGAAAAATCCTTTGTGACCGTGGCATATGAAGAGTTGTTAGATTCTACGTTACCTTTTTTTTATTATTATAGGTAGGTACACTTACAAAGTACTGTCAAATAAGCGTAACTTAGACCCGTTACACACTGCGACTTTAAGCATGCGATGCAGGCGCACGTTTTCAAAACGCGCTTCAGCATCGCGACTCACGCAATGAAAAGATTAAATTTGGCATCGATGCAGTCGCCAATATAAAACATAATTTGTCAAAGTCCAGCTTCGGCGACTGCATCGTTGCTAACACACGTTAGCATCTATGTAAACGAAAATCTTATAAAGTTGGCATTAAATAGCAGCAGTCAGAGCAAGTGCTCTATTTCAGTAACATAAATAGGAAGCGTCGAACTAAATTAGTTCAAAATCGCAAAAAGTATTCGCTTTAATATTTTATCCATTCATAGAACAAAGATTCTAATTGACTATATTCCGGAAGATAACTTATTATATTTACATATAAAAAATGTGAAACTTTAAATATTAATAAGTTGTTATTTACAGAAATACAAAGAAAGTTCATGTTATGGTAAACGAAATCATTTTTTGCTGCGTGTTGCGGCAAGGTTAATTCGGCATTTTGTATTAACGACACTTTCAACACTATTTATTGCAACATTATACATTTTATAAATACTTATTTCGTCACAGTAAAATGTAGCCATCTTTATTATATTTTTTTCCGACGTTCCGCACCAAAACATGTATCCACCAGTTATCATCATATGTATGATGGTGACTTTGACGAATGTATAAGTCCCTAGAACCAACCAAAATCTTAATATTATTCAAATATTATATATCTAGATGAGTCTTACACAATTTGTTCCAAAAAAAGCCGTTAAGATAGAAAGGAGCTTCTAAGAAACAGTAAATTAACAAATTTATTTTAGAAATATAAAACGAATTACGCCAAAAAATACTACCCATACTAAATTAGTCACGTGTCATGTACCGTCTGATTTCTATGAGGAGTATATTTTTTGGCATAATTCTACCAATGTTTGTAGGAAAAAGTTGTTCAGTTGCTTATTCTTAGTAGCTCCCTTCATGTTTTTTTTTATTTATTTATTCTACAAACACAGAAATAAAAACTGCTAAACTGTGGATGAAGTTTATATACATATATTGTAATAATACAAATTTCACAGTTGGAGTTAAAAATGTTTTATCATACACAGATTTGCATTACATTTTGAAATGTTTGCTTGATACCGAATACCATGTTTTTGTTTTGCGTATCCAACTTATTCCATTGTTTTAAATATGTAAAATGTTTTCGTCGACAACGTTTAAAGTAGCAGCTGTAATATTTTATTTGCAATTCTTATAAAATGCAAAGATCATACATCGATTTTATTCCTTTAACTATATTTACGACATCATTTCGTTAATCGCTTGCGTTTTGTACAGACAGTCGCAGGAATATTTATCGAAGTGCACAATGCGCAAAAAATTCAATACTATGGTGTTGTGTCAAGTGTCAAATCGACGATATTATAATACTGGAGCCTATTAACATAAGTTATGATCAAATGTTTGTCGGCACCAAGAATGTACCAACTTAAGTATTATTTTCAATTCGGCCTTCAAACTTGTTATTTGTAAGCTTTGACTTAAATTGAATAGCTTTATTTACTCAAAATTACACCGCTTTATGACTTTCTTTCATAGGCTTGTAATATATTCTAATAGTAGCAGTCTGAATCGATATTTAATCTCATTTAGCGGATTTGACAGAAGCCTTCTCAATTCCCGGTCTAAGTGTCTTACTAAGAAAAACACAGGACTTATCCCACGTAAAGAAAAAGTCATTTTTTTTTATTGTGGAAGAAACACATGCTGAAACACATAAGTTCAAACATCTGAAATAGAATTTCTGAACTACGCGTAGTCAGTTTTTCTAATAAAAAATAAAAGAAAATAAATAACATAAGCAGACATTAACATAGATAACCCTAAGTATTTTCTCACCTACAGTCGTAATGAGCCGACAAAAGGACAATTTCAAGGAAAAGGGAACAAATGTTACATTAACTAGTCTTCGGACCTTATCAAACTTATCGTATCTTAGTAAAGCAAATGGTTGAATATGAATTATTCAATCTATTTAAGTAATACTTGTTAATGCATGTGAAACAACAAAAGATATGTTTGCAGGTATACTCTCATAATGGAATAAAACAACTTTTACAAATACTAATTTCAATTTCAAAGAGTAATATTCGCGTAAACTTCAGAAACAAGTATCTCAAAATATGAAGAAGTTTTTAAATAGTTAAGTACCTAGTTCAAACGGTCGTAGGATTCATTTCAATCTGTGTATTACGGAATGAATGTGTTTAACAGCGTGAAATTGCTTATCGGATCAGAGATGAACAAAACAGAGTTAGAATTGTGTACAGCAATCGTATTCATTTGGCATCATTAGGTATATGATAATGATCTGTCAAACGAACGCTGTTCTGTCGTTTGAAAGATCATACAAATTTTACTGATATATGAACAGGATGATTGATTAATCTAATAAAAAACTTTTTTACGTTTAAATTTTGCAGTTTCAACAACAATCGATCGTAGAATTAAAAGGCTTCTCTTTCCCCAAAATGGACATTATATAAAGCTAAATAATAATTATATAGCTCACACTGGACAGTCGGCTTCCATAAAACGACAATGCTCTGAGCATTTAGTATCGAAGTGTCAAAATGACAGGCGAGCGACGCGTGCGCAGATGTACTGACCAGGAGCCGCCTGTTCCTTATTTAAATTTGTTCTTTATTTAAATTCGTTCTTCATTCAAATCGAACGATGTGACTGACAGTAACGACATCTGTAAGTATCGACTAGCTGATAGTGTCATAGAGTGTCATGTTTGATCATAGAACAAATGAGCAGGGTTATTGATGATTGATTAGAAATCTATTACGTTATTACAAATGCAATAAAATGATTGATTGATAATTCATATTATTGATGTACTTTGCATTTACTTATAATCATTTCTGTCAGTAGATTAGATACGCAGTATTGAATTAACCAAATCAATTAAAATGTCATCTGAAAGGTGAATTTTTTGAGGTTGTTAACCATCAGGTCATAATTGTTTCTAGATATACCAAAGAAACAAGAAATAAATTAAGTCATTTTATTCAACTGAAAATCATTAGACTACATAATTTAAAAGATAAAAAAACAGACTACTCGAGTCGAAAAGGCACTGCTAAGCATTAGTGGTGGCAGCGGAACCACGACGCTAAATTTCAGCGTGCGCCTTTGTTTGTAGAATTATCTCCTCTAAATAAATAAAAATAATTATGAAAATTAAAATACCTATTAAGTAAAATAAATATAGAAAATATCACATACACAGTGAATGTCCATCAAAAGAAGATAGGTGCCACCATAGATTACAGACAATGTATAAAAAATCTCATCAAAGAAAAAAATGCATCAGAATTACAATGCAAACCAATAAACAAAAAAATCTTTGTGCAATTTATATCACTTCTTGGGCCCGTAAAAGCAGCCATTTTAATAAAAGAAGAGTCTTGTTATTTCTATCACAGTTGCAACCTCATGTTCCACAAAGCTAAAAGTGCATATACGAAACAATTTACGAAGTCACTGGTAAAAACCAGGAATTGAAATGCCGTGAATAAACTGTATGATTTCCCCTATCCATCTTCTATGCAATCTATTTTTTTACTGCTTACACCACACATAATTATCGAGCAATAAGCAATACAATTCTAGAAAGAAATTACAAAGCAACCGTCATACGTCTCATAAACTTTTCACAGTAATTTAATCTTGAAACGGTATCCTTATAATTACAAAGTACATGGTTGCGCGCGCTCGTAAATTTATCAATATTGATATAAATAACGTATTTATGTCACATTTTTCAATTTAAGGCCTTTAATGCATCTGCTACGATACCTTTTTTTAAGTTTATAAAGATGATACGGTCACGTTTAAGCTAAATATCACCTGGTGAAGTGACGATAAGAATAGTGTTACACGCAACTTAAAGAATTATTAAGCTGCGTTCTGAAAAAATAGTGATCAAAACGCTTAAGAGTCAAAATGAGACAATTCAATGTGTGGGATAAAATATTATAGTGGTAAAAGATCATGCAATCGATCCTCAGGTGTTATTTCATTAAAATAATATTAATTTAAAGCGTCTTAAAGAGTCTCAGAACAGACTTAAGACACGCACTGCCTAAAAAGTAGATTATAAAACAACAGGTTGCCATGAAATACAAGAATGCCACACATTTGTGAGTAACTTCACGTTTCGTTATATTCACTTTCTACTTGAAGCACATATATTTTCATAAGGTATTTCGACTACAATTAAGCAAATAACATTAATGTTTCCAGCATACTATAATACAGTCCCATATGTACCTTAAAATGAGCTTTAAGTGTTTAATTTTTGTAGTTAATAATTATATAACTTCGAGTTTTAGTGACAAAGTGGAAAAGTATTTATCGAGATGAAAACGATAACTTTAGAGTTAGAGTTGACGTGTGAATAGTGCTAAAAAATAAACAGCGTTAGTTTTAATCTCACACAACTTTTGCCTTTATCTATTGAATTATGGAGATACTTTACTGTATAAATAATATTGTACAGAGGTAGGCTTAGTTCTAAAAACATTATCTGTCTGTCAAACCTTTAGCTTATATAGTGAGGTAGCTTTAACATAAATTTTATCAGTGTTAGGGCGAAGGCTGATTAGTACTAATCAAGCGTTACAATTTTAACCTGTACCTTCATTTCCTCTGAACTTTAGCGTTGAAAAGAAACCTTTAATATCCCCTAGTTAAGTGTTGTATACCTCCTAATTGTCACTTCGTATTACTTCAGCACTCATTAACGATGATCACTATCTCTGACAACTTCTACGCCTCTTTGTTGCGATAATTTTGTCTTTTTAATACTATTGCAGCTTTGTTACTTAATGAAGAAATAAACCATTAAAAAAGAAACTAGTGTGGACTTGGTTGCAACGCAATCAACCCACTTTAGAGAAACACCAATTTTTCTGTAAAACTATAAAATGATAAAAAATACTGATTTAGAGCGCTTTCACATTTAGGCGACTTTCGTAGCGTGACAGTCGCGCGGCAGTCGCGCTACCGCGCGCTACGTAAGTCGCCAAAATGTGAAAGCGCTCTAAATCAGTATTTTTAATAATTTTATAGTTTTACAGCACGGTTTTAACGGCTTGGATATGTGCTAACATTGTAGAGTTAGCTCACATTTATACTTTTCTACTTAAGTGGAACTACATATTAGAACTGACTAGAACCTTCAAGCCTTTGATTGATGGGCAAATGCATGGTTAAGTACATCCACGATATAAACTTAACATAAACATACGATCATAATAAAGACTTACCCACAAACGCATTAGAACAATAGCCTATTTATTTGTTTGAAAGCATCCTGTTTGCCAGGTGCAAAATTTCAATAGATTTAATGTAGCGCATACAAAATGCAACATTTTAAATAGTTTTTCCAAGAAATAGGAAACGCATAGCGGTTACTCATAGTCAGTTGCATAGTAATTTCATAAATTACATGCGATACACCTAGTTCAAACTAAAAATTGTAGCGGCCAAAATACATATAAGTCCATGGTAGCGCCACCTAATATTTTTTATGTGTGTCGCATAGGAGGTACTCCTATGCCTCAGTTGTATGTACCTTCGATGCTCAGTCGTAGTGAGAGTTACACTTTTTAATTTCTCTGGATTTGAGGATCGGATCAAACAAAATAAAATCAAATTAGGATAAGTGCAATTTAGTGCGCCTTTACATTAGAACGACAGCAGCGCGTCTCTCTAACGTGAAGGGCTTAGTTACGCCGAAATTTGAAAGCGCTCGAGTCCTAAGAAACAGGATGAGATTTAAAGCAGGAAAGTATTGTCGATTTTTTGGCAATTTATGTCCATAGCGGGAATGAATTGGAAAATTGCATAAAATAATTAGCTATGCATACTACAAATGGTATTTTTTGACATAAGTACAAGCAGCGAATTTAGCATCAAATCTACTTATTTAAATGTTGACAATATCACCACATTTAATATAGGAAACGGATACTTTGTAAAAAAGAAAATTGTTTCCTGTTATGTTAAGATCTTTGTCACGTATAACAAAGATCTCAAAACGGCCCAAAATTAAACTGACAACCAGAAGAAACGCCACATGTTCGTAATTGTCCTAATTTTAAGGTGTGTCCACGTCCCAAAACAGGTGAAACTTAGTCAGGACATTAAAAAATTAAAGCCTTCGCAAAAAACGGAAGCTTATCGCAAGTTCGGAATTAGTGCTTAAACATTGCCAACTTGTGAAATAATACCGCCTAACTTAATAACTCAGTATGATCTGCAGAGAAATTTTATTTTTATTTCTGGTAAGAACCTACTTACATACCTAATAAAATGTTGATTATGATTAAAATCTACTGATAGTTTCCTTATTCGAATATGGTTATGGTATAATAAAATGCAAGTTAGGTTTAAACTACAATAAATGAAAAATAAAAAAATATAGCAAGACAGATTATTTCACTCCAACGTCCATCGACATAAATATCTTCATAGTAAGTTAGTTACTTTAATGTTTATGTATATAAAATAAAGTCGTGTTAGTTACACCACTTATACCTCGAGAACGAATGGAACGATTTTCAGCATTTTTAATTTGTTAGACACATCTTTGCTCCAAATAGTATAATAACTAATATTGCTGGTAGTAGTTAATAATTTTATTGTATCGAGTCACTTATGAAGTTTTGACGACATAAATTTATTTGACAGACTAGATAACTAACTGATTTTTCTGCTTACAGTACAGTCAGCAAAACCGGCCGATTTCTTGCGCACTGCCACTCAGGCTTACTTATGCGGCAAGTGCCCAGTGTCTTACACGGAACGTGCTGTTATTTTGAAGCAATTATATCTGTATTTACTACACTTACATTTTTTAAATGTTTGTCATCTTCGCAATCACTATCTGTTAGACCATGTCTAGTTATTGTACGTTTTCTGGCAGTAAAATTGTCGCTCATAACAGACCTCAAAAATATAAAAAGGCACTGTTTTTTTTTACAGAACCAAAATGCAATATGTGATCTATTACAAACTTTTTGGCCATATGTATGAATCCTATTTTTACGCATAAGTTAAGTCTATGAAGTCATCATTATGGACTTGTCTTTTTTTCAAAGTGAAATGCAAAAACACAAAACAACATAAGATCAAAAGGTAAAGTTTATTGACTTGTTCTTTTTCACATAATGCGATTGAATTAAACACAATACAGTATTAAATACGTTGGGTTACAATTAATAACGCGATATCCATCTTGATCGGCGCAGGAGCACGCACGCTTACAGTTTTGCACCTTTGTGGCGTAATGATGGCTAGCGGCGTTAAGACAAAAAGAAAGTGTCATATTAAAGATTATCATATAAACTCTTTATTTTTTTCATTGAGGAATGACAAATACACTTAAACACTATATGTTCCTTCTTTGTTCCATTAAATCCCGAACTAATACGCGTCATAACTTTTATGTACTTCACCCTCATAATTCCGAAATATGGCTATGTATGTTAGATTGCTGAGAAAGCTAATAGTACATTATGATACAAGTGTGCTAAGTTGACCATTATATACAAGGCGATATTGTGTGCGCACGAGCGAAAGCGAGTGCGCCATAAGAAAGCCGCGTATATAATGGTCACAGGCACACGCGTATCATACGACGTTTTTCAACACACTTGCGAGGAAAAAACAAGACTCTTCATTTACTAAGTTTTTAATTATTAAAACATTTAGTAAAAATACATTTCACTCGATTTTGATGGCAAAGACTTTCGCACGCGTTTTTTGCCTCGTTACGTAATTATGTCCGGCGGAGTAAATAATAGGTTTTCTTCATTTTCTTCATTTGAATTAGGCATTTTCATTAATATTAAACTTCTTAAATAATGCAAACTTCGTCACAGCCGACAATTATTATTTACGAAAAATGGCGCATTGTTTTTTTTTTCTTGCCGCGATACCGATGCTCGCGCAAGGCTTAGGCGCGAACTAGATTGGCCAAAAGCCAAGATTAAAAATGTAATAATTCGTGTTTAAAACACAAATCACAGAAAGTGTTAAACGAGTTTGAGCTATTTTTTAGTAATAAATCTGGATTTTGCATTTATTTAAATAAATATGTAGATACTGTTATTTTTCGCATAAATACTGTTTGTTGCTAAAATAAAAGTATTGTATAACCCGACTAAATTATATCGCTTCTTCTTCTTACTCACGACTTGGTACTAGGGTACAAACCTAAATTGGTCGGGTTAATAAACTAAAGGCACTAGTGCAATAATATAATGAAAAAGCACGCGTGTTTAATATCTATGATTATGAGCCAAAAATCGGTGGAATAAAGACGTCGTTATGAGCAAGTGTGTTGAAAAAGTACATTTTGATTTATTTAATATCGACACAACATAATCACAGATAGTTACAAATTATACGAAGTCGCCTTCACTGCTATGGTCACATTTTCCGGGAACCAGCGAACTACATGGGTAAAAAATTCATTCATTTTTTTTTAGATATCATTGATCCATTTATGGTACAATGTCCTTAATGTCTATGTTAGTTTATTAATCTATACTAATATTATAAAGCTGAAGAGTTTGTTTGTTTGTTTGTTTGTTTGTTTGAACGCGCTTATCTCAGAAACTACTAGCCCGATTTGAAAAATTATTTTTATTTTGGATAGTCCATTTATCGAGGAAGGCTTTAAGCTATATAACATAAAGATACGACTCACAAGACCACAGCAGCAATGAAAAATGTTGCGAAAACGGGAGAAAGATATTCCTTTTGAGAGCTTCCGCTGCGTACGCTACGGAAACCGCTAAAGTTACACAAAAATCATGTATGACAGGATTGTTCAACATTAAGAGTTCTATAATAAAGTCTGCGACAGCATAAGTCTATCTTTTATGGTTGACTTACTACAACCTTTTTTATGTTAATAAATTTGTAAAAAAATAATGCAGCATTTTTAGAGGTGTATTATACACACAGGTATTTATTCTTATCAAAATAAATACATTCATCATCACGAGCATTTCATTTAGAACCAAGTTGCCCTTTATATTATTTGATTCCAATAAATATCTTAGGAGCTATTACATTTTTAACATAACTCCGCACCAAAATAATGTTCGCAGCTTAAGTACAACGTGCGCTTGAGCTAATTATATTATAAAGCTGAAGAGTTTGTTGGTCTGAACGCGCTTATCTCAGGAACTGCAGGACCGATTTGAAAAAATATTTCTGTGTTAGATAGCTTATTTATTGAGAAAGGCTTTAGGATATAAAACATCACGCTGCGACGGGAGGGGAGGGAGCAAACTCAAAACGCGCGGACGAAGTCGCGGGGGACCGCTAGTAATAGTAATAAATTTACTTAATTAAAATTAAATTCAATTGGATTGATTTCAATTACTTATTATTTAACTTTTACAATCCATTATAAAATTATTTTTATTATAACAATAACATTGTTTTATTTAACTGCCCCAGTTATATTTTTTATGTGAAACATTTGAAAAGGGCAGTCTACCTTGTCAGATATCGTTTTCAGAATCCTGTAATGTACTGTCAAAATACTGTAATCAAATGTAATGTCTAGCTATGCCGCCTTCGCCGGGCCTCGGCAAAAGTGGTAGACCAAAAAAGTGCTGGCTGGACGTTGTGAAAGATGATATGCGTGCCAGTAAGTTTATAAGTTTACTGCCCGCTCCTACTCCTGTGTAGCCAGGATCTACAGCATGAAAATTAATTGAAAGTCCTAACGTATGCGTGCCAATCAACTGTCCACAGAGGATGCCCAAAACCGTGCAAAGTGGAGACATAAGAGTAGAAAGGCGAACCCCGGGCGTCACCGCAAGCAATTGGGATTAACGCTGGGATGATGATAATGACATAATATACCTAGTATCTTGGCATCAGGCAATACACTGTAACTTCAAAATACATTGTTTACATAGCATGACAAATGCAGGCATATGCCATGACGGCTTCCGTGGTGTAGTTGCTAAACACGCTGGGTTTCTAGGCGTCGCCGCTCCGAGGTCCCGGGTTCGATTCCCGTTGGGGTCAATGTAGAAATGATAACTTTCTACTTTGTCTCGGGTGTGGGTATTGTGATATTACCGTTTTTTCTAATTTTCATAACACAAGTGCTATAGCTACTTACTTTGGAATCAGCAATGTATCTGATTGGAGCCCAATAAAATAAAATAAAATGCTAGGTAGTTTCTAAATCACAATGTTGAAACTTCCCACTCTGGCCTTTTTTTGAGAATTTTCATCATAGGAAAGCCGGATAGCAATTTTAAATCTATAAACTTTCAATCTATGTTATGGGTTTTCAACCTTATACCAACAACCTACTTTAAATTATCATATCAAAGGTCTCTATCCAGTTTGATTTTGCGATCTTACTTAAAACTAGTTTAAAAAAGGAACCACTAAGAACAAGTTATTTTCCAGTAAAGTGCAAGAAAGGGTAACCCAGTAATTGTTTCTCGAATAACTTCCCTAACCTTATTGCGTTCCAATTAACAAAAAAAAAATGGTTCATTCGACTCATCCAATACTCTATCGCTAATTGCAAGCGGAGTCGCGTCGACGAACTAATCGACGATTCGTCTGTGGTATGTAATTTCTAGATTATTAAGTACATTGGATTGTATATCCTTGTTAGACGCACCTTGCACCAATCAATTTGAGCTGACGTTACGTGCGAATGGTTTTTGCAATAGTTCAGAATTATACCTTGGAGTTAAATGAGTTGAATCTTGCGCTAGAGCAGAACGTCAATAAGAGCATGGTCACCGGGACCAACACAATAACTATAACTTCACAAAAAAGCACTCTAGTTATTTATTTATTTAAAGATTTTATTGCACAAATCATAGACTACAAACCTTTGTAGTCTATGATTTGTGCAATAAAATCTAAAGACTTAATGATAAATGCATTAAAACCTTTAGGTCATGCAGAGAGATGGCAATGGGTGCAGCGAAAAGATAAACAGAGAAAATCAACGAAAAGGTAACAATTAAATAATATTTATAGTAACAAATAAACCTACTTAAATTACTGCAACAACATATTTTATATTCTTTAAAACATACACAAAATAAATACAATAGATAAAAATATACAAAAATATTAAATAAATAAATAATAATGCGTAATTTGTCGTCGCCATAGTTAAAGTACTTTTTAAGCAAAAGCTTCGAACTATCATTTTTTTAAAGTTTTGTTAAAGTAATCAAAGAAGCACATCCACTAATTAATATATATTTGAGAAAATACAAAATACATTTTATTTAAGAACTTACATATAATATAATAGCGATAAGCCCAATACTTATATTTTATTGTCAATATCATAAATATCATTCTGCTATCAACAAAAACGCCTCTTCCTTGTAACCGATGCAATAACGATATAGCATATTGAATTCAAATAACGAGTAATTTCGTCGCATTGTCAGCTTGCCGAGAAATGTTTGATTTTGGAGATAGCCAGTTTTTGCGTTCGTCGCTTTGAGCCGTTGCATTTTCGCGCATGCGATATCGATTGTATTGATAAAATTTAACGATTATTTGCAAAAAATGTGTATAGACTATTGACATAATAAGGTTTTATATTTTTATCAGGACAGTATAATCGATAAGTGATAAAGTGTGCTTATAACGGAAGATCGTTTCTTATACTGGTTAACTAATAAAATGGTTACGGTTATGATAACTTTATACTATTAAAAGTTGTCCTATTTTTATCAATAAGGTAACCAATACAAGCTTTTCTATAAACTTTAAACTGTAATGCAATTTATCTTTCTTATTGATTTTCCGTACTACAATTCGAGATAAAATATTTTCAATTAAACTGTACCATTAAAACCAGGAAGCAAATCACACATGCCATTATGACTTATTTTAAAAAAACTACCAACTAATTAATTCCTTCAGCATACTAGTATTTTTACTTCTTAACTATCACCATCGAAAATAAAATAACACACTAATCAACCAACACTCAAAGAATGTGGAACCCTTCTAATTATTTCATTTGAACTTGACTGTACCCCAAAAAGTACAATTACAAAGTCCTTTATAATAGCCGCCGGCAGATCAAAGGCGCCGCTCTGAACGATTCGTCGCGCTCATTTAGTAATATTAAACCACTATAATACAAACCAGTATTACTTAACCTCTACATACTCGCACACATGTGAAAAAGTGTATGGAAATGGTAGCAAGCAGGGGTCTGGTATGTTGGAAGGGCAATTCAAGGCAGAATGTCAAATAGACAAAGCAGCACCGACTTATTATTTCATTAATAAGAGTAAGTGCTCGATGTACGAATTGTGTAATTATGGATATGGTATTTTTACGTTTAAAAGTGAGCTCAGAAAGTCATTAAACGTAACTGCTAAAACATAAGAACCTTTTTTCAAAATAGCTTTGTAATGTACGGTACGGGGTATCTACCCGTCTAAATTATGTAATACAGAGGTATTAAGGTATTATTATTTTCATCGGGACAGTATAATCGATATGAGAAAAGTATTTCAAAATTTAGACGGGTAGGTGCCTGTAGAAACAACAATAGTTATAACGTTATAGCTTGTAGTGATTCAACCATATCAGTACCGTTACCATGATTTTACGACATGGTTTTACTCGCTAGCGACGACGAAAAAAAAGTATATGGAAAATTGCAGAGCGCCTCTAGCGGTCACTGACAGAACTAAAATTTTCCATACAAAAGGTTCAAATATACAAATATTGGACACGAATAACATACATTGCTCTGATCTAAGTATCCAAGTATCCAAGTAGTTAATGCACTGTTATGGAAATCAGACACAACGGTGGTACCACAACACCCAGACCCGAGACAATATAGATAATTTTGATTTCTATATTGACCCGACCGGGAATCGAACCCGGGACCTCGGAGCGGCGACGCCTTGAATCCAGCTTGCTTAGCCACTACACCACGGAGTTCATCATCGTCAACGTCGTCGTCGTCGGTTACGTCGTCGCTAGCGAGAAAAACCGTCTTCGCTATCGAATAAACTCATGGTAACGGTGCTGATAGACATATGCTGTCGCAGACTTTATTGTAGAACTTTTAAAGCGGAACAATCGCGTCGTACATGACTTTTGTGTATCTGAAACGGTATACGCTGCGTATGCAACAAAAGCTCTCAAACAGGGGGCAAAAAATAAATAAATAAAATAAATATCCTTTGAACATTCCCACACATCGCCATCTAGTCCCAAAGTAAGCTACTCAAAGCTTGTGTTATGGGTGCCAGACAACGGATATAATAATTAAATACTTTTTGTTTGTAAATACATACATGATATTAGAAAACACCCAGACCAATACAAACAGACATGAAAAAAATACCAACCTTCCGAAGCCTCAATTGTGGAACATTGTTGCTCTGCTCTTATAAGTAGTATCGTGATGTTTTATAGCCTTAAGCCTTCCCCGATAAATATAAGCTATCTAACACGAAAATATTTTTTCAAATCGACCTAGTATTCTTGAGATTAGCACGTGCAAATTAACACACAAACAAACTCTTCAGCCTTATAATATTAGTATAGATTTGTCTCATCCAATTAACAATCAAACATAATTCAAACATGAATGTGCATCATAAACAAGTGCGTCACTCTTAAGATTTCATTTGAGTAATAACGCAATTGTCAAAAAGTCGATTTCCGGGTCGGGCCCGTTTCTTGGTTTTTCTGTCTTGAAAATACTTGGAAACAGCTCGGAGGCAGGAAAGTTGGCGGTGATGACACCCCCGTACCTCGGAAAGCACGTTAAGCCGTTGGTCCTGCGCCTGATCTCTCACCGGTCATGACGAACGGACTCGTAGAATTAATGAGAGTGAAGGAACAGAGAGTGCACTTGTGTATTGCGCACACACCTGGAAACTTTCGCCTGAGTAGCTGGCCTATTTCTGTTAAGAGGGGCCGTCATAACCGAAAATATTTAGGACACACAATATTTTTTCGAGACTGAGTTCCTACATATTCTACATCAAAACATTGCAGGAGTGCTGAGCAAGACAGATGCCCTGATGATCAACATGCAGGAGTTGGTAGATAGAAATATACATTTAAATATACTTTGCATCACGGAACACTTTATAATGGAGGGCCATGAGTGTATATTAGATATCCCAAACTTTGTTCTAGCTAGCTCCTACTGTAGAAAAAGTAAAAAACGAGGCGGTTCATGTATTTTGGTTAGGAAAGAACATAAATGGAGAGAAATTATTAAAATTAAAAATATGGCAATAATAAACGCATTTGAAAGTTGTGCTATTGAGCTTATTGAATATAGATTGATAGTGATGTGTTTATATCGTATAACTGATGCAACTAATTTAGATGTATTTTTTGAACAGTTAGAAAAAGCTTTAAATATGTGTCCAAGTTTAAAGGAACTAATATTATTCTTTCTGGTGACTTCAATATTGACAATTTGATAAAAAATAATGTGACTGAAGAATTTGAATATTGTTTATTAAATTATAACTTAACATTGGCTATTAGACAACCGACAAGATTATCAAGCCAAAAATGTATTGACAACATCGCTCATACCTTTAAAAAAAATGTGAGACTGAAGTGTTGGAATTTTGCTTATCTGATCATACAGCTCAATTGATCAAAATACCAGTTAAAAGAATATTAAAGCAACGATACTGGCGAAAAACTATACGTGACTACAGTGATGAATATATTCAAAAATTTATCATGTGTATTAAGAGTCTATCTTTCTCTAGAATGTATTCCTGTACAGACCCAACTCTGGCATATCGCTGCTTCATGGAGGATTTCAGTCTTTTTTATAATCTATGTTTTCCACTAAAGCAAATAACTATTAAAGTAAATAGTACACCAAAATGGATATCTCGAGGTTTAAAATTATGTAGCAAAAGAAAAAGAGAACTACTTTGGAAACTTAGACTAAGGCCGACAAAAAATAACATTACAATATACAAAAATTATTCAAAAAGGTTTAAAAAAATTATAAAATTGACAAAGCGTGCACAAAATAATTATAAAATCAAAACTTCGGAAAATAAATCTAAAACTACATGGCAAATTATTAATAGCGCTAAACTAAATGTACCTAAACAAAACAAAGCAAAAATTAAAATAAATGACGAATATATAACGGACCCAGAAAAAATTGCTGACAAATTTAATAATTATTTTATTGACAAAATCAACCCATTGCACGGATATGGTAAAAATGTAACTAATAACTTCCAACACCAATTAAACTCTATGTTCATGTCGCCTTGTCTTCCTATACAAATCTCTAAAATCATACAAGGTTTGAAGGGAACAAATAGTGTAGGATACGACGGTATTGCTACTAAAATAATAAAATCTGTTAATAAATACATATGTCGGCACTCATGCTATATATTGAATCTAAGTATAGAAAAAGGTATCTTCCCCAGTGATCTAAAGTTGACAATAATAAAACCCTTATTTAAAAAAACCAATAGAGATCTCATGGAATATTACCGACCCATTGCACTCATATCAGTCTTTTCAAAAATTTTTGAGAAATACATTTATAGTGAATTAAACAGTTACATGGAAAAAAATAACCTACTTTGTACTGAGCAAAAAGGATTCCGACAAAACAGAACAATTAACATGGCTATTTTTGACTTCTATAAATATGTTATAAATCAGGTGGATAGGACTAATCTTGTATGTGCTCTGTACTGTGACATGACCCAAGCGTTTGACTATGTTGACCACAACATTTTATTAAAAAAACTGTCAGCTTATGGCATCAGGGGAAATGTCCTTAATTTAATAAAATCCTATCTCAGTGATCGTTCTCAAAAAACCGAAATATGTAAAATTAATACAAAAACAAATTATGAGGAATTTTTTACCTCTAAGGAACGAAGTGTAAAGTACGGGGTTCCACAAGGCAGTGTATTAGGGCCTCTTCTATTCATTATATATATTAATGACCTGCCAACCGCCACAAGACAACCTATGACATTATTCGCAGATGATAGCACGGTGACAATTAAGTGTAATGACATAAATACGTATAAATTTGACATTAATGATTCTTTAAACTCTATAATTTCGTGGCTGAATAATAATAATTTGAAAATAAACATTGACAAAACCCATATAATGCACTTTAACCAAAGATCTGAAACTCCTTCTGATATTATTATATCGTACCAAGGTAAAACAATTAGCGAAGTAGACACTGCTCGCTTTCTAGGTATCCAAATAGACAATAAATTGAATTGGAAATATCATACCAACGAGTTATGTAAAAAACAAAGCACCCAAGCGTATGCGTTATATAGGCTTTCAAGTACAGTTAATGTTGACGCATTACTAACTGCTTATTATGGCTTAGTCGAATCCCATTTGAGATTTGGTATAATTTTTTGGGGTAACTCTACCAACAAAGAAATAGTTTTTAAAGGCCAAAAACGTTGCATTCGCTCTATGTTTAGATTACAAACTACTGATACGTGTAAAGGTATGTTCAGAAAGCATAAGGTTTTGGCGCTTCCGTCATTATACATTTTGGAAACCGCTCTATTTGTGAAATGCAACCCTCATTTATTTGAGCGCATGGCTGATATATACGTGCGCAATCGCCGTGGTGGAAACCGTTTATGCTTACATCCTTCGAAAACAGCATTGTTAAGTAAAAGTTGTGTATGCATGGCCCCTAAAATTTACAACAAACTACCCAATAACTTGAAGCTTTTGAATAAGAACCTTTTTAAAAATAAACTTAAAGTAATCTTGGTCGACAAATGTTATTATAATGTACAGGAATTTTTAGATGACAAATTTTGACATTTTTATATATAATTTAATGTGACATTGTTTCTTTTTTATCAATTATTATTATTTAATTATGACTTGATGGGATTGTGTCTGCATTTTGAATATTTGAATACAATTTTTTCGCTTTTAATGACATTTTTACACGCCGAATGTTGGCAGAACATGTTGATGCTAAAACTTTGTTGTCATCATTTATGTACACACATGTTTAGTAAATAAATATCTTTATCTTTATCTTTATCACATTATTATACTTGTTTCTGAAGTTTACGCGAATCATCATTATCAGCCAAAGAACGTCTACTGCTGAACATAGGCCTCCACGGTTTTCCACAGCGACCGATCAAGCGGTCTGCATCTAGTGTGATCCCGCGATGTTAACAAGGTCGTCCGTCCATCTTGTCGGTGGACGTCCCACGCTGCCCTTTTGGTCGAAAAGTCTCCAAACTAGAACTTTTCTGCCCCAACGGCCATCAGTTCTTCACGCTATGTGCCTTGCCTACTGCCACTTGAGCTTACTGATTCGTAGGGACATGTCCGTTACCTTACGCGAATATTATTCATAAAATAAAACTCAATTTTACCACGACAAACCCAATCACCCCAAACGTTTTGACCAACCCAAAGTACTTTCAAAAGAATTTCGGTTCGTTCCTCGTATGCTACGCGAAGCTATAGAAATAAGAAAACATCTAAATTTCAACAGAGAAGATGGTTGGAAAATTTCATATAGGGATCCAGTTCTAACTAGGACCCAAGTTAGACCACTCACTGCAAGATCACACAGTTAGTTCTTTCTGCGTGGATTAATAATAAATTAAATAATAAATAATTATTAATTAATTAATAATTATTAATTAATAAATAAATAATTATTAATTTATAATTATTATTGATTTATTATTAAATAAAAGGAACGTTTATTAATATTTTTGAGTGACGGTAGTTTATTTTTTCAAAACTCTGTAAATGACAAATTACATCTTAGTCTACCTGTGACCACGAACGCTGTAAAGTGATCGTAGGGATACAAATTAAAAAAATGCGCGAAAAGTAAATCCGTTAAACAGAGTTTTATTCCATAAATTATTTTTTTTACAACAATTTTTCATAAGGTTCATTTTTGAACTAGCGAAGTTATAATAAGGCTGTGAAAAACTGTCAAATGAGACAAATGTAATTTGAAGTAATTTACATACATTTTTTATTAAATTAATTTATGTTGTAGCAAATATTTGAAATCTGTGGCAAATACCAGTGTGAGAAGTTAAATAAATTTATTATTATTGAGTTGATTTCAACTAAAACGTAAAATAAGGCAGAAATAGGTACCTACCAACTTATAGCTAACTAAGATGCTGTAAAAAAAATATAACCAATTTAACCTTCATGACCACTTAGCTGTTTAGTAGGTATCCAATGTAATAAGGCAATATAACAATTTAAAATTGCAATTTTTATGTAAACTTTGTTTGTCAGGGTTGCGTATTTGTAAAATGCAAACACAGGAGCGCGTTACAGAATATTAATAGCGACAGGCCGCTGTCATAGTTGTACATGTCAAATGTCAAACGTGACATGACGTTATTTATAGCTTCATCGCCACACGACTTGTCTATGGCTAATATAGCGCCAGGTTTCACGTCCTTCTACTTTGACGAGTAGGGCTAGTATTATTTAAAAGTTAGTGAGGACAAATCAGGAATTAATGTATGTTTAATTCTACTAGATGATTTTGAGTTATCTATGTATAAATCGAAGTTCGTCCTCATTTCTAAAGAACTTAAGTGTTTTTTCGAAATCCTGGGACTTGCAAAGGCAATGAAGGTAAGCTTATTTTTTTTTAAATTTGACGGATTTGTCATCGTGCGCATTTCGTTTATTTCTGATAAGATTACCTTAATCGATATTAAAAGAGTTAAGTATAAATCTTACTACTTTATTTGCAATCTTAGTATCTTTTTCATCAACATGCTGAAAATATACAAACTTGACACAAGCTTGTACTACTTAATCTTTTTTTTTTATTTGACAACATCACATACATTGCTCCGATCCCAAGCTAAGTAGCTAAAGCACTTGTGTTATGGAAATTGGAAACAACGGGGGACCACAACACCCAGACCCGAGACAATAAAGAAAAGATCGTTTTCTACATTGACCCGACCGGGAATCGAACCCGGAACCTCACGAGATGGCGACGATTGAAACCAACGTGCTAGCCACTCGACCACGGAGGTCGTCAAAAGCATGTTTATTTCATTTCAATCGAGTTCTATATCAATTCAAATCCTTCGTTTTGTCCTAATTATGACAATAGCACGGTTACCCTGCACGTTTATGAGCCAATTAATATTCATCGGTAAATATAGAACGACTTGAAAGCTCACATTAAGCACTAATTATTTGTCACCTGCCCTCGAGCTAGGTCGATTTAGACGCAATTGCAATTTAACTCCTTGATAACATATGATTATAATTAGCCGGGTAAAAGGATCAGTTCTTATCTCCTCCATAAAAAAAATGTTTTAGAGTCTACCCATGTCCTAAAGTCCTCGAGTTGAAGTAAAAGTATCTACGTTTTAAGAATTAGGGATACATATACTTTTTATGAACTCCGTGGTGTAGTGGCAAACGCTGGGTTCGATTCCCGGTCGGGTCAATAAAGAAATCAAAATTTTCTATATTGTCTCGGGTCTAGGTGTCGTGGTACCACCCCGCTGTGTCTGATTTCCATAACACAAGTGCATTAGCTACTTACTTTGGAATCAGAGCAATGTATGTGATTGGTGTCCAATATTTGTCTATTTTTATGTCAAAGGTTATGTTACAAGAGTCAAATAGGCTGAATTACCGGTCGTTTTCCGTTACAAACGTATGATCCGATGAGTCAGAAGATTTTTCTTATATTCTGCTTTAATATTTTACCGTATCGAAGCTTATTATGAACGAATGTATCATTATACATTCGTTCATAATAAGCTTCGAAGGATTTTTTAAATGTATGTTAATGTCTTGTGGCCCATGTTTGTAGCAACTACCCTAGTTAATGTCAAAATAGTTGATAATAAATAATAATAATAATAAATATCCTTTGGACATTCCCACACATCGCCATCTAGCCCCAAAGTAAGCTACTCAAAGCTTGTGTTATGGGTGCCAGACAACGGATATAATACTTAAATACTTTTTTTTTTTTGTAAATACATACATGATATACATAGAAAACACCCAGACCAATACAAACAGACATGTTCATGCACACAAATGTTTGTATTGTGCGGGGATCGAACCCGCACCCGCTGCGTAGTAGGCGATTTCTCGACCACTACACCAGACGGGTCGTCATGATAGTCGCTGAGCTATCGTTAATTGACTCGAACTGAAGTTACTAGCGGAGATAAGGATTGAGTTTAAGTTAATTAAAATAGATATGCTTTGAAGTAAAGCGAATTAGATTCACCTTGCTTAGAGTTATTGTTTTGCATTAATGTAGGTAGTATTTTCATTTAGTTTAAAAAATGACTTATAATTTGTTTGTAATATTAGTAACAAAAGTAGATAAGTAACAGTTTCTCTTATCCAAAACAGCTAAGGGCCTGTGTTACCATCGACAATTGAAGAATAATTCAAATGTGGAACATCATTTCATATGAAGTATTGGACTGATAACGCTAATGTTTACATTTTCAGATATTGTGAAACAGGTCGTAACAATAAAAAAACTATTTATCAAAATATTTTATCGAAATCAATTTCCTCGTGCTCTTAACGGAGTTGCAATTTAATGAAAGCAATTGGAATATCGTTTCTATGATTAACAAAGTATTCCATTTAAACACATTACATGTATATTTTGCGCATATTAATTTAAAACTTTACGACCATTTACACACTGCGACTTTTAGCATCGAGCACAGTCGCGCGTTTTGGAAATGCGCCTCAGCATGGCGACTCACGCAATTACAGATTTCATTTGGCATCGATGCAGTCGCCAATATACAGGACATAAGTTGTCAATGTCCAGCTTCTGCATCGCGACTGTATCAATGTTAAAAGCAGCGCAAGTGTGTAAAGGTTGACACATGCCGAATTATCACGGGCTGTCTAAAACCAACTCCTGTTGGTATGATGTACCCGCTGGCTGGTGTTGCACCCCCGGACGTACGCAGGGATGAGGCAAGTTCTTTGGAGCGCCTTAAGAAGGAGACGAACGTTCGGCATCCCTTGCACCAACATATGCCAGTAGTCCAGAGGCTAAAGGGTCGGCGTAGCTTCGTCAAAGAGGTGTCTCCTCTTGATGGCGAAGCTAATCAAGCCCGGATAAGACTTTGGAAGGAGAGATACCCCAACACTTCACCTATAACGCTAACGGAACAGCTCCCCCCTGGACATAGTCTACCTTGGCAGAGTTTGCCACTGGATGTCGAAATTCATTAGACCGCCTAGCACAAGACCGATAAAACTTTTGGACATTCTTTAGTTGATCGACTTTACAATTGGCCTTAACTGACTTGGTCGAAAGAACTGTAGTTTTTTTTACATTTGACCGAGTGAACGTTTGGTCGAAAAATATTTAATTTTGATACCTATATTTGCAAAGTTATTAATGGCTATAAAATAAAAGTACGCCTGTTAAAGGAATGAAAGAGATATAAATAAAATAAAAACCTATCTAAGTAACAGAAATAATTTATTTAAAACTTATTTTAAATAGTTCTGTGCTTATAACTGTTATACTGTTCTGTTTTGTTTCTATGTCGTTCTGTGCTATAAACTTGTTACTTATTTGTAGGTGTGATGATAGATAGATTATTAACATCCTTAGAACTTAGTAGAACGTTTGGCCCGGTTAGCCAAGAAGTTGCTGGTTCGAGTCCCGACCGTACTCAAGTTTTTGGTGTCTGATTTCATCTTTATGAATCAGTCAGTTTCATCTTTATGAAGACATCCAGTGGTAAACTCACCTTGGCAAACTTGGAAGTCCTTAAATAGACTGCGGACACAAGTCGGCCGAAGCAAGGAGAATATGTACAGACGGGGCTATGTTTCGGACGACGCATGCTTGTGTGGTGTCTCTCCACAGACGATGGCACACCTTTTGTCTTGCCCTACGTGTCCCTTCACCTGCACACGTGCGGACCTGTACAACGCCACTGATAACGCTGTGTCAGTCGCCGAGTACTGGTCCTCAAAAATATAACGCCAAAGTCGACACGATAAGAAGAAGAAGAAGAATGAGTGGTATTCGCGTAAATTTCAGAACCAATTATAAAAGGTTGTATCTGTTATAATATTATGTAGAGCATAAATAGGAACCTGGTAAATAAAGAAGTTGTGGGTTTAAATACCTACTTGAATAAAAATAAATGACAATTGCTTTCCGGGGCGTATCTATAGGTATTTATTTCTAATTAGCATTCCATCGCGACTGCGTCCGCGCGTTTTGAGTTTGCTCCCTCCTCTCATGTTGCAGCGTTATGTTTTTTCAAAGCCTTAAGTCTTGCTCGATAAATAAGCTATCCAACATAAAAACAATTTTCCAAATCAGTCCAGTAGTTCCTGAGATAAGCGCGTTCAAACAAGCTATTGAACTTTAAAGCTTTATAATACACAATACATATATAAGTATAGATGAAACTTGCAATCGTAAATATTTAACTTTTTATATACTAACTCGACTTAACGTTAGCGTTATAAAATGTTTCGCATGTTTGTTTAATGAAGCTAACAAATAAAAAATCAACTGATGTTTTACAAATTAAACGATTGCTATCTACCTTTACAATCCGAGGAGGAAATAATTCATAACTATATGAACTTTAAGAAAATTAATAAAAACTTCGAATAGAATTTGCATTATTTATTTGATTGGAAATGCAAGAGTTGCCACACTGACATTAAGTACTGTTAAAATTGATAGCGATGCATTTATCGATACATACCTATATCTATTGCTCTTTAGTACTACTTACTTGACCACCTCCATGGAGTAGTGGCTAAGCATGCTGGTTTCAAGGCGTCGCCGCTCCGATATCCCGGGTTCGCTTCCCGGTCGAGTCAATCATCATCATCATCATTATCAGCCAAAGGAAATGAAATGAAATGTTTATCATTTGCGTAAGAAAAAGGTTACATTTTTTAGATGGAATTCAAGGCACAGTTTCGTTCGTCTTTTTCAAACTATATATTAGTATAGCGTGCAAATATTTAGTTACACAATTATAAGTCCACTGCTGAACATAGGCCTACCCCACGGCTTTCCAAAGGGACCGATCACAAGTGGTCTGCATCCAGTTTTATCCTGCGATTTTTACAAGGTCGTCTGTCCATCTTGTTAGTGGACGTCCTACGCTGCGTCTTTGCGGTCGAGGCCGGTCGAGTCAATATAGAAATCAAATTTTTCGATATTGTCTCGGGTCTGGGTGTTGTGGTACCACCCCGTTGTGTCTGATTACCATAACACAAGTGCATTAGCTACTTACTTTGGGATCAGAGCAATGTATGTGATTGGTGTCGCAAATGTATATAGATTGCCCGCATCATCTATATCATTTTACTTTAGAGGGGCCATAATCACTGTTATTGGTCAATTACTGTCTCATTAACTTAACTTACGGTACATATTAATATAGTTCGAGATGCATCTTTTGACAGACGACGATAATCAGAACGAATTAAAAAGTGTAACGAAAATGAGACATCAGGGAGACATTAAAAGAAATAGGGAAATCTATTGTAAGATTGGTAAGATTTGGCTACACTAGATCTGCCAACCGTATTTTTAAAGATAACAGCTGATAGTTCTGATTTTCGCTGTCAGCCAAAAGATGCAAGAGACGCAGCCTAAACGTCAAAAGAAAGCACGTGCAAATGTCATAGGGCTTGCCAAATTGTGTTGGTGGTCGAGTGGTATAGCCATGCACCCCGGATAACGTAAGACACAGGGTTCGATGTCTGACACAGTTTCTTTTTACGAGTGCAATTCATAAATATCTGTGCTATTCCTGGATCCTGGAGTTAGAGCACGTATGAATTAAGTTTATTTAAATAGATATAAGGATTAGAATTTTGTTTTTCTAGTTCAAATAACAAACCAAGCTAAGCCATAATTAGTTTCAAATAGACCAGAAACGATGCTCCAATTATCATGGCGCCTGTTATAATAAAAAAAAATCGCTTAATCATATTCGCCGTTAGCTAAGATGCAATCACAGGAATCTAACTTGGACCTGTACTACACAATTTAATTGCAATTGAGTTGAATCACGACTAATTACTGACGAAGCGTATGCAAATGGTCGGAGTTGTCGTTTTTTTGACGTTCAAGAGAAATTCCTCGGTTGTTTATTGCACCAGTGGACTGGCAATCGTTTTAGGGTTCCTTTCAGTTACTGATTAGATAATAAATATTTTATTTTAATAAGTTGGTCTTGTCTTGAGAGATGTTTCTCTCGATCTAATCTGCATGATGTTAAAGTGCTTAATAACTAAAATCGTTATTTCAATAACGATTTAAGTTATTAAACTGAATTAAAGGCAATAATTCAATCATACGTCAGGGTCAATGTAGAAATCATAATTTTCTATATTGTCACGGGTCTGGGTGTTGTAGCCACCGTTGTGTCTGATTTCTATAACACAAGTGCATTGGCTATTTACTTTAGAACAAGAGCAATGTATGTAATTGGTGTCTAATATTTACTATACATTTATTTATTTTATTATAATTAATAATATTAGGTAAATGTTTAATTGATTAAATATTGTAATGCAGCAATGTAGCTTTACATTACATTCTAGTTGAAATAATGATGGCCATTGCAAATCTTTTAGTAAGAAGTAGATATTAAAACACCTATGTGACACAAAAATTATTTTTTTTTTCATTTCTTTTTGAAACAGAGACATTGTTTTATATTAGATACAAAACAAAATATAAATATTTATACTGAATCCATCTTGTTACCACTGACTCACTCCACCAACATTTTCCATATATGGACCCGTCCATCGTTGATCGAGCATACCTCAGAACAGTTATAACATTTTTTCTTGCATTTATAGTATTGTTGCGTTTGCTCTAACTTAACTCACAAGCATTATCGACATAATAAAGTTAGGAATCATCTTGTTAATAACGTGAGTGGTAAACAAAAGTTTTTGTTCATGTGGGTGTTGTTATCTTTGTGTAGTTTGATCTTATCATTAACGATGCAATAATTATTAACTATCTGATTATGACTGTCTGACTCTGGATGCACACTTAGTACCAATGTTTTTTTTTTAATAATGGTGCAAGATGATATAACTCAAAGTATCAGTTAGTATTATTTGTATGTACCTCTTTTTAAATTGAGAATTTCAATACCTACTTAATTCAGCCAAACATACTCATCTTTAAATGTGTCTCTTGAACAGAAAAGAAAGAAAGACAGGTCTATCTTTCTTTCGATGTAACCATATTAAAAATAATACTTCTACCAGTTATCATGGTTAGAGCTCCTGACTAATGAACCAGCGGTCGCGGGTTCGAATTCCGCAAATGTATGTGTGATGAGCACGAACATTTGTACCTAAGTCATGGATGTAGGTACGAGTATGTATTTAAGTATTTATCGGAGATGCCTGATGAGAGAAGATTATGGGGGCATAATCTTTTCCCTCATAAAGTTTTCTGGTACTTTGTAGCACAAAGAATAAAATTTCTTACAACGAAACCAAACGAAACCAGACATTTGGTGTGTTAACTTTATTGCACTACAAATTGTACAATTGGAAGACTTAATGTCTTATGGCATTCTCTACCAGTCAACCGCTTGGGGAATGCAGAGAGTTTAATCCGTTGCGGAATATTTAAAAGTTCTGAGAGGGACCAACTAATTATATATTTTATTTATGTTTGCACGCATTTAAAATATCGCCCTCTGGGACGGTCTACCCGTATTCCTTTAGCCTTTAATGAAATAAGTAGAAAGAAAAGTCTATTTATTAAATTTTTACAGCTTTTAAATATTTTGAAAACGTTTTTATAACTTTTGATTCGTGTTCATAGATTTGATTTACTTGGATACCTACATGAACATATTTAAATTGGTTGGGCTTAATGTATAATATTAATTCTATTGATAAATATCCTTTTTCATAACAACTAATATGGTGACAACAAATAACTAGAGCATTGTCTTAATACTCAATTTATGCGTGTAAATAATTGCATTCTTAGTATAAAATCGACATTTGTATTCATACGTTGCATTAGATACTCCCATACAAACTGCAGTCAGCTCAGCGCATCAAACATTTATGCGAAATTGTGGCAATTTCAATACCAACCGACGGAAGGACACAACATAGTATGTAAAAACCTTTATCTAAAATCAAGATAAGCCATAATTATGAACAACACAACACGCTCAAAGGTTTTAACGTATGTAAAAAAAACTCGGCCCACCATTATAGCGACTTGCTATAACCATAATGGTATTTAGCAAAAAAACTGTGTGTAAAATTATACCCAGCTCTTTGCATTACAAAAGACGCAACTACCAAAACTGTGTTTTTGAAATTTCGATTATAATTGAAACTAATAAGACTCAAAATCGTAAAGCGCAACGAATATTAGAATGTCCTAAAATTACAATTCAAATATAAGTAGGAAAAGAGTATTAACTGTTTAACAGTTTTGTAATCTGTAATACGCGCGTGCAAGCGAGAGATCGGATTGGTGACGGTTAAAATTCGATACGCGTGACAGGGACGAATGTATGTCGCGGTGTGTATTTCTAACATTGTTGCCGATAGCCAATGGCTATCGAGCCGGGGCGGGCCGCTTCTGTATTCAAATCGGAATAGGTTCCAAGTTTGAAATTGGTTCAATCGTACAGCATTTTGTGGCATCGGTTTTAGGGATCGGTATTTAAAGTACCCTCTCAAATCGGACCGGATCGGAATTTGGACTTAATCGACAAAAAAATCTCTACTTATAGTTCAGAATGCTTATTTTTAGTTTTTTATTTTGTTAGTAAATATAGGTAGGTAACTAGCTCAGGAAAATTAAGAAGGTGGACATTCATAATAAACTACAAAAAGCATTCCCTGGGACTGCTTAACATAGTAAAACGTCGAGACAAATCAGGCCATATATAATATTATTATTTTTAGAATTGAATAGAATAGGTTTTCATTTGCTCATATGCAGGATTAAGTACAATGGAGATTTTAGGCAAATTTTATGTTCATCTTTTTAACTATTAACTATAGCAAGCCAACATTATGAATAGGTAAGTGTGTGACGAACACTTTTTAAAGTAGATTAGTCTAAAATATAAAAATGAATCGCAAAATGTGTTGGTAAGCGCATAACTGAACAACATCTTGACCCATTTGGCCAATTCTTTTTTTTTTAAGTCAGTTAAAGTTCAAGGATGGTTTTTACGGCGAAAAAATTCGAATAATTTCCAGAAAAAACATAAAAACAAACCTTTTCATTTTCCTATACAAATGTTTTCTAACTAAAACGTAGTCAATTTGAGCTTTATTGCTATTTTAAGGAACTAATGGACTGATTTGAAAAAATATTTTTGTATTGGATAGCTTATTGACGACCCGTCTGGTGTAGTGGTCGAGAAATCGCCTACTACGCAGCGGGTGCGGGTTCGAACCCCGCACAATACAAACATTTGTGTACATGAACATGTCTGTTTGTATTGGTCTGGGTGTTTTCTATGTATATCATGTATGTATTTACAAAAAAAAAGTATTTAAGTATTATATCCGTTGTCCGGCACCCATAACACAAGCTTTGAGTAGCTTACTTTGGGGCTAGATGGCGATGTGTGGGAATGTCCAAAGGATATTATTATTATTATTATTATTATTGAAAAGAGCTTCAGGCTTTAAAACAACACGCTGCGAAGGGAGGGGAAGCTCAAAAAACGCGGACGCAGTCGCAGGGGACCGCTAGTTTTTAATAAAATGTGTTTTACAAATCATTTCAAAAGTATTTGAATGATTTTCAAACTTTTTAGGATGTTTGCTATTTAAGCGACTAATCTACGAAAAAAAACGAATCTCACGAATTGCCAAGTTTCTAACTCTACTCGCCCTAACTTCACAAACTTTTTATCAAGCTTAGCCGGTTTGCTACCGTCAGGTAGGCGTTAGGCTTGAAATGTAAGTATTCAATATTTTTTAATTTAAACAATTTGTAGTATTTGCAGTAACAAAACGGCCAAGCCACATTTTTGAGTGACGTGCAAAGCTTGTGAATTTTTGGCTTGAAAATTTACAATGATTAGGAACTTAGCTCTACAGTAGATCTTAAAACATATAAACAGTTTTAACAATATTTATGGAGAAAAGAGAAAATGGGTCAATTATGGGATTTTTCATTTGCAGGAAAAGTGAAGTACTTAATTAATGCTTATATAGTGTGTCCGGGATAGGTATAGCGATATTGGAGGTATTACGTATTTAAAAGCAAATTTACAAAAACTTTTATTAAATAAAACAGAAACGAAAACTTGAAAATTAAAATCGCTTTTCTTTACCTTTGCCTCGATGATTTTAGTAAGGAAAAGCGATTATTATTTTTTCAAGCTTTCGATACTGTTTCATTTATAAAAGTTTTTGTAAGTTTGTTTAAATAGGTACGTACCTCCAATATCGCTAGATATACCTATCCCGGACACACTGTATACAAAGCAAAATTATTGAACAGATAAACAACATACATATAAACTATATTAAAATTAACCTCGTATTTCCACAGATACATTGATAAAGATAACTTATATTTCAGATCCTATTGCAGTTTTTCAAACGTTAGCTCCAGACACGCAACCATACCAAATGAACACTGTATGTGAAATTACAAACCACATAATAAACATGTCAAATAGATTGCATTTTAGATACCAATACATATTTTTTTTGACCTGATAGTTTTTTTTTAATGTGTTTCACAGGTACGAGTAGGATACAGATGATTAAACTTACAAGACAGTGCAATGCCCTGTGATCTGCCACTTGGCGCGATGTCATAGTTTATGTTATAATAATTTAAATTATTGTTTCATGTCATTTAATATTCATATTCACAATACACTAAGTAATACACACATAAGAATTATATTCATTCATAAGTATTAATTGTTACACTAAAATTTTATCATCAAACTGGACATGTGCGAGTTGAACTCGCGCACTGAGGGTTCCGTGCCAATTTTAACTGAATGAGGGATTCCACTTAGCTAAAATACCACAATAATTTGTTGACAGCAAATATAACTTTGTTTTTTATAATGTTTTTATGAGGAACAAAGTTATGTCGCTGACGATGAAAATGCTATATCTCAAGAACGAAAGTTAAAAGTTTTTGTTAATATCTACATGACTTCTTTTTTTCAAAATGTAAACTCGCTTAGTTTAGAAGTTAGAAGGGGGGGAGAACGCCCATTTTACCACTTTGGATGCGTCAATCTATCAAATGTTAGACTTGAAAAGATAATAGTTTTAGGAATAAATGCATATTTTCCATTTTAGGTTCATGTGTAGAAATTAATTTCTATTCTTTGTATAAGAATTCTAAAGCGGATAACAGGATACATCTTCCTACCATATTTCAACAGTGTGATGCGTATAGTTTCAGAATAAAGTATCTTTGACATACGGACGGACAGACAGACAGACAGACAGACAGACTTAACGAAACTATAAGGGTTCCATATTTTGCCATTCAGCTACGGAACCCAAAAAGGTGTCAAGGTAATGTCAATGTTTCTATAACTGTTGTGCCAATTATTTTAAGTGTCCGTTATAAAATCAAACAGCATTTTCTTTAAGGCGCTACCCGGATTTTTCACGCGCACACTAGCGCCACTTTAGTAGAAAAATCATAAATCGTTAAATAAAAGACGAATCAAAAATCTGTTAAAAAAGATTGCAATTCATGTTCTATAGTTTATTTAGTACGTTTAAATTGTTTCTACAGTAGTTATCTGCAGTTACAGTTATAAAAATTGCCAAAAGTGGCTATTTCCAGTTTTTCTAACTCTTACTACAGAAAATTACTTTAGAAACAATTTAAACGTACTAAATAATCTTTAGAACCTGAACTACAATGTTGTTTACCAGATTTTTGATTGGTCTTTTATTTAACGAGTTATGATTTTTTCTACTAAAGTGGCGCTAGTGTGCGCGTTGAAAATCCGGGATATTATTGTGATGTGCTAAATTTCTTTGGTAAGCAGTTATTTTTTTTTAGTCGACATGGCAAAAATACTGTTGCTATTGAGTTTTGTTTTGTTAATAACATTTTTTTGAGCTGTTCACTTCGTCTGGCACTTAAGACACTTGGAAACAGTTCAGTGTTTTGTCTCACATAGAGTGCAACTTTCAAAAATAGAAAGTGAAGGTATTGTCAGCAATTTATGTTTATGAAAAAAATACATTATCTCTCTCTACCTGCAATAATGTAGGAAGAGGAAAACTTGTTTAATATTGTTACGGTTAAAAGAACGTTAAGCACTGCTAGCATCTTCATTAGATTTCAACCACAAAATATCGTCAACTTCAAAACTTTTGTCACACAAACAAAAAAAAAACACTGTCTTCTTTTTAAAAAATACTAAGTTTCAAAATAATATTTTTGACTACCTCATCTAGCTGCACCGAAACAAATTATGTCAAGAGTTATGTTATTATTATTCATGTGTCATAGATATTAAGGTGCGCATACACGGGCAACTAAAATTGCTCAATTCCAGTCAATACTCGTCAACTATGACGTCACGACTACATAAAGCAATTTACGGCAACGGCAACAAGCATCAATATTGCGCAATACAATATTGAGCGACATGGCGCAACTTCATCAACTAAGCAATACTGTCCTACACGAGCATTTCAGTGGCGCAACTTCATCAAGGCAATACTGTCCTACACGAGCATTTCAGTATTCGCTCGCTATGGACGATATTGTTTTTGCTGCGGCGGCTTGTAGCGCTTTTTTTATTATTAATCAAAAACAAAAAAGAAAGAAAAGAAATAGGCGTATCTGGGTGCGATTGTTTTTGTCAAATAGGCCGCAATTTTCATAGTGTAAAGAATTAGATGATATATTATTCAAAAACTTTACTAGAATTAACTTTACTTTACTTAACGCTATCCTACTTCCACCCGACCTCTCGCTCTCCCCGCGGAAGCAAGACGGCAAGCCGCAAAACATACAAGTGCGAACGAGATGCATACAAAAATTGCCTAAAATTTCCAAGCCCATTGGATATTCGTCAATTCGTATCTGCGACATTGAGCGATATGAAATATCTGGAGCAATTAGAAGCAATATTGCCGAAATAATTGCCACAATTTATTTATTTTCCTCCACATTGCTCCATATTGCTCCACTAATTGCTCCAGATCGGTCCATTCGTGTCGCCGAGCAATTATTGCCCTCGTGTAAGCGCACCTTTAGGAAAGTGATTTTTTGACACACTGTTGACATTTGTTAGGAAGATGTATCCCGTTATCCGCTTAACGATTCTAAAACAAAAAAAAATAACATGAAACAAAACCCAAAAAAAATATATAATAGTCAAAACTGTGTCTATGGGTAGGTATTTCAAAATGACATAGAGGTTTCTAAAACCATTTTCTTTCAAAGTCTAACGTTTGATAGATAGACGCTTCCAAAGTGGCAATATGAGCAGCCCCTCCTCCCCTCTAACTTCTAAACTAAGTAAGTGCGAATTTTGTAATGTAGATCTTTCAACGGTTATTGATTTGGACGGGATCGAACTAGTAGTTTTTGAGATAATAGCACATTTTCAACAACCGCAAATATAACTTTGTTCTTTATACAAACACTTTGAAAAACAAAGTTATATCTGCTGTCAACAAATTATTGTGGTATTTTAGCTAAGTGGAAGTAAGTGGATTGCCTAGTTCAGTTAAAATTTGCACGGAACACTCAGTCCGACTCGCACTTGGCCGTTTTTAATTTATCTAGAAGCTGTGTATTTAAAGATGTAAAAAATCTTCTCAATCATTAATTACACGAAAATACTAAGTATTATCAGGGTTTTTCAAGCGCCACTTGGTGTTCGACTGGGAAATCATCTCGAAATTTTGAAGCCTGGACTAATAAGGATATTTTGAAACCAAAATTACTTACCCAAGTCTTTCTCAAATTTGTTTATTTATTTATGTAATCAAAGTCCTTTCTCTTGCAACAACGAAATTATTGTATGGTTTTTATTTATTTTGTCACTTTCTATAAATAATCTGTAATTGACTATGATGATATTTGTAAAAAACATGATTTAAAACAATTATAATTTTGTAGATATATTTTTTTATAATTCATACTAATAGTATTTTGCACACACAAATTCAATACAACTTTTTAATTATTATATTATCTAGATTACCTAGGAACATCACTATTTTAAAATTACGAAAAACTGTCCAGCCACCATATTTAATTTTCATCTCAGAGTATTTATATAGTAAATCTATTGCTGTATTCACACCGCTCAGCGGCTTTGCCGGCGGCATACGACGCAAAGAAGATATGCCATTAGACAGAGTAGTGTTTTGACAAATAATAAAAAGTACCTACTTCAAAGACTGGCGGTGAAGAAAACTAGCATATTGCAGCGGTATTTTTAAATATTTTAAAACCTTAATTCAAATTTATTTCGAACTTGTTACAAACAGAAAGTACAATGAACATAATTATAATAGTAGTCCCCCTAGCCGATTTCGACTACGGTGGCTAGTCACAACGACTAACCGAATGCGCGTTACATATTATAGTGCACAAGTGTTTTCACAAACACAGGTGCACTATCTTTTTTTCATTCATTTATCAAATAAAAATAAAAAAAATACACAAATTTACATCAATAATATTCAATAAACCAATGAGGTTTGTGACGAATGTCTTGAAAATCTACGTCATCAGTTTCTTAATAAAGTGAGCCTTTAACTTAGATTTTATATTACACGGTTTTACATTATTAATAATACGCAAATCCGGCGGTAGTTCATTTATTAGTCGAGGAACTAGGTAAGCAGTTGTTCGCTTGCCGTATGTATTATTCGAACCGGTCACCGTACGTAACATCGTTTCATTCCTAGTGGCCGCCCGCATACAGGGTGAAAGTACACTATTTCGTCTCTGTAATGTTGGTCAAAAAAGTTTTCTTTAAGTATTGAATATTGGAATTGCTTAAATACTGGAAGAATTTTACAATAATTGAAGAGACCATTGTCATCGTCATAAAATTATTTTTTTATGTTGTTGGATACCAATATACGAAGGACTCGACGTTGGAGATTAAATATACTGTTAAGGTAAGTCTATTCCTTTCACTCTCATAGCCCGATGGGACAGCAATCTGAAACGACCGGAGAGAGTTCAGGCGCAGCACCAACCAGGAATTAAGTGATTTTCCGAGGTACGGGGGTGAAACACCGCCACCTTCCAAACTCCGGGCTACCCTAAGAATTTCTGAACAGAAAAACTCAGGTAGGTACATATTTTTAGCACACATAAACTTAATTATACCATTCATCAAACGTCTGAGAAACATCGGCTTTCTTCATAAACCTAACCGTTTACGCTTTTATTATAATCGATTTTCCCTGAATCATTCTAATAGCAACCATTTAACTAAATTCTGAGAAAACTTTGCATTCCTTAACATGAAAATATACCTTGAATTTTAGTTATTAAAGTTCAGGTTCTAAGTTGTAGAGGCTCTATTGTTATGTGTGGAGTATATTTTTTTGCGATTCGGTAAAGATAATTACAAAGAAGCTAGGTGTTTAAGAATCAACGGCATAGTTGATTGAAACTACTTTTTAGGTGCATTGTTCTAATGTCTACTTATGTCTTTTTTCGCATGTCTGCAGATAAGTGTAATTGAATGAAATTATGCACAATTAGAGTGACATAGTTAAAACCGTCTGTAGTAGGGAAATTTTCGTCAAATAGTGTGTGAGGTGGGTACAACGTTGGACACAAGATGGTTTCGCTATCTCTGTCTTTAGCATTTTAACTATATTATGTAGGTAGGTACCTATGAGTTTTCAGCACCTCTAAAAAGGAATTTCAGTATGTACTTTTATCGAGTCTTCCTTCTTACAGTCCTTTTTCCTTTGCAAGTCGAATATTATAAAAAATCGTGACATTCCTTTTTAAAGAAATGATTAATTATAAAATGAGATAAACTCAAAACTCACAACTTACTTCAATTCATCGTTTTATACTGAGGTATTTTTTAAATTAAATAGTTTATTAATTTTATTCATTGATAATACCTACATTAAAAGTTATAAAATATTGTTTACATTAGCCTATGATTTGTGTAATCTATAGCCTGTATAAATAAAGTTGAAGTGTTTTTTTGAACGTAGTAATCTCAAATAAAAACATCATCGATATAAAACATATTTTATGATATCTACCAACATTCTTGAATTAAGTATAATACTTCTGTATGTATCTTTAACAAAACAATTGTTTAATACTAAGTTGACATACAAAAAATTAGGCCTTTTTATATTGCTAATAAAATAAATTAAGGTAATGTAATCTCTTATTCTTATTCTTAGCCTTTTTTGGCGCCGTGTGGTAGCATTTTGTGTACTGCCACGCAATTTCGCTGGGGTCTTCGAAACCTTTTTCGGGCAAACAAAAGTCTATGAATTTCTCCATAGTCTCCTTATCTGAAAAGGATCATATTTTATAAAACACGAAAAAAATTAATAAGTACAATATATAATTGTCCGGGACTTTTGTTGTTAAAATTATATTTTTTAATGCAGATTAAGAACGTAAATATTGAATATCCCTGGAGGCGGAATTTGTATAAGACAATCTGTTTTTACTTTCTGCAATACACTTACTGCTAGTCTGCTCACTGTTGTAAATCTCTCTAAATATATTTTTTATTTATCACCGTAAAAAGGTAGCTCAAGTATTGTATATATAAACAATACTTGAGCTGCTTTAATTTGCCTTAAAAACATATCTTTAAGGATAGTAGTACAGGAAACACAAAAATATTTTATAATTATATTAATTTTATATTTATAATTATTATTAAAAAAATGAATAATAACTATTTCATTGACAAAATAAAACATATGTTTTGCACAGCTTACAGGTGCTATTGACGCCATCTACTAACATTTCATTACACTACTTACCTTATCCGTCTATCAAACTGGATTGCTAACAATGATAATAAGTGATTTCTTCAATACAAACTAGGTGGCGCGAAATCATTGTAAGAAGTTCAACAACAAAATGATAGATAGCGCTGCTTAGCTACATTTAAATAAAAGTTACAATTTTAAAACAGTCACAAATGATGATTAAACTTAAAAATATTAACTTTAGATAACTTTCTGTTTTGTTTCTATTTTCAAGGTTTTCTGAGATTGTGTGATAGCATTTGTTGGAGTCCAAACCCTTTTCATTGGCATACAATGATATATGAACGTCTACAATGTATTTATTTTTAAATAAAAGGCATAAGGCAGTAACAACATTCATAAAATAATCACATTAAGTAAGTATTTGGAGTTTTAAAACGTATTCCATATGCTGAAAAATAAAAGACTAGAAGTATGGATCTCTATCCCTTTACCAGTTTTTTGAACTGATATGACTATCTAAGAACTTACCTAATGCCATTCACATTGGTTAAATTTTAGCCATAATGATCATCAGTATCAACAAAATTATCGTTCCGAAATTTAATGAATGAAATCATTTTACTTATTTTTCATTTTCTGTATTTTTTTACATTTTATTTTTTTAAACTAGCTAATTAGACAATATAAACAAAGTATAAGTATATAGTAGGTTTATTTAAGGTTACATTAAATTTGAATAAATCTTCACTATACGGTGTTTCCTATTATTGTTGTATAGTGTTGCCTATTATAATTGAAAATTAGAAACAATTGTAATTAGTGTTTAAATTCTCAAAAGATGCGTTTACGTCAAATGCCACACTTCACAAATCTTACAAGTTAGGTATTTATCTCTTGTATTTAGGTAAATATTAACCTTGGTATTTATTTACATTTATATAAAGGTACATTTAATCTTACTGTACTAGAATATTCTGTGTCAATATTCATTAGTTCTAACGTTATTATTACACATTCTATTAACATAAAAATTATGCAGATATTCTACCTTAAGGGGGGCACGTATTATGACATTGTTTTGATGTAAGAAGCTTAAAGTAGATTATCGTTAAAGTTAAATGTGTTCTTTTTACAATCCAAAAGTAGTTTTTGAATAGTAATTTCTTAAAAAAAATATTTTCGAACATATAACAGTGTTTCACCGTGGGTGCGATATTTTTATTTGAGAATTAAGTCAAAAATATAATAAGAGCTGCTATGAGCTTCGCCATTTCCAAGTCATCGCCCTCTAGCGCGCTTCTAGTTCTTGAGTTTTGTTCTTTTTTGATCCTTTTATATCGGTTTGATGGGGCATTGGCTGCAATTGAAGCGCAAAATGTACTCTAATTAAATATGTAATTGTCTTGTTTTGGTTAAAAAATAACTTGTTTTTTTTTAAAAAAAAACAATCTTTTAAAATAACAAAAATTTTGTTAATGATAAAAAAAAACTTTAAAAGGCAAATGCGCACAATTTTAAATAGAACATTAAAAGCCTATTTACTATAAAAAATTCAAAATGATAAAAATCCATGATAAAAAATCATTTTTTTTATCATGATTATTTGGGTTTAAAAGCTTTATAAATATTAAGCACGTACTATAAGTAATTGCTATCAAAACATGTAGAATACTGCTATTAGTATCGTCTCTATTCGATTTCGGCCTCTTCTGGCCAATAAATGTGTTTCTGATGATTTTTCGACTGTAGTTGAAGTTTAAAATCTCTGCGTCAGGGTTTCTTGTTAGGCATTAACATTTATTAAAATAAAATACGAAAATAATATGTACAGCTGCTGGTTTTTCTAATAAATACATTGCACTATCATTTAATGCTACCTACTCTATCTCCGCCCTGCATAGTGTTGTACTAAGATAGATACCTATAATTGATGGCAACACAAAAATTATATACTTACCCTTTGCGCTCTCTGGCTTGTTTAGGGTTTTTCATGTGAATATCGTGTTGAAAAAACTACCCTGGTGGAGGAGGGCAGAGGGGTAATGTCCCATTTAACTCGACTGCCCCCCACTACAGTGTTAGGTGCTGATAACAGGACACTGATTTTCATAATACGATTGTTTCTTTTTATTTTATTTATCTTTATTTGGAAAACAAACAGCTATTAATAACACATTTGGCTTAATAGTAATGCATTGTTCTTAAGCAATACAGTTTTCACTATTATTTATTACAACGATTGTGTTGACGAGAAAGTGTTGTAAAATAAGGCAAGTTACACATTTATAATTTGAATTAATAAGTTATATAAAAAAAACAAGTATTGATATAAGGGTTGATTTACTTTTTAACTAAAAGTATTCCAACATATCCTTCTGCCAGCTATGGAAAATGTCTTACACTGGAAAAACTACTACGGTGCACCTACATCGTGTGGTTTTTCAACAAATTTCGAAAATCTCTAAATTTTTTGTGAAATATGTCGATGTGATTATAAGTAGTGTTATACTTTTTGCAAGCTCTATTTATAAAACTATTACTTTTGTAATTTATACGCAAATTTACAGACAATTTACACAAAATTGTCAAATGTAACGTTTGTGCGGTGCAAGGCTACAAAATACAGGCTTTTGTTTTGGTCAGTGACAACCAGTTCAGGGATAATAATATGAGTTATGCTTATTCAAAAAAAAAACTTTAATTTATATGCAGTCGAGAGTTTTGACTCGCTCGCTAGTATCGCAATAATACATGGATTTTGTTTGTTTTTTTTTATTATAAAAAAATAGGTATTATTTATTATTATTTTGGCATCACTATCGTTTGTTCAACGACTCCTGCGTCGCTCGTCGCTGATCAATAACTTGGAATGGAAACGTTACTGTATCGCCTGTTTTCGCATTGTATCGTTACCTAAGTCTTACAACACAGATTAAAAGGTGTTAAAGTACTAGGCTCTCGCCATTCTTTTCTACTGTCTGCTTTCCTCTTTACTTCCTGATATGACATGACATTAATTTTCTCAAAAAGGCTAGGCTAGGCTTATTAAAAATAAAGTTAAATTATTAACCACCTTAAATAATTTTAATTTTACCAACGTCATTTATGACAAATCCGTCTGAATAAGTTTATAACCAGTTTTAAAAACAACATTTACGTAAACGATTGCTGACAAATAGGTGACGTTTTCAAATTAGGCTTTTTGACGAACATTCCTTATCGGTGGTTGGTTACAAGCCTAAAGGCCGATCCGCACACAAAAATGCCGGCACAGTGCCGAAACGTGCCGTTCAGCAACGTATCCAGCAGTGTCTGTGAAAAATAATATTTTAGTATACATCTTGTATCACGCTATCCGCTGGTCATTGAATGTCTCTGTCACTGAAAAGTGCAGATAGCGTCGTGCAAGCTGTATGCTACAATATCATTTTTCACTGACACGTTACTGATCACCTGAGGCCTTTAGTCGGTAAAAATAATACTGAAAGGTTAATACGATTGCCTTTATTTTCCGAATTGATAAGTCTGCTATGACCCTTAACATCTTTACCCAGTACACCGTAGCATACCATGATCGTGGAATATGTCCGGCAAAACATAATTGAATACTGACACCATGCACGGAGCGTATTTTGTTCGGTGCTGTCATGCTACGTTGCTAGACCGGTGAGCATACGGGTTTTTGCGTTACAATCGCGGTCATTGTAAGCTACAGTGTACTGGGCAACGACCTTTATATGAAATTTCCAAATTTTGCAAAAGCAAATGAACTACCACACTGGTTAGACATCAAACTAGGTATATGTATAATGCTATCATATTTAAAATGTTTATACAAACCTTTATCTGGAATCATGGACAATGCGTTATCAAGGCGGAACACAGCTTGCTCCGTCATTAGGTTATACTTCTTCAAAAGGCAGTGCGTCCATTTCTTTAACAGTTTGTTGTCGATCTGAAAGAATTTAGTTCTGTTAAAGTGGCAAGTCGCTTGTCGGACGATGTGATGATGAAAACAAGCAGTTGTCAGTAACATGTTTACTTCAGTCAGAAACTGGCTCAAAGCTGACGTACAAAAATAGTCTAAACGCAGTTTAGGTCACAGTCAGCGGATTGGACTCCACTAGAAGTCATAGGGAAAGGAAGTTCTAGCAAGCTAGATGGGGTTAGACTATATGTTGCATAAAAAATAATATTCCTGACGAATGTCATTATTCGTGAAATAACGCAGTCGCACCGCGTTGTAACAGCGTGCGGTGTCATCTAGCGGGGAGTGGTGGAACTAACAACTGACTTTGGTTTTATCGATACTACGCGTGGATTGAAACCGCTTTTATTTTGTTTTCGGCTGCCACGGGGTAGCGCTAATGATATTGAATCGCTTGCACGTTACAATTTTAGATTTTATCGAGTTTTGAACGTTGTGACTTTTGAGTATTTGGTCAAGTACTTTTCATAGAGTGGTGTGCGTGAGCGGTGCAGGCAAGGACTCTATTATATTATACTATTATAGGTAAGTGACTCTATTATAGGTAGACCGCGGGTCTACCTATAATTAAGAAATCAATATGCTTCATTAAACAAGTAACCAAAAATAAAGAGTTAAGAAAGCTGTTATAGAAATGTAAGGAGATTGATAACTACTCTTCATTATGTTAAAAGTACCCAATATTGAAGGATAATAATAACAATCCACTGTCTGTGCAGTAATTCTCGCGTCAATCTAACTTATTATATATGGTAATTCGATTGCAAGTTCTACCGTTTTACCAAAAAACAAAAAAAAACATGTATTTATCAATTCCAATAGATTACATGCTTAGATAAGATAGTCTTGAAAAACCACTGAGGTTTACACTAAACAAAGGTTTACACTAGAGTAATTATCCGCACGTGAAAAAACTCCCGCGCGGATTTAATCTAAGTGCATAGAAATCATGACCTTGAGAAATCAATTGCATTTTTTTCGGCAATGATAATTCGATCAGTGAACTTTTTCGTAAACGAATTGCACAAGAATCTGCCCCCAGGTCTGTTGTTACACTTAGTGCGTAGGCCGATCCATCACCTCATAAATGTTGTGAGATTAAGCATCCAACATCAAAAACTAACAGTTTACAAATTTAAATATTTGTACTTAATAAAATTTCATAAAATACTTACGTTCCAATCTCCACCTTTCAGTTTCAGGACTAATTCGGGACTAACTTTGGTTTCCTCCAAACATTCCATGTGATATTTTTTTAGCAGCTCTTTTTGCTCGTCACTAATGCTCTGAAATTTAAGCTGCATTTAATTTATATTGTTTAATCGGATAACGTCTTAACATTGTGGAATACGGACTCCAAAGTTTAAAAAATCACAACAAAAATCAGGACAAAAAGAGTGGGATGTGTCTAAATAACATCTTGCCATGACCACATCCTGTTTTAAAAGTACCCTATGAGGATGGATTCAACCAAACGAGAATTGATAACCTTAAAATAAATTGCAAGTTATCGAAGAGAATAATAACAATTTTCCATTTTACCATCTACTGTTTCAGAAATCGCGTTTATACGGAGGTAATTCTTATACCTACTGTGTTGCATGAAAAAGAGCTAATTTGTGGACGCCCATTTTACCACTTTGGAAGCGTCTATCTATCACATGTTAGATCTATTCATAAACACCCCACACGCAAAGGTTTGATAAAAAAATAATCAGCGTGTATAAGAATCGTAAAGCGGTTAACAGGATACATCTTCCTATCAAATTTCAACAGTGTGATGCTTATAGTTACAGAATAAAGTGGCTGTGAGATACGGACGGACAGACAGACAGACAGACAGACTTGACGAAACTATAAGAGTTCCGTTTCTGGTCATTCGGCTACGGAACCCTAAAAAAGGAGTAAACTTACCTGAACATTAATGATAACAGACAATAACAATAAAGCTACACCAAACATGTTGCACATCACACTAATTTGTCACTTTAAGTTGCACGGAAATCACATTCAGTCTTCACGGACGAAACGTGATATGATTAATAAGAGTTAATCATAACCGGTGAATATTTATATTACCTTTCAGTGGTACATATCCATTGATATGAGGAACATTATTTAAACGGAATGAAATAAGGGCGTTCGTACTCTACGCTTTTCTTTCTTTCTATGACGTCATCAGAATATCAGAAAGTTTATTTGTAAGAATACATACATTATATGAGGTGTACAAATATTAACAAAGTAAATGTTTTCATATTGCATGATGATGTGCACTGTTTACAAATATTTGGTACCTTTTGTCTTTAATTTGTCTTGAACTCCTTAACACTATAAAAACAATGCAACATAAGCCATTCGGTTAGTTATCTTTTGTATGTTACCTTGTGACAGAAAAATTTGGCCCTTTTTTGCCGAAGTATGACTTCACTAAGTTTTTGAAACAAGTCTGGCGTAGGTGGGATGATACACCTACCTACTAAGTTTGAACTATGCAATGCTAATATTTTCAGAATAAAATGGCTGTGACATACGGAAAAACAGACTAACAAATTTGAAAAAGCAATAGGAGTTCAATTTTTGCCATTCGGCTACGGAACCCCTTAAAACGCAGTAACACCATAGTAATATTATAAACGTGAAAGTTATTAGTTGATTTCATTTTAGCTGATAAATCAGCAGTTCTTTTTTCGGTAATTTTACAGCATGTGGTTCGAAATAGGAGTAAAACTGTACGAAAGCAAAGAAAAAAATAATAGCCTTGATTTAAATTTAATGCTCCTACAGACTACACACAGACTAACAACACGATATTATGGTGTCGACACGTCGTACACGACAAATGTAGTGTGTTAGTAGTATCGACACGTCGTTCACGACAAAGTCGTGAAGTGTGCAAGAAGCCTTTTACATTTCCCTTTGTTTCATGCACTTTCATAATTCACTAACAATAACTGCGTCGGGTCATTGTTCACTTGTGATAAGCATATGGCCAAAAGCTGTTTGTATAATAGCTGTCTGTTTGTTTATATTAATAGGAAGTGAGAATTGTGTATCATCACAGCCTGATATAATTAAAGAAACTCTGATGACCGCTAGGTCAGAGCTTGCCTGTTGAAACCAAGAGTAAGATGATGATGGATTATTTTCAATGGAGCCTGTGGTTTTTTAAGCGCTTTGGTAGCGATACCAAAGTGAAGTAACCTACGGCACGGTCGTGTTTGGCTGAGTGACCAATCCGACCATATAAGTGACGTACATCACGAGCATCTCCATGCTTCATAATATTGGTTGATATAAGTCGTTAAGCCTAGTCAGAGGCCTTATGGGCGGCTTGATAACATCTGACAGCAGGGTTAGTCGGTGCCTTGCAAACACTCCTTCACCAACCCGCACTGAGCCCGCGTGGTGGAGTATGGCACAAACTACCTCATAGTTGAGGTAAGACCTTTGCCCAATAGTGGGATGTTACAGGCTAACTTTACTTTATGGCTTTTCAGTCAAACTTTAGAACCTCTATTTTATCTCTAAGGTGTTTTCACAAGTATTTGTCGATATTTTTTATATTATACAGGGTTACAGGTTAAATCGACCTAAATACTTTAATACATAGTAGTTTACATCATTTCTGACAGATTTGATTATGTAACCACATATCCCAAACTTTACCGTTTTCAAGTTATTGGTATTTGATTTTTTTAAATAAATCCCGGTGTAATGTCTATTGTCCCCTTTTTTGTCCATGAAGATAAAATATGAAACCAAAAATTGCATACGGGCAGGTCAAACGCTCTTCCAATTGAGCTACCGTGCCATCAGTCCGACCCTGAGAAATTTTGGTCTGTTATGAATACCTACCTACGTCATTACGCGTGACGTCTGCAACATCCACCCCAACTATTTTACAACAGCAATGGGCCAAGTTTTCTAATCCATAAGAATAATTTCAACATACATTCATATATTCATAAAGATGAAATAGGAAACTAAAAATTGCGCACGGGCGGGACTCGAACCAGCAACTTTCTGGCTAACCAGGCCGATTGACCCACCGCGCCGGTCCGACCTTGCAAAATTTCTCGTATCTTATGAATAACTACATAATGAAGTAGTGATTCATGTGAAATGTTTGAGATACAACGAAACGAACCCAATTCAATCTGTTGGTGTAAAACAAAAACAATTGATGCCGCTAACGAAATAAGAAGGGGATTAACTACTGGTGTTGTAAAAGTGGCCTCAGACACAGAATGCGTGAATGTGTGCGAAACAGGGGCGGACATGCAAGGGCGTGCATTTCATATAGGTAGTTAAGCAGTGCCTACCTCGTCTTTATAATGTCAAATCAATATTACAATATATCTATAAACTAAGCTTATACTAAAATCATTTTTTTTATCAACTTACATACATTAAGTACTAACGCTCAACTTTAAAACGAAAATATTTAGGTAGTAGGCTGCCCAGCGGCTGCTTGCTAAATACACGCACACTCTTGCAATCGCCCTTCGTACCTACAATGTCACACAATGATGATAAAAACCTGACCAAATTGAAAATGACGCTCTGTTCATACAATTCCAGGTGGCAGAGGATATTCGCATCACAGACTCCTAAAGTAGGCATGCATACTATCTTCTTTCTCTATCAGTTCCCTACTGGAGAGTGTTTTGTCCTACTCGCGCGCAAATGACGTAAAATTCTTCGGAGTCTAATCAAAACACATCTCTTATGAGAAACTTTAATTTTAAATTAGGGTAGAAACATGGTTTTATATTAATAAACCATGGTTTTATTTTAAAGTGATAATGATATTGATAAACTAATGTAACATTAATTAAAAGAAATAATTGTGTGCAAGCGGGAATTTCGTCGTTACTCGTCTACCCGATACTAGATGGCGCGACGTTCCAATTTCCTACGTTATTTTCCTAATTCATAATCTTAAATGAATCTCATACTAATGATATTATGAACGCAGGACAGTCCGTTATTTTATTTTTAATGATTTTTCTTATGCAAGTAAGTCAACCCAGCTAAAGTTTTGGTTTATAAGTAATGCAAACATTCTTTAAAAGTTTGTTGCGGCAGCCATTTTTATCTATGGAGTTTTTGTTTTGCTTTTCGCTTGCTTTCCGCGAGTGTAAGAAATCTTAAATTTCAAGTATACAATTGTATTTCGATAGAATGAAAGTGTTTTCGGGGTTTGTATATTTTGCATTTGAAACGATAGTCAAATTGCAGTGTTACTTTGAGTGCCATAAAAGTGGTATTGTGTGTGATGAGGGTTCGAAAGAAGATTCGTTTTGTTTTGAAGTTTTAACTGTGCGCTGATCCCCTAACTAAAGGCAAGACGTTTGCTTGTGAATAAGGAAGGTCAAAATCGTATCATAGCCACTATGGGTATCAGTTAAATGGCATGTCATTAGAAAATCATCCATTTCCTTGATACTTGTGTGTGGTGTTAAATTATCGCAAACACAGTTTGTATGCTTCCTTCATAAATGGCACAGAAAAAACTAGGTAAGTTATTATTTGCTGTTATTACACCGTCATTTTCATATAGCTCTTTACTAGACACAAAATCCAAGATCGATATTGTATTTGTTCCGAAGATAATACTCAAAATTAGTATATGCCTACTCCATTAAATTTTTTATGCACGCCCCTGCGGACATGTAGAACATGTACTGTAAACGATAAATAAACCTATATGTGAAATAGTTGCTACCTTTGTTTTCAAACTCAATTCAACATATTTTTCGTTATTTTTTCCTATTATCTGGTAGCACTTTATTAATGTTTTTATCAAAAAATCGAATGTTATTCATCAGAACGCTGAAAAACCGTAGATATCTTTCCGCACATCTGCAGCAAAATTGACATAGTTTTTTTTTAATATCTTACAAAGAAAAAATACTTATCACAAATTCATTTTTTTAACATTCGATCGTGTACTGCAACTCAGTTGATATAGTTACTTGCAATTTTAGTGTTTGAAACAGTAAAACAACAAATCTACTATACACAGGAACAAAACACAAAAAAGAGGGCAATAAACAAAATAAGGGAATATTCATAAAAAAAAATCAAATGCCGATAACTTGAAAACGGTTCAGTTTGGGATATGGGGTACTATAGTCAAATCAGTCAGTCAGGAGTGATGTAAACTTGACGACTCGTCTAGTTTATTGGTTGAGAAATGTCGACCCGTCTGGTTTAGTGGTCGAGAAATCGCCTACTACGCAGCGGGTTGCGGGTTCGATCCTCGTACAATACAAACATTTGTGTGCATGAACATGTCTGTTTGTATTGGTCTGGGTGTTTTCTATGTATATCATGTATGTATTAACAAACAAAAGGTATTTAAGTATTATATCCGTTGTCTGGCACCCATAACACAAGCTTTGAGTAGCTCACTTTGGGACTAGATGGCGATGTGTGGGAATGTCCAAAGGATATTTATATTTATTTAAACTACTACGTATTAAAGGATTTAGGCCGACTAAACATGTAACCCTGTATACGTTACTAATTGTAAAAATGTTTGTGCAGTGCTTGAGTTAGAACCTAGATTATTAGAGAAAAAGATTCGGATTAGTACGAAAACGCTTTTAACATTTAATGTAATCATAAAAATTTTGTTCATGGCAATAAACTTAAGTGTTCAAAGGTCCTTCGGATTTAAAGGTTTCATTTGGGAGTCAGAATAAAACTAGGTATGTGTGTTCTGAATTATTTATTCATTGTAACTAAATAAATTCGTTTCGGCAGTCACGGTAAGTATTTTAGAACAATTAAGTCATCTTGTACTTCCTGATGTAATGATGAACTAAAGATTAAGTTAAAAATATTTATCTTTTAGTAAGTTAAAGGGATGTTATTGAATGCGTTTCATGGTGATAGTTTAACAAAAGCTGATCTTGGAATACTTTATGGCAATTTTGATGATGTAAAACCAAAGGTTCTCTCCACAAAGACAGACGATCCAATACGCCAGAGAATTATGAGCTTCAAGTCTAGCAACTTAAGGTTCCTAACCCAATGCCAATGATCTCCTTAGTTCTTCAAACGATCATATCCGTAAAACTCAAAAAGCTCACTAATTCTAAGCAACGTCAGATCGTCTGCCGTTCTACTGGTCTTGGCTGGCTTATAGGAAGATGGCGTGTTTGGGGTCCTTCTCGTAATAGCACTTGACGTAATTCCACGCGGTCTGGTGAGGCGTGTTGCCCTTGTTGGCTAGGCAGGCGTCGATCACCTTTTCTACTTGAGGTTTATCGGCTGTGGAGAAAATTGAAGTATCAATAATTGAGACCATACAAAATCAGACATTCTTCGTGAAGAAACGACTGTAAACTCAAGGGTGGTAAGGGTACTTCGAAGGCTCCAGACCTCTCTGCCAGGAGTTAGTGATAGAGCCGATTAGTGATTTGGACGCAGATTTAATATTGACCTAATCATATTTGGACTGCTTTAATAAACAAATAATAAATAAATATTGGACACCAATCACATACATTGCTCAGATCCCAAAGTAAGTAGCTTATGCACTTGTGTTATGGAAATCAGAAACAACGGTGGTAACCACAACACCCAGACCCGAGACAATATAGTTTTTTATTTATTTATTTATTTCTATGTTGACCCGACCAGGATTCGAACCCGGGACCTCGGAGCGGTGACGTCTTAGCCACTACACCACGGAGGTCGTCAATTTTAGGTCGTCGGTGAGGTCGTCAAGTTTTATTTGTTTTGAGCGTCTTTTGATACAATCACAGCAATTTATCCTCACACAAAGGATCATAAGATATTTAACTATAGTCGAAATAATGTTACTAAAACTACAGATACCTACAATCACATAGGAATTAAATTTAAACCATCAATACCTAAAAAAAGTTAATCTATATGTAGGTACATCATTTCATGTATGTTCTATTGAACGATTATTAAACGCTGAGCATGCTAAGATTATGTACTTAGTAAAGTATTGAGACGATCAGAGTCAAAATTGTGGACTCACGACGGTGTGTAGATTTTTATGTTTGAAATTACCGAAGCACAAATTGTTAGTGTTACTAAGTCTGTTGAAAAACCACAAATAAAAAGTCAACTTACCAGGGTTGGGTACTTTAGCAAGAGCCACATCCTTCTTGAATTTGCCGTCCTTGGTCATCAGCTCAGACTTGATCAGCATGCAGAGAGCATATTTCTTCAGCGCGTCGCTTTCCGTCTAAACAAATCAAAATATAAATAATAAATCAACATTGGACACCAATCACATACATTGCTCTGATCCCAAAGTAAGTAGCTAATGCACTTGTGTTATGGAAATCAGACACAACGGTGCTACACAACACCCAGACCCGAGACAATATAAAAAAAAAGTTTTCTACATTGACCCGACTGGGAATCGAACCCAGGACCTAAATTAATAAAATAAACCTATTGGATTAATAAAATTAACAAACAAATGTGCGCCAGACATGACACCATTTGTCTGGTTAGGTTGGTCTGAAGTAAGGTATTTTTGCCTTGCGTTACGAAGTACCAGACATCGATTATTATGACGGAGGCATCTCCCATAAATACTAAAATATATATAATATCCGTTACTTAGGTACAAATGTTGACTTGCTCATCACACAAATATTTGCCTCTTGCGGGATTCGACCCCGACACCGTTCGTTCAGTAGGCAGCGCTAACCACTGCACGCGTCGTATTATATTCTCCTTTTATATATAGTGTCTGAAAAATGTATATATAGTAATTTTGCTCTTGACAAAAAAATAAGGAATTCAGATAATTTAATAATTGTTTTTTCTCATTGTGATCCCGATGAAAAGTCTTGCACATTCCGCTACCATACCATGATATCAGCAACCGATAACCATTGTTAATGGTGATTTTAATCACAAATTGCTCATATACGGCGCTATTAAACAAATGTAGAGGTAGTTAATTAGCATTGTGTGGTGAAATGAAGCGATAAAATCTGTATCACTAGCCATGATCCACCACAACATGTACTCTAAAATCCAACGAGAGAAAAATCATCTATTTAACAGTATATTTATGCTTAAGCGTGAAAGCTTAAAAACGCGTGAAAAAAATAATAAAAGAGTAGCTGAATGGTGCTCGGTGGTTTCACCGCTAGGAACTCTGTGATTGGTAGTTGGTTAAGAGTGCACCACTCATAGAGGTCCCAGCGAAAATTCTGATAAGTTTGTGGTATTGATGCGTTGATTCATTGATTGCTGCTTTAAGCACTGCAGCAACAGCGCGGTAACTCCCACTGGTGGTGACAGAGATCCTTTATACATTTTCCTGTGATCTATTCCTTCAGGTGCTCTCATAGTTCGGTAAGACGGCAGTCCGATATGGCCGGCGAAAAATCAGGCGCAGGAGAAATATAAATTAGTGAGTTCAACATGAATTATTTTTTTTTGTCTCTTTTACCAACACGAAAAAAATGAGGTTAAATTCAAACTGTGTGTGATATTGTTGAAATTGGATAATATTTTAGTTTGATGATCTAGCTAAGCTTCCAAAAATGTATGCCTAGTTCCGTAAGTGTATGTATTGTCCACGGATTTCTCAACGTATTATCGAGACGATTGTTTTCAGTCAGGTATATTCTACATTAAGGGAGAATATAAGTTTCATTAAAATCAGTTAAAAACGATTTGAGATATGAGTAAGCTGAGAAAACAATAAATAAAAATTATATAATGATAACCTCTTTTTTGATGTCCGTAAAAAATTAAACGACTTCAAAAACTCACTAATATAAAGCTGAGAATAACGCATTTTTCTCCGTTCTCAATATACATTGCTCTGATCCCGAAGTAAGTAGCTAATTGCACTTGTGTTTTGGAAATCAGACACAGCGGTGGTACTACAACACCCAGACCCGAGACAATATAAAAAAAAATGATTTCTATATTGACCCGATCGGGATTCGAACGGGTCCTCGGACCGGCGACGCCTTGAAACCAGCGTGCTTAGCCACTACACCACAGAGGACGTAAATAATAAGAATATTACCTTGTAGTCACCAGTCTTCAACTTGTTAACCTGCTGCTCCTCCACCTTGGTTTCAGACAGACATTCAGACTTGTGTTTCTTCAACTTCTCTTTCTGTTCGTCGGTGAAGGCCTGATGATGAAGAAAATACATTAATACCTCATTACAAATCTTTTTATGGTCTAACAAAGATGAAAAAAAACTTTCTATTCATAACATCTTCCCGTTTCGCAGCTCGTAATTTCTTTGAACTTCATGTGAGGTATTAAAATTTATTATGCACTACCGTTTCCCCGCGACTGCGTCCGTGCGTTTTGTGTTTGCACTTTGCTTAAGCTTACATTATAAATAAGCTAACAGACACCAAAATATTTTTTTCAAATCGGTCTAGTAGTTACTGAGATTATCGCGTTCGAAAAAACAAACTCTTGAGCTTTATAATATCAGTATAGATTTATAGATATTTTTGCAAAGCGTGTGAACGGATACGAATTCAAATGTATATTTTTTGGTACAAAGTGTTATCTGGAAAGCGAATTATTGGTAGTGCAATAGGTCAAATCTACCAGCTCTCCGCGATTGTCTTTAGCAATTTGTAAATTATCTGGACTCGTTTTAATAAATAAAAAGTAGTCGACAAAAGCTTTGTATTCAAAGTTCAAAACAATTTATTCAACTTAAATAGCAACCTTACCGCAAACTATTAAATTAGGTTTGAACCACTGTGTAAATATAGAATGGCTAGTTTGAAATCAACGTCAATCAAGTTAAAAGGCATAAGAGTAACACACATTTCACTTTAGCCGCTTAATATTTAAACTGTTCTTCAGTTTGAACCGAACTTGATAGCTAAGTATATTTTTGAATTAAAATATCTCACCTGAGCCAACACAAGGCAGATAGCGAGAACGATCAGAGTCTTCATGTTTGCGTTTGCGTTTGTGATGGTCGTTCGTGCGCGCCTGCCCTTATATACGGGTCTATCCTGTCAAGGAGTGCGTGGACGCAGGACGTCCAGGGGTGCGGAACAGTTTGTTTTGCTGAATTATGATTTTGTGACAATTTCAGGTGGAAACTTGTTTTGACTGAAATTGATTCAAATTAATGTAAAATGTGTGTACCTACACCTGTAGAGATAAAGTCAAGTGAAACTTGCATTAACTGTAAGACTTCTGTAACTTTGTTTCCATGCACAATAAATATCATTCATTCATTCATTCAAATATTCGCGGGTAGTAGTTTTTCCTGTGGCTAAGGATGATGACAAGTTACGATTGTTTGTCGTTTAGCTTTTGATAATGTCCCTTAATGATTATAGATTGTTACGTTTTTTATTTATTTGCTCATTGACGTAAGTAGCGATAGTAAAGACGATGTAAGTTACCCAATGATGTATCAAACTATTCTTATTTTATTGAAGAATGAGGCCATTCAAGCATAATTAATATAGAGTAATATCCCCCTTCGTAGTAACTCCAGTTTTGTTAAATTCCTTTGTTTTTTTATTGTACTAATAGTCCCTAAAAACAAAAATACACGTAGCTATTAAATATGTCAATAAATTATGGGTTACTGTATGTCTAGGTTAGTTTAAATGAAACATTAATTGTTCGCATGGATAAAAAATAAGCAATTACTATCTTACCAAGACAAATGTTGGTCACCTCTGGCCAATACAGGTCGGTCTGGAATGATCTGGGATTAGCTTGTGTCACATCTCAACTGTCGTCTTCGGTTCACACTACTGGATATTTTGCATAATTATTATTATGGCAAAGGGAATTTAAATAAAAGTAAAATAAAACAAATTGAGCCAGACGAGACGTGCTGTGAGAGTATAAGTTTATTTGATTCTTTTTATTGTTCTTATTTTAATATAATTCGTGACTGAACTTTTAATCAAATAGCACTTTACATTGTGAATGTTGTAGTGAGCAAAAATACTTTTGACAAATCAATAAAGAATTTGCAGTATTTTTAACCTTTTTTTTTTCATTATGATCCTACAGTCACATTAAATGGTGTTAAATTCTGAGAAAACTTATAAGATTTAACTAATAAGCTCACACACAAATTACGCTTATGACAACACAAGCCAAGTTCAGTTAAAAACATAAAACAGCGCGATATTAAACTAGGTTTCAAATTGAGACCAAACAAAAAATAGGAAAAGCTCGTTCAGAGTTTGGCAAAGTCCGTCAATTTCCACACGCACCTCAATAAGCCTCTATTTATTTTCCAATATACTTTTACAACTTTAAAACTTCAAAAATTGGTTTAGAATGTTTTAACACTCATAGTTTCATATTTTATATTCATAAAGATGAAATAAAAAACCAAAAATTTGCGCACGGACGGGACTTGAACCAGCAACCTTTTTTGGCCCTGTCAGCCAAAAGGTTGCTGTTTCGAGTCCGGCCCGTGCGCAAATTTCTGGTTTCTTTTTTAATCTTTATGACTTCAAAAATTGTAAAATTGTTGGTAGTGTGCGCCCGCGCAGAGCTAACAGCTAAATTGCGGCGACACAATAAGCGGCCGGGCCGATCATTGATTTATTGTTGTCCGTTGACCCGGTCGGCCTCTGCGATTTTGTTTACTAGAATAAATCACTGGAAAAGTACTGTAGTTGAGATATAAGTGCAGGAAAGTGTCGAAAATGTATACTAAAAGATCTAACTGTATTTATAAATACAATTAGTATATAAATCAATATTAACTTGTTTACAGCAGAATAATTGTTAGGAATACAACAAAAAAAAGTTCTTACAACTTTCAAAAGAAAAAACACATACCACATAAAAGAGATTACAATCAATAAGAATAAATACTTAATATGCATTGTTCAGCCCCTCTTTTAAAAATTCGATTACGTTTCATCATTTTGACGATCATTTTAACTGGGTTATAAAATAATAATAACGTGGATTTATCCGATACAAATATTTTGTTATGTTATTTTATTATTCTTTGTTATCGATCTGACATATTGAAATCCGATCAAACTACGACATTAATTGAAATTAATATAAATCTAGCTGAAACCCAATTCCAAATGGCATATCGAATGGTTCTGAATCGCCCAACAGATCTAGATCGGAATCCAGAAATATGTGTACCTAAGAGCTTTCATATTAAAATACAATCTATCACTAAAGAACGCATAGAGGTGAAGACCTAGAAAATAATGAAAATTTGTATACGAAAAACATCGCCAGTACAGTGTACCTTAATAACAAGGTCGGAGGCAAATTAAATATTTATTTTGTAAATTCAACAAACAGATCTGTATGAAATAAAACAGTTTAATTGGCGCGACGTAAATTTAAAAACGAAAATATACTGTTGGTTTTAAATGAAGTTCAGTTAAGGCATCCTTCTGCACTTTTCTCCTATACCATCCACGTTGAACTTAATTTTATTACACTGATACGTGACATCAACGACATTCTCAGCCATTTGATCCACTAGCCCACACCACTCCTATCAAATCGCTCAATAAAGTCTCTGGTTCGAATCCCTCCAAACCGGTAATGCAACCTTGGCTCTCTGATTACCGTGCTCCCTATTGAACGTAACACGGATTACACGGATGTATGTATGTTTATGTATTTATTAGTTATGGATTGTAAGCTGAGCTTAATAAATCAGTACCTAACCCCTGACACTTTCCTTGTAAGTCGTATTTATATTTTATCGGCTCCAAAAGGAGGTATTCAATTCGACCAGCATGTATGTAATATTGTTAGATTTAGACGAAATTTGGGCATGTTGATCTACATATTAAGGCTTCCAAACACATGTGCTAAATTTTTCAAGTGTTTTTATATTTGTACGTTTGTATCAGGATTTCTCGAAAACGAGAAAGCGAGATGATTATAGTCTAAACATCATGCACCAACTCCAAAATAAATTGTTTCTCCTATATAGAAGACGAATGCGTTATTTTAAACTTTTTAGCGAATGTAGAAAGCGTTTTTAGGGTTCCGTAGCCGAATGGCAAAAAACAGTCTGTCTGTCTGCCTGTCTGTCTGTTTGCCTGTCTGTCTATCCGTACGTATGACACAGCCACTTATTCATAAAATAAAAAATAATGATATTTTAGGGAGGGCTTCCATACATGAAACTAAAACCGAAAAAAAAATGTTTTCGCCAAACCAATGCGTGTGGGGTGTCTGTGGATAGGTCTTGTAAAATGACATTGGGTTCCTCAAACCATTTTCTTTTAAAGTCTAACGTTTCATAGCTAGACGCCTCCAAGGTGGTAAAATGGGCGTGGGGGGGGCATCTAATTTCTAAACTAAGCGAGTGAAAATTGTGAAATAAATATATAATGTAGATCTTAACAAAAATTTTCAAAGAAAATTGGTTTGGACGGGATCGAACGAGAAGTTTTTGAGATATAGCACATTTTCAACAACCGCAAACATAACTTTGTTCTTCATACAAACACTATGAAAAACAAATTTATATTTGCTGTCAACAAAATATTGTGGTATTTTACTAAGTGCAAGGAAGTAGATTTCCTAATACAGTTAACGTTGGCACGGAACCCTCAGTGCGCGAGTCCGACTCGTACTTGGCCGGTTTTTTAATTGTTTTATAACCTACTAGCGACCCGCCCCGGTTTCACACGGGTGCAATGTATCATATATGTTAACCTTAATTTTGAATCACTCTATCCATTAAAAAAAACGCATCAAAAGCCGTTGCGTAGTTTTAAATATTTAAGCATACATACATACAGAAAGCGGGAAGCGACTTTGTTTTATACTACGTAGTGATCAATTGTTTTTATAATCTATACGGTATCTTTTCCAAATATAATTTCTTTAGACAGTTTTTGGAAAGTGACCTGCTATCCTCGTATTTTATTAAAAAGTGTACTCATTGAAATAAATACAAAAATAAATATTTGTATATTTTTTACTGACTTCAAAAAAGGAGGTAATCAATAAAATGACTATGTGATATTGTAGGAATTTAAAAAGTTTGAGTAGGTTGATCTATAAAAGCTTCCAAACACATGTGTGAAATCTCGTAAGTGTATGTATGTTTGTTCACGGATTTCTCGAAAACAAGAATTCTTAGCGAGATGTTTTTTTTAATTCGATTAAATATATTTTAACTTAGGTTACAGTGTAAGTTTCATCAAAATCAGTTAGTTTAGTTTGAGATGTGGGTAAATAACAAAAAAAGAAATAATAATATAATGAAAATGCGTTTAAAAATGGTTTAGAATGTTTTTAACATTCACAGTGTCATATTTTATATTCATCAAGATAAAATAAGAAACTCACTCAGGACAACAGACACAGAAACAACTCAGGTCGGACTGACAGCACGGTAGCTCAATTGGTAGAGCGTTTGGCCCGGTCAGCCAAGAGGTTGCTGGTTCAAGTCCCGCCCGTGCGCAGATTTTTGGTTTCTTATTTTATCTTTATGAATGCGTTCAAAAACTTACAAAGAAGCTCATAATAACGCATTTGCTTCGGTGTATGATGTCAAGCTCACATTCACCAACAGTCTAGTCATCCATCATGCACCTACTCCGACTTCAAATGAATTTGTTTTTCCTAAGAAGAGGGCAAATGCGCTATTTCAAGCTTTTAATCAGTTTTTTGACGGCGGTTTATTTTTTTTAATATTTTTTATATCATAAATAGTTAGTATTTGCACAAAAGTTAAATTAACCGAAATGTGTTTTTTACGTAGTAGAGCCTCACTAATAAAGTTACTAACACAATGGATGTAATTTATCTGAAATAAATGAATATTATTATTATTAAAATCCATCTTACGTAAGACGATGATGATGACAAAGACAATGCTTAAAATATTAAGCAAGTAATTACAATAGATAACTCTTAAGTGTCAGGTTAGGATCGCACTGACTCTTGATGAAATCATAAATTTTATTCCATTGCTGTTCATTTTAAAGTTTACAAAAAGTGGATTATTTGTTTATTTAAATCAAAACAATTGCAAGTTTAAAGAGCTAGTCCAACACACTTAAATTACAATAATAATATAATTGTCATGGAATAGGGTTCTAACACAATATTAATTCAAATGTCAACAAATCTGGTCAAAGTTAGTAATACAATAGTACATTATGATACAAGTGTGCTAAGTTGACCATTATATACAAGTCGATATTGTGTGCGCACGAGCGAAAGCGAGTGCGCCATAAGAAAGCCGCGTATATAATGGTCACAGGCACACGTGTTTCATACGACGTTTTTCAACACACTTGCGAGGAAAAAACAAGACTCTTCATTTACTTAGTTTTTAATTATTAAAACAGTAAAATTACATTTCACTCGATTTTGATAGCAAAGACTTTCGCAAGCGTTTTTCGCCTTGTTACGTATGTCCGGCAGAGTTAATAATAGGTTTTCTTCACTTGAAGTAGACATTTTCATTAATATTAAACTTCATAATTAATCCAAACTTCGTCACAGCCGACAATTATTATTTACGAAAAATGGCGCGTTGTTTTTTTTTTCTTGCCGCGATACCAATGCTCACGCAAGGCTTAGGCGCAAACTAGATCGGCCAAAAGCCAAGATTAAAAATGTAATAATTCGTGTTTAAAACACAAATCACAGAATATGTTAAATTAATTTGAGCTAGTTTTTAGTAATAAATCTGGATTTACCATTTATTGAAATAAATATGTAGATACTGTTATTTTTCGCATAAATACTGTTTGTTGCTAAAATAAAAGTATTGTATAACCCGACTAAATTATATCGCTCCTTCTTCTTACTTACGACTTGGTACTAGGGTACAAATGTAAATTGGTCGAGTTAATAAACTAAAAGCACAAGTGCAATAATATACTGAAAAAGCACGCGTGTTTAATCTCTATGATTATGAGCCAAAAATCGGTGGAATCAAAACGTCGTTTTGAGCAAGTGTGTTGAAAAGAATGTTAAACAAAATGACATAACACACAACATACAAAATATAAAGAAACATGGAATTATCAATTCAGCTGCAGTAAAAAATGACAAAATTGTAAAATACAAAGAAAAAATTAATAATAAAAATACAGTAGTCTATCAAATTAAATGTCATTTAAAATTTTACAGAATTGTATAAATATATGTCCATTTCGGTCCAATTTGATTAGATGCTAAAAGCGTTCCATCTCAGGTCATTCAGGAGCATTCTGCATTCTGATAAAAGGAAGAGTTGTCAATTTAACCTCTGGTAGGTACGTTTGTTAACTCTGACCTACGCAACTGGGCATTTGCGAGAGCTACTACAACATGTTGTAACCGTAATTGGTGTATCTCATTGAATTTACGAGTAATAAACTGGCGAAGAGTGCTCCAGAACGGAAGATGGCACTTTTGTAAGCATTATTTTAAATTGCTATGCTCTTACTACAAGCTACTTTGTTGTTTATACGGACTTGCAATAGGGTCAAACGGATGGTATGGAACAATTGTCAAAAAACCATAACTCATGGTAACCGTTTCGTTACCATGAGAATACGGCGGTTATACACGCTAGCGATGACGTAAAAAGTCTTTGGGTGATTTCAGTTCTGCAAGTGGCCGCTAGAGGCGCTGTGTGATTTACCATAGATTTTTTTACATCGTAGCTAGCGAGTAATACCGCCGTAAACTCATGGTAACGATACAGATTAATAAATACTTACTACAACACTTGTAATTTATTGAAGGTACCTCTCATCATCATCATCATCACTGTAAAGCATTTAAAAAAAGTAGTTCCTTTGGTAGCTAAAAGTATGACATGTATCTTCTGTATCTCTCATGCGCTGTAAAATGTCGTGTTGTGTTCTAAGACCCTTTACACACTGCGACTTTTAGCAACAATGCAGTCGCGATGCTCACTCGCGTCAGCATCGATGCAGTCGCAAAATGTCAACCTTTACACACTGCGATACTTTTAGCATCGATGCAGTCGCGATGCTAACGCGCGTTAGCATCGATACAGACGCGATGCAGAAGCTCGAAATTGAAGAAATATGTAATACATTTTGGCGACTGCATCGGTGTTAAATTAGCTCTGTTCAATGCGTGAGTCGCGATACTGAAGCGCGTTTTTTAAATGCACGAATGCATCGATGCTAAAAGTCAGTGTGTAAGGGGTCTAAGAAATAAATGATTTCAAAAGTAAACCGTGTTAACCTGAGCTTCGTTTCACTACAACAAATTACAAGTGTTGTAAACCTATCTACTGCCTCGCGATTTTTTGTGGTTGAGTGATCATTGAGTATAAACATCAGCTTATAGCCAAATCAATGCCAAAACATTCCATTGGCCTTTAAGGAGATCCCGGATGACAATTACTCATATGTCCGTTCCTGGGTCTAAAACTATCATTATTTTCTACGTGATGAGAGAACAGGCAGACATATTTAGTTACATCTTATATATAAAATTGTCGTGTCACAACGTTCGTTCCCGTACTCCTCCGAAACGGTTTTACCGATTCTTACCAAATTTTATATGCGTATTCAGTAGATCTGAGAATCGGCTACTATCTATTTTTCATACCCCTAAGTGATAAGGATTGTTCACCCTTAAAATTCTTTTTTTATTTTCTTACCAAATTTTATATGCGTATTCAGTAGATCTGAGAATCGGCTACTATCTATTTTTCATACCCCTAAGTGATAAGGATTGTTCACCCTTAAAATTCTTTTTTTATTTTTTTGGACGAAATTTATTGTTTTTATTTTTTTATATGGCATTAAAAAATACATACAACCCTAAAGTTTTACTTTTTAATCGCCAACCCCTATTTTTTTATAGCCATTTTAGTAATTTGATCATTTTTCTTCCCGCTCGATAACTGATCAATTTTAGTGTTTTTCTTAACTTTTAAAATTACGAGGCTGAGCGAGACGGGGCCGGGGCGGGACGGGCGGGGCTAGAGGCGAAGCAAAGTTCGCTGGGTCCGCTAGTAAACTATATAAATATTAAAAATACAACAGTAGGGCCACAAACAAAAACATGACAAATAAATCATAAGTACAATATTGGCGGTCTTATCGCTGGAAGCGATCTCTTCCAAACACCCATTAGGTAGAGGAAACAACGTTTATTAGACAGGTAGAAAGCGATGTGCAAAAAGAGAAAAGTTAACATTATAATGTTTAGTTTTGTTTTTTCAACTACAGCACGTCAAGGTTAACACTGCGGTGTCTTATATCGTTGTAATAAGGGCTAATTTGCAACAAAAGTGAGTAGCCTAATGTGCTGGCGATAGTACAAAACAGATTACAGCCAAAAGACAATATAGAAATGGTAGTATTGAAAACTTACGGTCTAGGTTGCAGCCAATACTTCATGTACAGTAGCCAACACATCAGTTTGTACATTTTTATTAAAAACTGACCCTTATCACAACTGCATAAGATACCGCAGTGTTGACCGTGACGTGCTGTCGTCCGTACGTACTTTGACAAACACATAACAATTAATTATTATCATTTTTATAAAATACAATGGAATAAGTATTATTCAATTAAATTAAAATACAGAAAACCAAATATAGTGCTAATGAAACATTAACCCTAGAGTGGGCGCGTCTTTTTGCGTAACGTCAGTAGGCGCGTGGGGAGCATTTTGCCGCCTCATTTTCTTTGACCATTTTGACTAGTAATATAGCAATTTAATATTTTTTCTTTGAGGATTTAAATAAATAAACAGTAAGTAATATTTAATCAACATATTTATTCAACTTTGTTCTATAAACTTTGGTTTACAAAAGACTTTAGAAAACTTAATATTTTTATTGACTTTTTTCCCTTATGCTACATAATACTTTTTAATACTTAAAAAAATGGAAAAAAATAACAAAATTATATATTTTCTAAATCTACAGGATACGCTTTATCAAAACAGTCTTCACAAAGATATGTACAATGTTCATTGCACAGTAACTTTTGGCATCTGGAACACCCTTTTTTCGATGATGGCTTCGCCCGGTCTTTGGTGTTCAAAAAATTTGGTGGAATTTCTTTTTTATTTTTACGTAACGTTCCAACAATAGTCGTTCTATGATCATTTAGCAACTGATCAGCAAGAGGTATCGAAGTAAAAAAGTTGTCCATAGTGATGTTGCGGCCAGTGTTGAGGATATTTTGGGATAATCTTTTTACCAAAGCATTTGCTGAATTATCAACATTGACCTGCACTGGAGGTTGTTTCCCATCATACACCTCTAAATTGCTAGTGTAAAATGATTTCGCATCAACAAGTGCATAAATTTTTATGCCATATTTGGCAGGTTTATTGGCCATATATACCCGGAACTTACATCTACCTCTGAAGGATTCCAGCATCTCGTCTATAGTACAACATTCTCCGATTTGATAATGTTCTTGACAGTATGAATTAAATTTTTCAAAAATATTTCGCATAGCTGCCATATTGTCATGAGTAGCACGCTCTGTTCTGGTGTTCATATCATCAAATCGCAGATGTCTAAGTAAAAAATAAAACCTTTTTATAGACATAGTTGCCCTGAAAACGTCAGGGGCGGTCCCATCATTTACCCACATTTCTTGAATATTTGCGTGATTCATCTTTTTTAGACCAGCCATCAGCAGTAATCCGATAAGAGCTTTCACTTCGATTCTGTTCGTTTCTTTTGCATCTCTCTCACGGGAAAATTTTTCTTGGTTAGCTCTTATGTATGTATTAGTACATAGCACAATATCATCAATCATTGATTCGGTAATAAACAAATGAAAACATTCTACAGGTGTTTTACAGTTCAAAGCTTCCTCACCCTTCACTCCGGGCCTGCCAATTACAATATTTTCCTGTCTTGTCCGGATATTTGGTCGTAAAGGAGGGTGAATAAGCCATTTCGTGCCATCTTTACCTTGATACATCGGAACTCTAGTATGTCGTCGCCGAGAAGCTGGAGTAACAGATAAAAGTTGAGATTGAGCTGACGTACTTGCCTGCGGGGACGATACAGTATTTCTGAGACGAAGTAGTTGCGCTAGTGGTTCATCATCATCGCTGGACGTACATGTTGGAGATTTATCACCACGTGGTTGTATTTTACGTTTACGACGACGAGATCGAGGCTGATGGCTACTCATATCTGAACTGGGTGTAGGTGCTATTTCGGAAGACACAACAGTTGAATAAGATTCTTTATTGTTCGAAGCGTCACTGTCTGCTGACTGTTCTGTTTCCGTGTTGTGCTCACTATGAATAGTGGATCTATCACTATCTGAAATATTTTCATTTTCAACGATGTGTGTACTAGCATCTTCAAAATCAGATGTTTCTTCTAGCCAAGACAAAATTTGAGCTTCTATTCTATCCATTCTTATTTATTATTATCAATGAATTCTTTGACATCCTAAAACAAACATATTTTTAGTAGCAAAAGTTATTAATGCACCATAAAATATAGTCAACATTTCGAGTTTGCAAAAAATACATTATACAATATTACTTACGTGAGTGGGCGCGCGGTGAGCAATTTGCCGCCCGGCGACACCTGATGTTAGAAACCTTCTTCTCCAGCGGTCCCCCGCGCACTGACGGCGTCCAGATTCTCGACAAACGTTGCTAACGAAAGTGGGGGCAGCTACTAAGAAGCGCAAGTCTAACGGCTAGTTATTTTAAAAAATATTAAAGGTTTTTTAGCGCGGGCGGCAAAATGCTCATAGCGCGCCCACTCTAGGGTTAATACAATGAATTAGATGTTACTTAAACTTTGCTTCACTTTAATTGTAAAAATATCAATATCTGCATCCGCGTCACCACCGTCGAGTTAAACATTATTTGTAAAGTTTACAAAACTCTCTTTAAATTCACATCTTTTCTATAACTGTTATGGTTGTGTGTTTAACGCTATCTATAGCTATAACTCATCAAACGTTTTGCGTCCTTCAAGATTGAAGCTGGATTTATATTTGTCTGAAGTGTCGTGTCGTGTCGTGACGCATCGGAACGCAATCGGTATCATACATTTAGAATGGAAACGTTTATATTAGTGTGATATGACGTGTCGTGATGCGATCGGACCGTTTCCATACTAAATGTATGAAACCGATTGCGTTCTGATGCGTCACGACACGAGACGTCAGACAAATATAAATACACCTTTAGTTCACCACTGTTTACCTATAGAATAATTGAATCAAGTCTATTAACGGAGATTGACCTTAAACCCCCTATAACGCGACTTTCATTTGTCTTTTCACAATAATCTTAACCCTAAACCACTGCAATATATCTGCAAAAGTCGATGAAAACGTTGCAAACATAGTAATGTCAGGCACTGGCAGCAAAGCAGGCATGCGCCTTAGGCTTTCTAACCCTGGGAGGCTTAAACGCGTAAACACAGGAGCCGGACTCAAACGTGCGAATGTAAATAAACAAAGTCGAAAAAAGTTGGTGAAAGTGCTCTGAGATGGAAGAGAAGTCTGTCAAGGTATGTTTAGTTTGAGTAGCCATAAAAGTGTTTTACATTCAGGTTTACTGACCATTGATTGTTCAAAAGCGTATAGATTTTAGACTGTGAATTATGGAACAAAGGAAAATTGTAAATCTGCAAAGTAACATCGTATTTAGGTACTTGATGCTAGATTAAAGTTAACTTCTTAAAACACTAATACTTATTACAAAAGCGAAGTGTTTGTGAGTTATGTTTGTTACTCCTTCACGCAAAAACTACGAGATGGATTTTAATGAAACTTTACAATAAAATATATACATCAGAATATCACAAAAGCTATAAATTATATTTTTTGAGGTACGACACTCGCGGATGAAACCGCGGAAAACCGATAGTACTTTCTTTATATCATTCATCCATATACCATTCCATGTGCGTAATGAAACTCCTGATATACTTATTTCCTTGAATAAAAGTAATGTTTATTTACGTATAAGTATCAACTTTATATTCAATTTTCATTGATACGCTGCAAACAAACCATGTTAAAAGCTGATTCAGTAGGTACTTTTAAATCGAAAGCTGATGTGATCAAGGACGTGTATTTTTTTTAGATTTTGAATTAAGCCTTTTTGAAGGCATTTTTAGCGCTTTGTTATATATTTTTTCAACCATTACTTTTAAAACTTTCAGTAATCTCGTAACTAGATGCTAACTCAAAAACACTCCAATTATCTGGGGTACGCCTGTTGTTGTCACCTAACATCTAGATCGAGTATGCATTGAGCTCAAAGCACAAACTGCTACTAAAAACTTGGCATCCTGAACAGGGTGAAGCGATATTTCACACCTGAACAGTTTTTGATCCTCTAAAAAGCCGGTCCTCTAGAAAGTCCGGTCCTGTATAGAGTATTGCAGTCACATCTGGGATGGGTCTGCCGAGTTCCAACCAACTTGATGCTCTTGACTCAGTGAAGCGCAAAGCCAAGAGATTAATAAGTGACGACAAACTGGAAGATGCTTCTCGATAGCTTAGCCCATCGCCGCAAGGTTGCCAGCTTAACGGTTTTACTACAGGCTTTACTTCGGAGAGTGTGCGAAGGAACTCCATGAGCTCATCCCACAGCAACCTTTTTCTATCGTACGTCGATACCATCCTTACCTTGGCGATTTCCCGCTGTTCAGAACTAAGAGCATCGCATCAACATTTATAATGCGCACGGCAAAGGAGTAGAACTCGCTGCCCGCGTAGGTGTTTCCCAGTTACAATCCGAATCTATTAAAAGTTAGAGTGAACAAGCTTATTCTGGGCGAGATTGTTCCACCTTCGATTAGGTCTTAGTCGCACTTGGCTTGATCTTGAGTCAAGAGCAAACCCATACAACATAAAATTACCAAATATTTCAAAAAATCAATTTTAAACTTAAATGACATTAGTCTATTTAGCTTCTCGGTGCTCTCTGTGAATTAAATCACTCTTTGTTTATTGTAATGTCAATTTAAGGATCTTTAACTGCAAAAACAATTGATTGGTTAAAGGGTTCGCATATATCAAGGATAATTCCACCATAACGGTCCGTACCGTCCATATTTCTTTATTTCTCCATAATGAGAAATACTTAGGCGTTTAGTGAGATTTATTAGGCATTTAATATTGCGGTAAACTACAAGTTCACGGAGATAACTTCACGCTGGTACGAGCCGCAGTGCGCATGACAGCAACCAGCTACATTCATACTAGTTAACCAAAACCCTCAAAACGCATACACAGGGGGTAAAACAACAAAAACTGTGATAATACAACAAAAAACATTCACGAAATTAAGTGGAAAATTGAGCGAAAAATTCGTTTTTGACATTGGTTGCTCAAAAATTGGCAGAGGATTTTTTTGAGGGTGTTTGAGACGATACAGCGGTAAGTGTTCTTTGCTTTGCGGTATGGTAGTAAAATGTAATTAATTTGGATGTAAGAATATTTAAACAGATTTAAAATTTCATGCATGCACATTTGGAAGGGAATTCAACATAATTATTTCGTTAGAACCCAAGGGTATACATAATCGTGTTGATCTTGTACAAAACATTTGACGAAAATCATCTGTTGAATCATATCTCTATCAGAAATTAATTACGTAATTATCATGTCTATAGGTTATTTATTGTCATATTTATGTGGAGTTTGACTTTAATATTTTTGATACCTGATAAAGTTCTAATAGTCGTAAATCATTTTTGCTTACTAGGTATAATAACAACTTACTATTTAAGTATTGGCGTATTTTATCCACAGTTATTATTATCTACGTGCCAAAATAATTAGAAACAATTTTTACACCTTCAAAGTACCATTTAAAAGCATAGTACAACTTTAACAAGCATAATTGTTATTGTTAAATTTATATAAACTACCACTTATACCTGAATATATTAATTAGTAGCAATCAAAATATGCATATCTTAACAAAGCATCCTTAATGAATTGTTTTAAATTGTGTGCGTAGAGAATTTTTTTGTGCAATATGCGCGCAACTAGAAAAAGTTTCAAGGAGTTTAAAAGAACTAGCACAATTTGCATTCATAATAAATAACCTACAACAAAGAGTGCAATTCCGACTATACATTTTTAATTAGCAAAATGGCATCGACGTCAGGACGTTGACATCGACTCGTTTAAAAAAAAATAGCACGGCGGGGTTGCCCGCAGTGCGCCGGATCGATTGCAGTGTCACGCACGCGCACTCCGCCGGCCCTCCCGTCAGTGGCTGCACGAAGGGCGCCGGAGGTACTCACCATGCCGAAACCGACGCCCGTTGAGGACCTCATAATACCACCGCAAGACCAAAAGATATGCGGAACGATATGCGTCTGTCAGATGACGGCTGTGCTCAGCGCGGTAGCTATAGTTTACCTCACCGTTGCGATTTATATGCCATATACCAGAGCGATCGCGTCAGGTATAGACCCTACACCGATTATGTGCACCACAACACGGGCCGTCAACAAAGATAACTGCGACTGGGGATCCTGCGGAGAGTGGTGTCTTAGCAAAACCTCCGGTGCCTGCATCCAAATCTACGTCAACGTCAGAAAGAACGGCACGTCTTTACTTCTATCGGAATGCGCCAGTGCAGCGAATAAAACCTGCTACGGTATCGACCAAGAGAACGCTAAGAAGTACCACTGCATCCGCGATGAGTGCAAAAATCTCACAGGAACCTTCAACTGTACGGAAGGAAAGTGCATCAACATAACAGACGCATTTGAATGCGCATTCAGTGAAACAGATCCGCCGTTAAAATGCTCAGGGAGAAGAGGAAAGATAACTTGTATAGACGTTCAAGGATTGTTTTATTGTAACAGAGGGACTTGTAGAAAAATACGAACGCCGTACAACTGCGACCGACGCTGCGTTGACATTCCTACTCGCAACAAAAACGTCATAGTGCTGAGTGGGGACAGAGTTTTTTTGGCAAAATGTGCGAAATTGGCCCAAGAAGAAGGCGGCGTGATAGTGTGGACTGATTCCGGTGAAGAAGTTCTCATGTTATCCTGTCACGCGGTTCATAACGGCTCGTCGGGTGTCGTGGCCGTCGATTGCATCAACTCTGCTTTGTTACCGAGAACGGAGCTGTCAGATCTGACCAACTTTACGTATTTGCAATACCTATATACAATGAGAGCAGTTCCAAATCGCGCGATCGCTCCATCGGAAGTCGAATTGACATTAGCTAATGACAGCCGTTTGATGATCAATTTGGAGGGCTGCGTCAACACTCTAGCTGACGAATGCAAGGAGTTCCTAAAAGATTACGGCAGAGATGGCACCGATCACAATGCTAAAGCAAGATTCCCTTGCTTCTACATGGAGAACAGTCCAGACACTGTTGTAGCTAGATTCGACTTGGAAACTACATACCGCCAGTTCCTAGTCGCTCTAGTTCTTCCTACTGTGTTGGTTGTTATATCGTGTATAACTTTGATGCTGTGTCAAAGAACAGTGGAGGTTGGTGATGATGCAAAAATGAGGTTCAAGAGCTGCACCAGTGGTCAAGCTGATATGCAGATGTCCCCAAACGATCCTGTTTCTCCTCTCTGAGATCAGTCACGTGAGATATCTTTTAATAACCCTTAAGAAAATACATTTGAAACGAACAAAGAAAATTAATTGCCTTAATTTGTTACCCAAACAGTAGTATTTCTAACATCAACACACGCAAATAGGTTTGTCCTTGGCACAACATATCGTGACCAGGAGGGGTTTAGGTACAATGAATATTTTATACTAAAGCCTGTACGAGCAAGAAAGTAACATTTGGAATTCAATGTACCCCTTATTATTAATTCAAACATCTATTACAGTGTAAGCAGAGTAATTACAGCATTTAAATGGCAATTGCATTTGATTACATTATTGTCTTCTGACCATTATCTAGTTAATTTGATAATGTCATATTTTTTTGTTTAATTGGATTATACCTCTTTCAATAAAAAAGGTGGCGTCCTGAAACTAGAGGTAGTAAAAGCATTTAAAATCGATGACGTCAAATCCAACATTAATACTACAACTTAGTTTATTTAAATGAACTGCTATCACGCAAACACTACATAAACGTCAATCGTTATTTACCGTGAACACTTCAATAGAAGTGGTAAACATTTTTGAAAGTATGTTATAATTTTAAAAATACTATTTTTAACAGCAGTTCAAAACTCTGACTAAGCAAAATTATTGTTATCAAATTGGTTTGTTAGCTGACGATGATTATATGTTTGTATCTTATTTTCAGATTTAATTGGTTATTATTATTAACCACATTAATTTATCTCATTCCAGGCGTTCCCCTCCTATGCGAGGGTCCGGCTAGTTCACTAAGAGACGACTAAACGCTTGCAATGCTTTCCACCGGCTGAACTCCTCATGTCTTCGATGAGCAGATCCCGCGGGAGCCTCTCCCCCGCCGCATCGGAGCGGTCAACGCTGCCCATGGGCGCCTCCGCCGAACCTGGAAGTCCAGAGTTCAAGCCGCTAGAACCCACAAGGGAGCAACTGCTGACGCACTTCTTCGAACGATTCAAATTCTACACCTCCCTCTGCCTCGGCACGTCAGCGATACTCGCAGTCTTTGCCTTCCTATTTCTGATACCCTTCGTTGTGGAACCTGCTATACAGACGATTTTGGCAGAATTCGTACCCGTAGCCGGCATTTGCGCCGTCTCCGAACACGTCCAAGCAAATACGCTAACGAATTGCACATGGGCGTCATGTCGGGAGGGCTGCACGACAGCTCATACAAAATGCCACAAGATTCGCGTCAATCTAGCGAGGATACCTTACGAAGAAGGCGCAAAAGTTCCAACAGAATGGGACGAAACTGATTTAAAATTCCTGATAAATCCAGAAGGGTGTGGGTATCCTCCGAGAGTGAACTGTTCTGTATTCGCAATTGAATACGCAGGACCCAAAGCTCCAAAGATATTCCCATGTTTCTACAGTCTGACGAGACCAGATCTGGTTGTAGCAAGATACTCATGGGATTCTACGATCAGAGGGTTGATTTTGGCCCTGGTGCTGCCGACAACTATCTTCATATTCAGTTTAAGTGTGCTCGCTTACTGGCACTGTCGCTGCTGTGACAGAGCCTGTAATAGACGAGTACACGCCGAATCATATGCGAGTAAAGAGGAGTAAGTATCCTTTAGATTCTTTCAAATCTGTAGTGATTGTCTGTATTAACTTTCCCAAGGACTGGTGACTGATAATCTTTGGATTAATTCAGAAGTAGACCATTAAAATAAGCACGAGTTATTTCAAGATTTCTTATCAGTCTCAATGCTTGTGAAGGTTTGTGGAACTGTTTAGTTTATTGATGATTCTAAATACTGGACTTTCAGGTCCGATATCGATTTCAAGTTTGGCGATGGATCATCGTAGTGGATAATATTATTGATGATTAATTCACAAGTACGTTCTATGTTGATGCACTGTGCCGAGTGATCTACTCACTCTGTTGACTAAAGAACCTTCAGTAATTCACTGTATCCTTCAGTGAAACAATTCTTTCTTTTTCTACTTTATTTTCGCAATCTTTGAATTCACTGTTATAATTTCTATAAAAAAATGGGCTTGCTTTCATGAAATATTCAAATAATGAAAGAGGTAGTCGGAAATATGCATGGCTACTTTAACCAATAATATGCTTGTATTGGCTATTCAATATGAGGTTATTTTTGATCTCTACCTACACACAATTCTTGCGAATGTAGGGTAGAAGAGAAATTTGCCAAGACACTGCGATACAACTTAGCTTAGACTAACATTAGACTGCATGGTTCTTCGTCCACAGTAAAAAAAAACTGATTACCCGTAGTTCAAGCACTTTCCCTAAATCATTAGCAAGTGTTCGGAACACAATGTAGATTAGAATACATAATATTCTTCTGAATTGGCGATTTTTGATCTAAATAATAATTTTATTCATTCAAATATTTTTTTCATAACATAATTTCTTTCTTTCAACTGTGCTGTGCTACAAACGAAACATTAACTAAGCTTTAACAAATCTATCTAAGCAACAACCTGTGTATGTACCTAAAACCTAATGACGAAAATTTACATCATCGACACAGACTGCAAATTGTTGTGTTCATTAAGTATTCAGCAAATTGTACGAGATGTTTTTCTTGACATTACTTGCGAAAAACGTAGGCAATTTTGCGTTGCTCACAACAACACTATATACGAGTAGGTACATTTACATCTTATCCTACGTACATTTATATTCAATCACAGTCTTATCTATCCACAGCAGCAAACTGCTCTGCGAGTTGGATGACGACCCGAGCGACGAGGTGTTCTGACGCCGCGCTTCCGCCGCCCGCCGCCGCACCTCCCCCCGCAATTACACGCAGCTTTAAACGCGCTGATTGGCTGTCGCGTATATTATTGTCGTAGCTGTGTTGACGTAAGTGATTCGTAGCACTGAGTATGATCGTAGCACTAACAAAGTACCTTCTTTAACAAAGACAGTAGTAGAGCCTTTGAAGGTCGATGGTATCAGCTTTTGACTACGCTGATTTGCTGTTATGTGTCGTACACTTTTAGCTGTTTTGACGTATAAGATACGCATAGAAATGGTAATAAACGCAGCGCCAAAGGTGAAAACCGTAACAGAGTCAACACGGCTGTCGTAGCCGTGTTGGCTAATACCTATGTCTTGTAAAGTACTGGTAGTGATCGAAGCGCCTAAGACAAGGAATATAGCAAAGTCCTCTGGAAGTTGCTGTCAACATCAGCTAGCTATAAACGAATTAGCATTGCTCAAAGCTGATACTAACTGGCTGTCTATAAGTTCATACTATCGTATCTGTGGTTGATGGAGAAAACTCGTAGAGAGGGAGAGTTTGTAACAAGTGCCTGCGCCACATCAGTAGCCTGAAAGTATTGGTTTAACTTTGCGACTCTATCTACCACACTCGAATTACCATGGTTGTTTGAGACGCAGAATTGTACTATGTACATTTTTTGCTATCGTGTATTTCTTTGGCTCATTGATAAAGAAAGAACGGAATAATTAACAAAAAAATGATATGCTGACTATGTAGCAGATAGCAGTAAGGTCTTAGGTGCTCAGAAACAGAATTACTTATTTAGTTCTGAAGTTTACGGGAAAACTCTTATTGATTAAAACACTTAACGGATTTTGTATCGCACATATTTCTTTTTAAATAAACACCTGACGTTTCGAAAGCTGTACAGCGTCCATAGATCATACCATTACCTTACAATTACGACGTGCTATGTTTACATACCGGTGCTACTTCTACCAAGTAAGAAGATGTATTGCATAAATATTATAAGTCACTTATGTCAATCACAGCCGACTCAAATGTAATCGCAATAAAGCCACATATTTGAAGCTGTACAAAGATTGCGTTAGCAGACAAAAATGATTACTAAGTGCTACACGTTAGAGCGACAGCAGCGCGGCAGCCGCGGATGTCCATACATAAAAAACAGCGGCGCTTCAGCCGCGCGACTGCCGTACGACCATCGCGCTGCTAAAGTCGCCTAAATGTGAAAGCGCTCACAAGTTAACTGACAATGATTCTAAAATGGCAATTAAACATTTAAAATATAGACATTCCAATCGATGCTTCTGTAGTAACAACACATAACATCCAGTTGCACTTAACTTTTGCGATCCTTTAAAAAATAAAAGTCTGCCCTATTTTTAATTTATTACTTTTCTTTAAGTTAGATTAACTACAACTGACCATATCACACCCTTTCTAGTAAAACATGAGATCATCATTCAATCGATTGTATGTACTTTTGTGTGGTATGTGGTGAAAATTCTAGTGATCATTTTGTGTTTTTTTTTTCAATACAGAGGTGGAATTGTGTAAAGCATACGGTATGATCTGTCAAACGGCAGAACAGCATACGTTTGACGCATCGTACCGTACGTTTTGAACTGTCAAATATATTTTTTACATAATTCCATCTCTGACTTTTAGGGTACGACGTGGTGCAAGAAACGTGTTTTCTTTGTCTATGGGTACAACTAATGTAAGTGTCATCTGCAAACAACTTTGCCTTTTTAGTGTTCCGTAGCCGAATGGCAAAAAACGGAACCCTTATAGTTTCGTCAAGTCTGCCTGTCTGTCTGTCTGTCTGTCCGTCCGTATGTCACAGCCATTTTATTCTGTAACTATATGCATCACACTGTTGAAATTTGGTAGGAGTATGTATCCTGTTAACCGCTTTACGATTCTTATACAAAAAATAAAAAAAATATGACATTTAAGCCCATACATGAAACTAAAACCAAAATATTTTTTTTTAGTCAAACCTATACGTGTGGGGTGTCTATAGATAGGTCTTTCAAAATGACACCGAGGTTACTAAAACCATTTTCTTTTAAAGTCTAACGTTTCATAGCTAGACGCTTCCAAAGTGGTAAAATGGGCGTCCCCCCCATCTTACTTCTAAACTAAGAGAGTGTAAATTTTGAAAATTTTAATGTAGATCTTATCAAATACTTTCAACGAAAATTACTTCGGACGGAATCGAACGAGAAGTTTTTGAGATATAGCATATTTTCAACAACCGCAAACATAACTTTGTCCTTCATACAAACACTATGAAAAGCAAAGTTATACTTGCTGTCAACAAAATATTGTGGATTTTACTAAGTGGAAGTAAGTGGATTCCCAAATTCAGTTAAAGTTGGCACGGTACCCTCAGTGCGCGAGTCCGACTTGCACTTGGCCGGTTTTTCATTCTTAACTTATTTCATAAGAGTTTTATCTAAGTTAAGTGCAAACTGGATGCGAGTTTCAAATATGTAATACGTTATTTGAGATGCACACATAAAAATAATGTAGATGTTATCTTCCACATTTTTTGACGCAATCGCAAATTCTTGTGGTGGTATTTCGTGAACGAAACAGTATTAAAACGGCTCCGGCGGGCAGCAAGGCTTTTGCTTCATATTCGTATAATTAATGTATTGAGAAAAAAAATGTATAAAAAAAGCAAGCGTCTCTTTGTTATAAAATTGAGCTATGCCGGATTTTATAGTTGTATAAGTTTTATTTTCTCTTTTGCTTCCGGAAACGCGTGACTTTTAATTGTGTTCTGTATAAATTAGCTAATAAGTATTAATAGATAATGACTATATAAAGCGCAACTACAGTGTTTAAGGCAAATGATAATAATTGTTGAAAACCGCTTTTATTTTTTAACCTAATAAATGTTTGTCCTTTCTATCCTTAAATATGATTATCTATTCTTAAGCATTATAAATGAATGAAAATATAACACTTCGTTAAATTATTGTTATTAAGAGCAAATTAGGTTTTGTACTGAAACAACTAAAATTATAAATTTAACACGTAAAAGCAAGGTTGAGTTGTAGATTCAATAAAAAAATGATTCGAACTTGTTTGTGTAAAAATAATTCAAAGTGAAATATTGTGTTTATTTCACGATCTTATTCAATCTAAAATTGATATTTTTAAGAAAAAAAAAACAATTGATTGCATTTCAAAGTACAATTAAAATAATATACTGCCTTCAAATAATTTATAAAAGTATCTGCCATATTTTTGTGATATTAGTGCTTATTGTGTGTGATGTAAATAACGCACATACATCATGTATATCTTTTAAATAATGCAAATAAATTTCAACAATGAAACAAATTACAATCATATCATTAAAAAAAAAAACATCAACACTGTATCGTAAAAAAATATGATCATTTTGTTCATCGTAAGGATCTACAATCAAATTCATTATATAAATAGACAAATAATAGCAGTAAGAATACTAATGTTGATTCGTATGTATTATCATTTAAGTTGTAATGCCTTTTTATCAGTAGACGATATTTTATTAATTTTCCGTACGTAGATAAAAATAACTTCGTAAAAGAAAACGATTATTTACTTTGAAACAACGTATAATCTTAAAATAATTGGTAAAATGTCGACACCAATTTTTTATGTTCCCGTTTTCATATATTCTTTTGTTTTAATATAGGAAATGCTTAGCTTTAATTTATAATAATTGTGAATATTCTGTACATAATTCAAGGGATATATTTATTAAATTTTGCTGTGAATCACGTGTAAATAATATAATTTTCAAATTATAAATTATATTTACAGTTAGATTAGTATTTATTCGTAAGTTTTCGCAAACAGCATCTGAAGCGCAAGGAAACACAAATTGTTATGAAGAATAAAGCTTATTTTGTAAACTTGTCTTTACTACCCTACCATCTATATGTACCTATCCTGATTTTCTATCTGAAATAAGAATATTTTTTCCCAAAACTAAGCCATACATTTTGTCACAAAAATGTTCATTGACGGTGTCGCGATGCTGTCGCAGGTTTCAAAAAAGTTTAAGAAGAGGGTCAAAGAGGCACAATGCCCTTAGAGTTACTGCAAGCATAAATATAAAACCGAAACAAGAAGTTCGTAGGTAAATTTATGTAGTAATACACAATAAAGTGGTAAGTAAAACTAATTGATCTATTAAAAAAAAAACTAATTTCTATCCGCTTGGCCGTACCGAAAAACTACTAGGTATCACTAAGTGCATCTTCACATTGGCAGCAGCGGATACCCATACATAAAAAATGGTTCTTGAAACCCCGATGTCATTTGAAGAGACCTATCCATAGACATGCACAGGTTTACCAAAATTTTGTTATTGGAGAAAAAAAGGTTTTGAAACCTCAATGTCATTTGAAGAGACCTATCCATTGACATGCATAGGTTAACCATTTTTTTTATTTATTTATTTAGTTCTATGTTTCCCCCCTCAAATGTCATTATTTTTTATTTTTTTATAGGAATCGTAAAGCGGTAAACAAAATACATTTTCCTACCACAAAGTTCCATCTGTGTAATGCTAATAGTTTAAGAATAAAGTGGCTGTGACATACGGACGGATCGACAGACAGACAGTCATGACGAAACTACAAGGGTTCCGTTTTTGCCATTCGGCTACGGAACCCTTAAAACTGCCGCGCGTCGCTGCTTGCCATTTATGTACAAAATTATAAGCAGCACAACTGCTGCTAAAGTCGCCTAAATGTGAAAGCATTCTTCGGGCTAAACGCATTATTAAACTAAACACTAGTACATACGAAGCTAAAAAAAAGAAATCAGAATAAACATCTAGTATGTTAGCGTTCTAGGAAGCTAGCACTAGCTATATAAAAATACTGGTCGATCGATAAAAGGTAATAATTTATCACATTGAAGTTCGCTAGAGGACGCAGCATAAGCGGAGCGATAGCGATGGGTGAAGCGTTTTATTGTAGACTAGGTACCTTTAAAGTTAGGACCTGCCTCACAAATTAGCTTTACTAAAAGAAATATGTAAATTAATTCAAGTATAACTTTGTGATGGAGACAGAAATCTACACGTCGTAGTTTTAATTAATAAAATAAATACAGGCTGTTGTTTTGGTCAGCGACGAAAAGGTTGTACAAACGATATTAATGCCAAGAAAAAAAGTTTAATGGAAAAAATCCACAAAATCAATGTATTATTGCGAAAAGGTCGCATCTTCGTAGCCTATACTAGCTACGGCGTAGTATTTCGTAGATACGCGCAAGGTACGCACGAGGGTGCGAGTTTTCCCGTTCGTTGTGAAGAGGTTTTCTTTTATAAAACTTGCATTTTTTTTAATAAGCACATCTCATGGTATCATACCTGAGTTGAATGTCACCAACCATAACTACACCCTGTATTGGACATCAATTTATGAAGGGCTAGTGGAATTAGATCATGTAATCTATCGCCCACTGTCCGAAACTTATCCTATATAGAAGACCATAAAACATGCTACTTCTTTATGCCATTTTTGTCATACCAAAAATCTATCACTATCACTTAGATGGTGTTTCAGTGTGGTTGATTGAGAAAACTTTCGATTCGATTCGATAGTGCATTACTCAGCCAGGCCTCAAGGGCTTAGATCCGGTAAAACCGGCGAACCGAGGTGCATGGGTTGGAGGTAGGAGTGACACACTCTGGGATGGGAGAGGAAGGTTGGCAAGCCGCAGTCTTTTGACCAGAACTAAAGCAGCTATGCCAATCGGTACTAGGAGTAGGGAAGACTGGTATCATTCAAGGGTAGTGAGCGTTGATGCTGCAAGGAGTTGGCCTAACTTGCCATGGTGGTGTTGTATCCGTTATTCACTGAGGTTCTACGTTAGTGATTGTAGCTGACTTCCGCTTGTGGTTCGCTGCTTTCCGACGTTGATCATTTTAGCTGTTGTTCGCTTGTGACTCGCTGCGCTCCGACGTTGATCATGTAGCTGTCTTCCGCTCGTAGCTCGCTGCGCTCCGACGTTGATCATTGTAGCTGTCTTTTGCTTGTGGCTCGTTGCGCTCCAGGTTAATTTAAAAAAAAACTGTGATATAAATTGACGTATTCCAGTTGCTTGAGCCAAACGTTTATCCGCTATCGCCATCACCATAACCTCACCCACTTGAAGAATTGCGAGTGTTTTAAAAGGGTTCTTTGACCCAGCGGCACGGAAGCCTGCGTTTCTCTGCATTGCCGTATAAATTCCACACAGCCTAGTCGTCAGCGTCGAAACCCTAATTGAGCCGTTTGGAAGCAGCTGACTAAACTTAGCTATGATATTAAGATTTGAGAGCATATAAAGTTTTAGAGACGTTTTTTGTTTTACGCCTTTGAAACCAAAAAATAATATCTATGAATCATCATCATATGAATATGTCGAAACCTATTATGTCGAATCTAGATCAAAACAATTATTTTTCTAAATACAAGATAATTATATTCAGCGAGGTCAACCTTTTTCTTTGGCTTTGGTCATCTCAGAAATAAAACTAATATTTATGATCTCTGTTCAAACTGGAGGCTTTTAACTTAGAGTAGAATATAATGTTTTCCGATACTATCTAAGTAGTGTGTCAGGAAGAACGATAGTCGTTCAGTGAAGTGACATATCGCTTAGAGCACCACTCAAGATGAAGTGTTGAGATGTCGTTAAAACCTTGCCAATTTCTAGACACTTCTAGATGCCCAAAGAGTTTCAGGAGAACATAAGTAAAAAGCTTTATAGAATGAAATGTCTATAAAATAGATGAAGCAAAAAAAAATCAGAAATACATTAAGACCTCAATAAATTACATAATGTTGAATAAAATTCGTAAGATGAAATAAAACCAGACATATTTTTAAAAAGGTTTAAGCACACACACACATCTTCCACACTGAAATCAGGTGCGATCAAGGTCACATATCTACTTCATATAAAAAAATACATCAGTTTTTTATTGGACGACCTCCGTGGTGTAGTGGCTAAGCACGCTAGGTTTCAAGGCGTCACCACTCAGGGGTCCCGGGTGCCATTCCCAGTGCGGTCAATGTTTTTTTATATGTTGTCCCGAATCTGGGTGTTGTGGTACCACCGTTGTTACTGATTTTCATAAGACATGTGCATTGGCTACTTACTATGGGATCAGAGCAATGTTTGTGATTAGTGGACAAAATTTATTTAATTTATTTTGTATGATGTTTTTTTACGACTAACTCGTAATTCAGGCCAAGGCCTGTTTCCCCTGCTACAACAGTTTATATCAAAAAAAAACTTGTAAGCACCCATAGGTATCCCAAAATTTTCCATCAGAGTAAATAAAAGTATGCCTAAGGGTATGTGGGGCTAACAGTCGTCAAAATATTTGAGATAAGATACATTTTAATACGAAGACTACACCTTATTAACACTGGAAAGAAAATCTATACTAATATTATAAAACTAAAAAGATTATTTTTAATTGCGCAATATCAGAAACTTCCAAACCATATGGAAAAATATTTGTGTTGAATATTTTTTTTATCGAGGAAGGCTATAGACTACAAAACATCACGCTACGACGGGAGGGGAGGGGGAAGCTCAAAACACGTGGATACAGTCGCGGGGGACCGCTAGTCAAAGATATAAACCCGTGTAAAGAATATTAAATTTCACAGCTCCTTAAGGAAGCGCTTGCAACATTGTGGATCAAATTCGAAACAAAGTTAGGCTACACGTGCCAAAATATATAAAGCGAAACATTGTGAAGTTTACGTGTTAAGTTACGAGTTGCAAGTAAGGGAGAGCACCGTTTAGCAGAAGGTTTAACATTCTAGCTACATCATTGTCATCAGCCAAAGGACGTCCACTGCTGAAAATAGGCTTCGTCAACGGTTTTACACAGCGACCGATCACTAGCGGTCTGCATCCCGTTTGATCCTGCGATCTTTACACGGTTGTCTGTCCATCTTGACGGTGGACGTCCTTCGCTGCACCTATGGTCAAAGGGTCTCCAATCTAGAACTTTTCTGCCCCAACTTTCATCAGTTCTTTTGCCATGCCAATTGCCACTTAAGCTTACTGATTCTCAAGGCTATGTCATTTAACTACCTTTCAGCTAAGTTGGGTCGCGTACGCAAAATAACGTCGATAAACTAACACGCAAGCAATTGCAACTTCATCAAGAGAACGTGGTGCTGGAACCTAGACAGTGCCATTTGAGTTTATATAGACAGGAGTTTTTTTTATTCGGTGAACATTAAGGATAACATAATTAAGGAGGCTTGGTGCTACCACTAAGCCTCCTTAATTATGTTATCCTTTATCCTATCCTAGGCGACTGTAAAAACAGAATATATAGGTAAATAAGGCGATACAGCATAAGCGGCAAACCAAGAAGCCTTCTGAGCAACCAAAGACGGAGAAGCGCATTGCTGCAACGAAAGCGTCCGGTAAAGGGGAGCCCGACTCGGTTGGCTTCATCAAGGTGGAGCGCAAGAAGAAGAAGCCAGTCAGCCGCAATCTGCACTAACAAGACCCAACATGCTGCTGCGTCCTGCGATTCCAACGACACAGCTGATGTATCTCGATTGCATCACACCTCGAAGGCTGAGGAGGTCATGGAATACGCGCACAAGAAGACCAACTTATACTCTTCGGGTCAAGATGGAGTTTAGTCGCAATGTGAATCTTGATTTATTTTGGCTTTAGAATTTGAAACCTTGACGACCTTTATGAAGGAAGACTTTTGGCCGAAAAGTGTCGTATCCTGGCGAGGTTGCAGAAGTCCCCGCGACACCACGAACAACACAAAGTAGCGTGTAAAATTTATTTGTTTACTTTGATTATATTGCATGTAATGTAAGTATGTAAGGTATTTATTTTATGGGCTTATATTTCATTATCTGATACCTGAAAGAAAAGTTCATTTATTTTTAAGCCGAAACCTTTTACAGAATGATACATACTGCGCCGACCTCAGATAAACTGAGAACAGGTCGAGAGGATCATGATCAAGGATAGCCAAATGACAGTATGATATCTACAGAATATTATATATTTAATATTGCCAATTGATATAGATATATCACTTTTAAATTTAAGTAACTGTACTTGCATGTAATGTGAGTAATATGACAAAAGACACATAGAAGAATTTGCGTTTCCTCTTTTTTATTCCCAACAAAAAATCAAACATCTAGATCCCTAGTAAGGTTAACATCCCTAGCGCGACCGATGTGAGTGTCTGTCAAAAGTGAAAAACATGCATAAATTTGACTTCTATTATTGTCTGTGTAATAAACTGGTGTCCCAAAAAGAGCGTGCCAAACTGAAACTGGAGATAGCTTAGCCATAGAACTTTAAAAAAAAAAACTAATATAAGTCTCATAGTTTGGGAGATAATGCCACTATATTGTATTTGTCGTGTATGAAGAAAACAAGAAAGTGGCATTATCTCCCAAACCATGACACTTTCATAAGATTTATGATATTTTTTTTAAAAGGCCGTTTACTAAGCTATCTCCAGTGTCAGTCTGGTGTGCTATTAGATAATTTTAAAAAAATAATACATCTGAAAGGTCTATGCCTAAGATAACCAGTGTCAGATTGGCACGCTCTTTTTGCGACACCTTGTATATTTTGAGGTTATATGGTCAGTTGCTTAAAATAAACCTACATGGTGAAAAGTACAAATATACTTAGGGGTTGATTTTGTACTGAGCTGTTTACTAATTTTAGCCAAGAAGTGAATCAAACTTCCACAAAGGTAGAGTTTTTAGTTATCATGTTAAATTTCAGACATACCATTATTTCAACACTATGTATTTTTCAGTGAAAAGTTATTCTCAGTCACTGCTGCTTTACCACGAATTTGTAACTTCTGGAAAGCACCCGACAATATTACAACCCAACACAACACGACACGAACGCAAATCGTAGCGAATTCGTGTTTCAAATGTATTAAAATTGAAACTAGGGCTTATAATACCCGTAGAAGGCTGGATCTGGGTCGGAGCCTTAAACACAGTGTTCACATTACTGCATGCAGTCAAAGTAATTTACGTCATTTGACTGGACGTGTGGACGCGGCTTGGAGTTGGCTGAAGAAAGAGTTTCCACAGATAGGCTAAGATGCGGGTGAGGGAAAGAGTCTAAATAGATTATGCTTGGGATGGAAATTGAGTGGCTCATAATATAACTGTTCCTGCTAGTCATATGAACACGGCCAAGAGTAATGTGTTAGACGACAGAGTTCTATAAACGAGCGACAAAACAAGTTAAAGAAGTCGTCACTGACAGTATGAACAGTCAGCAACTATACTAACATGCATATCTTTTGTTGATACGGAATAGAACGTTTATTTCTTGAACGCGAAAAACGCCGATAGATAATCATTTTCTTGTCAGCAATGGAACAACTGTTTTGAAAACTATGTTTAACATTAATTTAACTTGGCTTCACCACAATATTATATATGTACTTTCCTCACGTACAAAGAGATTACTGTCTGTCACACAGTTTTCTTTGAAAAGTAGTATAGATGATAATGTTATTTGATTCTTGGTTCCAAAATTATTGATAAGTAAAATGTACAATAACATAAGTGCCCCCGGCAAGACGAAGCACAAAAAAAGGGGGTAACCAATTCAATGTGTATGAATGTGATAACGTTAGAGTTTGATAAAATTTGAGTATGTTGAGCTATTAAGGTTTCCAAACGCACACGTGTTTGGAAAAGGACAAAATTTCGTAAGTGTACGTATGTTTGTATATTTGTATGTTTGTCCACAGATTTGTTGATGATTCTTTTTTAGTTCAATCAGATATATTTCTGCTTAGGGTACAGTGTAAGTTTTATCAATATCAAAACCAGTCCAGTAATTTTTGAGATAGGTATGGTTAATAAAATAACTAAAAATCATGAAATAAAAAATACTAATGTTACGTAGGACGTCCACCAACAAGATGGACAGACGACCTTAAAAAGATCGCAGGATCAAACTGGATGCAGACCACTAGTGATCGGTCGCTGTGGAAAGCCGTGGGGGAGGCCTATGTTCAGCAGTGGACGTCCTTTCGCTGATAATGATGATGATGATGAATGTTATGCGTTCATTATCATTTTTACGCACGTCATGTACCGACTCCTAATGATTTTATTTCTCATTACAGATTAGTCAGATTTTTGCAGGCGGTTTATTTATTTATTTTCAATTGATTTGTAATTTTTGTATTGAGATAATAGTGGTAAGTAGAGTAACTAACTCCCAGTTTTTTTTAAATATACACACATATATTAATTAGAGCAGGTTAGGAAAAGTGCAGTCATTAATGAAGCATAAAACGAAACAGTTATTATGACAACTTATGTATGTGTGCTTATCAAATCAAAATTGCTGTAATAAAATTCCTATGCCAATCACGTTTCCGTAATGGAAAGACGATTTTATAAGCCAATCATGTAGCCAGCGTATTCTCACAAAATAATATTTTTACACTAAAAATGTTCTCTCTACATTATTTATCTACATTTGATGACTCTGCAGCTGTTACAAAATTGCACAAACGGATCAAGGTTGGTAACAAACCTAAAGAAAATGTTAAATTTTTGCTATCACCAAGAATGGTAAACTTATTAAAATGTACCTATTACAGCATGTAATGGTTAAATGCGAAAAAACCTTAGACACCCCAAATGATTTCTAATTTAATTGACCTAATTCTAAAAAAAATATAATTTAAAGTTTTATGTGGTGTTTTACTTTTACTGGCACCTCTGATTATTTTTCGCTCTGCGACTCTGTCGAGAGAGGATTCTGTTGAGATTCACTGGGCCGCTGCGCTCGCTGACATTATTATTATTACTATCTACGTTCATAAAGAACTAACCATTGTTTGTTTACGTATTTTGGCGGGTTTGCGCACGTGATGGCTTGTATCATAAATAAATAGACAAGGCAAAATTCTAATTTTGAAATTTTGAAAATGTGACTAATATTAAAAAGCGGATTCTGCTCGTTATTCAAATCAACCTATTTTCAGGTATTGCGCATTTAACGAAACATGTCGTATATATGATATTCTTACACATTTCTTTTTTTCAAACAGGTCTAGTTTCAGAGTCATGAAAAATATAGTTTGTTTCTTGTAGCCATTGCCATAAAGTGCTTAAGATATTGATGTGGCAATGAAAGTCGGGTTAAGGTCCTTTCGTTTTTCCAACGTATGAAGGAATCCAACCTGGCTTACGAATTATTAATAGCTGAATCGAATCAACCCTCCCTAGGCTATTAATAAAACTCTGCAGCAGTCGAGTGCTTAGGAGCGTTAATCAATTTGATAACAGCCTAACCTAAGCCAACCTACCCCAAACTACGTAACGAAGAACGTTTCAAAACGTCACCCGCCATTACGATTGCGTCCATTTTCGCTTGCACTGTAACAGGGAATTGTACGAATATTCCACGCGCATCGTTTAAAAGCGCAAGCGAATATAATCCCAATCAAAGTCCGCTGCGAAGTCCCAGGATTGTAAAACAAGAAAGACAGTCCGCCGCCGTACAAAGACTCTCACATGACATGAGCTGTATCGACCGGAGCCGCGCGACGCGCGCACTCAAATACGCGAATGTTACGACGATTTTGGTTTTATTCCAAATTCTAATTTGAAAATCGAATTCTATTGATTTTTATTTCATTCGCTTTTATTTAATCCTGTATTTGAATGTCATCATTTATATTTAATTTAAAAAGCGTATTCTTTATCGCCAATAGTATATACGCCTAGCGTATATATAAACAAAGAATAGGTGAAAAGATTTATTAATTAATTGATTACTTTAACTATGTGATTTTATGATTCAGAAAATATACGTTTCAGCCAAATACATTCAGGTTTTTGAAGTGCCAATACAGCCAATACGAAAGCGCCCTGCGCCCAGTAGTGAGTGGTTCGCGGCGCCGAGTCGACGCTCCCCGTAGACGGTTGAAAAAAAAGCAAAGACGTTTTAAATTTAGAACATAATGGTCAACTTGTGATTGTTTAAGTGCCATCTGCATGTGTTCGCAGCAGTATCCGCGTAGGTAAAGTGACGAATGTAACTAGGACTGGTTTACTTGCCCGCCTTCTATTTTTGGTCCCAACACATCCGTAACACTGGCCCTTTACATGCCACTTAATGGTATTAGCTTTCACTATTTTGACTTTGATTAAATTGATAACATTAGCTAAACTACATTTAGACTGTTAATGCTGTTCTATTGTCAATATTTACTGTTGCTTTATCGATTGGAAATGGTAATGCTAAAATTATATAACCCTAAAATACTGCGCCAATTTTATGGTTTGTACACAAGGTTCGGTTTTAATGTTTAAAGCGTTAAGTACAAGGTTGCTTGCTAAAGTCTCACAAGTGGCATGTTTGAATTAGATTTACGCGAAAGCGTAAAGCTATACTGATATGAGATTTTGGTAATAACTTAAAAGAATGACGTCAGACCAGGTTCTTTCTAGGAGTTGGAGGTTAGGTTATGTAATAGTTCTTTTAATGGTAAATCTAAAAACAAAGCTCTGAGGAGGTTTAGCTCAGCGCTTTTTCGAGCTACTGTCGATGAATTTAAGTCAAGACTTTTAACTAAAGGTTTCAAATATTTTTAGGGTGCTTTTTAAACTATTACCAAGTGTTTATTAGCTTCAAATGATGAAAACAGTCTCTATCCTGGTGTTATTACGTAGTTATGAATATCTTTTTTTTTACTATTCTAAAATACTATTCTGAGAAATGAATAAATAAGTAAAAGTTTTGTCAATTGTTTGTTTGTTGTAGAGTGGCAAAGCATGACTTGTGGCAAGTCATGAAAATAATTCATTTATTTTATGAACATTATAATAGAATTTGTTATCTTTTGTATCTAAATAACACTTAATGACTGCCATTAGATACTTGTTTCTGTTTGACAATTAAAATAATATCTTACTTACAATATCAAAACCAATTATTTCTGGTATCTTTGTTTCAAAACTGAATGCTCAGATTTTGTTTATATTCTTGAAACAGTGTAGTTCTCTTCTGAAATGGTTGAAGCATACTATACTTAACATTTTAATGACCGTCAGAGATGCGCAGTACTTCATAAAATATATTTATATATAACTTTCATACGTGCAATTTTTATGTTACGAGTATGTCCCGTTGGTGTTTTATGAGACCTACGATCCCAGTGCATTTTACGTCTGGAAATATAAAAATGATGTATTCGTATAATAATGACAATAGTAACGTTTTGATAGTAATATATTAGACACCAATCACATACATTGCTCTGATCCCAAAGTAAGTCGCTAATGCACTTGTGTTATGGAAATCAGACACAACAGCGGTACCATAACACCCAGACCCGAGACAAATTAGAATATTTTGATTTCTATATTGCCCCGACCGGGAATCGAACCCAGGACCTCGGAGCGGAGACGCCTTGAAACTAGCGTGCTTTGCCACACACCACGGAGGTCGTCAAATACTCGTCGTCGGAGATAGTACTCAATTGTTAGTGCAGTTTAATGTTTATGAACATATAACCACGGCTTTTGGCGTCTTGTCTTTCAATTTTCAAACGTCAGGTTTTCTATAACACTGAAAACAGAAACCGCCCACAGCTGGATTCTCGCTAACATTGTTTTACGCTTTTATGTACAGCTCGGACGCCAATGTCTATTTTGACCCTTATTTCCTAAGTGAGAGGGAGGAAACAGACACCTCTCTCTACACTCCCCTTTCATGCATTCTACATCGGCGACACGAGGCCCATTTATGAATAAACACTATTCAATTTAGACCCGCTATTTTAGAACTAGTTGATTTTAAAATTGAGTATGGCTCGACAGAAAAGGGTTGAAAGTTCAATTGAATTAGATGTTTGAGCTTTAAAATTAAGTCAAGGATATTTTCGGAAAGTAAATTACTAAATAACAAATAATCATAGTAAGTTTAAGTTCTTTACAGGTATGGTTGTTTTTCAGAATAGACTAAGAATATTCTAGTTAATCGCTATTGTGTTCAAAGTACGCAAACAGCGGTTAACTCCATAAATTTAAAAGTAATTTGCTTTAAAAAAATCTGAGTGCACTGAAATAACTTCAACTATAAATGATGACAGGTCCGACCTATTTCCATAGCATTTTACTGCCAAAGCAATGTTATGTTTCCAGTGTCTATCATAATCTGAAACAATATCTAGGTAAAATTGCATTGTTATTTCAATGTCGCAGAGTATCATGTCTCAGAATTCCGCAGGCTAATTCTAGCCTGAATCGATAGCACAAGGCTAGATTCCAGCCAGACAGACTGGCGTCAAGGAATCCGAGCGATCCGGTGGTCCCGATTATGACGGTTTGCGATTGGATGTTATGTTCAGCCACTTACATTATTGAGATTAAATTGTTGTGGTTGACGTCATGATATATATGAAATGAACAATAAAGACAGATGAACAGATGAACAGAACATTAGGTTTTTCGATGACGCTGTTAGTAATCAATCGCACAAGGGACAAGGTATAATAAAGTATGAAATAATTTAAAAAGGAATAATTAACTTAGATTTACTTCAAAATTCGCCAATATCCATGTACAATCAAAAAATATTTTTGATAAATCTAAATCAAAATGACGAGCTTTTAATTCAATCCTTAAATTTTGGTTAGTCTAGATCATAAAATTATTGTGGTCTAAATGTAGCTGTATGAAAACTTATCTATCAATAGGAGAATGTATTTTTGGTTATGTATGAAACAAAATGCTTTTACTAAGACGTCTTCTGCGACGTCAGTGACCTTCTTAAACAAAGATTTTAGACGACACTATCTTCGGCGCTTTTATTTCATCCCGAGCTTCAGACCGTAAATAATTTATTATTTTATCATTGTCCTGCTGCTTTGATGGGCCCAATAAACTCAGAGGAAGTCGTTATCTCTGTTTTGTTTCAATTTGCTCCGTAAATATTGACAATGTGCCCAAGTTATATTCTGCTTTAGATCTCATGAATATTTCATCAGTTAGTTATGGACAAACCGAATTTCCACTCGATGTTAGAAACTCCTATCTCTTACTAGAACTGCTCAAAAGTAAACCAGTCCTAACGATCATCCGACAGACACAGAAAATGTAATTAATGAACTGTGAAAACAACAAAAGAACATACATCAGCACAAGAAGCGACGTCGGGAGCTGTCATGAGAATCCGGATGACATGACGCAGCCAAGCTGAAACGAGCGCTATGGTCACTACTAAAGTGCCCACGCCACCATGGCCGATGAAGAGAAAATACCCCCAACACTTCTCGAGAAACTCCTCTTCTACACTACAGCAAGCTTCGTTCTTCTCGCCATATTCAGCCTCTTCGCCTTCCTATTCTTAGTACCATTCGTCATCGAACCAGCCTTCACAACCATATTCATGCAGTTTGATCCGGTAGCAGCGTTATGCGTCACGGCCAACGTCAAACACTTGGTGGGGGTCAGTAACTGCTCTTGGGCGTCTTGCAGGGAGGGCTGCACCAAAGACCTTTTCGAATGCACCCAAATCAGAGTCAACTACAAGCTCGGATACGCAGCGAACATCACCGCAACCGAATACGAAAACCTAATCAGAGTTGAGAGGGCGCTGAGGAAGGACTACGAATACGAAAACTACGAAACTGCTGCAGACAAATCCTACCCAGACATGGTTGAGGAAGAATTGCCAGATGTTCCACCAACAGGGCTTCAAGGCAATGACTCTGAGTGGTACTTCACGGGAGCGCGTCTCTTCCCAAACGTGAAGGGATGTGGCTATCCGCCAATTTTGAACTGCACCATATTCCACGGCAAATATCGACCGATTGGCACCAACTATACATGTTACTATAGCAGAGTGGATCCTGGCGTGGTGATCACGGAGCTGGATATGTGGCAGAACACTTTGAACTTGGTGTATGCGATGGCGATTCCGATACCGTCGTTTTTTATTTCGGTGATATATTTGACGTTTGCATACTTTAAGATCTATAATACGGAGGAGGAGTCAGAGCAAGCTCCGTTGAAGAGTGATGCTGAGGCGATGGCAACAGGTGATGATGAGAAGCCGACGACCCCAGGGTCTGACACGTTCAGGGAAGACCTGGCGTGTTTCGGACATCAGCTCAAGATGCAACTAGCCAACGAGAAGCCAAAGGAAGGCTTTGAGTCCAATAGTCCACCAATTTCTAACTCGGCATCGCTGTCTGGGTAAGTGTTTTGCTTAATTTAAGTTTTTCACAATACACTAAACTTAAATAATATGTACAACGTGTAATGTTAAATGCGCAAAACCTCAGACACCCCAAATATTTCTCGGGGGTCTCGTTAGACATCACGTGTATTAATTTTATTTGCGCTATTTATGAACCGAAATATTGAACGGCGCGAAAATTTGAACGATTTGTTGTCACAAACCTCTTTGCCAATAACAACTGCCAGTGAAGAAGAAGCTTTACCAGTAACCTTAAATGAAAGTCTTGCAACTCCGTGGTACGAAGACAACATTAATTAATTCATTAATTTTATTGCAAATACATATAAATGTTTTCGAATCACCATATTTCAAATATATTTTTTCCAGTCAAAAATAGCCTTTACATAGACTTCCAAAAAAATACACGTGATCAAGGGGGGATGGGGGGGGGGGTCCCAAACCACACCAAATATCACCAGGGGGGAGGGGGGGTCAACAAATGAGAAAAACGACCTCTCGTGATTAATGGACGGCCCCTAAGAACTATTATTAAATATTGGACACCAATCACATACTATTGCTCTGATCCCAAAGTAAGTAGCCAATGCACTTGTGTTATGGAAATCAGACACAACGGTGGTACCACAACACCCAGACCCGAGACAATATAGAAAAGATCGTTTTCTACATTGACCCGACCGGGAATCGAACCCGGAACCTGACGAGATGGAGACGCTTGAAACCAGCATGCTAGCCACTCAACCACGGAGGTCGTTAACTATCCCACATTTTCAATTGGACGACAACCATTGCATGTTACCGTATTTTGTATTATTAATAACTACACTGGGACAATTGAAATGAACATCATCATCATCATCATCATTATCAGCCAAAGGACGTCTACTGCTGAACATAGGCCTCCCCCACGGATTTGATTTCCACAGCGACCGATCACTAGCGGTCTGCATCCAGTTTGATCCTGCGATCTTTATAAGGTCGTCTGTCCATCTTGTTGGTGGACGTCCCACGCTGCGTCTCTGGTCGAAGGGTCTCCAATCTAGAACCTTCCTGCCCCAACGGCCATCAGTTCTTCGCGCTATGTGCCCTGCCCATTGCCACTTGAGCTTACTGATTCTCGAGGCTATGTCCGTTACCTTAGTTCTTCTACGTATCTCCTCATTTCTGATTCGATCCCGTAGAGAAACACCCATCATAGCCCTTTCCATCGCTCGTTGTGTGATTTTGAGCTTCATTATAAGGCCCATAGTAAGAGACCATGTTTCGGATCCGTATGACATCACTGGTAACACACACTGGTTAAAGACTTTCGTCTTCAGACACTTCAATTTTAAAATTATTATATATAATAATTGAAATGAACGTTTTTTGAAAAATGTGACCCATATGAAAATGTTGTTTAATTTATTCTGATAGTAATTCAGGTTTTGCACATTTAATGTTACATGTTGCATTTACACTTACAGACACTAAAAACACTTAAGCCCGTAATTGTCCTTTTCTTAAACAAGGTATATTGAAACAAAATACAACAGAATAATTTTGCTGTTACATCAGATTGCGCATCTTAAGGCATAGCGGGCTTTTAGCATATGCCATCAAAGGCTTTGTAACAACGATGTTTTCCGTGGCAGAGTTTTCAACTTCGTAAGTTAAGCATTTAACATTTTCAACTCTAAATACATTCCCGTCACGAGTATGAGTTCGTATCTAAAATATTTTCATTAAAATCGCTATCTATATGTATACATTACACTATGGGTAAATGTCTTGTATGCTAAAACACGAGTATAATTTAAATATTTTTTTCTTTTAAGGGTTTCGCAGCCGATTGGCTAAAAATGGAACCCTTATAGTTTCGTCAAGCCTGTCTGTCTGTCTGTCAGTCCGTATACATGTATGTTACAGCCACTTTATTCTGTAACTTTAAGCATCTCACTGTTGAAATTGAGTAGGAAGATGTATCCTGTTAACCGCTTTACAATTTTATACAAAAAATAATGATAGGTATTAAGGGGGAGGGAAGGGGGCTCCCATAAAAAAAACTAAAACCAAAAAAAATATTTTTAGTCAAACTGGCCAAGTGCGAGTCGGACTCACGCACTGAGGGTTCCGTGCCAACTTTAACTGAATTAGGGAATCCACTTACTTCCACTTAGCCAAAATACCACAATATTTTTTTGACAGCAAATATAACTTTGTTTTTTATAGTATTGGTATGAAAATCAAAGTTATGTTTGCGGTTATGGAAAATGTGCTCTATCTCAAAAACTACTAGTACTACTTTTAAGCGTCTATCCCTTAAACGTTAGACTTTTGGAGAAAATAATTTTAGGAAAATCGACGCCATTTTAAAACACCTACCCATAGACATCCTAGACGCATAGATTTGTAAAAAATAAATTAGGTTTTACTTTCATAAATGAGAGCCCCCCCTTAAATATATTTTTTTGAATGAGAATAAGCGGTTAACAGAATACATGTACCTACTAAGTTTTAACTGTAAAATACTCATAGTTATAGAATAAAGTGGCTGTGACACATGGATGAACAAACAGACAGACAGACAGACTTGACGAAACTATAACGGTTCCATTTTTTGCCACTCGGCTACGGCACCCTAAAAAGCATTAATGCCTTACCTGGTCGATCACAATAAATCGACAGCTTACAATTAAACGGATTTATAACCGTCGGATTATAATGTCGCTGTTTTTACAATATATATCGATTACATATTCATATATACAAGTAGACAACGTTGGCATTCAAAAATACACAACTGACAGATACTATTCTCCCCACCAGGACCAAGTCATCATTCGTGAACGCCTAATGTGAAAAATCCACATAATATTTACACAGAGGTACGTTCAAGGCTTTGGCTTTTTGCAGAAAAATATAAAATACACGCAGTTTCTACCACGCACTTAATAAGATTATATGTTTTTATCAACAACACATAAAATATTTATAAATCTGCTTTTTATTAAATCAAAATCATTTGCAACCAAACCAAAAAAAAAAACACTACGATTTTTATAATTTTGGCCTTGAAACATTGCTTCGAAATTCAAGTTTTAAAAACAAAACTCAAGACACATTATTTGTCTAAATATCTATATCACTTTGTATGAACAGTTTCTAAGTTCATATAAAATTGGCAATAATTTACAGCAGCAGCTTAAATTTGCTTTCTGTGCACAATTTTTATTAGAATTGCTGGTTACGCCAAGTTCGTCAAAACAAAATTTATTCCTAATTTTTTTCGAAGAAAACATACTTGGTCTTTGTTTTAGAGTCGATTTTACCAAAGTCAAATAAGGAATATTCGTCGAATACAATACAAAACGCCTTATTTGAAAACAACACCTAGGTATTTGTCAGCAATCATTTATGTAAATAACATTTTTAAACCGGTTGTTTAATACTTATTCGGTATAAGGATAAGTCTTAACTGACGTTGATAAAATGGACTCATAATTGTATAATTTATTTGATATATTATTTTTCTTAAGTGTATAATTTATTTGTTTAATAATTTATTGTCTCTGTAAATCCCTTTTAGCATAACCCATCTGTTATAGTTTAAAGTTTGTAAACCGGAAACGCCTCATATATCAGTACCAGTATTAATAGGTCATACAATTTTTTGAGAACTGAAACATCTATTTTAAATCGATTCCCTTCTCTATTCCAGATGACAGGAGTCCTGAAGATTCGGGATCGGGTACAAAGTTTATCACGAATTAAGGTGAACAATAAAAACTGATGTTCTAAAAGATATTGTGCTCCATTTGTGATTTTATTAAAAGACGTAAAACGCAAAATGTCTTACACATCTTAATGTTGAAGTGGAATATTCATGAGTAAAAAGTTCGTAGAAGACGAAAAATTGGCGAAAGAGATTTTTTATAAAGCGTTGTGAAATTATTAAATGATATTGACAAAACGGTTCATGGCAATAATTTTTGATTTCATCTATTAAAACATGTTTTATGAAGCTGTGAATGATAAATAAGTACCTTAAGGACCTTTTCTTTTTATAAAATGAAAATTTAATATTGGAATGTTATTCACATTCACACTTTTTCTAACAAGTATTGCTCAAATCAGTGCGATTGGTTTGTTTCAGGAATTATTGTCAAGAAACTTATTCATATTAGATTATAAAGAATTTTATCTCCTATAGTAAAATATGAAATGAATAAGATTTTAATATGCTCGTATGCTAAAAGTGTCAAATGCACGCGTGCTGTTTATTATTATATGTATACATAAATATATTATTTATTACCACTAAAGTATAAAGAAACTGTTTATATATGTTGATTTTGAGATGCAATAGATAAAATTGATACAAAATTATAACATAAATATGAAAAACTAATATATTTAATTAGTACATCGACTACATAATAGTATGTAATCCCATTCTAGTACAATTCACGATACTTATCATTTTAATTCTAAGTTAAGTTTAATTTTGATTTAGTTTATAGACGATAGGGTTAATATTTCTGTAGTAAATTAGAGACATTTTATGTTTGAATCATTTTGATTGTTTCAAAATTCACTGTAGCTGTAATGCAAATGAATAGTGTCGTTTATGTTTATTTAAAGACAACAGTTCGAAAATATGATACATGCGGGGAATGGAATATACGTTAAATATAATCCTAGCCATATCGCTGTAGGCGATATCGATTCTTCCGTCCCATGCCAACTCTATTTAAAAATTCATTAATATTATTGTCCAAGCCGAACCGAAGTAACCGAACCGAGTACCTACCTATTGTCGCTAACCAAAATAGAAATCATTACCCTAATCAATACGTGACTTTACAAGTATATGTCGAATCACCGTTTGGAAATTCGACCTACGTAATTTTTATATAAGAATTTAATTCTTGTAATACCTTTATTTATTGTAAAACGCGTGAATTTTTGTGATACAAATCGATATGCTTGTGTGTGTGTGCGTGAGGACTCCTTATTTACAGATTAAAAATGAAAAAGGCTTGTGAATATTGTAATGCTAAATATGTGAACCTATACCGATTAATTTTGTCTCGTATTTTTTAATAATTTGTAATTTTTGTGCTGTATTCTGGGACCATTTTCTGTCAAGGTTCCAACTTCTGTAAATAAAGATTTACTGTTTATAATTCAACGATTTGTTTTTAAATGTTTTTTGTGCTATATTTAAAATTATTAAATATTGTTGAATTATATTTCTGATATTTAAAGAGTATAAAATGAGAAAGCGAAAAAAATATAAATTATTTATTAACCACTTAGACTGGGAGAATGTTAAGATCTAGATATTGCTTAAACCTACGCACACGTCTAGATATAATATTGATGATTAAATTTTAAGAGATAAATCGTTTCACATTAGGTAAAGTTCAAAGTTTATTATTATTACATGTTTAATTTATAAACAACAATGTATTGCAATTTACTATTACTTATATTATCTAAATAAATATTTGTAATGAGGCGTATACTTCAGTTATACCTGCAGAGTCTGACACATTGTTTTTAAAACTTATAACATCATATATCCTTTACAAGTTTTAACATCAAGCTAATACTTACTCAATGACAAACAAATAATATCTTCATCAGCTTTAGATGTAAGTAAAAAGCAATTTATAAAATATCATTGTAATTAATTGTCAAATTATTTTAGAATTTAATGTTAATAATTTTATTTCCCCTATTGACGTCTGAATTTGGTTGTGTATGCATATTGTTAGAGATTTTAGTATAACGATATTATTATTGTCTTTTTGAAATGCCCAAAGTTGCAGATAATATTTTAAGGATAGAGCGCTTAATGTGATTTTACCACTAAATATAATTATTCAATATTGATGAATATGAAAATCGCGACATAATATGGTAATAGTTTTAAAAATATGTTGGCTTGATTAAACTTAATCTCGATGATTCGAAAGTGGTAACATTAATATATAATAGAGTTATCACAAAGAAGCCTTGAATAAAAGGTACCGAGTGAAATAACTCAGTTTTATCAATCACCGATTGTTATTCGTCATTTTTTTTTTTTACTTAAATAATATTAATTATACGTGTCAGCTTTATATAAATCACAATTCTTGCGTGTGATAATCGTGACGTGATGTATAATTGTACGTAAATTATAATTGCAATAATTTTGTCACAACGGTAATATAAGGTAATTTTAATGTCGAATTCTTCGCTTTAGAATAATATTTTTTTCATTGTAATTTAAATGTTGTAAATTCATTGTAGTGTTGGAGAAAAATGACAAAGATTACATTGAAATGACAAGCATTTTTGATTTTTTTGATATTAAATATAATAATGATAAATTAGTTACTGTCACTTTTAAAATTTCAAGAATTATATCTATGCAATGGCTACTTTACACACAAGAATATCCAGTTGTGATTTTTAGATTGGATTGCTATAATAATAAATTAGAACAACGTTTAAATTTCAAATCAATCATGCTTGGCATTTCAAAATATATTTATTTGGACTGATATGACTGCTGAATTAAAGCTTTTTGGCTTGTAAATGTATGTGTTGAATGTAAATAAAATATATATTTGTATAAATTATGTCAGCTACAAATACTCAAGCCTTAGGACGTGCAATCCTCGTTCTGTTAAGAGTGAGCTAAGTAAGTTAATGGTTCAAACTAATCAATATTTTTACCTATTGAAAAACAAAGTTAGTTGTCACCTATGTTTTAAAATTACTTAACTGTATCAAGTTGTATGTCCTAAGGTTTGAATCAAAGCTTTACATTTCATGCAGCTAAGTCCACTTAGAAATACTTATTTCAATCAAAATCCAGTCATATTCGTTTAAAATTACTAGAGATATGAATTTGTAAAAGAGGTAGAGTAAGGGCAAACCTATTAGTAGTTAGTCGCGATAAAGAAGGTTACACATGAGCTGAGCTTTAAAAAAATCTGAATAAATAATTGCTTATTAAAAATTTTATTTACAAAATCCAATTGAATGCCTAGTTAGTTATTATAATATATTGGACACCAATCACATACGGTACATAATAATAATGATGATATTCATTTACATAAGAGCTAATAAAATAATGTAAAACCTCTTCTTTGGTTTAAATGCTACATCAAGTACATTAAACAGTATGGGGCTGGCTATATTGAAATGAAAATAGTTATTATTTATATTTCCTAAGATGGCTGATCTTTATAACTAGAAAATGAAGTTTGTTAGTTGGTGTAGACTGTTTTCTACACTTTGAATACAAGCTGAAAATCAAGGATAAAATAAATAAAACGACATTAATTATATTTCGCTCATGTGTAATCAGCCGAGCAAAGTATGGCGCTATTTCTCTTGCTAAAGCGTAAAGTTTGTAACTTGGCGGGTTGCGCTGCCGTGCACCTCCGTCGTGAAGCGTTTTAATCAGTTGGAACTGTTGCCTTATGACCGTTTTTGTACATAAAGTAAATAAAAATGTTAGTAGGGAGTAAAAATTAAATACACTTATTGGCTTCAATCCTGTGTTTCAATGGAACCATCGTGGTATAATAAAGCCCTTTATTCCGCAGCGTTTGACTTCCTCTGAAAAGATGGATGGACGACCTGGTTAAGATTTTTATGTTTATCATGTATATATTTACAAACAAAAAGTATTTAAGTATTATATCCGTTCTCTGGCACCCATAACACAAGCTTTGAGTAGCTACTTTGGGACTAGATGGCGATGTGTGGGAATGCCCAAAGGATATTTATTATTTATCACACTGGATGCAGACCGCTTGTGATCGGTCGCTGTGGAAAACCGTGGGGGAGGCCTATGTTCAGCAGTGGACGATCTTTGGCTGAAAATGATGATGATTCCGAAACCTTTCTTTTGTGTTTGCTCTTTCCTCTTTTAGAGAATGTCCTCCGACTCCTTCCACTGCAGTCTGTCTGCTGCCACTCTTATCCAGAGAGGCCCCAACGTCTCGTCGTTCTCATTTTCAAGTCATCCTCTCATCTTATTGGCTTATGACCTCTGGCCCTAACGCCATCTCTTGGGTACCAATCTGTCACCTTTTTGCACCATTTTTTACAGCATAGCATATGCCCGGTCCACCTCCATTTAAGCCGATAAATACTTGATAGTATGTCTGTTATTTTTGAATTTGTGCCATAAGTGTGTACTTCGAACTGCCTCGGTGGCGCAGCGGTAGGAGGGTCGCACTATAAAGCGACGGCTGCGCCAGAGGTCCCAGGTTCGATCCCCGGGCCGGACCAAAAATATATACCTGAGTTTTTCTGTTCAGAAATTCTTAGGGTAGTCCGGAGTTTGGAAGTTGGCGGTGTTTCACCCCCGTGCCTCGGAAAGCACGTAAAGCCGTAGGTCCTGCACCTGAGCTCTCTCTCTCTCTCGCTCTCGTCGTGTCAGATTGCTGTCCCATCTGGCTATGAGAGTGCACCTGTGTTTGCGCACACACTTGTGCACTATAATATGTCCCGCGCAGTCAGTTAGTCGTTGTGACTGGATACCGTAGTCGAAATCAGCTAGGGGGAATATTATTATTATTACTTCTGACTTTGTCTATAAGTTTCAGTTCTAGCATACTCCTTTACATGTTTTTTCGACATCTTTCGAGCTAAATAATATAAATTGCACTTGTAAAAAGCAACTTTGGCTGTGATAGACGAGGAATCAAACCCCGCGTCCTACGCCGTCCGGGTGCATGCCCATACCACTCGGCCACCGTCACATAAGCAAGCCCGTTGAATCTTGTAAGACGCGGACGCAGGACAATTCCTCGTCTGTCACAGCTAAATTTGATTTTTACAAGTGTAATTTATATTATTAAGTTTGCATAGTGAAAAAACACTATAAAATCAAAAATGTAATTTTTCGAGCTTTTCCCTATGGTGTTTTGTCAGGGCCCATGTTTCACAGTCATAATATGTGATTCAAGGTAGAATGCAGGTGTCAAAAGCCTTTTTCTTAATCCACCCTAAGCAATGATCTGAAAATGAATCCCCTTCACTTATCCGAAATCTGCACTTAAGACTCCACCTTCAATTCTTTCCAACACTTCATCACGAACATAGTTAAAAACCTTAAAGAATTCAATAGTACCTTAACCAGTTCCTAATAATAAACTATCTAAAACAATGACACCAAACTGTGGTCATCGCGGAAGTACACTTTTTAAGCTTCGCGAACACGACAAACGTTAAGTCGAGTTATCAACGTTAAGTCGAGTTTATTGATTGATATTGACTTAGTATTGACGTTCATAAGTGGCATTTTGTGTTCTCAATTGAATACATTATTTTTGACTCAAAAAAGGGCAAGTTTCCGTAGGCCTAATTAAATACATTATAGCTTGTTTCTTGAGTAAGGCAATAAGCTTATAAAAATAAAAAAAATACGCTACGAACAGAGAATAGACTAAATTTAAAACGCGCGCACGGAGTCATGGGGAGCCTTTAGTCAATAATAAGTACCTATGGTTACGACAGCAATTATTTACATTTTGACAGTAAAATTGATCTATTGATGGAAATTCCATTTCCCTAACTTGTTCATTCATTCCATCATGGAATGAATGAACAAGTTAGGCCCCTGACACACTGCGTCTTCTAGCATCGATGCTAAAAAACATTGTTCATTGATTCCTCGTTCATTGGACAGATTTCGGCATCGATGCTCTCGCGCGTTAGTATCAGTATAGTTGCTAAAATACAATTAGACCCTTTACACACTGCGACTTTTAGCAGCGATTAAGTCGCAATGCTAACGAGCGTCAGCATCGATACAGTCGCGATGCAGAAGCTGGAAATTGATAAATTATGTATAAAATTTTGGCGACTGCATCGATACTATTGAGCGACTGCATCGATGCTAAATTTAATCTGTTAATTGCGTGATTCGCAATGCTGAAGCGCGTTTTCAAAAAGCGCGACTGCATCGATGCTAAAAGTCGCAGTGTGTAAGGGATCTTACATTTATCAATATCCAGCTTCTGCATGACCACTGCATCGATACTTAAGCGCGACAGTATCGCGACTGTATCGATGTTAAAAGTAGCGCAAGTGTGTAAGTTAAGGTGGACCATTTGCGACTGCACCGATGCAATCGCGATGCTTTCGCGCGTTAGCATCGATGCAGCGAGATGCAGAAGCTGGACATTGACAAATTCTTTACTGTATGTTGACGACTGCATCGATACTAACGCGCGACTGCGTCGATACTAAAGTGTACGCAGTGTGCAAAGGGTCTTAGAGTTGGGGAAACTTACTTATTCATAAACAAGCTAGTTCTATAATAGTTCCAAATAAAGAAGATCGATTATTACACATGTGAGTAGCTGATTCATTCATGACATGATGTTACACGTTTCTTGGGCTATTTCTGAAATTCTATAACGTAATGGTATTTAATTGATCACCCTTTTTTTCGAAAAAGAAACGGATGATTTAATTGAAATAAGGTCCCAAAACCTTGCAATAAAAAATAGAATTTAGATAATTACTGGAATCAAGCGTTACATTGCGGAAATCCATTATTAAGTTGAAATTTTTAAAATTATTTTGCTTTAAATTTCCGCAAAGCGACGCCGGCGCAGGCAACTAACAACACGAACCGTCACCGCGTTAAGTATTAGTTCAGGCAAATGCAGGATCCATCGCTTAGCGGAAATTGAAAGCAAAATAATTTAAAAAGTTTCAACTTTAATTAGAATTTTGCCATAAATCCATTACGTCAACTTCGAAAAACGAAAACCGTCTACGATTATCGATTTGCGGATTGCTTAGTTAGTAAAGATAACGCTTCGGAACCGTCATATGAAATTTCAATGTTTGACGTATTTGTCCAGGCTTTTTTTAATAAGGATGTGGGTAATATAATAATACAGAATATTTTGTTGTACAGTATGTTATTTTTGTCAGCGACGCCCGACCCAGGGACGGTTGTAAAAACGATACTGATGCCAAAAAACATTTGGAAAAAATAATGGCAAAACCCCCAACATCAATTTATTATTTCGATACTAGCGAGCGAGTCAAAAATACTAACGCCAGGAGCTCTATTTTTGAATCACTCGCGCCACAAAATGGCGTGTGATATGCATTAATAATGTCCGATTATCGAATGAAAAAGTTTAATTCCTCACAGGAGTGATGAAAAAAAAAATTACTCAAAATTGTAAGTATTTACGTATATATTTTGCTCGGATTTCGTTGAAATTTAGTTTGGTTTCGAAAGAAAATCGCACGCCATATCCAAGCGAGTGATTTAAAAATAGAGCTCCAGGTTGCCTCTTCGTAGCTGATATTTACGCGCCAGCTACACGCGAGGGTGCGAGTTTCCCCATTCGTATTTTTTTTTTTAAATGTTGTGAAGAGGTTTTCTTTTATAATACGTACTTTTTTAAATAGGCATAACTCAAACCATCATCTCTTAGTTGGGTGGGGGCCACTGACCAAAATAACATCCTGTATAAGACTTTTAAATCGCATACTTTTAATAATATATTTACGTTTGTAAGATATTTTGCAACAAATAATTTAATTTTATACCTAATTCAAAAGAAAATTTTGGACTTAAAGGCTTACTTGGTAATGTAAATTAGTAAGATAACATAACTCAAAATATTTTCGCATTTTCAGGCCATAAAATATTTACGTTTCCGAGTTTCCATATGTATCAGGTAAATTAATTCAAGTATTTTCAATAACACGGCCTGTTGTAGCCCAAAAACAGGTTTTGGGCATGAAGCCAGTTCGCAATAAGCGTTATCCGCTGAAAAATATATGAAAACAACTGGATTTAGACCTTATTACTTTTGTATAGTATTCGGAATTCAACAACCTGTCTGAAAGGTACAGTCAAGCAAAAATATTTGCAAAGCCCAGCGTGCAATGAATGACGTGGAATTACATAAGGGTAGGCCTTGACACATTAAAAATGTACATAAAATATGACTAACTAGAGCAAATTAAATTGCAGAAGCCAATGCGATAGAGATTAGCCAACTACGCAGTATTTAATTAAAGATGATGTTTTCGTGCACTTAGGTGTATCATTCTATTACAGTCTGGGTTGGCAGAGGGTTTGACATTTAAATTATACTTACAAATAGCTAGAAAATCTTCAGACTGTGTAGCTAATTTTTAAGCCTATTTTTTTTGATCGACCCAACTTTGAACCAAAAACTTTTTGGCTTGAGTACAGCAAGTTGAACATTATGTTGGCTGTGAACCAGAACCTTTACCATGAGTTTACTCGATAGCGACGACGGTTTTATTCACTAGCGACGACGGTCCGTATAATAATGACCGCATGCGGACAATTTAGCATGGACCGGACCGCAGACCGCAAGCAGTGTGCCAAATCTCTAATCGATAAACAAAACAATTCATATCTCCTATTCATCGTGTGTACGATACTTGTTCCATCGCTGATTCGCTCGATAAACGCGTGAATCGGTTTATTCGAAGACGATGCCTCAGTGTTTTAAGACACGAGCCGATTTTCTGAGTGTCGACGGCATATTGACGGCTAGCCGCTATCAGTCGACGGACAAACGGATGACAAACCGCTTTTGAAAATTTGCCGTCATTTATATCTATGGGAACTGCACTAGTTACCTTGTATTTGGTTCGACCTGTGACCACGGATACTTTTAAGCATTTGAATCGTCTTAGACGTTTATTTCAAATAATAGAGCGCGAAACAAATCCGTTAAGTATTCTACATTCTTTGTCTCAAACACCTTAAACATTAGGACGACTTCTAAAGGTCGAAATATACTTCTAAAGGTCAAAATATTACTGTGTCCGACTATACAAGGTCAATAAAAGGAGTGGGCAGTTAGCATCGGCTCCGTCAACTGCCCTTTGGATCGCTCTGGACATGTGATTGGCAGCCCTAGTGTTTAATATTTGATAATAATGACCAGAAAATAAAATAACCCTCAGCTAGGAACACTATCAGGGACGGGCAAGAAAATTTTAAGTATCAATTTATTCTTAGTTCATCCGTGTTGAACAGGCAAATTCTAAATTCACTTTAAATCCTACCAAAAAACTTCGTTTACGGGGACAGTTAATAAATGAAAATTGCGTTATATCAGTCATATTTTCCTATTTTGACGACGCGTTTGGTGTATTGGTTAGAGCTCTTGACTCTTACGCCGGCAATTGGTGTGTTGTCTGGCGTATATTTATATGTTTTTTTTTTACTTTAAATATGTACAAATCAATTAAATAAATGTGGAAAAAAATTTTAACTCAAATAAAAATTGATAGTACCTGCATATTTACGCTTCTTACCACAACTTTTTACAATCATCTACCTTATCAAGGTTCAACTTTTGATAATTTAGTTTGCGATTTCAATAATAAAACACGAGGAGGATAAAACACAAAATAATAAAATTCAAATATATCAAAGCAATGTCAGGTAAGAACTTGCCGTTCATAACAATCACACTTAGAAGAAAATACTTTGTAACATAAATGACTTTAACTATAGTAATCCAAGTAGGTTCAACTTTGAGAAAGAGTTTTATCCACGAATCCAACTCTGCTGGGCTGCATTCGAGAAATTGCACTCAACTACATCAGTGTCTGAAGATGAAAGTCTTCAACCAGTGAGTGTTACCAGTGTCATACGGATGACATTACGGATTCGAAACATGGTCTCTTACTCAATGAATAAAATCGATTAAACATCAAATAACAAAATATATATTTCGGTTGCACATTGATTTGGTAAGTAAATTAAAATTAAAAAATATAAAATAACTTATATGAATATTCACTGATCCTTTGTCACCAAGCCAGCCGGTCCCTGACCAATCACAGGAGCTAAGCCGGCCACTGCCACCGCTCTTAGAGGCCTGTAAATAAAAACAATAAACAATTATAATGTTTTTCTTAAATAGAACTAAATATAAAAAATACAGCCAATATGCCAAAAAGACGCTGAAAGATTGATCTTTCAAAACTATCTACAAAAACATTACACTTCACGGGATACGAACCCGCTACCATTAGTTTCGTAGATTAAAATGTTGGCAGGAAGGCAGATGATGGCACTACAATTATTAATCGATTTAGTGACATCTATTGGCGATTTTAATAACTACAAAATCTGAAATAAAACATGCTTGTTTTTACTGCACCACTTAGTTCAACAAAATTTGACTAGATGTCTCTGTACCATTTGTAGCAGCGCCATCTATTACTGGAATCATGAACTTCATCAGCATTGTGAAGATCGTGTTTGAACCCTCGTCCATGAACCAACAAGTAACATCAAAGTACGGAGCTGTCGTAAACGTTTGCGTAAAAATTGATAGATGGCGCTAAGTAAATATTTTTATGAACGATAAAATGATGCACCAGCAGATAATGCCGTAACAAAGGTACCGGGTTCGATTCCCGCTGTTATAATATTTTGTGTATACGTAAACATGCTAAAATATAACGTACTTGAATCCCAGTTCTTCGGCAGGCACTCCTAGTTTTGCAAGCTTCGCTTCGTAAGTAGCAAGCAGATCGTCATGCGCTTTCTTGAGTCTTGCTGCCTCATACCTTAGGTCTTCGACTTGCGTGTCTTTTAGTTTCAACAGTTCCTATAAAAGCAAATATAGAAATAGGTTGGTATATATATTTATTATAATATTTAACATAACCTAAATTATTAAAATTACTATTTTCGTACAAAAAATAGTTTTATTTTCAAATATAAAATGAAATTAAATTAGGTACGGACAACAGCGCGTTAAGGTAAACACTGCGGTATCTTATGCAGTTGTAATAAGGGCTAGTTTGCAACAAAAGTGGGTAACATGATGTGCTGTACATAATTGCTATGAATGATAGAAAAAAATATTTTGATTGATAAGAGAGAAGCTGGCTTCATAATGTTAAATTAGTAATATTTACACTTACGTGCATCTCCCGTGGTCCCAGACCTCTGGATTCTAAATTCTTTAATTTCGCTTCAAGAAGTGCCGTTTTCAATGTCGCCTTTTGTTGTACTTCCAATACGGCTCTGTAGAAAATATAAAGTAGCATATACTAGAGGAGGATAAGTGGTATTTTTTCTTATTTATCACTTCTTCAAGAGAGAGAGAGAGAGGGGGGGATGCGATCTTATGTATGTTTGCATGTATGTTTATCCACGAATTTCTCTGAAACGAGCAGTTATAGCGAGATGATTCTTTTAAGTTTAATCAAGAGTATTTCAACTTAGGTACAGTGTAAGTTTCATCAAAATCGGTGCAGTAGTCTTTGAGATATGGGGAACAACAAAAAAATATTTAAACAAAACGAAATCGTGATCTCAAGCTTACGTACACCAACAGTTTAAAAACGTAATGCTACAGACTCTAAATTAGTTTGTTTCTCCTAAATAAAAGGAAAATGCGTTATTGTGAGCATTTTAGTTAGTTTTTAACCGACTTCAAAAAAGGAGGAGGTTATCAATTCGACTGTACGTTTTTTTTTGTATGTTTGTTACCTCATATCTCAGTCGTTTGTAGACCGAATCGAAAAATTTTATTCGCCTACTTAAAGGGTGTACCTTCTAATTGGTTCCATTTTTTCCATTTTGGGTTCTGATGATGGGATCTTGGTGTAATCGAGGGAAACACTCAAATTTTAAAGCACGTATAGTGTTTCTTTACTAGAATCTTAATGTTGACGTGTTGTTACGTCTGATAGTCAACATCTTGTGGGGCTGAGCTGATGGTGGAACTCCTTAACGCTTAGGAGTTCAGTAATTATAATGACGGAACTTGTGATAGGTAATTTGTAGCTTCTTAAAAAAATAGAATCATAAGGTGCAACTCCCCCCCCCCCCCCCCCTCTTACGTAATCACTAAAAATGAAGAAATAAAATAAACTTTTTAAAAAAGTAAAAACCGACTTCAAAACCAAAATGCACTTAAAAGTCTTAAATATAGTGCTGTGATAGTATAGTGCTGTGATAGTTGATGCTTGATGGTCAAAGTGAAGGCACCGACTCCAAAAAGAAATTGTTTGCCTAAAACGGATTCCTTTCCTTTCAATGGTGAAGAGTTTATTTAAGACTTCTTAGTGCATTTTGGTTTTGAAGTCGGTTTTTACTTTTTTTAATTTGAAAGCGTGTTTGATATTATTTTGTCTACACTGTAATTGTGTCTTATTCTGTATGAGATTAGCTGCATTGCACGGATTGGCTGGGAAGATATAAGCAAACAAAACAACTTTAAAAACTTAATAATAATAATAGAAAGCTCTTTAACCGCGCTATAGCATGTACCTTCGTGGTCGTTAGTGTTACAAAAATATAATTTACTTGTTTATTTAAAGGTATATTTTGTTTGTTAGACGCCATACCTACGCTGTGAAGTGCGTGAACCACGCAATTGCCTCTATTATATAGTCATCGACTTGTATTGACGACCTCTGGTTTCAAGGCTTCGCCGCTCCGAGGTCCCGGGTTCGATTCCCGGTCGGGACAAATGGAATTCAAAGTTTTTTCATACTGTTTCCAGTCAATTCCATAACACAAGTGCATTAGCTACTTATTTTAGGATCAGAGCAATATACAGGGTGACTTTGTTATCAGTACCGAAAGTGGAAACAGCTGATTTTTTTTTCTCGATTTCACTATTGCCCCCATAGTAAAAGTTGTTCATATTCATCTGTGGAGTCTTTACACAAAATTTCGGTACTGATAACAAAGTCACCCTGTATGTGGATTGGTGATGGTGTCCAATATTTATCTATACTAATATTATAAAGCTGAAGAGTTTGTTTGTTTGTTTGTTTGTTTGTTTGTTTGTTTGTTTGTTTGTTTGAACGCGCTAATCTCAGAAACTAGTGGCCCGATTTAAAAAATTATTTTTATGTTGGATAGTCCATTTATCGAGGAAGGCTTTAGGCTATATAACATAAAGATACGACTCATAAGACCACAGCAGCAATGAAAAATGTTGCGAAAACGGGAGAAAGATATTCCTTTTGAGAGCTTCCGCTGCGTACGCTGCGAAAACCGCTAAAGTTACACAAAAATCATGTATGACAAGATTGTTTAGCATTAAGAGTTCTATAATAAAGTCCGCGACAGCATAAGTCTATCTTTTATGGTTGACTTACTACAACCTTTTTTATGTTAATAAATTTGTAAAAAAATAATGCATCATTTTTAGAGGTGTATTATACACACAGGTATTTATACGTGATGATGAAGGTATTTATTCTTATCAAAATAAATACCTTCATCATCACGAGCATTTCATTTAGAACAAAGTTGTCCTTTATTTAATTTGATTCCAATAAATATCTTAGGAGCTATCACAGTTTTAACATAACTCCGCACCAAAATAATGTTCGCAGCTTAAGTACAACGTGTGCTTGCGCTAATTATATTATAAAGGTGAGTTTGTTGGTTTGAACGCGCTTATCTCAGGAACTGCTGAACCGATTTGAAAAAATATTTCTGTGTTACATAGCTTATTTATTGAGAAAGGCTTAAGGATATAAAACTTCAGCTGCGACGGGAGGAGAGGGAGCAAACTCAAAACGCGCGGACGAAGTCGCGGGGGACCGCTAGTTTATTATATTTCTATTATATAAAGCCTCTTACTCCTCAAGTCCTTACCTTGAAAACCTGGCTTTCAGCTCGTCCCTCTCAGCCAGTACTCGGTCGAAGCGCACCTGCAGGACTTCATACTCCCACTTCAGCACCTCGAATTGCTTCTCCAAAGACGCCAGCTGTTTTGTCTTGGCCTAGATGATAGTAAAATTAAACAGTTTAGTCTTACTTGAGACAGCAAGAAAACTTATAATTGTATATTTTCTTTTTTTTTTTGTAGTGTTTTGTCACAGGATGTTGTTTTGGTCAGCGACGAACGACTTTAGGGGTGGTTGTATAGACGATACAAATGTATTTTTTTTATTCTGAAAAAAATATATATATATTTCTTGTTACGATACAGCGAGTGAGTCAAAACCACCAACACCTGGGCCCCTATTTTTGAATCACTCGCGTCAAGATGGCGTGTGAAATTCATTGATTAGTATTGTCCGATTTCCCATTGAAAATTAGTATAATTCCACGCGGAAGTGATTTGAAAAAACATTACTGAATTTGGTGAGTACCTACGTGTATATTTTGCGTGATTTTCATTGATTTTTGTTTGGTTTTTGAACGCAATTCACTCGCCGAATTTAAGCGAGTGATTCAAAAGATAGAGCTCCAGGGCCTCTATTTTTGAATCACTCGCTTAAATATGGCGTGTGATAATTGTTCGAAAACGAATTGAAAATCTACGATAATCACGCGAATTATTGACGTAAGTACTTACAAAATTAAGATGCATTTTTGCAAATCCCTCCCATGTGGATTTTCATAAGAAAATACGACTTAAATGAATGATTTTCACTCGCTATCTTGACGCGAGTGATCCAAAAATAGAGCTCTAGGTCGCCTCTTAGTAGCCTTCTTGCTACGGCGTAGTGTTTCGTAGTTAAGAGCGAGACACGCACGAGGTTGCGAGTTTTCCCATCCGTTTTGAGTTTTGTGTAAAACTTGCGCATAAAAAGTTTTTTTTTTTAAATAAGCACTTTAAAAACAACACCCTGTATACAAACTTGATAACATGAATTACACGCGTAAAAAGCAACTGTCTCAGACAAGGAATTGAGCCTTGCTATTTATAAGTGCAATTTATGTTTGTAAAATTCAACAAGCTTGCCAATGTGTCGACGGCCGAGTGGTGTGGTAAGTTGCTTTTTACAAGTGCAAATGGTGTTATTAAGAAAACTAATTTTGAAATGGACTGGACTACTTACTAGAATAAGACATGATCTGTCGATACTCATTTCATAAATAGTTACCAACTATTGCTCGTCGTAACGGGCGATAAGAAATTTGTTAACCAAAAATGAACTTTGAAGGCGGAGCCTACCGCCGTAGTGTAGGAAGTATAAAATAAAATTTATAGTTGAGTATTCTTCGATCGCATATTGGAAAGAAAACTCGACTTGTCTCATCATCATTTTTAGCCAAAGGACGTCCACTGCTGAACATATAGCCCGTTCATTTTTGCTTGTCGAATATTGTAAACAATCTTGACATTCCTTTTTACCGAAATAATTAATATTAAAATAAGAAAAACACAAAAATCATCGACTACATAGGTAAATCATCGTTCAACATTGCGATATTTTTACATCAAATAGTAAATTAATTTTATTCACTGATATTAGTTCAAAAGTTATAAAAAGATTGTTTACATTATTAGACTAGCAAAAAAACGGACTCTAGGCCTCCCCCACAGCTTTTCACGGCGACCGACCGACATGTCTCATAATTAATTATAATAAACTCAGAGTGTGGACACTCTAAATAATTTTAAGTCTAGCAATTAGTGCCCGTTGTAATACGATGCCCTATAAATAACGTGTTTCTTTGTCAAAGATAATAACAGCTAATTAGACGATTAGCTTCTGTGTTCTCTGACAAAGAAACTTGTTATTTATATCGACACCTATATTATGAAGTCCTAAGAAGTGCCAGAGCCACTTAAAAATCGCTCAAATTTTGTACTGAGTTCACAAATATTAAAAAGAAATAGCCCAACTTACAGCCAAAGCCGCTTTATCCCTGTCATAGTTAGACATCTGTCTCTTCAGCTCCTTGTTGTCAGCAATCGCAGCCTCCAACGGTTCCCTCAAGCTCTTCGTCTCAGCAACAGCATCGCGTGCTATCTTCTCCGCGCGCTCTTTTACCTTCTGCATGTCTTCCATTTGCATTTTCAGACTGCTTATCAGGCCTGCAAGAAAAATAAATGACATTGGCAAACAAGCTATCAATCACTCATATTAGTCACATAAATAAGTAATTTTTTTGCAAAACATTGGTTGTGCATTCAAAATGAAAAATTGATTCAAGTTGAATCTTATCTGGGCCTGGTACTACTTTTTTAATTTTAAATAAAACCTGTGTAAGAAGGGAACCGTCGTTTTTGTAGTCCGTAATATTTATATTAACGAATTTAAAGTTAAGGGTTGTTTATTGTATTTTTAGGGTTCCGTAGCCGAATGGCAAAAAATTGAACCCTTATAGTTTCGTCAAGTCTGTTTGTCTATCTGTCTGTTCGTCTGTCTCTCTGTCTGTCTGTCTGTCTGTCTGTCTGTCTGTCCGTCCGTATATCACAGCCACTTTATTCTGAAACTATTACTATTACACAGTTGAAACTTAGTATGTAGATATATCGTGTTAACAGCTTAAGAAAACGTCATACAAAAAATAAAAAATAATTATATTCAAGAGGGGGATCCCATGCATGAAACTAAAACAAAACAAAAAAATGTCAAACATATGCGTGTAGGATGTCTATTAATGATTTTGGCTAAGTGGAAGTAAGTGGAGCTCTAATTCAGTTAAAATTGGCACGTAACCCCTAGTGTGCGAGTCCGAGTAGCACTTGACATTTTTTTTGTTTTTAAATATCTTGTAACATCAGTCATAGCTAAGCCAATCGTTTTTTAGTCACCCTTCTGTAAAGGCGTATCGAGAAATCAATAGATAAGCAGTAACTCACCTAGATTATTCAAAGTGATATCGTTGTAGTAGTTCTTCAGATCAGAAAACGCCCTTTCATGGTGTTCTATAAGATCAGCCAGCTGCTTATTCTTCCTCTCTTCTACTTCTGCAATCTCCGTTCTGTGCTTCACTGTCAATTCCACTTTAGTTTCGTGGAGTTTCTTCTCTGCTTTATCTTCTATTTGACGAGCTTTTTCTTCGAAAACTTCCCTAGCCTTTGACATTTCTTCAGCATGCACCAATTTAGCTCGCCTCAACTCGTCTTGAGCTGCCAAAACCTTCTCTCTCATTTCTTGTCTGAGCATACGTTTGTCATTTAGAAGTTCCAATTCTTGTTCCGCATGTTCCTCTTTTGCAGCTTTAAGTGCTACTAGGTTTTCAGCTCTTAAAGCTGCTGCAGCCGCTTGCTGTTCGTATTTCAAATGCTTGATCTTTTGCTTCTCAGTTTCTAGAAGCGCTTCATTCTCTTCTTGTGCCTCCTCGGTCGCTCTTTCTCTATTCCTCAACTCGGCTTTAGCTTCTTCTAACTGTTGTCTTGTGATCTCCCAAAAGGTTCTGATCTTGTCTCTTTCTAGCTGGAAGTAATTTCGTTCCTCTCTTTCTTTGTCGAGCTCTTCCTTGACCTTTAATGTAAATTGCTCGAGTTTTTCCCTGCTCATCTCTGAGGTGTCCACTCCATCGATGATGATGGCTGAAGGAATGTATAAACAGTTTTATTGAAATTCTGGTCATACTTATTACATAATTCAGAGATAAGGGAATATAATTGATACCTGGGGCTTTTTTTCCACCGCCTTTTCCTCCTTTTGGTGGCTGAAAAGAAAATTTTAAGGGTTAAAAGGTTGTAAAACACATTTTCTTTTTATGTTAGAACAAAATATATTAATGACTAAAACTACTCACCATAGTGTAAGATGTTTGTGACTCTCTTCAAGCTTTTACAATATATTTAACAGATTTCCGATTTATATAAGATTTATGTTAATTTGTATCAAAATAAACGTTCTGTGCAAGCGGATGGTGTTGTCAAAATAACTTTGACGTGTTGTTGCGGTAAATAAACAACTCAACCGGTGCCATGGTAACTAACAAAACGCCTGCGTAGCGCCTCGCAGTAACCAGTAACCTCGAATTTTTTGTTGGTTGTCAGTATTGGGACTGTGCGCGACGATAGATAGCGTCACGAACTATTGGCGTACAGTGTTACAAGGATCTTTTGGCACGTGGCGAAAATCGGAACTAACACCGTCAGCTTAAAACTTGTCAATTGTGACAGTTCGTTGATGGTGCTTTTTGTTGCGGTTCTGTTGTGATTTTGTTGCATTTTAAATGTGTAAAACATACCGAAAGTAATAAGAAGTGGCGTGAGAGAAGTGATGCTAAAAGTTAAAGAGTTTTTTATGAAAGAGAAATAGTCTGGCGCCCCGATAATACCATTTGAAAAAGTGAACGAGCGGGGTTGCAGCTGCGACAGGTTAGTGATACCCTTTTTTCCAAAACTTAACAATAAAGTTTAATTTTTTTTATCAAAATATTAAAAGTTAATATGATTTCAGGAGTATCATTAAAAACTGTAGCAAGGATTGGAAATGAAGGAAAGTTCGCGGCAAAGTCACCTTCCAAAATAGTTTCGCCAGGGAAAAACAGAAAAACGAGGAAGAATAAAATTATGATTGAAGGATCTTGATGAGGCATCCATCATTGATTTAAATTTTGACACGGATGAAAGTAGTGACAGCGAAAATTATTTCGAATATGAAGGTTATGACATGATGCCATTAGACCAGGTTTTGGGGGTACATAATTAAAATAAACATATTTAAAAATAACTGGTGTTTCCTTACTTATGATTTATTTTTTCTAACCTAAATACAAACCTGAGTTTACTAATTTCGTCTCACAAAATTGACCTTCTGTTAAGTATAGTAGGCATAGTCTATGGATAGTTAATCAATTCTAAATATTATTTCAAAAACCTATTTTTGTGTAAAACTTTGTGAACTTTGATAGATTTGTTACCCTAAATCACCATGTCTCAAACAAAATAAACTCCCTCAACCAAAGGGAAAATTATTCACTGGCAACCCTTTTTTCATAATCACGCCCCCCTGTCAATGTCATCCAAGTGCCATATGATCCTTGTAGCATTGTACGTTAAAATGACAACAGGCTGGCTGTCATTACGACAAGAAATTATACCAATGTTATTTCAAACTTACCTACTTACTTACTCACTCCGATGGCCCAGCGACCCAAAGTGAATCTTGGCCTCCGACGTGAAACGTCACCATTTATCCCGGTCCTGTGCAGTTTCACGCCAGTCGCCGGCTTCAAGCTCGTGAAGATCCGCGTCCACTTCATCTTCCCACTGATACCGGGGACGGCCAACTGGCCTTCCAGTCGGGCGACCGAGATACGCCTTCTTGGCGCTGCGATCTGTAGCCATCCTCTCGACATGGCCGAGCCATTGGAGTCAATGCACTTTTGTCACTCCAATTATATTGAAGTCGACAATATTCTTCTACTTCAGCATTCTTTAGGATCCTCCAACATCTCTCAGGCTCGTTTTTAGGCCCAAAGATTTTACGGAGTATTTTCCTTTCAGCGACCAACAGCTTATTTTCTTCTTATAGCGTCAGTGTTTATAATTAAATGTCAATGCAAATGCAAATGCAGTTATAAGGGTGAATATCAAATATAAGGGCACGGAAATAAAATGCAAGTTAACCGATTGCCGTCTAATTGAGTACTAAGGTAAAAATGTAAAGTGACAAATGCATGTATGACAAAATGTAGGTCGCAACAACGTATGCACCCGCTGCGCCTAGCAACAAATATTAAAAGATTATTTAAATTAAAATGTACTTTGTACATATTGCCACTACGACGAAAACAAAATTGAATAAAAATTACAAATAACATGCAATTTAAATATAAAAATAATAAATTATTATAATAACTATGACAGGTAATACCGGGTATATACCGGGTCCTCGACGTCATCTAATTAACAACTCTTTCGATGGGTCGGGCGTCTCATGTCTTCTAAGTCCAAGTCTTGTGCCTGTCTTAACGCGTCATTCCTTGCTTTCAATCTTCGCCAACAGCAGATAGAAGTTGCAAACAATGCAATGCTTATAATTTATATAACATAGATCATAATATAATGATGCCAGTCATGAGAATTTATATTTTTAAGAACAGTGTTTTCTTTTATGATGCTTAATTCCTTCTGAATTTTCTGAAACCTTTCTTCGTGTGTTTCTATTTGCAGTGATGAGTTTCAAAGAGCTGGTAATCACGCTTTGTTTCTGTGTTCTCAGTTCAATGACATTACAGATGCAGAGAAATTAAAATTGATTGCAAAATTTGACATAATATGCAAAATTTGTTTATACGTATGCACATATAAAATATGCAATACGTATAAAATGTATATCATGCGATAAGGGCTACTGTGGCTCGAAGAAACGTTGTAGAGAGTGCAACGAACCTCACAACACATTATTGCACAACGCCGTCAAATCCTCGGCCACAGGTCAATATCCGTTGACAACAACGCCCGCGAATGTAAACAAATCTGGGTCAATTGCAAGATCGAGTATAGTGCAGTCATCAAGTTATAAAAATATGCAAAATAATTTTGTTTCTAATGAGGATGACGAGATTTTATTAGTAACTGCATTAGTTCAAATAAAAAACAACGTCGGAGAGTTTATAACATTGCGTGCATTAGACGATCGAGGCTCCCAGATCACTCTTATTACAGAAAATGCAGTTCAAAGATTAGGATTGAAGCGAGAACAAATGCATGCAAACATCAATGGAGTCGGTACAGTTTCAAAGAAAAGCAAAGGGGAAATGAATTTAATTTGCAAATCATTATTTAACGACGTTCAATTTACGACTGAAGCGGTAATTATGACCCGCGTAGTAAACAACTTGCCAAACTCTACGTTTACTAAGAAAACTTGGCCCCACTTAGCAAAATTTGCTAACATTTAATGTAACTCTTGCCGATCCCGATTACAACATTTCGAGACCCATGGATATACTTTTCGATGCACACGTCTATTCCGAGATTTTAATGAGCGGTCTCATAAAAGGCGAAGATCATCAACCGATGGCTCAACAAACACAGTTAGGCTGGATATTGTCAGTAAATGTTAAAACCTACAGCTGTCATGTCGTAACTAATAACATCGAAGATTTGTCGAAATACTGGGAGATAGAAGAAATTAGCGGAGACGTCCAAAACAAAACTGTTCAAGAACAATACTGCGAAGAACTTTTTACATCTACAACCAAACGGCTAGACAGCGGGAGATACGAAGCACGTTTGCCTATGAAACCAAATTTTGAGAGATGTTAGGAAAGTCTAAACCACGCGCGATTGCTCAGTTCAGGCAGGTAGAAACGAGATAAAATAAACAACAAAACTTGTCAGCCAGTTACATCAAATTCATGCAAGAATATTTAGAAATGGGCCACATGAAAGAAAGCAAAGCAGACATGCAACCGTACTGCTACTTACCCCACCATGGCGTCCTACGTCAGGATTCCGTAACAACAAAACTACGAGTTGTTTTCAATGCATCTCAAAAAACTGACACAGAATATAGTCTTAACGATTTAATGGAATGTGGACCCAAATTGCATCAAGATCTATTGACACTTTTAATGGGTTGGCGACTGTACAAGTAAGTTTTTATTGCGGATTGCAAAAAAATGTATAGAATGATCATAGTAAACGAAAACGATCAACAGCTGCAAAAAAATGTATGGAGAGAAAGTAAAGATAGCCCATTAAAAGAATTTCAACTTTGCACTTTAACATATGGCACAAAAGCCGCCCCGTACCTAGCTTTGCGAACGTTACAACAACTCGCTCAGGATGACATTTAATTATAAACATTTATTTATCCGGCGCGAAGGACCAAAAATAAAGGTTTATAATTAAATGTCGATGCAAATGCAGTCATAAGGGTGAGTATCAAATATAAGGGCACGGAAATAAAATGCAAGTTAACCGATTGCCGTCTAATTGAGTACTAAGGTAAAAATGTAAAGTGACAAATGCATGTATGACAAAATGTAGGTCGCAACAACGTATGCACCCGCTGCGCCTAGCAACAAATATTAAAAGATTATTTAAATTAAAATGTACTTTGTACAGTCAGTGTCCACGCCTAACATCCGTACATTAAAATTGGTCTAATTACGGTCATGAAGATCCTCATTTTTGTTTTTCTGCTTAAAAGCTTGGACACCAACACCTTATGAAGTGCAGCACTACATCGCAAGGCGCTCTGTGTCCGGATGTCAATCTCTTAATGTTATTTCAAATAAATATTAATTTATCAATTTATTTATACTGCCGATTTTGACTTATTTATAAAATAGAGTGCATGGCTACGTAAATTTTATACATAAATTGCTGACAGAAGTCTTACAATTAAGTTTTTTTGGTCACTGCGAGCACCGTCATCGATGTTCCATCGGGTTCCATCACCTACTTCGCACACAGCGAATAGTTTGCCAGGGAATTTAAAAATAAAAATAAAACATAAGGCATGAGGGCTATTTCTAAAAGTAATGAATATTATCATCTAAAGTAAGTCTAGAAAATACATACTTTTCGCCTCAGGGTTATCATCTACTAATCTATGTACATTAAAGTTTCTAGCTGGAATTGCAAGTGGTCTGTATCCAGTGCGATCCTGTTAGAGGTACCTCATTATAATGTAAGCTCAAGTAAAGGCTCAAGTGGTGATAGTGAGTCAATGATATTGTATTTAGAAGTAGATGACGCCTCGCGAACTAAAAGAGTACACAAATATGGCAGCGTCTGATTAATGGATGTCAATGGATTGACATCCATCACATCAGACATCAGTTTCGGAACAGAGTCATAGAGTAGTATTCTTAATATATTTTAAAAAGTATGTTGGTGCATTACAATAGTCGTTAACCAAATTTTAAAACGAGTTAACACTTTAGTTTGGTAGTAAATTAATATAAAAAACATACTATTTTAAAAATATTTTACATTAACAATATATTGATCTAAATATGCAATTCGAATGGGTCTCGTGAATGCTTGAAATGTCATGGCGCCAACATTAGAGTCACGTTTACTGCTAGGCATTCACGATCACGTGACGTATATTTTTTACAATTAAATTAATTAAAATAATAACAGTACTTATTGAAATAAATATAAAAAAAAATATTAATACACAGTAGTCATCTGGCATCATGTAAATGAGATATTCCTTCAACAAAGCTAGTAAGCGTACCTAGTTTTTTCTATAATGGTGAGTATCATCCCTCACGGATGTGTTTATCAACAGTCCTTTGTTAAAGGTACTTATGTTTACGCGACCGCCGGCGACCTTTTGATCCGTCAGCGTCTAAGCTGTTGCTTTAAAGAAATTAAAGATGTACTTTATATTTATGTAACACATACATGGATAATAATATACATGGCCATAGACATAAGTGTTAGGGTCTGCTTATCATGCCGCGACTGCTTATCTTTGTAGTCCGGAACGTAAACCACCACACTATGACGGTCGTTAAATTATTGTCAAAAAAATAATAGTACCAAACTACTGCATGTATGGCACTGTCTTAGAAAATGGACATGTTGGTGCGTGGGTTGGCTAAGAAACTAAACTCGCTTATTTTATCGAAAACTAGCGGTCCCCCGCGACTTCGTCCGCGCGTTTTGAGTTTGCTCCCTCCCCTCCCGTCGCAGCGTGATGTTTTATATCCTAAAGCCTTTCTCGATAAATAAGCTATCCAACACAGAAATATTTTTTCAAATCGGTCCAGCAGTTCCTGAGATAAGCGCGTTCAAACAAACAAACTCTTCAGCTTTATAATATATGCTCTGGTGTCTCAGCAGCTCTTTGAGCTGCCTCACGCTCTGCTTGTTTAAGCCTTCGCAGTTCGGCTTGTGGAAACGTCTCGTTAAGTCTAGCTACTTTCATAGTTCGAGCTTTATTAGAGCTTTGGGAAAGATTAGACTTACGCTTTCGCGGCATAATTCTTAAGTACGTGTTGTTTCTATACTTCCAAAAAATACAGTACGGTAGTTATTGTTATGATTGTACTTTAATGCAATCTTTGCCTATTTAATTAACCTATCTATATAGTAATTGAATTATCAATGAATTAATTCGTTATAATTAACCTATTTATATAATTTGTTATAATTAACTGTAAGTAACCTATCTATATAGTAATTGAATTATCAATGAAGTAATTCGTAAAAATGAAGTATGTTTTTGTACGTGTAACTCCTAACCAAAAAGAAACCTGGCAATAACTAACTGTATGGGTTCCTGGACGCCCATACACTTTCTTGATAGACTTGATAGTAGTGAAAGCAGTAAAAACACTTCTTGATACTTGATGATTTATTCTTGATAATGATGTGTGCACACAATGAAAATCGAACGTGAACTAACTTAAAAGCAATGAATAAAATAAGCGCCTAAAAATGAGTTTACAAAGGTAAGCAAATAAATTGAGGTCGCAATGTGCGATGTAATCGTACATATTGCCCAGGACGAAAAAGGGGAGAAGTTAATTTAAAACAATATTTTCAAATTGGGGGGATGTGCTTCTATGTAGTCGCGGACGGGGGGCGCGCGGCGTCTCGCAGGTGGGGGCGCGCGGTGTCTCGCAGGCGGGCGCGCGCGGCGGCAGCTCCGGCTCCGCAGGCGCAGGCGGCGGGGGGCTCGCAGGTACGCGCCTAAGGCATTGGAGTCTTCTTGCGGCGACGATCATGACGACGGAAGCCACGATGCCCAGGAGCACGTAGATCATGGTGTAGTGGTGGACGTCGTGGTATGAGATTTGATCTGATATGACGTCGGCTTCCTTGAGCTTGTTTATTTGTTGACCGATTGCGGCTATCTCTTGTTGCTGTGTTTCATTGAACGTTGGAAGCTTCGGTATCGTGATGTTAATTATGTGGTTGATGGATGCGATGTGTGGAACGTACAGATCAGGATTCATGTTAATCTCCGTCAGATGAGGTTTGTGCGGCAGAATTGTAAACTCGTCTGTTTTTATAATGCATTCATAATTCACGTGCATTAGGCCGGCACGAGACAATCGGTGAGCGGTAACTTGATCGTCGCATACCGTTTTAACTTGACACTCGCCACAACAAAAGTATAGGTAGGTATTTAGGTTATTGACATTTTCCCAGCTGTTCTTGCATGACCTTGTTGTCGTTCTACATTCCGAATTTTCTTTTTCACAGAAGCTTGTATCTCCCTTGACTTGATATTCGGGCTTCAGAATGTAGCAGAAGTTGACTTCAGCTAGCAGTGAGCATGAGGATCTCAAGTCATCTTCTGATAGTGAGATGAAAGTGTCTTTCTTCATGTTGATAGAGATGTAGTCTGATATTGGTACAACGCTGATAGCTTGATCGCGGGCTGTTTCAGGAACTGGTATTATTTTCAGGATTTCGTACGTATCTCGACTGACGAGGGGTAATTTGATCTCGAATAATAAAATGTCATTCAGCATCCTTGTTTTCACTCGCAGTAACTCGTAGATTTTTCTCAGATCAGTGTGAATATTATCGACGGGCAGTGAAATATCTTTGTTTAATTGCGATGATATTATACTCAATTCTTTGATGAGTTGTTCGGGTGGCAACAAATGAAAGTTGAAACGACCATGATAAATGTCGGTCACCGTGTCGAATATCGTGGTTTGAGTTGTTTTGAGACTGTTCAGCATATGATTTGCGATAATGGCTCCCGTGTTGAAGTCATTAACGAAGTTTCTAGCGCTTATATCGTCCTTACAGCTTGTTCTAGCGCATTCATGTGAAGGTTAATCAACTTGTGCTGTTTGATCATAGTGTCTTCTGTGCGTTTAAGGATGTTATATTCGGCTTCAATTACTGTCGTTTGATTTTTCCACAGAGATGCGATGTGTTTTTGGTTCTCTCGAACTAAAGATATGTCCTTTTGGTATTGCTCTGCGAACCTTTCATCTAGTACGCCAAATAAGCTATTCGCGACATACCCAATGCCATTGATAAGACCACGGCGCCGACGCTGTCTGGCAGTTTGCGCGTCATTGTGTTGGCTGAGTAACATATGATCGTAGTATTTCAGTTCTGAGAATCCGTGACGTAACTGGAGTAACAATGCGTCACAATGCGCTTGCTTGCGTATGATATCACATGTCGCCTTGAGTGATTGTATGTAGTCGTCTAACACCTTTATTCCTTGCCAATAAGGTTCCATGTTGTAGTAGACAACTATTTTCCATTCATTTCTTATGAGCATCATATCCGAGACTTTGTCGAAGTATAAATGCTGATTATCTCGAAATTGGGTTATGTTTACATTGGCTTGAGTTGTTGTGAATATTGATAGGAAAAACAAAAGGGCTGTCACTACTGATGTGAAGCTAATTTGTCGTGTGGAACTCTTGATAGCTTTCTTCTTTGGAATGTTTTGCTTGATGTCACTTGTTTGACTTGTCTTCTGGCCGTCTTCAGTTTCATCATCGTTTTGTAATAAACGTGATACTTTGACCTCAGGTCTCTTGATAATGCACTTTTTTGGTTTTTAATGACACAACACGCACATATCCATCCTTGCCTTGATGCAATTCGATAACTCTGCCCATGGACCACTTGCCTGGCGGCAGATTATCGTCATGGATCAATACGACGTCATTTAATTCGAGATTTCGCTGAGGCTGACGCCACTTGCTTCGGGCAGCCAATTGAATCAGGTATTCGTTGCGCCATCTCTTCCATAAATCTTGCATAATCTTTTGAGTAAGATGCCACCGAGTTCGTTGATCTCTCTCAGTTTCGACCAAAGTCAAGGTGGGCCCTCCAGATAGAAAATGAGCTGGGGTGAGGTAGTTTAAGTCTTCAGGGTCCTCCGTAAGCGGGCAAAGAGGTCTTGAGTTGAGGCAGCCCTCTATTTGCGTTAGCAGCGTGGTGAACTCTTCAAAGGTCAACTTTTGTTCACCGATGACTCGCTTCAGGTGATATTTGAAGCTTTTTACCGCAGCCTCCCACAAACCGCCAGCGGAGGCCCATGTTGGTGCAATAAAATGCCAGTTGATGTACATATCAGCTATTTCAGCCTTGAACTCATCTCCCATCACTTGCATTATCTCTTGATATTCTTCTTGTAAGACGCGGTTAGCGCCAATGAAATTGCGGCCGTTGTCACTATACATGTGACTGGGTGTGCCTCGGCGAGCAGCCATTCTTCGGATCGCCGCAATGAATGAGGAAGACGTCAAGTCTGAGACCAGTTCCAAATGCACGGCCTTGGTCACCATGCAAACGAACACAGCCACGTATGCTTTGGTTGTTTTGATACCTCGGCCCTTGTTGGCTTTCACGAACACGTGACCGGTAAAGTCCACGCCGGTATGCATGAAGGGACGTGATGGGGTGACCCTTGCTGGTGGTAGCTCTCCCATCAGTTGGTGGTGTTTTACGGGACTTTGTTTCTTGCAAACAACGCAACGACGAATTAATTTTTTCGTTGCATTGTTTCCGCCAATAACCCAGTATTTGCGTCTGATATATGATTGCGTAACACGTGCGCCGCCGTGGAATGTTGACTCATGCGCATGTGTTATTAATAATTGGGTCAAACGGTGATTGTGAGGTAGAATAACGGGGTGCTTCATGTCGGTGTCTATATTGGCATGTTCCAGTCTTCCCCCGACACGTAAAACACCAAACTCATCAAGAAATGGATTTAGGCTCAGGATTTTACTTCTAGTGTATATCTGTCTATTGGCGTTAAGATCTTCAATCTCTTGTTTGAATTCGCTTGCTTGGACTTGTTTTACTATGGATCGTGTTGCTTCCTTAATTTCCTTTACACTGAGGTAGGGCTTGTTTTCGCGGTCTTGTTTTCTTGTTATAAAGCGGCGTATCCAGGCAAACACGTGTATTAACTTTGTGAATGAGCTGTACTTGGCTAACAGCTCATCGATGACTGTCTTGCTCTCAGTCGGATGCTGTACGGTGTGTACTTGTATAGGTTTTTTAACGTCTTCTTGAGTATGATATGTTGGTGAGGTATTTTCTTCAACCTTTAACTCTGGCAACCATGCAGGTCCTTGCCACCATAAATCTTGCGCTTTCAGTTGGGATGGCAGGAGACCTCGACTTGCGCAATCAGCAGGGTTGTCTGCCGATTTAACGTACCGCCAGCATGAAGGCGGCATTACTTGAGTAATTTGTCGCACCCTGTTGGCGACAAACATTTTCCAGCGTTCGGGTTCGCCCTGTATCCAACCCAGAACAGCCGTAGAGTCGACCCAGCCATATATCTTGAGGTTATGGTGAGTCAAGCACTTCATAACTTTCTCCATAAGCTTGGTTAGCAGTACAGCACCACTTAGCTCCAATCTTGGTAGAGAAGTATTTTTATTAAGTGGTACTAATCTTGATTTTCCGGCGATCAATATTATTTGATTTTTTCCATTCATTGATGTTTTACAATAAATTACACATGCATATGCCTTTTGCGAAGCATCGCAAAAGCCGTGTAATTCGACCTTCGCCTCTGACCCAGTTCCAAACCATCGTGGTATGACGAAAGAGTTTAGGTATTCGAATTCTTGTTTTAATTTCAGCCATTTAGTATTTATGTTTTCAGGAATCTTGTCATCCCATTCTAGTTTTTCTTTCCAGATATCTTGAAATATTAACTTCAGTAATGTTGAAATAGGGGTAAGCCAGCCGAGAGGGTCAAATAATTTTGATATTTCGGAAAGCAGCATCCTTTTGGTTATGTGAGTGAGTGCGTCGTTTTTAGAGTCTATTTTGGCCACGAATGTAAAGACATCTTGAACAGGATCCCAATGAAGGCCCAGCGTCTTTGTCGATTCGGGTTGTTTAAAGTGATAATCTACGTCTTGTTTGCAGTCATCATCTTTAACAGGGCTGTCTTGTAGTAGCTCCGAATGATTTGATCGCCATTTTCTCAAATTGAATCCGCCTGATTTAAGTACTTGAATTAAATCATCTTGCATTTGTTTGGCTGATGTGACTCGGTCGGCTCCAAAAAGTAGATCATCCATGTAAAAACAGCTTTCTATGACTTGACAAGCTTCAGGAAACTTATGTTTTTCATCGCATGCGAGCTGCTTTAGTGTCTGCATAGCGAGAAACGGGGCGGCCTTGGTGCCGTATGTGACTGTGGTGAGTTGGTACTCGCGTAAAAGCTCTTGTGGTGAGTCTCTCCACACAATCATCTGTAGGGCTTGATCATCTGGGTGTACCCACAGCTGACGAAACATCTTCTCTATGTCAGCGATGAAAGCGATGCGATATTGTCTCCATTGTATGATGAGAGACATGAGATCATTTTGTAGATTTGGGCCTTTGTACATGAAATCATTCAATGACGTGCCATTCGATGTTTTGGCCGATGCATTGAATACGACCCGTAAGGAAGTAGTCGTCGAATCGTCACGTGTGACGCAATGGTGCGGTAGGTAACATTGAAGACTCTTGTTACCACGTGCTCGCGTCATGTGACCGAGTGATAGGTATTCGTGAATAAATGCTCGATATTGTGTTGCAATCATTGTTTGTTTCGCAAATTTCCTTTCCAAGTGTTGAAACTGCGCAATCGCTTTGCTTTTGGATTGACCCAATTCAATGTCGATGTTTGATTTAAGGGGAAGTCTAACTTGATATTTTCCATCCTTCAACCTTGTCGTTGTGGACTTATAGAACTTGATGCACTCTTCATCTTCCTTTGAATAGTTTGAGTTTTCTGATATATCCTCGATTTCCCAAAACTTCTGTATGTCTTTCAGGTCAATCAAGGTTACATTGCACTGAAGGCTCGGTACTTTGCCACACAATATCCACCCAATTGTAGTTTCTTGTGCGGTGGGGGTGTTGCTATTGGCTCTGTGTACTCGGTCTAGTATGATATTGGCGTAGACCTCGGCTCCCAAAAGTAGGTCGATTGGTGTACTTTCATAGAAATAGGGATCAGCTAGCTCGATCTTGTCCAAAAAGTCCCATGTTGGTTTGATCATCGTTGAGTTAGGTAAATTTCTTGTTAAGTTAGTCATTATAAGTGCTTGAGTGTTGAATGAATAACTTCCACTTAATGAGCTGCATGTTATGTTTATCGCTCCTTTACACATTGTGTCATTAGATCCAATTCCCGATATAATTCCTGTGTACTTTTTTCTTTGTAATTTTAATTGTTGCGCTGCTCTCTCGGTTATCAAGGAAACTTGAGATCCTTGGTCGATCAAGGCGCGTAGAGTGTGTTGAACTCCATCAGCTGCTTGAACATTTACTAGGGCTGTCGCTAGTAATATTTCAGCTGGTGACGCATCTTGCTGCGCAATGTTGGTAGATCTTGCATTCATATTATTCTTGCTTGAATATGCTTTATGTACTAGGGTGTTATGGTACCCATTGCATTCCTTGCATCGATTATTTGACTGGCATTGTTTTCCCTTGTGGTTATGGAGGCAGTTTGCACAAATATTCAGCCTTGAAATCGTATCACGCTGAGATGACGGGTCCATTTCTCTGAATTTTGAGCAAAAGTAAATGCCATGATCACTGTAGCATACAGGGCAGCTTAAACGACTTCCTTGCTGAAATCGATTCGATGGCGGTTTATTGTATGACTTGCTAAGTTGCGGCTTGTACTGATTATTGTTCGAGGTCATAGGTGAATGATTATTATATTTCGATGTGACGCCTTCTTGCTTGCGTCTTGAGGATTCCATGGTTGTGAACTTGGTTTCTAGGAATTCTAGAAAGTCCTTGAGCGAAGGGAGCTCTCTGGGTTGCTCCAGCGATGCCATGTATTCTTGGTGAGTTTCAGGATCCAATTTTAATGATAGTATGTGTACAAGCATAGGGTCCCAGGTATCGATGTTAACGCCAAGGTTTTTGATACCATTTAGGCATTCTACCGTAACGTCATGCACGCGCTTGACCTGATTTGACGTAGCTTGTTGCAACGTAGGTAGGTTCATAATTGTGCTCATGTGAGTTGAAAAAATCAATTTCTTGTTGTTGTAACGGTGGTTTAAAATATCCCAGCACGTGATGTAGTTATCAGAGCTGATTGAAAGATGCTGTATGAGCCGCTCTGGTTCGCCTCGGATCTTGCTCTTCAAAAACTGCATTTTTTGTGCATTTGATAAACATGGATTGGCGTGTATCGCTTCAGTGAACAGGTCTTTAAATGAGGTCCACTGTTGGTAATTTCCATGGAATTCGGGTATATCTAAGTGCGGTGTCATTTTTTCTCTGTGTGCGGTGGCCCATAGCATGCTGTTTATTTGTTTCTTTGCATTGTTGTAATTTGATTCGTATTTTGTAAATCTTGATTCGTAGACTTCGTTTTCTCCGTTCAGGATACTGTCAAGTTCCCAGTGGAGGCTGTCGATGGCTGCCCAGCGTGATTCCAGGTTTTTTAGTACATCTTCGAACTCCCATTTCTCCGACGTCTTAGATAAATCGATGTTTGCAAGAGTGCGTCCGAGGGCTTTAAAGTTGCTATTTTGTTTACGCAACATTTCGTCCAGCCGGCTGTTATTGCCTTGTTGCTTATACTCCGGCTTGGGCGTTACTTCAGCCTTCGGGGGTGGATTGGCAGGCGCTGACGTCGGTGCTTTGGGAGTACTTGATGGAGGGTATGCGAATGGAGAAGCTGGTCGCATGAACAGCTGCGCCGGTTGCGCGGTTGATAGGGCAGCTTGCAACAATTCTCTTGTTTGAAGGTATAACTCCTTAGTTGTCTCGTAATGTTTGCCAGTAAAATAATCACAGTCGGGTGCGTTGTACTGACACAAGTTTTCATGAGTAGCTTGAAATTCGTTCCAATAAAGATCTAGTGTATCCAATTTTCTCTTGATATAGTCGGGCGTCTTGCGATCTTTACCGTCTTTCTTGAAATTGGATCGTAAGCTCTCAATTCCCGAAACCACTTGCTGTTGGTTTTGAAGTAAACTGTTGAATTCTTCCATAGTGCTTGTTCACGAGGAAGATAAAACTTGAATAACTTGAAAAATACCTGCGTATGCTTGGCTGGTTTCTGCTTTTTTTTTCTAGGCTTGATAATCTGAGTTCAACGTTCACACTTGATTGGCTTGCTCTTGATAGGTCTGCTCCTGATCGCAGTAGAACTTGTTTCTCGCTCTTGATAGCAGTGAAACTTGTAGATGCTCTTGTTAGCTCCTTGTAGATATCGCTTGTTCAATCCCTTAGCGTCCCGCAGCCTTCGTATGGTCTTATGCGCCTTCTCAACTCAACTAGTGATTCCCGCTTCTGGGAGGCCAGCGAGCCGATTCGCAACCACACAAAAACCACAAAAACACCAAGGTTCGTCGAAGGACCATAAAATGTATGGGTTCCTGGACGCCCATACACTTTCTTGATAGACTTGATAGTAGTGAAAGCAGTAAAAACACTTCTTGATACTTGATGATTTATTCTTGATAATGATGTGTGCACACAATGAAAATCGAACGTGAACTAACTTAAAAGCAATGAATAAAATAAGCGCCTAAAAATGAGTTTACAAAGGTAAGCAAATAAATTGAGGTCGCAATGTGCGATGTAATCGTACACTAACCTTAGGCCTATATTACTTAAAGTAGGCGACCATAAGTTTTTATCAAATCGCCATATGCCTTGAAAATTCGCAAAACGGACACAACCGTCAACGACGTCTGTCCTCACGTGTCTGCCCGCGTTCGGGTCGCGCACTCAGCTATGAGCCACTTCTTCCCCACAGCACCTACCCCGCTCCCCCCACGCCCCGTTCGCCTGGCACCGCTGCCGGTGTTTATCACCGAAACGGTATTTATCGCCGAAATTGCTATGACTTTGCATTTTAAATCTGTGATATCTTCGAAAATATTTATTTAATTTACATGCTGTAAAAAGCCATATTGATCTTTATTAAATGCACAATGTATTTAAGATACTTAATTGGATAAGGATTAATACTGTATTGCTTAAAATCGCTTCGTAAATAAGCCATTATTTCTCGTACAAAGTAAAGGATAAAAAATGGTTATTGTGGGTTATTCCTAAGAGATAAGCATATACCATCACGGACTTTTTTGGAGACCTTTTTAAGTTGTACAATACTGTAGTACATTGTCTTGATCTATCTTGTAGGATTCAGTCAGCGTTTGCAATGTAAGCGCAAAAAATGTGTTTTTTTTAGGACCTCACATTAGAAACCTCATGTTTTTTTACGACCTCACATTAGAAACCTCAAAAATTGTAGCCTATATGTTATTCTGATGTATAAGCTATATTGTGGTAAAGTTTCATTCAAATCCATTCAGTAGTTTTTACGTGAAAGAGTAACAAACATCCATACATCCATACATCCATACTTACAAACTTTCGCCTTTATAATAGTAGTAGGATTAGCGCAAGCGCACGTTATACTTAAGCTGCGAACATTATTTTGGTGCGGAGTTATGTTAAAACTGTGATAGCTCCTAAGATATTTATTGAAATCAAATGATATAAAGGGCAACTTGGTTCTAAATGAAATGCTCGTGATGATGTATGTATTTATTTTGATAAGAATTAATACCTGTGTGTATAATACACCTCTAAAAATAATGCATTATTTTTTTACAAATTTATTAACATAAAAAAGGTTGTAGTAAGTCAACCATAAAAGATAGACATATGCTGTCGCGGATTTTATTATAGAACTCTTAATGCTGAACAATCCTGTCATACATGATTTTTGTGTAACTTAAGCGGTTTCCGCAGCGTATGCAGCGGAAGCTCTCAAAAGGAATATTTTTCTCCCGTTTTCGCAACATTTTTAATTTCTGCTGTGGTCTTATGAGTCGTATCTTTATGTTATATAGCCTATAAAGCCTTCCTCGATAAATGGACTATGCAACGTAAAAATATTTTTTCAAATCGGGCCAGTAGTTTTTGAGATTAGCGCGTTCAAACAAACAAACAAACAAACAAACAAACTCTTCAGCTTTATAATATTAGTATAGATTAGCGCAAGCGCACGTCGTACTTTAGCTGCGAACATTATTTTGGTACGGAGTTATGTTAAAACTGTGATAGCTCCTAAGATATTTATTGAAATCAAATGATATAAAGGGCAACTTGGTTCTAAATAAAATGCTCGTGATGATGAATGTATTTATTTTGATAAGAATAAATACCTCTATGTGTAATACACCTCTAAAAATAATGCATTATTTTTTTACAAATTTATTAACATAAAAAAGGTTGTAGTAAGTCAACCATAAAAGATAGACATATGCTGTCGCTGACTTTATTATAGAACTTTTAATGCTGAACAATCCTGTCATACATGATTTTTGTGTAACTTAAGCGGTTTCCGCAGCGTATGCAGCGGAAGCTCTCAAAAGGAATATCTTTCTCCCGTTTTCGCAACATTTTTCATTTCTGCTGTGGTCTTATGAGTCGTATCTTTATGTTATATAGCCTAAAGCCTTCCTCGATAAATGGACTATCCAACGTAAAAATTATTTTTCAAATCGGGCCAGTAGTTTTTGAGATTAGCGCGTTCAAACAAACAAACAAACAAACAAACAAACAAACAAACAAACTCTTCAGCTTTATAATATTAGTATAGATTAGTATAGATACGTACTAATGATAGGCGTCACTAAATAAAATTTACTTAACGAAAATATGGTATACCACTTGAATCATTTTGTATGTAGTTAGGTAACGTACATCACCAGCATCTCCGTGCTTCGGAAGGCACGTTAAGCCGTTGGGCCCGGCTAATATCGGTTGATATTAGTCGTTAAGCCTAGTCAAAGGCCTTATGGGCGGCTTGATAACATTTGACAGCAGGGTTAGTCACTTGCCGCAAACACCCCTCCACCAACCTGCACTGAGCTCGCGTGGTGGAGTATGGCTCAAACTACCTGATATTTGAGGTAAGGCCTTTGCCCAGCGGTGGGATTATTACAGGCTAACTTTACTTTACAGTTGTTTCTGCAGTTTTTAAAGGCGCACTGAGGCATTGAGACACGTATGAACGCTGACTTCATCAAAAACGGACTAAGTCAAAGTGAAGATCTCACTTTGACGTGAGGTGGTGTTTGCTTGACTATCTTTTAGCGTCTCACCCGTGATCTAGTTCTTAATACAATATCATTGTAGTGGGTGATAGATAACGGTTATAAATCTAAGCAATAAAAACCTTTTTAACTAACAAAAAAATAATATTATTTCAAATTCTATTAATCAACTTTGACATTGTCATACATGTCATACATCAAAATCATTTCTCGTTTCGTTTTGGGTTTCGTAAAATTGCTTGTTCTGTTATACTAAGATGTAAAAACCAGGTGTTCAGGAAACTCTGGATTAAGCCCTACTCTGATCACGATGTTTGGCCATGTCTATGATGCGCTGTTGTACGGAGCCATTATCCTGAGCCTTTTCTATATTGACTACATCTTGGGAAACGGATTTGTTGATATAGCTCGAAGGGTATGTACAGTGAGTGTAATAAAATAAAGGATGATTCACGCTGCAATATGCCGGAGCCGGACCGTGCTGGAGACGAAAAAAATACCCACCGACATGCCAAAGCTGTGGCCCGTCTGGGTCCGGGCGGAGCACGGTCAGGCATGAATCACTTCATACAAAATGTATACAATAATGTTTGACTGTGCCCCGGCCGGAGTCGAGTTAGTTCCAGTAAGCCTGGAGTTCATGAATTTTCTAATTGATTCTTTCAAAGTGTTGTAAGCAGCTCATATAACATATCCTTTTCAAATTTTTGACAAAGAATAGGCTGGTATATAGAAAATTTCGCTAAACCAGGTTTAACTGTGCGATAACAACGTTTAGATTTGCTTACAACAACATTGTTTTGTATTGCCATTTAATATTTACAAAAGTGCAAGTTGAACCAGACCTAAAGGTGATGAATCTATGTCTACGCCCATTGTACTAGGAATAAATAAAATTGTCACCATCAGGCCTATGTCAATCCCACCAAAAACATATACGTGAAAAATTACAGCCAAGTTTAATACTAAGAATTTGTTTGAGGAATTTGGCGAAATTTTTTTTGTAAAGATTCTAAATTCATATAATTTGCTCTTGTAAAAAGCGACTTTGGCTGTGTGACAGACGAGGGATCAAACCCCGTGTCTTACGCTATTCGGGCGTATGGCTATACCACTCTGCCACCATCACATTAGCAAGGCTGTTGAATTTTGCAAGCGTTTACTTAAACGCGTAGGCTGCGGCGTAACATCGTCAATGCTGCGAGATTGCTCTCACAATATCCGAATCAATGATAATATACTTCTAGGTGTTCTGCAAGATAACGTGCTTCGTCAAGCGCTCGTTGCGTGACGAGGCGAAGGTAATTTCACTGAGCAGCGAGAACCCCATCAGCCTGTACGTACTCCTCGCTGAGATACTCACGCTCGCGCTTACTATCGCTGTAAGTCGTTTCATCATCGTTCTGATCTTGACTTTGTATTAAATATTAGCCTAATTAGACCCTTGATAGTTCAGCGTTCTCCGAAAATTATTAAGTTAGTAAGACCTTTAGTGCGCTTTCACATAAGAGCGGCACCAGCGGATGCCTATACATAAAAAACAGGGGCGCTGCTGCCATTTTTGTTAGGAAATTATTAGCAGCCCGACTGTCGTGCGACCGTCGCGCTGCTAAAGTCGCCTAAATATGTAAGCGCCTTAATAAGCAAAGTACAGAGATGGAAAAATGTTGCGTCAAAAAAGTGTGAGTTTAAAGAAGACTGTATTGCTTTGTATTTACAAAACTAAACGAGGCATTAGATATGCAGCTCAACTCTATTTTCTCTAAGAGATGTATAATGACTTCCCAGAACCCCAAAACCAAATTATTTTTTTCAAACTAAAATAACGTATTTTGATTATTGATATTATAAAACAGAATTCAATACATGCTCATTTACTTGCAGATCCTAAAGAAATACAAAAACACCCGCGGCAAGGACCGTATGGACGAACTTCTTCAAGAGAGTCGCGAAGCGCTGCGTAAAACCAACGAGTTCCTTGATAAATGGCGCCTGAAACGAGTAAGTTTCTACTACATAACATTCTAACTGATCGAGAAATCCTACCATTTCTACGATGTTGTAATGTAGCGCAAGATAAAAAAAAACAAATTCGTCTTCTGGCCTTTCCAGCGTACACTGCTCGAACGAATCTTGGGTCCATAACCAATCTTGCTTTCGCATAGTTTATACCTAATTAGTAGTAATCGGCTAGGGTGATGAAACACAGATGCACTCTCTGTTCCTCTTATTCTCATAGCCCGATGGGACAGCAATCTGACACGACTGGAGAGAGATAACGCGCAGGATCAACGGCTTTATGTGCTTTCCGAGGCACGGGGGTAAACCACCACCAACCTTTAAACTACGTTCTACCCCGAGAATTTCTGAACAGAAAAACCCAGGTGGTTATTTTTGCCCGACCCGGGGATCGAACCCGGGACCTCTGGCGTAGGCGTCGCTTTAAAGTGCGACCCTCCAACCGCTGCGCCACCGAGGTAGTATGGGCATTTTCATTTTAAATGGCATCAAAATATTTTTTGACCTTTTTTTTAAAAGTTAGTAATATTTTTGCAAAACCTGAGCAAATAGATCATAAATTTAATAAATATTAGGAATTGTGGAATAGTTTATGAAATAAATGAATATTTTCACCTAAAACGCATATTTTTGTGAGTAAGGTAATGAAAAATTGTCTGGTTTGTAACGAATATTAAATGTACATAGAAAGTAATGAAATTCATTAGTAAATTTGGAATAATATCTTTAATTATAAACAGAAAACATAGCTTTAAAATAACCAACAGTATGTTGCAAATTATTAACTTTGCATTAACAATCTTATATTTTTTCTCAGTTTTGTAACAATTAGTGCAAAATAAAGTTTTATTTTTAACATTGCTCTTTTAGTTTTGAAAATATCTGAAGTGGGTAATTATACAATACAATATATTTTTATAAGGTTATTAATTGAGATAAAATTTAAAATAAGCAATAAAGAACCTTTACAAAAATAAATAAATACTTAGTAAGAAAAACTGGGACAGTTACAAATGGACATGTCCTGTTACAAAACCGAATTTATAAGGAGTAGTCCTCATGATGTAAAAAAATATGCAAAAAAGTGAGATCAGCACGAAATTAGAGTAAGGTGGTATGCTGCAGAGCCACCACTTTTCTAAGATTAATAATTGAACACATAAACTTAATCTTCTTAAAGAATCAACATTACTAAACTAAATTGGATAATTTTAGTAACTAATATGAAACATGTTACTAAATGACTAATAAATTATTTTAAACATTATTACTAATAGGAACAATAAGGTAAATAGAAAACTTGTTATTAGGTAAAGCTGCTATTCAAATACCTTACCTCTTGAATCAATTATTTAATTTAACAACTCAACAGATGACATGGCCATACTTATATGACAAAAGAAAGAATTTAACAATTATTTTCTTTGGAATCATTGATGAGTGTTGCTCTTACAAATAATGATGATACGTATATTAATATATTCAGTACAACGTTTATTATTATTATTAATTAACATAATACCTAGTCATCAGTCTTTTAAGCATAAATTAGTCTGAACTGTCACTCTCAGCTGTTAAACAAATATCACAAATAAACTCTAGTTGAAGTACATCTCCTGCACAAGAAGAGCAATATCTAAATTTGCATACATTACATGTAATCATTTTACCAAAAATACCCTTGTGGCATAAATTACAATTATTGTTATATTTTCTTGCAGTTTTCTTATTATTGTTTTTTGCTTGTGAATGGCATTTCCGTTTCGTTGGGACAGGTAAAATCGTTTTCTGAAGGGTCTCAATGTTTAAATTTTCCTTATTTGAAACAATATCATTTTTATTGTAATTATCAATTATAATTTCTTCCCTTTCGATTTCCGGTACACATTCATTCGATATTATATTACAGGATATAAAGGGGTTAGAAGTAGATTCCGTTGATTGAAAAATTTGGAAACTGTTGTGAGATGGTATTATTTCTTCCTCCGTTACTATGAAATCCATAAATTCTATATTGTGACTTTGGTTTCCAAGAATTTCAGAATGCATTGGAATTATCTCCAAATCATCTAAATCATGGCCTTGTTGAACTGATAAATCTTTATCTGAAATGACGGCATCTGGCAAATGAAGCAAAGGGTTGACTGAATCCAATGTCGACGTGGAGGCTGGATGTGAATACTCAATGTTCAGAGTATGGGTTTGTGGTGAATAGCATAAACACATCCCTTTGTTAGAATCACCACAAAAACAACTAAGGTCCCTAAACATTATTTTTGTTAAGTCGTCGCTGCAGGTAATTACTTGATGTAATTTAAGTGTTCCCTTTATCGTTTTTAGATTGTTAGGTATTTTCATTGCATATTCGTTAACTTTCATGTCGTCTACTAAAAATATGTTAACTGACTTCATACACTCTGATAGGATGTTATAAATCTGTGATGCGTTTGTTGCATCTGCACCAAAAGAAACATGTTTATCCAAAGTACGCTTGACTGATCCGCCAATACCATCTGCAATACTTTTTCCGTGGCCACTTTCTGAAAACGACCAAGTGCAATATTCAAATCCCATTTCTTTGGGTAGCACACTTAGTAAACAAAAATTGCCTTTTTGCCTGTATTGTGAAGTTGGTCCATCAGAGTAAAAATGAAGAATTTTAACGTCAGGTGTTCTTATCCTTATTTCATCCAAAATAGGAGTTAAATGAGTCCATATATTCTCTGGCCTATGACCATTGTTTTCGGATATAGTGCAAAATGATTGCATACTGGCTTTCCAAAAAATTGCTCCAGTATGCAAAGTAACCTGATTTTTCGATGCTCCAAAATGAAGGGCTTGAACTTCTTCTCTCATTTTACAATCGTAGTTTTCGCTAAAGTCGCAAATTACTACAGCTTCGTTTTCATTCAGATTGTTTATTATTTTTCTATACTGCTCTTGCTGGTGTTTCATTATAAACACATGTTTTTTAAATGCAATTATATCTTTGTTAAACGCATGCATTAACACGGCAATTGGAGTATTTTTCGGGGATTTTACTGTTTTTTTTGTCTTCACGGTCTTGTTATCTTTTACATATTCATGATCAACTCGTTCCCATTGCCACCAAGTAATATTTTTGCATTCATCGCCCTTCGAGTTGTAAATAACTGCTTTATTTTTACACTCGCTGCATTCATTTGATGCGCAAGAATATGATAAACGGTCACAAGTGACTTCGGCCAAAATGTCTTTATAAGATTTTTGTGTTAACAGTCCATGTACTTTTAGAGCCTTAAATTTCAATTCAAAATTTGCGTGTTTTATACACAAACATGTGTTTCTAGAATTCAGTTTCGGAGAAAGAACATAGAATGGCTTGTACTTCCACAAAGTTGTCATACCCAATCGGCCTCCCTCTTCTCTATACTTTTTATACAAATTCTGTAAAGTATCAACTGTATACCTTATTTGGTGCTTTTCTTTACCAACTGTTCTGCATTCTTTTTTACCTGCTGTGGATCTGCTAACATCATCTCTTAACCAAAACTGTTCAACTTCTTTGTAACAAGTCATTCTTCTTTTTTTCTGCCGAACCCGCTGCATACTATTCAGCCCCATCAGTTTAGCCACATATTTCTTTTTTCTTGGCTGAGAGTTCTCAATTAATCGCTTCAAGACCTTCTTTTCAATGCGATTTTCACAATCTTCATAAGTTTTCCGTAGTGTCATTTCCAATATCTCTTCTCTGGCTTTTAATTTGTCAATTAAATGTTGTTGATTATTTATTTCATCCAAATCTATTTTTTTTAATCGGTAATATCTTTTCTTTTGTTTTTCAAGAGCTCTAGCGAGTGTTTCATTTTTCTTTAATGCCAATTTGTAATTCTTTGTTAATGCTTTATATTTCTTTCGGATGCGTTTTAGATCCAGTTCCAATTTAGAAGCTCCACTTTCTTGGGCTTGTGATTGAAGTAGAGGCGCATTTTCAGTCCCAGCGGATTTTTTAGCTCTTTGTTTCTTTTTTTGTTCTCTCCAAATTTTGCGATGCTCATTTTTTTCTTCTGTAGTCATCTGTGAAACTAACTTTTTGTTTTGTTTTATTCGCTCTAAATTTCTTTTTCTTACTTCTTCGGCTTTTTCGGGATTATTTTTTAGTTTTTCTCTGTACCTCTTTACCCTCTCTGCAGATGTTAAAGCCATTATGGTCTAAAATAGAAAATAAGTAAAATTGTTAGATTTTGAGTCAGGCGCGGCACTATAAGGTTACGCGTTAACTTTTAATAAATAATAAATATTTCACCTCTATACCACTTTATTTTTAGTACATTAAGGGCCGATTGTTCAATGGTCAGATAAAACAACAGACTGATAAATTATAAAGCGATTGATTTATGATTCATGACAGTTACGTATGATTGCTGACAATAAAGTGACGTTTTCAAATTAGCAATATTGTATTTTGTTCGACGAATATTTCTTATCTGGCTATTGAAAAATCAGCCCTAAAGCTGATATCTTCCTTGTACTCCAACACAACAACTATATTGGAACAATTCAAAAAACTAATTAAAAATTTACAGATCAGAGTTGGTCCCAAAGAAAATTTGTTTCACAGAGTACCAGACTAAGATTTTGAGAGCTTTTGAATTAATTAAAAATTATATTGTATTTTATATATTAAAATACAAATTCGTAACTCGAAAAAAAACTTTTTTAATTCGTAAACAAAACTTGTAATAAATAGTTTTAGAAAATGGCACAGGCGTATAAAAATGAAGATTGCATCATTCGCTTTTAATAACCTATAGATAGACAGAAAATTAATATTGTCTCAATCTTATATTCTGATATCGCCTGTATGATCTAGCCTTTACATGTCCGTTTTGTAACGATTCTTGTCCGTCATATAGTAACGTTACAAAATAGACGTTACAAAAATGTTTCTTCTTCAAAACAAAATAAAATTTATCCCTTAAAACGCTACAAATCCTTTTATGTCGTGATGTTTTTACAAAGAATACGTTTCGAGTCATGCATGGAAGTTGGGATTAAAGTATTAATAAGCAGCAAAATTACCTAAAATGTCGTTACTCACCAGACAATATCAGTGCAACAAATTATAATTGTACACAAACGTCCGTCGTCCTACGTTGCTTTCTGACACTGTTTTCAATATGGCCGATTATGCTCTATGTTCAGTGCTCAAGGTTGCCACAAGTAAAATATTTTTTTCTATACTAGGTCATCAAAGACGAGTATTTTGCGTTACAAAACCGGACATGTCCAGAAAGCGAAATACTAGGGGACACACTTTAAAAAATAATAACTATTAAATAATAACGATAAATGTAGTTATTATTGTTTTTTAATAAAGAACGAGAGTACTTCAATTAAATAATATTAGTATATAATTAATCACAAAGTAAAAACTTCTTAAATTCTGTATCCAAAGTTGACTATCCATAAAAGGGACAGTATGGCGCTTCGTTTTTACTTAATTTGAAACACAATTTTTACTTAAAATAATACTGACTTGAGTTCAAATATTATAAAATTTGGAGGCTTTTTTTACTTCCTTTCAATTTATGTAAAAATCTTTGGTAAAATATATTTCTAAATGACTAGTAAAATAATGTATTTAAAAGGACACCTCCAAAACAGTTATGTGTCATTTAAAATGAAAATGCCCGTATACCTTATTATTGTATTTGTTTCAAAACATAAGGTTACAATAAGGCACTGCTTGTTTAGCCATAAATTGTGATGTTTGAATAATTTCATCATCAAAGTCAAAAGACGGCCACTTTGGGCCCTAAAGTGGTCAAGAGTTTTGTAACGTTTAGCTACTAATGTCAAGTCAAATGTCAAGTGTAATAAAATAAACACCCAAGTTAACCGTATGGCTCCTATTCGAGCACTAACTTATTGTTACAATGCATATTGCAACATACATATAATGTCACTGTCCCAAATGTAGGGCGCGATCCAAGTGCAATTTCATAATCGTGCCTTAAAATACTTAATTAACTTAAATCATGTGCGTACATCGTACATATTGCCACTACAAAACAAAATATTTAAAACACACATAAACTTGAAAGCTAAATGGCATAATAAGACTTAAATAACAGGCAACCACTACTTAAATAACTCATGTTGCGTATAGCATAAATGTGTCACCTCGTAGGACACACCCCTGCTCAAGTGTCAGCAGTTCTGTGTTACGTAGTGTCTCTGACGTCATGCCAGCGGGACACATAATGTGAACTAAGCATACGTCACAGCAATAATAAAACCACGTGTTTTGCTTGTGCAACTTGATCCATTTGTCAAGGCCTGTTGTACTTTCTGAATAGCAATATACATCACATACATACATATATATGTTTTTTCATTCTTATGAATAAGTTTTACATCACATATAGATTCACCTCGGCTTCTGGTGCTATATACAGGATGTGATAGTTTGCACATTAGTTTTTGTTCATGCATGGTTTGACAATTGAGAATATCTGATTGTTTTAACGGTACAAACGTAAATTTATTTGCATTGAATGCAATAAATTCCGAAGTTGGAATAGTGTTCACTACACGACTCGTATCAACCCGCTGAGGAATGCTTATTAGTCTATCAAGTTCATACGGCTCCATCACACAGTAACGGGATTCTTATCTCCATCATAAGGAATTGATTTATAATGCGTGCGTGAATTCTAAATAGCCTGTACATTTCTCTTACATTGACTTGAATGTCAGGTAATGCAAGGTTATGTGGTAAATGACGTGCAATTTTATCTAATTCAGTTTGCAACTGATTGGGTGTTATAAGATGTATGTCAATATGGCCTTGGTACATATGTGTCAAAGTATTGATGAGGGTTTGTTCAATATATTTTAGATTTTGAATCATAGTTTCCGCTGCTGTAGCCGATGTAAAGACATAAAATGCATTCTGCGTGTTCTGGTTTTCTTGTTGTGTTTCATTTTCTAGTTTCATCAGGTGATCGTTAATAAGGTTAAAGTGTTTGGTCATTGTTGCCATATTGCGTTGCAGAATATTATGCTCAGCCTCTAAAATGCTTGTTTGATTTTTTATAAATTGCAGTAGATGATTATAATTTTGTTGTAAGTTGGCAATATCCTTTTCGTATTTTTCGGCAAATCGTTCATCTAATACTCCAAACAAAGAGTTGGTCACATAGCCGATGTCGTCAATTAAACATCTTTTGTATCTTTTTCGTGGCATGTTGTGTGTTTTTAACAAGTCATTGTAATAGTGCAGCTCACGTAGATTTTGATCAAGTTGATTGATTAAGACTTGAAATTGTATAGCCCACTCTTCTCTCTGATATTGTTTGATGTGTGTCCAAAATGTCTGTAATGCGTCTATGTTTTGCCAATAACTAGTCACGTTATAATAGAAAATCAATTTTCATTCGTCCTTGATTTGATATGCTTCGGCAATCTTGTCAAAATATATGGTATGATTTCCTATCAGCGGAGTAATGTTGACTTTGTTGGTGGATTGTTGCATCGGTAGGTACAAATAACGTCAATAGTAATAACATCGAGGAAAGGCATTTCAAATTCCAATTTCCCCCTCTTCCTCTTCTGCTAGTTTAATTTTCACTGTCATTATTTTTAGGTCATGTTTTGTTCGTCATCAATTAAAGTTACAAGTTATGTAATTGGTCTTTTTATTTCACCCTTTGTAGTTTTTAAAGTAACTACTCGTGGATAGCCGTCTTTCCAGGATGTAAGTCGATAATACGTCCGAGAGCCCATTATTTTCCTGCTGGTAACTTTTCATTTTTAATGCACACAATGTAATTGAGGTTTGGATCTGCGTTTGGTCTTTCCCATTTCAACCTGGCTTGCAGTTGTTGTAAATTTTCCTGTGACCATTTCTTCCAAAAATCTCTATTTATTTTCTGTACAATTTGCCATCGCGTTCTATGGTCACAGTTCATCGAATCGGCTTGTGGAATTGTTTAGGCAGGTTAGGAGTACCGTTGAGAAAATGAGCCGGTGTTACGCAATCGAGGTCTTCTAAATTTCGGTCTCGGATTTAAACAAGCTTCAAATGGCGTAGTAACGTGGTCATTTCTTCATATGTCAAACGCTGGTCACCTATAACTCGTTTCAAATGATATTTCGTACTTTTTACACAGGCCTCCCATAACCTTCCTGCAGAGGGATATCCTGGTGCGTTAAAGTGCCAGTTTATTCCCATTTCTCCTATTTTGTCTAAAAAGTAGGTGTCCATTGTTTATAGTATGCTTTTGTATTGCTCACGCAGGATACGATTAGCTGACGTAAAGTTGGTGCCGTTGTCACTATACATATCTTTTGTAGTTCCGCGTCGTGCATTGAAGCGCTTGAACGCAGCCAAAAATGTGTTACTGCTGAGTTCTGACACTAAGTCCAGATGTGCTGCTTTTTAACCATACATACAAAAACCGCATTGAATGCCCACAATGTCTTAACACCTCGTCCTTTACGAGCCTTTATTTCGATGTGTCCGGTAAAGTCCACCCCTGTGTGTGTGAAAGGGCGCGATACCGTCACTCTAGGCTCTGGTAGGTCCGCCATGATTTGGTTTTGTTCTTTTGCGTTGAACCGCCGATATACGCTGCATCTGTGTAAGACTCGCATAACCGCGCGTAGACCTCCTACAATCCAATATTTTCTTCTAAAATGTGTCAATGTCAATTTAGGACCTTCATGTAATGTTTGATGATGAGCTTGCAAAATTATTAAGTCTGTCAATTTATTGTCATGTGGGAGTAGCATTGGATTCTTAGCGTCTTCGGATGAGTTTGAATGTTTTAGTCTACCGCCGACACGTAAAAGATTTTCAGTATCTACATATGGATTTAAGGACAATTATTTGCTTTTTGAGTTAATAGGTTGATTGTGATTAGACTTAAATTTTAAAATTTCCTTTTGGAATGTGTGAAGTTGAATATTTTTAGTTATTTTTTTCTGCTAATTGCAGTTCTGTACTTGTCAAATAATTTGTTTTTATTTTCGCACGCGACTTCAAATTATGGATGAATCGTTGTATCCATGCTACGACACGTGTTATGTGAGTCATCTCACTGTGTCTTATCAATTAATTCTGCGACGACTGAAGACGGCTCAGATTGCATAACACATGTTTGTTGTTTTTGTTTTGACTCCAGGTTGGTGGGAATGATTTCTGGTAGCTTATTTGTAGTTATGTCAAAATGTTTTAACCATCCCGAAAATTGTGTTAATAGAACCGCAGCACATGGTTTGAGTCGTGGTAACGTCAATTGTTTATTACTTGGCGCTAATCTCGATTTTGCAGCTCTCAATCTCACTATGGGCTCATTTTTGTCATTTACTGTGCGTATGTAGATAACACATGCGTACGATTTTTCTGACACATCGCAAAATCCATGTCTTTCAAATGGTTATGTCATGTCACGGAGCCATCTTGGCATTTCAAATTTTTGTAAGTCATCTAGTTCACGTCTCAGTATCTTCCATTCCTCTTCAATAACGTCCGGTAAAATGACATCCCAGTTACATTTTAATAGCCAAATTTTCTGGAACATGAGTTTTGTTTTAATAGTCAATGGTGTTAGAAATCCCCCGGGATCGAATGTTTTCGATATTTCAGATAACAGAGTTCTTTTTGTCAAATTGTCAGCGCATTTATTTATTTTATTCGGAAACGTAAAGCAGTCAGTTTCGGGGTTCCATTGTAGTTCCAAAGCTTTAGTCACTCCTTCATTGGTAAAATGCAAAGTATTTTGGTTCAATTCCGAGGTCGATAAACTTGTAAGCAAAATGGGCTCATTACTGTTCCATTTTCTTAAGGTCAAACCTGCGCCTTGTAACATTTTAATTAGCTGTTGTTGGATTTCTTGTGCTGTTTCAATGCTATTACTGTCACTCAACACGTCATCAACGTACATTTCATATGTTATGACGTCAGCTGCCAACGGATACTTTATCATATATATATATTGCCAGTTGTTTTAACGTCCGTAACGCAAGAAACGGAGCCGCTTTGGTGTCTACCATACGTTACAGTACATAGCTGAAATTCTTTCAGTGGGGTATTGTAATTCTCTCTCCATAAAATCTTTGGCTCGTGTTCATTTAACAAAATCATTCGGTAAATCTTTTTACAGTCAGCAGTAAATACGTATTTGTAAAGTCTCCAACCTAATAATAATGTCAATAAATCTTAATGAAGTTTCGGTCCACAATCCATCAATTCATTTAAGCGGAAGCCTGTATCCGTCTTCTGAAATGCATTAAACACCACTCTTAATTTAGTTGTCACTGAATTCTGTTTCAGCACTCCGTGATGAGGTAAGTAGCAACACGGATTAATGTCAACATTACTTCCCTTCATGTGACCCTGTTCTAGATATTCTTTCATGAATTTAATCTAGTTAATTTAAAGTTGTTCATTCTTCTGTATTTTTTTTTCTAGTTGCATGGATTGAGCGATGGCGCGAGGTTTCGATTTTCCAAGTTGTTCTTCAACGTTTTCTTTCATAGAAAGTCACACTTTGTACTTCCCATTTTCTAATCTCCTGGTGGTTTGCTCAAAGAACTCTTCACACCGCTGCTCCCCGGCTGTCAAATTATTTTTGTTTGCTTCCTCGTCGGCCTCTACTCCTCAATATTTTGTCAAGTCTTCTATGTTTTTTATGACCACATGACAGTTATATGTTTTTACACTTACCGATAAGATCCAACCCAACTGCGTCTGCTGAGCCATCGGTTGATTTCTTTCTTTCTTGATTAGACTACTCATCAAAATTTCAGAAAACATGTGTGCATCAAAAAGTATATCTATAGGCCTCTTAATATTTTACTGTGGATCGGCTAACATAATATTTGCCACGTGCGGCCTAGGTTTCTTTGTAAAGGAAACGTTTGGCAAATTGTTTACAACTCGTGTCATTATTAATGCATCAGTAGTAAATTGAAAACATTGTGTAACGATTTACACGTCAAACTAACTTTTACCTTGCTTTTATTTGAAATCGTATCTATTCCACTTATATTTGCATGTAATTGTTGTCTTTGTAATCCTAAGCATTGCGCTGCATTTTCTGCCAATAAAGTGATCTGTGATCCTTGATCAACAAATCCACGTGGTGTTATATAATCTCCCTCAGTGTATGGGTTCCTGGACGCCCATGCACTTTCTTGATAGACTTGATAGTTGTGAAAGCAGTAAAAACACTTCTTGATACTTGATGATTTATTCTTGATAATGATGTGTGCACGCAATGAAAATCGAACGTGAACTAACTTAAAAGCAATGAATAAAATAAGCGCCTAAAAATGAGTTAACAAAGGTAAGCAAATAAATTGAGGTCGCAATGTGCGATGTAATCGTACACTCAGAGGTTTTAACTTTAACTAAAACCGTCGCAAGTAATATCTCGTCATTGTTATTTGACACAAAGTTATTTTGCGCTATTGTATTTTGTGGCATCGGCGTCATTTTGTTTGGTAGCGCAAATTTTGTTGCAGGTTTGGCTGTTGTTAAGGGCGTTTGTACTGAGGTTCGAAAAGCATTATGTAATAAGAATTTTGTGGGTCATTGCACTCTTTGCATCGTTTCAGTGACGCACATTAACCTTTGCTATGCACGAACAAACATTTTTTTCATAATATGTTGTATATCGTAACATACTTCATTTTTCGTCATCAGCCATGTCAGTGAACTTTTTGCATCGGTATAATCCGCGGTGACCTTTGCACATTGGGCAAGTTATTTTAGTTAATTGACCTACATAGTAAGCCTAAAAATTGCGGGAATTTGGATGAGAATTCCTCATTGGTGAATAAAAGGGTGCTCTCTGGTTTTTGTTAGTCTGATATGGTGTATAATTAAATTGAGTTCTCAGCGGAGGTCTTGAAGTAGGTTCCGCCTTTTTTTTCTGTAAGGGTTCAAGTGGTTCATAGGCTGGAATTTCACAAGGGTCTGTTCTAGACTGCTTGTATTCTGTGTATGTTTCAGAGTCAAGTTACTCGCATAGAATATAGACTAGCATTGGATCCCATGACCAGGTATCAATGCCTAAATTATGAATCGCATGTATGGATTCAGAGCTAACGTCATACAATCTCTTTCATTCAAACGCTGATTGTTTTTGTATGCTAGGCTAGCGCATAAAAAATTTGAAAGTTTTTAATAAATAGGAGCTGCTTGTTATTATATCTATGGTGAAGCAAATTCCAGCAAGTATCATAATTTTCACTTGTTATGTGCAAATGATGAACTAATTTTTCACTTTCACTGCGCAATCTGCCTTTTAACTGCATTTTATGGGCTTTTGGTAACGTTGGATTGGAAAGGATGGCCTCAGAATATAAATCAACAAAGGTAGGCCATTGTGTATAATTGCCGTTGAATGTACGGATCTCAATTTTTGGCATTGCATGTTGTTGATGAGCTGAAGTATTGAGTTTTGTATTCAAAGATCGTTTAAGCTGCGCGTATTGCTTCTCACGATAATTATAGTTATATATAAGTTATATATATTATATAAGTTCGACTGTGGAATTCACTACCACTGCATATCCGACAATCCCATTCCTTTCCGGTGTTCAAAGCTGGGGTAAACGCGCATTTCCTCTCGCTTTAAAAATTGACGGTTTTTTTTCTATAATGGATCTATCGTAGTATGCACGTATATTGTATGTATTTATTAATTATATGTATTTATTCATTTTTTATTGTATTTGTGATATAAGTGTATTAGTGATATATATTTTTATTCTTACTTTTATCATATAACTATCTCTAAAGTATAATATTTAAATTCCAGCTATATTTTTGCACACCGTTTCTACCTCACTGATAAACGTTGTTTCCTCTACCCAATGGTTGTCTGGAAGAGATCACTTCCAGCGATAAGACCGCCAATATTGTGCAAATGATTTGCCTGTATTGTTATTGTTTCTTGTGTCCTTACTTGTGCAATAAAGAATATTTTTTATTATAAAATTCATAATATTCGTCACCATAACCATTTAAAATACCGTTAATAGTCAAATGCAATTTATCAATAGCACTCCAACGTGACTCTAACATCTTCAATTTATCCTCTAACTCCCATTTTTCCTGAACATCGTCAATGAAAATAGTCTCCCCTAACCTTTTCAATGACCTAAAATTAGCATTTTGCAGCTGTTGCAACTCCATTGTCTTATCCTCATCTCGCTGGCTTTCAAAGTGGCTGCTATCAAACTTGATGCCACCTTTAACTGTATCTTCGGGCTGTTGGCTTGAGGAAGATGCTGAAGGTTTTCTCTTACAAGATGAAATTTCTTTGCGAGCTCCGTAAACCACCCTTTTATGACCTCGAAGATTTATCAGAAAAATATTAATGAGATTCTCAACAACTGTTCATGTTTTTGCTTACACTTTATCCAAGATTCGTTTAACTTTTCTAATCTAAGCGTCACTCCTCCGTTCTCCTATTGGGTCCATCCTTTTTAAAGTTGGAATGGATTTGTTTAATCTCCTGAAGGAGAACCGCTTGCTGTTAAATTATCGCCTCCATTGTCAATTTAAGTCAAAGTAAAAAGGAAAGATCTTACTTGTGATGCAGGAACCTCCCCTTTAATGCAGCTTACAGGATGTCACTCCACCAAGTTGTAGGCCGTGGCACACGCGTTAGGTATTGCACAATTCACACGCGGCGACACAGTTTCAAGTCACGTCACTGGTAATATCCCGGACCTCGGTACACAATTTATGATACTCGAAGTCCTTTTACGAAGGACCAAAAAGCTGTAACGCTACTAATGTCAAGTCAAATGTCAAGTGTGAGTGCCCGGAGGGATATCTAAAATGTTGTGAATAAATTAAATACCCAAGTTAACCGTATGGCTTCTATTCGAGCACTAACTTATTGTTACAATGTATATTGCAACATACATAAAATGTCATTGTCCCAAATGTGGGGCGCGATCGAAGTGCAATTTCATAATCGTGCATAGTAATTAAAATACTTAATTAACTTAAATCATGTACGTACGTCGTACAAGTTTTATATCGCATCGAGCTTTGTCGCGTGGTCTATCTGGAAAAGTTCAACACTATCATTATCATTAACAGCCAAAGGACGTCCATTGCTGAACATGCCTCCCTTCAAAAAAAAAATAGGGAATTTTGTTTTACATTAGCAAATAACTGGGCGCTTATAACTTTCAGATCAACGAATTTTAGTTGTCACCCGAATACTTATACCTAGATGAGGAGCCACATGAGATCGAGCCTCTCAACCTGGAGGTGCCTATACTGCATATGGCTATCATAGACGTATGACTTACTTGGTTAATATATAAATATATAGGCAAGGATTGAGCTACAAGATCTAGTGCCGGTTGTAAGTGATCAGAATTCAGAAAGAAAATAAATAGAATTGGTCCATGCTACGACACGTGTTATGTGAGTCATTTCACTGTGTCTTATCAATTAATTCTGCGACGACTGAAGACGGCTCAGATTGCACAACACATGTTTGTTGTTTTTGTTTTGACTCCAGGTTGGTGGGAATGATTTCAGGTAGCTTATTTGTATCTATGTCAAAATGTTTCAACCATCCCGGACCGTGAAGCCATAGAGGATGATTAAGGAGTTGTGATCAGGTTACACCTTTAGTTGCGCAATCTGCCGCCTTTTTTTCTGACTTCACATAGTTTCAGTGATCTTTTGGTATGACGTCACGAATTTGCTTTACTCTATTGCTCAAGAACGTTTTCCACCTCGTGATATTCATTCACCATTCAACCAACTCAAAAATTGTGTTAATAGAACCGCAGCACATGATTTGAGCCGTGGTAACGTCAATTAAATAAATATCCTTTGGACATTCCCACAATCGCCATCTAGCCCCAAGGTAAGCTACTCAAAGCTTGTGTTTTGGGTGCCAGACAACGGATATAAATACATACATGATATACATAGAAAACACCCAGACCAATACAAACAGACATGTTCATGCACACAAATGCTTGTATTGTGCGGGGATCGAACCCGCACGCGCTGCGTAGTAGGCGATTTCTCGACCACTTCACCAGACGGGTCGTAAAATTGTTTATTACTTGGCGCTAATCTCGATTTTGCAGCTCTCAATCTCGCTATGGGCTCATTTTTGTCATTTACTGTGCGTATATAGATAACACATGCGTACGATTTTTCTGACGCATCGCAAAATCCATGTCTTTGAAATGGTTATGTCATGTCACGGAGCCATCTTGGCATTTCAAATTTTTGTAAGTCATCTAGTTCACGTCTCAGTATCTTCCATTCCTCTTGAATAACGTCCGGTAAAATGACATCCCAGTTACATTTTAGCCAAATTTTCTCGAACATGAGTTTTGATTTAATAGTCAATGATGTTAGAAATCCCACGGGATCGAATGTTTTCGATATTTCAGATAACAGAGATCTTTTTGTCAAATTGTCAGCGCATTTATTTATTTTATTCGGAAACGTAAAGCAGTCAGTTTCGGGGTTCCATTGTAGTTCCAAAGCTTTAGTCACTCCTTCATTGGTAACATGCAAAGTATTTTGGATCAATTCCGAGGTCGATAAACTTGTAAGCAAAATGGGCTCATTACTGTTCCATTTTCTTAAGGTCAAACCTGCGCCTTGTAATATTTAAATTAGCTGTTGTTGGATTTCTTGTGATGTTTCAATGCTGTTACTGCCACTCAACACGTCATCAACGTACATTTCATATGTTATGACGTCAGTTACCAATGGATACTTTATCATATATATATATATATATATTGCCAGTTGTTTTAATGTCCGTAACGCAAGAAACGGAGCCGCTTTGGGGTCTACCATATGTTACAGTTCTTTCAGTGGGGTATGGTAATTCTCTCTCCAATTTGTTTGGCCCGGTACGCCAAAAGGTTGCTGGTTCAAGTCCCGCCCGTGCGCAAATTTTTGGTTTCTTATTTCATCTTTATGAATTTTGTGGGTCATTGCACTCTTTGCATCGCTTCAGTGACGCACAATAACCTTTGCTATGCACGAACAAACAGTTTTTGCATAATATGTTGTATTTCGTAACATACTTCATTTTTTCGCATCGGTATAATCCGTGGTGAACTTTGCACATTGGGCAAGTTATTTTAGTAAATTGAGCTACATTGTAAGCCTGAAAATTGCGAGAATTTGGATGAGAATTCCTCATTGGTGAATAAAATTGGGTGCTCTCTGGTTTTTGTTAGGCTGATTAGGTGTATAATTAAATTGAGTTCTCAGCGGAGGTCTTGAAGTAGGTTCCGCCCTTTTTTTCTGTAAGGGTTCAAGTGCAATAAATTTATTCTCTATAAAATCCATGAAATGGTCATAGGCTGGAATTTCACGAGGGTCTGTTCTAGACTGCTTGTATTCTGTGTATGTTTCAGAGTCAAGTTTCTCGCATAGAATATAGACTAGCATTGGATCCCATGACGAGGTATCAATGCCTAAATTATGAATCGCATGTATGGATTCAGAGCTAACGTCATACAATCTCTTTAATTCAAACGCTGATTGTTTTTGTATGCTAGGCTGGCGCATAAAAAAATTAAAGTTTTTAGTAAATAAGAGATGCTTGTTATTATATCTATGGTGAAGCAAATTCCAGCAAGTATCGTAATTTTCACTTGTTATGTGCAAATGTTGAACTAATTTTTCACTTTCACTGCGCAATCTGCCTTTTAACTGCATTTTCTGGGCTTTTGGTAACGTTGGATTGGAAAGGATGGCCTCAGAATATAAATCAACAAAGGTAGGCCATTGTGTATAATTGCCGTTGAATGTACGGATCTCAATTTTTGGCATTGCATGTTGTTGATGAGCTGAAGTATGGGTACGTACGAGGGTCAAACTGAAAGTTCTTAGAAAATCAAAAACTGATTACATTAGCCAGTTATTAGTTTTATTATATCTTTTCAAAATATTGTCCATTGACGTCAATACACCGCTGCATGCGATGGAACCACTGGGAAAAGCACTTTGCCCACTCGTCCTTAGAGGTCTCTTCAATGGCATCGCGATACGCAGCCACCGCTTCTTCAGCATTCATAAACCGCTTTCCTTTAAGTTTTTCTTTAATTTTTGGAAATAAATAAAAATCACAAGGCGCGAGGTCGGGGCTATACGGCGGGTGACCCAGTAATTCAACGTTTGATGTCGCCAAATAGTCGATCGTTCGCTTGGCGGTGTGCGACGAGGCGTTGTCGTGGTGAAGGAGGATCCTACTGCGAGGTCGTTTCTCTCGAACTTTTTCCAAGACAAGTGGCAAACAATTGGTAGTGTACCATTCTTCAGAAACTGTTTTTTGATCCTCTAACACAATTGTTGCGAAATGACCTATCCTTCCAAAGAACGAGGCCACCATTTTTTTTCCCGCACTTCGATCTCTTTTCACTTTAGTTGGCAACTCCTCGAAAGGAAACACCCACTGAGCAGATTGTCTTTTGGTTTCAGGATCATAACAGTAAATCCAGCTTTCGTCACCTGTTAGTATGTCGAACACAGCATTTGAGTCACCTCCGTTAAATCTTTCAATCATTTTACGGCACCAATCCACACGATGGAGTTTTTGAGCTTTAGTCAAATAATGAGGTATCCACCGGGCGCAAAGCTTCCTGACCGCTAAATGTTCGTGGAGGATTTTGTGCACTTGACTCATACCGATGCCTAAGCTTGTCCGAATATGCTGATAGGTCACTCTTTTGTCAGTCTCTATCATACGCCGCACAACACAGATGTTATTTTCAGTCGTCGCCGTAGAAGGCCGTCCCTCACGTACATCATCAGTGAGATTAGTGCGACCACGTTTAAACTCATTAAACCAGTTGTAAACAGTCGCACGAGATGGGGCTTCATCGTGAAAGGCCAATCGTAGTCTATCATAACTTTCTTGTGGACTTAAATGACATCGAAAGTCATAAAAAATCATTGCACGAAAATTTTCTCGTGTTAAATTTATGTTGACGTGACACAGACAATTTTCAATTTGCCGCCAAATCGTAAAACAAATGACAAATGAATGAAATATATACTCAGTAATATTGGCAAAGAGTTCTATTTTCAAATTTTAGATTTTTTTTTTTATTATATTGTTTATAAGTGGCCAGTTCTAAGAACTTTCAGTTTGACCCTCGTATTATAATACCGAAAGTTCATAATACCTACAAATGAAATACCTACGCTTGAAACGTCGAAAATCAAAATACCGAACGAATGAAATACCTATACCCGATATACCGAAGCTCAATATGCCGAATTTCAAATAACCGAAAGTTCAAAATCCCGAAAGTTCGAAATCCCGAAAGTTTGAAATACCGAAGTTTCATATCCCGAATGTTTAAAATCCCGAAGATTAATATACCTACAGTTCGTATACCGAAGTTCAAAATCCCGAAAGTAAAATTACTTTGCGGTAGGCATGCAGCATGCAAGCAATCAAACAGGCATGCATGCAGCAAGCAGGCATGCAGCATGCAAGCAATCAAGCAGGCATGCAGCATGCAAGCAATTAACCAGGCATGCAGCATGCAGCATGCATGCATGTAGCAAGCAGGCATGCAGCATGCAAGCAATCAAACAGGCATGCATGTAGCAGCATGCATAGGTTTTGCTCTTCTCCGGCGCTGCGGGAAAAGCAGCCCTTTCGCCCTAGCGTAGCGAATCTCAGGCACCCACGCTCGCCTCCGCAGCTTCGGCTTGTTGGTCGCCTTCGGCGACCAGCCTCAGCCGCTCCAGCTCGCACGGGAGCCTGCGATTTGCTACAGCGGGCGAGGGCTACTCTCCCTCCGCGCCTCCGGCTTTTGAATTACACTCTAGTATCGGGCAGACTAGTACCACGGCGAAGGACCACGGCGATTCGGGGTCAATCAAAATTTGTTTTTCTTAATGAACCTCAATCTCAATGGTATATCTACAATTATTTTTAATCTTCGGGTTTTAAATTTTTCGGTGTATTAAACTTTCGGTCATATAAACAGTCGGTATATTGAACTTTCGGTCATATAAACAGTCGGTGTTTTAAAATTCGGCATTTTAGTATTCGGTATTCCAATCATAGGTCTTATAAGATTCGGTATTTGAAATTTTCGGGATTTCAAACTTTCGGTATTTAGAACTTTCGATCATATAAACATTCGGCATTCTAAAATTCGGCCTTCCGTTCGTAGGGCTTATGAAATTCGGTATTTTAAAATTCGGTATTGTAATACGTACCCGAAGTATTGAGTTTTGTATTCAAAGATCGTTTAAGCTGCGCGTATTGCTTCTCATGATAATTATAGTTATATATAAGTTATATATATTATATAAGTTCGACTGTGGAATTCACTACCACTGCATATCCGACAATCCCAGTCCTTTCCGGTGTTCAAAGCTGGGGTAAAAGCGCATTTCCTTTCGCTTTAAAAATTGATGGATTTTTTTCTATAATGGATCTATCGTAGTATGCACGTATATTGTATGTATTTATTAATTATATGTATTTATTCATTTTTTTATTGTATTTGTGATATAAGTGTATTAGTGATTTATATTTTTATTCTTACTTCTATCATATAACTATTTCTAAAGTACAATATTGAAATTCCAGCTATATTTTTGCACACCGTTTCTACCTCACTGATAAACGTTGTTTCCTCTACCTAATGGTTGTCTGGAAGAGATCGCTTCCAGCGATAAGACCGCCAATATTGTGCAAATGATTTGCCTGTATTGTTATTGTTTCTTGTGTCCTTACTTGTGCAATAAAGAATATTTTTTATTATAAAATTCGTAATATTCGTCACCATAACCATTTAAAATACCGTCAATAGTCAAATGTAATTTATCAATAGCACTCCAACGTGACTCTAACATCTTCAATTCATCCCCTAACTCCTATTTTTCCTGAACATCGTCAATGAAAATAGTCTCCCCTAACCTTTTCAATGACCTAAAATTAGCATTTTGCAGCTGTTGCAACTCCATTGTCTTATCCTCATCTCGCTGGCTTTCAAAGTGGCTGCTATCAAACTTGATGTCACCTTTAACTGTATCTTCGGGCTGTTGGCTTGAGGAAGAGGCTGAAGGTTTTCTCTCACAAGATGAAATTTCTTTGCGAGCTCCGATAAACCACCCTTGTATGACCTCAAAGATGTTGTCAGAAAAATATTGATGAGATTGGTTCTCCATTCTCAACAACTGTTCATGATTTTGCTTACACTTTATCCACGATTCGTTTAACTTTTCTAATCTAAGCGAATACTTACATACTCCTCCGTTCTCCTACTGGGTCCATCCTTTTAAAAGTTGGAATGGAATTGTTTAATCTCCTGAAGGAGAACCGCTTGCTGATAAATTATCGCCTCCATTGTCAATTTAAGTCAAAGTAAAAAGGAAAGATCTTACTTGTGATGCAGGAACCTCCCCTTTAATGCAGCTTACAGGATGTCACTCCACCAAATACAAGTTGTAGGCCGTGGCACACGCGTTAGGTATTGCACAATTCACACGCGGCGACACAGTTTCAAGTCACGTCACTGGTAATATCCCGGACCTCAGTACACAATTTATAATACTCGAAGTCCTTTTTACGAAAGACCAAAAAGCTGTAACGCTACTAATGTCAAGTCAAATGTCAAGTGTGAGTGCCCGGAGGGATATCTAAAATGTTGTGAATAAATTAAATACCCAAGTTAACCGTATGGCTTCTATTCGAGCACTAACTTATTGTTACAATGTATATTGCAAAATACATATAATGTCATTGTCCCAAATGTGGGGCGCGATCGAAGTGCAATTTCATAATCGTGCATAGTAATTAAAATACTTAATTAACTTAAATCATGTACGTACATCGTACAAGTTTTCTATCGCATCGAGCTTTGTCGCGTGGTCTATCTGGAAAAGTTCAACACTATTATTATCATTACCAGCCAAAGGACGTCCATTGCTGAACATGCCTCCCTTCAAAAAAAATATTTGGGAATTTTGTTTTACCTTAGCAAATAACTGGGCGCTTATAACTTTCAGATCAACGAATTTTAGTTGTCACTCGAATACTTAGACCTAGATGAGGAGCCACATGAGATCAAGCCTCTCAAACTGGAGGTGCCTATACTGCATATGGCTATCATAGACGTATGACTTACTTGGTTAATATATAAATATTATTGGCACGGATTGAGCTACAAGATCTAGTGCCGGGTGTAAGTGATCAGAATTCAGAAAGAAAATAAATAGAATTGGTCCATGCTACGACACGTGTTATGTGAGTCATTTCACTGTGTCTTATCAATTAATTGTGTGACGACTGAAGACGGCTCAGATTGCACAACACATGTTTGTTGTTTTTGTTTTGACTTCAGGTCGGTGGGAATGATTTCAGGTAGCTTATTTGTATTTATGTCAAAATGTTTCAACCATCCCGGACCGTGAAGCCATAGAGGATGATTAAGGAGTTGTGATCAGGTTACACCTACAGTGACTTCACATAGTTTCAGTGATCTTTTGGTATGACGTCACGAATTTGCTTTACTCTATTGCTCAAGAACGTTTTCCACCTCGTGATATCACCATTCAACCAACCCAAAAATTGTGTTAATACAACCGCAGCACATGGTTTGAGTCGTGGCAACGTCAATTGTTTATTACTTGGCGCTAATTTCGATTTTGCAGCTCTCAATCTCACTATGGGCTCATTTTTGTCATTTACTGTGCGTATATAGATAACACATGCGTACGATTTTTCTGACGCATCGCAAAATCCATGTCTTTGAAATGGTTATGTCATGTCAAGGAGCCATCTTGGCATTTCAAATTTTTGTAAGTCATCTAGTTCACGTCTCAGTATCTTCCATTCCTCTTGAATAACGTCCGGTAAAATGACATCCCAGTTACATTTTAATAGCCAAATTTTCTGGAACATGAGTTTTGTTTTAATAGTCAATGGTGTTAGAAATCCCCCGGGATCGAATGTTTTCGATATTTCAGATAACAGAGATTTTTTGTCAAATTGTCAGCGCATTTATTTATTTTATTCGGAAACGTAAAGCAGTCAGTTTCGGGGTTCCATTGTAGTTCCAAAGCTTTAGTCACTCCTTCATTGGTAACATGCAAAGTATTTTGGATCAATTCCGAGGTCGATAAACTTGTAAGCAAAATGGGCTCATTACTGTTCCATTTTCTTAAGGTCAAACCTGCGCCTTGTAATATTTAAATTAGCTGTTGTTGGATTTCTTGTGCTGTTTCAATGCTGTTACTGCCACTCAACACGTCATCAACGTACATTTCATATGTTATGACGTCAGTTACCAATGGATACTTTATCATATATATATATATATATTGCCAGTTGTTTTAATGTCCGTAACGCAAGAAACGGAGCCGCTTTGGGGTCTACCATATGTTACAGTTCTTTCAGTGGGGTATGGTAATTCTCTCTCCAATTTGTTTGGCCCGGTACGCCAAAAGGTTGCTGGTTCAAGTCCCGCCCGTGCGCAAATTTTTGGTTTCTTATTTCATCTTTATGAATTTTGTGGGTCATTGCACTCTTTGCATCGCTTCAGTGACGCACAATAACCTTTGCTATGCACGAACAAACAGTTTTTGCATAATATGTTGTATTTCGTAACATACTTCATTTTTTCGTCATCAGCCATGTCAGTGAACTTTTCGCATCGGTATAATCCGTGGTGAACTTTGCACATTGGGCAAGTTATTTTAGTAAATTGAGCTACATTGTAAGCCTGAAAATTGCGAGAATTTGGATGAGAATTCCTCATTGGTGAATAAAATTGGGTGCTCTCTGGTTTTTGTTAGGCTGATTAGGTGTATAATTAAATTGAGTTCTTAGCGGAGGTCTTGAAGTAGGTTCCGCCCTTTTTTTCTGTAAGGGTTCAAGTGCAATAAATTTATTCTCTATAAAATCCATGAAATGGTCATAGGCTGGAATTTCACGAGGGTCTGTTCTAGACTGCTTGTATTCTGTGTATGTTTCAGAGTCAAGTTTCTCGCATAGAATATAGACTAGCATTGGATCCCATGACGAGGTATCAATGCCTAAATTATGAATCGCATGTATGGATTCAGAGCTAACGTCATACAATCTCTTTAATTCAAACGCTGATTGTTTTTGTATGCTAGGCTGGCGCATAAAAAAATTAAAATTTTTAGTAAATAAGAGATGCTTGTTATTATATCTATGGTGAAGCAAATTCCAGCAAGTATCGTAATTTTCACTTGTTATGTGCAAATGTTGAACTAATTTTTCACTTTCACTGCGCAATCTGCCTTTTAACTGCATTTTCTGGGCTTTTGGTAACGTTGGATTGGAAAGGATGGCCTCAGAATATAAATCAACAAAGGTAGGCCATTGTGTATAATTGCCGTTGAATGTACGGATCTCAATTTTTGGCATTGCATGTTGTTGATGAGCTGAAGTATTGAGTTTTGTATTCAAAGATCGTTTAAGCTGCGCGTATTGCTTCTCATGATAATTATAGTTATATATAAGTTATATATATTATATAAGTTCGACTGTGGAATTCACTACCACTGCATATCCGACAATCCCAGTCCTTTCCGGTGTTCAAAGCTGGGGTAAAAGCGCATTTCCTTTCGCTTTAAAAATTGACGGATTTTTTTCTAATCGTAGTATGCACGTATATTGTATGTATTTATTAATTATATGTATTTATTCATTTTTTTATTGTATTTGTGATATAAGTGTATTAGTGATATATATTTTTATTCTTACTTCTATCATATAACTATTTCTAAAGTACAATATTGAAATTCCAGCTATATTTTTGCACACCGTTTCTACCTCACTGATAAACGTTGTTTCCTCTACCTAATGGTTGTCTGGAAGAGATCGCTTCCAGCGATAAGACCGCCAATATTGTGCAAATGATTTGCCTGTATTGTTATTGTTTCTTGTGTCCTTACTTGTGCAATAAAGAATATTTTTTATTATAAAATTCGTAATATTCGTCACCATAACCATTTAAAATACCGTCAATAGTCAAATGTAATTTATCAATAGCACTCCAACGTGACTCTAACATCTTCAATTTATCCCCTAACTCCCATTTTTCCTGAACATCGTCAATGAAAATAGTCTCCCCTAACCTTTTCAATGACCTAAAATTAGCATTTTGCAGCTGTTGCAACTCCATTGTCTTATCCTCATCTCGCTGGCTTTCAAAGTGGCTGTTATCAAACTTGATGTCACCTTTAACTGTATCTTCGGGCTGTTGGCTTGAGGAAGAGGCTGAAGGTTTTCTCTCACAAGATGAAATTTCTTTGCGAGCTCCGATAAACCACCCTTGTATGACCTCAAAGATGTTGTCAGAAAAATATTGATGAGATTGGTTCTCCATTCTCAACAACTGTTCATGATTTTGCTTACACTTTATCCACGATTCGTTTAACTTTTCTAATCTAAGCGAATACTCACATACTCCTCCGTTCTCCTACTGGGTCCATCCTTTTTAAAGTTGGAATGGAATTGTTTAATCTCCTGAAGGAGAACCGCTTGCTGTTAAATTATCGCCTCCATTGTCAATTTAAGTCAAAGTAAAAAGGAAAGATCTTACTTGTGATGCAGGAACCTCCCCTTTAATGCAGCTTACAGGATGTCACTCCACCAAATACAAGTTGTAGGCCGTGGCACACGCGTTAGGTATTGCACAATTCACACGCGGCGACACAGTTTCAAGTCACGTCACTGGTAATATCCCGGACCTCGGTACACAATTTATGATACTCGAAGTCCTTTTTACGAAAGACCAAAAAGCTGTAACGCTACTAATGTCAAGTCAAATGTCAAGTGTGAGTGCTCGGAGGGATATCTAAAATGTTGTGAATAAATTAAATACCCAAGTTAACCGTATGGCTTCTATTCGAGCACTAACTTATTGTTACAATGTATATTGCAAAATACATATAATGTCATTGTCCCAAATGTGGGGCGCGATCGAAGTGCAATTTCATAATCGTGCATAGTAATTAAAATACTTAATTAACTTAAATCATGTACGTACATCGTACAAGTTTTCTATCGCATCGAGCTTTGTCGCGTGGTCTATCTGGAAAAGTTCAACACTATCATTATCATTACCAGCCAAAGGACGTCCATTGCTGAACATGCCTCCCTTCAAAAAAAATATTTGGGAATTTTGTTTTACCTTAGCAAATAACTGGGCGCTTATAACTTTCAGATCAACGAATTTTAGTTGTCACTCGAATACTTAGACCTAGATGAGGAGCCACATGAGATCAAGCCTCTCAAACTGGAGGTGCCTATACTGCATATGGCTATCATAGACGTATGACTTACTTGGTTAATATATAAATATTATTGGCACGGATTGAGCTACAAGATCTAGTGCCGGGTGTAAGTGATCAGAATTCAGAAAGAAAATAAATAGAATTGGTCCATGCTACGACACGTGTTATGTGAGTCATTTCACTGAGTCTTATCAATTAATTGAACGACGACTGAAGACGGCTCAGATTGCACAACACATGTTTGTTGTTTTTGTTTTGACTCCAGGTCGGTGGGAATGATTTCAGGTAGCTTATTTGTATTTATGTCAAAATGTTTCAACCATCCCGGACCGTGAAGCCATAGAGGATGATTAAGGAGTTGTGATCAGGTTACACCTACAGTGACTTCACATAGTTTCAGTGATCTTTTGGTATGACGTCACAAATTTGCTTTACTCTATTGCTCAAGAACGTTTTCCACCTCGTGATATCACCATTCAACCAACCCAAAAATTGTGTTAATACAACCGCAGCACATGGTTTGAGTCGTGGCAACGTCAATTGTTTATTACTTGGCGCTAATTTCGATTTTGCAGCTCTCAATCTCACTATGGGCTCATTTTTGTCATTTACTGTGCGTATATAGATAACACATGCGTACGATTTTTCTGACGCATCGCAAAATCCATGTCTTTGAAATGGTTATGTCATGTCAAGGAGCCATCTTGGCATTTCAAATTTTTGTAAGTCATCTAGTTCACGTCTCAGTATCTTCCATTCCTCTTGAATAACGTCCGGTAAAATGACATCCCAGTTACATTTTAATAGCCAAATTTTCTGGAACATGAGTTTTGTTTTAATAGTCAATGGTGTTAGAAATCCCCCGGGATCGAATGTTTTCGATATTTCAGATAACAGAGATTTTTTGTCAAATTGTCAGCGCATTTATTTATTTTATTCGGAAACGTAAAGCAGTCAGTTTCGGGGTTCCATTGTAGTTCCAAAGCTTTAGTCACTCCTTCATTGGTAACATGCAAAGTATTTTGGATCAATTCCGAGGTCGATAAACTTGTAAGCAAAATGGGCTCATTACTGTTCCATTTTCTTAAGGTCAAACCTGCGCCTTGTAATATTTAAATTAGCTGTTGTTGGATTTCTTGTGCTGTTTCAATGCTGTTACTGCCACTCAACACGTCATCAACGTACATTTCATATGTTATGACGTCAGTTACCAATGGATACTTTATCATATATATATATATATATTGCCAGTTGTTTTAATGTCCGTAACGCAAGAAACGGAGCCGCTTTGGGGTCTACCATATGTTACAGTTCTTTCAGTGGGGTATGGTAATTCTCTCTCCAATTTGTTTGGCCCGGTACGCCAAAAGGTTGCTGGTTCAAGTCCCGCCCGTGCGCAAATTTTTGGTTTCTTATTTCATCTTTATGAATTTTGTGGGTCATTGCACTCTTTGCATCGCTTCAGTGACGCACAATAACCTTTGCTATGCACGAACAAACAGTTTTTGCATAATATGTTGTATTTCGTAACATACTTCATTTTTTCGTCATCAGCCATGTCAGTGAACTTTTCGCATCGGTATAATCCGTGGTGAACTTTGCACATTGGGCAAGTTATTTTAGTAAATTGAGCTACATTGTAAGCCTGAAAATTGCGAGAATTTGGATGAGAATTCCTCATTGGTGAATAAAATTGGGTGCTCTCTGGTTTTTGTTAGGCTGATTAGGTGTATAATTAAATTGAGTTCTTAGCGGAGGTCTTGAAGTAGGTTCCGCCCTTTTTTTCTGTAAGGGTTCAAGTGCAATAAATTTATTCTCTATAAAATCCATGAAATGGTCATAGGCTGGAATTTCACGAGGGTCTGTTCTAGACTGCTTGTATTCTGTGTATGTTTCAGAGTCAAGTTTCTCGCATAGAATATAGACTAGCATTGGATCCCATGACGAGGTATCAATGCCTAAATTATGAATCGCATGTATGGATTCAGAGCTAACGTCATACAATCTCTTTAATTCAAACGCTGATTGTTTTTGTATGCTAGGCTGGCGCATAAAAAAATTAAAATTTTTAGTAAATAAGAGATGCTTGTTATTATATCTATGGTGAAGCAAATTCCAGCAAGTATCGTAATTTTCACTTGTTATGTGCAAATGTTGAACTAATTTTTCACTTTCACTGCGCAATCTGCCTTTTAACTGCATTTTCTGGGCTTTTGGTAACGTTGGATTGGAAAAGATGGCCTCAGAATATAAATCAACAAAGGTAGGCCATTGTGTATAATTGCCGTTGAATGTACGGATCTCAATTTTTGGCATTGCATGTTGTTGATGAGCTGAAGTATTGAGTTTTGTATTCAAAGATCGTTTAAGCTGCGCGTATTGCTTCTCATGATAATTATAGTTATATATAAGTTATATATATTATATAAGTTCGACTGTGGAATTCACTACCACTGCATATCCGACAATCCCAGTCCTTTCCGGTGTTCAAAGCTGGGGTAAAAGCGCATTTCCTTTCGCTTTAAAAATTGACGGATTTTTTTCTATAATGGATCTATCGTAGTATGCACGTATATTGTATGTATTTATTAATTATATGTATTTATTCATTTTTTTATTGTATTTGTGATATAAGTGTATTAGTGATTTATATTTTTATTCTTACTTCTATCATATAACTATTTCTAAATTACAATATTGAAATTCCAGCTATATTTTTGCACACCGTTTCTACCTCACTGATAAACGTTGTTTCCTCTACCTAATGGTTGTCTGGAAGAGATCGCTTCCAGCGATAAGACCGCCAATATTGTGCAAATGATTTGCCTGTATTGTTATTGTTTCTTGTGTCCTTACTTGTGCAATAAAGAATATTTTTTATTATAAAATTCGTAATATTCGTCACCATAACCATTTAAAATACCGTCAATAGTCAAATGTAATTTATCAATAGCACTCCAACGTGACTCTAACATCTTCAATTTATCCCCTAACTCCCATTTTTCCTGAACATCGTCAATGAAAATAGTCTCCCCTAACCTTTTCAATGACCTAAAATTAGCATTTTGCAGCTGTTGCAACTCCATTGTCTTATCCTCATCTCGCTGGCTTTCAAAGTGGCTGTTATCAAACTTGATGTCACCTTTAACTGTATCTTCGGGCTGTTGGCTTGAGGAAGAGGCTGAAGGTTTTCTCTCACAAGATGAAATTTCTTTGCGAGCTCCGATAAACCACCCTTGTATGACCTCAAAGATGTTGTCAGAAAAATATTGATGAGATTGGTTCTCCATTCTCAACAACTGTTCATGATTTTGCTTACACTTTATCCACGATTCGTTTAACTTTTCTAATCTAAGCGAATACTCACATACTCCTCCGTTCTCCTACTGGGTCCATCCTTTTTAAAGTTGGAATGGAATTGTTTAATCTCCTGAAGGAGAACCGCTTGCTGTTAAATTATCGCCTCCATTGTCAATTTAAGTCAAAGTAAAAAGGAAAGATCTTACTTGTGATGCAGGAACCTCCCCTTTAATGCAGCTTACAGGATGTCACTCCACCAAATACAAGTTGTAGGCCGTGGCACACGCGTTAGGTATTGCACAATTCACACGCGGCGACACAGTTTCAAGTCACGTCACTGGTAATATCCCGGACCTCGGTACACAATTTATGATACTCGAAGTCCTTTTTACGAAAGACCAAAAAGCTGTAACGCTACTAATGTCAAGTCAAATGTCAAGTGTGAGTGCTCGGAGGGATATCTAAAATGTTGTGAATAAATTAAATACCCAAGTTAACCGTATGGCTTCTATTCGAGCACTAACTTATTGTTACAATGTATATTGCAAAATACATATAATGTCATTGTCCCAAATGTGGGGCGCGATCGAAGTGCAATTTCATAATCGTGCATAGTAATTAAAATACTTAATTAACTTAAATCATGTACGTACATCGTACAAGTTTTCTATCGCATCGAGCTTTGTCGCGTGGTCTATCTGGAAAAGTTCAACACTATCATTATCATTACCAGCCAAAGGACGTCCATTGCTGAACATGCCTCCCTTCAAAAAAAATATTTGGGAATTTTGTTTTACCTTAGCAAATAACTGGGCGCTTATAACTTTCAGATCAACGAATTTTAGTTGTCACTCGAATACTTAGACCTAGATGAGGAGCCACATGAGATCAAGCCTCTCAAACTGGAGGTGCCTATACTGCATATGGCTATCATAGACGTATGACTTACTTGGTTAATATATAAATATTATTGGCACGGATTGAGCTACAAGATCTAGTGCCGGGTGTAAGTGATCAGAATTCAGAAAGAAAATAAATAGAATTGGTCCATGCTACGACACGTGTTATGTGAGTCATTTCACTGAGTCTTATCAATTAATTGAACGACGACTGAAGACGGCTCAGATTGCACAACACATGTTTGTTGTTTTTGTTTTGACTCCAGGTCGGTGGGAATGATTTCAGGTAGCTTATTTGTATTTATGTCAAAATGTTTCAACCATCCCGGACCGTGAAGCCATAGAGGATGATTAAGGAGTTGTGATCAGGTTACACCTACAGTGACTTCACATAGTTTCAGTGATCTTTTGGTATGACGTCACGAATTTGCTTTACTCTATTGCTCAAGAACGTTTTCCACCTCGTGATATCACCATTCAACCAACCCAAAAATTGTGTTAATACAACCGCAGCACATGGTTTGAGTCGTGGCAACGTCAATTGTTTATTACTTGGCGCTAATTTCGATTTTGCAGCTCTCAATCTCACTATGGGCTCATTTTTGTCATTTACTGTGCGTATATAGATAACACATGCGTACGATTTTTCTGACGCATCGCAAAATCCATGTCTTTGAAATGGTTATGTCATGTCAAGGAGCCATCTTGGCATTTCAAATTTTTGTAAGTCATCTAGTTCACGTCTCAGTATCTTCCATTCCTCTTGAATAACGTCCGGTAAAATGACATCCCAGTTACATTTTAATAGCCAAATTTTCTGGAACATGAGTGTTGTTTTAATAGTCAATGGTGTTAGAAATCCCCCGGGATCGAATGTTTTCGATATTTCAGATAACAGAGATTTTTTGTCAAATTGTCAGCGCATTTATTTATTTTATTCGGAAACGTAAAGCAGTCAGTTTCGGGGTTCCATTGTAGTTCCAAAGCTTTAGTCACTCCTTCATTGGTAACATGCAAAGTATTTTGGATCAATTCCGAGGTCGATAAACTTGTAAGCAAAATGGGCTCATTACTGTTCCATTTTCTTAAGGTCAAACCTGCGCCTTGTAATATTTAAATTAGCTGTTGTTGGATTTCTTGTGCTGTTTCAATGCTGTTACTGCCACTCAACACGTCATCAACGTACATTTCATATGTTATGACGTCAGTTACCAATGGATACTTTATCATATATATATATTGCCAGTTGTTTTAATGTCCGTAACGCAAGAAACGGAGCCGCTTTGGGGTCTACCATATGTTACAGTTCTTTCAGTGGGGTATGGTAATTCTCTCTCCAATTTGTTTGGCCCGGTACGCCAAAAGGTTGCTGGTTCAAGTCCCGCCCGTGCGCAATTTTTTGGTTTCTTATTTCATCTTTATGAATTTTGTGGGTCATTGCACTCTTTGCATCGCTTCAGTGACGCACAATAACCTTTGCTATGCACGAACAAACAGTTTTTGCATAATATGTTGTATTTCGTAACATACTTCATTTTTTCGCATCGGTATAATCCGTGGTGAACTTTGCACATTGGGCAAGTTATTTTAGTAAATTGAGCTACATTGTAAGCCTGAAAATTGCGAGAATTTGGATGAGAATTCCTCATTGGTGAATAAAATTGGGTGCTCTCTGGTTTTTGTTAGGCTGATTAGGTGTATAATTAAATTGAGTTCTCAGCGGAGGTCTTGAAGTAGGTTCCGCCCTTTTTTTCTGTAAGGGTTCAAGTGCAATAAATTTATTCTCTATAAAATCCATGAAATGGTCATAGGCTGGAATTTCACGAGGGTCTGTTCTAGACTGCTTGTATTCTGTGTATGTTTCAGAGTCAAGTTTCTCGCATAGAATATAGACTAGCATTGGATCCCATGACGAGGTATCAATGCCTAAATTATGAATCGCATGTATGGATTCAGAGCTAACGTCATACAATCTCTTTAATTCAAACGCTGATTGTTTTTGTATGCTAGGCTGGCGCATAAAAAAATTAAAGTTTTTAGTAAATAAGAGATGCTTGTTATTATATCTATGGTGAAGCAAATTCCAGCATGTATCGTCATTTTCACTTGTTATGTGCAAATGTTGAACTAATTTTTCACTTTCACTGCGCAATCTGCCTTTTAAGTGCTGCATTTTCCGGGCTTTTGGTAACGTTGGATTGGAAAGGATGGTCTCAGAATATAAATCAACAAAGGTAGGCCATTGTTTATAATTGCCGTTGAATGTACGGATCTCAATTTTTGGCATTGCACGTTGTTGATGAGCTGAAGTATTGAGTTTTGTATTCAAAGATCATTTAAGCTGCGCGTATTGCTTTTCATGATAATTATAGTTATATATAAGATATATATATTATATAAGTTCGACTGTGGAATTCACTATCACTGCATATCCGACAATCCCAGTCTTTTCGCTTTAAAAATTGACGGATTTTTTTCTATAATGGATATATCGTAGTACCTATGCACGTATATTATATGTATTTATTAATTATATGTATTTATTCATTTTTTTATTGTATTTGTGATATACGTGTATAAGTGATACATATTTTTATTCTTACTTCTATTATATAACTATCTTTAAAGTGTAAAATTAAATTTCAGTTATATTTTTGTACACCGTTTCTACCTCACTGATAAACGTTGTTTCCTCTACCCAATGGTTGTCTGGAAGAGATCGCTTCCAGCGATAAGACCGCCAATATTCTACAAATGATTTGCCTGTATTGTTATTGTTTCTTGTGTCCTTACTTGTGCAATAAAGAATATTTATTATTATAAAATTCGTAATATTCGTCACCAATACCATTTAAAATACCGTCAATAGTCATATGTAATTTATCAATACCACTCCAACGTGAGTCTAACATCTTCAATTTTTCCTCTAACTCCCATTTTTCCTGAACATCGTCAATGAAAATAGTCTCCCCTAACCTTTTCAATGACCTAAAATTAGCATTTTGCAGCTGTTGCAACTCCATTGTCTTATCCTCATCTCGCTGGCTTTCAAAGTGGCGGCTTTCAAACTTTATGTCACCTTTAACTGTATCTTCGGGCTGTTGGCTTGAGGAAGAGGCTGAAGGTTTTCTCTTACAAGATGAAATTGCTTTGCGAGCTCCGATAAACCACCCTTGTATGACCTCGAAGATGTTGTCAGAAAAATATTGATGAGATTGGTTCTCCACTCTTTTTTTTTTTTAATTTATTTATTTCCATAGTAATTACAGAGTTTGCGATTCTTTACATCTGCCAAACTGCATAACAGTTTGTCGGCAGTAGTTCTCGTCTTACTTTATAATCATAATCTTATCACAATCTTATTGGTTAGTATACAATCGTAGTAGGTAATTAACTATATTATATAAACTAAGTAACCATAGACAGCAACTGTTCATGATTTGCTAACACTTTATCCACGATTAGTCTAACTTTTCCAATCTAAGCGTCACATACTCCTCCGTTCTCCTACTGGGTCCATCCTTTTTAAAGTTGGAATGGACTTGTTTAATCTTCTGAAGGAGAACCGCTTGCTGTTAAATTATCGCCTCCAAGTCAAGTCAAGTCAAGTCAAAGTAAAAAGGAAGGATCTTACTTGTGATGCAGGAACCTCCCCTTTAATGCAGCTTACAGGATGTCACTCCACCAAATACAAGTTGTAGGCCGTGGCACACGCGTTAGGTATTGCACAATTCACACGCGGCGACACAGTTTCAAGTCACGTCACTGGTAATATCCCGGACCAAAAAGCTGTAACGCTACTAATGTCAAGTCAAATGTCAAATGTGAGTGCCCGGAGGGATATCTAAAATGTTGTGAATAAATTAAATACCCAAGTTACCCGTATGGCTTCTATTCGAGCACTAACTTATTGTTACAATGTATATTGCAACATACATAAAATGTCATTGTCCCAAATGTGGGGCGCGATCGAAGTGCAATTTCATAATCGTGCATAGTAATTAAAATACTTAATTAACTTAAATCATGTACGTACATCGTACAAGTTTTCTATCGCATCGAGCTTTGTCGCGTGGTCTATCTGGAAAAGTTCAACACTATCATTATCATTACCAGCCAAAGGACGTCCATTGCTGAACATGCCTCCCTTCAAAAAAAAAATTTGGGAATTTTGTTTTACCTTAGCAAATAACTGGGCGCTTATAACTTTCAGATCAACGAATTCCAGTTGTCACCCGAATACTTATACCTAGATGAGGAGCCACATGAGATCAAGCCTCTCAAACTGGAGGTGCCTATACTGCATATGGCTATCATAGACGTATGACTTACTTGGTTAATATATAAATATTATTGGCACGGATTGAGCTACAAGATCTAGTGCCGGGTGTAAGTGATCAGAATTCAGAAAGAAAATAAATAGAATTGGTCCATGCTACGACACGTGTTATGTGAGTCATTTCACTGTGTCTTATCAATAAATTCTGCGACGACTGAAGACGGCTCAGATTGCACAACACATGTTTGTTGTTTTTGTTTTGCCACCAGGTTGGTGGGAATGATTTCAGGTAGCTTATTTGTATTTATGTCAAAATGTTTCAACCATCCCGGACCGTGAAGCCATAGAGGATGATTAAGGAGTTGTGATCAGGTTACACCTCTAGTTGCGCAATCTGCCGCCTCTTTTTCTGACTTCACATAGTTTCAGTGATCTTTTGGTATGACGTCACGAATTTGCTTTACTCTATTGCTCAAGAACGTTTTCCACCTCGTGATATCACTATTCAACCAACTCAAAAGTTGTGTTAATAGAATCGCAGCACATGGTTTGAGCCGTGGTAACGTCAATTGTTTATTACTTGGCGCTAATCTCGATTTTGCAGCTCTCAATCTCACTATGGGCTCATTTTTGTCATTTACTGTGCGTATATAGATAACATATGCGTACGATTTTTCTGACACATCGCAAAATCCATGTCTTTGAAATGGTTTTGTCATGTCACGGAGCCATCTTGGCATTTCATATTTTTGTAAGTCATCTAGTTCACGTCTCAGTATATTCCATTCGTCTTGAATAACGTCCGGTAAAATGACATCCCAGTTACATTTTAATAGCTAAATTTTCTGGAACATGAGTTTTGATTTAATAGTCAATGGTGTTAGAAATCCCACGGGATCGAATGTTTTCGATATTTCAGATAACAGAGTTCTTTTAGTTAAATTGTCAGCGCATTTATTTATTTTGTTCGGAAACGTAAACGGAAACGTCACTCCTTCATTGGTAAAATGCAAAGTATTTTGGTTCAATTCCGAGGTCGATAAACTTTTAAGCAAAATGGTCACATTACTGTTCCAATTTCTTAAGGTCAAACCTGCGCCTTGTAACATTTTGATTAGCTGTTGTTAGATTTCTTGTGCTGTTTCAATGCTGTTACTGCCACTCAACACGTCATCAACATACATTTCATATGTTATGACGTCAGCTGCCAATGGATACTTTATCATATATATATATATATATATTGGCAGTTGTTTTAACGTCCGTAACGCAAGAAACGAAGCCGCTTTGGTGTCTACCATACGTTACAGTTTATAGCTGAAATTCTTTTAGTGGGGTATTGTAATTCTCTCTCCATAAAATCTTTTGCAATTGTTGGTCATGTTCATTTACCAAAATCATTCGGTACATATTTTCACAGTCAGCAGTAAATACGTATTTGTAAAGTCTCCAACCCAATAATAATGTCAATAAATCTTAATGAAGTTTCGGTCCACAATCCATCAAATCACTTAAGCGGAAGCCTGTATTCGTCTTCTGAGATGCATTAAACACCACTCTTAATTTAGTTTTCACTGAATCCTATTTCAGCACTCCGTGATAAGGTAAGTAGCATCACGGATTAATGTCAATATTACTTCCCTTCATGTGGCCCATTTCTAGATATTCTTTCATGAATTTAATGTAGTTAATTTAAATTTGTTCATTCTTCTGTAATTTTTGTTCTAGTTGCATGGATTGAGCGATGGCGCGAGGTTTCGATTTTCCAAGTTGTTCTTCAAAGTTTTCTTTCATAGGAAGTCGCACTTTGTACTTCCCATTTTCTAATCTCCTGGTGGTTTGCACAAAGTGCTCTTCACACTGCTGCTCCTCGGCTGTCATATTATTTTTGTTTGCTTCCTCGTCGCTGACGTCCTCTACTTCTCAATATTTTGTCAAGTCTTCTATGTTTTTTATGACCACATGACAGTTATATGTTTTTACACTTACCGATACGATCCAACCCAACTGCGTCTGCTGAGCCATCGGTTGATTTCCTTCTCCCTTGATTAGACGACTCATCAAAATTTCAGAAAATATGTGTGCATCAAAAAGTGCATCTAGAGGCCTCGAAATATTGTACTGTGGATCGGCTAATGTTATATTTGTCACGTGCGGCCTAGGTTTCTTTGTAAAGGAAACGTTTGGCAAATTGTTTAAAACTCGTGTCATTATTAATGCATCAGTAGTAAATTGAAAACATTGTGTAACGATTTACACGTCAAACTAACTTTTACTTTGCTTTTATTTGAAATCGTATCTACTTCACTTATATTTGCATGTAATTGTTGTCTTTGTAATCCTAAGCATTGCGCTACATTTTCTGCCAATAAAGTGATCTGTGATCCTTGATCAACAAAACCACGTAGTGTTATATAATCTCCCTCAGAGTTTTTAACTATAACTAAAACGGTCGTAAGTAATATCTCGTCATTGTTATTTGACAAAAAGTTATTTTGCGCTATTGTATTTTGTGGCATCGGCGTCATTTTGTTTGGTAGCGCAAATTTTGTTGCAGGTTTGGCTGTTGTTAAGGGCGTTTGTACTGAGGTTCGAAAAGCATTATGTAATAAAGAAATTTGTGGGTCATTGCACTCTTTGCATCGTTTCAGTGACGCACAATAACCTTTGCTATGCACGAACAAACAATTTTTGCATAATATGTTGTATTTCGTAACATACTTCATTTTTTCGTCATCAGCCGTGTCAGTGAACTTTTCGCATCGGTATAGTCCGTGGTGACCTTTGCACATTGGGCAAGTTATTTTAGTAAATTGACCTACATTCTTAGCCTGAAAATTGCGAGAATTTGTATGAGAATTCCTCATTGGTGAATAAAATTGGGTGCTCTCTGGTTTTTGTTAGGCTGATATGGTGTATAATTAAATTGAGTTCTCAGCGGAGGTCTTGAAGTAGGTTCCGCCCTTTTTTTCTGTAAGGGTTCAAGTGCAATAAATTTATTCTCTTTAAAATCCATGAAATGGTCATAGGCTGGAATTTCACGAGGGTCTGTTCTAGACTGCTTGTATTCTGTGTATGTTTCAGAGTCAAGTTTCTCGCATAGAATATAGACTAGCATTGGATCCCATGACGAGGTATCAATGCCTAAATTATAAATCGCATGTATGGACTCAGTGCTAATGTCATACAATCTCTTTAATTCATACGCTGATTGTTTTTGTATGCTAGGCTGGCGCATAAAAAACTGAAAGTTTTTAGTAAATAGGAGATGCTTGTTATTGTATCTATGGTGAAGCAAATTCCAGCAAGTATCGTAATTTTCACTTGTTATGTGCAAATGTTGAATTAATTTTTCAGCTTCACTGCGCAATCTGCCTTTTAAGTGCTGCATTTTCTGGGCTTTTGGTAACATTGGATTGGAAAGGATGGCCTCAGAATATAAATCAAAAAGGTAGGCCATTATGTATGATTGTGTATAACATAAAGCGAAGTGTGGATTGTGTTCGCGACCTATGTGAACATGCTGACGTTGTGGCATTACAAGAGACGTGGTTGCTGCCTCATGACCTGACATTCCTTGGTGTTATACATCGGGACTTCAGCTACACAGGGAAGAGTGCTGTGGACCTGTCATCAGGAGTTCTGCGTGGTCGTCCCCATGGGGGTGTGGCGATCCTGTGGCGCAAAAGTGTATTTAGTGATGTGACGATCATTAATTGTGAAAGTGGGCGTTTAGTGGCAATAAAAGCTGTGACTCATGAAGCACGAGAAATATTGTTTATGAGTGTGTACATGCCCACTGACCAACCAGAAAATCTACCTATTTTCACTCAGTGTTTGAGTGAGCTTAATGCTATTCTAGATGTAAGTGATATTGAAGCTGTTTTTATGTTGGACGATTTTAATGCTCACCCATTGACCCCTTTCTGTAACGAATTACTGAGTTTTTGTGATGAGCAGCTGTGGTTATGTGCAGATATTGTTAGGCTGGGCATATCTTCGGGGACGTGTACATATATAAGTCAGGCACATGGTTGTAAAAGGTGGCTAGACCATTGTTTAGTGACTTCATCGTCATGGCTTACAGTAACCAATGTGTATGTTCTTTATGATGTACTATGGTCAGACCATTTTCCAAAAAAATGGCTTGCCTCAAGGAAGTGTACTTGCTCCCATTTTATTTAATATATATACAGATGACCAACCTACATACCCGAACACTTCACGATTCCTTTACGCCGACGACCTTGCTTTGACCTGCCAAGCTAAATCATTTCTGGAAATCGAGAAGCACCTTACTGCAGCCCTTGAACAGATCCACATCTACTATGATTCCAACTCCTTGAGACCTAATCCAGCAAAGACGGAGTCCTGTGCATTTCACCTGCGAAACCGAGACAGTGCACGACATCTACGCATTGCCTGGCGCGGGGTAGAAATTGCCCATAATGACAGCCCAAAATACCTAGGGGTTGTATTAGATAGATCTTTGACCTACAAGGGTAATTGCCAAAAAGTGAGGAATAAAGTGAGCGCACGGAACAACATCATAAGGCGTTTGACACTACACGTTGGGGTGCAGCTCCCGATGTCCTTCGCACTAGCGGCCTGGCACTGTGCTACTCGGCCGGCGAATACGCTTGTCCTGTTTGGGCGCGCTCAGTTCACGCGAAGCATGTGGATGTCGCCCTCAATGAAACCTGCAGGGTTATTACGGGAACGCTAAAACCTACGCCTTTAAACGTCCTCTACACCCTAGCTGGAATAGCTCCTCCGTGCGTTCGGCGCCAGGTTGCATGCTCCATTGAAAGGCTCAAGCAAGTAGAAGATAGCAGGCACCCGTTGTATGGATATATACCTTCACCCCCACGCCTAAAGAGTCGCCGCAGCTTTATGCGTAACACCGAGCCACTTAGCGTGGATCCACCTAAGGCCAGAGAACAGCTGTGGTCAGATAAATTCGCCCCCAACAACCCATACATCTCCTTAGCTGAGAAGCTGCCGCCGGGTCACAATCTTCCCTGGCCCATTTGGAAAGCGTTAAACAGACTTCGTTCAGGTGTAGGCAGGTGCAATGAACTTAGGAAAAGATGGGGCTTCACTGAGGACGACACGTGCGAGTGTGGCGCCTTACAATCTATGCCACACTTAATGTCGTGCCCTACCTCTCCTGCCACCTGCACGCAACAGGACCTTTTCAGCGCCAACCAGAAGGCCATTGATGTTGCCACTTTTTGGGCGCAAAGAGTTTAATTGCCATTGACTCGAGAAGAAGAAGAAGAAGAAGAAGATTTTCCCTTGGTGTTGGATTGTAATTTAGGTCTAATCAGAAAGAAAATTAATGTATGTAACCAGCCTTGTAATGAGATTAGGTGGGGTAACAGAAATCCAGAACAGGTAGCTAAATATCAAGAATATTGTAACAATCATCTGAAACATATAGATTTTCCAGATGAGTTTCGTGGTTGTGCAGATAAAATGTGTAATAGTATTGACCATCAGAGCATTATAGACAATTATTATCACAGTATTGTTAACATACTAGTTCAAGCATCAAAGTTTAGTTGGTCATGTAAAAAGGGTGTGGATGTTAAAAGGAAAAAAATGTGTAAAAGGATGGAATAAATATGTAGCAGAGGCTCATAGACAGGCCAGGTTAGATTTCCAATTGTATGTTCTGCATGGGAGGCCTGATTCTGGTCCTGTTTACGATAGGATGACCCTTAGTCGAAAAATCTTTAAGTCCAGACTAAAGTTTTGTCAGCGTAACCAGGAGCAGATACAGCTTGATATTATTGCAACTCAACACTCAACCAGGCAATTTGGTAAATTCTGGAAAAGTACTAAGAAACTAAGCGGTAGAGCTGATATGCCTGTTAGTGTTGACGGCAGTAGTGATGCAAAAACCATTGCTAATACTTTTAAAGACTATTTTGCGCCCCATTGCCCGTCACCGCAAGTGAGTGTGCCTGTTAGGGTGCCCGATGCTGAGCCCAGTCGTGAGCCTATTAGAATTACCAGTAAGGAAGTTAACGCAGCCATAAAATATATGAAACGAGGTAAATCTCCTGGACATGATGGGCTCAGCATCGAGCATCTGCAGCATGCTGGATGCCACATAGGTAGAGTATTATCAATGCTATTTACTTTTTGTCTCAGACATAGCTACTTACCACCTGATTGCATGCGAACATTGGTAATACCACTTGTGAAAAATAGGACTGGTGATATAGCAGATAAGACTAACTATAGGCCCATATCACTGGCAACTATAGTTGCCAAAGTGCTGGACAGGATTTTAGACTCTCATTTTAGTAACCATATAAAACTATCAGATGCACAGTTTGGTTTCCGTGAAGGTTTATCGACGGAAAGTGCAATATTGTCACTCAAGTACACGGTGAACTATTATACCAAGAGGAATACTCCTATTTATGCCTGTTTTTTAGACCTTTCTAAGGCTTTCGATCTTGTCTTATATGACATACTTTGGGACAAACTTAGGAACACTGGTATTTTTTCAGAAGTTGTAGACCTGCTATCATACTGGTACAAAAGTCAAAGAAATTTAGTGAAATGGGGTAATGCTTTCTCTGATGAGTATGGGTTGAGTAGGGGGGTGAGGCAGGGGGGTCTGTCCTCGCCTAGATTGTTTAACTTGTATATCAATCAGCTCATCGAGGGGCTTAGCAGCATGCATGTCGGTTGCCGCATTGATAACATAAGCGTAAACAACATCAGCTACGCTGACGACATGGTGCTGCTGAGCCAATCGATAAGCGGCATGAGAAAAATGTTATCTTATTGTGACTCTTATGCTTTTAGTCACGGTTTGAAATACAATGTAAAAAAGACAGAATTTATAGTTTTTAAGAGCTCTTGTAAACTGCCTAAAAAAGTCCCGCCTCTTCTGCTTAATGGAGCACTGTTAAAACGTGTATTTCAGTTCAAATATCTAGGGCACATCGTAAATGAAAATCTAAGTGATGACCTTGATATAGAGCGCGAGCGCAGGTCTTTGGCAGTCCGTGGTAACATGTTGGCACATCGTTTCGGGCGTAGTACTATAGGTGTAAAGCTCACTCTGTTTAAGGCCTTCTGTCAAAGCTATTACACCAGTGGTCTATGGACCAGTTTCACGCAGAGGGCCTATAATGCTCTCACTGTGCAGTATAATAACATCCTTAGGGCCCTGTTGGGGCTCCCGCGATACTGTAGCGCTTCGGGTATGTTTGTTGGAGCCAGTGTGGATGACTTCCACACCATTATGCGAAAAAAGACTGCCGCTGTTGTGTTGCATATCCGCGGGAGCGCTAACAGGATCCTAAGGTTGATCGAGGGTAGAACGGATTCTGTATTCCTCAAGAGGTTCACCGAGTTGCATGTTAATAAATGTGCAAATCGGTGAACCTATCTTGCCTGGCCTTAATTTAATTAATGAAAAAATTGTACTACCTCACTAACATAGTTTTTAAGTATTTGTTGTAACTAACCCATATGGACACTGTTGGTCTGAAATAAAATATTTTAATTTTATTTTTTTATTTATTATATTATAATTGCCGTTGAATGTACGGATCTCAATTTTTGGCATTGCATGTCGTTGATGAGCTGAAGTATTGAGTTTTGTATTCAAGATCGTTTAAGCTGCGCGTATTGCTTCTCATGATAATTAAAGTTATATATAAGTTATATATATTATATAAGTTCGACTGTGGAATTCACTACCACTGCTTATCCGACAATCCCAGTCCCTTCCGGTGTTCAAAGCTAGGGTAAAAGCGCATTTCCTTTCGCTTTAAAAATTGACGGATTTTTTTCTATAATGGATCTATCGTAGTATGCACGTACCTATATTATATGTATTTATTCATTTTTTTATTGTATTTGTGATATAAGTGTATTAGTGATTTATATTTTTATTCTTACTTCTATTATATAACTATCTTTAAAGTATAATATTAAAATTCCAGCTATATTTTTGCACACCAATTCTACCTCACTGATAAACTTTGTTTCCTCTACCCAATGGTTGTCTGGAAGAGATCGTTTCCAGCGATAAGACCGCCAATATTGTACAAATGATTTGCATGTATTGTTATTGTTTCTTGTGTCCTTACTTGTGCAATAAAGAATATTTATTATTATAAAATTCGTAATAGTCGTCACCATAACCATTTAAATTACCGTCAATAGTCAAATGTAATTTATCAATAGCACTCCAACGTGACTCTAACATCTTCAATTTATCCTCTAACTCCCATTTTTCCTGAACATCGTCAATGAAAATAGTCTCCCCTAACCTTTTCAATGACCTTAAATTAGCATTTTGCAGCTGTTGTAACTTCATTGTCTTATCCTCATCTCGCTGGCTTTCAAAGTGGCTGCTATCAAACTTGATGTCACCTTTAACTGTATCTTCGGGCTGTTGGCTTGAGGAAGAGGCTGAAGGTTTTCTCTCACAAGATGAAATTTCTTTGCGAGCTCCGATAAACCACCCTTGTATGACCTCGAAGATGTTGTCAGAAAAATATTGATGAGATTGGTTCTCCATTCTCAATAACTGTTCATGATTTTGCTTACACTTTATCCACGATTCGTCTAACTTTTCTAATCTAAGCGTCACATACTCCCCCGTTCTCCTACTGGGTCCATCCTTTTTAAAGTTGGAATGGACTTGTTTAATCTCCTAAAGGAGAACCGCTTGCTGTTAAATTATCGCCTCCATTGTCAAGTGAAGTCAAAGTAAAAAGAAAAGATCTTACTTGTGATACAGGAACCTCCCCTTTAACGCAGCTTACAGGATGTCACTCCACCAAATACAAGTTGTAGGCCGTGGCACACGCGTTAGGTATTGCACAATTCACACGCGGCGACACAGTTTCAAGTCACGTCACTGGTAATATCCCGGACCTCGGTACACAATTTATGATGCTCGAAGTCACTGTCCCAAATGTAGGGCGCGATCGAAGTGCAATTTCATAATCGTGCATTAAAATACTGAATTAACTTAAATCATGTACGTACATCGTACATATTGCCACTACAAAACAAAATAGTTAAAACACACATAAACTTGAAAGTTATATGACATAATAGGTCTTAATAACAGGCAACCACTACTTAAATAACTCATGTTGCGTATAGCATAAATGTGTCACCTTGTAGGACACACCCCTGCTCAAGTGTCAGCAGATCTGTATTACGTAAAGTCTCTGACGTCATGCCAGTGGGGCACACATGTGAACTAAGCATACGTCACAGCAATAATAAGACCACGTGTTTTGTTTGTGCAACGTGATCCATTTGTCAAGGCATTTTGTACTTTCTGAATAGCAATATAAATCGTGTTTTTCATTCTTATGAATAAGTTTTACATCACATATAGATTCACCTCGGCTTCTGGTCCTAATTACTAGATGTGCTAGTTTGCTCATAAGTTTTTGTTAAAGCATGGTTTGACAATTGAGAATATGTGATTGTTTTCACGGTACAAACGTTAATTTATTTGCATTGAATGCAATAAATTCGGAAGTTGGAATAGTGTTCACTACTCGACTCGTATATCAACCCACTGAGGAATGCTTATGAGTCTACCAAGTTCATACGGCTCATCACACAGTAACGGGATTCTTATCTTCATCATAAGGAATTGATTTATAATGCGTGCGTGAATTCTAAACAGCCTGTACATTTCTCTTACATTGACTTGAATGTCAGGTAATGCAGGGTTATGTGGTAAATGACGTGCAATTTTATCTAATTCAGTTTGCAACTGTTTGGGTGTTATAAGATGTATGTCAATATGGCCTTGGTACATATGTGTCAAAGTATTGATGAGGGTTTGTTCAATATATTTTAGATTTTGAATCATAGTTTCCGCTGCTATAGCCGATGTAAAGACATAAAATGCATTCTGCGTGTTCTGGTTTTCTTGTTGTGTTTCATTTTCTAGTTTCATCAGGTGATCGTTAATAAGGTTAAAGTGTTTGGTCATTGTTGCCTTATTGCGTTGCAGAATATTATGCTCAGCCTCTTAAATGCTTGTTTGATTTTTTATTTTTAATGTAAGGTGGCAATGTCCTTTTCGTATTTTTCGGCAAATCGTTCATCTAATCGCCAAACAAAGAATTGGTCACACAGCCGATGTCGTCAATTAAACATCTTTTGTATCTTTTTCGTGGCATATTGTGTGTTTTTAACAAGTCATTGTAATAGTGCAGTTCACGTAGATTTTGATCAAGTTGATTGATTAAGACTTGAAATTGTATTGCCCACTCTTCTCTCTGATATTGTTTGATGTGTGTCCAAAATGTCTGTAATGCGTCTACGTTTTGCCAATAACTAGTCACGTTATAATAGAAAATCAATTTTCATTTGTCCTTGATTTCTCTTCTCTTTCTTTGATCTTGTCAAAATATATGGTTTGATTTCCTGTCAGCGGAGTAATGTTGACTTTGTTGGTGGATTGTTGTATCGGTAGGTACAAATAACGTCAATAGTAATAACATCGAGAAAAGGCATTTCAAATTCCACTTTCCCCCTCTTCCTCTTCTGCTAGTTTTGTTTTCACTGTCATTATTTTTAGGTCATGTTTTGCTCGTCATCAATTAAAGTTACAAGTTATGTAATTGGTCTTTTTATTTCACCCTTTGCAGTTTTTAAAGTTACTACTCGTGGATAGTCCTTTCCAGGATGTAAGTCGATAATACGTCCGAGAGCCCATTTTCCTGCTGGTAACTTTTCATTTTTAATGCACACAATGTCATTGAGGTTTGCATCTGCGTTTGGTCTTTTCCATTTCAACCTGGCTTGCAGTTGTTGTAAATATTCCTGTGACCATTTCTTTCAAAAATCTCTACTTATTTTCTGTACAATTTGCCATCGCGATCTATGGTCACAGTTCATCGAATCGGCTTGTGGAATTGTCAGGTTAGGAGTACCGGTGAGAAAATGAGCCGGTGTTATTCAATCGAGGTCTTCTAAATTTTCGGTCACTGTACACAACGGTCTCGAATTTAAACAAGCTTCAATATGGCATAGTAACGTGGTCATTTCTTCATATGTCAAACGCTGTTCACCTATAACTCGTTTCAAATGATATTTCGTACTTTTTACATAGACCTCCCATAACCCTCCTGCAGAGGGATATCCTGGTGCGTTAAAGTGCCAGTTTATTCCCATTTCTCCTATTTTGTCTAAAAAGTAGGTGTCCATTGTTTGTAGTATGTTTTTGTATTGCTCACGCAGGAAACGATTGGCTGACGTCAAGTTGGTGCCGTTGTCACTAAACATATCTTTTGTAGTTCCGCGTCGTGCATTGAATCGCTTGTACGCAGCCAAAAATGCGTTACTGCTGAGTTCTGACACAAGTTCCAGATGCGCTGCTTTTGTAACCAGACATACAAAAGCCGCAATGTGTGCCCACAATGTCTTAACACCTCGTCCAATACGAGCCTTTATTTCAATGTATCCGGTAAAGTCCACCCCTGTGTGTGTGAAAGGGCGCAATACCGTCACTCTAGGCTCTAGTAGGTCTGCCATGATTTGGTTTTGTTCTTTTGCGTTGAACCGCCGACATACGCTGCATCTGTGTAAGACTCGTTTAACCGCGCGTTGACCTCCTACAATCCAATTTTTCTTCTTAAATGTGTCAATGTCAATTTAGGATCTCCATGTAATGTTTGATGATGAGCTTGAAAAATTATTAAGTCTGTCAATTTATTGTCATGTGGGAGTAGCATTGGATTCTTTGCGTCTTCGGATAAGTTTGAATGTTTTAGTCTACCGCCGACACGTAAAAGATTTTCATTATCCACATATGGATTTAAAGACAATAAATTGCTTTTTGAGTTTATAGGTTGATTAGACTTAAGTTTCAAAATCTCCTTTTGGAATGTGTAAAGTTGAATATTTTTTATTATTGTTTTTTCTGCTAATTGCAGTTCTGTACTTGTCAAATAATTTGTTTTTATTTTTGCATGCGACTTCAAATTATGGATGAATCATTGTATCCATGCTACGACACGTGCTATGTGAGTCATTTCACTGTGTCTTATCAATTAATTCTGCGACGACTGAAAACGGCTCAGATTTCACAACACATGTTTGTTGTTTTTGTTTTGACTTCAGGTTGGTGAGAATGATTTCAGGTAGCTTATTTGTATTTATTTCAAAATGTTTCAACCATCCCGGACCGCGAAGGCATAGAGGATGATTATGGAGTTGTGATCAGGTTACACCTCTAGTTGCGCAATCTGCCGCCTTTTTTCTGACTTCACATAGTTTCAGTGATCTTTTGGTATGACGTCACGAATTTGCTTTGCTTTATTGCTCAAGAACGTTTTCCACCTCGTGATATCACCATTCAACCAACTCAAAAGTTGTGTTAATAGAACCGCAGCACATGGTTTGAGCCGTGGTAACGTCAATTGTTTATTACTTGGCGCTAATCTCGATTTTGCAGCTCTCAATCTCACTATGGGCTCAGTTTTGTCATTTACTGTGCGTATATAGATAACACATGCGTACGATTTTTCTGACGCAGCGCAAAATCCATGTCTTTGAAATGGTTTTGTCATTTCACGGAGCCATCTTGGCATTTCAAATTTTTGTAAGTCATCTAGTTCACGTCTCAGTATCTTCCATTCCTCTTGAATAACGTCCGGTAAAATGACATCCCAGTTTTCATTCATCCAGCATTTTAATAGCCAAATTTTCTGGAACATGAGTTTTGATTTAATAGTCAATGGTGTTAGAAATCCCACGGGATCGAATGTTTTCGATATTTCAGATAACAGAGTTCTTTTTGTCAAATTGTCAGCGCATTTATTTATTTTATTCGGAAACGTAAAGCAGTCACTTTCGGGGTTCTACTGTAGTTCTACAGCTTTAGTCACTCCTTCATTGGTAAAATGCAAAGTATTTTGGATTAATGCCGAAGTCGATAAACTTTTAAGCAAAATGGGCTCATTACTGTTCCATTTTCTTAAGGTCAAACCTGCGCCTTGTAACATTTTAATTAGCTGTTGTTGGATTTCTTGTGTAATTTTTGTTCTAGTTGCATGGATTGAGCGATGGCGCGAGGTTTCGATTTTCCAAGTTGTTCTTCAAAGTTTTCTTTCATAGGAAGTCGCACTTTGTACTTCCCATTTTCTAATCTCCTGGTAGTTTGCACCAAGAGCTGTTCACACCGCTGCTCCTCGGCTGTCATATTATTTTTGTTTGCTTCCTCGACGCTGACGTCCTTCTACTTCTCAATAGTTTGTCAAGTCTTCTATGTTTTTTATGACCACATGACAGTTATATGTTTTTACACTTACCGATAAGATCCAACCCAACTGCGTCTGCTGAGCCATCGGTTGATTTCCTTCTCCTTTGATTAGACCACTCATCAAAATTTCATAAAACATGTGTGCATCAAAAAGTATATCTATAGGCCTCGAAATATTGTACTGTGGATCGGCTAACGTAATATTTGTCACGTGCGGCCTAGGTTTCTTTGTAAAGGAAACGTTTGGCAAATTGTTTACAACTCGTGTCATTATTAATGCATTAGAAGTAAATTGAAAACATTGTGTAACGATTTACACGTCAAACTAACTTTTCGTACCTATTCGACTTATATTTGCATGTAATTGTTGTCTTTGTAATCCTAAGCATTGCGCTGCATTTTCTGCCAATAAAGTGATCTGTGATCCTTGATCAACAAAACCACATAGTGTTATATAATCTCCCTCAGAGTTTTTAACTTTAACTAAAACGGTCATAAGTAATATCTCGTCATTGTTATTTGACTCAAAGTTAATTTGCGCTATTGTATTTTGTGGCATCGGCGTCATTTTGTTTGCTATGCACGAACAAACAGTTTTTGCATAATATGTTGTATTTCGTAACATACTTCATTTTTTCGTCATCAGCCATGTCAGTGAACTTTTGCGCATCGGTATAATCCGTGGTGACCTTTGCACATTGGGCAAGTTATTTTAGTAAATTGACCTACATTGTAAGCCTGAAAAGTGCAAGTTTGGATGAGAATTCCTCATTGGTGAATAAAAGGGTGCTCTCTGGTTTTTGTGAGGCTGATATGGTGTATAATTAAATTGAGTTCTCAGCGGAGGTCTTGAAGTAGGTTCCGCCCTTTTTTTCTGTAAGGGTTCAAGTGCATAAATTTATTCTCTATAAAATCCATGAAATGGTCATAGGCTGGAATTTCACGAGTGTGTGTTCTAGACTGCTTGTATTCTGTGTATGTTTCAGAGTCAAGTTTCTCGCATAGAATATAGACTAGCATTGGATCCCATGACGAGGTATCAATGCCTAAATTATGAATCGCATGTATGGATGTATAAATTCAGTGCTAATGTCATACAATCTCTGTAATTCAAACGCTGATTGTTTTTGTATGCTAGGCTGGAGCATAAAAAATTGAACGTTTTTAGTAAATAGGAGATGCTTGTTATTATATCTATGGTGAAGCAAATTCCAGCAAGTATCGTAATTTTCACTTGTTATGTGCAAATGTTGAACTAATTTTTCAGCTTCACTGCGCAATCTGCCTTTTAAGTGCTGCATTTTCTGGGCTTTTGGTAACGTTGGATTGGAAAGGATGACCTCAGAATATAAATCAACAAAGGTAGGCCATTGTGTATAATTGCCGTTGAATGTACGGATCTCAATTTTTGGCATTGCATGTTGTTGATGAGCTGAAGTATTGAGTTTTGTATTCAAAGATCGATTAAGCTGCGCGTTTTGCTTCTTATGATAATTATAGTTATTTATAAGTTATATATATTATATAATTTCGACTGCATATCCGACAATCCCAGTCACGTCCGGTGTTCAAAGCTAGGGAAAAAGCGCATTTCCTTTCGCTTTAAAAATTGACGGATTTTTTTCTATAATGGATCTATCGTAGTATGCACGTATATTGTATGTATTTATTAATTATATGTATTTATTCATTTTTTTATTGAATTTGTGATATAAGTATATTTGTCAATTGGTAAGAGCGTTTGGCCCGGTCTGCCAAAAGGTTGCTGGTTCAAGTCCCGCCCGTGCGCAAATTTTTGGTTTCTTATTTTCATCTTTATGAAAATAAAATATGACACTGTGAGTGTTAAAAACATTCTAAAGCAAGTATATTAGTGATATATATTTTTATTCTTACTTCTATTATATAACTATCTTTAAAGTATAATATTAAAATTCCAGCTATATTTTTGCACACCGTTTCTACCTCACTGATAAACGTTGTTTCCTCTGCCCAATGGTTGTCTGGAAGAGATCGCTTCCAGCGATAAGACCGCCAATATTGTACAAATGATTTGCCTGTATTGTAATTGTTTCTCGTGTGTGCCTTACCTGTGCAATAAAGAATATTTATTATTATAAAATTCCTAATATTCGTCAGCATAACCATTTAAAATACCGTCAATAGTCAAATGTAATTTATCAATAGCACTCCAACGTGACTCTAACATCTTCAATTTATCCTCTAACTCCCATTTTTCTTGAACATCGTCAATGAAAATAGTCTCCCCTAACCTTTTCAATGACCTAAAATAATCCTCATCTCACTGGCTTTCAAAGTGGCTGCTATCAAACTTGATGTCACCATTAACTGTATCTTCGGGCTGTTGGCTTGAGGAAGAGGCTGAAGGTTTTCTCTTACAAGATAAAATTTCTTTGCGAGCTCCGTAAACCACCCTTGTATGACCTCGAAGATTTATCAGAAAAATATTAATGAGATTGGATCTCCATTCTCAACAACTGTTCATGATTTTGCTAATCCATGATTCGTCTACTTTTCTAATCTAAGCGTCACATACTCCTCCGTTCTCCTACTGGGTCCATCCTTTTTAAAGTTGGAATGGACTTGTTTAATCTTCTGAAGGAGAACCGCTTGCTGTTAAATTATCGCCTCCAAGTCAAGTCAAGTCAAGTCAAAGTAAAAAGGAAAGATCTTACTTGTGATGCAGGAACCTCCCCTTTAATGCAGCTTACAGGATGTCACTCCACCAAATACAAGTTGTAGGCCGTGGCTACGCGTTAGGTATTGCACAATTCACACGTGGCGACACAGTTTCAAGTCACGTCACTGGTAATATCCCGGACCTCGGCACACAATTTATGATACTCGAAGTCCTTTTTACGAAGGACCAAAAAGCTATAACGCTACTAATGTCAAGTCAAATGTAAGTGTGAAGTCCCGGAGGGATATCTAAAATGTTGTGAATTAATTAAATACCCCAGTTAACCGTATGGCTTCTATTCGAGCACTAACTTATTGTTACAATGTATATTGCAACATACATATAATGTCATTGTCCCAAATGTGGGGCGCGATCGAAGTGCAATTTCATAATCGTGCATAGTGATTAAAATACTTAATTAACTTATATCATGTACGTACATCGTACAATTTTAAACCGCATCGAGCTTTGTCGCGTGGTCTATCTGGAAAAGTTCAACACTATCATTATCATTAACAGCCAAAGGACGTCCATTGCTGAACATGCCTTCCTTCAAAAAAAATATTTGGGAATTTTGTTTTACCTTAGCAAATAACTGGGCGCTTATAACTTTTAGATCAACGAATTTCAGTTGTCACCCGAATACTTATACCTAGATGAGGAGCCACATGAGATCAAGCCTCTCAAACTGGAGGTGCCTATACTGCATATGGCTATCATAGACGTATGACTTACTTGGTTAATATATAAATATGATTGGCAAGGATTGAGCTACAAGATCTAGTGACGAGTGTAAGTGATCAGAATTCAGAAAGAAAATAAATAGAATTGGTCCATGCTACGACACGTGTTATGTGAGTCATTTCACTGTGTCTTATCAATTAATTCTGCGACGACTGAAGACGGCTCAGATTGCAAAACACATGTTTGTTGTTTTTGTTTTGAATCCAGGTTGGTGGGAATGATTTCAGGTAGCTTATTTGTATTTATGTCAAAATGTTTCAACCATCCCGGACCGTGAAGCCATAGAGGATGATTAAGGAGTTGTGATCAGGTTACACCTCCAGTTGCGCAATCTGCCGCCTCTTTTTCTGACTTCACATAGTTTCAGTGATGTTTTGGTATGACGTCACGAATTTGCTTTACTCTATTGCTCAAGAACGTTTTCCACCATTCAACCAACCCAAAAATTGTGTTAATAGAACCGCAGCACATGGTTTGAGCCGTGGTAACGTCAATTGTTTATTACTTGGCGCTAATCTCGATTTTGTAGCTCTCAATGTCACTATGAGCTCATTTTTGTCATTTACTGTGCGTATATAGATAACACATGCGTACGATTTTTCTGACGCATCGCAAAATCCATATCTTTGAAATGGTTATGTCATGTCACGGAGCCATCTTGGCATTTCAAATTTTTGTAAGTCATCTAGTTCACGTCGCAGTATCCTCCATTCCTCTTCAATAACGTCCGGTAAAATGACATCCCAGTTTTCATTCATCCAGCATTTTAATAGCCAGATTTTCTGGAACATGAGTTTTGATTTAATAGTCAATGGTGTTAGAAATCCCACGGGATCGAATGTTTTCGATATTTCAGATAACAGAGCTCTTTTAGTCAAATTGTCAGCGCATTTATTTATTTTATTCGGAAACGTAAAGCAGTCAGTTTGGGGGTTCCGTGTAGTTCCAAAGCTTTAGTCACTCCTTCATTGGTAAAATGCAAAGTATTTTGGTTTAATTCCGAGGTCGATAAACTTTTAAGCAAAATGGGCTCATTACTGTTCCATTTTCTTAAGGTCAAACCTGCGCCTTGTTGCATTTTAATTAGCTGTTGTTGGATGTCTTGTGCTGTTTCAATGCTGTTACTGCCACTCAACACGTCATCAACGTACATTTCGTATGTTATGACGTCAGCTGCCAATGGATGCTTTATCATTTAAATATTGCCAGTTGTTTTAACGTCCGTAACGCAAGAAACGGAGCCGCTTTGGTGTCTAATATACGTTACAGGACATAGCTGAAATTCTTTCAGTGGGGTATTGTAATTCTCTCTCCATAAAATCTTTTGCAATTGTTGGTCATGTTCATTTACCAAAATCATTCGGTACATCTTTTCTCAGTCAGCAGTAAATACGTATTTGTAAAGTCTCCAACCCAATTATAATGTCAATAAATCTTAATGAAGTTTCGGTCCACAATGCATCAAATCATATAACCGGAAGCCTGTATCCGTCTTCCGAAATGCATTATACACCACTCTTAATTTAGTTGTCACTGAATCCTGTTTCAGCACTCCGTGATGAGGTAAGTAGAAACACGGATTAATGTCAACATTACTTCCCTTCATGTGACCCATTTCTGGATATTCTTTCATGAATTTAATCTAGTTAATTTAAAGTTGTTCATTATTCTGTAATTTTTGTTCTAGTTTCATGGATTGAGCGCTTGCGCGAGGTTTCGATTTTCCAAGTTGTTTTTCAAAGTTTTATTTCATAGGAAATCGCTTTTTGTACTTCCCATTTTCTAATCTCCTGGTGGTTTGCACAAAGAGCTCTTCACACCACTGCTCCTTGGTTGTCAAATTATTTTTGTTTGCTTCCTCGTCGCTGATGTCCTCTACTCCTCAATATTTTGTCAAGTCTTCTATGTTTTTTATGACCACATGACAGAGTTATATGTTTTTACACTTATCGATAAGATCCAACCCAACTGCGTCTGCTGAGCCATCGGTTGATTTCCTTCTCCCTTGATTAGACCACTCATCAAAATTTCATAAAACATGTGTGCATCAAAAAGTATATCTATAGGCCTCGAAATATTGTACTGTGGATCGGCTAACGTAATATTTGTCATGTGCGGCCTAGGTTTCTTTGTAAAGGAAACGTTTGGCAAATTGTTTACAACTCGTGTCATTATTAATGCATTAGTAGTAAATTGAAAACATTGTGTAACGATTTATACGTCAAACTAACTTTTCGTACCTATTTGACTTATATTTGCATGTAATTGTTGTCTTTGTAATCCTAAGCATTGCGCTGCATTTTCTGCCAATAAAGTGATCTGTGATCCTTGATCAACAAAACCACGTAGTGTTTTAAAATCTCCCTCAGAGTTTTTAACTTTAACTAAAACGGTCGTAAGTAATATCTCGTCATTGTTATTTGACACAAAGTTATTTTGCGCTATTGTATTTTGTGGCATCGGCGTCATTTTGTTTGGTAGCGCAAATTTTGTTGCAGGTTTGGCTGTTGTTAAGGGCGTTTGTACTGAGGTTCGAAAAGCATTATGTAATAAAGAATTTTGTGGGTCATTGCACTCTTTGCATCGTTTCAGTGACGTACAATAACCTATGCTATGCACGAACAAAAAGTTTTTGAATAATATGTTGTATTTCGTAACATACTTCCTTTTTTTTATCATCGGCCATGTCAGTGAACTTTTCGCATCGGTATAATCCGTGGTGACCTTTGCACATTGGGCAAGTTATTTTAGTAAATTGACCTACATTGTAAGCCTGAAAATTGCGAGGATTTGGATGAGAATTCCTCATTGGTGTATAAAATTGGGTGCTCTCTGGTTTTTGTTATGCTGATATGGTGTATAATTAAATTGAGTTCTCAGCGGAGGTCTTGAAGTAGGGGTCGCCCTTTTTTTCTGTAAGGGTTCAAGTGCAATAAATTTATTCTCTATAAAATCCATGAAATGGTCATAGGCTGGAATTTCACGAGTGTGTGTTCTAGACTGCTTGTATTCTGTGTATGTTTCAGAGTCAAGTTTCTCGCATAGAATATAGACTAGCATTGGATGCCATGACGAGGTATCAGTGCCTAAATTATGAATCGCATGTATGGATTCAGTGCTAACGTCATACAATCTCTTTAATTCAAACGCTGATTCTTTTTGTATGCTAAGCTGGCGCATAAAAAATTGAAAGTTTTTAGTAAATAGGAGATGCTTGTTATTATATCTTTGTTATGTGCAAATGTTGAACTAATTTTTCAGCTTCACCACGCAATCTGCCTTTTAAGTGCTGCATTTTCTCGGCTTTTGGTAACGTTGGATTGGAAAGGATGGCCTCAGAATATCAATCAACAAAGGTAGGCCATCGTGTATAAGAAGGAATATACGTTATCAGGTGTACTTATAGTAGTGTTTTTGCACATTGGTACAAGACAATATCTTCAAAATGGTTTTTTAGCTTTATTCATGGCGTGAATAGATTTTAAAACTGAAAATTTCTATAAAAGAACCAAAAGTACTGTCAAATTTATAGTCAAAAACGCTGGTAGTGGCTTGTGACGTCACTCAAGGCCCGCGGAAAATGGCGGCGTTCAAACAGATCAAATATAAGCGATGTTTTAAATATTATTTAAAAAAATAATATAAGCATTTCAAACAGTATTTATTTAAGTATTTATATTTATTTATTTTATTCGGAAACGTAAAGCAGTCAGTTTCGGGGTTCCATTGTAGTTCCAAAGCTTTAGTCACTCCTTCATTGGTAAAATGCAAAGTATTTTGGTTCAATTCCGAGTTTGATAAACTTTTAAGCAAAATGGGCTCATAACTGTTCCATTCTCTTAAGGTCAAACCTGCGCCTTGTAACATTTTAATTAGCTGTTGTTGGATGTCTTGTGCTGTTTCAATGCTGTTACTGCCACTCAACACGTCATCAACGTACATTTCATATGTTATGACGTCAGCTGCCAATGGATACTTTATCATATATATATATATATATATTGCCAGTTGTTTTAACGTCCGTAACGCAAGAAACGGAGCCGCTTTGGGGTCTACCATACGTTACAGTACATAGCTAAAATTCTTTCAGTGGGGTATTGTAATTCTCTCTCCATAAAATCTTTGGCAATTGTTGGTCATGTTCATTTACCAAAATCATTCGGTACATTTTTTCTCAGTCAGCAGTAAATACCTATTTGTAAAGTCTCCAACCCAATAATAATGTCAATAAATCTTAATGAAGTTTCGGTCCACAATCCATCAATTCATTTAAGCGGAAGCCTGTATCCGTCTTCTGAGATGCATTATACACCACTCTTAATTTAGTTGTCACTGAATCCTGTTTCAGCACTCTATGATGAGGTAAGTAGCAACATGGATTAATTTCAACATTACTTCCCTTCATGTGACCCATTTCTAGATATTCTTTGATGAATTTAATCTAGTTAATTTAAAGTTGTTCATTATTCTGTAATTTTTGTTCTAGTTGCATGGATTGAGCGATGGCGCGAGGTTTCGATTTTCCAAGTTGTTCTTCAACGTTTTCTTTCATAGGTGGTCACACTTTGTACCTCCCATTTTCTAATCTCCTGGTGGTTTGCTCGAAGAGCTCTTCACACCGCTGCTCCTCGGCTGTCAAATTATTTTTGTTTGCTTCCTCGTCGGCCTCTACTCCTCAATATTTTGTCAAGTCTTCCATGTTTTTTATAATAGCTGCGTCTGGTGAGCCATCGGTTGATTTCCTTCTCCCTTGATTAGACCACTCATCAAAATTTTAGAAAATATGTGTGCATCAAAAAGTATATCTATAGGCCTCGAAATATTGTACTGTGGATCGGCTAACGTAATATTTGTCACGTGCGGCCTAGGTTTCTTTGTAAAGGAAACGTTTGGCAAATGGTTTACAACTCGTGTCATTAGTAATGCATTAGAAGTAAATTGAAAACTTTGTGAAACGATTTACACGTCAAACTAACTTTTCGTAACTGATCTGTGATCCTTGATCAACAAAACCACATAGTATTATATAATCTCCCTCAGAGTTTTTAACTTTAACTATAACGGTCGTAAGTAATATCTCGTCATTGTTATTTGACTCAAAGTTATTTTGCGCTATTGTATTTTGTGGCATCGGCGTCATTTTGTTTGGTAGCGCAAATTTTGTTGCAGGTTTGGCTGTTGTTAAGGGCGTTTGTACTGAGGTTCGAAAAGCATTATGTAATAAAGAATTTTGTGGGTCATTGCACTCTTTGCATCGTTTCAGTGACGCACAATAACCTATGCTATGCACGAACAAACAGTTTTTGCATAATAATATGTTGTATTTCGTAACATACTTCATTTTTTCGTCATCAGCCATGTCAGTGAACTTTTCGCATCGGTATAATCCGTGGTGACCTTTGCACATTGGGCAAGTTATTTTAGTAAATTGACCTACATTGTAAGCCTGAAAATTGCAAGTTTGGATGAGAATTCCTCATTGGTGAATAAAAGGGTGCTCTCTGGTTTTTATTAGGCTGATATGGTGTATAATTAAATTGAGTTCTCAGCGGAGGTCTTGAAGTAGGTTCCGCCCTTTTTTTCTGTAAGTTTTCAAGTGCAATAAATTTATTCTCTATAAAATCCATGAAATGGTCATAGGCTGGAATTTCACGAGGGTCTGTTCTAGACTGCTTGTATTCTGTGAATGTTTCACAGTCAAGTTTCTCGCATAGAATATAGACTAGCATTGGATCCCATGACGAGGTATCAATGCCTAAATTATGAATCGCATGTATGGATTCAGTGCTAACGTCATACAATCTCTTTAATTCAAACGCTGATTGTTTTTGTATTCTAGGCTGGCGCATAAAAAATTGAAAGTTTTTAGTAAATAGGAGATGCTTGTTATTATATCTATAGTGAAGCAAATTCCAGCAAGTATCGTATTTTCACTTGTTATGTGCAAATGTTGAACTAATTTTTCAGCTTCACCGCGCAATCTGCCTTTTAAGTGCTGCATTTTCTGGGCTTTCGTTGGATTGGAAAGGATGGCCTCAGAATATAAATCAACAAAGGTAGGCCATTGTGTATAATTGCTGTTGAATGTACGGATCTCAATTTTTGGCATTGCATGTTGTTGATGAGCTGAAGTATTGAGTTTTGTATTCAAAGATCGTTTAAGCTGCGCGTATTGCTTCTCATGATAATTATAGTTATATATAAGTTATATATATTATGTAAGTTCTACTGTGGAATTCACGATCACTGCATATCCGACAATCCCAGTCCCTTCCTGTGTTCAAAGCTTCGCTTTCGCTTTAAAAAATGACGGTTTTTTTTCTATAATGGATCTATCGTAGTATGTATATTATATGTGTTTATTAATTATATGTATTTTTTCATTTTTTTATTGTATTTGTGATAAACGTGTATTAGTGATATATAATTTTATTCTTACTTCTATTTTATAAATATCTTTAAAGTATAATATTAAAATTCCAGCTATATTTTTGCACACCGTTTCTACCTCAATGATAAACGTTGTTTCCTCTACCCAATGGTTGTCTGGAAGAGATCGCTTCCAGAGGTAAGACCGCCAATATTGTACAAATGATTTGCCTGTATTGTTATTGTTTCTTGTGTCCTTACTTGTGCAATAAAGAATATTTTTTATTATAAAATTCGTAATATTCGTCACCATAACCATTTAAAATACTGTCAATAGTCAAATGTAATTTATCAATAGCACTCCAACGTGACTCTAACATCTTCAATTTATCCTCTAACTCCCATTTTTCCTGAACATCGTCAATGACAATAGTCTCCCCTAAGCTTTTCAATGACCTAAAATTAGCATTTTGCAGCTGTTGCACCTTCATTGTCTTATCCTTATCTCGCTGGCTTTCAAAGTGGCTGCTATCAAACTTGATGTCACCTTTAACTGTATCTTCGGGCTGTTGGCTTGAGGAAGAGGCTGAAGGTTTTCTCTCACAAGATGAAATTTCTTTGCGAGCTCCGATAAACCACCCTTGTATGACCTCAAAGATGTTGTCAGAAAAATATTGATGAGATTGGTTCTCCATTCTCAACAACTGTTCATGATTTTGCTTACACTTTATCCATGATTCGTTTAACTTTTCTAATCTAAGCGTCACATACTCCTCCGTTCTCCTACTGGGTCCATCCTTTTTAAAGTTGGAATGGACTTGTTTAATCTCTTGAAGGAGAACCGCTTGCTGTTAAATTATCGCCTCCATTGTCAAGTGAAGTCAAAGTAAAAAGAAAAGATCTTACTTGTGATGCAGGAACCTCCCCTTTAATGCAGCTTACAGGATGTGACTCCACCAAATACAAGTTGTAGGCCGTGGCACACGCGTTAGGTATTGCACAATTCACACGCGGCGACACAGTTTCAAGTCACGTCACTGGTAATATACCGGACCTCGGTACACAATTTATGATACTCGAAGTCCTTTTACGAAGGACCAAAAAGCTGTAACGCTACTAATGTCAAGTCAAATGTCAAGTGTGAGTGCCCGGAGGGATATCTAAAATGTTGAGAATAAATTAAATACCCAAGTTAACCGTATGGCTTCTATTCGAGCACTAACTTATTGTTACAATGTATATTGTAACATACATATAGTGTCATTGTCCCAAATGTGGGGCGCGATCGAAGTGCAATTTCATAATCGTGCATAGTAATTAAAATACTTAATTAACTTAAATCATGTACGTACATCGTACAAGTTTTATATCGCATCGAGCTTTGTCGCGTGGTCTATCTGGAAAAGTTCAACACTATCATTATCATTAACAGCCAAAGGACGTCCATTGGTGAACATGCCTCCCTTCAAAAAAAAAAATTTGTTTTTTTTTTACCTTAGCAAATAACTGGGCGCTTATAACTTTCAGATCAACGAATTCCAGTTGTCACCCGAATGCTTATACCTAGATGAGGAGCCACATGAGATCAAGCCTCTCAAACTGGAGGTGCCTATACTGCATATGGCTATCATAGACGTATGACTTACTTGGTTAATATATAAATATTATCGGCAAGGATTGAGCTACCAGATCTAGTGCCAGGTGTAAGGGATCAGTATTCAGAAAGGAAATAAATGAAGTTGATAACAATCTGTAAGGCCACAACACTAAGAGCTTACATATGTCATTCTAGATGTCATTCTGAATGGACCAAAATAGAAACCGTCCCGCCTATGAAGCTGTCATCTAGCTCTGTACTCGTATTTAGTTTAAGAGATTAACCTTGATAATTTACAATAAAAAAAAACATATGTTATCAATCGACCACATCCTTTGATGATCGTAATAAGAAGCTCATTTGGCCTTCCTTGCCATTCCAGCGCCAACGTTACCACGCTTCTCTTCTCAAACTACCTGAATAACTCCTAACATTTACATTCCTAACAACTATCACAACCTGATCCCCAGACCATGGGTACAACTCGGAGCCAGCCCGAACGAGGCGACGCAGGTGACACCATCAACATCACAGACTCCACTCTCCTCTCCGTGACGTCACTCCTGGATGATGACGTGCCATCTCAAGAAAGCCTCCATGATCTGAGCATGGAAAAGCCTATGGAGGAGACGAGACAGGTGGAGTTTAAAAGCAGGTATTTAGTTTTTTATATATGTAATAATAAAGATGGTAATTCTATAGCAAAAATCAGCAGTAGTTCGGATATGAACTAGCTCCTATAAACTATAAACCTTCTGGGAAATAATTAGGCTAATGATCATACGAATTTCTCTCGGGTCTCATAAGGTATTGCTGTCTCATAGAAAAGAGTAGCAGCTTCCATTCGAAAAGCTTGCAGGTTGATCTCCTTAATAGACACACTGACACAGTTTCTTCTACAAGTTCAATTTATAATATTAAGTTAGTACAGTGACAGAATACTATATATGATATATTTTTTAAATAAATATAAATATTGGACACCAATCACATACATTGCTCTGATCCCAATTATATTGAATATTATACAGGTTGAAATTGTAATCTCTACCGAAATTTTGGGTACAGACTCTACTGATGAATGTGAACAACTTTTACTATAGGGGGGGGGGGGAATAGTGAAATCGAGAAAAAAATCAGCTGTTTCATACAAAGATTCAATTGACGCGCGTTCAAAATGAATAGAACAGCTGTTTTATTTTCTCGATTTCACTATTGCCCCCATAGTAAAAGTTGTCGAAAAAGAGGAGTCTTTACACAAAATTTTGGTACTGATTAAAAAGTCACCCTGTATTTTACGGCAAAAAGTAAGAATCTTGGTTAGTTATTGATTTAAATTTTTCTTTTTAGATATCTTTGGGACGTCATGGAGGAGGATGTTGCCAACATTGATGATTAGTCAAAAGTAGGGTCAAAATTAGCGAGTTACGTTGTTTCTATGAAATTGTGGGTGTTTCTTGTAAAATTGAGAAGCAATAGTTTCAGTTCATTGTTCAAGTTTTGTTTGGTGTAAAATAAATTTGTGGTATTTAAATCCTTGTCTCATTTAAACAATCCAGTCCAGTGATGGATGACATTCCATTATGTTGTACGGTTCTACATATTAATTTTAACATCAGCGTTGTCTATATTTTGTAGTAGTCTTAGAAAATGAATGACTAAACGCGTATCACACCCGTAATTTTGGTTTCGACTCTGTCCATCACATTCCAGTTATTCATCACTTGACAACTGTTACTTAAATCAGAATTCTATCATTGCATCATGGTGTCAAATGCAAGCCAATAATAACTAAATCAGCGGCTACAACCTGTCCAATATTAATTTGAAGATGTTAGGACAAGCTTAGGTGTATCAGCTCTTTAAAGCAATTCATTAGATATTGAAGCCTGTTCCGTAAATATAAGGACTATAATGTAATGGAATGATGTATTGTTACTACTATAACACACAAGGGTGGAAATTCGGTTCGTGGAAATTTGAATATTTGAATTCGGTATTGCAATACTGAAATATCTATTTCAATAACTTCTTCCAAGAAATTTGCTAGACTGAAGTGTATTTTCCAAGATTTAAGGCCACTCATTTTTCAATTTGTATATTTTTTAAAACTACCGTTTGCTGGTATTTATTCTTGTACTTTTATTTATCGTTTCGTAATATCAATGTTAACTTCTTTTTTTTGTAAAGGGACAAAAATAGCTTATAAAAATGCAGATACAACATGAATATAACTTGTTTAGCCAATTAGAATAATAAACAATAACATAACATTAATAGATTTATTAAAGTCAAGGGTGGATCATATCTGACTTAAATAGCACACCAAAGCCTTGGGAATCGGAAACATGAACTTTTTTACGTGTACCATTAGTATTATTATAATATGTACCTAAGTACTATGTGTATGTTTATAATTCCATATTACGTATTAATGTAAACGGTATTTTATTAAATATTTTATCTACTCTCATATCGTTAAATTCAAAATACAAAACTCAAAACGAGTTTATATAGACGTACTATATAAATAGTATATCGAAATGAAATTAAAAAAAATAATTATGACACTATTTCTCTAACAAAATAATGTTATAATATTTTTTTTTTATTACGATACAGATTACAGATCATAGATACATCTATTTAATTTTTTATCTGTGGCTGCGGGCGCTTTGGCGCATGCGCGGTGATAACGGGAATTTTGGCGTCATAGTACGTTTGTGTTTCGGTAGATAATTATTAGTGTTTATTAAAATGTCTGATAGTGAAAGTGCAGAAAATTTGACGCCGCCCGACATTTTAGAGACTGCGACAGCAGTCTGTCTTAATCTTCTACCAGTAAAGTCAAGAAAATTATACGATAAATGTTATCAAGACTTTTTAGCATGGAAATTTTTATCTTTTATTTGATATGTTCGTGTTCAATGAGAGTAGATAAAGTAGTGTATGAAACTGCACATAACTAGGTATTATACACGAGTGTGAGTTTAAAAAACGAGCGAAGCGAGTTTTTTAAAAGTATCACACGAGTGATACTTTTAAAAAACTCGAGATAATACCTCTCATTATGTACCAGTTTCATAAACTACTATTTCGTAATTTTTTTCGTTAAGCTTTTTCTTTTGCCCGTCTATCACTTCCTCCGCGCCGCCTGTATTTTATCTGTATAGTCCTATAGTTGACTGGTAGAGATTTGTTTGCATTAAGTTCGTCGTATGTACCTATTTTGTGCACATAGTGTTTAAAAAAGATGACACCGTACCTACTTATTTTTTATTTGCGTACTACATACCATTGAGTGCTTTAACCACGCAACAATATTCGCTGTAATTTTCTCACTTTTTATTATACCTTCTGATCACCAAAACCCTGCTGATAATGTGACATCAAAGCGTGTCCTTTTAACTTCATAACCCTCCCTCTACCATACACCACTAGTTTTTATCACTCTTGTGATAAGGTTCAGATTTCAACGAGTTTTGTAAACTGTGGCAGAGTTATGCTTGTCAAGATAGTGGTACAAAATTAATATCTGCCAGCTTACCTTCTATCCGGTCATTATAGGACTGTTTGACACCAAAAGTGTGGGACGTGTAGTCCCTTTGAAGGATTAGAGGGAATTAACTAGGGTGTTCGTAAGTAGCAGTTATAAGGTAGACAATAAAATTATTAATTTCATGCGTAGTTTATTGCTAGGCATTTGACTGAGGCGTTTAATGCGACACTTGAAATGCAAGCAACTTGTGTTTTTCAAACAAAATGTTAGTATTTGAGACTTCAAACAGTAAGTATCTTTAATAGATCTGAGGACTGAAGGAATAAAAAGATGAAAATTTTTGAGTATAGTAGTAGTAGTATACAGGGTTTAACAAAATCAACAACTGCATTCCTTCTTGGTGGTGATTCTGTTGCTAAAATACAACTATTTTTTGTAAAGGACCAATATGGAAATCCCAAGTTTTTTTTAACTTCTCCATAAAAATTAGAATCAGCTGAGCGGCACTCTAGTATGGGAAGGTGAAAATTATTTTTTGGGATTTCGATGTTGGTCTTATACAAAAGTTTTTGTATTTGAGGGTCAGAATTGGCCCCTAGAAGGAATGCAGTTAATTTTGTTATAACTTATATACTTTGCATATTGAAAAATAATTACTATCACGACGCCTATCAGCAGATCAACAATATTAAAGAGACAACATTCGTAAACATAAAAGATATCCCTGTTAGGTTCACCACCTATAGCAGCTTTTTTACCTTGTTAGATTTGTCTTGGCCTAGTGTACAGGGTTAAAAAAAACGAGCCGAATTCAAGGGAACTGTTGTCAATCGAGTTTATTTCAGAAAAATAAAACTTTTTCATAATTTTTCCTGTATTCTAGACACGACTCTTTAACTATCCTCTAGAATTTGGCTCGTTCTTTCTTTACCATAAAACGAAACGGGACGGGGCCGGGCTGGAATCGTAGTTCCCTATAACCAATAGTTAATAATGTTAATGATTGTAATAAGTTCCAGATTGTAATTATTATCTACCTATCAAAAACATTAATCTTTTACCAATACAATAGTCATATTCCATTCCAACTAGTTAATAATAAGTCCTTCTTAAATCTCGCGTCATTTTTCTCGCCATCCCCTAGATCCCCAGATAATCCCCCTTTGGCATCGCTTTGTGGTATTACAAGAGCTTAGGACGCTTATTAAGGGCATCAGGATTATTTATGCAACGCTGAGTATTAATAACATTGTGGTAATAATAGGTACTAGTAGGTACGACTATTTGTCAAGATATAACAAATTCATAATCATTATTACCAGCCAAAGGACGTCCACTGCTGAACATAAGCCTTCCCCACGGTTTTCCACAGCGACCGATCACAAGCAGTCTGCATCCAGTTTGATTCTGCTATCTTCACACGGTCGTCCGTCTATCTTGTCGGTGGACGTCTTACGCCACGTTGTTGGTCAAATGGTCTCCAATCTAGAACTTTTCTGCCCCAACGGCCATCAGTTCTTCGCGCGATGTGTCCTGATCATTGCCACATAAGCTCATCGATTCTCAGGATATTTAAGGGGGGGGGGGGGGGGCTCCCGTACATGAAACTAAATCCGAAAAAACTTTGAAAATGACATTGAGGTTCCTAAAATCATTTTCTTTTAAAGTCTAACGTTTCATAGCTAGATGCTTCCAAAGTCGTAAAATGGGCGTCCCCCCTCCCACATCTCACTTCTCAACTAAGGAAGTGTTAATTTTGAAAAAAAAAGTAATATAGATCTCAACAAACAATTACAACAAAAATTGGTTTGGACGGGATCGAACGAGAATTTTTTGAGATATAGAACATTTTCAACAACCGCAAATATAACTTTGTACTTTACACACTATGAAAAACAAAGTTATGTTTGCTGTCAACAAAATATTGTGTTATTTAACTAAGTGGAAGTAAGTGGATTCCCTAATTCAGTTAAAGTTGGCACGGAACCCTCCGTGCGCGAGTCCACCTCGCACTTGGCCGGTTTTTACATATACCTAATAATAAACAGACCATCAAGCTAAAAATTTCAACAAACAAAGCTCGTCTCAAAAACCAATTATATGACACACTATTCTCTGTTGACTACATTGACCAATTATAAGTGTACTTTTTACCAAAACCATCGATGCAAGTTTAACACTATAATTACTCCACAATGCACACGTGGCTCTGGTCTAACAGACCCCTAATCGTAGAGTTGTGGCAGAGACTGATGGTTGTGGCCCCGCCTTTCGGTTTGTTGTGTGATTGATTTTAAGGTTAGGTGCTGATCGGAAGTTTAGGGTTATTATTTGGTTGAAAGTTAGTGGGATTTATTATAGGTGTAGGTTTGTATGTTCAATTGAAATTTTCCTTCAGGAAAGCGTTGCGGGCACTTTATCAAGAAGAGCTATCAGTTTTGACTCATTGACATTATTTCATTTCATGTGTACCATCATTATAACGTATATGTACTATGTGTATGTATATCTATAGTATGTATATGAATATGATATTTATGTGATAAGTTGTTTGTATGTTTACTATCATCATTTACTCGTAAATGCCATATTGTAGATACCTTTTAATTTGTTTTTGTTCCTTAATTACTTTCTTCGCGCCGCCTGTATTTAGTTGACTGGTAGAGAATACATTTCGCATTATGTCCGCCATATGTACGGTTTATTTGTGCGCATGAGTTTAGTAAATAAGTAAATAAATTTATTTTGTATAAAAGTCAGTGGGTATCTCTAGCAGTCATTACTTTTGACTGTGCAAAAATTAAACAAACTAGAATGTATTTTCTCTGTTAAGACCTATGGCTGATTGGTAGATAATGATTTAAGCATTTAGTCCGCCATATGTACCGTTTGTTTGTGCATGAAGTTTTTAATTAAATAAAATAAAATAGAAACGGGACTGGGACATTGGATTTGGATTTGATGGAACTATTTTTTATATATTTTCATTGCGTGTGTCACCGTATCTTTACTAAAAATATTAACTTTTATATTACATTTCATTTCAATCCTGCCGAGGAATAACTAAAGCATCTCCATCTGAACAGAAGCATTTCCTTAACTGTTTACAAGTTTACATTAAAATGAGTCAACAGATTCAATACATCCAAAGTGCATTTCAAAACTTCACACGTTTGCTGAAATATTAACTGCAAGCGCTAATCGATCATCTCGCGAGTGTCCATGAAACAATACCGAGCTATCTGGTTTCCAGACACTACCTGGTATTGACAGCTTACATCGTTTGTCATTCGGTGCTCATTACAACTGAAACTTTAGGTTTATAGAGTATATGTTTCAATGAGGATGGGTAGTTTAAGGTACGGATGATGAAAGGAACGCTTACTTTGATATATTTTCTTTTGTTACTTATAATTTTGATTATTTTTTGCCGCTAGTTTCTAACTGCGAACGAGGAAGGCTGACCCCAAGTAGCGGTGACAAGAAAGATTAATAAGAAAATCAGAAAAAATATTAACTACACGATATAGGTACTAAATATCTGAAATATATATGCACAGAGTCAAGCGCTGAGGTTTCAGACACAACACCCATCACCATCACCCATTGTAATCGCGTCCTAAATGATGTCATTGGAGTTTGATTAATCTGGTTGTAATTAAATAAGATATAATATAGTAACATATCTACTATCTCGATAGCTGCCTCGGTGGCACAGCGGTAAGAGGGTTACACTTTAAAGAACGTAAAGCCGTTGGTTCTGCGTCTGATCTCTCACCGGGCGTGTCATATTGATATCGGGCTAGGAGAGTGAAAGGAATAGAGAGTGCACCTGTATGTGCGCACACATTTGTGCACTATAATATATCCCGCGCATTCAGTTAGTCGTTGTGACTGGCCGCCGTAGTTAAAAACGGCTAGGTGGACTATTACTATCTCGATCTAAGCTTTGTTACAAAAAATGCGGATGAAATTCTCTTCTCCGGGGAAACACTTTAGCCAACTCGTTCATTTTAAGTGTCTATTGATAGATTACCGGTAGATCTTCCCTACATGGATAAAGTGTTAACTTGAAGGAACTTTCCAACAAGATGAAAATTACCAGGCGCCATGATCACCGATCCATTTATCACTTACAGTCTTTTTGTCCCGCTCTATTCAATACTTTTTGCGCGGAAGATTAAATTTTGCACGTCTCGTTCGAGGTCCAAACCATTAATACTGCACGACCAGTTGAAAAAGACCCTTACACTTTGCCTGGTAAAGTACGGGAGTGAAACAATCTAGAAGGGTTTTGAAAGATCAAAATATATTGGTCCTGTCTGTCCCCATCTTGTCACTGTTCTTTTTTATTTTTTTTAACACGTCTGGTTGCTGTTACACTGATTATGATTTTTGCGGGAACCGAAATTACTGTGAAGGGATGAATTGATATTTGATGACACGTCTCTGATGTGGAGTTTTGTTTTTATTGTTTGTGTAATTTTTGTTTGGTCGACGCGGGGTCGATTTCACCCGCGAGTCGGAAGAAGGGTTAAATTGTAAACAGGATATTTCTTTGTGAGATAAAATATTGGTTGATCCAATGCTTAGTAGGTACGACGTTGCCTAAGCTTATTTCAGAAGTACCTTATTATAATACGGGGTGTATTTTTGGTCGGCGACACCCGACTCATGGAGAGTGGTATGAGTTATGCTTATTCTGAAAAATATTTACTTTAAATAATATGTACATTTTATAAAAGAAAACGTCTTCAATACTCGTACGTGTCGATAAAATTCATGAAGATGAAATAAGAAACCAAAAATTTGCGCACGGGCGGGACTTAAACCAGCAACCTCTTGGCTGACATTCTAAACCATGTTGATAAAAATTCCAAATAACACCCCAAATATTTCGCATCTTCGCGCGTAGCTACGAAATACTAATATATACACCGTAACTATTAAGCTATGAAGCGCCAATCGGGCGTTCGAGTATAATAATAATAAATTGTATATATTATAAAAATAATAATAATAAATTGATTTTGTGGGTTTTTCTATTAAAAATAGTATTCTATGGAAACGTAGTTACCTTTTTATACCATTTATCATTTATATTTTAGATACTTTACGTTTACGACACGAGCAATTTTGTAGACAAATTACTATTGTCTGACAATAAATATTTTAGCACGCATTGTTTGCTTTACAAAATACTTTTGACAAATAAGTATAGGACATAAATAATCATCATATAAATAACTAAAGGCACGTGCACACAGCACACAATGGATGACGAATTACTCTAAAATCATAGTCAAGTCGACGCCTACTAAATTTTAGGCAACCAAAAATCGTAATCTGTTATTTGATGAAAACCATCCTCTTTCATACGATTAAATTGCTAGAAATTACCACTTTACTTAAACCTGTCAAAAACCCTAATCTAAAGACATAAGAATCATATTTGAATACACGAACGATATCCTTCAAAAGTATTTCGAATTCTAGATTCAAATGTTTGTAATAATGACCGGTAACCATCTACCATAGCTTGACACTCGCTGTGGTATAATATCCTACTATTGAGCGGTGAGTTAAGGCTGGCTTATTTTCCAAGATGGCCGCTGGTTTAACGGTCACGTGGCGGTCACGTGACCACGAAGGAACAAGAAGCGTTGGTTCGGAATAACAGCATAAATGCCATCATTAGGGATTTCATTATTTTCACTATTGTTTGGATACGTCGGGTTTGTGTTTTGTAATAGATAGGGGTGTGAGTAAGGAGTTTCTTGATAGTTGTGTTTTGTATTTTTCATAACACACTTACATTCATGCCTTGCATCATCAGATCATAATTAAGGATATTTTCACATTAAATCAGAACTTTGGATTGGAAACAGATCAAATAAAAAAGTCAGTGTAAATATTTGCATTTAGTAATTTGACTAAAACTCAATAGACCTCTTTAAAATCAATCCTCTATAGACAAAGAATTCTATAGAAACTCGGCCCACTTTGCGTCTGTATGTATCTTTACAAAATTTTCGGATAAAATATATAAATATTTGAAAGAATACAGACAAAATACATTCAGAAGGTAATTGTTATATTTTAGTAAAGTAATTCAATACTTACTCACTTAGTTACCCTCAAAATATCAGTGAAATTATAATTCAAACAAGATTTTTGAAATATAAACTACAAAGACGCAATCTGATAGATAACGTTGTCCTGTGCGATAGGCGTTTAAGTCATTACAATTACACATAGCACCTACGACTAAATATTCAGAAAATGTTTTAGAACTGTAAAATCATGAGCAGTTTTATTTCCCGAAAAAAATAATAATTATGCTGTAAGAATATCGAGATTCTAAAATTTTGTTTCTCCTAAACAGAAGACGAATGCGTAATCTTAAGCTTTTTTAATGCGGTTATTTTTTATTTCATGACTTTTAGTTATAAGTTACCATTATCTTACCCATATCTCAAAAATTACTGAGCCGATTTTGATGAAATTTACATTGTACCCTAAGTTGGAATATACCTGATTGAATTCATCTAAAGAACTCAAAAGGAGAATGATCTCGCAATGCCTAAACGTAATTGAGAAATCCATGGACAAACATACATATATTTACGAAATTAAGCACACGTGTTTGGAAGCGTTATTAGATCAACATAGTCAAATATTAAACGATGCCAATAGTATGCCCTTTTTTGGGTTTTTAGGTCTGTAAAAACTTTAGTTACTAAACTGTCCAAAGATGATGGTATCAGAACAGAAGAACAGATGACATCAATTACAGAAAATAACTTACACAATTGTGTTCAATAGGTATACATAGTATCATAAAACATTGAAGAGCCTACCAATCTATTCGTAACTTTTAGGTCATGTTAAAAGATGGACAACCAAAAAATAATACAGCGGTTATGATATACAAGTTTTGTACATAGTTTTGTTGCACTTATTAACACAAACACTGATATGATGAGTGCATGAGTGCATCCCCCCCCCCCCCCCCCCCTCACGAGACATTTGCATCGATATTGAATGTCCAGCAGCTACCGCGCTTACAATCAAGGGATGATTTTACAGCTCATAGATCAAGTGGTTGGACAGAGAGTGCATTTGGTAGACTGATGATTTGGTTTCTTATTTACTCGATTGTAGGTATGAGTCATAGATTTATATCTACTCAGAAAAAAGCCTTACAACAACAAAACGAAACCTATAAAACCGTACTGTAGAAAATAGAAAAAAAATGTACGTATGGAAATTGTTGTAATTGCAACAATACCTAAGTAGACCCTCTTCTATTTGTGCGAATTGACTTTTCTAATACTCTTTACAGAGAAGTTTTCAGCTTATACTTAAGCAAGCCTATTCAAAAATTGCATTAAGGATCAGATTTAAACTGTTTGTCTCTACTTATATTATAAAGAAGAGTTTGTTGTTTGAACGCGGTTAACTCAAAAACTAATGAACCGATGTCAAAATTGTTTTTTTGTTTTTTTTGTAGCTCATTTATCGAAGAAGGCTTTAGGCTATAAACATCACGCTGCGACAGGAGGGGAGGGAGCAAACTCAAAACGCGCGGATGAAGTCGCAGGGTACCACTAGTCTGGAATATAGTAGGCATAATAACCAGCTACATATTTGCTCTCTCTGTACCATACTCTGTGCTCACGCAGGAATATTATTAAGGCTTCCATTTGGGGGATGAGCTCGCATTTAAGTGATATTAGAACCGTGGACATGATTGATTCCGACTGTTAGACGCGGTTCTAGATGTGATGCGTTTGTCTAGCCATCAGTGACGCCTACGCAGAGGATAATTGGCTTTTAGGTTTCTGCGTAGCGTCAGTGGAATTAAGTACCCATAGTTCCACTTACGGAGACCAAAGTTAACATTTGAGACAAGGTCAAAGCATTATAATAATAAAAGAGGAGTCTTATCAAATGCTGTTTCTTCTAAGAAAAAAGAATCCTGATCTCAGTAATAATCATCATTAACAAAGATAACTTATCAGGTAAGATTTCGCCGGCCAACGTGCTGTAGTGGCTAAACACGCTGGGTTTCAAGGTGTCGCCGCTCCGAGGTCCCGGGTTTGATTCTCGGTCGGGTCAATGTACAAATCATAACTTTCTTTATTGTCTCAGGTCTAGGTGTAAATGTAAGTGATTGCTGTTCAATATTATTACTATAAAGGTGACCCTAAAATATCCCTCGTACTCATCAAGACGCCATTGCGATGTTGTCTGTTAGTGTAATATAGAAGCATACATATAAGGTAGCCAAATCGTTAAGTATGTCAGGTATCATATATTTCAATACTATCTGCTTTAATAAGAAGCCGGCAAACGTAGCCATGGCGTCTCGGTGAGGTACAGCCCTTACTTTCAACATTACATTGATCATTATAAATTCATCAATATTTCATTTCACCCACTCATTCCGCATGGCTGATAGGCAATAACCCAAAAAATTAATAACCTCAAAAAAGCCTCATCCCTTAGCGGGATGGTAAGCTGATTACAAAAGATAATTCACATTATCATCGATTTGAAAACCATTTACCCAAATCCAGTAGTCACCCCATATTTCACACATACAAGTTTGTATGGGATTCACAAAGGGCTAATTTTCTGACACGCGGCGCGTTAATATGTTGGTACCTGTGGGAATTTTGTAAAGGAAAGGGGTTTAAAAATTACCCTCATTTTTGATAAAAAACACGTAGGAATCAAACTGCTTGTCTATATATAAATGTGATAATCGCTTAGTATTTAATGAAAATATTGAAGTGAAACTTCTTTATCGGCGTTGAAAAAAAAATTACCGTCACATTTTTCGGTTACGCGTCACATTTTTTCCGTTACGCGCCATCTTTTTATTTCTCCTGACTTTCATGGGTCACTAGCATTAGCACTGGTGATTTATGTATGGCTCAATGCCAAATGTCATGGCAACCATGTCATGAATGTCAACCATATATTTCATATTTCAGTTACCATAAGCCATTAATTACAAAAATATATAATAACGATGACAATGATAGTAATAATTCTATTACAATTATTAAAATGCTGTAATAATCTTAGTAGCAAAAAGGTAAAGTGAAAGAATTGTATTATTTGGTCTATGATAATAAAATCCTTTTGTTTAAACTTTATCTAATTTAACTTTATTTAACCAATTTCTGGAAAGTTGCATGTAGATCAATTTTCGAAAAATAAGGCCATAAATAAGTTTTACTTCTTGCGTGTGTACACTAGTACACGCACACATTTTTTTTTAATATTATACCCACATTCAATGCCAGATACAAGTAAATAAGATATAGCTATGTGAAATGTTTAAAATATGACACTGTACGTGTTAAAATATTCTTAAAAACCATAAAATGATTGGTTTAGATAAAAACACAAACTATATGCATAATGCTGCTAATAATATATATTATAAACATAAATTATGCATTTCTCTATTACAGCAAAGACACAATATTTAAAAATAACACCACAATAAAAAAGCCCGACCGCCAAAACCGTATAACCCAAAAAATGCAAAAACAAAATGTCTATTGTTGTAACATTCGGCCGTGTGTAATACTGGTTTAATGAAGTAACATGACGCGTCGGCGTGTGACAACCACCCCTTTTTGGGGCGATTCTGGAATGACATATTCATATATTTTATGTCATTCAGCTAGCACAAAAACGTTCACTAATATTTAGTATGAACATTTTAATGTCACAGTTTTTAGAAAGCTCTGAGTACATTAATTTTAATATCGTAGGAAAATACTTTTCAAAAGCCTACATTGAGTTTAAAATTAAAATAAAGGCAATTGACCACTGGTCATAACAGATTTGACCCGTACGTAGGAGGACAGCATCGAAATTACTTATTTTCAATTATCTAGTGTGTAGACCTTAATAAAAGAAATATAATTCATGCTTAACTATCCCTAAAATAGTTACAGCTAAATAAATAATTGCACTTCGCTAAGAAATATTAAAATCGAAAAAACTCTGAGGATATTATATTTGTTTTGAGTATACAAAAAATTGTTATAATTTAGGGATATGTTTCATCTCTGTACGTGGCTTCGTCAAGAATAGTCATTTCCTTTTACAAAATATACAAATTTGACTCTAGCGCTTACGTCACAAAGAAAATAGTTGACACAAATATTCTACGTACAAAAGGTAAAAAATGCGACTAGGTTCCTTATATTTTTTGACAAAGTTCCAAACAGAATAGCCCCCACCAACCCGTTCCCCGCCGAATCAAAAACGCAATATGTAACAAATTTGTTTTTCAATTTCATACCAATTTTTGCATACGGACCCGTCGTCGGGGAAATAAAAAGCTGTATTGTGGTTTTTACGATGCGTATACATTTCTTTTTCGTTTTTCACCAAACTTTTATTGGCATACGCAAGGTGGAAATGAAAAGAGGATTTCTTTAACGACACCGCATTGTCGTGGAAATTCGCTAATAACCCCTTTGTTGTATTCCGGTATTAAATTTTTTACAACTTTCGGTGTAGGAAGTGTTTTCTCGGTAATATTAAAAACGAGAGATTTATTGCGGGGGACATACTTTTTGCGGGTGACATGATAATTTTATTTTGCCATGGAATACATGTTCGAGTTAGTATAGGGAAAAGGAAAATATTTAGTTAGTAATTATATTTAGGAAAATATAATTGAAACATGACATATAATTGCTGCCTCACCCCATATGAGGTTGAGTAAGTTGTATTGAAGCGACCGGCAAGCTTATATTACTCTTCTTCATATACGAAACGTGCGTGCAAACATTTGTTTTTTGGTATCTCCCGTGGTCAACCTTACAGGGCGGAGTGTTTTTTTACATGTTGTTTAATTTTAGCGTCCAAAAATATATAATTTACTAGCGGTCCCCCGCGACTTCTTCCGCGCGTTTTGAGTTTGCTCCCTCCCCTCCCGTCGCAGCGTGATGTTTTATACCCTAAACCCTTTATCGATAAATAAGCTATCCAAAACAGAAATATTTTTTCAAATCGGTCCAGCAGTTCCTGAGATAAGCGCGTTCAAACAAACAAACTCTTCAGCTTTATACGAGGGTCAAACTGAAAGTTCTTAGAACTGGCCACTTATAAACAATATAATAAAAAAAATATTCTAAAATTTGAAAATAGAACTCTTTGCCAATATTACTGAGTATATATTTCATTCATTTGTCATTTGTTTTACGATTTGGCGGCAAATTGAAAATTGTCTGTGTCACGTCAACATGAATTTAACACGAGAAAATTTTCGTGCAATGATTTTTTATGACTTTCGATGTCATTTAAGTCAACAAGAAAGTTATGATAGACTACGATTGGCCTTTCACGATGAAGCCCCATCTCGTGCGACTGTTTACAACTGGTTTAATGAGTTTAAACGTGGTCGCACTAATCTCACTGATGATGTACGTGAGGGACGGCCTTCTACGGCGACGACTGAAAATAACATCTGTGTTGTGCGGCGTATGATAGAGACTGACAAAAGAGTGACCTATCAGCAGATTCGGACAAGCTTAGGCATCGGTATGAGTCAAGTGCACAAAATCCTCCACGAACATTTAGCGGTCAGGAAGCTTTGCGCCCGGTGGATACCTCATAATTTGACTAAGGCTCAAAAACTCCATCGTGTGGATTGGTGCCGTAAAATGATTGAAAGATTTAACGGAGGTGACTCAAATGCTGTGTTCGACATACTAACAGGTGACGAAAGCTGGATTTACTGTTATGATCCTGAAACCAAAAGACAATCTGCTCAGTGGGTGTTTCCTTTCGAGGAGTTGCCAACTAAAGTGAAGAGAGATCGAAGTGCGGGAAAAAAAATGGTGGCCTCGTTCTTTGGAAGGATAGGTCATTTCGCAACAATTGTGTTAGAGGATCAAAAAACAGTTTCTGCAGAATGGTACACTACCAATTGTTTGCCACTTGTCTTGGAAAAAGTTCGAGAGAAACGACCTCACAAAAGGATCCTCCTTCACCACGACAACGCCTCGTCGCACACCGCCAAGCGAACGATCGACTATTTGGCGACATCAAACGTTGAATTACTGGGTCACCCGCCGTATAGCCCCGACCTCGCGCCTTGTGATTTTTATTTATTTCCAAAAATTAAAAAAAAACTTAAAGGAAAGCGGTTTATGAATGCTGAAGAAGCGGTGGCTGCGTATCGCGATGCCATTGAAGAGACCCCTAAGGACGAGTGGGCAAAGGGCTTTTCCCAGTGGTTCCATCGCATGCAGCGGTGTATTGACGTCAATGGACAATATTTTGAAAAGATATAATAAAACTAATAACTGGCTAATGTAATCAGTTTTTGATTTTCTAAGAACTTTCAGTTTGACCCTCGTAATATTATTAGCGCAAGCGCACGTCGTACTTAAGCTGCGAACATTATTTTGGTGCGGAGTTATGTTAAAACTGTGATAGCTTCTAAGATATTTATTAAATTTAAATGATATAAAGGGCAACTTTGTTCTAAATGAAATGCTCGTAATGATAAATGTATTTATTTTGATAAGAATAAATATCTGTGTGTATAATACACCTCCAAAAATAATGCATTATTTTTTTACAAATTTATTAACATAAAAAAGGTTGTAGTAAGTCAACCATAAAAGATAGACATATGCTGTCGCAGACTTTATTATAGAACTCTTAATGCTGAACAATCCTGTCATACATGATTTTTGTGTAACTTAAGCGGTTTTCGCAGCGTACGCTGCGGAAGCTCTCAAAAGGAATATCTTTCTCCCGTTTTCGCAACATTTTTCATTTCTTCTGTGGTCTTATGAGTCGTATCTTTATGTTATATAGCCGATAAATGGACTATCCAACGTAAAAATATTTTTTCAAATCGGGCCAGTAGCTTCTGAGATAAGCGCGTTCAAACAAACAAACAAACTCTTCAGCTTTATAATATTAGTATAGATTTATTTTCTATTGCACGAACAAAATTAAGTACAAATAGGAGAATTACTGATTTAAAGCATTATCTACTCGTTTATCTCTGGGTGAGGTAAAAACAATTGTAAATAGTAGTTTAGGAAATTAGGTTCATCTATCGCTAGGCAAAACTAAGTAACCAACCACCACAGAGAAACTCTTGCTTAGAATCTCATTTAAGATTATTAGATTTTAACTCTCTGTTACAAATGCGAGGTGCTAATCACTACCTCCAAAGCATACCTAGAAATACACTTAAGCATATTACCTGTTCAGAATGGTTCTTAATTGCTGTGGTGGCGACATAATTTGGGCTTGATTAGCGAAGTATACGTCACATCGATCGCGTGTAATTATTCGCTAATGTCCGGAGAGATATTGGAATTACGCCGCATTATACTGAGTTAGGTGTAATACGGATGTTGTTGATTAGAAATCTATGATCGTCTACAATTGATTTCATACTATAATCAACTACGCTGACAAGCAAAGTTTAAGGTATAGTCAGCTATTATCATATCAAGTTATTATTATAATTATAATAAAAGTTTATTTCAGGCAGAGGCCATAGCAGTTAGTATCAAATTTCTTATTGATAGTGTTAGTGATGATTACATTTCCATTGGATTCAAACTTTATTATTTTTATAAATTATTATTATGTGACTCATAATATTAAATATTAATTATAAAAAGTAACTCAATATTTAATATTACTAATAATTGAAATGAATATAATAAAGTCCATAAAATTAAACAATTAACAAGTATGACCTTATAAAAAAAACACGTTAAAAACGTTAATTAAGGAAAAACAAAGAGTTGATAATATTCTCGAATAAATAAGTAAAAAATTAAATAATTTTATTGCTAAAAGTAAGCTTAGCTGCTTAAAATAAAATGACTTCGTTCCCTATAGAAAGTTCAAATAACAAAAATAAAAACAAATAAAAATTAACACAGACTAAATAGTTATATTAAATCTGAATGTGTGAAAAGTTGAATTGACAAATAAAAGCGATAGTAAAACATGAATGTTTGTGAAACTTAAACTTGACACATATTAACATTCACAGCAAGAATCAAGCAAAAGTACAGGGAATCAAATAACAAATGTGTGAAAATTACACCCTTGCATACTTAAATCGCCGCAAATAATGGTAAAGTATTAAAATACGTGATCGATGATTGCCACCTTGTCTATATGCAAATCCAATAGTTCGGCTGCCAAAAATTTGAAATTCAAATGTATTTGTTTATTTTTTCGATATGCGCACCTAATAGTGCGTGTGCATTTGAATATTGCGTATGCAAAAATGTTGATTTGTTGGGTTACAGCGTTTTGTTACACGGCCCCCGATTTTGACGGTAGAATTGGATTTTTGATGGGTGCCAATCTCTCTGACAGATTCTTTGAGGAATTGACGAGGATCTAATTGAAATCAATTCTCTGATTGATCGATTCTTGTATATTTTTTTAAGGATTAAAGTATAAATTATATTTTGTTTACACGTTAAAGCAGATTTTTTGGGTGGGTTGAGTAAAGTTTATGCGAATTTAGATAAGAATTCAAGTTCAGAAATTTTAATCTACAAAGTTATAACTACATTTTTAGTTAAGGGCCTTATTGTCGCCAGCTAGGTTTAGTCTTATGTGGCAGTGAACCTAACTTACGATGAAGCAAAAATACTAGAAAAAAGCACGTCTTAATAAAAAAAAAACGAGCCACACCTCTTCAACATTACGACGTGCTATTTCCTGAGATCACCTAATTACAAATCAATTCCCCACTAATTCCCACGCCCAGCTTACAAAGATACAATCAAATCATAAAAACACCCATGGGCTATTCCCACTCACGGTTCTAAAAAATCTTACCCCTAACGTTTAAATCTATTAGTGGTCGTGTTAAATGTTTACCATAACTTTATATATATTTAATTATATTCTATTCTATCATCATTGTGACTAAACTAAAATTAGTTGTTGTAAATTAAAAGGTAAGAAACAAAAGTCTTTAGGTACTTACCAGAATGCTCGAACAGTCGGTATTTTCTCTTTGCTAGCTTTTTCTATTCACACAAGTAACACAAATCTTAAGTACAGCAGTATTCTTTGAAACACATCACAATAATAGTCCTAATAATAGTAATAATAAAAAAAATTGAAAAAATGTCAGTTTTTCAAAGTAACTTATTTGTCTAATTCCGTTAAGACTTTGCAATGTGTAAAACTATTAAGCAGCAGATTCGTTCAGGCACTCCAGACTTCCAGTCAGGTCATAAAACCATCTAAGTCCCATTTAAGTGAAATACATCAAGTGAACTGACCACATTAAGTTAACTGCTACTTTTCTGGATGATGTTTTTCTTGTTGCAAAAGACATTTTAACTTAGATGGATAGCGCTTAGACTCCATATAAGTTTGATAACTTAAACTTAAAACCTGGGTATCGTTTTAAAGTTTTGATCGATAGATTTAGAGTGCTCATTGCACGTCGGTAACAGGGCAGAGTAACTTGGGTATGGAAGTAACTTATAATTTGTAGTCTTGCTATTTAAAAATTAATACGTATGTTTGGAAGCCAGCACAAGCAATATTTTGAATGGTTATAGACTTAATAATAAGTCGTTACCATAAACACAAATATTTCATTCAAATACATAGTGAACCAAAACTGAATGAATTAATTCATGAACACTGTCAAGCAGTTTTCTTTTTCGCGTAATTATAGAGTTTTTCAGTTATACAGTTTTTGCAACTGTATTTTATTTTTTACGACCCGTCTGGTGTAGTGGTCGAGAAATCGCCTACTACGCAGCGGGTTGCGGGTTCGATCCCCGCACAATACAAACATTTTTGTGCATGAACATGTCTCTTGTATTGGTCTCGGTGTTTTCTATGTATATCATGTACGTATTTACAAACAAAAAGTATTTAAGTATTATATCCGTTGTCTGGCACCCATAACACAAGCTTTGAGTAGCTTACTTTGGGACTAGACGGCGATGTGTGGGAATGTCCAAAGGATATTTATTATTTATTTATTTGTAATGAGCACTGTATACTCTAAATTGTGCATTTCCCTAAGACGATTTGTAAATCAACTTATGTAATGTGGAATAAAGAGTAATCTATCTATCTATCTATACTCTCAATTGGTTTAGTAAAACACACATCCATACAAAAAAAGTATATTTGAAAATGAGAATATAAAACATATTTAAAACAGAGATAATTGGCAGTTGATCTTAATAATCATAATACAAATCAATAATTACAAATTTATAATTAAGTCACTTGGTATGACTAAAATAATAATATGCACACTAAATGTTAAAACTAAAACTCAATTTTACCAACTAAATTAACTAAAAATACAGGCCGTTCTATGTAATTCACGTAGATCACACATGTCTTTATTAACTACTAAAGAAAACTAAACAAAAAATAAGACATAAGTTGTAAAAAAAAATGAACAATTTACGCCAAAAAAATCGAAAGACGTAGAGAGTAGTAAAAATTCTTAATCTATGTTTTATTCATATTTTTTATAATATTATTGCTTAATGTTGCGTTATTCACGTTAAATTGTTTTTATTAAGCAGCAAGCTCTTTTAACTTTTATAAAAGACACTTGACTCCATTTTTTTGTTTCAAACATTTAATATTGAAAAAGTTACAAACACTATGCTTTTAGTCAGACTTTCGGCTAAGTGTCTTTTATACAAATAAAAAGACTCATTGAAAGCATTGAATTTAGAAAATTTTCTCTACAAGTTATAACCTTATGAGTATCAGCAACAAGCATACCAATTTTAATTTATGTACAAAACTCTTATATGCATTATTTCATATTATTTGCATGACTTTTCTTTGTGCTAACAAATGCATTTTATTATAATAAAATATTTATTTGTGAAACTATCTTAATAAAGTAGTTACAGTCCATCAAGGAATTAATATTTGGTAATAAAGTAATATACATATATATATACATTTACAATAAAATTTTACTACAAGAACTAGTTTTAGATATTTAAAAAAATGAAAATATATGTAAAATAAATCACACTCGTTAGCTCAAAGCGGCAAAACTAATCAGCAAATAAGAGTTTCCAAGAGATCATTAGGAAAACTTCTTTTTACGATTTATAATTTTCTTAAATAAATACAATATCACATTTGAACACATTCTTCCGTATATTTTGTAAACTCTTAAAATAAATCACTAAGTAGTTAAAAATAAACGGTAGTAAAAAAAATTGATCCCCTGACTGATTTTGTTCCCTTTTATCAATAATTAACACTGTGAGAATGACCTTTTTTACTAAAAAAAGTGCTTTACAAGATTTATCTAGTGACTGACTACTTGTGTTTTAAATTCAGAATCAATTATGTAAAGAATGTTTTCAATTGAACCAAAAATATTTGATTTCATGTGACAACATATTGAAAGCCTCAGAAAACCTAATCCTAAAACTAGCATCATACTAAACGAGTATTACTATTTACACAACTAATATTTCCTATTAATAGCCCTTACCTTCCTTTAAAACTTTCTCTCGTACCAAATAAATTCATTTTGGACATCGTGGCTCAGGATTCCGCTCCCGTATTTTTGATTAATTAATCTACAAATTGATTGAATCGGAAAACAGAAACGACAGAGCCATTTATCACGCTTATTCAAATTATTTACAAGAATTAATCGTATTACTAAAATATACACTCTGATAAAATCTCCATTTCAAACAAGTTGGCACAAACCCACACAAAATGGTCTACGCATAAATACATTAAAAATATTTCTAAAATAAACATTTCCATTACAAAAATAATAAAATGAGATCAATCGATGATCATTTTTAGGTTTGCTCTCTTTGGAACAATTTGTCGGAAAATGTACTTTATTCCTTTTTAAATAAAATCTATTTTACCGTACGCTATATAAAACTGGTCCATTCCTCGAATACTCTCAAGATTTTATCGTAACTCTATAAAATTATGCAAATATATGATTTAACACTATGGATAAATATTTCAACATCAAAAGCGGAATGTAAATTGACACGCGATTAATATAATAATATTGTTTAGATTTTTTTCTATATTGTTTATCTTTTTATGCATATTCTACATACCGTCACATATAAACACAAAATAGAAGAGGAAGTCAACATTTTTTACACGTTTTGGTAAGTCCGTAAAAAAGGTCATAATTATCATAATAAGGTATCACAAAATATAGTGATCTTCGCGCACAAGTGTTTTTAGGTATGTATTGTTTCGTCTTTAACAATTATTTTCCTCAGTATTCAATGTCTATTAGTAAGGGAATTAGTCAATATTGTTCAAACTAACAGCTTTATTCGTGATTTGAATATACAAGAACATCAGTATTTCACACAAAATAATGTCATACATATTTTGTGTTATTTTTTTTACATACCGTAATGAGATACATTATTTTTTTATCACTACTTATAATAGTATTTATATTTTTAGTGTGCGTTTACAAAAAGACGTATTTACAATATCAAAACTTCACAAAGTTATGTTTGAGGTCGTCTTATGGCTTATATTTAACATAACAAATATAACCATTATTTTATAAATGGCACTTACGAGTAAGTGATGTGATTCTAGCTAGATCAATTAAACTGTTTTCAATTTACAGGGCATTCCATCAAAGGCTTCCGTAATGAAATTAATTCAGAAAAAAAAACATCACTTGACCAGTATGTAAACCAAAAAAATTACATATAAAAAGCGTGACGTATAAAATAGCTTTGGGCTATTCTCCGCACGCACATTTTCGACATTGTCCTTTCTACATGACATCGCCTTATATGTTACCGTCCTTAATGAGGGACACTTTGCTCACCGCTTATTGGCTAAGAGTTTCCACCCAAGCATGAAGAGAACTGCTGTGCAGATTGACCCTGAAAGCTTGTCTGGGATGATGGATGAGAAGATGGAGCTGTCTGAGGACCTGTCAGATTCTTCGGACGTGGATGGCTCGGATACTGCATCGGTCTGAAAAAAGGAAAGAAAAATAATTTTAATAAGATAAAAAAATAGTTTACGCGAATACTACTCGTTGAAATGAAAGACTTTACGGATCTTAAGACAAAGTAAGCTCTTTTTGTGTGGATATAAACGTCAATTAATATAAATGAGTGATGGTAGTTATCATTTTTCATAATTAAGTAATGACAAATAACACCTTAGTTTTGCCTGTGACCACGGATGATGTAAGCCATTCGAAACGTCAAGCATATCGTTTTAATAAATAGTACGCGAAATAAATCTGTAAAGTCTTAAATTTCAATAAGACAAATAATGTGATCATGACCGTCTTAATATTATCGGCATTTTTATCGATTAAAAAAAGAAATTAATCAATTTGACCTGTATGTAAGTGATATCGTTGGAATTGCATAAAATTTGAGTATTTTGACTGACGTTAAAAATAAAGCAAGGATAATGATTAAGTTTGTAGTCCAGATTTGAAATGAATTTGAAATGAAACCCACAATAAAATATAAGATTAATTGAATTCTGTGTTTATCACTTAACAAAACAATCATTACACTAGAAAGTTATTCAACAGCAGCATAAGAGCCCTAATATAGGCAGCCACAGCCACAGTCACAAGAAGGCAATAAAAGACACTGATGCAATATCAAAGCGCATTCGCTCGATTGCACCAATATTTGAAAACAGTAACACTTTACTGCATATCCAGGGACTACGCAAATAGAACAGTGTAATGTCTCGATACAGGGCTGCCAGTAGTTTTTATTTATTTTTAAATTATTTACAGACTTGCTCAGAAAAGAAAATACCAATTTTACGTTATTTTTCTTAGTGACAAAGGAATTATTTCCAAATAGTTTTTTTTTAATTATATTAATACAAAATTGTTGTTTTGGTCAGCGAGAAGCGGGTCAGGGGTGACTGTACAAACGATACTGATCCCAAAAATATTTAAAAAATATATATTTTTAAATGGAAAAAATCCACAAAATTTATTAAAGCGATACAGCGATCGAGTCAAAACTACCAACAGCCTCTTCGTAGCTTACTAGCTACGGCGAAGTATTTCGTAGATACGCGCGAGGGTGTGAGTTTCCCCATTTGTTTTATTATTTTTTAGAATGTTGTAAACAGTTTTTCTGTTATCAAACTTGCATATTATTATTCAAAGATTTTTTTTGTTTTAAATAAGTACAATTCATATTATCATTCCTGAGTTTGATATTACTGATCGAAACAACACCGTGTATATATAAAAAAAAACAATAGCATACATATTATATGACTATAGGAAAATAAATTTTATGATTTTTTGTAATATCATATTATTATTTGGCGTATTATGGATGCCTGTTGCTTTAACTTTAACATTAACTGCATCAATCAAATTTATTTTTCAAGTCTAGCAACCCTATCTAAAACTAAGCTAAAGCCCAATAAACTTAGCACACCCATAAAGACTGTAAACAGTCAACGGTATAAGAAATGTTAGAATCAGTACTTGGAAGCACTTTTTATAGATATTAATAAAACAATGCTCTCGTAAACTTTATACAGGAGTCGTGGAGTTTATAGCGCACGATTTGGAGGCGATACGTTTTTTTTTTCTTAATATTAAAACTAAAAAAAAACTGACTGAAATTCTAACATATATTTCTAATATTTTTCTACTTGATTATTAGAAATTCAAATAGTGTGATTGTAAAAAAATAATCTCAATAAGAGTAATGGACAACTTTTTTCCTTAATACTTCATTAAAAAAATATATGTATTGAGATATATTTTGATCGATATTTTTAGAATAAAAATCATGGTTGTTTATGAACAACCATGATTTTTATTCTAAAAATATTTTTTTTATTTATTTTAAATTTTATTCTATACCCTTGTTTTATTCATAGTTCTTTTCCTGAATACGAAAACGCGCTATTTATCTAGCCATTGTCCTTTACGTATTCAAAAAATCAAATAAATCCATTCAAATACCTCGTCATATAAACGGGCCATATAGCGAGCAATTCAAGTAAGTGATACACTCCTCTGTTTTATTGTAAGTATAATTTGAATGGCATTTTTAGTGCGGGGTGGGGATGTGTAACGGCCGTATTAAACTCTTCGATTCCTAGTCAATATTATTTAAAGCTATCGTAAAATTTAGTGCACAATGTAACAGTTGGCTGTAAACGCTCCTGATTTAATTTAGATATTGTTTATTGGGTGTATTGGCCATTGGTGTACGTTTTAGCACTAATAAGCATTACAGACTCGTATTAGTATTAAACAAGAACTTGGATTAAACTATATTCTTATAACTATTTTCTATAACTGACCGTATGTTATGAGCCGTAAATCTAAATGAATAAAAAAAATATACTCGTATACTAAGTGTGACGTTGTGTGAATTAGTTACACCCAAGAACCAGTCATTGTTAGTCACGTATTGTACATAAAATATTTGATCTTTATATAATAAAAGTTTTGCTAGACTTTAACAGCGTGTAAAAAAAGGTTGAATTAAGATATAAAGGCCGGGTTGCCCCTGAACTGCACGAAAGTCACATGACAATGAATTCGACCGAAAATATGACGGAAATCAAAATGACTTAATATGACCATTGATAACAGTTAATGACCGTTTTTGTCTGTTTTTGACCAAATTGAACATAAATGACAGTCAGTCAAATTCAGTCACTATAGTCGTTTTCAACACTACTTAGCATAACATAGTATCTTTAAAACAAAAGGCATTCATACTAATACACATAACTACTTTTACATTTATATGCTTAATAGTGTAGATTTGTTTTCTTTACCAATTAATGTAACTGGGTAAAAAAAACCTAGCTATTGTTACCAAAAATATATTAAAATTGTGTGCACGCATCATAATAAGTGGATTACAAACCACACACAATGAACACCCCACGTAAACGAAATTCAAAAACGCAATCCCCTGTATAAAACCTTTTTAAGTCTGTATAATTTTATTATACCTGCCTAATTTCTTTGCCGAATTGAATACGACCATACTGGCAAATTACTTTCATTATCATACCAAAAAGAAAGAGATAGGTTATACAAATTACCGATAAAAGAGAGAGGTGGAAGATTCACCTGATAATCTTGCAACAAAGCATCAATCGTGGATGCTTTACATTTGCAATTTTGCATACATTTTAGGAGTAAATAAAAAAATAAATTAGAATCACCCAATCTCTGCGGCGTTTCGGCAAGCAAGAAAAGATCTTGAATTAAATATGAATAAGATGCAAATTGAATTGAACAGAAGTCGTAAGGGGATACACCTTATCGAGCTGAATCCTATACCACAGAAATACAATGTCTTATCAAATCAGGCATCATTTGTTTTACATAATGAATTGAAATGAATGTGTTTGTTTATTACTTTTCGTGAAGAAAGAACAAATGCTACCTGAAAGGCAGGTATAAAGTAGTTTTTTATTGCTCTGATATCTAACCAATTATTATATCTTACATTTATTTTATTGATAGAGAGATATTTTTATGTATTTCACTTGACACTTGGATGAGATTTTTTCAAGTGCAATTTGTAACCATAACTTCACTTGTATTATCTGTTTTTACTTTATGTTTATACCAAAAAATAAATAATATTTCGATAAGTACCTGTACTCACATCACAAAATAGCCCCATATCACTCAAAAAACATAATTTACTACGCAAACATAAGGTAAAAGAGAATCTAATGTGTTTGTCGAACTATTCGATAGATATTTGTTGAACAAACATTATCGCAAGGTGTATCCAGGGGAATGATGTTCTGCTATGGAATACTATTTGGAAATAGGAACGAAAGTAGCTGAAATTTCTTTGATGTGATTTTTGGGATCTATATGGTGTTTATTTAAAGAAAAATGAATTTGCAAAGAATATACCTACCACTATATATTTTTTATTTGTATGTAAAAGAAAGTCGTGTAAGTAACAGGATTTTTAACTAGATAAAGAGCATAGGACATTAGATACTTTTTATCATTTCTTATTATTCAGTCCACCCGAATGATTTTTGTGATTTATACTTTTTTGGATTTGTCTTGACCTAGAACAGAAAAGAATCCATAAAACCAGGCTAAGGCGGAACGAAGTTCGCTGAAACTGCTAATTTGAAATTGAAATTTCTAAACAGTTGCGTGTTCGATAAATATACCTTTATTATGCTAGTGGTGCTATAAATCACATTTCCAGATAAATGATTTGATGCAAAAAAGTGAATGATTTTGAAAAGCGCTAAGATACACTTAGGCGGTAACCATTGAATATTTCACTATTTAAATAATTTAAAGAAGTAATTTACATTAATTATTGACGAACTTGCTCGTCTCAAAAAACCACTTACAAAACCTCTGAGTCCTCCAACAGTAAACAAACATCCGCGCTCTTCATTTCTCAAATAAGAAAACAATTTGCATCAAATCTATTTCCGTGAAGCGTAATAATAAAGTGCTTACAAAAAAATCCTTTTGAAGCGGAACAATGAAGTCCAACCAATCCATTCAAAGGGATGAATTTCTACTCGATACCGATCCTGCTACTTGTGAAAAGACCTTATCTCTTTCAACACAATTTCAACTCTAACTCGATGATACAAAGTCCATTTTAGAAAGAAATTTAGTGACTTTGTTAGGTTATTTACAGTGTCGCGTCTAAGAAAAGAGTTTGGAAGCAGCGCGAAATGAGTTTTTATTTGATTTTACTCTTTTGAATAGGGAGTGTGTCATTGATGTTCGCTTATTACGGAGTTCGGATTTTTAATATTAATTGGATTGCTTCAATAAACTTTAGTGAACTTAATATACCACTAGCCCAAGCACGAAGTTTTAAAGTATTCGTAACGTACCGAGTATACTACATGTTTACCATAGCCAGCTATCGTTACTACGAGACTAGAATATAGATCCATACGTACAATCGCCCGCACATCAGGTTCAACCACTTTTGTTGCAAACTAGCCCGTATTACAACCGCATAAGATACCGTAGTGTTTACCTTGACGTGCTATTGTCCGTACGTATAGATACGTTCCAGAAATATTTGTGCTCGCAAAGCTAGTCAAAAACAATATACGACTATGTAACCACTCGATAACATTACGATGCGATTCCTGCTGTCAAACTTAGTTCGTTTTATATCCGATAGAGGTGCTCACGATTCTCATACAAATTATCTACTATAACTACTAATAATCTACGAATAATCGGACGCAAATTATTCCTACTGGCAAGAGAATACGAGTTAAATTTAGGAAAACGCTTCATAACCAAAGTATTATCGACATTACATTGTCAAATTCAATTGCTACCGTCAAGTGAACGATTGGCATCTTGCAAACGTCGTAATGTTGTCCGTTTCATCAATATATTCATATCGATAGTTTACGGAACGACTTTATTATGCGAGATATGAAACTTTTATACCTTTCCACTATAAATGGGAACGTTTTATTTGAGCTCCTTTGACATTGTTGATTTTTATTTTTCAACTGATGTATTGTTTGCAATATTTATATCATAGTGTAAACGTCAGGTCAAGTAAAAATATTTTAGGATCAACTTTATATTTAAGTTAAAGCAACAAAGCTTGTTTGTAGTTTACTATTGACAAGTTATTATCCAATTAATCGTCAAAACGATAAATTAACTATCAACGCTACCTATAAATATGTAGGTTTTAACAGTTAGCTTCGTATGCTCAAATAGTCGCTACTTGAAAAAAAATAAGAAAATAAACCCCCTACCCTAACCCAAAAGACTGACAAAAAGCTTAAAAAACGTTAAGTTTTTTCATGTTTTTTAGTTGTTTACCCATACCTCAAAAACTATTTAACCGCTTTTGATGAAACTTACACTGCTCCCTAAGATGAAATATACCTGATTAAACTAAATTGATCATCATGATCATCTCGGTATGACTTCTCGTTTTCGAGAAATCCGATAAACATACGAGTACATTATGCACTAATGAAATTTAACACACGCATTTGGAAGCCTTTATAGTTCAACATACTAATTTTTTTTAAATTCTAACCATATCACATCATCATCATTATCAGCCAAAGGACGTCCACTGCTGAACATAGGCCTCCCCCACGGCTTTTCACAGCGACCGATCACTAGCGGTCTGCATCCAGTTTGATCATGAGATCTTTTGTAAGGTCGTCTGTCCATCTTCTTGGTGGACGTCCTACGCTGCGTTTTTGGTCGAAGGGTCTCCAATGTAGAACTTTCCTGCCCCAACGGCCATCAGTTCGTCGCGCTATGTGCCCTGCCCATTGCCACTTGAGCTTACTGATTCTTAAGGCTACGTCCGTTACCTTAGTTCTTCTACGTTTCTCCTCATTTCTGATTCGATTCCGTAGAGAAACACCCAGCATAGCCCTCTCCATCGATCGTTGTGTGATTTTGAGCTTCTTTACCATATCACATACAACATTGACTTGATTACCTCCTTTTTTAAGTCGGTAAAAACTATTTACAGACTGACTGAATCAAAGCACAAAATCGAGCCAAGATATAACACATTTAACATCACCACTAAAAGACATGTCATCAAAACATAACAGCAATCTTGTAAGAGCATCGTTAAAATTGCGACCAACAAATAATTTCAAAATCCGCGTTCGATACTGACGTTTACGATTCGGAAGATAAATTAAATCGATCATAAAAATATCGTGCCGTATCGGCGAGCGCGCGTCACTATAAAAGTGTGGCATAAACGCGTCAAATAAAAAACATTTGCTGCACATGGGTTAAATAAAAATAATGATAAAGCTTGACGTTCATCTTGAGCTTTTACTGCATTGATGGTGGTTTCAGTGTGAAATAAGTTTTGTTGACATTATAATCAGATGTGTAATCATCGTCATCATCATCATTTTCAGCCAAAGGACGTCCACTGCTAACCATAGGCCCACCATTTTCCACAGCAACCGATAACTAGCGATCTGGATCCAGTTTGGCCCTGCGATTGTTTACAAAGTGGTTTGTCCAGCTTGTCGGTGGAAATACTTCACTGTGTCTTTGGTCGAACGGTCACCAATTTTGAACTTTTCTGCCCTAACGGCCATCAGTTTTTCGTGCTATGTGCCCTGTCCATTGCCACTTGAGCTTACTGATTCACAGGGCATGTCCGTTACCTTAGTTTTTTTACAGTAACATATATTAAAAAGTATGATATATATTTTAAATAACTCCTTTATGACATAAATTTGTAACATATTACTTAGTTATCCAAAGGTTAGAAAAAAAAACTTAAAAATGACATGACATAACCTACTTAGTTATTATTCGATTAACCAATATGAACATTGTGCGCTGTATATAATATATTTTGTTGCTTGATGATTCATATTTACCGTTTAAAATGCCCACTGCTTGTCAAAAATGAGTCCTGAAATGTATATTTTATTAATTTGCGTCTAATTTTTTGTAAACATTTCAAAATTCATGTCAAGTCATCGCTTACTTTCGCCCTCATACCTCATTACTACCAATGCTCCATAAAACGTCAATAAGCATTAAACGGCATAACTCACTCTTTGTCTGTTAATCCGCCACGGTATTAAAACATTTTCGTTGGACGTAAAAATCATGCGCACGCGGCCATCATAAAATGATACATAAAAATTGACCTTTCAACCCGATTTGTAGGGCTGGCATGTGACGATAAATAATATCCTATCCACCGCGGTGTTTTATCTCAACAAAGGTTACATAAAGAAAAAAAGGTAAGGTACACGCAAAGGTACTATTTTTTTGAGGGTATTTTGTCCCTCAAAAAAGTAGTTATATGAGGTCAAATCGTTTTAAGTGATAATATTTTACCTGTGTCTTTGTATACATAATATAACAAGACACTATTCTTCTATTCTACTATTCTGAAAATTGAGATTTTAATTTTTCTTTTTTTTATCAAAGAAAATGACATTTTCTATAAACAACCATCCGACAATTTAAAAAAAACGTCATTATCTTTGCCTTTATCAGTTCAATTCCCAATCCTTCTTTTTCACTAATTGTAACCTTAATAAATAATTATTAATTTAAAAAAATAAACTATCTAAATCTTTATTTTTCTCAAAAACAAGAGTATAAAAACTCATAGCTTTTTCTCAAAAATGTTTCATTTATTGTGCTAAATCGGCCCTTTAAATATTATCACTCAAAACGAGGTGACCATGTTTATACAGGAATAGATGTATTATACATATAATGTAACAAAATAAATGTATTGTACAGAATATGACCAGTTATAAAACTAGATATTGCAGCATCAACGAAGTACGATTTTATACACATAATTAAGGGTTACAACTTTTGATTACTATATCTCTAAGTTAAATCATTCTTTAGCATTATTACAAGTTCAAGGTTGTTATAAAACACACGTAGACTGTTGATATATGTCATTTTGTTGATACTGAAAAATTTCAAATAAAGGAACGTAAACCCTTAGAAATCACATCTGCATGTTAGTAACGTCCAGATTCAGATTTGAATTTAGATTCAGCTTTATTTATTCACTCCAGCATATTTCGCAATTTTATATACAGCATGTGAAAATCAGAGATAATATTATTAATAAATGTAAATGTAAAAAACACGTCTATAATAATTCTTAATAATTAACCAAGCATACAATCACTTGTGCTACAGATCTGTTTATGTTTAAAAAAAATATTTACTACAATATGCTACGGAGCTACGAAATTAGTTGCTACGGCCTAAGGCTGTTTGACAAAAAAAGTTTTGATTTCGTTTTGGGTCAACCATCAAGTACCCTTGAGACATATTTGCTGTACGACTGATGTCAGAAGAATCTTGAGCCGTGATTTAAGATTTATTTATTGCGGTTAATGAGTTATAAAGCCAAGGTAGTTAAGAGTAAGAAAGAATATAGGAATGCTAAGCTAAAGTCCAAGAAAAAAACTTATGTTGTGTTACGAGTATACTGATCAAAATACAATAAACGTTTATAATAAGCGTTTAATTTCGTTTGTAAGAATCTGAAGCATGCCTAAATTTTACGTTCAGTTTTATTAAGTATTAACCCCTAACGACTTTTGAATCAGTAACAAGGCGTTAATTTCTTCGCGTTAATTTTTACGGTCATTTCAGTGTTAAGTCGATTGGGGACGGTAATTTGAAGACTTTATCACGTGATTATGGCAAGGGTATTTGATTTTATTCGCATAAATTAAACGGTTCTTTCAGAAGAATTTGTTATTTTAAATAAAGAGACATTCTTTAATTTGATATGTAACCACATATATAATTTTAAAAAAAACTAATTGTTATGAAGTATTATGTCACAAAGTTGTTTTTTTATATAAAAAATGTACAATAATAAGAAGAAAACACTAAGTATCACGTACTAACATTTTTTACACGAAAAAAGAGTATTCCGTGTAATAATAACAGTGTTTGCTATATTGCGTACATTACCAAGAAGATATTATATTATCTGTAACTTTTTTATACCTCGTCATTCCATTTCTTTTGTCTACAAAACAGATAATTCCTAATCTTTTCATTTCGGCAATAAAAAGAGCTACGTCGGAGTATTTTATACGTTTTTTATTTCGACTTTTTAAATTTCGAATCTTAAAACAAAATAGGTGCTCAGATCCGCCATCTTTGGAGCAATAATAAAAATTACGTTTTCGTTATAAATAAGGGGTTTCTTAAGAGTTTAATTTTTACAGCAAATCTTTTATTCTCCCCTTTATGTAGGAACAGTAAAGTTGATACGGCGAATAAAACGAGACATAAAATAGGTTCGAAGGTATAAAAATAATAAATACGCAACGAGGGAATGAAAAGAGAATTCTTCAATCAAAACACTTAACAAACTTTAAGGTTGTATTGTATTGAAATGTTTTAAAAATAAGATATACTAATTATTCACTACCTACTGAAAATTTTGAGATCCAGTGCTTTACAAACATAACAATATACGACTTTATGTAGTTTTAAACATAACAATACTTCGGTATAATCTGTGTGGCCTTTTCATGCCGGCGCATACTGCATGCCGTAAAAAAGTTTTTCTTAAACTTAAAATTAGATTCAGTAGTGAATCAAATAATTTGGTTAGTAATAGATTTTAGGTAGAGGATACCAATTTTTTTTTGGTAGGTAATCAAATCTTGTTGAATAATTTTGGTTTGAGATTAAAACATACACAATGTCATCAAAGCAGTTAAGAGTAAATTTCCAATCATGTAAGATTGAAATTATAATTATGATTTCGGCGTAGGTATATTGACTGTTAAATAGGATTTATTCCACTCTGATTCCAAAAACTAATACCAGCGGTGATTGATAAAAATACTTTTATTCCTAACGAGTACCATTCATAAACGAATCTACAGAATCTACACCTAATCGACTATCGTAAATATGTAATTTTGATAAGTGTTTTAGTTCTTTTTTGCAGATTTTGCTTCAAAGGTAAAACTCCGAAAACCTACCATAAACATGCAGCCTACGAATGCTAAAAAGATAACTGGAAAGAAATAATAAGTTGCTTCAGTTGTGACTGACTGTACCAAAACATTTGAATTGATATTCGTTGGAAATCGTTGTTTAATTTTGTCTTAACAGTTTTAATTAAATTTTTGTTTAGGAAAAGGTCGAATTGTATGAGTGTAATCAAATACCGTTGGTTGAGTTTGAATAAAAAATGAAGAACGACTTGACCAATCTTTCCACCCTTACGATTTGATTCGTTTTACACACGTGCCGTAAGTCGATATCCATCATACAATTTTTACAACTGATATGAAATTCACATTCACCATCTACTGTTATAAAAATATGACCTTAAACTTAATATCGTTTTTATTGTCAAGATTACAATAATGCCCAGCGGTGTGGGGATCAACTTCAAAGTATTTAGGACATTACCTTGTTTTATTGAAAATGTTTATAATGTTTTGTTTATACAGGATGTTTTGGTAAAGATTTTTTTCTAGAAAGTATTTGCTACCCTTTTTCTTATATTTATCAAGGATACAATTTATATTTTACATACACACACACACAGAGCCGATAAATGCCTTTGATCGTGTTTTTTTTCTTCTTTATTTAAATAATATGTCCTACCTACACGATCACTAATTAACCCCTATTTTTGTATTCTTTTCTTTGATATTGTTTAATCGGGCATTCTGCTAAGCTGTGTTCCGCCCTCTTAGTTCGTATATTAAATACTCAATTGTAAAATCTTAATGGCCGCCCGGGATACAGGCTTCACAGCCTAGTACGGGGGCCGATGTGTAACATAATTGTATAATTAACTTTTGAAACAAAATATTTTGTATCTTTTGTATATTTCTTATTTTTGTATTTTGATTTCTATACAACTGAATACAATACCATACCCTATTATGTATTACTACCTGCAAAATGTTAAGTACTTAGGTAATTACATAAAGTGAAAAGCAAAGTTAGCCTGTAACGTCCCACTGAAAGGCAAAGGCATTACCTCAACTATGAGGTTATTTGAGTCAATTTTACCACGCGGGCTCAGTGCGGATTTGTGGAGCGGTTTTTGCAAGGCAAGCGACTAACCCTGCTGTCAGATGTTATCAAGCCCATAAGGCCTCTGTCTAGGCTTTATCACTAATATCAACCGATATCAGCCGGTACCAACGGCTTAGCGTGCCTCCTTTCAAAGCATGGAAATGCTTGTGATGTACGTTACTTGTATGGTCGGAATGGCCACCCATCCAAACACGACCACGCCTTAGGTTGCTTAACTTTGGTATCACTACCAAAGCGCTGTTACCACTCCGCTACGAGCACCTAAATAAATATATTTTATGCCTCAACTAATAACGCTTATCAGACTCACCACCTAATCTGTCTGCCTACATCTCTAAACCCTACATATGCATCAAATTCCTCCGAACTTAATGCTAATAAAATTCACGCATCAATTTAATATTCTTGCATATCACACTTTGCACACGTGAGTGCTGATATGAAATGGTGCATATGCCATTTATAGTTAATATAACGACTTTACGCCTAGCATATTTGTTATGAAAACATTTTACGCAGTTGCCGGCTTTAAACATTTTACAAGCGAGTAAATGGGTTTGCAATAAAGCTGTAGCTTAATATCAATGTACAGTTGTGTGGGAAAGTGGTGAGGAAAATAAATATTTTGTTAACTTATTTTTTCTTGTTTTTTCAACGTACAGTGTAAACATTTTGAAAAAACATTCGATTTTTGGTATGTTACTCAAACATGGAGGTTTTTTCAGGCCTGACTCTATTAAAATCTATACATTCATAATAATATATCTGCGTTTTTTAATTAACTCAGATATTTTTAGACGTAGTACATATTCTCGAAAGCAGTAATTATTCATAAAGATGAAATGATTGAGCTACCGTGCTGGCTGTCGGACCCTGCGAAATTTTCAATTGATAGAGCTTTTGGCCCGGTTAGCCAGAAAGTGCTGGTTCAAGTCGCGCCCGTGGGCAAGTTTTTGGTTTCTTATTTCATCTTTATGAATATAAAATGTGACACTGTGAGTGTTAAAAACATTCTTAACCAGCAGTAATTATTTGTAATTTTAACCTAGCATAGTACCAGAAACGTTTAAAGATATTTAGAAAGTTTGTTATTAACTGTACAATCGCGCGGCGTTTGCTTTGTAGATTACACGCTTCGACAAAGAATACAGTCGTAAAGTAGATTACTATTTTATTCAGAGATCATTTATAAGGTAGCCTTCAGATTATGGAATATAGTGGAAAAGCTATTTGTATCTGCCGTCAGACCATAAGCAGAAATAATTATAACATTTATTGGTGGTTATATTATGTTATGTCAAAGACTTGAGACGTTCTTAAACTAATATATTTACTATAATCTATTTCAATACTTTATCTTATAAGCTTCTGAAGTAATTGCCAAAAATCATGCAACCAAGATTCCTTACCTTAGGAATCTCTATGTACTTGGTACCTAATTTTGACTGCGAATAGCTTTATTTTTTATTTATTTTAATTGGTGCAAACAACAGATTTACAACCATTTCATTACAAACAATATAATACAAAATTTTAAATTATAATTTGTTGCAGCTCCAAGAGCGCTTATACACAGCATGCTTATCAGGCCAACAGTATAATTTGGTGAATTGAATTGCAATTAAACATTATATAACATCAATAAAAGAAAATAATTGGATTATAATTAGTGAAAAATTAAATTAAAATGAATTTATGAATAACAGGACACCGATGGAATAAAATAACAAATGAAAATAAAAAAACAATAATAAATTATTAAATTAGGACAAGTAACAACTAATTTAGTGAGCTACATAGAAGAAAGATACCTAGGTCAACTCATCCGGTAGCAATTTAATTATAGCTGATTTAAATTTATTTATAGATAAGTTGTATACGTCCTGTCTACTGTCCTGTGAGTATCTATGGCTACGCAATCTGAACAAAAACAGCATTAAGCAACTAGGCAGGCAGTTTCCCGCGGCTGCTCCCGCGTGAATATCGTATCCAACAAAATATCCTTTGTGATATTTCGATGTATAAGCTACATTATTGTAAAGTTTCATCAAAGTCCATTGAGTAATTTCAGCGTGAAGGAGTAATAATCATACATCGATCCTCACATAATTAATGCTTGATACTCTTTTTGTAAAAAAAAATACTTAATCATAACACCCCTAGCCTATTCCGACTACGGTGGCCAGTCACAACACTAACTGACTGTGCGGACATATAATAGTGCACAAGTGCGTACGCAAACACAGGTGCACTCTCTATTCCTTTCACTCTCATAGCCCGATGGGACAGCAATCAGACGTGACCAGAGAGAGATCAGGCGCAGGACCGACGGCTTTTCGTGCTTTCGGAGGCACGAAGTTAAAACAACGCCTACCTTCAAACTCTGGGCTACCCTGAAACTTTCTGCACAGAAAAAACTGGGTACATTTTTTTTGCCTCGACTCGGGATTCAAACCCGGGACCTCTGACGCGTTTGTTGCTTTAAAGTGAGACCCGCTTACCGCTGCGCCACTGTGGCAGTTATATTTCACTTAATAATCAATCCTTCAATATCATAAACTATTTCAAATCAGCTAAACGGTTCCATTCATAACATATCATTCAATTAAGCTCTTAATAATATCTGTTAAGCAGGCTCTTGCTAGATAAAAAGGCTGTTAGCATAATAACTAATGCAAAAGTGAATATACATTAGTTCACTGACAACTTTATGGTTCTACATATAGCACCTGTTTTCATATTTACGCAATAGACTGGTCGAGAAAATTGAGTTATGTTGTTGTTCTTGTGTTATATTAAAAAGGCATTTTAACAAGTGTCTTAACTTCTATTACGAATGTTTACTTAAAAATATTTTGACTTTACTATAAACTACACTGATTTACATGATTATTATCTGCTGTATATCCATTTTGACGACGTCCGTGGTGTAGTGGCTAAGCCCGCTCGGTTTCAAGGCGTCGCCGCTCCAAGGTCCCGGGTTCGATTCCCGGTCGTGGTAATGGGTGTTATAGTACCACCGTTGTGTCTGATTTCCATAACAAAAGTGCATAGGCTCCTTACTTTGGGATCAGATCAATGTATGTGATTGGGGTCCAAAATTTAAATTTATTTTAAGTAAATCTATGTAAATCCAGGAAAGTCCGTATTATTTCATTCATCACAAAAAATAAATAAAAGAGCAGACGAATTAATATTTGTTTCTGAAGTCTCTATGTTTTTTTTTTACTTGTTAATTTAGCCTTCTAAAAAATACTGTAAATTTTAACTTTTCCTTTCTCTAAAGCTTCCCTAACGGCTTTCTCACAACCACACATCATTAGCTCAAAAATTAATCAACAACCTGTCAAACGCGTATTATCGCTATATTAAGAACAAGTAACCATATCGAATTCACCTGCACCTGTAGTCATGGGAATAGACAGGCATAATGAGATGAAACAACACCAACCGCAGTCATGGTCACTGGGTTTGCTGATTTTATATTTACTGTCGGCCCAAGAGCACATCGTTTCGCTCCGACCCCGTCGATCGGAATTAAAAGTATCCTAGATCCTTTCTGGTTCTAAGCTTCTTCTAAGCTACCTCCCAACCAATTTTTAAGCCAAATCGGTTCAGCTATATAGCATTATAATATGTAGTATATAGACTAGCGACTACACTCGCGTGTTTTGAGTTTGCTTTCACCCTTCCTATCGGACTGTGATGTTTTATAGCCTTAAGCCTTCCTCAATAAATAAGCTATCCAACACAAAAAAAACAAAAACAAATCGGTCTAGTTATTCGTGAGATTGATCCTGAGACTGATTAGCGCGTTCAAATAAACAGTAAAAACTCTACAGCTTTATAATATTAGTATAGAAAATTACAGTACAAGCCTTTTCTGATCTCTACATACTTAGGGCTATTACAAATCTTGCAGAAGTTAGATATTAGATTCTGATAAGTTTTTAGGGTCAATTAAATTTATATTATGATTCGGCAACCTATTGCACTTTCTTAACATCTATTGAGGAAGGTCTGTATTTTGGTTATTAAAAATATATCCGTCTGTTCGGGATGCTAAGATCTCGCACATCAGTTGTGCGCTGGAGTGCAGCAAGACGGGGGCCAGTAAATGAAAGACAGGCGTTTCTTTGGTAACTGGAGGGCGGCGGAGGTAGTTGAGTCGTCGGTGTCTTCTCGGAGAGTGCGCGCTTGTATGGGGCACGCGCCGCTATTTATATAATTTCGGATACCCCCGCCACCCCCACCTCTTTATTGCACGGAAACATTATTTTTACATTTATTACCTATCTAGGTACTACTTATGACCTAAGTGTGTGTTTTATTCGGAGTGCCTACCTAATTAGGTTCTAAGTTTACATTTCTTATTAGAATCCTATACTTTCTAATACGAATTAATTACAAAAAACATGATAAGTTTTCCGGGAGCGAGCGAGAGGGCTATATGTCCTATCTCCCTCTGGAGATGGTCGGTTTGCTCGCTCCGGCACGGGTGAGGAAAACAACGGACGGAAACATTCTTTATTTCAGAAACACACTACAAATACGGACAAACAAACAAATGAACAAAACTTAACCTATATACTTAACCTATACAGAAAATGATAATACACGAAAATTATTTACAAACGGTCGGTACAACATGCCGCTTTGTGTTGGCCGTCCGGAACATCTCTCCCGCCGTGCTTCGCCCTGTAGAGAGGGCGTAGCATTACTCCGTCGGTGGAAGGGCGGCCATCTGTCGTGGCAACACGATGAGCTTCTTAGTCGGTCTTCGAAGTACTCCTCCTTTGGTCTGGACGTCTACGGTTCGGATTGCACCGTCGGGCCCCGGGTAGACCCTGGTAATCACTCCGCGCGGCCAGGTGTTCCGCGGTAGAGTGCTGTCCACAATGAGTACCAGGTCGCCCGTAGCAAGTGGAGGCCCGTGGCCTCGGGGCTCCCGCCGGTGCTGGAGTTCGGGTAGGTACTCCCGTACCCACCGGGTCCAAAAGAGGTCGGCTAGGCGCTGTGAGGCGCGCCAGTGTGTTCGGCCGATAAGATCGGAGTCGTCGAACGATCCCAGGGGTGGCTCGGCGGTCGGCGTCAGCAGAAGGAAATGGTTCGGGGTAAGCGGCTCCGGGTCGTTCGGGTCGGTAGACACGTGTGTGAGGGGTCGGCTGTTGAGCGTGTGCTCGACTTCGGTCAGGAGGGTCAAGAGGACCTCCTCTTGGGGTCTTCGGGTGTCGAGCACGGTCGCTAGCGCGGTCTTGACGCTCCTCACCAGGCGCTCCCAGGCGCCGCCCATGAACGGCGCGCCCGGGGTGATAAAACGCCAGGTGATGCGGCGCTCCGCAGCCTCCCGGCTGAGGAGCCGGTTGGCCGCCTCTCGTAGCTCACGGTCGGCACCGTGGAAGTTGGTTCCGTTGTCTGACCACATTTCGGTGGGGTAGCCACGGCGTGCGATCATGCGTCGCAACGCCATGACTGCGGAGTCGGTGGTGAGGCTAGCCGCCACCTCTAGGTGTACGGCCCGCGTCGTCAGGCAGGTGAATAGCACGCCGTACCTCTTCTGAGTACTTCGGCCTACGGTAACGGTTAGGGGGCCGAAGTAGTCCACGCCCGTGTAGGTGAACGGGCGCCGGTGATGGGCAAGGCGGCAACCAGGTAGGTCACCCGTCGGCGGCGTCGGTGGCACGTTGCGGCGCCTGCGGCACGGCAGACACTGATGCACGATGTTTCGGGCCGCAGTTCTCAACCGCAGCACCCAGAAGCGCGTACGGCACTCGGCGATCGTAGCCTCTACACCGGAGTGGTGCAGTTTACGGTGCATATAGTCTATGTATAGTCTCACTATTCGATGGCGCGCGTCTAACACCGCGGGTCGTTTGTTTACGGTCATGTCACTCGCGGCGTTTATTCTCGGTCTTACGCGTAGCACACCATTTACTAATTCGACGGCGATCGTCCCGAATCGATTGTTGCTAGGGAGCTCGGCTCCTTTTTGCAGTCGGTTTATTTCATTACTAAACGAGTCCGCTTGACACTTTTTTATAAGTAACGACTCCGCTCGGAGCAAAATGTCTGAATCTAACACTCGGTACTCGCGATAGGCGTTAGAGTTTTTAGTAGCGGGCGTCGCGGCGCGTTTAGCACTATCACTATCGCGGTTACGGTTCTTATTCCACTCACGATCACTTTCCGCGGCCCGGCGCGTGCGTTTATAGTTTATAAGTTCACGGTTCGGTCTACACAAGTCTACGAATTGGAGCACGCGCGCGGTTGCTCGCAGAAGTCTCTCGTAGCGAGAAAAACGGTTCGGATCGGGCACTATAAGTTCACTTGCACTGAGTTCATTGTTACGCACTGAGTCATTTTCGCGCACTGTTTTCACTTTCTCCTCACCTGTGGTCTCGGGGGCGGAGGACGACGTGTCGGTAGGCCACGCTGACTCGGGGCCTCGGAGGAAGTCTGGGCCTTGGTACCAGCGGTGGCCGGCGCCGAAATCCTCTGGGACGTCTCGGGTGGCGTCGTCGGCCACGTTGAGGCGGGTCGGCACCCACCGCCAGTCCGCGACCGCGGAGTTCTCCTCTACGGCGGCGATACGGTGCGCGACAAACGGGCGGTACGAGCGCGCCCCAGTCTTCAGCCATGTCAGCACCGTGCGGCTGTCGGTCCAGAAAACCTTCCTTGTTGTTTTCAGGTCGTGCTCCTCAGCTATGGCCGCGGCTAGGCGGCTGCCCAGTACCGCGGCTTGTAGCTCCAGGCGGGGAATGGACGTCAACTTGAGCGGCGCCACCTTGGCCTTGGCGGCCACAAGTGACACGGCGATGGCACCGTGGGGCGTGATTACGCGCCAGTAAGCCACGGCGGCGTAGGCGGCTTCGCTCGCGTCCACGAAGACGTGTAGTTCTCGTGCTACGGCGTCGGTGTAATCGCGGTAGCAACGGGGCACCGCGACGTCTCGCATGTTGTGCAAGTGCGTCGTCCAGGTAGCCCACTGCTGGGCTAAGTCCTCGTCGATCGGTTGGTCCCAGTCGGTCCCTCGCCTCCAAAGTTCTTGTACGATTTGCTTCGCTCGGATAGTGACAGGTGAGGCGAGGCCGAGTGGGTCGAATAGCGACATCATTATCTTAAGGGCGTCGCGTTTGGTGGGCGTCGGTTTTTCTAATATGCCCGTCGGTAGCCGCGCGAGGTCCATGTTGAAGGCGAGCTGGTCTTGTTGCGGCTTCCAGATCAGCCCGAGTACACGTTCATCCGGTTGGCTCATCGTTACAGTGGCGGCGGCGTCGGCGTCGGCGTCCATAGCGAGCAACACGCGCTGCGAGTTCGACGCCCAGCGTCGGAGTTCGTAGTGGGCGTGCGCGTGTATGTCGCGCACCTGTGTGGCGACCTTGACGGCGGCTTCCTCGCTAGGGACGCTGTGGATGAAGTCGTCCATGTAGTGATTTCTTACCACCGCGACGCGAGCGTCGGCGTAGGTGGCGTCGAACTGTTCCGCGTTGAGGTTTTTCACGAATATGGCTATGGCGGGGGAGCAGGTCGCGCCGAAGATCAGGGAGGTCATGCGGTATTCCTTCGGCGGCCCAACTCTCGTGTCCCCTCTCCATAGGTACCTCAGCGCGTTGCGGTCTTCAGGCTTCACTTTCACTTGCATGAACATCTCCTTTATATCGGCGCACATAGCGACGGCGTGTTGACGGAAACGCATCATGACCCCGGGCAGAGACTGAAGTAGGTCGGGGCCAGTCAGCAGGTGGTCGTTGAGCGACGTGCCCGCTGTCTTAGCGGCGGCGTCGTGCACTATGCGTACCTTATCGGGCTTCATCTTGTTGATGACTGCGAAGTGAGGTAGGTACCAATTTCTGTCTTCTTTCTTCGCAGGCGGTGCGGGCTCGGCGTAGCCCTTTTCGATGAGCGCGTTCATTTGTTGAGTGTACTTCGATTTCAACACTGGATCACGGTCGAGTTTTCTCTCTATGCCTTCGAGTCTCTTCAATGTGTTATTGAAGTTATTCGGCATCGGTTTATCTCCTTTCCACAGTAACGGAGCTTCATAACGGCCTGTGGCGTCGCGACGCACCTCATTCTCGAGTTTGTTGCGTGCGACTTCTTCTGGGTCACTTGCGGGTCTCCGTGGCGTGATCAGCAGCGATTCGATAGAGAAATATTCTCTTAACTGATCGTCCATGTTCTCTTCTTGCGTCACCACGAAGTTGACACGGTGTTGTCGACCCAGCGTGCGGGTGTGGGCGCCGTGTAGCACCCAACCTAGCGGAGTGTGTGACGCTACGGGTTGCCCCCTCACTCCTTTGCGTACCTGTGAGGCCAGCAGCAGGTGCCAGTTGTCCTGGCCGATGAGCAGCTGCGGCTTGGCGTCCTCGTACTGGAGATGGGCTTCGATGTCACTCAGGTGCACACACTTTTTCACATCGTCACGGTTCACGGTTTGGGTAGATAGTCGCATCGAGTCTATAGTGCGGGCGGTAATGCGGAACGTCTTCTTAGTAGCGCCGCGGAGCGTAAGTGTTACGCGTCGCGACGCCTTTTCGATCACTTTTCCTTCTATGGCCTCGATGTTGAGCGGGTCGGTGGGACCGCTGGTGCCAATCTTGTCGGCCAGTTCGGTGTTCACTAAGGTGATTGTGCTGCCATCGTCCAACAGCGCATGTGTGTGCACCTCTCCCGCCGGTCCCGACAGTGTTACAGGCACTATTTTCAGGAATGTCTTCGATCGTTCCGTCCACGTAGAAGTTACTTTCTCGCATTCGGTTTTCTTATCTTCTCTCTCGCTCGCACGTGCTATCTCCCTCGTATGATGTAGTTTGCTGTGATGTCGCGCTTGGCACCCGTTTACCCCGCATGGGGTACGTCGGCATTGATGGGTGCGCGTTCGCAGGCGCAGGCATCCGAAGCACAGTCGGTGTTGTTTTGCGGTGTCCCAACGCTCGTCAGAGGTCATCTGCTCGAACTTGTTGCACGCGGACGGGCCGTGTCCGGCTTGTCCGCACACGACGCAAGACGGTGGGGCGGGCGCCGTCGTGGCTAGCGCCCGCTGCGGTTTCTTCGTGGCCGGCGGTTGTTCGGTCTCGGGATCGGCGAAGGCCTGGCATCTGCGCGCCTCCCTCTCTAGGAAGCGCACAAACTTGACCAGGTCGGGCTCCTCTTCGTAGTTGTCCGCCGCGAAGTCGTACCATCGGTACCGTAGCGTCGGTGGTAGCTTGTCTACGGTGGTCTTCACGACGTCGGGGTTGTACAGGTAGCCCGTGCGTCCGATCGCTTCTATGGTGGCCACGATGTTGGCCATCTTGCTCGCGTAGATGCAGATGTCACGTGGGTTGTCGGTGAGGCGGGGTAGCGACCGAATGCGATCTATTTCGGTCGCGGCTATGGCATTCGGTCTCCCAAAGCGCGCTTCCAACGCGCTGACGATTTCTTCGGAGGTGGCTCCCTTGATGAAGAGAGAGTTCGCTTGTTCGGCTGCTCTTCCCGACAGGCTGCGGCGTATACGTCCGACGTTCTCATAATTTGTATACGCCCGCGCTGTCTCCACGTACGCCGCTTTGTACGCCAGCCATTCGGTGTGCAGGCCCGTGAAGGCGGGCAGCTCGATCATGCGCACGGAGTAGGGGTGCGCGCCGTAGGCGGTGCGCGCGAAGGCGGTCGACACGTCTTCTTCGGCCAGGCGTCGCGGCGGTTGTGCGACGACGGCCCTTGCATGATCCTCTTCTTGCGGCTGGTGTTGCGATGTGACTCTCTCACAGGTCGCCGCGAAAGCGGCGTTGTACGTGGGCGCCGGCCTCAGCAGAGGGGCCGGCGGCGGGCCGGCGGCGACGGTAGCGGTTGCGGTAGATGTTGCGGTTGATGTTGCGGTTGCGCAACGACGGAGGGTGCGGCCGCGACCTCGGGACGGTCGACTGGCCGCTCGGCGATAGCCAGCATTTGTCGCTGACTTTCTTCAACCCAGTTATCGACTCTTCGCGTCGTCTCTAGGTTTGACACGGCTGTGTCGGCATCAGACTCCTCGGACTCGGCCTCGATACGTGCGAGGCGAGCCGAGGCATACTCGATTTCGAGTCGGAGCAGTTCTTCTTTGGCCTGCGCGAACCGGGCGGCACGGCGGCTCCTCCCGGACTTGCAGGCCGTGCGCGGTATTGATCGCGCCGGACGGTGTGTTGGTGCCACATCAGGCACCGCGGCGGGCGGCACTGGCGGGGCCGACTCAGGCTCGGCTGACCAAGCGGCGGTCCCCTCTTCCTCAGGGGAGCGCGCTGACGGAGGCGTAGTCGCTCGTTCTTCGGGGGTAGCCGGGCGTACCGCGCCCTGCCTGCTTCTTGTTACTGGCATCTTGCTGATTTATCCGGAACTGAAGGACCAGACGATGTTCGGGATGCTAAGATCTCGCACATCAGTTGTGCGCTGGAGTGCAGCAAGACGGGGGCCAGTAAATGAAAGACAGGCGTTTCTTTGGTAACTGGAGGGCGGCGGAGGTAGTTGAGTCGTCGGTGTCTTCTCGGAGAGTGCGCGCTTGTATGGGGCACGCGCCGCTATTTATATAATTTCGGATACCCCCGCCACCCCCACCTCTTTATTGCACGGAAACATTATTTTTACATTTATTACCTATCTAGGTACTACTTATGACCTAAGTGTGTGTTTTATTCGGAGTGCCTACCTAATTAGGTTCTAAGTTTACATTTCTTATTAGAATCCTATACTTTCTAATACGAATTAATTACAAAAAACATGATAAGTTTTCCGGGAGCGAGCGAGAGGGCTATATGTCCTATCTCCCTCTGGAGATGGTCGGTTTGCTCGCTCCGGCACGGGTGAGGAAAACAACGGACGGAAACATTCTTTATTTCAGAAACACACTACAAATACGGACAAACAAACAAATGAACAAAACTTAACCTATATACTTAACCTATACAGAAAATGATAATACACGAAAATTATTTACAAACGGTCGGTACAACATGCCGCTTTGTGTTGGCCGTCCGGAACACCGTCCTTCTGACGCAGTTGATGATAAAGTAAAAAGGAACTTTTTGAACGATTATGCTTCCTGTTTTTCGGTGAACGTTAAAACAAACAAAAAACTGATTTGATTTTGTCAGATTTTTTAATGTTGCATAACGTAGTAATATTTTTTTCAGTATGCTATTTTGAATCGATTGTTATTTTCCTTATAGGTTTTAACCTGTTAAACAATGCAAGCTCAAATAAACACGCCCCTAGTATTTCCCAAACATAATCCACAGGTCCATTCCGCATCATCTCACTTATGAATATTAATCACACCGAAGCGAACAGCTCCTCGATTCTTAAGAAAAAAATATTAAAAGAGGACCTTTTTAAGGACCCGGGACACTTGACAAAGAGGCGATCCCTCGGCACAAAATACATTTTGACGGATGACAAAACGTGAAAAACGAACCTCTTATTTTCTGCGCGTTTTAATATTCGAAAGTGTTTACGGGGATTTAATATTTATTATGGGTGGCTGGAAATCTTGGCTCTGAATGAAAATACATTAAGGGAGTTGTTTCGCAGTCATATCAAGCATTATAAGGGCTCATTTTTCTACGTTAAAAATTTGCCCTTGTTATATGATTGCGCTTTGAAAAAAATAAAAGATACATTTGATTATTGTTATTGAGAGCTAAACTACTTATATTTGTTCGAGTTTTTAAAGCAAACCCACAAACATCTATTAAAGTAAATAAAACCCTGCTAAAAGTAGGTACATAAATACAAAAACGTTAATAAAGTTCCATTAACACAATATAGGTATCTTCATTACATTTTTATACGTTTGAGTAAAATATAAAATTGTCATAAAATCTACAAAGTCTAAAACATTATTCAGCTCGTCACATGCAATTATTTCATACATGCTTACACTTTACTTCCGAGCACTTACAAAATCTCCATTACAGTATAAGAAAGACCCTTCTTAACTTGTTTTACCTTTTTTATAATACTTTTCTTAGCCGTGTCGTTTTTCCGCTTGCCAGATGATTGCTCTGTCATCCGAGCATTAATGATTTTTTACCTTGCGTCTTGGATATTACAGTTCAAAGTTGAGTCGCAGATTAGGAGGGTGGGTGAATCTACAATAAGATGGCATTTTCTTTTTAATCCCGTATCTCAGAATCCCCTTTCAGTACAGATATGCAGCTTTATTTAAACAAGTCGTGTGTATTACAGAGGTGTATTACGTTTCTTTTGATACACGGTAAGAAGAAAATCTCTGAGACAAAGCAGAGGTAATCAGAGGAAGTAGAGCTGATACCATAATATTTCGTTTTCAGTGAGATAGGTAGGTTACTGAAAAAAGATGTGGTAGCATGCGTCTGTGATCTTATCACTCGTATTGTACCTAGGTGCACTCTTTAAACTCATCATCAAACACATTTTTAAACCACCTAAATACGTATAACGCTTTTGTATTTTTTATACATAATGTGACCAATCACACACATACAGTGATACACACATATACACATATTTGTTTGTTTGCTAACATAGTTCTTTTATAGTCTGAAACACAGGTTCAACCTAGTTCAGACAAATACTATAATAAGTCTCTAAGTATAAGTCCTTTTTGTTACCATAAATACTTTTTGATCAATAATAATAATAAATCATTAATTCATTTATTCAATACATCTTAAGTGATTCATCATGGTATTGAGAGAAAGAAGTATATTGGTATTGGAAATGAGCAGATTAGTGTTGCACACCTCAGGCGGGCGATTCTCGCAGCAATAGAACCTTTTTCGTGCAAATAAGAAATAAGATAGGTAAAATTAGTAATATCGAGAAAAAAATAAAATAAGTAATATAGAGAGAAAAACTTTTGAGAAAAAAACGAAAACTTTTAAAATTACAAATGAAATTAAAGTGTACCGTTTTTTTATTTTACTTTGTCTTCTAAATATTTCTGAATATTGTAATAGTACTTTGAAATTAATAATTGTTTCATTTTTTTCAGGTATGTGTTATTGTTGCTTTCTTGAGTTAAACGATCAGGTAGTTACTCATATTTCTATTGACATATTGAATGTACTCGACGAAGTTAATTGATGGCGGCAAGTTGGGATTGTTATTTGATTTTGGTTCTGGAGATAATATTGCTTACATGTGTGCATGTGTAGTACTTTATTTCTTATAAACATCTGTTTATCTACTACCACTACTACAACTACTTTTATCCACATCTACACTCATGTAATGCTAATAATTAAATTTGAATAAAACCTAGTTAGCGTTATGTGTTCTACATGGTTCAAGTTCTAACAAGAGAATTCATTTTTATTTCAGCTATAAAACTTAAAAAGCCCTAAAATGAGTGTCGGTGCATATTCAGCAGTTTGCCGCGATCCTTTTAGAACTTCGAGTATTCCTTTTGTCTCGCAGTCCTAGAGACTGCCTTAAGAAAGACCAAGGGCGCAAATAAAAGAGCTCAAGAGACCTGGACTTGATGCTAAGTCATGGAGTGCCGGATACGATGCCAGACGCCAGCATCGAAAATGGAGAAAAACATCGAGACATCTCCTGAGTCTCAAGCGGACCGCGGGTTTGGGCGGTCTTTGTTACACCGATGAGAATTTAATAATATATATTATGATGAAAAGTTTGCAAGTTAGCTGCGGTAAGATATTACACGCAAAAAAGTGAGATCTAATATATCAAATTACGAGAGTACAACTGTTTTAAACTTACATGATCATTAACATTAGAATAGATTGTAACGGGATTGATACCATGTACCTTATTATTTTCGAGTTTCCGATATTTCGGCACTGTTGCAAGTGCCATGGTCACGACGTAACTGAAAACTATACGTACATGGTAGCAATCCCGTTACTATCTATTATAATACAACTATTTGTTTGCCTGATAATCAATGTATTAATCGTATTTGTTAATCTTGATTTTACAATCATTCATGTTGAGTCATTATTATGTAGTCATTATTGAGTCAAAAAAATTGTTCAAGGTAATAAAAAACATTTTTAAATACGGACTTATGAAAATATTAGTGGTTTGAGATTATTTGACTGGTACAAAATGCCCTTATGGTATGCTTTCGAAATTTTTCAGTATTACATTAGATAGATGATAGATGTTATGTGATTTAGTCAACACAGATTGGTTTTCTTTTTTTATTGCGGCTTGAAAGTTCCAATTCTGTTACGCTTCGGTGTAACGGCATCCCGAACCTTTGTTTCGCGGCACTCACCGTGCCGTATCATTAACTCGGAGTGGATGCGGATTTTTTGACTTTTTCGCGTTAATCTTTTTTCTTATTTATGCTAAACGCGAAGTGGTGTCACTGATCTTTGAGCGTGCTCGAGAAGCGGATGGTGTCGTATTAATTAATGACATTTTGAGATAAAAATCTTCAACCATACTAAGTAGGTATAACAAGCTAAGTCTCAAGATAATTTTGGAAACCGTTACATCTTTAATTACACAAAAGCCAAATTGACTCTAGAATTCTATTGCACGATCTTACTTGCACATCCACTAGCTCTAAAACTCAATTTTAAAAAAAAAACAAGAATAGATAAGTTAAGGTTAGTATGATGGTGCAACCAAGCTTTAGTAAGGTTTTTACATGACCTGATGATTTGCCATGTGTTTAAGGTTTCTGTCGAGTTACTATTACTACATAGCTTTTTCATAATATGGTTTATTTAGCTAACAAACTTATTTTTATTTATTTAAACTTTATTGCACTGTAAGTTGTACAATTGGCGAACTTAATGCCTAAAGGCATTATCTACCAGTTAACAACCTGGTAATGCAGAGAGTTTAATAAGTGGCGGAATATCAATAATAAGTAAGAAGAGTGGTACAAAATTAATAATAAGTAAAATGCACTGACATAAACATACATACTAATATTACACAAATATATAATAGGATACATAAGCAGAAGACTAATAACCATACATAGATTACATATACTTAATAAATACAAAATTATGAACGTTAAAGTTGATGATTAATGAAAAAACACAAATAAAAGAAAATGGTTATTAATTCTGAAGAGAGCCAAGGTTAAGATAGTGCATAGAAACTTCGTTTATTGTGTGATCTTCATCAGTAAAATAAATGCCTACTTGAAAGTTACTGTAATCGAATCGAAGTATTTAACAAAAGAGTTAGATATTCACGCTTTCAAGTTTTTCTTTAATTTGTTAAGTTCAAAATGGAATCGCGTCTTTGAAATCTTCCGGTAAAAATACATCTAATTAAACTTCATAACCGAATTGAAACACCCCACACTTATCAGATGAAGGCGTCTGAGTAATAAAAACGCAAATCCGCCAGGGAAATCTGAATGGCTGTCTTTTTATCTTTATTCTTTCAAATTATGGCGTCTCACTCATATTTGTGAACAGATATTTGGAGACAGGCTTTTTCTTTAAAGGTGCGCTTTGTTAAGGCGAAGAGCTGTGTTTTGGTTTTATTTTCATGTTATTTGTGTGACACAGCTTCTCAAATTTTCTTGTTCTTGAGGATTTCATGGTTTAGAATGATTTTAACACTCACAGTGTCATGTTATATTTTCATAAAGATGAAATAAGAAGCCAACAAATGCGCACGGTTAAGCAGAAAGTTGCTGGTTCGAGTCCGCCCGTTTCTTATTTCACCTTTGGGATATATTCAAAGTTATTACACACGAGAAACAAATTTTAAAACAATAATTTGTAGTTATGCGTTTGTAAACTAAGATTATTTAAGCTAAACCCAATCTCTTCCTATTTATATAGATAATGAAAAAATGATGATAGTTTATGGAATTAAAAAAATAGTAGGCTACCTAAAACACTTACCAGATAAATTACTAGCATCTTATTTGTAACTGAAAACTTTAAATGTTTCTGTTTTCATCAAATGTGGCATAATGAAGGTACCTAGTCCGAAACTTTCTTTGTTTTAGATTATATAAAAAAAACACAGAGAGACCTCACCCTTAAGCTATTTCTTCTCCCGATTTCATTACGATATTCGCGCAGTGTTCCGAATTCCTGATTTATTCAATGCTTTGTGTACTTATTTGCCGGTATCCTCCTCACAGATTACATCTATATCATTACTTTTATACGTTTCATTTGAGCAATAACCATATTAAAATTGAAATGAGAATAGAAGGTTCGAAAGAGAGATTTTTATATTTTGTCCTTTTGATGTGAAAGTATTGAAAAAGGCTTACTAAAATGAATTAATTTTGTGCTTTAAATGAAATGTTTAAATGATTATGATGCGAGCGATTTAATAATATCATTATCGTATCAAAATAAATAATGTTTAGTTTATAATCATCGTCACAATACATTTATTTATCCGGCCCTGTCTTATTATTTCATTCTATTCCGGGCCGAGACAAATCCAATGAGGTAAAAATCACGAAAATCTGTCCACTCATTCTCGAGCAATGTTAAAATCCCCACAACACAAAGATTATTGTCAGCCACATTATTAATTCATTCTAACACACTTCCTTTTTAAATTACTTAAGATTAAGATAAAGAGTTGTTATTTGTCACATAGCTCAGTTACTCGTAGCTATCTGACATGCAATAATCATTAACGTTTATTTTGAAAAGCTTCTTGTTTTATGACGATTGCTCAAAAGCTTGTAGTTTAGAACTCAATTAATTAATACTGTAATTAATCTGTATCATGAATTAAAAGGTACTTTTATCGTCCATTAGAAACTGCGCATCACAAACCCAATGGGGCCGAACTACATAAACTTAACTATTCCTGTATCGCATTTCGCAAGCGCTTATTAATAAGTGGTTCAATTCCAGCCAGATGCAACTGTGTCAAAGCGTCCGTCATATTGTTTACATACATTTACACGGTACGATTTCCTACATAGAATTCGAAATTATTTCTCATTTGGGGGCAATAATGCTATAATAATAATAAAAAATGGGGCATTTCGATAAGTTTTAGCCGCCTTTTAGCTTTTTGAATGGAAGGAAAGTCAAAATGTCAAACTTCATAATTTTGACGAGTTTCCTATACATCTGACGACCTCCGTGGTGTAGTGGCTAAGGAGGTTTCAAGGCGTCACCGCACCGAGGTCCCGGGTTCGATTTCTGTATTGCGTCAGTTCTGGGTGTTGTGGTATCACCGTTGTGTCTAATTCCGTTACACAAGTGCGTTATCTACTTACTTTGGGATCAGAGTGTGGTGTCAATTTTTATTGGTTCCTTATTCTCTACTCTCTCTACTACAAATCGCATTCTCCGTGCACCTAAACTATGCAACAAATAGGCTCTTACCATTTAAGATAAGTACCTAGTGAAAAATCAAGTCAAATTCTGTCGCCGATGGCCCAGTTATGTCTGTTGAGGCCGTAGGTAGATGTCCATTAAATTAATTTATTTAATTTTTATTGTTTTGTAAGTTAGCGGACTTAATGCCTTGTGGCATTCTCTATTAGTCAACTGTTTGAGGAATGCAGAGATTTTAATCAACGGCGGAATATTTAAAAGCACTAAGCGGGACAAAATATATATATTAAAATGCAGTAACATAAACATACATACTAATTAATATTATTACAAGTGGTCCCCCGCGACTTCGTCCGTGCGTTTTTCGATTTTTTCTCGCATTTAAACCTTCCCTAGACCTAAGATAAAATAAATCCGTTCAGTCGTTCTCGATTTTTAGTGAGACTAACGAACAACAATTCATTTTTATATAAATAGAAGATTGTTTTCTTTTCTAAATGGACACCAATCACATACATTGCTCTGATCCCAAAGTAAGTAGCTAATGCACTTGTGTTATGGAAATCAGACACAACGGTGGTGCCACAACATCGAGACCCGAGACAATATAGAAAATTTAGATTTCCATATTGACCCGACCGGGAATCGAACCCAGAACCTCAGAGCGGCGACGGCGACGCCTTTCAACCAGCCTGCTTAGCCACTACACCGCGGAGGTCGTCGAATATTACATAGATAATAAAAAAATATACGTACGTCACCTATAATGTCATTTGAAAATCGGTCATTTTGTACTTATTCAGTAGGATAAGGAATATATAACATAATACGCCTAAATTGAAAATATCATCTTTTATCAGCAATCATTTATGACAATGTCATTTTAAAATCGGTCATTTCATACTTATTCGTTCTGATAAGTCCTATCTAACATTGGTAAAATCGACGCTAAGACACATAAGAATCATTTAACATTTGCTCTACTTAAATGAGACTAAACAAATCAAAACTCAACTGCCGTATTAGTAGATCAAAAATCGTATCGTAATCGTCACTTGTAAAACGTCCTTCAGAAGGGCCGTAATTATTTAATTAGACAAGGGCCCACGTGGCCGCTCCGTGCTCTCCCGCTGTGAATCAGCCCGGGTCGGGAATAGAACTCGTTGACCGGTGCGATAGGGTTACGCACTGAGACCGAAGAGTGTTGGCCTGTGTGTGGGTAGTAGTTTATATAGTACTAGGTACACTTAGTGAATTTATGTTGATTTAGTGCAACCTATTGCCTTAGCCATCAGTTATATAATTAAATTAGGCGTTTCTTTGCGGAAATCCATTATTAAGTTGAATGCACCACCCGCCCTCCCACAATACGCATGCGGCACAGCTGATGCAATTATATGATGCATCCTGCATTTGCCTGAACTGATACTTAACGCGGTGACGGTTCGTGTTGTTAGTTGCCTGCGCCGGCGTCGCTTAGCGGAAATTTAAAGCAATATAATTTTATAAATTTCAACTTAGCCATCAGTATCATTGTTATCATCATTTTCAGCCAAAGAACGTCCACATAAGCCTCCCCCACGGCTTTCCACAGCGACCTGCAATCTGTAAAAGGTCGTCTGTCCATCTTGTCATAAGTATGGAACTAGACAAATATTGCTTTTCTTTCTTGTTGGAAGTTAATAATATTGTTGTCACACAAACTTTTTGGCTCAACAAAATTCTGGTTATGACAGATGTGCACGACTTTGTCTGATAATCGTAAGTTAACAGCTAGATATATCAATGCTTTAGTTTAACCTAGAGGTGAAATCTTCCAGGAGACATTCCACTTCAAGGTAAGTATTCCCGAAAATTTCCAAAACTTTCGGAAACTTTGTTCCTTTTTCAAAATTAAAGGCAATTTAAAATGAAGACTACAACAATGCGATTTTATGGCCAAGAGAAGAACAGATATAGAGGGGATCGCTTGGAACACATTTCAAATCCGATTATAGAGATTGTCTTATATGCCATATAAGTAAATTGTTCTGCTACCAAATATAACGAAATTATTGCACCTGATCTCAAGTTATTTTTTTTTTAATAAACTTCCTAAGTTTCCAGATCTTTCGGAAATATTTCCGGAAGTATTCCTGAAATAGTCCAAATTTTGAGAAACATTTCTCGTAAGACGCCAAAGACAGAGGCGGCAAAGACAGGGTCGATAATATAGCATTTTCACGCAAAATAAGCCTGTCCCTGACTTTTAAGGGTTTCAACGGACAAGATACTCATGTATACTAACAAGACATGAACAGTAACTGACCAAAACAGTTGAAGCGCAGTATAACAAGCGCAGGCGCATCTTTGTTGTTACAGTTGCAATGAACGCCGTTTATTGTTCAACAAATACGCCGCATACATGAGTGCAAGGTCAGCTCTGAATTTACTTAAAATAGGACTACAGCTTGTATTGAGTAGATGTTCTTGAAATATCTGTTACACTTGTAGAAGTAAAAGTTGGGCACATCCATGGCACCTTTAATTAAGTTCTTGAAAACAAGAAGATTCTTCTTCCGATTTTAGGGCTATTAAAATTTTCAAATATAAATCATCACATCCGAAGAATCAAGTTGAGTCTGTATATAAAACGTAAGATATGTAAGATTTATCTGTGTTGTTGTCAACTTTATGAAAGGGCGAAACATCTTAAACTGTAGTGATTAATCTTTCATATATCTCATTTAATGATCTGCTTTCATTTTTTTTAATCTCCATTGTGAGTAAAGACTTCCTGTTACTATAATTAAGCCGTTTTGAGAATACTATTTTGACTTTCAAAATTTTGGTAATGCATAGAGAAATTGCCAAAGTCAGGAAGTTTGGAATTCTTTGCATAAATTTAGTGTCAAAATTAAAACGTCAAAATTGCATTCTCTGAGCGGCTAAACTATTTATGAAGGATTATATCACCCATTCGTAACTGTCTTTTCACTTAAATGAGGACATCCCAAATGCCAACGCATCTACAAAATTCAGCGCAACAATTTAATTAAAAGAAAAATCCATACATTCCTCCCTATTCGTGTCGAATCGTTTTTATAACCTCCATTGTACGTCAGCATTAACAACTTTTATTATGCTCTGAGTCAGACTTGTACTGGTGTCAAATCCACCGAATGCAACACTCAACACCCCTCCTCAATGTTTTGTGGGGCAATTAATTTAGTACTAAATACAAAAATAGGCTTTGGTTTATGTGAAACGTAAAGCGAGTGAGTAAAAGTCAATGATGGGATGATGGAAGAGGATAGCCAGGGATGGAAACGACTTCAGATTCTGTTGTTTGTAAGGATTTACTGGGGACCTGATAAAGTTGTGGTAAGGACGTTTACAAATAATTGGTCTTATAAACTAGCTAATTAGTGCGAACATAAAGGTTTCTAACCGGTCATTGTTTGGTACGGTGCAGTGTGAAAATACCTTTAAGGATTTTTGTGCTAGAAACGATAGTGCACGGAATGTATTAACAGCGTTCTATCTCACCGTTATATAAAGCCACTAACTGCCTCGATGTCGCAGCGGTAAGAGGGTCGCACTTTAAAGCGACGACTGCGCCAGTGGTCCCGGGTTCAATCCCCGGCTCGGGACATCCATCTTCCAAACTCCGGGCTATCCTAAGAATTTCTGAACAGAAAAACTCAGCTTAAATTCCCGACCCGGGATCGAACCCGGGACCTTTGGTGGGCGCAGCCATCGCTTTTGAGGCAGTTAGTCACTCCATATGACGGTGAGAAACGTTGTTTATCCGTTTAATGGGCAAGGTAGAGCTTATCGTGTCACTTTTCATACCTGACACGTTCCTAGGACGGTCATGGTGTACGGTTCAGTGGGAAAAAACCTTGACTGGAAGTCACCTTTCTTAAACGGGGTTCTGAATGGACCAGGCCGCAGATCTCAGCTACACAGGACTGCAGTAGAGGGAAAGTGGCTAGGAAAAGTGCCTACTTAACCGCTGATTTATATTTTCACTAGCGACCCGCCCCAGTTTCGCACGGTTGCAATGCTTGATCCATCTCGTAGGGTTATGCCATCGTTTGCAATGTAAGTGCAAAAATTAGTTTGATTACGACTTTACTAAGAAACTGCTAAAATTAACAATGTTTCACTAATAAATAATGCATTTATTATACATAACAACCTTCATCTTGAATCACTCTCCATTTAACACGCATAATATAGATACTCAAATTTAAAAATTTTAATACTCAAACTTACTACTACTGTGAAAGTAAAGATAAGTTAACCCATACTGCCTTGTTAAAGTATAGATATTGTGATGGAAGAGCGGGCTCTCGCAACATAGGCATTTTTTGCTTAAATGGAGGCTCCAATATACTAGTTTTGAAGGCAATTCCTTTGTAAATGTTTTTTTTTTTTTTCAAAATTAAAACACTGCAAGAAAATCCGTTGCGTAGTTTTAAAAATTTTAGCATTACATACATATAGACAGCATTAAGCAACTTTGTTTTATAATATGAAGTGATAGTGTTAAATAATGTTGACACCATTGCGACGCGTTTGGTGTAGTTGTTAGCGCTCCTGATTATTCCCCGGCCGTCGCGGGTTCGAATCCCGCGAGGGGCAAATGTTTGTGTGATGAGCACGAACATTTGTACCTAAGTTATGGATGTTTAGTTTAATGTTTAGTAAGAAAATTCTTTACTGTGAAACCACGACAATTGGTGTGTTATCTTGCGCATATTTAATATACTTATTTACCTATACAATGTTTAAATAATGCATAGAAAAAATGAATTTATTTTTTCTATGAAATAATGTTTACTTACTTGCGCCTATTTCTACTTACAACTCAAGCTATTTTTATAACCGGGCCAATAACATCATCCGTTATCCACTAGAAAGAAATGATCTGACCAGCATTTAAAACGTCTATTTCACAACATTTTTATTTGAATCGTGATTAATAACTGTTTGTTATGAGATATTGCGCAAGAGTTTCCCTGTTTGGACTAAAATAGCGATTGAAAAGAGATGCGCAGTTTTCATAAGCGTGACGGCGTGTTTCATAATGCTTTGTTTATTTCTGAACTTCGATTTGTTATTGTGTATTTTGAGAATAGATTTGAATTTGAATGTTTGAATTTTTTCTCTGTTACGTTTTGTAGACCCGAGATGAGGACTTTATTCTTTATTATAAAGGACTTTATTCTGTGCGAGACTTTATTCTGTCTCTTTGGACTGTGGAGTTTGGAATCGATATCCGTTACTGTCATAAGCTTTGTATCCACTTGAATTGGGGTCTCATGCACCTACCCTCTACTCATTGCACTAAGCTTAGTACTTAGTAATATCATCATGTTTACTGTACACGCCAAGTTTCTGAAATCCTTTTTTAAAGTCATAGTAGGTATCCATATTGCTCAGCTAATATTTACTTAGGTCTTATATATCTGTACCGTTACCATGAGTTATGGTAACGGTACAGATATAAATCTGTTATCGTGATATATGAGATATATAACGACGTAGGAAAAGTGTATAGAAAATTTCAGTTCCGCAAGTGGCTGCTAGAGGCGCTGTGCAATTTTCCATAGACTATTTTATATCGTCGCTGGCGAGTAAAACCGTCGCAAACTCAACTCAGGTTCTGTCTCAAGTATTGCATAATACTAGCTCAAATCCATTATAAATTCACATTCGCGATGCGGAAGTGACACTACTACCCCATCAGTTTGTCATTCGCCACTCGTAGCTTTTCGCTGCGCGCGCGCATCTTGGCTCCTTGCCATAGCTTGCGTGTAACGGTACTGTGTCAATGTGTTTACACTTTACATTCATATTTTATTGCTCTATCAAATATTACTATAAGCTTCGTATTTGGGTTGGCTGGAAATTGACAAAGCAGCTACGTTCAAATAGTGATGGCACATAAAAGTTCAATATTTAGAACAGTGTGCGGTCTAGTAATATAAAAAAATTAAACCGTCTTCAAAAAACTAATTAAAAAGCTTAAAATAATGCATTCGGAGTCGGTGCATGATGTCAAGCTTACGTAGGTACCTACTTACACCACAGAAAATATATGCCTACATATGACAGTCTACGCACATCATGAACCGACTCCAAAATAATTTGTTGCTCATAAATAGAAGGCAAATGCGTTATTTTAAGATTTTTCGTTTGTTTTTTTTATTTTATGACTTAGGTATTAACTTATTATTACCCATATCTCAAAAACGACTAGACTGATTTTGACGAAAACACTGTACCCAAGTTTAAACATATAATTGAACTGAAAAAGAACCATCTCGCTTTGACTTCTCGTTTTCGATAAATCCGTGGACAAACATACATACCTACATTTACGAAATTTACCCCACATGTTTGGAAGCCTTATAAGATCAACATACTATAAATATATTATAATTAAACAGAACTCTGCAAATAGCCTTAAAGTTTGCTTAACAAGGATATTAATAAAAAAATATAAGTTCGTTAAGACTCTTTTTCCATTCAATCGTAGCTTTCCTACTTACAGTAAATTCATACAAAACTTTATTTGAACATCAACTAGTATCTATTGGCAGTCAGCCGTCAGCACTTTTTATTTTATTATGGACATTAACAAAATAATTGTTATTGCATCTACCAACTGTAAAAATTAGGGATTGTTAACGCTCAACGCCTGATCGTTTTGAATAGCAATCTATTAAACCGCCCCAGTCTGCGCAATTGCTTTTATAATCCATCAGGCGTTACTAAATTTTACTCGTATGTAACAAATTTGAACAAAATACGGTCGTAAATATAGACCTGAGTTGATTTAAAATCAATACCAATTTAACACTTTGTGGTTTGAATGTTTAAGTTGTCCTGTTTCACAGATTGTTACCTTCTTTGTCTAACAATGACCTAAGTTCATCGACTTACGATGAATCATATTGCATTGCGGTTGGACAAAGTATCGGGCGTTAATGTGTTGTGGAAAGGGGAAATATTATGCTTTTGGTTATAACTCGGGTTTATATTAAAGGTGCTTGAAGGTAGTTAATTATGATCCCTGCTGGTACATATAATAAATGCGAAATTAGCCTGCTTGTAAGCCTAAGTACTAATAGTACAGTATCACGTCCTATCACTGGAATGGTTCAAATAATTGTTAGTTGGTTCCGAAATATTAATTTGCCCATCATGACACATTTAATTGCATGACCTTGTCTGTTTTTACCGCAAGATTAATAATTGGGCCTTTAGTACTGTTTATGTGAAGTAGCCCGCCAATTAGGCTGTAACTGATTAATTTAAATGAATTTATATTATTTGCAATTTTGCGGTACAATAGTATTGCGCAACAATCAATACGATGTTACGTGTTATGTTACAAAACGTGTTTACTCAAAACTTTACGTTACTTTATTATTGTAAAAATATATTTGTGTATTTTTGTTTAAAACTCAAACAATGAGCAATCAATGCAGGTGCATAAAAAATAGGTTATTACTTATATTTATTGTGGTTTCGATGTTTTATGGGCAGAACAGACATATTGTCACCCAGCTATGATCATTTAAGTATGAGCTTATGAGGTGCAAACATTCAATACGTTAAACATACACACACTCATCCCTTTCAGTGAAATCTATAGTTTACCTTCTGTCTGATTTAAAATCACTGTCATTTATAAACGTCCCAACCGTATGCTATGCAGAATCAGAATGAAAATCTTTATTTGTTCAAAGCGAAAACATGACAGATAAATTGCAAACAACTCTTATTAAAATAAAATAATAAGAGACTTAGAGGTTTTATTTCACAAATGCTTTAAAGCCGATCAACCCTTGTTAGTGAGTCATTAAGAATTGACATCAGTGAAAAAGTTTAAGTGCTAGTAGGGTAGATATTTGATTGGCAGATTGGTCAAAAAATAAGAACTCACCACATCAACATCAGCAACATTCTCCTCCGTCCCCCCCTTATCCCTCCAATGCTTCTCACTCGTCACCGAAAAGGTGAACGATCTCTCTCTCCTCGGACTCAGGAGTACCCCAGCAGGGGTCCTTGGGCTGCCGTATCCAAATATCTCGATGTTTCTAGTCGAGAATGGGTCGTTTCCGTTGTCGGTGCGAGGGCTGATGAAGACGTCGTCTTCTAAGTCGGAGTCCAGGGTGAGGGTTAGAGGGGGGGAGGAGGCGGACCGCCGGCAGTGGTGAGGCTGGTGTGGCGGTGGCCGGTCTGCGTCGGACTCCGAGTAGGGTCGATCTGTGGAAAAAAAATGGTTATTATTACCTACAAGTAATTTTATTTTAAGTCAGCATCAAAAAATTTAAAACAAATATCATGAAAGGTCGTCACAAGCTTTTAAGAACACTGTCGTTTAGTGTCCTTTAGACATGGCCAAATATTGAGATCGATAAGCTGCCGTTGTACTGAGGGTCTGTGGCTCTATTTTAATATTACTTGCCTATATATGGCGTGCGATTTTCGTTCGAAAACGATTTAAAAAACAATGGAAATCACGCGACATATAGACACAAGTACTCACAAAATTCATCTTCTTTAAATCACTCGCGTATGGAATTATACTAATTTTCAACAGAAAATCGGACATTAATCAATTAATATCACACGCCATCTTGGCGCAAGTGATTGAAAAATAGTTGCCCAGATGTTTTACAAATATCAAGCTACCATTCGAATGACTTAGGTGCATGTAGTATCATCGATGACTTTAAATATCACTGAATAGAACTAGTACCTAAAAATCATCGACCAAGACTTATTACATACGTACTTGTGGGACAACAGACAAAGTTGCAAAACTTACTGCTAGAAAGTCCAAAAAATGAAGGTTAACTATCAAACAAAACCATCGTGAACTATAATGTGCGTGTATTACAAGCATTTTAGATGGCGCACCGCCATAAAAACGCTGATCTTATAGTAAATCAAATGTTTATGGTCGTTCCGCCTACGAAGCGTGGGCTGAGTGCACTTTTTACTTTGGTGCAGCTTGCAAATTAGAGACAGAACGGCTGTAGAAGGCAAAGAAAATACTTATGTATGTATCACTTGGGTAGCGATAGATTTACTTTTATTAATATTGGCGTTGATTCTGATATTATCTGTTTATCTTGTGAGATTATTATTTTTTTATCTGATTTAAACCGAAGTTAATAAGTGTATGTATAAGCAAGTAAAAATTATAATTAAGTATATCAGTGCGTGATTTGGTACATCTTATTATATTCGTTCTTTTCACAACCTTTATTGTCTTTAAGTAATATTATTAGTATTGGTGTGTAATAAACAAAACATTCAAAATGCTCTTCAAAGAAGAAGGATATCCAACCTTTGAGAAAGGTTATTCAAGTATTTGGCGATTCTATTCTATAGATTCAACAAAAATACTAAACTATTGAACAATTTTAATCTATCATATTCTTCTCTTGACCATGCTTTTATAATATTTAGTTCCACTTTGTTTCAGAAACAGCAAATGTTTTAGGTTAGCTAGCGCATTACAAGAAAAACATTGCAAATTTTCTAAAATTCAAAGCGACATATTATCAAAAAGGCACCTTACAAAATAACTTAAAGCATTTAACAGACGGACTCACAAATCAACATGGACATCTAAGACTCCGCTACCTGCTTTACAAAAGAGTTTTGCAACGTGCAGCGTAAAGTCAAAATACTATTGGAAGTTGACAAATACGCACAAAAAGTGTGTGGTGGCTGACAGAACAAAGCAAAGTAATTTGTTATCAAGCGTATCGACGGAGCCCGTAGCAGGGTAGCAGGAGGCAGCAGAAGTTACCCTGGAGTACAGCGCAAAAGAGCTGGTAATGCTAGTATAGTAGCTGACGATTGCAATGTATGTAACGGGAATTGTGAATAATAATAGTAGAACAAACAAAAAATCAAACTTGAGGAAATAAATAAAAATATACTTTACGATCTTCGAATTAAAAAAGCAAACATCTTTGAGTACGATAGAGCACTACGACACTTCAGAGACTTTTCAAAAGATGCTGTATTTGAGAAGCTCTTTGAGCCGTCAATATATAATATTTTAAGCTATGCGCTGGATACAGGTCTGCCGAAATCAGTCATTGAGAAAATTAACAGATCTTTCTTGAACAGATTGTATCTAGCGATCGCTACTTTGCTGTGGTCCAAACCAAGCGTCACCAAGCAACACTGAATATCAGTTTAACCAGCAACAAAATCGCCTACTGGTCTCCAATGAACTGTGTCCACGGCAACACAAATTAATAAAATCATGCGCTGCGCGGGCGCAGACTGGTTCCACGCACACGTGCACCGAACGAGAAAGACAGAGATACAGCCGTCGCTGCGAGTGAAACGATGGTAAAGTATGGATAAGACAGGCTTATTATATCCGAGCTTTATCAAAGTTAGTAACTTATCCGTACAGCGGAAGGAAGGTTGAACTAATATTTAAATTATGAGTATTATAACTTTTGCAAATGTTGTTGCAGAGTTTTTGATAATTCTGAGTCAGTAGAAATTCTATTCACATCAAAAGTTCTGTTACTGTCCCATCAACTAATTGTGTTTTCAAAAAATGCACGGAAACGCTGAACTAACACAGTTAATAATTCATAAAGGAAATAAATTCAACTACATTTTAGTGCCTATTTATGAAATTGGAAATTAAAAATACTAAGGGCAATGTTACAATTTTGTATATAGGTAGAACAACTTTTCAAAACCATTTTTCTAACTCTTTGTTTTGCCAAGTTCAGCAGTTTGGCCTGATACAAAGACTACACCAGTGAAGGCCAGCATGTCCTCGGAAAAAGCTACGAGAAAACTACCTTAAGGGATAGTACACCTGATAAAGCTTTCGAATTAAAAAATAAAAAGTAAAAATTCGCCTCGCATTAAATATCGCCAGAGCTTGCATATTACCGTTTGTCCCTACCGTATTGGTCATATCCACATTTCCTTTCCCGATGCACTGATAGCCCTCTCGTTTTTTCTCGGACCAGCGCGTAACACAGGTGTCCCTGGCTTACGCCTATTACAATATTCCATCTATATTGTTTATTTTACTTGTGCTGTTCGGAATTACGCGGTCGGGTGCATTCGGCATTGTGCGAATACGGAAGACCCCGATTTGCAATATGGCTTTTTTTGTAAAGAGTTTTTTTTCTGGCAACATGGCACTTTTTGTTAAAAGAAGACGCGATGTTTTTCTTCGTGCTCTTTGTACTGGGTGAAGACTCGTGTAGTTTTTGCTTTAAAATGGGAGTATCAAATATCAGAGCAACAGTCACTAGATGTTTGGTTCGATGAACCAAAAATTGGGTTTTGGTTTTTGTCGTTATCTTATACATATAATAAGTGTTTTATTATTTTGTACGTAACATGTATGTATGTACCTCATTATATTACCATTACTCAAGCAGGTATGGTTACCAAAATTTAGAGTCACTTTAGTGGAAATTTGCGTAGAATATAATTTCATCATTAAGTGATATTTAAAACTTGTAACTCATCCATCACGTATTACCTACTGCCCACGGCAATCGATTGCACCAGCAAAGAGTTATTAATACCACTACCACTATACTTAGATACAATGTTTATCCCCTTGCTAATAACCACTTCAATTTACTTCCATAGAAGTTCATTAATTAGTTCGTAAACGTTAGAAGAAATGTAAAGCATCTGACATAAAGGCAGGCAAAAAGCAACATGCCCAACAAACAGAGCTAATAAAGGAAATTGCAAAGACTCGACACATTATATAGATGGGGCATAAGAACTGTTAACTTGTACAAGAACTTACTATAAAACTAATGATATAATTTCCGATGACGCTTAGTCAGGCTTAAAATAACATTCATTGGAGGAAAAGTAAGCCAATGTCGCTTTTATTATCGAATCATATGTACTACAGATCTTGGTTTCATGATATTACCATCATCCTATTAATCAGGTACCTTATTTTTGAATCACTCGCGTGAATATAGCTGGTGATTATTGTTTTATTTTCGAATGAAAATCATTTGAAAATCACACGCAGTAAATAATAAAAGGTAACTTAATTTTGTAAGTACTTGTGTCTATGTGAACTTGATTTTCACTGAGAAATGAGTTTCAAACGAAAATCACTCTTAATATTTACGCAAGTTCCTCAAAAATAGAGCTACTGATAGTTTTTGAACAATCCTGCATTTGAGTATTTTTAAGGCCGAAGAATGTTAATAGCAGAGCAGAACAAAATCGAAAATCTACTAAATTAATGAATATAGATTAACCCTACCCCACCCCACAAAGTTTGATTGTGTTTCATAAAAAATAATTGTACCTAAGTACCTAAAAGGTGTCAACAAAGTGGAATTAAAGAAGAGTAAAATAAAGAGTTTAGTGAAAAAACTACAGACCAAACAAAAGCTCAAGTTACTATCCAATCGTCCTTTACAGCTGTCATAAACTCAAACCAGCTAGAACTGTCGACAGCATTCAACAAAAGGCTCAGAACACAATCTGCTAGTCATTACTTATTTGATCCTGATTACTGTTGGGTAACCAATCATAACAATGAACTATTTAGAAATGTTTATTGCACTGTCAGGGTAGTCAGCACCTTATCAAGAGCTAAATGGTTTGTTAGACATAAAATTTGAAACTACTTTAGGATTGAGTTTAATGCGAAATGCGAACTCTAACCAGTAACGGTTTTCGGTTGATAGAAAAGTAATACATGATGCCAGTTTAAACACGTGAAGTCTTTTTGAAGAAGAAGAAACTAAATAAGTGAGAAAAGAAGTCAGTTAAAACAAAGAACAGCCAAAGTTAAATCAAAGTCATTTTTGATCATCAATAACTTTACAATACAAGAAAAGCAATATCCCTGTGACTTCGCATGGGCTCCTTTTCATGCTAAGCTACAAATATAATAAAGTTCTAAGTGATCTGACAAAAGTATGTATTAAGTCTTTGCTCTTCCCCTGTGGGCACGTCTACAACATCAATCGCTACCTACTCATTCCCATTTTATAATTACTAGCTTCTATCACCTCAATAGCAAAAGTCGCGTCAAGTCATTCCTCAGAACTCGACCGCACCTTCTTGTCTACCGTTTACTATAAAACGTACTCAAAGAAACACACCATCGCTTCACCCGCAAGGATAATCACTGTTTACGAGTCCGATTTCATCACAGCTTGCCTTGCGGTACCTTAATTTGCTAATCCATATGTAATTTCACTTAATAATAACGAGCCAACTAGAAGTGTAGTGTTGCACGTAGAGCCATCGACGGTTTATTAAAAAAATAAAAATTCAGACAACTGCGAGACAGATTGTTAGTATAATGAAATGAATGACTTAATGACTATGTAAGTAATTAATTGTGTTTGAAAATCTAGTTACATACTAAAATCATGTGACGGATCAGAGAACAATCCCCACTGTCGGTTATCTCCAGGACGCTGTGGCAGAAAGATTTAAAAATATTGTGACAATATTTTTATCGATATGAAGGTTTAGTAAATGGTCATGAGGGTAACGCATAACAGAGATATTAAAGATAAAATCTTGAAGAACATGATGTAGAAAAAAAAAGTTCAATTAAAAAGTAAAGAATTAAAGTAAATTCGAGAATGAAAGACAAAAAATTTAGAGAAATAATTCGGAGTTGTACATATATATACATGTTCTTGAATTGCAATATTTGAAACTTATTGTTTTACAATGTTTTAATTACTTTGATTACTCATATTACGAACTTGAAAGAAAAGTTAATTGTAATACGAAAGTTGAAGTCACTATTTCATTTTATTTTATCGATACATAAATCCACCATGACTCGCCATCCATCCACCATCACTAAACTAATGCAAGGTTTGTGCAAGTGCAATTTGAGTGCGTTTTCATTATTGCGTGTGTCAACGCGTTTAGTCGATCTAATTGCATCGTTGTTAAGGTAGCGGTTGTTGATGGAGATGCCCTATATTTTAGGATCGCTCTATCTAGGTCTCGATGTGAGTGTTTCTGTATGACTTCTGTAAAATGAGTAATTAGAACACTAGTTGACGACGCGTTTGGTGTATTGGTTAGAGCTTCTGACTATTACGCCGGCCGTCGCGGGTTCGAATTCCGCAGAGGCAAATGTTTGTGTGATGAGCACGAATATTTGTACCTGAGTTATGAATGTTTCATATGTATAAGTATTTATGGGAGACGTCCACGTCATAATCGTTGTCTGGTATTCGTAACACAAGGAAGAAAATTCCTTACTTCTATACCACGACAATTGGTGTGTTGTCTGGCGCATATTTATATTTATTCATTATTTACTAGTGGTCCCCCGCGACTTCGTCCGCGCAATTTGACTTTGCTTCCTCCCCTCCCGTCGCAGCGTGATGCTCTATAGCCTTAATTATGCTTTTCTCGATAAATAAGATAGACAACACGAAAATAATTTTTCAAATCGGTCCAATAGTTTCTGAGATTAGCGCGTTTAAACAAACATATAAGCAATCTCATTAGCTTTATAATATAAGTATAGATTTATTGGTTAGAGAATTAATTGAATTAAAATATTATAGATTTAATTTAATGCGCGTTATTTAGCTTGAATCAGTATGGTATTATTATCTGTATCTAAATCAAATAGATTATTGCACTTTCTTTTAAGATCTTTTAAGTCAAAACTGCTCAAATAAACCGTTTTATTGTCCATCAAGCTTCACTGAATCAAAAATCGCTCTCACCTAGAAACGGAGTCGTAAAAATAAACCAAAACTATTAAAGTCCATACTTTGTTGGAAGTAAACACTGAGGTGTATAAGAGTTTCATCAAACACTCGGACGCCGTAAAACGGTCACTTTTACGGCAGACATAAATCAAACATCGATCCAGACGAATACAAAAAAGTGGCTGTAACTGACACTTAGAATTGGTAGATAATTGGTAAATTTTGATAAAACTTCCAGTGTACCACAAGTTAAACAATACCTGATTCTATCAGCTTGAATTCTCATTTTAAATATACAATTATACGAATATACATACACTTAAAAATTTTGCATACGTGTTAGCCTTCACTGTCGAATTGATTACCTCTTTATTTTTAAAGTCGGTAAATATAAGTTCGTAAGTAACTAAGCCTGTATGCTAGAATAAACAGCAGAGGTATACAAATAGTTTGATTTGCTAAAAGTTCAACCTTAATATTACTATACGAGTAAAAACATTTAAAAAAATGATTTTACTCGTATAGTAATACCATTTAGCTAGCAGTGTAGTCTTAAAACTTTACGTGACAGTGAACGGCTATAGCCGTAAAACATTTAAAAAAAAATGTGTCTGGGGTACTACCCTGCAATATCTAACTACGTTCGTTAGATCGCATAGTTCTCAATTCAGTACCGATTCCTTCAAAACAAGTTTCTGACCACTGACCAATTATAGCTTTGTCACCATTGACCCACCATTATTCTATAGACGACCCAAAGAATAGTAGAGACGTCCCGATGACTGAACACAAAGCAATCCTTCAATCGTCATGGCGTGATTAATCGATTTGTGGAACTCAAAGTTTCTCAGGATTACAAAAAGTGACGAATTCATCGCCTTTTGTGAAGATGTGAAATGGATTTTGGATATACGGGACGTAGAGATCCTTAATATCCTTTCTGAATTAGTTATTCACTAAAATTTTGTCCTAAAGTATTTAGTTTCTAGTAAATATAATAATTTGGCCAGAATGATATACTAACTGAGCTCCTAATTTAACGGAAAAAAATAATAATATCTGGAACTAAATCAATCGTTATTTCAGAAAAGTTGTACCTACACAATCTTGTACTCCTTTCTTTAGTCTTGTTTTAGTCCTAACTGAGACCATACGTTTTGTTTCCAATGATATTGAATGATACAAAGCTACAGAACCCTTAACACTTAAACGCACACCCATTTCCCCGCAGTCTAACCGTAGGATTATTAAAACTGGTCAAAGATTGGCTACTAGCTGCAAGCTGACCAAGTGGTCTTCAAATCACCGTGATCAAAAACTGGTTCTACAGTTAGCTAGCAGAAAGATAGGATTAAGTATTTAACAACAATTATAAACATAATGAATGCTGCTGGCCGTTAGATTATTGCTTGAAAAGATGCAGTGACACAATATTTTTATATGATAGATATTAATGATCATACTTTATTTTCTCTTCAATTCTGATCAAGTCAAGTAGCAAAGCTTTGGAGCACAAACAAGATCATCAAATTTGAACGAAAGATTCTAATAATTTGAGAAGTGCATTCGTATCTCGTGTACTCATCTATTCAGAGCAAGTTAAATACCATTTAATTGATTACCATTAATTTCTTCTAACGTTAAAGAAAAAGCTTCTAAATCACCTGAGGCACCATCCCCGTTTTATACAATTACGTATTATTATACTTAATTGTTGCTCCCATTATTGTTATTATTTGTGATATACCAAATCATAGTGCAGCTCCATTATGAGCTATCAAACTATCACTTACATCATAGATAGATAGCATTGATGCTTTATTTAATGGTTTGGAGTGAACAATAATTTCTACTAGCCACACTGTAGGATTATTTTTATTTGTAACATTTTCATCTGTATCATTAAATGTATTGTTCTTATGATCGTTCCTGGCTTCTAACGTTTTAAGACCCATTTTTGATGAAAAAATATTGAAAAGGGCTAACGTTAATAATTTTTATTCGTTTGATTTCTTGATGATTCATTTGACGGTGGGCGGGTCAAAGTATGGACATGTTTATAGCGAGAAAAATGCATTTTTATTAGTTATTGATTTTAGTATTTATTGCAGTGACGAAATTAAGTATAAAAAGTGGACTTAATACTTAAAGCATTCTCCACCATTCAACCATTGGAAGAAGCAGAAACGATTGAGGCGGCGTAAAGGACACAAAAACAACAAAATTTAAAAAATATGTACAAGGTACTGATATAATAACTTGAATGCTTTAAAAATAACCTATATTAATATACTTTTATACAGTCTGACCATAAATACTGTTACAATTAAAAATAAGAAAGATATTACATTTGAATTTGGAATCTGTCATTTTTATACGATTGCTCAGTGTGTTTCCTAATTTTGGCGCCAATACATTTTATAATATTTTGCGATATTAAAATGGAGTGGGGTGATAAAGAGAACCGAATCGCTGTGATTGCATTACAAAAAGTTGATATGGAGCCAAATGCAATTTATTTAAACTCTCCATACGCTTGGTATTAGTCAAATGTTTGTGTAACGGGCTATCAATAGGTATAATGGGACCTCCTCTGTTTGTGACAGAAAAAGATCTGGGGGGCAATTTTTGCGGCTATCGAACTTTTTTCGTGTGGTAATTCGATTGCGAGTTTGACCATTTTACATAAAAAATAAAGTAAAATATCTACACGTAAAAAAACAAGCGCACAAACAAAATCTAAATACATAAAAATCGTTACCCTGAGATATCAAAAACTATTTTTTCTTCGACAAAGAAAATTCGATCGGTGAACTTTTTTCATATACGAATTGCACGCGAATTGGCCCCCTGGCCGTCCACGTAGTGTTCGTACCGAAAAGGTGGTCAAAGCAGTAAGGGAAAGAATTCGCAGAAATCCTGTCCGAAAGCAAAAGATTTTATATCGGGAGATGAAGAACCATGTCGCGCATTTTAAAAGATGACTTAGGATTTGCAGCCTATAAGAGACGCACTGGTCATTTTTTAACTGATAATTTAAAAAAGAATAGGGTCGATCCAAAAAACTACTAAAGTGGTACTACGCAAAGTGAGGTCACAGAAAAAATGTGTTTACGGATGAGAAAATCTTTACAATTGAGCAACATTTTAACAAACAAAATGACCATATTTATGCTCAAACCTCTAAGGAAAACACTGTAAAAGTAATAAATATTATTTGCATTATAATTTTTTTTCTTTGTGACAATATTTATGGCATTACTAGGTATACACAAATTTATCCATACATACGCTAGCAGAGCTTATAAAAGGGAAAATAGAGAAGGACAAACCCAGACTTTCAAGCATGGCACGGTATTCTCACTGAGAAAAAGCTCTCTAATTAACTTCTTGAAAAACCCTTTGACGATGAAGTCTTGATGGTATCAGAGAGAGAGAGAGAGAGTTCCAAAGTCATATAGCACTAAGGGTAAACGAGTATTGATGTTGTAAATAATTTTTGAAATGCTTAGTCAAGATCTAGTCAAATCTTTTTGAAGCATTTCTTTTTTATTTCTTCGCTTTCCTATTCTTGGAAGTTATACGTCGGTTCTAAGGAGTCGACGTTGGTGCTGACAATAGTATTAGGAAAATCTCAATTGCAAAACTAAGGGCCAATAGACACCTAAGTTGTATTTAATACGAGTTTATTTTCAGAGCGACCAGACGTCCTATTGTATGCAAATTCTTTCGAACCTCAAACTTATTAATTATTGTGTCCGCGAGCAGCGACGAATGACAATTACTTTTCTAGGATGCTGGGCGCACACTTCCGACTAAAATTTGATATGTACGGGAATTTAATTCCAGTTTTCATTTTTTCAGATATTTTCTTTTATTTGTGTTTTTTGGATGTCGTCATTATCATCACCTTTATCATTCATATTTTGTTTTTATTAAGTATATGTGTTCTATGTATGTTTATTAGTCTTTTGCTTATGTATCCTATTATATGTTTGTGTAATATTAGCATGTATGTTTATGTGTAGTGCATTTTACTTCTTTTTTTTACCACTCTTCTCACATATTATTAATATTCCGCCACTGATTAAACTCTCGGCATTACCAGGTGGTTGACTGGCAGAGAATGCCATTAGAGATTAAGTCCACCAATCGTACAACTTACAGTGCAATAAAGTTTAAATAAATAAATAAATAAGTTTATAACATAAAATCATTGTTTCTTATCATTCATTGTTTGTGGATAAAACTTTTTCCTACATAACTTTACTTGTAAGACGCTACACCTAGAATATTGTCTATTTTGCAATCGTCATGAATCATTAAAAATACGAATAATTCAAATTTGGAACATATTGTCATTTCGTATAAATTAGTAGACATCTAACTGTAGTGGAAACTTATTCAGACATTGTGAAACAGGCCGTTGGTATCTTTGCTCTACTAAGAGTCGATTTTACCAATGACAGAGCGAATACAATACAAAATGCTTGATTCTAAAACGTCATCTATTTGTCAGCAATCATTTATGTAAATGACATTTTAAAACCGCTCATTTTATACTCACGTTGGTAAATAGGACCTCAAGTAGCATTTCTAAAAATATATCTCTCAAGGTAAAATATTAACTATAACAACCTATAGGACATTTTAGTTTAATTCATTTTACACTGATCATAAACAATGGTCGTCTGTAAAAAACAATTAAACCGTTTCAATTTCATATCATACAATATTATTCAAACAATAAAGCTTGTTAAAATAATATTGATGCTATAATATATGCTCAAAAGCTCTATTTTCCTATTTCAAATACTTTACAGTCTAATTGTTATGCTAAAGATTACAAAAGCAGGTCATCATTACGATCATTTTTCCGTCGCACGCGACAAATCGCAAGCGTACACTATACTTAGAACAAAAACCCGTGGACTCCCGTACTACGCACTTCTTTCAAATGGTAATTTGACCAACCATTGTTACTGGTGATGTATGCCCTAAACTTATTGTCTTCTTCATTTTCTTAGCTTTCAACTGGCAGATTAATGACAAATTGTGTGGAGTCGTCACAAAGCTTAAGAAAACAGTTAGTCACGGATTGAGATTGGGTACCTAGTTAAGATGTGATGAATATACGGAGACGAAAAAACATGAAAAATATTTTTGAGACATTTTTTTGAATATTCTGCTGCTAACGTGCCAACTCGGTGACTTCAAAATGATATTAATAAGTTTTTTACTTGTAAAACTGCGTGTGGCCTGTAATAATAATAAAAAATATCAATGATTTTTTACAGAATATACGTAGTTACCTTGACCTAGGCGTAGTGCTCTAGAATGATTAACTCAGTGATATAGTAATCTAAAGCTATAATCTCTAATCAGTTTGTATTAAAATCACTAACTCATTTTAGTAAAAATTATAATGTTAATTTATATGACTGGACATACGAGTAGGTATTTGTTTGCAATACATTGCTGGTTCGATTAATTTTGTTAGAAAATAAGCACAAATTTATTTTTATTTTTAATAACTTGTTTCATTTTAATTGATTACTGGTTACTTGAAGGGTTTATATTAATATTTTTTGTCATACTAAAGTCCACACCATGTATATTTAAACTAAACAAATCATAGAAAAAACATTCAAAATACTGTGATAACACCTTTAGCATTTCATTTCGAATTCTCTATTTAAATAATTAATTTAATATTAAAATCAAATAAGTCCTCCTATGTAACACCCAATATACGCAAATAAACGCATTTGTATTTGTATAAAGCTTTTCTCAATTAGTATAGTTAATTAAATGAATATGACAATATATTTTTATTCCAGAAATAAATATACATAGGTTCATGTGATAGGTAAAATGTCGTTTCGATCTGTATGATTTTTCCAATTAACTTTACATTTATTATCCTCTCAATGCTAGGTTTAAGTTCAGTACGCTATTAAAACTACCGTTTGCATACGAAACCAATAAACATAATTAATTTACTCAGTAAAATTAAACCAAGAATCGCATAAGAATGAATAACATTTCAATTTTGTCTTAAAGTAGAAATACCAAGGCTACGTGATAAAACCAAATAAAACAGATACCAACATTGTTTTGTAAAAAAAAAAAAGCTAAAGGCATTTAAGGCCCGTATGAGAAATGCGATTGCGTGCTGCCATAATAAATTCGGTAGCCAAAACTTTTTTTTACATTTTATTGTCAGGGAATATTTTTGGCCCGTATCGATTTGTGACTTCAATACCGGTAGCTGTGGTTTTTGAGTAACATTTTTGATACCACTTTTTGGTACTAATCGTAAATCAACTTTAACCACCATTTAAATTTTACATTGGAAACTGTTTAACGAGACATATTTTGAAAACGTACTTTTCTGGCAGCGAAATTGAGTGAATGGGTCTCTGATATACAGGGTGACTTTGTTATCAGTACCGAAATTTTGTGTAAAGACTCCACTGATGAAAATGAACAACTTTTACTATGGGGGCAATAGTGAAAACGAGAAAAAAAAATCAGCTGTTCCATACATTTTGACCGCGCGCCAATTGAACTTTTGTATGGGACAGCTGATTTTTTTTCTCGATTTCGTTATTGCCCCCCTAGTAAAAGTTGTACATATTCATCAACGGATTCTTTACACAAAATTTCGGTACTGATAACAAAGTCACCCTGTATATTTTTTGACCTTAACAGTCTGATAGAATATTAAATTAGTTTTTTTCATTTTTCTATACTTGTTACAATCTTTAATTAAATCTTATAAAGCCTACAAAAAAGGTGATACCGGTTTCTGGTATCAGTCCGATCTGACATTACTTTTTGTTTTACAGTAGCTTATAAAATCCAAAAGCGAGAGTCCTATGGTTGATTTGTGACGTGTGTCGGTCGTGTAGGCGTTGGCCTGCTCTGCTACCGTGGGGAGTGCTGTGCCCTGAATATTGGATTGTATCGATAATATCGATAAATGGCGACAGTTTTGCATTCGGTGCAGGAGTGGGAATATATAATTATTGGCTGTCATCCGTGGTTATGGTTCGTTGTTATTTATTCAGTACATAGTATGTTGGCTTTGGTTTCTGCTAAAATTAATAGTTATTAAACTGTTTTTATTTTTTGTCAGTTACAAAAATTGACAAATTTCGTCTTCTGGTAATTAGGTTATATTTGAGGTTGACTATTAAACGTCTAACTAATTATTTAAAACCACATTTTTACGCTTCAACGTTTTTTTAAAAAAAGTATTTTAAAATCAACTATGAAAGTTCTGACCGCGTTCGAGGAAATCGTCCCGATGTAAATACCAGCATTTGCATTTGTTAATAAAACTTTTTTTACCAAAAAAACAAAACATCGACTATCAGGAACATCTCTTAAGGTCACTGACTTAAAAGGCTTTGGTAAGAAAAGAAACAAATATTTTATTTTCGAGATACGAGTACTATCGTGGCATAAATTAAAGTTTATTATTTTCTCCTTTTCTTGTAAGTACCACGTGTTGGGTTGAGCACAATTGCGCGGAGGCTTGCCCGTTTGTACAGATAGCAAATTAATCTAATAACTAAAAAACTTATATTGGGGCAAACCCTGTGCTGAGGCATAAATGGTGTTTCAAATGAAAAATGTTACATGCAAAGTTTGTTTTACTTAATACTAATTGTCTACACTGAAAGTCATATTATTAGCATAATAAGTCTACATGTTCCATAGATGACTTTGATCAAACTAAAATAGCTAATTAAATAGCTATTAATGATATGTACATAATAATTTTATGTCAGGTGGCGATGAATTTATTTTCTGTTTGTCATTAATTTTTGATTTGAAAATACGTTTGTTATAATATATTTAGTTGTAAAGTGATAATTTTTGCTTGAAACTAGTATCCCAACCCCTGTCAAATAAATGTTTCTTTGCAGATAAGGTATCAAATGAAACTAACGACAAATACAGATTTTAACGTTATTTTTTAGATGTAAAAAAATCTAAATTTTCTGTTGAAATGCATAACCTCTGTCTGTCTGACTTTCATCATTTATGTCAATTTTATTTTAACCGTAACCATGTCTAACACAATATGTTAGGATAATAATGCTAAAAAACATAGCCAAGCTGATACGGGACCCTATTGTGCGCGGGTTAGATTCGTACTTGGCTGTTTTTATTTAATTTTTGGTTTATGTTGGCTTTTGACAAGTTCTTAGACGCACCGCAAAGTAGGCTTTGCTGTCTCTACCCAACAATACCACGATTATTACCGTTCAGTTACGTCTAAACTGGTCTACTACTGGGCTTACGCGTTGTCTTTGTGTGTTCATGTAAACTCACAACACCAGCTTTTCCTATGTGTGAGTGTCTACAGCCTGCTCAAGCAACTTTTGTTTTGGTCTTATTTCTTTACGCCTAAGGTTGAGAACGGAGATACAATCTTAGTCGATTGATCAACTTTTTTTCTTAAGTTTTTAATCCCTAACGCCAATTCACTTTTTTGAGTACTTTTTGGTGTTGTCGTAGCATGCACGTGTGTTTGTTGCTTATTAAAAAAGTTTGATAGGCTGGTGCCAATTTTGTGCTGGTAGTGTGTGAATGATAAATTAGATTCAAATTTTGACACCTAAAATATAAATAAAACGGGACTACGAAATGGAAAGATAAGTAACTTAACCTGGACATTTAAAAATAACCTTGAATATAAGGGTTCTAATAAACAAAAAAGTCGTCGTTACTAATGAAAATCAGTGCTGATTTGTAATGTCCCTAAAAATTCAACTAACATAACTTTTAAGCAGAAAGTAGGTCAAATCGGTTGATAAACAAAATCTAAAACGAAAACTATTGCTCAGATCTGAAACAATCAAAACTGACTTACAAACACGCAACCAGAAAGAACAATGAGCCCATAATGACTCGAGACCATATCACTATCATTATAATAATTTTTGTGCATCCACAACCGATCTTGCATTACTTACATTATACCAAAACCAAATTTAATTTTTCTTACTTTAAAACTAACTTGAATCTTATTCTTATGCGTTTAACGGCTAAAATGGTTACGGATTATGAAACCAGTAAGCTCACCCGTTTAGTCGTGACTAATCTCTCATATCTGTCAAATATTTCAAAATCCAACTCTACCATTCAGTTGTTAAAGCTCAAAGTCTTTTTGATAGTCAATAATATTTTATTCCGCGTCTGTTTTGAATAAAAACAAACCTACGCGAAACACGGGATTTAACTTTACTTCATATCATGAAGGGCGAAAGGGTCATATTTGTGTGATGAGTTTTATATTTTCGTACAGAGAGATTTATTTTGCTAACGGTACGTGTTATCTTGTAGAAATTATTCAGCGGTTGATAGATGTGGACATTTGTTAGAAGCTGGTTGTGGTTTCTTTCCTTTGTGATTAGTAGACACGCGTACGGATTAGTAAAATAATACTTATCAACAATAAGTAGAACTCATGATATACATACGTACTTGTGTAGCCTCTGCGTAAATCATATTTAATTTTTTTTTTTAAATATTATTGCTCTGCATTGCAAAACTTGGAGTAAAAAAAAATTGAAACACTTAAAGTGGGTTGCAAGCAACGTGCTTCAGAGATGCAAAGTAAATTATTCTCTTGCCAAATTTATTTTAATTTATTTATTTTAATTTATTATAATACCAACTCAATCTAATACCGTACAAACAAAACAGCAAATACGTATATAATGGTGTAAAAATAATCCCAAATAATAAGATTTGCGATCTCATTATTTTTGGGGTGACATAATCCGATAATAACACTCGTGGCGTGTAAAGATTTTGATTTCGTATTGGCTTAAATCATAATTTTAAATATCATTGAAGCTGAAATGAAACACTTATTTTTTTTAACTCATACAGACGAAAGAAAAACAAATTGGTCGTAATAACCTTTGAAGTCATCTGAATGACAAACACCTGACCACGACGCAAATAGTTGGACAATAATTATTAAACGCATTAGACTAAAAGCTAGGTTGTGACTATGTTATTTAGAGACGGAATAAGTATATAACAAAAACTAAAATTGGTATCGAGCAAAAATATCGATACCATATTTTTTGCGAGGCCCTAATTGTATACACAAAAAGACAAAAGATGTCCAGATTCATCCAACCTTGTATTGTACCCAAATAATAATAATAACGAACCCTAAAATATAGCTAAAAGCAACAGAATAAGCCAAAAAGGCTCAGGCGACCAACAAAACGACGTAAGTAAAAAAAATAAAAAACCACGAACATAGGCGAGGGAGAGAGCAGAAGAAAAAAAACATAAGTTCAACGTTTATTTTCGTTGCATCTCGCTCGTACTCGGACAGCTTAGTGACTGCTATCTCGTTCTAACAGGCCGAACGTTGGACACCTGTGCTTCAGTTTCCACTGGGTACCAACGACCTCTTCGGTGTCTCGTGGCAAAACAGCGCAAGTTAAAAAAACATCATTTCCAATTCAGACTTTATTGTGCTTGTTTTTGGATGCATTTTTGTTCATCGAACTCATAATTATAGATGTGTTATTTTTCGACGTAAAGCAATCATTGTCGTATACGGATTTGATTCGTTCGAAAGCTTAGTTTTTTTTTCTTCTTTTTTACTATAATGCATAAACTAATGCATTGTAGTTATAATATTGGAACACCTGTTCGTATTCGTTCGTGTTCGAATCATTGTGAAAATCTATCAAATGGGGTAAATTTGTTAAATTGGGGAACTGTTGCAATTTTTACTACAAAAGGGGATAAAAGCACAAAGATAGGTACACGCTTTTGGATAATAACATTTGGGGGATAAGGTAATGTAATTTATTTTATGTGAACCGATTAAATATTGTAGCTTTGATATTATATTTAACTTTTTGAAATGGACCTATTTATACTCCCTTTGTATGTGACGTCAAATATGTAATAAATGTATTTTCTTTCTCATACTATATAATGACGATTTTATTGGTGTAAACTACGTTTTTAGGCCTGGATAATTAGATTATCTATGTATTCTTTTCAATAACAAATGTAATTTTATCAGCAGTATTAAAACAGCCTCTGTAAACGTATATCTTTCTCACACAAAAGAAAGATAGCTCTGACCGTTGACTGATGCAAGTTGCTAATGCATTCAGCTTGACACGCGCTGAAATTGATTTATTGTTTCAACTCGTCACTCGTAAACCAACAGAGACAGAAATAGCAACGTGATAGACGCGTAATTTGTAAATATTTACTTACGCGCTTTTCAGTCTCAACAACCGCTGTTACGACTGGTCGTGTTGAGGACGAAATAAAAGGATAGAGATTTTGAAACAAATTTTAATATCATTAAGTTAATTCGAAATTTTAGGAAGTCTAAGTAAGCATTATCAAACGAATAATTCAAATAAGGATTTCGATTGCAGTATCGAACAGATAGCGCTCATTTTAAGTGCGCTTTCACATTAGAGCGACAGCAGCGCGGCTCTAAGTAGTCGTGATACCGTATATCAGACCTTTGGTTATCAATAGCTGAATTTCTATTTAAAAAAAATTGATAACCGGATATTTAACCATTATTGCACCTGATGGTTAGTGACAATCGGGCTTCTTATAATAGAAATTGACACTCTTTCTTATCCATTTTCAAATAAGTGGGTGAAAATTTAAATAACAAACGCACATAATTTAAGGCTAACATTACATTTACATTCCTTGTAACACTATCCTGTAATTATTAAGTTACAAAAAGATATCTCCAAAACATTGTTGAACAACAGACATGAAAAAAAAAGTTAAAAAAAGTTCTCAGTTACACTGGCTACCGAATATAAAATAAGTTTTTAGGTCCGTGAATACATTGATTCGTGAGAATGATAAATGATGCTGTCTTTTTTAAACCGACGACGATGAAGCGAGATGTGTTAAATCTAATTGATTGTATTCTAAAGAGATTTTTTTGTATCATTTGAAGGTTTGAATAGCTGTAATGGACTCTTGTACCAGCACTTTAAAAAAATATTTACAATTTGTGTAAAAAAAATGGAATAGAACCCTTCGAAAAATATACAACCTACTTTTGTTAAAGAAAAGATAGAGCTAGTTATTCGATTTTTTTAAGAACAAACGTTGATTTTGTAACAGGTTACTGAAGTAATAAAACAATTTTGAAATAATATTTATTTTAATGTTAATGTAATAGTAGAGTAAAGTTAGCCTGTAATATCCCACTGCTGGGCTAAGGCCTTACCTCAACTATGAGGTAGTTTGAGCCATACTCCACCACGCGGGCTCAGTGTGGGTTGGTGGCGGGTTAATGTAATATTTAATTAAATTTATATGTACGAGTATATTTCATGCTAACGTTGCATCATTGACCAAACAGAGCGTTATCATAACTCATTATCAAAAATAAATACATACTCAAAACTACACTTGAAAACCATCTCAAACTAAGTTATAATAACAAACAAACATCGCTATAACGTGATGTAGATTAAAAAGCCGCTACATACCGGCCGAGTTGATCGACCGGGATGCGCGTGCGCCTATATCACTTCTGTATTGTTTTGATGATGTTGCGTCGTTATGCCCGGTTTGGTACTTTAGACTTTAATTGAGCTTTTATTAAAAGCTATATTTGATTGCAGTTGTAACTATTAGTTTGTATGTAAATACGCAGGTTAAAATTACCTGTAGAACTCAAAAAACAAAATTTGATAATTTACCTTTACAAATATATTGCCACCATATTCTGAACTTTGTCCCATTAACTTAGGGTCCGAATCCAATGAATTTTTATACAAATTTTACCCGTTTAAAGATTTTTGTTTAAACTTGAATAAAAGAGAAGTGATAATAAATATTGTTGGAATAAACAGCTCAATATAAAAACTACATATCGTATATTGTCTTTCTTGTTTCTTTTAATTATATAAAGGCGAACCTTTTTATATACTATGAGTAAAGTTCCTTGTTCTTATTACTTTTCTAAACCTTTCGATGAAATTACAAATAGAAAAAAAAAACTCATCTGAATTTGCTCCCACTTTTTGCGTACTAATACTTATTTAAAGTTGGTTAGTGAAAAATAACGATAAGCTTGAGGTATAAAAACATATCGTAAATAAGTTACTTGCCGAACCAAAGCACATATTAAGTGCAATACGTTGTAGCGGATAAAGATGGGTAAAAGTTACGGGATAACCGAGGGTAAAAAAGGCAAGTTTATTTTTGCTTAAAATAAAATAATAAAAACTTACGGAAAATTCAGTGATCTGTCAGTTTTTCAGTTTCTCTAAAAAAACATCATATTTTTTTATGTTTGATGCCAATTTGTACCGCACAATATTTTTTTAATTCTTTTACATGTACTGATTATATACAATAAGGGTCATTAAATGATTCGTAAAAACACTATATAAGTAACTAGCGGTCTCCCGCGACTTCGTCCGCGCGTTTTGAGTTTGCTCCCTCCCCTCCCGTCGCAGCGTCATGTTTTATATCCTAAAGTCTTTCTCGATAAATAAGCTATCCAACACAGAAATATTTTTTCAAATCGGTCCAGCAGTTCCTGAGATAAGCGCGTTCAAACAAACAAACTCTTCAGTTTTATAATATATTAGCGCAAGCGCACGTTGTACTTAAGCTGCGAACATTATTTTGGTGCGGAGTTATGTTAAAACTGTGATAGCTCCTAAGATATTTATTGAAATCAAATGATATAAAGGGCAACTTGGTTCTAAATGAAATGCTCGTGATGATGAATGTATTTATTTTGATAAGAATAAATACCTGTGTGTATAATACACCTCTAAAAATAATGCATTATTTTTTTACAAATTTATTAACATAAAAAAGGTTGTAGTAAGTCAACCATAAAATATAGACATATGTTGTCGCGGACTTTTTTATAGAACTCTTAATGCTGAACAATCCTGTCATACATCATTTTTGTGTAACTTAAGCGGTTTCCGCAGCGTATGCAGCGGAAGCTCTCAAAAGGAATATCTTTCTCCCGTTTTCGCAACATTTTTCATTTCTGCTGTGGTCTTATGAGTCGTAGCTTTATGTTATATAGCCTAAAGCCTTCCTCGATAAATGGACTATCCAACGTAAAAATATTTTTTCAAATCGGGCCAGTAGTTTTTGAGATTAGCGCGTTCAAACAAACAAACAAACAAACAAACAAACAAACAAACAAACTCTTCAGCTTTATAATATTAGTATAGATATACTAAGGATAGTTTTCTTTTTTTATTATTAGTACCATACTATTAGATAGTTTTATTTTATTTTTCAGAAGCACAAAAAGGGCTATCGAAAGGTCCTACCTTTAGCACATTTACCATAAACGCTTTCGCTTATAATTTTGGTCAAACAAAATTCAATATATTTTTTCCTCGCGCAAAACCAGTAGCAGCCAATTTGCAATCAATTCGGCCACAAAACGCAGTTTTATCCGATAATTAATATCTTCGGGTCCATCGTGAATCAAACTGACAGAGTAAGTGTGTGGTTTTGATAGAAAGGAAGTATAGAAAACTAATACTTATTAAAATATTTTGCAACTTAAATAGAAAAAAAAGTAGTCCAGTCAGTATCTGTCTATCGTTTAAAATATATTTATTAACCTGCAGCCTAAAATCTTTCTGCGTTATTTTCCTACTCATACTAAGAGTGGACTGGACAAAGTTTCTATCGAAGAATTGCAAATACCAACATAAAAAACCTATCATTCCATATTCCAATTTTTACGTTTTTAAAGTGATGACTCTCTTCGATCTTCTATTAATTTACTTTCATCACCAAATTCATCTTAAGCCCCAGCTAGAGAGTTGATAGATCAAAGAAAACGTGTCAGTTTTTACAATCCGAACAAACAAGACAGATTTCATATTTCGAAATGCCAAAAAGTGCATCTCTAGACACAGCACAGACGAACGTTAAAAACTACAGAAACAGTTGTGCCCGCCAGATGCGCCTGACCTACGTCAACGTGCTTCCATTCCTCATAAACTAATAACAGACGCTAGAGATGTGATCATTAATAATGGAACTATCGGTAAATTGATTCATGAAGTTTAGATTCTCGCACCTTGAAGTTAAGGATTTGGTTTACTTTTAACAACCTTACTATTAGTTTTTAAAAAGCTTAATTTTGCACAAATCTAATATTTTGCAACTATTTTCCTATTTGTATAAAAAACTAAGAATATATATCTCAGTAAAGTCGCAGTATTAAAATCGCATAGCTAAGTTTTAAAAGATATAAGCCACTAAAAGGGAAAATATATGTAGAATACACTCCTGCCAATAAGGAAGTTAATAAAATTGTAAATGAATTATTTGATGATGTAGTTGGAAATAAGCCAATCCGTATCGCTATCAACATCCTAGCAAAGATAATATCAAGACAATGCTTAGATACTGAATACGGTATGTTATTCACGTTAATATTACTTACAAATGCAAGAGCTTACTGTAACGCAACACAGAATGATGCAATTATTGTCACATGTATATCATACGTTAAAACTTTGGTTGTTTTTGTTAATTTTGCAGTTAGCGCTATTAATGCCATCTTTGGTGTTCGTCTAATAGAGTCTTAACTAAGATACGAGTAACTGCTGATGTTATTTTTTATATTTATAAAGATGAAATAAGAAACCAAAAATTTGCGCACGGGCGGGACTTGAACCAGCAATGGTTTGCCAAAAGGTTGCTCAAGTTCAAGTCCCGCCCGTGCGCAAATTTTTGGTTTCTTATTTCATCTTTATAAATATAAAATATGACACTGTGAGTGTTAAAAACATTCTAAAAGCGTTATTTTTTATCTTATCTTTATCGACATCGATATTTAATTCTATGTGTTCTTAATTCGTCACTATTCCGAAGCGCCACCATAAGCGAAAAATTTCCCGCCGTGTAAACGAAACTGGAAACTTCCAGAAATAACTGGTACAATAAACAATATCAACTATTCGTTATTGTAAGGTTTTGTTTAAGAAACCGCCTTTGACTTTGCCGACGGATCGCTCTCATAATATTTGCTCTAAAGTGATAACCAAGTCTTCAGCTTTTAGCTCGCTGTGTTTATTGATTGCAACTCTTAACGAGTTGTAATGAAAAGGAGCAATAAGAGATTTTAAACTGCCTTGTTGAGAAATTATCTAAAATTAAATTCCACCATATTTGCTTTATGAAAAATATTTTCAAAAGTCCCGAAAGTCTACATAGCTGGTCCATTTTGAAAGAAATTTCACAAGTTATTTAGTTGGTCAACTCAAAATAATATCATTTGTCTCACACTGAGGGCACGGAAACTAACGCTTTAGCAAAGGCATGATTGACTATTTTACTGACTGAGATTTAAAGTTTTTTTTTGTATTAGGGGTCTTGCGATCAAACTTTAGCCGTTCAATTTCCAGGCAGCTCAATTCCGACTCAGTGTAAACGAATATCATCAATATAATAATACTACAATGGTACGAATATTAATTTTTGTGTTGTTTTATTATAATAATGTTATATATATCATGCGAAATCGCAATACGAATTGCTGATTTAACAGTGAAGCTAAGCCTCTTACCTATCATAACCACATCGCAATACGCACCACACTTCTGCCGGGTTCACTAAATTATAAAAAAAAAGCAACAACCAATATTTATTTAGTGTGTAAGTTAAACTGGGCCATAACTACAACACGCCGTACCTTGAAATAAAACCACCACGACAGCTGTAGAATTACGAGTACGAAAATCACAAAATGTTAATTAAAGAGATCACACCTTTTGCATACAGAGTGTCCATACATTTATAATACAAACAACATATTTCACACACGTCCCGACGCAATCGGTCATTCGCCCACTCCATACAAGTGATGTACGTGACCATGAATTTTGTATGAGTGGATTGAACGATGGGAAAATCAATGGTTGTTTTGTTTTGATCAAAATAGATAAAGGTATTAAGTAGCATAAAGGAGAGAAAGTAGAAGTACTTGAGATCGATTCAGCTACTGAAGTAGGAACAGATAATACAAAGAAATTAAATCCACTTGCGTACATAAATAGTGTTAATAAAACAAGGATTAGAATAAAATAAGAAAAAGAAGGAATAAAAGAAGAAGATTTAAAGCTGAAAATAACTCGGAGTAGTTGCAAAAATGAGTCGGTAAAATTACAAGTTAAATAAGGAAACATAAATACACCATTGATCGATAAAACAGAGTTAATTATTTCGAAACGAAGAAATTTTCTCTGATTTAAAAATCCGTAACGACAAGATATCCGGCGATAATGACACTTGGGTCCTAATTACAGTTCATTTCCTTTCAATTGGCTTCAAAAGTGGCATAAAACTGATAACGTTTATGGCACAATCAAAAGCCAGCGTTGACTCGATAATTCAGACGGTATTGCTAAAAATAAAACGTAAACAAACGCAAAGTTTGCAAACAACACGGAACCTGTTTGGAAAGAGTATGCTGTGTCTCAATTCGTGGAAGAGCAGCGAGAAACTGAGCCATAAGAAAATAATGATGATCACCAAATCTGGTCTTGATATGAGAATATAAATTGATATCGTCGTTCCTTTAAACGTTTGAAACTTTATTTTCTTGTGAAAGAGGCCATGTTGCTTGTACCTGATAAATAAAAAGTTTAAAGGTCTTCAAGGTTAGGAAATTAATTTTTTTTTGGAGGCGTATGAGTAGAGCACCTTTGTAATAGATTTATTTATACAAAAAAAAAATATATTGAACTCGGCGAGTGAACGTGTATACCATACAGTAAAAGAGTATAACTACAGCTTATTGCTATTTGGAGGAAGTTTTGACGAGACAAGACATTGCCATTGAGACCAGTCTGCACTAGAACATACCAAATTCAGTGACTAAATTCAAGATGGACTTTTTAAAACTGTTCCGATATCTTTAAATTGAAATGTACCTAATTATCTCTTGGATCTACCATATTTAAAATAAAGTTTAATACAACGGCATTTTCTAAAACCACACTTTTTGTTCTAAATCCTCTTCTCTCATTAGTACTGGTAATCCCAATTTACCACCATTGCTCACGCAACAGCGATAGTTTTTGCAAAAAAAAGCTAATAAATACGGACAATGGCACGTCAAACACTGAGTATTTAAATAATTTGTAATAAGGGCTAGTTTGCAACAGAAGTGAGTAACCATGTCTCAATTCGCTACCGTCTCTACCTTGGCCCGATGTTGTTGTTTGACCAGCTTGCAACAAGTACCGTTAAATTTACTGTCCACCGCAAGTTACGCATTACAATTCCGCTCGGCTCAACGAATTTGATCATCGGACGTAAAAGGCGCCATCGAGGTGCGTGCCCCCAAATCTGAGGTGTGACTGTCTGTTGTCATTGGGGAGGAACTTAAATGCATATTAATTTATTTTAAAACAAGCAACATCATCCTAAAGCAGTAGTCGTAAAGTATATGATATTTTTGACTTCTCCGTAAAACCTAACATTAGTGATCGGCACTCTAATATGAAAATATTTTTTTGGGATTTCGATATTGGTGTTATACGAAAAGTTGTTGTATTTGAGCATCAGAATTAGCTCCAAGAAGGAAAGCAGTTAATTTTAGTAGACCCTATGTAGAAAGAAGTAATTATTAAAAAAAACATCGTTGAACAAGTAAGTTTGGGTCAAATAGTGGTCGGCTTGCTCGTGAGTCGAAGTTAAAAATATTTTTCATCACGACAATAACCTTTATCCAGAATCTACTCGTCAAGTAATGGCTCATAAACTCTCAGAATAATTGTGTTATTTTCATGTCTTTATTAAACATGGACTGTAATCTTTATTATTAAGTTTTATGTTACGAACTTGTATCGACTGCAATGATTATTATTGCACAGATGTCTTCATTGCAATATAAAACGAAACTAGTATTGAATTCGTTGATTTATTTGTTTCTTGCAGTGATTCCAAGTTCAGTATTTTATCTTACTAATGCTGTGCCATAACTTAAAACATTAACGTGCCTGGCAAGAAAATATTTATAATTGCTTGTATCTGCGTGCTTTATTACTAAAGCAAATAATGACTGTTCTGCGCATGTATCCAACTGCAACAAAACTTTTTCATTCAACTTTAAGCTCTAATGAGAACTTGAAAAAGCTCATATTATCGTGACAGGCAATTTTATACATATCTATTAAAGTTTCCACACAAATATAAACAAAACGTTGACATTCAACTTGCAAAGACTTGTAGACCTTGATTACTACGGCCCTACACATGTACTTAGACTTCAGAAAAGCACTAGATACTTCGATTGTCGATGTAAAAGGAACTTTATTGGTAAAAGGCTGAAGACGATTGTGACAGCATCGACTTGAAATTAAAGATGTTCTAGAATTGTTGGGGCAACTTCGTATGTGATCGAATGAGTTGAAACATGTTTTTACTGAAAATGGAAACTGGAAAAATGTTTAGTGCTATAAACTTGCCCTTGGCATTACTTGACACGAGCTTCATACATATGTGGAAGATAAATTAATGGCATTAATAGTGGATGAGTGAAATATGGCGTTGGTTAATATTTAAATTGCAGCTCTTGGGTGTGTTACAACTTTATTTAGTAGAGTGCTGACAGGATGTCAGTTATTGTGATTTTAAATAATGTTGATAATACATTATTCTTGAGTAGGTGCTTCATGTTAGTAGATACTAGTGATAATTTTTTGCATTATTATCTTTAAGTTACGTCGTTTAAGTCACGATTTGAATTGTGTAATTATTTGTAGGATATTATTATCCTTATGCACTTTAAGAATCATATCGAAGGCCTAGTACTTGATTTTTTTATGAATTTAATTGTATAATTTCTTTCTGCTATCTAATTTTAAGAGTAAGTGCTGATACGGATGCAAATAAATAAATAATAATTAAATTAGCAGGCCACAAATTTTTGCTAGTGTCTACTACTGGTAAACTATTATATCAAAAATTAATAACAGGCATGGAAAATATCGACAAATATACAACAATTTCTTCAAGTAACCGTTATGTTACTTCAAGAAGTATGGCTATGTACTACAAGAGATTTTTTTGCATCAAATCTTGCTCTTAATATTCTTTATGATGTCACCGTCTAACTAAAGCCATTGGATAATTTACAAAACAATACCATATACAAGCTCAAAGACACGTGCGTGCAGACTGCATGGCGACATTCTTTGTTTGGTCTCTCTCGTTCTTAACTTGTATGCTTTTGTTTGGCCATTTGCAAATACTGTTGCATGCGCGTTATTTGTGGTCTTGCAAGTGTCCGCGTTTGGTTTTTGTGTTTCGCCCGTTACAACTACGTTTGGTTTGCAAGCTACAATAGTATGTTTGATGTTTGATAAATTAAACTTTTGTTTTTCATAGTCAACCGCTTCAAAGCTTCGAAATTTGATAATGGACTTGGTAGACAGAGTTAGCCAATTCATGGGTAGCCTATCTACTTAGTTTTGTAAGAAAGGCAACGACACGGGTTTTATTCACGATGACAATATTTTAAATTTCATTGCGTCGTTAATTGTACTATATTTATAAAGTTTTTATTAAGCTTATATTGTACCGATAGCATTTTGCACTAAGAAGTCAAGATGAAGGCCGATAGATAGATAGATAGATAACTCTTTATTGCACACCAGAAAGGTAAATAACAAATTAATTTCCAGAAAATGTACAATTTAGGCGGTCTTATCGCTATGAGCGATCTCTTCCAGACAACCTTTGGGTAAAGAAATAATGAGCTTATAGGAAGGGATATTATGTGCATAATAAATTAAGACAAATTATGTTATTAATAATATATTATATTAAACGTACTTATATTCGTATATATATTAATAAATACAATCATAAAAATCAAAATCAAAATACATAATTATAAATAAAACAAATTAATGTAATTATATACTAACACAATATAACCTATAAACATAATTATACATACATATAAACCAATGTGAAATGAAAGAAATTTACCGAGACACCAGAAAAAAGGAGAATTATTTTGAAGAGAGAAGATGTTCTTGTAGGCGAAAAACAGTTATGGAAGTTGACTGCCTAATAGCAAGGGGTAAGGAGTTCCACAGTCGTACTGATTGAACTGTAAAAGAATTAGAATAATAGCTCGTTGTGTGACAGGGGGATTCAAGGTGGAGTTTCCTCGATGTCCGCATGTCCGCATGTCCGATGGCAACAAAGAGAAATAAATGGAGATTACTCTACCTACATGAGCGCAGCTCTTAAGTTGAAAAAGAAGCATTCTGTAGCTTAAGTTATTAAACTAAAGCATGTCTCCTTCTCGTTAGTTTTTTTCATTCAAAATCTAATTTAGAAGCTTTGATCGATTAATTCGATCATGCCAGCTCCATCTTAACACAAGCATACATTATTCCAACTTAAGGTTAGAAATAATGAAATAAATTACCATTGTAGCGGCCCTCGAAGTCGGCTTTGCTAATGAGTTGGTCAATGGACGAATATCATAATTAATACTAAGTAATCTATAAACTACGTCTCTCAGATTGCGATTTCGCTCACATTCCATTAATAAATGATGTACATCTTCTAATACTCCGCACATTGCATTAGTTTCGTAAGAAGTTTGAATATACTTACTTTTAACGGCATGTGACCCGAACGCAATCTTTGGGCAGTAACTAAACTCTTACATGATTTTTTGTCAACAAATTGGACAAAAACATATTTTTTTTCTACTTCTTATAGTGCCAATTTGTGAAATGACTCAAGATTGCGATTTATCAATGATCTTATTGCGTATAATATTAGATAACTTCTCGTGCGTAGTTCATTCTAATTATGGAAGTTTATTCCCACAGCATCCAGTCCTAGTTTATCTTATTATGTCACCAATTAGCAGATAAGCTGATATTTAAATCTAGACATATTTCTCACAAGAGTCATATATTTTTATTGCTTAATTGAGATTTTTCTCATCCTTACTCGGTTTATTTACTGCCAAATGGGTTCACTATTAGTTGAATTCCTTTTAAATATGTCATAACTACCAGCTGTGTGCATAAGCATGTCTCATTGTTACGTATCCTTTTTAGGATCATAATCATCACCATCAGCCATAGGACGTCCACTGCTGAACATAACCCTTCCCAAAAAATACGGAAGATCCTTTCGAAAAATCCTTTTTAGGATACTATCTATACTAATACTAATCACAGGAACTACTTGACCGATTTAAAAAAATGATTCTGTGTAGGATAGCTTATTTATCGAAAAAGGCTTAAGGCTAAGCAGTGTGACGAGAGGGGAGGGAGTCAACTCAAAACGCGCAGACGATGTCGCGGGACCGCTAGTTGTCATTTTTTTTCCAACATTAGTTACTCCACACAACTGGATGACTTAATACTACTAGGTCTTTTTGTGTCTCAAAATGTACTCAATCTTAATGGAAAATTACCAATGTTCTGGAAACTAGGTCATAAACACTGATACAATAGCGTAACCCGTTATACAACTATATTTTGCAAGGACAACGGATAACATGTTATCAATCGAAGCTAAAAGTGTGCCAGCACAGGACAAAAAGTTTAAGTTTCTATCTTTAAGTTGAACAAACTAGACTACATTTTCATTAAAATTTTAGCAGCAAAACCTCAATGTGATGTAATACATATCTTTTCAAATGGTTATCATAATTTATAAGTTATAAAATTATCTTTTGTATATTAACAACTTCCTCATTCAAGATTTCTTTTGATCATTGTCACTTTAAATTAGATGGTATGATTCAAGCACATTTATCGCTACCATATTTGCAGTAGATATCTATACGAAACGCGTCAACACAGAAATATCCGTGACTCGGTAGACTTTGCGGCGGCTATATCTGACGAGCTACATTTGGAGTGTTATTTCATACTTTGAATGCTTGCAACTGCATGCAACAGTAAAAGAGTATTTTGTATGCAAATTGTTTCAAGCAATGCAAATAATGTTTGAGTTGCTTCTGTGCCAATAAATTCAGAGTATTTTATTTTTTTCAGAAAATTGCAAGGATTTTTGGGATGGTTATCAACACACTGATTTTTATCAGGTTTGAGATAAAAAAAAATCCAATAAAATTTATAAGAAAATTTGTGTTAAACATTGCCATTTCAACAGTTTTAAAATTAATCCCTCAAGCGTATGTGAACGAGACACAATAGGTATTCTATTGTTATGCGGTCGCATGCGACCGCTCGGGTGTTGAGGTATAAAGCAAAGATAACCGAAACCTAGTCTTAGGAAAACAAAAAAAACATTATAGTCCTCAAAACAGCATCCTGTTCAGCTATTTGAATTTACATTTTTTAGGCTGCACATAGTATTTTTTTAATATTTAAGTTATGTAATTAAGGCTTTAAATAAAATTCAAAGTTGTGTTAGGTGAGTATTCTGAAAATCACTTAAACGTCACTCTGCAATCTCCCAGCTTGTAACAACTTGACATTTACACTCCATTTTATTTTAATTCCAGAAAATTTTAACCTTAAAAGCATCTGTCATGTCAACTCTCTACTGACGAATTCCTAACATTTCCGAATTCCTAGCAGCTCAAAAACGGGAGTTTTAACGAAAATAGGGGACTTAGTAATTAACCTTAAATTAAAACGTCGAAAATGTATGTATCTGTCTGTTTGTCACAGAGACAGTATTACTCAAGACTTTGGGTTTCATTTTTTGTATGATTCTTCGGATATTTCGGGGACTGTTTCCGTAAATAGCTCGACAATTGACAGGATAATTGGCTTCTAATTTTGTTTTGGAGAAGTTCTATTATTCCTACTTATTATTATTGTAATGATAGAGGAAGTTATGAAAAATAGTTATTGTTTTTTTGTAATTATCTTAGTAAAAGTATGCAACAGGTGTGAATGGCGATGAAATTGAGATAAAAGGCAGAAAGCGAGAGAGATGTTGAGAGAGTAATCTCGCAACATTGATGAGGTGGTGCAGCCCACGCGTTAAAGAAAGCACTTTCAATTGCGCCCGGATAGCGTTAGACACAAGGTTCGATTCCTTGTGTGACACAATTGCTTTTTACCAGTGCAATTTATAACTTAATATTATTTCAAATACAAGACTTAGTGTTATTAATTAAAATCTCATGTCACCTAAATCATTACTAACATCACCCAATTACCATTATTAATAAACCGAGAACAAAATAAGTAACACCAAATTAATAACGACACTAGCAACGTGCATTTGAAATTAATCGCAAACAATATCTCAAGTTTGAGTCACAAACAAAACGCTTATGATAAATAGTCCCTGTTGGATGACGAAAATAGTACAATAGCCAACTTAATCTCAACTAAAAATCTTGTGAACTTAAATGAATATTAATATAGTGGGGACAATAAGGCACCCTAATTTGGGGAAACCAACTAAATTCAAATAAGTCAGAGACAAAACGCTACTTAAAAGTCGACGCCTGAACTTTAAGATTAATGTTGCTTTTTTAACCGGCTTGCTGGGGTTCCGTTCAAAATAGAATGCTTGAGAGAAGCTTTGTTGGTGATCTCTACCTATTTTTATTGTAAAAAGAACAACAATGACGTGTGTTTTATCATAAAACAATAAATATATCAATGACTTCGTGTTTGAAAACAAACTGCAATTATATTAATCATCAACACGGTGTTCACTGTTGCTGTTTCGTGCAAAGATATTTATTTACTTTAGATTTACTACATAATTATAAACTTCATAAAATTGATTCATCATCAGTTTTTCGTAATTACACGTAAATATCTACACGGAAAGCTATTCTGAACATTAGGTGTACACTGGAAACTATCTGGCAAAAAACTGTGTTATATCTACAGAACTCTTAATCACCAACCCAAACTCAAACATCTACTATTTTTTACCGCTGTTTTTTCAACACCGTCTGACAAAAGGTACCCCTCTGTTCAAGACAGCCGATAAATCTAGGGTAATTATAGCCATGGATATTTTGTTGAAAGCCAATTTGAGTTAAGACGGTCCAGTTGTAAAATTTATTAGTACAACACCGAGATTTGGTAGTAAACTCTACTTTGAAAGTGAGTTAGCTACTAAATTATGGACTAAGGTTATGGATAAGGGCCCATTGTTGAAAGTTAAACAAACTATTAGGTGTATCCGCATGATAAAAAGAGTGCTTACAGAAAAGACAAAGAAAACAAAGAAAAAAACTAATACTGGTTTCATATTGCACTTGATTAACATGCACAGTCTCAAACAGGAAATAGGATCTTCCATTAATCGAAAAAAAAAACATAAATTCTTCAAAAAAGTTACCAAAATTTTACAAACGATTCCAAGCTACATCTGCTACAGGGGTTATCAAAAATTCCGAAAATGGTTTCATAAAAGCACCAAGTGCTCTGGACCAGCTTTAACCAAGCCAGGATTTTCAAACTTCACTCATATAGATGTCAATTTTCTCCGATAGGGTCGTAACATAAAAAATAACGGCAACAGCTCAAGACACCAAGCGAGAAGCTAAGACTTTAATATTAGACAATTGAGACTTAAAAGAACCTTAGACAGAATTAATCGACGTGTTTTGATTTTGAGTATGGCAAGTTTGAAATCTAAAGAAAGTTAAATCCTGTTAGTACATAAATTGTAAACTAGGGTTAACGTTTATTTAGCTATTGTTTATATTTGGAAAATGTGTTCAGCTATACTTAGACGCAATGGCTTGTGACAAAGTGAGACATGAACTTTTATGATGCAGTTTTTGACGTTAAAATTTTAAACTACCGATTTGTTTATGCATTAATTTTTGTAGATACTGACGTTTTTTTGTTTACTTTATAAAAATACGTCAAAGTTTTGTTTGCTTACTTTTAAAAAAGCACGTAAAATGCGATTAAAATCTTTACTAACGTTCAATGTTAAAAATGTAGTACACATGTAAACTGGAAATCATTAGTCATATAAAAAAACGTCGTCTAGCTAGGGTACAGTAATAATATCATGGATGTTTAATATATAAATTTTGGAAACCGATCACTAACATTGCTCTGATCCCAAAGTAAAGCTAAAGCACTTGTGTTATGGAGATCAGAAACAACGGTGGTACCATAACACCAAGACACGAGACAATGTAGAAAGTTCTGACTTCTACATTGATCCGACCGGTAATTGAACTTGAGGCCTCGGAGCGGCTACTCACTACACCACGGAGGTCGGCAAAAGTAAAAAAAATCTAGGTACGCTTCCATTTTTTTTGTTTGAAAACAGTAGGTTTGAGTTTGTTTTGATATCCCTGATTGTGTGGAAGACATTTTCCTTTAACAAATGTTTTCAATGCCAATAACAAGACATCATCTAAATCAAATCTACCACAGTTCACACATCACTGACACTAACTTTTTGAAACATCATTAAATAACAAAAGCTCTAAGTTCAACAAGTTCATATAAAAATACACCAGTAGCCCGGCATAATCTTCGGCAGTCTAAAAAGCAATTACCATTCTTTACGACGTTAAGTAAGGCTCAGGGCAAATCCCCTTAACTGACTGTAGAAGATGATGGGATTGGTTATAAATTAATCAGGTATATTTTGTTTTGATAACAATATATATTTTACATTGAGACGTTGAAAGTTGTCGTACACATCTATACTAATATTATAAAACTGAAGAATTTGTTTGTATGAACGCGCTAATCTCAGGAACTACTTTACTAATTTGAAAAAATATGTTAGTGTTAGATAGCCTATTTATTGAGGAAGGCTGCAAGTTATAAAACATCACGCTGCCACATGAGGGGAATAAGCAAACTCAAAACGCACGCGATGGACCGCTAGTTCATTAAAAACAATAACCATGGCCTCATTTTGGTAAATTTTCAGTAAATTTTGCGCACTTAATAACATGGGAGTTTAAAAAAAAGTGTATTGTAAAAATCGATAAGTTACACTTCATATAACCTGTCATAAGTAGAGCCTGCTTGTGAGAATAACTAGCAGTCCCCCGCGACTTTGTACGCGAGTTTCATTTTCATCATTATCATTATCAGCCGTCCTGCCTCTAACTGCCTCGGTGGCGCAGCGGTAGGAGGGTCGCACTTTAAAGCGACGGCTGCGCCAGAGGTCCCGGGTTCGATCCCCGGGTCGGGCGCAAAATTTATACCTGAGTTTTTCTGTTCAGAAATTCTTAGGGTAGCCCGGAGTTTGGAAGTTGGTGGTGTTTCACCCCCGTGCCTCGGAAAAGCACGTAAAGCCGTTGGTCCTGCGCCTGAACTCTCTCCGGTCGTGTCAGATTGCTGTCCCATCGGGCTATGAGAGTGAAAGGAATAGAGAGTGCACCTGTGTTTGCGCACACACTTGTGCACTATAATATGTCCCGCGCAGTCGGTTAGTCGTTATGACTGGCCACCGTAGTCGAAATCGGCTAGGGGGACTATTATTATCAGCCGTCCACTGCTGAATATAGACCTACAGTCTGTATCCAGTTTGACCCTGCGAGCTTTACAAGGTCGTCTGTCCATTTTGTCAGTGGACGTCCTACGCTGCCTTTTTGCTCGAAGGGTCCAATCTAGTACTTTTCTGCCCCAACGGCCATCAGTTCTTCGCGCTATGTGCCCCGCCCATTGCCACTTGAGCTTACTGATTCTTAAGGCTATGTCCGTTAACTTAGTTTTTCTGATTCGATCTCGTAAAAAAACACGAAGCATGTCCCTCTCCATTGCTCGTTGTGTTATTTTGATTAGCTATGCTAAAAAAGATTATTTTATTTTACTATGCCAAAAAAAAGATCGTAGCGTAATGTTTGAAAGGCCTAGTAGTTCCTGAGGTTGCAAGCAAATTAGCAGACTCTACAACGATATTATAATATTAGTGCAGATTTTTACAAATAATACGTATGCGTTTCTATTTATTTCTAACGCATTTTGAAGTATTTGTATTGCTATTTAACCTAAGGGTGGCCTACCCTAATGGTTTTATAGTTATGTAACAATGCTGTCGAAATTAATTTAAACCGTATTGAAACTGTTTCGATCATACTCTATGGATACAAATAACTAATCTAAGGTCTATTTTAGGTGGCATGGGAACTTTTTACCACTCAACTATTAAATTAGGTACTTCAATCAGTAAAACGTCTTGGTCTTACAAACTCAAGTGTTATATTATTAGTACAAATGTTTTAATTATTTATAGGACGATGGGAAAGTTGTTATCGGTGGATTTGATCAAAATCAAAAATAGAATCTAATGGTTGAAGTTTGTGAAGTTAATCTTTACTAATTGAAAGGTATATTATATTTGTTAAATATGACATTTTATTCCTCGTACGCAGCTCAAATATTAAGGGTATTACAAAAAACTAGTTTGATTCGGTAAATAATAAAAAAAGCGTTGAATTTTTTCTCGCATTTAAAAAAGGTTAATTAGTTACAATTATACTGCGACTGGTTAAGAATTCTAAAAGTTGAAGTAAATCTACCCACCCGACACGGGAACAGCACCAACCAGGCGTCAACCATACGGAATCACGTTACGTAAAGGGAACAGCAACGCCTTGGCATGGGAACGACACCGGATAGCGAACGCCTCGCCTTGGATTCTGTTTGCTACAACTTATGACAGTTCTTACTAATAATTTTACTGAATTGTCACTAGTTATGTTTCCAGTTTTTTGATTTTAAGGAAAACAGTCACCTGGTCACATACTCATCACTTATTGTTTTTATTGTAATATCTTACTAAATTTATTTACAACTTTACTAAGTATATAAAAATAAGTTTTTAACCATTTTTTTTACTAATATATTGTGCAGGTTATGTTTACCTATAATTGTTTGTGCATTTAGCAAATACTATAATTGTTATTTTTATTACTCAAGATTTAATGTAACAGTTGTTGGTAATCTAAATAAATAAACAAATATATAAAAAAATCTTCTCGTGAATGACAGCCCGTTTGACAGGGTGTGCGGATAGTTGACAACCATCGGGCAACTCGCCGTAAGCGCGTTACAACGCCGGCGCCGCTGGTCGAGAGAAGGTCCCAAGTTGATTTCGATCCGAGGTGGTGACGTTACGAAGTTGAACGATGTGCGTTGTAGTGTGGAGTTTCATACAAATAAAATTTAAGTTATTAGGAGAATAATTCAACTCAGAGTAAAAAGCGTGGGGTACATTTTACTATATTTTCATAACTTTTTACTATGTTTTTTTCATAACTCTCCGCACATAGATAGTTGCATGTAGAATAATTGTAACATTTAATTTATTAAGCACCCCACGCTTTTTACTCTGAATTTTATTATTCTCCTTATAACTTAAATTTTATTATAATTTTATTTTGGAGTAATTAGTAATGATTGATTGTTCGATCTTCTACTACGGTAATATAAACTCTTTGTCATTAAAAATTATTTTCTACTTTTTAGTTCGGTTAGCTATAAAAGCATAGTTTTTTAGTTTTTTAAAACTATAATTTATTTTTAATTTTTTAGTTCGATGTTTCAATTAATTATTTGCGGACATGCGACACGCGATAGCTCTATCTTTCTTACCCCCTACAGAAACTCCACGAAAGAATTTATTAATCCTGGCGGGCCTTATAAAGATATTGAGACACTGTTATTAAATTATTGCATTGTCACCGGTCCTTGATACGTGTGCAAAGTTTCAAATTAATCAAACTTCTGGAAATAGGTGAAAATTATGCTCAAAGATTACATAGTCCGTGCCATTTAAACTTGCACAAAAGGTCATTGCTACGCCATTACTACTGCACGCCGATACGGGATAGCGGGCTACCAAAACTCAAGGCGTAGCGATAGAAGTCTATGTAAACAAACGTTTATTGGTACGAGGCGACCTTGATCCGAAAAATTGTCCTGTATTAGAAACATTTGGCTACTGCATTACAAATTTACAAGCATTATGCTGAGGGACAGCCGACATATAATGTAACTGGACATTAATAATGAAGCAAAAAATAGAATAATCATAATTATTAATAAATTTTATGTTTTTCTTTATTCTGCGTTATTGTCGAATGAGCAATTGGTAGGTATTATTCAAAAAATATTTTTTTCTTGGTTAAATCTATATTAATCTATAGTTGAAGAGTTTGATTGTTTTAACGCGCTAATGTCAGAATCTACTGAAGCGATTTGAAAATATTTGGATAGCTTATTCACTCAAAACGTGCGGACCAAGTTGGAGGGGAGGTTGTAGAATAAGAATTAATTCAAAAGGCTATACATAGACTCGTGTAAGCATACACTGAGATCGTTTTTTTTATCTAACCTACATCATTTCACTACTGGGCAAAGGTCTCCCCCTTTTTTCCACATGTCTCTGTCAGCGGCAAACAATTTCCAATCTCTCGCAAAGTTGGTCCGATCGTCACACCACCTCTTTTTAGGTCTACCCCTTCGTCGGTAGCCGTCTGGTGGTATGACAATTTGGGCCCATCATTTGGGAGGTCGGTTTAATAAGTTGCAAAATAAAACACACGTATTGAATTAATTCCTTTAATTTTTCAGTGATATACACCTTCTGATGATGAATCACTGGAAGTGGTCGAAGAAGTGTCACTTTCTGAATTTTCTGATAGGTTGATTACAATTCGGTCCACGGTGATATCAATTCGGTCATCGAGCCCCCTCATGTCTGCTTCTACTTTTTTAACGTGTTCCACACAATTCGCCCATTTTTCTGACGTCATTTGGTTTAGACCAACAGCAACAAAATAACATACACAAACGTAACAAAGAACAATAACAGAAACTCATCAAAAAAACAACGGCTGATAATAATAACAATAATTTGTGAACATTTCCGAAATTCGTACGAGCGCGAGCGTAATCCAATACGGATTACCTACAAAGTGGCGTACACAGGTATAGCACCCCTGACATCTCAAACCGCTAACGGCTAAGTGCAATAAGTCATAATTTATCATATTTTGGAGTGAAAGTTTTATAATGATAAATATCTATGAATGGTCAACTACTCGTGATTCTTTAATGAATAAATGTAATTTCAAATTATTGTGTTTAAATTTCTGACAAAAGGAACCTCAATTAACTGAGTTTTTGAATGAAAAACCAAATTACTGCTTAGAGACTTTGTAATACGTAAATTAAAAGGAAATTGATTTTAATAACTAAAACTGTGTTTTATTACAAAAATGCAACACAATTACCTAAATTTTGATTTTTTAGAGTTGTCTCGTTCTCGGACGGGCCGTGGTATTATGAAATCAGCTATAAGTCGGGATTATCGCTATTTTGTACGATGAGCGATACGTGTCGTAAAATTTGGGCATTTTTTAGTACAGGTGGGGTGAATAACCTTTTGTGCAAGTTTAAATGGCACGGACTTATACATACATACATAGATACAACCCAAGCTAATATAAAAGCGTGGTAAAAATACTAAACTTCTCGAGTTGACACACACGGTGACGTTCCCGTAACGGGTGTTTAGATGTGCAACAACCTTTAAGCAGTTGGTCCACCTTGCACTTGATGGACAACAAAGTATAAATTTATTTTATTTTAACAAATCTCATTTAAAAACAAAAGTTCCAGGCTATCAGAAAAGTACAGTAGGAAAAACAAAAAAGCCTTCTGATTACATGTAAACCTGTCATTTTGATTTCCCATCTCTGTCGCAGGCTCAAATTAGCCAGGGTTAGAAGGAGACAGGACTAGGTAGTGAGGGCCATAATTTTCCGACACTCATCATGGTAATTGGAGTCTGCCTGTTATACTGTATGTTTATCGATGACTTTTCTATTTTATGCTTTGGGATTGCGTGAGGAGTGAAAATTAGTGATGTAAGAAATATATCGATATGTTGAAACACAAATTAACTAATACCGCAAGTTTAGCTTAGCAACATAAAGTGCAATCGATTACTATAATATTACTTAATAGATTGTTAAAAGATTATAATACTGTAGAACAAACTGAAAAACCGGTCAAGAGCGAGTCTGACTCGCACATGAAGTATCTACTATGTATGTAAGAATTTGTATTGTCCTAATAATGTCCTATAAAACATGATTAAGTTTGGCAAAGGCTAATGATGCTTATTCAGGCCTTAAAATAACAAAATATCCGAAATTATGACAAAACTGGTTATATCTTTTGCTGGTGCTGACACACAATTTTGATTTTTTAAAGCTTAAAAAGAAATAAACAAAACCAATATTTGATAACAGTTGCAATATAAACTTTATCAGCGAAAATAAACACGAAAATTATATTTTGTTTTAAGTTTATGGACTACATCTTTGTAATTTGTTTGCTTATCATAGCTGTAATAGTTTTTTTTTTTTAAATTCATCATATATGCTAGTGCTGTGTTTTTTTTTTCGTATCCACCTACTATTGTCCAGAGGGAGAGGGTCGTTGAGGGTCGAGACGTTGGACTCGAACAAAAATTACCCCTTTAAAACTGAATTTTGCGGAAACATGTAAAAAAACTTATTATCGTGTTAGAAGACCTATTCAATGATACCTCACACGATGAAAAAACAGATATCCCGACGTTACATGTATGAATGGTACCAAAATCATTTTTTTTATATATTTTAATTTTACCACTTTGCCGGGGAGATAAGGTCTCTCCAAAGAACTGTGGACAGATGGACATGGTGTAACTATAGGAGTTCCTTGTTAGACTACGGAACCATAAAAATATTTACTTAATAGCAAATAGCAATTTAAAATTAATACGCAACTTCTCAAATCCCACGCAGCTAGAGTCACAAGGAAGTTACATTAAAGAGTGTTGTAAAATGCATACCCTATCAAATCCTTAGATTGCTTACCATAGCTCCTTGTATGCACAATAAGTGAATTGGACGTCGAAATGGATGAATTTACTTTTGATATTGGCTATAAATCTTGCTGCATTCATGCCTTACGTAAATATCTTGTTTAATGTAGGAAATGCGATTGCTGTTTCCAATTTTATTTGAATCTTTTTTAAAAATTTGAATGCAGGTGTATTTTTAGTGTGTACATGATGAAAACAAAAAAAATGCTCAAAATGACCGTTCTGATCGTAAAAAAAATGAAGAATTTCAAATAAAGGCCTAAAAGCCTGTTAAGCCTTTAAGTCCTTATTTATATGTGACCATATCGATAAATGATAAATTAAATACCTCATCTAATTAAAACCTTTTATCGTTTATCGGTACTCATCAGAACATCACTACTCCACAGAGGCGGTTGTCATTACGATTGGCTACAGTAGCTGTGTCAAGTACCACTGCTCTTGTCCATAATGTAATATTGTGTTCGTAATACTTATGCATTACTTTGTAAACATAGGTTTTGGTTTGATCTTCTACTGGAGATTGTACGGGCAACAGCACATCAAGTAAAACACTGCGGAGTCTTATGCAGTTGTGATAATGGCTAGATTGCAACAAAAGTTGGTAGCCTGATGGACTGGCGATTGTTCCAATTACGAGTAGAATTGAATGTTTGTAGTTTCAATTTATTGGTGTCTGAGTCTTCAAAGGTGTTACATTTCTGTTTCCCGTTATATAAAAGAAAGTCGTGTGAAACTAACACTAGTTACACTATAATTCATAACTCAAAAATGACTGAACCGATTTGTCTGAAAATTGATGTAAAGGTAGCTTAGAACCATGAAATACATAGGAATTCTTTTTATCCCGTAATACGGGGCCGGGACTGAGTGCAACGGGGCCGTAGCGAATTTAATCAATTGTTTTAACTTTCATATTTAAATTTTGCATGCCACCTGTGGCAAAACATGATGGTCTTAGATCAATGACGAAAAGTATAGTCACGTTCTACACCAACATTAAAGCATTTTAAAGTGGCAATAGGATTACTCTATATACGAACGTATAGTTGTGTATTACGACAATAAGCGCTAATAAAGGCAACAGATGGGATACCTGTTGATAGAAAGAGATAAATATATAACATTCGTTACGTATTGATGGCTACAGAGCGCTCATTGGCGCGAGCGCGTGACATCTCGCTCTTTAGCCTATTGTCAGCCATTACAAAATTATGGTAAAGCATAAATAAGTGTTTTAAGTTTTAATACTTTTAAATGAAAAAACTATATTAATGAATGTAATGACACGATTTTCTTGTCTCTAACAGTAGCAGTGTAATTGGTACTACTCTTAAACACACAGGAAGGCATTTTTACCAGCAAACGACAAATATTTTAAGGCGTTGTCGGGACGTATAGCCATAAAGAAAAAGATTGCCCAACTGAATGCACTCGGGGCAATTACCTGCCTTTCGTGTAGCCATTTTCGAGCGCATAGGTCGTATCTATATAATTTAAAAATATCTTAGTCTTAGATGAAAATTATGTTATCAAATTTACCATGTTTTAAACAAATAAACAGATTCTATTCTATTCTATTCTGTTAACGGCGGGGAGGTAGTTTAGAACCCGAAAAAGGACATAGGATACTTTTTATCCCGTTCGACGGGGAGGGACGGGGCTAGGGACGAAACAAAGTTCGCTGTATTCCCTAGTTCTTTAATAACAAAATTCTTGTCTAGTAGAGGAAAAGATGCCTTGGCATTTAAATCTAAAGTTTCATTAGTTAGTCTGTATGGGCTCTATCAAATAGTTTTTTACAAACATTGTAAATGTCGAAAAGTGAACTATATAAAATATACAGGTTGTAGTTTTGGTCAGAGAAATCCAACTCAGGAATAATAATATGAGTTATGCTTATTTAAAATAAATATTTTCTTTGCATTATATGCAAGTTTTATACCAGAAAAACTCTTTACAACATTTTTAGGCCTTAGCAATGCAATCAATATTTGTTTTAAGAGCTTCGTTTGATACTGAAGTGATTAAGTTTGACTGATCCAGGATACTAACATTGTTCAAAACGGCCATCTTTTTCTCACGTCAAACAATCTCAAAAACTACAGGATACGGCACTCGCTATCAAAACCTTAGCATTCCCATTACTGACTTATTACGGACAATTTGCGAAATGACCGCCTTTAAAACTGCCTTAAATCACAAAACTATCCTTAATTGATCGGATTAAGGTAGCAATCCCAACGAGGAATAAATGGATATAAATAATAAGTTAATGATGTAGAATTAAACGGTGCAATCTACTGCATTTCTTGAGGATCTTAGGATTTCGAAATATGTAAGCGGATACGTTTTTGTGATGACAAGAAAATACACTATTATATTTCTAATTGGATGTGTGAGTGAGTTTGATCCATTTAATATTTTAACAATAAGATAAGAGATAAGAGACTTTCATTGATGTTACAGCAAAAGTAAGCACAGCCTACATTTTTGCCAATATAAATAAAGCGAAGAACCGTATTTTTTTCATTAATCAATTAGGTTTAACCATCACCTATTTTTAAAAAAACTGTTCACAAGGAAAAAAGCTTGATTCAGAATAAAAAGATGGATAATCCCATAGCTTGAGACACATATTTGAAAATAATTTGTATATTTTATCAGATACACACGTTTTTTTTGGCTGTAGTACCTACCAATTTTGGTAATTTCGTAGATTTCTATCACAATGGATTTCGATTCAACAGACATTTTAATGTAAGTACGGATTATGATTAAATACATTTAGTAAATAAATACATATTTCCTATCCTCTGTTAAAACATTTATGATGCATAAATAAAGTATCAGTGTAAGTTATACTTACAATATATTAATACCAAAGTGTTGAATAACATATAAATGGTCGTCGGTTATCAATTAAACGGTAATAAAATGATATCTCGTTTCATTGCGTTTACGAGTATAACTCGGAGATCGTTTATTACGTAATATTTTATTAGTAATTTAATTACTCTTTGTCAATTAGTTTGATTGAGGCGTAATTTTGCAAGCCCTTAAAATAATGCTCACAAACATTCTTATCAAAAAACATTACAAGAGATAATTGCCGAACAAGTGTTATTTTTTAGAAAACTATAGATTTTTTGATCGTTATATTACATAAATTTTATCCAATTCCAAAATTTTTATATTTTTCTTATTGCCTATTTTAGTTTACACCAAAACCATGGAAAAATAATGTAGGCCTTTTTTGCATAAACGGCTATCACTACATTAAAGCAAACAAAGAAATATTAATACCTAACTTAGCAGTAAGGACGTAAATCTATTCGTTTATATTATTATTTTTCATTTTACCTCTTAAAAATTTAGTGGTTTTAGCAATTTCTAAGTTTACAATTGGAAGATAAAAGTAGTAAAGTCACGTGTTTAAAATTGTGCGTAGTAAGTCAATTGGTAACAAAGGAAAATTGAAATGTGTTTATGCAAAATAAATGCATGTGCACACAAGTCCAAGGTTATGCGTTTATATTCTGACGTAACAATATTATTATAATTGTAATGCATAATTTCGATTCCAATAATGTATTAGGTTAATCGACCGTTAGTGTTCATTGTGTGAATTATAATTATGGCCCCCGGCTATGAACGTGTTAATGCTCTGATGACAAAGCCAAGCTGAAAATGACCTAATGTACTCTGTTCGTAAATTGAAAAGGCCTTTTCATTATTTTTGTTAATGCAATAAATAGTACATGAAACCTAAGTTTTCAGAGTAACAAATTGACTTTTTTAAACACTCTGTAATTAAAATAAAGACTTCGATGTTAATCTTGAATAATTCTGATGCAAGTAAAATTTCCAAGTATAAAATATTATTTTATGTTCGTATAGGCGACATGGTTACAATAGTCTGGAACGAATGATATCCAACGATTAGCGAATAGACCGGACACTTGATCTCAAACTGTCATGACATGTCATATTCGCTACGTAAATTTAAGTCCTCAATCATGGAAACATTTACAGTTGAGAGGTTGTTAATTGTTTAATAATGTCAAGCCGTTTTGTCTATCTGTAAAATATTTTTAGCTATATATATATTTTCAGCAGTATTTTTGTGAATGTCGTGGCAGCCTATAAGTAAGACAACACTGTAAAATTATGCTTTAATCTTAAGTATGGAATTGTGTGGTGTATGCTTTTTTGGTTGTCCTTAACAAATAAAATAAATAAATAAACTGCTATCATTCACTCTCGTTTTAATCTAAGAATTGAAAAAAAAATGTCAAAACTTGAAATTTTAACAGGTGCTTGTGTTTAGCTCTTGTTTGTGCTTTTCGTATCAATAAATTACAACTGTACTATGATTCAAAATTGCGCATATTATTTTTTGCAAGTACGCAGCCTAATTTGAATTGAGTACCTATAGGATGCTATTTGCATGCTATTAAAAATCCATCAAAAAAATACAACATTTCGAGAATTTTTATTTCATGTGATTTTTTTAATTGTTGCCAACAAAGTACAAAAAAATACATCTGCCTAACTGCACAGCAGTTTGTCGTCAGCAGACAGTTGCATTAGCATTTCCTAACCTTCACAGTTTGAGGAGCGTCATCAAAATAGACCATAAGGAGTTGCGTCCGCAGAACAGTTTATCGTAATCCGAGAAACGGTCATTTTTCATCTACATCTGTGTGCGTGGAAGTGAACGTCAGCAAAAAAATATTCTTATTTCTCATATCCCTTACAAGTAACATGGTAATATAGCTTTGTAGAATTATTGTATTATTATTTTTATATTTTCATTCCTTTTTTAGGTTTCCGTAAGTGAATGGCAAAAAACGGAACCCATATAATTTTGTCAAGTATGTCTGTCTGTCTGTCTTTCCGTCCGTATGTCACAGCCACTTTATTCTGAAACTATTAGCATTACACAGATGAAACTTGGTAAGTAGGTTTATCCTGTTAACCGCTTTACGATTCCCATAAAAAATAATGTCATTATAGGGGGGCTCCGATACATGGAACTAAAACAATCATTTTTTTTGTCATTTTTTAAATCTAAATATGTAGGCAGGTCTCTTAAAATGACAAAGATTCCTAGAACCATTTTTTCTAAAACTCAAACCTTTGGCAGATAGAGGCTTCCAAAGTGGTAAATGGGCGTCCCACTCTAACTTTTAAACGAAGCAAGTGAAAATTTTGCAAGGTATAGTGCTTAATAAATACTTTCAATACAATTGGTTTAAACGAGATCGAACAAGCCGTTATTAAGATATAGAACATTTTCGACAACCGCATATATAACTTTGTCTTCCATACAATTAATATAAAAAACAAAGTTTTTTTTCTGTCAACAGAGTATTGTGGTATTTTGACCAAGTGGAAGTAAATTGAACCCAAATTGTGTTCAAGTTGGCACGGAACCGAGTGCACGAGACCGACTTACACTCGGCCGGTTTTGTGAATATGAACTGATAATTTACGCTGTATCAATAATTTTCCTAATGTAACAGACAATCTTAGGTATCTTTTTTGCTGACAGTAGGTACGGGTTGCGTAGTTCTTAGTGCGTACGCGCAGTGAAGCTAGTGCATAAATGTTTTAGCGAGTGAGTTATTCCTGCGCTTGTTTATGGTACCGAAGTAAATTTAAAAGGTCTTTAAAGGTTTTAATTTTTTCACACATTTTATTTTATTTTATAACTTAAGATCTGTTTAATAAAATGAAAAAAAAAAAAATAGAGTAAAAGCATTTTGTGCATTTGGCCCATAATAAATATATTGGTTGGTCAGCCAGCTAGTGGATATTTGGCTGCCATGCCACTTATTTGTGAAGTTAGGTATTTTCTAAGCGAAGTTGTTAAGTAAAGTTTTCAATATTTTGTGTGAGTATCAATATTTAGCTACCAAGTTACTAGATAAGCAACAAAACGATGTTCATGTCTAGAGCACTGAGGGCCTTTTCTGTTTTTAACTTTAAAAAAACTCTGACACAATATTGTTCGTGTCACTAAAAATTGATAAATATGAAATTTCTTTGCTTTTAACTTTCTTAGTCATCCCAGTACAACTTGTGGAAAAATAGACGTCTATAACAACCAGAACTCGCAAAAAAATAGTTTATTTATCCATCACCACATCTATTTAAAGTTTACTACACACTATCCGCACCAGATGCGTTTAAATTCCAAAATTTTTATGACATATCTTCGCTTGCCATACCACGTGCCTGAATCATTGTGGACGTAAACAAATATGGCGCGCGCCGATGGTGTAAACACACCCTTATGGTTGGGGTTTCTTTTAGGGTTACATCGTCAAGGTTCCTATGCTGTTTATTGCTTCTAAAAATCGTTCTTGACAGGGAACTAGAGTTTTTGAAAACAAATATTTTTCAGGCATAAGATTATATCTCTCAACAGACTATTTCATTTTTGTTGTAAAAAAAAATATCTTTCACTAATCTATAATTCGAATTTCAGTAGAAAAAGTTCAGAGAATTAGGCACTAACCACCAAATAATTAAAAAAGGAATCGTAATGTAGTATGAAGTATTGAACAGAAAACGCTAAATAGAACATAATAAGACATTGTGGAATAGGCTGTAGATATTTTACTAAAGGTTAAGAAATATGTTGGTAAAAATCATTTAAGAAGAAAATTATAATAATAATACTGTCCCTTGTAAATTTTGACTTCGTTAGCCAGTCAAACGACTACTGACTTCGCAGTGTGTGTGAGCGCAAACACAGGTGCATTTTCTATTCCTTTGACTCTCATAGCCCGATGGGACAGCAATCTGACACGACTTCCGAGGTTTTCCGAGGCACGGGGGTGAAACACTGCCACCTTCCTTCCAAACTCCGGGCTATACTGAGAATTTCTAAACAGAAAACACTAGGTACATATTTTTTGCCCCGAATCAGGATCAAACCCGAGCAATCTGGCACAGTCGTCACTTTAAAGTGCGACCCGCTAACAGCTTCGCCACCGAGCCAGTCAGAAGAAAATTACTGTCTAAGGAACCATAAATAATATTCCCAGCTCATATATTGCCAAGGTCGACACGTGTGAGGTCTACTTTGAAGTTATCCTTTAAAGTTTGGGAAACATTTTTTGTGAACCTTAAACTATCCGGTATTTATAACTAAACGGTGTACACATTGAGCATTCTACCTTGTGTTAACAACAGATGGAACTTTAGAACTTTCTTCATAAGAAACACGAATAATACATCAACTTGCTTATTGCTATTAAAAAGTAGAGGTAGTATTTTTTATAAAAATCGTGAGATTTTGGACAATTTATTGTTTAAAAACTATTATTCAAATAAAAAACAACCATAAAACATTTTTTACAAATCACGTACTGTGAGGCACACTGACTGCCGACACCAAAAACATGTAAAAAAATAATTGATTAAGCAACCGGAATTTATGGTGATACACTAAAAATATTTGTTTCCATTTTAATCAATTGCTCTCAAATCTTTTAATATCAACTAGCGGTCCCCCGCGACTTCGTCCGCGCGTTTTGAGTTTGCTCCCTCCCCTCCCGTCGCAGCGTCATGTTTTATATCTTAAAGCCTTTCTCGATAAATAAGCTATCCAACACAGAAATATTTTTACAAATCGGTCCAGCAGTTCCTGAGATAAGCGCGTTCAAACAAACAAACTCTTCAGCTTTATAATATTAGTATAGATTAGCGCAAGCGCACGTCGTACTTAAGCTGCGAACATTATTTTGGTGCGGAGTTATGTTAAAACTGTGATAGCTCCTAAGATATTTATTGAAATCAAATGATATAAAGGGCAACTTGGTTCTAAATGAAATGCTCGTGATGATGAATGTATTTATTTTGATAAGAATAAATACCTGTGTGTATAATACACCCCTAAAAATAATGCATTATTTATTTACAAATTTATTAACATAAAAAAGGTTGTAGTAAGTTAACCATAAAAGATAGACATACGCTGTCGCGGACTTTATTATAGAACTCTTAATGCTGAACAATCCTGTCATACATGATTTTTGTGTAACTTAAGCGGTTTCCGCAGCTTATGCAGCGGAAGCTCTCAAAAGGAAATATCTTACTCCCGTTTTCGCAACATTTTTCATTTCTGCTGTGGTCTTATGAGTCGTATCTTTATGTTATATAGCCTAAAGCCTTTCTCGATAGATGGACTATCCAACGTAAAAATAATTTTTCAAATCGGGCCAGTAGTTTTTGAGATTAGCACGTTCAAACAAACAAACAAACAAACAAACTCTTCAGCTTTATATTATTAGTATAGATTTTGACAGGTTTTGATTTGATTATAAATTTTTTAACATTGTATATATTATGAATAAACACGTATGAATTTGTAATAGTTTTGATGTATTATTATGATAGCATGACATAAATATTTATTTTGTATTAAAATCGGATGCTGTTGATGTAGAAATATTAATACTAAATATTGCATGCCACACCATAGTAAAACATGACTACATTGAATAGCTTTTAAGACCACTAAAACCGTCTTTCAGGAAAATAAATTTCATTTTATTTCATGAAATAGATGTCTTAATAACCTCAGTTTACTTCTTAAACCACAAAACTATGTATATATTATTCAAAGCCCTTAAATGCCAGTAGTATCGGTGTCATCGTTGTCCTAAGAACAAAACATACGTGATATGCCAAAGCTTTCACAACCGCCATTTCAGATAATTTCTTCAAATTGAACCCTTGGTACCCTAATTGGTATATAGTGGAAGGATCGGAAGGTAAGGTTAATCTATGAGGAGCTAAAGTTGAAACTGCTTGTGTGTTGCTATGATTCCTAGCAACTATTTAAATACAATACATATAAGTAAGAGCTTACACAATAAAAATATTGTGACAGTGATACCATTTAAGTGAATATTTGACTTCAAAAGTCAACAGACTTAGCAAAATATATTTTATTAATCCTTATTTACTGAAGAGGGTTTATTTGCTTTTCAAAGATGCGACCCTCATAGGAACTTATTACAATAAAAGATTAAAACTATTATCGACGCTTAAAACCTTCTTTGAGTAATCTATATAAACTTTTGACGGAATTTGACAAAAGACTGGCCAAAATTTCATTACATAATACAGGTTCTCTTTATTATCGTTGATGAAAAGATCTGCAAACGAACTTATTAAGAAACTCCTGCACTAAACAAAGCTCAATAAATTGGATAATAACCGAGATCTTTACGAGTATACGAAGAAGCCATCAAATGTTTGCGATAGCAAAATAATAAACAAAACATGCCATAATTAGTCTTTCAATCTTCAAACTTGAACCTTACTCAATAATGGACGTAAACAGAACTAAGGTTCTACTCTGTAAGTCAACCTTATCATGCGGCTACTTGAGTTTACATTCAATCAAAATAAATTAAAAATGTACACCATTCTTAAAATTTAAAGTAACGCATTTGCCATCTTTTTAACCGACTTCAAACAAGGAGGAGGTTATCAATTCCACTGTCTAGTTGGTCCCATTTTTTCGAATTTGGGATCTGATGATGGGATCTTGGTGTATAGTATTTCTTTACTAGAATCTTAATGTTTACGGTTTGTTACGTCTGATAGTCAACATCTTGTGGGGCTGAGCTGACGGTGGAACTCCTTAACGCTTAGAAGTTAAGTAATTATAATGAAAAAACTTATAATAGGTAGTTTGTAGCTTCTTAAAAAACAGAGTCATAAGGTGCAACTCCCCCCCCCCCCCACCTTCTCCTGTAATCTCTAAAAATGAAAAAATAAAATTAACTTAAAAAAAAGTAAAAACCGACTTCAATACCAAAATGCACTAAAAAGTCTTAAATAAACTCTTGACTATTGAAAGGAAAGGAACCCATTTTAGGCAAACAATGCCCGACTCCAAAATAAAATTGTTTGCCTTAAATGGGTTCCTTTCCTTTTAATAGTCAAGAGTTTATTTAAGACTTTTTAATGCATTTTGGTTTTTTAGAAGAAACAAATTCATTTGAAGTCGGTGCATGATGTGTGTAGACCGTTGCTGATCGTTAAGCCCGACTCGATATCATGCAACAACTTCAAATAAATATGATTCTCTTTTTCAAAGTTAGTTAATAATATAGTAAGTATTATTACTTATGAATGTTACTACAGCAACACAATATTTCAAATACAAAATTTCTTTATTAGAACTTACAGCATCAACATTACAGGATTATGGAAACCCCAGTTAGGATAAGCGCTTGTGTAAGGGAAACCCGCTCTTTCATAGTCCATGGTCCAGTTTAAAGTCCAAATTATGACGAAGTTACTTCTTTTGTCATTATATTATCAAAGGTGTGTTCAGTTTATCAAAATATTTTATTTATTAGTCAGTGAACACAAAGATTGTAACTATGTAAACTGTGTCCAACGTTATATCAAGTGTAAGGACGTCCCAAAAACATTGATAAAGTTTTTTCACTTTCATTTTGCCAAAGTTCACGTAAACATAAAACAACATAAAATCGACGATACTTCCATAGTAGACCCTAAAACCTAAACGCAGGTGTTCAAATCGCAATTACTATAAGTACCAAACTGGATATTGAAGTGCTAAATGCAAACATGTCAAGGGCTAAGGACAAAATACAGTGTTATTGTGTTAAAGGAATTATACTAGACGGTGTAACAGCTAGATTTTGATATTTTATGCTAAGTAGTGTGAAACGAACTAGATGCAGTTCGAATGATCGTGTTCTAACAGTGGGTTTAAGCGGTATGGTTGTTGTGAATAGTTACGTGAGTTATCATAACTAAGGTCACTATTGTTACATTACATTTCTTTTGTTGGAAAACATTGGGAAATAAATATTGGACACCAATCACATACTCTGATCCCAAAGTAAGTTGCTAATGTAATTGTGTTACGGAAATCAGACAAAACACCCAGATCCAAGACGATGTAGAAAAAAATGATTTCTACATTGACCCGACCGGGAATCGAACGCGGGACCTCGGAGCTGCGACGCCTTGAAACCAGCGTGGTTCAACACCACGTAGGTCGTCAATGTTTAAATAGCGTATTTTAACATTACCCTGAAAGGCATTTATTTGAAAAGAAAAAGATAATTATGAAACCGAAGAATGAAAATTCTGCTTATTTTATTTTTGATGTCGGTAAAAATGGGTTTGCCTTTGACTTTAGATCAAGACTAGCATGGCTAAGACAGATACGTTAAGATAAGCTGAAAATTCATATGTAGGTAGTTATGATTTCAACATAATATACTTTAAAACCTCATATCAAAACGAACAGAACAAAAAAAACGGGCTAAAATTAGGTATTTAAAGTCGAACAATTTGTGTTATCGAGGATCTGCCGGTGTAACGTTTCAAGGGTGTACTCAAAGGGCCACTGTTTACAAATAATAAGAGATTGGTGCAAGTTAGAAGCTTAAGGCCTGATTTATCCATCGTCGTTTAAGGATTATTTGCTGAATAAATTACAATACACCTAATTTGAAAACGTTACCTACATGACAACAATCATTTATATGTTAAATGTCATTTTAAAATCGGTTATTTTTTACTTATTCATCCGAAAAAGTCTTATTTAACGTTATAAAATTAACCCTAAGTTGCATGTCTAAAGTAATATAAATACTTGCATTAGAAGAGGAACAACATCAAAATAATCTTAAAATAGTGATGAGTTATTATGTCTAATGCAAGATACAATTAATTATATTAATTTTACACTAATACTAGATACTGTGTATCTAGTTTCTGTGTCAAGATACTAGATCTTGACACATAAAGTTGGAAAAAACTTATTTTGTGACGTTATCTCATTCATTTCACTTAATCCTTGGTGGTCAAAGTCAAAGAGATTGTAACTTCAAAAGTCTAGGTAGCATAGTCATTAAATTACTGCATTGTCTCCGTTTGAGCTACATTTGCAGGCAAGAATACTTGCTTTTGGCACTTAATGTTACAGTGAGCCAAAAAGTATTTTTTTTAAGTCTGTGATATCTCCATCAGTTCGTGACTTGCACCACATCCACACTAAGGCATTGAGTGCAAACGTTCAATTTGTCAGTAATTAGCTGGATAAGCAGGTCTGTGAGCGCTCTGTACCTACCAACAAGACGCTATTGACACCAGCGAAAGCGTTTAGATTGATTATATTAGACTGAGGTATAAATAGATTACCTACATAGCCATGCTTAAACAGTGAAATGAAGAATAATGCAGATTAAAAGAAAATAAACAAGTCTCCCAAAAGCAAATGACCACCTGTCATATGAGATTTGACCCTTAATGGAGGACAGCATCGAATTTACTTATTTTCAATGAGTATGTAGCCCTAACTACCACCAAGAGAAGTGTAATTATGCTAAATTTCGCAAAAAAGTTAAAGCTAAATAAAAACCCTGGATTTCGCTAAGAACTATTAAAATTGAAAAGGGCATCCTGAGAACATCTGTGAGGATATATACACTTGTTATGAGTATACTTTTATTTTATTTTATAATTTAGTGATATGCTTCATCACTGTTCGTGGCTTGGCGAAGAATGGTCATATTTTTGGCGTAGTTTATTTAAAACACTTTTCTTTTACCTTGTAATACACGTAACCCAATGCTTTGGGAAATTGGCCATGCATTTATTGGCTTCAATAAATAAAAAACACTAAAACTCTTTTCCTAAATCCGATTTACTCTTGTAAACCTCTTGTTTGGCAAAGTTTATTAAAACTATGCCAAAAGAGAATTTTATAAATTAGGTAGGTTATTTTTCGATAGTAAGAAAATAAATAGCAGTATACCCAGACATTCATTAAAAATCATTTCCTAAAAATATCAATCGCTTAACTTCTCATACTATGGGTTCGATAGGATTAATGCTCCGATATGATTCGGAATTGTGCTTTTTACGACCAAACTATACAGAGATCGGTTTGACAACGGAAACCTTGGCCCAGCAGTGGCCTAACTGGTTATTAAGTATCATAGTCCCGGCGGTCGTGCGCCTGCTCAAGTTGTGAACAGGGTTGGCAACATTGAAAGCTTTGAATTTTACTTTTTGAAGTGAAAACTTCTTTAGCGGCGTTGAACACTTTTGTGGGATGGGGGAAAAATGTGAAACTCGTGTCAGGACACGTGGGCTGATCGAAAAACCGTAAGACGGTTGGCGAAATTATGGATGTAAGTTGATTTTTCTGAGAGATAAACTTTTTAATGTAATTTAATATAATATAAATTGTAATGTTTGTGTACGATAGCGCAATAAATAAATATTGTATTCTATAAAAATATTATATTATTATTATTATTATTATTGTATTCTATCACAAAAATGATAGTACTTTTATATTGATAATAAGAGCAATTCATTCAAAATTATTCCCTAACTATTCCAAAAAATCAAAAATGCACAACGTTGATATTCAAGTTTTCACTTCTGCCGGCACTCCCGGAGTGCATTTTTTTTTTAAATTAGTAGAAATCCTTAGTCACTGTAAAGTAAATGTTAAGGTGTAAGAGAGCCTGATGTAACTTCTCCTCTGCTAAGATTACAGATGTCAATATAGGTAGTCTATAGATTAGATTGTATGTATAGATTTAATGGAGCTTTACAGTCCGTTTATCTTTGCTTGTCGAATATTTTAACAATCTTGCCATTCCTTTTTAACGAAATGATTAATTTAAAATAAGTTAAACCCAAAATTCAATACGTACATAGGTTATTTATCGTCGAATAATAAGATATTTTTAAAGACAATAGTTAATTTATTTTATTCATTGATAGTACTAAATCAGTTATGAAAAGATTGTTTACATTGTTGGACTAGCAAAGAAAAACTGACTTTAGGAAACTTATGTTTTTTTTTGGGATAAGCCGGACGCAGACATCACTTCTGATACCTTGTTACTTTGAATACTAGTTAATACTATAATACTAGTTTCGGCATATTGTAGATGTTTTTTTTGTTTACTGCTGACTGCGCAACCTAAAAACTTAATGTTATAACTTGCTTGTGGCAACCTTGGAACAGCATCCAGCACTTTTTGCTTCTGATATCTAATGACAAAGGCGTCATAATCTAATCACGGCTGTCGCTCCTTGATGCAGCCCGTGGCGCAAATAAAAAAAAAAACACTTTTAAGTAAGTACGTACCAATTGTCAGACGTGGCTACTTATAGCAACTTGTGTAATCCATAGCTTTAAAATTAAGGCAGGAATAAAAATACATCACTCTGTATCAACATTGATTGACGACCACCGTGGTGTAGTGGTTAAAAACACCACTGGTTTCAAGGCGCCGCCTCTCCGAGGTCCCGGGTTCGATTCCCAGTCGGGTCAATGAGGAAATCAAAATGTCTATATTGTCTCGGGTTTGGTTGTTGTGGTACCACCTTTGTTTCAGATTTCCATAACACAAATGCATTATCTACTTACTTTGGGATCAGAGATTGGTGTTCAATATTTTTTATATAAAAAGACATGTATTTAAAACCTAAGCTACTTTAAAATATTAAGCTAATATCAACGGGATTCTTGCAATAGGACCTAACTTTAGAAGTCATACTTTTCAGTCTCGTACTGAAAACTCTACTACACTAAACAGGTTAGACCACAGCTTTCCAGTTTGGCAAGTTTTATACTCGTATACACATACATACTAAATTATATTTACGAAAAAAAATATCTAAGAATCGAAGGCTTACCGCTTAATTATTTTACAGCTGATTAATACAGACAATATTTATATGCTGAAAAATTTATTACCCATAAAAACACTTTAATCTGCTTGCAGAAAAAAAAACATTGAGAAGAAACTTGCAAAAAACACTTATTTAAAACAATTTGATTTTTAAATCTAAGAAATACACGCGAAAAAGAACAAAATAGCATCAGTCGAAAATTATATTAAATTAAAATCCTCAATTTAAGAACCAGTATCCAGTAATGGCTGCCTCTTAAGTAGTTAGTGCCACAACTTTATAATGACTTCAAATTATACAATACTATCGGAGCTAAAATTACCCATACAATAGATTACGTAGAATTACAGATGTATAGAAATCATGTTCGTAATGACTGCATGATAATATCGATGATTTGGCTGAAATCATTGTTGGTTCTACATTGATAGGTACAAATCGTCAATTTTGATGATTTGTAATGGTAATGATAGGTAGGATTTAAGTAATTATTTACTCATTGACCGATCTGTCAGCTTTTGTTAAGTCAAATGTAGTTAATTCTTCAGATTGATGTTCATTTATTATTAAGCACCTAATTGAGTGCTTGTACTCCATCAAAGTACTTGTTATCAATTTTTTTTAAAGATTTTTCAAAGAACTTGTTATTAAGTTTATTTAAGTTTTTTAGTAACAAACAGAAAAAAAGATATTGACGATAAATCATTGTTTTGATTTTCTTGATATCGTATTTTCTTAATGGTGAGAAAAAAATAAAATGATTAAGATTATTGTCGTATTAGTAAATTCGTTAGTTTAAATTGTTATTGTGTTCATTTCATCCTTGTTAAATATTATTTTTATGTCACGTAACTAGTTTGATACTTTTACCTAATTATCTAAGTCTGTCGTAGTTTTTTCAATGCTGTGTTCGCCTATTATTGGGTTGCATACTAGATACAACTTTTATTTTTTGTATTTTATTAATTATCCATGGTTACATTTAATATTTAACCTTTTGGTGTACCAAATAAACACTGCAGACATGCGCAAATCACGCGATAGCTCTATCTTTCTTACTACCTTACAGAGGATCAACGAAAGAATTTATTAATCCTGTTGGTCTTTATTTCTGGAAATTTGTTAAATTAATGCTCAAAGATTCCATTACATACATACATAGATACAACCGAAGCTTATAAAAGTGTGGTAAAAACACAAGTTCTTGAGAACATGATCATCATCATCATTATTACAGCGATCGGATGTGAGTGGTATGAATCCAGTGTGATCTTACGATCTTTATATGGTCGTATATTCATAAAGATGAAAGAAGAAACCAAAAATTTGCGCACGGGCGGAACTTGAACCAGCAACCTCTTTATTTATTTCTTTTCCATAGCAAAAGAACTGCACACTCATTGGCAGTCAGGCGTATCACCTTCAGGACCTATCAAATCTAGGCACGTCTTGGAATCAGCTCAGTAGGAATATCTAATACGACCGTTACATGTCGTGACTTAGGGCCTTGTATGGTAGAATAGTTTACAATTCATTAGCAGTATGGTATTGTATTGACCTAAATAGGCATATGACAGTGGGAAAGAATTTGCGGATGAATAGTAACGGATTGTAAAATTGCATTAGTTACTAACTTTATAACGCACTTAGTTTTTATATGGAAGTTAAAATCAAGTATTTGGTATACAATAAACTCGATGACATTATCTGTGCCAAGAAATTGTTAAGCATCTGGATGATTACTAATTTTTTCGGGAGTTAAAAAGTCCCAAAAATACGTCCATGTCTTACCTAAAATACGACCCATGTACTGTATTAAATAGTAAATTGCATTTATTTGTGTAATTTGTTTTAGTTTTTTTATTTTATTTCGTAATTTAATTGTCACAATTAGAAAAACATATTATTTCGTATCATTTAGTCAAAGTCAAAGGCAAAAATAATTTATACAATTTAGGACACAAATGCCACTTATGAACGTAAATAATTAGTCAACATCTTCTAATAAATATAAACATCTGCTAACAAATCTAAAACTAGCTAATTACTTCCAAAAGTATATTATTGCTCAAGATGTTTGCTCTACATCTTACAACAGTTTACACGGACAGCATAAAAAAAAAAACAAATCAAACCATTATAATAAGGAAGATCAGTATTTCCTAAACGCACTCGCGTGAATGCACACAACATACAACTGTATTGAGGTCAAGATCGATCGATCTATGAATCATTTTTGCGATGCTAGACTTGGTTGCGCAAGCGCAGGCGTTAGGAACCGTAATTTGCTATCATGAGGTAGATAGGGCTGGAGATTACTGAGCAAGGTTAGATCTTGGATTGTTTGTTATTGTGTTTGCCAATTTTAAGGGTCTGAATGTAGTAAAAGCTTTGAGTGTCTGAAAGATCTATTCCACTTTATTCCTAAAAACTAATACCAATGGTATTTTTTATAAAAAAAGTCGTTCTTTTCCTAATGAGTACCACTCCTAAACGAATCTCAAAATAGGAAAAACAACAATTTTTGAATCATGACGTAGAGAGAATTTGATGAGAATTAGATTCAGGACATAGTATTCCTGATAATCATACGTTTTCTATCCTTCATACTTGTGAAAAAGGCTTGAAACTATCCGTTTTGGAACAATTAGAAATAATAAAACATAATAAAGATAATACGCTTACATTGTTGAACGAACAGGTCAGTTATACCGCCTCTCCACTTCTGAATATATTTTCAAATCAACAATCTATTAATAATAACCGTCAAATACCAACGGATTAACTTCATTTTCAAATTTCCGTTACAACGATTACGTCACCTCATTAGTGGACGGAAAGTATAAAAGGCCTGTTCGCCAGCCGACACAGCTCAGTCGTCCGTGCTCCGCCGAGGCGACAACATCTCCTGAGGATGCCACGTGCAGTGGCGAAACGCGTCGAGGTATTTTGCACGTTGGTGTTGGGTACTAATAATTGCATCAGCTGTGCCGCATGCGTATTGAGGGAGGGCGGGTGGTGCATCCTGCATTTGCCTGAACTAATACTAAACGCGGTGTCGGTTTGTGTTGTTAGTTGCCTGCGCCGGCGTCGCTTAGCGGAAATTTAAAGCAAAATAATTTCATAAATTTCAACTTAATAATGGATTTCCGCAAAGTAACGCCTGATTCCATTAATTATCTAAAATTTGGTATTCGTTATAAATAGGACTATTTTTATGACTGTAATCAAATACCATTGGTATTATTTTTTAGGATTAGAGTGGAATATATCGTCTGGTTTTTTTTGTATGGTATTCATTCGAGGAGGACAAGGTCAGTACTGTAACTTTACTTTGGAGGAGGTATAAAATGCAAAAAAAATATTTTGTACAAAGGTAGCACCACTTATACACGTCCCAACATTAGCCCTACCACAGCTTCGGGACAATTGTAGGCCAGTGCTGAGAAGAAGCTGCGCAACAAACTCAGTCACTATTATCAATCCCTCTTTTTAAAATGTTACAATTTAAATTTTCTTACACGCTAGACCATACATTGTTATATAGTATAAACATTTATTCTGAAATATTGTTTTGTCATTGAACATTGTTTAATAATTGATTTGAATTTATATGAGGGTTATTGAATTATATTTTGAGGCAATATATAAAATAAAGTAATACATCTTCCAATCAACGAGTGATTAACCTTCTGAAGTCTGAAGTTTGGAACTCCAAGTTTATTCTTGTTTCTGGTATTAATTAATGTAAATTACATTTTGGCCCGGTCAGCCAAGAGGTTGCTGGTTCAAGTCCCACCCGTGCGCAAATTTTTGGTTTCTTATTTCATCTTCATGTAAATCAAAGTGATTTAGGAAAAAATGCAAGTTATTACGAACACAAATCCTATTTTCATAAATAAACTGTGAATACACTGTAAGTATATTGACTTCTTTAAGCAATTCCCGTAAAGAATCTTCATCGTCGTATAATTAATAAGTGCAAAAGGCAATGTAGGTATATCTACACGGTGTCGGATTTCATGTGATCCAAACGAAAACCATCGATAGAGGGGTGCAGGGGCTACTCTAAGGACCCCCATGTATGTTCCGCGAAAAATTTACAGTTTTTTTTTTTTTTTTTACGAGGAAACAGCGAGGAGATCCTTAGAGACGCCCCTGGAGCCCTTCATCGAAGGTTTTCGTTTGGACCACATAAAACCCAATACCGTGTATATTAAAATAAAATTAACTGTTAAAAAAAGTAAAAACCGACTTAATACGCTAAATAGTCTTAATAAACTCTACCATTGAAAGGAAAGGAATCCATGTTAGGCAAACAATTTATTTTTGGAGTCGGTGCCGTGATAGATGATGCTTGATGGTCTAAGTGATGGCACCGACTCCAAAAAGAAATTATTTCCCAAAAATGGATTCCTTTCCTTTCATTGGTCAAGAGTTTATTTAAGACTTTTTAGTGCATTTTGGGTTTGATGCCGGTTTTTACTTTTTTGAAAAGTTAATTTTATTTCTTAATTTTTAGAGATTACAGGAGAGGGGGGGGTAGGGAAGTTGCACAAGATGTGGACTATCAGATGTAACAACACGTCAACATTAAGATTTTAGTAAAAAAACACTTTACGTGCCTTTAAAATTTAAGGGTTTCCCTCGAATTTTTAAGGCACATATAGTGTTTATTACTGCCCATATTTATTGTTACCCATTGTTGCCCAGATTGGCAACATGGGACTAACTAGAAGGTATACCCTCTAGGTAGGCGTTTTTTTTTTCAAATCGGTCGATAAACGATTGAGATATGAGGTAGCATACATACAAAAAAAACATACAGTCGAATTGATAACCTCCTTAATTTTTTGAAGTCGGTTAAAAACATACAGTGGAATTAAGAACTTCCTCCATTTTTAAGTCGGTTAAAAATCTGAATGACTCCAAGCGTTCATGTCATAGTATAATTGCGCACTATTCAGAAACTAAATATTCCTTAACATCGTAATAAACTTCAGGGCAAGTCCGCGACCAAGCGTCCACCTGCTCAGATTAGCATAAACGCGAGGTGGGTGGGTCGTGGGTGCGATTCTCGGGCCGACCAGTTTCAGCTATCTTAAATAACCGATAATAATCATCAAAAGTTCTGTACGTATAGATTGTGATATTTAGAGTAATTGCTATTGATACTTAGAGCTAAGTGAAATTTTAAGAGTTCAAAAAAAGGTTTTACGGGTTCCCTGTAAGTTGCTAGAAAGTACCCAAATATAGAAGAGTTAAGGAAAATTACTAGAAGATAAAAAAAATGCAGGAGAAACAAAATAATTGATATTCGGTGCATGATGTACGTAGACTGTTGGTGTACAGTCGACAGCTCTCAGGCTACCCACTTTTGTTGCAAACTAGCCCTTATTGCAACTGCATAAGATACCGCACTTTTTACCTTGACGTGATGTTGTCCGTACGTATACTTGAGATCATGCACCGACTCCAAATGTGTAATTTAAGGCTTTTCAGTATTTTTATGTCGGTTTTTCGTTAATTTTTATTTTATGATTTTCGGTAATTGATGATGAAACTTACACTGTATGTACCCTAAGGTACAACTCCCCCCTTAACAAAAAATAATAAGTTTAAAAAAAAAGAAAAACCGATTTCAAAATCAAAATGCATTAAAAAGTCTTAAATAAACTCTTGTACATTGAAAGGTAAGAAACCCATTCTAGAAAAACATTTTTTTTTGGAGACGGTGCCCCATCACTTTCAATGTTCAAGATTTTATTTTAGTCTTTTTAGTGCATTTTGGTGTAGAAGTCGGTTGACAGATATCCGTTGACAAACATACAATACATACATACTTACAAAATTCAGCACACGTGTTTGGACGCTAAACGATATCACAAATAAACATATTGTCAGTAAAAAAAAACAAATAGTTTTTAAAAAACAACCTTAATTTGCCAATATTAATGTTCCATGCTCATACATTAAGAAATTGGTTAAAAATGCTCCAAACCTTTTAATTTCTAAACCACTCGCAGTGAACAGATATTTATTCGGTAATAAAAATCAAACGCGATTTTTCTTACGCGCTTATATGTGATACTTTTGGCATTAATAATGCATTCGAAGTAATAACCGATCGCAGTTTACTTATTATATTTTACAAGTCCTTATATTAGCATAAAATATACAATTAGTTCTCAAACGTTTAGATATAAGTGACACAGACAAAATACAACTCTAAAATTCTCTGGTTAATCGCGTCTAAATCAAAGACTGAATAATTGCTGATCATCAATAACAATTTGAGATACATTTAAATGGTTCTAAGTAAAGTGATTGAAACCCGAAGTTAACGGTTCTTAAGGCTCGGATCAGCGCTAAAGCGATAATTAAGCTAGTCTTACTGACCATCAATCAGGTATGACCTAGTTAGGTATAGCTTGTACATGGGTAGACGAGCTGCTAGCCCTCTTAGTTTGATAATGATTCTAGCGTATAAAAAGCTTTGTTTACACACCTTGCAAGAAACTCAAAAACCGGCCAAGTGCGAGTCGACTCGGGTACTACTGAGGGTTCCGTGCCAACTTCAACTGAATTAGGGAGTTCATATACTTCCACTATGCTTAAATACCACAATATTTTGTTGACAGCAAATATAACTTTGTTTTAAATAGTGTTTGTATGAAGAACAAAGTTATGTTTGCGGTTGTTAAAAATGTGCTATATCTCAAAAACTAGTAGTTTAATCCCGTCGAAACCAATTTGAAAGTATTTGCTATGGTCTGCATTTTTTTTTAAATTTACACATGCTCATATGCATGAGTCAGAGGGGGGGGGGGGGCGCCCATTGTATCACTTTGGAAGTGTCTATATTTCAAACGTTACACTTTAAAAGAAAAAGGTTATTGGAACCTCTATGTTATTTTAAAAGACCTATCCATATACACCCCACACGCATAGCTTTGATTTTTTTTCGTTTTAGTTTCATGTTTTAGCCCTGAGACCCCCCCCCCCCATATCATTTTTTTTATTTTTTGTATAAGAATCATAAAGCGGTTAACAGGATACATCTTTCTACCAAATTTCAACAGTGTGATGCTTATAGTTACAGAAAATTTGCTGTGACATACGGGCGGTCGGACAGACAGACAGACTTGACGAAACTATGAGGTATTTCATCTTTTATGGAAACTGTAAGGGTTCCGTTTTTTGCCATTTGGTTAAGGAACCCTAAAAACGCTACTCACGCACTAAGTGTTCCAAACTATTGACTAGGTAAACAATAGAAGGTAAACTTTCATATTGTTTTATTTCTGCGTAAATAGACAATATATGGCGTTTAATGTACTTGATATTCATTTTTTTTAATATATATTTTGTTTTGTTTTTAGTATTTGTTGTTACAGCTTCGATAGAAACACAACAATGTGAAAATGTCAACTGTCTAGCTAACTCTGTTCTTGAGATACAGCCTGGCAAGAGACAGACGGACAGGCAAACAAAGTCTTAGTAAAAGAGTCCCGTTTATACCTTTGGGTAAAGAACCCTAAGAATTATAGTTTAACATTTCATTTAGGCTGTCTCGGATTGGACGTTTGATTTAGAATCATGAAAGGTATAACTAATTACTAATGTAGACACATTTTATATTCCTTAAGGTTGTCGGACTGAAGTTGAGACCTGAGGCCGTAGTGCGAGTCGGAGCGAGACTTACTCAATCAAACGCATCGAGCGCGTAAACGTGATTTTATATAAAATTGTTTTAGTGTTAACATTAGCCACTAGACGGCACTGATTCAAACCCATATAGATTCACGTTAACGCGTTCAATGCGTTTGACCGAGTAAGTCTCGCTCCGACTCGCACTACGGCCACTGTTCATTTTATTTTGTAAATATTTATCAAATATCCATAACAATTGATTTCATTTGAGTACTATCCCACGCAATATTATGAAATGTTTTAATAAAGGAAAAGGACTCCGATTTCCATCATAATTATCGAAGACAGGCTATCTATTTCGCAAACTTTAGTTTAGTGGGCATGCGTAGGAAAATGTCAATTTTAATGGCATGTAAATCGAATAGTGTACCTAACATAAATATAGACGTGTCGTGACTGATTTATTTACAATAATTTTGAATACGGACTTATTTTAAATTGAAATACTTTTGCGTAAAGGATCACCTATCAATACTGTGAGTAGAATAGAAAAATGCTACTAATATTAGTTGGTAACAACGTTAATATAATGTTCAAGCTACAATCATGCTTTAAAAATTATCAAGTCGTAAGATATAATACATTTAAAATTCATAATTTAATAGTCTCTGACGGAAAGCAAGCTTAATATTTCATAGACATATCATATATGTGAAACGCAATGTGAAAACAAACATTAATAATTTCATTTCTACCGTTACCATGTGTTTTATCGCTAGCGACTACGAAACTTTTTGTTTTGAAAATTTAAGTTCTGTCAGTGACCGCTAGAGGCGCTGTGCAATTTTCCATAGACTTTTTCGTCGTCACTAGGAAGTAAAACCGTCGTAAACTCATGGTAACAGTACAGCAAGACAACACTTGAAAAAAAAAGTAGTTATAATGATGTTATAATAGCAGAGTAAACATTTACTGTAATTTCATCCAAAATAAAGTCTGTTACCTCAATCAACAGCTTAAGAATAAGACTGACTGAATCTATCGTTAACCAATCGATTTATATGAAAATGCGACAATTTCAATAACATCAAAAGTCGTAATGTAAACTTGTACAGTGTACCTCTGAAAAACCAAAACGATTTGATCTTAAAACAAAGGAATAAGACCTAAAATTGGACAAAACCTTGCAAGGTTAACTGTACTCGCAGTAACTGGCTCGTGCTAATCTTGCGTAAAACACAGACGCAAATGACGAACTAACCAACGCTGATAATCAATTTGAAACTGTAGCTTATGCTAAAGAAAATAGAGCTTAAATTGAAGAAACAGATGCTAAAACTACATCTGTAGATGCAAAGTAGCTTTATGTCACTGCAATCGCCTCAGAACTGATATTTAACGACTGCTTCATAATTTATGTATAGGAGATTAGAATTATAATGTTTTGTACGCAGTGTCGAAAGCTGCGGTTTTTGAGTGTCGGTTTTGCGCGTCAGATGGTTGATCATGATCACTGTTTGTTAGTGGTTTAAAAGTTAATTTACTTTTACACCTCGTAAAAAGTAAAGTTGAAGTTAAATTTTTAGCAAAGTTATGGAACTGAGGAAATAACTTTTACGTACATAAAATTGACTTAGAGGCGATAGCTGAAAAATTGGTGACGTTTTCAAATTAGGCGTTTGGAATCATTTTTGAGGAATATTTCTTATCTGAAGTTGGAAAAATCAGGTCTCAACCTAATTAGTATCTGTACAGGATTTTTTCCTAGTTCCAAGATGCTCAGGATGTGAGTTGTGAAGATATAGTTTTACATAGACACCAACTTTATTCTGAGATAACCAATCGACTTATATTTCCAGCAGACACCAAGTTGTAGAATTCTCCAACGTTAAATAAACTAAAGAGGCGAACACTAATCTTTAAGAAAACAAAGTGTTGTACTTAGTTTTATTTAAACCAGGAAATATAATATACTATACAAATACCTATAGTAAGTGATTGTGCTAGTACGTAGTGGGGTGAAGCAGCGATGGTATCTATGAACAAGTAATAAAGACGCTTCAGAGCTAGCTTAAGGACAAAAATGGCATGGAGATGGCTACAAAGTCTATTTTTTTGAAAAATTCGTCCTTCAAGTTCGGATTTAAAACGACCTTCTTAAGATTCTTTATTTTTATTAAAAAATATTTGATTCGCAGTTGTTTTACGTTTGGTTTCAGTATTGCATATTTTGTTACTTGTTTAGCGCTGATTACCTGTATCTTCAGTGCTCAATTCATATTGAATATTTTGTTATTTAAGTAGGTTTGGTAACAGCTCAACTTCTGTATCGGTTTGTTGGTGGATAATATCTAGGGGGCCAGACCAGAAACAAAACCTGAATCTAACAGACTTGTTAAACAAATGACCTGGCATGATAAGATTTATTGAGACATGGCCAATTGTTGACGTTATCTTAATACGCCACAGGTTTGTATCAGCGCATGACATTAGGACTAAAGTGGGTTAAGTTATATCAAGTAAGCTTTTAGTTTGGAAACTATAAATTATTATTTGACAATGATAATTTTGCTGGTAAACATAGTTATACAATAAGGTATCTTCCCTATATTTTGTGCAAAATCAAATATGGTTATATTGTCAAAAATTCAAACTTTCCGTCAGTACATCTGTTTCGGTATTTTTCCGGTCATTACCTCTAGAGTGAGGATAGTATGTTGCTCTTTGTTATTGACAATTTTACTTTAGTTTACTGCATTTACTCTCTCGCTCATAAGAGTTCGGAGTCATGATCCAATCTCTCCCTAAAAATATACACTCGCATCCCTGTCTCAATCATAATTTTTCACCACATTCACGAAATCTTAAAGAAAAAAACAACGTAAATGGCGTGTCCACTCATCCCTTGTGCCAGAGCCATCGTGCAGTATTCCGCAAACCGGTTCCAAGCCACTCCTGCCAGCCTGCAAAAGTTCATACGTGTATACGTTAAGGTATAATGTACTACGTAATAGTATAGTTTTAAGTGTGGTCTAAGTAATAAGTGGCATGGAAAACGATCTTAGACGAAAAAAAACAATCAAAAGAGCTCCTGAAAAAGAAAGTGTATGGCACATTTATTGTTTAGGATGACACATCTATAGTTTATAGAACATAGATTTCAGAGAGGCTTTTTATCAAGGTTTGTTTTTGCTTTCGCCTTGCCCTTGCTCTTAGAGTGTTTTAATTTTTTAGTTATACATATATATATTGTGTGTGTATATATTTCGTATATTTGTATATATTGGACACCAATCACATTCATTGCTCTGATCCCAAAGTAAGCCAATGCACTTGTGTTATGGAAATCGGACACAACGGTGGTACCACAACACCCAGACCCGAGACAATATAGAAAATAACGTTTTCTACATTGACTCATGTTTGAAGATTATAATCAGATTACAGTGAGCCAGCAGATCCAGGTTGCGGGTTCGAATCATGCAAGGGTCACATGTTTGTATTATAAGCACACTCTTAAGTATTTATGTAAGACCTGTCATAATTGTTGTCTGGCACTTCAGAGAGAAAATTATTCACATTGAAACCAGACGATTGGTGTGTTGTCTGGCGCATATTTTTTTAGTAATAGATGAATTACAATAACATTAAGTAAGCTCAACTTATTTAGATTTAACAAGTTGTACATGTGTTTTCAGGAGCTTAGAGTAGTGATTTTTGCTTATAACTTAGACCATTCCCACGACAGTAGCTGTTACCCTCCAGCCAGCTATTTCTTAGGTTTCCTGACGACTTAGTATTATGTTTATTTTCTGTTTACCTCGCCGTGAGTTAGGTTTTTAGGTTAGACGTGGAAGGTATAAGTAGGATTTGTTTTTGCAGTCTTTTCTTCGATTGTGTTACAAGATTGGTAGAGTCAAGACTTGCTGTTTATTTACATAATATTATAATAAATTAAAAAATTTTGCAAAGAAGAGTAGGATTTGGTCTTTGACGTTTTTTGTTATTAGTTAGATGTATGATTTGAAACTTTGAATGTGTTTTGACACGGGACCAGTGGCTCTATTTTAGAATCAGTCGCTTGAATATGGCGTGTAGTTTTTAACGAAAACGAATTAAATATCAATAAAAATTACGCGATATAAAATCACTCCCGTTTGAAATTATGCTCATTTTCACACGTTACCTTGCGATGTGAGTGATTAAAAATAGGGGCCCAGTTTGAAATAAAACTTTCTTATCACAATTATCTATCAAATACTGTTTAAGTGCATACTTCACATGATATTAAGTAAAGTTTAATCAAACTCTGAATCTATGCAACAAAAACAATTTAAAGATTCCCATAAAATATATTTAATATTCAACGCCCAGCCCACTTCAGATAAAGTGGTATCATAAAATGAAAAATTCCCGATAATTTAAAGTAAATTTATATTTCTCATCCTACTTAATTATCTTTGATTTGTGTTTACTTTGATAAACTATATTGCAGTGGTAAGAGTGGATTATAAATACACTAGATATGGTATCTAGTATTAAACTGTGGTACTTTCGAAGTTAACTTTCCAAGTATGAAAAATCTAAAATTGCTCTAAATTTTTTTGGGGAATCATTTTCTTCATAAGGAGTACTTGGAGCATTTTTTAAAAAAAAGATACATATTTTGGGAATATGACAGTGACTGACTGACGTCTTATGTTAATTAAGTAAGTTAAGTAAAAGTAAACTTATAAATCTCCAAGAAATCGGTATTAAGTGTTATTATACTACGAAAAACGCATATCAAACAATTGAATTGAAAACAATAACAATCGATGCAAAAGTGTTTCCTGTAAAAAATTGGCAAATCCTACAAAAACGGTTTATTTTCATTAAAATATACTATTCAGATTCAAATCAATTTGCATTGCAAGGCCTGATTTTTCCAAATTCATATAATAAACATTCGTCGAATAAGATACAATACGCCTAATTTGAAAAGCGTCATCTATTTGTCAGCCATCATTTATATAAATGACATTTTAAAATCAGTCGTATTATACTTATTCAGTCGGATAGTTCTTACCAGACTTGGTAAAATCGGCCTGACGTACCATTCCACTAAGCTATAAGTTTGTTTAATTAAAACAAAGTGCCACAACAACGCAATACTCATCACGACTGATAATTTTACACACGCGTATGACACATATCGGTAGGTACATACGAACGTTTATTTACGTACTACTCGTACACACTAGGTATAGTTCCACAGATAATTTTACAAGCCACTACTACGCGTTCACAGATAAGGCCACACTGTGGCCACTTGCACTATGTTAAGGCGAATGATAAATAATTTATAAATACAATTATTAATATTTCAATGAACTGTTGAATGATTTGCAGTCGTAAGTTTAATAATGTTTTGTAATGAGCAGCATTAATATTGTGTTATGTGTAATTAAACACTAGTTTTCATATTTATTTTATTATCCTCTCATGTCAAGTCGATGGATGCATAATTATTATATACAGGGTGACTTTTTTATCAGTACCAATATTTTGTGTAAAGACTCCACTGATGAATATGAACAACTTTTACTACGGGGGCAATAGTGAAGTCGAGAAAAAAAAATCTGCTGTTCCATACAAAAGTTCAATTGGCGCGCGGTCAAAATGTATGGAACAGCTGATTTTTTTTTCTCGATTTCACTGTTGCCCCCATAGTAAAAGTTGTTCATATTCATCAGTGGAGTCTTTACACAAAATTTCGGTACTGATAAAAAAGTCACCCTGTATAATCGATCTGTAAAATAAGAATGAAATTGCTAGGAAGTTCATAATATTCAGATCATTATTAATTAATTTGTCAGTTAATGAAATTCGAAAGTAACGTGTCAGTAGTATGTAACTAGTATATTCCACATATAATCTAACTCCGTTATTCGTAATAATAACTCAAAGAGTCTAATAAACCTATTTCAGATATAACACTGTTTTGTCACTTTCCTGTCAAATGATGATAGCGCCAAGAAAGAACGAGACAAAACAGTGTAATAGTTCAAAAAGGTAAATAAGACCTTGTAATGATTGCTAGATAGAACTGGATGCTTGTGATCGGTCGCTGTAGAAAACCGTGGCTTATGTTCAGCAGTGGACGTCCTTTGTTTGAAAATGATGATGATGATAATGACACTGCCAGGAAGTTAACAAGACTGTTTGCATTATTATGAATAATATTTATAAAATAACTGTAAATAAAAGAGTTTACCCTCTTATTCATTAAAACACAAACAGTCTAATAAACCTGTTAACTATTTCACTGTTTAGTCTCGTTCTTTCTTGGAGCTGTCATTATTTGATAGACTGTTTGAATTATTATGAATAAAGGGGTAAAAATTTTCTAAGTGCAAAAAAAAAATCAGACCTTTATAAATAAAACTTCTTGCGAAATTTTGGAATTGCAAATTGTTGGTCAATTCTTATTTTTTTATCAATTCTCAAAATAAAAACAAAAAATGAGAGCTACCCCTTAATTTTAAATTAATGCAAACAAAATGTAAATTGAATGCTATCAGAGGAAGCCAAACAGAAGCGATAGTGAAAATTATAGAATATTATCAGCCTTTGGTAGTAAAATGAACTTTATTAAATTTTCTATTCAATGCGTATCTCGGAGACGATAAAAATATTACTGGAAACTTACCAATAATAATAAAGCAATACAATCACAGATAAATTAATCAAAACAATGGTTTCGCGAACATAAATGATTATGACTGACTGTATTGTGTGACAAATATGAAATTAAATATTGGTTGATAATAGCTATGAATATTAACAGTAGTAGTGATGTTTTTATTAATTACTGAGTGTGAAAAAAATCTAATTTATTGTCATGTCTTTTAAAGCAGCGGCGTAGCCTGATGTATTTTTTGTACATTTCGCGTATACAACTTCAATTTTCTAATTTTCTTCTGCATCAAATATCTTGTTAACTTTTATCAAATCCTTGAAAGATACTTTTATAAATGTTTTTGAAGCTTGATTCAAAACCTATTCTCAATCAATAAATACGCGAAAACACAAATTTTGTCTACGCGAAATGTCAAAAAAAATGCTTCAGACTGCGCTCGCAGGTCTGGTTCTTTGCAATTAAAGTGCATGATAAAAACTGTCAATGAGCAGAGAAGTTCAGAAGAATTTAACTGAAATAGTTAAGAGACGATGAAACAAAATAATACTTATAACAAATTCCAATCAAAGCAAACAAAAATCAAATAACACAGTAGCTGAACTCCTCAATACAGGTAATTTAAAAAGCGATCGCTTCCAGTCGGCAATATCAAAGCGACTCAATCGTTACTTTCAAACAAAACAAAACAATATCGACAAACACAATTACCTCACAAGAGTTATTATGTAACCTAAATGTGATGGCTATGCGATTACAATCGGCTGTATAGCTGATGACTGGAGTAAGAACTTGTAAGATAAATGGAGGTACACTGCCTGGCTCTTGGGGTAGAAAAGTTCTAGATTAGAGACCCGTCGACCAAAGACGCAACGTAGGATGTCCACCGACAAGATGAACTGACGACCTTGTAATGAGTACGGGATAGAACTGGATGCAGACCGCTTGTGATAGGTTACTATTGAAAACCTAGGGAGGAGGGGAGGCCTATGTTCAGCAGTGGATGTCCTTTGTTTGAAAATGATGATGATGATGATGTTACTGCCAGGAAGTTTTCGGGTTTATCCAAATCCGATATGTAGCGATTCGAGATTTTCTCGGATCACAAACAAAACGTAAAATCGAATCCAAGTAAATACGAGAGCGCCCACGCAGCTACTAAAATGAATCAAACCGAATGATATTTGAACGCATTGGATTCGAATAATCGCAAAGAACTTCGGAGGTAATCCTTTGACACCACATATCCTGGTGAAGTAGATAACTAAGTTTTCTATAAAGTAACTTTAACTTTATCTATAACGAAGCGACAGTGTTCTAGTTACGTAATAACCCAGCCGTTCAAACAATGCATCGAAAAACAACGTATTCCAATATTAGATTAGCTTTCAGTACGCTCCGGTTACTTCTTCCATTTACAACCGCGTAATATTGTATTTTCCTAACACCGCAAAACCGTTGGCTCGATACGACAAACTGGAAACTGGGCAGGGATGGGACAAGTTGCTCTTTTTAACAGCTGTCGATAATTTTAGTATAATGTCGTCGTTAGACTTTTTTATTTTGCTCTTATACTTTTTCTTATCCAGCTACGTACTCATGACGCTCAGCATTTCTATATTACATATATGAATAAAATCAGATTTGTTTTTACTATCAATTGTTCCCATAGGGCCAATTCAGCAGTGAGTAGCAGTATTTTTGGGAATCATCTGCTTCCTATGCATTATCTTTTTGGTATAAACCGACACACTGAACTCTTGTAACTAACTATTGGAGCTTTTTGAGAAGCTGCTAAAGTTTTGATTTTCTTTTTCCTGACTATGTATCGATGTAAACTATCCCCTGAAAAATGACTTATATATATATACCAAAATGACTTATGCCAAAAGAAATATCGATACTTTTATCTACACATTCCCCTCACTACACTAGGTGGATAGCAGCAGCGCACGCGCCGCAGTCATAGCCGCTTGTAATATAATATTTATTGCGTTTATTGCGGTATAAGATGACACTCATTGGACCACCAGATAGCAAGATGTAATGGTTTCGGATTTGTTTTGACGCACTTAGATACCCAAGGTCTTTGTTGCTTTCATTTTGCGTATTGCGATGTTGCTTTGACAGTTAAGCAGCTCTGCTTTTGAATGGATTAGTATTAGCAAAATCATTTGAAAATTTCGTTTCCACTCAGCAGCAGATTAGTGTGGGACAGCACTACACGAGCGAGTAAAATACTCGTAGATATACTTTTAATTTTTCTTAACCCAGATATTCAGAAAAAAGAATGTCTCAGATACATAAGGTTCTATGTGCCAAACAGGAACAAAACTTGTTTATTTTAAATAAGTTAGTACATAGTTTTAGGATATTTTCAAAAGATCATTTTTATAATAAAGGAGTTGGTTGATGTATTAAGAAGATAGAATAGTTATTTTTTTAACGATCTTTTTATGGAAACACACTTAAACTGATAAAAAGTCAGCCTCTGTAAACCTACATGTTGTTTTAATAACTAAGTTGTGTTTTTTATGGAATAGAACATCTGGGTGTTGCATCGCATTGCAGCTCGAATAGTTGAGTGGGAGTTGATCTGCGTGGAACTTGAACGGAACTCTCATGTCTTCTTAGAAGTCATATTACTAGTTTTATAAGAACTGTAATGACCTATTAGTTGGTATCATGTTTGTTATGACTTGCGTACTTCAACGCCTTTATTAATTTCTCGTCTTCTTAGAAGTCATCATTAAGATTCTACTAGTCAAATTGACAGCTGATCGTAGTATCCTAACAAATGGTATCAGGTTTGTTTTGACTGCTTTACTCTTTGTAACTTAGAACTTTAGAAGTCTTCTTGAAAGTTATCATTATTGACTAGTAAGCAGGTTTAACTGTTTGCAGTTTCGTATTATATTTTCGTATCCAATTTGTTTTTTTTTTCTCACTTCCACGTGGTCTTTCTTTCATACAAACATTATTATCTCCTTTTAACCTTTTTTTTCTATTTTTTTATTTAGTATGGGTTCTCTCTTGATTCCAGTCCAAGCCTAGTGCGACTAAGACGAAGTCGAAGATGAAACAAGCTCGCCCAGAAGAAGCCTGTTCACTCGAACTTTGAAAAGATTCGGATTGTAATCCCTAAGAAACACCGACGCGGGCAGCGAGTTCCACTCGCGAGTTTTTGTGTCATTGGTCAAAATCGCGAGCTTTGGCACCTTCTGAATTTACCTATTTTTGGTGACGTCATCGCGCGGGAAAGTGAAATTCTGACGTATTTCGGTACATCAGTTATTATTAGTGTTTATGATAAAATGCCATTTCTCGGTGCTCCGCGATTTTATTGTCCTCGAGTGAAATACCTCTTCTTTTTAACGGACTTCAAAAATATGGAGTGTAACATTACATATTTTTTAGTTAGTTTTAACTTAAATCGTTATACATATTGCTCTCTGCAATGTGCTTATATGACAGTATAACTAAGTGATTCCAAAGTGTAGTGCAATATCCAACCTCATCTAACTAGTAAACCTTCATGACGAGCCATGAGTCATAGCTATGAAGAAGACAATAAATCATCAAAAATCTCACAAAGTACTTAACAGTGCTGTAATTTTCATATTAACTGCTTTGCGGTTAAAAGCATTTCACCAATTTACCAAAATTAATAGCTGAAATACATCAGCCAAGCCATTCGCTGTGTCAACGTTAATGTGTCAAGCGATCACGGATTTACCGTTGTTTGGGATGCGTTCATAAATCAGAAGTTTAACTCCTTTCTACGTCGTTGGAAGAGGTGCATTACGCTACCGCAGAGGATGGCAGTTACACCGAACCGTATTGTAGCATATAAAAAATATGCAGGGTTACTTTGAAAACATTGGCAATATTTTGAACTAAGAACCTACTCATACTTTATAATCCTTTCTACTTAGTAAAATTAAAATCAATTGATTTGATGAAACCTAGAAAAATCATAAAGTGCTTTAGAATGTTTTTAACACTCACAGTGTCATATTTTATATTCATAAAGATGAAATAAGAAACCACAATCTTGCGCACGAGCGGGACTTGAACCAGCAACCTTTTGGCAGACCGGACCAAACGCTCTTACCAATTGAGCTACCGTGCTGTCAGTCCGACCCTGCGAAATTGGTGCTTTCTTATGAAAACGTCAATTGCGTGACGCTTAGCGCCATCTAGCGCTATGCCATTATATGGCAAGGTTTTGGTTTCTTATTTCATCTTTATAAAAATCGTAAAGTATCACTTCGATTTCCAAGATCCGTTTAGGCAAGTACCTAATTGTATTGATACTTTAATATTATTCGTCAAATTTAGTAAATCAAACTGCATTTTTTTAGTTTAATTTGAAGCAAAGATTAATTCCAAATTGTTTAACGTTTTTTTTCTCGGTTTCATCAAATGGTATCTTATAAATTAAAATGACCCTGTATGTATTTTAAAATCACACTCTTAATTTAAATTAGTGGCAATTACATTGGTCCATGTAAACATTTAGTTTGTATTTTAGTAGTATGTTTGGATATTTCATAACATCACGTGATCCCTTAAACTCCCATTAATCATGTCATGCTAGGTTTTTAGTCGATATTTATTAAAATCTTTAACTTTGCAATATTACAAGGTAATATATTCCTGGCATATCAATTTGAAATCGATTCAAGCAAGCTTCATCTAAAATGCAGATTTCAACTAGTTGAGGTATAAATAATTCACTATAGTACCTGTACATCATCTTACAAGAGTATAAGCTAGATAAACTATGTATTTGCATAGTACATGACTGTAAGCATTGAAGACAAGTGGGGATTGACCGTTATTTTACTTAGTGACGATTTTTCAATAGTCGGTAAGGAAATATTCGTCGAATAAAATAAAATATTCGAATTTAAAACCGTCACTTATTTGTCAGCGAAATAATCGCTCGTGTAAATATCATTTTAAAAACGGGCGCTTTATACTTTCTCAGTCCTATAATTAAATCGGATGTTTGAAAAATCGGCTCTTAGATAACTTTGTTAAGGTATAATAGGTTCGGCTCATAAACTGTTGTATGTTAAGTATCAATCATTGCACAACCTGTATCCTATTCCATTTGAAAGTACTTATAAGATTATTATTGAGACAAGATTTAAATGTATTTTTTTAATAAAATTATAATAATGAAGTATAACGGTGTAACAGGCGGCCCTATTCTTTGTGGCAAGCACGCTTTACTGCAAGCAACTACCATTGTAGGGTCATTTCGGGCTACTTAGCTCCAAGTTTAGCCTTATGATTTATTTGCTATGTTTCAACTTGGTTCTAACGTAATGGCGTATAAATATGAGCTATGATGAAGTCTTATAAACTTAAGTTTGGAGTTTGAGTTAATTTAAGGATTTGTAACTTAGTTCACCCTGACTATACAACTGAGGAATATTTAAACTCGGTTTCACCATTAAAAGAGGAGTTCAAAAATGTCGACGAGTATTATGATAAGTAATTGTAGCATAGCATAGAAAATAAACTTGCGTTTAAATAAATACAGAATATTGACATTTTAAGAAAAACACTGGCAACAAATATACCAATAAATATATGCGATACACTTTTGTAGGTTTCCGTAGCCGAATGGCAAAAAACGGAACCCTTAAAGTTTCGTCAAGTCTGTCTTATTATAATAATAAAAATAAGGTTTCGAAAACCATTTTCTTTTTAAGTCTAACGTTTGATAGATAGACGCTTCCAAAGTGTAAAATTTTGGAATCCCCCCCCCCCCTTTAACTTCTAAACAAAGCGAGTGTAAAGTTTGAAAAAAAAAATGTTCATCTTAACAAATACTTTCAATTAAAATAGATTTGGACGGGATCGAACTAGTAGTTTTATAGATATAGCACATTTTCAACAACCGCAAACATAACTTAGTTCTTCCTACAAACACTATTAAAAACAAAGTCTTATTTGCGATCAACAAAATATTTTGGTATTTGGCTAAGCGGAATTAAGTGAGTTTCTAATTCAGTTAAAGTTGGCACGAAACCCTTAGTGTGCGAGTCTGACTCGCACTGAGCCGGTTTTATTTTATTTAAAAGTATACTGGTTTACATAGTGTTTACTGATCTTCGGGTTAAGCATTATATTGTTTATTTTGACACTGACAACGATTTAGATATATTAAATTCACCTTTCCGTTACACCCTTAGCGAAAAGTTGGTTTGTACCACTATTTAAATAAACCCCTAATATGGGCAATCGTACTAGTAATTCATTCCATAAACGTTCAACGAACTAAATCGTGTTTACTTATTCATAGTTGTTTATAGGTTTAGTTATTCAATTATGTCTAGTTTTTAGGCATGCAGGTGTTAGCGTCGCTTTGTTTGAAAACTTATAATTCTATAGTTTTCGATACAATGTTATTTAAGTGCGGCATTACAAGGTGATAATATGGCTCATAATGTGTCGAAACAGGGCAGTTACTGTTGGAAACAAATTGTTATTGATATTATTTTGACGACATAAAGCACCTTGAGACCACCTAATAAACTCCTTCTTATTTTCCTTACATTTTTTTTTTAAATTTAGAGCCTTGTTTCTTATATTATTATTTTTAAATAACCAAAATTTTCTTGTATTTCAAACGCGATTGACAACTACCCTCTTGAATTGGGCTTGTACTTTTTTAACGTCCTGTATTAAGTTGATTATAAAAATGAATTTTTTTAGGTAGTTACACATCATTAACTTTGGAAAAAATATGTTTGCAAAAATTTTGAGGAATTAACAATATGAGTATATTCTTATATCACCACCATTTTTGGAGTCTATAACTCACTTTGGTAACACTTTGCTTTTTTCAAACTAAGCCATTTCGTTTACTCATCAATTTCTGCTGGCATGAGTGACAAGGATGACTAGATTCGTATCAAAATACAGACAACGTTTAATGCATTATCTGTCATGTGACGAAACGCAGGCGCAGCGTGAGGCAACAGTTATGGTCCGATTTTTAAGTGTCAAACATTTTCATGGATCATCGGAGCTTTTAATGTCACGTGTAGTTTTCTGTTATCTTTTGTGCCTTAATTATTATGGGCACGATGAAATAAGTAGCGTTGATACGATGCAAATGCTTTAATAAAATAGGATAGGCTACAATATAAAAGTTGGGAAAAACCTTGCCCATCTTCAGTATATTTGGACAAAAATATTGCTGGAAATACCGTGGAATAGTGAGCTTTGGCTTAAATTGTCTTTTAAATTTAATTCTAAATTTGAATTACTGAACTAATTTATGGTGTGCCATTTCAAAGGGTTTCTTGCAAATCTTTCATGTCAGAAATTATATACATAAGGCATTGCTAAGCGATAATGGGTTAAGGATTACAAAATATAAGTTTAATATCCCAACTAGGGCATATCCATCATAATAACAGTGTGCTCTGTCATATATTTTAAATGGCAGCCAAACATCTGATGTAGTATGTAGTTGGGAATCTCACAATTCTATTTTGGTCTTCTAACACTTGAAGAGCCAATATCACCTTATCTCGGGTCACATTAAACCACTGTGTCAATCTGCGTCTGCTCAACGCCACGTGCTGAGTAGTGATGTCCGAGTTTTCGATATTTTTTTTGATATATTACAGAAAATGTATGTAATAATGACAATGTATTCTAGGAATTGTATACAAATCCTGAGAAAGGTATACGATACCGAGCCTATTTAGGAAATAAAAAAAAATATTGATTATTTGCGAAAAACCAAAAAAAACCTGCAAACCTCCCCCTCCTTCAAGCTCAATGTATGCGGGCTGGGACTTTTGGTATGTTAACTCTCTAACGAAGGCAAATAAAGATATGAAGTCAAAAATGGGGTTCCAAGCAATTCCCTCTAGTAGGTATCTTTCCTTGGCTGGACTGAAATGTTACTTTGGCAGAAGTCAAATTAATTGAGTCCCATCAACTCCTGTCAGTGACATAAATATCTCTCATGTTTACCGATAAACTTTAACAAAACTTTATAAACATAAGAGTGAGATTCAGTGGCTAACGGACTGACTATACACATATTATTCGTTGTCAAGGATTAAAAGTACTACCTTACCTTGGTTGTGAAAACAAAAATCATTTACACCTTGTTACAAGCGCCATGTGTGTGATCTTATTGTTGTTACTTCAACTTTTTGTAATTTACATTTAAGTTAAAGTCTCGATTTTAAATCCGAATAATTTTAACTGTAACTGCTTTTTCCAAAAAAAAAATCGTGTTTAGGTGTCAGGTGTTTCTGAACAATTTAAAATTATATAATAATGACGGCATTCATTGGTGGAGGTATACTTTTTTATTGATTGGGTAACCCTTGTCTTGGTTAAATCCTACTGGTACCTTTTTTGTAATAACCCCTATGTAACAAAAGTTTGTTTTTAGAAATATTACCGTACTCTTGTTTTTACACCATTTTAAGATATTGACGATACGAAACCTAACACAATATTGAGGATATATTGACTGATTTAACACCATTTTATCGATATGTTTCTTTGATTCACATATTGTCATCACTAGTGTAATAAGTATACACGTATATGGTTTTTATGAAACTTCCTAACAGACGATGGGCAGTGTTTTACAATAATGGTCCTTCAGATCTTTATACTTAATGTATAAATAATGAACTGATGATTTAGTGTACGGTTTGGACTATTTTAGTATGAGAGTTACTGTTTATTATCATACAAAATAATATTGAGTTATGGTGACTGAACTATAAATATAAATATTGGACACCAATCACATACATTACTCTGATCCCAAAATATGTAGCTAATGCACTTGTGTTATGAAAATCAGTCATAACGGTGGTAGGTACCAAAACACCCAGAGCCGAGACAATATAGAACATTTTTATTTCTATATTGACCCAACCGTGAATAGATCCCGGGACCTCGGAGCGGCGATGCCTGGAAACTAGTGTTCTTCTTAGCCACTACACCACGGAGGTCGCCTCATTATGGTTATAATAAATAAAAAATACGCGTTTTTTTTCTAACAAAAATGAAGAGATGGTTACAAAATTAAGAGATGGGAAGTTAATTTAGACTTAATTATTTTTTTTACTAGACAGTCGTAAGAAACGAAATGAGCTGATGAAAACCAAATGCTTAAAAGGTATATTGTAAACCAAAGTAGAAATTCAAATAATACAAGGCGTACAATACATACGAAAATTTTAATCTAACTAAGAACTTTATTTAAAAGTTGATAAATTATATTAAAGGTCTAACTAAATATTCATTTGAACGCATATTTCATAGTGCAATAATGCTTGTCATTATGACTAACCGTACATTATTTATTGCTGATCTCAGAAAGCTTTCTAAAACCAATCAAACCTCTCATTTACTAAAACAAAACCACAGGTCTGAGAAGGCTAGTGCATTACTGTCATATCAGCCGATTATGAATGTCAACAAAGTCGTGACTATTGCAAAGTGTTCCATTGGCGATGAGTAGGTACTAATCAAAGTTATTATGTATATAAATGTACTTATGAACTTATAATACGAGTATTATAAAGCTTAGCTTGATAACTCAAGTTTTAACTTAAGTTTGTTTGAACGCGCTTATCTCAGAAAGTTATGGACCGATTTGAATAATTGATTTTGTGTTTGATAGCTTATTTATCAAGGAAGGTTTCAGGTTAAAAAATATCACGCTTCAATGGGAGGAAAGGGAGCCAACTCAAAACGCGCGGACGCAGTCGCGGAGGACCGCTAGTGATTAATATGAAGGTGTGTAAAGAAAATGAGTTAAAAAAATATGAAATATGAATATGAATATTTAAGAATATGACACAAAGTTAGGTTAGTAATAAATGATGTTAAAATATATTAAACAAGGAAATATACTGTTTCCCTAGATTATTAGTACTTATTGCTTCAAGATAAAGCTTCAAAATAGCTTTAAAATTGGTACTGATAATTTAATAATATGTATCTATCTGAAGAGGCATTTATAAGTAGAGAGAAACGTTTATGATACAGATTTATTCCGTTTTTATTGTCAGAATAATTCGTTTACTAGATAAGCATATTAGGTTTGAAAGAAAGAAGAATACATTAGCAAAAAAAACACAGATGCATTTGTTAAAAGACACGCTTATCTTTTCCCCTGCACCATTACCTAACACAAATTGCACGAGACATTTACGTAATTCCGCTGAACTACAAAGTGCCGATACATCAAGCCTTAGTGCTTGTCAACAATGCTAGTCTACCATTAGGACTACAATTTTTAATAAAAAGCGATGGGCAACCGTTTCGCTAGATGAATTCGATATACTTTTGCTAAATGAAGCGCAACGCTCGTAAGCCTTTGTATACGTACGTTTTCTTGCAATCGTTACGACTTTTATTTTGTTGATGCATCGACAATGTATATCCTTTCGGTAAGAACTCCCAAGTCTGTTGATTTTGGACTCTCATAACCGATGCTAAGGGTTGAGTTAGTCCTTTGAATAAAAACATCGCGGGTAGTTTTAAGTTTGTTGAATTTTCCATCAGATATTGTCTATTGGAGCGCGCTCGGTGTTGCTTGCGGATGATTAATGGTTTCGTTCCGGTTGTTCCAACCTTTGCCGTTTGCTGAATCCTGAGCTAATGATCGCTTTGTGCATTTTTAACGTCAGTTATATTATGGTGAGTTGATGGTCAGGCTTTAGTGCAATTAAGTATTGAATATTACATATATTAAAAATAAAATATTATGACTTTCAAAGATATTGTTTCACCAAATTGTTTCGTCCGGTTCAAATGTGTGCAATGTGCCAAACGTAACTAGAGTTTCAGGCAATCATCAGTTAGATCCACAACAATCTACTAAACAAAGATTCTGGAACTATTAAATTATTTTAATCCTAAATATTAGATATCAAATATCGCATAATTACACATAATGTACAATTTAAGCGATTTAATCCCTTTCAGTAATCTCTTCCAAACAACCTTTGGGTAAATAATTTATTAATACATAAACTGCAATTATTTCGTCCTATGTTCTTTATGAGGCAGTCTCAAAGCAATACTCTTCGAAAAATAATCATTTATTACTATCCAATTTTAATCAGATAAGTCGACTCACATTACATCTCTAAATTTGAAATGAAAGTTAATCTGACACTTTATACACTAGCCATGATCGATCGATTTTGGTCACCACATTTTTACAACTGACCCCAAAATGTGTATCACAATTTTAGACCCTTTCCCTAATACGAACAAGGGTGAAGATGTTACGTTGTTGACGGTTTTAGGAAAGTAGTTGGTCACTCCGTTTTTTTACTAAGGTTATGTTGAGAGTAGAGTGACTGAACTTTATGGTTGGTTGGATGTCACAGCGATGCCTCTGAGTTGGGCTAACATTACGCCTTCTATTGTTTTCGTTGAATTTTTTTATTGAAGAGTAATCTTATTACCTGGGCGCGTATTGCGATGCGGTTTTGATAGGTAAGCATCTCAGCTTTACTGTCAAATTAGCAATTTGGAACTCCCTCCCAGATAAGATCAAGCAATCAACATCAAAATATGTGTACAAACATATCATTGTATTTATGTAGGTTTATTTAGGAAGAAATTTATGTAAGTATACGTAGTTCATTCTTGATTATGTAAGTTTTTTGTTCTTTTACGCCGCCTCAACTGGTTGACTGGTAGAGAATGCTTAAAGCATTAAGTCCGCCATTTTGACTAGACTTTGTTTGTGCAATTAAGAATATATAAATAAAAAACCATAAATATTAATATTCGTAGCATTTTAGTATTATATATTGATAATATTCGTTGACACTGCCTGGAAATTGAACAGGTAAAGTTGGATCACCTGTACTATACAATACTCAAATGACCATTTCATATCAGAGCTTGGTGTAAGGTTTTAGCGACTAGAATAAATAATGCACAAATTAAATATCAAGAAAACCGTAACTAAGTTTAACTGTTAGATCCTTTGCACACTGCGACTTTAAGCAGCGATGCTGTCGCGAATAGCATCGATGCAGTCTCGTAGATAACATTACCGTGCTTTCTTTACTTTTAGCATCGATACAGTCGCGATGCAGAAGCTGTACATTGTCAATGTATGTGTAATGTTGTATTGGCGACTGCGTCGATACTAACGCGCGTTAGCATCGATGCAGTCGTGCTTTTGCATCGATACTAACGTGCGACCGCATCGATGGTAAAAGTCACAGTGTGTAAGGGGTGTTAGAAGTCACGATCTTTGATTAATCATTTGCAATTTAAATTAAAAAAAAACACTTACCATGGTGTAGTCATGACAACCAAAAAGAGAAAAGAAATTACCTGAAAATAAAACAAAGCGAGATTTGTTATCAAATTCATACAAAAGATTAGTTTCAGTAGCATAAGAAAATGAAAAAATAAGTGAAATCACCTAGTTAAAATTTGTGTCCCCTGTATCGGAAGTCTCGACATAGTTCCCTGTAAAACCACCAGGTGGCGCTCGAAAAATGCCGTAACAAAATTAGTGTTTTCGTGTATTTATTGATCGAGAAGAATTTTCGAATGAAGCTTAAAAATTACAATTATTTTTAAAGATTTATTAAACACACAAGCTACATAAGTTAAAATGATATTTAATGAATTAGAACATCATAAAATTGAAATTGTCTACGCGAAATGTCAAAAATTTTGCATCAGACTACCAGCGCAGAATACGAATAATTATAAAATGTAAATGCTAACTTTATATGTATTTAATCATTTTGACTGGTGTTGTATTATTTTAAAATTGAAATTGTCACCTACATTATGTTTATGAGTTAGATAGTCATTAATATTATTTAAATCCTACTATTTATAAGTGCTCTATGGTGTATTATATAGTGTATTTTATCACGAATAGCAGTCTAGAATAGAAAACCAGGTTCAGTAAGGTAAGTTGTTAAAATCTACAACTTCAATTTACTAAGAGATCAAATATACATTTCTGTTTCACAAAAGCAAAAAATACTGGTTAGGTGAACTCTACTCCTTAACCTTATTAAATACAGCATTAAGAAAGTTTAATAACATCGAAAACAGTACCTACACCAGTTTTGTAATGGCTCAGTTCAGTATTATAAAACATAATGATTTAAAAGCGGTAGCGCGTTACTCGATGAAACCTGTTCTCTGCTTTTACTAAGTAATAAATTAGCCTTTTATTACTTACAAGACCTTTTTGTAAGAGAAAATTAATTTGGTAGCATTTTGACGAATACATGTTTGGTAGTTCCTCTGAAAATAAGAACAAAAATCTGAAAGTAATCTGAGAGGCGAATCAATCAAATTTCATTAATTTTATCAGTTAGAAATAGTGAACTTATTTTATTGTTTTTTTGTTTGTAGAGGTAGGTGAAGGAGTCATTCTTATATCAAATCGACTAAGATCCTTAGATGCAGCATCGATGCAGTCGCAAAATGTCAATCTTTAACACTTGCGCTACTTTTAGCATCGAAACAGTCACGATATGCGTTTTAACATCGATGCAGTCACACTTAAATCTTTTGTCAAAGTCAGAATTATGATCATTTTTTTAATCACAACAGTTTTTTTACTTATCAGTTTGTTTACTTATCACCGAAAAAATAAACCTTAACTGTGAATTCAATTATAATATAAAATATATTTAATAAAGCGTAAAAAATGAATTACAAGAATAAAAAAATAATACAAAACTTTGGCCAGGTACGCTTTATGTGACACATGCCTATTTCATTTCGTTAATATCATACCATTGTTTTTTGCACCTCTATGTATATGTTTAAAGATATTAATTCTCATAAGAATTGACAGAATTCCCTTAATATGAGGACACAAAGCTTTGAGTTAAGATAACATATTTTAAGTAAAATATTTAGATTTTATTATTATTTGAAATGGAAGGTTTATCATTATTTAATTTATTTACTGGCTTCAAAGTAACTCTTTTAATAACTTATTGCGAATCACTAAAACAGAGGATGATGCGAAGGGCCCATTTCTAAGAATTTGTACAATGGATTCATTTTCCTGTTGAGACGAGCCGAGGTGTCTTCGACGAAATCATAGTGCTTGGTCGCAATTTCGCGAAAACATTTGCACAAAAAATATATTTTTGAAGATAGTTTTAAGAAGTGAAAGAAACCACTGTTACCGTGAAGACTTTATACTTTGAGGTTTTGTTAATGAGCATTTTTTTGTCAACAGATGTTTATATTTTATCGAGAGATGGCGCTAGCATCACTTAAGAAACTAACTTTTAAACTCATCCTAACATGAAAATGTACAAAAGTCACATTTGGAACCTCTTTTGACGGAAAGGATTAATTTTAACTTAATTGCATGTATAAACCTAATCTATGAGACCTAGTAAGTACCTGAAGATCAGGATCATTCATCTATACTTATATTATAAAGCTTAAGAGTTTGTTTGTTTGAACGCGCTAATGTTAGGAACTACTGGATCAATTTGTATTTCTGTTTTGTTTTCGACAGCCTGTTTATCGAGGAATTAAGCCTTCCTCAACACCTACCGTGATGGTAGGGAAGGGGACGGAGCAAACCAAAAACGCGCGGACGAAGCCGCGGAACACCGCTTGTGTTACATAAAACAAAGGTTGCACTATAAAAATACAACTGCACCCAGACAGGTTTTTGATTGCTTCTAAATTTTAAATTTAATGAGGGGTTTAACCTAATACCCCATCATACAACTTTAAGAGCCAGATTTAAGTCAGTTTTGGTCACGACTTGGAACATCCCTGAGAAAATATCTGTCGTTATTAGTTTTGGTCAAGTATTTTGATGAAAGATTACACATAAAAGATCTAAAACAGGTTCTTAAAATAAAACTTTTGTTAAAATAACACTGTGTTACGCGTGTTAAATGTATATTGCTCGTAATTAAGATCTGTTTGATTATTTTTAAATTATCATGCACAAACGTTTTAAATATCTTACCTACGAATTGTAAGATATTCAGTGATGAATATGATTGCCTAAGATTTATTTATTTATTCATTTGCATGCATTAGCATCATAAGATTATGTGTTTAATTAAATTAATAGTTTTTTAATAAGAGATTATAGGTCTACCTTTGTTTTAACGACCTTTTATTTATCTATATTTTAATTAAATTGTTGCGTGTGTTTATCAATATTATTTTGTTTACGCGACGGCCGGCGTCATATCAATCATTTAGGCCGCGGTGACATATGAACGGCGCGGCGCCGTATACCGTGCCACGGTACGGCGTTATACCGTGCCACGGTACGGCGTTGCCATCTGGACACGGTACGTTGCGCTACCGTATCGCGGCACGACGCCGTACCGTAACGTGACGCGGCGCCGGACTGCGGTGCGCTACGGTACGGTGCTCGGCGCCTGCGCTTGTCATATCACGTTCACCGAGCTAGCTAGATAATTATGAATGTTTAAAATAAATCAAAAAAATTAAACCACCCTGAAAAAGACACTAAAAACACTAAAATAACGCTAATATGAGAACCAAACTGATTTGAAGTCGGTGCATGATGTTAACCATACGTCATATTAGTCATACGTCTTATGACTTTTAAAAGCTGCATTTTGTGATTAAAGCAAGCCACTTTGCATGGTGATATTAAGCGACAGTTTCACCCCTTAGAAACAGAGATGGCGCTACTTTTCTAAAATAACAATTAAAAATTTCTACAACTCAAATTATTTCACCGGTTTTGATGAAACAGGTGTCAAATGAAATGTTATTATATTATCTATCATAGGAAAAATCAAGATATTTCCTTCGTGACATGCACAAATATATATCTTTTAGTTCAGAAAAAAAAGTTTTCGTCGCTTTTTATTTCATTTTAGCAAAAATATATATGGCTGGGTACGTATTTTGCTTATTCGTATTATTGCCTAGTAAATACAGTATGAATAACAGAAATAATGAAGAAAACCACACTTCTATATCTTTTACAGTTATTGAGATTAACATTTATTCCCAATTGATCTAGGTCGAATAACCTGTGTTTTATCGCAATATTTACGTATTTAAATGGCTCAACGAAAATCATTATAAAAATAATGATGACAATAATAAAGTGTTATTATTACCCTGTATTCTTAACTGACGAGTAATTGTCATTAAAACAAAAGCACTATTTAAGCCGCTTAGCTTTTTCTCATGCAATGAAGCATGTGCTGTTCCCACGATGCGTTTATTATGTTTACGCGTTGTATGACATGGATAATAGTGATTTTGGATGTTAATAGACAATGAATTTTATAAAACTGGCGGTAGAAGGAAGGTTTATGTAAATAGAGAGCTTTTTGACTATTGCATCGTAAAATGTGTCAAACTTGAAATGAGTGTATTTATGTGAATAAAGATTATAAAGTGAAATCTTATAAGATACATGTAAGTATTTTTACGGACTATTTCACAATATCCTTATAGGTTCTGGTTACCGATTTTTTGAAAGTCGTTATCATAAAAACACAATATTTTTTACAATGACATGTCTTCCAATCTGTTCGTAGTATTGTCGTCTTAATGTTCTAGTTGTTCCTAACTCGTTACATTTTGTTACGTACTGAACTTGAAAACTAACTAGCACGATTAACCACCTGATACCGTCAGTCGTTATTTCGTTAAGCTCAGTAACTGCCTAATACTTAATACAAAATGACGTTTCATATTTAAATTATTCGTTGGTTTTTGCTTATTTGTCGGTGAAGAAAACGGCCCTTAACACATCAGACCAAGTCTGTTGATCTAGTTGTTTCATCACACATACTTTTCAGATCACATTATCCCGCCGGTATCTTAACCTGCTGTGTGGAAGGCAAAAGGGATACCAGCACACTATCTTCTCTGATTGGAGCATTTTTGAAGAAAAAAAAAACACTACCGACAAGAGTCTAGCTCTTAAATTAGATGATGATGATGAATTGACCAGATGCTTGGAAAGAGTTAGTCAGTTTTTGTCATTAGCTACATTTAAACAATGTCGGTCAAACATCACGACGAACTAAGTACACGTTCAGGTAGCACTGTTGTTAAGGTTAATTTTTAACATTTTTTTTTCTTAACTAAAGTCAGTACGAGTATCACAACCTCAATACAGTTCTTGTTCTGTGCACTACCAAGACAATAGTCCTCGATCCTTTGTTTGTACATAATTACACTCACGTGGCCGGAGAGTTGTTATAACTGCAATGGTGCGGAACTGTTTTTGTGATAAACATTATACAATGCGGTTTTGTATGAGAGAAAAAAATCAAATGCATGTATGCTTCTATAGAAAATACCCGTTTTTTTAGGTTTTTAAAATGCCCATCTTTAGGGTAGGTACTTACCAATAAGGATTCAAGGACACAAGATTTTCTAATAAGAAAAATTCTAATGTCTTCGTTTATAAACAAATCGTACGTATAAGACTTTTTCTGTCGAGTTCAATCAACCGAAACTACTAAAAATTGCATAGATTTTGTACGGACAACAACACGTCAAGGTAAACACTGCGGTATTTTATAACGTTGTAATAAGGGCTAGTTTACAACAAAAGTGCGTAACCTGATGTGCTAGTTACTGAACATTGGCAATAACTAATTGCTGCTTAAATACCAAATTGTAGTTACTTGCACCATTAGAGACAGCCTAGCTATTAAAACTCTCGTTACTTTTTAATATAAAAGTAACATTATATTATGATACATTACATTTATTCAATATTTTGTTTGGTTTAAAACTGATGTATTGCAGTAATTCTTTACTAAACATTATGTGTCATAGTGAAGCTGGCGTCTCATATTACCTCCTTGACATTTCAATGAGTACCTATCCGTATATCTTAATGATCATTAGCTGAACAGTTCGGTTCGTCTTTATTAACTACATTATCTACATTATTGGATCTTTGATCTTTAAGAACTTAGTTTAGCAGTTTAAGATTATTCCGTTTAATAATCTCAGTAACTATTTTAATTGTATATACTCTCAAATAGTTCAGAAAGCAATATCTAATAAAGTCAGCACATGAGATCTCCGCTTATGCCTGTTTTTATTCAATTTTGAATGTCTTTTTGAATATTGACAAAGATATGGAGTGATCATCAAAAAGATTTTTTGCAAATATTTTTGAAACCACAGATCTTTGTCGTCCCATTTGCGTGATTTAAAAAAAGTTTCAGTCATTCTAAGTTACAAACATGAATTGATATATCTACATACCGAGTTCTGTCAAACCTCTATCAAAATGTTCTTGCCTAAAATTGGTTTATTAACATTTACAAGTCACGCGCATTTTTCAACTTTACGTGGTCAAGGGTTACAGTTTATAAATCAAATGACCCTTCTTTAATAGCAAACAAACTTTATGACCCGTAAAATTGATACCACAAAAGCTCTAGAATTTGCATCTGAACGTCTCAATTCCTGCTCAAGAGTAACATGATAATAAAAACGTATTCAAAACTTCTTCCACTTGTAAAGTTCTAAAAACATATTTTAGTAAACCTGTTGAATTGCACTATTATCATAAGCATAATCAGTATTGTGGGAAATAGACTCAGCATTTTATACCTGCCTGTGCTCGGTGTATCATTGTGTATTCTCATTATTTTGTGATCGTTATTTATTTTAGAAAGGCTTCAGATTTTATATCTAACTCCAAATACACATTATTGGTGCATTAAAGATGCATTTCTAAAATGGTCCTTCATTAATTCTCAGCTACTGTCTTCGATGTCTTTAAAATCAAACATAAAACCCCAATTTCGAATTCAATCATCATAAACCTGTCTTACTCTTTAAAATTCAATGCTCGTCGCAATAAATTAACATTCGTTCCACAGCCTTCGAAGTTGAGAAAAAAAGCATCAAAATATACAAAATCGGGCCTAGGAGTGAGCCCTGACAAAGCTCTACTGAACTTGTATGAACCTGTTGGGTTAAAAGAAAAAAAGGCACCTGTTCGAATAACACCTGTGGCATATATTAAGCCCTCCACTATCCTGGGATGCGGGGAAAAAATCCTTACCGTTTTCGGATGGTGATTTCGATTTTCAAATGGTTTTGTCCGGTGCGGTTCGAAGTTTTATTTGTGCTAGTTTTATGAATAACTGTGGTGTAGTATCTTTAATATCTTGTTCTTTCCTTTTTATGGATTATGACTCTCGTATAAAATTGGATTTTTTATTTTATTTTGAAGGCCAAACTAAGAAAAATTGAAAATATATGTAAATTTCTAAGATATTAATAAAATTGCATAATTTTATAAATATTAAAATAACAATATGACGTAGTAACTATGTAAAGGTTCAAAGTTCATTAAATACTTATAAACAAGCGAACCTGAAGAAGTATTTTGCGATTCAATATTATTTGAACACTATAATTAATATTACTTATTTCCCAGTTATTAATCATAGTTGTTAACAATGAATGCGTAGTGTATTCTGTAGGTATTGTTTTTTTTTGATAATTAGTCAACGTGAATTTTTCATCATCACAAGAGTTAAGTTTGGTTTTCCCTAAACAATATATGAACACTGTTACTACAACTGTTGACTAATTAAAATGTTAGTATATTTTTTCCTATTAGACGGTATCATACGACTACAGTTGTTCAACATAAGTAATGTTTAAAACGAAAAGTGATTTGTAATAGGTGAGGATAACCAATTTGATATGATGTGTGAGGTAATATTATTGATGGTAGCGTAATCCTTGAGTGCATTCATGATATCGATGGTAAATATTAAATGCATCTACGCTATTTATTGAATCTTTAAATTTTGTAGCACACTTACAAAAACTGCGAGATATACCAAATAAATGAAGATACAATAAATTAAATAACAACCATCCACAAAAACTAAATCATCTTCGAATTCAACCAAGCGAATCAAGCTTTTCACACTTCAATTGTGATTTGGAGTCATAGAAAGCGTGACTTACTATTTTTACTCCAAAAACTAAATCCCTATTTTCCCAGTTTGACAGTGTACTTTTCGATGTTCCCGGCGTTAATTCTGAAATGGGTTAACAATTGGGAAGACCACACAGAAAAGATAATCTTGCTTTTCGATCCAATAAAAAAGTGAAGTTCGATATTGTTAAGATTGTACTTACTGTTTTTTGAGAAGCTCTTACTTCGTTATCTTGAGTTGATGATAAGTTCGTCCGTTTGCGTGAATGTTTGTTTAGTTTTTCTGCATTGCATTTTGATAGTTGTCAATATCGGCGAATCAGTGACTATTGCTAATTTAAAGTATAGGATAATATTGTAAAAGTCATGTAGATACACCCCTGTACTCATTTTATGTATCTGCTACATTCCATGTTATAAAGGAATTTTGTGTAAGTATGTGTTTATTATTTAATTTGACAGTAAAATTCGTTCTCCTACGAAATGAGGACATTGACTCTACTTCAGTTGAGTAAAGAGACACGGTATACAAATGTAGTTTTCGATTTCTTCGTTCACGACCGTCGATCCAGATCACTTTTCGCTTTCAAGCGCTGAACTGTTTGTGCTCGCTCCATTGCCAATGTTAAATTGGGCTAACTCACAAGATAGAGCGGAAATAAAAAAGGTTGCTAAACTATTTCAGTGATATTTATGAAAAAAAACGGAAAACTGCTATTCTAAAAAAAATATCCTTGACTACACACTCGTCGGGGTAATCATGTATCTTAAGATGTTCATGATATGACTTACTGAAAAAAATACTTATTATCGGTCAAAAGGAAATTTAATTCTTGCTGCCAGACACAACACTTGGATGTATAACAAAATTTGTTAAGAGTTTTACTATCACAAAATTCAAAGTCAGAAAGCTTTATAAAGTTAACACAAGGCATATAACCCAATACCGTCAGTAGATAGGTAAGTAAGTACCTGCATCCAGAACCCAGCCCGTATTACTTAACAGATATTTTTTACCGACATCTATTATTGAGCTGACCAGTCCAAGCAACGACAGGTCGGAACAAGTTTTTATTCGATGCACGTGGAGGTTGTATGTGTAGATAGTAACTATAAGTTCGTATAAATTGTTGCATCTAAAACACGTGTGTCTAGTTTTTGTGTTCTGTCTTTGGAAGGTACTAGAAATATTGCATTTGCTTTTTGTCTTTGTATTTTGTTAAAAAAATGCACGTGCGTATTTATGCTCACTGCACACAGGACAAAGTACAGTTTTTCTTAAATAGAGGAAATATTTGCCATAGCACACTTGATTGAAGCTGCCAATTAGGTCATATAAATCATATAAATCATATAAATCATCACCAATATAAATTCTGCCACTTTATGTATTTTCTGTTTTTGTTTTTACTATAATATTATGAGATTGTATCCACAAGTTTTTAACATAGACCCGTTTCACTCGTGACTAAGTCCAAGATCGTGGCAAGTTTAACTTCTCAGTTTTGTGTGCAACTCATGCCGTGTCTCGTGCAGTCCACAATTTAAGCCCTTGGGTTTTGTATCAGGATTGTTGTGCTCTTGTTAGAATATTCTGTAATTTCTTAGACTGTGTACTATTTGACAGAATAGTACGTAACAAATATTTTTGGCAACGCTGATAAACAAAATTGATTTCAGTAAAATAATAATAAGCAGTTAGGTAAAAATGCATTTCAGATTATGTGTAATTTTACAAAATATGTACCTTGTTTTCAATTAAACTACATATTTTATTTTTCGCACGTGCTCTATTATGAAAAGTGTGCCAAGTAAAAAAATATAATCGCTTTATAAAGTTTAAAAAAATTACAGTTTCTCAATGTAACCTTAGTAGCTTTTATTCTTCACACAGCTTAACTGGCCAGTTTGTTCTGACAGGCGAATGTAAACACAAGTTATTTTAGACTTGATTGACGGACCATGGCCTGACACTGCTCGAGTTAGTAACGTGTGTATTGTTAGCGAATACGCGACACCATTGAGCACAAAAATATTTACTCAATTAATTTAGGTAACTAATTTAATTTAATCACGAAAACAAAAAAGTTGTTTTGAATTTTCTTTTATATTTCCTTTTGATTCACAGATAACTATTTACCGATGTTATGCATTTGGTAGGGTCAAAGCAATGGTTGGAGACTCATTAAATACCAAGTGTTAAATTTTACAAAATAATATTTATTTCACAATTTCCCATTTAATTGTGGGGACATAAAATTATTAAACACAAACCTGTTTTATGTATAATCGATTACATGCTGTCCTTAATTATTATGTAGGTAGTTGTATTATATAATAAAATTGTAAATCGAGAATGCTAACTTGAAAAAAAATCACAAACATTTAAATGCAATATTTACACTTTGTAAAGTAAAAAAATTATAAATCTACATCGGTCTTAAAATCTTTATACAAATCAGGAATATATTTTTGTCTTCCATTATTTTACATTTTTGGAAACATAACATATTAAAAACAAAATAGATCATCATAACAAAATTACATTTAAGTGGTTATATTTAAAGTATATTTACAAGAACCCTAAATTATAATTTTGTTACAGAGAAAATTAATAAACAAATAGATAACGCATCATTATGTATTTTTTTTCCTTGTGTTCATTTTATTTTTTTGTAATATTTAACTAATATTTGGTTTCTAATCAAATCGAAATGAAATTGAAACTAAATGTAATTATGACTATCGATATCATTTGGAACTAAAATAAAATTTGAGATCCATATACATACGTAATTACGATCAATTATGATTAACTTAAATGTTTTTACTAAATTAAATCATCGCAAGACCGTAAACTTAGTTAAAATAAATTAAACTACTCAAAATTATCTGTATCAAAAAAACCGTTAAACAAAATTGGAGATCAAATGGAAATGTAACTAAACATTAAAACTTAACAACACTATTTTATAATTAATCGGCACTTTATTATGTAGGTAGGTACTTACAAAATGGTTATATGTCGGTACAAAAAGCAAGAGCTTATTACAAACTCGTCCAAAAATATTTGCATGTTTTAATTTTTTATTTCGATATTAAATGCAGTCACTAAAAATTGTAGAAACGTTTTGTCGAACTTCACTCAAATGGGATCGAAAAGCAAGAGCTGAAGCGGTTGTTAGAGCAGTCACCAATTAAAATGAAAAATAAAAAATAAACTTTCATTTCACTTGGCGTCGTACCACCATTTACAATTTAAGTGCAGTTGGACACAACATCTCTAAACCAAACACTATCGGACTTAGAAATACGTAACAATAGTCCATATCTGCTTTGCAGTATCACTTTTAACAACACTTATGGTTACACGATTTTTATCTGATGGTGTTGAAGAGTGACGAGGCGAGCGATACTTTGATTATTGCCACGACCATGACGAGGTTCACGATGTAGGTCGAATTGCATCTTAAGTGGTAAGGTGGTGTGTTAGGTTCCCGAGGGCACTCACCTCGTCGAGCGTCCTGGGGCTCTTGGCCAGGTTGCCGAGACACCAAGATATGGCACAACACCTCATACAGCTCACCCAAGAGCCGATTCAGCCGGGAGAAGTTCTCCTCCGTCGCCTCTCTCTCGCTTGGCAAGTTGAATGCTATAGCCATCTTTGTCTTTCACAACGTCTTTTCCTACGAAAGCGTGGACTTGACGTGACTTTTGTATGCATAAATGCTACAGGCAATCAAGTGCCAATTCTTGGCTTCACACTCCCACCACTTCAAAGTTTTTGTTGAATAAATTGATGAGGATTGCTATCTCGAATCAACTCACGCAGAAAAGTCTTCAAAGTCAAAAGTTAGTCCGAAGTTTCACTGACACAATGGCACAAGCTACGACACTGTCCGGATCACTTCACGAAAAGTTCACAAAAAGTTCCGTCGCAAAAACTCAGCGTGCATTGTCCTCAATCATTTCAGCGATAAGTGCACGGTCGATGACACAATAGCTAACTAACGCACTGCATCGCTACGATGTAAACAAACTCGAACTCGCGCCGCTACAAAAGAGGTCGACTCGTCTGACAACTATTGTACGTGCGGCCGGCGCGAAAGCAAATCTTGTAATGAAGGATAATGCTCGATGCACGGCATTGCTTCGCTCCACGCGTGGCGCTGTCCGCGTGCGGTGCATCGCGTCCCTACACACGCACACATCCCCATCCTATTTGATTATAAATAGCAGAACGCACGGTAGCACGTTCCCTTCGGACTGTTACCTCGACACCGCTGTCTTTCTCTCTTTCCCCCACGCAGAGAACTGCATGAAACCATCCCGCTCCAAACTCGTTACATCATGTAACAAAGCGACTGACGGTGGGATTTCGTCTCGCTTCGGTTTAGGTTGGTTGATCGTATGCGAAAGAGAAGGGGATAACTGTTGCGCTTTTGACTTTGGAGCTCGAAAAGCGCGCCAAACTGAAAGGACCAATGCGGTGTTGTTATTCGTATGGGGTGAGGTGACGTAAGAATTGGGGACTCGGTCGCTCGGGGTTGTTGAGCGAGCCCGCTCACTCGACGACGACAAGCCACGGCTTCTAAACCCAGTATCCGATAATTTAACGAGTCTTTGTTCGAAGCGAAGATCGAGTCATGTATAGTGACAGAAAACGCGTGTGTTTTAGTCCTAATTCAGGAATAGTAAATGTTTGTACTCGTATAAATTTTATGGCTGCGGTTTTGCCATACGCGTTTGTGAAACCGATGTGTTTTGGTTTTACGCCGAGTGGAATCTTTTGTTACAGAGCAACTGTAACGGTAATAAAATTGATAATCGACGGTAAGGAGAGATAATAAAAATCTCGCGGCGAAATTTCGTAATTTCTTGTGTTGAAACGTTTACAATTTCAATTACCAATCTAAAAAGTACAAAATGTAGAGTCAGTGATTTTGGTTAGTTTTGTCTAAAAAACGGATAAAAAAAACAACGGATTGTAGAAACAACTGTGGTTAGTGGTGATAAATAATTACTTATATGCAATCCCAAATTTTTATTTGTATTTCATTTTTTACTTTTATTTGAAAACTTTTTCTTTTAACAACTTGATGGAATAAGTTACTTTGAAGAACAAAAATAAGTGAATACCATAATATTTGAAGAAAAAAGTCGGCGTTGAGTAAAAATACATTGACCATAAAAATTCTGAACTTTTTAAAAAATACTGAAACAACAGTAAAAATCAAAACCCATTCATGCTTTTCATGTTTTTCAGCTTTCTTCTGGGTTTTGGCGTCAGAAAGGTTAAGTATAACATCAACACACATACACAAAGTGACCTAGTTGTCTGTCATTGTCACACTTATTTCATTCTAATATCTAGACTACTCACATTGTTTATCCTTTTCCATCACAACGCACAATAGCTGAATGAATGTTCTCGAGTCTTTCACCATCTACTTTTTTATTCCACACAACAAACTTCATCGGAAAACTAAACAAAACTAAGAGATCTGTTCAAAAGCTCAAAACCACAAGAGTGTTTAATTATTCATCATCAGATATCCACCAAATTTTACGGCTCAAGGACTTAGCCTGACTCATTTCGCTTCATAGAAACATCAGCACGAAATAAAAAAATATTTTTAACGTGACCAAATTTCAATCCCTTATCTGGAATATCTATTTACTATTTTAAATTTGACTTGCTCAAGTCAGAATTAACATGTATTTATTATGAGGACCAAGAATTATCGAATTTAACGCCTAGTTAAGGCAATTGAAAAAAAAACTACCCAAAAACATCTCAGTAGAAGCATAAAAAATTTAGAACAGTATTTCGATTTTTTTAAGCAAACTCATTTTCAAAAAGCTGAATCAATAAATTTGAAACTCATGAAACAATCTCAGTTAAGTCAATAAAAAGTCATAAGCTTCCTTCTTAAAAAAGACAAAAAATAATTACAATGGTCCATTAGGAAAAAAATCATAGAATCTAGATGACCGTAGTTATCGAGTCACTTCTATCCTCAATTTTGGCGACGTCAATGAGATCTTTGTAGAAGCTGAATAAAAAATAAAATAATTATATCATACACATTGCACCTGCATCATATCACGTAGCCACTTCATTTTATAGATTTAACCGTCAGTTTGTTCTACATAACAAAGAAAACCGCAACATCCGATTAATAAAGAGTTATTATTTATTCACACGCTATGCAGGATATTTTAAGGAAATTACGATGCTAAGAAGATTCCGAATATTTATACGTGCTACGGTACGATATACGTTCTTTATAAGTGCTTTCTTTTGCTTGGTAGAGTTTTTCGTTCGAAGACCCAGGATGTGACTAGGTGTTTTATAAACAACGACTTATTTTGATATATTTTAAATTTTATCACTTTTTAATATTTCAGGCGTATTGAATAGGTTTCATTCGAGAATAATTTGAAATCATTACAAAGGTGGTGTAATAATAAGCTTCGGTAAAACTAGCTAAACATATTTCAACAGATGGCGCTAGTAGTTTGCAAAACTGCAAAACAAGGAACTTTTAGTAGGAAGTAACTCGTCCGTCGAGTCAATAATTAGGACAATATTAAAATGTGATTGAAAAATATTAAGAATTTATTAAACAAGACAGTATTACAAATTTAAATAACCCAAAAGTTTATGTAAAACACATTTTGCGTCTTTGTCTCACTGTCAAGTCAACTGACTCTTCCAACTCGCTTAAAACATTTCTTCTAGGTCAAGATTGATTACCTTTTTTACAGAGTCAAAATAAATTAATAAGACCTACTCGTATATTTGGAACGGTTTGTATTCGTCGAGCCTTCCTCAGCACGTGTACCGTAAGGCTTTCACGGCAAATTAAGGCTCCCGGGCTTAATTCGTAAGCTCCGTGACCGCTACTGGTTGATTTCACGGTTCAAACTAAGGGCGGATTTTGTTGAGGTATCGGTCTGACCACAGAACGCAGCAGCTCATATACAAATGCTAAATATTGCGATTGTGTGTGGTTTCTTTAAAACTCATGAGAAATATGATATTTACAGAGAAAGATATTACATAGGGCGCAATGAACCTTTGCGAACTGGGCCACTTACAAAAAATAAATCAAAATAGCTATTATTGCCTGCATTCGAAAGTATAACTTAGGCAAATAATAACACTCTTTGATTTAAAAGATTTGCATTAGTTTTTTTGTTAGGTCTATCAGTAAATCGCGCGTTGCAAGCTCGACGAATATTTTTTTGGTAAGTATATTTTTTCACTTTTTGCCAAGGCTAGTGTAGTATTGAGTTGCCAGAGATTTCAACTAGCACTTGGTGATGCAGCCATATGTCGTATCTCAATGTATTTGTGTTTAAAATAATATAATTTATATATCTCCATTATTATCTCCATGACGATTTCAATTAAGGTAGTTCAACGGCTGAAAAAAGTAAGAAAATCAATACTTATCAGCAAATGGGTACGTTATTTTTAGGCTTCATATAAGAAAAATGTAACACTTCACATTTAAGAAGTGATTGCACGGTATGCGATGCTGTTAAATGACAAAAATATTAAGATAAGGACAGACATTTTGAAGTCTGTGAAATGGACAACTGTTTTTTCTAAAGTTCCAAAAGATTTTTTCTTGCAATCTTGTTTATTTCAATTTAATAGTGATCGCTCACAGGTAAATTAAATCATTCGACTTAACTAAAGGAACAATGTAATTTCCCGTGTTGAATTTTCAATTCATCAATTTTCATACAATATCATAGTATTATGTTAATAAGTAAAATTATAGTACAATTACCATAACGCAAACATGTAAATGGGCTCTTTTGCTTTTAAATGGTGTAATAATATTATGGCATCACGGGATCCCATCGAGTGCTTTTATGTCACCTCATAATAAATTCATTTACATACAATTTCAGTTGTGGCACTGATGCATTTGTAATGATTATACTCTTTAAAAGGATCATAATTAATGTCATGATTGGGTTTTAATTTTAACTTATGAACAAAACATAAAGTTATTATAAAAAATATTCATTTTTATTCTCTGTTTTCCATTATTCTGATAATACAAAATTACTTTGGTAGGTAGTACAAAAATGCACCAAATACCAACTCAACTCGACATTGGGCATCTTTAATTGACTATATCTGTAAAATACGGCAATCAGATGTATTAAAAAACTATTGATCCCGCGCGATTTCGTCCGCGCGTTTTGAGTTCGCTACCTCCCCTCCTGTCGTATTAGTATAGATTTAATACGCAAGTAGAAATGTTCGTACGATTTATATTAATTTTTTATATTTTATTTTTATTGGAAAACACGACAGATAACATCGTGACTTAAAACTATGACATTCAACACAAGTCTAATTGATGAAGTACCTAACACAGTATAACACAATAGATGTAAATACGGAAATATACTTATTAGGGTCTAGGAAGACTCCTGTGGACGTAACTTAAGACAGGTCTAAAATGTGTCATAATGGTTGTTGAAGATATCAAGGTCGATGAAGTGAAGACTACTCCTTGTACATTCTACAAATTGTTCAAATTTATATTAATAACAAGTTAAATGCTTCCATATTATTCTTATTTATCTTATTGACAGACCAAAACATGATATATGCACGTACACGATTAATAGATTATACTTAATGCATCGAGAGTAGAGCTCAAACAATGTAAAGATGCTCAAAATGCTTTAAATAACGCATCCGTTTTCTAGTAAGGTGAAACAAATTCTTCTGGAGTCGGTGCATGATGTCATGCTTACGTACTTACACAATCAGTCTACCTACAGATATCCATTATGCATCGGCTCCAAAAGAATTTGTTTCTCGTAAATAGAAGACGAATGCGTTATTGAAAGTTTTTTAGTCAGTTCATTATGGTGGTTTATTATTATTTTTTTGATTTCATGCTTTTTACGAGTATTCATATTTTAAAAACTAACAATTTTAATGAAACTAAAACTATACCCTAAGTTAAACCATCCCTGAATGAACTTAAAAATAATCATGTCGCTATAACTTTTCGTTTTCCAAAAATCCTCAGCAAACATACAAATACACAAACATAATTACATTTATAAAATTTTGCACACGTGATAGGAAGCCTTACTAGATTAACGTACGACGATATCACATACTTTACTTTCACGATTACTTCCTTTTTTTCAAGTAAAATAGAAAATTAAATAAATAGCCTGATAATAATAAGTTTCAGCGAGAAATCTTTTATGTTGTCCCATTAAATGTGTAATATACAACTGTTATTATACTAATGAGTATATTCTTAGGTACCTTGCTTTCTTTGTAGAGTTCTATAAGGTTCTTAGTGAGCACATTTGATCGACATTCATTCAGCAGCATAGTGACCTCCCCAGAAATAAAATAGTTTAGTTTTCTTATAGATCATAAGTTATGTAATTTGACTTTCTGTGTTAACCTTTCTTATCTTATCTTATTTGCAGCAACCACTTACATCATATTGAGCCATTTTTTTCTCTATGAATTTCAAATCTCTTACTACATAGCGCTGGGAAGTCTATAGGTTAATTTTTAATTAACATAGACTAAAAACTGTTATCCTCTGCTATATAATATGTATTCCTAAACCTTGAGAAATACAGGAATACCTAAGACGACCTCCGTGGTGTAGTGTGGTGTGGCTAAGCACGCTGGTTTCAAGGCGTCGCCGCTCCGAGGTCCCCCATTCGATTCCCGATCGGGTCAATATAGAAATCCAATTTTATTATATTGTCTCGGGTCTGGGTGTTGTGATACCACCGTTGTGTCTGATTTCCATAACGCAGGTGCAATTAGTTACTTACTTTTGGGATCGGAGCAATGTATGTGATTGGTGTCGAATATTTATTTATTTATATAGGCGATGGCGTTCTACTACGTATGAGAGCGCCATCTCTTGACGACAAAAAAAACAAATGACAAATCCGCTCATTACTATAAAGATCTTACTGACAATGTGCACTACGCTTAAGCAACATTAAGCATCGGTTGACACAGGTGTAGTTTGAGTGAAATACGGCCGCATACGCACTGCCGCTAAAATTAATCGCTCGCAAATGCAGATGCGTTGAAAACCGATCAATCGATAGTTAATTAACTTGATAAGATTTATTAGTTTCAGGGATTAATTGTTTATAGTTGTGTACTTATATGACATTCAGGTAGTTAGCAACTCAATCATCATGTAACAGCAATTAACTCATACCGACTTTTAAAAAAAAGGTAATTAATTTGACCTGTATGTGTATGCTATCGTCAGAATTGGATAAATCTTTAGTATATTGATCTGTTCAGGCTTTATAATACGTGTGCAAAATAAAATAAGTGTATTTAAAATTGTATGTTTGTAATTTGTGTGTTTGTCTTTGGGATTTCTCGAAATCGAGAAATCATAGCGATTCTTTATAGTTCAATTTCAAATATGATTTAAATGAATGACAATTGAAATCAAGATAGAGATATAGCCTATAAAGCAATCCTTAATAAAAAAAAACAGCACAAATATATTTCTAGTCTATTATTGATCTAGAAGTTCCTGAGATTAGCGCGTTCGAACAAACAAACTCTACAGCTTTATAATATTATAGTATGCTATAGATAGCTACCACAAGGGCAAACAATTTTCATTTTCCACTTGATAGCTGAAAGCATTAAAAACCACTGGTCAGTCGAGTTTTAATAAATGCACTGCAGCTTTGTGTATAGCTCTATTTGCTGATCACAATGGAAACTATTCCATCATCCCCCAATATTGGGGGTAGTCGATGATTGCCCCCCTCGGACAAACACAGTTAATCCTGGGTGGCTTTTAATAGTTTTTAAGCCTCCGCCCTTGTATCAATTTAAATGCTCGAACAAAATATGGGGAGTGTTTACAGTACTGGATGAGTAAAAAAAAAACTTGTCACGGGGTGTAATATTCGGTAAGTTTATAAATAAATAATCTAAGTTACTTTATATTTATTTTTAAGAAAATCGTGTTAGTTACACTACTTATAACTCAAGAACAGCTGAAACGATTTGACTTAATTTTTTTGGGAAGGTTGCTTAGAACCAGAAGATGGACATTGGACATATGATGCTTTTTATCACTACCTTCTATCACTCTAGTATGGGTGGACCGATTTTCGAGATTTTTACTTTGTTAGATCTGCCTTGGCTCGGAATAAGATAAAAATCATAAACGTCACCGGGGCGGGACCAAGTACACCGGGAATGCTAGAACACTATAAATAAGTTCAGTTTAAAGGATTTTGAAAGAAAGAAACCAAATTAAGAGTATGTATTATTTAGTCATCTTCAGAATTAAAATTAAAATTATTCAAGTTTTTTTTACTATTTCCAGTAGCACTGATATTGGATTATGATCAATGATTCAATATAAACATTTCTGTTAAAAAAAAACTACCTGCACATTACTAACACAATAAACCTAACCCACACAATCGCGCACAAATCAAAGCCAAGACTCGCCAAATCCCAGCATCCCAAATAGTCAAACCGAACGAAAAAGGTTGACAAAACCGACCGAAACCGGTAAAAACCAGCAAAAACCGGTTACAGCCGGACACATGTCCGTGCGCCGGATAATAAAGTGCAATCCGCGATGCGCAGATTAGTGGCGCAGCGTGAAGAGTTCATTGCACGGTGTGGGCAGATTTATAAGGAGATGATACAACTCCCATAATCCTTTGGACGTTCCTCACACATCGCCATCTAGTCCCAAAGTAAGCTACTCAAAGCTTGTGTTATGGGTGCCAGACAACGGATATAATACTTAAATACTTTTTGTTTGTAAATAAATACATGATATACATAGAAAACACCCAGACCAATACAAAAAGACATGTTCATGCACACAAATGTTTGTACTGTGTGGGGATCGAACCCGCACCCGCTGCTTAGTAGGCGATTTCTCGACCACTACACCAGACAGGTCGTCAAATATCCCATAAGAGATGTTATTATAATAAGAACTAAACAAAGGGTCTAAACACGAAATATTGAAATGAGTAAATGCTACTCACTGCTCGACGTTTCGGCTGTGTTGCAACAGCCTTGGCCACGAGCTAACTGAGAAAAAAAATGATGAGAATATAATAGACAAAAAAATGAAGATGTTATTATGTTCCTTTCCCCACATGTATCACTCAACTTTTATTTGGTAGTGATTTATTTGAATTTAAAACTATTGCTGTATTTATGGTTAATAATAATATGAAAATATGTTTCGCCTTTCGCCAATTGGTGTGTTGGCTGGCTCATATTTATAATTAAATTTATTGCCGCTATATCTACGCGAATGTCATGGTGATCTCAAGTTATATTATACGCCTTAGACATAACTGATTTAGCTTAGATTGTAAAGGATAATAAGTCTCGGACGCAAACAACTAATTTTAAATTTTACTAAACGACATCTTTTCTCCAGCGAACTAATGAGCCTGGTTACATATAAAAGCAAAAGTAACAATAGCTCTACAAGTTTTATCATTTTATTTTAAGGCATAACTCTGATGATATTGAAAAATCTTCTTTTTTGTCATTTTATCATGCACACGTCCACCGTTTTGCTGTTAGATATTTTAGGACAAATATTTTAACAATAACTTAAAAAGATTCAATTCCCTATTGCAGTTTTTTTAAAATATAAAATGGCTTAGCTCTTGCCCTTAGACTTGAACAGATGCGGCAAAGACAGGGATGACGATAGAGCGACCTTACCCAGAAGAAGTCTGTTTCTGTAGTTCGATGGCTGTTGTAGCAACTCCATATAAATACAGCCCCTTAATCCATCCCTGTTCGCTTAGAATTATGACGAGAGATTGTATCGTCCGGCGCACCTGTTATTTCGCGAATCCATATTATTTGCTCGCTTTATTACGGCTTTCGTTAAAAACCAGCTATTTGTCACACAAGAGTGATGGTAGCAGTGAAACTATGGGAACCGTGAAAATGAAAGCATGGGGTGGTTGGCATACTAATTGAGTGTGCACTTAGTAATGGAAATGTGTGCAGTATTGATACCGAGGTGAATGATTCTTCTTGTTATTTTGGTACAATATTGGTGACGACATTTTAAGTAATAACTAGCAACCCAGTTTTTTTTAAATAGCTAGACATTTGGCCACGATTAATATCCCTAATACATAAATATATCCCTTGGTCATTCCCACACATCGCCATCTAGTCCCAAAGTCAGCTACTCAAAGCTTGTGTTTTGGGTGCCCAGACAACGGATATAATACTCAAATACTTTTTGTTTGTAAATATATACATGATATACATAGAAAACAGCCAGACCAATACAAACAGACATGTTCATGCACACAAATGTTTGTATTGTGCGGGGATCGAACCCGCAACCCGCTGCGTAGTAGGCGATTTCTCGACCACTACACCAGACGGGTCGTCAAACGATAGTGGTAGCACCTGATCTTAAGTGTCAATGCAGCCTATGATGGAACAGGTCTGCCTAGTAACAGCCTATTCACTCTTTTCTTAAAACGTCCAAATTGTAGTTGTTTCGCCCCTAGCCCCGTCCTGCTCCGGCCCCGTTCCGACCAGCCCCGTAATTTTAAAAGTTAACCCCGGCCCCATCCCGCCCAGCCCCGTAATTTAAAAGCAAAGTGGTCCCAGTAATCATTGTTTTACTTCGTCCCCGTCCCGCCCTAGCCCCGGCCCCGTCGAACGGGATAAAAAGTATCCTAGGTGCTTCTCCTGGTTATAAGCTACTTCCCCACTGTTTAGTCCTGATATCTCGCTATTTAAGAAAGACCATGCAGTTCTTGCGATGATTGCTTCAAAATTTTAATACCTAAAAAGTAAGTATGTATCTGCAAGAAAACACCGACTCAAAAGTAATCAACAAGTGAAAAAAAAAACTGTTTCACCCTAAGGTTCTTTCAACACTTAAATTATTACCGACACGAAAAGTAGGATAGAAGGATGGTCAGCCCCAAAAAAAAGTCAAAAGGTTACAAAACCAGTCCCGAGTTGTAAATTTGGGGATTCTCTCTACCTACTATATTTTATTTTATTTTTCAGCAAAAAGTGAAACCTCAGCTGAGAGAGCAAAAAATGTAAACAAATCTTTTTTTGAAGCAGGTCCGGACACGTTGTGGACTAGAGATAACCTTAAGGGTGCAGGGACCAGTTATGGTAATTTTTTTGGAAAGTCATTATATTATCATTCATGAATATATTAAAAAAGGTTAAGTATACATCTCAATTTTTGATACAAAAATTGGTCTATATATAAAGAAATAAACAAAAATTTTCAAAATAAAGAAATATGAATGTACAAGTACCTATGTAAGTATGTTCTCGAAATTACTTTAAGATGAATAGACTGCAAAAGCATAGACAGGAGCTACAATTGCTATTAATTCATTATAAATTGTAGGTACGGGTACATTAATCACAATGTTTGTAGTTAAAAGAGTTATCTTGTCAGCTAACTAGCGTTTCCCAGCGACTTCGTCTGCCTGTTTTGAGTTTGCTTCCTCCCCTCCCGTCGCAGCATGACGTTCTGTAGCCTAAAGCCTGCCGCAATAAAAAAACTATCCAACACTAAAATATTCTTCCAATCCGTCTAGTAGTTCCTGAGATTAGCGCGTTCAAACAACAAACAAATTTTTCAGCTTTATAATATTAGTATAGAGTTGCGCATTAAAACGTCAGGCCAAAACATAAGGTATTTATGTTTCCTCGCGATCGCGTTTATCCCCGTATGTTGTATATAAACATAGAAACTCTTCAGCTTCATAATATTAGTATAGATAGAAAAATGCAATAGTTTTGAGCATTACAAATTTTAGAAAATACTTTACAGTCCATAATTGGCTCCCTCACCACGTAACCCGAAACTTACTGCGCAAAAGATATCGACAAAAACTGGACTCCTGGTTCTGATAAAAAAAAGCTAAGACCATTAATAGATAAGCTAGTCCCATTACACAGCAGGACAGATAAACACACCCTTATCAGAGTTTTGAAAAAAAATACACACGTGACGTGATGACACTTGTAGTTTTGTTATCTGCTTTCCGATTTGCGTTTTTGTGGTTAAAGGTTCTAACAAGCATTTGTTTTGATTGAGTGACAGAAAAGTTTGTCAAGTTGACTGGTTGTTTAACATTAAAGGGGCCATCTTTCGACAGGTGTTAAATGATATTTCTGTACCTTTTAAATCTTGATAACATATTTGAAAACTAAGCTCTTTAAGGAAAGAAATTGATCGGACTATACTTTTCATATATTTTAAGTATCGTATATTACATATCTAAGTTTTTTGCTTTCTTATAAGTTCCGTTTAATCTTTTGATAGTTATAATATGTAAAATTACTACTGAGTAGCTTATAAAAGATACCTTAAAACCTTATTAGATTACCTAACCTTAGGCCTACTAACCTTAGCCTTAATTCTGTAATTCTAGATAAGCGGCATAGTTCATAAGCAGGTAGCTATTTAGGATAAAGGGCTGAAAATTAAGTCACAAAAACCAAAATTTCCACTCTCCAAACCAGTTTGCGTCGGTTACGAAACCGGTGTGAACCGGTTACAAAACAAAGGAATCTGTGAGGCGCAGTTAAAACGAATCTAGGTTGATTGAACGACAGTTAGGGCTTATCCTCGATCTCAGTTTGCAGCTGGAGGCGTTTATTTTCAAAGGGTTTTATGGTCCAGATTTAGACTTGGTACAATATTGTTCTGACCTATTTTGAAATTTGAAATTTGAATATTATCTTATATATTTTTTTTTCAACATAAACGTGTCAGGAAAATCATATAGCAATATAAAAAGCTGCTATTATGTGATAGTAAGAATATGACGATTAGCACTAAATTGCATGTACATATATTCTTAAGTTTCTGATCGGTAACGGTTTCAAAAGCTGTGAATCAAAGTTGAAACCTTATTTTGTGAAAAGTAAATTACAAAATTAACTTTAAAAAAAGTTAAAACCGACTTCAAAACCAAAATGCACTAAGAAGTCTTAAATAAACTCTTGACCACTGAAAGGTAAGTAATCCATTTAAGGGCAAACTTTTTTTTTGAACCTGACTTATGACTCTTAAGTCTTATGACGCGTTAAGGAGTTGCACCATCAGCTCAGCTCCACAAGATATTGACTAGCAGCACGTCACAATAAGATTCTAATAAAAAACACCTTACTTCTAAAATTTGAGGGTTTCTCTCTATTACACCAAGATTCCATCATCAGATCTCAAATTGGCAACAAGGGACTAACTAAAAGGAATGCCCTCCAGGTAGGCAAAAATTTGTTCGAATCAGTCGACTAATGACTGAGATATGAGGTAACATAAATACAAAAAAAAAACAAAATACAGTCGAATTGATAACCTCCTCCTTTTTTAAAAACAGTTAAAATACCTTGTTGTTGATAAAAGATTATCTCTGAAGTGCAGGTCAGCTTATAGAAATTAAAGCTGACCTGTGTCTACATACAGTTGCATCAAGGACTTACAGCTCCCGGAGCTTAAAACACTTAAATCAGTCGAATTGAAGTCAAGGGTAGCACGATTGCTACTCTATTTAACAGCCGGGGGCAGAATTAGTAATAGAAATAATGTGGAATACCGTTTCCATTCTGCTATAATATCTAAAATGCAAACACCCTTTAATTCCATTACCTTTGTTCAACAATTCCAGTATAAAGAATTGTCTAGTGTTTACCATAGCTAAGAAAGGTGAGTTGCGGTTTTATTTTTGATTTGGAAAACAATAACTTCCCTAGAGCACAAAAATGTGTATCAGATTGGCCAAATCAACTTTTCTGTTCATTGTTGTTACGCATTTTCATTTGAACATGTATGTAGGTGAAAGGTTTTTTTTTAAATAAATAAATAAATATTGGACACCAATCACATTCATTGCTCTGATCCCAAAGTAAGTAGCCAATGCACTTGTGTTAATGAAATCAGACACAACGGTGGTACCACAATACCCAGACCCGGGTCATATATAGAAAAGATCGTTTTCTACATTGACCCGACCAGGAATCGAACCCGGAACCTCACGAGATGGCGACCCTTGGAACCAGCGTGCTAGCCACTCGACCACGGAGGTCGTCAGATATAAGATATAAAAATAAAAGCTTTTTATCTTTGCGGTAGATATTAACGTGGTATAAGAACTCTACGGTCTATGGTCCATAAACAAGAAAGATGTTTACACAGCTGATCGGGGCATTGTGCGAGGGATTAGCAGTTTTTATGTGAACCAACGTGGGAGTGGGTTTGATTTCTAACATTGGATCGAATCAACACTCGCTTTGAGGAAGTTTTGGGATCCTGAATTCGTGCTGTTTAACATTAATTCGTCGTGAATAAATCGGTTTCGCGGACGGTTACCGGACACAACACAACACTACGCCGGCAAAATAGTGTTTCATTTGCTTTTTATTTTTTAATATAATTTTATGTATGTTAGTCTTTAAGGTTTCTATAGGTATTGTATGGGCCTTTGTTGCCTGCAATAAATTATTAAATAAAATTAACACATTTGTAGCTACCCTTCCATAAAAAGTAAAAAGGTCTCCAAAAAGTATTGACACCTTCTTTACCCCAAAACTTTCGTCATTTTAAGATTGCTTAAAGAGACTTAATAACGTAAGGGGCTTAATTAACTCCATAATTTTCGCATAGTAACTATTGTAGGTACTGTTATTGGTAACAAGTGAAAATAAACTTTATGGGTGAACATAAAATGAAGTGAATACTACACCCACGTGCAGTTTTAACAAAAGATTTTTTATGCATTGCAAAAACTATGAGGTCAAAAGTAGAGCAAACATAATTCTATACTCCAAAAATGAGCCATACAGCTGCAATCATTAAGGTCAAATTTGACTGTGTCCAAAGAGTTTGGTTAAACTACCTGTTATGCAAAAGAAGGGTAGTAGGGTATTGGGTAAAAACGTGCTGTTGTGTTAAATGCGATCTCTTTTGTTAACCTACTGAGCTTTTATGGACATTTCTGCTGGTTTTTGGTAAAGGTTGTTTTGTAAGTAAGCTTAGAGATAGTGTTTGTTTCAAAATCTTGGGCAGCGTCATTTTCTCTTTATTTTTTTCATTAATTATAGTTGTAGAGTTTGCGGGTAAAATACCTGTAACAAAATAAAGCATGTGATTGATTGATTGTGAAGCGTGCGGTATGCTCTTCGATTTAGATTGCAAGTTGACAAAAAAATAAAAAACAGTTACAGAAGGTTGATTGTCAGTTGATAAAAAAAACTCGGTTTTTAGTAGGTGATATAAATGCATAACAACGCAACACCAGTTAATGACGAAAATGTTTAAACAGTCTGCTAAAAAGAAATGCTAATTTCGGTTTCATGTGGTTATCAAATCGTATCACAGAGTCAATATTAGCATTTGTTCCTAATGACTGGAAAACATCAAGTTCCCAAAAAATCTGATGCCGTTGAAATTTTGACAGCTAACATTGGTTAAATGGTGATCGTTCATACATACATAGCTTAAATACCTACCTGCTAAAGTGAGTAATATTTACGATACTCATAAAGGTTAAATAAATATTAAGGAAAGTAAGGAATTATTAATAAAATGGGTGAAGAAAATTAATAATTCAATAACAATTTTGACGACCTCCGTGGTGTAATGGCTAAGCACACTGGTTTCAAGGCGTCGCCGCTCCGAGGTGCCGGGTTGATTCCCGGTCGGGTCAATATAGAAATCAAAATTTTCTATATTGTCTTGGGTCTGGGTGTTGTGGTTCCATCTTTATGTCTGTTTTTTATAACACAAGTGCATAAGCTACTTACTTTGGGATCAGAGCAATGTATGTGATTAGTGTCCAATATATTTGGGAATTTACTCTTTCAAAAACTTATCCTGTATCCTTGGTGAAACCGTATCCAGTGCTGCATGATGGCATTGTCCCCGCCCAGCCTAGCCGCGACACCCTCCAGGATAAATAAAATATAGATATAAATTTAAGTGTTTTGCTTTTCTTCAAAATTGGTTAATCAGGATTTGACTAAACTTAGTATGAACACGCACTAATGCATCGTTCGCGTGTCAAACGCTGCGCCAAAATAACAGATGATGATTTAACCGAAATCATTGATTCACTGCAGTTTTACGGCGTGTTTTAATTACAACCTCGATGTTTGTCCTCGCTCATTAGTCAGGCTAATTGAGGTATTTCCAGAAACATGTGAAATAGGGGCGGGTTGAGATAAGGCTGTGTAAAGCTTGATGTCGGTGGATCAAATTGAAAGACAATTAAAAAATACGCCTCAGTCATAAATATTATAAGACTTGTCAAAAATATTTATTTAAATATTTTATGTAGGGCTCAGTATAATGGTAATAAACAATTTAGCCTTATAACTAGAACATAGAGCTGCAAAAAAATGAAATATTAAGTCGGTTAAGGGCTGATATTTCAATAGTCAGATTAGAATTATTCGTCGAACAAAATACAATATGGCTTATTTGAAAACGTCGCCCAATTGTCATCAGTCTTACGTAACTGTTATTTTTTTAATCGGTCGCTTTCATAAAATTAATATTCCTATCGGAATAGAAGGACAAGTAAAAGCTGCCAAACGAAACCGATTTAAGATGTCAGTAACTAACATAAGTAAGTAACATTTGTAGCTTTAAATGAGATAACCTTTCGATCAGGTGATTTATAACAATGTTCCTAAGTTAAATATAGTAGTTTACTGCATGATTAACAGTCGACACAAAATATTGAACATGCAGCTCTAGTGTAAAACTAAATATTATTTCATTATACAAAATATTCGTCGATATACATTCCTTATGTTATTCTGTCTTTATTTTTTATGTAAATTAACGTTTGTAGAATAGAATAATCAAACTGCGTACTTTAAATTTGAAGTGCATTGGTAAATATAAGTCGTATATTAAGAGGCTTCGATTTGGACTAATCTACCTGTTAAATGATTATTTGTTGGGGTTATGCCGCTGTAATGCATAACAATCAATCACCGATCAAGTCACTATGTTTCAGACGCATTATTTCTCCAAAATAAACACAATTTCACTTTTAAATATAAAAAAATCAAATGTACGTAATTTTCAGCGAGCTTCTGCAGGGCGGTCAACTGTTTGACATCTGCCAAAATGGTTCTGCTACACATCTCTTTTTATCACACAGTTTGCTGCTAGTGACATCTCGCTTTTGACGTTCTATTCCAAAGGGATAATAATTTTATGGTCGCTTTATAATTTGTGAGTCTGATAAGTTTTATTTGACCATTGAAAAATCGGTCCTATGAATGTGACTACTATTTACTATTTACAATATATGTACTGCTATATCAATACTTCATCTTATTTAGTTGCAGCCTAAAGTGTCTTAAACTATACACATTACTGGTTAACTTTGAACAAAAGACAACTTTTAAATTTAAAACACCTTTACGAAACGTCTTTCTTATCTCAACTTTGCGCACAAAAGCTCAGATATCAATTGTTTTGGTATTGTTATATTGTAGGTAAGAACCCAGAAGTAGGTAGAAAAAAAAACAATTAGTTATGATTCACGTCTTTTCAAACCACAGGATATGAAGGTCTATTTAGCTAATGACGTTTACTCGTTAGAAACACAAATAAAAATGAAATCTAATAAATGACAATGCCATAATACATCCGGTCATTCATTTGCGTGCATTGTCACAATGTAACAGTTTTTGAAAATCTATAACGGCTTCTCTCCGGAAAATAAACTCTTAAATACGTATCAGATTTTTTTTATAAATGTGTTTATGACTTAAAAGAAAACATGCTTTAGTGGTTGGTCATTGTTTTAAATGACCAACTACTGTAGAAGATTAGGGAATATCAAACCTATGGTTGACTGGCAGAAAATGCTTTCAGCATTATGTCTGCCATATGTACAATATTAATAAATATTATCCCAGTTAGTACTGAAAAATAATGCCTCGGCAACATAAGGTCCTATGTGGTAAGGATAAGGTCCTAAGGAATTGAACTTGTAGGTGCATGTTAAAAATAGTTATTACTTTATCTAAATATTTTTTTAAGTAAAATTTAATTTAGAATACTTATAACTTCTTAGTTCATTAGTGTGTAGTTAGTGTCTTCATGCATTATAAAAAAAATAACTTAAAATCTTCCTATTCAAAAATGAAACCATTTCTTGCGGCAAGGAGGCTATGATGCTGGCTGCGTTGCCGCGTTGAGCTAGAAACCAACCAGCTTTATTATTGGCTGATACAGAATTTAATTTTGGCGCAATTTTTCTAAACAGCTATTTAGAAGAGGGGTCCCCACGGCCCGTTTCAACGCCAAACGGCGCAAACATATAATCACTTGCAAGTGAGACGTACTTGCGACGCTTGGCGTTTTCAGCCAACTCCGCTGTTGTTCCAGCTTTAAGGCCTGATTCTCTGAGATGGAAGAGGGCCAAAGTATCGACACAAGTTGCATCCCAAACTAAGGCCCGACCCCGATCCCAAGGAATATGCGTGAGGCCATCGGGTCTCTTGCCATCGTTACGGATCAAACCACGTAGTTTCAACGTGGAAGAAACATTAATTGCGGCAAGAGCTCTTCGGATGGCGTCGTTAAGGGTAGCAAACATTAAATACAATATTATAACATGATAATGTGTGCTTCAGGTACACCGAAAAGTACTCGTATATTGTTTTACTAATTGGGATTTGAAATTAATGTAAACTTATATATTTTATGCAACTTGATATAACTACATGCCATTTTTTATAAATTTGCTGTCCTTCGTAAAGGTCAGTAGTATTAACTGGGAATAAATATTACAATTAATATTGCCTCGTTGCAAATTCGACCGGAGCTAGTAGGTTATTTTTAATGTACGAATATCATGAAAAACGATATCGAAACATATTTCACAACAGATGGAGTTCGAATTTTACATAATACTAACCACTTCCTAATACTTATGATAGTATTTCTTTCTTTCTTTCTATTTTGTCTGTGCTTATTTAAAGTACACCAGAACTTTTATTTACAACGATCACCGCTACTTAATAATCTGATCGCATGGGACATTCAATTATGGGTCATATTAATCTAATGGACCGTGCATCGTAATGGTTTCTGTTCTTTTTTCCCATGCAGGTACCTAAAAAGTTTTTGATCGGTAGTAATAACTTCTATTAACACAAAACTACCCTCCAACAACTCTCTCAGGTGTGACTGAATTATTTTAACTGTTCTGATTTAGTTCATTGAATGAGTCCCTCCAAGGGGGGTCTAGAGTGCGTGAGTTAGTAACGTAAGATATTTCTTCGGATACATGTCAAGAATCCCTAGGTAATAAACATACTAAAACCCCGGGACACTAGGAGGAGCCCCGGAGTGGGGGGAGGGGGGGAGAGGGTCAATTTTTTCATTTTTCGCTTAAATCTCAAAAACGGTATATGTTAGGGAAAAACTTTCAAGGAAAAGTTGAAAGGCCATAAAATTATCTACAAGTTGTACCTCAATCATTTTTTTCTATTCGCAGCCGTTTTCGAGCTACATCCCATGAAAGGTGAAAAATTCGAACTCCTAAACTCTCCTAAAGGCTTCCATGGAGGAATGTGTTTTTTTTTACTAATTATAGGCCTAATTAAGAGCAATCTATCAGTACCGGTCACAAGTTGCACTTTTGAACTTTTTGGAAGAAAAAATAAAAAGGTCAAGTATCGTAACTACCCTAATAAAATTCAATTCCCCGTAAACGCCTCCGTGGTGGAATCTGATATTTTTATCAATGATAGACCTAATTATGAGCAATCTATCTGTTCCGGTCACAAGTTGCACATTTGAGTTTTTTGGAAGAAAGAAATATTTTTTGATCGATTGATGTGATAAACATCGGTATGTAGTATGGGGAAATTGTTTGAGCCAAAATCATTTTTTACTGCGTGTAACTCAGAAACGGCTGCGAATAGAAAAAAATGATTGAGGTACAACTTGTAGATAATTTTATGGCCTTTCAACTTTTCCTTGAAAGTTTTTCTCTAACATGTACCGTTTTTGAGATTTAAGCGAAAAATGAAAAAATGGACCTTTTCCCCCCCTTCCCCCACTCCGGGGCTCCTCCTAGTGTCCCGGGGTTTTAGTATGTTTATTACCTAGGGACTCTTGACATGTTTCCGAAGAAACATCTTACGTTACTAACTCACGCACTCTAGAACTTTTTATTCAATGGACTATTGACTTACTGCTGTTTCGAGTAAACTTTATCCAAACAATACATATAAAAACATTGATTTAAACTTTTTCGTTTCGGGCGGGTTTGATTCCCGGTCGGGTCAATGAAGAAATCAGAAAATTCTACTTTGTCTTGGATCTGGGTGTGGTACCACCGTTGTGTCAGATTTCCATAATACAAGTGCCTTGGCTACTTACTTTGGGATCAGAGCAATGTATGTGATTGGTGTCCAATATTTATATCTATATTAAGACTTTGTTTGTTTGAACGCGCTAATCCTAAAAACTACTGGACCGATTTGAAAAAATACTTTTACGTTAGATAGTCTATTCATCGATGAAGGTTTTATGCTATCAAGGTTTTTAGCATCAAGATACGACTCATAAGTCCAGTACCGAAACGAAAAATATTGCGAAAACGGGGGGAAAATATTCCTTTTGAGAACTTCCGGAGCGTACTCTGCGTAAACCGTTTATGTAACACAAAAATTATGTATGACGAGATCATTTTGCATTAATAGTTCTACAATAATAATTATCCTCAACAGCAAATGTTTCTCTTATGTGGTTTACTCACTACAACGTTTTATGTTAATAAATTTGTCAAAAAATAATTCACTCTTATTGAGGTGGTTACGTACTACACATACACACGGGTATTGATTCTTATTAAAATCGATATATTCATATAAAAATTAATATATATTAATTTGATAATAGGGTAAAAAACATCACGCTGTGAAGGGACGGGATAGCAAACTTAAAACGCGCGGAAGAAGTCGCGAAATACTGTTACTTTATTATATTTAGTTACTTCCGTTAAAATACTTTGATACGAGAATACTACAATTTTGCTAGTGTTTGAGTTTTTGAAGTAGTAGTTTTTGTTACCTTTGTGGTGGTGGGTTGGATGTTTTTGTGCATCCTTACTTTTGTTAAGAAACTTAATCAATCAGACTATTCTTCGTAGACTGTACACTTATCAAACTAGTAATATTTGTATACTATTTGGAAATATTGTAATGAGAAAAATATCCAATTATGTGATCATTATTTTCCTACTCTTTAAATACGTCCAAAATTCTGATATTCCTTTTATTTCGGTACATTGAAAATTACACATTTTTGTCAATATTACCCAGAATTTTCCCTGTGTCGTTCAGAAATGGGATTTTACGTCGGATTTTCACAACGAGGAAAAAATTAAAACACTATTTGTTTAATCATCAATCGTAAAATAGGTTAATGACAATGATATCTATTCTAATCTTAAGGAAGGAAAATGTATCAGTCAATATTAATATAGGTATTCAAATCGTAATTTTTCGCTGCTACCAAAACAAAAGACAATCGCGTGCGTTTTCACAACAAACAATCTGAGTCAATACAAACATCTCTCTCTAATATCGTGCGTGTAACAAAGAGGAGGGATGTGCCCGAAACACAGCTTGGTTTATTGTTACTAATAAAACGTGGTAATACCGTAAGTCACGTTTAGCCGCCATTACTGGGCTTAAACTGACAATTTATGCTTGATGCTTCTTTAATGCTTGCTATGTAGTACCAGCTACATAGGTAATTAAAAAAAATATAAAAATAATAATATGTCATTTCAGTTTAAAAAAATGTCATTTTTCTTTTAAACATTTGGCTAAGTAGCCAGAAAATAACCACCGATTGTCGCAAAACAACAACATTTTATTTAGATGCAAAAAGCACTTTATCCGCTCAAAAGGGTGTGATTGACAAAATATTTAAATTTATTTCTTTACTTTTATTGGTAGTACGTAGTTAAAAAATAAGACTCAAAAAACATTTCCTTAAGGGAAGATGGCGATGCGATGGCGCTGGCTGGCTGCTTCATTATTTTTTAAAATCCAGAGATTCATTTTCAGGGTTTTCTGCTAATTACGAAGACAACTTTCACCACCAAGGTAAATTAATGAAACATCCTTTAAAATTTACCCAATTTTATGTGCATGATTCATTAAAAGATCGCTTCGCTTTGAGTGTGGACGACAGAACTTAATTTGGTGCTTCTTTAAGAGTTGTTTATTGCGTTTACTTTTGACGTATTTTACACTATGTTTTATTTTCAGATAATTTTATGTGTTTTAACAGCAGTTACGGACTAACGAGATTTCAATTCGGATTAGTGTTTAGTTTGAATCATGGTTATGGTAATAATGAAAATCGAATCGAATACGGAAAAAAACGCCTTAGAAACATAAGGTCCTATGTACAATATCGGTTTCGGTCGGTACAAAACTAGTTTGTTTAAAAAAGTTAATACTCTATCTTTCTGTATTTTTCAAAGTTATATTTAAATAAAAATAGGAAAATATGAGTTTTAGGTACACGAAAAAGTAAAGTAAAAGTATTTTTTTTTTCTTATTTGGATTTAAAACAAATGAAAACTTATAAATTGTAAGCTACACTTGATTTAACTATTTGCCCTTTTAATAACTAAGGTGTTCTTTTAAAAGGTCAGTAGTATAATTTGGGTAAGATTTACTACGTCATTTTTTAATTCAAAATAATTTGCTAACAATTTTAAAAAGCAAAGAAAATAAAATTATTACGTGTATTTTACAAACGAGAAGGAACTTCGTTCCTTATTAAATGCGAAAAAATAAGGAGTCAAAGTAATGTTACGTCGTAAAAAAAACTGTAATAGGTACTTGTCATTTATGCTAAGTCTTAACATAACCATTTTACACCCACTCATTTAAATAAGCAAATACCTATAACACCAAAAGATTTAGCCGTAAAAAGTTTATAGGAAACGCAGTTATCACCCAACATAATTAAAACCATTGTCTTAGGCCTCCAAAAATTACGGGCTCCATAAATTTTGAAGCCGACGTCGTTTAAGATGCCATATTTAAAATAGTATCATAAAAACTTCTTGTCTTATTGCACCAGGCATGTAGATCTCTGCTGAATTTACTACCGTTACTAAAAGTAAGGTAAGAGTGACAGATGTTAAGGAGGGGACAGATCAAGTTATGCTGGATGTCAAACATTCAAAAAACAGGGAAGGTGCATCGATCTTGAGTCAGTGTTAAATATTTTATTGGCAGTAAAATCTGGTTTATTATGCAAAGCTAAGATTAGTGTAATAGGTAAAATCATTAGGGTGGGTCGGATCATTGTCTTTGGGCGGCACGCAGTAAATGATGAGGTTGGTAGCGACTATTTTTGGAGTATTTTATATTGTGACGGGAGAACCGTTCCGGGTCGTTATTGTTAAGCAACATGTCTAAGATTGTCACACTTTGTAGGAAGTGAAGTTATGGTGGCAGAGATTGAAGCGGCATTTTAGTTGGGGACCAAAATTTGATCAAATAGTCCTTATTTCCAGACATAATAACTTTAAAACGGAAGCCAGTCTCAAAGGTATTAACATTTAACGATGCATTAACAACATCGATGTGGTAGTGAATCCTTCTGATTGATTTTAAAGCTTATAAGATTTAATATGTGTTGCTCTGTTGATAAATCCCTTAGGAACAAAGGGTTTCTAGAATTTTAAAATTTTTGAGCTAATGAAAATTTATTCATTATTTTACGTTTTAAATAAATTATTGATAGTGATTTTGCTCTTTCATTTTATTTTACGTTATTAGGCTGTCTTAAGAACAAATAGGCACTTTTAAAGTACAGAGACCAGTACCTCTGTCTTTTACGAAAATGGAGTTATCATTTTTAAAATTACTGCAAGTAGATTTCAACTGATTTCAATTAAATAAAAAACGATAAAAATTAACGTTTGACGCTTGTGATTCGAAAATAGAAGCCTAGCAAATTTTCAAATTTTAATCTTAAAATGCAAATCTCTAACCAACATGAAAATAGCCAATAAAATCGTTCATTTGCATAATTATACAGGAGCTAAAAGTCACGTCAAACACAAGATTGATCTAAACAAAACATTCTGAGTATCGGTATTGAATTAAGTCGAAGACAATGGCAAAATCGGGTCTGAATCAAGGATCTACAGGTCTAATATCAAGGCTTGACAGGCTGATTATAAAGCAGCTAGGATAAAATCACGAATCGATAATCGTAATGACAGCAAAGCAGTCAAGCTGAATACAGGATCGAATGATATTTATTGCGTGTATAAATTAATAGTAATATTAATGTTAATAAGATCTATGAAATGAAATGAAAATGTATATTTGCCTAAAACATGGTCATATGTAAACATTATTTACATATGACCATGTTTTAGGACCAGGTATAAATAACATTAAAAAATATAAAACTTATGTTTTACTTATATATGTGGCATGCAAATATAATTAAATTTGTACCCCATAGATTTTGTTCGTGCCACTTTAATTTTGTAATTATAATTCTTGTTTAAAAATTTCACTAATTTTATAAAAGTTCTTGTCCTTAAGTCATTTTTCAAAATTTCTTTTAAAGCTCGTGAATTGCTTCTGTAAAGTAACACAAATGGTATCTCGGTAAATAAAAGGCTAATAAATTTTCATCAAAAGAACTTTTCACAGTGGAACGACTATTGTTAATATCTTTATGTACGGACGACAATATCACGTCAAGGTAAACACTGGCGTATCTTATTAGGCTGTAATAAGGCCTAGTTTGCAACAAAAGTTTACATACCATAAGTTGCCACTGTACATTGCTCTAATTTTTTAACTTAGTTAGTAATAAGACTTAAATTAAAAATATTTCTAGTTGCTCAATCTAAAGTTTTCTAACTCCATTACAATTCTAATTACTTAAGTGTTTCTTGAAGACTTTTTCGTGACTCAGGCAGGCCTATCTATAAAATATCATAGGTCATCCAACTCGCATGTTTATCACGCATTGTAAATTCATAACTCCTACGTAAGTGACCGTTAAAATCGCTAATTACCCCCACGGTAGAGTTAACAAGGCAACAAGTCTGAACTTGACCTAACAACAGTTAGACTGAAAAAAAAAAACTATTGAGCTCATTGAATATGATGCCCATTGTATGCACATATGTCGAAAAATATATTGAACCTTATTGATGAAGAATAAGATTGAGATTTGAATGCGTTTGTTTGATGTGGAAGTGGTGAAGTGTGCTGGTTGCTAATATTGCGCACGCGACGGTTACAGTAGAAGCGTATAAATGTATAAGAGCAATATTAATATTTTTTGCTTTTAAAAAAACCTTAATAAAGCATTTGATTGTTTTTGAAAATAAAAAATAAATTAATTTCAATATGTATATCCCAGAAAATACATAGTATGACAAAACTCAAGGTTATGAAAATGACATGTACTCGTACATTAAACAATGAGGTGCTCGTAGCGCAGTGGTAGCAGCGCTTTGGTAGTGATACCGAAGTGAAGCAACCTACAGCGCGGGTCGTGTTTGGATGGGTGACCATTCCGACCATATAAATGACGTATATCACGAGCATCTCCGTTCTTCGGAAAGCACGTGAAGCCGTTGGTCCCGGCCAATATCGGTTGATATAAGTCGTGAAGCCTAGTCAGAGGAGTTATGGGCGGCTTGATAACATCTGACAGCAAGGTACTAACCCTGCTGTCACTTGCCTTGCAAACACTCCTCCAGCAATCGGCATGAGCTCGCATGGTGGAGTATGGCTTACAACCTCATAGTTGAGGTAAGGCCTTTGCCCAGCAGTGGGATGTTACAGGCTAACTTTACTAACATTTTTGGATCTTGCATTATTATGCTGTCTCTTTTGTTGATTAGATAGGTACTCAAATAATTTTAATGACATCACGTTACATCGATTTACCCTGTAATAGTATTAGATATTGTTTTATTCACTTTTCTGAAAGTTTACCTGCCTGCTGCTAATCTATCGTCTAGAAAATTATATTTTCTTACTTATACTGTTTTGCATTTCAGCTATTCTTCGCATAAAATCGGCAATTTCTTTTTTCGGTACAGTTACTTTAGATATTTTTCCCACGAGCATTGTCTTAATAGAAACACTATTTAGTGCTTACTGATTGTGGTATAAATTATACCAGCAACAACTTGAAAATTATACTCTATTCATTTGAAATAAAAACCAAAATTGCTTATTTAAGGTGGTGTAAAAATAGGCTCAAGATCGCATTTGTGATAACGTCCGCATTGCCAAGTTCTTTGCAAACAATGACTCTATAATCATGTTTTTCACAAGTATGACTAAGCCGTCGACAATTATGGAGAAATGTGGATTACAGTTATTTTGTGAAAGGCTAGAATAATGTTCTAATTGTAATACTAGACTATTGTCTACGACACACGCAGAACTTATTGAAAATAATATTAATTTATTTAAACTTTGTTGCACTGTAAGTTGGAAAATTGGCGGACTTATGGTATTCTCTACCAGCCAACCACTTGGTAGTGCAAAGTGTTTTATCAGTAATATTGTCTTTGCACAGCCACACCATATTTAAAGAAAATGTGTGCTGACTGACACAGGCCGAAAATAGGTTTGTAAGCCGAAGAAAATTAACATGGTTTTAGCCACAAACCATGAGGATCTTAAATCAAAGATTTTAAAACAGTATAAGGCAAAAACTTATTTTTCCATTTTAATATCACTGACATGATACTATTTATTTTTTTATTTATTTATATAAAATTTTGTACAAAAGGTGGACTTAACGCCATATGGCGTTCTCTACCAGTCATGCCTTTGGCCTAAGCAGAAATGATTCATACTTTGAAATGAAAATTTCTCGTATGAAAAAGTAATTTGACAAAAAGTACAATAATTTCAAGCCGACTTAACCCAAACATAACCGAGGGGCCTTTTAAGCCATATTGCATGCATAATTCTCAACGATCATCTAAACGTCACATAACAAGTGAAATCGTAATTCTAGCGAAAGAATAACAATTACAGTGTCGCTTTTATCGTGGTATCGTGAATTTTTCGCATTTTAGGGTTCCATAGATCGGAGTAGAAAAGTTTTTCATATATTTACACTTATTGTCATCTCTCTGCGTGACTTGCATGACATTTTATATAGGTTTAATTTGGCTTTTAGCATTATGTGCACCTTTGTACATGATAATTTGTGCGATAAAGTCTTTAAATAAAATTGATTCTTAGTCTCAAGTCAGTCTTGGGATGTTATAAACTAATAATTTTGTAACATATTGTACTCTTACTGTCACCAAGGCAAATTCAGTCAGCGTGTCTCGTAGTAGATAGATTGAACATTCAGTCAGCGTGTTACTACACACTACTACAAGTACAAATGTCGGGCTTAATGCTTTAAAGCATTCTCTACCAGTCAACCATTGGGTGAGACAGAAACAGTTGAGGCGGCGTAAAATAACAAAAAAAGAACTAACATAATGAATGAACTACATATACTTACATAAATACTTTTAAAATAAACCTACATAAACATACATAAATACAATAAAATCCATACTTCACGCTGAACAGATATCATGTTATTTATTCTCATTGAGAAAAAGATTGCGTATAGACTTTTGTACACATATTTTGATGTTAGAGGGATGTATATGTATGAGGGAGGGAGTTCCAAAGTTTGATGGCGCTGAGCGTAAAAGAGTTGGAGACATAAGCAGTCTTATGCAAAGGTGTGTACAGCTGCAAGGCATTGCTAGTACGGAGGGTCCGGGAACTGATCACATAAGTAAGTAAGTAGCTAAAGCGCTTGTCTTGTGTGCGAAAATCAGACACAACGGTGGTACCACAACACCCAGACCCGAGACAATATAGAAAGAAAGACCGGAAATCGAAGCCGGGAACTCGGAGCGGCGATGCCTTGTAACCAACGTGCTTAGCCACTACACCACGGAGGTCATCTAATGTTATTTGCATAGCCTGTTTTTTTTTAAATATTTTTACAAATATTTCACGATTGTGCTGAACGGAACCCTTCGTATTCAGTTTTGATTCGCACTTGTTTTTTTCAAACGCATTTAAATGGGTCCGTTCATCCCTCTACGGCGACAGGAATGCGGTTGAACATTAAAATTAATGTTACGATACTAGAGCGACGCAATTTTTTCGGATATTGCCACGGGAGTGCTTCGGGCATGCGTTATTTTGGTACAAAATTAGCATTATAATTATTGTTACCGTAATTGATGGGTAGAAGTTTTTTTTAAATATATTTAGTTTTGGAAAATATTATTAGTATAACACAAAATTTTTATTTCATATAAAATAGCTACCATCAAATAAAATCCATATTTCGTTGTTAAAGGCTAAAATTGTAATCAATCACATGCAATATATAGTTTTACATTAACATGATGTAATCGAGCAATATTTATTTATCGTCAGTGATACAACCAACAATCCTTATTTATTGACATCATATCACTAAAACTTATGACCGCCGTATCATCGAAATGACAACGTCATATCTCGTCATAATCGTTAAAATCTAACATATCTGTATCAACCCTCAAATGTGTACAGGTTATTTATTTCCCCCCAGAAACCGTAGAGTCCAAATGACCGAGTATAATGACCTAACTATTGTCCTCGCCCCAATGTTTGCGAAGCCTCATTTATTTTTATCACTCCACGGGTTTTTTAACAGAAAAGTAAAAAATGGACAGAGAATTGATGTGTCGTGACGTCATTGGGTTTTAATGTCCCGGTCATTTTTTGACGACTGTGATTTTTTGACAGGCGTTGCTTTTAAATTTTTTTGGTTACAAACAACGTAAGCTAATCGTAAATTTTTGAAAGATTTACACACTTGAGTTAGATCCATAAAATTAATATTCCTATCGGAAGAGACGGACAAGTAAAAGAAATTTAAGATGTCAGTTACTAACTTAAGTAAGTAACATTTGTAGCTTCCTATGTTAAACATTTAAGTTCACCGCATGATAAACAGTCAATACAAAATATCGAACATGAAGCTCTAGTGTAAAACTAAATATTATTTATTTATACAAAATATTTGTAGATATGCATTAGCTGCGTTATTCTGTCTTTAGTGTTTACGTAAATTAACGTTTATAGAATAGAATAATCAAACTGCGTGCTGTAAATTTGAAGCGCATTTGTATATAAATCGTATATTATTGAGAGGCTTCCGATCAAGTCACCAAGTTTCAGCAGAACTTTTTCTTCAAAATTTACACAATTTCACTTATTTTTTTAAAAATCAAATGAAAGACATTTTCAGCGAGCCTTCATGGGCTTCCAAACTGACTGACAACCGCCAAAAACGGTTCTGCTTCATCGCATCTCGCAACTCTTTTTATCACACAGTTTGCTGCTAGTGACATTTCGCTCTTGTCGTTCTATTCCAAAGGGATAATAATTTTATGGTTAGATCTTGATCATTTAGAAATAAACACATCCAGTTTTTTCATGTATTCATCCAAAATTATTTTAACTATAATATCAAGTAAAACAGACTGTTATCATAATTATTTCAACGGATGAATGTTTGCTGAGATCCTCATCTGGCCCGGACTTGGATGACCACTCAAGTTCCGCATAACCAATTAGTTGCGCAAACTAAAACAGACCGCTTGTTAAGGGTTAAATGTCGTGACATCTCTCAGTGTTGTCAGGCAGATTAAATATTTTGAATTTTCTTATTTGGCCTTTCAAATATTTACGTTAGTTATTTTTACGACTGAAATATATTTTTTTATCCTGGATTTTGTGTGTTCTTGTACAAATTAATTTCAACTTATTAATTCACCGATTTATTGTCATCCCTGTCTATGCCACGTCTTCTATACAGGCTGTTGTTTTGGTCAGTGACATCCAACTCAGGGATGATAATATGAGTTATGTTTATTCTAAAATAATATTTTCTTTAAATTCTGGGCATGTTTCATACAAGAAAACCTCTTCACAACATTGAAAAAAATTACAAAACGAATTGGAAAACTCGCACCCTAGCGCGTAGCTAGCGCTTATCTACGAAATACTACGCCTTAGCTAGTAAGCTACGATAAGGCTACCTGGTGTTGGTAGTTTTGACTCGATCGCTGTACCGCATAAAAATGTTTTTTTGGGTTTTTTCTATTTCAAAAAATATATAAATTTTTTTTAGGCATCAGTATCGTTTGTACAGCCACCCCTGAGTCGCTCGTCGCTGACCAAAACAACACCCTGTATAGTCTAAAAAAATGAAAAAAGTACAGTAAGCACATTTATTGATTCATTTAGCTAAATGAAGCGTCAAATATTTTTAAAATATCATTTTGTCTTCTTATAAAGCTTTTTTGCTATAAAGCATTTTGCTGTATTCTATCATTTTTACGGATGATTCACGCTACAACGTGCCGGAGCCGGACCGTGCTGGAGCTGGGGAAAAATCCCAAATACATTCCAACGCCGTGCCCCGTCCGGACCCAGATGGGGCACGTTTAGGCATGAATCGCTTCATACAAAACGTACACAATAATGTTTGTCAGCGCTTCGCTCGGCGCCCGGTCGGAGCCTGGACCGGCGCCGGCACGGTGTAGCGTGAATCAGCCTTTATTCTAGAATAATAGCTAGGTATTTAATTCTTTCTCCAAAACAATTAAAAAAAATATATTAGAAATACAATAAATAGCTGACGACGAATACGAACAAAACTGAAGCAGAGGTAACGTCAGACGCAGAATATTTGCATATGCAAAAGGGCCGGGAGTGTTTTCGCAATTGATTAAGTGGTTGAAACTGTACTGGCAGCGACAAAAGTAATTTGTTTTGCCAAATATTTGTATTCAGTAAGAGTTTTGCGAAGAAACAATATGCCCCCTTGAAAAGGTATGGTTTTGGTATAACTGTTTTTTACCATCCAAAAGAAGTGATACCAAAACCATATCTTTTAAAGAGAACGTATGGTAACGTAAACAAAGTGATTTCTGGAACTTCAATCAACTCGAAGTACTATAGCATTCAGTTTCATGGAAATGGCGAATTTGGTGTCAAGATTATTGATTTCCGGACTAAAATCTGATCTATTTGACAACAAATAAAAACCCAAACTTGAGTGTCATGAATAAACTCCATGGGTATTATGTGCTGTTACAGATGTGGGGTAAATCTTAATAACGTGTCAATTCAAATTGTGTGTGAAAACCTAGATCAAATTAAATCATTACAAGTAAAAACTAGAAGCACCGGATTGCGTAACTTATTATATCTACCCAGATATATAATACCTTCATGCAACAATGTTCATGGTAAAAGAATGTGGGAGTATTTCCTGCCATCTACTTTAAATGAATATCCTAGCAATATTATTGAACAAATAAGTAATTTAGAAAATAGTGCTAAATGTATAAAAATACTTAAGAACTACATATTGTCTTAAAATTGTAACAAGTAGTGTAGTGACTCTCATTACCACATATAAATCTAAATAGGTTTTTGTTGGTATTGAAATATGTTTTTTAAATGTAAATTGTTTAACATAAATATAGAAATAAAGAAAGAGAAAGAATGTGCTAGGTGTATTACCAGTCTGTAAACCACTTACATGACATAGGTAAAATTATAATGACTTCTGATACCGTCGTATTCGACTGTATCTCAAACCTTCTATTATGCGTTATGCCACAGTTTAATTACCCAAACTATCGGACAATAACACTGTCAATTAACCCTTAGGAGACGTTCGTGTATTTACGCTAGGTGTTTATTCGGACCCAAGGTGTTGTTAGTGTAAACAGTGGACAGTTAGGGGTTAAGTATAAGTTATTAGGGTGCAGTTGTACTAAGTTGGAGAAATAGATCTCTTAAAATAATCTTATGAGGTATTTTTGAGCTTTGATAAGTAGAAATAAATGAATCATCTGCTGCATTGTAATTGTGCATCCATCTATTTTTACATTATATATATTATAAGTAATTTTATTACCAATATATTTACACTTCGGACCATTTGACATTCGTAGCAAGTAACTAAAATTAACATTATGTATATAATCCCTAGTGTAAAAATTTTCTTTACAAAATTACACCTAATCTTTAAAACTTCCTCACTTATATCAATGTGTTAAGTCTCAATACAAAAGTGATCAGTCATAAAAAACTTTTTAACTTAACGCCCTCGGGACACATACGGTATTCATCAATTATAATTTAAACTCCAAGTTACCAACTTAATTGAAAGGTATTGGTTTAAGTTTCATACTTAATTGGATTTAAAAGTAAAAGTTTTGACGCTCTTATTAAGGGATACGCTGGTAAAATATCTTTAATAAGCTCTCCGCACGAAAAAAATACAGAAAATTTCGTACATTAATTTCCTGAATTATAATGCTTATTTAGTACTTACAAATTAGTACATTTTAAGAATCATAAAAATCTGTTTTTTTTTTCGGACACAAGCCTTGCGTAATTATGAAAGTGCATAAAATTACCTTATTAATTTTTCGCAGTTTGAATATTTCAAAGACAAAATATCTAATATTACAAAAAATCTAATTGAAAGGAGGTCTAGGGTGGTGCACATCTGCTTAATAGCAACGTCGAACATTATACACAAATGATGAATTTGAAAACATTTACAAAATTCGTCCATTTTTAGTTTCGTATGTCACAGCCACTTTATTCAATAATGATATTTAAGGGACATCTCCCATACATGAAACTAAAACTGAAGTTTCAAACCTATGCGTGTAGGTAGGGTAGGGTGTCTATGGATAGATATTTTTAAAATGACAGAGGTTCCTAAAACAATTTTATTTTTAATTCTTCTTTTGATAGTGTCTAGCTTCCAAAGTGGTAAAATGGACGTTCCCCCCTCCCCTCCCTCGAACTTCTAAAGAAAGGGAGTGTTAATTTTGAAAATAATATATAATGTAGATCTTAACAAATACTTTCAACGAAAATTAGTTTAGACGGAATCGAACTAGTAGTTTTGAGATATTACACATTTTCAACAACCGCAAACATAACTTTGTTTTTCATACAAATACTATGAAAAACAAAGATATAATTGCTGTCAACAAAATATTGTGGTATTTTAGCCAAGTGGAAGTAAGTGGATTCCCTAATTCAGTGAAAGTTGGCACGGAACCCTCATTGTGCGAGTCCGACTCGCACTTGGCCGGTTTTTAAGTCTCACTACTCACTACTCAATATACCTATTAACACGAACTGGTTACTACACGCTATACTATTATACCATTGAGATATAAGTAGCTATTCTACAAGCATAGCAGCGTAGCGGGTAGTAACTATACGTACATAGATTGCCCGTAGGTACTATAGGTTGTTGTGATGACTTGATAGGCTGTGTTCAGACTGTTACATAATTTTGATAGTTATTCAGTTAATTTACTAAGAATCTTTGTGTCGATACTTTGGCCCCCTCCCATCTCAGAGAATTAGCCCTTAAAGCTGGAGCAGCAGCAGATTTGGTTGAAAACGCTAAGCGTTGCAAGTACGTCTCACTTGCAAGTGATTATGTGTTTGCGCCGTTTGGCGTTGAAACATTTGGAAACATTTGGGCCGTGCGGACCTTTGCTAAATTGCTTTTTAGAAAAATTGCGCCAAGATCAAATTCTGAAACAGTCAATAATAATACTGACTGGTTCCTAGCTCAAAGGATTAGCATTGCTATCCAATGCGAAAACGCAGCCAGCATCATAGCCTCCTTGCCGCAAGAAAATGGTTTCGTTTTTTAATACCTAGGTAGATTTTAAGTAACTTTTTATGGTGCATGCCTTAGTTTTATTTTTTTCTTGTTTGTTATTACTAAAGTTGTCCCTAAGAATCTAACATGTGTATACCATCTTATCGGTAGAATACACTGGACTTCTAAAATTGTTAAGATCTTTATAACTGTTTTCGCAAACAAAGACTTACTTCGTTTTCTTACTAACTTATTTCATAAGATACTTTGCATTTTGAATAATTTAGGATATCAAAAAGCTAATAGTAATAAAAAAACAAAATTTCTTTTCTTGAATATAAAACGTTTTCTTGAATAGCTAATACTTTTGGCTAGTTTTTTTTTTATTAAAAATCATTTATTAACCATTATATCCCTGTTGGATCTGGTTAATCAATTTGAACTTTTAGTTTACCTGAGATACATTTTGAATACCCAATATTATATGGTTATAATGGCTACTAACTGTATTTTCTAAGAAACGTTTACAATAATTCTTCGAGCTATCGAATTCCCTCGACTCAGCATTAAGTATTTACAAACTACTTCACCTTATGACACACACTGGAAATGCAATCTGATTCATAAAAGTGACAGCTTGCCTTTCATTAGAATTGTAAAAGAACATAGGTACCCCGGTAATTATAATTCTAATGAACTTGTAACTTTAGCGATACCATTTGTACAAAGATTTACAATATAATTAACATAACACTGACTGAAAGAAATGAACTAGACTACTTAGAGCTGTCCACTATACTCGTATGCAAATAATATTTAACAAACCAATGCTTTATTCATTTAATGAACATGGTCAATATCAATAGATTTCATTGTTGAACGGAATTGCTACCACGTACTCGGCATTATTTCATTTGCGCGTTCCCGATACTTCGGCACTGTTGCAAGTGCCATAGACACCATAGTGACGGCGTAGCTTAAGTTGTTGCGGGTAAGCTGTTATTGAAAGACATATCACTGTACCCTCCTTCGAAGGACATGGAAGTGATCCCAAAACAATCAATTTAAATGATTTATTTTGCCACATTTGTCGAAAAAAGAACTCTGATTAAAGAAAAAAAATATAGCATCACTGCGTCAAGAATGTTATTAAACCTTATCAAAATGAGATTTTTAAGTATGAAACCATAATAATATTAATTCAAATTTATTAACAGCCCTTCATTATACAACTCTGCGAGTTTGGTCTTTGGAGTATGCAGTTTAAATTTTAAACTTTACAAGAAAGTTTTTCAATCAAATATAAGAATTAAAAGCGCATATTTTACACTCTCAGTTCAGAAATAGAAACAACTTCAACGATCCATAATTTATTTTTGGTTTTTACGTGCATTTAAAAATAGTGTTTTTCAAATATTTATTATTTTTTTACTAAATAAATGAAAGTTAGCCCACCCCAACGTAAACGCAGCCTTATCCGTCGCAGGCGCAGCTGCCCGATGCGCACTCGCTACCGGTTCTGTGGCTAACGACCCTCCCCCCTCCCCCCTCCCGCCGATCGCCCGAAACGGAAAATTTTATAGCCTTTATTAGCTCTGCTATTATTACGAGCTGTGGATTGATTTTGAAGATATATTTTGGATTAAACCTGTAAAAAAATTACCGTAATTTGGTTTAAAGAATTTTAGCCAAAAAAAAATTGTTTGAGTTCACAATAGTTGAATAAAATTTGTTGACGAAATGTGTTTTTTGGGAAAGTTGATACTTTTTTTTATCTAAAACGTACCAAAGTATATTAAAATATGGGCTGCCTATGTTTTAATATAATAAACACAAGTAATTAAATTATCTATGTCAATTTTATCACATATCGAAAAAAGTTAAATGTCCCTGATGACAGCTTTCGATTGGCAAAAGTAAACTCGACTCTTGAAATAATAAAATCCACAAAACACTCGTCCTAAAGAAAAATGAAGTCAAGAATAAGTCATTATTTCAATCAAAATCTTACTCTATCCGTATCTACTTAACCTCATCAAGTAAACTCCAACCCAAATCATTTGCCACATCAAGCCTATAAAAACACAACCTACGTATAAAATGCATGTTGCATTAGCTTGTAGTATCGACACGAAGCGAAACATAATATAAACCTGATGCTAAATTTAAATATCATCGTGCGAGCGAGATGGAAAGTGTGCCCGTGCGCAGACACAAAGAGGTATAAAGCCGCGGACATTGTATAAAACTTCAGTTTAGAAACTTTACCTTTACTACCTAAATGTAATAGATATGAACAGATTAAATCACAATTCTACTCTGATTGATATTTGAAGTCATCACTATCAATCTATCACTGTATGTTGGTGTAGGTGTAGTCTGAAGAAAGTTTTTGACGTTTTGAAAAGACAACGTTGAGACAAAATTGGTGTTTACATGAATTTTTTGCTTGAGAAGAATTTTTTATGAAACTTAGGAAATGACATTGATTTTTAAGATTTATTAAAGATATAGCTATATAAATAAAAATGATATTTGATGAAACAGAAAATCAGAAAATTAATGTTGTCGACACGAAATGTCAAAAATTTTGCTTCCAACTTCAACCGCTGTTTTCTTTACTTGGAGAATTGTTTATTTGCTTATTATGACATTATATGTACCTACAAATTACAATAAAAAAAAAACAATTCAGACAAAATAACGCCGTATCCATCTGCATTTATTCCACGAACCAAACAGACTAGTCTTGCCTGCGCTGGCGCAGTCCCCCCCCCCCCTCTCCCCCCACTTCCCCTCTACGCTGCCCGCGTGCGTAAATGTGACCCCGTATGATGAACTCTACTTACTCGTTCTCTTTTTGTAGTAGATGATTTTGTGATTATTTCTACGGCAAACGGTCGTTTGTTTGTAAGTGACAATATTCTGTTCGTATGGATGTAGGTAAGGTAGGTTTTTTGGCATACGACATGAGCTAATGTTTTGGTAAGAGCCTGACTTTCATAAAGATGAAATCAGAAACCAAAAATTTGCGCACAGGCGGGACTTTAACCAGCATCCTTTTTGCTCGGTCAGCCAAAAGGATGCTGGTTCAAGTCCCGCCCATGCGCATATTTTTGGTTTCTTATTTCATCTTTATGAATATAAAAATAAGACACTGTGAGTGTCAAAAACATTCTAAAGCAAGAGCCTGACTTGATACAGTTAGCGATTTAAAAACACAATTGACGAGTAAACCTAGATTTAAGTAAGATTGTTGTTTCCTCAACACTGTATGTAAAAATTGCAATAACATAAAAACTGTTTGCACTTTTAGTCAGTCGAAATTTTTTTAAATGTCATGTATCATTTAGGAAAGTTGGAAAGTCATTTTTTGACCAAGATTATGTTACAATCTCTTTGCATTTGTATTTTTGAGGTTTATTACGTCAAATGTAATGTTTTGGCATGAGCTATAATTCAGTATGGCTTAATCTTCAAAATTGGCGGATCAACATCTTTGGCCGCCGTTTCCCAAATTCCAAGTCTTTTGGGCACCAAAATTATGAATCCAAATTAGCCGTGTGTTCGCTGCAAAATAAAACTAAACATGCTTGACTTATTATTCTGGAAGACGCAATATGAACAAATTGTACCGTAACAGATATACCTAATACCCATCTCTCAGTAAGTATTAAATTCATAACAGTTTTTTTATACTGTAGTAATTCCAGTATCTTTGTCCAGAGTGTACTAGTGTAGCAATGGGTAGATAGAATAAAAACTCATAATTACCTTAATAAATCCATGTACTTTATAGAATCCATAATAACAGCAAGTAGGTAATATCTTCTTTTCTTAATAATATATACATTTGTGTGGTTTAAACATTTTAGGCCTTAATTACACTTTCTATCTCCCGACAAAAAACTCTTTCTTTTAACCTGACTGTGCAACATTCCCACATGACATCTCTTTTTTTTTATTTATTTCGCCGCTTGGGTTTAGGGTTACAATCAGTTTAAATTTTCAAACAAATTCAAGTATCAAAACCTTGGACGAATAAACCACTGGACGCGCAATGACGGGCAATTTCGCTTGTACCCCCTTAGCCACGCAGCGGGCTTTTTGGCCTCACTTGCAGGTGACGTCTTGTCAGTACGGTGATAGAGCTCAGTGAGAAACATTGACGGAAAAAATGGTTAAATGTGGCTTATTTTTGTGTAAAAATTGTAGCGGCAAGACAAAAAATATTTATTTTAATCCGTAAGTAACGTTTTATCCCAAAAAAGCTGTTATTTTTCATGAAAATAGTAAAATGTGTTTTCCAAGAGAAAAGTAACATTGCCATTTAAAAAAGTGGTGGTCAGTTACTACAAAATCAACAAGATAACGTATACTTTATACGGTAGGATTATCATATGTTTATCATTCGTTCTCTTGTCAGTTTAATTTTAATTGTGCTTGACAATTGTCGATAAATCATATCGATAAACATTTATTAAATTTTTAATATAAATTCTTTTTAAATAAAATGATAAATCTGTAAAATATTTCACTCGAAAGTAGATTAAGGTAATCTTAAAAATACAACAGTTTGGTTTAAAATTTTAAACTTCATATTTGACAATACATCTTTATAATATTATTTTATATTTTCTGTAGATCCATTAAGGAAAATAAAGTGGATAGAAGCAGTCCAAAGAGAGGCAAAAGGGATCCCCACAAAAAATCACCGAATATGTGGCACCCAATTTACGCCAAGCGTGATTGAATGCCAACGCAAAAAATCTACTACTTAATTATCCCATAGGAGGATTTAAATGGTGCAAGGCTATATTGTGTACTAACGGGCTGTTTCAAAATGTCTTAGGAAGTTTACACTAACTAAGTGATACTGTACTAAGTGATTGCCAGATCGTTCATATAAAACGACTTTCTATGTTTCAATTGTTCATTTGATGGTTTGTGCATTACATGCCCATAATGAAATTTATTGTTTTGGTGATAAAACTAAATATAAATTTACAAAAAATTTCGTTCATTCATTCGTTCCACACATATCGATAAAAAAATATCGACACTTCGATGCACTAAATGTCAAAAATTGACACGACAAGCTCCCCCCGCCCCGCAGAAATTGGCTAATAATGTTTTCATATATTCGCTCTTGCATTTCATATCCAGTGGTTAATTCATCCAAGATCAAAACATGATTCTAACAATACCTACTTGTTTACTTGTGTTAGCTTAATGTTATGCTGTTAATATCTCAGGTATCCTGTACAAACCTCCTATATTGAAACAGGTAGCTACTGAAAATCTCTGTAAAATTTTATTATTGATGCTGACTAGATGATTTTGTTTGACTTTAATGTATTGCAACTTAGATTATATTTATTTCTTCTCTCTAGTACCATTATCGTTTAATTTGTATCAAATAATACGTTTTTATTAACGAAACTTTGTTTGCTTAAAAATCTATGTTTTCACTTTTTTATTTACAGACACAATGGAACAAATATTTATGATCGAAGTTTTTGTAAAGAAAATAGTGCTCAAGATTGAGCCCCCCCAAAAAGATGAGTATGAACTCAGATTGGAGGAAGAAGAGAGGAAGAGGGCAGCAGAAGCTTTAGCAGCAGCCGAAGCTGCTAAAAAACCGAAGAAAGGCAAACAAAAGAAGCCAAAGAAAGCAAAAGGAAAGAAAGGTAAAAAGGGCAAACAACCACCGATGCCTTCGGAAGAAGAGATGAAGTATATGCAAACCTGCACAATGCAGATGAATTGTCTACCTCTTTTTGATTTCTACGTAGCTCATGATAACTTCGTTGCTCCACCACCACCTCCCCCTCCTGGTAAGAAAGGTAAAAAAGGAAAGAAACGCAAAGCAGCCAAAAAAGGTAAAAAGAAAAAAGGCAAGGGTAAGGGTAAAGTACAGCCAAGAAAATTAATTTTACCATCGGAACCTTTGCCACAACCCCCTTACTTTGGCGTTGGAAACTCTATCATGTTTCTTTCAAGACCTTCCAAATTGGATGAAGTACTGAGGAAGACACCTATTTATATTACAGTGTGGAATAGAGATGAAAATATGAATTGCATAGGTTTCTGTATAGTTGAATGGCATGAATCCTTTTTTGATTGTCTTCAGAAAGCAATAGACTTGAATCCTGTCAATATGGACCAAGCTGAGTACAGAAATACAATTAAACCGGAAATGGTAACTAACACAGTAGAACTTACACGTCCTTTACAGTGCGAGGAAGATTTGAAAGCTTCTGGTGAAATTGAGTTCTTTATCAGATTGTCATGTCTGGGCAATAGAGTGATTAGTTATTTTGTATCATTACCAGAAATGGATAGATTACCTGGCAGGAAGTATCTTTCAGATGATTTGAAGTTGAAAGATCTTGAAGTTGTCAGGCATTGGGACGGAACAACAATAGACGCTGTGCCTCCGGTGGCGTATATTTTTGGCGCTCCCGATATTTGCAGAGAGCCTATAAGGCCTGTTGAAGAGCCGAGGATATATGAAGACTTCGTTGCGCCGTTTACGCGTAGTGAGCTTGCAATTCTTTCTATGGGCTTTCCTAAAGGCCCTTGCGGAGGTACCAACTGCCCAAGGAGAATGGAGTATCGTGGTAGTCAGCACCAGTTCATTCCTGGAGAGTATGTGAAAGGCAAGTACCAACACGGCCAATTTGTCAATAAAAGGGATGTCCACGGGCCCTGTGGGAGACTGGACTGCCCTCTAGCCAAGAAAGTCCGTGCTTATCTGTGCAATGAGGGAATGTACAAGACATGCCGTAAACCGTGCCCAAAAGACTACTACTAGTCATTCCGCCATTTTTTATTTACCTATTTAAATATCAAAAAATAATAAAACATTACATTACATTACCAAAACGCTTTCAATCATTTTATTGTAAATTGACACGGTGGGGTGAAAAGTGAGGTATATTATTTTGTCAAAATTAATTGATCGTCTGACTCAAATTAGGTTCCTCTTCGTTTCGAAATATTTTTATCGTTGTTTGTTTGTAATGACTCAGTTGGAAGCTTTCTCTTTTATTCAAAGACACACCCACGCGTAAGCGACCCTTTGATGAAACAATTGCACTTTCGATTAATGAATCCATCCACTGAAGTGTTATTCTAGAAATGTGACACATCCTTGTCCTTAATAACAGTATGTTTGTTAAAAAATATCTTAAATTATCTCGACTTATAATAACATAAAGATTTCGTATTATATTAGGATAAACTCTTGAGAGATTTGATCTTGATAACCATCCTAAATGGGATGAAAGTTTGTGAGAAAAATTCAGTATTTGCAAAGCCAAAGGGATGTAAATTTTCAGCCACTATCAAACTCAAACATACTTTTATTTTATTTTGTCTAAAAACTACAGATATTCGATCTTAAATCACAATTGACAAACCAATTAGTTGTCCAGTTAAAAAATAACGGAATAACACTTTGCACATTGTTAACAATACGCACCTTCTGAGAAAAGATCAACACATTTGATACGCAATTACAATCCCTTGGCCCATATAGCCTTATTGCTCACTGTGCAAAAACTGCACTTTATGTTTAGAACAGTAAATATGTTTTTTGCGTGGAGGCAGATGTGTAACAGAAAGTTGGTTTAAATGAAAATAATATTATTATCAATCATTATTGTGGTTTTGATGTCTTACAGAAGTGCTTGCCTGCTTTTGCTTTTTCTGAGTATACATTGTACAAGAAGTAGTCATCCGATTATTTGTAAATATTATGAAGATAAGTATGATGGATGGCTGTTAATTTCAAGAGTGACCCTCTATCGATCGACTATGCTCATAGGCATAGGACTTAGATACGCACATCTGCGTCGTTTGAAATTCCTTTCGCACACAATTTGATACTAGAATGATCAAATGCGATCAAACACGAACAAAATCGAGGATACAAGGATCATAATCTTCAGACAAAATGTTATATACCTCGTTTACGAAGTCACGGTCCTTTATTTCGCACAAAGGCGGCACAATTAGTGTAGGAAATGATTTTTATGGATTTTTAAATGGCCATTGTTCCTGTATCGCGAAGATCAGTGTCAGTGATTTCTGTTTTTTGAGCTTTTTACAAGATTTGACGTTATGATTCCAATTGGATACAGTATTTTCTGAGAATGTACCGTTTTGTTTGGCTCAAATGGCTAAAAAAACTGTCTGATAGTCAAATTGAGGTAAAAAAAGAGTCCCAAACTCCATTTTTTAATTCAGTTTTTAGTATCAGTCATTAATGCAACGTATCCTTAAGAACATTTTATGTTTGTAGTACTCTTACTAGTTCATAAATACACATAAATGTCAATTTTGTCATGTGAATATTTATTTTTCCTGATTCATAGGTTCGTATAACTCGTTTTTGGGTGAATCCCGACAGAATCGTACTATCGGGGGTAAGGAAAAATAATTTGAACCCTTTTGGTAGTAGCATTTACGGGTGCTACTCTTCTTCAAGAGAAACATAAAAGCCACCTGGCACCATTTAGTCATATGCTATCAACTATACAACAGGAATGAAGGAATATGTAAACAAAGCGACGAACAAAATGTTAATTCATGCGATTAGCTCAATGTATTCAAATTGGCGCGCACAATGCACTATTATGAGTTGTTATCTGCAACATGATACGCTAAGGCTAAAGTAGAATGAGTATTAAATTACTGTTTGTTAAACTGGCGACAATACACCGACAGCAAATTGTTATATTTGTAAATATCAATTAAGCACGTTATTAACATTATGAGACAAAGGAAAATGGAACTTTTATTCATTGCATAACAAGAACATAATTGCATCATGACATGAAATAAAAAAAAACTACTAACTAATCCAGCCTTCCACCCTAACAGAACTTATTTCAGGCTTAATAACTTAAAATGCACTTGAAAAAAACAACTGCGTCAGACGAGGAATCGAATACCTACATATGCCCGGATAGCGAAAGACACGAGGATCGATTCCTCGTCTACCACAGTTCCTTTTTTAAGTGAATTTTAAATTGAATGAAACTGACAAATACTGAATATACACTATACTGAAATAATATTTCAGGTTTTTTCAAAAAATATATATTTATATTTAACTCTACAATCTAAGAACCCAGTGGCTTGTTCCCTATTTGGAGTTAGCTCTCCTGATACGTTTATGAAAATATATAATCTTCAAGTAAGCTTTGAGAATGACATACACTCAAGTAACAAAATGACTTCAAAACTGCATCTAAAATGCCTGAAAAGATCATCTACTACGAACACATAGACCACTCAGAGTGGTCTATAAATATAACTCACGCAAAAATTTCAAACAGCGCTCTCAAATTATGACCTCTAAAGCTCAAACTCCTGTTCTGTGTAAGCTCGTGTCCTGCGAGCTTTACAACCAAAGGCTTCGGGTAGCTTTATTGCTTGCTCGTGACGGCAGGCGCTTTACAAGTTCCCTGATAAAGTTTAAGTTATCGCGAGTAAGTAGTTATTTAGTAGCACTTATAATTTGAGTTGTGTCTAGGTGGTTTGTTAGTTATTCGTTTAAATGTTTATATAATGCTGTGTTATTTTTAAATAAAAATGTAAATGGTCGGTCTCACTAAAACCATTTTTTCTACAAGTCTAAAATTTAAAAAATAGACGCTTTCGAAAAAGGTCGCCCTCCCGCCTTTCTCTTTTAAAGTAGGGAAGTACAAATAAAAAAAAAACAAGATGTAGATTCTTACAAATACTTTCAATGAAAATTGAACGAGATCTAATGGTCGTTTTTGAGATACAGCACATTTTCAACATCCGCAAAGAAAACTTTATTCTTCCAACACACGAAATGAATTACCTATTTCTCCTTTACAAAAATATTGAAATATTTTAGCTAAGTGTAAGTAGGTGTACCCCAAATTTATTTTAAAGATAGCAAAGAACCCTCTCAGAGTGTGGGTCCGACTCGCACTTGTCCGGTTTTCTAAATTGATGCGCTTAATTGAATCATCACTAGGTTAGCAGTGGCACCTTTCTTTGGCAAGCAAAACAAATGGTTAATTAAACTACGAGTATGCACTAATTAGCTATTTATGCAAATACAAGTTCAGTAGACATCAGCATGAGTCATACTACCTAATTACACATTAATAATCTTGCCACCGACGTGTGTCAATTACAAACGATCGATGGCGTATTGATGTATGACTCAATATGTACTTACTACATTTTGAACTGTTAGAGCTGTCATGAAGGTGTTTGCTAGGTTTCATACGTGCACAATAAGTGTATTGATCAGGCTGAATTATTTATTATTAAGTTAGGTTGGATTAACAAATAAAGATTGTTACTTAAATCTGTGCTAAAATTATAAAGCTGAAGAGTTTGTTTGCTTGTTTGAACGCGCTAATTTTAGGAACTACTCGACCGATTTGAAAAACTACTTTTGTGTTGAATAGCTTTTTTATTGAGAAATTACATCACGCTGCAAGGGGAGGAGAAGGAACAAACTCAAAACGCACGAAAGAAGTCGCGGGGACCGCTAGTTTATTACAAAATTTAAATTAAAGTCGAATTTCGCACGTAGTAAGTCACGTTACTAGTAACAGGAGCATATTCATATTTGAATATTTGGTGGAGATGTCATTTTGACTTATTAGTCTTATATAACTTTAAAAAAAGTAAAAACCGACTTCAAAACCAAAATGCACTAAAAAGTCTTAAATAAACTGTTGACCGTTGAAAAGGAAAGGAATCCATTTTAGGCAAACAATTTCTTTTTGGAGTCGGAGCTATGATTGTGGGTCAAAGTGATTTTATTTCTTCATTTTTAGAGATTACAGGAGAGGGGGGAGGAGGTTCCACCTTATGACTCTGTTCTTAAAAAAGCTACAACATACCGTTCATAAGTTCTGTCATTATAATTACTGAACTCCTAAGTGTTAAGGAGTTCCACCATCAGCTCAGCGCCACAAAATGTTGTCTATCAGATGTAACAACACGTCAACATTAAGATACTAGTAAAGATACACAATACACCAAGATCCCATCATCAGATCCCAAATTGGCAACAATGAGACCAACTAGAAGGTATACCCTCCCTCCCTACCCTCTAGGTATGCGAAAAAAAGAAACGAATCGGTCGACAAACGACTGAGATATGAGGTAACATAGATACAAAAAAAAACTCCTCCTTTTTTGAAGTCTGATAAAAATTGCAAAATATAACACAATATCTGTTTATTGTTATCAGGTTCTCTCTCCTAATTACTAAAAGATTGATACCCGACTTCGTTGAAGAAGAAAATTGGTTTCATTAATTAGTGTGAATATGAAGAAAGCGTTTCTATTCAGAAACACGTGATCTTGATTACGAAATCGAACTTCCATACCTATCTATGACAAAGCTTATAAAAACACATACCTATAAATATTTATCAAACGATATGTCCTACTTAAATTGGTGTCACTGTCCTAAATTCCTTAGTTTTGATGACGAATCCCAGTCGAAAATAGTGAAAGGATATTTTCGCAAGACGGGCCCAAACAAGATGATGTAAGATCAAGTTTACTTTGCACGAATGACTAACTCCAAACTTGAACTTGAAATGAGGTGGAGTGTCGTAACCGCAGTTGTAAATAAAATAAGTTTTTGGGTGATGTAATCAAAAAAATATTTAAAAAATAAGATCCGTTTGAATTTAATAAGGATACTGAAATACATAAAATATGGACACAGAAATAGGATAAGGAAATAGTTGATCAACTTATATCATCATTATCAGCCAAAGGAAGTCCACTGCTGAACATAGGCCCCCAAAGTTTTCCACAGCGACCGATCACAAGTGATTTGCATCTATTGTGATCCTGCGAACTTTATAAGTCGTCTGTCCACCTTGTCGGTGGACGTTCTTCACTGCGCTTTTGGACAAACGTCGGGTGAAACTTAACTAACATTGACCTAAATATCACGCCACTACTATAACTTACTTTTTTAAATCTATTAAATTCGTTTTATAAAATTGCTTAAAGTTTGTGATAATTAATTCCAAACGTAAATTAAAAACCACTGAACAAGATCGTATACACTTGGCCATATGGCTAATATTTAGTTGTTTGATGTGCTTTTTAAACCGAATGCCAGTATGTTTGTTAACCATGATATATTTGATTTGGAACCGAAACTATTGACTCTTGATTGAAACCAGTCAGTTCTTACAGTATGTTACTCACGGTTATAAGTATTATTTATTAAGCACATAGATCTATATCGTCGGGAATCATACCAGCAGTCAGCAAAAAAATTAACGTGTTTTTTTTTAAACGGTGCGTAAAACTGATAAAAAAATAAGACGCACAAGTTTATGGCGCTGCATTCCCAATTAAAAACCAAAAGTTTTTACTATGAATGGTTTTAATTAGATCATTCAAAAAAATGTAAGTAGACCCTCAAAACCTTTCCTGCTTTCCATATCCAAAAATGTCCTTCATGTCGTTTGATTACATTAAGCATAACACAAAGGTTCCAATATTATGTTTTATGAAAATGTTCCATAATAAAATGATATTAATTTTAACTTTCATAAAGCCACGTGACCGCAAATTGTGGACAAAAAGGCTTGTTACAAAGGTCATGCTAGTATAGCTAATTGTTTGAAATATTTCATTAGTCAAATGAGAACCCTTTTTGTGTCAAAGTGAACCGGTTTTATTATAATCGAATTTTGAGAGGCTTTCATATAAAACTTTGATTTTCTACGTGTGCGCATTTTGAATGTTGATGTATTAATTAGAGAACTCTTATCTTGTACACTTAATTGAAATTTATTACTTGTGAAATGGTCGGTAAAGTAATGTTGTTTTTATTAGAAATTACTACTAAGTATTGTAAAAGAACTTAGAAAAAAGGTGGCAAGGTGTATAGTTATCAAATATTAGTTCCTTGGACTAATCGTTTACTCTCTTTGCATAAAAGAAAAAGAAACGAGTTTGAATTCAAACAATTCCAAACTATTCACACTGTCCACAGTATACTCATACATACCAAATGACCAGACTATCATACGTGGCCCCTAACTGTTCCAAAACTTCGTCTTACAGTTCAATAGCTTAAACTCTAACCTCAGATTTGTATTTCAATAGATGACACTATTAAGATACAAATCTGAGGTTAGAGTTATTACTGTAAGTGTAAAAAATTACGTCATCGATGCTTCACGTTTTACTTACTTTGACCACGACTTAGTCCGTGCGCATCCAAAAACCAATCAATTTTATCAAAACTGATCACTTGGAGTCAAACATATAATTTAATTAGATCGATGGGTGGAGATTTTCTATCATAATAAATGAAATTTTACGAGTTATTGAATGATTTATTGCCTTTTGTCTTAATGTTGTCATTTTTAACATTTTGCATAGTTTTAGTTCGTCGGACCTATTATGCAGATGAGTTCTGTTTAAAGACACGTATGTAGACTTCCTGTGCTGCCAAGTGCCGCTTGCAAACACAAGAGACAGCAATACTTTCATATTATACCTGTAGTGATGCCGAAACAAAGCGCCCATGACTAAGATGATTTGCATCATTGCGTCATCTACTTACATACATGTCTGTGTCCTATAGTCTAACGATACCGAACGAAATACGTCCGGTTTCATTAGTGCAGGCCCGGACTCCAAATTAGATCAGAGTGGAACTTCAACTGTTGGGTTTCAGTCCAATAAGAGCAGCCATAACATTACAATCAGTTTTTTGTTCCTTGAATCAAGTCCAAGCCAGGGAAAGATATAGATCTGAGTTGTTACCAGAAATATCGAAATTGTGAGTGATTTCCGATATTGTAATTATTTCTTTTGATTTATTTACATAAAGCACTTGAATCCAAGTCAATTAATATCTTTTTTTCTAATAATATTTATTTAGTTAATAAGTATAAAAAGGTTCTTTTACTAAGGCCTGACTTTTCCAAGGTTAGATAAGGAATATGAGTCGAATAAAATGTACTACGCCTAATTTGCTAACGCACCTACTTTTCAGCAATCATTTATCTAAAATTAATTTTAAAAGCGGTTGTTTTTTACTTATTCATTCTGATGAGTTTTATCTAACGTGAAAAAAATCGACCCTAAATGACACATCTATTTTAACAGTTTCATTAATATTTTAGCAACTACCGCAGAACGAAAATGTTTCCCTTGATAAGTTGGAATATTATTTTAGTAAACATAGAATAAAAATATCGTTACATTATTGTTACGTTATGAGTACTTATTAGGTATAATATATACAATTACCCGTGATCTTTTTAGAAAACAATATCCATTTTAACACTGATACAAAAAGTAGAGATGTTATTTATTTAACAGAAAACATGATAGGTAGGAAGTTTTTACCGAGTTCAAAAAAGGAGGTAAACAATTTAATGTGTATGTATGTGGTATTGTTGAAATTTGACAATATTTGAGTATGTTGATTTATTAAGGCTTTTAAACACGTGTCCAAAATTTCGTAGGTGTATGTATGTTTATACTATATTTGTATTTGTCCACAGATTTCTCGAGACTAAAATGTCGTTTTTTAGTTCGATGGTATATATTTGAACTTAGGGTATAGTATAAGTTTCATCAAATTCGGTCCAGTAGTTTTTAAATAAGGGTAAATATAAATATGTAAGTGCTTCCAAAAAACAGACTAAAAAGCTTACGAAAACGCATTTTCCTCTTCTTAGGAGAGAAATAATTTGAAGTCGGCGTATGTATACAGGGTGACTTTTTTATCAGTACCGATATTTTGTTTAAAGACTCCACTGATGAATATGAACAACTTTTGCTATGGGGGCAATAGCGAAATTGAGAAAAAAAAAACAGCTGTTCCATACAAAAGTTCAATTGGCGCGCGGTCAATATGTATGGAACAGCTGATTTTTTTTTTCGATTTCGCTATTACCCCCATAGTAAAAGTTGTTCATATTCGTCAGTGGAGTCTTTACACAAAATATCGGTACTGATAAAAAAGTCACCCTGTATAGGTATAACTCAAGCTTACGTACACCAACAGTCTGCGGATGTCAGGTCATGCACCGACCCGAAATAAATTTGTTTCATTTTGTTTGAACGTGGTTTTATTTTCTTAATACTTTTTTTTTCATTTTGACGTGCTGCTTTAATTTGTACTGTAACCGTATCGTTGATTAGTTCTGGTTAGTTTAACTGTTATCGAAATTTTGCATCTATTGGAAGTTCATTTGAATAGCAAGTGATTAAGGTAATGAGTTAAGTTTGGCGTTAAGTAATTGTTATTTAATAATGCAAATACTGGGCAGGTCTGGTTGGATAGTTAAATAAACGAGTTTTTGAACAATTGGATTGAGAGCAGGATATTATAATTAGGTTATGTCATAGTATTGGTAATCTCGTGTTTTGTTTGATTTTTGTAAGATAACGTTCTTCTGTGATATTATTTAAGATTTGTGGTGGTACTTTCTGGTACCACCGTTGTTTCTAATTCACCCTCACCTACGTACGTTCTTTAGATACTGTTTCATTTCTTATATTATTGATTGGCCTTAGATGATGAATTATTTTTTCATTTTATTTTTATTTATAAGGATAACGAGGGTTTAGAAGTCATCAGTAAGCTACAAATTATTAAATACAATTCCTAAACCACAATTCAAGGTACATTAAAACATAATAGTAATATTATGCCTTATTTTTATAAGAAACTTGTAATAAAAGGTATCAAAAAAGCCTATGAGATTAGGCATTACTACATTAGCGAGCGAGGTTCGAGCGTTTTATCGATTAAAAATTGGTCACAATACACTTCTAAATTAATTTTGGACACATACAAAAACGCCATCAAAATCAAAACGTTCACACAGCTATTTACGAATATCTACAACTGCTTTACAAAGTCCAATTGTCGGTCAAACGTAACCTGTGTTTATTTTTCATTCTATCCCTTTGTCGTGAGAGTGTTGTATCGGTGAGTCATCTGCGCCCGCGCAAGGGGTATAGGATGATGGTTTTGGTACTTACCTTTTTTGTTTACGAGTTTGGAAATCATTTTCTAAATTCAATTTAACACTAATGAAAACTTGCAATGAACCTATTGCATGCGACACCTAATCCAAAAGTAAATGTTGGTATAGAGAAGGTAGATAATGTGTCCAGTCTAGACAAATCACATGTCAGGGTAAACTTAATAAAGGTTTGTTAGGTTTGCAGCACAGCGATAATGCAAGCTCGTTCGATCAGATTGAATTTTGTGATACGTACTTAAGTATGTAAGAAATAGTAAAAGCAATTGACCCTTAAAAAAACTATGATATCAGGACTTAATATAAATATCTATTTAAAAATATGGCTTAATGATTGTGGTCCGGTGGAAGTCTTTGGGTAATAATTAGAAGAAGTTACGCAACCGATGGAACTGGCGTGATTAGATGGGTGAATATTTGGTCAAAACCAGTGACGGTATATGCATTTCTATATACGTAATATAAAAACTTACGATACATAAATTGACTAATAAAAAATTAATGTAAAGTAAACTTTGTATCGGACACGGTCTATTAATGAAATAGCAGAACAATATTTTGTGCTGAACCAAATGCTATTTTCCCATGACTTGAATGCAACGGTTCTCTGCTTTTTACTGCAAAAATCTGCTAGAAAGTTAGAATACATTTGCTCTACCAAGTTGCAATAAATGCACACCATTAAACTATTAATTAGGAATCCTATTACGTTGAAAACATATTTTAATATTATACTTTTTTAGTTAAGCTATAACTTTGTTTTTTGCTCTCAAGTAAATCGTTATGATAGAGGTATTTAACCATAGTCCACTCTTCACTTTAAATGGTACTAGATAAATAATGGAAACTCGGAACAATATCGGCTGTCAAGAAAAATGAACAATAGATTTAACAAATAAATCAATAACTTTTACTTGAATCAACGGTCTCCTATTTCCACCGAACGAAACTGATTGGTTGTTTCATGACATCATCGACACACCGTTACACTCTACGTCGTCTATTAAAAATAAAGCACCCTGTACCCGATCTGATGCAACAGATAAGGAGCACACACAGCGTTTTTACGCGGAGCCACCGACCGCTCTACTCCGTGACTCATCGGCACAGGAAACCGTAGAGCAGTGTTGGCATTAATTGATTATTTTTTCAATCGATTACTTAATTTGATTAACTTTAATCGAATTAAAGTTAATCGTGATTAAAACAATCACGATTAATATTTTAATCGTAATCGCGATTGAAAAAATAATCATTAGTCGTTAATCGTTAATTTGATTAACGCTGATTAAGATATGTTCAATAAGGAAAAAAAAGCATATTTAGATGTAATCAACTATGTTTTCAAACAAAATTCAGCCACGATATCGCAACTTATAGCTTACTACAGGGCTAAGGTAGCGTTATTGTCATTTTTCATGTTTTTCACAACAATAATATGATTAGGACTACAATGTTCTCAAGTCAATGTCATACATAATTACACACGAGTATCACTTCCTAGGGTTTCAGGGTTTTGCTGTGACAATGGAATACATTTTAAATTCCGGCAAAAGGGGTCTGACTTCTATGTGCAAAGCCACATACTCGTGATATCCATAAAAAAATCATATCGGTTGTTAAATGGATTACTTACAAAAATGTCGGATGATTTATTTGAGAAAAGAGTATTATGAAGAGGAATTTAAATCATTTAAAAATTTAAAGTTTTTTTTTTCAAGTTGAAAAGTTTTTGGTCAATAACAAATAATCTTAAAAACGATCTTCTATTTTTAAAACTAATTACTGTGATTTTTGTTTATGTGCAAATAAAAGTAAAATTAAATGAACTCGTTTTAGGGTTCCGTAGCTGAATGTCAAAAAAACGGAACCCTTATAGTTTCTTCAAGTCTGTCCGTCTGTCTGTCTGTTATGATATTGAAGGGGGGCTCCTATACATGAAACTAAAACCAAAAGATTTGTTTTAGTCAAAACTATGCGTGTCGGGTATCTATAGATAGGTATTTTAAAATGAAATGAAGGTTCCTTAAACCATCTTCTCTAAAAGTCTAACGTTTGCGAGATAAACGCTTCCATAGTGGAAAAATGTCCTTCCCCCCCTTTAACTTCTAAACTAAGCGAGTGTTTATTTTGAAAAAATATATAATGTAGAACTTAACACATAATTTCAACGAAAATTGGTTTGGACGAGATCGAAATAGTAGTTTTTGAGATATAGCACATTTTCAACTACCGCAAACATTACTTTGTTTTCCATACAAACAATAAGAAAAACAAAGTTATATTTGCTGTCAACAAAATATTGTGGTATTTTAGGTTAGTAGTAAGTGGATCCCTTATTCAGCTAAAGTTGGCACGGAACCCTCAGTGGGAGAGTCCGACTCGCACTTAGCCGGTTTTTTAAATTATGAAAAACTGGTCGAAACCGCATTAGTCATATTTTTTTAATCGTGATTAACGATTAATGATTACGACTAATAATCGTAATCGTCTAGATTTTGATTACGATTAATTAATTTTAATCGTTAATCACGATTAACTTTTTAATCGTTAATCAAATTAACTTTTTGCCAACACTGCCGTAGAGACGACACGGGAATTTCAATTTGTAATATTTTAATGCTATTTTATAATAAAAGTTGTATTACACAAGTAGTAACTTATCAAATTTTGTAATGAAAAAATACAGAAACCGTTGATGGGTTAGTAAATTGTTAATAATTATGTAATTGTTGTTAGTTATACAAACAAAACTTCATGATGTTGTATGTGTCATACAATAGTAGTTGTTTATTCTTCTTTTTCTTCAATTTAAGAGCCACGCTGTTGTCGGTGGAGTAATCGCCATTCTTTTCTACAGTCTGCTTTCCTCTTTACTTCCTGATATGACATGACATTAATTAAGCAGCGGCGGAGTTAACAGGACGTGGCGGGATGTTTGGCGGGCCGGGCAAACTTACAAAATACCACAAGTGTCCAATGACGATTCCGTGACATGGCGAGTAAGCGCCGCCAGTAAATAAGCGTTCCCCTAGTACTAGGCAGCAGTAGTACTAGTACTGGCAGAGGGCTGAAGAAATGGATTCTGGTAGGGCCTTTGTCCAGATATCAATAGGTGAATCTCAGCTGTTGAACTGCGGTGTGGAAAGCAAGTGGGGATACTACCGTACTATAAATGTCCCCAAATATGGAGTAATGGTAATGGAAATAAAAGTTGTTAATTCATTGGAACAAAATGTTTGAAAAAATAAATATATTTAACTATGTATAAATAATATTATAATAATATAAAAAAGGTCAGAAAACAAAAAATAAGTTTTGAATAGTCAATATTGATAAGTTAACGAGGTTCAATTAATCAGTACAATAGATATAATATTAGGTATTTGAATTACGAGCTAAGATAATAACTAAAGAAGAGTTGGATTGTTTCGAAAAAAATAACTAGCGGTACCCCGCGACTTCGTCCGCGCGTTTTGATTTTACTTCCTACTCTCCTGTCGCAGCGTAATGTTTTGTAGCCTAAAGCCTCCCTCAAATTAATCAACACAATAATAATTTTTCAAATCGGTCTAGTAACAAACAAACAAACTCTTCAGCTTTATTATAATAGTATAGATTACTTTAAAAAAAAACGAATTCAAAAAGACTACGTGGATATAAAATAATGAACGTAACAAGACGGGATAAGTTTATTTCATGTTTAAGATAACTTGTCTCTATGCCATCTTGTTCTTCCGCTCTGTTGGCCAAACCCGAGACGATGTCTTCAAACATTTTTTTTATCTATTTGACGTCGAAAATATTTAGCTCCTAAACGATTCAAATTATAATTAGGACCCTTTGAATTGTGAACATCGACCACTATACTTTTTCCTTTCAAATATTAAATTTTAACGAATTTAGGCTTTAATTACAGCCTTTTAAAGGTAAATTTTAATTTATGTGTAGGCGAAAAAGCTTGGGATTCAAAATTGCTCCTTGGTTGACCCAACAAAGTTAATATGATCCAAATGACCAATATTAATCTTGAAAATGTCTCCCTTTGTAACTGGATGATTGCCATAAGAAGATACGTTTTTCTTTAATGTTTATTAACTGATGCTATTGAAAAGAGTTGAAGCGTTAAGATGACTTTCGAAAAGCGTTTGACAAAGATGTATTAAGTTTAATTACATTTTTATTGGAGATTTTAAGGTAGGCGATGTTTTAGATGTCAATGTGGTAGGTCATGATGAGGTTTAAAGTTCTTATACTCATAAGATAATAATAGTTCCCCTAGCCGATTTCGACTACGGTAGCCAGTCACAACAACTAACCGACTGCGCGGGACATATTATAGTGCACAAGTGTGTGCGCAAACACAGGTGCACTCTCTATTCCTTTCACTCTCATTGCCCGATGGGACAGCAATCTGACACGACCGGAGAGAGTTCAGGCGCGGGATCAACGGCTTTACGTGCTTTTCCGAGGCACGGGGGTGAATCACCGCCAACTTCCAAACTCCGGGCTACACTAAAAATTTCTGAACAGAAAAACTCAGGTATATATTTTTGGCCCGACCCTGGGATCGAACCTGGGACCTCTGGCGCAACCGTCGCTATAAAGTGCGACCCTCCTACCGCTGCGCCACCGAGGCAGTTACTTTGAGCATAATTGAGTTAGTTTTAACATAAGATAATAATAACTCTGATTATGCTTAAAAGATTAATGAAAAAAAAATATTCTCATAAATTAATGGAGTAGCTTGCTACTTTTTTATATGTAGTTAAAAATACGTACACTGTTTCGCATGCTGCATTTTAGTGCCAAAACATTTTAGATCTTAAAAGTAAGCATGACAATGATCTTTAAGATACTTTCTGCTCTGATTTATAGTATTTAAACGTTACAATGTATTTAATATCTGCAGTTAAACGTTTAAAAATACGACCAAATAGATCATACAAAGTTTTATTCAAACTAACGGTCACAAAACGTGACAATTCAGCTATTGTACTATTTAACTGTTTGAATGTAACTGTTAAGGATTGTCAAAAGTGTTGCCAGTTTATAGCGTGTAAATCAAATGTGTAATAAATTTTGTTCGACTCGTTTTTAATGTGTTTTATGATGAGACGCCGTAACTATTAGACGTAAATAGTTTTTATGAGTTATGAATTTAATACCATCTTTTTGAGTCCCATTAAAAAGAAACTGTAGTAACTTTTGTGGTAAGTTTTTGCTTACATAGTAATAGTTGCTTTTAACACTAAGAGTTAAATGTTCTTTAGTTAAACCATTTCATAGAAATCACATTTCAGACTTCTATCATCACGAGCCCCTGCCTGGGTTTGTACTAAAGTTTAATTAATTGTTTGGTTTGATAATAATAATAAAAACATTATTATTAAGGTTCTACTAAAGTTTATGCAAGTTAACTTAGTAAATAATGAATGATTCATGCCTTATTAATGATCAACAAATATTTATGGTCCACACTTGTGTATGTTGACTGGCTTATTTCGAAATCATAGGTAATTTTGAGCAATTAAAAAGCTCTTACCTGTATATCTGTTTAAAACTATACAAATATACTCCTAACTGTTAACTGCAGCCCAGATACAGCAACCATAAATCAGTGAAAGAAATCTTTACTCGCCAAATCCGTAGTAAAATACATTGTAGACGAATGTTAAATAGAGTAATGAAGTATTTTACTGGCTGTTTCGGGGTTATTATCAGTATTGAAAAATAATGGCTACTTATTAACTTACAAAGTTGGCTCTGTTTGATGTTTTAGATAGTGCTATGAAATGCATAGCATTGCATTTTAAAGCACTTATTATTTCATTCTATAATAATAATATGCATTTTATACTCAATTCGTAGCGCAGAGGTGGCAGCGATACCGATGTTAAGCAAATACGGCTCGTTGATGTTTCGATTAGTGATCATTCCGACCATATAGGTGACGTATATCACGAACATTTCCATAATTTAAATATTAGACACCAATCACATACATTGCTCTTATCTTATAATAATATAATACCTTCCGACCGATTTCGGCCTTGGCGACCACTTCGAAGCCTATTCAGTAGTCGGCACTGATTCGCTCGAAGATGACTTATGAAGCCAGAGCCAAGCTCTGATCCCAAAGTAAACAGCTAATGCACTTGTGTTATGGAAATCAGACACAACTGTCGTACCACAACATTCAGACTCGAGACATTATAGAATATTATTATTTTTACATTGTCCCAACCGGGAATCGAATCCAAGACCTCGGAGCGGCGACGCTTTGAAACCCAGCGTGCTTAGCCACCACACCACAAAGGTCGCCTGGTTAATATCAGTTGATATTGATCGATAAGCCTAGTCAGATGCCCTATGGGCGGCTATATAAAATCTGAGGGAAGGTTTGGTCCCTTTCCTTGCAAATACCCCTGTAATGAAAAACAAAATCTACATTTTGTTACAAACGTGTGTACCTATTACCGCAATAGGTCATCAACCGCGTCGATAGTTTATTGTGTAATTTAAAAAGCACATTATGATTAAAGTTGTAGAATCAACGCCTTATCGGCGATGACGAAACGTCCACAAATGAGCATGTCGTACCTACTGTTTGCTGAAGATAAAGCTTTGCTTGTGGTTCAAGTGATGAGAAATAGTAAGAGGTACAAGGAGGTCAATAATGATGCGTATAGTCCATTGAATGAGTCCCTCCAAGGGGGGTCTAGAGTGCGTGAGTTAGTAACGTAAGATGTTTCTTCGGAAACATGTCAAGAGTCCCTAGGTAATAAAAATACTAAAACCCCGGGGCACTAGGAGAAGCCCCGGAGTGGGGGGAGGGGGGGAAAGGGTCCATTTTTTCATTTTTCGCTTAAATCTCCATAACGGTACATGTTAGAGAAAAACTTTCAAGAAAAAGTTGAAAGGCCATAAAATTATCTACAAGTTGTACCTAAATCATTTTTTTCTATTAGCAGCCGTTTTCGAGCTACATCCCATGAAAGGAAAAAAAATCGAAAACAAGCAAACTTTAGCACAAGCTTAACGAGGGTGGACCCCTTCCCATGCTACGTGTGAAACTTCATCGAAAAAATCCGAACAACGGATAATGTTGGGACATTGATGTCATATGACATGAGAGGCACTAGAGGAAAAAAAAAGTTCAAGTATCGTAACTACCCTAATAAAATTCAATTCCTCCTGAACGCCTCCATGGTGGAATCTGTTTTTTTTATCAATGATAGACCTAATTATGAGCAATCTATCGGTACCGGTCACAAGTTGCACTATTGAGCTTTTTGGAAGAAAAATAAAATAAAAGTTCAATTATCGTAACTACCCTAATAAAATTCAATTCCTCCTAAACGCCTCCATGGTGGAATTTAGTATTTTTAGCAATGATAGACCTAATTATGAGCAATCTATCTGTACCGGTCACAAGTTGCACTTTTGAGTTTTTTGGAAGAAAAAAAATAAAAAGGTCAAGTTGCGTAACTACCCTAATATAATATTTTGACAATCAATTCCTCCTAAAAGCTTCCATGGAGGAATGTGTTTTTTTACCAATGATAGACCTAATTATGAGCAATCTATCAGTACCAATCACAAGTTGCACTTTTGAGCTTTTTGGAAGAAAAAAAATAAAAAGTTCAAGTATCGTAACTACCCTAATAAAATTCAATTCCCCGTAAACGCCTCCGTGGTGGATTCTGGTATTTTTATCAATGATAGACCTAATTATGAGCAATCTACCTGTACCGGTCACAAGTTGCACTTTTGAGTTTTTTGGAAGAAAAAAATAAAAAGATCAAGTTCAGTAACTCAAACTACCCTAATATAATATTTTGACAATCGATTCCTCCTAAAAACTTCCATGGAGGAATGTGTTTATTTTACAACTTGTAGATGATTTTATGGCCTTTCAACTTTTCCTAGAAAGTTTTTCTCTAACATGTACCGTTTTTGAGATTTAAGCGAAAAATGAAAAAATGGACCCTTTCCCACCTCCCCCCACTCCGGGGCTCCTCCTAGTGTCCCGGGGTTTTAGTATGTTTATAACCTAGGGACTCATGACATGTTTCCGAAGAAACATCTTACGTTACTAACTCACGCACTCTAGAACTTTTTATTCAATGGACTAGTAGGTTATCAACGTTATATAACACAGCACAGGTTGGTAAGACTTTAAAGTTATCGCCGATGGCCAGCAGAAATGCAATTTTGCCCTACACTACTTTATTAGTTGTTTTCGATGTGAGAGAGAGTGGAAATAATTATAACGACACTTCATCTGTGTGGCAGCGTCGACTGCCCTGCGAATTAATATCTGTATGCCTACTCCGAAGTAAGATCTGGGGTCAATTCTCGAGCAATTCATACACGAAAAAAGTTCACCGATCAAATTTTCTTTGTCGAAGAAAAAACAGTTTTTGATTTCTAAGGGGTCAGGATTTCTATGTATTTAGATTATGTTCGTGTGATGTTTTTTTACGTACTGACATTTGACTTGATTTTTCAGGTGAAACGGTAAAACTCGCAATCGAATTACCACACTAAAAAAGTTCGATTGCCGCGAGAATCGGCCTCCTGTATGCCAGCGCTGCTCCTGAAACAAAACGTCCGCTCTCTTGAGACAAGTTGGACAACAAATCTTTTGAGTCTCACCGGCAAATGAATGACCAATTGCAACGGCATTTGTGTCATGTATTGCTTCCAAATTTTTGATTTGCCTGTGTGCGTTAATGCGATAGTGGGGCGCGTCATTTGAGTTTCGACAAGCTCTTAGTATAGTTGTCTTCGTGGATGGCTAACCTAGTGTATTTTTTAATATTTAAACGTAGTGCGTGCCGCAAAGAAACGCTATAGTAAGTGTTGGTGACTTCCACTCCACACCAATTAGACCGCACTCAGCTTAAGCCAAGTCTTCCGGAGGACTTGACGTTGGTTTTCAGTGGACCCCTGCCGAGGATGCACGGACAATAAAGCCAACATCACGTTACCTCATTATATATATGTTACGGCTAATAGCTGAAGTGCGGCTACACCTAGTTTTAGCCGGCTACAACTAGGTGCAGCCCGCCACATGCGGTTAATCTTAGGTGTATCCTACTTATCTCCGGTTACAACTAGATTTAGCCTTCATAATAGCGGCTAGAACTAGGTACAGCCGCACACTGGTGGTTAAACTTAGGTGCATCCTATTTATTATCGGCTAGAACTAGGTTTTCAGTTCAGCTAAGGATTTTGGTTTTATTTTGAGATTCGTATCTTTCGCTTCCTGATTGATTCGATTACATGGAATAAATAAAAGACAGGGATGTTTAAGTGACATTTATTATTTATTATTTATTAATTAATAAAAGGCGTTATTATAGGTAATAAAAACAGACAAAAATAATCATAAATCTTCTCTACATAAACTAACAGAACTAGACACCCATCAAAAACAACACTTGTCAAAAATTCCAAGTATCGCAACTCAGTTATTCTGCGGTAAAAAGTTGTGAGATCAATGTAATACCAAGTCGGTTATTAATTTATTTAGTCTCTACTTAAGCGACTTTCTGTCTTAATACATCCAGTCTCTAGGACCACGATCGTGGTCCATAACAATTGAAAATCCATTGTGTCTGGAATCTCCGTACTCGAAGCATTAAGTTGTTACGTAATAATTAACAGCATCTTATAGTGACGCATATCAATATTAAAATTCTTTAATGTTTTATGTAAATATATTGAGACTTGGCCATCGCCTGAAAACACGTGTAAATTCAATCGCCTGAAAACACATGTAAATTAAATTATTTAGTGCGATGGCCAAGTCTCAATATATTTATAAAAACATTAAATAATTGCACTGCCGTGCCCCCAGATAACAAAATAAAGTTTTACTTTTTAACTATGAAAAAATCAATTAAGTCTTTGTTCTCTTCTCTCATATTTTTCCGTTAAAACGAATAGGATAAGTTTTTTACTCAGTTTTAATTATACAAAAATCATCAAACTCTCATATAATATGATAGTATGTTGCAAGAATGTCTATCACTTGTTTGAACAAGATAAACTTGAATGACATTTAGAGTTACACAAAATACTATATTTTATAGAAAATATTTTACATATTTTCTTATCTCGCTGGCAAATATCTTTTAACCAAAAAAGACGTTATTATAAGTAATTAAAACACAAAATATAAATCTTCTCTTCATAAACTAACAGAACCGGACATCTTTGGCGCAAAGATTAAAAAATAAACATACAGCATTACCATAAAGCTTTAATTATAAACTATGAAAAAATCAACTAAGTCTGTTCTCTTCTCTCATATTTTTAAAACAAATAGGATAACTTTTTAATTCAGTTTTAATTATACAAAAATCAACAAACTCTAATATATCATCACTCTCTACCGAGTTGATGATACAAAATCGAATCAATCAAGAAACGCAAGATACAAATCTCAAAATAAAACCAAAATCCTTAACTGAACTTAAAACCTAGTTCTAGCCGATAATAAATAGGATGCTCCTAAGTTTAACCACCAGTGTGCGGCTAAACCTAGTTCTAGCCGCTATTATAAAGGCTAAATCTAAATGTAACCGAAGATAAGTAGGGCACACCTAAGATTAAATGCATGTGGCGGGCTGCACCTAGTTGTAGCCGGCTAAAACTAGGTGTAGCCGCACTTCGGCTATTAGCCGTAACATATATATAACATATACAGTATATACATAAATAACTTTTATATTGAACTGTAAATCAAAATGAATAAAACTTGGGAATATATCTACATACTTGACAGAAAAACATTTTAAACAAGTGTGATGTTGTGGGTAGAACGGCGTATATTTTTTAAGGCATTATTACAAACGCATAAGACGTATATCTAGATCAAACACAAAATTTAAACATAATTAGGTAACTCTTCTAACTTGCACCACCAAAGCTCATAGATAAAACTGTGAGCTGACAAATTTTAATAAAAACTTCTTTGTATTAGTTGAGAGTTGTTACAAATTTTATGGCGACAGAACCAATGTAATCGTTCTAGAATACTCGATAAGGATTTCACACTCTTTGTTTGGGTTTATTGACTTTTGTACTGATTCACCTGTTAATAAGTTCATATATTGAGTGATTTTTAGTGGGGAAATTTTAATGGGTGGTAATTGTAACGGTTAGGGGTGTGAGGGTAATGATCTTAGCTTGTGAATGAGTCTGTTGGTCAATAAACTTAAGAAAACATGTGTATTGTTAAATGAGTTCACTTAGAAATTTTATTTTGAAGACAGACTTTGGTTTTCAAATTCAATACGACTAGAATACGTAGTATTCTGCGTTCACGTTACTAGAAGTTATTTCTTCATTTGACAAAACATTAAAGAGGTGATGTTTGTCTAAGCTGTTGTAAATTCCTACCAAAATTGGCAGGATATAAAAGGCGTTGTGGAATCGATCCTCGAAAAATCTTTTTTTGTCCGTTTTTCTGTGCTTATCGACTATTGAAAGCCATCTTGACATTCTTTTTAAACGGAATGATTAATTTTAAAAAGATATGTAAATCCAAATCTCACAAAAAACATACCTAATTCATTTTGATTACGACCTCCGTGATATAGTGGCTAAGCACGCTGTGTTCCAAGGCGTCACCGATCCGATATCCCGAGTTCAATTCCCGGTCGGGTCAATGTAGAAATCATATTTTTTTATATTGGCTCGGGTCTGGGTTTTGTGGTACCACCGTTGTATCTGATTTTCATAACACAAATGCATTGGGTACTTATTTTGGGATCAGAGCAGTGTTTGTGATTCGGGTCCAATATTTTTTTATTTTTAAACACTGAGATCTTTTCAAAAGTTAGAATAAGATTATTTACACTATATTGGACTAGCAAAGAAAAACAAACTGTAGGAGAATATACTGACTGAATAAAAATTTGCCTTGAGTTTATTTATAATGCGGTTCTTGTCTTCCTTTTGTCACCTAGTAGGTTCGGCTGTTTAGATTCATTTGTGCAAATATTTGGTTATACTATTTTGTCGATAATCTGTGTTTTGGTGCTAAAAAAATACCACGTAAAATTTTCATTATTTTAAGACAAAATACTACTTAAAACATCACTCACTAATAGTCAGTTAAAGTAGACGTAATTTATGATTCATAATTGTGTGCTATCGCTTCCCGGTTTTAACATACAATTAGCATATATTATGGCCCATTACTTCAATGGGCAAGATAATGTTATGGATGGGTGTGGTTGAGAATACTTTAATTACTGTTAGGTATTGTTAAGTGATTCAAAATACGAGTAAAATAACAGTTTGGCTGTTGATTTTGTTCACAGGTTTTTTTTATTGTTTTTAGTGCGTAGTAATTTTAAAAAGTAAGTTTCAGTAAGCTCAAGTGGCAATGGGCAGGGCACATAGCGCGACGAACTGATGGCCGTTGGGGCAGGAAAGTTCTAGATTGGAGACCCTTGGGCCAAAAAGCAGCGTAGGACGTCCACCAACAAGATGGAAAGACGACCTTAAAAGGATCGCAGAATCAAACTGGATGCAGACCGCCAGTGATTGGTCGCTGTGGAAAGCCGTGGGGAGGCTTATTTTCAGCAGTGGACGTCTTTTGGCTGATAATGATGATGATGATGAAGAAATTTAAAAAAAATAACTGCCTGCAAAAACCTGGCTAAAATGCTTAAAATTACCTATTTGTCTCTTATTTATAGTAGAAACAAATTATTTTAGAGTCGGTGCATGATGTATGGAGACCATAGACAAAGAAAACACGTTGGAATACATCATAGTGGTGCAGGTAGACTGATAGTATTGCTAAGCTCGACATCATGTACCGGCTCCAAATAATTGTTTCTCCTTAATAGAAGACGAATGCGTTATTTTAAGCTATTAGTCAGTTTTTTGAAAGCGGTATTTATTTTGAATTATTATCTTATTATTTCTTTTTACTATCCACATCTCAAAAACTACTGTACCGATTTATATGAAACTTACACTATGCCCTATAAAATGAATAAAATATACTAGTACCTCATAAAACTAAAAAAGAATCATCAAGACTACTTGTTTTAGGGATTTATAGACAAATATACATTTACTTAAAATAGATCAACGTACCAAAATTTTATTCAATTCTGATCATGTCACATACATAAAAGTCGAATTGGTTACGTTCTTTTTTGAAGTCGGTAAAAAAATAATACGTGTTTATACATTTGCAGGTGACACTGTAATAGAAATTAATGGTTTTGTTTCGTCATTTTAATCAAGTGCAGTCTTTTATCTTATCGGTAATTAAACTGAGAAATAAGGCTTTTTATTTTATTATTTGTAATTTGATCTACAACAACTTACTTTTTCTACCCCCAAATATTCAGAGACCACAAAAAAATACATAACTTGTTTTGTCTAAATCATCATAATTGCCACTTGAACCTATCTAATCGATGTAGACCTTTTTAGTTGTTCTCTGAGTGAGTTCACACGAGCTGAATTATATATTATTTGCTACAAAAAGTTTTGTTTTACTTATAATTAAATTAGTAGATTGTTTTCTCTTTTACTTATACTATCGCATTGTGTGTTATGATTATCCTGTAATTCTAGTTATAAGATTAGAAAATAAATAAATATAAATAAAAAATCTGCATTTTCCCATGAAATAGGTAGTGATAACTGTATACAGAAATATTTTCTTTCTAAACGTCTCATCATTATTTCATCAAGTAAACAACAATTCGTAATCCAAACCTACATGCACAGTGGTGCGAGGTCGGGCCAAAACACGTAAGTCATAAAATATTCATTCGTCTGAAGGCTGCTTTTGTTCCAGCCACATATTAGTCATAAAAGACATGCGGGTATTACGAAAACTGCATTAGCTGGAAATATGACAGTTTCAGTGCAGTTCCTGAATGTTTTATTAGTGCAAGACTCTTTACGGCTTTTATTTGCATTACATTAATTTTATTTTGGAAACGAGTGCCTTTTTAGTCAATATTTATAGAACTTTTTTAATTACTGGATTGTTTTTTTTAATTTAGGATGTTTGATGTCTACATGAAATCATTTTAAGTCACAAAATAACTGACACTGTAATAACGAATAAAAGGTGCTTAAATTGTGCCACTATAGTCGCTTACAAAGGTTCACGTGTCCTTTGTTCAACGAATAATCAATAAAAAAAATCAAACTGTCGATATTAATAACCCTATCGCTATTAGTATGTGTGAACAGAGAGTGACTAGCAAAAACCACGATTAAAATTGTATAATAGGATGCAAATGACTAAGCTTGCACCAAACAGTCGCTCAGTAATTTGGTAGCTAAACTAACTCTATTTAGCTGTCCTTCAACCCTTTTCAATGTTAAGAAGTTTAATATAGTTCTTATGATCAGAACAGTAAGAGCTAGAATATCGACAGGTATTAATCGAAAACGTAGCTAATCGATCAATGATAAATGTATGCATCGCAGGTGTCCGAATGATTTGGCTTTTTTTCCAAAACCGTGCGTGATTCGGGGCATTGTGCGATGACAGGCTATTGTCATCTGATTCGGGTGCATAGTGGGTTATTGCAGTTTGGTGCAGTATTACTGGTACCTATGTAATGTAGTAATTTGTGATTTTTGAAGTGAAAACTTCTTTAGCGGCGTTGAGCACTTTTGTTGGATGGGGGAAAAATGTGAAACTCGCGTCAGGACACGTGGGCTGATCGAAAAACCGTAAGACGGTTGGCGAAATTATGGATGTAAGTTGATTTTTCTGAGAGATAAACTTTTTAATGTAATTTAATATAATATAAATTGTAATGTTTGTGTACGATAGCGCAATAAATAAATATTGTATTCTATAAAAATATTATATTATTATTATTATTATTATTATTATTATTGTATTCTATCACAAAAATGATAGTACTTTTATATTGATAATAACTATTCCAAAAAATCAAAAATGCACAACGTTGATATTCAAGTTTTCACTTCTGCCGGCACTCCCGGAGTGCTTTCACAGTTTTTTTTTTTTTAAATGGCGGGCATGAGGTATGACAAATACTCTACACATAATTTTCATCTACAATAATGAGCTGTACACCGAAAACAAAAACATCAGGATAAATCATATTTTCATTATAATTTAGTGGTTCTAGCTTAACTTCGTTTCACCCATGGGCTCATCGCATCCTGGCGCCGTTATTATCATTTTTGGGGCTAAGACAAATCTAACAAATTTTATTTTTCATATGTCACTATACAAATTCTAAATGAAGTAAAAAACAACTGTGTTAGACACGGAATCGAACCCGGGCGCATGCCTATAACACTCAGCAGTTTTAACATAGCAAGAATCATGAAAATAGGTCCACCCGTTCTTGAGTTAAAAATAGTGTTACAAACACAATCTTGTTTTATTAATACAGCTACTTATTACACAATTTGAATTAAATATAAACTCGAAAAGAGGCACTTATTTGTTGTAAACAGTTTTATAGCTCACTATATTCAGTAATCACAATATTTTATCGAAATATCATCATTGAAATGACGTCATATCCAAACCTAGTCCAATGAATTGACAAACATAATAAGAGATAAGGCCGTGGCATGTTGGCATACCTACCAGACGTACAATCTACAGACGTCTAATCCTTCTCTTCTCCGCAATATACTCCCAAAACAGTCCCAGACTCCAACGATTAATGTTCCTCAACACCAAAGCTGCTATTATCATGTGTTTAGGCAAATGAAGGTAGACGCTTTGCAGCGGTTCATAAGTGAGAATCATATTTCGAGCGGAGCGAACGCGGCGCCGAAACAATACTGTAATCTGTAGAGTCACTGGGAAAAGTCACTTTGGGTAATAAAATAATGCTCCGAAAAACAGACGCCGATTTTATACACGACAGAAATATATTATTTAATGTGCTCATTATTTTTCTACTAAATAAAGCGGTAGAACCAAGGCTTCCTTGCTCTCTGCTTTAGCTCCTGTGTTTATTTTCTAATATTGGATTGAATAGTAGCTTTAGCAGACCAATTTAAATAAACGTATCGGTAAGTGTGTAAAAAATAAAGTAAAGTACTAAATCAAATCTTTTATAAATAAAAGTGGTACTGGTACAACGCAGAAATGGACTTAAAATTATCAATGCATAAGTTGCAATGTCCCAGATGTCTATATTTTCATCTATGCTAAATCAAGATAACCAAATAACCGACGAAGTTTGTAAGCGACAATAAGTAAGGTAAGATTGTAAATGTCCCACTGTTGTGGCTGCCTTTAGTCGGAATTATTTCAGTTTTAGTGTCTAAACACACTATGCCGAAGTTATGCGACCGAAGTTACGCGGCTGAATTTACGTTCCGTCATTTCGGCTTAATGTGTCGTCAGTAATTCAAATAGAGGCGTATTAATGCCGAACTTCGGTCGCGTAACTTCGGCATAGAGTGTTTAGACACTTGTTCTCCGTAATACAAAGATGTATTACTACTTTCATTATATTTCCGTACTGTAATAAAATAGTTATATTCGCGAATGTACAATGCAAGTCAGTGTAGCATCAGTCACGGTGCAATATTCATTAGTGTTGCCACTATTAATTCTCCGCTGATGCTCGCCATTGTACTAAGGCTTCGCGGCTGCAACGCTGGATTCGACACAATGATAAGATTACCACACCACAATTCAATCAGAGATTCAGTGCTGTATATATTCTGTTGTATATTTATAGTAAACAAAGAGTAGAAATCCTTGAGAAACTAAAAGACACCATCTCCTTATAGTGAATCTTTTTAAATCAAATAATTTAGGTACAAGCAGAGTTTTAACAAAAAGGAGGGTCATCGGTTTTAGCCGTTCTTAGTCATCTTGGTCCTGTAAGATCGAATGTGACTACTAAATAATATTTCGTCTAACTGTTTTAAATACATGTGACAACGATTATAGAAAGATGTGGTCTATAGTGTTCTTAGAAAAAAATATTCGCTATTATCGTCCCGACTTCAGCAAGACTCTTACCAAAAAGTGGCATTGGAATCTTATCTATTTCCCAATTCACCCAAACAATATAGAAAACGATCTTCGCTACATTGTCTCGGGTATGGGTGTTGTGGTACCACCGTTGTGTCTGATTTCCTTAACACAAGTGCATTGGCTACTTACTTTGGGATCAGAGCAATGTATGTGATTGGTGTCCAATTTATTTATTTATTTATTTATATTGTTTTATACTTTCTATCTCATAGAAGTACATTAGGTACCCACTTACGTATAATATCTCCTTGTTATGTATGTATCTTTAAGTTATCTATTTACAGTATATTTTTATTATATACCTAATTTGTGTATTGTATATTTTTAGTGACGTTAGTTTTGCATAAATTTTTGACGTCCGTGTACCTAACTCGGCAGGGTGTACTGAAAACCAGCGTCAGGTCTTTCAGGGGTCCTGCTGACTCATGCTGAGTGAGGTCATTTCGGTTCGGACGTCACCAAAACACGTTCACTGCTTGGCTGGCATTTGCGTCATATTAATTGTAATATTTTGTATTTTTATTTTGTTTGTATTGTTTTTTATTGTGTTTGGTGTGTATTTGTATGTATGTGATAAATGTAATCAATAAAAGCGTATTTCTTTCTATTTCCCATTTTATTTTTATAAATTTTCACCAAGTGTTGTCGACTTTGTTATGAAAAGTGATAACACAGACATCTCAACCTAGATACTGTCGTCATCCAATCTAAATCCATACAGCCTTGTCTGAGACTACCTATAAGCTCATCCATAATAGATCTTATGCGACAATTTTACTGGCAAATAGGGTGATTCTGCATGAGAATGATTCGAGTGTACTTGACACTGTTGCGTATAAATCATTGTCACATCACGCTAGTTTGACAAGGTGGGTCGACATGTGACTATTGTCACCTGTTAGCAGGAGTGCCTTCTTGGTATAACTTATTAAATACCTACATAATCTTTACAGGATCAAGGATAGCCATGATATAAATATGCTGACAAACGTGGATTAACGTGATCAAAAGAAAACAAAAATGCCTTATGTTTTAGCTTGACATTTAAATTCACATACTTCATACTGCCGCGATACCGGTGGAGATTTGAAGTGGCCCAGGACCTACGCGCCCTGAATGTAGAATACTGTGAGGAGCTCGCTCAAGATAGGGCGTGCTAGCGCCACCTCGTATCAGAGTCCAAGATCTACTTCGGGTCGCTGAGCCAACGGTGAACGGTGTAATAATATAATAATACTTCATATTGTAAAAGTTTTGTTTGTTTGAATGCGCTTATCTCAGGAATTACTGGACTGATTTAAAAACCTTTTTGTGTTAGATATCTTATTTATTTCTATATTGACCCGACCGGCAATCGAACACGGGACCTCAGAGTGGCGACGCCTGAAAATCAGCGTGCTTAGCCACCACAGAGGTCATCGATAACTTTAAATTATCACAATTTCGTATTTTGCCAGCCCTAGCAGCATTTCGCCCGGTCCTGCCGCCGAAGCCAAATGATTAATTGCGGTATGAAGCTCGTTAATATCCACAACATCGCGAAAAACTGTGAAACTGATGCAGTTTAATTAAATTGATACGTCAGATACGCCTTTCGCTTGTTGTGAGGTTTGTTCATTTGTTTTGGTATGTTGTTTAATTTAATGTTATTGTTATTGGATAGGGTTAAATAGAGTTTATTAAATTGTTGGTATTTTGTTTGAAAAAAAGATAAAATTTTATATATAGGGACATAATCAACAAATAATTTTCAATTGCAAAACATTTATACAGCGTGTTGTTCTGGTTAAGGACGAGCGACTCAAGGATGGTTGTACAAATGCTACTAATGTGAATAATAATAATGAAAAAACCTACAAGATCAATTGATTATTGCGATACTAGCGAGCAAGTCAAAACTACCAATACCAGCGGGCGAAGTCTGATGCAACATTTTTGACATTTCGCGTAGACAATTTAAATTTTATGATTTTCTAATTCATTAAATATCATTTAAACTTATGTAGCTTGTATGTTTAATAAATCTTAAAAAATATTTGTATTTTTTAAGCTTCATTCGAAAATTCTTGTCGATCAATAAATACACGAAAAAACTAATTGTGTTACGGCATTTTTCTAGCGCCACCTGGTGGTTTTACAGGGAACTATGTCGATACTTACGACACGTCGCCTCTTCGTAGCTTACTAGCTACAGCGTAGCGTATCATAGATACGCAAGAGGGTGCGAGTTTCCCCATTCATTTAGGTTTTTTTTAGAATGTTGTGAAGAGGTTTTCTTGTAGGTAGGTATTACACTTTCATTTTTTTTTATAAAGATAAATAAATTATTTTTTTATCCCTGAGTTAGATGCCACTGGCCAAAACAGCACCCTGTATATAAAGTTTTGGACAATAGTATAGATCTAGGGGATCTCGCAAAATTAAATTTCAACCAGCAATCACGTTCATTCAATTTACAATGATTTCAGTCAAACTTTAGGATGATCATTCCTAAAAAGTTCGTTAATACATAAACTATTCGCCGACTTAAATTGTCATTTATCTAAAAAACCTGTCCGTACGAAATTGTATTTGCAAAATTATGCAATTTCTTTTGGGAAACACTATTTGGGAATATTCACACACTTGCCGTGTTGCATTCGTCTAATCCCTAATTTGAATACGTCGATTTTGGAATTTGCATACGGAAATTGCACCCATTGCACCTTGCAACACCTGACCTAAGCAATATTAGAGATCCGTGGACAAAAGTTTTCTGTGATCCTAGGTAGCTTTTGATCTTAATATAACTTTTTTTTGGAAATTTTTTAATAGGTGATCCACAAAAAGTAGCGCAGCATACTATTTTTTTTAATACTTTGCACACCAATCACATACATTGCTTTGATCCAAAAATAAGTAGCTAAATGCACTTGTTTTATGGTAAACAGGCACAACGGTGATACCACAACACCCAGACCCAAGAGGACCGGGAATCGAACCCAGGACCACAGAGCGGCGACGCCTTGAAACCCAGCGTGCTTAGCCACAACATCACAGAGGTCGCCTTTGATCGTATATATACAAAAACTACTCAATAATTAGGAGTAGAGTAGGATGTCCACCGACAAGATGGACAGATGACCTTCTTAAGATCACAGGATTACCCTGGATGCAGGCCGCTTGCTATCGGTCCCTGTGGAACACCGTGGGGGAGATCTATGTTCAGCAGTGGACGTCCTTTGGCTGCTTATGATGATGATATTGATAACTAAGTAAATTATATTTTCTCTGCTTGATTCTTCATATTCATTACATATATTTGACAATCGGGGCGGTATCATACTATTTTATTTAAAAATATAAATAGCTAGCAGTTTAAAATAAATATTATAACACTTAAAAAAGACACGGAAGCTCCAATCCGCGGTCTTTTGTTTACATTACGTTTCTAAAAAAACAGTACGTAAAACATGCATAAAAAATCACACTCTCACACTCAATTAGCTGCTTGTCCGACAGAAAAAAATACAATAGTATGATACCCTAACATTTGTCAAAAAGGAATTATTCAGATTGGCTGAGGCAAGGCGTAATGCAAATTCCGACAATCTCATCTAAACGAGGATTTTATACGGAATGCACCCGAGATTCAAGCTGTCTCAACGTTTTGAAGATTCCCAAGGTATTCTGCTTGAATATCTGTAGGAATGATGGAAAATAAATAATAGTGTTTAGGTTCTTGAAGATTAGTGTTGAAAATCTTGTTGATTTTAAATACCTTATTCAAACAGTGTCGCCCAATTTTTTTTTAGAATCTAAGGCTATCCAAATATACCCTATGTATGTAAGCCAAATTTTCGTAGTTTTTGGGATTTTTTCTCGCTAATTTTGAGATTTTTCAAATAAATAATTATTCACTCTTATGGTGTTAAGTCGGTTTTTTAATTGTAGTTTGATTCTTATAAATTAAATTTACATAGATATATTATAAATTATAACCTAGCTAAAACTAAGACGAAAAAAGTTTCATTATATTAAAAAAAAAAGGTTTCACAAACTAAAAAAATTGGCAATCATAATTATGGTATATTTGGATATAAATAGATATAAAGAATCAAAAAAATATTGGCCGTCACTCTTTAGGCCACCCTATTACATATTTAATGTTTTACCTTACCCAAATAGTCAGAATGGCTATTTTATTGACCATGGGTTAAGGACTTTTTTCTTCAAAACACACGAAAAATTTTTACCACTAGTAACGACATTTTACTATTACTATCGATGAAGAAATTGGGCTTACGAATGTGTTTGTGTATTTCTCACAAAAAAGTTTTGAAATCTAAATGAGAGCGAATTTCTACAGAAAATCTTAAAAAAAATATGGAAGAGTTGAAAATAACCATTATCATAAAGTAGCCAGTAAGTAACTCTATTTTTGTTTTTTTATTATTAACTACAAGAATGTCTGTTAATTATAAATATATCATTTTAAATCTAATTACAATAATTCTTCTTCTTTTTCAACGTACTTCTTGTTCTTATCGATCGGAATAAATAAACGTAATATGATGTGTTTCAGTCGAATAGGTTTTGAGTTATGAAGGGGTCAAAAGACGCCTCAAATGATTTGTGTAAATAAATATAAACAAAGCGCTGAGTCGCCAGTTATTTTGGTTAAACATGGCTTGACACCCCGCCGCATGTCTAGATTTAAGTTAGTAAGAACGTTTAAGGGGAATAATTTTTATCGAAAAATAATACTTTACTTTTTTATTAAATTTACTAAACAGAAATAGAACCTGTATTCACGTTGATGTGGATACTGCAAAAATAACGTTTGCTTTTTAACATGCAATTCCATCAAATAATACAAATCTAACTTCCTTTTTCCCCATAGGACATTTTCTTACTTACAGACATTATTTATATCTGTTATAATACATATCAATATAAACAAATGGTAAAAACCTTCTACCACATTCTATCGTCAGTTGAGGACACCGTGCACATGATAAAACACCCGTCAATCTCCAATGTAACTATCACATGATAATCACGTGAAGATGTTTATGATAATATTCTCACCTGATCTTTGTAGTGATGTGAAGCATCGATAGTTTTTCTATCGATCAATTTGACGTTTAGACTATCTTATTCTATGTCATTCTATCATTTGTTTCTATGCTTACTATGATAAATACTCACAAATAATACCAGATAGTTTTCATGGGAGTCCAGTTATTTCGAAAATTTGTCAATGCTAAGTCTCCTTTTTGATAAGTTGGATATGGACGTGGAACTGTTCGCAAATCGTTATACATATAAACGAGAATAAGCGAGTAAGGAGAAAAACGTTTGAATTTGAATAAGAAATGTTGAAGTTTTGATTGACATGAGAGGAGTGTGAGGTTATGAAGATGAAAGCTAAAGTGAAGATGTGATTGTTGTATTTGAGAAGACGAGTAATAAACAGGGGTGCGATTGTGTAAAGCAATCGTATTCATTTGACAGTTCAAAACGTACGGTATGGTCTGTCAAATGGCGAAGAAAAAAGGGTTTGACAGATCATATCGTACGTTTTGAACTGTCAAATGAATACGATTGCTTTACACAATTTCACCTCAGAAGTATACATATCCCGTGCATTCCTATTTATCTAAACCCCAAATCCCTCATACATAAAATAAAATTGTAGAGGTCTAATTTCTGTACAAGAAAGAAAAATGCAAAACACCGAGTAAGTAGGATATAAGAAGTTAAATAAATGTGATATAAAAGACAGAAGCTTTTGGAACTCTTTATCAAATAAGAAACGCTTTGTTGACGTTAAGGTTTCATAGCACATAGATACCTTAATGAGTTGTAGATAGTAATAGTCACTACTAGTGTTCTGAGCCGTAATTTGAATCCCTCGCGCCAAGCTGCCGTGTGATATCAATTGATAAGTGTACGATTTTCCAATAAAAATAAGTTTTTTTCACGACAATAATTTTAAATATAACTTAATTTCTTGAGTACTAAGGTCTTTATTTGCGTGATTTCTATTGATATTTAATTCTTTTCCGAACATAGATCACACGCCATATTCAAGCGATTGATTCAAAAACAGGGTCCCTGGTAGAAAACTTGCTCAAAAGGTTTTTCATACCGTGTTAACTTATCAATACTCATTGAGCAATAAGTATTGATAAATTGTCACTGTAAGAAAAACCTACAGAGCAAGTTTTCTACCAGGAATCTGGTACTCTGTCGTTCATAGCATAGACGTAAGAGAGTCTATCGATATGACAATGCAGATGCAACACTATTCTGCATCAATTATGTTAACAGATCCTTCATCGATTATGCAAAAAGATGAATAATTCTCACGGTCAATTAGATCGGTAACCGCACAGAAGAACTTAATAATCAAGGTAGAAATCGCTTATTGACTTTATATTTAAATTAAGCAAAGGGAAGAATTAGAAAAGGGGCGACTTGATGAGACCGTAGATTGTAATAATTTAAATAAACAAACGATTTAGCATTTATTTATGACTTGCAAGTGACTAGACTTGTGAAATTGCAGTAATTTAAAATGACATCGAATCAAATGTATGAGAAAATATTTTGCTTGTTCCCTGAACAAAAATAGCAACGGAAGCCGATGCAAATTGCGATCAACAATTTTTAAAGTAGTTTAAAGAATATTTATATCCCCTTGAAAGATCAAAGCTTTTCTTTAACTAAATGATAAAGTGTGATATTTTATTTTATGTCGTATGACCTTGCTTCATTCATACGAATAATTCATTCGATGACCTATTATTGCACTTGCACGATTTGTAGTTCAAGGAATACTGATGGCAATAGTTGACCTGGTTGCAATTGTAATTATCTATTAGCACCTTTTGACTTCTTTTGTTAACCTTACATATAAGGTATATTGTAATAATCACTGAACTACCAAGCGCTAAAGAGTTCAACCATCAACTCGTCCCCACAAAATGGTGACTATGAGACGTAAAGACATGTCAACATTACGATACTAGGGAAAAAATACTAGATGTGCTTTAATATTTTGAGGATTTCCTTCGATTACACCGAATTTCTATTAGCTTCTTATAGATTATCTTGACTTTGGTATCGCCGGAACCCATTAAGAGGTCCCGTTGAGAAAGGTAGGCGGAAGAAAGTTTAAATGGTCCAAAATGACCGTCAGATAAAGTAGCGTATAAACAAAAGAGAATTAGCATCCAAATGAAAAAACTACTCCTTTTAAAAATCAGTTAAAAATATCTATCTACAAATAATAATGTACCTTACCTGAACCGTCATGGTTTGGTTGCATATTATACTCTTTATAATTAGATAAACCGAAATGACATTTGCAGGGTTTACACTTTTGCGTTATTTAAAAAAGTAAAAAACCGACCTCAAAACCAAAATGCACTAAAAAGTCTTAAATAACCTCTTGAATATTGAAAGGAAAGGAATCCATTTAAGGCTAACAATTTCTTTTTGGAGTCGGTGCTGCGACAGGTGAGGCTTGATGGTCAAAGTGATGGCACCGACTCCAAAAAGAAATTGTTTGCCTAAAATGAATTCCTTTCCTTTCAATATTTAAGAGGTTATTTAAGACTTTTTAGTGAATTTTGGTATTGAAGTCGGTTTTTTACTTTTTTAAAGTTAATTTTATTTCTTCATTTATAGGGATTATAGGAGGGGGGGGGGGGATGTTGTACCTTATGACTCTGTTCTTTAAGAAGCTACCAACTACTTCTAACTATTACTGAACTCTTAAGCGGTGAAGGAGTTCCACCATCAGCTCAGCTCACAAGATGTGGTCTATCAGACGTAACGTGCCTTTAAAATTCGAGGAAAACATATAGTCGAATTGATAACCTCCTCCTTTTTTGAAGTCGGTTAAAAATAGTGTTCTTCCTATATAGCCGAAACATTATTTTTTATTCAGTAGTTGTATTTAAATTATTAAATAGTTACACTATGATTTTTTGTTGTCTAAGAAGTGTAAGAGCATGTATTATACAAAATATCTACAAAGGATTATGTTATGACCAAAGCCAGGCCCAGATTGCGTCTTTGTAGTTTATATGTAAAAAAAAAATTTTGTTTGAATTATAATTGAACTGGTATTTTAAGGGTAACTAAGGAAGTAAGTATAGAATTACTTTAGTAAAATATAACAATTACCTTCTGAATATTCCAAAATGAATGTAGGTGAGGTGCAATTACTCTGCAATCTCAAAACAAAACCTCAAAATATATAATCTGCCATTGAATTTCTCTTTAAACCCCTAATCATTTTTCAAAGATATTTTTTGTCTGTATTATTTTTAAATATTTATATATTTTATCCGAACATTTTGTAAAGAGCAACGTGGGCCGAGTTTCTATAGAGTTTTGGTCAAGATCCTTTAAATCTGTTTCTTTAAATGTTGTTTTACTACAACCATCATCATTACTTATAATAAAGTGTTTTAACAAAAATAGTAAAACGTCTACAAAGGTGAAAATCACAAGATCAGTTGATGGTATAAATCATTTAAGAATATTGCTATTGCAAGTGAAATGACTCAAGTTTATTACACATCAGAAGGAAAAGGAATATGTATTACTTTTGTTTAAAGCTTTGTTCAACGATTTGCATGTATTAATTATACAAATAAGTCGAATTACATTATTTTAAACCTATATCACAAATTCAATTAATCGCGTACAACTGAATTGTTACAACATTGTGCGATTGAAGCTGTCATCCATGTGTCATGATATGACATGGCAGCACGAAGCTGTTGTGATCTCGCTCATATTGTGTAACCATAGAAGTACTATCTCCTTTCCAATAATTTTAAGTGTGTAACATAGACACATGGAAATGTGACACCACTTGAAAACAGTCTTTGGGAAAAAACAATAAAACTACTCCATACAAACAGCTGTTGCATTCTTATTTTCTATTAAATAATATTTAATTTATGAGCACAAATAGCCTTGCACAATTACTTATTCTATAAAATAAACACTTCATAACAAGTCAATCACATAGGTATGATATCATAATTTTGAACTCTACTCAGATTTTGTACAATTACGAATATTACTACCTACCTGTAAAATTTTCTCAAAACAATATGTTATTGTAGTTTATCATTCTATACAACTGTGAACCCCCTATATGAAAAGAAATCATAAAAAAGAAGTCAAATCTAGTGATAACTTTTGCGACAGCAGTCAGAAGTTGACTCATAGTAGTACGGGGGCGATCCGAACAATATAAACATATACTTATACTACCAGCCACAGTATCCGCTCCTTGCCAAAACGGAAATCACTCGCATTCTTTTCGTTAGAGTACACCGAGTGAAGCTTTGTCGGATGAAGCCGCAGGGGAGGAGGGGGGGAGGGGCTGTTTATTCATATTCCGAAGGAAAGAAATTGGAGTACCGCGATTCAGACCTTTACTGACTGGCCATCCCACATCAATGTGCAATATTATCTTGGCTCTCTTTTTTTGGACAGGATTTTGGTTTTCCTTAATTCAAGACCTGTTTTCGAGTTAATCCATCAGTCGTTTAAGACGGATTGTGGACTATTTTTATAGGAGGATACTTTCCGTAATCACTGTTTAAATGGATATCAATACTCTCTCGTCAAAAATCGACGACACGTTAACTGCAGTGTTTAGCGCTCCTACTGAACTAGCGGTCGCAGGTTCGAATCCCACAAGGGGCAAATGTTTGTGTGATGGGCACGAACATTTGTACTTAAGTCAGTAGATGTTAAAAGAATTCTGTCATAATCGTTGACTGGAACTTCGTAACATAAGGAAGAAAATTCCTTACTTCAAAACCAGCCCATTGGTGTTTTCTGACGCATTTTTATATTTATTTATTTATTTTACTAATAAAAGGTAAATTTATGTTAATCCTTCTTGACCAACAGATAATTGTTACTGCGGCCGGATTTGCCTTAAAGCTATCTCATCATCATCATTATCAGACAAAGGACGTCTGCTGCTGAACATAAGCCTCCCCCACGGCTTTCAACAGCAACCGATCACTAGCGGTCCGCATCCAGTTTGATCATGCGATCTTTATAAGGTCCATCTTGTTGGTGGACGTTCTACGCTGCGTCTTTGGTCGAAGGGTCTCCAATCTAGAACTTTCCTGCCCCAACGGCCATCAGTTCTTCGCGCTTTGTGCCCTGCCCACTGCCACTTGAGCTTATTGATTCTCAAGGCTATGTCGGTTACCTAAGTTCTTCTACGTATCTCCTCATTTCTGATCCGATCCCGTAGCGAAACACCCAGCATAGCCCTCTCCATCGCTCGTTGTGTGATTTTGAGCTTCTTTACTTATAAAGAAGAGGCCTTAGCCCATAGTTAGAGACCATGTTTTGAATCCGTATGTCATCACTGGTAACACACACTGGTTGGAGACTTTCGTCTTCAGACACTGAGGTAGTTGAGATGAGAAGACACTCATGCGCAGTTTCCCGAACGCTGCACAGCCGAGTTGGATTCGTCGATTGACCTCCTTCTCACAGTTGGTCATACTCAATTGGATCGCTTGTCTCAGGTAGACGTACTCGTCGACAACTTCGAGAGTTGAGTTCCCAACGGATACTGGAGTAAGTACTACAAGGGAGCTCGACATAAGTTTCGTCTTCTCCATGTTCTTTTTAAGACCCACTTGTTGTTAAAGCTATTAGTCTGAAGTAAACATATTGATCGTCGATACAATAGTTTCATGTTCTCTGGTCCTCCCATACCCCTTGACCGTGTACCATGCACCAAAATTTTAATTAAATTAGTTAACTTACACTATGATGATATTTTTGCGTCGTAATCATCATCATTTTCAGCCAAAGGACGTCCACTGCTAAACAAAGACCTCCTCCACGGTTTTCCAGAGCGACCGGTTGTAAGCGGTTTGCATCCAGTGTGATCCTGCGATTTTTACAAGGTAGTCAGTCGTCTATCCTATCAGTGGACTTCCTGCGCTTCGCTCAGTCGAAGAGTCTTTAATCGATAATATTTCTGCCCCTTTTTCTATTTGGTCATATTTATGCGTATTTAACCTTATTTAATAAATATATACGGAACTAACTAATTTAGTGGAGACCTGTCTTGATCGTGCACGATTTTTGCACATACCTATCACATCATCGTGCTATTATTTTTTATTAGAGTATATAGTACATATTTTGTTTCCCACATTTTTCATTGTGCCTCTGCTCTTATAAGTCGTATCGTAATGTTTTACAGCCTAAAGTCTTCGTCGATATATAATCCAACACATTTTTTCTAAATCGGCCCAATAGTTCCTCAGATTAGCGCGTTCTATAAAACTATTCAGCTTACTAGTATTCGTATAGATTACTATAGTATAGATGGTGATTCATCGTTTATTATTATATAAAATAACTACACTTTATTAATAACAAACAAGAAAAAATAAAACTAAGATATGCAACATAAAAAAAAAACTTAAAATCTACCTCTTCAAAAACGAAACCATTTCCTTGCGGCAAGGCTATGATTATTATTATCATACGAGTATTTCTACCCTGGAATAAATTTGGCAGCCGATGCCTTTATTGCTTAATTAAAGTTTATTATTTCCTTACCAAAGTTTTTCAGATTCCAGTATAGTTACTTAAGACTGAACGTTAAGAACTATTCGTAACTTAACTTAGACAAAGGTGCACTTAGAAACAGAGATGTTAAGGTCTTATTTTAACAGCACAATAAGTAACATGTAAGGAAAGAAATAATTTAGCACGAGTAAGTAAACAAAAAAGTATCTGACGGTATCTTAATTCTGTAGAGCTGTCTACACACCAAAGCCGCCGGCCCGGCGGCACGAACCCGGCGGGCAAGGCCGGCGGCCTGATTTTGAAACGACCAAAGCCGCCGGCCCGGCGGCATGCGCCCGCGCGCGGCACGCCCGGCGCCCCCCGCTCAGTTGCCAGCCGACTTTCGAGGAGTAGTGGAGTAGCGAATATCATGCAGCCGACCCGGCGGCTTGTTCGTGGCTGGTTTATAGAAGCCGCCGGGCTTACCCGTCGGCATTAACCCGCCGGGTTCGTGCCGCCGGGCCGGCGGCTTTGGTGTGTAGACAGCTTTATACAACACGAACAATGTGTCTGTAGGTCGAATAAATGTATTTTCTTTCTTTCTTTTCTTCTAACAAAACACCTTTCTACAAACTAAAGGTTTAAAACTTGACTTCAATGAGTCAGAATCATAACAAGTGTTATATAAAAACACACCTAATATCCCTTTATACAAATTTGCACTTAGCGATGATACTTAAGAAAAAACTCAAATGCACTAAACTAAAATGCACCTTATGTGTAATAAAATCAAAGTTCAAAATCCCCTCATTTAAAAATCTCTACATAAAACTTTATTCAGTCTGTACTTTCGTAAAGAGCACCCAGGGCTCAATAGCGCAGGTGTCCGCAGAACAAAAGGGTTTGTGTTCGATCCCCGCTTGTGTATAGCGATTGGTGTAAAAAAATATCAAAAAAACAAACACGATTAGTTAAGTTTGTGTTAAAATATGACACGGGGTTCGGTTCCTACAATTACTTTCCAACTTTTTATGAATTGTTAAAGTCAATGTTCAAAATGGCTTATATATTACCTATGGAGTACTCTAGCAAACTAAGTGAGTGAAATCAAGACAAAATATGACTAAGGAAGTACATAAAATCAAGTTAAAAAAAATGGCATGATATCAACGACGCGACTTACGTTGGAAAAATGAAATGCAATAAGATATAAGAGACTTTGTCGACAGCTGAATAATACTTCATTAAAAAACACATTACACACGATGTTATCCAGAAAACCCAAAAAAATCCTTATACAAATATTATCATAATAAATATCATTTACTTTCAAAAGAACTCTAAAAGGTGGAAAGCCAAAAGCTTGGCTCGCGTCGAGCAAAACCGAGGAGTCACTGTCATCAATCAATTAACTATTATAGTCGGACGATGAAGCCAGACGGTCTTAATGAAAATATTTTTTGCTCATGCTTGAAACAGGAAGAATTAAAGTTTTGAACTATGGTGTTGCAAATTAATTTGGTCTAAGGATAGACCTTATAAATATATTGAGAGAAAGTGTGAGCAAAACTATGAAAAAATATATAATAACGCGATTTAGGTCTATTTTTAACCGACTTTAAAAAAGGAGGAGGTTATCAATTCGACTGTATGTTTTTTTTTTATCATCATTTTTTTTTTGTATGTATGTTACCTCATATCTCAGTCGTTTGTCTACCGAATCGAAAATTTTTTTCACCTACTTAGAGGGTATACCATCTAGTTGGTCCCATTTTTTCCATTTTGGGATCTGATGATGGGATCTTGGTGTATTTGAGGGAAACCCTCAAATTTTAAAGGCACGTATAGTGTTTCTTTACTAGAATCTTAATGTTGACGTATTGTTACGTCAGATAGTCAACATTTTGTGGGGCTGAGCTGATGGTGGAACTCCTTAACGCCTAGGAGTTCAGTAATTATAATGACACAACTTATGATAGGTAATTTGTAACTTCGTAAAAAATAGAATCATAAGGTGCAACTCCCCCCCCCCCTCTTATGTAATCACTAAAAATAAAGAAATAAAATAAACTTTAAAAAAAAGTAAAAACCGACTTCAAAACCAAAATGCACTAAAAAGTCTTAAATAAACTCTTCACCATTGAAAGGAAAGGAATCCGTTTTAAGCAAACAATTTATTTTTGGAGTCGGTGCCATCACTTTGACCATCAAGAATCAACTATCACAGCACCGACTCCAAAAAGAAATTGTTTGCTTAAAACGGATTCCTTTCCTTTCAATGGTGAAGAGTTTATTTAAGACTTTTTAGTGCATTTTGGTTTTGAAGTCGGTTTTTACTTTTTTTTTGTGTTATAGCCATTTAACTTTCCTTAAAAACCGTACACCAGTAGCGGATATCAATTACAATAATTAAAAAAAACCAACTCATCATCAATACAGTAAAAAACAACCAAAATAGAGCATCCTTTCTTTGTAAGCTCGTGGTTTGAAACGACCATTACCTGTTAGGCTAACCTTTAATACAAATCCTAACAAAAAGTAAAGGTAACCTCAGACAGCTTTTTACCATATTAATCGCCGAATCGCAATTTGCATACAGACAGACGCGGCGACCTTAATTTGAAAATAATAACGTCTGGACCGGACGATTCGTCCCACCGATCGTTTTTCGATATCGAAACATTAGGTTCCATGTCCAGGTAGTCACGAAAAGATATATTTGATCAAACGGATAAAGATTAAGAACCAAATTTAAAATAAGTCAACACAGCATAGTAAGATATTTCTAAAATTAGTAGACTACCTAGATGAGTGTCTACAGTATTTAAACGGTGTATAAAACTAAACTAGTACTTCTGAAGCTATTGCTGTGCCACTGTACATATTGTTTAACAGAAGCTTACGAGAAGGAGTCGTTCCTGAAGTTTGGAAGACTGCTAATATAACTCCTGTTCATAAGAGTGGTAGTAGGAAGGTCGTAACTAACTATCGTCCTATATCGCTGTTGTCCACTTTATCGAAAGTTCTTGAACGAATGGTTCATGATCATATTTATCCTCATCTACACAAAATTATAATTAAAGAACAACACGGGTTTGTTAAGCTTCGATCAACTACGAGCAACCTTGTTCTATATTCAAATTTTTTATTTGCATCTTTGGATGCACGTTTACAGGTAGACGCTGTTTACACTGATTTTTGCAAAGCTTTCGATAAGGTGGACCACGACATGCTACTGAAGAAGCTTGCATTTAATGGAATTCGTGGAAATTTGCTGAGATGGTTTTCTTCCTATATAAGAAACAGAACACAGAGAGTAGTTATTAATGGTTTTAGGTCTAGTATTATCAAAGTAACCTCTGGAGTAGCTCAAGGTTCTATATTAGGTCCATTGCTTTTTGTTTTATTTATAAACGACGTAGATCAGTGTTTTAAAAACACATATTTTTTAATGTATGCTGATGACCTAAAAATCTATCGCACAATCACTACTTTAGAAGACTGTCATAAATTACAGTCAGACCTTGATCTTTTTACAACCTACTGCAACGAAAATAAATTAAAACTTAGCTTGCCCAAATGCAAATCGATTACTTTTACAAAAAAACTTAACATCATTACTTTCCAGTACTCTCTTTGTGACACTGTCTTGGAGAAAGTCACCGTTATAAGAGACTTAGGTATCTTTATGGACTCAAAACTTCACTTTGATGTTCATATCAATCACGTCACAGCCAAAGCCTTCCAATTGTACAATTTTGTTATGCGATCCACTAAACCATTTAAATGTCCTTCTACTTATCTGTTACTTTATAAGTCACTTGTTAGATCTCAGTTGGAATATGCAACATCTGTTTGGAACCCATACTATGCAAAGTACAAAGAACAAATTGAGAGGATCCAAAGAAAGTTTGTGCGATCAATGCACTTTCGATGCTTTCACGCAAAGACTTCCTGCGATATGCTGCTTCAAAAGTATTCTCTGCCTAAGCTTGAAGTGAGAAGAATTATCTCAGATGTCATGCTTTTACATAATATCTTACATAATAAATTTGACTGTTTTGATCTCACCAATCAAATATACCTGCACGTGCCTTATCGCTCGTATGCTGTTCGTCAAACTCGAAAACCTACATTATTTGCACTTAATACTACTAAGACGCACGCAGGTGAGCGTTGTCCTTTATATAGAATAATGAGTTTGTATAACAAATATCTCTGTGATGTCGATCCTTTCTCAAGCTCACCTGCGAACTTTAGGAAAAATGTATACGTTGCTGTCTGTAAGGCTTTTTGTGTTCTCGAGTGCGACTAGTTCACAAATAAATATGTACAAAATTTTGTTATATAACACAACACCTTAATTGCTCTGTTTGCCCAACTGTCGCATGTTTTAATTTTAATATTAATTTTTATACCTATCTGTGGACAATGGTGCTGGTTACATTATAAGTAATTTTCATAGTAAATATTTAAGGTTATACCATTAATGTAATTGTTTGTTGTCCTTAATAAAGAGAAAAAAAAAAAAAAAAAAAAAACTAGGATATTCTAGGATATAGAATGAAAAAGAGTTAAAACTACTCTTACACATTTTTTTTAGTCAGGTATGGAAGTTTGGACACAGTTCCCCGTAAAACCACCAGATGGAAGAAATTTTTAATGAAGCTTAAAAATTAATAATATTTTTTAAGATGAAGTATACTTCCTGACTAAAATAATTTTCAACTTCGCAACTCTAAACGGGACTTTGTGCAACTTGCACACTTGAAAATATGGTCTTTACCTTGCCAACGACGTTTAAATAAAATAAAATAAAATAATAGGGACTATATTTGCGAATGTTAAATGGATTTTTTATACCAATATAAAAATAAAAAAAACTGTTTATTATTCATTGAAGGCAAATTCCTCAAGGAGTTACTAAACAACGAAAGCACCGGAAAGTTGACACGGGGGCTGTCGCTAGACTAGACGCGAAAATCAGCAAAAATAGCTTAGCATAGTATCACTTGACGCTTTGCCAATAGACACATACCCTTATGGACTGGATACCGAGAATTGAATGTGGCTGGCTAAATTGCCCTCGGAACTTGGTTTGTGTTTGCTTTGTGGCTTTACAGGAATTGCTCGAAAATTCACTTTTCCTCGTAACGTTTGACGTTTTTTAACAATTTATCGCTCAAATCTAATTAATGAGGATTCCCGAAACATATGGAGTCACAGGCTTTTTTATTTATTGACAACGAAATAACGAACAAAGGCTTAGCCGAGCTCGTCAATTTCAGCCAAACCTATTCATATGAGGTGTCTATAGATAGGTCTCTAAAAATGACATCGAGGTTTCTAAAACCATTTTTTCTGAAAGTCAAAAATTTGGGAGATAGACGCTTTCAAACTGATAAAATGCCAAATATTAAAAGGCACCATGTAGCACATTTTCAACTACCGCAAATATCATTCCTTCATACAAATACTATGAACAGCAAAGTTATTAAGAATTTTGACTAAGTGGAAATAAGCGGAACCCTAATTTAGTTAAAGATTGCAAGGAATCCTCAGTGCGCGAGTCCGACTCGCACTTGGCCGGGTTTTTAAATAAATAAAATAATAATAAATAAAAATTTCTTTATTTCAATAAAGTAAGTAACAAACAAATTGCTGAGACTTCCCTTTAAGTAGTCAGAAGACACTTGTGTTGGGAATGTCTCGCTCCACCCTTATGGATACAGTCGAAAACAGTTTCTAGATTACAAATAACAATAACAGACTAATTTTACAGTTTAACAAAATAATAGGTGTGTGTGTGTGTGTGTGTGTGTGTGTGTGTGTGCGTGTGTGCGTGTGTGCGTGTGTGTGTGTGAGTGAGTGTGTGTGTGAAAGTGATATTGTGCCAGTGAAGTTATACAATTCTAGTAAGTAGATTTTCGACTTCGGCATAATTTAGCGTCTCTAACCATAGCGTAAGGCTTTTTCGACATATGTATAAAGGCATAGGGTATATCTTAACAATTTTATTTATTCTATTGTATAGAAATGACGATTGGGAAAGGTATTGTCTTTTAGCAAATGCGGTCCGTACTGCGGGCGAGTGAGTAATAATATCTTTTCTCCTTTTTCTATTAATGGATTCCTTGTATGGAACAGATCTATGAAATTTTAAGATTAAATTGAGTATGTATAGCTTACGAATCGAGAGAAGCTTACCAATATTATATAAGCTGTGGGTAGAGAACCTGTAGTGTTTGTAGTACATAACTTTCAGTAACGATCTTTGGGCCCTTTCCACATCTAAAAAGTTAGTCTTGCTTGCACCTCCCCAGATTGGTATGCAATAGGTGATGATAGACTGTGCTAAGGCTATATAGACTTTGTTAAGCAGAGAAACAGTCATCACCGGCCTCAATGATTTGAAGACCCAGATTAGTTTTCTTATACGATCAATAACCGACTCAAGTTGAGAGTGCCAACTAAGCCTTTGATCAATAATGATACCGAGGTATTTCGTTTGGCTAACTTTATTTAGAATAGGACAATCACATTGTGAGATTTGCGGATTTTTGCAGCTATGGATTCGAATAATCAGGTCAGTACTTGGTTGTGATGTTATGTAAGGAGCAAAGCATATATAGTTGGTCTTTTGGATGTTCAAAGTGAGAAGGTTTTCTTTCAGCCAGGTAGACACACGCATCAATCCATGCGAAGCTTTCTTATGAACAGAACTCCAAGTCTTATCAGTAAAAATTATAGCAGTGTCGTCTGCGTAGGAGAGTATCCTTCCCCCGACTTCCTGTAAGTTACATAGATCATTAATATATATTAAAAAGAGAGTCGGGCCAAGGACACTTCCCTGCGGGACGCCATAATTGACTGCTTTTTCATCACTGACGAAACTGTCTATTTTTACAGATTGAGTTCTGTCACTGAGGTAGCTCACGAATAGTGAGAGTGCATTTCCTCTGATCCCTATTCTCTCAAGTCTGTTTACAAGAACCGAGACAGAGACCGTGTCGAAGGCCTTTTTTAGATCCAAAAATATAGCTAAACATTTATTTCCTTTGTCAACTTCTTTAGTTATAGTGGAGGTTAGATCTAGTATTGCGTCTTGGGTGGATAATCCTTTGCGAAAGCCAAATTGGAATTTCGATATTATATTAAATTTGTTGAGATAATTTGTGAGCCTAACGTTAATAAGTTTTTCAATAATTTTGGAAATTGACGTTAAAACAGATATCGGCCTATAATTGTTAACATCAGACTTGTCTCCGCTCTTGTAAACAGGTGTAACTAGAGATCGTTTAAGGGCACTAGGAAAAATTCCGTAGTTAAAACAATGGTTTGCCAATTTACAAATGTACGGGACTACGAAGTCTCTCGCGCGCTTTAGAAAAGTGGTATTTATCCCATCCCAACCGGGTGCGCTGCCAGAGTCAAGGTTCATGAGTATACTGTCAACTTCCTCGGGATATGTCTCCAGCAGCACAAACGAAGAAGGATGAGAGTAGGCGTTAGAAAAACCGTTTAAGGGGGCTACATCAGGTAAAGTCTGTTTTATGAGGTCAGCCAGGTTGGCTCCTATATTGACAAAAAAGTTGTTAATTTCGTTAACTGAATCTTGTGGTTTCAGTCTTAAGTTTAATAGATCAGAATTCTTTGTTTTAGGAGGTTTATATCGTGCAATATCATTTATAGTTGACCATAGTTGTTTAGGATTGTTGACTGAATATCTTATTTTTTTGCAATTATATTTACGTTTAAGTTTAGTTATAAGATTCGAACAAAAATTACGATAACGTTTGTAGGTTATATTCAAGATTAAGTTATGGGGTTCTTTATTAACCGTTAGTTGCATGCTATTTCTAAGTTGAATACATTTTAGGGCTCCAGGAGTTAACCAAGGTTTTAGAATCCTTTTTTTACCTGACACACTTAATGTCTTAGAGTTTTTTATTTTATTTATTACAACAAATAAGACTTACTCTAATAAAAACTGATTCCTACTCTAAAAATGCTTGAGTGGTATAATCTCGCAATAGGCCAGTTTGGGCTTACATGTTATATATAAAATATTTTTTAAAGGGTTTTACAATATTTGGAGTCCGAGTTACACTTATGAGAAGAATCACATTTTACAATGTCTTGATATAACCAGTTACATTAACTGTCTATTATTTTATATATGGATCCTGGCACCGTTTATTGTATTGTCGGATTTATTATTTAGTCCTATGTCTATAATTCAGATGTACCTTGTTCTAGCTTAGAATAACAATAAATTCTTGTCTTCAGGAAGGGTAATTAACATCGAAGTATCTTGCTTATTCTACCTTTAAAACTGCAAAGAGTCCTTCCTATTATTTCACCTAGTCATAAAAACAATTAGCCTCCAGAAACTACAGAGAAACAAACTTGTTTACGCGAATAAACAAACTGTAAACACGCTGTAAACATAAACACGGCACGCTCCGCTGTCGCGGCAGTGGCGCCATCTGTAATTGAAGTTTATTTGAGTTTCCTTGTGAAATTAACACCTTAACGTCTAGTTAGTGCTTGCTAGGGTTGATCTTGAAAATAAGAAAACAATTTCTAAGAAACTGATACAATAAGCGTACCATGAATTTTGAAACTTAATATTATACCTCTAAATTACACTTAAAAAAAATAACTGTGTCAACAAACAAAAATATGATCACTGGGAAATCTGTTTTATTTTATTATAAGACACTACAGTCCGTCCTTCTTTGCAAGTCTAATATTGTAAACAATCGTGACATTTCTTTATAACTAAATGATCAAATTTAAAATGAGATAACACAAACTGACAACTTACATAGGTAATTCATCGTTTTATACTGAGATCTTTTTAATCAAATATTATTGTATTATTACAAACTGATATCATTTTAAAAGTAATGAAAAGATTGTTAAAATTATTGGACTAGCTAAGAAAAACTGAGTTTAATCACATATATTGCATTGATCCCAAAGTAAGTAGCCAATACACTTGTGTTATGGAAATCAGATACAACGGTGGTACCACAACACCCAAAACCGAGACAATATAGAAATAATGATTTCTACTTTGACCTCATCAAAGCCGGAACCTCGGAGAGGCAACGCCTTAAAACCCAGTGTGATTAGCCAACACGGATATCGTCATCTTTGATCATAAATTAGATCAAAAATTCCTACATTTGCATGGATAAAACCCCAAACCACAATGCTCTACGCAGTACATACCTACGAACATTTCAAAAAAAGGTTAATTTAAACTAAACTAAAAACTAGTTTTTGTAAAATGATTAAAAAAGGAAACAACGATGACTGACCAATTGTTCGATATATTTTTTGATGTCAAATTTAGGAATTAGCAACCCTCAGGTGTAGTTAGCCTAGCCATAACTGTTCCTTTGTCTGAGGAACGAATAAAGTGCATTCAGAATTCAATAACAGACGTTTAGTTAGTACGTGAGAAAGATGTTATTACGGGTGTAAAATAAGCATCTACAATTGACTAGACTAAAATTAAACCATGGTAAAGTGTTTCTGAACGAAACGGGTAAAATTTGTTTTGTTTTTGTGTATTTTGTCGATAGAATTTAGATATTTTTGTGTTGTGCTACTTAGAGGACTATACACATATTTATAATCATTCATTTGGTTATGTCATGTCATATAAGACGTTCCATGCGATTTTTATACACCTTTTTATAAACCTTTTTACACATACTTCGAAATGAAAACCAAGGAGAAGTTTAGTCTGAAACTTGGTCACTAAAGATTAATAATGAACAAGTTAAAGTCCGTTTTTCTTTGCTAGTCGAAAATTGTAACTATTTGATTTAAAAGGATCTCAGTATTCAACGCTGAACCTATGTAGGTTACCTATGTAGGTTGCGAGTTTTGTACCCCTGTTTAACTTACTTTAAAATGAGTTTATATTAAAATGAATGTCAAGATTGCTTACTATATTTGACAAGCTACGAAAAACAGACTTTACAAGTTAAATTCACCTGTAAATTAAATGTATATTGTGTGTATTAAAACAATAAGTACTACAATTTCAGACTCCCCGCCAAGATAAATTATCCATTTCATTTTGAATACTTTTGAAAACCTTGTCAAAATTACCTTAAAGTCAGGTTTAAAAAAAATTACCTTCACACCTTGAAAATTCTAACTTAAAATAACAAATTAGCGTAGAACATTGCAAGTGTTATTCTTGAGCAGGTGCACTGAAATTTGCACTTCAGTTGCACTCTGATGTAATTTCAGGATGTAACGCGAAGTGTTAGCTTAATTTTATGAAGGAGACGGAGGTGCGATCACGTAAGATGCAGATGGTGAAAATCGAATTTGGCTTTCGCAAGTCGCTTTTAGTTTAAGATGAGGTGGAAACTAAGTGTGTTTGTAAATGATGTTAGTTTTATTGCTTTTATTTTGATAAACATTAAAGCGATTAATAGCGCTAAAGTCAGAATGATTTAACGAGCGTACTTAGATTTTTGTACTGACTGAAATCATTTTCTTTTGACATGTGATTAAAATTACAGCCTGTATGGCTGTAATTTTAATCAGTGACCAAATTTTGCGTGAAGACTCCACTGATGAATTTGAACAACTTTAACTATGGGGACAATAGTGAAACCAAAAAAAAAAACAGTGTAAGAGCTGTTTTTAACCGACTTCAAAAAAGGAGGAGGTTATCAATTCGTTTGTATGTTTTTTTTTTTATCATTATTTTTTTTTTGTATGTATGTTACCTCATATCTCAGTCGTTTGTCGACCGAATCGAAATTTTTTTTCACTTACTTAGAGAGTATACCTTCTAGTTGGTCCCATTTTTTCCATTTTGGGATCTGATGATGGGATCATGGTGTATTCGAGGGAAACCCTAAAATTTTAAAGGCACGTATAGTGTTTCTTTACTAGAATCTTAATGTTGACGTGTTGTTACGTCTGATAGTCAACATTTTGTGGGGCTGAGCTGATGGTGGAACTCCTTAACGCCTAGGAGTTCAGCAATTATAATGACGAAACTTATGATAGGTAATTTGTAGCTTTGTAGAAAATAGAATCATAAGGTGCAACTCCCGCCCCCCCCCCCCCCCTCTCTTATGTAATCACTAAAAATAAAGAAATAAAATAAACTTAAAAAAAAGTAAAAACCGACTTCAAAACCAAAATGCACTAAAAAGTCTTAAATAAACTCTTCACCATTGAAAGGAAAGGAATCCGTTTTAGGCAAACAATTTCTTTTTGGAGTCGGTGCCATCACTTTGACCATCAAGCATCAACTATCACAGCACCGACTCCAAAAAGAAATTGTTTGCCTAAAACGGATTCCTTTCCTTTCAATGGTGAAGAGTTTATTTAAGACTTTTTAGTGCATTTTGGTTTTGAAGTCGGTTTTTACTTTTTTTTAAGTTTATTTTATTTTTCTCGTACAAAAGTTTTACAAAAGTTTATTTGGCGCCGTCAAAATGTATAAACAGCTGATTGTTTTCTCGAATTTACTATTGCTTTCATAGTAAAAGTTGTTCAAATCCATGTAAAAGTTGTTTATATTCATCAGTGGGGTCTTTACACAAAATTTGGTTACTGATTATAAATTTAGCCTGTGTATGAGTCTAATATAAAAAAGAATAAGCGATTTCAAGATGTCGAATCAACAAATTGTAAATTAAAATAAATAAATAAATAAATATCCTTTGGACATTCCCACACATCGCCATCTAGCCCCAAAGTAAGCTACTCAAAGCTTGTGTTATGGGTGCCAGACAACGGATATAATACTTAAATACTTTTTTTTTGTAAATACATACATGATATACATAGAAAACACCCAGACCAATACAAACAGACATGTTCATGCACACAAATGTTTGTATTGTGCGGGGATCGAACCCGCACCCGCTGCGTAGTAGGCGATTCCTCGACCACTACACCAGACGGGTCGTCGTAATTATGACTTAATAACCATTTAAACGGTACATATTTAGTTTTATTGAACGTGTCCTTAGTAAAATTATAGGAGTGACTGCTTGTGACTTTTATATCTCCTAAGAACTAATTAGTCGAAACATTTCTAATATTTTCTCAAACATTTTATTACTTCGGAAGTCGTAAAGTCTTCTTATTTACACCTTTTCTAATTTCCGATAAAATAACCGACCGGATTGTTTTTACGACTTTTAAATTGTACAGATATACCGAAATTAATGAATTTATTTTGATACCTTTAAATTCGAACTTAAACAGTCTTTATGACTTTGTCGTAAAGTTGAAAATGGATAGGCTCATTTTCATTGTATTATTGTAAAATTCTACAGAAGTCGTAAAAAGAGTTTAATTTAAAGTAGGCTACTAATATCACATTTGTTAAAACGTTATTATAAGTATTTTTTAATACAATCTTATTTTATGCATAATCAGGTTTTGGGATATTTCGAAAATACATGTAATAAGTCGTGGTGAACGTGTAATATTATAAATAAGTTACACAAAAACATAATTCATAGGATAACAGCTTTGTTTAAAGCTAAGTATTTGGTCAACTTATCCCGCAACATAAGTTGTAACAAAAGGAAAAAAACCTTTGAAAATACAACAATTGGTGTGTTGTCTTGCGCAAATTTATTTGTATATTTTATAGGTAAGTAGTATGAATAAAAATATATAAGCAACCTTCACTTTTAAACATCATATTTATAAACATATAATCTGATAAAGTTTACATAGGAAGGTACCTACTAGTAGTATAATTCATGTCTTTAATCCTTCGTCAGCGCAAATCTGAGCTACGGTCGGCCATTTTGTTTTACGTAAGTACTAATAATTTTAGCAACACTGTACAACTTTTGCCACTTCATTAATTTCCTCACACATTAAAGGCGACTGTTTAATAATGCACAAGTATTTATTTGGGGCCACTAAAATCACGAATTGATTACTAAAAACCACACAAGAATAGGTTTTAACATTTTTATAAGGAAGATTTTCGGTGTGGCAAACGTGGCAACCAAAGACCAAATTACATAAAAGTGCCCTAGCCGATTTTGTCTACGGTTGCCAGTCTTAATAACTAGCCGACTGCGAAGGACATACCTATATAAAAGTAGTGTACAAAGGAGTTCGAAAACACTACATCCTCTATTCCTTTCACACCTCTAGCCCGATGGAACAGCAATCTGAGACGACCAGAGAGAGATCAGGCGCAGGACCAACGGCTTTACGAGCTTGCCGAGACACGGGGGTGAAACACCGCCAACTTCCAAACTCCGGGCTGCCCTGAAAATTTCTAATCAGAAAAACCCAGGTAAGTATGTATTTTTGGCCCGATCCGGAGATCTAACCTGGGACCTCTCTACAGTTTGACCCTCTAACCGAGCGCAACTTATACTGAGGTCAAACTTCCTCTCCGTACTATTCAGACAAAGACGTACCTAGAGTTAGTAAAGTTAGGACGTACAGAGTTAAGAGCTTGACTTTAAATTAGATCTGAAAACTCTATGCCAACGCAAGCCAAATAGTTTGTAATATTAACGGTTTAAAAAAAATGTTGGTTTATTATTTCACTCTCCGCTTGTGTCGTGGCCTAACGCCAGTGGCAGGATTGAGATAAGAGGATTCATGGCCATTTCGCCTAATGCCCGCATTTGACGCGAAAGACGTATAAAGTAACAGCTAATGAAGTGCACTCGAAATGCATTATTTCAAGTTTCATTGTACATTGTAGGTAGAGGTTTGTTATCTTTTCTTTGTTTTACGGGGACATAACATTATGATCTTTGTCATTACTCGGTCAACTTTTTTTAAAAATGTCTTAGTGTTGCCAACGCGTTTGAATGATAAATAAATAGAAATCTGGGGCCCAATTTTTAATCACTGGCGTCAGGATGGCGAGTAAAATTCATACATAAATGAATTTTACTAAGTCGATTTTTTAAATGAAAATTAGTTAAAATTCTCACGAAAGGAATTTGAAAAATGATCAATTTTGTGTACTTCTTACGTCTATATTTCATGTGATTTTCGTTGATTTTTAATAAGTTCTGTTAGAATATTTAAGCTAGCGAATTAAAAATTGGGGCACTGAACTTGAATTAGTCTATATTAATAACTTGGATTAGAGAGCTGAAAAGATGAACCAAAAAAGTTTTCAATTGTAATTACTGTTGTTTCGGGTGAAATAATTACCAATCCATATGATGGGCAAATATTTCATCTAGGGCAAAATTGAAAATGTCTGTGCTATGGGAACAGTAAGTGTATTTATTCTAGATACTACTTTAATAATAATAAAGCAAAAAAAACTTTTAAATCAATGGATTTAATAATTAACTTGCATTTTTTTACAACGTTTTAAAACAGATATGTTCATTCATTTTTCATTACAACTCTACCTACGAACTAACTAAATACTAAATAATCTCCTTTTCAACTACTTATTACATCACATTGTAACATCAAACATCCATTCCACTAAACGAAAACTTATCCCATTTAACAAATGTACGAATATGGAGTTAATAATCAAATGTGAAGCTAATACGAGCTTCTACGCGATTATGGCTATTACCCCCCGGTTTTATGGTTTAATTTCCTGAAAGCGTGTTGTCTGCAAATGTGAAACGTGGTATCGGCTTTTTATGACATGAATGACGTTTAATCTTGAGTCACTTTTGAGTACGTGAGGTTTTGCATATGTGGTAACGCGAGATAGACCGATATGTATTCAGTGAAATTTAGAAATTAGAATAATATTTAAATCAAAATTGTTAAAATATCTCATGGGAGTCATGATGAGTGAGGCAAGATATAAAAATAACTGAGTCAAACATAAGTAAAAAAAAAACTGCTAAGTGCGAGTCGGACTCGCGCACTGAGAGTTCCGTGCTAACTTTAATTTAATTAAGGGTCTTCTTGCTTCCACTTAACCAAAATACCAAAAATTTTGTTGACAGTAAAAATAAGTCTCTTTGTATTAAGTAGTAGTAGTATAGTATTTGTATGAAGAACAAAGTAATATTTACGGTTGTTGAAAATGTGCTTTACCTCAAAAAGTACTAGTTGGATCTCGTTCAATTCAATTTGAAGGTCTACATCTTGTATTTTTTCAATATTTTAAAACTTTGCAAGATAAACAAATATACCAAGTTTCATCTATTATAAGGACGACGGACGAAAATAAAAGAATTCCGTATTTGCGGAACCCAAAAGAGTCTTTAATAAGGGTACTAACGAACTTTAAAATATAATATAGTATGATACTATAAAGTAGGCAGAGTTTCTTGTGGGTCAACGAATTTTTGATAGAAATAAAGCATGCGAGAAGAGTTACTATAAGTTCAAATCAAACTAAAATTCAAATAATATTCTAACCCTTCATAATCCCTAGCACTTATTTTTTTTGTATCCTCTTACTCTACATAAAAATTGATATCACTAAGTGTTAAATCAGCAAAACAACTAAGAAAAACTTTTAACCACTACTGCAACAAATTACTAAGTCTCCCACAGGACTGCGATTGGTCTAGTTCATCTCACAAAGGATGCGTTTCAAACAATTTTCTGTCATTATACTTCATACAAAAGGGCATTTTTCAATGAGACGTATTGCGAATGTGTTAAGGCGAAGAGTAGTGAAAATAAGGAAAAATTGTCAGATATGATTCGTCCTTAGCTAAGAATGAGATGAGATTGCCGCCAAAAAATATAAAAAAATGACGTACCTACATCACTAACTAAATCAAATGCTCTACACTGTTAGGCCCGATTTAACAAGCGTCAAGGAATATTTGTAAAAAAAAAACGTCGCCTATTTTTCAGCAATCGTTAAAGTCAATGTCAGTTTAAAATTGGTCGTTTTATACTTATTCAATCGGATAAGTCTTATTTGATTATGGTCAAAGCTGTTTGGTTAGATCCAAATTGGACAACATCAAATAAAATGTTTTAATTAAATTTATTTCATAAATAAAATACTAACATTTGAAAAGGAGTAGTAACGTCGCGCTCATTGAAAATATAATTTCAGTAATATTATTAATTTATCCTCCCAGAAGATGATTTTGTTAATTTGCTCTGCATCATTACTTAATATTGAAATTAAATGCCCTGCTTCTGTATAAAGTAAGGCTAGCTCTATCTGATTTTAAATAAATTACAAACTTTACCAAAATTCATGTGTTATTTTTCACCGTGGTCGTTTTAATTTGTTTAACAGGTTGTAACCGTGATTGCCAGTAATTCGCTTCGAGTATTGCGTAAAATTGTACAATTATACTAATAATCTTTACTAATCCTACAGATATACTGATAAGCTTCGCTTTAACTAGCCGGCAATTATTGAGAGGTACAGTCAACCACCGCAATTATGCTCGGAAACTTTTAATTTCAATTTTACGTCGTTTTGTTAGTAGAAATAAAACGCGATACAACCTATTTATGGAGTATTCAAACTACATTTTGTATTTCAAAGAACGTTTTGTTATTATTAATTTGACGTTTAGAGGTACATCAAATTATACAAAACGAGCAAAATGACGGTATGAGGGAGGTATCATTTAAGAATAACTGGAAGGATAGGGGCTAGTACTTCTAGGAACTAGAAAGAGTATTTTTAAAAACCGGCCAAGTGCGAGTCGGATTCGCGCACTGAGGGTTCTGTGCCAACTTTAACTGAATAAGGAAATCCATTTACTTCTACTTAGTTAAATACCAAAATATTTTGTTGACTGCAAATTTAACTTTGTTTTTCATAGTGTTTGTATGAAGTACAAAGTTATGTTTGCGGTTATTGAAAATGTGCTATATCTCAAAAACTACTCGTTCGATCCCGTTTTCACGTACGTACATCATTTTTTTTTTCAAAATTTACATTTGCTTGGTTTAGAAATTAGATGGGCGTGACGCCCATTTAAACACTTTGGAAGCGTCTAACTATGAAACGTTAGACTTAAAAAAAATTGTTTTAGGATGCTCTATGTTATTTTAAAAGACCTATCCATAGACACCCCACACGCATAGGTTTGACAAAAAAAAATTAAGGGTAAAACTATAAGGGTTCCGATTTTTAACATTCGGCTACGGAACCCCAAAAATACAATAAGTATCTTGTCATTTATGACGTCACGTTTGGCGTTGTGGTTAGCGCTCCTGACTATTTCGCCGACCATCATGGGTTCGAGTCCCGCAAGGGGCATGTTTATGTGATGAGCACGAACATTTGTAGTACCTAAGTCATGGGTTAGGTCCACTTTTTGTTCTAATTTTTGGTTGTGCAATAAAGTATGAATAAAAATAAATAAATGTTTATAGGTATATATTTAAGAACTTATGCTAGACACCCCCATCATAATCGCTGCCTTGTATCCGTAACATAAAGACGAAATGACATAAGGACGAAAATTCCTTACTTCGAAACGACGACCATTTTCAGGTGTGTTGTCTGGCACATATTTATTTAAAGTTATTATTACTGATATCACCACGATAGACGACCTCCGTGGTGTAGTGGCTAGGCACGCTGAGTTTCAAGGCAAAGTCGCTTTGAGGTCCCGGTTTTGATTCCCGGTCTGGTCAATATAGAAATCCAAATTTACTATATTGGCTCGGGTCTGGGTATTGTGGTACCACCGTTGTGTCTGATTTCCCTAACACAAGTGCATTAGCTTCTTACTTTGGGGTCAGAGCAATGTATGTGATTGTTGTCCAATATTTATATCTATTCATTTATCACCATGCAAATTTCCACCATGTGTGATTCAGACTCAGACCCATAATCACGGACAAAAAAAAGACAGTAGTAAGTAAAATATGCATTAACTATTGTTGCCTTTGTATTATAAACATAAAAATGTAAATGGTAAACACCCAGACGGCTACTCTCAACTAATAACAGTTGTAAACACGGTGTCATTAACCAAGCGGTTATTAATTAATTTACATGTAACACCCATGGTTAAAATCTCATCTGAACTGTTTGGTAAGTGACCCCCATATACAAGGATGTAGAGATTATTGAAGTGTCGTAAACTTTGTAAGAATTGATCTAGCTTTGAGCTATGTTTAAAACAATAAGTTTTAACTTTTTTTTATCACGACTACAGGCATTAATGGTCCACTGAGGTGTTAATAAGAAACCAAACACTTACGCGCTAGATTTGAACCAGCAACCTCTAGCAAGTCTGTTTAAGGCTCTGATGATGAAGCTAGTCTCCATCATCATAGCATTAAACAGAATTGTTAGAGGTTGCTGGCCTAAAAATATATATTTTATGCTGGCCTAAAAATAAATATATTTACACACACACACAAACACACACAAACACACACACACACACACACACACACACACACACATTTAAAGCTTTGCTTTATCTTTGAAGCTGTATCTAGGTACAACAATCGGTTCTCTGTCCAAAATGATGTATTTTTTTACAAAATTGAAACACTTCATTAAAAAAAAAACTTTCAACTTAATACAATATGACTTTTTATAAGAAATAAAAGGCTCGTTAAAAAAACTGCTTTTCCAACACGATGATAAAACATCAAACAAAGACCTCCACTCTGTGTAGTATTAAGTAACGCAATGTCTCTTCAAACATCTCTACATCATCGTCCCACTAAAACATGGGCGTTCATTCCGTGTCAAAACTCCATAAATTAGTTAAAAACAAATCCGTATATTGAATAGATAAGCTTAATGCTTTGATGTGCTGTTATGTTGCTATTATGGTGTTAAATGAGTTGCTTAAATGGCTTGTAGCTGCGGGTGCACGGCCTAAATGATTTTAGTTTGAATACATTAATAAAATAATCTTAAGCAAATGTCACATCTTTTCGGTTTGTGATTAAGTGTTTGACCCTTTGCGCACTGCGACTTTAACTCTCTGCGTGAACGCAAAAGAGTTTTTTAGTGAACGCCTATAGGCGTGATAACAATTAAATTTATATTGTGTCGGGAGTACTATCCCTAAAAGTGTTAAGCAGCGATGCAGTCGCAAACTGACAACCTTTACACACATGCGCTACTTTTAGCATCAAAACAGAAGCTGGACATCGACAAATTATGAAACTATATATTGGCGACTACATCGATACTAACACGTGTTAGCATCGATACAATCGCGCGACAGCATCAACGTCAAATTAAATCTGTGTCACGTGAGCCGCGATGCTGTGGCACGTTTACAAAACGCGCGACTGGGGGTGAAGGGGTCAAACTTTTAAGTAACTGGTCGATTAACACATTGAATGCCAACTACGCAATTTCGTAGGCACCAGTTGATGCTAGGGGCCAATGATGACTTGACCATTTATTTGGCATGTCATGTGTTAAGCATAGTATGTCACACTGTTACAAATTAATATGTTATTTATTAACTAACGTTTATATACCGAACTTGTCAAATTTTGTCGTATCATAACTTAGAGAAGCTCCAAGACGGCGTGAAGGTTCGTATAATCAGTTCTTTCTTGATTAGTCATTGTCATTTAACCCTTCCAGAATCCAAGTTATTTAGAACAACCGCCTTTTAATTTATTTTTATGCGTCACCAGGTGTCAAAATGCCTTTCTCACGCATGCGCATCAAAATCGTCGTAAAGTCGAATAATAATCGCTCGTAAAAGAATCGCAAAATCATCGCAGAATCGATCAATTACAAAGCGACATTACTTTTTTATTGCCCTTAATGAATATATGACCCCCTTTTTCGAAAGGACGTAAGTTTATTAAATAATAAAGTTTTAAAGCGCATAAAAATTTGTAAACGGCGTTTAGTTTTTTTTAGTTTTTATTATCTATGGTTGACGTATGGGGTGTCGAATAAAGGTATGTCATTCTCTGTTTGAACTTGCCCCTTTTTGGCGTTTAACCGACTTAAAGTTTTTTTTTTAATTTAACCCTTGAGTATTCGTTTCGGTTACTCGTTAAATGCAACTTTGAAGTGCTTGGCGATTGTCATGGACGAAATAAAAGATAAGTCTTTAATGGGGTTAAAAGTGCGGATGTTACAGTTATTAAAGACGGTGTCAAAGTTCTTGACTCACCGAGTTACACTCGGGCTCAGGTACAATTTTCTAAAAAAAAAAAAAACTTTCTTTAACTTGCACCTGCTGCAATCTTTCTGTATAGTCTAGAGATAAGACTAGAAGAGAATGCTTTTAGCATTAAGTTCACCTTTGCCACATTATTATTTTGCCCTTTTTTATTAATAACAAACAAAAACAAATAAAAGTAAGACATGCAACATAAAAAAAACTGTAAATCTACCTATTCAAAAACTTGCGGCAAGGAGGCTATGAAGCTATTATTGAATTTTATTTGAGCAATAAAGTTTTTTTAGTAGGAAGTCATTTATTTAAACAAGAAAAAATAAAACTAAGACATGCAACATAAAAAAAAAAAACTTAAAATCTACCTATTCAAAAACGAAACTATTTCCTTGCAGCAAGGAGGCTATGATGCTGGCTGCGTTCCCGCGTTGGATAGCTATGCTAATCCTTTGAGCTAGGAACCAGCCAGCTTTATTATTGGCTGTAGCGGAATTTAATTTAGGCGCAATGTTTCGAAACAACAATTTAGCTGAGGGTCCCCACGGCCCAAATGTTTCAACACCAAACGGCGCAAACACATAGTCACTTGCAAGTGAGACGTACTTGCGACGCTTGGCGTTTTCAGCCAACTCTACTGCTGCTCCAGCTTTAAGGGCTGATTCTCTGAGATGGGAGGGGGCCAAAGTATCGACACAAGTTGCATCCCAAACTAAGGCCCGACCCCGTTCCCAGGGAATAAGCGTGAGGCCATCGGGTCTCTTGCCATCGTCACGGACCAAACCACATGGTTCCAACGTGGAAGGTACATTAATGGTGGCAAGAGCTCTTCTGATGGCGTCATTAAGGGTGGCGTGACGGGCGAGACGCCCAGCGCTTTGCTGGCAACAAAGGCAGTGGAGACCAAATTTATCAACCTCCTTGCCACAGGGACACGCAAAAATTTCACATATAGGAGTACCAAGGCGGAGGCCCACACACACCCGGAAAGACTCACTATCGAAAAGAGTGCCCAAATTTTTCGACGGTAAAGCATGAAGCCAGTGACCAGAATCTTTGCAGGAAACCGCCAAGAGCCTTGCACGACCACTGTCACTGACGGAATTTTGAAGTAATGAATCGAAGGTCTCTCTCGCAAGAGGGACATCCCAAAGTTTTTGTTGATGACGTTCCTTTGGAATGTCTTCTCTAGGACAGAGGCCTTGCCAAAACTCCTCCGCCTCTCTCACCTCAGAAAGCTGGCGAGGATGCTTAAAGATTTTTTCGGCTAAAACGGAAGTGCTATGCAAAGAGGAGAGAAAAGCAGGGAGGGCTATACTAGAAATTTGGCGAATTCCGATCCCACCAAAACGAATAGGAAGTGAAGCCTGAGCCCAAGAATTATTATCAAAATGTAAATTTAATTTTTTTTCCAAACTATTTTTAAGGGTGGTGTCAAAAAGTTTTAAATATTTTTTTTTTTCAGATAGGACTAGCACGTAGGAAATATGTAAATTTAGGCACAAAAAGACACGATTTAAGTATAGTAAATGCAATGTGTGAATTTAGGTGTTCTAATCTGGGGGCTGAAAGGGTGAAATCATTCAATTTTTTACATATAAAGTTTTACATTAAATAAATACTAATTTGTAACATTAAGTCTTATCTCAAAATAAAATATTTTCATCATCATATCAGCTTAGGTAACATTCTCATATACTCAAATCATGAAGTACATATTATGTATTATCTTATGACTTCACTTACCAAACATATTTATTTTCTCATACCTCGTTAATACCTTAACTTGAGTACCACAATTAAATTAACCCAAAACTTGTCAACGCTATTATGAACCGTGATTAACCTGGCATTGACAAGTGAATTATAATATTCATACAGAGAAGGGTGATAAACATGCAAAACAGATAATGAACACATTAGCATCCAAATGACGGTAACAAAAGATGGCTGACGTGTGGATTTTGAAGGGTTAAAATAGATTTGATTAGAAAAGCTGCGATTTTCTTAAATTTCGACTTTTTGATATTACGATAAGATATCATTTCTACTAAATATTGAGACTACATCCAAATTGTTTAATTGAACTTATTGATAAAGTGAAAAAATAATGATACATTTCAAGAAAGCTTCTCTTTTCTTTTTCTTTCTTCAATATATTTAAAAAATCGAAAGCAACTGATGTACACTTTTTTTCAACCAGTACTTATCTCTAGATTTTTTAGTAAAATTTCTAGTAACATAATGGATAATCACTAGCTAAACTACACTGTATTTCCTCGTACATACCTTAGTGAAAGCAAAAGCAGCGCAGAACAACCAGATAACTCTTACCATTTAAGCAGTAAGCAGTATGCATGAAAGAGTTTAGAAAGATATAATAAAAGATATTCACAAATATATTACTGAATCAGGCCTAAAATTAAAAAAAATAATGTTAATGATGCATTGCATGCAAGTATAATGACTCAAGCGTACTCATTTTAAAGTCATCAAATGTTACGAATGCTTTTAGGCTTTTCTAATGACATCTTTACAAATAATCACGCTTTTTACGACCCAACATGATAAAAATAGTTTTTACGTACCTGCTGATACGAGAACGCAGTATCTAAACAAAACACATATTTTTGATTCACTCGCGTCAAGATGGTGGGTAAGATTAAATAAAAGATAACTGAATTTTGTGAGTTCTAACGTCTTAATTTCGCGTGAATTCCATTGATTTTTGATCACACGCCATATTCAAGCGAGTGATTCGAAAATAGGATCCCAGATCAGCATTTACATACATATCTTGGCACAGTACAAGATTCGAATGTACAGTGGCCAGCACATCAGGCTACCCACTTTTGTTGCAAACTAGCCCTTATTACAACTGAATAAGATACCGCCGTGTTTACCTTGACAAGCTGTTGTCCGTACGAAATTTGAAGGCGTTTATGTGAGTGAACAAGTTTTGTTGCACCGTTTCATCTACTACAGGTACCTATGGTGTTTCTGATCTCTGCTAGCTACGAGTACATGAACGGGTTGAGGAGTGGGCCAGCCCCGCGAAGTGGTCTGATTACTCTATTTATTCTATTAAGCCGCTGATTGTTCAGCCTCCGCCATTAGGAGTATTGTGCGCCTTTGTTACTTGCTTGTGCAGATTTATGCTGTATAAGTGCTGTGGAGGTAATGTGTGGAGTTGAGTAGTGTAAACTTCAAAAACGAAAAAGTAAAAACCGACTTCAAATCTAAAATGCACTTAAATTATTAATCTTCTAGTGCATTGTTTTTGTAAAAATAATTTAATTAGCTATTTATTTATTTATTTATAGGGCAGGGAGTGTAGGTTTGATTATTTTACTTTGTTCTTAAATAAGCTACAAAGTTCCTAACATAAGTTCTGGCGTCATAATCACCAAACTCTTAAACGTCAATAAGTTCCACCATCAGCTCAGCTTCACACAATGTTGTCAATCAGACGTTACAATGTCAACATTAAGATACTACTTCAAAAACGCTGTGCGTGCCTTTTTTCTCGATTGCACACAGATTCTATCGTCAGATCCCGACTTGGCAACATATAAAGTAAAAAATATACATACAAATATACAGTCGGATCGTTTACCTCCTCCTTTTTGAAGTCTGTTAAAAGAGCTAATTCGGGCAGATCCACTACTCAGGCATGCTTTTCTTTGGTAAACCAAGTCACGGAGGTGTTAGACAGTAAAGAGGCAGTTATAAGCATATTTCTAGGCATGAACAAAGCTTTCGACGTCGTTTGCCACACCCGATTACTCCTCAAGCTACAACGATACGGAATAAGGGGTAAAGCCTATGACTAGATACGAAGCTATCTATGTGACCGCCAACAAGTTACCGAAGTTTTAAAAACAGTCGGCTTTGAAATGGTCACTGCTCAATCGTCTTTAAAAATAATTGGTTCTGGCGTGCTACAAGGTAGCTTACTAGGCCATACACTTTATCTGCTCTATAAAAACGACTAACCCGAAGTACGTATTTTATTCGCGGATGATACTACGTTGCCTATTAAGAGTTGAAATCAAAACTCATTACAATCGGTGACCAATGACGAATTAAAGAGACCGATTAGATGGTTACCATATAATAAACTAAAGGTCAATCTTGATAAAACTAATTAATTACATTTTGTGACTCACAATAGTCCAAATTCAGATTTAGATATAAGTGTTGTCAAGTTTCAGGTGAAATAAACTAATTCTACAAAATTTCTCGGAATAATAATTGATAAAATAATAACTGGGAGGAACATGTAGAACTGGTGTGCATAAAATTGGCAAAATTCGTGTTTGCACTGGTGGCATCTCCAAAAACTGCTTTGTCGGCCTATTATGGCTATGTTTCCTCAGTGCTCCGATATTGACTTATACTATACGGAAACTCTGTATTTAATTCATTTCTCTAGGGGCACAGGATTAGAGGTAAAACGTTACACAATTTACCCCAAGCATGTGAAATTTATCAATAAACAACCAAACCCAATAAAATAGTCAACGTCATCATTATTGCACAAAATAGACATAATAGACAAAAAAGATGATTCCCACGCCATCCCAGCAATCATTCTATCAATAAAAACATAAAATACTTTGACATTTAATGACAAACGTACCAATATATCAAAATGACGAAAAAACTGTATTTACGAGGTCAAACCCTTCGCAAAAAACGAATAGGGGAAAATGGGTAAAAAAGTGTAACCGCAAAATCCAAAATTATACTGAGTTTTTTATGTGTAACACAAGGGAAGTATTACATGTCTGTTTCAAAAAAAAACTTTTATCTTTTGGCATATAATAATAGTCACAGTCGCAAATGTATCAAAGTTGTGAAGTGTTTTAATGTTTTCCGGACCAAAATCAAATGTAAATGTTTTCTAAAAGAGTATACATCCTCTCGCTGATATTTATATGTAAATTTCTAAATCAGTTAAAAAATAAATGTCCACATGTGTGTAATCAATTAAGGAACAAAGCCTTGTTTATGGCTACCAAAGCAAGCATTCAATCTTTTCATAATAAATGGACTCATATAAGCCCACCCTGCCTCAATATCCAAGATTAGGGCCCCAACAGACCCCTTCGAGGTACGATTGCACAAAAAAGCACGAAATTCGTTTATACCGTTCCTCGATTTGACCCCATCTTATTTTGGGAGCGACAGACCGTGTCCTATTGTGACAGTTTGATTGTAGTCTTGTGCTTTACTATTTCTGCTGGTAATTGGAAAAATTAGGAATTATTTTTGAATGGTGCTACATGATCAATGATGATAACTAATGAAAATAAGAAACGAATTCAATCTATTCTCATATTATAAAACTGAAGATTACGTTTGTTTAAACGCGCTAATCTCAGAAACTACTGGACCGATTTGAAAAAATATTTTTGTGTTGGATAGCTTTTTATCGTACATCACGCTGCGACGGGAGGGGAGGGAGCAAACTCAAAATGCGCGGACAAAGTTGCGGAGGACTGCTACTATGAAAAATAAAGTTGCGACCGGTAATTTCATAACACATTCAAATAGTTTTTTGCCTGAAGCTTCATCGGAACAGTATCATCAGAACACCACATTACAATATACTGCACCTACAAACTATTATTTGCAGAGATTGGTAATGCTACAGCATAAAATTATGCAAAACATCGCTAATAAACACCTATTTCCGAGAAATTGAATTATATGATACTCTATCCAAAATGATAAGCTGCTTGCATGTCATTATAACCAGGTATGGCATTAAGGCACTTGTATTTGAAATAACATGAATATATTCTTCTTTCTGTCTAGTATATTTCTAGCTTTAAATGTATTTCTGCTATTAGAAAAAAGAGAATGTCGGAACACTTAACAATAGGACAGTATCATTGGAACTTTAATGGAGGGAAAAATAGAAGATAGAGAGGAAGACAAAGAATAAGCTTTATGCATCAAGCAAAAGTTGATTGTTGCATCGTATCAAGAGGTCAAGAGAATGGCGAAGAAGCATAAAGAATAGTAAAACTCCACCGACAAAAGCTGCCTCAACATTTTACAAACTAACACCCAGAAAACTAACTTAATTTTTTTGATTTAAATAAATATGCGCCGGCCAACACACCAATTTTCTTGGTTTCAAGGAATTTTCAACCTTGAGTTACGAAGACCAGACAACGATTATGACGGCGGCTTCTTCCATAAATACTTAAAAATACGGGCGGCACCGCTCGAATGGTTCTCGCGCACTTGGGCACTTGTGCTCAGTTCTATGATGATGAGAATGACATCTATAATATTACAGATTCTACGAGTACATCTAATTTTTAAAATCCTCACTAGGTAAGAGCATACATGCGTTACATAAGTCTTCAGCTATTCAAATTCACACTAGATACAAAATAAAGGTCAGCGCACACTGCACACTGCTGACGCGTTGACAGACAAAACGAGGAAGCGAGGTTAAGTGGAGCAAGTGCGGAGTTAATCTGTCCCATGATGAATGTTGGCGTGCGTTAGCTTTGTGCACAGGGGGTCCTTTTTAAGGGCTACACTTTTATAACGAATTGGTAAGTCAAGTATAGGAAAAAGAGAATGTGTTGTGGTCCTAAATTGAAAGGGCCTGTTTCCCTACCGACAAATAAGCACTAACCAACGAATTAATAAAAATGGAACGTCATTATGTATGAAGTATGAAGCAGATAATAGTAACCATAATTTATTAGCGCTTTGTCGACCAGGTAAATCGATTAAAATACCAACTATATTTTGTGATGTAAAACGAATAAAGACGTAAAAATATACCTCAGGGTCGGGCAGGGCAGTACCAAATATTGTACGACAGCAATTTAAAAAGAAAACGAATTCAAAAGATATTTTTTAACACTTTTAACAAATGCAGTGATATCAATGTGGACCGGTCAAATCCAGTAAAGGCTTTGCAGTATCTTCGTCATGACAAATAAAAAATATTTTTCGAAGATTATCAAATAGACCAAAACATTTCAAACACCCTGTAAGTTAAACAGGCGTGACTTCTCGACCGGTCCACAGATTACGCGCAATAAGCATCGATATAAACAATTATGTACTCTCGGGTCAATGACCTCGCTTAATGATGTTTTGATGAGCGAAGGTATTGATGCGCTTATGTTCCCGGTAATAGATGCTCAAAAGCCTTGGGGCTGGAGGTAAAACCATTAAGGTGTAGCTAAACGCTGCAATTTGTTGTAAATAAGTTTTTCCTTGTCGATTTTGACTTTAGAATCTAGATTTTTACTTGCTGGCAGGTAGTTCAAGAATTCGCTTGTCAGTTTTCCTGTCTTGTAAATACTAAGAAACAGGTCGAAGTAAGAAATCATAGTAGCAGAAGTAGACCCCCTAGCCGATTTCGACTGTGGCCTGTCACAACGACTAACCGACATATCATATTGCACATGTGTGCCCCTCTCACTCTCATAGCCCGATGAGACAGCAATCTGACACGACAGGAAAGACATCAGGCACAGGATCAACAAATTTAAGTGTTTTCCGAGGCACGGGGGTGAAACATCGCCAACTTCCATACTTCGGGCTACCCTGAGAATTTCTGGACAGAAAAACCCAGGTACATATTTTTGGCCCAACCTGGGGATCGAATCCGGGACCTCTGGCACAGCTGTCGCTTTAAAGTGCGACCCTCTGAACGCTGCGCCACCGAGGCAAATCATAGAAACTGGTACCTGACACCAGGACTTCACTTTTAAATTCTTAAAGATATTTGCGCACGGGCGGGATTTGAACCAGCAACTTCTTGGCTTACCGGGCCTGGATTCCTATTTCATCCTTAGGACTATAAAATATGACACTGTGAGTGTTACAAACATTCTAAAAACCATAAGAACCATCACGATAAGCTTGTGATAATGCTTCATCAACTTCAAACATTTTAGATAGGTACAGCATTCATAGCTTGGCACTTTATTTGCTTTGTAACAGGAAACGTTAAATTTCCCATTTCTCATTCCTCTTTTAGCACTAAATCCTACCTTTACTAACTTACCTTCCAAATACAACTGTCAATATGTCTCAGTACCCAATCCTGCACTTAGTGCATTGTTTAAGCGAGCACTATCAGTTACTAATTGCCAACTAATCTCCTTAGAGCCTACCGGAAATAGCGCAAGGCATGCTGAGCCGCACCACAAATATCAAAGGCAGGCAGTAAGCAGGCTTTAGTAGCGTCAGCAGAAGAGAAAATCATTTGACGGGGCACCTAAAGTATACTCAACATAACATACTCTCATAATATATATATTTTAGTTGGATTGTATCTAATCAAATCAGACACAATAAACTATTTATCATAATCATAATAATTTTTATTTGCATCAAACATGGTGTGAATAGATCTTTGTTACATAATTTGAGTCACATGTTAGGCTACAGGAATAGCATACCAATATTAAAAAAGAAGAATACAATTTAGAACCATTAATTTCATCATCATCATCATCATCATCATTATCAGCCAAAGGACGTCCACTGCTGAACATAGGCCTCCCCCACGGATTTCCACAGCGACCGATCACTAGCGGTCTGCATCCAGTTTGATCCTGCAATCTTTATAAGGTCGTCTGTCCATCTTGTTGGTGGACGTCCAACGCTGCGTCTCTGGTCGAAGGGTCTCCAATCTAGAACTTTCCTGCCCCAACGGCCATCAGTTCTTCGCGCTATGTGCCCTGCCCATTGCCACTTGAGCTTACTGATTCTCAAGGCTATGTCCGTTACCTTAGTTCTTCTACGTATCTCCTCATTTCTGATTCGATCCCGTAGAGAAACACCCAGCATAGCCCTTTCCATCGCTCGTTGTGTGATTTTAAGCTTCATTATAAGGCCCATAGTAAGAGACCATGTTTCGGATCCGTATGTCATCACTGGTAACACACACTGGTTGAAGACTTTCGTCTTCAGACACTGAGGTAGATGAGATGAGAAGACACTCTTGCGCAATTTCCCGAACGCTGCCCAGCCGAGTTGGATTCGTCGATTGACCTCTTTCTCGAAGTTGGACCTACCCAATTGGATCACTTGTCCCAGGTAGACGTACTCGTCGACAACTTCGAGAGTTGAGTTCCCAACGGATACTGGAGTGGGTACGACAAGGGAGTTCGACATAATTTTCGTCTTTTCCATGTTCATTTTAAGACCCACTTGTTGGGATACTCGGTCAAGGTCTTCGAGCATAGTGCCAAGATCGTCCAGCGTCTTTGCCACAACAACTATATCATCGGCAAATCGGAGGTGTGTGATGTATTCGCCATTAACATTGATGCCGATTCCTTCCCATTCCAGAAGTTTGAAGGCGTCTTCCAATGCCGCTGTGAACAGTTTCGGAGATATGACATCTCCCTGTCTCACACCTCTCCGCAATGGAATCGCCTTCGTGTTCTTCTCCTGTACTCGGACCGACATGGTGGCGTTATTGTAAAGGCACCTTAACACCTCTATATACCTATAGTCTATGTGGCACCGCTGCAGAGATTGAAGCACCGCCCAAGTTTCGATCGAATCAAAGGCCTTCTCATAGTCCACAAACGCTAAGCATAGAGGCATATTATACTCCTCAGACTTCTGTATAATTTGCCTAAGCGTATGAATGTGGTCTATGGTACTATAGCCTTTTCGGAAACCGGCTTGTTCGGGAGGCTGGAAGTCATCAAACCTACGTGCGAGACGATTCGTGATAACCCTTGAAAACAGCTTGTAGACATGGCTCAGGAGTGAGATGGGTCTGTAGTTCTTCAATAAGGTTTTGTCTCCTTTTTTGAAGAACAACACCACCACACTCCTGTTCCATGCCTCAGGCGTGATGCCCTCTAGCAGCACGGAATTAAAGAGTCTCTGAAGGACTTTAAGTACCGGTGTTCCACCCGCCTTCAGAAGCTCTGCTGTGATTCCGTCCTCGCCAGGTGCCTTGTTGTTTTTGAGCTGTTTAAGGGCCATCCTAATCTCGTAGAGGCTGATGTCCGGGATGTCTTCGGTGTAGTGACGGGTCAGGATAGCTCGTGGGTCTCTGGCCGAGCTATCAACGGGTTTGGCTACTGAGGTGTACAACTGCCCATAGAACCTTTCGATCTCCCTCAAAACCTCTGCTTTCGTCGACGCTACACTGCCGTCCTCCGTCTTAAGCTTCGTCAACAGGCTCTGCCCAATAGACATGTCCCTTGCAAACACTTTGGAGCCTTGGTTCCGCTCTATCGTTTCTTTAACACTATTAGTGTTAAAGCAACGAATGTCGTGTCGCAGGGACTTCCATATTTGTCTATTGAGCTGCCTGTAGTTTTCAGCATTAACGGAGGTCTGCAGTGCCATAGATCGACGTTTTGCCATAAGGTCGAGAGTGTGGACCGACAGTTTTTGAGGTCTATTTTTACGGCCAGGCCTAAAATACTTAGACCCCACCGTTTGAACAGTTTCCACAAACCCGTTATTAATTTCGTCCACTGTAACGCAATTTTCTAGGCAATCAAAGCGGTTTGACAACTCGAGTTGAAAGCTCTCGGGATTTTGGATATGAGCACGAGTCGGTCGGAGCGTGGACTTCATCAGGCGTGATCTTTCCAATTTGACATTTATATTCAATGTGCCTCGAACCATTCGGTGATCGCTTCCGGTTTTCACCCTGTTGATCACGGAGACATCATTGAATAACCGTCTCTTGGTTCTCGTCTTAATTTCAGTTGAAATATATGGTTGTACTATATGTATAATTATTACAGCCTTATGTCAGTCCTTATATAACTTAAATGTCACAATGAGAAAAAAAGGTCAGTACCTATTATAAGGTTTGTTATGCCCAAGTTACATAAAAAATAAGACACATTCACTTTTTACATTCAAAGGAATTCCTAATACTATAGAAATTATGACTATCGAGCCATCGGAACAAATGCTTCCTGAACATTGCCACGTTTTGCATTTTTATTTCTTTGGGTAGATGGTTATAAATTTTTACACTCATAGCCGGGCAACTCCTACCATATTTAGCTGACTTAGGGTTATTAATGTAGAACATGATCTACTTTCAATATAAACCGACGAACGACTACGACACAATATTGGTATCTTTGTAAATTGTCCATGATATTTTCCTACCGATATGGCAGCCCCTCTCGGCAGAGATAGGCCAAGTACGCAGGATATTATAGTGGCCAAATACATACCCAATACACAAGTGCACTCTTTATTTCTTCACTAAAATATTGGACACCAATCACATACATTGCTCTGATCCCAAAGTAAGTAGCTAATGCACTTGTGTTATGGAAATCAGACACAACAGTGATAACACAAGACCCAGACCCGAGACAATATAGAAAATTTTATTTTCTACATTGACCTGACCGGGAATCAAACCCGGGACCTCAGAGTGGCGACGCCTTAAAACTAGCGTGTTTAGCCACTACACCACGGAGGTCGTCGAAACAGTCACTCTCATTTATTCGGTGAGCCGGCAGTCTGACTTGACCAATTAGGGGTCAGGCGCATGGCCAGCGGCTTAACGTGCTTTCCAAGGCACATGGGTGTCATCACCGCTATTTTCATGACTCCGAGCTGTTTTCGAGAATCATCAAGAGAGGAATACGCAGAAACAAATTTCGGTTCGAACCGGGATGCGAACCTGGGACCTCTTTGGTAAAGACCAGCGATCTAACTCGCTAACTCTAAGATCGCTGGTCTTAACTTGGATAACTGCGATGAGCGATCTAACGAGGCAGTCACCCATATTATACGTACGAATCTTATCATCAGCATTCACGTTAGCAAAATACTTTCAAAATCTTATTGCAGTATGTTATTTTTTTTCTGACCGTACCAGGCAAGTAATACTTGTCAGCATAAGGTACGCTCGATTGAAGGCTACACCACACATAGCTTAGTCTGAACCGTTTTCAGCTACAGCACAGAACTCAATTTCCTCACGAATTCATTTCACATCATCTAGAATACAGACACATTCAGTATCGTTACCATGAGTTTACTCGCTAGCGACGACGGATTTTCTCGCTAGCCACGACGTATTTTTTGGTTTGGAAATTTTTAGTTCTGTCAGTGACCGCTAGAGGCGCTGTGCAATTTTCCATAGACTTTTCTTACGTCGTCGCTAGCGAGTTAAACCGTCGTAAACTCATGGTAACGATTCAGAAGTGAATTGGTATGTTTGACTAACGGCTTTAGCAAACATTGAGATCTCCATCACTTCATTGCAAATGGTTCCTGGTTGGATTATGAATATTGACTGATGGCATGTTGTTATTAATAGCCAAGTAGTGATGATACGTGTAAAAAGACAAGGAATAAGTTATTTTAAATGAAATTGTATTTGATGATGATCCTTTTGATGATTGAAATTAAAAACCAGCCCAGTGCGAGTCGGACTCGCTTACTAAGGGTTCCGTGCCAACTTAAACTGAATTAGAAATCCACTTATCCACTTAGCCAAAATACAACAGTATTTTGTTGACAGCAAATATAACTCTGTTAGGTATTTGTATAAATAAAAAAGTTATGTTTGCGGGAATTTTAAATGTCCTATTTCTCAAAAACTACTAGTTCGATCTCGTTCAAACGTTCAACAATTTTCATTGAAAGTCTTTGCCAAGATCTAAATAATGTACTTTTTTCAATTTTTTGCGCTCCCTATTTCCAAAATTAGATGGGGGGACGCCCATTTTACCACTTTAGAAGCGTCTATCTCTCAAACGTTAGACTTTCGGAGAAAATTGTTGCAGGAACCTCGATGTTTCGTATGATCGTGTATCGACACCTTCGTGTATCGAAAGATCTATCTATAGACACTACACGCAAAGATCCTATACAGCTAAAAAAGAGGTAGTTTCTTGTATGGGAGCCCTTAAATATCATTATTTTTTGTATGAGAATCGTAAGCGGTTAACAGGATACATCCACCTACTAAGTTTCAACGGTGTAATACTAATAGTATCCGAATAAAATGGCTGTGACATACGGACGGACAGACAGACAGACAGACTTGACGGAACTATAAGGGTTCCGTTTTTTGCCATTTAGTTACGGAACCCTCAAAATAACTATCTAAGTTAGTGCATTAGGTTGACGTCGACGGTTAACTTTTGATACACGATGCGAGTAGGTACTAAACATTATAAGTGTTACACGATGATTCCTGATTCTAGTCTGCCCCACATATTTACTTAGTTCTGTGAGGATCTCTTACTTAATTTCGAATGCCGCTGTTTGGACAAACGCTTTAGCGAATTTTTATTCCACTGCCTCATAGGTTCGAAAGCTTATGGATTCGAATGATGTAGTCGCGAAATACGCTGATTCGAAAAACATTTTCACTCCCTCAGGCGCTCGAATGCTTGTGACTTCAATTTATTACTTAATTAGTCATAATTTCTGGAAAAAATCATCTAGCAATTAAAAAACAACATATTTGCATTCATTCCCACTGTATTTCTACAGTTATTCAGGGTTTTGATTGGAATAAAAGCGATCTGCATGCCAAAATATGTGCTCTCTCTTGTTCTTTCTCTATGACCCCTTACACACTGTGACTTTTAGCATCGCCAAAATTCAGTTCATAATTTGTCAATTTACAGCTTCTGCATCGCGACTGTATCGATGCTAATGCGCGTTAGCATCGCGAATGCATCGCTGCTAAAAGCAGCATTTTGTTGGAATAAATCTATTGGACATCTAACCTGAAGATGGATATTTTATTGATAGATGCTTTATGACGTTCTTTCTGAGACCTGTGAAAGCTCTAGTGCACTTGCCTCAAAAATGAAATTTTATTAAATGAAATGAAATTAGTGTGTTTACAAGGTTATACAGCGGTCGTATATCTTAAAGCTTACAAAACCTTTAGTATTGGAAAGAAAGGTCAAGGGGCAATTTTGCGCAATACGTATACGAGATAAGTTCACCGATCGAATTTTCTTTGTCGAAGAAAAATTTGTTTTTAATTTCTCAGGGTCACAATTTCTATGTATTAAGATTTTGTCCATGCGATGGGTTTTTTACGTTTGGATATGTTACTTGATTTTTAGGTAAAAAGTTTTTACACGCAATCGAATTACCACATGAAAAAAGTTCGATTGCCGCGAGAATCAGAAACGAAGAGATACGTAGAAGAACCAAGGTAACGGACATAGCCTTGAGAATCAGTAAGCTTAAGTGGCAGTGCGCAGGGCACATAGCGCGAAGAACTGATGGCCGTTGGGGCAGGAAAGTTCTAGATTGGAGACCCTTCGACCAAAGTCGCAGCGTAGGACGTCCACCAACAAGATGGACAGACGACCTTAAAAAGATCGCAGGATCAAACTGGATGCAGACCGCTAGTGATCGGTCGCTGTGGAAAGCCGTGGGGGAGGCCTATGTTCAGCAGTGGACGTCCTTTGGCTGATTATGATGAATAAAATCAATTATAGACTAGTTCAAGATATCAATTTATATTAAAGAAAAAAAAAAGATATTTAAAAGAGACACAAACCAAGATTTTTTGAAAATTTCGATTTTTTTCTGAAAAGCGTATAACTATCAAAACTCTTACAGGACTTTTCATACGTATTTTAATATCTAGACCACAAACAAACCATCATTTTCTAAATACCTAATAATCTTGTATGTTTGCTAAGAGGGCGCTGCCTGGTGGGCAGATTGCCAACTCTGTTGACCTAACTAATGCGCGCCATCTTGCCTCGGGCTTGGTAAACATTGCATGCCGATCTATTGTTTTGGTCTGCAGATTATGCGGACTTGCAATTAACTATTTTTATAAGTGGATTTAAATATTCATAAAGATGAAATAAGAAACTATAAATTTTGATATTTTTGGTTAATATTTTATATCTATTCATAAAGATGAAAGAAGAAACAAAAAAAATGTTATTTTTGGTTTTTCATCATCATCATCATCATCATTTTGAGCCAAAGGACGTCCACTGCTGAACATAGGCCTCCCCCATGGCTTTCCACAGCGACCGATCACTAGCGGTCTGCATCCAGTTTGATCCTGCGATCTTTTTATATTTTTGGTTAATATCAAATTTTATCTTTATGATTACAAAATATGACACTGTGAGTGTTAAAAACATTTTAAACCATTGTATTTAAATATTTCGGCAGTAGAAAATATGACATGTTATTATACAAATGATCGTACACTATAAAAGCTGTTGCTCAATGGAATAAGACACGGCAACTGCTGTCACGGCTGCCGTTGACATGCCGTCAAACTGCCGTGCCGTGACGTCAACACAATTTTCAAAGGTGACTTTTTGACAGCTGCCAGTGATCATCACTGGCAGCCGTCATCAACTCAACTGGCACTGAGTGATCTGCCAAGTCGCATGTGTGTAGAGCAATATGTCATTCTTCTTGAATTTTGGTAATTTCTTATTCTTGAATTTTTTGTCATCATTGGTTTTCTATGATTTTTAGTAGACTTTTTTAATTTTTGATCCTTCAATATACTATTTCTACGGGTAAGTGTATTTATGTGTTAGATATAAAGTGATAGTGGACACAAATATGTAAGAAATAAATCGCATTACGTATGATTTATAGCCAACACAAGAGGGGAGGATGGGCTAGTCATCGCAAATAATGCTCGGACACTGTCTTTGCGTAAATCATTTTATTCGGGTCGGTAAGTTTTTATGAAAAAATATAGGCGTCAGAGTAGGGGCCAGATTCTTGTGCAGTTCGGAAAAGAAAGTTCTCCGATCAATTTCGTTAGTCGCAGTAAAAATAGATTTTGAATTCAAAATCTATTTTTGGTCACGATTTCTATGCATTACGATTTCGTTTGTGCAATAGATTTTTTAACAATTAGATATTTTACTAGATTCTTTAGGTTATATATAGATATTTTAAAAATTCGCAATCGAATTACAGCACGAAAAAGTTCAATTTTCGTGAGAATCGCCGTTTATTCAAGAAAACTGTTTTTTGTTATTTCACTATCGATTACATGGATGGAGAAATATCAAGTACCTATTAAGATAAATGCAAAAAGTAATTTTACTAAGATGTATTAGCGCGGAGAATTATGTTAATTTTAAGTTGCTGTACCATTTCCATTACAAAAACTTTGTAGTTACAGACTTGTTTTAGATGTATATGTTTCAGTCATAGTACTCACAAGAAATATAAATAAAAAAAACTAATTTAATACAGATTGTACCAATTTAAAGGAAACCCAACCCCAAATTGACTTACTTTGAACTATACTATCCTTTTGTGAACAAATCTAAACAATGCCGTGCAAAAAAACTTTAACAATAACACCTACAAAGGGACAAGTGGGAACGTGTTTGTCTAAAGAGTGAGTAGACTTATAGAAAGGAAATCCTTAAACAAAACACTAAAGTGTGACGTAAAAACAATAATTCTTCATTACGATTAACAGAGGGTGAGTATTATACGTGCGGTTGAATAGAGTGGCACTTTGGTATAGTCAAAAAAACTGTTTTATTTAACTTATATGAAAAGTAGTCTACTTACATATAGCTAGCAATGCGCATCGTGACATCGAATAGGTATTTAAATTAGTATTGTATGAGCGTCAGAGAACATACCAGTAGAAAAATAAGTCTGGTTTTGAAGTAAAGAACTTTCTTCGTTGGGGCGTCTCCCATAATTACTTAAAAACATATACAATTTAATGTTCGTGCTCATCACACAAACACTTGTATCTTGCGGAGCCAAATTAGTTATTAGATTTAGTAAGTTTATTATTTATATTATTACATTTATTTAGTTTAAGAAACGAGCGCGCATAAATACTTTTACGATTGTTAGCGTCGCCCTTTTGAACTCCACATATTTATTTATTTATTTAAAAATATTTTTGCACAAATAAAAGTGTACAATATGTGGACTAAATGCTAATAGCAGTCTCTCGCAGTCATACCTTTAGATCATGCAGAGAGATTGTTATGGTGCAAGAGAACACATACTATAGTGTAATATAAAAATATTATATAGATACCATAACACACATTTAAGTTCATAAACTAAATATACAGTATTAACGTGTTTTTCATATGCTTATCTACCAAAAACAAAAATAACTGAATATATTAATACATACATATTTTACATGTTTCGCAATTATTGAATCAGAAACGTTTGCAGTTTCTTACATATTCGGTAATGTTTCAGACTGATTATGGTCAAAACTTCTGTGACAATTTTAAATTAAGTTTTTTTTTAATTCCAAAATAATTGAAATGTTCGCAAAGTATTTAACCGTATACCCATCAACAAGTCAATGCACATGCTAGTATTGCTTGTGAACTCGCAGGTGTGCAACTAAAAACTGGGGTGGGCGGTTTTTGTGGCCGGCAGTGTACGCGTAAAATGCGAGCCGACTTTAATAAGCGGGCATTTACTGATAATACGCCGAAATAAGGATTAATTTGTTTGAAGTATGTTTTAGTTAGTGTAGATTAGAGGGATTAGTTTGATGTTTCATTCTGTGTTATTTATTAAGTACGGATTGAAAAAATACGTCGAATATTGGGGTTTTTATTTTTCGTACATTTTTTGAGAGAGGTTTATCTTTTTTGTTATCATAATCCTAAAGATGTCCCGACCATTACATTACGATAACAAAGTTTTAGAATGTTTTAACACTCACAGTGTCATATTTTACATTCCTAAAGATGAAATAAGGAACCAAAAAGTGTACACGGGCGGGATTCGCAACTGCAACTTCTATCTAGACCGGCAAAATGATTACTAATGAAACACAAATTGTCATTTTAACAAACTTACATCCAGCATTGTTAACATCGTTTTAACCTTTAAAATACCAAGTAATTGGGTACTGAAGATAAATACCTAATACATTCAAAATTTTCAAATCTACATTAACCATTTGCCACCCCTAACATTTTTATTACATCCACAAAAAAAAACTAGCTGGCTACTCTACCCCCAGTCACAAAATGCGACATAAGGTTTTTGAATACAATTAGCATACTGAATGAGGTCGTGCAAATAATTAGTCTTATATTTTCAACACGTGCACCAGTTTATTTGATCTGTGATAAGATAAGAATTTATTCATGAACTTGATTTTGTTTGGTTTTGTTGCAGTTTTTTGGTAGCATTCGAATATTTTTACCATAATTTATTTTAGCTCTTTGAAAAGAACGAAACATAAATCGTCTTTTATGTTTAATAAAGTTAAGTCAAAACTGTATTTTTGTTAACTTAAGTTTTTTTGCTACAAAAAAAAGGAGTTGTTCAATCATTTTGTTTGCAACAATTTTTAGCCATAGGACGTCCACTGCTAAACATAGGCCTCCCCACAGTTTTCCACAGCGATCAATGACAAGCGGTCTGTATTCAGTTTGGTTAATTTTTTAGTGTATCCAATCTACTCCCAACTTGTTTTTCTGAGCTGAATCACACTATTAAATAAGTGCAATATTACTAAAAGGTCCATACAAAGGTAATAGCAGAAAAAACAAAAGCTATAAAACAATTGAAAGATACACGCTCGAACACATTATGTCCTGATTATAGAGCACCCTATCATTCCTTTATTTTCTACCATCACGAAAACAGTGAAGCGTCACGATCTACACACGAAAGCACTCAAAATTGTAACAATCATCGCTCTAAAAAACATTCAGTTACAATAACAGCCCTTCACGAAACTACTCCCAATTGTTTTAACCTTAAGGGTCAAAATTCTTCGGCAATCCGTGTGTAAGAAAAAATAGGTGCAAATATAAGTTGGTTGAGTATTGCTGTAGAAAAGTCGCCATATGTGGCAGACAACCGAACACGCCCACCGGTCAAATTTGATTTACGCGCAAATTACGTGTCATAACCTGTGTCTGTCTGTATAGGTTGCTAAGTATTTGAGGCATTGATTAGGTTCATATAGGGTTCTGACAAGGGCTAAAAATTTACAGCTCTTATAATTTCTGAAAATGTACTAAAAAATTCAAAATAAAGGGTGTGTGTTTTGACAAAAACGCAACATAAAATAAATGTTTAAAATTAAAAGAAGGAAAAATAAATTAAAGTTCGTTTTATCACGACACTAATTTACACTTATAATAACTAATAATTTCTATGCATACATTTATTACATTATTTACTTCGTATCTGTTGTTTAATTAGAGCATCGTGAGATATTCTTCTTTTTTATTTCCAGTTGCATGGTTCTGCGACTTAAAACGGACCATAAAGTAACCTCCTCTAGAATTTTGTTCTTGATTTTTTTAACAATCTATGACCCTAAATATGATTTTAAGCTTTGTTGCATTTTTTATCGAAACAACACAAACTACGGGATTTAACGCAACTTAAACTTATCTTTATAGGTAAATATGGTATTTACCTTCCCGACGTTTCGACACGGTTACACGCGTCATGGTCTCGGGACAACTGCTGAAGCTCGGCGTCGTCTGCCTGTGCGAGTTGAAATAGTTTCTTCTACCCGCACACTTTGAATATTTATTGCACTTGTACAGTCAGCTCGACAAACAACACTTACAGTATCCGGGTTATTTACGGACGGCACAACACGCGATTTGCACTTTGTTATAACTGGGTTCCAGGTTGGTGACAAACGAAACCCATCATCCCGATTGAAATTATTATATTTCTTGATTTCAATTGCTTCACGTACTAACCTAGTGTGGTAGTAGCGATCAGTAGATAGGATTTTTGGGTCATGAAGTTCTATCCAGTGACTTGGGCCTGAATTAAGCAGATGCTCGGCTATCGCAGATTTACCCGTCTGTAGATTCATAACAGCTGAAATGTGCTCCTTGACTCTTTCAGCGATTGTTCGCTTGGTTTGTCCAATATAGGCACTACCACAACTGCAATCTATCTTATAAACACCCGGCGTCTGCAGAGGTATCACGTCCTTTGGTGAGCGTAAGTACTTTGTTACTTTTGACAGCGGACTATATACAGTCTTAATGGAGTATTTGTTAAGTACTGTTCCAATTTTATCTGTTATGCCTTTTACATATGGTAGAAAAGCAGGTTCTCGGCTCACCATCGGTTGTTTTTCTCTCTTAGACCTCTTCTCCATTTGATGTCTCGTCAAACCGTATCCGTTCCCATCAAGTACCTTTGCTACATGGTTAAGTTCTCCTTCTAAATGGTCAGAGTCACATAAGCTGTACGCCCTATTGACAAGCGAGGATACCACAGATTGAAGATGACGAGGATGATGATGTGAAGAGGCATGCAAATATCTGTCTGTATGCGTTGGTTTGCGGTACACAGAGTGGGCCAAAGTTCCATTTGATTTCACTGACACAAGAACGTCAAGAAAAGCCATCGATTTGTTCTGCTCAATTTCATACGTAAACTTAATCTTTGGGTGAATAGAGTTAAGGTGTTGAAGGTATTGTTCCACATCCGCCTGGTTTCCATGTATAATACAAAACACATCATCAACATACCTTTTCCAGAACTTTATAATATCAGGGCCACTTGATAACGCTTTTTCCTCAAAATGCTCCATCCAAATGTTTGCAATAATTGGTGCCACAGGACTACCCATTGCTACACCATCTTTTTGTAGGTAATATTGGCCTTGATACAAAAAATAGTTTCCGTCCAAGCAGTTTTGTAAAAGAACAATGTATTCTTCTGGCAATTCATTGTCAAACAGTCTCTCTTTGATGACCTCTAGGCAATCTTTCAGCGGCACATTTGTGTACAGCGATTCTACATCAAAACTCACCATTATGTCACCAGGTTCTATCGTAATATTCTTCAGCAGCTCTATGAAATGTATCGAGTTCTTCACATAAGATGATGACCTTCCAGCTAATGGTTGCAACACTCCAGCAACGTGTTTCGCCAGACTATATGTAGGTGAATCAATTTGGCTCACAATCGGTCTAAGTGGCACGTTACATTTATGTATTTTAGGCAAACCATATAGTTTTGGTGGCAACAAAATTAGGTACTTGATGGGAACGGATACGGTTTGACGAGACATCAAATGGAGAAGAGGTCTAAGAGAGAAAAACAACCGATGGTGAGCCGAGAACCTGCTTTTCTACCATATGTAAAAGGCATAACAGATAAAATTGGAACAGTACTTAACAAATACTCCATTAAGACTGTATATAGTCCGCTGTCAAAAGTAACAAAGTACTTACGCTCACCAAAGGACGTGATACCTCTGCAGACGCCGGGTGTTTATAAGATAGATTGCAGTTGTGGTAGTGCCTATATTGGACAAACCAAGCGAACAATCGCTGAAAGAGTCAAGGAGCACATTTCAGCTGTTATGAATCTACAGACGGGTAAATCTGCGATAGCCGAGCATCTGCTTAATTCAGGCCCAAGTCACTGGATAGAACTTCATGACCCAAAAATCCTATCTACTGATCGCTACTACCACACTAGGTTAGTACGTGAAGCAATTGAAATCAAGAAATATAATAATTTCAATCGGGATGATGGGTTTCGTTTGTCACCAACCTGGAACCCAGTTATAACAAAGTGCAAATCGCGTGTTGTGCCGTCCGTAAATAACCCGGATACTGTAAGTGTTGTTTGTCGAGCTGACTGTACAAGTGCAATAAATATTCAAAGTGTGCGGGTAGAAGAAACTATTTCAACTCGCACAGGCAGACGACGCCGAGCTTCAGCAGTTGTCCCGAGACCATGACGCGTGTAACCGTGTCGAAACGTCGGGAAGGTAAATACCATATTTACCTATAAAGATAAGTTTAAGTTGCGTTAAATCCCGTAGTTTGTGTTGTTTCGATAAAAAATGCAACAAAGCTTAAAATCATATATAACTAGCCGATACGGGTCGGAAAGTGTAAGAAAATTAAAACACCTTGAATTCCTCCGAAACAAAAAAGTGCGCTTAGAAACGTCGTTGACATTTTTAACAACCTGTCGCGATTTGAATTTAAAACCTACGTGTGTGCGACTTAAACCGCGTATTGACATTGCTTTTTCGGAAAGAATTCTAAACAACGCGAGTGTTCGTTTGCTAAAACAGCTGATTAAAAATACGTACAGTCAGTTGCAAAAAGTTCAGAGTGAGTTATATGTGTTACATCAGGAATGCAGTGTATTGTGGTCCCGTGATGATTTTGACAAGTGCGATAATATCACGTATTTGCAAGCAGCTCGCACCCGTGATTTGTGTAAAAACAGTCATGATCGCAAATTGGACAAATTACGTGACCGCCAACGCCGTAGTGGGTATTTACAGAACGCGAGACCAACGAATAGTTTAGTACAGTCAGCCGCATTAAATACTCATACGGTGATAAATTTGTCAAATGTTGCGCTTGATGGAGCTACACAGAATGTTTTGGCAAAGGGGATGAATTATGCATTAACACCTAAGAGAGTACCTTATGAGAAAATAATCTGTGGCGTGGAGGAGACTATAATTCGCAACAAAATTCCTTCTGCAGATGCGGATGTTCTGAGGCAGGATGTAGCAGTAATTTTGCGAAAGTCTAGGCTGCCTAAGAGCAACATAACTATGGAAGAGCGTAAAGCACTGAGTAATTTACGTCAGAACCAAGACATCTTGGTTCTGAAGGCAGACAAGGGTAACGCCACTGTAGTTATGAATGTTGAAGATTATGACAGTAAAATGAGACTTATGCTTTCTGATGCAAACGTTTACAAGCCAGTGTCATTTAACCCTACTGCCAGAGTAACACGTCGCATTCGCGCTGTAATTCAGGAACGTCAGGAACTGTTCACAGAGGCTGAGTATGCAAGTCTTTATAAGGCCAAGTCCGTACAGCCACCAAAACTATATGGTTTGCCTAAAATACATAAATGTAACGTGCCACTTAGACCGATTGTGAGCCAAATTGATTCACCTACATATAGTCTGGCGAAACACGTTGCTGGAGTGTTGCAACCATTAGCTGGAAGGTCATCATCTTATGTGAAGAACTCGATACATTTCATAGAGCTGCTGAAGAATATTACGATAGAACCTGGTGACATAATGGTGAGTTTTGATGTAGAATCGCTGTACACAAATGTGCCGCTGAAAGATTGCCTAGAGGTCATCAAAGAGAGACTGTTTGACAATGAATTGCCAGAAGAATACATTGTTCTTTTACAAAACTGCTTGGACGGAAACTATTTTTTGTATCAAGGCCAATATTACCTACAAAAAGATGGTGTAGCAATGGGTAGTCCTGTGGCACCAATTATTACAAACATTTGGATGGAGCATTTTGAGGAAAAAGCGTTATCAAGTGGCCCTGATATTATAAAGTTCTGGAAAAGGTATGTTGATGATGTGTTTTGTATTATACATGGAAACCAGGCGGATGTGGAACAATACCTTCAACACCTTAACTCTATTCACCCAAAGATTAAGTTTACGTATGAAATTGAGCAGAACAAATCGATGGCTTTTCTTGACGTTCTTGTGTCAGTGAAATCAAATGGAACTTTGGCCCACTCTGTGTACCGCAAACCAACGCATACAGACAGATATTTGCATGCCTCTTCACATCATCATCCTCGTCATCTTCAATCTGTGGTATCCTCGCTTGTCAATAGGGCGTACAGCTTATGTGACTCTGACCATTTAGAAGGAGAACTTAACCATGTAGCAAAGGTACTTGATGGGAACGGATACGGTTTGACGAGACATCAAATGGAGAAGAGGTCTAAGAGAGAAAAACAACCGATGGTGAGCCGAGAACCTGCTTTTCTACCATATGTAAAAGGCATAACAGATAAAATTGGAACAGTACTTAACAAATACTCCATTAAGACTGTATATAGTCCGCTGTCAAAAGTAACAAAGTACTTACGCTCACCAAAGGACGTGATACCTCTGCAGACGCCGGGTGTTTATAAGATAGATTGCAGTTGTGGTAGTGCCTATATTGGACAAACCAAGCGAACAATCGCTGAAAGAGTCAAGGAGCACATTTCAGCTGTTATGAATCTACAGACGGGTAAATCTGCGATAGCCGAGCATCTGCTTAATTCAGGCCCAAGTCACTGGATAGAACTTCATGACCCAAAAATCCTATCTACTGATCGCTACTACCACACTAGGTTAGTACGTGAAGCAATTGAAATCAAGAAATATAATAATTTCAATCGGGATGATGGGTTTCGTTTGTCACCAACCTGGAACCCAGTTATAACAAAGTGCAAATCGCGTGTTGTGCCGTCCGTAAATAACCCGGATACTGTAAGTGTTGTTTGTCGAGCTGACTGTACAAGTGCAATAAATATTCAAAGTGTGCGGGTAGAAGAAACTATTTCAACTCGCACAGGCAGACGACGCCGAGCTTCAGCAGTTGTCCCGAGACCATGACGCGTGTAACCGTGTCGAAACGTCGGGAAGGTAAATACCATATTTACCTATAAAGATAAGTTTAAGTTGCGTTAAATCCCGTAGTTTGTGTTGTTTCTATGACCCTAAAGTCCTCAAACCGTGAACACACAGGTGCCAGACACCGCCCCCGACTCAGGCGCACCTTCGATAATGCATTAATTTGAATATTCGCGGTGTCAGATGTCAAACGACTGGTAATTGACGACTGTCATAAATATCACAGGTCTGTAATAAGGGGCAGGTATGGCCAGATTCGTTCTGTGACATATGGCTGAATTATTTATTTGGAGCCGTTCAGGTACATTAATGTAAACGCTTTTGTCATTAAACACAAGGGTTATGTAATTTTTTTTGGAATAATTTAATTACATATTCTTCAATATTTTTCTTCTGTGAATTATAATAAACACCTTTATTTATTCCACTTATTTTACTTATTACACTTATATTTATTTTTACATTTGATAAAAATCATCATCATCACTATCAACCAAAAGATTGCTAAACATAGGCCTTCCCCACGGTTTTCCACAGCGACCAGTTGTCCTGCACCTTGTGTGATCCTGGAATCTTTGCACAAATTGGTGCGCGTTTATTTTTGATAAATAAATATGTGTATTTTAATAAATAAATATTTTGCAATAATCATTCTTTGAATGTTATTCAATACAATAAAATTATACATACTTATTTCATGAACTGAATAATGCATAATAATCCCTATTATCCAACATTTGCCCTTCGTAATCACTCAATGTCATATCAATTTAGCAGGTGAGATCATTATAGATTGCGCACGCTTATTTGACCAGTAACGCCATCTGTTGGCGTCGAGTGCGATCTGTCAGTGAGTCATTGTGTTTGCGCAAAATCGGGTTATGGAATTAAGGGGTTAATAAAATGCTGCATAGAATCAAAACGATTTACCTATGGTTATCGCACAAGGTAATGCCAATAAATTATTATTTTAATAAAATTTTTGAACATACTGATAAAAATCAAGGCATACTTTTCACGTAATTTTTGAAATTGCCACAGCTTCACTTGGATTGAAGCACCCTTCTATTATTTCGATTTTACCATAGTCAAGTTATTTTGTGCTTTTATAAAACAGCAAACCGTTTTTTAATGGTCGTGTTGCGTTATTTTTAATCATTCCAAGTGAATTAATTCAGAAATAAAGTAAAAATAAAATCGATTTCTGTCAAAAGGCAAAAAGGAGAGCTAAAAAAAACTACTCACAGCTTATAATATTGCACAAATAAATCTGCAGAGAAATAAATCTATTTGCAAACCTTTCAACTGTAACAACAAAAATCAAATGTAATACTATAATCCGTATTTCAATGCAAGTGCTCCATTTCACCACTGATCCGTGTCTAAAAAGCACATTGGTTTAAAGGGGTTTCATAATAGATGTATGGGCATATTTCACCCTTCGGTTGATCATCGCTGAGCGGTTGAAATGTTAAAAGTTTAGAGATTTATCTAAAGTGTGGAAGTCTACGGATTGTGGTGTAGTGAGTTATTGACATTTAATAGTAGAATATTACTTGAAAGATTTTTGTGAAATACATAAAATTAAAGTATCTAAGCAGCATGTAGCTCATCATAAAATTATAATTGCGTGTTTTTTTTGATTTTGCACAAAAAATGTTTAAGAGGCTATCAGCCAGAATGTCTAATTTATATATTTCTTTTTTTTTCTAGTGCCTTTATTTATTTATTTATTATTAGCATAGCTATCCAACGCGGCAACGCAGCCAGCATCATAGCCTCCTTACCGCAAGAAAGTGGTTTCGTTTTTGAATAGGTAGTTTTTTTTTGTTGTTGTTGCATATCTTAGTCCTTTTTTATGAGATGGTTAATTTATTTATTTTTTAAATTATTGAGTTAATTTGCTTTGTACTTACCTTAGAAAATATTTTTTCTCTTATTGTATCACCAACTTAACGATTCTCTTCAATCTCAACTTAATACCGATGGATAGGTACCAAATGTTGCAGTTTGACTCACGATGACTCTGCTAAAATACCACTATGGGGGGCTATAGAAGGCATGACAGACGCATTTACGCGCATATTTTGCACATAAAGCAAAAAAGACATAAGTCCCAATGGAACGACTTCAAATTTATGCTCTGAAAGTAAAGCCTTTGTGTACATTTCTTGAATGAAACAGCTTCTTTAAGTTTGTTCGTTTTTCATTTGCAAGTTTAGATAACTGATTTTCAGACTTACTTCCCATTTCCGTGGTAGAGAAATGAGTGTCGAATGGAAAGTGTTTGTTATAGATTGGGTCTTTATCTTCATCACCAATGGAGTTATCCATTTTTTGGTACTATATGCATAATTTGCAGCTTTAGTAAGATGATGAGTTTTTTATTAACTAAGCTTAATGTTAAAGATGCTAGAGGATCTTTAATTTCCTCCAGACATTTTAATAAATCTAATTTTGTAATTATCATGATATTTTAATTCATTTGTAAAAAGAGTTTCTTTTTTGTTGACAAATAAAACACCCTGAGTAGATACAACATCTTTTAGTAACACTTTACGGACGGATAAATTTTGCACTGATTTATTTAAAACTATACGATAAAAATAATGCACGAAATATACCCGTAATGTTTTAAATTCAATGATTAGTATTCGCATAAACTTCAGATTTAGATATATGTTTAACTTTTTATTTTGAACTATGTATTCTTCAACACCAAATATATGATTTTTGAAACATGTATTCGTTACATCCCTCACCTACTTCCTATGACAACCAAAAATTATTTCGCCTCATCACTCCTACTCAGATAACTATAATAAATTAGCTTCGGCTCATGGCGTCTAATTCATCCAAACTGAATTTTAGGGGTCCTCAGGAATGCAAGAAAAATGGTCCGCACGCTGACTCGGCAATACGGGTAATGTTATAATCGAATAAGAGAGGAAATTAAGGCATCGGAAAATATTCTTCATCTGATTGATGGTCGGAATGATTTGGAAAAAGGCGGGAAAATTAGTTTGTCTTTAATTCTTATAAAGACAAGTAACTTTGATAGTAGATTAGTACAAAAGCAGAATATTGTATCATAGCTCTACAATCGAATTCAAGTCAATAGTCTTTTACGATTAAGTCTATGAAAAAACCTTTAAACAGAGCTACAAAAATTAAGCAATAAATTGTTCTTCATAACACTAAAATGCAAATAAAAATATCTCTAATTGCAAGGACATAGTCCCGAAACATAGTCATAATACCCACATTACTGGCAACCATAAAAAATACCACCCAAACACAATACTACAATAAATACATCAACAAAACACCTCTATTTGCGTCAACCTTCGAATTAGGCACGCTTTTTTAGACCACACAGAGAGTCAAATAGGTCTTTCTGACCAACGCAAAATCACTGGGTAATTCATAAACCTGTGGTGGAAGTCCGTCCACGTTGGGACAAGTTTACAAAAAAAAAGGCTTTATGTTTTAAAATTGCATGTTATTTTTACAAACATTACCCACACTGAAAATAATTAAAAACAGTTTACGGGAGATGAGTACCTACTAATTATGTGCTACCTTTTTATTTTATTACTTTTTTATACATACTTTATTGCACAACAAAAAATATATACAAAAGGTGGACTTAACGCCAAATGGTATTCTCTACCGGTCATAATATTTGCCAGTCTTACTATTACTTCTAATAAACATAAACACCAAAAAAGTGACTGACAAAAAAGGAGATTTTACGTTGAGTATATTTACCTACCTAAGGGACTATGTATTTAAAAATGTTAAGCGACTTTCACAAATGGGCCGTCACCTTATTGGACGAATTTGTGAATAACCCAACCGGCGCTGCCAAAGGACCAATAAAGTTGTAATGTATCACGGACCGGACAATACGTGGTCGTAAATATCAATATTGGTCGAGAGTGGACATTGGCGAAGGGTTACTATGTTGCAATGGCTGTTCTAGAATAGTGTCAAAATGAGAAATAATTAAGTATACGCCAGATAACTCACCAATCGTCTTAGTTTCGAAATCAGGATTTTTCTCCCTTGTGCTACAAATATGTAGATGAACGTAGATGACCGAAGTATATGGTTGTTATTTAAGAAAACCGTTGTGCGATGGACGTTTCGTAAGGTCGTGTGATTTCTAATTATTGGTGTTAACCGAAATATAGTTTCTCTTACTATACACCATTGCATTTTGACCTCTCGCCTTCAAATAGTAGATAAAAAATATGAGTGTTCGTAAAAAATAATTTTAATCTGTAACCGACGGGTTCTACACAAGCTTAACGTTGGCTAGGAGATCAATAAATGAAAGTGCAATACCTGAGGTGCGCTTTCATTCATGGTGCAAAGTGCAAGTGCAAGAGTATGTGTATTGCAAGTAGCCACCAACCTAAATAAAAACATTATCAAAACGTCCTTATGCCTGACTGAGGTTTACAAACACACGGAGAACAGTAGAACCGTCAAAAACAGGCATGATTTTTATGACTTAACTTTCATAAATACTTAGCAAGTGTGGTCCTTAATAGAAATATTTTTTAAATACATGCCTTTTAATTAACCAGAAATCATATCTAAATTGTTGTAATTTATTGTAATGAAAAATAAATTTATTATTTTCTAACAAAATAAATCGAACCAGAAATGTCTTGTAAACAAATGTGTCTTTTCATATTGTCATTTACTACAACGCGTTAGAAATTAGATATGCATTGATTAGACATTATAACTTTGGATTACTATATCGTAGTTAAAGCATTTAGACCCCTTACACACTGCGACTTTTAACATCGATGTAGTCGCGCGTTTTGAAAACGCGCATTGCGACTCACGTAATAACAGATTTAATTTAACATCGATGCAGTCGCGCGTTAGCATCGATGCCGAAACGCGACTGTATCGATGCTAACGCGCCTTGGTATCGATGAAATCGACAAAATTCAGTACATAATTCAATAATTTGCAGCTTCTGCATCGCGACTTTATGGGTGCTAACGCACGTTAGCATCGCGACTACATCAATGCTAAAAGAAGAGCAGCGAGTAAAGGTTGACATTTTGCGACTGCATCGATGTCGCAATCATCGCGACTGCATCATTGCTAAAAGTCGTAGTGTATTTTTCCAAAGTCAAATAAGGAGTTTTCGTCATATAAAGTACAATACATCTTATTTGAAAACGTCACCTATTTGTCAGCAATCATTTATGTAAATGTAATTTTAAAATCGGTAGTGTTATAGTTATTAAAGTGGATAAGTCTTATATTCTGTGAAGAATCATTAATTAAAATTATATTCCTGGTCACTGTAGAGTATCCATGAGACGTCATAACAATGTTGGAACTCGTAGTGACACGTCCAAATTAACACTATAAAATTAAATCCTAACGTACGAGCGAATAAATTATACGAGACAGTATTTGCATTGGCATTTTAGTTTTACTCTAATAGAGCTGTTAGCGATGAATATTTTGTGTCGAGGAGCTAAGGTTGTACGATTTCTGAAGTTGAATGTTTTAAAAAGGACATTGCGCGCAATGCTATGTACAAAGTAGGGCTTAAATTAAGTAGTTGTAGAAATAGCATATTTTTAATATTTTGTTTTTATTATTGTAAAGATCTTCTTAAGTTTGTTTTTTTAAATAAAATTGTTTATGAAAAAAAGATCTCTACAATAATAAAAAAAAACAATTAATCTATTTGGTAATTTAAATACGGTTATTTGAAACTAAATATTAACAAAATATTTTAAAGTGCCACTGAATTGAACATTAAAGGCATAATCAGCCTTTTGTAAAAAAAAATATTAAAAGATAAAAAAGCGTTCTCATTAAATATCGGGAATATTAACACCTGTTTTCGAATTAGCATAAGATCGCGTTTTGAGTTTATCAAATCTCTGGCCATATGTGTAATCGCACGATCATTGAAAGTTCAATTGAATAAACGGCCCATTGGGGTGTGGAGACCGAATAAATAATACACAAATTATTTACAATAATGAAAGAAAACGATTTGATTTTTCTTTGAAGAATATGGAAAAGCTGCAACGAAACAAAAAACAAATACATAGGTAATAATAACTTATCTTATACAAGAAAATACCTCTATTACTTTTACATAAGGGTGAAACAATAATTGTATTTATTGATTTATGTTTTTTTGCAGTATCCATCCCACAGTAAATAATAACAGTTTTTGTGTAATGAAAACTGTGCAAATATTTTTTAAAGATTTTAACTCTCATAAACCCTTCAAACGTAACGCTGATTTCCATGCGTGGACGCTCTGAGGTCCCGGTTTCGATTCTCGGTCGAGTCAATGTAGAAATCAAAATTTACTATATTGTCTCGGGTCTGGGTGGAGTGGTACCACCGTTGTGTCTGATTTCCATAACACAAGTGCGTTAGCTACTTACTTTGGGATTCGAGCAATGTATGTGATTGGTGACCATTTTTTTTTAAAGTTTATGAACTTCGTAATTCATGCACTCAAAACAGAGTGATCTTAATTATATTCACCGCAAACTAAATTATGTATCTCTCCATCACACACTTGCACCGGCCAAATGGTCGTTCCCTACAACATGTTAAATTCATTTCATTTTATGGCTAATTTGTTTTTTTACAACAACCATAAAATCAGGTGTTACAGCTTACACCATCCGTATTAAAGTTTTGTTTTAAGTCGTTTTCTGTCAATTTGTAATTTTATTACGATATAATGAGCGTTTAATAAAAATAATTTATGTCTTTTGCCATATGAATATATCTTGTTAACCGACTTCAAAAAAGGAGGAGGTTATCAAGTCGACTGTATGTTTTTTTTTTGTATCTATGTTACCTCATATCTCAGTCGTTTGTAGACCGATTCAAAATTTTTTTTCGCTTACCTAGACAGTCTACCTTCTAGTTGGTGCCATTGTTGCCAATTTGTGCTCTGATGATGAGATCTTGGTGTAATCGAAGGAAACCCTCAAACTTTACAGGCACGTATAGGTTTTTTTTACTAGTATCGTAATGTTGACCTGTTGTTACGTCTGATAGTCAACATTTTGTGGGGCTGAGCTAATAGTAGAACTCCATAACGCTTAGGAAATCAGTATTTATAATGACAGAACTTATGATAGGTAGTTTGTAGCTTCTTAAAAAACAGAGTCATAAGGTGCTACTCTCCCCCCCCCCCCTCTAATCTCTAAAAATGAAGAAATAAAATTAACTTTTAAAAAAAGTAAAAACCGAATTCAAAACCAAAATGCACTAAAAATTCTTAAATAAACTCTTAATTATTTAAAGGAAAGAAATCCATTTTATGCAAACAATTTCTTTTTGTAGTCGGTGCTGTGATAGTTAATGCTTGATGGTCAAAGTGATGGCACCGCCTCCAAAAAAATTGTTTGCATAAAATGGATTCCTTTCCTTTCAATGGTTATGAGTTTATTTAAGAATTTTTAGTGCATTTTGGTTTTGAAGTCAGTTTTTACTTTTTTTAAAAAGTTAATTTGAAAGAGAAGACAAAACAACGTTGATGCCCAAATTCGTAATATTCTTCTAGTCTTATTTAGGAAGATTTTTGCCTTGTTTTGAACTGAATTTTTTTCGCAATTATACATTAAATATGTACCCAGATAGTAATTTTAGATCTGAATGTCTTATTAAAACTCGTTATTTAGAGTTTTTAGAAAATTTGTTACATTTTCATAATTATTTAGATATATTATGAAAATTAATATAACACTTAAACTTGAGACACTTGTTTCGTGGCCCAACTTATTTTAATTCATGTTAATTCTGACAGATGACTCAATATGGGTAACGAAATATCAAGTATCAATTACGGTTTTATTTAAAGTAACGTTATTTGTAAGAAGATTAGCGGCTACCGAAATGGAAGATGAAACATACGAAGTGTTGTTTTGTGTGTATGTAGAAATTGCTTCATTTAATTTAAATTTAACAGATTTGTTAAACACAAATAAATACAAAAATAAACTGTAATAAAATTGCAGTAAGAACTAGACTTATGTCCTAGCATGTTTAACAATTACGATAATTAATCTCAAATTAAATACAAAATTATAAATATAAGTAAGATAGAATTCATTAACAATTATGACATTACATAAGATTATAAATAAAAACAAAATTATAACACAAAATCAGGTAAAGGTAAGGTAGGAGACGCTTAACTGAGGTCATATTCGAGGGCTCGTATCTGGTTTTTGTAATGAGTACCTAGATCCAACATCTAGGGAAATATAAATATGACAGTTGTATGCACGAATCTGTATAAACTTTAGATTCAAAAATAATATTGTTTAAAATTTCTTCATTCCTTTTTTATCTTACTCCAGCCTAAAAATAAATAGAGTTCCTTAAAATATATCGACCCGTCGCCGCATGCAAACGAAATATTAAGAAAATTCATCAAAAATTAACTCCGCCAGGAACACGTACTATATGGGATGTACGCATTAATACTGTTGACAGATACTATTCGCTTAATGGGTGAAATATCTTTCTATATTTAGTTTTAAACCCAGGTAATTAGTTAACTTTGAGGTTATGTCATAATCTTTGGGAATAACTAATGATTGTGTCACGCATTGTATGGTAGACAAAAGTTATTTCTTAATTTGGCTTCCCAAAATATATTTCATTCAAGTTTATTTAAAACAATTAAGTGGTTTCTAAATTCAACAATGTTTTTGCATGCAATAAATGTTTTCAGTATAAATTCAATTTAACCATGTTTGTGACAAGGTCAATGTTATCTGAGTAATTTGTATTTGCCTATGTCCAGATCATAACTCATAGTTTATGAGGAATTTCACATAACATACCTTAAATATACACGATCAGAAACTAATAATAATGGCGAAAAATAGGTACATACTTTTTTTACAAAGCATTAGTTCAAAACACATAATAATTTATTCATATTGCTTATCAGTAACTCTCACCAAATATTAAATTAAGTAGAAATTTATTGATCACCCCTTCCTGATGATATTTTAATACGAAACCAACTTTCATTTTCCAAAACCAATCTCGTCCTGAATTAGTCACATGAAATCCTTTGTTTGTAACCTTCATAACCAACGAACCATAAATTAAACGCTGATATAAGCATAGTAAAAAGATACTGCAGCAGGCTCAGTAAAACATGTTGACTATTAAAGATTATGAGACCGAAGGGCTGTGCTACCGAGGCCTAAAAACCGTGCTTTTACCACGCTTTTATTAACTTGGGTTGTATCTATATATGTATGTAATGGAATCTTTGAGCATAATTTTCACCAATTTCCAAAAGTTTGATTAATTTGAAACTTTGCACACGTATCAAGGACCGATGACAATGCAATAATTTAATAACAGTTTCTCAAAATCCTTATAAGGACCGCCAGGATTAATAAATTCTTTCGCGGATCCTCTGTAAGGGAGAAAAAGAGATAGAGCTATCGCGTGTCGCATGTCCGCAAATAATTAATTGAAACATCAACAACTAAAAAATGAAAAAAAAAAATATAGTTTAAAAAACTAAAAAAACACGCTTTTATAGCTAACCGAACTAAAAAGTAGAAAATAATTTTTAATTAAAAGAGTTAGAGAATAATTCAATTCAGAGTAAAAAGCGGGGGTACTTGATATATTAAATGTTACAATTATTCTACATGCAACTATCTATGTGCGTTAGGTTATGTAGGTTAGGTAGGGTTATGAAAAAAACATAGTAAAAAGTTATGAAAATATAGTATAATGCACCCCACGCTTTTTACTCTGAATTGAATTATTCTCTAACTCTTTGCAATTAAAAAATATTTTCTACTTTTAGGTTTAGGTTCTACGGTTAGCTATAAAAGCGTGGTTTATTAGTTTTTTTAAACTATAATTTATTTTTTCTAATAGCTGTCGGCACAAATAAGAAGTTTTGGTGATATTAATAGAAAGAGGAGCAAGAGAGAATATCATTTAAACTTTTAACCGTTTTTAGAGCGATTTGAAAAAGGTACGTAAAAGACTTCCAGGTTGATATTCACGATATTATTTCAATTTAATTTACCAATAGTTTAAAAAGAGATAAAAAAATTGGAAATCAGTAAAAAATATTGAAACTTTGAGTATCCTACATACAACTTCATTGTGAAAAGGTATCACCGTCAATTACTTGTTATTATAAATGCAAATAAGCACTCTTATTTTATGAAGTATAAGTTTCAAATTGGATTAAACCTTTTTTTAAACGACATAAAGTTTTGCGGTTTTGCGTTAGTTCTTTGTTGTTGAAAAATGTTTAGTCATATATCACATTAAATTGCTCTTATCTTGACGATTGCTGCTTTTTAAAAGCCTTGGTACATCAAGAGTAGATTATCCACGACCAATATAGCAAAATAGTCGTATTTCAGTTATATTATTGCAATTGTGAGCCGAAAGCGTAACGATGTGCCCAAAACAAAACCCAAACACGTCCCAAAAATATCTACAAATATTTATAATCTCTGACAATACGCCAATTACTTTCCTAGCTTCATTCAGGCAATTATTTAAACGGAAAGAATTCTCTAATGCGACGTGGATTGATGCAAATGACACCATCTTTGACACGACATTGCACCACCATTTTGTTTTTGCTGTCACTTGTGACAGTTACGTTCGAAATTTCACCTTTAACCCCTTACATTAAGGATGTACGACGTCTTTTCAGCATTGTGCAGCTAATTTTGATATTGTCAGACACGGTGACATGTCAGTATTGACATAAGAACTGCGTTATTTATTCAGAGGGTGTCTTCTAATGTCGTTTTTCTTTATACTAATGCGTACGACGATTTACTCGCGTTGTTTTTGTTCAAATTGGGGTGTAGTGTAGATGAAAGAAGCGATGAAAAAATATACAAAGGTGCACGGATGGTGTGGTGTTATTGTGTTCGGATTTGAATATCAGAAAAAGTCATCTGAATGAGAATCGGATCCTATTTTTAGTGAATTTAGCAAGGTGTGGCCTTAAGAGAAGCAAGTTATTGAGAAGCATTGCATGATCTTATATAGGTATTCATTTTTTTTGTAGATAGTGAAACATCTAGCCACGAATACACCTTTTTTTTACCACATATACCATATCTGACCGTGGTCTGACTATGTCCGTGGTTTGATTTTAAGCATGCAGTTTTTGAGTGACTAATGCTGGATAATCTGCCACGATATCTGCACAATGAATTATACTACGTAATGTTTACTCTGATTTTTTATTAAATAGACCAGAATGAGAGCTTCAACAGCTGAACTTTTGTATTTTAATGTTGCAAGCGAGGTACCAATAGTGGTGCAATAATTCAATTATATGTAAATAGTTGAACTTGTGATATGAATTTTCATAAGGATAAATAATACATTTAAACGTTATTGAAAGCTATAAATAAACATTATGCATAAAACAGTTGTTGTTAAAAGTACAACAAATAAGAATATTTTCTTACAGAACTTTATTCTTGTATGATTTTATCTCTTTTCATATTTTACTACATTTCTATAAATAAATCATTAGGAATCACGATAACATGTATAAAATATGAGTTTTGAACAAATTTTATTTTTATAGATTGTTTTGTAATAACTCTCATATTTCATTCTATTATTGCCATATGTTGCCATTTCTTTTATTGTTTAGTTTATTAGATGCATGAACATGTTTTCACAACAAAATAAAATTGTACTGTACACACCAATTTCTGTAATGGTTTTGTCATGCACCGTTTTATTGTACATATTTTTGTTTCACCTAACTCGAATCTAATGTTTTTCTGATATTTCAAACATGCTAGGAACACTTGTTTTGGATTACGATCTAGACCTTTATTAGTTTAAACACTTTATCATTTTGTTTTTGTATTGATTGCACTCTGTTTGTGTTCTTATTAAATAAAATAAAAATAAAATTATAGTTCAGCGCAACACAAATTCAAACCAAAACTATTTCATAAATTGTATAAATGATTTAACGCATAAACACCGAAGCGGTCGCATGCGACCGCATAACAATAGAATATCCATTGTGTCTCGTTTACATATGCTTGAGGGATTAAAACAACGATTGAATAATTTTTGATGTTACTTTTCTTAAAGGACAAACTATTTTTAAATTACGAAAAAGCGGCCACCAAATGTCATTTTGGTCTATCAAATTAAAAATCAGAGAATAATTAAGGTATCATTCTGATTGAGGCTCCTAGGTGCAATGACTATTATTGGAATATATGTCTCGAAATTAAACGATTTTATTTTATTGTAAAACACACTTTTTAAACTATAAACAAATGTCAATAGGTATGCCACATAGGTTAAGTCCACATTTTACTAATTATGGTTTCTAACTAACTTTGGTTAATAAAATAAACATTAACCACACACACGTTTAATTTCTGCAATGGCTAAAACATTTTATCATTTTTACAATATCGAATATTTACAGAAACTAATTTTGGAAAACAATCCCCCAACAGTGATTAATAACATCCCCACACTTGATGTCCGCTCGTGATCGCTGACCGAATCATGCGGGCACGTGCCGTCTTGTTACGGCGAATGTATTAAAAAAGTATAAAAGTATTAGACACCAATCACATACATAGCTCTGATCCCAAAGTAAGTAGCTAATGCACTTGTGTTATGGAAATCAGACACAACGGTGGTACCACAACACCCAGACCCGAGACAATATGGAAAATTTTGATTTCTATATTGACCCGACCGGGAATCGAACCCGGGACCTCGGATCGGCGACGCCTTGAAACCAGCGTGCTTAGCCACTACACCACGGAGGTTGTCATGTCTTGAATTTTAAGTTCAAAGCTACCGCGAATAAAACGTTTATTTATTCATTTTATTATTTTCACAAACAAACAAAACAGTGCAGATGGCATACCTTATATTTTAAGCATTCTCTACCTTAGTTTAACTGACATTTAACTAAAGTGTTGTGGTTAGCGTATGTGCTCAGTCAAAAAAAAAATCGTACTTTTATTATTATCTGAAGAAGTAATACAAGATATACATACCATGTTGCTGTTTTATATACTTTTTTGTACTTATTTTACGACCACATCTTAAATATACCTAATACTTTTCTTGCATGTAAAAAATAATATCCTTATTCCGCGCGCTGACTCACAACTGATGCTGAGGTACTCGTTGTAATAATAAAAGAGCACATTTAAATAATTTTCTATTTCAAACACTAAGGAAACTTCCTCTCTTTAACAATAATCTGTACAAATTCGTCGTAACGCGACCGCACACCGCAGGGGAAGTGTTTTATTATTGCTTTTATCTTTGGAAATCTACATTTTTCCTCCAACATTACTCGTCATTTATATCGCAACTGCTGACAATTAATTTAATTAAACCGTATCGTTACAAGCGCAGCGTTTTTTGATGTAATCATTTGTTACTTTTGCTAACAGGTTGCTTTTGTAAGTTTAATGTTGTAGAGAGACAAGGTAATGTTTTGGGAAAAAATAAGTTTTTGTAGTTTGTACGCTTTGAATTGATTGTCCACTGTTAGATTTTTAATGATACCGAATGTCAATTGTTTTATTTTACAATTAGTAATTGTATTTGATAATATCTATCTGAAAAAACCGGCTATTGCGAGTTCGACTCGCGTACTGAGGGTTCAAACTTCGGGTGCCAACTTTAACTGAAATACGGAATCCAGTAACTTCCACTTAGCCAAAACACTACAATATTTTAATGACAGAAAATACAACAACTTTGTTTTACATAGTATTTGTATAAAGGATAAAGTTGGTTGGCGGTTGGTGAAAATGTGCTATATCTCAACAACTACTAGTTAGAGCTCGTTCAAACTAATTTTCTTTGGAAGTGTTTGTAAAGTTTTCGTGTTTTTTTTTTTCAAAATTGTCATTGAGGGGTCAAATGTCTTATTTTTATTATTTTTGTATGGGAATCGTAAAGCGGTTAACGGGATACATCTACCTACCAAGTTTCATCAGTGTAATGCTAATAGTTTCAGAATAAAGTGGCTGTGGTATACCTCGTCGTCGGTAGCCGTCTTGTGGTATCCATCGCGTGACAACTTGGGCCCATCTAACTGGGTGCTTTCTGCACACGTGCCCGCCACTTCCACTCCAGCTTTGTTGTCGTCTCATCAACGTCCGCTAATTCAGTTATGGAGCGTATTGTGGTCTTCTGGATCTCGTTCCTTTTCACGTTTGCGATCCGTAAGTAAGAAAGGGCAGTGTCGGAAGTCTCGACATAGTTCCGTGTAAAACCACCAGGTGGCGCTCGAAAAATGCTGAGACAAAATTGTTTTTTTTGTGTATTTATTGATTGAGAAGAATTTTTTAATGATGCTTAAAAAACTACAAATATTTTTTAAGATTTATTAAACATATAGTTACGTAAGTTAAAATGATATTTGATGAATTAGAAAATCATAAAATTGAAATTGTCGACGCGAAATGTCAAAAATGATGCATCAGACTACGCCCGCAGGATGCAAGTATCGACGAGTTTGCGAATACACATTTAGTGAAAAATCTGTAGACTAAGTCCAAAATTTATTCAATTTAGAACACAAAATGCCACTAATGAACGTCAATGATTGGTAAATATCAATCAATTATGGCCGATATGGGGCTAAAACATGTCTCCTTTTGGGCCCTACTAGCGCTTCGATACAAGACACAGAAAATCTGGCAAGTGTTGAGAAGAAATGTCGGAACAAACTCAGTAGTAAATATAAAAATATAAATATGGGACACCAATCATACATTTCTCTGATCCCAAAGTAAGTAGCCAATGCACTTGTGTTAGGGAAATCAGACAATACGGTGGTACCACCAGTGTTGTAATATTACTATAGTTTATTGATTCGCTATTTTATCTATTAAACTTCTAGCTAGACATAATAAAGACATTATTTTCCACAAAATCGCTATTGAACTATGAACTTACAAAAACCAAAATTAGCTATAAAATCGTATTTTGACCGCAAAACGTTTTCACCCTTACGATTGCGTGTGTTCTCACGTATTTTGATAATAAAAAAACTTAATTTGATGATTCATGAGCATGAAAGAGGGCACTGATAAGATCCCTAATTGATTTAAAATTGGGGAAATTAATATTAAGTATTAGGGTAGATAATTGTGAAGAGTAATTGTGTGTCGATGTTATGTAAAGGCTTTTGCAAAAAAAATAAGATTGCATTTTTTTAACCACGTTTAGTTTGTGATTAGCAATCAATCGTTTCTAATTGAATAACTATGATAAATAAAATATCGAAGCCAAAAACTTTTTTTTTAAATCATAAATCGTTTATTTGCTCAAAACATGGTATAAATTGATATGACAGACGAAAATGTTCTCACGTAATGTTCTCATGTTTTGTTAATAAAATAGCATGTAAATTGTTTACAGTGCTTGGAATCAAATTCATTGAATAATAAATAAAAAATAAGTCATTTCAATCAAGCGGTTGTCAATAAATTCCTTAACACTATATTATTATTATTATTTTCATTAAGCTATTGAGCTAATCGTTTGTCGTGTGTGTTTCATCAAATATTAAAAAATACTTTATTTGTATACAATAAACTAATATTATTAAATATTAAAGACATTTTGACACAAAGGGAAAATACAACACCGCATGATTTGTAACAATTTTAATAATTGAACCTTTGTTCCACAATACTATCAAAAACTATCATATCACAGCAGAGGACAACAGTATCACATTTTATGCGCACAAACAATAAAACCAACAAAATCATGGCGGTCGCCCAGTGGGCAGGCATCGAGTAATTACCGGACAAAATAATAAACGAGATATCATAAAGGCGGCGTGTGAAACGGTGACACCTGTGCCGGGGGTGATGCCACTGTGGACATAGAGCTGTTAATTTTTAGACATATCTACCATTTTTGGAATTTAAAAAGTGTGATATTCATGTTATCATATTGCAATTTGCTTCCTTCTTCTTCTTCTTCTTCCTAGCAACTGTCCCGTATGGTGACGGGGTCTGCTTTCCGACTATTCTTCCTCCACTTTGCCCTATCCTGGACGTCACTTTCGGTTAAGTCGCAGCTTTCTAGGTCTTTCTTAATGAGACTCAACCACCGCAGTTTAGGCCTTCCTCTTCGCCTTTGACCCGGCAGTTTTTGGTTGAGTACTACATTGCCGATGTCATCAGGTGGTCTCCTTTTTACGTGTTCAAACCATCGCAGCCGGTTTTCTCGTAGTTTATCGGCGACGTCTCGCACGCCGAGGCTACCGCGCACGTACTCGTTGTGGATCTTGTCGAGCCTCGTCACTCCGCATATCCATCGCAACATCTTCATCTCAACAACTTGGATGGTCTGCACGTATTTTTTTGTGACCGCCCAGGTCTCGCTACCATACGTTAGTACTGGTCTTATGACTGACTTGTACACGAGTCCTTTTAGCTTTATGGGCATTCTACTGTCACATGTTACGCCTGTGACTTCACGCCACTTGAGCCAGGCGGCTGCTATGCGGTGCTGTAGGTTATTTTCCAGATTACCAGACTCGTTCATCACGGTGCCGAGGTACTTGTACTCCTGACACTGTTCAATCACCTGTCCATCTAATACGATTGGAACAGAGTCGGGGCACGCGATATTAAGCGCCATGTACTAGGTTTTCTTAACGCTAAGCACTAGTCCGCCCGTTAGCAATTGCTCCTTCCATGCACTTAAGGCATCTTCCAAATCTTGCCGCCTATTACAGCAGATCGCCACATCATCCGCGTATATAAAAGTCCACGCAGCTTTTTGTTGAGCATCTTCGGTCAGCGAGTCCAGTACTAGACTGAATAGGTAAGGACTCAAAACTGATCCCTGATGGACCCCTTCTGTGACTGGGATAGACTTAGTCATTCCGGCTGTTGTTCTGATTAAGGACCTAGCCCCCCTATACATGTCAGCAATAACGGACACGTATGCCTCAGGGATAAGTCTTTTCCTAAGACTCCACCATATCGTACTTCGAGGCACACGGTCAAAGGCTTTTTCCATGTCTAGAAAGGCGATGTAAAGTGGTTCTTTTTTCTCTCTGTGTTCTTCAGCAATCATAGTTATAGCGAATGTTGGATCTACAGTTGATAGTCCTGGCACGAAGCCGTACTGGTGTCGGGAAAGTGAGCACTCCATGCGAAGTCGGCTATCTATGATTCGTTCGTACAATTTCATTGTATGGCACATCAGCTTGATACCTCTATAATTATTACATTCGTATCTGCTTCCTTTGCCTTTGTAGAGATGAACAATGGTACTCAGTCTCCAAGTGTTTGGTATGCGCTCAGCTTCCAGCAACATCATGTTAAATAGATTTGTCAGTATTAAGATACTCTTTTCTCCTAAACACGCATTCCGATTGAAGCGTGGAACTTCAATCGGAATGCCATCCGGTCCTATTGCCTTTTTGTTTGCCATTTTCTTCAATTTGCTTCCTATTAAAATAATTTCAAGAAGGAGAAGAAAGAAGTTAACACTTAAAAAAAGATTTATTATGCAATCTTTAATATCATTAAATACATACTTATAAACTGACATTAACTTTATTACAAATCACGTAAATTATAAATTATTTGCACTTAATACTACTAAGACGCACGCATGTGAGCGATGTCCTTTATATAGAATAATGAGTTTGTATAACAAATTTCTCTGTGGTGTCGATCCTTTCTCAAGCTCACCTGCGAACTTTAGGAAAAATGTATACGTTGCTGTCTGTAAGGCTTTTCGTGTTCTCGAGTGCGAATAGTTCATAAATAAATATGCACAAAATTTTGTTAAATAACACTACACCTTAATTGCTCTGTTTGCCCAACTGTCGCATGTTTTAATATTAATTTTTATACCTATCTGTGGACAATGGTGCTGGTTACATTATAAATAATTTTCATAGTAAAATTTAAGATTATACCATCAATGTAATTGTTTGTTGTCCTTAATAAAAAAAAAAGATTCGGTCGAAAAGTCTATTCATTTCCATACATTGACCAATCATTATGCGTGCCAGTCTATAAGTTTACAAACACTGCACACAGCTCTATATCGATCAGTCACGTATAAAAAACTACCGGAAACGAGACCGAAACGTGACGAACGAAATTTCTTAGCGATTTCTCACTGCACCCCTCCACTGTGCGTTTGATTTGTGTAATCAAATGCGGGCTTTCGAATTAATTAGTTTGTTACGCACCTGAGCACTGCTTTTGTTGCACTTACATTTTTAGAGTCACTAAACGATTCATAGTTTTAGGCAATTTTGATCATTATTTGGATCTCAATAAGACCAAATGAAAACTCGAATTGTGTCCTAAATTTTATTAAATAATTATTGTAAATCACTTATTCAAAAAAAAATGGATAAGGTTGAGAATTCCTTGGCCAAAAAGCGACCCATCGTTTTTCACACTGATGCGATACGTAGCACGTGTATTTATAATTCGATTTAATTAGACGTTGACAGTGCAGCCAGTTTGTTGGTAATTTTAAAACCTAATGACACGTTTCGGGTTTTGAATAGCCAATAGAACTAAGTTCGATTAATAATTGTTGGTATGATGTTGACTTTTGATTATCGGTTCCACTGTGAGTACTCAATCACGAGTGACTTAACATCCTTAGTATAATCACCAGTTGTAATAACGTTGTTTGGTTAGGCTTTCAGTAATTATTGTTTGCTATGGGAAACAAAATAATTATACTGCTAATACCAAAAGGGCTGGCGCCCATTTCCCTACAGTACTTTTTACATTGCTATGAGTACTTTACTTAACTCAAACATAAATGTTACAAACAGAACACGTAGTTCATAATGACTATAGAGAAAAATCTCATAACAAGACTCCTTGTCGTAAAATTACATAGAGTAACTACAGCCCTATTTGCTAAGCTTTTACGAGCAAATTTTTAATCTCGTCGACATAAAATAGTTTATCTTACATCCGTTTTATTGGTCGCCTGTGAAAAATGTATGACAATGTTGAAAAGTTCTGTGAGCGCTGTTTTAACTAAATTATTAACCTGTAGTACGTACTACCTCAAAGATAAATGAATTTACTTAAAAGTCTTTTTTAAATGAGTGTGTATTTTTTAAGTATTTATTTATTTGATATTTACTTTATTTCCGCAATTTTTCGAAATGCTGAACTAAACGTTAATATTGACGTTAAATAAAGGTATACACAAGAAACATCAAATCTATTGCAAGTTGATACATAATTGAACAATTGCGACCTGGAATCTTTACTACCGGTCCTAATCTCGCAATCTTGACGCCTACAATATATCGGGCTTACATTTTACTAGCCAATTTCGTGTAGTATTTGCATACTCGTAAATTTTACAACCTATGCATTTTGTCCGTTAATCCCAGTGTTTTGACGCACTGTGTATTTTGGAGGCTTACGGTGTCATACTAGAAAATATACTGTATGAAGTTATTACATCAGTGGTGGGTGGGAATGAAATTACTTTATGGATTCTGTCATATTATTTAGGAATATTTACTATCAAATCAAAGTTTCAGAAAGTATTAGACAAAACAGGCTACAATTGATTATCCCTGGTTAGACGCTTATTTTAATTTTAATTAGTAGATTTTCAAAAAAATCATACCTTGATTTCTAAAGAGTTTTTAACGCAAGCGTATTATTATAATTATTATATTATTCTTCATTGCACTGACAGAACTAAAGTACAAATGACGGACTTAATGCTTAAAGCATTCTCTACCAGTCAACCATTGGGTGAAGCAGAAATGATTGAGGCGGCTTAAAATAGCACATAAAAGCAACAAAATAATCATCATGGTATTATCAGACCAGTATCTTGATAAAATCTGAATGATATAGTACGACTGGCTTTAAATACTCGTTACATTTTGGAACTTTGACTTAATTTCAAATATCAGAGGTGGAATTGTGTAAGGCTATCGTATTCAATTGACAGCTCAAAACGTACGGTATGATCTGTCAAACGGCAAAGAACAAAGCGTTTGACAGATCATACCGTACGTTATGAACAAATGAATACGATTGCTTTTCACAATTCCACCTCAGTAATCATTAAGTTCTTTAGTAGATATTGACAATATCTACAGTCTCCAGCAAACAGGAACCTCCCAATCGCGCTGACAAGTGCTCTCGAACCCTTGCTAATCGCAATGGCACATGTCAATAAAGCAGATCAGTAACAGCCTCTCGTAAAGCCTAGATGAGTTCATGCAAATGACGCAATAAAACGCTGAGTGCGTTATTGTCCCGTGATGAATCGTCTGCTTTAATGCAATTGCTCATTTCGTATGCACATTTTTGACAATCTAGACTTTGGGAGGGAGCAGGATTATAATTACCGAAAAGTGACTAGGGTTCAATTTTGAGTAACCGATAAACTAGTCTAAACCTACTAACTTACTTCAAAATAAATGCATTTTAGGTAAATTTTTTGAATTGGAAAAAATTATGCCAATAAAATGACAGAAAAAAAATCATTGAAAAACTTATGTTTGGGTGAATTATTACTTGTGTATGGGTGGGTACATTGAAAAACTTATAATATAGGTGTTTCGTTACAAAAATGTAGTACATTCTTGCACAGTGCGCCAAAACGTGTCATCTTGTAAACATCCCTTTTAAGACTTACAGATTTCTGATTTTATGACACGGGAAGCGTTCACACAAAATTACAATGAAGAAATTGCGAGATTTATCAAACTGTCTCATCAGAGGCTGCGCTTACGAATGCCCTCATCTATTTTACGAGGCAGGAGCAACGAGATTTAAGGCCACTTTTATAGTTGTCTTAATTTTACGGCGGCTGATTAGCTTCGCGGGTAATTTTGTTTTATACGAAAAAAGCCTTTAAATGGTTTCTCTTTTTCGTCGACACAAGAAAGCTGATTTATCAATTTTTCAATTTCAGTTTCAAAATATCTTTATTCATAAAATACATGTTAAGGTTTAACAGTTCGAGTGTTCATTGTAGTCCTAGAATGTTATATTTTTATTTATTTTACTGTTTACTGAGCTGTTGCACTTATATAAACTTACGGAATAAATATTTATCAACTATCACCTATAGTTATTTTATTCACAGGATTTTTCAGTCTCAGTCATCACAAGTAAACAGTCGGAAAGTGCACTGTTTTAACACTATGCTCGTCTTATCAGGTACCTAATAAGAGTTCGAGAAACCTTTCACCAGTCCCATCAATACTGAGGCACTAATTATAGTCAGTAACCCGACCCACCCACTGTGTTTCCTGTCACTAACCAATTCATCACTTATTGTCGTTTTGTAAGAGATCTTTATTTAGAGTCTTTGTTGAAATTTCGCTTCTAACACCGTGGAGCTAAATGTTCCATGTGATTGTTTGCACGTGGGAATGAGTTGTGTGCTGACAAAAATAATTGGTGTGCTCGAAAATTGTATTAGAGTTTGAGAATCTTAACAAATTAATTAATGACCAAATGAAGATCACTCAAGTTTAGTTTGTGTCTGTAGTGTTTTTAAACTTAATAAAATTTACACCCATATGTACGACTTTAAAAAGTAACTATTATTTCGTAAAAAAGTCATATTGTGTGTATTACTTAAGTATTTTTATTGTTGAAAAGAACTGAAATAAAAAAAATAAACTTTAAAAAAAAGTAAAAACCGACTTCAAAACCAAAATGCACTAAAAAGTCTTAAATAAACTCTTCACCATTGAAAGGAAAGGAATCCGTTTCGGTGCTGTGATAATTGATGCTTGATGGTCAAAGTGATGGCACCGACTCCAAAAAGAAATTGTTTGCCTAAAACGGATTCCTTTCCTTTCAATGGTGAAGAGTTTATTTAAGACTTTTTAGTGCATTTTGGTTTTGAAGTCGGTTTTTACTTTTTTTTAAAGTTTATTTTATTTCTTTATTTTTAGTGATTACATAAGAGGGGGGGGGGGAGTTGCACCGTATGATTCTATTTTTTACGAAGCTACAAATTACCTATCATAAGTTGTGTCATTATAATTACTGAACTCCTAGGCGTTAAGGAGTTCCACCATCAGCTCAGCCCCACAAAATGTTGACTATCAGACGTAACAACACGTCAACATTAAGATTCTAGTAAAGAAACACTATACATGCCTTTAAAATTTGAGGGTTTCCCTCTAATACACCAAGATCCCATCATCAGATCCCAAAATGGAAAAAATGGGACCAACTAGAAGGTATACCCACTAAGTGGGTGAAAAAATTTTTCGATACGGTCGACAAACGACTGAGATATGAGGTAACATACATACAAAAAAAAAATGATAAAAAAAAAACATACAGTCGAATTGATAACCTCCTCCTTTTTTGAAGTCGGTTAAAAAAATGCATCTACAATCGCTCTTATTTTTTATTGTTATTTTGCTTTACCTTTGAAAAAGATAAAAAGTAATTGTTTATATAGACGAGAGCTTGAAATACTCCAGGAACATCAAAAAGTCTCAGTAATACTCCTGATGCTTCTAAATATCCTTTGATGATAACAAATAGCCTGCAGCATAATCTCTTAAACGAATCAACAATCCGTCACTTAGCCGTTAATGTCCCTAAATACTTTTTGAAGATATCCAAACAGCTTAAGGCGAAATTAACAATTAGATAAATTATAATTTCAAAGCGTAACATCTGCATAATGCTGAATGACAATATTTTGTATGAGGGGAGTCAATCATACCCTAATTTTGTATTTGTTGGAATTCAAAATACGTCTGCTACATTTGAATAATGCGATTGATAATTTAAACGGTTAGGATACGGGGAAAATAATACTATTTTCCTGTGTTCATAAAATTGGATAACATAATATAAAATTAAATACCTACTTTTATAGCAATAATAACATAATTGATATATTTCTTGTAACTTTTTATGGTACTTAACACAGATACACATTCTGCTTAATTTATTTAAAAAATGTGATCGAGTATATTACGTAGGTACGCCTAATTCACAAAACGTACCATTGTGCACCAAATTAAAGCGTTGAATATGCGTGGCCATACATCGAAGGGATCGAAATGAAAATGCCTGACTAAACCAAAAGGGTTTTTCACTCGTGGTCTGAATTTGAATGGTCAGATTTTTGGTATCGTAAAAGCCTCGTGAAACATATTTACTTCTCAAGGCATTTCTGAAGGTTTTTCAGTTTTAGTTACTGCTTCGGATCTAGATCCCTCCCTCACATATGACAATAATTAAGGGAGTATCTGCAGATGCTAGGGATCAATCAAAGTTGTCAATATCGCCTCGTTACGTGGAAAGCTTTGATACGACATGCAGATGGAATTACTACTGGAGACAACCCTGGTACCGTATTCTGTAATACAATGTTCGTCTTCTCTAATCTAGCCGTCTTTTGCACCTGCTTTTAAGACCTACAGAGCGAAAAAGATAGATACTTCTGATAGCGGCAAAGACTCATAAGGATCTCTGGTACGGCATTATTAGCAATGCAAGGATAGTTTATGATTGTCGACGACCCGTCTGGTGTAGTGGTCGAGAAATCGCCTACTACGCAGCGGGTTGCGGGTTGGATCCCCGCACAATACAAACATTTGTGTGCATGAACATGTCTGTTTGTATTGGTCTGGGTGTTTTCTATGTTTATCATGTATGTATTTACAAACAAAAAGTATTTAAGTATTATATCCGTTGTCTGGCACCCATAACACAAGCTTTGAGTAGCTTACTTTGGAGCTAGATGGCGATGTGTGGGAATGTCCAAAGGATATTTATTTATGATTTCTGTCTTTGTGAATATAGCTCAGATATTGCTTCGGTTTGGAGTATCAAAGCGTTCATGTGGAAACGGTATTTAAGCAATAAACGTACACGAGTAGTTGTCCCTTCAAATAGATTCAGAGTTTAGAAGTTCTCAATTTCAATTGGAAACATGCACTAAATTGTCATTTTGTTTACGAAATCCCTAGCTCATTTTTCTAAATTTTGATTTTTTTCTTAAAAAAAAAACGAATGTATTTTTTAATTACCTTTGGGGTCTATGTTTTTTTCGTCCAAGATTAAAAAAAACAAAGTATGCGATCGGCTATCTATTATTATATTATGTGTCTATTCTATGAAGAACCCAAGCTTTAATCCTTTGTCTACCACAGCTTAGTCTAGTAGGTACAGCAGATCAATTAGCAATGATTCGGTTTGAGCAGCTCTCAGTTTGCATATTGCACTGTCCAGAATAGTTATTAGAGAGAGGTTGATTACTAGACCATCATTAGGGGACTAATCCGGGAAGATTTGATTAGTCCTACAAAGGATTAGAGCAGACTATTCGGAAGTAGGAACCATTTGATAGTCATAGGCTAGCTAAAATTGATTAGGGTTACAATTGCATCTATTTTATTTTATCTGACAATGCTCATATTGCCGTATCTTCTGCTTAAAGTTCGGACGCTCGATCGGTCTCTTTCAAATCAGATACATAGCTGTTAAGTTTATCAATAAAATTATGAATAAATAAAACACAACATTTACGAAAAAACAATCATATAATCACTTAAATGGCCAGAGCAAAAAGTGATTTAATACAAGTCTTCATGATAAATCAGATTTTCAAGATGACATGCGTATTATTTCGTGTAAAATTGGACTCCTGCCTTAATATTTTATGCAAGAACTCACACGGAGATGTTTTGTCTTAAAAGATCACAATTTTACTACCATTTTTTTTAAAATAGTTGTAGGATCTTTTAAAAAGAAAACTTATGAAGTTGTTATAATAAAAGTTGCTTCATAGTCGATTTATTTAAAAAAAACTATTATCAAACTCTTTGTTACTAAACTTTTGAAGTAACCAAATCCGTTGCCTAAAGAAATCGAAAGTAATTCAAGCCCGCCCCCAGTAAAGAATTTGATTTATTCCATTTTACGTAACTTTCCGATTTTCAAAACGACCACCTGTTCCTAGTATTAAATCAAAGGTACCTACGCAAATCTATTAAGTACGTCAAGACATTTTCCTAATCAGGTCAGAATGGCGTATTAATTGAAATGGGATGCATTGATTCTATAGGGGATTAATATCAAGCAGTACCTAGTTACTACGATGTAATATAATGCTTTGGTAACTGAATAGTAAAATAACTCGACGAAAAATATCATCAAATAAGTGAATTGTGGTTTCATTAGCAGTTTTTTAATCATCCGCCATACCATTGCACCTTCTTAAAGAAATACTGCTAAAAAAGAAATGCACCATTGTACTATTGCACGTGCAACTCGCTCAAAGAACCAACGAAAAGTCAGACCTCCTTCAAAAGAAACTGACTGATTAGAAAATCAAAAGACAATTTCGACAAAATGTCAACAAAACTTCACGCCATTCAAATTTGTTTTGTCCCGATTTTGTAATGATAAGTTAAACGTACAAATATTTTGTATTTTCGTGTTTTTATTTGTTGGAACGCAATGTGTTGTTATTTAGTTAAAGTGTTTGTTACCTAGGAGAGTAATGAGTAAACCGGACAAGAGGGACTTCGAAGATAGATACGAGGCTTGCTTCGTCGATTTTTTCGTAAAAACCAGTGAGTCGCTAAATTTTCGCATATTTTTCACAATTACTGTTTTTGTGTCCGAGTGTGTTGCGCAATTTTATGGTATTAGTGATTTGATGTGGGTTGTAATAAGTTCCTGTGTTAAGTACTGACAGTTAAAATAGTTTTACAAAATACTTGAATACCTACAGAACCATGTTTGTATGCGTGGACACTCACTAATCCGTAGTTTAGAGCAAAACACTTATGTATTGAACTTTATCAGGAAAAACTTATGCGTTATGAAAGAATAGACATTTCTACAAATAAGTACTATTCTCTGAATGGCATGTAGGTGCCAACGGGCCTAAAATCTTGTTTTGTTATTACTCTATTTAAAATATTAATCTTTTAAAACCATAACGCTCTCTTAATCTATTATTTTTTTACTTTTTTATCACTAGTCACTTGACTGCAGGTGTTATTCATAAAAAAATATTTTTCAGCTGCTGCTAGGATGTCCTCAAAAAAATCTGTAAAGCATCAAAATCTGTTTACCTTTTTAAGTGTTACGGTAGCATAGAAAGATACACATTGGATCAACCAACGAACACCATTCCTTGCATAGGGGATTTCATCCAAAGATTTAATAACTAGATTTTGCAACCGGAAAGCCTCACTTCGCCCTCCTTTCGCAGAAGCCATTCAGACGGGTGAATAGAAAAAAAAACTAACTTGTATATAATTTTTTCCAGCGGCAGGGGTCCTAATAGGGAGTATGATGGGCGGTTTCTTCATGCGGAGCTACAGGCGGTGGCCCATGTTCGTGGGCGGGGGTCTCGGCTTCGGCATGGCCTACACCAACTGCGAAAACAGTCTGAACAGATTCCTGCTGGCCCAGGATCCGAAGGCTTGCGTTATTAAGTTAGCAGTATTCATCTTTATGTAGATTATAAGCAGCAGGAAGCAGGGTAGATTGAATTGGTTATTTGAGGTCTGCAAGCTCTCAAACAACCAATCAAATCTGCCCTGCGTCAGTGACTGCTTGTGTTGGCGGTAAGCAACGATCGGTGACTATAGGTGACAGTCAGTGACAGTGAAAAAAGAAAATACACATCTTCGTGATAAGTTGCCTATGCTTAGTAACTTCTCAGCACTTGCCAGAGTGTCTGTGTCTTGTCTCGAAGCGCTAGTAAGGCCCAAAAGATAAAGAGACATGTTCTAGCCCCATATGGGCATAATTGATTGATATAAACTAATTATTGACGTTCGTAAGTGGCATTTTGTGTCCTAAATTGAATTAATTATTTTTGACTTTGTCGACCATCACGTTGTCACCGTGCATTATGCGTGACTGCTATGACTAAATGTTGACGACAGGCTTTAAATTTGCTAAACGACGGTCACCAGTAAGTTGAAAGTTTGTTGAATGCTATTATCAGCAGACTGTCATTAACCAACAACGCCTATCTACATCACAAGTAGTCGACGACATACTGCAGATTTTTATTTTCCTATTGGGATAGTGCGCAACGACGACGAGTCACAAATTACTTAATAGTGGACGTTGAAATAGGAAATGGCTGGCTGCCATTACGAAAAAAAATTAAACCAAAGTTTTTTAATGAAATATTGTAATTATTAATAAAATGTATTTCATCGAGACGTATATTTTGTACTCAAATTGCTAGAGAAATGGTGACAGACATAATAAGTCCTCCAACGATGTCTGTTTTATGGTCACGGCAAGCGGTGTCATCGATTCGGTTTTACCAAGTTCAAATAAGACTTATCCGTCGAAATAAGTTTTTAAAATGTCATTTTCATAAATAGGCGTATTGTGCTTTATTCGACGAATATTCCTTACCTTACGTTGGAAAAATCAGGCCTAAATCAAATTTTAATTCTACGTAAGGTTAAACTTAATTTTTAGGAATCAGTTCTGTACGAGTATGTACCTGTTCGTCCGCCTTTCACAGATAGATTGCTTACTTAAGTATAGTGAAGTAAAACCTACAAGTAATCACCGCTCTACAAAAAAGTATAGCATCTTTAAAACATTTACATGTCGGCACGTTATCAGTCTTTGTCGGCGTTTTATTTGCGATACAAAAAGTAATCAAATGATGCCGACAAACGTAAAATATTGGTTTACTTACTCCAAACAGACCTCCTGCTAGGCGCAAGAATGTAAAATATTTTGCTAAATAAGAAATCGTTTCTGCGATTTCAATAAACAGCGGCATCTTAATAACAATCTCAAAGATAATGCATAATTTTTTCTCCAAAGTTCCGTAACAGAAGATTTTACACACCCGTTTTTACGGGTTGTATTGGAACTGAAAACAATAATGTCTACGTCAGGGTGAAGAAAGCCATTCATTGCGGGAAATTAGCGACGCACTGGCGACGATTCTACCGGACAGTCCGGACAATGGAGCTGTAACTAATTACAACACTAAAATACTAAAAGGAACTACCTAAATGTGAAGTCGAATGGCACTTATACTGGTAGTGTTCCGTATGATATTCACTCATTTTTTTAATAGTTTTTCATATTAAGGCAATGGGATTTATTATTATACCACTACTTTTCACAAAAGAATAAGGTATAGTTCACCTAGACGTGAAGTCAAACGGTTCTCATTTGCGTCGTGTTTCTTCTATGATTCTCGCATAGTATGTAATATTTTTCAAATACTTACTTGGTCATTGATTATGGCAATGTAGCTATTTATACTTTCCATATAATAATTACAAAATAAATAGAGGTAGTTATCAATTTAAAAGTTTGGCTTGGGGTAAATAGCTATTTATTAAATAGTTTAAAGTAGCAAATTTTTCATCAATGAACGAATAATATTCTTCTCTTTTTAAAGCAAATACATTTTTTTCTACATATTTTCCTGCAGGACCCTAAAAAGGACATTGGCCAGTCAAGACTAGTGGCCGACAATGTAAAAGACTGTAAATAACATAGATATAGACGCATTGTAAAGTGCAAATGAGTTGTAATAAATATTGCACATTGTGACACAAAAGGGCTGCTGAGCTTTGGGCTTCTTTGGTAAAATCTTTGGTTCTTAGTTGCATAATATTGAATATTTTTTTATTGTTTAACAAAAGCTTTTTATTTCCTTGTTGCAATTCAGAAGCCTGTCCGATAACCATTTTGAATTTTTACCTAATATACTATTTTTATTTTCTAAAAGTGCATGTTGCTAAGGGGGTAGGTTATCTACCTACTCTATGATCAGTAAAAAAATATTTTATTTCAGTTTGGCACTTTCAGTGAAAGCCGTCTAAAACTATATTTAAATTGTAAATGTGTCTATGAGCTTGCAAATTTATTGCACTTGTTCTAATTTACGAATAGCATGAGAATCTTATTAATTTGCATGATAGACTTTCAAAACCCATTATCAAGACATCCCATTGAAATCATGTTGCGCTACAAACCCTTAATCTTTTGTCTTCGTAATAACGACTGCACTCACCGCCAATTAAATTCAAACCGTGACAACCCTTAGAACATTTGAAAAGGCTACCCAACGGTCAACGCTCATTTTGTGCACTTTCCTTTAGCTCAGCGGGACACTTCCTTCGTCAGGTCACTTGGACCTATCCCATTGTAGTATGTTTTATAGTTTTTGCCCCTATATTTACATGGAGAGCCGCCTCCTTTAGCTTTATTACGTAAAATCACTTTGCTGTTTGCAAACGTTCCGCCTGTGTCGCATTCGCCACCCACAGAGGTTTTGTGGTCATCTTTTTTTAGTGTCTCTCGTGTATTCTAATGCGTTGGGTTAAAGTCCAGTATTAGATAAAGTTTACAGGTTTTCAGTATAATAGAGTAACATACAGTAGCCTTAGGTGCTGCAAAAAGGGTTTTATTTAGAGTCCAGTGAAATAAAAAATCTTTTGATGGATAATATAAAATATGTTTACATGAATCGTCATGCAATTAAACAAATAGTATTAAAAAAAGCCATGACTAAAATACTGCTTAGTAGGAGTAAGAAGTATCTAAAATATTTATTTTATTTTATTTTTAGTGTTGGTTGTTATAGCGGCGACATAAATACATAATTGGTGATCGAAGTTCTTAAGATGCAGCCTGGTGACAGACAGACGGAAGGATGGTCAGACAGCAAAATATTTATAATAAGTTCCCGTTTTTACCATTTAGGTAGTTTCGGAACCCTAAAATGATTAAATTAGCAAGCTTATAAAGTTGACAATTTGTATCTTTCTATAAAATCTACCGTAACGTGGCTTGAACATGTCACATTGCTACCTACACACTTACAGGATTCGGCTACTCCATCTGCTTTTAGCCATATTGTAGTTTTGTCGGTCGGCGAATCGTCGCTTGTTATTCGTAAACGATTCAATCGCCCCGACTCACCGCGCCGACTTTGAAGTCTCGTTTCTATGGCTTTTTTCGAAAATGTCAATTACACCGGACCACAGCCATTTTGTCCCTGGTTTTGATGCGAAGACAATAGACCCAGAGGCGAACGCGTTGATTGTAGACACAATTGATTCTGTAGACTGCTTTGTTCCAATTTTTAGGGTTTTATTTGATACGCAGTTAGATTTTTTGTCGTCATTTGCAAAATGATTTGTTGGAATATGAATAGGATTGGGATGGTTCATCTGAATTTGTTCAATTGAATAACATCAAGTTTTTTCTAGCATGCAAATGATTTGTATGGTATTTTTTTCTTAGATTATTCGTAGCGAGTCTGCGCTGAATACGGTTCTGCAAAAAAATATAGCTTAACTGTAAATTTCAAAACTATAACATATATTTTTTACCATACGTCTTCTATTCGTGAATTTTAAGGGCCATAAAAGTAGCATTACAGTTATTATTACATAAGTGAAAATCCCTTGGGTATTAACTCCATTGATCTAGTTCAATGTTCTTTCTATCTTGTTTACAACAAAAATTACTAAGGTACTCTTTTTACGTTTCTTGGAGTACTGACCTTAGCTTTCATTTGTAGTAGGTACGCTTTTTTTACTTTGGATTTTTTATTTATTTAATTAATGTCTTATTTTTCATTGTTTTCAGGAAGCAGCCGTGACACCTTCAGAGGTGATCTTCGGTTAAGTATGAAATTGTTTAATGTAAAAACTGTAATTTTATTAGTTTTAAATATAAAATAATATTTCTGTACAATTTACCTTTAAACTGTAACTAATAATACATCTAGGATGTTGTTGTAAAAAACGTAATAAATTAAGAAAATAAAGAAACTCAACACATAAATGATTATTTACATTAGTTTTGCCATTTAGGAAGAAAACTTGAACTAAAAAATACAACAGTAAACTTGAAATATGAGTAAACATTCTAAAGTGTAAAATTTTTAAGGCCTACTTGCGCAGACCAAAATTAATATCTCATTCAAAATTTCAACTCTTTTCTCTTTATCTACCAGCAAAAAAAAAAAACAGAGAAACACAATTTTGATTTAAATTAGAGCTAACAATACAGGTCTGCGCAAGTGACCCTTTGGGGGAACAAATTTATTCGCAAAACCAAGCCTATTTCCTCATAGTAACTTTCATATATTCTTGTTATGTGAAATAGGATAATTATGTTTGCGTATAGAACAAAGTTTCAAAATAAACCTAATTGTAATGAAACTTGTATTTACAAAATCATTTAATTATTTTCTAGAATACAGCTTTTTGGTAAAATGTTTTTTTGTTTAATTTATGTTCAAAGGTCGTCTGTCCATCCTGTCGGTGGACGTCCTGTGATTGCAGAATATCCTGTTGCAGCCTTTGTGCAGCAACTGATATCTTTCGGTTGATAATGATGATGATGGTGATATCTTAGTGTTCCATTGTGATTGAACGCCTTGGTCAGATAAGATCTGGAGCACTATTTTCAAATAACTCGCATCAATATTGCGAGTGATTTTCCTTCGAAAATCAATTAAAAGGCGACGAAAATCACACTAATTGTTGTCGTGGTAAAAAAAGGTTATCGTTTTTTGAATCACTGCTGTATGGATATTAACTTTATATTTGAAAATCGATCATTTGTCAACGAAAATAACACTCCATAATGAGGTGAGTGATCCAAAAATAGGGCCCCAGATGGGTATTATGTTATGTTAGGTATGCTTAATTTGCACCGAAGTAGGTATATAAAAAAACAAATGTATCTAGTTCCTATGTAAGGAAGAACGACCTACCTAATAAACAAATGCTACTACTCATTAAATGAATATTTAAATAACTGAAAAATAAAATAAAAAGTCTGCTATATATTCTTAAGTAATTCTTTAGTATCTATATTTTATAACATGTAGTATAATTTACTTACCTTTACTTTTAAGCTGCCTCAAAGTGCTATACCTTCTGGGTAACTAGGTTATAAGTGCACTTAATGAACACATATATATCACCTATGTAAATTTGCAACACCTAGTATGCATGCATGAATAAATGAAATGAAATGAACGACAATTTGACTGCACAAAAGTTAAAAAATCGTAGAAGTACATACTATCCCCTATAATAATTTTATGAAAAAAATACGAGTAACAGTTATTCATGTCAGCAAAATTACAACTCTTTTAAATGATACGTAATAACATATAGTAATTTGTTGCATATTTCTATCTAATTAGATGCGTAACCCGCATTCTTTACACGCTCTGTCGGTTGTAGCCGTAGGCTGAAAATGATTCACGCTTCCGTTACGACACGGAATATGATTTCCATCACTAGTAGACACTGCGACTTTTAGCATCGATTCAGTCGTGCGTTTTGAAAAATTGCGACAGCATCGCGTCTTACGCAGTCGCGCGTGAGTATCGATGCAGTCGCCAATAAACAGATAATTTGCCAATGTCCGGCTTCTACATCGCGACTGCGCAGATGCTAAAAGTAGCGCAAGTGTGAAAAAAATTACATTTTGCGACTGCATTGATGATGCACCGCGACTACATCGCTGCTGAAAGTCACAGTGTGCTAAGGGTCATAAAGAGTATCTTTAAACGTATTTCTTTTTACCATAAATCCATAAAATTTAACAATAAACTGATCTGTGCTGATGATCTTATTGAAATCTTTTGTTTGCTGGTGAATAGGTACCTAAGTACTGATTAAGTAAGAGAGTTATTAGGAACCAGATTTTCATAAATAATACCTTCTGAATAACTGACATTATATGTATGAGAGAGTATAAAAAAAAACACAGAATATCCAAGTAGATGCATTGGTTTCACTTATAGTATACCCATTTGCCAAGATTACTCTCGTTTATTAGTGCTATCAAATCTAACATAGTTAGTTCAATCATGACTCTAGATTCATGTATCAAAAGATAGCAAAAGTAAACATTTTACTTCGTATATCCCTTTATTTACATAACAGGTGTCATTGACCTCGTATTAAGTTTCAGAGCCCATGATTCACGGCCTATGGACCGCGTCCGACGGCGCAGTGACGTTGCATTGCATCAGGTAGATCGCTAGGAATGCACGTGAGTCACCCCTGTGACTCATCGCTGAAGTGGGCCACGTGGAACAGGGGTGGTGTGGAGTGGAGAATTCAGATATGTTTATTTGTTATAGGTTCAAAATAATGAAAAAGTAGAACATATATTTTTATAAATATTATCAGTAATAATTAAGCAGTTAAACAAAAATCTCAGAGAAAGTGCAACAAATGAGTTTGCGTTTACATTTAGTAGCATGACCTTACGAGAAAAGATTTGCTGAATTCGAGTAAAAAAATATGCTAAATTAAGGGCACTCTTTTTCTCTGTCATTTTTTATATTGGACATGTAGCCACACCATGAGTTTACGACGGTTTTTCTCGCTAGCGATGACGTAAAAAAGTCTACGGAAAATTGCACAACGGCTCTAGCACTGACAAAACTATTTTTTTTCATAAAAAAGTAAAGTTGTCGCTGGCGAGAAAAACCGTCGACGCTAGCAAGTAAACTCATGGTAACGGTAGTGGTCCTGTGTGACAAAACAATCTTAGTATGTTATTATATAAATAAAAAATATTAATGACTATCATGAAGTATTTATAAATTTAACATTAGAGAAAAGTTTCAAAAGTTGATCAAATTAGATGCGATAAAAATAAAGTTTAAAATGCAAGGAAGTCTCCAATCGTTTCTGAAGCAAAAAGTAAAAGAATCAAGAGGTGAAACACTAAGCTCACGCTTGTGTGGCGCCGCGGTGAAGTGGGCGCCTAACGGAATCTATTTATTTTTTTTTGCAAATAAACAAAGTACTCACATTACCCAGCTGAATATAGATGCCATGATAAATTATAATTATTAACTCTGTCATTATGGGCCGATTTTTCAATGGTCAGATAAAACTTATCAGACTGATAAATTATAAAGCGACAGATTTTAAAAAGTGACAGGACCTATGATTACTAACAATTAGGTGACGTTTTCAAATTAGCCCTATTGTATTTTGTTCGACGAATATTTCTTATCTGACTATTGAAAAATCAGCCCTAATATGAATAAGCTGTTTTGATAAATAATCATTATTATATTATTGAATGAAATCAAACTAAAATGTGATGTGTTAGCATTGAATGAAATCTAACGAAATTGCGAATATGTACAATTTAGTAACTTTTCGTCAACACTTTACAAAAGTATCTATACGAACATCGTGTGAAAAATCACCCTCTGTCAATTAACAATAAATTGCAAAATAATATCCCAGATTAAAAGCTTGATAGTAAAAGATAGAAAAAGTTATAGGCGCCGTTAACTTAATGTAGTTAATCAAACGCGTGAAAGCTTTGATCGAAACAGTTCAACGCCACTTAGGGTAATGTGTGTGCCAATATCGTTGCAAATATTGGTCGTACGTAGAGTTTTAGACTATAGGGCTTCATAAGTCTCAGATGTGGTTTTCGTTGCCAAAATACCTACATTTGGAAAGACAAATAAATCATAATTAAATACTTACTACGTTAAGTTTGACTTTCATAACATGATAGGTTGTTAACAATAAACATGTATCTATCAACTTAAATCAAGATAAATATTTTTGGATTCTAACAAATAAGTTGGGACAGACGATGTTCGAGTTATACTTACGTTAATTGCATCATAAAGCTAACATTCACTGAAATTAATTAAGTAAGCAGCCCGGTCTTTATTCTATTGAGATTAAGTTAATGAAAAGTTTTTGCCACGAAATCAAGTTTTGCCAAACATTAACTTTAGCAACAAACTCCTAACCAACATTGGCCCCAACATAAGCTGACTAGATAATAATAAAGGCGTGTCTGTCTGTGCAAAGCCGCAAACCAAAGCTGAACCTGCCACGCCAACCTCATATTAGTCGGTTTATTAAAATACACCGCAAAATGCATGCATCATACTATCCTTTTGTGAACGTTTTTGCCTTTTAAACCGCTTTTCATAGAAAAGGGTGACATCGGAAAACTTGGGTGTTTTGCTGCTAAAATCTGTGGTAAATTTTAAGCGAACAATAAGCGGTTCTTTTCATTGAAAGAAATGTAGGTAAATGAACTTGTGTTTATTTTTTGAAAAGGCACGTTTGGTATTGTAGTTGACGCTAACTACTGCGCCAGCGGTCTCGTATTCAAATTTCGCAAAAGGCAAATGTTAATGTGATGAGCTCAAACATTTGTATCTTAGTCTCGGGTGTCCATATGGCCAGTGTGCACGAGAACCATTCCAGCGGTGCCATCCACTCGGGCCCGAGTTCTTACGGCGGCGTCTTTTTCTGACGTCATTTTATATATAGCACTCGGACCCGAGTGCTTGGCCACCAGTAACGTTACCATGAGTTTACTCGCTCGTGACGACGATTTTACTCGCTAGCGACGACGTAACTTTTTGCATGAAAATTTTAGTTCTGTCAGTGACCGCTAGAGGCGCTGTGCAATTTTCCATAGACTTTTTTACTAAAACCATCGTAGACTCATGGTAACGGTACTGTGTGTTGGGCCACTCGGGCATGAATGTGTATATTTTTTAAATAATAATAGCACCAACGCTTTTTACCGTTTTTTTGTTAAATTACGCGTTAAAATTGCGGGTTCTTGAGTTTTTCTTTGTAAATTTTAAGACGGTCAAAGAGTTAAGTGTTTATGGAAGACGCCTCCATTGTAATCGTTATATAATATTTTGTACCCAATGAATAAAATTTCTTACATCGAAACCAAGACATTTGCTGTATGTTTGGCGCATATTAATTTATTTATTCACGTAGCTTTTCTGATTAGAGCTTTTACTATTATTCTGTAGATCGTTTCACAAAAGAGCGTTATACAGTTTAGAGTTAACACTTTTAAAAGTTTTACACTCGAAACGTAGTAATCTAGAGTCCAGCAAATGGACATCGCGAAGAGATATTAAGAAAGTTATTAAAATGTCATACAATGCAACAAAGTTTTACATTGTTCGCGATATTAAAAGTTTTCATGACTGTGTCTATTCGTGATTTAGCCGTGTCCTGTGAGAGCAATGAAAATATTTTCCATCTACGCTTTATTACGGAGACATTAAATTCAGGTTCAACAAACAAGGGTTGTCATGAACTAGTCTGTTAGCCGTGCTTTTCTTGCATTGAATAAATGTATAGTATTGAAGAAAATGTAACAAAAAAAAAATAAACTTTAAAGAAAAGTAAAAACCGACTTCAAAACCAAAATGCACTAAAAAGTCTTAAATAAACTCTTCACCATTGAAAGGCAAGGAATCCGTGTTAGGCAAACAATTTTTTTTGGAGTCGGTGCTGTGATAGTTGATGCTTGATGGTCAAAGTGATGGCACCGACTCCAAAAAGAAATTGTTTGCTTAAAACGGATTCCTTTCCTTTCAATGGTGAAGAGTTTATTTAAGACTTTTTAGTGAATTTTGGTTTTGAAGTCGGTTTTTACTTTTTTTTAAAGTTCTTTTTATTTCTTTATTTTTAGTGTTTACATAAGAGGGGGGGAGGGAGTTGCACCTTATGATTCTATTTTTTACGAAGCTACAAATTACCTATCATAAGTTTCGTCACTATAATTACTGAACTCCTAGGCGTTAAGGAGTTCCACCATCAGCTCAGCCCCACAAAATGTTGACTATCAGACGTAACAACACGTCAACATTAAGATTCTAGTAAAGAAACACTATACGTGCCTTTAAAATTTGAGGGTTTCCCTCGAATACACCAAGATCCCATCATCAGATCCCAAAATGGAAAAAATGGGACCAACTAGAAGGTACACCCTCTAAGTAGGTAAAAAAATTGTTCGATTCGGTCGACAAACCACTGAGATATGAGGTAACATACATACAAAAAAAAAATGATAAAAAAAAACATACAGTCGAATTGATAACCTCCTACTTTTTTGAAGTCGGTTAAAAAACCTGCATGGCTGGCCGCTATAACATACAAGGCAGTCAAATGAATAGAAAATAAAATACTTTATATGTTAAAGTTCTGACTGTATCTATAATTAATATTAATGGTCAATGTCTCTAACTTTATCAATAAAAACAAGAAAATTCTAAAACTAAGACATGCAACGACCGATAAAGTTAAAATCTACCTATTCAAAAACGAAACCATTTCCATGCGGCAAGGAGGTTATGATGCTGACTGCGTTGCCACGTTGGATAGCTATGCTAATCATTTTACCTAGGAACCAATATTGAATGAAATTATTTTGAACCATTAAGTCGATGAAGTATCTAGATCCCTTAATCTTAGTATTACGTGTTAGAAAGTGTTTTGACCTCACACAACATTGTTGCGCCACGAACTCGTGGAAAAGTAACGACTACTCAAGTTTACGAATTGTTCTAGATTGAAATCTTTTCTGCGTTAGATACGTTCCAGACTACTGTGGTAGGTCAAGAAATGTACACTTCCACGTCAAAATTTATTGTATAATAGTGAATCTGAGGTTTTTTGATAGTAGAGGCAATGTTATTGCACCCATTATACTTGAATTACATGGATAAACATATATAAATATATATTATAAATATTGGACACCAATCACATACATTGCTCTGATTCCAAAGTAAAGAGCCAAAGCACTTGTGTTATGGAAATTAGACAAAACGGTGGTACCACAACACCCAGACCACACACACACACACAGACAAAGTAGAAAATTTTGATTTCTATATTGACCTGATCGGGTATCGAACCCGGGACCTCGGAGTGGTGACGCCCTGAATTACATGGTATCACAGAATTTTAAGGTATGAAAATTCGAAAACCATTTTAAACTTAGGGATTATAAGTAAATATCGATAATTTTCTGGTAAATTGAAGATTAGTAAAAAGATCGTTATTCATTCAAATGATTTCTTAATTTTGTTACAAAATAATCATCATAATTCCTTTACTTTACTACGTAAGCTTTGTTTGGTTACTGTTTACATAACTTAAATAAGGTTATAATATTACATAATAAAGAAAACACTTAATGGATATACCATTGACATCGACATCTTTTTTCTACAATTGCTACAGGCCACAAAACTACAAACTTCAAATGTTTTTTGTATATCAAATATAAGAGTCGTGAGCTCGTAACATCCGAACTTTTGTATTTACGCTCTTTTAGAATAGTCAGTTTTTAAACAATTATTATTAAGGAAAATACTGAAAAGCAATAAAAAATACATATACGGGTTTCTTTATTTTATAACTTTTTAAAAAAATGCATAAATAAAATGTTTGAAATGTTGTCAATTGTAAAATAAAGGCTAATTATTCTGTGTATGGTGTCCACTGAGTCAATGTAAGTATCATTACAATCTGAATCTCAAAGCCAAACAAACAATACTTTTCAGGCCAATGAAACATTCATTGGCCTGAAAAGTATTGTTATTAATTTTATTTGTACTATAACTTATTTGCACACACAAAAATGTCGGTCCTTTGCTGCTGGCAGAAATATTCTCTAGTAAATTTTATTTAGGTGTTTTCAAGAAAAGAGGTAATAGGCATTTAATAGTCATCTTTGTTTGTTTTTTTGGTCATCATCCATGCCGCTCATCTTAGGCCGCAGTGTCACTTAACATCAGCTGTAATCGTGGTCAAATGTCAGATTATCTGCATATAAAGCATTTATTTAACAACGAAATTACTGCAGTATTTTTTGCGATTAAATACTTACCTACTTATTTTTTCAGCAGCCAACTGTACTTTTGTTCACCACGCAGACGGTTGGCATAGGTCAGTTCGCGATTGTTATGTGTAAAACTGCGGCATTAGCGGCCATCGTCCTCTGTGACTCACCGAGTGACTAAACTTTGTAATTTATCGTTCTGCGCTAACTATTTCATAAGAGTTTTTATTTTAATGCTGTATTTGTACACCTACTGTGTTTTACCGTTTATGGGTAGGATAAACGAGCTTTAAATGGCGTTGTTTCTTGATGCGAAATAAGGCATTGTTTGGATGTAAGAATATTTCTGTTCATCTGTAACTAGGGGCCCCTGAACTTCATATGCTCGTTTTGAGTTTGCTCCCTCCTCTTTCGTTGTAGCGTGATGTCTTATAGCCTAATCTTTTTTCGATAATTAAACTATCCAACACAGAAATAATATTTTTAATCAGTCTAGAAGTTCCTAAGATTAGCGCGTTCAAACAAACAAACAAACTCTTCAGCTTTATAATATTAGTACAGATAACTTCTTGTGGCGCGTGGAGTCAATACAGCAACACTGAATTAATATTATAATTATTAATTAGGTAAATAACTATTTAATGTACTTTAACAAATCCGTTATGATCATTGTTCGATTGTTAAATTCGTTTAATGATTTGGTAAAAACATGATTATTGTTAATGCATGGTAAAAAGAGTTGAAAATTATAATTACATTTTGGTTTTTATAGTATTTTGCAAACTTAATAATAAAAATTGCACTTGTAAAAAGCAATTTTGGCCGTGACAGACAAGGAATCGAACTCCGTGTCTTACGCTACGCTTATAGGCTGAAACTGCTTGGTTATAAAAGAAAGATAGAGTTCCAATCTTGTCGTCCTGTCCTGCTTACTTTAAGATAGGTGGTAAGATTTAATATACAAGTGCATTTCAAAAATGCGTTATATTAAAGGATAATGTACAAAAAAAAGTTTTTTTTTTTATAAGTAAGCCACTACACGCACCATTTCATTGTAACTTTTTAGCCAAAGTTATTAAAATCAAAGAACAGACAGACGGGGCGTCGAACCTGTTAACGTCGGTTTATGGGCTACGTATGCGCTTTATTGCACTGCACTATCACCAAAAAGAATACAAAAATAGAAGTGGCATGGCAGTCAACAACATTTTCAAGCATACTTACTTATTACCAGATAGAGCACAATAGCCCAGCCTTTTTAGGGTTCTGTAGCCGAATGGCAAAAAAGGAACCCTTATAGTTTGTCAAGTCTGTCTGTCTGTCTGTCCGTCCGTATGTCACAGCTACTTTATTGTGTAACTATAAGCATCAAACTGATGAAATGTGGTAGGAAGATATATCATGTTAACCACTTTACGATTACACGAACCACCATACATTAAAATAATAAAAATAAATAAAATAAAATAAACTTTTAAAAAAAGTAAAAACCGACTTCAAAACCAAAATGCACTAAAAAGTCTGAAATAAACTCTTCACCATTGAAAGGAAAGGAATCCGTTTACGCAAACAATTTCTTTTTGGAGTCGGTGCCATCACTTTGACCATCAAGCATCAACTATCACAGCACCGACTCCAAAAAGAAATTGTTTGCGTAAACGGATTCCTTTCCTTTCAATGGTGAAGAGTTTATTTCAGACTTTTTAGTGCATTTTGGTTTTGAAGTCGGTTTTTACTTTTTATAAAAGTTTATTTTATTTCTTCATTTTTAGTGATTACATAAGAGGGGGGGGGGGGGGAGTTGCACCTTATGATTCCGTTTTTTTAAGAAGCTACAAATTACCTATCATAAGTTCCGTCATTATAATTACTGAACTCATAATCGTTAAGGAGTTCCACCATCAGCTCAGCCCCACAAGATGTTGACTATCAGACGTAATAACACGTCAACATTAAGATTCTAGTAAAGAAACACTATACGTGCCTTTAAAATTTGAGGGTTTCCCTCGATTACACCAAGATCCCATCATTAGATCCCAAAATGAAAAAAATGGGACCAACTAGAAGATACACCCTCTAAGTAGGCGAAAAAATTTTTCGTTTCGGTCGATAAACGACTGAGATATGAGGTAACAAACATACAAAAAAAAAAAAAACATACAGTCGAATTGATAACCTCCTCCTTTTTTGAAGTCGGTTAAAAATAAAATAAAATGTATTTATTTCGGAAACATGTCCATAAGTGTTAGTAAAAAATTTCTCTTAAAAACTATGTTAGTAAATAGGGATTATAATTAATTTTGGTGTCTTTGGCGAGTTGAAACTGGGTCCAGTGTCGCATAATGACACTGTCCGTGTCCAACGTCGCCGCGACCACCATCAAGAGGCTGTTGGAGCTGCCCCGTACCCGCCGCACCAGGGACGCAATGCGTTTCCTAACGATAGCCGAGAGACTGTCTACCACGGCTGCAGCTAGCATCCCCGATGCACTGCAGTGACGCGGCAGCCCCATCAGTCCCCTGAATGCGTTATTATATTGAGTGCGCAGGGCGCTATACGCTCGTTGGGTGTAATTTGTCCAAAGGCTACACGTGTAGAGTGAGTTACAATATGCTGTAAAAAGCGTACGCTTTACTTCTTTAGTGCAACGTGAGAACCTGCGGGACAGCATATTCGCCCTAACGCACAGCGCCCTACGCTCCCTCTCTATATCTAAGTCATCCTTTAATGACTCAGTCACCCAGTGTCCAAGGTATTTAAAGCTCTGTACCTGTCTTAAAAATTTACCATCGAGTTTTACTGTCGGTACTTTATAGGTCTTGCTTTTGGCCTCGCTTCTAGCGCAGTTGTACCTTAGACCATGGGTCAGCGCATAACTCTTACAGACGCTAATCAGCCTATTCAAGGCACTGATTGATGGGCTCAGCAGCACCATGTCGTCAGCATAACTAATGTTGTTGACAAAAGTACCATCAACAGAACAGCCGACTCCAGCACTGCTGAGCTCTTCAATCAGCCCGTTCATGTACAGGCCGAATAGCGTCGGAGAGCCAGCGCCACCCTAAAACTAAAACCGAGAAAATAAATTGTCAAATCTATGCGTGTGGAGTGTCTACGGATAGGTATTTTTAAAAGACATAGAGATTTGTAGAACCATTTTCTTTTAAAGTCTAACGTTTGATAGATAGACGCTTCCAAAGTGGTAAAATAGGCGTCTAACTTATAAACTAAGATGGTGCTAATTTTGACAAAAATAAATAATGTAGATCTTAACAAATACTTTCAACGAAAATATAGTTTGGATGGAATCGAACTAGTAGTTTTTGAGATGTAGCACATCTGCAACAATCGCAAACATAACTTTGTTCTTCATACAAACACTATTATAAACAAAGTTTTATTTGCTGTCAACAAAATATTGAGGTATTTTAACTAAGTGGAAGTAACTGAATTCCCTAATTCATTTAAAATTGGCACGGAACCCTCATTGCAATGCGTTATAAGTTATTCATCATCATTATAATCAGCCAAAGGACGTCCACTGCTAAACATAGGTTCCCCTCCCCCACGGTTTTCCATAGGGACTGATTGCAAGCGGTCTGTATTCAGTGTGATCCTGCGATCTTCATAAGTTTGTCTGTCCATCTTGTCGGTGTATTTAAAGTAATAGTATCTACCAATTTCTATAGTATGACGTGAACTATGTCCAGTTGTTTTAGAGTGAAATGATGAGCAAGCTAAGGATTAAAATTAAATGTATCGCAATGATTTTACAAGAATATACCTGGAGCACTATTTTTAATCACTTAAGTCAAAATAGCGGATATTCATTAATTAAAGTTCAATTTCAGTATGAAAATTAGTTGAAACCTATATAAAAGGGATTTGAAAAAAATATAACTCAATTTTGTGAACCTTTTTATTTTACGTTATTCTCGATGATTTTTAATTCATTTTCAAACGCAAATAACTCGCCATATCCTTGAGAGTGATAAAAATTGAGGACCTCTCTTTTTTAATCATTCGCCTTAATATGACATGCGAATTGCTTGGACTAATATTCGATTTTCAAATGAAAATCAGTAGGAACCCACACGGGAGTGATGTTAAACATTATATCTCAGTTTGGTCACTACTTTTATAACTGTGATTTTAGTAGTATTTCAATTGATTTTCAAACGAAATCCCTCGTTATATTAAATCGAGGTCTTGCTTCGAAAGTGGAGCTCCTTAACCATACCCGTCCAAGAGAACACAATGTTAGCAGGAGAAGGACAATATAGTTTTCATTTTATTTTGTTAGTCCTTTTACAATATAATGAAGTCAAACAAACAAGGTTTGATGTTTCCAGTACCGTAACTCTGGGATAATCCCGTTAATTTAATTTTTCGCCGTGACATTGTCGCGTGTGGCTCCATACATTAACTGCGGTTTATGCCTTTGATCAGAGCAGCGCCATTTTGCTGATTCGCTCTACTAAGTATCGTAAATTAGTTTAGCTTTGCATTAACTTTGATATAGATTTCCAGTAGGATTTAAAATTGAAAAGAGCATAACATTTTTAATTCAACCAGTCTGACGACACGTTTGATGTATTAGTTAGAGCTCCTGATTTTTACACCGGCCGTCGTGGATTCGAATCCCGCTATGGGCAATTGTTTCTGTGATCACTACGAATTGTACCTGAGTCATGGATGCTTAATATGTATTTAAGTAGGTATTTATGGGAGATGCCCCCGTCATTATCGTTGTCTGGTATTCATAACACATGGATGAAAATTCCTTACTTTGAAATTACACTTTTTATTACACAATTACATTTTTTTAATCAATTGAATGGGCAAGTTTATACTCTTAGGTATTATAAAAAGCCATCGAATACTTTATACTATTATATACTAATTACCTTCTAAAAACTACTCAATTAAACTATTCAAAGATATTAACATTATGTAAATCTCTTAGCCCATCTTTATTTTCATAACATCATTGGTAAAGAGTTTATTAACATATAAGTAAATATAAGAACGATTAAAGTCAATGACTCGAAAGACTTTTAAATAATTTATGAGAAAAAATAGCTCTTAAAGCAATTTCATACCCAACACACAATCACAGATCCAAAACCTATCTACTTTCTTTTTCACGTCTTTTCACATCAAGACATCGTTGTAAGTCACAGATTAACAAAACTCATGCTATTTCTTTTCCGCGTCTTTTTACACCGATACAACATCGTGCACGCTTTTAAGAAACCTCATATATATCTAACACAATCGCAAATACCATTAGCCATCTTTTTCAGCGAGATATTTATGGGCTCTTGTATGAGGGAATTTTTACTCGAGCTAAATATTACCTTTCTTGTCTCCGTCGTAAATAATATTGAAGCTGTAGGTAGGGGAAAATAAGGCCAAGTTCATGCAAGGAAAGACAATTCATGTCATCTTTATTTCAAGATAATACAATCCTTATAAGTTACTGGTTGGTTAAGAATGTTTTTAGCACTCGTAGTGTCATATTTTATATTCCTAAAGATGAAATAAGAAACTAAAAATTGTGCACGGGTGGGACTCGAACCAGCAATTTACTGGCTAATGGATAGCGAAGCGTTATCATTTACAAGTTGAATTTATTCTGTAATGAATAACTACTTGGCCTACTGCTGTTGTAAAACAGTTGAGGTGGATAGCACAGACGTCACGCGTAATGACGTAGGTATCATAAGAGACCAGAAGTTTCGCCCGAATCGGACCGACGGCACAGTACCTCAATTGGAAAAGCGTTTTGCCCGGTTAGCCGGAAAGTTGCTGGTTCGAGTCCTGCCCTTGCGCAATTTTTGATATCTTATTTTATATTTATGAGTTTTCTGGTTCTTACTGAGCATTATTAAACAACATAATTTAATTATTTCAAGATGAAGGAAGAGCATAAAAACAAAAACTCTGATATGTTTATCCTTGCAAGACTAATCTTACTGTAAATTGTTGATTCCGTAAATCATCATATTAATCAGATGAAACAACTTTGATCACAGCCTTTATATCTTTGACTAATAAAAAAAAAATGTGTCAAATTCTTCCATGGAATATTATAATAATCATCATTTCCAGCCCTTAATCTCAGTTCATTTGGGGTAGGAAATTTCTGTTTAAGTAATTCTTAGCATTAAAAAGTATTCAGTTCAACAATCAACATTTAAAACCTAAGTTAGCCATTTTCCAATATTATTTCTCCCATAACAGTAACATATTTTTCCTTATAACTTGGCGCGAACTCTACGTGCGCATTTTCTTTTCAGGCAACCTCCTTGTGTTTAGGATAGAAATAAACATCGGGGAAAATGCCAGAGACTTTACCTCCGTGTGTCCAGTCTATTGTTGCGAGGAGATTACACCGAGGGTAGTTTGAGGTTATGTTTAGGATGCAAAGGATGCGGATTTTTAGAATATCGTTATGTTTAATGGAGGTAGATATTATAAAGTGCAGTGGAAAGTGCAGCTATTTGCTGAAGTTAGCGATATTATTTTTCCAAAGTAGAAAAAGAAAATTTTATCCGTGGAAAGTATTGAGGTAATAATAATCATAGCAAGTAACTAAAATAATGTAGATATTCCTTTTTGAATTACTAAGTAGCTCAATACTTAATTAGGAAATTGAAGCAACTTATTGGTCTGCTGTCACATCATTTATACTATTTTCTGAAGCTTCTAGACAAGTAGAAATTTAATGAAGAAAAGTGACGTTCATTCATTTTTACGACAGAAATAAAAACAAACTTGTCGTTCCAAACTTATGATTGGTAAAAATAAGTAGCTTTTTTCTAGGCAAATGTATCATTTTTTTAATAATATACCTCACAATCTGTTTAAATGACCTATTCATAAATTAAAAATTAATATTTTAAATACCCTAAAATTATGTTGACGAGACAAATATGTGGATAACCGACTAGTACAAACAAAAGTATTTATTATTATTTTTTGCTTTTATTCTTACAATGTGATTAGAATATTTTCATGAGTGGCGTGTATGTATAGTCCTAAATTGAATAAAGAGTTTTTTTCATCCAATACCTTCTCAAGTTGTTTTATTATTGACGACCTCCGTGGTGTAGTGGCTTAGCGCGCTGGTTTCAAGGCGTCGCACCGCTCCGAGGTCCCGGGTTCGATTCCCGGTCGGGTCAATATAAAAATCGAAATTTTATATATTGTCTCGGGTCTGGATGTTGTGGTACCATCGTTGTCAGATTTCTATAACACAAATGCATCAGCTACTACTTACTTTAGGATCAGAGCAATGTATGTGATTAGTGTCCAATATTTAATAAAACTGACTAAAATCATTTAATAAATATAAGCAAAGTCTCAATATTTTACATCCTTCGCATCCTCCATGGGTGTCTTCTCATCTCATTTACCTCAGTGTCTAAAGACGAAAGTCTTCAACCAGTGTGTGTTACCAGGGATGACAAACGGATCCGAAACATAGTCTCTAACTATGGGCCTTATAAAGAAGCTCAAAATCACACTACGAGCGATGGAGAGGGCTATGCTGGGTGTTTCTCCAGAAATGAGGAGATACGTAGAAGAACTAAAGTGACGGACATAGCCTTGAGAATCAGTAAGCTCAAGTGGCAATGGGCAGGGCACATAGCGCGAAGAACTGATGGCCGTTGGGGCAGGAAAGTTCTAGATTGGAGACCCTTCGACCAAAGACGCAGCGTAGGACGTCCACCAACAAGATGGACAGACGACCTTATAAAGATTGCAGGATCAAACTGGATGCAGACCGCTAGTGATCAGTCGCTGTGGAAAGCCGTGGGGGAGGCCTTTGTTCAGCAGTGGACGTCCTTTGGCTGATAATGATGATGATATTGATCCTCCATGGACTGTATTTTGTACACAATAACCAACCACTTTGTAAAGTCCGTTTTTCTTAGCTAGTCCAAAATTGTAAACAAACCTTTCATAACTTTTATAACAATGTCGGTTAATAAAAAGAACTCAGTGTTTTTAACGATTAATTGCCTATTTAGGATTAGATTTTTGTGTTTACCATATTTTAAAATGAATTATTTCGTTCAATAGGAATGACAAGAATATTAACAATATTTGACAAGCAGAGAAAAACGGACTTTATGTTAGTATTTAAGCGATTGAAAACAATAATATACAAGGAAATAAAACAAAGTTCTCACGATGAGCCAATCGACACTTAATTATTTTAAAATAAAAAAATACATTAATAAATTCTGAAGATCTTATCAAACTAAATGATGCGTTTAACAGCGTTGTCCCTAACCTGTGACATCAATGGGCAAACCAAGTATTTTAACTTTTTTATTAAGTAGAATTTAGAGACCCGTTAAAAGCGAATAACTACCTATCAAAACAATTTAACAATATTTTGATAAAAAAAGTCGTTATAGTTTTTCTGCTTCCTATTTATTAGTATTTATTTACTTAGGCCTGATTTTTCTAATGCCTAATACTCGTCGAATTAAATACAATAATCCTAATTTGAAAACGTAACTTAATTGACAGCAATCGTTTATGTAAATGTCATTTTAAAATCGGTTGTTACTTCAGCCTGACGTAGGGAAAATCGAACCTTAAAGAAACAAAAAATGTTCAAAACTAGCGACGTGAGTCAGCTATGTTGTAAATGGTTAAGAAAAGTATTTTTTTTTTCAAAATAAAATACAGTTTCGATATATTATTTCTATTTCGTTTATTTTATTTTTGCCAAATGAAGAGTATTTATTTCGTGCCAAATGAAGACACGGAACCCTCAGAGTATTTTTAAATCATATCAACCTTTTTTTGCTGTCAACCGTAATATTTAAGATCGAGATCATCAAACATCATTGTTTATCTCCCTACCCGAGCGAGGGTCAGTACAAAGCTTTGAATTTGTTATGACCTGTGAACTGGTGGCATTTTGTCTTTTGTCATCTTGAACATGTAGTTCTCAAAGTTGAATATTAAACTTTTCTAAAGAGTCTGCTTAATAGAGATAAAGTATTCAGGTAGTATTTTTAGTTTATACCGTATTTGTCACATAAAAATGTACACTTTATATAAACGATTCATCATCATCATCATTATCAGCCAAAGGACGTCCACTGCTGAACACAGGCCTCCCCTATAGGCCTTCGCATAAACGATTAATATTTTCAAATAGTGTTTAAATTAATTGCGTATTTATCGGCTACAGGGATTTGTTAAACTTTAAATTATTCGATTTATTTCTCGTCCTTACGAACAAACGTTTTTATACTTCTACCAAGTTTTTTATTTATAATTACATTTTTGTTTTTATAGTGTTTTGTCACTATACAAACTTAATAATATAAATTGCACTTGTAAAAAGCGCTTACTTTAACGCGAAGACTGCGTGACGTCATCAATGTTGCATATTGTGCATAAAATTATTATCCCTTTGGAATAGAACCACAAAAGCGAGATGTCACTAGCAGCAAACTGTGTGATAAAAAGAGATGGGTAGCAGAACCATTTTTGGCAGATGTCAAACAGTTCAGAGGCTTATGAAGGCTTGCTGAAAATTTCTCTCATTTGAGTTTTTGAAAATTTATGTGAAATTGTGTATAATTTGAAGAAATATTTCTGTTGAAACATGGTGACTTGTTCGGTGATTGATTGTTGTTCATTACAGCGGAATAACCCAACAAATAATCATTCAACAGGTAAATTAGTCCAAAGCGAAGCCTCTTAATATACGACTTATATTTACCAATGCGCTTCAAATTTAAAGTAGGTACGCAGTTTGATTATTCTATTCTACAAACGTTAATTTACGTAAAAAGTAAAGACAGAATAACACAGGGAATGTATATATGAATATTTTATATAATGAAAGAATATTTAGTTTTACACTAGAGCTGCATGTTCAATATTTTGTGTCGGCTGTTTATCATGCAGTAAACTAATATGTTTATCTTAGGAACATTGTTTTTAATCACCTGATCGAAAGGTTATCTCATTTAAAGCTCTTAATGTTACTTACTTATGTTAGTTACTGACATCTTAAATCGGTTTCGTTTGACAGCTTTTATTGTCCTTCTATTCCGATAGGAATATTAATTTTATGATATTGTGAGAGTAATCTCGCAACATTGATGACGTCACGCAGCCTACGCGTTAAAGTAAGCGCTTGCAAAATTCAACAGGCTTGCTAATGTGACGGTGGCCTAGTGGTATAGGCATACGCCCGGATTGCGTAAGACACGGGGTTCGTTTCCTCGTCTGTCACAGAGCCAAAGTTGCTTTTTACAAGTGCAATTTATATTTTTTATTTTAGTCAGACGCCAAATACCAAATATCCGATTAAAAGTTTGAGAAACATAGACTAGCACTATGGTGCGTGCTTTTTCTCTACCAAAAGGTCGTTGACTGGATTAAGTTTGGAGATGTGTTCGGATGATTCATCTTGATGTTATGTGTTTAGCATATTTTATCTTTTGTTACAATCTCACTTGTCAATTTGAAGAATTGTAACGCTAAGATAACACGGTCACACAGTGACATAATATTGTAAGAGATTTAATTGTTGAGAATTTGTGTTTGGTCCACCTTAAACTTGATTAATCGTCAGTCCATTTGTTATCATATTAACAATGAAAGGTACTTCTATTACTATTATTATAGTAAAATTTAACAATTGTATAAATCACAAAGATTTTAAAGCAATCATTTTTCAATAGAAATAAAAATTACTTAAGTTTCTTCAAAAGTAAATAAATAAATACCAATCACATTTTTTACTAATAATAATAATAGTATTTCCAGCCAATTTTGGCTAAGGTTGCAAGTCACAACGACTAACCGACTGCGCAGGCAAAATATAGTGCACAAGTGTGTGCGCAAACACAGGTGCACTCTCTTTTCCTCTCACTCTCATAGCCTGATGGGACAGCAATCTGACGCGACGGAGATCAGGCGCAGGATCAACGGCTTTACGTGCTTTACGAGGCGCGGGGGTGAAACACCGCCAACTTCCAAAGTCCGGGCAATCCTGAGAATTTCTTAGCAGAAAAACTCAGGTCCATATGTATCTGACCCTGTACCCTGACCCGGGGATCGAACCCGGGACCTCTGGTGCAGCCGTGGTCGCTTTAAATTGCGACCCTCTAACCGCGGCGTCATCGAGGCAGTTCTACTATTTCTAGTGTATTTATATAACTCCTAAAACGTTACTGTTCCTAATGTTACAGAATCGTAGAATCCCATAGGTATGTTATTTTCGTAGCAAGCATACTACAAACATGACAAGAATGAATAAAAACTCATAATCAGTAAGATTTATTATCACTTTACAACGCTTTTCCGTTAAAACGCAAACACAATAAACTAAAACAATCAATGCACCTGTGTTTGATCTTCCCATATAAATAATAAAGTATGTTGGAAATTAAATAAATTGGAAGGCCATAGGTGATCTGATAAATTTTCGTTCACGAGATGTCAAAGTTCATATTAGGGCGTTAAAAAAGGGGAGGTAAAAATAAGTTTAATTTGGACGCAAGGTTTTTGGTCTAATAGAGGTACTGAATATTATTTTTTTAATGAATTCGCTTTATTTTTATGTCTTGTCATTGCACTTTTTATCCGAAGTCGAGTTTTTTTTTTGTTTCTAACTATGCATTGTTGTTTTATGATGACCGTTTGCTGTTTGGATGTCATCACTGCTATTTTAAGGGCATTTAAAAACTACAAATTACATTCAAGTGAAAGGATTCAGTTATTTATTGCATTTTGCAATTGTTACCGAATTTGTTAACACCGCTGCAGAAATAGCTGAACACCATTTAAGAAAGAAACAAAAAATATGCCTCTATGACCCTTTTCTATGAAAGGGTAAGAATAAACATGTGTAATCTTTATTATTTATGGTCAATTATGTCCAGAAAATGGTCATATCGGATTATTACGTGCTATTAGTGCTGTTTCTGTTTTTTATGGAGACCAGTTTGGATTTAGTTGTCTTGACTTGGATAGAAAGAATTATGAGTATGGGGAGATTTTTCTACGCATTTATCATAACATATTGATGTAAATATATATGATTTAGGGTTTTAAAGATTTAAGGTTAGTTTGTAGACGTACTATCTTTGATGATTTGCGCAATACAACAATTGAAAGATTTTATCAGAATCAATTTTAATTAGAAGCAACACAAGCATTTATTTAAGTCCATAAAATTCGAACGGGGACATACTTTTTAACAATTTATCTCCACCATTAGTCTTCTCTTAACACGATTTGATTAGGTCCACCAGTAAGTAACTGACTATGTATTCTTCATAATATCCAGACATAACTTCAAACAATCAACAGCTGCTCCATACCGTCATAATAAACTGAAATAAAATATATACAAATTCTACAGTTACTTCACCTGTAGGTAATATACATTTCTTTTTTAAGTTTCGATCTAAACTTTTACAAAATAAACGTAATACCTTAGAGCTGTGCTAATCCTCAGTTTTAACTCCCAAGCTAATTCAATGGCGAAATTTGTCCCCATAACTCAACAACTTTGTCCCATGGAAGACGTCTTACGCATTACACGAAACCATGTCTCATTTTATAGGACTACCTTCAAGGCCATAAATTCTCTAGTTTATGGTCTAGAATTAATGCCACAGCTCATTACCGGCTATTCTTAGACATATTTGTTTATGGGTCAAGGAAGGGTTGGAGATAGGGGACGAGAAGGAAGGGTTATGGTGTCGCATTGTGGGATTGTTCTATTTTTTGTAATTATACAAATTGGTGATGGATGTGAGAATGCTGATGATACGCGAGTTTTATGAAGAACACAACTTTTTTAATGGCTTAAATCTTTAAAATTCCAAGCAAGAAAAGAAAAAAGTAAATAAATGATTTTTCCAAAAAATCGTATAATTTACAGCACTAAAAACGCAACAGCAAATGCCTTATAAAATAAATCAACAAGTTCCTGTATGATATCTTGATATCTAGCAATGTCTAATTTTTTATTGTAAAAGAGTCCGAACGAGCATCATAACGTAACAACATTATATTACATGGCTAAAATCCTTTTTAAAACACATAAAGGAATATACAAAATTATCAAAATTAAGCAGGTCGTGTCCCCCAGTTCAACAATCGGAAATACAAAGTTGCAAACTAATAATAGCAACATAATAGCAACTGTCAAACGTGTTCAAAACGACTCTATGCTACAATGACCAGTTAAGTATCCTACAGACTTTATATCTTTCACAAAGAGGATAAAATTGCATACAAGAGTAGAGGTTTACTGTACCATTCACTCACGCTTATTGCCTTGTTTAATAAACATCGCAACATTGTTGATTATTGCCCAAAACCAGTTTGAGGATATTAAACGACCGCTCTTCTAAGGGGTCTCAAATGTCTGAATGCAAAAAATAACAAAACCAACAAAAGATGTCAACCAGAAGTAGATTTTAATATTCTAGTTTAAATAATAGGAACACTTGAAGCTACATTGTTAATGGTCGATAAAAAAAACTTTACAATATTAAGCATTAATTGGAATGGCGTTTCAATGCATGTTTTTGGTGCGAATTAAACAGTTATATGGTTGTGAGAAATTTTGCAATAAATTTAGGATTGTCTTGCTGAGCTAGTTTTTGTTGTAAATCATAGAGGACACCTGCATTTTTTATAACACTTGTACCAGAAATCAAAAGAAAGTCATAAAAGTATAACATTCTTTAAAATTTCGTCTAAAGAAAGAAGCTATAGCTCCAATTTAAATACGTAAACGAGTAATATTACAACTCACGTACGATTTCTTAAGTTAAAATTAGAAATGTCGTAGACGTAGGTCTCAAACAAATAAATAAAATCAAATGACCGTTTAATCTTAAATCAAATGACATTCACTAATGACCAAAACTTCCATCACTTACATTCTCAAACAAAAAAACAGTTACATAAAATGGCAAAGGGGTCAAAGTTCTCACAATACGCATCCGTTACACACATTAAATATCCTATTTCACACCTCTTCAAACATTAACTCACAAGAACAAAGATGACACATCATTAAATCCAAAATGGTCAAATAATGACCATGAATAAATAATGCAAGAAGATAAGGTACAGAATGCCGACCCTGTTTAAACTGTAACAATGGGACCCTAAAGGTATCCTCCAAGGAACCATCTTAGCACCATCATTATTAATTATTCGTGACGAAATTGTATCACAATATGTCAGTAGATTGATGTGACCTTTTGTGCATTGGAATAGCTAAGTGTCGCTTCATTTCAAGGGATAAAGTATTTTTTGTTGTTATTAATGAAGTAAATTCTAAAGCTGCAACGCTTAATGGTCATATAGAGAAATGCTCCTGATGACACATGAAATTTTGAAAGGTCAATCTTTTTTTTTAAATGTACTTATTTAGTCACGTACGTGTGCAACCAGCGCGTAGAACTTAGTAGTTAATCGACGTAAGTAATTTAAGTTATCATCTACAAATCTTTTTTGTTAAAAATTTGGTCAGGGATGACTTTGTTGTATTTTGAAGGTAATTTGACACAAAACATTGAATATTGTTCGTGCATGTAATGCAAAAACAATATGAATACAAAATAATTTATTTACTTTTATAAATATTAGTTTAAACTGAATGTGATCACTATCTTCTTTTAAGTTAATAAAGCCTGTGCCAGAATATACTGCGCCTGTGCTACAATAGTGACTGCATCTCTTAATATGTTTTTCAAACCATTTGGTTACCATCTTTTAACATTCTAAGTTTTTTTTATCTAACTCCCTATTCGGAAGATTATAAAGTTTTACTGAACTGAGTAATTTTTCATAGCAAATACAATGTTGACTTTTGTACAATTGCAATTTTTATTATTATTTAAAAACATTATTGCAAAAAATAAGGTGTACATAAGGTGGACTTAATGCTAATAGCATTTTCTCCCAGTCATACCTTTAGATCATGCAGAGAGATTGTTATGGATGCAGGAGAATATTGTAAATAGATATTAAAATTGCAACAAGTACTATTGCGTAAAATAATAATATTATATACACACCTTATTATACATGAACTAAATACACAGTATAAAAGAGTTTAGATATATAACATCCAAAAGCGTACAAAACTAAAAATATACATGCATACATATTTTACATATTTCGCAATCATTGAAACAGAAACCTGTGCAGTTTGTTTTTGAAGCACAGTTTCGTCTCTGACCTCCTGATCTCAAGAGGGAGCGTATTCCACAGCCGCGTAGCCGTCACTGTAAATGACTTAGATTGATAGGAGGAGCGATGAGCCGGTATGCCTAGCCGGAGATCTTCGGAAGAACGGAGAGCACGATCATGTGATTGACATAAAAAGGATTTGTATTGCCGTAAGACTATTTTGATAATACATATACAGTTTCCTTGCCGATAAAAGACCACTGATTTGGTAAAGGTATTCAGTTGAATGGCCTATTTTTTTCAAAATTCGTGCCTTTACTAAATTGCGCTGTGCCCGTTCTATATCAATAAACCGGGCTTTACCAGTATTTTTTTTTAAAGACGTATGGAAGTTTATTACTTTTCTTTTCTTAACTGAAAATCAACTTTGAGAAAAAGGACAACTGACGAATCCAACTCGGCTGAGGTGGTAAATTTTACAGAGTGTTCCTGTTTCAATTACCTCAGTGACTAAAGACGAAAGTTCTCACCCAGTGTGTGTTACCAGTGATAACATACGGATCCGGAACATGGTTTCTTATTACGAGCCTTATAAACAAGTTGATGGAGTGGGTTACGCTCGGTGTTTCTCCACGGACATAGCCCTGAGAATCAGTAAGCTCAAGTGGCAACGGGCAGGGGCAGGGCACATAGCGCGGGGATCTGATAGCCGTTGGGGCAGCTCTATATAGCTCTATTGACGACCCGTCTGGTGTAGTTGACGACCCGTCTGGTGTAGTGGTCGAGAAATCGCCTACTACGCAGCGGGTGCAGGTTCGATCCCCGCACAATACAAACATTTGTGTGCATGAACATATCTGTTTGTATTGGTCTGGGTTTTTTCTATGTATATCATGTATGTATTTACAAACAAAAAGTATTTTAGTATTATATCCGTTGTCTGGCACCCATAACACAAGCTTTGAGTAGCTTACTTTGGGACTAGATGGCTATGTGTGGAAATCTCCAAAAGATATTTATCTATACTAATATTATAAAGCTGAAGAGTTTGTTTGTTTGTTTGTTTGTTTGTTTGTTTGTTTGTTTGTTTGTTTGAACGCGCTAATCTCAGAAACTACTGGCTCGATTTGAAAAAATATGTTTACGTTGGATAGTCCATTTATCGAGGAAGGCTTTAGGCTATATAACATAAAGATACGACTCACAAGACCACAGCAGCAATGAAAAATGTTGCGAAAACGGGAGAAAGATATTCCTTTTGAGAGCTTCCGCTGCGTACGCTGCGGAAACCGCTAAAGTAACACAAAAATCATGTATGACAGGATTGTTCAGCATTAAGAGTTCTATAATAAAGTCCGCGACATAATAAGTCTATCTTTTATGGTTGACTTACTACAACCTTTTTTATGTTAATAAATTTGTAAAAAAATAATGCATCATTTTTAGAGGTGTATTATACACACAGGTATTTATTCTTATCAAAATAAATACATTCATCATCACGAGCATTTCATTTAGAACAAAGTTGCCTTTTATATCATTTGATTCCAATAAATATCTTAGGAGCTATCACAGTTTTAACATAACTCTGCACCAAAATAATGTTCGCAGCTTAAGTACAACGTGCGCTTGCGCTAATTATATTATAAAGCTGAAGAATTTGTTGGTTTGAAGTTGAACGCGCTTATCTCAGGAACTGCTGGACCGATTTGAAAAAATATTTCTGTGTAAGATAGCTTATTTATTGAGAAAGGCTTAAGGATATAAAACATCACGCTGCGACGGGAGGGGAGGGAGCAAACTCAAAACGCGCGGACGAAGTCGCGGGGGACCGCTAGTTTATTTATAAGACCCCAAAGGGTCAAAACCAAAGACGCAGCGTAGCAGAACTCCACCGACAAAATGGACAAACGACCTTATAAAGATCGCATGATCACACTGGGAAAGTAAGTAGTTATGAGTCTATCTTGTAACAAGGATATTTTATGTTTTGATTTATGGAAACCACCAAAAGAAGAGTGATTTACTTAATAACACAAAAATATGTGTTTCATTTTAAGTCAGATTTCATACAAAGAGCATACAAACTGACGATCTGCTGCTACTTATGCTGAAGATTATTGCATAAATAGTTCATCATTATTCACCTTCAAGTAAACACATCTCAGTAATCACGTCATCAACCACCGTGAGCTTTGCACAGTTCCCAAATTATATCCAATAAGAGCACAACGCACGATGGATGCCCACATTGATATGCAACGTTGATATATCGGCTCTTACGCACAATGGTGCCCTACAACTATTCCCCCTGCTTTGACCCCTCTGATCAGGGCTGTCAGTTGATTGTTAGTTTTGAATGTGGATTTTGAAATAATAATGTTGATTCAAAATTTAATAAGACTTGAAGAAAGATTTAATGACTTAAGACCGTAAATGGAAGTGGGCAGGTACTACAGAAATCAAACCATGATTGCTCTGAAATTAATGTTTTGTCAAAATCAACAATGTAGTTAAAATGAGTTCAGTTGTTGGACATATCGGAATCGTACCTATACTATCTACATAAATATTTTTCTTAACAACTTAGTGGATAGTAATCTATACAAAACAAAAATCATATTGCTATATACTTATATGCTTATTTGATTCTGTATGGAACTTGTAAGTGTAGCTGTTACCACAGTTCCATATCGACCATTATTGAGGTTAAAAGGAAAGATGGAGTGAAATAGACAGAGTCGACGATACGTGATACGTGTCAGCTACGAATAAATAAAATAAAATAAATATTGGACACCAATCACACATTGCTCTGATTCCAAAGTAAGTAGCTTATGCACTTGTGTAATGGAAATCAGACACAACGGTGATACCACAACACCCAGACCCGAGACAAAATAGAAAATTTTGATTTCTATATTGACCCGACCGTACGAGTAGCATCCATTAAATGCTTATTTTTACACTGTAGTTGTATTTTGTTTTGTTAGTGTTTTGTCTCTTAGTGAATTTTGCTTGGAAGATAAGTCAACTAAAAACATGAAGGTGGCAGCCCTATGTCACAAATGCCTGCCGTCACCGCGGCGACACCGGTCACCCTTTACCGTCTGTTAGAAGCTCATCACTATACACATACATATATACTACATACTCATACTTACCACACACATGTCTAATAAGGGGATCGGCATTGCCTCCATTTGAAGGGTATTGCCTTATTTTGAGACAAATCAATAGGATTTGAAATCTATTTTGATTGCAAATATTTAAGCATAGAACTCTCCCTGGTTTGAGAAAAACAAATATTCATTTATGCTAATAGAAACACGTTATTAGGTCGTTTTGTTCCTCATTTAGAGGAACTACGCAATGCTACTGAAATTCAAAAATTTCAACAGGACTCCCTGAAAATTTCAACCAGTTAGGGATTCTATTCTATCAGTCTCAAGCAAGACTTCAAGATCGAAAAGACACAAATATTTGGGTCTGAAGTTTACGCGCATACTACTCATTAAAATGAAAGACTAACTGACTTTTTTAAGCACATAGTTTTTATAAAATGTACGACAAGACACAAATAGCTTTTTCTGCGAGGCTATGAACGTTAACTCTTTCCGCACACTCGGGGCCGAGTGCGCGAGAACTATTCCAGGGGTGCCGCCCACTCAGGCCCGAGTGTTTACCCGGTGACGTCTTTTTTTGTTGTTATTTTATATATAGCACTTGGCTTGGCCACCAGCACGCTGTGTGACGACCACTCGGGCCCGACTAAGCATGTTATTTAAAATAATAATGGCACAAATATTTTATATCAATTTCTATTGAATTACGCGTAAAAAATCCTGGACTTTTCTTCATTTATTTTTTAATGCAGTCAAGGTGTTGATGAGTATTAATGAGTGATATTGGGTTTTTTTTTCAAAACTCTGTAAGTGACAATTAACATCTTTGTCTATCCGTGACTACGAACGCTGGAGTTTGAAACATTAGAAATGAAAATTAAATAAATAGTAGGAAAAAAGCTGTTACTTGCTTTTAATCAATAAGTAATAGCAGCAGAAATTACATGTATGGTTCCAGCAAAATCTACTAACTATAAACATCAATAAGACACACTTCATGATTTTTTGTGCAAAAAACAAAACTATTCCAAACTATCCACCATTACATATAAACGACGAACCACTTACTGAAGTAAAATCCGAAAAGTACCTCGGCCTTATTTTAGATAAACACTTAACCTGGAAACCCCAACTCGAAAAAATTCGTAAAACATTATCAAATTTGATGGGTGCCCTACGAGGTACCGTACGATGTTTTCCCAAAAAAGTAAAATACATTATATACAATTCTCTTATAAAGTCTCACCTTACGTACCTTGTGGAGGTGTGGGGTTCAGCCGCTAAAAGTAACATAAAACTTATTCAAACTGCGCAAAACAAAATTATAAAATTACTGTTTCATTTGGACTTCCTCATGCCAACAAAAACTGTTTTCCAAAGGACTAACCTGATGACTATAACTCAAATTTATAAATATCAGACATGCATACTTATACGAAAGATACTTATGAAAGACATACATTCGCTAATAGTATTTACGAAAAAATCACAATGTCAGACACGACTAATGAGGAATGCCAACAACATCTGCTTATACGCACCCCGCACAAACTACGGTGCCAAAACTATTTTAAATGAAGGAGTAAAAATTTACAACAGCCTTCCAAAAGATATAAAAGAAATAAAATCATCCACCCTATTCAAAAAGAAACTTAAATTTCATATAATGAATGTATATTAAAAAAAAAAAAAAACACCAAAACAACTTAAATAATATCTACTATTTATTAGAATTGTTATTATGTTAATTTAATGCTGAATTCGTATGTTTGTTTATGTTCTTAAGTGTAATGTTATAACGATAAGTTACCTAATGATAAATGTAAACGTGTTCATCATGCTAAAAAAATTATTTGTTTTTTTTCAATTTGTATTAATGACAGCATTTGTATTATTTAATTGAATTTTAATGTATTTTATAATTACTTATTTCAATTTTATACTAATACTTACTTATGTCGAATGAATAATTTATATCTATCCAATTGTTATCAAATATCATACGTAATGGGTCCGCTGCTCTGCACTTATCGCGCGTAGCCTTGAGTTACGCAGCGACATGCTAACTTATAAAGAATACCCACTTATTGTAAACAATAATATAACTTACTATTTTCTATGTAATTTTGCTGCTGGAAATGTAATATTTAACTGCTCCGGATATTTCGCTCCGCGTATAATTTTTAAGTAGTAACTAGTGTTTCTCATATTAAGTGAATATGTATTCTGTTTTGAGAAATAAATATCTTAAACCATAATAAACTCCTTTATTAAATACGAGTGCAACACCCCTGCCCTTTCATGTTACGACCCGACCTGACTCATTTCAAAATATTGCTTCGACACAAATCGTTATTAGCAAATAAAACCACTTATTACAGCAAAGTTAAACGATTTCCATGCCGATTAAAAATATAATACTTTTAGAGTTCCGTTAGTACAAACGAAAAACGAATCCCTTTTAGGATATTTTGGTAGGTATGTCATTTAGGGACTACTTGACCGATTTGGAAAAATATTTTTGTGTTGGATAGCTTATTTATAGAGGCTTTAGGCTTTAAAACATCGCGACGAGAAGGAAGGGAGCTAACTCAAAACGAGTGGACGACGTCACGGGGGACCGCTAGTATTATACACAAGAAAGAATGTCAAACGATATACAAAAAAGATAACATGTAACCAAGTAGAGATCAAGCTAAATTTTCTTCGGAAATTTCTCGGAAATGAATACTTCACTATACCCTCTGAAGTGTCCCCAAAACTCTATAATTAGTGCACCTTACAAAAATGCTGTTCAGTTGTTGTTGTTGCTGTTCAAATCAGATATGATCCATCTACATCACCACTTAAAATCAGGCCAAATTGTGTCCAATGCCTAGTATACTAAAAAAAAGAATCTTCCGTTAGAGAATTCGACTCGTTCTTGGTCAGGTTTTTAATAAGACCTGGAAAAAACGCCACAAGTAGTAATTTTCCCACTTTACTGAAATCTCATTTATAAATCATGTTAATTGCGTCTAGGTCTTATTTTTAAGACCTTTCCTAGTTGGCAGGTAATTGTATATTTACGTTATAAACAAGGGTATTGTCGTCAACCCCTAGGGAGTAATCAGTTATTTAAAGGAGAGGGTTAAGTAGATTTTATTACTTGTTTTTTACACGAGTGTGCAATAATGGCAGGTAAAACAACTGGTAGACAGTTGATGACTTTATATTGGTGTGGAGTATGTGATTAAAATTGCCTATTTATATTTCTGTGAAATGAATAGTGATTTTATTTCTATTAATGTCAGTATTGTTTAAAAGTATATTATTCATTTTTATTTTAGTTATTCAAGTAGGTATAATCAAATAAATAAAAAATAATCTTACTAAAACAAAACTTAAAAAATATGTACAAAATGAAGAAAAATTCTGAACGTTCCGCAAACAATTTTGTCATTTATATAATATAGCGATCCCCCGCGACTTAGTCCGCGCGTTTTGAGTTATTTATTATTTAAAACTTCATGCACAAAACATAAAATTGTACATATGGCGGACTTAATGTCAAAAGCATTCTCTACCAGTCAACCATAGGTCAGAACAGAGAAAAATATATGTACAGGCGGTGCAAGTAAAGTTATAGTGGCAAGAAAAGAGGAGAGAATAGCGATAAAGATAACTATAATACGATGATAAACATACATACTCCCTATTACTTATATACGATTATAAAAAAAATAAAAATATATATTTATTATATAAACATACACATCATTTAAATATACAAAATATGGTACACATAGATAAATTAATGTCAATGAGACGGGTCAGTGAGTTTGTCATTGTAAAGTGTTTGCAATGCCTTCTTGAAGGTAAATTTCGAGGTACATGTTTGGACACTGTCTGGAAGCCCATTCTCAAGTCGAATGGCTATGAGAGTAAAGGAATTGGTCATAAGCCAGAAGTGTGACGGGCAGTGAAAAGTTGAAAAGAGCTACAAGAGCGAAAGGACCGGTCGTGAGAAGAGTGGAGGTATGAGAATTTATCTTTAAGATAGGACGGACAGTTAGGATATAAGAGAATGGAGTATAGTCTGCAAAGTGACCGAATGTGCCTACGATGCCAAATGGGGAGCCAGCCTACCTGGTTACGAAACTCCGAACACAAATCTAATACAATTGTTGAGGAGCCCATTTGTGCAGCAAATATAGTTGAGTTAGTCCCCCCCCCCCCTTCGTTGAAGCGTGATGTACTATAATCCTTAAGCCGCCACAAATATAAATCCTCCATCAAAAAGCTATCCTACACAAAAAAGTTCTTTTTTTATTGCGGTCTAGTAGTTCCTGAAATAAGTGCGTTCAAACAAACTCTTCAATTTATAATATTAGTCTAGGTTTCAATACTTCAGGGAAAAAAGTATAAGTAGACTTTAATTAGGGGTATCCCGCGACTTTGTCCACGCGTCTTGAGTTTGCACCATCCCCTTCCATCGCAAAATGATGTTTTGCAATTTAAAGCAAAAAAAATATTTTCAAATCGGTCCAATAGTTCCTGAGATTAGCACGTTCAAACCAACTCTTCTCATCTTTAAAATATTAGTAAATATTTCTTCATCCTTTCTCCTTTTTATTTGATAATATATTATAACATCCCTTCTAATGTAAAAACAAAAATGCATCTTGTGCTACCACTGACACTGCTATTTCAATTAACCAACCATCTGTCTCATAGTCCAAGACCCAAAGACATTTCTCTAATTGGAATACTGGATAGACAAACGGAATTCTTATACGCATTATTGCGAAAACACTAGTACGTATTGTGTACACATTTTCCTTTATACGGAATATTAAGTTTATTATGAAATAGTTAAGCAATTTTTGGTTATGAGTGCATTGCCTAGTAAATTTTTGTCCCCATCAAAATTAGTTTCAGGGTAAGCTTAAGTTTCTAAGAAGCTTCTATAACAAAACATACGGTTTTAAATAACATATATTAATTTAGATAATTAGTGAATTGGAATTGAATATTGAATTACTAGGTATCAAAAAGCCTTCATACGGATGCTTTCAACATACCATGTTTTCAGGAAGCTTTTGTTAAATTACTTATTTTATTTAATAAGCCTAACTATGGCATATAGCGGTCCCGGTGAACTTCGTTTACCCCTTAAGTCCTGTTCGGGACATGATAACATAATGTAAATAATTTTGCGTTTTCGAGTAGTAGTTAATTCGATAAACTAGCACAACTTGCTTTCATAAAAAAAACCTAACGTTCATTTGGTAGTAACAATCTACTCAAAGATTACGTTATAATATTTATTAGAAATACATTGTAATATTTATTTAAACATACGAGTATAGTTTAATAATAATAAAAACCAAACGTAGAAACAATCTGAAACGACTAATGCGCAAAGCAGTCTCAGTATCAAATAAAATAAGCAAACGTTTCCAATCAGAAAGTTTAGCAATATATCTCAGAGTTAAACAATATAAATCACTAGGATTATCTGTATGAAAATAATGCAGTTACGTTTTTGGAATACAAACGGTCAATATTTCTTATCTTTGGTCGCCCTTTGCTGAACCGAGTCCATATTTCAGAGTTTTTTTTTGTCAAATATTGTGTACTGATATCAGAAAAACATTGACACGCTTGTTTCATAAAGAAAAGAAAAATAAACGCTAAGTCTTACATTTTTTTTTCTAATAAGCAAAATGCATGACCATTTAACAGATTTCAGTAATTTAGGAGTTTTCTTTTATATGCGTTTTTCTAACTTCGAGCTGTTATCAGTTTGGTTTTAAGTTAATTGATAAAAAGTGGCGTTAACACCAAATGGAAAAAAAAACAGAACTTACAAGGATTAACTGAGAGCGTAGCGTATTTACGCAAACATACTCAAACAATGATTTACAATTAGACTACCTAATGCCTAAACTGTTACTATTCCATACATCAATACGGCTTAACGTTATCAGTGCGAGCCGTTTCCGTACATTAATCATACATGCCACAGGATTCAAGACTGAAATCCCGAAATATACGGAAGCGTCTGGATCCGAGATTCGGTGATTTAGGCACAATACCAGATTTGCGACCCAATCTAATAAGTTTTCGCATAAATCTTGTTAGAGTGCAATGTTTTGGTCAAAACGATATACTATAGTTTGGTTTAGGAAATTTGGATGAAAGAATTAGAATATAATAAAATTGATATGGTTAATAGTACAATATAAATTATTGAATAAGCATTTAAAAGAAAGCAGTTAGTAGCTAACTAGACTATGAAAACGCCTTTGTTCTTTTTTTTCAAATTGTAATGCCTAGGACCAACTAAAATATAATGGGTGTTAAAAATCTTATATGAATTTACATAAAATAAGTTAGAAATTGCTATCGCGAAACTTCTTCAATTTTCTGTCAAACTTAGTGACACTTACAAACGTGGTATCGTATGAATATTTTCAAAATAAATGCATGTACACTTAAGGGTTTTGCATACGCTTGAATCCATATAATTGGATTAATGACAAATTAATTTAAATGTAAAACTAAACTTTGACTTTTTTAAACGACTTAATACGACAGTTTCAGGGGTACTCAATCATATTTTGTAAGTGACACGAAATAGCCCTCCAAGTCTGTCATTTTTTGTAGCAAAAATCAGCTCTTCCCAAATACCATCAGCATTAAATACAGCTTCTCTAAGCCCTTTGTCAATTACACACAAAATATTTCTTCGCACAATAGTCGAATAGATGTGTATTAAAAAAACACCCTCTTTAATAGTGACAGTTTTAACACTTGTCGTGAGTGTCAATCAGATAACACTTTTGTTGGTGTGCACCGAGGCAAGACAAGCAGTTATTCTCGTATCACTATTTTAGATTAAGCTTGAAGCGCTTTATTTTGTTATAAAACTCTTTCACCACTTTTAAGTTTATTTTGAATACCAACAAAATTGAAGGTGATAGATTTTTCTTTAAAATTGCGCCAGGTTTTTTTTTTCATAAAGATGAAATAAGAAACCAAAAATTTGAGCATACGGGTATTTACATTTTAATTTTTTTTGATTTCTGACTCCAACTTTAAGAATACAAAATTGTACAACAATTACAAAAGTGTAACAAGCATTCTAAACCATATGATATCCGAAGATTTTATGAAATTCAAAAATATTTTGAATAACTTTATCTTTTGAAAAAAATTGAATAGTTTGCATCAAAATGGAACTAGATGTGAAATTAAAACCATTTAAGAACTAGAATGTAACCTTTTTTCACATTGTGACTTCATGTATTTCCTATACAACTTTTAAGAGCAATAAAGAATATAATAATAGAGTATCAAGACTTTCCCTCATCATCATCATCATAATCAGCCAAAGGACGTCCACTGCTGAACATAGGCCTCCCCCACGGCTTTCCACAGCGACCGATCACTAGCGGTCTGCATCCAGTTTGATCCTGCGATCTTTTTAAGGTCGTCTGTCCATCTTGTTGGTGGACGTCCTACGCTGCGTCTTTGGTCGAAGGGTCTCCAATCTAGAACTTTCCTGCCCCAACGGCCATCAGTTCTTCGCGCTATGTGCCCTGCCCACTGCCACTTAAGCTTACTGATTCTCAAGGCTATGTCCGTTACCTTGGTTCTTCTACGTATCTCTTCGTTTCTGATTCGATCTCGTAGAGAAACACCGAGCATAGCCCGCTCCATCGCTCGTTGTGTAATTTTGAGCTTCATTATAAGGCCCATAGTAAGAGACCACGTTTCGAGACTTTCCCTACTTGAAATCAACTACCTGCATCTATTTTCTTACTCAGAGAAGATAATTTTATTACATATCAGATGTGTCTTTTTACATATGAATTCCGCTTAACCAAAGCTGGGTCAATTCTTTCTTACCGAGCGCTTCAAGCGCTTTTCTCTAACAACTCTTATATTCCCATTGCGCATGAGTGGTCACGCTGACAAGTGATTCAAAATAGGGTCTACTCCTTCGGATTAATTTCCATCGCCGATTGCGGTGACATCTGTTGGATTAGCGCGTTGGTTTCATATTTTTTCACTTCAAGTGTACCATTCAATTTGCTAATTGTGTGATTACGCTTTTAAAATGGGGTTTGGGTTGAGTAAAATTATGCGACAGCAAAACAAATTTTGCAATTGAATGTTATACTAACCTGTTTTAGGTATTTCTCCTCCACTTTATGAAATGAAGTTCCATATTTGAATTATTCTGGAATGATGAATACAAAATACATGAGAGGAACTACTGGAACTTTTTTAAAATCAGCTTACCGTTTAACGAGTTTCAAAGTGATGACCTCAAGCCTACTGATGCCAGACCTGAAAATTCATATTTGCAGCAAAACAGAAAATCAACACCTGCCAACGAGGTTTGCAGCGCAGCATGCTAAATATTATTAAGATAGTTCATACAATAAGAAGCACAATATGTTAGAAACATTAACTTACCCAAAAATAAGTAACTAGCGACTTCAAAACCCAAAAACTTATAACTACGGGTCTATACGCGATGCATATTATGAAGTCATAGCCTCCTCGTGACCATGACGGTTGCAACACCGTTGAAACGTCGAGGGTGTAAGTAGTAACAATACTACTACATAATATGCGTCGCGTATAGACCCGTAGCTATAAGTTTTAAAGTTATAATGCAACGCGAAAGTTTAAAAAAAAAACAAATTCACTAAAAAGTTTTTCTCTTGACTCTTGTAAGATATTGAATCGATTTTAGGCGAACAAATACTTTTTGGAATGTCATGCACCAGGCGAAGATGAGGGGATACCCATCATGGGTACGCTCGGATGACGAAATTAAGAAATTAGTAGGCCCTGACTGGGTCGAAGTAGCACGGGATAGAGATTCTTGTAATTCTTTGGAGGAAGCCTTTACTCAACAGGTGTTTTGCAGAATGCAAATAAATTGTACAGAATTAACAATAATTTACTAACAAAAGAAAATTTAACACGTAGGTACTAACTATTTAAAATCTTGAATTGTAGATTTAACTGGTTAAACAGGTCCTTATAGTATAGTCTATTTATGCTCATCACTGTTGGGAACAACATGTGGTTTTCCGATTTTCTAAGCAATATTATATCAATATGATTTCCATAGAATGTAGTAATTTGTTCTAACTACGTATTTTTGATTTTATTGTTTGCTTCTTAGTATCTGCAAACACAGACTAATAAAATAAACAGTCCTGTTATTACTGCACTTAATCTTTGTGTCTGCAGTTAGTCTGACATGGGTATAAATTCATCGTGAATTATTTATTTGCACATTTATGGACATTTCTTATGAATCAATCGACGGATTCACGTCTTACGAGCAATTAAGTTGAACACTTATACTTTGGCGTAAGTCAAAAGAAATACGTAACGTTGACATTTCCATCAAATGACGTTCATCTAATCTTGACCCATTGTTTTTTAATAAGGACGCATGACAGGTTACATTTAATAATTATAATAATAGTTATACTTAATAAGAACATATGAGCTAAATTCTACCCTTGCAGAAATGGATCTTAACAGTTACATCTTACGACATAAGCTTATAATAATATATAGTCTAACGTTTTATAGCCAATAAAAGGTTAAATGAAAGAAAAATATCTAGACGCGAGTGCACGTAGTTCAAAAGTAGACTGATAGCCAAAGTTACAATCCCTAATACAAAGTCTTAAGGGGCTCCCCGAATTTTTAACGCGCACTCTAGCGCCACTTTAGTAGAAAAGGGAACCCATCACTTAATCGCAATTTTTTTCATCGATTTTTATTTCCCATATAACGATTAGCAGATGTTTCAAAATAATATTCAACAAATTCTAGAATCTTGTTACATCACAATTTCATTTACTCGAATGCTTATTATCTACAAACTTACTTAATCGTTACTTCTTTTCATGAATTACGTATTTTATCGAAGTAACGTTAGCTTTCTATTTTGTTACCCATAATTTTATTTCCACGTAAGTTTCAATATGCAGAATTCTTGAAACATCGAATTTTACTTCAATTAAGTCTGCCCGATACTAGAGTGTAATTTAAAAGCCGGAGGCGCGGAGGGAGAGCAGCCTCCGCCCGCTGTAACAAGGTGTAGGCGAGCGTGGGTGACTGCGCCTTGTTACGCAAGGGCGACGAGGCTGCTATTCCCGCAGCGCCGGAGACGAGGAAATCCTAATGCATGCTGCTTGTTTGCATGCCTGCTTGCTTGCTGCATGCATGCCTGTTTGCTTGCATGCATGCATTTATGCATGCCTGCTTGCTTACTTGCATGCATTAATGCATGCATGTATGCCTTCTTACTTGCATGCGTACGCATGCGCATGCCTTCTTACTTGCATGCGTATGCAAAATAATATGGGAACCGTTACACATTGAAGCAAGTTTTTATGAAAGGTTATATCGATAACTTAATAATTCGATGAAACATTAGTTTGGTATATCGTTATTCTGCTTAACAAAACAGTTGCGAAACATTTTTTTGGTGAACTGTTATTCGATGTTATTAAACGACGATAAATAACTTTTCGATTAAACAAGAAAAAAAGATATTAACATTCATTGAATAGTTTTCTGTGAAATGAAATTCGATATCAAAAAATGTGTTATGATAGATACCCAGTAGAAAAATCATAACTCGTTAAATAAAAGACCAATCGAAAATCTGATTGATGCGATTGTAACTCTGGTTATGTGGTTTAGATACAATGTTTAAGTTCAATAAAATTGAGTTATCTACAGTTACAGTTCGATAAATTGCCAAAAATGGCCATACTTTTGAAACAATTTGAACCTGTACTACAATCGTGTCTACCAGACTTTTGATTGTTTTTTGTATTTAAGGAGTTATATTTTTTTTTTGAAAGTGGCGCTAGTGTGCGCTCCAAAAATTCGGGGAGCCCCTTAAGAAAGAAAGTAGGAATACAAATGAGTTTATTAATTTAGTAAGGACATCATATATACACACAAATTTGAACGTGCTTTCCAAAATAATAATAGTTTGTATTCGTTTTTAACGTAATGAAGAGTTTAGTTAAATAAATAAAATATTAGACATAAGATGCTGATTAATGCTGATGTTCGTTACGTTATGAATATTGATAAATATCTGATACAATTGGATCATGAAGTTTTCGTGGGCGTGGAGTTGAGAATATCAACCCGCTAGAAGTTGTATCTTAGACCACATTCTTGGCACGCTAAGCGAAGGCGACCGCATCGCAAACTTAACTGGAAGCGATCTCGGATCTCAGGTTATGAGTCAACTGGGCGATATATGCCTTAACTGCAATGCCTCAAAGACTAAAAACTTACAAATACGTCGTACAGATTTAAAATTACACAAGAAGGGGGTTGAAATCTTCTTCTATACATAAAATTATCAAAACTAGGTTTACGGAAACTATTAGACAGAAATCGATCCATATAAAATATACCTTGACTACCTACATAAAATAGCGGACATCCTTAACAAATTACTTTATTTAAGTTGCGTTAACTATACTTTTACATATAGTTCGATATAACATTAAACTAACTTTCTAAAGCAGTTTTCTGAAACTACTTTTAACAGAAATGTGTAATGGTTCCTTTTCTCCATCTAAGTTGAAGAATGTGCATTTTTTATACTTATAACATAATCTTTTTTTTTTTGTATTTAATTTAACCTATTAGGAGTATCTTGCCATTTATTTCAATATATATAGGAGCTGCAGAATATCCATACGTTATTGGATATTCTGCAGCTCCGTCTTCTATGCTCTCAAGGAGTAAAACTTATAATTGAATTTCTGTTAACTGCACCCGGTTGAGTGTTCCAGCCATAACTTGATCATGCAATCCAGGACCTTTGTCCACAACATTGTTGCCCGCTAATAACTATGAGTTCATATGAGGATTGAACCATTTGGACGAACGGGTAGGATTATTGTCTAGGATATTGCAATTTTTGATAGCACTATTCTGTTTTTTCATTTAACTTACTGACTTACAACACCATCAAAATTAATCATATCGTGGTAAAAAAGATGTAGTCGTACATGAATTATATGGTTTTAACTGAACAAGGAAAGGCTAAGATTTAAGAACAATTTTGTTTTAATTCTTAATTAATACCTTTACTTTATGTGTACTTACATTTTTAATGTATTAATCGATAATTTTTTATTGTTTATTTCATTTTCCGCAAGTGTGTGTGGCATGCTTACCATCTGCTGTCACGTCTTATACTGAGCAGAGACCTTTTTGTCATACCTTGGGGCTTTCTGTTTTGATTTCATTTAATTTATATCATTTTTAGTTAAACTTTTCGTCCTTGCTATTCTTTAAAATAGTAATATGTTGATGTATTTCATTTCTTTGTGTGTCAAATAAACATGCATTCGTTCATTCAAAGGCAGAACATTTACCCACCTTTTTAGGACAACAACTCTGCAAACAAAATCCATCTCATCTCATCCACAGCCTTCCAAATATTATCCTAAAGGGTCCAATTCCATTCCACTCCGCACAAAGATCACGATTCTGTGCTTGTTTCACAAACAGGAAGGAACCGATATTACTGTTACAGAGTCAACACCTAATTCTGTTTACTTTACGTGCCTCTGAAAATGTTCTCGACATGTTTGCTGCTAAACTATATTACCATTATAATTATCTGTTGATGAGCTTCTAATAAAATTACAATAACTACTAACAGAGTTAAGAAAAACTTAGATAATAATAATATTTAATAATAAAATAGCTGCCTTCAAATAACTATGCCTAGAAAAGAAAGGAAATGTTTGCGCCAATTTTCGCACGATCTCATTAACAGGGGGCAATTCTCGCGGCAATCGAACTTTTTTCGTGTGGTAATTCGATTGCGAGTTTGACCATTTTACATAAAAAATAAAGTAAAATATCTACACGTAAAAAAACTAGCGCACAAACAAAATCTAAATACATAAAAATCGTAACCTTGAGATATCAAAAACTATTTTTTCTTCGACAAGGAAAACTCGATCGGTGAACTTTTTTCGTATACGAATTGCACGAGAATTGGCCCACAGGTCCTGGCTTTCGGTCATCGAAACATAACAAACCATGAATTTAAAATAACAATTGATTTTTCTTGACCTTTTGCTTACCAGAAAACAAAACACATGTAGGTTTCCGACGAATTGGGAAACGACCCTAATTGTGGACGTTATCGATCGTAATTTTTACACTTTGATTGTATACGACTTGCTAAATAGCAATAATACTTGAACAAGATAACATCGAAAACAATAAAAAACAATTACCACCAAAACACAGCTACATCCCCACGAATAACAATTTAAAAACCATCACTAGCCTTTTAGACAAATACATTTTTAATTCAATAATTGCTACAAACAAAATTATATAATGGCGTCTGATTAAATATGATCACGTGACAAATGTCACTTTGACAGATGCTGTATACAAATTGATAGTGTACAAATGGAATTAAACTTACTGAATGGACTTTGACCCTTATCATAATGGAATATGGTTTCAAATTTGGACAATATACCAGCAATTGTATTTTTGTAGTGATAGTCTAGTAAAGATGGGGAAAGATGTGTGCGTCATTAATTTATTAGTTTAATAAATTAGTGGGCGTATTTAAAATCTTGTAATAAGGAGTAATTACTCTGGTTATTAATTTTCTCTTATTTTGTTAAGGCCATAAAGCTTGTCACAAAATAATGTGATTTGTAACAAATAAATAAATAATAAATATATATGCGCCAGACAACACATCAATTGTCGTGGTTTCGAAGTAAGGAATTTTCTTCCTGTGTTACGAATACCCGACAACGATTATGACGGGGGCGTCTCCCATAAATACTCAAATACATATTAAATATCAATGACTCAGTTACAAATGTTCGTGCTTATCACACAAACATTTGCCCCGTGCGGGATTTGAACCCGTGACGGCCGGCGTAATAGTCAGGAGCTCTAACCAATACACCAAACGCGTCGTCAAAAAAGAAAGAGTAAAATAGGACTATGCTTATCTATTTTATAAGAATAGTTCTAAAATAAAAGAAAAATAATAATTTTAAACTCTATTTTCCTTGGAAGCCTAAAGAACTATTTAATTTTAATACTTTAGTTATTTTCTTCCATATTACTTTATCGCTTTCATCAGATGATCAATAGAAGCGTTACAAAACTGGAAAATGGAGATCTTTACAGTTTTTCGACATACAGTAGTCACAAAAGCAAACTGCAATTAAGTGGCATATGCCATCTTTATTTCTAATTGAATATCGTCAAATTCTACCTGCATCATCCGACATGCACCAAAAATGCAATTACTAAACTAATAACACCCTGTATTCTGCCATTTGTTCATACACTTCCGATGTCACGCAACATGTTACGGTCTTCACTTAATTATTGTGTGGTGATAGATCCAATTCATTTGTAAAAGGCAATTGGCTTTTTGAAAACCAATAATTTTATATTCAAAAATAAAATGGCATGTTAAATTTTTCAACATGAAAAAATATTACCACTACCTAACTTAAAGCTATTGTCACTAAGATTACTAAGGCCCGGTTGCATACTCGATACTTAACTCGACTAATGAGTAAAATGTTACCCGCTGATAGATATTTCTGATTGTGCTCATTTCAAGGAAATGTAATGGCTGTGGTGTGAAGAAATGTCAACTTGAAGTGAAGACCGTAGCAATGATAATTAGAAAAGCTGTATTGAAATTTGGTTAACACTTTACGTGACAGTGAACGGCTATAGCTATAAAATAATAAAAAATCTATTGTGTCTTGGATACTGCCCTGAAAAGTGTTAGAGATTTAATTTTTTTCTTCAAAAAACGCACAATTGTAAAAATAAAACCGCTGGTCACGACATTAACCATTAGTTGAGTTTACTGTCGAACACGCAACTGGGACTAAACGTCGCTGATGCAATAAAAGAGATTTCATTACTGATTCTATGAAAATAAAGTTTTGAAATATAGAGCACGACTGTTTAAGGATAAATATTTGTCATAGCTTGACTATTACGTTGCAATAAGAAATGTGAGCAATCATCGATCGCTCAGTGTTTCTGACCACCCGGCTACTGGTGCAAATTATATGACCTCAACGAGTGACTAACCCAGCGATTTGGATTTGGTTTAAAGTAAAGAATGCAGCGTTTTTGAAATCAAAAGGTCAATACAAAATATCCTTTAAATATCCTTTGGACATTTAAAGGATATTATCAGTGGCGGAATATTTAAAAGTACTAAGAGGGACCAAAAAAGATTTTTAATGCATTAACATAAACATACATACTAAAATTACATTGTTTGGTGTAAAAGATTCGGCTCTATCTGGAGTTTATTCATTCTGTCGACATTCTTCCTACTTTGTTCACGAAACTTGGCTAGCAATCTTGGTTAATATGTTATTTTAGTAAAATATGTTATTTTATATTTTTCCATTGGCAAAACAATACTGACATCATACTACTTAAGAGCTCTACTTCTTTTTTAAGTTTATCCACTCTTCAGCGCCAACGTAACTACAAGTCTGTCTACACATATAATCACGAATACTGTTAAGCATTCAAAACGGCAGGCATGTAATTTCAAATGTTATATATTCAATGAGTAGTTTTCTCGTAAGCTTCTGAATCAGAACCCAATAACCTTTTCCAAATGAGTCAAATTGTTAAGTATTGAAACCGAAATCCAGAATTCTAGATCTGGTGGAAAGATATTACTGGCCTCATAAATTAAGAAGCCGATTCCTCCGCTTACCTCTCGTTACTTAACCACAGATGCTAATGTTTATAGTATGACTGGAGAGAGAAAAGCACTTAGTGTAATTAGATTGCGGACGAAGCTCGGACTGTGCCACCGGACTTATACAGGGTGTTTGAGAATTACACTCAACTTAGGGTAAAATGACCAGTCAGTAAAATAAGTAAGAATAACTATAATGCCGAAATTTTCATCAGCAAATTATATTCTACTAAGCGGCCGCGACTGCTTCCGTTCGTTTTGAGTTTTATCTTTCCCTTTCCGTCACGGCGTGATGTTTTATAGTCTTCAACTTTCCTCGATAAATAGTTTTTTTTTAAATTGGTCCTGTAGTTCGTGAGATAAGCTCGTTCAAACAAACAAACAAACTCTTCAGCTCTATAATATTAGTTTAGATTCTGAAATATTTTGAAAGTTTAATAAATTGCGTTTAATCTACGTATTTATTGATTTGCAAAAATACTTTAATTGACATCAGTGTTTGTCAACCAAACATAGTTAAGATGTGTTATAACTCATTGTTATTTAATAGGTAATTTAAATAAATTGATCATGTTTTGAACATTAAAAAAACTTATTAATTCTGAATGCATGTGCATTCGTTATCACACATAATATTTATACAAAGCATTGTTACTATCAAGCAATTTAATATAATCTACAAACAGTCTCGTCCACTCAGTATTTACAATTGAATTAAGTGTGTTCGTTAGAAGCACAACAAATGCAATATCAAATAAACGCGCTTTGTTCTATTACCCAATTTATTCAGAGACGTGTGTGCTGAAAACACTGAAATAACTGAAATCCTACAATCCGACGTTTAATTAACTAGTTGGGAACATTTTCAGACAATTTTCAACGGATAAAAGTTGTTTTCAAAACATGTAATTGTAAACGGAAGCCGAGAGATTTTCATTAAAATTAACAGCTGTTTCAACGTTCGTTTTCATGTTTATTTTGCTTTTAAATGTGTTGACGAGACGACTTGAGATGAGATGGACTTGTAGAAATAAGTTAATGGATCCCTAATTTTTGACAACATCACATACATTGCTTCGATCCCAATCTAAGTAACTAAAGCACTTGTGTTATGGAAATCGGAAACAACAGTGGTATCACAACATCCAGACCCGAGACAATATAGAAAAGATCGTTTTCTACATTGACCCGACCAGGAATTAAATCCGGAACCTCACGAAATGGCGACGCTTGAAACCAGCGCACTAGCCACTCGACCAAGGAGGTCGTCAAACACACACCGAGAAGCAAAGTACAGTTTTCATATTTGGGTAGATATTATTTTGGATTTCAATAAAGACGAATAATATCAAAACGCTGACAGTAGGCTAAAATGAATTAAATTTAATGTAATTTTAACATGTTCATATAATAGAGTCCTGTGATTTTAATGCTATTTACCTGGCATTTTTTTTAAGATATCAAACACGACAGATACCCAATCAATTTTATTGTTCCGCTTCACCTGTTTAAAAGTATACCCAAAAGTTTTAAAGACACACTTTTACACCAAATATTCACTCTATTAAAACAGACACTTTACTGTTAAGTGCCCCCTGTATACCACTGAACACTATATCAAAGTCCCCTGAGAGGTATTACCGTCGACCGATCCGCCATTTTTTGCCGTAAATCTAATTTATTTGTATTAGTTAATGACTTAAACACGTCTACCGGATTCGGTATAACTCTTTTAGGGTAGTAGGGTGGATTTAGCGGTTTTGATACTTGCTTAATAATATGTATTTCTTTCTTTTACTCTATTACTGCTACACATACGCTTATAGACTTTAGATTTGATGTAAATAGAAAAATAAGAATCAACTATGAAAAAACTTACAAAAAAATATTTAATAAATGTTTGATGCGGAACTGCTATTATGCAAAGTATTATTTAACATTTGTAATAAAAAATAGTCAATTAGTTGAATAAAAAACTTAAAGAAGAAAGGCTAGAGGAGTGCTAGCATGAGATACTCCTTAATCTACAATTGCTCTGCTCAAAATAAAATGTTACCAACAAATTGACGAAATCAATATCTCTTTGGTCATTCGGCAGTAGAAAAAACTATCCTCCACTGTGCGGATTCTATTTTTATCAAGTATCAACCACATTCAGTCGCAGTATACAACCCAAGCGCCGAAGCGTATTGCGAACCAATTATTTTAAGTTTTGTTCCGTGTCGGGCGTTTCGCGGTTTCGCTGTCCGTCCGTTGGACAAATACTCCGCACTCTTACCGGAATTTTAATAGCCATTAAAACGGATTGAACTTTTATGCGATTTGGATACTGTAATGCGTTTAAGTAATTACAACGGTTTTGGATTTTGTGCAAAGGTTTGCTTGCGGAAATTGATTGAAAAGGGCACTACAAAACCTGTATTGGTGGCTTATATTATTTTGGTCTCAAGCAAATTACCATTGGAAATAGTACACTGTCTTCACCATAAAATATTTTATACCTCTAGTAAGATTCTCTTTTCGATAACTAAGATTTGTGTATAAATAGCTCTTCATTTTTAGGGTTCCGTAGCCGAATGGCAAAAAACGAAACCCTTATAGTTTCGTCAAGTCTGTCTGTCTGTCTGTCTGCCCGTCCGTATGTCACAGCTACTTTATTCTGTAACTATAAGCATCAAACTGTTGAAATTTGGTAGGAAGATGTATCCTGTTAACCGCTTTACGATTTTTATACACGAAATAAAAAAAATACGTTTTTTAAGGGGGGGCTCCCATACATGAAACTAAAACCGAAAAAGGTTTTTTAGTCAAACCTATGCGTGTGGGATGTCTATGGATAGGTCTTATAAAATGACATAGAGGTTCCTAAAACCATTTTATTTTAAAGTCTAACGTTTTACAAAGTGGTAAAATGGGCGTCCCCCCCTATCTAACTTCTAAACTAAGCAAGTGTACATTTTGAAAAAAATATATAATGTAGATCTTAACAAACACTTTCAACGAAAATTGGTTTGGACGAGATTACACAAGTAGTTTTTGAGATATAACACATTTTCAACAACCACAAACATAACTTTGTTCTTCATACAAACACTATTAAAAACAAAGTTATATTTGCAGTCAACAAAATATTGTGGTATTTTACTAAGATGCAGTAAGTGGATTCTCTTATTCAATCAAAGTTGGCACGGAACCCTCAGTGCGCGAATCCGACTCGCACTTAGCCGGTTTTTTTTATTTTACACTTGTGTAAAAGCTGACTATAACAAAATATAATGATAGTAGCCATTTCTTCATAAAATCAAACAAATCCTTCCCCAACGCAACGAAGTGCGTAAAACAAAACCATTTCGACACGTGCCCAAAATCTTAATAGCGAAATTTTAAAATAAAACAAATCAAAAGCCCTCGAGGCGACATGTGGTCCTAAAGTGGCGGTGACAATACTACAAATAAAGTTACTCTTTTCAATTAAACTCATTTATTAATTTCCAATATTCTCTTTGCCATTTTTGACCTTACTACTTCTTTGGCTTCAATCAAAAATCAACCATCACGTACTTGTGATACAATTGAAAGTTGCGCGCTCAAGATTAGTTGCTCCCATTGCGGCAGGAGTATTAGACGCTTTATTCAAATATAGGGTGGCTATCGGTTAAAACGTATGTAATTATTGGATGGGGAGGTTTTCGCAGTAGACGACGCGTGATGGATTTAATGATCGGTTGCAATGCACAAGGACAATTGCTGGAGATCGCGTGTGATGTTTTAGACGCAGCCGGTTGTGAGGAGAATTAATAGGGTTGGAATACTGTGGATGAAGCTAATTGGCAGAACAAAGTTGCGATTTAAATGATAAAAGTGTAGGTAACTATAGTAGAGTAAACACTGCGCTATAGTTAACTACACTTTTTAAAAGGTTTGAATTTTATAACTAGTCCATACGCAATTGAACAATTAGTAAAATAAAACACATAGCTCATATTATAATCTTCTTTCATCAAGCTAATGAAATGATCTTGTGATTCAAAAGTTTGACAATTTCTTTTTAAAGTAGCAATTCGCCTGCTCTTTCACACGATTTTACTGGGCAAATATAAATTATTTTTTGTAGTACTTTCCGAAAAACTATATTTTTTGAAAACTTGAAATATTATTTAATATAGTTAAAATAGGCGCGTCAAGTCCTCAAAGTATTTAAAAGCAATGCCTTTTTATTTGGTGACGTTTTAAAATGTTAAGGCACGACCTTAAAATAAGCAAATCCTTGTTTATTTTTCTACCCAAGCCATTACAACTTAATTAAAATCTGACACCCGAAAACATTCAGCAAAACATTCTCACGACACCATCCACTATAATGTAAATTTGACAGTCAATCAAAACTGCAACACGCTTCTCCATACAAATAGAAAACAGATAGCAAAATCACAACAAAGGTTTAGTAAAAAGTAAGGACAACAAAAAGTGTCATTCGCACATCAACTTCGTCGGACACACCATGCCTAAATGAGTGAAAGAGAGGGCTCAGGGCAAATTGTATAAAAACAATCGCCGACACGAATAGTGTTTTACGATGGCATTGACAAAATCAGAATCGAATCAAACGAACGTGAATGGAAGACTTGGAAGTGTGGACAATGAATGGAATGGAGTCTATAAACAAGATAGATACGTATGATTAAAATAAAGATGCTTATGACAATAAACAGGCTTTGCACAGTTAGTTTTATATAAGGAACTCTAGCAACTTAAATATACGTTATATTTAACACTGTAAAATTTCATTTGAAAACGAAAACCTGATTTTTAATTATCAATGGATTGATGTATTGGTAGTCAGTTCAGTTGTGAATCGGTTAAATGCATCATTTTTTTCTTTGAAAAGTATACTTTCTTGGCTAAGCAATTTATATTCATTGAATAAGTAGATACAAACTGCCATGGCTTATTTGAAAGTCTCTTATCAGACTCCGATCCCAAATGGTTACATACAAGGACACCATGTTTGGGTGGCGATTTCCCGATGGAACTGGTCTATCCTGCGTCTGCGGGTTCACTCCAACAGACATGCCCTGCCCTGGGTACCCAGAGTTCTGCTCTCTAGAAGACCTTATGTGTGCAAACGAAAAGGCAATCCGCAGCACCAATTACTGGGCACATAAAAATTAAGTCACTTTACTATCGATATGATAATACAATTTATGACAATATTTGTTACCGAAAAAAAACACAGCAACATTTTCACTACTCCATTCCTCTCGTCTCCGAGATGACTGCATCTCGCATCAATTTTCCGCGCGTCCGTGGCGGTCGCGTGTCGTGCGCGTGCCGACCGCCTTTGTTCTAGACGACTGAGGTTCGGGACACCCTGTATTCTGTGGGCGTACTGTTATACGAGGGCTCAAGTTTGTTGTGTTTGTAAATGGTTTGTGTGGAAGAGATATATGTGTTAATTATCGTTGCATTTAGAAAATTTTGATGTAAGAACCCAGTTTCTTTTTATAAGTTAGGTAAACACAACTTATTTATAACTTACATAAGGTCATAAAAGTCATAAAAAATATTTATGCTAATAGGCCATTATACGTCCCAATATGAACTCTATTACAGCTTTAGGATAATTGTGGGCTGGTGCTGAGAAGAAGCTGCAATGCCTCTTTTCAAAAGGTTTACAATGTTTGTAGTGATCATGCATGTCTATACATTATTATCTTTTAATTAATAATTTACTTTATAATTCCCTTCGTCAAAAGGGTTAGAAGTCGAAATAAATGTAGATTTTTAAATGTAATTGTTTATATTAATATGTAATTATATAAATGAAAAATCAAGAAGAAACTGATTGGACGTAAGTTAATCGTACTGACTCCACAATAAATTGAAAAAATGAAATATTCAATTAGTATACAATACGTGAATCAATCCTAATATTAACGAAGAGGCCTTTAAAAATTATGTCTCAAATTCAGAACCCTTCTCTATTAATTCCGCAAACGTGACTTTGTCTTGCCTTAGGTCATATCCCACATGGGCCCGTTCTCCCACGACTAATTCAATGACGTTTTACAACAAACAATAACTTCCAAATGTATTCAAATACAAAATAAATGGTTCCGTAAAAAATATTGAACTTTATTTGAAATGATCACTTGTAATATTTATAAGTTTGGTTTTGACTGCCATGATACTCGCTTCAATTCCATTATCCTTATTTATATTGTTCCATTTTGGTAACTAAAATTATAATATCAACAGTTAAACGCCGACGTAAAGAATCCCTCATAAATGCAATGAAAAACCGCCATTCTATTTACATAAGACATATTATAACTTTTAAGTCTCTTTTTTAACTTATTTAATTGATTAGCAAAACAAAAGAAAAAACTATATTGAGTAAATTATATGTTTTTGACTCTTACTGCATCAAAAGTGCAGTGCATACATCTAGAGGTCGAGTGGCTAGCACGCTGGTTTTAAGCGTCGCCATTTCGTGAGGTTTCGATTCCCGGTCGGGTCAATGTAGAAAACGATATTTTCTATATTGTCTCGGATCTGGGTGTTGTGGTACCACCGTTGTTTCTGATTTCCATAACACAAGTGCATTGGCTACTTACTTTGGGATCGGAGCAATGTATGTGATTAGTGTCAAATATTTTTATTTTATATATACATATTTAATATCCTCACTTTTCCAAAAAAAACTGCCAAAACCTTTATATTTTACTAAGCATCTCTAAAAAATCAAAACCATACCCTGCTACTACAATGCAATGTTTTATTCATTGCTACACTTCAGATTTTTTATTGTTATATTTTTGTTGCGAGTCGCCCGCGGCGGTCGTGTGCCTACGTGTTTGACTAAATAGTCAAATGGTTGACTAAATGCTAAGAATAATGTAGAGAAATTAGCGACCCAATTGAGGGTTACATTCGCTCGTGGGAAGTTATTGTTAGTTGACTTTTGATAAACATTGTAATTCTATTATTGGCACGCAGGGTGGTCCATGGAACTATTTCATGTTTTATACTTATCACAACACTTAATCAGTGTGTTTCAATCATTATCTTTGAGACTGAATTACCTATAGTTTGTGGGTTGAGAATCAGTGAGCTCAAGTGGCAATGGGCAGGGCACATAGCGCGAAGAACTGATGGCCGTTGGGGCAGGAAAGTTATAGATTGGAGACCCTTCGACCAAAGACGCAGCGTAGGACGTTCACCAACAAGATGGACAGACGACCTTATAAAGATCGCAGGATCAAACTGGATGCAGACCGCTAGTGATCGGTCGCTGTGGAAAGCCTTGGAGGCCTATGTTCAGCATGGACGTCCTTTGGCTGATAATGATGATGATGATGATTTAGGTGCATTTTATGCTGTTGTAGTATCTAATTAAAGAAAACGTAAGACCTAAAACTAAAATAAACTTATTTCTTGCTCACATAGAATCTATACTAATATTATAAAGCTGAAGAGTTTGTTTGTTTGTTTGTTTGAACGCGCTAATCTCAGAAACTACTGGCCCGATTTGAAAAAATATTATTATGTAAGATAGTCCATTTATCGAGAAAGGCTTTAAGCTATATAACATAAAGATACGACTCACAAGACCACAGCAGCAATGAAAAATGTTGCGAAAACGGGAGAAAGATATTCCTTTTGAGAGCTTCCGCTGCGTACGCTGTGGAAACCGCTAAAGTTACACAAAAATCATGTATGACAAGATTGTTCAACATTAAGAGTTCTATAATAAAGTCTGCGACAGCATATGTCTATCTTTTATGGTTGACTTACTACAACCTTTTTTATGTTACTAAATTTGTAAAAAAATAATGCATCATTTTTAGAGGTGTATTATACACACAGGTATTTTTTAGTATCAAAATAAATACATTGATCATCACGAGCGTTTTATTTAGAACAAAATTGCCTTTTATATTATTTGATTCCAATAAATATCTTAGGAGCTATCACAGTTTTAACATAACTCCGCACCAAAATAATGTTCGCAGCTTAAGTACAACGTGCGCTTGCGCTAATTATATTATAAAGCTGAAGAGATGTTGGTTTGAACGCGCTTATCTCAGGAAATGCTGAACCGATTTGAAAAAATATTTCTGTGTTAGATAGCTTGTTTATTGAGAAAGCCTTTAAGATATAAAACATCACGCTGCGGCGGGAGGGGAGGGAGCAAACTCAAAACGCGCGGACGAAGTCGCGGGGGACCGCTAGTATGTTCATAATATTACAGATTTTGGTATAATTCACTGTTAGCTCAAACAATTTGTTTTGATATAGAGATCACACATAATAAAGTAATCTTTGTACTTAACCTAAAATCCGCACAATACGGACTAATAGTTCACAACATTTCCCTCGTCACATAGTACACACTTGAAGCGCAGATTATTTCACGAGTCGATAGAAATAATCTCTTATTACTGACCAAACAATCGGTCCTCGATATTCTACAAAAACCAACCCTCTAATGATGACTTCGGTTCTTCTGACCAAGATGAATCAGAGTTGTTGAAATGTCGACATCGATTTAAATTTTTTTAATATGTATTTTGGTTTTTGGGATGGATTTGAGATAACCGAATAGGTTAAAAAGGATAAAGAGTTCGAATAAGCCGTGCTTAAAATATTGTGCAGTTTTTTTTCTTCCTATATATTTTTACTACCTGAAGTTTTCCTCGATAAATAAGCTTTCCAACACAAAAATATTGTTTCAAATCGGTCCCGCAGTTCATGAAATTAGCGCGTTCAAACGAACTCTTTTGCTTTATAATTTTAGTATAAATAAAAATCTATCATTAATTCGGACAGTATTAAAAACTTACTACTAAGTACACGTCGTTTTAGAAAAAAGTGTATAAGTCCAAAGTATCATTAACAGTACCTAATTCAAAAAAAACTTCATTATGAATTTGAATAAAAGCTATTACGGCGACTAAACTTTTGCTCATATTCATATCATCATCATCATCACTATCAGCCACATTGATATACTATTATCTATTACAATCAAAAAATATCGATTAAATCAATACGTCACTACAATCATCGAACTCCGAACGCATGGACATCAAAACAAACACGAGGTCACGTGACCATTCATACTCCATACAAATTGCAGCCGAAGTACGAAATATGTCAATTATAATTAATAGGGAGAGATTATTGATATCGTATTGTCCAGACTTCTAGTGGACGTTAACAAGGGATTGGTATTTCATTGTTGGTCTTTGAAGTTGGTGGATTAGAGTACACGTACGCTTTTATTTGTTAATGTTGATTGACTGAAAAATTGTACTAGTAAAATCATATCAATATTAATATTGGACACCTATCACATACATTGCTCTGAATCCAAAGTAAGTAGCTAATTGCACTTGTGTTGTGGAAATCAGACACAACGGTGGTACCACAATACCCAGAAAGACAATACAATATAGAGTATAGAAAATTATGATTTCTATATTGTCGGGTGACAGGGAATCGGGACCCGGGACCTCGGAGCGGCGACGCCTTGAAACCAGCGTGCTTAGCCACTACACCACGGAGGTCGTTATATGCTGCTGGCTTAAATAATTTAACTAATGAGTCTTCAAAGACTAGTGAGTCGGTAAAGCGAGTGAACTGTGTCGGAAGACTCGACCTAGTTCCCCTGTCGAACTACCAGGTGACACACGAAAACGCTGTGACAACATTGCTGTTTTCGTGTAGAAGAAAGAAAGAAAATGAATTTATTCGACCCAAAAATGAATAAAGTTAACAAAAATACATGTACTAGTCTACTAAGGCCGAATAAGGCACCCGCTCAACATTGGTCGTGGCAGCAGCAGAACTCATACCACGACGCTGATTTTCAGCGAGTGCCTTTGTGGGTACAAAAAAATGACATAAAATAGCACAAAAACAAAACATTAATCTATCATTCGAATAATCACAAATTGATTTTGACATATTGTATGAATAATTGCAAATTATAATATAAATAATAATAATAAATAAACTTAATTTATTCAGAATCGAAAATGTACTTAATTTATTCAGAATGATTTTTGAATCAAGCTTCGAAAATTTTATTTTTTTAAAGATTTATTCAGGTTCCCCGCGACTTCACCCGCGTAGGTGTCGGATCTCAAAATATATTACTGTTTTAAAGATTATGTATTATTCTGATGTAGGGGCTATTTTATAGTACAGTTTCATCAAAATCTACACAGCAGTTTTTGCATGAAAGAGTAACAAGCTTACGCAATTATTTGCCCTATAAGAAACATTTTCGATTTTCGCATTAATTTTACCATAAATTTAATGCAAAGCTTAATGCAACACGTTAACTCATTTCAATATTTCAATGAATAAGCATCGCATCGCATATATTTTCAACTAATTTGTATAACTAACTTCCATCGTCTGTCACATACCAACAGCATAAAAGCTCTTAAAAATTCTCACATTCCATTCAAGTCATTATCAAGCAATCATCTATTAATACACCGTAACAAAACATAATTTCCAAATAACTTTTCAATTGTCACATAACCCTCAACAGTCAGTTCTCAAGTGGGGTGTCCTCAAAGACAATATTTGTTGAGGACATGTCCTGCTCGAAGGACCATCGACCACGTGCACAGCCCGTGGGAATCCGTTTGAAATTCGATAATTTATGGACACTCGAAGTTTGATGTGTGAATTGTAAATTTAATTTAGCAGCCGTTTGATTGTCATTGGTTGGGGTTAAGGAAATAGTTTGGGAAAGGTTGTTATTAGGGTGTTATTGTATTGGCATTAAGAGACTCCTTGTGGAAGTGTAAGGCTAAGATAGTTTGTTTTAATTAAGAACTTATTATTTTAGGCATATCGTTACCAAATTTATGACAATTATGTTCCAGATCAATTAATTTTAATCACGTGATTAATTACAAACCAAAACTATGTTCCACAGGGATCTTTGCTCGGTCCCTTGCTTTTTGTCATATTTATTAATGACATTGCTTCTTGTTTATGCTCCTCCCATCTCCTCTGTTTTGCAGACGATATGAAGATTTATGCCTCTTTTAAATCACCACATGATGCTGAAGCTCTACAGGCTGATCTGACGCGACTATGTGACTATTGTTGTCCAAATAAGCTGGATATTGATCCCTCCAAATGTTTTGTAGTTACATTTAGCCATAAGCATAATACTCTTCTACTCTCTTACACATTGCGTGGACAGATATTGTTGCGTAAGACCTCTGTTCGTGACCTAGGAGTGATACACGACTCGAAATTAATATTTGATAACCATATTGAATCCATCTGCGCCAAGGCTTCTAAGGCTCTAGGTTTCGTCATGCGTAGCTCTGTCTCATTTAACAACATTAAAACTCTTAAACTACTGTATTGTACTTTTGTTCGTAGCCACCTTGAATACGCATCGCAGATTTGGAGTCCACGATATCAAACCCATATCGATCGACTTGAGAGTATACAAAGATAATTTATTAAGTTTTTTGTTACTGTACTCGAGATTACTATAATTGAAGCATTTATAGCGATCTGTGCAGGAAACGCCACATGCCATGAATTGGCCACAAGGCGTGATATTCCGGATATAATTTATCTACTAAAGATAATTTCAACTGACGTAGATTGTTCCGAGCTTTTATCTAAATTAAATTTTCATGCCCCAAAAAGAGTTCTTCGTCATAGTGATCCGCTTTATGTGCCAACAGGGCATTCAAATTACAGGCGAAATAGTTACATTTGGCGCGCTTGTAGCGACTTAAATAAAGTTGTCAAAGATACCGGCATCGACATATTTAATACCAGTGTTACAGCGGTAAGGCGGCTGTTAAGTGAACTTTTTTTTCATCGATTAGCAATTGCATAATTATAGCATTGTAATTAGTTTATTTTTTATTTTTAACTACTTAAGCTACCTAAAATTGTTATTCCTTTGATAAGGCATAATATTGCTATTTTGTTTTAGTGTACCTTGGATTGTGTTCGATTTGTGCGTTCGTTTTCATTAAGTTATTACTATTTGTGAATACCAATAAGTATAGTATAATGTATAGCTTACTGTTCACTTGTAAATCCTGGTTTTCCTTAAAAATAAAAATAAAATAATAAAATAAAACTAAAATCTCTTTCGTTTTACCGGGACATCAATTTTAAAAAGTTGCCTTTTATAATATTGGTACGGGAATAGTGTTGTAGAATAACTTTATCTGACCAGTCATATTTGTCATAAAACATACCTATATGACTGATCAAAAACTGTCAAATTCAGCCAATTTGACTGTATGTGATAAACCGTAAATCTAAATTTTCTGACTCAGTTTTCGCAAAATAAAAACCTAAATGACATTTTGTGTCGTTGTGTGAATTAGTTGTGATTAATTACTACGACTTTTTATTGATTTACTAACAAACCTTGTCATAAAATTTTCAGAAATAAGATATTTCTAGATTCAGCCAACGGCAATTACAGTCATTAAAATAAATATAAAAGAACTTGTATATTACATAAAGTAGACTTCAGTAGTGTGTAAATAAGGTCGAAATAAAATGTAAAGAACGGGGTTTTACAGAACTACGCGAAAGTTACGTGACCGAATAAAATCGATCAATCGCGTACGCACAACAGAAAATATTAATAAAATATTACTGAAATCAATATCACTGAGTATGACCATTTAATAAAGTAGTGACTGTTTCACCGTAAATGACCGTCAGTCAAATTCAGTTACCACAGTCATTTTACACTATAACAAAACAAAGTTTTCAAGGTTCTGATCTAATAAATCTCATTTGAAAAGCTTTATTTCACTGCAATGCAAAACCGAATGTCTTAATTATCGAATGGACTCAAAATATACGTAATTTCTAATTACATTTTTTATCTGAAATTCATACATCTGCTAAGAACAAAGCACATGCCAAACATACGACAGTCAGTTCAGTTACAGCGACGCAATAAATTATTCAAACGCCACACGTAGACGTCCTTTTGAGCCTGGAGCTATCTGCTACACTAATCCTGCTCTGACGCCCATATGTAAATATTTTCAAGGATATAAAGCTAAGCAGCTAGAAACGGTACCAAAAAGATGACAAAATGTAGAAAACTTGTAACAAATAAGCGCCAATTAGTTTCATATCGTAAGAATTATGCTTTTCGGGTAATCGATGAATGTAAGACGACCTCCGTGGTGTAGTGGCTAAGCTCGCTGGTTGCAATATAGAAAACAAAATTTTCTATATTGTCTTGAGTCTGAATGTTGTGGTACAATCGTTGTGTCTGATTTCCATTACACAAGTGCAATTAGCTACTTACTTTGGGATCAGAGCAATGTATGTGATTGGTGACCAATATAAAAAGGCTTAAAAACAGGGACAAGTTTTTATATGTTAACGAGACCTTAGATACTTCTTCTTCTTTTTCTTTGCCTTATTCCTACTTTAGGTGGGTTCGGTGTCCTTAGATACTTAATGCATGAAATTAAAAACTAGTTAAAACTTTGACAGTCGTGTTCGTAACGTTGAAATAACTAATGAAATCGACGTTACTTGAAGAGAAAAAATACGTCTGCGCTAATGACGTATCCATAAGAGACCAGAAATTTTGAAGTACGAATCGACAGCACGGTAGCTCAATTGTAAGAGCTTTTGACCCGGTTAGCCAGAAAGTTGCTGGTTCGAGTCCCGCCCCTGTGCAATTTTTGGTTTCTTATTTCATCTTAATGAATATAAAATATGACACTGTGGGTGTTAAAACATTCTTAAACATTATATCTCTAGTTATTGCATACGACCTAACTATTTGCAAAATACAGCAAGTTAAAGGTTCCTTTTATTTTTTTTATATCAAGTTACTTATTATAAAAAAAAAGAAAAACAACGTAGCATTTTTTATCAAAAGAAATATAAATATTTCGATAACTATGTTACCCTATCTATGTGATTTAAGTATTGTTCATGTACCTTCCATCCCCCTTACATCTGTGAACATTTCAAACAGAGCTCGGTCAATTTCTGTGCGAAGTTATCTCAAATATCTCGGCTTACCGACTCTCATTGAGCCATCGTGTTGAATGATGGGCAAACTTTAATATTACATACGGAAACGACACTAAACTGGAATTAGATACGGAATAGTGAGGCTTTTGGTAAGATTAGTTGGCGATGTGAATTATAAATGCAGAGCTTGTTCTATGTTAATGTTAAGGTCTAACTACAGATAATCATACACACACACACATACACACACACACATATTTTCGTATAAATATAGCTATTTGTTTAAAATAAGATTGAAAGTTTCTGCTGTATACATGTTGTACTGAATTTTTATTTTCATGTATTTTCTTAAAACGCGACACTCCCTTTGTTAAAGGGCGGGGTCTCCTGCCACAGGTACTACACGTACTTACTAGGTAGGTCCAGCCTTAGCACTGAAATTGTTTCGTAGAAAATGAAATAAACGTTTTTAATTATTATTTTTTATCTTGAGTTTGTCTAATATAATGTATGATTCTTCGACTTATGTAGTCATTGAACTACTATTACTAGCGTATGGAACTGACACGACAAACGAATTTCGTGCTCCATGAATTGACGCCACACGTCATCAACGCGTGAGATGGTATTTATTTTATCGCTTGTGTTATTGTAATTTATATTGTATTAATTTGGTTTGGTATTTAATGAGGTCCCGGGTTCGATTCCCGGTTGGGTCAATATAGAAATCAAAATTTTCTATATTGTCTCGGGTCTGGGTGTTGTGGTACCACCGTTGTGTCTGATTTCCATAACACAAGTGCACTAGCTACCGCTTATTACTTTGGGATCAAAGCAATTTATGTGATTGGTGTCCAATATTTATTTTATTTTAATTGTGGCACCACCCACAATCATTTCTGTTTAGCCCAAATGTATGACTTGTAGAGAATGTCATATGGCGTTGAGTTCATCTTTTGTAAAAAAAAGTTTGTGCAATAAAGTATAAATAAATCAATAAAAAAGAACAGTAGCATGATCGATATTCTAATTTCAAGGGAAGGATGCGTCATTGCTCGGCATAGCTTCACAATACGTTTAGTAATAACAACTCACTGTTTTTTATAAAAACCTGTCGTGAAACGACAAATGTGAAGAAGTAAAAGGTAAAAGAAAAGGTAAAAGAGGGAATAGAGTTTATATTTTAAAAAAAAAAAAAATACAGTACCGAAATATGAGATGAGGTGATGCAGACATCACCTCATCTCATATTTCGGTACTGTATTTTTTCATACAGATATGAATGTAAGTAAAGTGCAGTGGGCGTGAGTAAGTATCTTCAAATCTTCAATAAGTATTGTCCTGGAGGCAGCAAAGGGCGGCGTCGGAGTGCAGAGCCGACACAGCGGAGGTAGCAGCGACGCCGATGTGCAGCGGTGACAGGCGCCGTGAAGAGCAGCGACGCCGATGTGCAGCGGTGACAGGCGCCGTCAAGGAGTAACTCACAGCAGTGATGAGGGTAACGGGAACTATGTAGAAAATGTTATGATCAGTTGGAGTGCCAGAAGTACTTGGTCTCGGGTCCTCTTCCGAGAAGGAGACAGGTCCCTCCCCTAGAGCGAGGAGGTGTTACTGCAGTCAATGGACTCGGATACTCCTTCGGTGTCCGGTCCCTCCCCTAGCGTGAGGAGGTGTTTCAGTAGTTACCGGCGGTTCTTCAAGACTTCTTGAGGGAAGATGTAGAGTGTTTATTTCTTGAAGTATAATAGAACTGTTCGAGCTTAGAACTCGGAATCGAATGAATTGAATGAAAAAAATAAAGGCTTATATAGGGGACCTAGGCCGTTCAAATTTAGATCGAGATAGGTTCAAAAATAGAACATGAATACTGGTGGTTTACAGAGGATTAAACCCGAAAAAGTAATAAACTTTGATAGAAGTTGTCAGACTTTGAAAGATATTGTCATAACAACCATGTCAATAAAGATAAAAATATGTCAAAAATCAAGCAATTCATAAAAATAATCAGGTAAAAGAATTATCACCCAATGCAAATTAAAGGAAAATTGCAAACAAAGGTAAAACACAGCTATTTTTATAGTATTATGTACAGAAAAGTAGAATAACAGAGCTTTGAAAGTTTGACATTTTTAGATTCACAATAAATATTGTTCAAAAAGGATTAGAAAACATCAATAATCCAAAAATACAGAGTAATAGTATAAGAAGAGTAGAAAGGCAGGTAATGCCTGTAGTTTAATGTCTACAGTACGACTTTTTAAGGAGAAAATACGAACTGCGTTAAGGTAGATAGAATCTATGATTAACTCTAAGTTCGTGTTTACAGCAAATGAACCAGCAATCTTTGGATGGAAAAAGGAAATGAAAGCATGGAAAAACAAAGATAATGTGATGAAAATGTTAATGTGGATCCGATGAATACTAAATATATTAAGGTACTCAATTTATTACACGTTATACATGTACAACGGTACAAACCTTCCTTTATTTCAAATTTATTAAAGAAATGGATTATTCGAAATAAAATATTCTTACATAATACATAATATAATTATTTTCAACATCATTCAAAATATACCCTCCATAAAATGACACGTCACCAGCCTAATATCTATACTAAATTCAAAATTTGCAACTGAAAAAATATGTTGCGTATTTCCCTCGCACAATTCACTAAAAGCAAAGCTCCGTTAACCCTAAAATGATCACGCACTGCACGACGACGTCATTCAACCCTGCGCCTGCAGCGGTAATTGCGACCGGTGGTTGTAAAAATTTACAACTCTTCCGCAGCATTGTGATGCTGACGCCAGAGGGCGCTTCCCAAACTGAGAGGTTTGCGCAATAAACGTTATTAGTGAGCGTGCTCTAATTTTGTTTATGTTTGTCGAGAGCTGTTGGTTTGTGTCGACTGTGTACCTATGTCACAATATGTTTTGCAAATCATTGCAAGAATTTTGGTAAATGTTTATAAACCTTATTCTAACAACAAGGAATACAAAACATAGTGTAAAAAAGAATTACAATTAAATATTATAATAACAATATTAACAATTAGGGGCCCACTGAAAACCAGCCTCAGGTTCTCCAGGAGACCTGGCTTATGCTGAGTGAGGTCCTCTTGGGTATAGGCGTCATAGACACACACACACACGCGCACACACACACAGACACACACACACACACACTGCAGCATGCACTGATTGGCTGGCATGGATACTTTTATGCATCGTAGTACTATAAATGTTATTTTTCCTCTCATTTTTGCTTTTTTGTCTTTAGTTTTCTTTTTTTGTTAGTTATGTAAAATCTTGTGTATATGCGTGTTTGTGATGTCGTTCCAATAAATACTTTTTCTTTTCTTCTTCTTCTTTCAATTTTTGCTATTCGAAATGGGAATTTGTTATTTTATTTAAATTCATTGTATTTTACAAGACTTTGACAGATGTTTTGGTAAATCTTTAACGATATCGATTGTAATATGACCATGTAGAAGTGGTAGTGCTCTTGACAGAGGTTAGTTACAAACTTATAGTTAGGACATGCTAAAAAAGCTGTTCTCTCAGTAGTTTTCCACCAAACATTGGGAAGCGCTGCCGCCGAAGCTAAAACTGTTTAAACCTTAGCAACGACGTCGATAAATGCGACTAATGCGATTTTTAACGAACCCAGAACCAACGCAGGAATTTTATAGATCCCGCGATACTGTCGAGTTTGTCCCCAGCGAGCATTAACGGGTTACAGCGCTACAAATTATTTACAAGTGACAATAATATTTTATTTGTTTTCTAGGTTATACTTTTTTTCCCTTTGTGTTGTCCTGGAATGAGACAAAAATGGTAGTAACATGTAACTCAAATTCATTTAAGTAACATCCTTACTTGAAAATTTGATCTCATTATTGTAATAAATAAAGCAAATAAATATGATAACGAAGCCCAAACGAAGGCCTTACTGTTGTCAAAAACAGTTTTTATTACCTGGTTTCTATTCTTACCTTTTTTTTATGATCAAGCGTGAAATGATACATTAACAGATTTTTTGGACAACTTAAGATGACCATTGGTATAAGAAAGGCAAATGAATTTGATAACGAAGCCCAAATGAAGGCCTTACAGTTGTCAAAAATAGTTTTTATTAGCTGGTTTCTATTCTTATTTTTTTTTTTATGATCAAGCGTGAAATGATATATTAACAGATTTTTTGGACAACTTAAGATGACCAATGGTATAAGTTAGGCAAATAAATATGATAACGAAGCCCAAACGAAGGCCTTTCAGTTTTCAAAACACCATTTTTTTGCTATTTTTTTTATAATCAAGCGTGAAATGATACATTAACAGATTTTTTGGACCACTTAAGATGATCATATTTTTTGTAACGTGCAGCAGCCATCTATACTTTACTTTCATCATATATTTTGGAACTTTTATCACGGATTGATAGTACTAGTGTACAGGAATTGATTCATATCATCAATACCATTTTCTCGTCTCAATCTCACTCGCATCCATCACGACGTCTCTTGACGTTTTTACAACTGACATAACGATTCTTGCGAACCCTTTCGCACTTCGGAAGTCGCTGTCGATATCGTAAAACTTTACGATTGACTTCCGGCGAATTAACGTCTCCTGACGTATTGGCTTTGAGTTAGGATGCTGACTCAGCAGGGTTAAGATTGCTATTGTAAAGTTTGAGAAAAAGATTGGGTACGTATTGAGTGAAATAGATATTTATTTTTGGCATTTTTAGGCAATAACATTTCGATTGCTCCTGCGATTATAATGCTGTACAGTCATGGACGTAAATATTACGACGAACTATAGTGAAACTTAATTAATACCTAAGAAATTACTTATTTTGTACTACATTAAAAATTTAGTGTAAAATTAAATATTTAGGTGTAGTCTTGATTTTGAACTAGTTAATTAATACGCCTGATAAGTGACTGTATGTCTTGACTGTACTTCAATTCACTTCAGCTTGTTGTAATAATAATAAATAAATATTAGACACTAATCACATACATTGCTCTGATCCCAAAGTAAGTATACGGAAGTAGTATTACGGAATTTAGACGTAACGATGGTACCACAACATTCAGACCCGAGACAATACAGAAAATTTTGATTTCTATGTTGACCCAACCGGGAAATGAACCCGAAATCTCGGAGTGGTGACGCCTTGAAACCTGAAAGCATGTCATGTCACAAAACCATAAATTATGATGTAATCCTTTTTCTTCCTTGTGTTACGATGTACCTTTTTTTAATAATGATTTTTTGCACTATAATATGAGTAAGAGTCAGACGACCCGTTAGCGCTTCAGACTCAGTTTCACTTTTGCAAGTGTCCTTCGGATCACTGATTTATATAAAAAAATCCTGGGTTACCAATAAACAGCTCGCAATACAATACAATAATGCATTACAATTGTGTCAAAATAGCACGTGTCAGCTTTCACAATTCACTGCCCTAAAAGTGGGGACATTTTTATTTCTATACATTTTTTTATACTCAGTGACCCCACGCTCAAAATAAAATGTTGGTCGTGCATCTTCTCTGTCAATAAATTTGATGATAATAATGATACGAAAATATTTAGGTACTGATTTTATTACTAAACTAGATTTCTATTGCCCATGTTTCTCATATGACGATCTTATAGATCGTAGCTCTGCTTGATTTATGAAAATAATTGATATTTCTTTTTTATTTGGAAGTCCAACCGAGTCAATAACATATATTTGTACGGACAACAGCAGGTCAAGGTAAACACTGATGTATCTTATGCAGTTGTTATAAGGGTTAGTTAGCAACAAAAGTGGGTAATTATGCTGGCCCTTATACAATACTAGTTGTATTTATTCTTCACAACTATACCTTTGGAATTAAAAACTTTCTGATTATCATGTGAACTTTGACATATCGACCAATCATCAGATTACGATATAATCATTTATTTAAGGCTTTCACGTGTTTATTTTCATTTTGGGCAAAAATCAACAATTACAATTGAAATGATCACAAAACACAGCGTTATTAAAACCGTTTCGTCCAAAGTAGGCGGAGTGGTAATAAATTTTAAAACTATTAGCAGTTTCGCGAGTACACATGTTCGGGGTCTCTCTCACTCCATTTAACTTTATGAGGTTCGAAGCCGGTGAATTGTTAGATTTCATTTGTAGAGGGGGATTTCCGATGTTTTTTAATCGACGCAAAAAGACGACTTTTCGATCGGTCCGTTTCGGGTGGAAGTATTTACAAGTGGTCCCCTGAGTTAAAAATGAAGGATTTTATTCTGGAACTTTTTACTCAATTGATTTATGGCGTGTATTGGAAAAACAAACAAGTAGCTAGGTTTTTAAACGTTCTGATTTTTATGACCGAACTATCCTTTTTAGGGTTCCGTAGCCGAATGGCAAAAACCGGAACCCTTATAGTTTCGTCAAGTCTGTCTGTCTGTCTGTCCGTCCGTATGTCACAGTCACTTTATTCTGTAACTATAAGCATCACACTATTGAAATTTCGTAGAAAGATGTATCCTGTTAATCGCTTTACAATTGTTATACAAAAAATAAAAAATAATGACATTTAAGGGGGGGCTCCTATACATATACATGAAACTAAACCCCTTTTTTTTATCAAACCTATGCGTTTAGGGTGTCTATGGATAGGTCTTTTAAAATGACAGAGGTTTCTTAAACCATTTTCTATTAACGTTTCTATTAACATCTTATTCTAACGTTTCATAGTTAGACGCTTTCAAAGTGGTAAAATGGGCGTCCCCCCCCCATCTAACTTCTAAACTAATGAGCGTAAATTTTGAAAAAAATATACGTAGTAGATTTTACCAAATACTTTCAACGATAATTGGTTCGAAAGAGATCGGACGAGAAGTTTTTGAGATATAGCACATTTTCAACAACCACAAACATAACTTTGTACTTCATACAAACACTATAAAAACAAAGTTATATTTGCTGTCAACAAAATATTGTGGTATTTTACTAAGTGGAAGTAAGTGGATTCCCTAATTCAGTTAAAGTTGACACGGAACCCTCAGTGCGCGAGGACGACTCGCACTTAGCCAGTTTTTTTTAACTATTTGTGGCGTGAGAATGCTGTTCAGAACATATCTTCATCTATATATCTTTTCGCTCTATTTTTCTTTTGTGCGACATCCATGACAATTATTCTCATTTGTTGCTATTATAGTACTACCAAAATAAAGATCTGTAAATACAGGCTATATTGACACGATAACGTTAATGATATTAGAAGAAGGAATTTCGGGATCGATCCTTCAAATTGCGTGTGCACGTGGTATAAAGATCGCATCCGACCAACCCATTCCACCATTGTAATCTAATAAACACTTAACGGTTCCGCACTCAATAATTTTGTTTTTCCCTCTGGCCACTCCAATTCCAGTAATACTTGCGTCAAAATTCAATTTACGTAAAAAATGTTTTTTTCCCCTACAAGCTCATTCAAGCGGTAAGGTATTAGTGTCAGAAACAGTTATAACCCCTTCTGTGTCGCATGGTTTTTTTTCTCAATTGTCACATTGTAATAGATGATAAATAGCACCGTTTGTGTTTAAGTATCCGATTGTTTGCGGTAAGACGATTACGCTTCGATCGATTTCAATATCGATTATGGTTTTGTTAATTTTGAGACCCACCTTTAAAATTTCAAATACATTACCAACCAACCCCTTTTGTAAAAAATATATATACTTTTACTTTGATAAATGACAATGTGAAAGATATTTTTATTTTAAGCATTGCATTCTTGGCTCTGATATGAATGTTATTCTCAAAATGGTTTTTATTATTAAGACCACAACATCATGCAGTTCGGCAAATATCCACGTCGCAATTTTAACACATTTTTATCGTCATAATATTTGTGACAATAGAAAGCTGTCAATCTGTGACTAATCTATCAAAAGTTACAAAATAATTTACAGCTCTCAAAACTATACACCCACATATAAACGCTTATTAGTGAAAGCTCATAAATATGTCAACTTAAAGTAGCCAAAACAAAATGGCGTAGATTTTCGAAATTGACCCCTTGTTAGAGGTGCGTGGCGAATTTTATCACATTTACACTTGATTCAACGAAATGTCTTTAAAAATACATTGCCCGTGAATATCGGGGTCATTGAGGCTCGGTCACACTAATTCTAGGGATAACGGCAACAAAATATACTTTAATAAGAATAGTGACACCTTTTTAGTTATTACTCATATCTCAAAAATTACTGGACCGATTTTGATGAAACTTACACTGTACCCTAAGTTTTAGTACACCTAATTAAACAAAAAATAATAATATAGCTATAATTTCTCTTTTTCGAGAACTCCTGAGACAAACATAAAATATATAAAAATACATATTATACTTACGAAATTTTACACACGCGTTAGGAAGCTTGTATAGATCAACATTCTAAAATTTTATCTAATTCCGACGATATTACATACATACAGATCTATTGATTATTTCCTTTTTTTTTTGAAGACGGCAAAAGTGGTTAAATATCACAAACTGTTTTTTAAAATATATTTACAAGTAAGTCTACATTTCTGATAGTTGACAAATAATCAAATAAATTCTCAACAAGGCGTTCTCTACTACTATTTATCTGCAATCTCATATTTTTCTTCTTAACACAAATAAGTCACGTATTATAAACAAAAAAATCAAAACCGTATAGGTATTCGCAGTTTCACACGTCTAAACTGTTAATTTATTGTCAAACTACGTGGCTAATACAAAGGTCCTATTTCGGGGCATTTCTTGATTTGGTCACGGTCAAGACAATGTCCCATTGCAAATCTGCTGACCACGTGCGGGTCATTTTGACCGTCACGGTCAGTGGTCATTATGGCAGTCGTTGAGGGTTAACTATGAAAATAGGAATGAGACATTGTAGTCCGGCAATTAGTTTTGACGGCGTAGAGCAGTTTATTATCAAATTGGATGTAACAATACGTTGCAGTATTATTCGATGCTAATAACCACAGATGGTTTTGTGAATGCAAATTTTCGATGATTTTAAGTCTTCTCTTCTTAAAATTACTGAAGATAAAAGGTGTCAATGCATTTTCTTCAGTTCATTTTTGCTATTATTTACTATTCAAAATAATGAGTTCACAAAATCATTACGATACTTATCGCTATGAATAAATGCATACGACATTGCGTGTGGTCTAATAGACCCCCGTTTTAATAGCATGGAAAGGGTTAAGGTAATTAAAACTAATTAATTAATTTGCAGTGTAATCTTCACATTATCTTCCCGCTAAGTGACAGTTACATGACGTTTTGACGTGATGTGGGTTGTAAATTATAGTTTATCTGTGGTAGCATCATTTTAATTGGTTAATTAGATCACTCAGCTAATCAAATCACCTAAATATATAATAATTTTGATGTAAAAAGTAATAATTTCATGGTTAAAAATATATTTGAAACCCTTTGCATTATGTACCGATTTAATTTATACAGTTTGATGTAAAACAGGTTTTACTTTGATCATAATTATGTTTTTTTGCTTTTACAGTTTATTTTTTTAATGGTGAAGAAGTACTAAAAATTACTGTCTTTGTTCTTATTTGTAGCCCATAAGGTGAAGCCTTGTTTAGATCTTGCTCGATTCATCAATTTCTTTACTTATATCAGAAAAAAAACTTAATTGAAAGAAACTTTATCTATTAATCTTTATAATGTGACTCGGTAACATTACTCTTAGGTCACGAACTGTCACTCAATAAGTGAAAAAATGCGCAACCATCTACATTCGACTCTATTAAACTCAAAATGACATTTTAAAAATGATATCAACTGTAAAATGCGCTGTCAATACCAGTCAATCCATTGACTGTAAGCCGTCAAAGTTATTGAGAATGGAAGCTTAATGGTGTGTCAAAACATATAATCAGTTAATGGTGATGTGGACACTGGATTAATGGTGTGATGAAAAGATCTTGACGATTCTCATAGTTTGCTGTTTATTGAGAGTGCTTTCAAGTCTTGGGTTGAAAAAATCATTTTAAGAGAAATAGAGAGTATAATTATTGACTTGTTACATTTCAAAGGATCAATGTAGAGCCCAAAATAATATTTGATGTACGTAAAGTAGGGATATTACTTAGTTTTTATTATAAATGAAAGCATTTTTAATTTCTTACCACTAAGAAATTTATGCAATTGATTGGCAACCAGAAATCATTCAAGTACATATTGACTTACTGGCTACTACAAGGTTCAGCAATTTCTTGACTTTAATGTAAATTGTTTAAGATAATGTAATAATGACATACCATATCATAATTTTGTAATTTTGATCTAGATATATAAAAAATATTTTAGTTTAGACTGTACTTAATTTATATTTGCATGCTATTGTTTTTGGCGTAACGCAATGAACGTATTTTATTTTTACCACCTAGTCATGTACTGTGTCCTTGTACATAAATTATTATTATGATCGTTATTATTTATTGATTATTATCAATGAAATACCTGAATTGTCTTCGGTTCCCTTTAATTTAAACTATGAATTTTGAACCAGAGCCCGCGTGATACCTCAAGTGACCTCATAGTTGAGGTAAGTAAGGCCTTTGGCCAGCATTGGAACGTTACAGGCTAACTTTACTTTTTTACTTTTATTTTGAACCAATAGGTGGTTTTGTATAATAAAAACAGAGTGTTACCTACTTATTATTGTCACCAAACTAATAAGCGATACTTCAATCCAATTAAATAGAAAACCAACCTTTTTACTGCCACCAATAAAACGTACGCAACTGAAGTGGAAAACTGGCGTATAAAAATTTAAGTGGTTCGGACTCACTCAAAAATATGAGCGACACAGATCGTAAACGACGGTAAATAATACAAAACACAATAAGTGGCGATATTGAGGAAGATACGCGAAAACTATAAGGCTGGGAATACACTGAGTCTGAAAATGGCATTTTTATTTTTTTATTTTGAAAGGCTTGGACGCTTAGCGATCTTGTCGCCTCGTTATTACTGATTTACAAAAAAGACGTGATCAATATAAGTGTGGGTATGTGATATCGTTGAATAGATAAGATGATACAATAAGATGTGTTTCAACTTAGGGTACAGCTAACTTTCATCAAGATCGGTCTATTAGTTTTTGAGATAAGAGTTATAAAAAAATAAGGTAATAACAAAAAACATGAAAAAGTTATGAAGAAGTTATGAAGAAGTTATGAAAAACATATAAACCGCTCGGTTTTTTTAAATCAATACAATATTCATGCTGACAAATCTAAACTTGTTAGTATAAAATGCTTTGGTTTCATCTGACAGTGGGTGAGCCAGAACACTGTTACAATATTTTATGTTTAAATGGGTTTGGACGCCCAAAATTTATTTACGAATATTTTCGACCCTAACAAATTCCATCAAGATGTGGGGCTTGCAGACTTCTTCATTAGGAAGGCAATTTTTTTAAGGAATATGTACTGGATCGTTATCTTAAAGCTTAAGTTAGATTCTGTCTATCTAGGTTACAATTGCCAATCCAGCCAACCAACTGGTTGGATGAAGATGCTGTTGACAGACTTGTAGAGTTAGAACTCGACTTCTTCTTCTTTGATTCATAATCAACACTCTTGTGGGTGGAGAAATGATAGATTTTTTGAGAAAATCGTAGAAAGAAAAATAGAAGAAAAAGAGGAAGAGTGTGGCCTAGGATAAGCTATTAAGACCAAATGTAGGATACAACTGCAAAAAAAAAACGTTTATTTGAAAAGACTTTACTTTTCTCTACCTTTTGACAAGACCATATGTAGAATTTGCAAGCACGACAATAAAGCGAGCTCACCTAGAAAAATCCTGTTGTCCCCTCTGATTTAAAAACAAAATCTTATTTGATTGTATTTTTCCTGGGTAATGACCACCATTTCTCTATTTAGCTCTTTCACTTTGTTGTAACGGCATCCTCTGATGCGGAAAACCAAGTTTTTACAGTCTCATCTTAAAAAATCTACTTGTACCCTCAACCTAAGGGGCCAGTCGACAGTGTCTTAGGCGTCATAAGGGCGCGTTCACACCGAGTCGCGCTCGTAAACATTTACGACCGGGATTAACTCCGGTTCTTCCGGATATATCCGGTTTTATTAAAAAACGTCCGTCCGTGCGTTTGTGGAGATCGTAATCGCTGAATTGATGCTTATTTAGTTTTTGTTATTGTGTATTGATAAATAAATATACTAAGCCACTTTAAAGTTAAGCACAAGTGATTATTAAATGACCTTTCTGGTAATATAAAAAATACATAAACGTAAGTTTTTTTAGAAACAGTATAAAGGTTAAAACTAAAGGTAGTTGAAAACATTTAAACAAAAATACAAACTTAATTGGAAACCGCGCATATTCTGATGTTTTGGTCAGAAACGTAGTTAACAGGTCCGTACTTTTATGGTCATACTTAGAGAAGTTTACGTAGGTATACAATATTTTATTGGGTTTGTATTGTAATGATAAAGCTGCTTATTCTCTGTAGTATTGTATGGTCATCTTTCACAACATGGGAATATCTATTAATCCCAATTCACACACTTCCTTTAACCTCGTTACCGTCCTCGATTCGGCCGAATCCGATTATGACTGACCAGCGGTCAATGCGGCTACTTTTGGGGTAAAAGGGTTGCAAATCCGGAGTTTACGGTAAAATGTGCGAATTCGACACTGACAAGGTTAACGTCGTGGGAACTTGGGATAAGTGGGGGCGTGTTTCGTTAATTAAGCGTAAATATTAACAGGTGAAGATGTGGCTACTTTAAAATGTTGAATGTGTTTGGTGTCCGAAACATAAACTACTCGGTTTTTGAATTAAACTTTTATACACACTTACCTAAAATTATTCTAGTTTTACTTTTTATTGTGCAAAAAATGTTGGACTTTTGAAATGTTGGACAAAGGTGAAGTTAATACTAAAATTTATCATCTCATATTTTTGAATTAAAATAATCATACAAATATCGTTTTAATAATATTAAAAACGTGAAATGTACGCAGGTGCTTTAAAAAAAACGTATGTATACATTAATTCGATCTACAGAAAAATATTTGAAGATACGGTGTTCCCTTGTAAAAATAGACGTAAATATTGGTAAAATGAAAAATAATAACCTGTCTAAGATATCGTATGTTTATTCGATAGAGCAGTTGTCTCCTAAATTCGAGAGCGATAGCGCGAACGACGATCGCTTACTACAACGCGAGCGATAGAAGCGAGATGGAGTGGGTGAAAAACGGTAAATTACTGTGGATATGGTAGAATTTCTCAAAAAATATAAGATGATGATCATTTATCATTATTATTAGTATTATTATTTAAATCTTCATGCACAAAACATAAAATTTACCATATGGCGGACTAAATGCCAAAAGCATTCTCTACCAGTCAACCATAGGTCAGAACAGATAAAAGTATATATACAGGCGGTGCAAGTAAAGTAATAGAGGCAAGAAATAATCTTTGTAAGAAAGGTACAAGTTACACATCATAAACTATTCCAACAATTGAGCTCCGTGTAGATTGAGAAAGATGAAGTGATGTAAAAAAAACATCTGTTAAGAAAAATGCAGTCCCTTACTTTGACAAAAATGTATACAGACAGACAGACTTGACGAAACTATAAGGGTTCCGTTTTTTGCCATTCGGCTACGGAACCCTAAGTGTTCTAATAACGTCACTCTGTAGGAAAGGCATGTCCATACAAATCTTATCCGTAGACTGTAAAGGAAAACTTTCATCGGAATTGTAAGAAAATATTGGATAGCGATTAGGCCATATACTTTTATTGGTTCCTTCCACTTTATTTATTTAACGTCTTAAGATTGCGGACGTGGGGCGCTTATCGCACTCGGGGATAAATCTTTTTGTTTGTTAACACACTTTTTTGAGAGTTTTCTTGAGGAAATAAAGTGCGCTGTGTAGTTTAGCTAGTGGAAAATCGAGATTTTCTTAATTATATAAGGTCACCTCGTTTTAAGTGATAATATTTAAAGGGCTAATTCAGCACAATAAATGGATCATTTGTTGTAGAAATACTTTGGGTTTTTATACGCTAGTTTTTGAGAATATTAAAGATTAAGATAATTATTTTTTTCATTAATTCATTTTTTTATTAATTAAGTATGAGATTAAAGAAACAGAAGGATTGGGGATAAAATTGAGAGAAGTGAAGCCTATGATGTAGATAACTTTTAAAATCGCCAGGGTACTGTTTTTTTAAAAAAAAAGTTATTTTATTTATTAGACAAAATAAAAAAAAACTGAAATCTCAAATTTCCAAAAAATAATGATAGATTCTTGTTTCTATTATGTATACAAATACACAGTTAAAATATTATCACTTAAAACGATTTGACCTTACAGACATTAATGTCGAAACTATCAAATACATGTAGGTTATATACTTGGAACGAAACGTAAGGAGTAAGAGATAAAAGACGAGAATGGTTGAAAGGTAAGAAAGTTATAATTTGAATAAGGAATGCAGGAGTTATTGAAGTAATATGGAGTATTGTAGAAAGGAGTTGCGCTTACAGCCTGCATTAATAAAGAAGTGCATTAATTCTATCGCCCTCTATTTGCTGCATACATTACGTATTTGAAAGTTTAAATTAAGTTAGTACGGTAACCAAACTAAAACACAGAAAGGTATAATTCGTTTCTTTTGCAATAACATTTAAGAATATCGTCTTATACCTTTAATAAATATAAATTATCTTATAATCGCATCTTGTAATTAAATATATAAGGTACTAGCGGTTCCCCGCGACTGCGTCCGAACTTTTTGCTAGCCTAGCCTTCCTTGATAAATAAGCTATCCAACACAAAAATATTTTTCTTCAAATCGGTTTAGTATTTCCTGAGATTAGCGCGTTCAAACAAACAAATTCTTCAGATTTATAATATTACTGTAGATTAGTATAGATTACAACAAAATTCACTGCGCGTTTAATTTTTTACTAAAAAATACCTACTCAACTGTGTATCCCTTCAAATATAATCTCTGTATCAACGAAGCAAAGCCTATCGCGGGCTTTGCTTCGTTGATATTTCACTATTAATCTGTGGGTTTTCATATTGGGCCGAGAGGGGACAAGTTATTGTACAAATAGAGTCCGCGATAATGTCCGACTGAACTTATTTATTGCGGTTCATATTTTCCTTTTTGTGTGTTTTTGTTATTTATGACTATTATTGATACTTATAACTACCTACATGTTTTTTGCTTTTTGCAAGGAGGACATGTGAACTTATTATTTAACAAACAAGCGGACCCAGCGATCTTTGTTACTCCACCGTTCCCGTTATTTTAATAATTATTGTCTTTTTCCAGACGGTGACGAATCTGAATCTGACACTGTCAAAATCATGGAAAACAGTCCACTCGCTTAATTATCTTATTTTTTATTTTTAACTGACTTCAAAAAAGGATGAGATTATCAATTCGACTGTATGTTTTTTTTTGTATCTATGTTATCTCATATCTCAGCCATTTGTCGACCGATTCGAAAAAAAACACCTACATAAAGGGTATACCTTCTAGTTGGTCTCCTTGTATTGTAACGTCTGACAGTAAACATCTTGTGGAGCTGAGCTGATGGTGAAACTCCTTAACGCTTAGGAGTTCAGTTATTATAATGACAGAACTTTTAATAGGTAATTTGTAGCTTTTTAAAGAACAGAGTCGTAAGTTCCAACCAGGGGGGGTTGCAACTACCCTTCCCCACTCCTGTAATCACTAAAAATGAAGAAAAAATATTTCATAAGAACCTTATAACCATCACAAAAAAAATAAGCAAGAATTACCGTTCATGCGGGATGCCGTGACCAATGGAGGTATGAATTCATTTTTATAAATCGAGATCTAATTCTTACAGGTATCTCTCATAAGCAGATTATCAGCGAAGTATCATAAAGTAATGGGCATTATTGTTACGTCATAGTTAAAAACATAGCGAGTCAAACGCAAATCCATTTAAACAATTGACGACGCGTTTGGTTTAGTGCTTAGCGCTGCTGACTATTACACCGGCCACCGTTGGTTCGAATCCCGCAAGGGGCAAATGTTTGTGTGATGAGCACGAACATTTGTACCTACCTAAGAAATGGATATTTATATGTATTTACGGGAGACGCCCCCGTCATAATCTTAGTCTGGTATTTGTAACACAAAGAAGAAAATTCCTTACTTCGAACCATGACTTTTGGTGTGTTATCTGGTGCTTATTTATTTATTGATTAATGTACATTACACATTAAACTAGTGAGTACTTTATAATTACATTTTGGTTTTTATAGTGTTTTGTCACTATACAAACTTAATAATATAAATTACACTTGTAAAAAGCAACTTTGGCTCTGTGACAGACGAGGAATCGAACCCCGTGTTGCCCCCATTGCGTAAGACACGGGGTTCGATATAGTGAGTACATTCTTTATGTAAGTACGTAGCAGCACTATGAAGGAGTCAAAAAAAACCTGAAAGTACCACATATCTAATTCCTTTTAAAAAAATATATCCATCGATTCACAGGACACAGAAATATCCAAAAATAATGCCACAATAATGCGTTTCCCACAGACGAAAACTCGGAAGTCCGAGAGCTCTCGTAAAATTTTACGATAACTGACGCACGTGCGTCGATGCCGCTGTGACGCTGCGGCCGCGGCAGCGATGCTGAATTTATTTACGATGACCGAGTGGTTTATGACCGCGATGGGGATGATGATTTTGGTATTATAATGAGTTGGACATTAAGCTTTATATTTGTAGCTTGCTTGAACCTAAATAATATTGAATTTAAATTAAGTAAGTAGCTGGAGTCTGTAAATCTTGTAACTAAAAACTAAAGTTAGAGGCGCTTAATAAATAGATGACGAGAAAAGGTAGGTAGTGTGCCCTTGCATCACACTTTGCTTGGTTTTGAGCCCAATCCCGTGGTCTAATATAAGTAGTACGTAGGATCTGAATCCAGTCTAAGCACTTGAATTTAAGATATGGTGTAGTTCAGCTAGTCACATAGACCCGTCTTCTGGTTGAGACATGGATGGACTTTTTTGCCGACTTCAAAAAAGAGGTCTACAATTTAATGTTTGCATGTGATATTTAGTGTCTATAAAGTCTATTCCCAGCACGGTTTTTTCGAAAACAAGTCATAGCGAGATAATATAGTCGATTAATTGTATTTCAACTTAGGGTACAGTATAAGTTTTATCAGAATCGGTCCAGTAGTTTTTGAGATATGGGTAAATAACTAAAATCATTCAAAAATACACCGCCTTCAAAAAACTGAATAAAAGCTGATATAACGCATTCGCCCTACGATGTCAAGCTTACCCACACCACCAGCCTACACTCATCATGCATCGATTCCAAATGAATTCGTTTCCCATAAGTAGGTGGCAAATGTTTATGGCTTTTTAGCCAGTTTTTTTTTATTATGATTTTCTTGGATTCGGATTGGAGGTAGTGGGGAAACGGCCTAAGATTTTCGGTCTTATAAATTGCACTTGCAAAATGCAACTTCGGCTGTGACAGACGAATTCCTCGTCTGTGCAAGTGCAATATATATTATTAAGTTTGTATAGTAACAAAACACCATATAAACAAAAATGTTATTTACTTGTTTCTGAAGTTTACGCGAATATTACTCATCGAAATAAAACACTTTTTTACGAATTAACTTTTCAATGACTAATAACATCTTAGTCTACCCGTGACCATGAACGCTGTAAAGTGTTCGAAACGTCGGGATAAAATTAATAAACTCGCGAAAAGTTAATCCGTGAAAAAGTGTTTTATTTTGAAAAATGATATTATTTTCGGTCTTATTCTACCGACTAGGATATATATATTACTATTTTCCCTAGCATCCCTAGCAATCTATAAATCATTCGTTCACTGACAGTCACGATTGACAGCGAGACCACTCCTCCAAGCACCGCGTATTGTCAATCACCACAAAATGGCCGCGGATAGTCAAACGCATATCGTCGCGAATTAAAAGAGCGCGTGCGTGTCGTTATCGTAAACTATTTACGCCTTTTGTCGATCATTCGATATTGAATAGGGTTGCCATTTAGATTGTAGCAATTTATGAATATGATTATTATTTCTTTTGGTGTGTGGATTTCGTAGTTGTAATTTAGTTTAAACAATATAAAATTGTGTTAAATAAGGTTAGTTTTTTTAAAAATTATAATGTGTTATCCTGACATGTTTGAAACTACGAGTATGTCAGTGGATAGTCTTTATCATCTTTGCGAAAAAATAGATGTCATAATTTTGTATCAAAACCACCCGGCGTCATGTGCCGGCGGCCGAGATGCTTAGGTAGCAGTGGCTTTCTCATGGATACAACATAAGACAAGCTTTATTAAAAGTGACTTTACACTGCCCGGTAGATGGTGGCACAGCCACCGGCATAGCTGTCATTCTAGCAGCACAAATTGTGTAGTATCAGACAATTCTGCATGGGAGCTGGGCAGTGTGCACCTTTATAATTCTAAAACTTTTTGATATTGCCTAAATGCCAAAGATACTGTTACGTTTTTAGGAGTAAAGAAGCTATTGCAGTAATTATTTATTTATTTGTGTAATATAAGTATGTATGTTTATGTTATTACGTTTTTTTTGCACTCTCAATTATAGTTAAAGTTCCGCCACTGATTAGACTCTCTGCATTCCCAAGCGGTTGACTGGTAGAGAATGCCTCAAGGCATTTAGTCCGCCAACTGCACAACTTACAGTGCAATAAAGTTTAAATAAATAAATAAAATAATTAGTTTTAATTCCAACTTAATTAAGGCGTCATGTTTCAATCGCTCAATGAGTGAAAGTCCAAATACATTAATATATTAAGTTTTTCACTGTGAGCACAACCCTAACAATGAGGTGTATGGGTCTGAATAATCATGTAAGCTAGCACGCGTGGAGGCTGTAAACTCGCGTCGTAAATACTTCATTGGCGCTGCTATAGGGTCATTAGTTCGATTACTACTTCTCACTTCCAGAGTTTATGGGCTACAAGAATTTTTGATTTCATTGTCACTTTATGGCAGTATATTAATTTCAGAAAAGGATCTTAAATTAATTTTAGAGACAACAAATCAGTTATAAGTATCGTAGTACCTACCTATCGTTAGGCAACAAATGATATGTAATGTTTTAACCAACACACATGTTTCTGCATATTTACGTTACGTTACGTTTTTGAGTTGACGTAGAGTTTCTTAACTAATAAAAGTCATAAAAGTCATTTATTTATGCAAAAAGGCCCACTTTTACCAAATATAAACCCTACCACAGCTTCGAGACAATTGTGGGCTAGTGCTGAGAAGAAGCTGCGCAACAAACTCAGTCACTATTGTCAATGCCTCTTTTTAAAAGGTTTACAATGTTTTTAGTGATCATGCAAGATTATCTTAAAATAGTCATCTACTTTATTATACCCTTTCGTCATAAGGGTTTCTTTAATAACAGTTTTAAATTTATTAACCGGTAAGTTTACAATGTGTTCTGGTAGTTTATTGAAAAATTGTATCCCTTTCTCCGTGAAAGAATTACCAACCTTTCGAAGCCTTAATTGTGGAATAGCTAGCTTATCCTTATTCCTAGTATTATAACAGCAATTGACAAGAAATTTAAAACCTTGAAGAAATTAAAATAAGTTTAAGAATGTTTTATAACTTTTATCAAATTGATACAAAAACCTAAACAAAACAAAACACATCCGATTAATTTTTCAGCGTCTTAATTTCATAACCACCTAAAGGCAATCTCCTGATTGGATACCACCTGCCTCCCAAAGAATGTTTCAATCCACTAACACTACTTTCCCATATACGCCTAATCCAATCGAGCTTGCAAATTGAAACCTCTGCCTGCTAATGGGTTAATCCTGGCATAACGCAGGTAATTCGATTAAGGACATTTCTGGCGTATGTGTGAAGCTAACAGCCATGGTAGCGTGACAATGGACCTTAATTTGGTAGTGATGGTAGCAGTCACTTATGTGCACTTAAGCTTTGTACTTTTGGTCCTATTATTACCATGAGCTTGCAATTGTCCCGAAGCTGTGGTAGGGCCAATGTTGGGACGTTTATAAGTGCTAGCAATAGCCTATGTACAAAATAAATAAATTTTGCATTTGTGAATGAATGTAACAAGAATGATAGTATGAGAGCTATCTTTCTCTCTCTCTGCTATCGTTTACCTAAAACGTTCTAACACCATCTTTACTAATATTATAAAGCTGAAGAGTTTGTATATTTCTCGGGAACTACTGGACCGATTTAAAAAAAAATGTGTTGGATATCTTTTTGATTGAGGAAGGTTTTAGGCGATAAAACAGAGAGGAGGGAGCAAACTCAAATCGCGCAGATAAAGTCGTGGGGGACCGCTAGTTTTTCTTATATTATGGAAGAGAAGTAACGTAAAAATTTTTTTTATTATTATTGCCCATTCTGTTTTATGTTTTAATAATTAAAATTGAACTTGGAAAAAATCCGATTTGAATCAGTCACATTCTCATTAAAATCTTATGTTTTCCTTCAAGTCTAGAAGTACAAAATAAAAGTGTGCACCTCTTAAGCACTAAAATAAGCAGTCATGTTTGTTGCTTTGCTTATTCATTTCTAACTAACACTTCCAAAAAGCGATTTACTACCACCATATGGCTTTAATGTTATCGCTACCAACGCTAGATGGCGTGAGAGCGTTTTGTCACGAAATTATCGAATAATTACCACTTACCGGCCGATTGCGTGTGCTTTGAGCTTTAGCTAGCTTTTACGCAGGTTTCATGCCTGCTTTTATTGGCTCTGTGTGAAGTAGGTGGTGGGGGAAACCCGAATCAATGACAGCGCTTGCAGTGGCCAAAAAAAACATCGTTGGTGTACTTCTGACCTCTGTCACTATTTCTCGGGCAATTTCAGTACGAAATTAACTTTACCGTGAATTATATTTTATTAATAAATAAATAACTAAACTATCGATAACCTTAAATACATAAAATAAATCTATAATTACTAGTTTTCATTGAAATAACTTTGGTTTAATTACAGTCCGTTTTTCTTTGCAAGTCAAATATTGTTAACAATCGTAACATTCCTTTTTATCGAAATGATTAATTTTAAAATGAGGTAAACACAAAACTCACAACTTGTATGGGTTCATTCATCGTTTTATACTGAGATTTTTTTAAATCAAATAGTTTATTAAGTTTTTTCACTGATATTACTTTAAAAGTTATGAAAATATTGTTTACATAATTGGACTAGCCAAGAAAAACTGAGTTTACTTTCGTAATTACAACCAGCCATTTGTCATTGCAACGTCCGCCAATAGTTTGTGACCTGTCGTCGCGCACGGTCCTCATAGCAAGCAGATATTTTATTGCTACTTTGGTTAACCTTTGAGATTTTGAATAAATTAATTCTTTTACCATTATGACCACTGCGACTTTTAGCATGGATGCAGTCACGCGTTTTGAAGACGCGCTTTAGCATCGCGACTCACGTAATGAACAGATTTAATTTAGCTTCGATGCAGTCGCGCGTTAGTATCGATGCAGTCGCCAAAATTTAGTACATATTTTGTCAATATCCAGCTTCTGCATCGCGACTGTTTTGATGCCAAAAGTAGCGCAGTGTGTGAAGGTTGACATTTTGCGACTGCATCGCTGCTAACGCGTGTTAGCATCGCCACTGCATCGCTGCTTAAAGTAGCAGTGTGTAAAGGGTCTATGTAAGAGATCACGAAAATGGCAGCAAACTGAATGAAAAACAAAAACCCAAAGGCAAGACTTAAGCTTTTTTTTATGATGACCACTATTTGAATTTGACAAAAGAAAATTCTTAGACAAAAATCATGAAAAGTAGTGTAGTTTGATCTGAGTTTGATCACATCATCAAACAGTCTGTGGCCTATAAATAAGAGCTATAAATTAAATATAGATCCTTATAGTAACCAGTCATCGATCCAAAATAATTCCAATTTATCAACATGAATAATAATTTTATTGATTTTTTCTAACAAAATAAATCGAACCGGCAATTTAGATATTGCAAACAAATGTGTCCAATCTTAGAATTTGGCATTATCATTTACTACAATGAGTTAGCGATTTTGATATATTTTGATCAGGGATTATTACTTTGGATTTCAATATCTCTTGAATTACAGCATTTTAGAGCACTATGACCAGGTGAAGGTAACTTAATTTTTGCTCCTGTTATAGACCACATGCTGTGCTGCAGAAATGCTAACATTAAGTCACTTTAGTATTCAATGTAAAAACAACACATAAAAAAAGTTTGCAATCACTTAAAAAAATAAAAATATTTTTCGTCGTACGGTAAATAATATTATTACAATATTGTTATATTAAAAAAATAAGTTAGCTTATGTTACTGATTACTTTTTTTTATGTGTGTTTATACTTTGATGACTATCTAAAATGTACAATTTATTTAAAAGAGTCATTGAAATCGTTTCCTTGCTACACTATGTTTTAAATTTGTGTGCTTAATTTTATTCATATAACTCAGTGACTCCTAACATTTCAACAACAATAGTACCTAGGTCCTAATTCTGCCCATAATCTGATTCTCGGCGTAATAGTTATCTAAGCAGCTTTCAGGTTCTTGCGTGGCTCTAAGACTTTGAACTATTTTCCAGGTGGGGTCTGCGTTCTGGAAACGTTCTATCAGGCGCCGCAGCCACAGAGAAACGGGACGGCACCGCCGGCTGCCTCGACGGTGACTGAGGCCTTAGACGACCTCCTGTGAAAACAGACTGTAAACTTAAATTGCGCTTGTAAAAAACAACTGTGTAAAGCTAGCGATGTTTGGTATAGTGATTGGCGCTCCTGACCACTATACAGATCGTCGCGAGTTCGGATCCCGCAAGGAGTAAATGTTTGTGTGATGTACGGTTCAACCGTAAATTTTTGTTTAAGTAGCATAATTTGTAATTAGGCCAAATAAATGCGCGTTACTCGTTAATCTTTATCATCAGTTCACGTTGAGTGATAAATTTCAGCCCGAAGAGGTTATATAAAAGGTAGCTTTTATGTTTTAATCAAATACAATTCAACTGGGTATTCAACCAAATAAAAATATTTTTTAGTCCAAAATCCGATGGTGCCCAGTTTACTTCACTTGTTATTTTGCAACCAATTATTTCATTTGCTTTTTTACCCAAAAAAATACAAGGAAAATTCCCAATCGACAAAAAAGCAAGCGGACAGTAGGGCGACAAATTGCTATAATTACCATTTCCCTTACATTTGATTTGGCTGAGATAATAACTACGTAATTTTCGCTCCCCCGTATTCCCTACTCTATGTGTAGTTTAAAAATAGCAGCCATGCCATTCATGAATATAAGAGCAGACTGTCAAGACAAGTCAGACGCAGTCAATTATTATTTTGTAAAGGTCTTTGCCCACTACACCGTATCCCACCTTAACCTTGCTTGGGCAAAAAAACAATTGCACTGAAAACTATGACACCTAGCCCACCAGACTGTTCCGTTACCGACCAACACCGTCGCGAGTCATGCACGGAACGTGTCAGCACCGGCAAAATTACTTACTCAGTCGTTTTTGCTCTCGCTCCATGCAACGGTAAGACAGAAAAATGTCGCAATAACGTTTTCCAACCCATAAACCTTTCTGAAATGAGACAAATTTAGTCCTAGTCGTTTTCATAAATCCTAATCAAGCTTGTACGTCTTATTTTAAATTAAATATATATATATATATATATATATATATATATATATATAAGAACAAGCATATTTCGACCGCAAATGTAGGCAATTCAGTCAGCAGGTGGAACACCACCTGCACACGACAGTCTTAAGAAATATATGTCATTAATTAGCAAAAAAAAAACTATCAGACATCTCTAAATGGGTTTTCGTTTCTATTTACGTTATGATTATATCAGCTAATCAAACGCGGAGTCACCGTGTCAAAACATTGTGACAAATACTCAATTGATTGTATTATTTTTATCTCAGTATTTTATCTTTTGATGGTGGAACACCCGAATGAATTGGGCTTGATTAGCAGGTGGTTGAAATTGGCTAAATAAACATGTGGTATGTGTCGAAAGCCGATTATCTAGGTACAAAATATAGGGTATTATTCAAGTTTATTTATAACCTGCATCATCCCACTGCTAGGCAAAGGTCTTACCCATTTTTTTCTATATGTCTTAGTCAGCGGCCAACGATTCCCAATCTCTCGCAAAGCTTTTTAGGGGTAGACCTACACGTTATTTCAATACACGTTAAATAAGATTTTTGTGTGGAAATAAATTAGAACTCTTTTAATTACTAGTCTCAGCATCATCATCATCATAATCATCCCCTGATATTAATATAAAAGTAGTCAGTTGTCCACAGCAACATATTGCGAGTGGCCTCTATTCAGTTTCTATGATCCTGCGATCATTCAGCTTGTGTGATCTTGACGAAGCCGTCTGTCTATCGTGTCAGTGAACGAGGGTACACTTATACACTTGTCAATTTTATACTTACACACTTATATGTATACGGGACGTATATACGTGCTAGTAATAAGCCTATACACAAAATTTAAAAAAAAAATGTCTAAATATCCACCGCTGCGCTTATTTGACATTGGTTTGTATCCATATTGCATGAAATAAATATTTGTGATATTCATAATCGTTAGTATTTACAAAACCTTTGATCCGTATAGTAAATGTCGGAAGTTGTATCTGTAGCATCTACTATAATTATTTTAGGCAACTAATCAGGAAAATCTTTCAAGAAACGAAAAACATCGTCAGTTTATTAGATTCGCCCACGACTATTATCGTTGGTCGTTTGGACAAAATGCGGTTGCAGTAAAAATGCTTACGTCAGCATTTTTGGGGGACTGCCATTAGTGTTCGGTAGGAATTCTCTGATTTGCTGCAAATATCTATGTACCCGTCTGAATAGCCCTTTTATTTTTCTCGGTTTATTCTTGATTGCGTGGTAAATTCTAGGTAAATTTTAGACTTTAGCCTTAAAAATTTGATACGAATCTTAAGTTTAGTTTTGTTTAGTTAGCGAAAAATAAGTTATATTATGTAACTAAAAAACAAAACTTAAGCTTTTACGTGTCTCCTAGAAAAACTGATATAAAATTTTTAAAAGTAAAAAAAAAACAACTGCTAAAAGTTACATGGACACCACTATTCGACAACTGTGACCTGGTTCTTAATGTAATATTTGCAAAGGCACCTTTGTCACCAATAAAACAAAATAAAAAGGAGTTACGACCCACAGTTCGCAACATCTGGCTTCCTAATTCGTATTTATGCAATGTTCTACCAGCTAATGAAATTGTCAGGGGCGCACAACCAGCGAGACAAAGATTAATTATGTTTAAAGAAACAATCGTTAGAGAAATTAAGAAGCGGAGAGTCAAGATAACATGAATGGTGATGGGATAACAAATTATGGTGTTACTTAGGAATGACAAGTCAAGATAACGCTTTGGACAAAAACAAAGGAGGATAGGAAAGGGGGCTGTGATTGACAGGCTTAATTTACTAATGACAGTTGGTTATTATAGATGTCACCGTAATATTGCAAAACCGGTTACTCTCAGTAACTTATAAACTGTTTTAAAAAAACTGGCTAAGTGTGAGTCGGACTCGCGCACTGAGCGTTCCGTGCCAACTTTAACTGAAATAGGGATTCACTTACTTCCAATTAGCCAAAATACCACAAAGTTTTGTTGAACGCAATCATAACTTTGTTCTTCATACAATTGTATGAAGAACAAAGCTATGTTTGCAGTTGTTGAAAATGTGATATATCTACTAGTTTGATTTCGTTTAAACTAATTTTTGTTGAAAGTATTTGTAATGATCTACATTATATATTATATTTAGAGGGGGAGGGGAGACGCCTATTTTACCACTTTGGAACCGTCTATCTCTCAAACATTAGACTTTTAAAGAAAATGGTTTTAGGAACCCACGTGTCATTTCCCTTATCCATACGCGTATTGTGTCGCTTTCAAACATTACTCATAATAAAAATACAGTCACGATCGAAAAACTCAAAGATCTCGAAGGCTCGAAGACAAGATGCTATTTATGTGTCATTGCTTATGCAAATTAGATGTACATTATACAGATTGTTGTTTTGGTCAGCGATTAGCGACTCAGGGATGACTATACAAACGATACTGATGACAAAAATCTATACTAATATTATAAAGCTGAAGAGTTTGTTTGTTTGTTTGAACGCGCTAATCTCAAAAACTACTGGCCTGATTTGAAAAATTATTTATACGTTGGATAGTCCATTTATCGAGGAAGGCTTTAGGCTATATAACAGAAAGATACGACTGATAAGACCACAGCAGAAATGAAAAATGTTGCGAAAACGGGAGAAAGATATTCCTTTTGAGAGCTTCCGCTGCATACGCTGCGGAAACCGCTTAAGTTACACAAAAATCATGTATGACAGGATTGTTCAGCATTAAGAGTTCTATAATAAAGTCCGCGACAGCATATGTTTATCTTTTATGGTTGACTTACTACAACCTTTTTTATGTTAATAAATTTGTAAACAAATAATGCATTATTTTTAGAGGTGTATTATACACACAGGTATTTATTCTTATCAAAATAAATACATTAATCATCACGAACATTTCATTTCAAACCAAGTTGCCCTTTATATCATTTGATTTCAATAAATATCTTAGGAGCTATCACAGTTTTAACATAACTCCGCACCAAAATAATGTTCGCAGCCTAAGTACAACGTGCGCTTGCGCTAATATATTAAGCTGAAGAGTTTGTTTGTTTGAACGCGCTTATCTCAGGAACTGCTGGACCGATTTGAAAAAATATTTCTGTGTTGAATAGCTTATTTATCGAGAAAGGCTTTAGGATATTAAACATGACGATGCGACGGGAGGGGAGGGAGCAAACTCAAAACGCGCGGACGAAGTCGCGGGGGACCGCTAGTATATAATGAAAAAAGGTTTTTCAAATGAAAAAAGTCCACAAAAGCAATTTATTAATGCGATACAGGGAGTGAGTCAAAACTACCAATACCAGGTAGCCTCTTCGTAGCTACGGCGTAGTATTTCGTAGACGCGGTAGCTACGCGCGTTTACGCGTTTCCCCCAATTATAATGTTTTAAGAGGTTTATAAAATAATTATATAATTTCTACATTTTTTTAGAATAAGCATAACTCATATTATCATCCCTGAGTTGGATGTTACTGACCAAAACAACATAAACTGCACTTGTAAAAGGCAACAGCTTACGCGTTAAAGTAAGCACCCGTAAAATTCAACAAGCTTCCCAATGCAATGTGTCGGTAGCCGAGTGGTAAAGGCATTGGGCACAGTCCGTATAGCGTATGACACAGGATTCTATTCCATGTCTGACACAGATGCGTTTAACATGTGCAATTTATGTTATTAAGTTTGAATAGTGGCAAAATACTATAAAAATTAAAAATAAAACAAAGAAAAATTGATCATAATATCTCGGTTTTAACATCCAAGAAGCATCAGTTATCAGCGAAACAGACGCCTCAACTCATTCAATTTCATAACCCATACAAAACGAATAAACCCTTTCTTACATTAACAACTCCCCAAGGATCTAAAACAACGGACTTATGGCTTTTTTACGAGAAAATTACTGTTTTCCCTAATTGCTGAGGGACTATTATACAAGAATGGATTAAAGGTTTTAGTGCAAGCTCTGTTTGGGCATTATGATTAATAACGTTTATGCGTAAGACAAATGTTATAAAACGTAATATGCCCGAAACGTAATTTAATGTGTTGATTGTCATATCATCTTATAAAATTAAGGTGGTCTTAAACTACCTTACATTCTAGACGACCTTCGTGGTGTAGTGGCTAAGTTCGCTGGATTTTAAGGCGCTGCCGCTCTGAGTTCCCGGGTTCGATTCCCGGTCGGAACAATGTAGAAATGAATACTTTTTACATTGTCTCGGGTCTGGGTGTTTTGGTACCACCGTTTTTTCTGATTTCCTTAACAGAAGTGCATTAGCTACTTGTTTTGGGATCAGAGCAATGTATGTTATTGGTGTCCAACAACTTTATTCTATACGCTTTATTTACATTTAAGACCCTTTTGAGTCACATTGCGACTTTTAGCACCGATGCAGTAAACGCGCGACAGCATATCAACTCACGCACTGAACAGAATTTATTTAGCATTTTTGCAGTCGCACGTTAGCATCTAAATATTCTCATCGCAAATAATTTGTCAATGTCCAGCTTTTGTATCGCGACTGCATTGATAATAACGTGCGTTAGCATCGCGACTGCATCGATGCTAAAAGTAGCGCAAATGTGTATAGGTTGCAATTTTGCGACTGCATCGCTACTAAAAGCCACATTGTGTACAATCATGATGCGATTTTTATAGTTACATATATCAAAAATGGCGTTAATGTTGTCTTTCAATGCCTGATATAGTGAACAAAAAAATATGTCTATAACGTGATGGGAATTGAAATATTCTTCTAAACTTCTCACACTTGTTAGTTAAACCTTCGCTTAACATTAGTGACATTACGCAACTAACAAAACTTAATTAGTCATACCATTTCACTTATCCAGACTGAGAATCAATTCGCACGAGTTCCAATTCTTCACAGTCCTCAGACGTCAGTCACTTTGACGCAATGCAACCCACTTTGTACTACCTACCGTAGCTAATTTTGACGCGAATTTAAAACTGTCACTTTAAATTAACCCTTTGACAATACTTTTACTCGTGGGAACCAGAAATGATGTTATATTGATTTAAGTTTTTTTTTCTTCAGTTTTTTATTACCGCCGTTTAAAGTTAACAACCGCAGATGCATTTAAAAATTAAATAGAGTTATAAAGTTAATGTGAGCATTTTACTATCGATGCATCAAAAAACTAGTAAACGTCACCTCTTCTATCATTATCGTTAACACCCGGCGTTTCTTTCTTTCAGGCATCACCGTGATTATGCTAATCGGCCTCGTATATTAACAAATCAACCGTTGCAAATTAATGTTTACTATCATTTGCATATATGACAATGAAAACGCGTGTCATAGCTGCTATTCTATTTTTATGGTATGCAAAATCTTCACCAACGTTTACGGCGTCATTAACTTTTACAAAAAAAACGATTCATTTTTACGACATCGATCGATCTTCTTATGCAAATCCTTCCTAATTAATTCATTTGACTTGTGTTGAAATCCGAGTCGTAAATTGCAATTTTATGACGTCATTTGGCAGCACCATTTGCTGCAATATCTTCTGCATGGATTCTTCGATCGGTGATTTTTAAAAGCAATATTTTTAATGGTATGTCAAATTAATATCAATTCTTTTGTGTGCACTATTGACAATATGTCGATAGGGTTACGTCCAAAGGAAATTCTTGTGTGTTGTGCCACCCAACCCCTTCAAATTTCATGGTGAAGCTTTATGTTACAAATCGAATCATTGGGACTCACAATGGGACCCTTGCTTTAACTCAGTACATTCCTGAATCTATGTTCTGTGTGTTAATTTAAAATTTATTTGACAGGAAATATTGACGGTTCGCTTTTTTAATGTTCTGTTATTGGATTTTCTGTTGTTATCGTACATTAGACATAATTAATGACATAGTGTAATTGAAAACCCAAGAAGATTTTAATCTATTTTACCTATTACTAATCAAAATATTTATCCACCTTACACTTTTGACAAACACAATTCAGTTCAGTAAATTAAGCTGCTTGTGAAATCTTCATTGAACTCAGTCCCACTCGAAATTAATATGATATCAACAATATCCTCTAACATAAATAACTGCGTTATTCCAATTTGCCACAAAAATAGGAAAACACTTACTTGTATCTCTGAGATGAAAGCCCAAACAAGGAAAATGAAACGAAAATATAGAGAACGTGAGGTAACTCCGAAGTTATTGGTAGAAATAATAAACAATTGGATTTGGATAGTGAAGACATTATTTTCAAGTAATGTTATGACAATGAATGATGTGTCTTTTCGTATTTTTAATGAAAATCTTTTATACTAATTACAAAACCGTTTTTAAACACTTTGCCGGCAGGAGTTCTCATAGATTTTTCTAATGTTTATTAATACTAGAAAAACAATTAATAAAATTTAGTTTGGTAAACATAAAAACTGGTATTTTAACGGGAACTAAAACTGTAAGAACGATGTGAATGGTCCGAATTAGCCCTTAGCTATGAGCATAACAACACATAGTGCTTCTTAAACTGTGTTTTTAGATGGTTCCTAATTCTTTAAGCATCAAATCTTTGGGCAAGTCGCCTTTGGGCCTTGTATAAAGAAGTCTAAAATGACTGTCTGGATGTCTCGGAAATAACACAGCTAGATAAGCCTTCTCTGAATAGTACATACAATATAATGAATTTACGTTTATTATCAAGGTTATGGTCCACAAAAATGCAGCTTTACCAAAACGTTGCAAGACCTACTTTTATAATCAATTCGTTAACTTGTTTAGTCACATTACTTGCAATAAACCATCTTCGCATGTCTCTTCATAGATTAGTAGCAATAAATCAAGAGAACCTCGAGGTCGGACCCACATCACCGGACCACAAGTGATCCTGCTCAAACAGAGCGTAAAGTTTCAATACACCTTCATATCCAGGGTACTTGACCTGTCCCTCATATATCTTAGTCCTCGTCTCTAGAAGGCAGTGGTTCTCAAACCAAATCAGAACAATGCATAATTGATACATTTAACATGAAATACAAAATTATACATACAACCTGTTTACACTAAATGTATGTTATTTTTGAGGAATTAGTTTCTGCAAGCACTCGCTGTCAGAATAAAAATAAATATGGCTTAATAATTTTAAACTCGAACTTTTTTCTGAACTTCATTGCACAGAGTTGGACAATGAGCGGTTTTAATGTCTTAGAGCTTTCTTTATCAGTCAACCAATGGTATTACTTCTAATACTATTTTTATCTACTTTAAATTATATTCATTATAATTAATTTTTTACCTTCTAGTTATAATTATCATTATATTATTTTGAGCTAAAGTTGTTCCACTACAACACAAAAGTCTGCTTAGCACCATTACTCTCTTCATGATTTTGGAAAAATGATTCGTAAAAGTTAAAATGAAATAAACAAGTACGTTTGAGCCACCTAAATCTAAGTATCAGGAGTTAAACTGTGACTTCTTCTACATAAGCATCAAATTATTCACTTACAAGTTGTACTATGCATACACTTTCATCTGCCATAGTGATAAATTCACATTTGAGAAGATACTACGTCTAAAAGTTTGAGAGCCACTGTTCCACACGTGTCCTACTCCCAATGGGAATGCAAATCGGCCGTCACACCCAGTCCTGTGAAGTGCTATTATGATTTAGAGCCGTGGGTGACGTACGACCTGAATATGAAGGTATAAATTATGATGGTATATGCTGAATTATTATTTCATTGTTTATCCTTGGTTGAGCAAGAAATTACTAGGTTTACAAGGAAACGATTAATGAACGTCATATTTTTTTAGCTTCGATTATTCAGTGGATTGGTGTGAACCGATCTGTTGCCCAATTTATGAATCAGTCGCTTAAATATGGCATGTGATTTTTGAATTTTGAAAGAATTAAATTAATGAAAAAATATTAATGGAAATCACGCGAAATATACACGTTAGTACTCACAAAATACAGTTATTTTTTGTAAATCACTCACGTGTGAAATTATACTCACTTTCATTGGAAAATCGGACATTAATCAATTAATATCGCAAGCCATCTTATAGGCACAATGTGACTGATATTAAACGAATCTATACTAATATTATAAAGCTGAAGAGTTTGTTTGTTTGTTTGTTTGAACCTGCTAATCTCAAAAACTACTGGCCCGATTTGAAAAATGATTTTTACGTTGGATAGTCCATTTATCGAGGAAGGCTTTAGGCTATATAACATAAAGATACGACTCATAAGACCACAGCAGCAATGAAAAATGTTGCGAAAACGGGAGAAAGATATTCCTTTTGAGAGCTTCCGCTGCGTACGCTGCGAAAACCGCTTAAGTTACACAAAAATCATGTATGACAGGATTGTTCAGCATTAAGAGTTCTATAATAAAGTCCGCGACAGCATATGTCTATCTTTTATGGTTGACTTACCACAACCTTTTTTATGTTAATAAATTTGTAAAAAATAATGCATTATTTTTAGAGGTGTATTATATTCTTATCAAAATAAATACATTTGTCATCACGAGCATTTCATTTAGAACAAAGTTGCCCTTTATATCATTTAAATTCAATAAATATATTAGGAGCTATCACAGTTTTAACATAACTCCGCACCAAATAATGTTCGCAGCTTAAGTACGACGTGCGCTTGCGCTAATAATATTATAAAGCTGAAGAGTTTGTTTGTTTGAACGCGCTTATCTCAGGAACAGTTGGACCGATTTGAAAAAATATTTCTGTTTTGGATAGCTTATTTATCGAGAAAGGCATAAAGGTAGGGTATAAAAAATCACTGCGACGGGAGGGGAGGGAGCAAACTTAAAACGCGCGGACGAAGTCGCGGGGGACCGCTAGTTAAAAATAATGTCCATCTATGACGACCTCCGTGGCGTAGTGGCTAAGCACACTGGTTTCAAGGCGTCGCCGCTCCAAGGTTCCGGGTTCAATTCTCGGAACCACGGAAGTCACAATTTACTATATTGGCTCGACTTTGGGTGTTGTGGTACCACCGTTGTGTCTGATTTCCATAACACAAGTGCAATTAACTTCTTACTTTGGAATCAGAGCAATGTATATGATTGGTGTCCAATTTTTTTATTTTATCTATACTTATATTGTAAATCTGAAGATTTAGTTTGTTTGAACGCCCTAATCTCAAGAACTATCTACTATACCGATTTGAATAATTATTTTTGTGTTGGATAGTTTATTTTTTGAGGAAGGTTTTAGGCTGTATGACATTAGGCTGCAACAAGAGAGATGGAAGCAAACACAAAACTAGCGAACGCAGTCACGGAGAGCCGCTATCAGTCATTTTTGTAATAAAAAGATTTCGAATAAATATATGTATGCTCTTCACTAGTACGGTAAGTTTTTGCTTCAAAAGACTTACCGTTTGTTCGTTTTTAGCCATGTTTTAAATTATGAAACCTACTTCTTTAATAATATCACAATCTTTTATAGCCCCAAGCCTTGTCGCAAATTTTCTAACAACAAAGACAAAACTGAAGTGCCTTAGATCGCCCGCATATTTGTGAAGTACACTTCAAATCAGATTCGAGAGTTAAATGCACTTCTTCTTAGACTATGCAAATGTACTACCGAGAGGCTCTTGTCTTTTTATTTGAGTAATCCTTTTAAGAAGGTTTTAAAATTGATTTGCTTTTGTGTGGTATGGGATTTGGTTAATATGTAACCCGCATATTGAAAAAGGTAGTTATAAGTTTCTTAACAAGAAAGTCGATGTGATGTTTTATGTTTATTTTAGATTTTAATTTGTATTTTAAAGACCTAACTTATATTTTTTTTTAACTTTTTGCTAGTTATTAGATAATTTTGCATTATGTAATTGTTTGCTATTTTTAATAAATACGTGTATAAGATTATGTTTATATACATTTATGAAAAAATACTGCAAAGGCCGAACTTGGATTAGTTTGGCTTGGGAAAAAATATTTTTTATTGTACAAGCCAAAGTCAAAAGTCAAAAATAATTTATTCAATTTAGGACAAAATATGCCACTTTATGAACTTCAATAATTGGTAAATATCAATCAATTATGGCCCATATGGGGTCAGAACATGTCTCCTTATCTTTTGGGCCCTACTAGCGCTTCGAGACAAGACACAAACAGTCTGGCAAGTGCTGAGAAGATACTGGGTGACTTTGAAAATATTGGCAGTATTAAAACTAAGAACCTAGTCATGATTTATAGTTTCTTCTACATATTAAAATGAAAATTAATTGTTATAAAATATCATTTGTAAAACTATGATAAATCATCATTCACTTCAAACTTGATCATTGCTTTGAATAAAACTAATGAATTACAGTCTAAGATTTTTTAACTGTCCAATATTTTTTATAGTATCAAAAACCGACAAAACGGGGGTCGAACTCGCGCACTGAGGGTTCCATGCCAACTTTTACTAAATTAGGGTTCCATTAGCCAAAATACCACAAAATTTTGTCGATAGCAAAAATAACTTTGCTTTTCGTAGTATGTATGGGAGCCCCTTCAAATTGTCATTTTTTTTTTATTATTATTATGTTTAGGAATCGTAAAGCGGTTTACGGAATACATCTACCTACCAAGTTTCATTTGTGTAATGCTAATAGTTTCAGAATAAAGTGGATACGACATACGGACGGACAGATAGACAGACAGACAGACTTATAGACGGATAGACGAAACTATAAGGTTTCTGTTTTGCCATTCGGCTACGGGATCCTAAAAATGACTCCTTTTGAACGGACCCCGGAAATCGAAGTAATAGATAAGAATAATACTTTATGATTTTTCTCGGTTTCATGAAACCAATTGCTTTTCGTTTGTGGATTTTTTACTAATGAGTAGATTTACTTTAAAATTTTGCCTAAGATTTTAAAGTCGCCCTGTATAACATTTTAATTTCACAGAAAAACCATAGGTCACTTTTTGAGGAAATATCATATAAACGTGAAGAAAAAAATATAGACGTGGAAAATCTTTCACCGGACATTAATACATACTAGATTGCTGCAGCTCAAGAATTATTTAAATTTGTACTTGATTGCAACTAGTAGAATAATAGGTAAGTTAATATTGGACACCAATCACATACATCGCTCTGATCCCAAAGTAAGTAGCTAATGCACTTGTGTTATGAAAATCAGACACAACGGTGGTACTACAAACCCGAGACAACGTAGAAAATTTTGATTTCTATATTGACTCGACCGGGAATCGAACCCGGGACCTCGTAGCGGCGACGCCTTGAAAAAAGCGTGCTTAACCACTACACCACGGAGGTCGTCGTCGAGTATGATATTCACTCTGACTATCCTGAAGTACAACCTTAACTGAAAATTGAACTGACATCTCCAAACAAACTATCAAACCCTTCTTAGTAGTTCTACAGCCAAGATTGATTCGCCATTGGTATTCAAATCATACAAACCGGGTACTTGTGTACGAATCAGCGATTCACAAAGCGCACCCGAGTCATTGCTGATCGGTTGTGCCTTTTTGAACGGGTAGTTAGGCTAAGAGCCAGCTTACTAAAGTAAACTCATGTTTAAAAAAAAAACCCTCAAAAACAAACACTAAAAGGACTAAAATAATGCTAATAGAAGAAACAAACTCATTTGAAGTCAGTTCTGCGGTCCGTTAAGTTTGGCATCATGCACCGACTTCAAATGAGCTTGTTTGTCCTATTAGCGTTATTATATTATAGTCCTTTTAGTGTTTATTTTTGAAGGCGGTCCATTTTTCTGAAAAAAAAATGTATTTCTCGTAAAAAATGTATTCAACAGAGAAGATGGATGGAAAATTCCACCAGCATGGGATTCAGTGCTAACTAGGACCCAAGCTAGACCACTCACTGCAAGATCACAAGATACAGTTAGCTCTTTTTGCGTGGAAAGGAACGTTAAAGGAGATATTCGCGGACAAACATACATACAAACGTACAGGTCGAATTGAGAACCTCCTTTTTGAAGTCGGTTAAAAATATATGTCAAGTTAATAAAACAGCAGTGGATAAACTAACACTTTGAGTAGTTGGCCTTGTTCACCATAGACAAATAAGCACCAACAAAATGAAATTCAATGCGATAAATCCCGAATCTTAAAAATAACATCTATAATAGTAATAAGGTATCGCCAGATGATAAGCTAGTCGTGGCAGTTCCTTGTCGAAAAAAATAATTTTACATTAGTACGGAGCATATTATTCCTACGTCACATAAGGCTTAGCAGTCTTAGTAAGTATAAAACGACCGATTTTAAAATGACATTTACATAAATGATGCCCACATATAGGCGACATTTTCAAATTACGCGTTTTGTATCTTGTTCGACGGATATTCCTTAGTGTCCAGTTATCCCTTTTCCATTCAACAATCCACGTTATGCCTTATTGTACTGTCCTAAAATTTTCTACATTAATCGCATCTATCTCTAGGACTATACGAATAAACCCTTGAAACCCTTTTCGTGCGAGAGGCGTCAGAGCGTCAAAACCAATCTGATGCCTGCTGGTACATTTGTCCTTTTGGCGTCGAGTGCGGTTGAGTACGACCCAGAGGCTCTGGATTTTTTGTGATTGTTAAGTAAATATATACAGAGCCTTAGGTAATATGATTGACTACTTAAATACACTTGTGCTGCCTGGCCTTAACAAACTAACACAACATGCCTTTTTTCTTTTTCTGAAAATATTTTTTATTTTAGAATGACTTGCGTCAAAATTGTGTGTGATATTCACTGATTAGATTAATGTACGATTTAAAAATGATAAATTATATTATTTTACACGGGATTGATTCAAAAAAAGGTCACTGGATTTTTTGAGTACTAGCGTCTATATTTCAATTATTTTTAATTGGTTTTTGAACGAAAATCAGACCCCATACAGAAGCGTGTGATTCAAAAATAGGGCCCCTGAGTAAGTGACAGCAATAAAATGTAAGGTAACACAGAATTAAGTCAATTTAAACCATTTAATTTACTCCAAATTCTGTTAATATACAAAATGAAATAAGACTAAAAAAATACCTATTATTTTTTGCTTATCCGTAAAACAAACTTTGAACTTGGCTTCAAAAGTATTGATAACATTATTTCATAAGAGACGAATCAAGGGTTGACCATTGCCAAATACATAAATACAATGACACTGCAAACTTGAATGATAAATTCGATACTTAGATTGGAATTGTCTAGTTATTTATATCTTTCAGTTAGGTAATTAATGATTAAAACGATAAATAACAATGTCAGAAAATACATGAATTTTGTAAAGAAAAAAACATAATTAACAAAAAAATATGGCACTATCTTTCTTCAATTAAAATTGAAAACTCCGTCTGTATTGTTTTTGATAGCACATTTCTGTTATTAGCAAAGGGGATATCAAGTCCGAATCAACTGTCCAAACTTACCCCATAATTAACAGTAAAATTCAAATTAAACTTGCCCCGATTTAAAACTGACCGACTTAACCCTTCTGATCCGACTTAACCAAGTTCGCATAATTATCCGATCTTAATTACTGCACTTACATCGTAAGAGGATTTGCGCTATCAGTATCCGATTTCGACTAATTGACGTTCGATAAGCCGACATACCTACATTGTATTGAGTTACAAGTGGAATCTTGTAGTTAACTATCGGTTAACTGGTGGCAAATTAGACCTATTGTTATTGACTATGTTATTTGTGAAACAATGTAATCAATTTAAGGGTAATGGCTGTAGGTATTTTAATATTAACCCCTCAAGCCTATGTGAACGAGACACAATAGATATTTTATTGTTATGTGGTTGCCTGCATTCGTTTGGATGTTGAAAAGTTAACATGACCCTTGATATTACGTATTGCATTTTATTTATATGTTGTGTTATGTTTTGTTTATTGTATAGTTGATGTTTCCACTATTCCAACAGCCTTGTCAATTTTCTATAAGGATCGAGGTGATGAGAGCCTGATGTCCTGTGATACAGGTATTCGATACCTAGCATAGGCATCAGACTCGCACTGACATTGCTTTAATATGACACGTATGACTTCTGTAACAGTACTTCATAAGTATATATTGTATGTGTGAGTAAATAAAGCCATTTTTGAATTTTGAATCGCTGAGTGTTAAAGGGGCTACCCGGATTTTTAACGCACACTTTAGTATAAAAATCATAACTCGTTAAATAAAAAAACAATCGAAAATCTGATTGATGCGATTGTAGCTCTGGTTATGTGATTAAGACACAGTGTTTAAGATCAATAAAACAGAGTTATCTGCAGTTACAGTTAGCAAAATTGCCAAAAGTGGCCATATTTAGCAGTTTTTCTAACTCTAACTACAGCAAACTACTTCAGAAACAATTTAAACGTACTAAACTATAGAACCTGTACTACAATCGTGTGTACCAGATTTTTGATTGGTCTTTTATTAAACGAGTTATGATTTTTCTACTCAAGTGGCGCTAGTGTGCGCGTTGAAAATCCGGGTAGCGCCTTAATCAAACGATCTCACAAATACTTTACTACAAAATAAAATGAATCCTCACTAAACTTAATGCATGACCTAGTTATTTTAAAGAACGGTTCGTAGAAACGTGAGCTGAGCTGTTAATTATTGTGTTAAATAAATATTTTTAGACTAAGTTTTTACAGACATGTGACCAGAATCTCACTGAATGTCAAGTGTGGATGTGGTCTAGCAGTTGGTACTTGATAACCAAATTTTCTATACTACTGCAGGTTAAGAGTTACTTCCGCACACTCGGGTGAAAAATGATTTATTACAGATTCAACCCTTCTGCGTAATCATACAGCTTTTGTAACACATACGAAACTAATCAGAACCTAATGAATTTGAGTTTTAATTGGGCCGAAATACACCACGGGCAACGGACGGGATAATAAGGGCTGTCAAATTAATTGGCGGTAAGATAGGGTTGAAATAATCTCTGGCTAGTGCTAGGAATGCGCACAGACAAGGCTAGGCGGCAAAATGTTAGAAATTATACGTAACCAATATTACAAGACGACAAGCATAAAATACGAGCAAAAACCATAGCTGTTTTTATACCTACTTTGATGGAATCATAAATAAATCGTTTTTAAAGAGTGATCTAAGAGCTTAAAGTTATGCTGGACTAAGGCCTGATTTTTCCAACGTCAGATTAGAAATATTTTTCGAATAAAATACAATACGCCTGATTTGAAGACGTCACCTATTTATCAGCATTCATTTATGTAAATGACACTTTAAAATCGGTCGTTTTATAGTTGTTCAGTCGGGTAAGTCTTACCGTTGATAAGATCAGCCCTAAAAAGCTTTATGATATTTTGATAACTCATTCCTGTTTCCTTTTTAAAACTACCTGGTGATAAATAATGGTGAAAAAATATGACATAATATAAACTTTATCCGGTCATAATCGCAAACATCCGGTTTAGAGATTGCGTAAATTTTCGAATTTCATACGTTTGGAAAATAGACAATTGTTGACTTTAATTTTGTAAACAGCATCTGCATTCTTTAACTGGATCACAAGCATTACATCAGCCTATCCCGCAGCTCAACCTTCTTTAACCTAACACAAGGTTCAAATTCCGTCAGAATTTCTTTCTCAACCTATCTAAGCTTCCTGCCATTCTATCCCTTAGGCTTAGTGTGCACAACACATGTTTAATTAGTTCGCGATTGTGTGAGGTGTGTGATTAATGAAGTGACAAGTTTGGTCGCTTGCTGGGACGCGGGTGTGTACTGAGGTTTATTTGTTGGCTTGTCGGAGAGTATTGTCTTTGAAATGGTATCTACGGTTGAAATAGATGAGTTTTCGCATGATGAATGTGGAAGACTTTGATGATTATGCAATAAATTTTGAACAATAAGCAATTTGGCTTAATCAATGTACATCTTGTTTAGTCAAAACAAAATAATAATAGTCCCCCAGCCGATTGCGACTACGGTGGCCGCAGAGACTAACCGACAGGGCAGAATTATAGTACACAAGTGTGTGCGCAAACATAGGTGCACTCTCTATTCCTCTCACTCTCATAGACCAATGGGACAGCTATCGGTCACGACTGGAGAGAGATCAGGCGCAGGACTAACGGCTTTACGTGCTTTCCGAGGCACGGGAGTAAAACACCGCCAACTTCCAAACTTCGGGCTGCCCTGAGAATTTCTGAACAGAAAAGCCCAAGTACGTATTTTTGGCCTGACCTGGAAATCGAACCCGGGACTTCTGGCGCATCCATCTCTATAAAGTGCGGCCATCTAACCGCTGCTCCACCGAGGTTCTGTTAAAACATAGTAAGTACCTATCAGTAGAATTTTAAACACTGTTTTTTATTTGATTTCTGTCTGATATATATTAACTGAAGTGTTTATAAAAGAAGGTGCTTCTGTATTAAAACATATAATGAGAATAATAATTGCAGTAACTAAACGTGAATGAATTAAATCGTTAGAGCGTACGTAGCATCATAGCATTACGTTGCTACACCATTCGTAGCATTGCCGTTCTTAAGTGTAGTCCATACCACGAAGATTTATACAACGTGGCATGTTCAATGCGCAAAACCTCAGACACCCCAAATAATTTTTAATTTTATTGAACTAAATCTGAAAAAGAAAGGTTTTATATAGTGTTTTAGTTTTACTGGAACTTCTGATCATTTCTTGCTCTGCGGACGACGCTCTATCAAAAGGATTCCGTTGGTTTTCCAAAAACACGGAACTAATCATTGCTTGTTTACGTATTTTAGCGGGGTTGCGCACAGTGCAACATTATGATGAAGTTTTTTTTTAAATGTGACCAATATTAGAAAGTGATTTAATTGATTCTGCTCGTTATTCTAATCAACCTATTTTAAGGTTTGCGCTTAACATTACTCGTTGTTTATCGTAGCATCGTAGCATTACGTAGCTACACCATTCGTAGCATTTACGTTTTCAATCATAGTCCGTAGCACGAATAATATATTATTTTGTATAAGCTGTCTCGGTACACAACAGACTTTTACATACCTTGCGTTTTATTATCATCATGAGTCAGGCTTAAGTAGGCTATACAATTTAATCTAGGTACAAAATCGCAAACACTTAACCAAGTCGTATGTTTCCACATATTCCATATTACTAATAACATTCCATATTTACCCGAGCTCATTCTCAAAACAGTCTGAGACGGAAACCGTGTAGCGCACATAAGCACTTACATAGAGTTTGTTCTGAAAATACTCTGGAGACTGCTCCTGTGGAATTGTGTGGTGTCCACTACTACTGAAATTTGTTAACTACACCGTAAAAAAACAAATAACGTTGAGAAGGACTGACATTCAAAAGAGAGTACATGGCATTTACGAAACGATGGTAAACAGGGGTGCGATTGTCTAAAGCAATCGTATTCATTTGACAGTTCAAAACGTACGGTATGATCTGTCAAATGGCAAAGAACAAAGGGTTTGACAAATCATATCGTACGTTTTGAACTGTCAAATGAATACGATTGCTTTACACAATTCCACCTCTGATTATGCAGCAAAACTTAACAACACGTCAATCACTCAGCGAGATGTCTACGTATCGTGATATTTTTATTTCTTCCATGCAGATTCACTGTCAGTCACTATAGTAATTGACATGACACGTCATCTTCTTTAATATCTTGAGCGTGGTTTGCTATTTTTCCACTAATAACGCCGTCATTCTTGTCTATCATTTTCACCTTCAAGATGTCTTGTAAAGCGAATATTCTATCCTTAGCTGCGTCAATATCCCGCTATTCTCAAACTGAAATCGAATAGTAGCTATAGTGGGTTGCAATTGAAATATAAGTACTTAGGGCAGAAAGCTAAAAGAAGCCTACGGTGTGTTCCAGTAGTCACCCTTATTTCACATGTAACAATAGTAAGGTCTAGATGTCCTTGCTATTACCATATTTCCGCAGCAGAGCGTTTGTCTTTTTAGCACATTTGTTCCGAGACTAGAAAAAGGCTTGGATGAGGCATTGGTCTCTTTCTATCATAGCGGGAAAGTATCTACGATTACCTAGGGCTGAGAATATGTGAAAAAGCAAAAAGGTTGAAGGTCTTTTTTCTCATTTTTCTCTTAACAGTTTATTAAACTTGAAGTTTGCCAAACAATTCCATTGACAGATAGAAATTACTACTCAAGTGTTGTCACAAGTCTTATACCTACCTGTTTTGCACTAAAAAACTAATATGATTTAGCAATCATATAATTTAAATCTACTGAAATTAATGCTTGTCGAATAATTATTTTGCAGACCACATTTGACGGAAATGTTTATACATAAACATACCTAAATAAACAAAATAATCAACGGAAGTAGGCTCTGAAGATGTATGTAATATACCTACTTAAAGAGAAAACTCGGCGTGTTGATAAATATTCTCATTTCATAACAAGGTTACTAATTATACAATAAATCAATGCAGTAAGTAAAATTACGCGGGACAATTTCACAACAATCAATCTAATGTCAAACATAATCTCTATGACAGGTCTAGTGCTGTCCATGAGTCCTAGTGTTGTCTACCATAGTAATGCCACAATCGATTATCCGTCTAACAATACATACATATATGTTGTATAGAACTTCGTAAACGATAGGATTGTATTCTTAATGAAACAATGTCACAAATAAAACAAAGAACCTTCCACAGTGAAAACGCTAAACGAATTGGTGGCAACCTTAAATATGCAAATTCATAAAAGGGGAAAATATTTTAACTTAAAATTGTAGCGCGAACGTAATCCGGCTGCTTTTCAAATAAATCTTTTCGGGGCCAATCTAATATATTACTGAAAACGTATATACATAAATTCGTAATTCATAAAGTATGACAAAATGTGACTAATGTTGTTTTCACTCGTATTTCATATAACATTATAGTATATGTGCCTCTTTTTGAAGAAGTCATAATTTTTAGGGTTCCGTATTCTAACAAGGTACCCTTATAGTTTCGCCATGTCCGTCTGTAAGTACGTCTATCCGTCTATCCGCCTTTTAGCGCAGAGACCTGAGGTGCTAGAAAACTGTTATTTGGCATGCGTATGTATACTAATCTCCCTGCCAAATTGGTAAAATATTTGTTTTTCTTTTATTTACTTTTTAGTTTCCCTCATACAAGTACACAGGTACAGGGTTCATTTTTTTCTCTTGCCGAACCCATCGCGTAGAATAAAATCGTTAAATAGGTATTTTAAAATAATTATGAGTTTGCTGACATCACTTTTCGATAAAGTGGCCTGTTTCCGTAACATTCAGTTTTAAAGGACCAATTTTTCTTAGAGCCCATGTACCCGCGCCCTACTAAACGATAGTAGATTATATCTGATGATTGAAGATGATTATCAATTAACTTTAAAAAAGTAAAAACCGACTTCAAAGTGAGGCAAAAAAGTAAGGCTGAATTTTCAAAGTGATGGCACCGACTCCAAAAAGAAATTGTTTCCCTAAAATGGATTCCTTTCCTTTCAATGTTCAAGAGTTTATTTAAGACTTTTTAATGCATTTTGATTTTGAAGTCGGTTTTTACTTTTTTAAAGTTAATTTTATTTCTCTATTTTTAGAGATTACAAGAGAGGGCGGGGGGAAGTTGCACCTTATGACTCTGTTCTTTAAGAAGCTACAAACTACCTATCATATGTTCTGTCATTATAATTACTGAACTCCTAAGCGTTAAGGAGTTCCACCATCAGCTCAGCCCCACAAGATGTAGACTATCAGACGTAACAGTACGTCAACATTAAGATTTTAGTAAAACAACACTATACTTGCCTTTAAAATTTGAGGGTTTCCCTCGATTACACCAAGATCCCATCTTCAGATCCAAAATCGGCAACAATGGGACCAACTAGAAGGTACACCCTCTAAGTAGGCGAAAAAAATTTTCGAATCGGTCGACTAACGACTGAGATATGAGGTAACAAACATACAAGAAAAAAAAACACAGTCGAATTGATAACCTCCTCCTTTTTTGAAGTCGGTTAAAAAAAGGAGCATACATGATTAATTTAAAAGAAAAACTATCACGGCTATGATGAGTAACAAATAACAAAGTTTATAATTATATTACAAAGTATTCCGTAAAGTAAAAAATAAATAAATAAATTAATTTAAAGCTAAATTACTTTCATGTAAATTATCGCTTAAAAATGTAAAGGTTACCAAGCGCGTAACATATGAAACTGAAACTGAATTCAAATATTGATTTTGATTGACTCTTTTATTCATTCATTGATTTATTTCGATTAACAAAGGATCAATTTGTTAGTTAACCTAATGTTAGTATACAAACACGTAATACACAATACTAACAAAAAAAATCATTTTTGATACCACAACAGCTTTGATTTTTTAGCTGTAAAAAAATCAAAATAGTGTGTCAGCGCCATCAAAACATATGACTGGCTTTGTCTCATAATTTCGGATATTTTGTTATTTTAATGGAATCAACACCTTTTATCTTAATCATGTTTTTTTCCTCTTTATTAAGGACAACAAATAATTACATTAATGGTTTAACCTTAAATATTAATATGAAAATTACTTATAATGTAACTAGCACCATTGTCCACAGATAGGTATAAAAATTAATATTAAAACATGCGACAGTTGGGCAAACAGAGCAATTAAGGTGTAGTGTATAAAATTTTGTTAAATAACAAAATTATACATATTTATTATATACATATTTATTTGTGAACTAATAGCACTTGAGAACACGAAAAGCCTTACAGACAGCAACATATACATTTTTTCTAAAGTTCGCAGGTGAGCTTGAGAAAGGATCTACATCACAGAGAAATTTGTTATACAAACTCATTATTCTATACAAAGGACAACGCTCACCTGCGTGCGTATTAGTAGTATTAAGTGCAAATAATGTAGGTTTTAGAGTTTGTCAAACAGCATACGAGCGATAAGGCACGTGCAGGTATATTTGATTGGTAAGTTCAAAACAGTCAAATGTTTACGGGACATTATTAGCAAAATGGAATTGCTTACATACATAGTAGATACGAAACCCTTTGAGCGCGAGTCCAACTCGCACTTGGCCTGTTTTTTTTCTATAGATTGAAAACATACTTTCATGCTTTTGATTTAGTTCCTCCAATGGTTTTTTCTATTTCCGGAATGCATTGTTTTTCAATACAAAGTACAAATACATAATTAAAAATGATGTCGCATCAGGCAGGAATTATCTTCATTGTCATTAATAATATCCATACAAATACGCCAAAATCAACCTTAAACTACTAGTGTGATGAAATAGTTCAGCTCGTGTCTTCATTATGAAGACACGAGCTGAACTATTTCATAAAAAAATGTACCCAAAGATCCAACAATTAAGTTCACGAAACAGCGCCTATAGTACTATTATATTATATTCTGTGCGTATACTATAAAAGTAGGGTGACCACCATTCAATCAGCAGCGAGACATAATCATAAAGCGTCCGGAATTCGCCGTAAATTCGGACAGCGGTCCGGGTCATAAATGTCCCGTTACTGCAGAGATGTTATGAAGGGAGTGTAATTGATACAGGATTGTTGCGTTTTTTGCGATTATTGGGTGTGTGGGCTGTGAATTATGTATTTGTTAAATTGTGAAGATTGTTTTTTTGATGATTTATTCAAGTGTTAGAGTAAAATAATGATTTAAAAAAATTGTAGATAATTTTGTCTCGCCGTTTGATATTTTGGATATTTATTCTTCAAAAAGACTTTAAGTCCATGGCAATATCTATACTAATATTATAAAGCTGAAGAGTTTTTTTGTTTGTTTGTTTGAAAGCGCTAATCTCAGAAACGACTAAACCGATTTAAAAATGTTTTTGATTCAGATAGCCCATTTTCGAGGAAAACTTTAAGCTATATAGCATCAAAATACGATTAAAAAATCCATCGCCGCAACGAAAAATGTACCGAAAACGATGGAAAAATATTCCTTTTGAGAACTTCCGCTGCGTACGCTGCGTAAACCGTTTAAGTTACACAAAATTAATGTATAACAAGATTATTCTGCATTAACATTTCTACAATAAAATCCGCGACCACATATGTCTATCTCATACTCACTACAACCTTTTTTATGTTTTTGTTAAAAATAGTGCACGATTTTCTAAGGTGTTTTATATACACGGGTTTTGATTCTTGTTTAAATAAATACTTTCATCATCACGAGCATTTCATTTTGAAAGTTGACCTTTACATCATTTGATTTAAATATCTTCGAAGCTATCACAGTTTTGAAATAACTCCGCATGAAAATTATACTTGCAGCTTAAGTACCTACAACACAAGCTTTCTCTAACTATGGTTACTCTCACTTACATCTATGGGTACTTATATTATAAAGCTGAAGAGTTTATTTGTTTAAACGGGCTAATTTTGTGTTGGATAGCTTATTATCGAGGAAGGCTTTTGCTTGAATAAGATTTTTGCGGTAGGTGTCATTCATAGTTAACATAATGTCATTTTTGTCATTTTTTTTATCAACCTATTTCATCCTACCGCTGGGCAAAGGTATCCCCCAACTCCTTCTATTGGTCTCTGTCAGCATCCAATGACACCCAATCTCCCGCAAAGCTGGTCAAGTCATCACACCACCTCTTTTAGGTCTACCTCTTCGTCGGTAGCCGTCTCGTGGTATCCATCGCGTGACAACTTAGGCCCATCCCTCTGGATGCATTCTGCACTCGTGCCCTGCCCATTCCCACTTCACCTTTGCTGTCTTCTCACCAACGTCCGCTATTCCAGTCATGGAGCGTATTGTCGTATTCCGGATCTTGTCGATTCTTGAAATACAAACCATTTGGCAAACCATGGATTTCTGACTTTCGGTCAATGACCACGTCTGCGCTCCGTAAGTAAGAACGGGAATTTCGACAATAATTAGTGTTTAATTTCATCATTTATAAACGCCTTTTAAAACAATGTATATTAGCTAGACAAATGAGTGTCAACAACCAACTCAGTACAGACGTAGACAATAAACTGCACCCATTAGCATCACCCACACATGCACCCGTCATTAATGAGGCCGAACCCGTAAACTTTACGATCGGTGCGCGGCGCATTCGTAAAAATGATCCGTGTGACGTCATCAGATCATTCCGGTGGACGAATAGGATTTATATGATACGACGAAATAGATAATAAACTTTAAAAAAAAGTAAAAACCGACTTCAAAACCAAAATGCACTAAAAAGTCTTAAATAAACTCTTCACCACTGAAAGGAAAGGAATCCGTTTTAGGCAAACAATTTCTTTTTGGAGTCGGTGCTGTGATAGTTGATGCTTGATGGTCAAAGTGATGGCACCAACTCCAAAAAGAAATTGTTTGCCTAAAACGGATTCCTTTCCTTTCAATGGTGAAGAGTTTATTTAAAAAGTATGAAAAAGAAAAAAAATATTTTATTTCTTCATTTTTAGTGATTACATAAGAGGGCGGGGGGGGGGGGGGGAGTTGCACCTTATGATTAAATTTTTTAAGAAGCTACAAATTACTTATCATAAGTTTCGTCATTACAATAACTGAACTCCTAAGCGTTAAGGAGTTCCACCATCAGCTCAGCCCCACAAGATGTTGACTATCAGACGTAACAACACGTCAACATTAAGATTTTAGTAAAGAAATACTAAACGTGCCTTTAAAATTTGAGGGTTTCCCTCGATTACACCAAGATCCCATCATCAGATCCCAAATTTTGTATTTTGTAACATACATACAAAAAAAAATTATAAAAAAACATACAGTCGAATTGACAACCTCCTCCTTTTTTTGAAGTCGGTTAAAAATCGTAAGACGACTATAGTTTGGTATATACAAATTGTTGTATCTAGTCTTCTAGACGAAGTATTCCGTAATGATACATTTTATGACTATACTCGAGGCACATAACATAATATTTGTGATATATGAGAATTACGCAGTAAAAAAGATAATGCAGCAGGTAAAATAATGGAAAAAAAATGAAGTGGTGTTGAAACTCCTTTTGATATAATATTTTTACTTTTAAGGCACACATTACATAATTCTTGTTGAGTATTCAATATTTTATAAAGTTCCATTGATAATTGTTCAATGTCTATACTATAATTACCTTAAGACATTATTGTCAAGTATTTTTTCGTGTGAACAAATACATTTCAATGACATTGAAATCAAATTAAATAAGTAAAATATCAAATTGTAAAAAACAAACAATTAAAATAAAAAAATCGCGATAAAAATCATATAGATATATCTACAATTAAATACCCTAATAAGTCTACACTAAATTTATTTGTATCGTCTCATATAAATCCCACAGTCAGAAGTACTCAGTTTATGAGCATCGATTGTCGTAATTCATTGGAGCTATAAACGTATCTATAATGTAAAAATGGTTGTTATACTGATATGGTGTATTGTCAGAATAAAATAAAGCGCAGACTACTTCGTTACATTTTTAATTGATCTAATCAAATCAAATCAAATCAAATATTCATTTATTGCAACTGTTATAGGTAATTTTGTAACAGCGGATGTCAATGCTTATAAATTATTTTTCGCTATAACATGCCTATGAGACGTACAATATTGTAGGTACTACAAGTACCGAGAATTTTAACTTTAAAATGTTAATCCAAATTTGTGAAATTTTAATAACAAATTATATACATTTGAAAACTTTCAGTTTCTTAATCTAATATAAAAAGTGCTTAGCCACAGCAAAAAAAAATATATATTTAAGTTAAAGAAAAAGTATTTAAACACAAAAGCAATTAAATTAGAATAACATTTCCAATTAAATAAGTTTTTTGTTAATTAATAAATTATGCGGTGATTTTATCACTGAAATATTCTAATGAAATTAACTGAATGGAAATTCCTTATGAATAAGTGAGTATTTTTTTGAATTTGTAAAAAAAATACAAGATTTTGTCCTAATAAAAACAATTAAAGGTCCTCCATTTTTCGTTACTTCGAATTCGCTTTGAAATAATTCTATTTCAGTTGCCACAAACGAGTCGCAAATTATAATTTTCACCTTTTCAATAGCTTGATTTACCAATTTATATCAGCAAACACGCTGTGCAAATGAAGTATCCTAATTATGCTGCGGTATCCGTCACTCCAACGACGTAATTCACATTTCCTGTTAATCACCATACATTCAAGATTAATTACACTTCACCTACGATTATTGCCCCTCAATGCTGGCTAATGAATGGTCACAAACAAATATGGTAGTTATAATTGGTGGCAATTCAGCCATTCAAATTTGGTCGCAAATCAGAGCGCCCGTATCTTGTATGGGAAAGTCGGCTGGTGTTTAGGGTCAAGGAGACAAAAGCTGGATGGACAGGGCCAACCCCTTCTGTCCAAATAATGGGCACGGCTGTAGAGTCGGTTTGCTTTATGTTTTTTTTTTAAGAAAGCATTTCAAAGCAAAATCATTGTTGATATTTTTATTGAATCGTTGATCATATGTTTGGAATTACTCTATGTATTATTTTATCTATATCTATGCTCTTTGCCTCTTTTTTTCAGTATATGTATAAAACAATAAATATTGAGTGAAAGATATTTTCTTAGCTGAATAAAAAACAATAAATTAATTCTAAAATTGTTTAGAAAAAGTAATAATGAAATGTGATTGTATTTTTTACGGCTGTTAAAAAAGTTTGTTTCATTTTATGAAAGTCTCCACGGTATTCACTGTTCAAAAATTCAAAGCGCGCATTTCCGACGCAATCGAGTGGACATTTTTTTAATATTTCGCAATTGATAGTCGCCAGCATCCAACAATTAAGGACGGCCACGCGTTAGTGACTCTTATGCAAATGAGCGTATTGACTCCACACGCCTTTCTTTTACGACCCTCCATTTAGACAACTCTACTCTTGATTCCATTTTTAAAATCTCGACTCTTCTCTTTTAGTTTTAAAGGTCAAATCCGTAGCATTTGTTTTTTGTGTATTGGCAGTTTCAGATTTCTAATTATTGTGTCAATTCATTTAAAATTAAACCTTATTTTGTTTATTATAGAACATAATTTTACCAGGATCATAGTTTTGTATTTTGAGTCTGAATATTAATGGCTTCCGTTTTGCTAAGAGGGTGTAAGAGAGATGGTAGATAGAATTGTTTTGCATGTAGAACTTTAATGGACAGCACATTATGGGGGATTATTGTCCACTGACCATTTAGGTCAATAAAACGCGTGAGAAAATTAATTTAAGGTCATTTGGTTACGGCGCAAAAAAATACAACCATATTAAGTGTCATAATTGACTGACCTAATATCAATCTGCATCCTGAGAAAACTTTGACAAAACTGTCTTATATGAAACTTATTCCAGGATGAATAACTGATAACGAGTCTTTCTAAACCTAACGATTTTTTTTAAATACAGAAATGTAATTTTTTTGCACCCACATCGCACACTTCAAGAAGCCGCATACTAACCGTCCATTCAGCTTCTTTCATTCACACCTGTTCATTAAAAAAATACGACTTTCACCTTTACTCTCTAACCAATTAAGCTTGGAATTCCTTTGCCAGTATTTTAAGGTTCTAAACAATGTAAATTAGACCTTAACTCAAAGAGTTAGGGTTGATAATTGCCAAATGTAGTACTGGTAGGGTGACCAGGTGTTTCACGCTCGGTAAGACACAGAGGGGTGGTCTATGACTCACTTACTTCTTAAGGTCAGACGACACGTGGTCAGTTTTTTGCAATCATTGACCTTTAGGATAACAGTTTCGCGTAACTTTCATTTCCATAACTTAACGTTGTTAACGTAAAACCATTTAATTTGTTGCACTATGGAATTAACTAATTACCTGACTACTTAAAAACTGTATCTATAAAATATTATTATTATAAGGTTCAAGATCATTGTTATGACAATGTATGCAGATTCAATGGATAAGATCATGTTGATTTGAAAATTGCAATAGTAACAAAATATTAAATATTACTTTTATAACAAAATATTATTTATTGCTTTAATATCAAAATATTCATATCATTTTATGAAAAGTCATTAAATCATTGTAAGATTTAACAATACTGATATAATTTATTGGACTGATTCTCATTAAATATAACTTCTACATTTCAACATTTACAATACAAACTCTTAAATTCCTACTCATTCTATATGTAAGTACCGTTTACCTTATAGTTGCATCCATAGTTTTCTAGACACCTGGACACATAAAAAATCACCGGGCATCATTAGCCACACGACCTAAGCAAAAAAGCTTCACGCTTCAGAAACCTCATACATTCTCATCCACAATAACTGTTTGCTTAAACCAGTGGTTCACAATCTGCGGCTAAATCTGGGAAAATCGACATTTAACATTTCATTGTTGACTCAATCTTTATGTAATCCGTTATTGAATAAAATCTCTTTGTGATGAATCAGATAGGATAGGCTGTCACAAAATTACAATTACCGCCTTAGTGCCATTGTTAACACACACTTAACTTACAGTGCTACCAACTTATCTGAAGAATGGCAAAAGATGGAACTACAGATGTCACTGTACAAATTCTCGAAAGCGATTCTAAAAAGGTGTGCCTTAAATATATTTGTACCAAACGCCGGCTTCGTTTATTTAATGTACAAAAAAATCATTATTTGAGTCCCAGATAATATAATACTACTAGTATTTGAGTCTATTTTTATGAACTACATTATATTTATCGATGAGAACGAACAAGAAGACTAAAAGTAAAATAGTCAACATTTAATTTTTCTTTAGCCCTAAGGTTAAAATAGTTGAGAAAGTCATCCGGGTTTATTATTATTAATACATGTTTCAAATTTATCATCAAGTAGTTACGACGAGAATAGAATGCCAGAAGTGTTTATTTTAGTAAAAAATGGCAACGCTTTTTGATAGTGGCGCCATTCTGTCATTATTCAGATACCTAGTTAGGTATCGCTATTAGAATATAGTGGCAGTTGCCACTACACTCGTGGTTATTTCTGTCTCTATCAACATCAAATTAACTGACAGTGAGACTGATAGATAATTTATGTCAGAGTTTAAACTTCATAGTAAGAATCTTGCAATCAACTCTTATTATTTAAAAAAATCTGTATCCCATTTTATCGTATCTAAATGTGTGTCGTGTTAAAAGGTATGTGACCGCTGGCTCAAACGATTCCATATCGCAAACATGAAACATCTGCCTGACCTTTTGGCACGAGTGGCTATCGCTGGAGTAGCCACGCCTGAACGACTAATTGCCTTTAGCCACTAGCCCACACCTCTGGCATTAATAGTTTGGTTGTATGTCAAAAAATAATCACGAAAAGTGGATTGTCAGCTTGACCACCGTAGTATATGCAAAACTTTTTGCAGATTATTCGAAATTCGTCTGCTAGTGAAAGTGCTGTATGTAACTTTAATGAATAAATAAATCTGCTTTTATGTAGACAAACTTTATTAATATCTCTTTCTATTTCAGACAAAAAATGCTTCTCTATGTTGCTTTTGCATGAGAAGAAAAGAAATGTATCAAGAAAATATGTATAAATAGAGACCAAAAGCCCATTTTGATCTTGATTTCTACACGGCAATTCTGTAACTAACTGGGTCATAGAATTGATTTAAAGAACAGAAAATAAAAACCTGGTCTTCTTAAGTTTTAGGGTGTTCTACGGTAATAATTATGCTAGCACACAGCAGATGCCCTTCCTATGCCCTCACATTGCATGCCGTGACATGCATTTTGCATGGCGATTGGAAAACGCATTTCTCACCACTTAAACGGTAGTTTACTTGCTTAAATATATTTGATTGAACCAATACATTGACTACTACCAATTGTATAATTATTGGTTGATAATTATAGGTACGATAAGTCATTGAACTATTAATACATTTCTGTCAAAGATTACTGATATCAATCTTCTGCAATGAATAAAATGCTCAATGCTCAATAAATATTTACAAATAAGTCAACCAAGAATAATGATCCCTCCTAAATTAAAATGAGACACCGATCTCCTGAGACACGATTTCCATTTGGACCAGTCGCTCCCAATTTTAAGTTTCAAAACAAAAACGAAACGAAATTACGGTTGAGAAAAATTCAAAACGAATCCGGCAAAACATGGCGTCTCAAATTCGCGCGCAATCAAGAATCAGCACTTCGCGATCCCCAGATTAGTCACCCCAGTGGCTCTCAAATTAAATCCATCAGAGGAAATTGTGACAAACGTCATCCGTCATCCAACCCCTCATTTGCATGAGAAAAACTGTTGAAGAACAACTATTTATCAAATGGCGGAGGACTTCCGGCGGCCATGACAGTAGGCGCGACGCGATTCCGCCCGCCATCTTTTGAGCGTTTCCGGGTGCGGGTGTTGGGAGTTAATTCTTATTCTGGAAGCGATAACGCGACTACATTGCGTTATTTTAAGGTTGCATTAAGTTTTTAACATACTCTTCGATTGGATAAGCAAAAGCGTAAAATTATTATAAAAGTATCAGTTATTTAATAAATTATTCTTAATGAAAAGAATAATTTATTAAATAACTGATACTTTTATAATAATTTTACGCTTTTGCTTCGCTATTGGAGAATTCATGAAAAGGTTCATTAGCTTATTGTACTTATAATACCTAATAATTATAAGTTTACATATTATTAATAAAAAAAAAATAGGTAAAAGAGTGATGCTAAGATAAAAAATATCAGGAAGTTAGTAGACGTAAACTATTCACATACTTAGAATACCGCAGCTCAGCTATTAAACCATTAGGTCATTTATTATCTTTACTAAATATTATAAAGCTGAAGAGTTATTATATTTGAACGCGCTAATCTTGAAACTACTGGACTTATTTGAAAAAATATTTTTGTGTTGGATAGCTTATTTATTGAGGAAGGCTTAAGGCTATGTAACATCACGCCGCGACGGGAGGGGAGGGGGCAAACTCAAATTGCGCGGGCGCAGGGGCGGGAACCGCTAGTCAATTTAAAAATGTGATTTGCGGCAGCCTCATTCAACCATATCTTTGAATCCCTGATACTAAACATTGCTATTCCAAAAATTAAGGCGTTCAAATTTTGATTGCGTTTTGCCATCTCGTTAGTTAAACGTAACCAAGTAAACTGACTTATATTGATTTGATTGCAAAAGGCCACATCTAGTATTTTCCACTTCAAATACAGATTGTGAAATGGGGAGTGATCTCCGCGCAGATAATTTAGTGGTTCGCTCGCCGTGAAATATTCGGTTCGTCAGCGTTGATTGCGAAGCCGCTATCAAGATCGACGCCATTTTGAATCTTGATGTGTTTGCGTCTAAGAATTTGCAATAAAACAGTTTTTTTTTACTTTAGTCTAAAATGTTTAGGCAATAACAAGGTGTATTCATCGGATTAGTTACCGACTCGGTTACGGAATGTAGTTTACGTAACAATAGCGCCATCTATCAGTTTACGTAATCACTAAAACGTCACACTAGCACATTCATAATTTCGCCTCGTCATACAAGCCTTCGATAGCTCAGTTGGTAGAGCGGTGGACTGTAGCTGGAATACGATCGAAATCCATAGGTCGCTGGTTCAAATCCGGCTCGAAGGAGTCTTTTTGTACTATTTCTCCTTGTTTTTGTTTTGTATTATTAGGTCGTGTTAAACTAATTTAATTTATATTTTAAATCGAGTAGTATATTTTTTAATTTTCGTTTTATGTAATTAAAAAAATATATTTTTTACAGCAGAAAACAAATAATTTATCTACGTACGGATACAACAATAAACAAGAAATCTGAATCATAGAAAAAACGTCAAACTTAATTACTTCCCGATGCAAAAGGAATATTCACGGAGGAAAAAATGTTCAATCGTATTAGAAGATTCAATTCAGTTCCATTAGTAAGAATTCGTTTTAACTTTTTGAATAGACTCTTACAGACAGTAGTGTTGTGTATTAGATATAACGCCACAGAGTTTAGACATTTTTAATGCGATATTGATTTAATATTGAAATAGTTACTGAACTAATACAATATATAACTAATATATAAATAACTATTACAACAAAAAAGTAGTAAAGTAATGTGTAAAAATGATATCCTCCTGTTCAAGTCAATTTAAAAATAATAAAATCAGTTGTAAATAGGTGTACTATGTAGTTGACAATTCGTTATAAAGAGGTTTTACGAAAAGAATGTTCGCAATGTAAAGGTATATTTTATATTGACTCTTATGGACAATTCAAGGGGATAACGAAGAATTTGTTAAATCGAGGAAGTCGTTATATTGAGGTACGTTATATTAAGATTGCACTGTATTACAATATGAAATTTTTGCAACAAATATAATAATTATACTGAATTGAGTACCAATTTTTTTAATGGTTTATTAGGAAATGAAAAACATTCTCTTGAAAATTACACCATCAAATAATCAATTATCGCATCTCCGTGTTAACTTTATTCGCATCTTAACCCTTAACCGCATGGCATCTCAGCGAAGCGTATTGAATCAATTACGGGGGTCCATTGTGCCCGTCTACAAAATAAGAATTAATTTGTGAATCGAAAAAGTTAAGATCTACGCGAGACTAGGGGTCGGCGGTTTGAGGTTGAGGTTTTTTATTTGTTCGTTTATTTACATCTTATTAAGGTTGGATTATTTGCACTTTAATTACACTTATGGCCGATTTTTAAAGGTCTTATAAAACTTATCAGACTGATAAACTATAAAGCGAGAGATTTAAAAAAATGACAGTTATGTATGATTGCTGACAATTAGGTGACGTTTTCAAATTAGCCATATTGTATTTTGTTCGACGAATATTTCTTATCTGACCATTGAAAATCAGCCCTTAAAAACAAATAAAATCAGTCAAATAAACATATCCCTTCAACTAAAGTTGTGATTTTAACTACGGGTCTTTTTAATTTTACATCTTGTACATAAAACCGGCCAATTGCGAGTCGGACTCGCACACTAAGGGTTCGGTGCCAACTTTAACTGAATAAGAGATCCACATACTTCCACTTAGCCAACATACCACAATATTTTGTTGTCAGTAGGTAATTATAACTTTGTTTTTTTTTAGTATTTGTATGAATAAAAAAAAATATGTTTGCGGTTTTTGAAATTGTGCTCTATCTAATTAAAAAATAATAACTGGCCCGATCTTATTGAAACCAATGTTACATATTGTATTATTTTTTTCAAAATTTACACTCGCTTAGTTAAAAAGTTAGATGGAGTGGACGCCCATTTTACCACTTTGGAAGCGTCTATCTCTCCATAGACACCCGACTCACATAGATATGATAGTTTTTTTTTTTAGATTTTAGTTTCATGTACTTAAATCATTTCTAAATATAGTTATTTTTTTATGAGAATCGTAAAGCGGTTAAGGATACATCTACCTACTAAGTTTCCACGTGTGAAACTAATAGTTTCCGAATAAAGTGGCTGTGACATACGGACGGACAGACAGACTTGACAAAACTATATTAATTCAAATCTATTGTTAAACAATGCTTAATGACTAAAGGATATTATAGAATAAATGATTATATGAACGATAACAATGTATGGTCTAGCTTGTAAGAACATTTAAAATATTATACTTATTTTGAAAAGAGGCATTGACAATAGTGACTGAGTTTGTTTGCGCAGCTTCTTCTCAGCACTAGCCCACAATTGTCCCGAAGCTGTGGTAGGGCCAATGTTGGGACGTGTATAAGTGCTACCAATAGCGGCAATAGCCTATGTACAAAATAAAACTAATTTTGGATTTTATGAATTTTTATAAGAGTTCCGTTAAAAAATACGAAAATTGAGCGGGTGGACCGTTTTTATGATTTTTACTTTTTGGATTAGTCAACATTGCGAGACAGGTCCGTGACGGGGCTAGGGGCGAATCAAAATTCGCTGGGTCCGCTAGTTGTTTTTAAATAATTTCCAGTCAGTTAAATGTTATTAAATCCCGGTCCCAGTCCCAGTCCCGGGTTCGATTACCGGTCGGGTCAATATAGAAATCATAATTTTCCATATTGTCTTGGGCCTGGGTGTTGTGGTACCACCGTTGTGTCTGATTTTCCATAGCACATGTGCAATTCTTCTTACTTTGGAATCAGAGCAATGTGATTTGTGTCCAATATTTATTTGTTTATTTATTAAAAAAACAATATGATACGATTTCACTTGGAACTCAAAACGGCACCCGCCTCACATTCCCACCAAAAAACGGACCAATTATACGCAAATGAAGATAACCCTTTCGATGCTCTGTGAAACTTTTTAATTGCTGTTAAATCGAAAAGGGATCGCCTAAACCACCCGCCATTGTTGGTGGGACATCATTAATCTATGTGGGTGGGTTGATTTCATGCCTTCATAGGCTTGTTTTGATTTTTTTGCGTCTTTTTTGGGATTGATGACACTTTCCGTGTGACTGTATCTTGTAACCAATGTTGGTATTCCTTTTTAGCAAAATAAATTGTTTTACAATAAGATAAACACAACAATTTTGACCTACATAGGCAATTCATCGTTGAATACAGGGGTTTTTATGCTGAAATTAATTTAAAAGTTATAAAAAGATTGTTTACAATATTGGACTAGCAAAGAAAAAAACCGTTCAAGTGCGAGTCGGACTCGCGTACTGAGGGCCAACTTTAACTGATTTAAGAAATTCACTTACCTATACTTACTAAAATACCACAATACTTTGTTGACAGCAAATATAACTTTGTTTTTCATAGTGTTTGTATGAAGTACAAAGTTATGTTTGCGGATGTTGAAAATTAGCTATATCTCAAAAACAACTAGTTCGATATCGTTCAAACCAATTTTCGTTGATATTATTTGTTAAGATCTACATTACGTTTTTTTTTTTCAAAATTTACACTCGCTTAGTTTAGAAGTTAGATGGGGGGACGCCCATTTTACCACTTTGGAAGGGTATATCTCTCAAACGTTAGACTTTAAAAGAAAACGACTTTAGGAACCTTAATGTTATTTTAAAAGACCTATCTATAGATACCCCAAACGCATAGGTTTGGGTAAAAACATTTTTTTCGGTTTTAGTTTCATGTATATGAGCCCCCCCTTACATATCTTTTTTTTATAAGAATCTTAAAGCGGTTAACAGGATACACCTTCCTACCATATTTCAATAGTGTGACGCTTAAAGGTACAGAATTAAGTGGCTGTGATATACGGACGGACAGACAGACTTGACGTAACTATAAGGGTTCCGTTTTTTGCCATTCGGCTACGGAACCCTAAAAAATGAGAGTATACAGTTACTCCTTAACCTAATTGTACGAGAACAAATCTGGTAATTAATGGTAGGTATCCCAACTCTTTGTGCATGACGTAGTATAAATCGTTATAATAGTGACACTGGTATTCAAACTACTTACCTTCATTAGTTTCTTTTTTGCAAAATATAAACCAATGGTCACAATAATGGATTAATATTAATGATGACCTTTAGAGATTAGAATGCGATAACATTTCCGGGTTTGTTCAGTTACCAACCATGGTAGTGAAGTAAAGTTAGCCTGTAACACCCCACTGCTGGACAAAGGCCTTACCTCAACTATGAGGTAGTTTGAGCCAACTCCACCACTCAAGCTCAGTGCGGGTTGGTGGAGGGGTGTTTGCAAGGCAAGCGACTAACCCTGCTGTCAAATGTTATCAAGCCGCCCTTAAGGCCTCTGACTAGGCTTATATCAACCGATATTGGCCGGGACCAACGGCTTAACGCGCCTTCCGAAGCACGGAGATGCTTGTGATGTACGGCACGTACGCCGTAGGTTGCTTCACTTCGGTCGGTATCACTACCACTGCGCTACGATACGAGCACCTCTTCCTACCAACCATGGTAGGTAGTTAGTTTTTTTTTTAATTTTACAAAAAAATAACTTTGAAAACCCTCTCATTTAACCCTTTCACGTGCTGATTCATCTTAACCCATCAACGGCTGATGGATCAAGATATTAATACCGAAAGCGTGGCAAATCTGACCAAACGCTAACCCTCTCTATGCATATTTAATTTAACCCGTTCACCGCTAGGGTCTTCTTGACTGATGGGCGTGATTTTGCTTTCAAAAAGACTGATTGCGTTGTACCATAGTAATGACAGGATTAGAGATTGGGAGACGCAATTATGTTGTATTTTAGAAGAAGATTCTAACAGTAATTCGTTGGAAATGAAAAAGATGGAATGAGTAAGTATAGTTACATATACTCAGACAAAGGAAAATATTTTGATTGATACTGTATTTTGTGTTTGTCAACAAAAAACATAGCTGCTCTGGTCTTTGTGTAAAACTGTGTGTGCAAAAGTTTATCAAAAAGTTATACTGGCGCCTGCCAACTATAACTTAGCAATGACACAAAACTTCGTCTCGCGTAAAGTTTAGGCAACAGGGTTATACGTTAGTAATACACTAACTAGGTAGCTCAGTGGTTCAGTACTCGGTTAATACTCAGGACTCGACGTACTCGGCGGGTTATTTGATACTTGTACTCGGCCGAGTAACTTGATTTTAGTGCCGAGTATTATCGGTCTAAGTTAAGCAGTATATTTAGGTAGATTTCATCTGAACACCAGGGGACTTTTTTTACAATCATAATTATGATACTTAACGAGTAGTAATGAGAAAAAATGAGGATAACAAGTTAATCCCTCAAGCGTATGTGAACGAGACACAATAGGTATTCTATTGTTATGCGGTCGCATGCGACCGCTCGGGTGTTGAGGTATTAACGAAGAAAATTCAATAAAAAAATAAATATAAAGTGAAATTATGATGCCGCAACACAAAGATCTCTGCACGTTCTGTAGGCCTAACATGCGCGCCTCGATACCGTGTTGTTTAGGAAATAAAATAACTTTATTTCCTAAACAACATGTTTTCCCATATTTTTATCACTTATAAGGTAATTCTTATTGCTTTTAAAAACAAATGAATACATTAAAGTTCGGAAAAATATTATTAAAATGACGTTTAAAATTTATCGATTGCCGCGATAAATTATAAATTGGCGCGCATCTTAGGCCTGCTGGTAACAGCCTATTCCTTTTTAGGGTTTCGTAGCCGAATGGCAAAAAACGGAATCCTTATAGTTTCGTCAAGTCTGTCTGTCTGCCTGTCTGTCTGCCTGTCTGTCTGTCCGTCCGTATGTCACAGTCTTTTTATTCTGTAACTATAAGCATCACACTGTTGAAACTTCGTAGGAAGATGTATCCTGGTAACCGCTTTACGATTCTTATACACAAAATAAAAAACAATAATATTTAAGGGGGGGCTCTCATACATGAAACTAAAACTGAAAAAAAAAATTTTAGTCAAACCTATGCGTGTGGGGTGTCTATAAATAGGTCTTTTAAAATGACATGGAGGTTTTTAAAACCATTTTCTTTTAAAGTCTAACCTTTCATAGCTAGACGCTTCTAAAGTAGTAAAATAGGCGTCCCCCTCCATCTAACTTCTAAACTAAGCAAGTGTAAATTTCGAAAAAAATATATAATGTAGAGCTTAACAAAAACTTTCAAGGAAAATTGGTTTGTTTTTCATACAAACACTATGAAAAATAAAGTTATATTTGCCGTCAACAAAATATGTGGTATTTTACTAAGTGGATTTCCGAATTCAGTTAAAAGTTGGCACGGAACCCTCAGTGCGCGAGTCCGACTCGCACTTGGCTGTTTTTTTCTTATCGACGTTGCAAGTCTCCGAAAATAATCACTTGATACGCACGGTGCTTGCAGGTGCACATAGTAACACTCGTGCTAAACGTTCCAGTTCTGGATACCAAGTTAGATGCCCTGCCCACCACTTGAAAGAACTCTTGTCTTTTGTCAGCTTATTCTAAAGTTATGGGGCTTTTATTTTAGTATCATCGCGCTCTAGTGGCTAAGATGAAAGCTAATTCTGCGCGAATCCGTTTGTACTTGTTTACACACCCGAAACAGGAATTTGATTTAAAACCGAGTTACTTGGCCGAGTACTCGGTTGGAAAAAAACTAACCGAGTAAAACTCGGTACTCGTTACTTCTATTGAGTTGATTAAAAGCAATAATCTTTACATTCATGTTGATGGGAAAGTTTTGCATGCGATTATGAGAATTATTGAGTTTAATTGCCCGCATCATCTACTTTCAAATCCGCTAACTCGTCCGCTGGTGCTAGGTGACCTGCAAAAGTACAGTTCAAACCAAAAGTAAATATTATTGTTATTTACGTTAACGGCAACAGTTTGGTAATATTTATTGTTTACAATCGAAATAAAAATGAAGTTAGAATATATTAATTTGTACTAATTGTTTTTTGATAGAGCAAAAAGCCAAAATCACGGGGTGTTCCCAGACGGTCACCGATCCAAGTACTGACCGCGCCCGACGTTGCTTAACTTCGGTGATCGGACGAGAACCGGTGTTTTCAACGTGGTATGGACGTTGGCATTTAAGCAGTTAAAATACAGATTCAGACTTTAAGAAGCTGTGCGTAAAACAGTAAGTTGTTGTGATTACAATTAATTATAGATAAGCCAATAGATTATAGATGCCAAACAAAAGAAAATATCGCAACTTAACCCACTTATTACGAGAAAAAATAAGATCCGATATCAATATGATTTTTTGATATAGCGTTTAACTTGCATTAAATTCCTACAATAAAATGAGAAAAAAAAAATATTGACGTCGGAAAAGCGGGAAATGTGTGTTCCTTTTAAGGCCCACTAGTAATTTACGCTACTATCAGGTCATACTTGTGTGCAGTCTTGAAAATACATTTATTGGAAATTAATTGAATTAATATAAAGTGAAATACAAGTAAATTTAAGTAGTATTTTTATAAGTTTAAATAATTGTATATTAGAATTCTTCTCTTTCCTTGGTATGATATTGTTCAAAACATAGCTTGATGATGCAAGCTTACTTCACATTTGACACAAGTAAATTTTACTTTACTTTTTTGTGACACCCAGCACACTTGAGTCGGTCTATCCTGTACCTGATGATATGGCCGTTGTTATCATAGCGCAATTTCTCATAATAGCTCTTCGAAACTCTACAACCCTTTTCAGTACCTTCTTTCTTGGACGTTTCTAATAAGCTAGTGGCAACGTAGTACTTCTTCTGAAATTCAAGTGATGTTCATCTTCTCCATTATTATTATAAAGTTGCCACGCATTATTTACTACCATATCAATACAGTAACATATAAGAGAAAATAACACTTTTTCCCATGGATTGATGCCCGATATTGACTGACGTCCTGGTCATAGGTATCTACTCCACCCTTATTTTGATTTTATGCTCCTATTCTAGCAGGTTGATCAGCTAAAGTTTTTTTTGCTGCAGTGAAAACCTTTTTATCTTGTTAGTGGCCATAATTTTCACTGAGTTTGATGCTTCTGTTACAACACTGTTATCATGCCATTTACTACGTTCGTAGCACTATTGCTTCTGCTCTACTGGATTGAAAAGAGTAAGACCCACGCTCCGACTTTTGCCATTCTTTGTTTGATGACTAAGGGCACTTAGACAATCTATTTTCCCTGATTGTACCAGTTGCCTTTGGGCTTCTCTTGCCTACATCATGAATCAATGGTATAGATGTAAAAAAATGTCGAGAAAAATATATAATGGAGCCTGTGATACAATTTTTCGAAGATTGTCGGCATATTGCAAGATACACTAGTTCCTAGGATCATATTTTTATGTTCAAGAGGAATTTCAGTAGATTACCTTTGGTGTGGCTCAAACCACAAAGTAGCCGAGTACTTCCAACCCAAAACTAACGTTTTGACTGTCTGCAAATCAGCCTGTGGATTAGCAGACATACTGGGTCGTAATATCAATCACAGTAGGGCATTTTACTATTGGTCCTTATAAGGAACACTTGTAAAAAACATGAAATTGTAAAATGAGTAATGAATATTTGTTACTCAAAATACGAAATATAAATGGATTATGGTCATACTTTCTGTAATGCAAATTATCAAATATCATTTACATATAAAATTATACTGATGCATACCTGTGCTCACTCATGTCGAAAATACAAAAACTTTTGCAGTTCAATATAATAACACAGAATCACACGAAATAAGAAAAGAAGTTTATAACTGCTAACTACAATCATTATACAATACACTAGACTCATTAAAGTAAAAAAAAGGTATCCATTTAATGAATAAAAATTTTTTCTTCACTGTGGTCCGTTAAAGGAACGCTAGTCACAAGTGGGTGATTTGAATGTCGAATATGAAACCAATTGTATAAATTGATGACAAGTGGCGTCAATTAATGTAGCACAAAATTTGCTTGTGATGTCATTTCCATATGCATACGCCAGAATAATAGAAGGTAGTTTTATGGTGTAAATAGAGTTTTCCGTTTCATGAATAAATCAACACAACGTCGCCGTGTGTCTATTTTTTAATTCAATTTATTTATACAATTCGTCACATATTTTTTTATGGAAGTGACGTAAAATATTTTAATTACTTTTTTATGTATCCAACTGTACTCGCGTTCTACTTTAAAATACCCTTGATTAATACCGTTTGCAGGGCGAATTAACATGCAGATGAGATGATGTTGATCGATCGACGCAAGACGCATAATGCGCCCGCATGGTCCCGGGTTCGGTGCTTCGGTTGACCTCTTTGAAGCGAATTAGTCAACTTTGATGTCTTTGTTACGTAATTTAGGGTGAGAGTCTTGAGAAGACAATATTTTATTTGCGCGAGTCATTTTTAATTTTTAGTTTTAAGAAAAATAAAAAGAACTTGTATTCCTACAAGTTCAAGTCACTATTAAAAATTATTTCATTAATCGTTATAATGATTTTTTTATTCTGGTTAAAAAAATACCTAAATGTGATGTGACTAAAAAGCTTGATAAATTTTCAACTTACTGAAATATTGATTCGTTAATCGTATACAAACGATGTAGATTCGCCACAGTCGGTTTACCGTCGATGTATAATCGTTACGTGTCGATGTCATCACGTCATCATCGATATGTCGTTAGTGTAAAAAAAAAAACATAATTTGACAGCACACGAAGATTGAAAATAGGGTTTGAAAGATAATATTGGGGGTATTTTTATCCCTGCAATGGCTGGTGATGGGTTACAATAAGTTTCTGTTTCGATTATTGCGTCTATTCAATTTGATGCATATTTTTTTTGGGCTGATTTTGCTAACGTCAAATAATGAATGTTCGTCGAATAAAATACAATACGCCTAATTTGAATACGTAACCTATTCAATAAATATCATTTCAAAATCGGCCGTTTTATGCTTTGTCAGTCTAATAAGTCTTATCTGAGAATGGAAAAATCGGCCCTTAAATACATAAATCAACTTATTCAAGACTTGATAACTAAGAATAACTTCATTATTGTTTAACACATTCACACACGTTGTAACGTTATATAAAAAAATAGCAAATAAAAAATATGTTCATAAATAAAACAGGGAATGCAAAAAGCCAACATCACGCGGTGTTCCCAGGCGGTCACCCATCCAAGTACTGACCGCGCCCGACGTTGCTTAACTTCGGTGATCGGACGAGAACCGGTGTTTTCAACGTGGTATGGACGTTGGCAACAAAAGTTTCGAAAAACTCGTACTTATAAATATTTTAATTTATTTTTGTATAAAAAATAAATGGGCCTAATTCTTTTTAATGCCGTTAATTTTTACCTACTTCAAAAAATTAGGTACCTAATTATAAATTACGTACTAGTAAATTTAAATTGACAAAATAATAACCGGGATGTTTTCATCAGACATGATTATTTCAATTTCATAGATTTTTTTTATTGAAAATGATCGTGTTAAAGAACTTAGTAAATAGCTATCTAATTTCTGACATTACATGTAGGTAAGTGTGTACCTGCTTGAGTACCTGCATACTTAAGCACGGTCATGTCAAATCAAAATAGCAATTGCGGAACTAATTAACAATGATATAATTAGACGTATATTAGAGACAATTAACAGTTAATATCGTTGATACGGATCAAGTAATTAGAAGATAACGCACTCATATTCATTATATATGTATTGTAATGCTATCAGTGCTTAAGGTGTGGTGCTCACTTAATACCTATTGAGTTAGACAATTAATATTTATCAAAATTTTATTAATTATGTTTTATTTAGTTACTGTTTATTAGCATCACATAAAAAAAACAATTATAGAAATCATGTAAATCAAAAATTTGGCAAAACAAACAATAGTCAACTTAGGTTCTTCAACTTAGATGAATCAATCACATTTACAGTAATAATAATATTGTTATATTAGGGCGAGTGAAAAAATGCTAAGTTTCTTATTTTCTCCTAGTATTTACTTACACACTGAGTAATCGATCGAGTAATCAGTTATTGAGAAATCGTTGCTTGGCGTCACACCTGCTGTAATATGAACAGACTAGCGGTCACCCGCGACTTCGTTTGCTCGTTTTGAGTTGGCCCCCTCCCCTCGTGTCGTAGCGTGATGTTTTACCTTATTAGGCCTACAGCCTTCCTCAATGAATAGGCTATCCAACACAAAAATATTTTTTTAAATAGGTCCAGTAGTTCCCGGGATAAGCGCGTTCAAACAAACTTTTCAGCTTAATATTATGTACTAGTTTAGTATTTATTTATTTAGTATTTATATTATTTTAGTACTAGCGGTCCCCCGCGACTTCGTCCGCGCGTTTTGAGTTTGCTCCCTCCCCTCCCGTCGCAGCGTCATGTTTTATATCCTAAAGCCTTTCTCGATAAATAAGCTTTCCAACACAGAAATATTTTTTCAAATCGGTCTAGCAGTTCCTGAGATAAACGCGTTTAAACAAACCAACTCTTCAGCTTTATAATATTTAGCGCAAGCGCACGTTGTACTTAAGCTGCGAACATTATTTTGGTGCGGAGTTAGGTTAAAACTGTGATAGCTCCTAAGATATTTATTGAAATCAAATGATATAAAGGGCAACTTGGTTCTAAATGAAATGCTCGTGATGATGAATGTATTTATTTTGATAAGAATAAATACCTGTGTGTATAATACACCTCTAAAAATGATGCATTATTTTTTTACAAATGTATTAACATTAAAAGGTTGTAGTAAGTCAACCATAAAAGATAGACTTAGGCCTCCTACGCACTGGCGACCATGGTCGCCGCGACCTGGCCGCGGCGGCCAGTGAATTCTGGACTTTATATGGCAATCGCTATAGCCCCTACGCACTTAGCGGCCAGCGACCAGCGGCCGTGGCGTCCAATTTGATGCCACGCGACCAGCGACCAATCGTGGCCGTCGAGAACATCACTTCTGTATTAAAATTCATCAGTGCTACCGCATCGGCCGCGGCGACCAGACGTGTAGCTAGCTACAGAGTGATTATTTTACAATGGCCAATTTCGACACGGAAAGGTTCATAATTGAAGTTGAAAATAGAAGAGGTTTATGGGATTTAGCATCAAATGATTACTCCAAGAAAGATGTTAAGCGGCAGTTGTGGCTTGAAGTGGTCGATATATTTGGCGGTGAATCCATGGAAGATAAAGAAAAGGCAGAACTTGGTTAGTATTTTATTTTATTATGCCTAAGTAAATTAATAATGCGATGAACTACAATAAACGCAGCAGGTGCTGTAGTAGCATTCGACACGTATATGTGACATGAGTGATTTTTTTTTAAAGTTGTTCCGTTCATTCAAAATCTAAGAAATTTTAGCAAATAGGTAATTGTCAAAAGTATAACTATTTTATTTCTACTATTTTTCGCTTTGCACATGAGTTTTGACAATTATTTGCTAAAATTTCCCAGGTTTTCGTAATGATTGGAATAACTTTTTAAAAAGATTACTCATACCGCATGTGCGTTCGACGCCATTTTGTTTACGGCGCGCAATGGCGGCTCGCGGCGAGCAAGTGCCTCAACGCACAAACTGAGCAGCCGTCGTAGGTACGCACCCATATATTTACAAATTGTGCCAGGGCAAGCGACCATCGGTACTGAAGTAGTTTGCGAATATATCTCGATATTCGGTTGATGTTCTATTTGCTCTATTAGGTAAACATGCAGGTATTTCTAATAAAGCCTCTGGTACAGTTAACGTGTCCTTGAAATCATATCCGTCTCTTTCTCGCACAAAATTATGAAGCACACATAGAGCTTTTATAATCACAACTGCAAATTCTTTCTTGACGTTTAGGGGTCGGTGAAGAATCTGCCATTTATTGGCTAATATTCCAAATGTACATTCAATATAGCGGCGGGCACGGGATAGTCGATAATTAAAATTAGTCTTTACATTATTCAAGTTTCTCCCAGCATACGGTCGCATCATATGTTCCGATAGTGAAAACGCCTCATCACCCACTAAAACGAACGGCATTGATTGGCCATTTTCTTTGATGGGGTTATTGCTCGGAATATCGAGATCATTATTTAAAAGCCTATGATAAAATACAGAGTCTTTGTAAATTGACGAATCACTGCATTTGCCGTATGCTCCAATATCTACGTAAAGAAATTTATAATTTACATCACATATTGCAAGTAACACGATTGAAAAATAATTCTTGTAATTGTAATAAAGAGATCCCGAATGTTGTGGTTTGATAACTCTAATGTGCTTGCCGTCGATGGCTCCGATGCAATTAGGAAATTGGGCGTATTTTTGAAAACCTTCAGCCGTTTGAATCCACTTATCTCTGGTCAATTGTGGCATCACAATTGGTTTTAATATCTCCCATATTGCTTCACAAACATCAAATACTATTTCCGATACTGTAGGAAGCCCTATACGGTATTCATGACTTATATGAGATAAAGAACACCCAGTAGCCAAATACCTGAAAATAAAATTCACATTAATAAACATAATATTAGTTTTGTAATATGTACTACATTTATTTATTGATTTACAGGCATTACTCTCCAAAAAAGATGGAAAAACCTTAGAGACTGTTTCACAAGAGAGCTGCGCCGTCTTAAAGATGTCAAAAGTGGTTCTGCTGCAAAACGTAAATCACAATACACCTATTTCAACCAATTACTGTTTTTGAAATCAGTGCTGGACACAAACGCAACAGACAATAGTCTCGAAGAAGCAAGTCAAGAAAATGAAAGTGCAAGATTTTCTGATCTTGAGACTCAACAGTCTGCATCAAAGTCGCTTAGAACAAAAAGGAAGAAAAAAATACCAAACGAAGAATCCGATACAGACCCTCTAATTTCAGTTCTGCATAAGACCATAGCGACTACACAGAATGATTCAAATTGTGACAGACTGTTTCTTTTATCCCTCCTCGAAAGATTTCAAACAATCCCTGCTGCAATGAAGACCAAAGCGAAAATGGAAATCATGGAAATTATAGAAAAATACCAACTGAACTGTACACCTACAACAGCGCGCATAAACTATTCAAGTAATTTCAATACTCTTAACGACCAAGAATATGACCCGCATCGACCGAGTTATTCAGGTTATTCTACTACCAACAGGATATCAGATGATTCAAATTACAGCGATACTCATACTCATTATTCTGATATTTCTCAAAATTCAGAAATGATAGACCTATTTCCCAATTTGAATGATTAATTGTTCACAATTGCCATTTTTTAAGTTATGAAAATACAAATAATTTGATTATCTACTTCAGTTTTTTAATATTTAAAAACATGTTATAAGCAAGCCCTTTTCCTCTCCTTTTCAAAGTCGTAAAGTAGAATACTACTGAACAATAGTTCATAATTTTTTTAAAGTGGCAAAACCTTGGTCAATGAATTATACAGGTTGTTGTGAAAAACACAACAGTGGTGGTTTAGGGTGATTCAGAATCGAGTCTTGTATAATTCAAATTTACAAAAAAATCCATTTAGCAGTATAAGTAAAAAAAAGGCCCTATCACATTATTTTTATTTTTCCTGTACACAATACTCCATTCCGAAACACCCTTTAAAATATATCACGTATTTTTTAAACATTCTGTATTTAAAAAAGAAAAAGCTTACCTTATTGTTATTACTAATTTTTCTTCTGCTGGAATGCATTTCCGATAGTTGTTACCAGTTCCAGTAATTTTTGGTTTTATTGCATCCAGTAACAGGTTAAAAGTATTCGTTGACATTCTCATGTAATTAAAGAATTTCTTCTCATACATTTTTAAATCCAAAAAATAAGTATAATATAATCCTTTAGTCTTTCTCTCGCAAAGTAATGGATGCACCCAAAACTGTCTTTTACGTGAAATCTTCCGTTTTCGTTTTCGTAGTAAATACACAAGCACAGTTAGCGTGATTATCTTCTGCACGTCCATCTTGACACACCCTTGGAAGTCGACTGCAAAGTTTTCGGCCGTCCACATGTTGCGCTTGCCTACGCACCGGCGACCATGGCCGCGGCGGCCTGGCCGCGTCTATGGTCGCCAGTGCGTAGGCAGCCTGCTGTCGCGGACTTTATTATAGAACTCTTAATGTTGAACAATCCTGTCATACATGATTTTTGTGTAACTTAAGCAGCAGCTCTCAAAAGGAATATATTTCTCCCGTTTTCGCAACATTTTTCATTGCTGCTGCGGTCTTATGAGTCGTATCTTTATGTTATATAGCCTAAAGCCTTCCTCGATAAATAGACTATCCAACGTAAAAATATTTTTTCAAATCGGACCAGTAGTTTCTGAGATTAGCGCGTTCAAACAAACAAACAAACAAACAAACTCTTCAGCTTTATAATATTAGTATAGATTTAGATGTGCTTATCTGCCCGCAGCCTAAGTGTCATGTTATATTTTAATCATATTGCGTGGTACATAATTAGTGCGTTCGGTGACATGAACCAATTACCTATCACTAATTCAATATACACTACATTTCGCTATTGACTTAGTGAGCTATACTAATACGTATGTATTATATTTTCCTGAATCACTTGTATTACTTGTATCACTTTGACGACCTCCGTGGTGTAGTCACTAAGCACGCTGGGTCTCTCAAGGCGTCGCCGCTCCGAGGTCCCGGGTTCGATTCCCGGTCGGGTCAATGTCGGGTCTGGGTTTTGTGATACCACTGTTGTGTCTAATTTTCATACTACATACTTTGCGATCAGAGCTATAAAGAGATTGGTGTCCAATATTTATTTATTTATTTGAAATGTCAAAGACATTTCAAACTAACCTACGTTAAATATGCATTGGTCGATTTCAATCACTTTGTTGTTATATCTACAAAAACTGTTCTTGCAAAACACAATTCTATCTACATTTAATCTAGAAAATACCGGAGTCCAAGAATACTGATAAAATAAGCTTTGAATTAATATTTTTTGGACCTGTTAAACAAAAGAATCATCATTATTCTTTACAACGTTCAGTTAATCATTCATTAACGTATGCTTCGACATCATTCAAATATACTTAACTACGAAGTTCCTAAAACAAATCATCAGCCATAAGTTTAGCGTGTTTGTTATCAGAAGATTTTAATATAATTTTAAAAAGACTTGTCACAATAATTAGCGTGGTGATAGATGCGGTGTTTTATCACAATTTGTGACATTATCTTGTTATGGATAGATCAGAACATCATTGTAATTGGGGACAACTATTTTTATCAGGGCTATGTTTAATTCATTTGCGGTATGAGTTATACTGAATTGTTTATTTACTTCATTGTAAATTTCATTCAGAAAATATACAAGCGGACTTAATAATAATAATAATTATTTATTTATTTAATCAAGTAACATATCTCATTATTTGTTAGGTATAAAGGACTTAACCTAACATAGTATCATTTTATTAATTTATTGATTACATTTTTGTTTTTATTCGTTTGTACAACTCCTGCGGCGGTTGTGCAACATAAATTAATATAGCTACAGTCCAGCCTACAAGCTATCATAGACAGGTTGCTGTTGGGGCTGCCCCGAACCCGGCGCACCAGGCACTGAAGCCAAAAGCTTTATCTACCAATTGAAAAAACAATTATAAGAAAAGTATAATTTACAATAGAGGCCGTAGTGCGAGTCGGAGCGAGACTTCTCGATCAAACGCATCGAGTGCGTTAATGTGATTTTATACGGGATTGTTTTAGTGTCAACATTAGCCACTAGACGTCGCTGCTTCAATCCTATATAAACTCACGTTAACGCGCTCGATGCGTTTGATCGAGTAAGTATCGCTTCAACTCGCACTACGGCCACAGGCGTGCTGATTACTAGGTAGCACTAATAAGGACATATTTTTTCGTAATATGAAAAGAGTTGCATCCCGGTCAGTCTTTTATAGGCTGCACCTCGGCTACTGTGCGTATGAACTGCATGATCTTGTTCCGCCAGCTCCGTCCCATCACAGGGGGGGACCAGACGTAGGCTAGCATACCAACCCTATGACATTCCACGTGCTCGCACCAAGCGATTAGCTGACGATTTTAATACGTGCAGCTAGGGAATGGATTTCGCTATCAACTGAAGTTTTCCCTAAGGAATATGACCTAAGTCTCTTTAAGGCAAGAGTGAATAGGTTGCTACTAAGCGGATATGCCCCACCCTAGACCTTATCCACACCTGACATCAGGTGGGATCGAAGTCAAATATCTGCTAAGCAAAGAATTAAAAAAATAAATAGGTACCTAATTGCTTGATTAATAATAATAAAAAGGCTACCTGTGTAACATTTTCTAACAACAAAACCTTTCCTTACCATAATAATTGACATTTGCAATAAAAAAAATATTCATTTTGTTAATGAGATGACATATTAAACTGTTCATTAGGAAAAATTAAAACACAAGTTAACCTCTAAAACAGATGACATATGTACAGTGTAACTTCAAAACATTGTTTTATAACCATCATCAACTTGAATACCCTTGTCGTGAAAGATTTTGTTCTGTATTTTATAATATTGCTCTCACAACCTTATTAATAACAAACAAGAAATAAATACCTAACTGATTTTAGTATAGATCTAATATCTTACCATTAAAAATAACATAATTATAAAAAACATTGAGTAATCCAGCCAAAACTTTGTCTTTGCAACCATACAAGTTTGTGTAAATAAAATTTCTACTCGTTTACAATCACTTTCGGTAATCCAATATTCGAAACGGTAACAAGAATCAAAATGTTTACCATAATAACTAATAGGAAATAATCAAACAGTAATACCATTATGTCCAAATTCGATTGTCCAGGCTCACTTGATATTAGGTCTGACAATTTTCGAATTGGAATCCGTAATATATTCACCCTCGATGTCAGGGTGTCGAGTTGTGGTGGTGTAGGATTGTGCTTATGAGGTGTATCCTCATAGTTACAAAAAACAACTAAAAAATACAGATACTAAGTATTTATAGATTCTCTTTGCTTCATAATATTGGCAAATCACTATTCAAAAGGTAAAAATATATAAATGAGAATACATACAAATAATTCGACAACATACCACAACTATGTGGATAACGCCTCCAAAAAGTTTTTTTTTTATACAATTAGTTAAAAGTTACACTCTTGTTTATTTTTTTAGTATTTATTAGACGAATAAAAATAGTACATGCAAGAAATCTTAAAAAATAAATTAAAATTTGTAGGTTAATATGTAGTTCACAATCAAATTCCACGAAAAGTGCTTTACACGCACATAAATGCAAAAAAAACTTATGCATGTGTTAAATCCAAGTATATATGGATTTGAAATAAATAAACAGGCCAACCATCCCGTATAATTTATTTCAAATTCAGATATTTTTTCATTTCTCTTCACATTTAATTCCGCACTCTATCCAATGTCATTGGCTCTACATGTATACACGTCCATACATATGGCGGTGTTTGCCAACGACAGATTTTAGATAACGGTGATACCTCAAATTTCAGATGGGGATTAGAAAAAAGACACCAATTTGGGGACAATCCGAAGAGACAAGTGGTGGTGATACGGTTTCCAATTGAATTAGAGTTGAATAGCGTGATGGTTGGTTTGCGATTGCTGTGACAAGCAATCGCTTTAGATTAATTATTATATTAGAAACATTCTTAAATTTACAATACGAAACCGTTAATTTTTGAGTTTCTATTAATGTTTCACTAACACCTAAAGTCCTTTCATAATTCTTGAGTCAGAGGAACCGTATCATATTGTAACTTATGTAACGACTCTATACTTTCGTGAGATCAATAATTAAATATATTTTTTCCATATTACGGACACCCAAGTATCTTTATGCTTTTTTGAAGAAACTGAACTGAATCGAACTTTTTTTCGTGTGGTAATTCGATTGCGAGTTCAACCGTTTTACCTAAAAAATCAAGTAAAATATCTACACGTAACAAAACTTTGCACAAACATGATCTAAATCCATTGAAATCGTGCCCCTGGGAATCAAAAACTATTATTCATCGTTAAAGAAAATTCGGTCGGTGAACTATTTTCGTATACGAATTTAATAGAATTGGCCTCCTGTTCGCTGGAAAATGCTTTCTTGCCAAATCATTCAATAAAACTAATCACACATTCGCAGCTATAGTTACACTAACGTTTTAAAATATTAATCGTCAGAGATTACTCCGCGTCGGATCTGTGTATTAATATTCAGTCAACTAGCCAGAAAGGGTGAAGGGGTAAAAAGGGGCAAGGGGTGAATAAATTTGATAACAACAAAGTGTCTCGACAGAACCGGCTAAGCGTGTGCAATGGTAATTAATACCCTTATATTACACTGACTGATTATGGTATTTCGTAATTTTGTCTCGGCGATATGTTTCTGCTCGACAAACTTAGACTTTTATGATATTGTTCAAATTGATTTCTTGATTTGTTTACACATTAGATAGTTATGGATGAACAACACGGTCTGGATGTCTGGATTCCTGCAATGTAAACGTATACTGATATCTCTAATCCTAGATATGGCATCGTCAATTGTTATTACAAATTTGACTCAAAAGAAATTTACACCACCATTAGGTGACTATTGAAGTAAGTTGACATTCATAAATTACCCATGATTCGAAAGATCCCTCAGAAAATCCATCATGGAAATTAGAAAATATGCCTAACAATAAGAAGATAAATGTTATACATGATTAAGTCCGCCACAATCCAGAATCAGAAGCAAGACCCAAGTCCCCAACAAAAGTATCGTTTTAGATCAAACACGTGATAATGGCTATAAGAGGGCCCCTATTATTTTGTACAATAAAAGTGAAGTGCCGACATATTCCGGATTCTACTGCAACTTCACCAATGCAACATTGGCCAAAATTACTAAAACTTGCCAATCTAAATTCGACCCTAATTCTTTTGCAACAGAATCAAAAATCATTTTCTGGTGGACTTTGACATGGAAAAGGACTTGACGATTCTGACACAAATGAGTTTGAATCTTGTGAAGAATGCAGTAGAGATAAAATTGGAGTAGCATAAGCAGATGTTGGTGAAAGATTTAAGGGTGAACACGCACAAATAATGTACGTATCGCAAGCAATGAAAAGGTGGGTAGGCAGATAGATACGGACTAATGGTGATTGGGAAAAATATTGCAGGCCACAATTCGCGGTTATGTCCTCATGAATATTGAAGAAGCGATGGTTTCATTCGATTAGTAATCGAGATGAGAAGTGTCGTAAATATGTGTGATATGTTGAGCTGTAAAAATGTTATTGCCTTTTGTTGGATGGACTGCAAATATGGAGATTATTGATAAGATTAAAACGAATGAATCTTATCCAAAGAACTTAGAGAACTGTGCCTTTTTTTTAAATTTTCTACCTATTGCACCTATTAATTCAATACTTTTAGTGGCATCGTTGATAATATCGTTTTACGAACTATTCTTTAACGGCTACTTGTCAGTCTTTCACAATTTTTAGATAATGTTAGTTCAGTGACTACCTGAATGTCAAAACATCTGATATAATTTTCATTTTCACTTATGGGAGTAACGATCATTTTCTACACCCATGAAGAAAAATCACATTACTTCTATCGTTTATACTTAACAGCTCGGAAGCATATCCAAGTTACGTCATCCAAAATGCTTTATTCTGTCATTTCCTTGGATCATTCTGGAGACAATAAAGCACAAACGGAGCGAGGCAGCCGTTCGCTCAACTTTGGCCATACCTTCAGATCTGCTATAACCGTTTCCTACTTCCATATACTGAAATACAGGCACAATGGAAGCAGAAGTAGTAGAAAAAATCCGACGATTTTAATGCATAGAAAAAATGATCGTGGACTTTTGCAATAGCAAACCCATATAGGTAACTGATTTGATTATTGCCCACTTAATACGGTAAAAATCCGCCTTAGTAACATAAGGTCCTATGTAAAATATCGGTACAAAACTTGTTTGTTTAAAATAGTTAGGTATTATAACATAAAACTTATTAATTAGGTATTACTTTTGCTATTTATATTTTTCAAAGTTACATTTTATCAAAAATGGGTAAATATGTGTTTCAGGTAGGAAGTATATTTTTTCCTATTTGGATTTAAAATAAATGTGAACTGATAAATAGTAAGCTATACTTGATATAACTATACCTGTCTTTTCTAAAAACTAAGGCGTCCTTTTTAAAGGCCATTTGTATAATCTGAGTTCCCAGATAGTACGGAATAATTATGCTTTGGAAACATAAGGTCCTATGTATAAAACAAGAACACAGTTTATTTTTTTTTAAATTGAAATGTTTTATATTGAATAAATGTTCTCTCTTGATTATAGAGAATAAAAATGATTTGTATTTAGGGGTTATCTCCTTTCTTAGCAAAACTTGCTTTCTCCTTCCGCCTCCATTGTGTCACTCCAGTCATCCATCGAAACTATTCTACGACCTGACGCGAGCAATCAAAACACAATACGTTATGGATAGCTCGCATTATACCCTAACTACATACTTCCTAACCTTAAACACGACATTACCGTTCGAAATTGAACCTTCTATCTCTGTCTTAAAGCTGACTAAAATAAACGCGCATTGAAAACCGAAGTTTGCAAGTTAGAAGCTTCTCAACTTTGGCCCATAGCCGTCCCGCTGTGATATGTGAAATGGATTCTGTCAAAAATATTCAGGGCAAAATGAGCCAAGTTCAATCATAAACAAAACATATCTGATGTGTCAAGACTACCAAAAAATCCTTATCAACCATAATTAATTAATAATGCAAAGAAAACATATTATAAAAGTAAGAAGTTAGAAGCTCCTCTAAAAGTAACTGAAGAATATATTTTTTTGGTATTATAATTTCACAAAAATATTGCTTAACAACGCTTGTACTCTAAAAATCAGCTGCTTGAAGAATGCTATCATGAAGTTTCAAATTATTACATAAACTTTATGGACACAATGTCAAACTTCTGAACTTGTTTTATAAATTTTAGGCACATTTTCGGTCAAAATTGATACTTAACAGTAGCATTCTTTGAGCGGCCAGCCCTGAGTGCATATGCTCTGTTAATAGATTTTATTACAGATTTCAGAACTTGGCTATCATCTACCGTGCGCCCACAAAGCGATAAATATGAGCGTTATTTATTCTCACTGTTTGCGGGCACATTCCGGGTTATTGCTTTGATGTCTGACTGGGAATCGAATTTCTGTACTAAACTATTCCACGCATTCGCTGACTTATTGTATAGATAAGGAGTATTATGTTATCGCTGTCCCTAAATATCGTCGTTTCAAATAAATTGACTCACAAAACTGTACAAATAAGGGAATGGAATCGATGATGTTGAATGAAATTATTATTTTTGTAGTCTGAGAGCTTTTAATTTGTCTTGATTTTACCAACGTTAGATAAGAAATATTCGTCGTTTATTATAGTTTTTTTAATCCTAATGTGAAAACGTCACCTATTTGTCAGCAATCATTTATGTATTGTAATTATTGTAATCATTTATGTTTTTCAATGGTTGAATAAAACCGTGAGTCTTATACATACTCCTATCGGAAGAGATAATAATTTTATGGATAAAATATAACAGACTGATTAATATAATTATTAATAAAAAAAATACAAATACATATGATTGCTTACAATAAGGTGCCGTTTCCAAATTAGCCACACTGTATTTTGTTGGACGAATATAACTTATCTAAATACTGAAAATTTAGCCCCAAATGTATATTAAAATCGGTCGTTTAAAAATTTAGGCGCAATGTAGAAAAAGATGAATCGAAAATAGGAGTAGGTGTTATAAAACACCTTGATTTTTAACTTTTTCAGTGATTCCTAATTGGCAAATATTTACCTTAATAGAACATAGAAACACAAAAAAATATCTACTTGAAAAATAAAGAAATTTAAATTTATTCTCGTAATAAAAAAATAAATAAAAAGAATGCTTCACCGTGACAGTGTTTGACACTGCCGTGACCAGGATTCGAACCTGGGTTACTACGGCCACAACGTAGGGTCCTAACCACTAGACGATCACGGCTATCGGAGCGGTGTAAATTCTGACGAAATTACGTACCGCTTAGTTGGAGCGGGGGTACGTGACGTCACGATTCGGTTCAATGGACACTCGGTTACAAAAAGATTTAGAATGATTTTATTGAGAAACGTTTTGTAAGAAACTTGATAAAAAATACACAAAGTTGGTAGATTCTAGGCTCAGTGCCAATTTGCCGATATATTTTGTTCCTTAATCTTTAATGAATTTTGTTCGTTTCATCAATAATTATTCAGGGAAATAATGTGATATCTTATAAAAGAAAAAGACTGTACCTATGAAGTAGTGATAATATATTCTTATGAACCAGTAATAAGATTCATTACCTACTTACTAATAATAAACAAAACTTAAATTATCTGCTTACTAAGTAAACTCATTATATTTCTTGGTAAATAGTGAATCACTTAGTAATTGGGCAAAAGCATTTACCAAAACCCCAAATCAATTATGTATGGAAAGAAGAAAATCTACGACAATCCGAAACACAAACATAACAAGCAATTACTCAGTCGGCTGAACAGAAATAGAGCAACCGAAATTGGGGACGAATTAGTGAAATTGTCCCCAATCTTCGACACGTGTCTGTAGAAAAAATAGACGACACAAAATATAAATTAGTGTGAACCAAGAAAATAATCGAAAATAATAATAAAAATTTTCGTATGTAGTAGAAATTAATTCTAATTTATTTCGATTATGTAAAAGGAAGTTTAATAAATAAATAATTGTTTTAAATGTTTCCTACTTTGCATTTTTTCATGGCACATTGACCTTTACGTTATTTTAAAATTATAAGTTAATTTAAATTGATAACCGCACATTTGTATCACTAACTAGCGGTCGCCTGCTACTTCGTCCGCGGGTATTGAGGTTGCTCCCAAAGCCTTCCTCAATAAATTAGCTATCCAACATAAAAAAAGATTACTTCAAATCGGTCCAGTAAATTTGTGCGATTAGCGCGTTCAAACAAATAAACTCTTCAGCTTTATAATATTAATACGGATTATATTTCCTCGCTTCATTCTTTAGATATTATGAAGAATTACAATGTAGACCCCCCTTGTTTACCAGGCAAAATTCGCACATATTTCAGAATGTTTAAACGTTAGTTTAGTTTTTATTGCATAAAAAACCTTAATCTACGACTCGTTTATTTCCGGTCAATTTTTTCGGCGATAACACGCATTAATTAGCAAATATTCATACATCAAAACCTAACTATAGGAAACCTTATATGAAACAACACCATTGACTGGTAGAAAAAGATTGGTGAAAAAAAAACAACAATAAGAAAAAAAATGCTATGTAATTTTTCCGTCAAAAATCACACAAGTATCAAGGGTTGCCAGCTAAATATTTAACAACATACCACAATTACTTTCACTAGCTTAGGGGTAATAGTCAGGATTTGTATAACAAGCTCATTCATTAACAAATAGCTTTTTCTTGTCGTGTGTGCACGTAAATTTGAACGTAACGACGTAATCGGCGCATTGATTATATAAAGTATTAAAATGTTATAATTTGAGGATAAATTGGTGGCTTGAGTAAAATTGTAGACAAACATGGTAGCTCTACATGACTAACTGTAAATAAAACTAACGATAACAAAGGAGAAACCACTGATATTTTTTTACATTACAAATCGCCAACGTCCATACCACGTTGAAAACGACGGTTCTCGTCCGATCACCGAAGTTAAGCAATGTCGGGCGCGGTCAGTACTTAGATGGGTGACCGCCTGGGAACACCACGTTATGTTTGCTTTTTGCTCCAAATTCCTTATTTTATTTATGAACATAATATTCGTTTGTCTTCGTTTTATTAAAATTTTAAATTACCTTACGTGTGTAAATGTGTTAAATAATGCTTATACTTAGGGCAATGAAGTTATTCTTAATTATTAAACCTTTCGTCGTGATGTTGACTTTTTGCTCTAAAAAATCATATTGCAGAAAACATATATTTTTTTCCCGCTGTTTCAACATTATACTTGATACGCCTGCTGCATACTGCCTGTTTTGTAAATTTTATTATTCGTCCCAATAAAATCAAGTCGCGTTTTATGTAACTTTTTATTCACGAATCAATCTTAATAAACAACTCGTAGCATATGACTAATGATTTACAGAGGGTTCTCGTTAGAAAAATCGTGATAATTAACGAGTTTAACGATAGAGGGGCCAAGCACTGGAGCGGAAACTATGGGGGATGCCCCCGAGCTTTGGAGTAGGAACGCTTTCTTTACGAATACCTACATTTGTATTTTTCTTTTTAAATAAGGAATAAAAAGGATCTAAGGTTGTGCCGATACCAGTTAATGTTAATTAATTGGGATCTGAGGCAGCTGTGGTGAGATAAGGTTTAACTTTTAGAAGAACACGTGATAACACATTTTTGGGTTCGAATGGCATAAAACGGAACCGTTGTTCGTCAAGTCTGTCTGTCTGTCTGTCTGTCTGTCCGTCCGTATGCCACAGACACTCTATTCTGTAAATATAAGCATCACATTGTTGAAATTTGGTTTAGGAAGATGTATCCTGTTAACCGCTTTACAAATCTCATACAAATAATTAAAAAATAATCATATTTAAGGGGGGCTCCCCATACATGAAAATAAAACCGAAAATATATTTTAGTCAAACCTATGCGTGTGCGGTGTCTATGAATAGGTCTTCTAAAATTAGAGATATAGCACATTTTCAACAACCGCAAACATAACTTTGTTCTTCACACAAACACTATGAAAAACAAAGTTATCTTTGCCGTCAACAAAATATTGTGGTATTTTAGCTAAGTGGAAGTAAGTGGATTCCGTAATTCAGTTGAAGTTGGCACGGAACCCTTAGTGCAAGAGTCCGACTCGCACTTGGTCGGTTTTTTACTTCGATACGTGGTAAAACTTTCAACGAAAATTGATTTGAACGTGATCGAAGTTCGAACTAGTAGTTTTTGAGATAGAGCACATTTTCAATAACCGCAAATATAACTTTGTTATTCATACACATACTATGAAAAACAAAGTTATATTTGCTGTCAACTAAATATTGTGGTTTTTTGGCTAAGTGGAAGTAAGTGGATCTCTAATTCAGTTAAAGTTGGCACGAAACCCTTAGTGTGCGAGTCCGACTCGCACACGGCCGTTTTTTTAAGGAAAACATGCCAAAGGAATACTAGAAGTTTTAAAGGTAATAACTCTGGCTTTCTCCGAGTTGTCTTTTGGAAAAAAATAACGGTGAGAAAATTACCTACATCCTACATTATATCGTCAATCGTAGGAGTTTGGATTTGGAGCAAAGCTAGATCATGCACAGAACAACAATAGAACATAAACGTATCAAACGTAATGACAACTGGAACTCGAATTGGCTCAATCTCACAACCGTCATTACGGAACACATCAACCAAATTGTAATCCCAGTTATGACGTCATAACTAAACTGCCGAAATGACGGGTCAAGTTTCAATAGCATCAAAAACCCGGAACGTTGCCCACAGGACCTGTTTGCATAAAGATATTTGGACATAAAATCTTACGACACCTTGCAACAATATCCGATTTTAGACACGATTTGGATTTTGAACCTTGTTTGTATAGAAATAAGGATGAATGGCGGAAACGTTGCGGTGAAACGGAAATTTTGAGCTGCGAAGGATGACCAAAAACTTGGCCATCACAAGAAGAATGATCAAATCATGGCCATGGGAGGACTTATTGAATATTTTTGTAAGTATTGCACGGTTAAAATGATCAGTTTTTTTTAAAATCATGAACATAGTGGATGTTCTTGAATCAAATTTTTAAAACACCATTTTAGGTATCTACGTCCCATTGTGTAACTTTAAGATAATATTGATTTATGATTATAGTTCCCGATTCAGATTTCAGTTACCATTTATGATAAAAGTATATTTTTTCTTGATTTTGTTTTGTACTGAACCAAATGAAAAGTGCCCAAATGAAGAAAAAAAACAGTGGCGACATCAGTTATTACGTGAATCTTAGCAAAATTTAAGTCGACGCAAAATATCCGTTCAATTATAATCTACTTACTTATTCAATTTCCGCCTGATTTTCAATACCTGCAATGTATGAAAAACTAACTCATTTATCCTGCATTTTCTCTAAACTCCTCAAACCCTGGCCACCCTACGGAGGGGCTAGTAAAATCATTACCGCGCGCCACCGTTTAAATTAAACGCAGGACAATGGTCAGCGCCTCCTAACGGTCTTGATCCTAAGTTATGTGCGGATTAGCCTATCTTAATATCACTGCATTAACAAGGGATAGATAATGGCACGCTTTGATTAAAGCTTGTAAGTACGTACTACATGACATTCACATTTACAGATTAAAGTACTAGCAAAACGTTACTTAAGTACATTTCTGGTAACGAATAACAGCTGATTCATGGTGTGATGTCAAATGGGTCAATAAATTATGACGTCGAATGTACCTACTCTTTTCAAAATTTGTTGTGATCAAAATTTTTGCTATCTCATTTGCCAACGTCCATACCACGTTGAAAACACCGGTTCTCGTCCGATCACCGAAGTTAAGCAACGTCGGGCGCGGTCAGTACTTGGATGGGTGACCGCCTGGGAACACCGCGTGATGTTGGCTTTTTGTTGCGCCTTCTGTTATTTTGTTTTACTATTTTAAATATTCTTCTTACTATGTATTTTTTTAATTGTTTTACTAGGGCCGATTTCACCAAAGTCATTTATGACTTACCGGACTTTAAAACGACCGATTTTAAAATTACATAAAGGATTGCTAGCAAATAGGTGACGTTTTCAAATGTGCTGTTTTATATTTTTTTCGACGAATATTTCTCATCTAAAGTTGGTAAAAGCAGGCTGTATGTATCTGTATAAATTAAGTATCGAATGAACATAGTTTTAGTAGCTATGTATTAAGTGTACAAGTTATTTACAAATTACGTAAAAAAAACGACTCGTAACATAAATGCTTAACAGCGTGAAAAACCTTTGACATAAACCCAATAGACCCAGAAAAACACTTCACTATTCCAGTACCATATTGGCAGGGTAATGGTCTGAAGACTGATTGCAAGATATCGCGTCTGTAATATTCGAAAAGCAACTTTATTTTTAAGGTCAGAAGGTTGAAATAATATTGTAAGGGTTATTATTATTTTGACAGACGATTTTGATGGTGAGGAAAGCATCCTGAGATTTGATGGGGCATCTTTAGTCAACTGCTATGAACGAATTGACCCATGTATTTTAAGGCATACCACACATTCTCGCATAATGAATTGCCGATAACTACTACTTACAGAGTTTAATCATAAAAAAATTCGAGAATCAATAATTTTACCAATAACAAAAGCGTACAACAACGTATCTTTTAATTCAATGTTTATTTTGTATACATAGGATACCCCTTCATATGAACTGATGATTTACTAAAACGTTGATTGGAAGAGATCGCTTTTAGCATTCAAACCGCCTTCACTATACATTGCCTCTTAATAAAGCTCTATCTATCTATCGTAAAAATACGGGTCGTTGATTTCTTTATTATCTGTATTTTGTATACTGTTTCATTTATTCATACACTATGCGTAAACGAGAATCATTGCTATTAAAAATGAACAGGCGTTATAAATCTGAATGTTTTTGCGTAAATTGAATGTGAAATATAAATAAATACAACTTACTTGTTTTAGAGATACCTACTACACACATCAAAAGTGTCTAGGGATCAACATATATTTTTGCAATAACTTTTCTCCTGATTGATATTAATTAAAATTTTCTTTAAGGATTCATCAAATAAAATGTTTTCGTTTATCTACAGTAACGATAAACCAAGTCACCTTTGCATTAATAAAGCAATTTGCCATTTTCCTAATAAAGGGATTTTTGACATTTGAACCACTAACATTAAAGTTCGAAAAAAAGACTGAAATAACAGTTTTCTTTAAAATTTTATTGGGTAACTTGAACAATTAATAATCCGTGTTTCTACCGCGTACACTAACAACACAAGAACATCGGTTTGGCATATTCAAAATGAGTTCATCCAAATCACGCTGTGGAATGGCCGCCCATGTTCGTTGCAACAACAAAAAAAGGTCTTCTTGCGACTGGATACCCTCCATATTCGGCAGAGCTCTTCTCTGTAGCATATCCCATGCATGCTCAATCGGGTTCAAGTCTGGCGACTGAGCAGGCCAGGGCAGGACATTGATGTTAGCTGCGGCGAGAGTCTGTCTTACAACTCTTGCGGTGTGCGGTCGTGCATTATCATTTGCACTTGTAGAGGAACGATGACGTCTGATACAATCGTCTCAGCATAAATTTGAGCGTTGAGGTTGCCTCTGATCCGAATCAAATCAGTTCTTCCGCCGATCCAAATACCCGCCCATACCATGATGGTTTCACCACAATAAGGATGGACTTCCTGGCAGGATTTTAATGTCGTATACGTCTTGTATCCGGTCTCATACCAAAACGAGACTCATCAGAAAAGCACACGAAACGCCATTGTTCTTCTGCCCAATTTCTGTGTTCAAGAGCCCATTGATATCGAATCCTACGATTGTGCATTGCTATAGGTGGTACCCGTAGCGGTCTTCGGGAATGAAGGTTCACTTTATGCAAGCGGTTTCTGACTGTTTGGTCGCTAATTAAGTTCCCTGAAGAGTGATGAAGCCTCACGGCTAACATCATGGCGGTTATTGTTGGAGCAATTCGAGCTGTGATTTGAATGTATCGGTCTTGTCTCCGTGTGGTGCAGTGATACCGTCCTCCATGGCGCTCAGCCACGGTACCAGTGCTTCGGTAACGTGTCCAAAGTCGACTGATAACACTCTGACTTGTATTCAGAGCTAAAGCCACAGTACGTTGCCGGGAACCAGCTTCTATCATTCCCATGGCTCTGAGCATTTCTTCCCTGCTTAAATGACGTCGCCGCCTCATAATAACGTTGGTTTTAATCACTAGTAGGGAAAAAGTAGCACTAATAATGTCTTCAATGCGTTGTATGTTTTTAGAGGGAAAATATTGACAGCAGATTTTCATCTTTTACTCGAATTTGATTGACAGTTCCTGTTTGAAATTATGAAATGCACCAAAAAGGATCTATATAAATTTATCATAAATTTATTACAAAGCCACATCTCAATCTCAAGAAATCCGCATAAAAATGCTTGATCCCTAGACACTTTTGATGTGTGTATTTATTAGCTTCTTTTGGTGGTCATTTTAAGCAGCAAAGGTCATTGCACCGAATACCAGCCCAATATCCGATCTAATTACGATAGCCGTGAGGCGACACATGTTCTGTGACATCACGCGTTCCAACTCGATAATGAATTTAATTAAAACTAATTAGTTCCTGTTTTATGTGATCGGTAATACTGATTGATACCGTCGGAATTGCCGCTGCGATGGTATGCCGAACGGTTGGGTAAATAGAAAATTTAATTACATTTCAGCACAGATAGTCAAAGTACTCTGTAACGTATTTCTTAAAGTATATTTTTTGTACATGTTATGAAATGTGTGATATCCGTCTTTGTATACAATTCCTGGGAATTATATATATGATCATCCCTGAGTTGGATGCCTAGGAATTGTATATAATTCCTAAAAACACCCAGAAATGTGTGATGTAAATTATGTTAGACACATTTCCTAGGAAATGTAAACATTTTCTAGACAGCATTAATTGTAACTCATTGAGCCTCAATGAGGGCCTTATTAAAAACTCAATTTCTAAATTAATAAGTAGAATTAAGCTAGTAAAATGTATAAACCGTATGATTTAACATTTTTTTAAACATTTTAACATTATTTGGACTTTATTTGTTGTTTGATTGTCTCAATGACAGACTTTAAACTCTAATCCTTGAATCAGTCAGAATTAAAGATTATAAACTGTATGGGTATTTCATAGTTGTCTCAATGGGACTCTTATTAAAAACTCTTGATTCTTCATTCAAGAACTGGAATTGTATAAAATTGCTAGGAAATTATATATTTCCTAGACCGAAAAGTAAATTCAATTTAGGGAAGAATTATAAAGTCGGTTTTTCTTAGTTAGTCCAATATCTTTTCATAACTTTTATAATAATGACAGTGAATAAAACAAATTTATTATCTAACCAAATGAGATGTTAGTGTTTAACGGTTTATTGCCTATAGTAGTATAAGGATTTGAGTTTTGTGGTCTATCTCATTTTAAAATGAATCATTTCGTTATTTAATAATGTCAAGATGTTTTTAAATATTCCACCAGCAAAAAAAACAGTATTTATCTACGTTTATGTGCAAACATAGCACATCCATTTTCGTCAGACTTGTCAAAAAATCTATTTTCTAACGTATTTTAGCACTTGCACCTGCAAGTTCACAGGTTAAGTTCCTATTATGTAAGCAGATGCACATCGCCCGCAGGCCATAAGTCCGCCCATCAATGTCGTGTCGTAATGAGACAGTGCACGTGACGCCACTAATGAGACAGACTAATTACAAGTGTTATTGGACAGTATGGACAGCCGGCATGCACATATTATTAATAAGTAGTACCGCCAGGTGACATGAAATTGAGATAAGAATTATTTAAAGCGGTTAATTAATATGAGGAGTCTAGTGTTTGTACCGTTGTACATCTATAACGTGTAATAAATTGAGTACCTTAATATTTTTAGTATTCATCGGATCCACATTAACATTTTCATCACATTATCTTTGTTTTTCCATGCTTTCATTTCCTTTTTGCTGGTTCGTTTGCTGTAAACACGAACATAAGAGTTAATCATAGATTCTATCTACCATAACGCAGTTCGTATTTTCTCCCTAAAAAGTCGTACTGTAGACATTAAACTATAGGCATTACCTGCCTTTCTACTCTTCTTATTACTATTACTCTGTATTTTTGGATTATTGATGTTTTCTAATCCTTTTTGAACAATATTTATTGTGAATCTAAAAATGTCAAACTTTCAAAGCTCTGTTATTCTAATAATTACTTAATATTAACTTTTTTTTTAACTTTTTATTTTTTTTAACTTAAGGGACTCTAAATCCCTTACGTTAACTCGGGAGGCTCTAAACCTCTTCTCTTTACTTAAGGGACTCTAAATCCCTTACGTTAACTCGGGAGGCTCTAAACCTCTTCTCTTTACTTAAGGGACTCTAAACCCCTTAGTACTAACTAGTACGTTCTTTTGAGCGGTTGATTACTCGTTAAATAAGCCTTAGGTCCGAGCGGTTGATTACTCGTTAAATAAGCCTTAGATTGGAGCGGTTGATTACTCCTTACGTAGGCCTAGAATCAAACTTTTTTTTTCCCATCTATGGAGCGGTTGACAACTCCCTAAATAAGCCTGTCGTTATTGAGGAATTCTTTTCTAGAGTGGCAGTCATTGAATGTGAACTCCACCCTTACGGTATGAAGATGATAGAATGCTAGAAGAAGAATAAATATTTTTATGTAAGGTTGTATATTAGGCGAAATAGATTCCTAGGTTTTCTTTAGATCTTCTTTCAAAAATTTTCTCTAAGTCGAAAATTTTTCTGGGGTTGTGGGGGAAATGTACCGTTGTACATCTATAACGTGTAATAAATTGAGTACCTTAATATTTTTAGTATTCATCGGATCCACATTAACATTTTGATCACATTATCTTTGTTTTTCCATGCTTTCATTTCCTTTTTGCTGGTTCGTTTGCTGTAAACACGAACATAAGAGTTAATCATAGATTCTATCTACCATAACGCAGTTCGTATTTTCTCCCTAAAAAGTCGTACTGTAGACATTAAACTATAGGCATTACCTGCCTTTCTACTCTTCTTATTACTATTACTCTGTATTTTTGGATTATTGATGTTTTCTAATCCTTTTTGAACAATATTTATTGTGAATCTAAAAATGTCAAACTTTCAAAGCTCTGTTATTCTACTTTTCTTTACATAATACTGTAAAAATAGCTGTGTTTTACCTTTGTTTGCAATTTTCCTTTAATTTGCATTGGGTGATGATTCGTTTTCCTGTATTTTCGTTATTTGCTTACTTTTTGACAGTATTTTTATCTTTATTGACATCGTTGTTATGACAATATCTTTCAAAGTCTGACAACTTCTATCAAAGTTTATTACTTTTTCGGGTTTAATCCTCTGTAAACCACCAGTATTCATGTTCTATTTTTGAACCTACCTCGATCTAAATTTGAACGGCCCCGGCCCCCTATATAAGCATTAATTTTTTTTATTCATTTCATTCGATTCCGAGTTCTAAGCTCGAACAGTTCTATTACACTCCAATAAATAAATACTCTACATCTTCCCTCAAGAAGTCTTGAAGAACCGCCGGTGACTACTGAAACACCTCCTCACGCTAGGGGAGAGACCGGACACCGGAGGAGTATCCAAGCACATTGACTGCAGTAACACCTCCTCGCTCTAGGGGAGGGACCTGTCTCCTTCTCGGAAGAGGATCCGAGACCAAGTACTTCTGGCACTCCAACTGATCCTAACATTTTCTATATAGTGCCCGTTACCCTCATTACTGCACATCGGCGTCTCTGCTCTTCACGGCGCCTGTCACCGCTGCACATCGGCGTCACTGCTCTTCACGGCGCCTGTCACCGCTGCACATCGGCGTCACTGCTCTTCACAGCACCTGTCACCGCTGCACATCGGCGTCGCTGCTACCTCCGCAGTGTCGGCTCTGCACTCCGACGCCGCCCTTTGCTGCCTCCAGGACAATACTTATTGAAGATTTGAAGATACTTACTCACGCCCACTGCACTTTACTTACATTCATACAGACATCACCTCATCTCATTTTTCGGTACTGTATTCTTTTTGTTGTAATATAAATTCTATTCCCTCTTCTACCTCTTTCTTTAACCTTCTTCTACCTCTCCACATTTGTCGCTTCACGACATGTTTTGGGTCTATAGAAAATTATACTATTATTATTTACAGCAATAAATTTACCAAAACAAAATTTAACTGAAACCATGTAAAAATGAAAATGAAATGAAATGACTTCATTCGACACAAAGTACTTACAATGAAAGAAAAAGAAACAAAAAACAACAGCCTAAATGAATATATTATATATGAATACTAGCGACCCGCCTCGGCTTCGCACGGGTGCAGTTATGATACATTGAGATTTAAACTATCCTATCTCGCAAGTTGGATCGAACTGCACATGGTGTGCGAATTTTATTATAATCGGTTAAGTGGTTTAGGAGTCCATTGAGGACAAACATATCAAACATAATAGATACTTGTGTCGAAAAGGTCCCCGCTCAGTATAATTAGTGACAGCGCGAGGCATGCTACGATACTGTACACATAGTAAACAAAATAAAATAAACTAAAACTAAAAAGAAACTAACCTAACCCCGAATCACATCAGTGAAACTGGTACCAAGGCTGGTGGCATTACCCCATTGAATTGCCAAGCTTATGCGTTGGCCGAGGCAGCTGCCAGCCCTCATGTCACCAGTTACACTTATCAAACGGGTGGACAACTCGGCGACCAGGTTTTTTGCCTCAGGGCCCCAGGGCCCGAACGTCTCAACCCCAAAAGGCGCAAAACGAAAACTGCAATCTAAGGAAGATATTTTTTCTTTTTAGAAGACTTCGCCGAGGCAGCCGCTGCACCTGCACCTATGGAGGTTGAGGAGACGTGAGAAGGTGCGAGAGTTACCACATATGCCTATATTCTACGTAGAGTTGCTAAGCATATGTATTAGATCCGATTTGTGAAGGACGTTCGAATACTCATATCAGACTGTTAATACTTTCGAGTTCTATTAGTTTCAAGATGTAAGTTTTTATTATTATACTGAGTGTAAAAATAAAATAAAACCTATTTACTCTTAAAAAAAATACCACTTTAAAAGCTTCTATCTATCAAACGTTATACTTAAAAAAAAGCTTTTAGGAACCTCTTCGTCATTTTAGAAGACCTATCCATAGACACCATACACGTATAGGTATGACAAATTATTTTTTTTCGGTTTTAGTTTCATGTATGAGAGCCCCCCCTCAAATTATTTAATTTTGATGTTTTGTATAAGAGTTGTAAAGCGATTAACATCATACATCTTCTTACTAAATTTCAACAGTGTAATGCTTATTGTTACAGAATAAAGTGGGTGTGATATACGGACAGACAGGCAGACAGACAGACTTGACGACACTATAAGGGTTCCGTTTTTTGCCATTCAGCTACGGAACCCCATAAACGCCTGTATAATAAAAGTAATCTGTACGTCATTTTTCATGTGAATATTTTGTAAGTTGAAAAATTTGGAAGATATTATGTGACATTTTGTATTTTGTAGTAAGTGAAGCTGCATGCTGATAGATTCTGAATTGGTATATATAACTAAAGCAAAATTAAAACAAACGTCAAACTAACACCCGTTGTTAAATAACATATTTTTAATTATCACAATATTTTATAAAACAAAATGAAAACAAAAGAAATTCTTTACATAAATTAAATAAGTAATATTACAATTAAAATAATAAAAATTAAATTACATTATAAAATTCATCGTACCTAACATTTATTACAATTAATAAGACAAAAAAAAAAAACAAAAATTAAATTAATCAATACAATGTCAACCCTGGCTCTGGAGGAAAAGTGCCCATGACGCTCGCAGCATTTCGCCGCTGAATTGCAACAGCTATTCTTTGGATCTAGAATGATCCTAACCGAGGATCACTGGTCCTCATTCTCAGGCGGCGACCCAACTTAACTGTATTTAATTTCAGCCAATTCAAATTACAACCCGAATCACAGTGATTCAGATAATGTATTCCGGTAATAAACACTAGACAATACTAAATACTCGTTGGAAATATCACCGGCACTTCGCATAAACTGAACCATTTGCGGCCGCTGTTTTAATCAGCTAAGTGAGAACGTATTTATCGTCTAAAACGCCCAAATCGAATAGAGGTGTTGTCTCACTGGGGTACCACTGTTATGTAGACTTCAGTCCACAATTTGAAAACTTAATCCTAAATTGCAATAAATAGTAATAAATAAATATTGGACACCAATCACATATATTGCTCTGATCTCAAAGTAAGTAGCCCATGCACTTGTGTTATGGGAATCTGACATAACGGTGGTACCACAACACCCAGACCCGAGACAATGTAGAAAATTTTGATTTCTAAATTGACCCGACCGGGAATCGAACCCGGGACCTCGGAGCGGCGACGCATTGAAACCCAGCATGCTTAGCCACTACACCATGGAGGTCATCAATCCTTAAGAATCTAAAAAACTTGACTATTACGCGCTTTTGCAGGTTTCTTTTAAGGCAATTCATAGGTATAGGATGTATGCAACGCTTGAATGAATTAACCACTGGATATGAAACGCAAGAGCGAATGTATGAAAACATAATTAGCTAATTTCTACGGGGCGGGGGGAACTTGTCGTGTCAATTATTGACATTTAGTGCATGGAAGTGTCGATATGTGTGGAACGAATCTTTTGTAAAATTATATTTAATTTTATTACCAAAACAATAAATTACATTATAGGCATGTAATGCACAAACCATCAAATGAACAATTGAAACATAGAACGTCGTGTTTATATGAACGGTCTGGCAAGTATCACTTAGTTAGTGTGAACTTCCTAAGACATTTTGAAACAGCCCGTTAGTACACAATATAGCCTTGCACCAACCACCTCCTATGCGATAATTAAGCAGTAGATTTTTTGCGTTGGCATTCAATCACGCTTGGCGTAAAATGGATACCACATATTCGGTGATGTTTTGTGGGGATCCATTTTGCCTCTCTTCGGACTGCTTCTACCCACTTTATTTTCCTAAATGGATCTACAAGAAATCTGAAATAATATTATAAAGATGTATTGTCAAATACAAAGTTTAAAATTTGAAACCAAACTGTTGTATTTTTATGATTACCTTTATATACTCTCGAGTGAAACATTTTACAGATTTTTCATTTTATTTTAAAAGAATTTATATTAAAAATTTAATGTTTATCGATATAATTTATCGACAATTGTCAAGCACAATTAAAATTAAACTGACAAGAGAACGAATGATAAACATACGATAATCCTACCGTATAAAGTATACGTTAGTTATCTTGTTGATTATGTAGTAACTGACCACCACTTTTTTAAATGGCAATGTTACTTTTCTCTTGGAAAATATATTTCACTATTTTCATAAAAATTAACAGCTTTTTTGGGATAAAACGTTACTTACGGATGAAAATAAATATTTTTTGTGTTGCCGCTATAATTTTTACACAATAATAAGCCACATTTACCTATTTTTTCCGTCAATGTTTCTGACTGAGCTTTATCACCGAACTGACAAGACGTCACCTTACCTCAACTCCTCACCCAAGTGAGGCCAAAAAGCCCGCTTCGTGGCTAAGGGGGCACAAGCGAAATTGCCCGTCATTGCGCGTCCAGTGGTTTATTCGTCCAAGATACAACGTGTAATGTTAAATGCGCAAAACCTCAGACACTCATGATTACCCACGTGGTTTTGCCACAACCAGGGACTCCATTGACCCATGTAATTGTCGGTATAGTCCAGTGTTCCGGGACCTTACCTTTCGACAGATCTCCCGATATGGTGTGTTAGCCATTTCGATTATTCTGTCGTCGAGCATGACCTTCGTACACTTTGCGACTACGACTATGGGGCCTTCGGACGGTGTTTTGAAGACAAGTTTTCCCTCCTCTAAGTTACTCAGTTGTTCGTCCTGTCCCACGAAGCCACACGCGTTGCTGTATGCCGCCATATACGACCCCGACATTTGTCCATGGATAACCTTGGATTGTTCGCTGTCGTATATTGCGGCCTCTGCGTCCTTTAATTTAGCTCGCAGCAGTCCCAGATTGTCAAGATTGTACGCTTGCATGATGCCCTTGCAAGTGTCTTCGTTGACTTTTCTAGTGGCTTTAGTTACCGCTACGAACTCGATAAAGGCGTTTAGCATGTGCTCCTGTGGTTGACTGGCTGGTCTGAGAGTCGGTGAAGCTACTTGTCCCATGTCTGCCCTGGTGCGTTCCACTCTTGGGTTTGTTTCCTCCTCTGGTGGTGGTGAGGTAAACTTTTCGACTGCTTTCTCGATCGCTATAATACTCCTCATCCTCGTTATTTTTCTGGTGATCATCTCCGGGATCGCCTTGAAAGCACTGCTGAGTGCTGCTGTCATAGTGGTGAGTGTGTCTTGAGTTTCCTCTTTCTCGTCGATGCTCAGCTTTTTCACACTCCGTTTCGTCTGGCACTTTTCGCTTCTCACCCTAAGTTCAGTTTTGTCATTTTTGGTCAGCTCCATCTGAATGTCGCATTCCAGGTTGTGCTTGCTCAGTTGGAACCGCGGGCAATCTAATAGTATATTCCAGACTGTTTCGCTTGTGTCCGGGTCACACTCGCATCCGGGGGAGCTGCGAAGCTTAAACCGATGCAAGTATTCCCCGAAACCGCCATGTTCTGTGAAGATTTGGGTCTGGAGCGGGGTCAGTTTTACTGCTCTCACCAGCCAGTACGCCTCGCGTACGTCTGGGAAGAAGGCCTTGGTTACTGTTCCCGTTGCAGAGGCGTCATATCTGTCCTGCCATCTCTGGACCGATTCCTCCCTGATCTTTTTCTTCACATAAGACAATGGGACTTCTGCGTCGACATGTGAATGTTTTGTTAGTTGAAAAATTTGGAAGATATTATGTGACATTTTGTATATTGTAGTAAGTGAAGCTGCATGCTGATAGATTCTGAATTGGTATATATGTTACGGCTAGTAGCCGAACTGCGGCTACACCTAGTTTTAGCCGGCTACAACTAGGTGCAGCCCGCCACATGCATTTATTCCATGTAATCGAATCAATTGGGAAACGCAATATTAGAATCTCAAAACAAGTGAACTGAAAACCTTGTTCTAGCCGATGATAAATAGGATACACCTAAGTTTAACCACCAGTGTGCGGCTGTACCTAGTTCTAGCCGCTATAATGAAGGCTAAACCTAGTTGTAACCGAAGATAAGTAGGATACACCTAAGTTTAACCGCAGGTGGCGGGCTGCACCTAGTTGTAGCCGGCTAAAACTAGGTGTAGCCGAACTTCGGGTATTAGCCGTAACATATATAACTAAAGCAAAATTAAATCAAACGTCAAACTTATATCCGTTTGTATTTAATTTCAGCCAATTCAAATTACAACCCGAATCACAGTGATTCAGATAATGTATTCCGGTAATAAACACTAGACAATACTAAATACTCGTTGGAAATATCACCGGCACTTCGCATAAACTGAACCATTTGCGGCCGCTGTTTTAATCAGCTAAGTGAGAACGTATTTATCGTCTAAAACGCCCAAATCGAATAGAGGTGTTGTCTCACTGGGGTACCACTGTTATGTAGACTTCAGTCCACAATTTGAAAACTTAATCCTAAATTGCAATAAATAATAATAAATAAATATTTGACACCAATCACATATATTGCTCTGATCCTTAAGTAAGTAGCTAATGCACTTGTGTTATGGGAATCTGACATAACGGTGGTACCACAACACCCAGACCCGAGACAATGTAGAACATTTTGATTTCTAAATTGACCCGACCGGGAATCGAACCCGGGACCTCAGGGCGGCGACGTCTTGAAACCCAGCATGCTTAGCCCTACACCATGGAGGTCGTCAATCTTTAAGAATCTAAACGAAACTCTTGACTATTACGCGCTTTTGCAGGATTCGTTTAGGGCAATTTATAGGTAATGTACAACGTGTATTTTTAATTCAATTGACCTAATTCTAAAAGAAAAAAGGAATAAAAGGTTTTATGTCGTGTTTAAGTTTAACAGGCACTTCTAATTATTTCTTGTTCTGTGGACAATGCTCTGTCTCTGTCGAGAGAGGATTCGGTAGATATTCGCAGCGCCGCGCTGGCCTTATTATTGTTAATATCAACGCTCTAAAAGAATTAGGTAACCATTGCTTGGTGACGTATTTTGGCGGGTATACGCACGTGATGGTTTGTCTTATTATAAGTAAATTGACAGGGCAATACTATTTAAATAAAGATTTTTCAAAAAAACCGACCGAGTGCGAGCCGGACTCGCGCACTGAGAGTTCCGTGCCAACGTTTACTGAATTAGGGAATACACTTACTTCCACTTAGTAAAATACCACAATATTTTGTTGACAGCAAACATAACTTTGTTTTTCATAGTGTTTGTATGAAGAACACAGTTGAAAAATGATAATTTAATATTTTAGGACTTGTTTCGGACCAGGACCCCTATTTTAAATCAGTCTTCTTTCTTCACATCTTTCTTTGGGATGACCAATGTATGTGATCGATGTCCAATAAAAAAACACTCGCGTAAAGATGGCCTGAAACATTAATTGATTAATGTCCGATTTTCCAATAAAAATATTATAATTTCACACAGGAGTGATTGGAAAATAAGATAAATGAATTTTGTGAGTACTAACGTGTATATTTCGCGTGATTTCCATTGATTTTTAATACGTTTTCGAACTAAAATTACAATCCACATTCAAACGAGTGATTCAAAATAAGGGGCCCAGAGCTCGAAATAAGAAACAGAAGTAGACGGCTCTGATTGCAAAGACAATTTGAAGTTCTTTAGCTGACACGGTGTCCTAGTGAGAATTGCTCTAATATTGTCGGATAACCATGCAAATCTGTGTATCCGAATATGACTCAAATTTAGATTTTAGGGGTAGAAAATAGAATAATAATATTACAGGTAATTGATCAGTTAGATTAAGCGCATGATGAGATTATATTTGCCTCGTGTAGGTACAATTTAAGACCCTTTACACACTGCGATGCTTGCTTTTAGCTGCGATGCAGGCGTGATGCTAACGCGCGTTAGCATCGATGCAGTTGCGATGCAGAAGCTGGAAATTGTCAAATTTAAACTGAATTTTGGTGACTGCATCGATACTAACGCGCGACTTCATCGATGCCGATAAATCTGTTCTTTGCGTGAGTCGCGATGCTGAAGCGCGTATTTAAAACGCGCGATTGCATCGATGCTAAGAATCGCAGTGTGTAAGGGGTCTAAATCATATTAATTGAAATTTCAGTTAGAACCCGAGTACTTAATATGTTTAAAATCATACATATACTGCACTGACAGATGAACTGGTATCAAGGAAAGGAAATGATAATGATGATGAATTATATTACTAAACCCTTGGACGAATAAACCACTGGACGCGCAATGACGGGCAATTTCGCTTGTGCACCTTAGCCACGAAGCGGGCTTTTTCGCTTCACTTACAGGTGACGTCTTGTCAGTACGGTGATAGAGCTCAGTGAGAAACAATATCGGAAAAAACGGGTAAAAGTGGCTTAATTTTGTCTAAAAATTATAGCGGCAAGACAAAAATATATCTTTTTATCCGTAAGTAACGTTTTATCCCCAAAAAGGTGTTAATTTTCATGTAAATTGTGAAATGTGTTTTCCAAGAGAAAAGTAAGTTTGGCCAATTAAAAAAGTGGTGGTCAGTTACTACAAAATCAACAAGATAACGTATACTTTATACGGTAGGATTGTCGTATGTTTATCATTCGTTCTCTTGTCAGTTTAATTTTAATTGTGCTTGACAATTGTCGATAAATCATATCGATAAACATTTATTAAATTTTTAATATAAATTCTTTTAAAATAAAATGATAAATCTGTAAAATTTCATTCAAGAATAGATAAAGGTAATCTTAAAAATACAAGGGTTTGGTTAAAAATTTTAAACTTTTTATTTGACAATACATCTTTATTATATTATTTCAGATTTCTTGTAGATCCATTAAGGAAATAAAGTGGGAAGAAGCAGTTTGAAGAGAGGCAAAATGGATCCCCACAAAACATCACCGAATATGTGGTATCCATTTTACGCCAAGCGTGATTGAATGCTAACGCAAAAAATCTACTGCTTAATTATCGAATAGGAGGATTTAAACGGTGCACGGCTATATTTTGTACTTACGGGCTGTTTCAAAATGTCTTAGGAAGTTCACATTAACTAAGTGATACTTGCTAGACCGTTCATATAAAACGACGTTGTATGTTTTAATTGTTCATTTTGATGGTTTGTGCATTACATGCCCATAATGTAATTTATTGTTTTGGTGATATAATTAAATATAATTTTACAAAAGATTTGTTCATTCATTCGTTCAACACATATCGATAAAAAATATCGACACTTTCATGCACTAAATGTCAATGATTGACACGACAAGCTCCCCCCGCCCCGCAGAAATTAGTTGATGATGTTTTCATACATTCGCCCTTACGTTTCATATCCAGTGGTTAATTCATCCAAGACTAAACCCCAAAATACCCCTTCCTATAAAACTCATAATTTCTTTACCCAAAGGTTGTCTGAAAGAGATCGCTTATAGAGATAAGCCCGCCTTATTGTACATTTCCTTAGAACGAATTTCTAAATAATATATTTATAATAATATTGGACACCAATTACATACATTGCTCTGATCCCAAAGTAAGTAGCGAATGCACTTCTGTTTAGTTATCAATTTATATTATGTGCAATAAAGAGTTATCTATCGAAAATTTCGTTGTATTCTATGACATTATATTTCGCCGAGCTTGAAGAAGTAATTACAATATTCGGAGTGCATCTAAACGTTTTATGAAGATTAGTAAAAACCGTGCAAGATCCATTAAGATTTCTAGGTACTCATAATCATATGAGTCGACAATAACACCTCAAGATGTGATTCAAAATCCTATCACAACGCCTTAAGCAGTCAAACCGCGGTTTGCCCATTCGGAAAGCGGTTAAAACGCGCATACACCATCAGCATTAACTTTTGATTAGCGGTCGTTGTCCAAAGTGAACTATACTATAAACTGTTGAATGTACAACTTTACGGCTTTGTTTACTCAGCTCAGTTTCACCGTTAACTTTAATTGGTACTGAATCTATAATGTGCTTCTTTTCCTCAATGGATTAAGAAGTAAAGAGAATTAACTCGCGCCACCGAAAGATATATTGAACATTACTGTAAAGTTAATTACTTAATATTAAGTTTTAAACAATCGAATTTTTCTTTAGAAGTTTTCTTAGTTATTTGAATGTTAACAAATCTCGTTAACTTATTCATTAATATTGATTATTCAAAAGTCGGTTTCAATCAGAATCTAGATTAGTAGTATGTCGGTCGAATAATCTATTTCTATCTTCCTAATAAGAAACATTCATTGAATAAAATAGAATACGCTTAATTTGAATACATCACCTATTTGTGAGCAATCATTTAGGTAAATATCAATTTAAAATCGGTCGTGTTATACTATTTTTAGTCGGGTCTTATCTGACGTTGGAAAAATAGACACTAAAATGATATTTAAAGAGCAGCATTAACTGACTAAAAAAATCAAGAACTTCATTGAAAAACAGTTCAATAGCTGTTTTTATTTTAAAACGTATCAAAACAGTTCAATTTATTAGTCTCTCCCATTCACAAGGAACAATAAAATGACAGGCGACGACTTCGAGGCAATATCGGAGGGACATTGTCTAAAACGCCGTTTGGGAGCACTATATCTTTACTTAAAAGCCAGAACATTCACTAATACAGGATGTTATTTTTAACGTCAATATCCTACGAGGAAAAATAGCTACTTTAAAAACATGTTTGACTTGATCGATTGTACAACTATAGTCTATTTTATTTATGATGATTGCTGAGTGAGTTTTTTACATGGCACATGCTTCCGTTTCACGCATTCAACATTTCAAGAACTAAATAATTATTATACCAAATAAATAGAATAAATATTGTAGCCAAAATTTATCAAAACATTGCCGTAATAAATATCGATATTTATTTTGATCAAGCACTTATTAATAGTAGTTATTCTTTTTTAAGAAAATAAAAATATGCATGTAACGAAACTCGAACTATTGTGATTGACAAAACACAATCAGCCTTAAGTTGTGTACGTCCGAATAATCGGTATGGCCGTAATCATCAATCGCATGAAAAATAATATCGTTATCATTTAATAGGTTGTATTTATTTATAACACAAAATATTAAATTACAAAAAAAGGAAGACACTATGTAAGAAAAACATCGGTTCAATTTTATTGTACATCACTTAAATTGACGAAATGACAACGTCTCAGCGATCGTCTTAGGATAAATCAACTATAGCAAAATTATTCTTGTCCCTTTTGCCAAAAAAAATTATACCTAACTGATAGATTACCTACTTTTTTTTTCTCAATGTTACTAGTATTCTAACCCTTACTGAGCTAGAGAAGATTATACATAACAACCTACACACGATAAAACCTTTACGAAAAAAAAACGAATTTATCAAGTTCTTTCAATTTATTTTCAAATGTAAGATTTTATTTTGACAGGTTAGTATACTAAGCATAAAACCACTAAGGTTTGTTATTTCACAAAGTTTTTAGTATACGTTAAACAACATTTGAATCAAACAACTTTAATTATAATACAGGTTAAGTTAACAGTTGATTATACGTCATAAAATAAGTATTACTAAATATATAACAAATATACATCATTCTTATAAAGTTATATTATTCCTAAAAAAATGCAGGAATTGTGCTATTTTGTTTACATTCTAATATTAAATATCCAAAAGAGAATTCAGGAAATGTGTTTTGAGCTTGTGCTTTAATGTTTTAATTCAATATGTTATGCGTACTGCCACCCTGTATTCTACAATGCTAGCGAAGTACATTGTGCGAAATTTACAGTGCTTTTAGTCACACACCAGTGGTCGTCTCACACGTCGCTTGCCGATCTGTTTTCGAAGGCAAAGATCATGGAAAGGACAGATTTGATTTGGATGCGTCATTTATGAGTATCTATACTAATACCCAGCAAGCCCCCAGCCCCGTCCCGCCCAGCTACGTAATTTTAAAAGTTAAGTGGTCCCAGCGAACACTCTTTTGCCCCGGCCCAATTCCATCCCAGCCTCGGCACTGTCAAACGGGAAAGTTTTTCCTTTGCCTGGTTCTAAGCTACCTGCACACCAATTTTCAACTGAATTGGTTCAGCCATTCTTGAAATATAAATAGTGTAACTAATACGAATTTCTTATAAGCTGAAGAGTTCGTTTGTTCAAACGTATATTAATTACACATTTTCATTATTTTCATGTAGAGTCTTAAATTTCTACATAATAAAAATGCCACGTCCAAAGTTTTTTTAGTTAAGTTACCTTAAGTTTGTGAAAAGTAACAGAGAGCAAAGGGGAAGATGTAGATTTTCCTTAAACCATTAACATGTATATTACCCTTAATTTATCGCGAGAGCTTTTGATAGCTATTGCGACAAGCGTTTTATATGCAATTTGTAGCAGAATTTTCTTTGAACGTTTTAGATGAACTTAGGGAAATGATTTGGTTGATCTACATACATTTTGTCATTTGTGAATTGAGACAAAAAAATATTTACTTATATATTTTTTTTAAAAGTATAACTTTTTAGGGTTCCGTAGCCGAATTGCAAAAATCGGAACCCTTATAGTTTCGTCAAGTCTGCCTGTATGTTTGTCTGTCCGAGCGTATGTCACAGCCACTGTATTCTGAAACTATTAGTATTACACAGTTGAAACTTAGCAGGTAGATGTATCCTGTTGCCCGCTTTACGATTTTTATACAAAAAATAAAAAAATATGATATTTAACATGAAACTAAAAACTAAAAAAATATTTGTCAAACCTATGCGTGTGGGGTGGGGTGTCTATGGATAGGTCTTTTAAAAAGACATCGAGGTTCCTAAAACCATTTTTTCTAAAAGTCTAACGTTTGAGAGATAGTTGCTTTTAAAGTGGTAAAATTGGCGTCCCTCCCCCATCTAACTTATTATATCGTATTATAGTTATCTCTATCGCTATTCTCTTCTCTTTTATTGCCTCTATAACTTTACTTGCACCGCCTGTATATATATTTTTCTCTGTCCTGACCTATGGTTGACTGGTAGAGAATGCTTTTGGTATTAAGTCCGCCATATGTACCTACAATTTTATGTTGTGTGCATGAAGTTTAAAAAAAAAACTTTTAAACTAAGCGAGTGTAAATTTTGAAAAATATAGACGATGTAGATATCGACAAAGACTTTTAACGGAAATTAGTTTGAACGAGATGAACTAGTAGTTTTGATATAGAGCACATCTATACTAATATTATAAAGCTGAAGAGTTTGTTTGTTTGTTTGTTTGTTTGTTTGTTTGTTTGTTTGTTTGTTTGTTTGTTTGTTTGAACGCGTTAATCTCAAAAACTACTGGCACGATTTGAAAAATTATTTTTACGTTGGATAGTCCATTTATCGAGGAAGGCTTTAGGCTATATAACATAAAGATACGACTCATAAGACTACAGCAGAAATGAAAAATGTTGCGAAAACGGGAGAAAGATATTCCTTTTGAGAGCTTCCACCGCATACGCTGCGGAAACCGCTTAAGTTACACAAAAATCATGTATGACAGGATTGTTCAACATTAAGAGTTCTATAATAAAGTCCGCGACAGCATATGTCTATCTTTTATGGTTGACTTACTACAACCTTTTTTATGTTCATAAATTTGTAAAAAAATATTGCATTATTTTTAGAGGTGTATAATACACACAGGTATTTATTCTTATCAAAATAAATACATTCATCATCACGAGCATTTCATTTAGAACCAAGTTGCCCTTTATACCATTTGATTTCAATAAATATCTTAGGAGCTATCACAGTTTTAACATAACTCCGCACCAAAATAATGTTCGCAGCTTAAGTACAACGTGCGCTTGCGCTAATATATTATAAAGCTGAAGAGTTTGTTTGTTTGAACGCGCTTATCTCAGGAACTGCTGGACCGATTTGAAAAAATATTTCTGTGTTGGATAGCTAATTTATCGAGATAGGCTTTAGGATATAAAACATGACGCTGTGACGGGAGGGGAGGGAGCAAACTCAAAACGCGCGGACGAAGTCGCGGGGGACCGCTAGTTTTCAATAATCGCAGACATAGGTAACTTTGTTATTCATACAAATACTAAAAATCAAAGAATATTAAGGTATGTTGGCTAAGTGGAAGTAAGTGAATTTCTAATTCAGTAAAAGTTGGCACGGAACCCTTAGTGTGCAATTCCGACTCGCACTTGGCCGGTTTTTTGAAGTGTCAAATTAATATGATTCCATTAATACACCTCTTGAAAATAAATTATTAACTTTGCTAAAAAAATAAATCGTTCGTAGAAACACTTCTCTGGAATCAGGATCACTGTATTTTATAGCGCAATTTTTCGCACCAAAAAAACCTTATAGCGTAAAAAGCACTTCACGAAACCTGCAATAAATACTTCAAAACACAAAAAGCGAGGAAATTCAGCCTACGAATCGTGTTAAGTGACCCGTTTGCTAGCACCCCAGTCAACCCCGTATGTAAATCGTGAATTCGGCGAATTTATTGTTATAACTCCTAAGTGATATTCGAGATTTCACGAATATGCTGCCGACATTTTCCTTATTATAGTCCACCAGTTTTCTCAGACCCCCACTTCAGCATGCAAGCTTGAGCAACGTTTGAGAATTTCTAAAGAGTTGACGCGACGATAGGTCTTGTTTGTTGGTTTTGTCTGAGACGGGTACAATAGCTGTTTATTTCAACATTTTCCTTGATTGCTCGACGGCCATTGAAGATAATATACAGCTAAATGAAAACTGATTGCAGTTCGGAAGTGATTTGGACTAAATTGAAGTAAATTACAGTTGTTTTATGAATAGCAATTAAGAACAAAGTTTTTCTTTATTTAAGTGGAACTAGAGGTTTTGACGAGATGGCAAAGATGAAAGTAATTAATATTGCCATAACCATACAGGTTAATAACCTTTGTCGACCATTCGCAAGTATTCCAATGATATGTTTATCTTTCTCTAAAATAAACAACACACTCAGTGTGAGTGCAACTCGCAGAGAAAATGCTAAAGCTCATCTCATTTTTCAACTATACCAAAAAGCAGAGAACCCAAAAACATAAAAGAAACTTGTAAACCGATACGGAAGCGAGGATTAATGAAACGTAATGGTGTTCCGTGCAATAAGTTTAAAACCTGGAAACAAAGGAAGAGTTTTGTAATCGGTCATATTTTCTCATTCAGAAGTTTTAGTCGGTTTTGAAATTTTAAAATTTGCATTGTGGGAGGATTATACGGATGAGCTGTGGCCATATTAATAGCATTTCTGAACTCTTTCTGATTGTTATGTTTTATTTTTCATAACTGAATAACGTCAATATTGTAAGGTTATTTTTATTTTCTTATTAATTTTATAGAATGGATGTTATTGCTATTGTTGTTTTTATTTCTTTTTTATTATTATTAACATTATCAATGTGTGTGTGACACTAATTTGAAAAGGTTTTCTAAGAATACCAGTATCGTGAAATGCCTCGCACTGTCACGAATTATACTGAGCTACTACCTATTTATTTAATAAATTCTTTTCATTAAAAAAAAATATTTTTTTTTCTTTATATTTGTGTAGAACAAATGTTTTTTTCATTTTATTTCAATACAATGGAATAACGTTAAAACGTTGGGAAACCAATAATTTAAATTATTTACCGTTAAGGAATTACGATACAGAAACGTGATTGTATTGTTTCTAATCCCAAAAAGTCTTCTGTACCCGATTCCCAATATAAAAAATATTGATATTTTTCCATGTTTCTTAGCAATTTTCATTAAGACACTGCTTCTTTTGTGAAAACGAGTATTTATAAATAAGTCAACTAAGTTGTACTTTGGATGACACCTAATTACTTATTTTGCTACGAAGATACTCAGTACTGTAATTTTATTAGATTTGTTCTAATGCTGTTTACGCATATTTTAAACTCAAAGACTGTTAAAAATGTTTATGGTTAAGTAAGCCTGTATCGTCCCACTGCTGGGCAAAGGCCTTACCTCAACTATGAGGTAGATCGAGCCATACTCCACCACGCGGGCTCAGTGCGGGTTGGTGGAGGGGTGTTTGCAAGGCAAGCGACACCCTGCTGTCAGATGTTATCAAGCCACCATCAACCGATATTAGCCGGGACCAACGGCTTAACGTGCCTTCCGAAGCACGGAGATACTCTTTTATGGTCGGAATGGTCACCCATCCAAATACGACCGTACCGTAGGTTGCTTCACTACGGCATCACTACCAAAGCGCTGCAACCACTGCCTTACGAGCACGAAAATGTTTAGGAGACTATTTATTTATATGTTTGTTTTGTATAAGGTATGTCAGGTGTTGTAACTAACTGCATATTTAGGTTTTTAATTATAAAATCTTATTTAGTACCTATTTTTACTATTTCAGCTATTTATACATGATTTGTATATTTGCTGTGGAACTCTCTTATTAGCTATTTTCAATAATTAATTTGTAATTGTTAGAAATATATCTTCTAAAAGGAAGTCGTTTTAGTTACACTTTTTATAACTCAAGAACGGCTAAACCGATTTGGCTGAAAATTGGTAGAAAGGTAGCTTAGAACCAGGAGAAGAACATAGGATACTTTTTATCCCGTTAGATGTGGCCGAGCTGGAAGGGAATAGGCCGGGGTGAAACAATGTTTGCTGAGGGCATTTAACTTTTAAAATTACGGGGCTGGGCGGGACGGGGCTGGGCGTCGAAACAAAGCTAGCTGGGTCCGCTAGTCTACGTATAAAAAACTGTTGAGTGTCGTTAATAAAAAAAATCCTGACCCCCACCAAGCGCACAACAATAGCGTCTCATATAAATCAAACCTTACCTCATAAACCCAAATGAACAGAGTCTTGTACAGATGGCGCTCGTTTTTCCGTTTCCGGTTCGGCATTCAAATTCGACAGAGACAAATGAACGGTCATTTCCTTCGGTTGGAATTTGAAAAGCGAATCGTTGTGGTGTATGGGAGATCACATTTGCATACAGGGTGTTGATAAAAATATTGGACTTTAGATAAGCAAGGTACTAACTGGATGAAAATAAAACACCGTGATATACAGGGTGTCAAGTCAAAACCAAACAATGCGTTCAGAGCGCTGATGGGGCTGCCGAGGTACTGTAGTGCCTCCAAAATGTTCGCGGAAGCACGTACTGACGACTTCTACGCATTGATGCGTAAACGAGTTGCGTCTATTTGGCGCAGAGTGCGCGCCAGCCCCAACAGCGTTCTACGAACTGTTGCAGACAGGTTCGATGGGGCTTTTCTGAGGCACTGGATAACTATTCAAGTGAGACCAACAAACCTGGCTGCAAAATAGTAAATTTAATTTTGTCTATAATTTAATATGATTTCATTTTTTTTATTTAATTGATACTATAATTTAATTTATGTCTTTTAATTGATTTAATTTGATTTGAATGTAAAATATATTTTTTGTATAACTAACATAGCTGTAAGTTCTTAATGTTACTAACAATTTATATGGATGATATATGTAATCCGAAATAAATGATTTATTATTATTATTATTATTAAAACCAGTAGGCCTAACATGCACGACACAATATTTATTTCGATCGACATGACAAAATTAGTCGATCTATGCTATTTTATCATATTCCCTAACATGCCACCCACATTGGACAAATTTATCCAAAACGATAACGAGATAAGACAATTTCTAACCATCCACTCAATTTTATGACAAAATTTGGCTGAAAATGATAAACTTGACACAATGACAGATTGACTCGATATTGACCATAGACAATGAATTCAAATTTAAAAATATCTTATGGATAAAAAAATCCACGGGGACTTTCTTTTTAATATTTTTACCCTTTATTGTTTTTTGAGAGCTTCGGCTAAGATATGGCACGACACAGTCATATATTTTTGCTCTAAATAAGTTGTTTTATATTTATCGTCGACGCTAATGGTGGACGATAATGTTTCACGGCAAAATGTCAAAATTCGGTAAAAATAATTGTCGCATGTTAGCGTTCAATGATAATTTTGTCATATTTCGAAATTTGACAGTACGACATGACTTTCATGGCAGCCATGTTAGCAACTGTGGTTAAGTCAAATTTTGAGAAAAAAACAGGATAGAATGCCGCGATTTTTTTTTTATCACGGCGCGCATGTTAAGCCTGCTGGTGATAGGCTACGCCATGACAGTCAATAGAAAAATAAAAATTCTAACTTATGTACTTTTTGAGTTATGGACTTTAAAAAAAACAAAAATTTACACTTTGTATTGGTTTGTGGGCTTTAAAAGTGGTTATTAGAACCAAGGGTAGCAATGAGCTATATTATTAGTAACAACTCGTACTCTAGAGCCTTTTTGTTTATATGTAACGCAGGTGTAGAGTATAAAAGAAATGATGAAAACAATTTGGCAGCATGCGGAAATAATAAATCTTTACTCCTGAATATTGTACTCCCTGTGGCTGAAGTCTGAAACATGGGAACCCATCACTTAATCGCAATTTTCTTCATCGGTTTTCATTCCCCATAAAACGATTCGCAGATGTTTCAAAATAATATTCAACTAATTCTAGAATCTTGTTACATCACAATTTCATTTGGTAGAATGCTTATTACCTACAAACTTACTTCATCGTTACTTCTTTTCATAAATTACGTATTTTATCGAAGTAACGTTAGCTTTCTATTTTGTTACCCATTATTTTGTTTCCACGTAAGTTTCAATATGCAGAATTCTTGAAACATCGAATTTTACTTCACTAAAGTCCGTATTTCCAAACGAATTTGTTACTAATATTATATTGCATACTTTATTAATAGACAATTTAAAGCATAACTGATATAAATATGTAATAAATATTGATCTAATAAATAAACTGCGTTAATCCCGACTCGCCGTGGTCTCCTCGCCGTGGTACTAGTCTGCCCGATACTAGAGTGTAATTCAAAAGCCGGAGGCGCGGAGGGAGAGCAGCCTCCGCCCGCTGTAACACGGTGTAGGCGAGCGTGGGTGACTGCGCCTTGTTACACAAGGGCGACGATGCTGCTATTCCCGCAGCGCCGGAGACGAGGAAATCCTAATGCATGCTGCTTGTTTGCATGCCTGCTTGCTTGCTGCATGAATGCCTGTATGCTTGCATGCATGCATTAAAGCATGCCTGCTTGCTTACTTGCATGCATTTATGCATGCATGTTTGCCTTCTTACTTGCATGCGTATGCATGCGTATGCCTTCTTACTTGCATGCGTATGCAAAAATATATGGGAACCGTTACACATTGAAACAAGTTTTTATGAAAGGTTATATCGATAACTTAATAATTCTATAGAATTATCTACAATCCATATATCGTTATTCTGCTTAACAAAACAGTTGCAAAACATTTTTTTGGTGGATTGTTATTCGATGTTACGCAACGACGATTATTAACTATTCAATTAATCAAGAAAAAAAGATATTAACATTCATTGAATAGTTTTCTGTGAAATAAAATTCGATATCAAAAAATTCTGTGTTATGATAGATACCCCTGAAGCATAAGAAGAAATGACAAATTATTGACCTTCGCAAAACTAATTTTAATTTTCTGAATTTCTGCTGCATTAAATATACTTCCTACGTAACTATACCTTTAATTAATTGTATAAAATATTTGTATTTTATATGCTTCATTTTGAAATTCTTCTCAATTCATACAAATATTATAATATAATTTGACTCAGAGTTTTTTTAGTGCTACCTGGTTGTTCTACAGGGAAACTATGTCGAGACTCCTACCAATTTTTAGAAACCTCCGAGATGCTGCGGATTCTATAACTGTCAAAAATGTTTATTATTCCCTCTGTCAATCACTATTGACATACTGTATTACAATATGGGGTGGAACCGCGACTTCCCATCTGTTGAAATTGGAAAGAGCTCAAAGAGCTGTAATAAAAGTAATGCTTCGCAAACCTAGACTGTACAATACTAATAAACTTTATGAAGAATGTCGTCTACTAACAGTTAGACAGTTATTTATTTTTAATTCAGTCATCCGCTATCACAAATGTTTGGACCACACACAACTACTGGTAAGTAAAAGACGCGCTCGTATTCCTGTTCCTACCTTCAACTCGATGTTCGCGAGACGACAAAATTATTACATGGGCCCATTTTTGTATAGATATTTTAATGATTTAAACCCAATTACTAAATTAAATAAGAATCAACTCAAATCAATCCTAAAAAAACATTTAACTGCAATTACTTACGTAGATACTGAAATGATCTTAAAAGTTGATATTTAGTACGATAGGGTACTGATAATCACTTCAAAAAAAATAAGGTACTTCCCTTCTTAAGCTAAATATTGCATAGAATGAGTGTTGTTAAAATATATAATTCCGGATTCTCATGTAATTTGCTTTATTGTAAAAAACTTTTTATTTTATTTTATTGAAATGCAAATAATCATAACACCCATGCACACTCACACATTAAGACGTACACGCACATAATATATTATTTCACACACACACACACACACACACACACACACACACACACATACAGATTCACACTTCGTTAACTGTATGCCTGCGCATTGTTTTTGATATCCTCGTACATAATATTATTACTTTTCTCCATTGTTGTTATACCTACTTTGTACTTTTTTTTTACTTATAATAATGTAACGTATTATATTCTATGGATCACAGTACTTTATATGAATTTTGTACCTATGGATCATTTACTTGGGTGGAGGGTTGACTACCTGAGATACAGGATTCATCCTAGTTCAGGTGTCAACCCACCATAGTCTTTATGTTTATATGTATTAACTTGTCTTTAATGTAACTTTTGAACTTATATCTTGTAACTAAGGATTATGGTGAGGAATAAATGAATTGAATTGAATTGAATTGAACCTGAAAAGGGAATAATGAAGACGACCCATTACTCATATCTTCACGCGAATGCAAATAAGTATAGAATCGTCGCTTCTGTTCGGCGGATCTGCGCTTGATATATTGTTTGCATTTGATAAATATTTATAATGACATAAATTATGGGAAATCCCCCATTTTCAGAAAAAACATTAAAAGTAGGAATTCACAAGCAAAAAGAAAACTTATAACAAGAATATATATATATATGATGACCTTCGTGGTGTAGTGGCTAAGCACGCTGGGTTTCAATACGTTGCCGCTCCGAGGACCCGGGTTCGATTCCCAGTCGGGGTCAATATAGAAATCATAATTTTCCATATTGTCTCGATCTGGGTGACTCCGAGGACCCGGGTTCGATCCCCAGCCAATATATAAATCATAATTTTCTATGTTGTCTCGATCTGGGTGATATGGTATCACCGTTGTGTCTGATTTCTATCACACAAGTGCATTGATTACTTACTTTGGGAACATAGCAATGTATGTGATTTGTGTCCAATATTTATTTATATTCTTTGCTTTGTAAAAAATAGTTGCAAGCACGAACGTATTTTTAAAACGGTTTCTTAAACCCGGTTGCGTGATCGATAGCTAACTTAACTATGGTTAAATGTCTTTACTAAAAGTCGTTCGCCTAAACTGTACATTTTCTCAAAACCATTTTGTAATTTACTTATGTGATGTGCATTAAGGAGTTGTCTATCTCTCTATATATCTATAACTTTGAGTTGAATTGACTGGCAATCACGAAACTGGGCCCCTTAATCGTTTTCGGATACCACTTATTACAAATCAAATTGGTAAGTTTATATCAAATCAAGTTGAACAATGCAAATGCACTTTAATTTAAAAAAAAAAAACCTTTGGACATTCCCACACATCGCCATCTAGCCCCAAAGTAAGCTACTCAAAGCTTGTGTTATGGGTGCCAGACAACGGATATAATACTTCAATACTTTTTGTTTGTAAATACATACATGATATACATAGAAAACACCCAGACCAATACAAACAGACATGTTCATGCACACAAATGTTTGTATTGTGCGGGGATCGAACCCGCAACCCGCTGCGTAGTAGGCGATTTCTCGATCACTACACCAGGCGGGTCGTCTTAAATAACTTAAACAATAACATGAATTAAATAAAATACAAAATGTCACACATGTCACTAAAGTCAATATAAAATGTTAAAATCAATTGAATAAACTATAAAATGTCATGATTCTTAGATAGTAAAGATACATTATATTCGTATAATGTAAGCGCGTACCATTTCTGCTCTTTTAGTGTTTTGTAGCATAATGGCAAAAACGGAACCTTTTGTATTTTAAGTCATATTTACAACCAAGTATCCGATGCACAAGTATTTGAAAGAAAGAAAGCATTAATATTATATTTATTTAACAAACACACACATACACATTAATTAATTAACAGCCAAGTGCGAGAAAGACTCGCATACTAGGGGTTCCGTGCTAACTTTAACTGGACTAGAGATTCATTTACTTTTACTTAGCCAAAATACCACAATATTTTGTTGACAGTAAGTGTAACTTTGTTTTTCATAGTATTTTTATGAATAACAAAGTTATGTTAGCGGTTATTGAAAATGTGCTATATCACAAAAAATACTTTTTCGATCTCTTTCAAACCAATTTTCGTTGAAAGTCTTTGTCTAGATCTACATCGTGCATTTTTTCAAAATTTACACTCGCTTAGTTTAAAAGTTAGATGAGAGGGACGCACATTTTACCACTTTGGAAGCGTCTATCTCTCAAACGTTGTACTTTTAGAAAGTGGTTTAAGGAACCTCGGTGTCATTTTAAAAGACCTATCCATTGACTCCCTACACGCATAGGTTTGCCAGAAATATTTTTTTCAGGTTTTAGTTTCATATATAGGAGCCCCCGCTTAAATATTATTTTTTATTTTTGTATAAGAATCGTAAAGCAATTAACAGGATACATCTAGCTACTAAGTTTCAACTGTGTAATACGTTTCAGAATAAAGTGGCTGTGACATACTGTCGGACAGACAGACAGACAGACTTGACGAAACTATAAGCGTTCCGTTTTTAGCCATCCGGCTACGGAACCCTAAAAGCAAACAAAAGAAAAATATGCCACGGAATAACAACGGTAATTTCTTATTACTCAAATGCCAGCCGTGCGTGTGTGTGTCGGTGACATCCGAACCAATAGGACCTCACTCATCATAAGCCAGGTCCTCAGAGGACCTTACGCTGACGATTCCAATGGACCCTGCCGTGTGAGGTATACGGATACACCCATTATACTGTAACGTATCAATGTACGGACAACAGCACGTCTTATTTAGTTGTAATAAGCGCTAGTTTGCAACAAAAGTAGGTAACCTGGTGTGCTGGCAAGTATGTAAGTAGATGTTTTTACTGATGATAAAAGGCTTACCCAGAAGACTGATAGTCACCATGTTTTTGTACTACCCCTGTCCCATATAGGGCCATAATAATCACAAACATGGGTTTATTGAGCGTAGTACGATCACTAAGAACATTAATCACTGAGTTTTATGTAAATTTGGATGAGTGCTGCTGATAAATGATGGTCAAGCTTAGATTTAGGAGCCACGAAATACGTGGACTTGGGTTTAATAATTTGCCATGCTCTTCCTTTTATTTTCTTCCCCCTTATTTCAAATACAGTTAAAACGTAGATTATATGTAACTATCTTTTAAGGAAGAGCAGTTTTTTCTGGCACAGAGAAGATACTGATCACATTTAATTTACGGTAATCTTGGTAAAAGAAAATATAGTACATCATGATACAAGTGTGCTAAGTTGACCATTATACACACATACAAGGCGATATTGTGGTCACAGGCACACGTGTTTCATACGACGTTTTTCAACACACTTGCGAGTAAAAACAAGACTTCAATAATTTACGAAAGATGGCACGTTGTTTTTTTTTTCTTGCCGCGATACAGATGCGCGCGCAAGGCTGAGGCGCGAACTAGATCGGCCGACAACCAAGATTAAAAATGTAATAATTCGTGTAAAACACATATTACAGAAAATATTAAATAAATTTATGCTATTTTTTGTTATAAAGCTGGATTTACCATTTATTGAAATAAATATGTGCATACTGTTATTTTTCACATAAATACTGTTTGTTGCTAAAATAAAAGTTATCACCTGACTAAATTATATCGCCTCTTCTTCTTACTTACTGCTTGGTACCAGGGTACAAATGTAAATTAGTTGGGTGAATAAACTAAAGGCACTAGTGCAATAATATACTGAAAAAGCACACGTTTTTAATACCTAGGTATATTAGCCAAAAATCGGTGGAATAAAGACGTCGTAAGGAGCCAGTGGTTGAAAAATAATTTTGTATTTGTATCATCGTTATCAGCCGAAGGACGTCCAATGCTGAATATAGCCCTCCCCCATGATTTTCCACAGCGACCGATCACATGCAGACTGCATCGAGTTTGATCCTGCAATCTTTACAAGGTCGTCTGTCCATCTTGTCGGTGGACGTCTTACGCCGCATTTAATAATGCAACTACAAAAAAGGAAGAAAGATATAAGTTTTAAATGTTAATATCAAGGATCAAAAAAAAAATCTTAATTTCTAAGAAGTTCTTGGTCACAGTGGTCTCCCCAGCACCACTGTCCACTTGATTTCATTTTTCATTCTTAACCCGTTTTGTTTCGCTGACACGGGTCGGCACCGTCCGCGTAGTGTATTGAAAGTGCGAGTTTGTTTTCTGACCCTCCGCGACCAACGGGTCTGATCATTAACATGAGGGATTCCGATGGTTTTTGTAAGGTTTAGATTGATTATCGTGAGCTTGGATGAATTAAATCCGATATAAGTTAGTAAGAGTGAATTTGGGAAACGAAAGCCCTTTCTCTTTTTTTCTCGGTTTAGTGTTTTTTAAGTAAAGGTAGATTTAGAGTCGATTAAACTAATGTCCGATAAGACTTATCCTACTGAATAAGTGTAGAACTACCAATTATAAAACGTCATTTGCGAAAATGGTTGCTGACAAATAGGTGATGTGTGCGAATTAGGCGTTTTGTATTCTTTTTGACGAATATTTCTTATCTGACGTTCGTAAAATCGACTATTAATGGAGTTAAAATGCTAAAGTAAGTGCATCATCATCATCATCATTCTCAGCCAAAGGACGTCCACTGCTGAACATAGGCCTCCCCCACGGCTTTCCACAGTGACCGATCACTAGCGGTCTGCAACCAGTTTGATCCTGCGATCTTTTTAAGGTCGTCTGTCCATCTTGTTGGTGGACGTCCTACGCTGCGTCTTTGGTCGAAGGGTCTCCAATCCAGAACTTTCCTGCCCCAACGGCCATCAGTTCTTCGTGCTATGTGCCCTGCCCATTGCCACTTGAGCTTACTGATTCTCAAAGCTATGTCCGTTACCTTAGTTCTTCTACGTATCTCCTCATTTCTGATTCGATCAAGTAGAGAAACACCCAGCATAGCCCTCTCCATCGCTCGTTGTGTGATTTTGAGCTTCTTTATGAGGCCCATAGTTAGAGACCATGTTTCGGATCCGAATGTCATCACTGGTAACACACACTGGTTGAAGACTTTCGTCTTTAGACACTGAGGTAGATGAGATGAGAAGATGCTCTTGCGTAATTTCCCGAACGCTGCCCAGCCGAGTTGGATTCGTCGATGAACCTCTTTCTCGAAGTTGAACCTACCCAATTGGATCACGATTCCATTGCGAAGAGGTGTAAGACAGGGCGATGTTATATCTCCGAAACTGTTTACAGCGGCATTGGAAGACGCCTTCAAGCTCCTGGAATGGGAAGGATTCGGCATCTCCGTCAATGGCGAATACATAACACACCTTCGGTTTGCCGATGATATAGTCGTTGTGGCAAAGACGCTGGATGATCTAGGCACTATGCTCGAAGACCTCGACCGAGTATCCCAACAAGTGGGTCTCAAAATGAACATGGAGAAGACGAAAATTATGTCGAGTTCCCTTGTTGTACCCACTCCAGTATCCATTGGGAACTCAACTCTCGAAGTTGTCGACGAGTACGTCTACCTGGGACAAGTGATCCAATTGGGTAGGTCCAACTTCGAGAAAGAGGTCAATCGACGAATCCAACTCGGCTGGGCAGCGTTCGGGAAACTGCGCAAGAGCGTCTTCTCGTCTCAATTACCTCAGTGTCTGAAGACGAAAGTCTTCAATCAGTGTGTGTTACCAGTGATGACATACGGATCCGAAACGTGGTCTCTTACTATGGGCCTTATAATGAAGCTCAAAATTACACAACGAGCGATGGAGCGGGCTATGCTCGGTGTTTCTCTACGAGATCGAATCAGAAACGAAGAGATACGTAGAAGAACCAAGGTAACGGACATAGCCTTGAGAATCAGTAAGCTTAAGTGGCAGTGGGCAGGGCACATAGCGCGAAGAACTGATGGCCGTTGGGGCAGGAAAGTTCTAGATTGGAGACCCTTCGACCAAAGACGCAGCGTAGGAGGTCCACCAACAAGATGGACAGACGACCTTAAAAAGATCGCAGGATCAAACTGGATGCAGACCGCTAGTGATCGGTCGCTGTGGAAAGCCGTGGGGGAGGCCTATGTTCAGCAGTGGACGTCCTTTGGCTGATTATGATGATGATGATGATGAATTGGATCACTTGTCCCAGGTAGACGTACTCGTCGACAACTTCGAGAGTTGAGTTCCCAATGGATACTGGAGTGGGTACAACAAGGGAACTCGACATAATTTTCGTCTTCTCCATGTTCATTTTAAGACCTACTTGTTGGGAGACTCGGTCAAGGTCTTCGAGCATAGTGCCAAGATATCCAGCGTCTTTGCAACAACGACTATATCATCGGCAAATCGGAGGTGTGTGATGATTAGCTCTTATTTCAAGGTACACGGTAACACGGTAGGTATAAGAGTTATTTATGTATACACGCGATATTCTAGAACAGTAGATGGTAAAATGCAAAATTGATGTACTCTCGGATAGCTAGCGATTTATTCTAAAGTTAATATTTATTCTCATTTGGTCGAATCCACCCATGTTTTATTAATCTTTATTAATTATAAATACAAAATATCACTATCTTTTTGCCACTTGTTACTGAACTCATAGTTTTTAATTTTATGACATAAGACTGTAAAGTTTTTATCACCTCTTAAACATTTTTATCGGTAGTGAATTCCACATACAAAACCTACGTTTTATTTCTCAACTACCCAAGACTAATGTTCTTACTACTGCAGCCTGCAACCGCAGGTCAAATGCTAACTGATTAAAACAAATGCCTTCGCACGAATCTCAGCAAGCCACCATACATCTTATTCCTTCGTGAACCATACAGCGTCCATCACTGTAATCGTTCAGTATATCATTTGTATTACAAACGAGAGAAAGGCGGACTTGAATGGCCGATATTTGTCTGACTGGACTGTGCTCTATCATTTGAGGTGAATGAGATATGCGTAGAACGAGCGCTTGCTATATGATTTCACGTTTTTAGGTTTACGTAGCTGAATGATTAAAAACGGAACCATTATAGTTTCGTCAAATCTGTCTGTCTTTCCGTCCGTATGTCACAGCCACTTTATTCTGAAACTATTAGTATTACATAGTTGAAACTTAGTTGGTAGACGTATCCTGTAAACCACTTTACGATTTTCATACAAAAAAACAAAAAAAATATGATATTAATGGCCCTTAAATATAAATATTTTTGACATACATGAAACTAAAATCTAAAATATTTTTTTTGTCAAACCTATGCGTGTAGGTTGTCTATGGATAGGTCTTCAAAAAAGACATCGAGGTCCCACAAATTTTTTCTAAAAGTCTATCGTTTGAGAGATTGATGCTTCCAAAGTGGTAAAATGGGCGTTACTAACTTTTAAACTATGCAAGTGTAAATTTTGAAAATAAATACAGGATGTAGATCTTGACAAAGAATTTCAACAAAAAATAGTTTGAACGAGATCGAACCACTAGTTTTTGAGAAAGAACACATTTTTAATAACCGCAAACATGACTTTGTCATTCATACAAATACTATTAAAAACAAAGTTAATTTGCTGTCAACAATATGGTATTTTGGCTAAGTGGATCTCTACCTCAGTTAAAGTTGGCAAGGAACCCTAAGTGTGCGAGTCCGATTCGCACTTGGCCGGTTTCAAAAAAATAAGTTCCATAATTTTTTTGTAGCTTTCTCGTAGAAGCAGTGGTAAAGAAGTGATAAGCTTTCTTTATTGATAAAGACTAACATAAATATATCTTTTACCTACTTCAAAAAGGAGGTAATCATTTCAATGTTAATCTATTAAGGCTAGATTAACATTGAATTAGGCACGTGTGCTAGATTTTAAAAGTGTATGTTTTTATGTTTGTATATGTGTATGTTTGTTCACCGACTCCTCGAAAACGAGAAGTCATAGCGAGATGATTATTTTTTGGTTCAATCAGGTCTAGTTCAAATTAGAGTACAGTGATAATTTTATCTAGATCGGTCCGGTAGTATTTAGATAGGGATGATAACTAAAAATGACTAAAATGCTCAAAATAACGCATTTGCCTTTTATTTAGAAGAAACAAATTTATTCGAAGTCGGTGCATGATGTCGAACTTACTTACATTAATAGTCTATTTACTCACATAATGCACCGACTTTAAATGAATTTGTTTATTCTTAACAGAAGGAAAATGTTATATTAAATATCCACTTACAGCTTACACTAATTGTGGGATATCATGGTGTTTTCTATGCCTTTTCCGTTCACCGATTGCATATCTTCATGGATAGAGCTCATTTGTCAATTGTATACAAATCTTAACTCTACCCTTTGACTCATAGCTTGATTGCTACAGGGGTGATTTTAGATTGACACTTGTAATAATTCTTGATGGATTTTAATTTAGAAGGGTTAGGGGTCTTTATCGGTAGGGGAGTGACCAGAAATTGCTATGAACGAGTGACAAATATGAGTTATTTTTAGACGATAGTGAGTTATACATCACGTCATGATACTAATATTTTATTCATAGTGTAAATTACTTTCAAAATGTATATTTTTTGCTATCGTATTAAATCAAAGACTACAACTATTCAGCGCCTGAATTTAAATTCATAAAATATTGGAATGCACCATGATATGTCATTATTTATAATTTCGACATCTTTTAGTAATGAGAGGAACCTTATTTAAGTCTTTTCGTATCGCATACATCCTTTAAACACTGCAACTACTATCAGCGATGCAGTCGCGATGCTAACGTGCGTCAGTATCGATGCAGTCGAAAAAGGTAAACCTTTACACACTGCGCTACTTTTAGTATCGCTGCAGCCGCGATCTAACGCGCGTTAGCATCCATACAGTCGCGATGCAGAAGCTGGAAATGCTTAAATTATGTACTGAATTTTGGCAACTTCATCAATATTAACGCGCGTTAGCATCGCTGCAGTCGCGCTTCTGCATCGATGCTAAATTAAATCTGTTAATTGCGTGAGTTGCGATGCCGAAGCGCGTTTTCAAAACGCGCGACTGCATCGATGCTAAAAGTCAAAGTGTGCAAGGGGTGTAGACCTAAAAATTTAATAGATATTCTAATCTTTCCGTTATTAATGTCGGCAGTCACTTCGCAAATGAAACCAGAAAATAATCTAAAAACTAATTTACTATGCGCTTGCATTCTGTCATCCCCTAAATATTATGACACATTTTAATTACATCTCGTGGCCGCCATTTTAATTTTGAACCGTAATCCGCTTACAGTGGTGTTAATGCAGAGTTTAAATTATGGAATAGTGCTGTAAAAGGCGCCTTTATCGATAGTTTTGACGCCTAAATAAATATTTACGCATAACCCGTTATTAAAAAAATATGTTTTTATGTGGCTTACTGAAAACTGAAATATTAACCTTTAGCTAGCGACGTGGGTCCTGAGAGATCGCGAATACAACTTGACAATATTGGGTTTACAGGCACTATTATCACACTCAACTGCGTCATCAAAGAGCAGAAAGCTATTTTGCAGTGGAAAAGGGTAAATACAACAAATTTACACACACAGACCCAACGTCGACACTTCTGGGTTTCAAGTTACTAAGTGATGAATAATTTAATTTACATAAAAATGATCATCATAGAGTGTTCTTAGACACATTTAACATCGTACTTTTTTATATATTGGACACCAATCACATACATTGCTCTGATTCCAAAGTAAGTAGCTAATTGCACTTATGTTATGGAAATCACACACAACGGTAGTACCACAACACACAGACTCGAGATAATATAAAAAAATATATTTCTATATTGACCCGACCGGGAATCAAACCCGGGACCTCATAGCGGCGACGCCTTGAAACCAGCGTGCTTAGCCACTACACTACGAAGGTCGTCAAATTATTATATTTTGTTATGATTCAATACAGTCATATTGTAATTTTATGATCATTTTTCTATTTCAACTATCTTACGTTTAATCGATGTAGATCTTGTATATATATATCGGAATTATCTCCATAACATGTATCTACAACGTTCGTCATGATATATAGTATTTATGTAATATATGTTGGTATATGTATGAATTATTGATGCATTTATTTTATTGCTTCTATTATGTATGTGTAATACATATTATGTAAGTACTAGTTGTATTTATTTGGTATTCATTTTATTGCATTAAATCTAAGTACGTATCTATTATTTATGTTGTTTTTTTTATATATAATTAATTTTGTTTCTTTGTCGCACCACCCACAATCAATTCTGCTTAGCCCAAAGGCATGACTGGTAGAGAACGCCATATGGCGTTAAGTCCACCTTTTGTACAGAAGTGTATTATTGTACAATAAAGTATAAATAAATCTTGCATGCTAGCGCATTACATCGACACAATTTTGCTATCCCTAGTCCATAATTGCGACTCGCGGTGCCAATGATATTGTCAATTAGCGTTGCGTAAGCCGCGACAGGTTTCTTATTAACGCCATTTGTCAGAGGGATTACGCAAAATAACCGCCAAATTCTAAATGAGAGGTTCAAATCTGTAGATGTAATCAGGATTTAAAATATGTTCAGTTTATAATTACATTTTTGTAATTTAAACAAAAATATAATAAACAGCCTGCCAATCTGTCGGTAGCCGAGTGGCAAAGGCATACGCCCGGATAGCGTAAGACACGGGGTTAGATTCCTCTTCTGACACAGTTGCTTTTTTCAAGTACATTTTTATTTAGTTAATATTTATCTAGCAGTACCTAGACCTACTTTTGAAAACAAGCTTAAGAAATTCAAAAAAAAAAATAGGAATAAATTTGCAATGTCCTTAACTACACACATATTATTATTTTATATTTAAATTTTCAAAGGCCCTTTGGTTCATAAGCTAAACTAAAATTAGCAAGTAAATGGTAGAAAATGTTTAAAGTATAATAAGTTACTAAAACTAACATTTAATATTGAAATTACATAGGCAGTGTAGATTAACACTTTTTCCGACAGTGAACGGCTATAATTGAATTGCTATTGTGTCTGGGATACTGCCCTGAAAAGTGTTAAAAGTAACTATTTTAGACACAAACATACTCCCATCATTTAAACACCGCCAAGTTATTACAATGTAAATAAATAAATATGCGCTAGACATCAAACCAATTGTCGTAGTTCCAAAGTTCAGTTTTTTTTCCTTGTGTTACGAATATCAGACAAAGATCATGACCCCTGTCATGATCTTTGTCTGGTATTGGTATTGTCTGGTATCGTCTCCCATAAAAACTTAAATAATATTACAATTGTTTGTGCTCATCACACAAACATTTGCCCCTTGCGGGATTCGAACCGGCCACAGCCGGCGTAATGTAAAAGTCGGGAGCGCTAACCAATACACCAAACGCATCGTCTAAAATCTAACACTATTTCGTATAGATATACTCGTAACAACCCGGCAAGTAGGGTGGAAAGATTAAAACTTGCTCTCTCTCTAATCCCCGCATTAGTGACTTTGCAATATTACTTTGCATATTACAGGATTGGGTTTTAACTGTAATTAATACTGAGGCTCTGATAAGAATTGATTTTGGGAAGATTTAGGAGAAATTGTTTCATTGAAAACTTGGTAGAAATGATTTACTTACGCAGATTGTACGCTTCCATTCATTTATCGGCACGACGATGGTTTAGGATTTATTACTATTTTATTTTTGCAAGCTTAAGATGATAATTTGTGATCTTACCAACATGAAAATAAAATATCTAAATAGTTATGGCTTAGTGCACGTCAAAAAGTATATTTCATGTGCCCACATATAGGACTTTAATACAACAATTCTCACTTGTTCCTGTCGCGTACTTGCCGCAGTCACAATGACAGGTATCAAGGAGTTGATATATTTGACTTAACTTTATTCCAATTTAAAAAGCAAATCCATGACCCGTCAGGTGGCTGCCAATAGTTTTCGTGGTATCATTTATTATGACTTATTATTTTTTTATTCTCTTTCGAAATATTATCTTTATTAGTTTCGTAGTTTCTTGGTTTGCTCAAAATAAAATGTAATTATAACCTGAAGAACCTTAATTGGGGTGCTATCTTTAAGTGTTATTTATATTCATTTCATAATAACGGTACGTTTCCCAAATAAAAATAAAATAAAATAAAATTATCACGTTAGTTAATTAAATCAATAACTTTAGATTAATTAGCATAAATAATCAGTCTTAGTTTGGGAACTCAACTCTCGAAGTTGTCGACGAGTACGTCTACCTGGGACAAGTGATCCAATTGGGTAGGTCCAACTTCGATAAAGAGGTCAATCGACGAATCCAACTCGGCTGGGCAGCGTTCGGGAAATTACGCAAGAGTGTCTTCTCATCTCATTTACCTCAGTGTCTTAAGACGAAAGTCTTCAACCAGTGTGTGTTACCAGTGATGACATACGGATCCGAAACATGGTCTCTAACTATGGGCCTTATAAAGAAGCTCAAAGTCACACAACGAGCGATGGAGAGGGCTATGCTGGGTGTTTCTCTACGGGATCGAATCAGAAATGAGGAGATACGTAGAAGAACTAAGGTAACGGACATAGCCTTGAGAATCAGTAAGCTTAAGTGGCAATGGGCAGGGCACATAGCGCGAAGAACTGATGGCCGTTGGGGCAGGAAAGTTCTAGATTGGAGACCCTTCGACCAAAGACGCAGCGTGGGACGTCCACCAACAAGATGGACAGACGACTTTATAAAGATTGCAGGATCAAACTGGATGCAGACCGCTAGTAATCGATCGCTGTGGAAAACCGTGGGGGAGGCCTATGTTCAGCAGTGGACGTCCTTTGGCTGATAATGATGATGATGATGATGATGAATCAGTCTTAGTTTGTTCGCTTGGTAAGTTCCGTTATTGATTTTACCGTAATTCTTTACTTGCTCGTATTTAATTATATCAACTCAACTTTTAACTAAGAATTGTTGGATTATATTGTGAGCAACAAAGTGTTGCTTCTATCTACTTACAAATACAACCTAAAATACAAGTCCCGTACAATCAAAATACCCACAAATCATCACGAACTATCTCTATTCTACATTGTGTGAAGTTGACAAACTCAATGCGGCAACACAAAGCCACTGCTTGAATAAAAGCTTCTTATAAATGGGGGTCATTAATATCTGCTAACTGTATGCAGATATGGATATCATGGGGCTCTCGTAATATTTGGTAGAACGATATGCAAATGTATTTTCTGGTTGATTGTTTTAAACATGGATTTAGAAACTTTTTGATGGTATAAATGATAAAAACGTATTATCTGTAAAGATTACGATTGCCCTTTCAGCCTTGTAAAGTGTTTGTTAGTGTTAGGGTTGTATAATAGCAGCTTTACATCTATAGCACATAGACATTTCACATAAGATGGTACCTAAATAATGATTCAACCGAGCGTGAATCGTTTCTCACTCAGTCATTTCTTTAAGGGCTGATTGTTCAATGGTCAGATAAAACTTATCAGATTGATAAATAATAAGGCGACAGATTTAAAAAAAAAAATACAGTTACGTAAGATTGCTGACGATTAGGTGACGTTTTCAAATTAGCCATATTGTATTTTGTTCGACGAATATTTCTTATCTGACTATTGAAAAATCGAAAAATCAGCCCTAAGACGCTCAAATTATAGTGTTTAGGATCATTACGGCTGGCAGTAAATATCATAAGTAAAAGTAAAGTTAGCCTGTAACATCCCACTGCTGGGCAAACGCCTTAACTCAACTATGAGGTAGTTTGAGCCATACTCAACCACGCGGACTCAGTGCGGGTTGGTGGGGGGTGTTTGCAAGGCAAGTGACTAACCCTGCTGTCAGATGTTATCAAGCCGCCCATAAGGCCTCTGACTAGGCTTAACGACTAATATCAACCGATATTAGCCGGGACCAACGGCTTAACGTGCCTTCCGAAGCATGGAGATGCTCGTGATGTTTGTCACTTATATGGTCGGAATGGTCACCCATCCAAACACGAGTAGGTTCCAAACCAAAGTTCACTACCAAAGCGCTGCTACCACTGCGCTATGAGCACCTTGTCAATATCATATTTTTTGGAGAATAAATCAGGGTCCTCTAAAAAATATACAATAAATCTTAAGGCACACATACTACACTAAACGTCTTTTAGTATGGTTCTGAATCATAAAATGTCCTTCTTCATATAAGTACAAAATACCGCAACTCTATGTCTTGAATCTCACTTATTTTTACTCACCGCTATTAATCCGTACTAGATTAACAGAAGGCCACTCGGACAAATTGTGTATTAATATTTTATGTTCCCGTTCGCGCCTGCTAGGGCTACCGCTCGTAAAGCTGTCATCGAGCAAGACAAACGGCGCGGACTTCTTACGCCTGATTTAGGAGAGATTAGGGGATTTGAGGGACTGTTCCGAGGATATCTTGGGATGTTTAGGCTTTAGGTTTCTGTTAGTCTGGCCTGCAGAATGATTTGAATGGAATTTTCCGTACGCTTTGATAACGTATGCTAAATGTATCCTTTTTGTTGTTATTGATATTACTATGTGTTTTTTTTTTATCAAAACCAAATGGATGTAATAATAACAAACAAAAAAAAGTTAGACATGCAAAATAAAATATAAATTAAAAATCTACCTATTCAAAAACGAAACTATTTCCTTGCGGCAAGGAGGCTATGATGCTGGCTGCGTTGCCGCGTTGGATAGCTATGCTAATCCTTTAAGCAATGTGAATGTAAGCACAGGTATGCTTTTTGGAGTACCTAATATGCAGTTAAGTAATAACAGGAATGAGCAATAAAAGATGACGCAGATGAGGATGTGACGATGACAAATCGGTCATCGGTGACGCTCTTAGCTAGTGTAAGCCTGGGCTCTTGCATGACTTGCAAAGCCAAATGCGTTAATGAAACGAATTTAAGGACTCTGCCGAGTACATCGATATTTAGTTGTTGCTTTGCTGTAATATTTTTTGTCTTTAAACCGGGAAACACAATTTTTTTTTTGTTTAATTTTCATTTTAAAAAATGACAATTAACAGCAACACCCAACTGTACCGTTATAACAAGTTTATTGGCGGTATTATTTGGTAGCGATGACATTAAAAATTGTATGGAAAATTTTAGTTCTGCAAGTGACCGCTAGAGGCGCTGTTCAATACTACATAGACTTTTTTTTACGTCGTCGCTAGCGAGTTTCATCGTCGTAAACTCATGTTAACGATACAGAAATCTATAAGATATATATTTACTCACTATGACATTAGCTTTTGCAAATAAAGATTTAATCTAAAATGACTTATCTCAATAAATTAAACACTTTGTAGCCCAAATCCTGCTTGTAACGTCTGCACAAAGCCTATTGCTCACCAAACTGGTGTTTTGCCTTAGCAAATGTATCGGAGCTTTGATCGTAATATCCGGACACGAGTCAACAGCCTCGGTCACTTCGGTAATACAGCCTTTGAAGGTTCACTGTTTACTAGATTTACCCGGTGATAATCTCACCTTCGAATTCAGTGTTTGCCTTCAAATGTTGAGTTTCAGGATGCACCCATGCTTGGATAGTTTGATTAATAGTAATTGGGTAGGAATGTGACTGATAATGTTTGCATATTCCAAAAAAAAAGATCAGCATCTGATACGTTTTTAAATTTAAACCAGTTTGATAATTCTAGCGGTCGTATTAGACGTTATAAACTGAAGCTAAAAACCTATAACTGTAATACGAATTTACGGGTTTACTTTAGTAAGATGTTATGGTGTTTGTTATTGGCTAACTCAGAAAGAAATTGATTATTGAAATTCGATTCACAAATCTATGTTACGGTTCGTTAACAGCAAAGAAGTAGCTACGATTTATTTGTCTCGCATAAAGACAATTCGTGACAATTTAATATGTCTCTATTCTGACTATGCCTTCATTTTCATCTATACGGTTCCCTATATCCGAAATCAGAGAAGCGTAATCGTGTAATTCGCCATATATTGGAGCTGCAGTTATGACGCCAGCCCGATGCAAATGCTTTCGGTACTAAATATCCGAATCGTAATGGGGACACTGGTCATAGTGATGACCAGTGGACGATATATTTTGTCGATAGCATATATTTTTTACCAGACTTGGCGTGTATCTTCAAAATAGATGCAATTTCTATTTAGTGTCTGATCTACTTAGTTAAATAGGTGTCTTGATCGTTAAATTTAATCAAACTTGTTGACGAGTAGATATACGAAATTTTGATATTTCTTGGGATCTTATTAGCGTTTAACACTTAATAAATATGGGACTGATTGGTTTTTTGTTGCTTGATGATGATTCGGGTTTCCTTTACTAGACTTGCTACACCACTGTAAAGCTTTAATGCTCAACAACTTAAAATGATCTTTTAGGGAAGAAAATTTCTAGTGGTTATAGCGAGTATTATACTCGGTGAACCTTTATAACCTGATACCGTATAAGACCGTTATAAGCTTACTTATTAGTCAGTATTTTTATAAAAATATTATTGAAACTATAAAACAGTATTAACAAAAAGCGCACCACTATTTAACGATAATACGGCTGCCTATACACCTCTTGCCTATCAGATGTCACCATCTCATATACGGAAACCGCATTCTGTTCCTATCCGAGTATAATATTGCGGATCATTCCCCTTACATCTGGTTTGCACCGGTTCCAAACCAGTTTGCCTAGAGCTCTCCATGTAGTGTGGGTTCTACTTTATGTGTGAGGTAATAGAGGTCTGGTTATGTTGGTTACGTCAATTTGGCCTGGGGTGAAATGGACAATGGTCACTGGATTTCAGGACGGCTAAAGGTCTCGTAAAGGCCGTCTTTGTTTTGCTGAGGCAGGCTAAGCAGCTTTGTTAGGACCTATCAAATGGATTATGAGACACTCGAAAAGCTTTTGTGTGTATTCAAATTGTGACGTCATGCAGTGTGAGCGGTTTGGCTGGGATTTAATTAAATAGCGGTTATTACCTGTGTTGAGGTTATTGAATATGTCGGAAAATTTGATGAAAGATTTGGAATTTGCGAAATATCAAATGACGAATTTAAGTTGGTTCTGTGCCTAGCTGTTACGACAACGGCACAATTAAATCTCAAAATTTCACTTTTAAAGTCCAGCACCACTAATATCAATTGACAAAGGTAGCTGATGGTTAAAATATAGGGTAAGTTATGTATTAATACCTTCAAATATGTATTAAAACTTTAGCTCGGGCTATTTTGTGACCTCTTTTTACTCCTATCCATACATGAAGTGATACTAATGGAAGTTAAGGACTTTAATAGTTCAGTCGTCCCGTGTCAAAGTCAAAATCAAAAATAATTTATTCAATTTAGGACAATATGCCACTTATGAACGTCAATAATTAGTGTAATATCAATCAATTATGGCCCGTATGAGGCTAGAACATATCTCGAAGAAGAAACGCCGAAACAAACTCCGTCACCACTAGCTGCCTCAAAAATGATACAAATCAAAATAAACAGGTAGGTACATCAGTTTGGTGCAGGCTGGTCTGTCCATAAGTTTTGAATTTTATAATACTCCTTCGACATTAGGATAGTTTTGACATGTAACTTAAATTTATGAATAGGTAGTTCGATAACATTATTAGGTATATTGTTGAAAAATTTGACACCATTTTATCATATCTTTTAATACATTTTTAAAAAACACACTTAACTTAATCAATTTAAGATATGAATTCTCAAAACTCCTAATGAAATATTCATACTTCGACCAAGATTTGTTTCTACAGGGTACAATTAACACCATGGACTTTCCTAGTTTGAAGGTACATTTGCATGGAAAGGCCGTTATTGAAATTTTATGAGAGTTTGATTATGTTCAGTAGACCGCTATTAGAGCACTGGACAGGGGATTTGTGCAGATAAATTAGTGTGGAAACGGCTTCGTCAGCATCTCAATACGAGGAGTCAGCTTCTGAGTATTGTATTAAAGCATAATAGTAAACAATTGTACTCGAATTTTGATTTTGATAACTTTTCAATATAGGGTCTATCAAAATTAACTGCATTTCTTCTTTGGGCTAATTCTGATGCTCAAATACAACAACTTGTTTATTTGGGACCAACAGCGTAATCGCAAAAAAATATTTCACTTTCCCATACTAGATTGACGAACAGCTGATACTAGTTTGTATGGAGACGTAATAATAAAATTACGGATTTCAATGTTAGTCCCGTACAAAAAGTTGTTGTGTACTTTAGCAACTGAATCACCACCTAAAAGGAATGCAATGAACTTTGGTACACCCTGTATACAGAAACTGATACTTGACATTCGAATTGTATATTTAGTGTAAAGGTACACGCTCATTTCTTTTCGATTACTTTGCACTGAGGATATCTTCGCATAAGATACTTTTTATCTTATTATTCCAGTTACTAATAACTAGCTAATACTACCATCAACTTACACGAATAGGTATTTATTTGTAAGAATCGCCATCATTTCTAATTGGTTCAACTGAAAAATAAGCGTCTTTTGTTTAATTTTGACGGAACTCTAATCGGATCGGTGCTGGACTCAAACATTGGCAAGACTTATCTCGTATTAACAAGCCTGTTCCACACTAGCCTAGCCCGCCTTGATCGCGGTAGCATCGATGAGTTATGTAATGGAAACCTGGTAATTGCGCTCAAAGTGCTAACATGCATAATGTATAACGACTTATGTAGCTGAAACCATGTACCGTGTCATACGCTCCGATGATCGCATGCGTATTTGTTTTGGAGCTGTCATATATGTTGTATAATAAACGAATAAGGGCTTCTTATTACAGTGTCAATGAAGACGCTTTTCATAGTCCGTAATGTAGTAAAAATAACATTAATGTGAATCGTGCACTAGAAGTGCTGATTGTGTTTCTTACAACTAGCTGAGCTGCATTTTAAAATTTCTATTGATTCAAATCTTATTTGAATTTTTTTACCCACCCAGATTAAAAATAAAAATAAAAATATTGTGATTAAAAAAAAAACTGTACTTTGAATTTGTAGCGTTTGTCATGCGATATTTTAAAAGCATGACTTTTTCAGCAAATCTCAAATTGATGATCCCAATTTACAAAGCAAATGAGCCCCCAATTATTTTTATAACCCACTAATTACGTGCTCAAAAAACGAAATGTTTTCCCGCAGTTCAAACGTGTTCAATTTCATTTTAATTGGTGGATTAACTTGACAGTTTACCAAGTCTAAACAGGGTAGGACTGACAGCTGAAGACTTGAAAGCTTCAAGATAAGGCGATCGTAATTGGTCTCGTTTTTTAACATTTTTATCTGATTCTTCTCCAGCTTCAACAGTCTGACCAAGCGTTTCAGCAGCTTCATTTCAAGTTTCATCTTTATCAACAGGACATAAAGTTAGATTTTGCTTGAGTTCTCTCTAGCATTTCCAGGACATTTGTGGGCATCTATCAGGTTGGACAAGCGTTTTGTAGAATCGTGAATTGGACGGTGGTCGTTTTAAATCTGAACGATTTACGCGAAAATAATAGCTCGGAAGCAATCGGGGTGAGACGAATGGAACTTTTTATCGTCACAGTCGGGAATATCCTAACAGATTGCTTGACGTTTTATTATATTGATTCGGAGATAAAAATTGGTTTTATTTGAAGTGCCTGAGACAAGTACTTCATATTTGTTTAATAAAATTATATCGACAACTTCATAACACAACATTACAGCTGCAAAAATTACGCGTACTATTTCTTTTTAAATGGTTTGACTACGGGAATATTAAGCTCGCGAAGCTATCGGTTTACTTCCGCGAACACAACGATGTGTTTATTTCAGGGCTTTTATTGATTATGTGTTATTGAATAGTTATAGATAGAGACTACATAGGTTAATCCCTCAAGCGTATGTAAACGAGACACAATAGATATTCTATTGTTATGCGGTTGCCTGCAACCGCTTGGGTTGGGTTAAGAAGTTGTTAAATGATTTGAAAGATGATTCTTTGGATATGATTTCAGAGAGATTAAAAGGGTTATGTATGATGTTTGCAGGTATTGATGTGAATTAGGCGCTTAGAGGTAAAACTAGGACATGAAGTAAATAGATGCTCCCAGGTTTTGACTGTGGAATTGTCACAGTCATGTTCATTTGTCTGTTAAACGTCAAAATTATCTACGAACACGTGATTAAACCAATAATTTGTTACGGTGCGCATACTAGAGTCGACGAAAATCTTATTAAAATAATTTGGACCAAAATTATCTGTCTTAGAAATATTTTTTACAAAACATGACTGGTAAAATATAAAGTGGTCCTTTATAGCATGATGCAGTATAATCATAGTCCCCCTAGCCGATTTCAACTACGGTGGCCAGTCACAACGACTAACCGACTAAGCGGAATATATTATAGTGCACAAGTGTGTGCAAACACAGGTGCAATCTCTATTCCTTTCGCTCTCATAGCCCGATGGGACAGCAATCTGACACATCCGGAGAAAATTCAGGCGCAGGACCAACGACTTTACCTGCGTGGCACGGGAGTGAAACACTGCCAACTTCTAAACTCCGGGCTACCTTAAGAATATCTGAACAGAAAAACTCAGGTATGTATTTTCGGCCCGACCCGGGGATCGAGCCCGGGACCTCGTGCACAGCCATCGCTTTAAAGTGCGACCCTCTTACCGCTGCGCCACCGATGCAGTATAATATTTCTTTATTACAGAGCAGTTACAAAGATATTAAAAGCAGTTCTTGGTTCATTCGATCGTTCTAACATGACCATGTAAGCAAACATTTTCCCAACATGCAATCACATTATACCCAACAAAACACAAAAGATGACCTCAGTAATGGATGGTGTGTGCCAACACGACACACGCTTGACCGACAATTTATCAGACGAAATTTGCATACATCTGGTAAGATTAATGGTGCATGTTCCATTGTGGAGCGGGTTCAGTACTCTGAGCTAATGGATAAACTCTGGACTGTATATTTTGTGTGATTTTGGAAATCGATCAATCATGGCAATGGTTTTTATTACGGTACATGTTTTTTTAAATAATTTTATTCAATTTGTAAATATAACTTGCGCTAAACTTTCTATAGGGATGTATCTTTGGATACATATTAATAGATCAACGGCTTACGATTTCAGGGGACCTATTTTTGAATCACTCGCTTGAATGTGGCGCGTGATTTATGTTAGAAAACGAATTAAATATCTATGGACATCACGCGAAATGTAGACGTTAATCATTTAATACAAGTATCACACATTTTATATCACACGCTATCTTGAAGCAAGTGATATAAAAAAGCGTTCCTCCTGGTTTGATACATTCATGTATCTGTATGGTAGATTACAGATATTATCTAGATCGAAGCTTATTTTAGGGTTAGAAAAAAATCATTTAAACCATTCTCTGTTTTTTACACAGTTTTTAATTACCTGTACTTATAGCTCGTATCCTCTCGATCATCACACACTTCAAAATCTTTTCATCATTTAACAATTGAGGCAAACAGTGTCCATTACAAATCAAACACAAAACATTACACTCGACGACAAAAAAATATTACAATAACTCTCCAAACTCCAAAAAATTCCACCCTAGCTATATCAGCCCTCACCCCGGGTCACTGTCCTGTATCCGACTAATATTGCTGTTAGATAATCCAATTAGACGGCTGACGATACCAGAGGCTGAATGGAAGCATTCCTTTGATCTGTCTTGGAATGGACTTGATTGGTCATTGTCATGTAGCCTGTGGGTGACTGCATTAGATTATTGACTGCCAATAACTTTGGTGTAAGCTTATTAATTACGTTCGGTGTGGGATAAGTCATTTAATTACATCTGTTTCTAGCGTTGTAGTCAGTATTGTTGTAAAAATGCAACATGAGAATACCTAAACTCAAATCAACCAGGAACTATCGATATATCAATGGTCTTTCACAAGAGATGAGGTAGATTCTTCTACATACAAAAAGTAAGCAAAATACTGCCGAAATGACAAACTTACAACTTAATAGAGTACATAGTAACAATCTCATAGGAAACAAGCTGTTTGAGTTTTTAATTTTCAATTTTCTCACACTAAATCAAATTTAAAAGAATGTGTTGTGAGCTCTCAATTCACACGCCCCAAGCATTAACAAATAATTACTTGTAATACATTTAAATATGACAAACGTTCTGAATCCTGTCAACTGTGAAGACGCGTGCGACAATTTAAACTAAATAATAGTTACAAATGCTACTCGACATGCAACCATAAAGGAAGGTGACATAGAATCTATAATAGTAGACATGTTTGATTTTAAAGATACTGTAAAAAACAAAATGTTTGCTTCACAATTTTAAGCCTAAACAATGAAGATATAGAATCCAAAAGTGCAACATTTAACGAAATTGGTATGTTAACGCCAGGGCGTGATAAAGAGAAGTCAACTACAATGTTTAGCAATGTATAATGGTTTCCATAACAGGCAATTGATCACGCATCGGATCACAAACTATAGTTTAGTGTAATCGTAAATCTGCGGATGATGGGAAATCTAGTCTCAAGGGTGTTTAAAGCGTAATTTGATTGAGATTTAAGCGTGGGATTGTGCGATGATGTGTTGATTGTGAACGTATGTTTTGTTTGAAAAGCGGACTATGTTTATAGAGTTGAAATTAAAGATAAATTGGTATTAAAAATAATAAATATAACATAATAAGCTTCATAGTAATTATTCTTCATTTAAGTGCTAAGTTCTTGTAGGTTGAGTTTTCTTAATTAATATTTATTCCAAGCCAACTCTCGTAACATAAGATGTAACGATACGATTCGATACGTAACTTTCACATTATTGGGTTATTACGCATACCTTTCTTTTACTATTTATGATACCGGTCCTCCGCAGCGTCACCCGCGTAAATTTCGGATTTCCCGTAAAATATTTCAACGCATAACATTTATATTGGAAGTAAGAGGCCAGCTGAAGCCTTGGCGGTTAGCGCAAGCGCGTGATTTTCTTAAGCTGCGAGCATTATTTTGATTTCAAAAAATGTCTTAGAGGCTATCACAGTTTTAAAATATCTCCATTTTAATTAAATTTTTATTAAATTTAGTCATTTTTTGAAATCAAATGATGTAAAGGTAAACTTTGATTAAAATGAAATCCTCGTGATGATGTGTATGTTTAGTTTGGTAAGAATAATGGTTTACGCAATAGCTCACAAAAATAATATTTCTCCCCCGGTTTTGCAGTTTTCTTATTGTTGCTCTGCTCTGATAAATTTTATCGAGATGTTTAATAGCCTTAAGCCTTCCTCGATATATAAGCTATCCAACACACAAAAAAACGGTCCTGTAGTTTAAAAAAAAATAGCGCGTTCTAACAAAGAAACAAATAAACTTGTCAGTTTTATAATATTAGTTTATATATCATTATCTTGAAGCCTGTATCTCTGATTTAATAACTTCCTAAAACAAAAACACAAGACTGCTTCAGATTTACAGCTGCATTTGGTAAACACAGTGCGACATTTTAATCTTTTCCAAATACGGACTCGAAGCGTGGAATCCCGTAAAATGTAATTTTAATAGTGACACCAATTCCCTGCATTTACAAATACAAAACACGGATGCTTAGTAACTGGACCAGTTTAATAACATTTAAATTTGATGACTTTCTTGGTGTAGTTGCTAAGCACGCTGGTTTCAAGGCGTCGCCGCTCCGAGGTCCCGGGTTCGATTCCCGGTCGGGTCAATATAGAAATCAAAGTTTTCTATATTGTCTCGGGTCTGGGTGTTGTGGTACCACCGTTGTGTCTGATTTCCGTAACACAAGTCCAATTAGCTACTTACTTTGGAATCAGAACAATGTATGTGATTGGTGTTCAATACTTCTTTTTTTTAATAATTCAGTTTGATTTTTAAAAAAATATATGATATGACCAAATAATTTACTTTTGAGGCATAATCATAGTGATTAAAATAATATATATTTTGAACAAATAACAGAAAGACGCTAGTTATTCAGAAAATTAGAAAATAAAGTAATATTCTTATTTTTTTTTTAAATTTTAAGGTTCGCTATTTAATGGATTAGAATGTTTTGAACACTCACAGTGTCATTTTTATGTTCATAAAGATGAAATAAGAAACGATAGCACGGAGCTCAATTAAAGGAGTCAGAAAGTTGCAGTTTCGAGTCCCATCCGTGCGCAATTTTGGTTTCTTATTCCATCTTTATCAATTATATTATGTCAAAAAGTGGCCTTACCATTTTAGAAAGTAGTTCTGATAATTACTTAATAACTTTTTCTAGCAAAGATTCTGTGAGTGATATAGTGTGAGATTGTGTGAATAATATCAGCTTCTTGCCCTTTCCAGCAACTCTGAATCCATCGTCTTGTCAACTTGGCTAATGCAACTTAGCCGACTGCGCGGAGGAGCGGCTTGCTAATTGCGATTCGCCATTTGCATTCGCGATAACTCCGATCGGCAAGGGTTGCTGTGCTTTGGCTGGTAATTTAACCAATTGGTATGTCTATTGGTATGGTATCTGTACCTAGATACCTATACTAACTTAAGAGAGACAGATAGCCTTATAGTGTATTAAAATAATTGCAATATCACACTTTTGTTTATTTGAAAGAAAGAAGAAAATGAATTTATTCGACCATAAATGAATTACATTAACAAAAATACATATATTAAGCTACTAGGCCGAAAAAGGCACTCAAGGTAAGAAAAAGGTTTTTATACTTCATTGCAAATTTTGTACAAAAGGTGGGCTTCATGCCATATGGCATACCCTGATTGTCATACCTTTGAGCTAGGCAGAAATGATTGAGGACGGTGCGACAAAGAAAATGTATTATTATTACAAAAAAAACAATTTCAAAACAAAATGTATACATTCTACGTGGAAATACCAGTTTATTGACATAAATGCAAATAAAAATACCAACAGGATTGGTATTAAATAAAAAATATATCTATAAAAATGCTTTTAGTTAGTGTAGCAACCTCTTACCAATAATTGTCAAAAGCAACTATAATCTCCCAAAAACATTTCCAATTCCACTCAACATTGTTACCAAATTAATCAGGACTGAACCCTCAAATAGCGATAAAACACGTACTATTTGCACTAGCATTCGTGTCCAGGGGTCAGTTGGTCCAGCATCCATCAATGTCCAAGTTAATTCCGTGAAAGTCGGACTTGCGATACGTTTTTGCTTGGACTTTCGGACCAATCGTTAGTGATAGGGTTAACGCTATTAAGGATTAGGATGAGTGTGTTGTTTTAATTTGATTAGAGTTTGGTGCTGAGTAACCTAGTAAGAGGTTTAGATTGTATTTTACACTCACAGTGTTTTTTTTTCTTATAAGATAAATAAAGAGGTTGCAGGTGTGCAAACCAAAAATATCACACGAACGGGACTCTACCCGTCCGTGAATAGGAAACTATTTCAAATATGTATATAAAAAAAAACTATAATATAAAACAAAAACAAAATTATACATTCTACGTAAAAAACTAGTTTTTTGACATGAATGCAATGAAAAAAATATATACATAATCAACAGAACCAATTTAAAATTAAAGAATAATCTATTAAAAAAATCATTTAGTTTCACACGAACGGGCCTCTACCGTCCGTCTGCAATTTTTGGGTTTTAATTTAATCTTATGTAGTAAGTGATCGAGAAACAATTTATTTATACATTATAGACAATTTTTAATAAGTAATTTGGAGACAAAATAATTAAATATAATTTCAACCTTAAAGATAAGACATAAGTACAGTCGACAGCACATCAGGTTACCCACTTTTGTTGCAAACTAGCCCTTATTACAACTGCATAAGATGCCGCGTGTTTACCTTGACGTGCTGTTGTCCGTACACAGCAAAGAAATTTTAATTTTCTTGCTAAAGTGAACTTGTTATTACTTAATGTGAACTTTTGAAGTATGCATTACCACAAATACATTATTGGCCTTGAAAATAATAAAAAGTAGAGATCTGTTGACAAGAACCTAGAATTAAGAAGATTGTAATATTTCAAGGCTTGTGAGTAAACTTAATCTTTAACATATCTAGTATAGTATAGTATACAAGGTAAAAAAATAATACGCAACCTTGTAACATGCAATATACCAGTTGATAGTTGGGAGGAACGGGCGTGTCTCACACCGGAATGGTGACGCTCCATCTTTAAAAGTGTTGAGAAATTAGAAAAAATGCGTCTTGAAGACGTTGATGCAAAACGTCAATTACGGAAGACATGTCCAAAACCCACATAAAACTACACCTACAATTCCGCAGGGCAGCTTGGCTGTTCACCGTGTGACCGACTATTGTTTCGCTAGCCACATCAGAGCGTACCACCAATAAACCAAATCAAGAGTGCAGAAGCAGTTGCCGGATTCGGTATGGACGACATTATGACGATGATGATGAAGAAAAAAGGAAATAATTTTATTTTCAAATCGAAAAAATAATCAAATCAAGCATGACATTTCAAGTGATCAAACGTAATAAGAAATAATCATTCACCAAGATGTATCTGTGCTATCGGATCGGAAACTAAACTGAATTTGATGGATCGTGCGCACGCGACTAAACGCATCACTTCCGATTATGCAACCGAGTTTAGGAGATCAAAAATATATATGTATTTAATTTGTCAGTTAAAAATAAACTTAATGGTTATAGAGTAAAGGTTTATAAATATAAAACATTTAATGTTATTGAATTAAGCTAAATCTACATTGAAATTGAATAAATCAATCAATTTAGGATGGCTTCATCATTGTATGTATGGCTATATTTGTTATGCATAATTTAATTGCAATATTATTTCAACTGTCAAAAATGCTATGGAAAGGGCTATGATCAGTGTTTCTCTATGAGATTGACTCAGGAATGAGGAGATACGTAGAAGAACTAAGGAAACAGATCGGTCATTCTCAGCAGGCCTGGTTTTGGTGCGTCCGTGCAAATATCTGACTAGTTTGTTATATTTTGAAGCTGTCAATTTTTTAGGAACTAGATCTAGCATTTATCTTTCAGGAATTTGAATTTGAGACACATCGTCTTGTAAAAAAGCACTTAATTATTATTTCTTAGTTCGTTCTCCTAAGTTCCGTTCGCTGTCCGGAACCCAGATTCAAGTACAAAACCTTCAACAGAGACAAAATAAGTTACGATTGGTACATTTCAGTGTATACAATTTTAAGATTATAAATTAAGTATTATTATTCACTAAAAATATTCTGTTTAACTTGTGTATTTTCTTAGACAAGATGAAAAATATGTTTGTCCTTTCATCATGCCTAATTTCAGTCACTAGTATAAAAGTAGCGAATATCTTGCTCGCAGAGTAAGTAATTCCTATCCCTAGCGCAATGTCGTGTTAGATCAGTTGCGCCGCGGCAGGCAACCGAAGCGGTCCCGTGTCACTTGCTCCGTTGGCGAACTATGACCGTAAGTACCTAATTTCCATTCGCTTGGTTCACCTCTTTTCTAATTTCCGTTCGCTCTTTTAATTAATATTTTAAAATGGATACAAATTGGTCTGTGATAATATTATATGCAGGCATTTGTTGGCTACCTCATACTTGTAGCAATATACTGTATTTTTTACCATTTAATTATTATCTCATAAATACCGTCGTGTTCCTAATTTCCATCACCCTATTCCGTCACGCTAAACGTGACGGAAATCATATAATACCTGACAACATTTGTTTTCTTTATGTTTTTACCTTAAACAGGTGCCTACTTAAAGTTTTTTGGTAGGTATACATAGCATATACCATAATGTGTAAGTATTCTTATTTTACAGAAAACATGGGTAAGCCAAAACGAAGTCGAGAGGAGATTTTGGACAACAAAGGCTTAGACAGCAACGAAGAAGAGAAAGAATCAAGAATGATCCCGATTTATACGCTGTGTATTTAGAAATAGACCGCCAAAGGTACCACAAAAAGAGGAGCGAAGGCAAAATATTGCCAATGAATCTAGAAACTCCTGCACGTAAAAAACAAATAAGAAAGCGAGAGGTTTTTTTTAAGAGTTTTTTTTTTTGTTATTTGTAGACTGTACAATAACTTTTGAGGTTTACTTTTCATTAAATTCTGTTTATTTTCTATTTGAGTTTTATTTCAATACAATATACATTTAAGTAAGCCATTTTCTAATTTCCGTCACGCCCAAAACTTTGTCACCTCATAACTCCATAACCAGTCGGCACATTGAAGTGCCAAATACATAATTATGTTGAGTTAATCGTCTTTTCTTAATTTAATTGCCAATTAAACGAATTTCTTGGGAAATAAAAATCGTGACGGAAATTATACGAAGAACACCTTGTCGTGAGAATGACCGAGATATAGGTCTTAGCATCAGTAAGCTCAAGTGGCAATGGGCAGGGCACATTGCGCGAAGAACAGATGACAGTTGGGGCAGAGAAAATCTAGATTGGAGACCCTTCGACAAAAGACGTGGCGTGGGATGTTCACCGACATGAAGGTCAAGCAACCTTGTAAAGATCGCAGGATAAAACTGGATGCAGACTGCTTGTGATCGGTCGTCGTGGAAAACCGCGGGAAAGGTCTAAGTCCAGCAGTGGACATCCTTTGGGTGATAATGATCAATGATGATGATGACGTCAAAATAAATTATAGAGTTTATTTTATGAGGATTAAAGGTACAATTGTGAGCAGGATTTGCAAATAACACGATTCGATTACGTTTAAAACTATATTTCTTATATTTTGATACTCGAGCACTCCAACAACGCCGAAGCCCGCTTGCCGGATCCGCCATCTTGACCGCTTCCTAAGTGTTGTCCGTCGTACGACGCTAGGGCGGTGCGCCTAGTCGATATCCAAGCTAACAAATGGTACTTAAGTTGCTTGTTTAGACCTTTCTTGTAACCATGTCTAACCTTACCTATATCACTTTATAATAATTTGACACGAACGCAATTCTACCTAATAAATCCGTCAACAACAAAGGCCACTTTGCTACACACATAAACCTTCCCATATCCCTTTACATCCCTGTCCAAACTTAGCCCATTCCTTCAAACAATCCTTAATATCTTCTAATCATAATACACCTCAATCCATGTCAAACGTTTAAAACGTCTTAAGGCGATATGTATGTAAATGCCGGATCCAGGGGGTCCCGGTGAGGGGGGTGCTTTATTGTTATGGCAAGATGCCCTAAAATGTGTACCAATAAGCATACAAGACGATTGAGACACACTGCTTGGAACGATGTCACGCAATGTTCGTATAAATAATTAAACTAAATACATTCTTCATGTCTTATGCTCCTGTTAAGGTCAATGTCAGTGATAAATATACTCAGAAGTTCGGTCGTCTATTGTGTGTGACGATGTCCTTAATTTCAACCAGGTATTTCAATAACGCATATTAAATTTGAATTTTTAACACCAATAACATATATTGCTCTGAACCTAAAGTAAGTAACCAATGCACTTGTGTTGTGGAAATCAGATACAACGGTGGTACCACAACACCTTGACCCGAGAAAATATCGAACATTATGATTTCTCCACTGACCCGACTGGGAATCGAACCCGTGACTTCGGAGCGGCGACGCCTTGAAATCCAGCGTGTTTTTAGCCACTACACCACGGAGTTCCTAAAAAATACCTGTGAGAGTAGAGGTGAATATATAACATACCTTTCCTTATTTTTTTTCTGGTTTCTTGTTTAAAAATTATTTGTACTACGTACATACATTAAACATAATTACTAGTCACATTTAACGACTAAAGTGTAAAAAATTGAAAGAAAGAGGGACGAAATGCCAAAGATAGTTTTTTTTAATTTTATTAGGCTGTAGCCAAGACTAATGTTAAAATACCAAAATCTTTAATAGATCAGTAGTGTTTTTATTTGTTCGCTAAACTTCAGGGCCGTATTCCCTCAGCCCACCGAACCGTGTCTGAGTGCTAAGATCTCAACGCTCAAAGCTCGCTAAATTCAAAACAGGTCGTTTCCCGATGAAGCCGATTTATTGAAGCGATTTTAGAGCAATCCTCGATTTTATTGCCGCTCCGTATAGGCGCCCGATTGTATTATTATGCAACATCTCCAATAGTGGAAGAAAGTGTGCAATTTTCAGACATTCCGTTACGATGACGAGTAATAAATGGAGTGAAGTGGAGGCAATTAAATTGTCTGCTCCATTTTGTTTCAGATTGTCTACAAAATTGGATGATCTTGCTGTCATTTGAAAAACAAAATAAATTATAGTGCGTTTCTTGTTCTAGTCAAAAATTGGTTAAAGAACATTTAGAAATTGGAAGATACTAACGATTATAACCAAAAAAATCTTGGCCCTTAACTTAATTATTAAATCTTTGTCCAATAATAAAGCTGGCTCGTTTCTCGCTCGACGGATAAGTGTTGCTGTCCAACACACAGCCAGCATCGCCTCTTTGCCTCATGGACACGGTTTAATTTTTGAGTAGGTTTTAAGTTACTTGTTTTTGCATGTATTTTCTTTAACCTTTTTAATTCTAAAAAAAATACTGTATAGTATTTACTGTTGAAAAAATGAAAAATTAGTCCTATGGTCATTCTTCAAGTAGTAATTACAAATCTTTAATTCGTTAACTTTTCCATACATATACTAATTAATATCAATAAGCCGCAGTCACAAGAGATAAACTAAATATCATAGTGTTGTTTGCGACTTGCTGAATTCAACCCGACCTCTCCGTTATATAGTAAAGCATCTCAAAGAGCTTCCATTATCATTCCGTCTCAAACAATACCATTTCTACAACACAGAAACTATCCAAAGTGCCCAATCAATTCCGGTTCACCGTGACAAATATCAAAACGTCGCAGACAAACTGCGCCATTAGTCAAATTAATTATTTACCGGGCTAGACATTTGTCCCTTTGACCATATCGTGGAGTTGACTTATTGTTAATCCGGGTAAAAGCTAAGTTGTCGATGCTTTTGAAAGGTAAGCTGCGAGGTAAAGTTGTCTTTTAAGGTAAGTTGAGTGTCGTGTTTATAGGAAGATAAGGAAATGGTAATATTTGTAAGTAATGAAGTGGTTATGGACTTAAGGTGATGGTGTTCTATTATATTAAAGCTTAAGCATTTTCATGATTATTTAGGTTGATATTGCTGCTACAAATACCTTAAGAATTCGCATTTTTCACCGTGGTGTATAGGTGTGGTTTCAATATTTTTTAAGGCTACAGGTGTAGCCTTAAAAAAAAGGTTTTTTAAGTGCTTTTTGTCCCACGAATAGGTAAATATCTCACACGTTACCTTTGGTACTAAAACAAAGGTCATCAAAAATGAGTATTTATCCAATTTAATTTAAAAAAATAGAAGAGCCTATGGTAACTTATAAGTCAAATGTTAAATAAAAACAATTGTGAAAATCTTAACGGTTCAAGATTTTCTTTCACAATTCAATTGAAACATCCCTTTAAACATAGCCTGGCTTCTAGCAATTTGATATGATTCTCATTTGCCTGTCTGCCAGAACAATAGCGGAATGCATTACGTCTTGCGCAGGCGAGCTTTAGCTAAATTGTGTTTCAAATTGTCAACCGACGTGTTTTGACGTTCGGCTAAACGGCTTACTGTGGCATGAACGTAGACCCAGAGAATTGTTGAGCTGCAAACTGTTATTACTCGTAGTTTTATAACGACCTCCTTATACCTTGACCTTATAACTGTATGACGACCTCCGTGGTTTAGTGGTTAGGCACGCTGGTTTCAAAGCGTCGCCGCTCCGAGGTCCCGGGTTCGATCCCGGTCGGGTCAATGTAGAATTCAAAATTTTCTATATTGTTTCGGGTCTGGGTATTGTGGTACCACCGTTGTGTCTGATTTCCATAACACAAGTGCATTAGCTACTTACTTTGGGATCAGAGCAATGTATGTGATTGATGTCCAATACTTTTTTTTCTTTTTTAGTTTTGGCTAAAAAACATTTACTTAACAATAACACCACTGGTTGCTTGTTTGTTACATAGATCTGTAACATTATAATAATGATTAAGTAATAAATGCTTTATTAGCAGCTAACTACAAAAATTTTATAGAATAGTAGCGTAAGTAAGTGTGATTCAAGAAAATATACAATTTTTAGGATTCCGTAGCTAAATGGCAGAACACGGAACCCTCATAGTTCCATTAAGTCTCAGCTATTTTTTTCTGAAATTACTTGCATTACACAGTTGAAACTTCGTAGGAATATGTATTCTGTTAATCGTTTCACGATTCCCATACAAAAAACATAAATAATTATGCTTGAGGGGGGGCTCCTATACATGGAACTGAACAAAAATAATACTCAAACCTATGGGTATTCATAGATGGGTCTCTTCAATAACATTGAGATTCCTAAAACCATAATTTCTAAAAGTCTAAGATTTGGGAGACATACTTTTCCTAAGTGGTGTCCTTCATAGAATTTCATTTCATTTATTCATGCAGCCATACCAGGTGTTACAAACTTACATAGGTGATATTATATGTGTTCATTAAGTGTACTTATAACCTAGTTACCCAGAAGGTATAGCACTTTGAGGCAGCTTAAAAGTAAAGGTAAGTAAATTATACTACATGTTATAAAATAAAGATACTTAAGAATTAGTTACATACAAACACTATAAAACAAAGTTATTTTTGGTGTTAACAAAATATTGGGGAATTTTGCCTAAGTAAGTATTTTATTTATTACTATTATCATAACAAAAATAAACATATATTTGCTTACTTAATTAATAGTATCTTTTAAAGCCTATTACAAGTTTGTCTTGATACTAGTTGTTCTCAGCGTTAGTTCGTTAAGCATGCCTACTCGTATATAAATTCATAACCAAACCAAGTGAACCCCTAATTCAGTTCGAGATAGCACAAAACCGTCAATGCGTAACTCCAACTCGCATCTAGCCGTTTTTATTTTATTTTTCACGAAAAGATATTTTTAGAAGATCAATTATAGCATTTCGACCTCAACAAAACTCAAAACTCTCATATCAGTAACCAATATCAAAGCCGTACCTTTTATATTTTGGCAGCAATAACGCAAAAAATAAGTTCCCCTCGTAATCCGCGTCCCACTGTCGGACTTTAAAAAGGAATCTATGATTGAATCAACACGCGATAAATCGGGCCGTGTTAAGGGTGCCCTTTTGTGTTCTTGCCCTGTTTGTAGAGATGCAAGAAGAGTCATCTATACTAATATTATAAAGCTGAAGAGTTTGTTTGTTTGTTTGTTTGTTTGTTTGAACGCGCTAATCTCAGAAACTACTGGCCCGATTTGAAAAAATATTTTTACGTTGGATAGTCCATTTATAGAGGAAGGCTTTAGGCTATATAACATAAAGATACGACTCATAAGACCACAGCAGCAATGAAAAATGTTGCGAAAACGGGAGAAAGATATTCCTTTTGAAAGCTTTCGCTGCGTACGCTGCGGAAACCGCTTAAGTTACACAAAAATCATGTATGACAGGATTGTTCAGCATTAAGATTTCTATAATAAAGTCCGCGACAGCATATGTCTATCTTTTATGGTTGACTTACTACAACCTTTTTTATGTTAATAAATTTGTAAAAAAATAATGCATTATTTTTAGAGTATTTATTCTTATCAAAATAAATAGATTCATCATCACGAGCATTTCATTTAGAACAAAGTTGCCCTTTATATCATTTGATTTCAATAAATATCTTAGGAGCTATCACAGTTTTAACATAACTCCGCACCAAATAATGTTCGCAGCTTAAGTACAACGTGCGCTTGCGCTAATATATTATAAAGCTGAAGAGTTTGTTTGTTTAACGCGCTTATCTCAGGAACTGCTGGACCGATTTGAAAAAATATTTCTGTGTTGGATAGCTTATTTATCGAGAAAGGCTTAAGGATTTAAAACATCACGCTGCGACGGGAGGCGAGGGAGCAAACTCAAAACGCGCGGACGAAGTCGCGGGGGACCGCTAGTTTTTTATATCCCTTCATTTCGACTTGTGTGTTTTAATATGTTTCTTATCTTCGCTATTACCAGAATGCTAGTCATTTTTGGCTTCCGCAGCCGAATGGCAAAAAACGGAACCCTTATTTTTTCATCCAGTCTGTCTGTCTGTCTGTCTGGCCGTCCGTATATCACAGCCACTTTTTTCTAAAACTATTAGCATTACACAGATGAAACTTGGTAAGTAGGTGTATTCGTTAACTGCTTTACAATTCTCATACAAAAAAATAATATGACATTTGAGGGGATATGGGGTGGATAGGGATAGGTATCCTACCATTTTATCTGAAAGTCAAATGTTTGTAAGATAGGCGCTTCCAAAGCGGTAAAATGGGCGTCCCCCCTTATAACTTTTTAATTAAGCTAGCATTTTTTTTATAAAAATACACGATATAGCTCTTTACAAATACTTTCAACGAAAATTTGTTTAAACGAAGTTGAACTAGTAGTTTTTGACATAAAGCACATTTTCAAAAAACACAAATATTGCTGTGTCAAAACCAAGTTATTTTTGCTGTCAACATAATATTAATATATATATACTGGAAGTAAGTAGACTCCTAATTTAGTTAAAGTTGGACGGAACCGTCAGTGCGCGAGTCCGACTAGCACTTGGCCAGTTTTTAAAATAAAATTGATAAAGCTTGGGAACTTTTCACCACGTGCAATTAAGCGCTTATCATTACAATAGGTGTATTGTTTTAAACTCTTATGAAAACTAAAATCAGAATTATGAGATACATTGAAGCAATCCGGCATCTAACTATTCAAATGATATGAATCTTTCATATTTGTTAACAAAAAGCAGAACTCCTTAATGTAGTCCAGATATGAAATTACTTGTTTAGTTTTACCTCATTTGTCCTATTTGGGGCAATGAGGAACATGAGAAAGTTAATAATGAAAACTGGTCCATCCGTTACTTTCTATTCTTCTATTTTTACTTACCTGTTTTTGACGACGCGTTTGGTGTATTGGTTAGAGCTCCTGACTATTACATTGGCCGTCGCGGGTTTGAATCCCGCAAGGGTTAAATGTTTGTGTGATGAGCACGAATATTGTTACCTGAGTCATGGATGTTTATATGTATTTAAGTGTTTATGAGAGACGCCCACGTCACAATTGTTGTCTGGTATTCGTAACACAACGAAGAAAATTCCTTACTTCCAAACCACGACACTGGGAGTGTTGTCTGGCGCATATTAATTCTATTTTTTTATTTTTTTTCATAGATAGTAGGAGAAGATAAAATAAATAGTTGAATGGGCAACACAACAAGATCTTGTTTCTTTTTTCTTGATTCTATTTATCAGTTGTTTGATTGCCACTAGCACTATCATGATGATTGATTTTACTACAAATTCAAGTATCATGAAAAACTTAATTTGCCAGAAACGACGCACGGCTTTTCGCTCTTACAATTTTCTACCTAAGCGGAAAACAAAAAAATATTAAAATTGTATATCCGTACCCTATCTAGAGGCCTTACATCTACGCATTTCTATTGTATCCCAAGCAATATTGAGTGTGAATGTTAGGGCAAGTAATTGTGAAGATGTCGGCGTCGGATTACCAAGGGAGAGATAAGTGATACATCAGTGTCGACCGGAGTTCTGCGGACCTTTGATATGTTATTGAGTCGCAAGATTATGGCCAACTAAATTTAAAGATACATTACTGCGAAATTTTGACATACACAAATTATATAGAATTGTATAGTCTGCGTCAAATAAATTTAAACATACAAAGATGCGAAATTGTGAAACACATATAATTATATAGTCGGCGTGTTATTATCTGATTCGTGTCAGTGTTAGGTCTATTTTGCTTGCACTTGCCGATGGAGCGCGTTGCAAATTTCTATTGGCATTATAAACTCACGACTCAGTTGCTGACGCGCCGGTTAGAATTATACTCATCGTCAAAATAAAAACTAAGCATAGATGCGTCAAGAATGTTACGTCAAACTCTATTTCTTGATTCCAAATACATACGCGAATAGCAGCTGTTGAGATGAGAATATACTGAATGTAGGATAAGACAAATATTCGTGTTGGTGGATGTATAGTCAAGTAAACACCGGAAGACATTCCCTATGCACATTTTATTCAAGAAAAAATAACATCATTCTTGACCAATGCTTTCGCATTCATTAGCTCTCAGAATCAGCAAGTACAGTGCAGTATCATCTCAAACATTAATTAAAACATTAATTCAACTTTAATCACGAAACCGAATACAGTTCGCAAAAGAAACAAAACGTTTATACCCAGAATCCCTTTGTTCATTGAAGAGGAAATAATTAGAGCTCCTCGAGCATGGAAAAACAATAATAATTCATCAGGTAAAGGAAAAGATAATTCCGAAATTTCCACAGTGGGACGAAACGGAACGGAACTAAAGGGAGAAGGACAAATTAGCTATTATTTTATTAAAAATTCAGAGGTAGCTTTTTGAGAGCGGGCGTCGTGTTTCGCTTTTGTTTTAACAATCTGCGTCCTATTTTGTTTACGGTTGTATTTTTGTAAACGAGCTTACATTAAGAGCGCATTGTTTTTGTCTCATTTGGGATTCAATGCTTTTAATATTTTTTATACCATTTGTATAGGTGTTTTATTTTCTTAACGGAGAAATAAGAAACCAAAAAATGCGCATGGGCGGGACCCTGACCTGCAACTTTTGGTACTGTGCTGTCGGTCTGACAGCGCGTAATTTCTGGTATCTTATAGTCACTTGATGTGAATTGATAATAATAATATTTTAGAATTAGCTCTATTTAATGCTACCTCTGCTTTAAACCTCATATTTGTTTGCCCCCAATACACTAATGGTAACCGCTTAAAATCCAATCAATCCATCACCCTATTGACACAAAACCAAAAATTCACCCCAAAAATACGATTTCCAGAATTTGTAACAGATTTGTGTAATCCATCGCCCATCCCACTGTACAGTTATAAATATTCAATTGGATGGCCTGTCCGAGTGTCGGTGCTTATAGTTGTCGCTGAATTAAGACAGATGGCGTTTATCAAGGGTCTTACTTGGGGAGGAAATCATATTTTTGTGGATTTCTCCCTGACCGTTGAGTTATGGTCGGAAATTCTTTTACGTTGTGTCTTCGTATAATGTAAGTAGAAGCCTAGTGTAAAATATTTCTTGTTCCTTGTTTTTTTTTCTGAAATATTAAACGTGTTCTTTTTGTAACATCTTTATTTGATTGGTTTAATATGTTTTTAACACTCAGTGTTAAATACTATATATTCAAAAAGACGAAATGAGAAACCACAAAATTGCGCACTGGCGGGACTCGAACCTTCAACTTTCTGGTTAACCGGGCTAAACGCTCTTCCAATTGAGCTACCGTGCTGTCGGTTCAACCGTTCAAAATTTCTGGCCTCTTATGAATACCTACGTCATAGCGCTTGACATCTGCGCTATCTATCCCTATCTTTATTCGATTTTGGGAAAGCACTTCTTCCAGAACCTTGTTTCAATACTAGCCAGTTCAATAGTATCTAAATGTTAATTTGGTTACTCTGTTATATTATCGTATAATACTTCAAAATAAATATTACTTTATAATGTAAAATTAAATTTAATAAAATCATATATATTCCTCATATTGTGGTAAAATTGTTATCCTTACTAAAATATTTTTGCATTCCAGCTAATTCTTAAATCAAACAAAATGCAAAATCCCTGCAGCCAATCAGCCAAGTTGATTGAAAACAAAATGTAATCCGCGAGACGAGCGGCGCCGCGTGCCACAAACTGTTTAGACGACACATTTACATACAATATGACGGATTTTTGTTGCTTACTATAGGGTCATATAACAAACATTTGCATAATTGCAATGTATGATGATTCTTAATCCTATTAAGACAGTAGTTATGTGTGACGGAGTTATTTTGTGATTGTATAGAGCTGTAACGAAATAAGAGACATGTTTGTCACATCACGTAATTTTTCAACCCTATACAGAAATTAAATATTGCATAATTATTATTAAATATTAATTTAGAAAAAATATTTCGGACTTATAAGATCTGATCTTTTGGTTCTCTAAATAAATAAATAAATATCATTTTATAGTCTTCTTATCTTATTATTTATCCAAATTTTAACAAATGCTTACCTCACTCAAAACTGCCACTAAGTAACTCCAAAACAAAACTTCACCCGTGTTTATTCCGCCCAAAGGCGAAATCTGCGTTTTCTTTGATCTAAAGTCGGAGTGAGTAATGGGAAATTCGCAGTTCACTGGTTTCTACTAAAGGATTGTATAGAGACGAGACAATACTTTGATGAGACTTAGCGAAATTCTCGTGCGCGGTTATTGTAAGGTATTGTGGTGGTATGTTGAGTAATCGGGGGAATTTTTGTGACTTGGCGTAACATTAAAACAAGGTTATACATTAGGAATAAATGTGAAGCTTAAACTAATCTAAATACTTAATAACAATTCCAAATTTCAGACTTTAAAAGGTGAATCACTCGTTTATTGGAAGATGTATTAATTTCTTTAATAAATTGCCTTAAAATATAATTGAATTACCTTTATATTAATTGAAATCGATTGTTAAACTATGTTTAATGACTAAAGGATATTATAGAATAAATAATTATATGAACGATAGCAATGTATGGTCTAGCTTGTAAGAACATTTAAATTGTAAAATTTTTAAAAGAGGCATTGGCAATAGTGACTCAGTTTGTTGCGCAGCTTCTTTTCAGCACTAGTCCACAATTGTCCCGAAGCTGTGGTAGGGCCAATGTTGGGACGTGTATAAGTGCTAGCAATAGCCTATGTACATTTTTTTTTTAATTTTGAATCCAAAAGAGCTTTATGTAACGTACTTACATGCTTACGTAATACACCAACGCATTCGCATGCGGCAGCGATACGGAGCGGCTAAAACAAGGATTGTCGAACTGCCACATCTAACTTTGTTAGAGTCAGACATTTGCCAATGTAACATGCCAGATTTAAATGCCACATTTCGCATGCGAATGCATATTATCATCGTCATAGGATAGCGAGTTGTTTTTACAACAGGGCACATAGCGTGAAGAACTGATGACCTTTGAGGCAGGCAATTTCTAGATTTGGAGATTGGAGACCCTTCGACCAAAGACGCAGCATAGGACGTCTACTGACAAGATCGATAGACGACCTTAAAAAGATCGCAGGATCAATCTGGATGCAAACTGCTTGTGATCGGTCGCTGTAGAAGACCGTGGCCTAGGCCTATGTTCACGAGTGGACGTCTTTTGACTGATAATTATGATGATGATGATCTTTTGCTGTTTTCGAGATTCAACCAACAACAAAATTTGTATTTTATTTTGGAACAATTGAATTGTAACAGCATACAATTATCACTGCCCTTTCTCATTAGGCTGGCAGATACGTCCATTTCCCCATAACAGTTCGGCCACAGTTGCATCGTCCTTATTTCCTCAATAGAGCCAGCTGGCCCATAACTCTTGTTAGCCGCAGAAGATAATGCCGCCGGAGGTATTTGAGGGAATCCACTTACGCAACTATTGATGTAAAGGGTGTTTGTTTTGGACAATATTTTTTCATCATAACTCTTTAGTGATATCTGAGGCACAGGGGTGTCATCACCTCCAACGTTCTGACTCTGAGCTATTTTCCGAGTATTTCAGGAAGGAAAATACCCAGAAACAAATTTCGGCCCAACTCGGGCTTCGAACTTGGGACCTCTTGCGGTAGCAACAAGCGAGCTAACCGCTAAACCAACGAGGCAGCGTGTTAAGTCGTTGGTCTTGCGCTTGATCCTTTATCGGTCATGTCGGGGTATAGACTGGCCGTCTCACCAAATTAATGTGAGTGAAGGAACAGAGGGTGGACTATGTGTTGCGCAAACATCTGGGCACTATAATATCTTCTGCGTACCTTGCCTATCTCGGTTAAAAGGGGCCGCCATTGCCTGTAGGTATGAGGTATATATTATAGTGATATATAAAACAGCTAATCAACGAAAATAAAATAGGTGGAATACACTACTTTATTAGCTCTTTTCTTCTCTTTTTAGGTTTCCGTAGCCAAATGGCAATAAACAGAACCCTTATAGTTTTGTCAAGTCTGTCTGTGTGTCCGTCCGTATGTCACAGCCACTTTATTCTGAAACACAGTTAAAACTTGTGGTTGAAGTTGTATCCTGTTAACCGCTTAACGATTTACATACAAAGAATAGGGGGGCTCACAATCATGAAACTAAAACCAAACAAAACTTTTTGACAAACCTATGCGTGTAGGGTGTAAAATACCTTGTGATATCTTTTAAAAATGACATCGAGGTACTTAAAACCATTTTCTCTCAAAGTCTAACGTTTATGAGATAATAATAAACTTGATAGATAGATAGACACTTCCAAAGTGGTGAAATGGGTGTCTTTGGTTTCAGGAGCAGATATTTCGGTTAATTGTGGCTCATGAGCAAAAGCAAAAAACCTCAGCAAAAATGTAACACCCTATACCTGCCAATAATTCCCATGAATGTTACATGACGTTTTCCCGCGTTGATATTATTTACCGCACCCCCGCTATAAAGCTGTCGCGACGTAACAAACTGCCGTGCGAGTGCTGTGCGGTTACCGCACGTTTTTTGCTTGACCCCTCATCATATGCGGTGGACAATTTGTAGCCACAGATTAGGGGCAGGTTGAGGGGGTATTAAGACTGAGTTGTATTTGATCATGTTTGTATGGCCACTGAGTTGCGATTGAACACACGTAGGTACTGCTTATAGTTTCATTAAAATTTGATTAGACATCAATTTACCAAAGTCTTTAATATGGTTTTTCCTACGTCATTCCTATACTGTGTATGTATAAATGTTTTTTTCTAATTAATTTCATTAAAAGAAAATATACCAGATTTAACATTACCAATTTCACCTTAAGCTGATTTTGACGAGAACTGAGGGGAAACTAAATCGATGGATTCAGAAAAAAACGGCCAAGTGCGAGTCGGATTTGCGCACGAAGGGTTCAGTACCTTCTTTGAATGTAAGCATTTTTATTATCATAAAACTCACCTGTAAAACATGATAAAGATTGCCTTGTAATAAGGATTTGATTCCCTTAAAACAACAAAATATTTAAATTTTTGAGACAAAACTAGTTGTTTCTGTTAATGACGATGTATCACAATTTTGTTTTTTAAAGGTAAAACAGTAAATGAATACTAATATTTAACTACCGTTTCAGTTTCATATACAAACTTACAGTTCTCTTGCACCTTAGGTCTCTACGCTGGACTGCGGATGGACAGACGGACATGGGGAAACTATAAGGGTTCCTTGTTGGAATTCGGAACCCTAAAATTATCTAGGAGTGCCTGGTTCTCGTTAAGGATATCAGTTAAAGTCTGCTTGACATTAAAAATCATAACTTGTCTGTAATTTTATTCTTTCTTGTGTCCTTACTTGTGCAATAAAGAATACTTATTATTATTTATTATTAACTAATCTTACCTTAAACCTTATAGCTTATCTTAACCCAAAACACGGGTAACAATAACAAAATTCAAACGGACCGCCTTTAGCCGCGCTCGGCTGGGCCCATGACAAATGTCGTGTCACCAACCCTTCCGCTAGATGGCGCAGGTACATGATTTATTGCCGGAATGGAAAACTGAGCTTTTATTATACGTCGCGTAAGCGGATTTTGACGAGGAAAATGATGGGAGGAAATAAAATTGGCCAGGATATTGGTTTGGAAAATAAAGGATTCGTAAGGATTCAAAATAATAGCTGTTATATGTAATAAAACTATTTAAAAATCTTATAGAAACCTTTGTAAAATTAGCCTAAATGTGTCAGAGGACTAAGTGTACTTATAATCTCTCTCTACCTTTATGCGTTCCAGTCCGAACCGTTTAGTAGTCGTTCAATGAACAAGGCATATTGACATTTACTTAACATTCTATTTTGACGACCTCCGTGGTGTAGTGAAAAAGCACGCTGGGTTTCAAGGCGTCGCCGCTCTGCCGATTCCCGATCGCGTCAATACAGAAATCAAAATTTTCTATATTGTTTCAGTTCTGGGTGTTGTGGTACCACCGTTGTGTCTGATTTCCATAACACATGTGCATTAAGCTACTTACTTTGGGATCAGAGCAATGTTTGTGATTGGTGTCCAAATATCTTATTATAAAAAAATACACTTACTCTTTCAGTATACACACGTATGTTGAACTATCCATAGAAAAGTTAATGTTCTATATAGGTACTCTATAAGCAGTTGCTTATTGTAGAAGAGTTGAAGAGTTCTACAATTTCAGATATGACTGGAGGTTCTCCAAACGAAATATTCATCATCTCAAAACAAAACCATTTCCACCGATCATTCAACCTAATAGACTGCCATGAAACTGAATCGACGATTCATACGGGGTGCATCACCGCAAAAAAAACTAAATTGGATCAAAATATCCGATTATCTTCCACCCTGTACCCTGTAATTTGATTAAAGTTCCCTTTTACCCCGAAATAGTTGCATTTAACCGCATTCTGAGGAAACTAAGGATTACTACCCGATTTGGGGTGAATATTTTCCTCCCTTATATAATTTCATTATCATAATTGTGTGGAGTATTGTATCATCTCATTATGAGGAGATTTAAGACCATTACTATCGACTTTGCTTGGAGTATTGGTGTCTGTGTGTAAATTATATTAGAGCTTGATTGATTGTCAATAAAGTCATCGCAGTGGTCGTAGACTAAAGGTGTTTTTTGACATTTTGTAGACAATACAATTTCACTGTAAATGGAATTTGTCTATGTGAAATGTCCAAAATTTTGCTTCAGACTTCGACGTATTTCCCTAATATTTATTGATTAGGGAGAAGTTTTGAATGAAGCTTAAAAAAATCATTTTTTTAAGGATTTACTGAAGATGTAGCTACGTCAGTTGAAAGGATATTTGATGCAGCAGAAAATCTAGTTCTAGTATCGAGTTCTAAAAATTTGCTTCAGACTACGCCCGCAGGGTAACCATTTGAGATAAGTACTATGTTTTCACTTAACATTTTTATAACAGGTAGAGTCAAATATCTAGAGTATTAAAAAACCGGCCAAGTGCGAGTCGGACTCGCACACTAAGGGTTCCGTGCCAACTTAAAAGTAAGATTGATGTCATTTTAAAAGACATATCCATAGACAAAAAATGTTTTGGTTTTAGATTTATGTATGTGGTAAGATCCCTTAAATATCATTATATTTTGCTTTTTGTATGAGAATTGTAAAGCGGTTTACAGGATACATCTACCTACTAAGTTTCGTACGAGCGATACTAATAGTTTCAGAATAAAGTGGCTGCGACATACGGACGGACAGACAGACAGACAGATAGACAGACTTGGCGAAACTATAAGGGTTCCGTTTTTTGGCATTCGGCTACGGAACCCTAAAATAGTATAATTTTATATCATATTATGTAAGAAATATTAAAATATGGTAACTTAATGGTAAATATGGTGATACAATGAAAACGATTAAAGGTAATCCACTCTCCAGATATGTCATCAAAGTTTTGCTATTCACAAAATATGCTTTATAGACAAAATTTCATTTTTAAACCATCAAAACACACATTCTATTTATTTACGCAATGTTGTCAACAAACACCAATAAAAAATACCCTTTCATTTTTAACCAGCGCTTTTAAAAATGGGAAACATCACGAGTGTCCAATTAAGGGTCGACCGGAGCGATATTTTCCTAATTAATTAATATTATTCTTCTAAATCATTCACATGGTGCCTCCATCCACGCATGGGCTTATGCTTATGGTAGGGGGTCACTCTGATTAAAAAAACAGGATAAAAATTGTGAATTAAAAAAAAAACGAACTTAGCTATGAGTACATATAAAATATCATCAAATAAGACTATTTCGTCTATGAAACATAAAATAATTATGAAGAAAGTCATTTTAAAATCAAGCTAATTCATATTGGAATTCATTAGGTAATGATAGTGAAAACAGATGATAACCATTTTATTAATAAATAACAATAAATGATCCTAATTTTAGCAGATGTTATGTCTCTATGCAAGGATAGATCATATCTGGCCAGAGTTTCCCTTTAGTACCTAGTAGGTGATGCTGTGACTAACTAACTAATGGTAATGACAATGCATATCGTTATATCCTTAAAAATCTAAAACCATGGTATTTTTACTCGGCATAAAACAAACCAGGGTAAAACTAGGTCATGCGGACACAATTCTAATCTGTTTAATTAACATGGAAACGGTTCGATTTCCCCCCGCGGGCACTCGGCTAATGACGTGTTAATCCTCGATATGTTGTGGTGAGGGAAAAAATAAATGTCCATAAATTTGTAAGCTGAGGTTTATGAAAGCTATTTCTGATGTTATGGAAATAGGGCAGTGTGCAGTAAGCCCTTAAAGCCGTCTGTAATGTTATGTGTTGACAGATGAAATTACTGCGTGAAAATATTTTCATATTGACTCAGTAATCATTGCTTTAGACGTCATAAGCCAGTCATAGTTTAAAGATCATAAAAAACGTGTTTACTGTATACTTTTTCTGTGTTCCAAATATACAGTTTTCATGTATTTGATTTCAATAACGCATTAGGACATCCTTGAAAATGTACTTTACTACTAACGAATAAAATATATATAAAATACGAATAAAATAAAAAAAAAGAAAGAAAAAAAGAAAGAAAATACATTTTTTCGATTCACAGACACATACAAAACACTTACACGTAAACATCTAAACAATAAACAGACTGTCACAGTCACTCCCGGCTAGTGTGGACAAAGGGTGTTTAAAAGGTACTAATATTCGAATGAAATAAAGAAATCCGGGTATAGCATTTGGCAACAAAAGTTTATTCAAATTTGCTATTTCACAATTACCTTTTAACACCTTTAAATACAAAACTTAATAGCTCAGAATTCAGTAGAGACTAGGTTGGGTTCTAATTTAGTTATCTATATCTATACTATTACAAATCTTTATGTTCACAAATTTCTAATTAAATAAAGATAAACCACCAATTTAAGTTTTTAATTTCCTAATTGATTCCAAAATTTATCCTCAAAGGGATTCCTAAGTTATGTTTAAATTAATAGCTAAATTATTCCACTTTTCACTACAGTTAAAGTAAATACAAGGAAAACCAACCTGGGATTTCAACGGAGGTTACTATTTCAATTCTTTGTTGCATCAAACTACAAAAAACTCTGCAACGTTACCCCAAAATTTCACCAATACCGATCCATCCGCAAAACAGCAGACATGAAGCAAATCAATCCATCAGGAAAATCTGACTTCAAAAATAATCCCTAAGAAATGTCTCGCAACAAACAAAAATCAACGCAAACCTTTCTGCAGGTACTTACCAGGAATAACTATCAAACTACAAAGTAATTGGAACGTGTCCCGTTATTAAAATAATAAGTATTTTACATTTTAACAAACGTTCCACTCCGACGCACGACCAACAGTGCGGAACCGGAAAAAACAGCAGCTGTCACACTTGACAAATGTCAGTGTCATCATCTATCTATGGACTGGAGTCCTACATCCATTTAGCTTTTCGTTTCACGCGAACTTAGACAAAAATATACAACGTTACAAGACAGACACACACGCCCTTATTATACATTAACATCGAGTATGAGTTGAAAAGCTATAGCTATAATAAACTAGATTCACTTATAATTTTACTCTGTCCTAATACTTTTAATACACTAATCCACAGTCTCACCACCTCTGCCAAGACCCAGGTGTCGCAAAATCACCTTCTCTGTCTTGGCTTGTAATGAAATTGTTTGTCACATCTGGCGACAGCTCAGTGGTCCATTCACGGCAGTTAACTTTAATTTGCATTGTGTATGATGGGGCAATTATTAATAATTGGTTATTGTCCTGTCTTGAAAATATACAGCGATCATAGATATGTACACGTATTATAAACAATTTTGATTTGAGAACGCTTATTCGAAAAAACTGAATACTGTAACAAACTGAACTTGTTTTGAAAACGCCTATTCGAAAAAACTGAATTCTATATTAATTTCTATCTTGATTATTCCCTCCAAAAATATTTAAGAGGAAAACGATACATTGAAAACAACAAAGAGACAAAATAATGTTTTAAACGCATTTTTTTTTAACTTATTAATAACAGAAAACAATTATCTGAATTACGCTGAAGATTACAAATGAAGATAAAAAGATTTAAACCCTTACCATTTGATGTTAATTACTCCATTTACCAGCTGCTGACTGCAAATAGGATTTAAAGATTAAAAAATGAAGGGGCTCAGGAAAAAACCCCTTCAGTAGTAATTATCACAAAATATAATTAGGTAATAGAAGATTGAAACAATACCTTCTGCTTGTAATAGCGTCACTTTTTGTATGCTTCCATGACAATACTTTAAGTAACTGGTTACAAATTAAAAATTACATCAAAGTAAAGGTACTTCTTAAACTGTAAAACTCTAGAGAAACTGTTTATATTATTGAGAGTAAGTTTTAAACTGCCTGGTTTTAGATAATTAATGGAATCAGACGTTACTTTGCGGAAATCCATTATTAAGTTGAAATTTATACATTTATTAAATTTAAAGCAAAATCTATACTAATATTATAAAGCTGAAGAGTTTGTTTGTTTGTTTGTTTGTTTGTTTGTTTGTTTGTTTGTTTGAACGCGCTAATCTCAGAAACTACTGGCCCGATTTGAAAAATTCTTTTTATGTTAGATAGTCCATTTATCGAGGAAGGCTATAAGCTATATTACATAAAGATACGACTCACAAGACCACAGCAGCAATGAAAAATGTTGCGAAAACGGGAGAAAGATATTCCTTTCGAGAGCTTCCGCTGCGTACGCTGCGGAAACCGCTAAAGTTACACAAAAACCATGTATGACAAGATTGTTCAGCATTAAGAGTTCTATAATAAAGTCCGCGACAGCATATGTCTATCTTTTATGGTTGACTTACTACAACCTTTTTTATGTAAATAAATTTGTAAAAAAATAATGCATCATTTTTAGAGGTGTATTATACACACAGTTATTTATTCTTATCAAAATAAATACATTCATCATCACGAGCATTTCATTTAGAACAAAGTTGCCCTTTATATCATTTGATTCCAATAAATATCTTAGGAGCTATCACAGTTTTAACATAACTCCTCACCAAAATAATGTTCGCAGCTCAAGTACAACGTGCGCTTGCGATAATTATATTATAAAGCTGAAGAGTTTGTTGGTTTGAACGCGCTCATCTCAGGAACTGCTGAACCGATTTGAAAAAATATTTCTGTGTTAAATAGCTTATTTATTGAAAAAGGCTTTAGGATATAAAACATCACGCTGCGACGGGAGGGGAGGGAGCAAACTCAAAACGCGCGGACGAAGTCGCGGGGGACCGGTAGTGATTTTATAAATTTCAACTTGCCTGGTTTTAGAATATTTGTATGTACGAAAGTGTTACTGAAGGGCAGTGCTCACTGTCACAGGCTTTTGCAAGCTTAAAAGGAGGCATCAGCCACAAAACTTTTATCCAATTTTGTTTTTTGAAATTAATAATTTATTTATTATAATTAAATACATTCATTAAATACTTCTTGGTTATATTCTCACTATAACTTTTTGAATGGCTCTGCAGGGTTATCTGAAATTTATCGTACGTTTGTTAAAATATCTCTATGACAAAATTGAAGAAGAAAATCCCGCATCTTAAAAGCCTCAATGATAACAAGGTAAGTCATTACAGACCCCAAAATACGTTTTTCCTGTATTCAATCTTCATGATTCTATTGCAATTTATCCGTTAGTTTGAAACTTGTCTTTAATACTTTAGCATAGAGTCCAAATTATATCTGGAAAGTCTTTCCAAATGTTAGACGTTATTTTTTAGTTGGATATTTTATAGATAGATCTTAAAACGGACAGAACAGATTTGTGAAGAGCCCTTAACTCAATTTATGGCAAATTCATCAGGAAGCCATTCATTCATGAACAGCCTATTTTATTTGAGTGTGTAATGATTGTCCATTAATACTAAGATCTCTTATCATTAAATGATTGGGTTATAGAAGTCAAAATAAAGAAAATTATTTATTAATGTGTTCCTAGAAACTATTTTCAGAAAAGTAACCAGATAAATTATTAAATAAATATTGGACACCAATCACATACATAGTTCTGATCCTAAAGTAAGTAGCCAATGCACTTGTGTTATGGAAATCAGACACAACGGTGGTACCACAACACCCAGACCCGAGACAATGTAGAAAATTTTGATTTCTATATTGACCCGATCGGGAATCGAAACCGGGAACTCGGAGCGGCGATGCCTTGAAACCCAGCGTGCTTAAGCAATACACCACGGAGGTCGTCGATATTATTTTGTCATTATAATTGTATTATTTTATTATTAATAATAATATTTTATTGAATTTAGGAAGATGATTTTTTTTTCAAGCACAGAATTCGTAGGTACCATATACTGACATAATGACATTCGTATTTTTCATAGTCCAGACTTCATTATGCTAACATCATCGTTGGTATCATATCTATAATACGATGCCAACTTAACCATTACAAATATTTATACCAAACATTTATCTACAAAAAAAAATATCTGGAATGATGAATCTTACCATGAAAAAGGAACGACAAACCACTCCATTAGCTAAACCATAACGTCTTCTTTATATCCTGTTCATAATATTCATCTTTGCCGTTGGACGATACGATGGGAGATATTTTAAAATTCATACCTTTCGCAGTAAAGGGAAAAAAACAATAGATTTAACATGCTTTTGCATTTATCGGCACCCGTGGGCACACAATCCATCAAATATTCATTCCGAGATAGTGAAAGGATAAAACATAGATAGGTATAACGTCTCCGGAATAAAGAAACTAGTCATAAAGATTTACCTCTTTACCGATTTCAAAAAAGGAGTTAATCAATTCCATGTTTATGTATGTGATATCGTTGAAATTTGAAAATATTTGAGTAAGTCGATCTGTCTGCTTGCAAACACGTGTCCAAAATTTCGCAAGTGTATGTATATTTGTATGTTTGTCCTCGAATTTCTCGAAAACGAGAAGTTATAGCAAGATGGTTCTTTTTAAGTTCAATTAAGTATATTTCAACTAAGAATACAATGTAATTTTTGACAATAACCGCCTTCAAAAACTGGCTAAAAAGCTCCAAATGAATTTGTAGCCGGCAAATGCGGAATTTAAAGCTTTATAGTCAGTTTTTAAAAGGCGATTTTATATAGTTTTAATGGTATTCAGTTATATTATGTAAGATAGATAGGTGGAAGAAAATGTATCAAACTCCATCGTCAAGAGTATGTTCTCCAAGCTTATTACGATGAGAAATATATGTAACAAAAGTAATCAAACATTCATTTATGACCAAAATAACTTTTGATATTGCAGTATTTAATTTAATCGATTGATTTGTGTGCCCTTTATAAACGTGGTTGCATCTACGATTTTAAACGCCCTATTCAAAGTCATTCAGATGGTTTGTAATAAAGCAGCATTCTCGACCTTATTTCCACGTAATAAAAATAAACGATTATTAAGACGATTTGCGTATTGTAAGAGGCATTTCATACTTGGTTTGATGTATCAAATAAAAAACAAGAAAGTCGGTTTGTGGCTTGTGGATGATATAATCTAGTGAATACTATGGCACTTGCAACTATGAAAAAATGTTGATGGTGCTCAGTGAATCACTATAGTGACACTTGTCAAGTTTAGGTCATCATCATTGTCAAATTTAAGATCTTGACCCTTGTCGAAGGAGCAGAATCCATTCTTGTATGTTTATGTTCCCAGGTTTATTTTTAAGTATTTATGTAAGTATTAGTATGAAAATATTTTTTTGCTTTTTGTGTTCTTTTACGCCGCCTCAATCGTTGCTGCCGCACCCAATGGTTAAGTGGTCGAGAAGTCTTTTAGCATTCAGTCCGCCATTTGTACTTATTTTTTTCGGTGCAATAAATAGTAAATTATTTCAGGTATTCCGCCATTCTTTTGGCCGCCAAAGAATGGCGGAGCACCTAAAATACTACTTAAACCTATTAAGACGAACTAGGAGGCATTCCTCGTGCAATCCGAATACGAAAAATGTTCACCGATCAAATTCTCTTTGTCGAAGACAAAATAGTTTTTGATTTTTCAGGGTCATGATTTCTATGTACTTAGATTTTGTTCGTGCGATAGTTTTTTACATGTGGATATTTAACTTGGTTTTGAGGTAATACGGTTAAACACGTAATCGGGTTACCACACGAAAAAAGTTCGATTGCCGCGAGAATCGGCCTCCTAGTCCAAACAAAGTCACGAAGTCAAAAATTGAGTTCCTTTCCTGTTTTAAGTTCTCTACAACGAATTATTGCAAATTTAATGAAAGTAGCGATTATAAACAAAGCAGGAAAGTATATCAATTGCCGATTCCATTATCTAATGCACCCGAACCAATCTTTTTCTTACCCACAGTAGTGTAAAAGGCTCTTCATATTGTTTTTAGTTCATTAAAAGTGCGTGCGGCGGAAAAAGTCCCGGCGCCGCGGCGGAAGCTTTTTGGTCCTTTGGCGGCAGGATCAATGGAAGCCGCTCAGGTGCCCACGGAGCCAGGGAAATGGGGGACAAATGATCGGGTATATATTTTTGGTTGTTTTTTATATATTTATTTAACTGTTTCACTAATTTCTAATCTGCCAAACTGCTGGGCAGTTTGTCGGCAGTCGCTTCGTGGTATATTATATGTACAGTGTAATTTATTTCAGGCATCTTGGCCTTTAAATTCCACATAAAAAACAATTACGAATAAAGGTCATAATTCATAAAACAAAATAAATGATTAAAAAAATGGAATAATGGCATATAAAATAGAAACAAAATGAAACAACATTAAATAAAATTAAAATCACACAAATACAATAAAAAATATTAACAATTTAATCAAAATAGCTTGGATACTGAACATGTGTTTTTTTTACTATATTTCGTTAGTATGGGCGACAGCACGTTAAGGTTGACACGGTGTTATAATATGTTATGTATAGCCTGACACGCTGGCGTCCACACTCACAATATTATATATTTTTGTATTTAACATTACGTTTTAAATTTTTACTAGGTACTACAAAAGTCTAGGGACATATAGGCATGTAGTGTTTTTTCAATTTAGATTTCATTTGGATTCTCGATGTCATATGAACATACTCTGCTCCAGCTCATTATGTATAGTAGGTATAATCCAGTTATTTATTATTTTTGTAACTTTGGACCTTAGAAAAGCAAATGTACATGTTTATTTGCCGATAGCATATGCATATTAACTGGAACTATCTGTCAACTCTACTTTATCGTAACTATACTAATGTTATGCTATGCTCGCGTTCATGGCTTAAAAGCTGTAGCTAGTATGACCAGGGCCCCTATTTTTGAATCACACCCGAAAAGATAGCGTGTGATATTAATTGATTAATGTACGAATACGATGATTAAATAAAAAATAGTACAAAACCACACGGGAGTGATTACAAAATGATAACTGAATTTCGTGAGTACTAAAGTCTTTATTTAGCGTAGTTCCTTCTGATTTTTAATTCGTTTGCGAACGAAAATCACACGCCATATTCAAGCGAGCGATCCAAAAATATGGCCCCAGTAATGTTGCCACGAGTTTACGGCGGTTTTACCCGTTACCGACAATGTAAAAAAGTGTATGAAAAATTTTAGTTCAACAAGTGACCGCTAGAGGCGCTGTGCAATTTTTCCATAGATTTTTTACGTCGTCGCTAACAAGTACAAAAAAATCTAACTTAAAGTCAAATGTTTGTTTTTATAGTGTTTTACTACTATACAAACTTAATAACATTAATTGCACTTGTTAAAATAAACTTTGGCTGTGACAGACGAGGAATTGAACCTCGTGTCTTACGCTATCCGGGCGTATGCCTATACCACTCGGCCGTAGTCGCATTAGCAAACCTGTTGAATGTGACAAGCGCCTACTTTAACTTAACTTAAATTTTAACTTCATTAATTTGTAGTTCAAATACTAATAAAGATTGCATTAAAAACATTATCGAAATTAACTGAAATAAGACAGTTGAAGTTTCTATCGATGATAAACCTGTCAAATAATGGTCATATAAATAAATAAGAAAAACTTTTCATAACAAAAAATCTTTCCTCAAGTTTAAACAAAATAACAGTTACGTCGTGCCTCACCTTGCCAACATCCATAAACAATCACTTTTTGCCACAGACAGTCCCACAGGATCTTATTGTGGTGACTCCTGTGGGAGGCACTTTGATGATTTTAACTTTGAAGTCTGCTTCCGTTGCGCTTTTGTGTGAAAACAATATTTTTCTGCGTATTGAGACGGATAATTAGAGCTACGCCGTAGCGTCGTAGTCTTTCGTAGACGATTGTGGAGTTGCATTAAATTTGTTTTTTGTTTTTTATCTTTACTTACCTATAATATTATGGTTTCATCAAAATATAAAACTATTATTTAAAAAAAATAACCACAAAAACATGAAAATTATTGTGCTTTTAACTTTAAAATGTATATAAGGACAAAGCTTCCTCATACCTCCAGAATTAATTGTTTTATTTATTATATTTTATGTAATCTCCAATGATCTTTATTAATAACAAACAAGAAAAAATTAAACTAAGACATGCAACATAAAAAAATAACTTAATATTAATACCTATTCAAACACGAAACCATTTCCTTGCGGCAAGGAGGCTATGATGCTGGCTGCGTTGCCGCGTTGGATAGCTATGCTGATCCTTTGGGCTAGGAACCAGCCAGATTTATTATTGGCTGTTAAAGAATTTAATTTTGGCGCAATTTTTCTAAACAGTAATTTAGCAGAGGGTCCCCACGGCCCAAATGTTTCAACGCCAAACGGCGCAAACACATAATCACTTGCAAGTGAAACGTACTTGCGACGCTTGGCGTTTTCAGCCAACTCCGCTGCTGCTCCAGCTTTAAGGGCTGATTCTCTGAGATGGGAAGGGGCCAAAGTATCGACACAAGTTGCATCCCAAACTAAGGCCCGACCCCGTTCCCAGGGAATAAGCGTTAGGCCATCGGGTCTCTTGCCATCATCACGGACCAAACCACGTGGTTCCAACGTGGAAGGAACATTAATGGTCGCAAGAGCTCTTCTGATGGCGTCATTAAGGGTAGCGTGACGGGCAAAACGCCCAGCGCTTTGCTGGCAACAAAGGCAGTGGAGACCAAATTTATCAACCTCCTTGCCACATGGACACGTAAAAATTTCACATATAGGGGTACCAAGGCGGAGACCCACACACACCCGGAAAGACTCACTATCGAAAAGAGTGCCCAAATTTTTCGACGGTAAAGCATGAAGCCTATGACCAGAATCTTTGCAGGAAACTGCCAAGAGCCTTGCGCGACCACTGTCACTGACGGAATTTTGAAGTAAATAATTGAAGGTCTCTCTCGCAAGAGGGACATCCCAAAGTTTTTGCTGGTGACGTTCCTTTGGGATGTCTTCTCTAGGACAGAGGCCTTACCAAAACTCCTCCGCCTCTCTCACATCAGAAAGTTGGCGAGGATGTTCAAAGATTTTTCCGGCTAAAACGGAAGTGCTATGCAAAGAGGAGAGAAAAGCGGGGAGGGCTATACTAGAAATTTGACGAATTCCGATACCACCAAAACGAATAGGAAGCGAAGCCTAAGCCCAAGAATTATTATCGAAATGTAAATTTAAATTTTTTTCCAAACTATTTTTAAGGGTGGTGTCAAATAGTTTTAAATAATTTTTTTTTTCCAGATAGGACTAGCACGTAAGAAATATGTAAATTTAGGCACAAAAAGACACGATTTAAGAATAATAAATGCAATGTGTGAATTTAGGTGTTCTAATCTAGGGGCTGAAAGGGTGAAATCATTCAATTTTTTATCTAGAAAAGGTTCGATGCTGGGATCAAGAAGAGGGGCACCCAGGAGGCAAAGCGATTCAGAATTCAGAATTTTGATGTTAGGAGCAAGGGAATTGAATTTATCAATGATTGCCTGACGGGAACCAGACGAAACGTGATCATTAATAAAAAGTTCACATTTTGAAAGGTTCAGTTCCAAGCCTAATTTCTTAAATCCTTCTATAATCTGGACAAGGTCTTGGAAAAGAACATCTGATTTGCCTCCAAAGGACCCGTCATCCAGATACCAGGCATTGAATTTAGAATTTAAGGATGAAATGACAGGATGGATGCCTAAACTAAAAAGGGCTGGACCTAAAGGGTCGCCTTGCTGAACACCGACTACAGAAACAATTGAATGTTCATTGTAAAGTAATTTTGATTGATTATGGTAACACTGAAAAACAAAGGGATAAATCTGTGGAGTGTGAGTCTGAACTTCATTCAGCAAGACAGACCTGTCAAGAGAATTGAAAGCATTCTTCACATCAACTTTTAAAAAAAACTTCAGATTCGTCATAGGAGAGGAAATTGCGAGCGGAATGAACCACGGCCTCGCAACCTCCCTTACTGCCGAAACCAAGTTGAATGGGTTGAAAATACTCTTTCAAAGGAGAAAAAAGATCACGACAGGCTAATTTGGCTGCAAGACGACGAAACGTTGAGCCAATAGCAATAGGGCGATTGCCACCATCTTTTTTTCGAAAGGCACAAAGTCTAGCACCAAATAAAAATGGGACAAAACTTTCAGTTACCTTGCCAGATAAGAGAAAGTTGCACAATTTCGTAATGTTGGAAAGCAAAATTCTACCGGCGTCAGCAGCGGAAGCACTCACCAAGTCCTTAAGGTGTTGGGGAGTGATGCCGTCGATGCCGCCAGCAGAACCAGCCGGAAATGACATGATGGCAGCAAACGTGTCGCCGTCATCAAGTATCTGTAAGGGTTGGAAATTTTGAGGAGGAGGAACAGGTAAAGATGGAGAATCTGGATGTGAAGGATGCTTACTACGAAGGCTCTCGAGAGTTTCCTGACTAGGGGGAGCGAGAGTGTCATCGGAGAACAAGATTCGGGCTGTGTTTTTCAGGTCGCCGTCCATAACCTTGTTCTCAACGGTACGATAAACGTTAAATTTGGAAGATATCGTACTAGACGGACTGAATGGAAGGGACGGATTGTGGAAATTTGAAGCATTATCTAATAGCGCCCGAGTTAAAGTTTTAGAAGGAGAGTTTACGTGAAAAAATGAGTATGAAAAAGTAAAAAGATTTTGCCAGGCAGTTTCAGTATTATCGAAACATTTTTCAATACAAGAAGAAAGGCATTTAGCTAAAGCTATTCTCGCTCCCCTAGGAATCCGTTTAACCAGCGGAGTAGATTGGTGAAGGTTTGTGATGATAAATTCAAAAGATTGAGAAGAAGATAGAGGATTTGGAATAGAGGAAATAGGGAGAGACGCGGGTAAATTGGTGCTATTATGACTACGGGCAATATGAATATTAAGGCCTCTCTTACCTTTAAAAGTCCTATTTGAATTAAAAATTGAACAGTGAAAGAACTGCGGCTGTGAGTGGGTGCCCACCGATGGAGATAAAGTACTCATAAGCCTTAACACTGATCACAAAAAGAAATTTGCAAAAACCTGCCAAAACACAAAATTAAAACTTATGAGACAATATCAAATACAAAAATATGTAATTAATTAAAATGAGCGTAACAAAATGTTATTTATACATGTGTACAGTTGGTACCCATGAGTACGATTTCATCCTTTTGGCATCTTTTAATACAATTACAGTAAAGGGCATTTCTTCAGAAAGTGTTCTTCGCGTCACCTTCGTGGCGAAAAGTTATACTGATAATATTCAAATGAAAAAATACTGCTTTTAAGAAGCTATTAAACTGTTACAAAATCTGTTAGAATCATGAAAAAATCGGTTCACTATTGATGTACATATTTAATATTGAAATTTCGTCAGCCACGAAAGTTACTCACCGTGAAAGTTACGCAGCGTCTTTTTGGATAGATAATTCGGTAATAAAAGTATCAATTACTTGAAATATTACCTCATATTGAACTTTATACGTAATTAAAACCTGCATGTATTATACTTGCTGCTAAAAAGATAATTTGATACCACATAATGTTAGTATCGGTTCATTAGCCTTTAGAAACTTACAAACATCATAATAATAAAAATCTAAGTTCATATCCATAAATGTGACTGGCTATTTTACAGCGATGAGTATCAAATCATTAATTTAAATGTATATGAGACATAAAGTAATGTGGTTTAAACATTATGATGAACACTAACATAAGAATAGTTTGTTACCTTCGCCATTGCTACTATGCACCAAATTTTTTATGAGTATCTGATATTTCAACACTGTTACAAGTGCCATGATCACAGGGTACCTAAAACTGTTGGGAGTGAGCTGTTATTTGCAGACTTAATGGTCTACCCTCCTTCAAAGTATTTTATTGCACTCACTTGCGGTATTATTGACCTCAAATTTACAGTTTACTCGCATTAGTTCTCGACACACAACACGATAGTATCTGTCAGCGATAGGATACTTTGTTAAATTTTACGGTTTCACACTTTCAAACCAATGATATTTGATATTTGACAATTTAAACCCATACTCACGATCGATTTTTTAGTATTTTGTAACTTAATCACTTCCTTGACCAATATTGGTAAGTATTCGCATTCTTTCGAAATTATTCAGGGTTATAAAGGTAAGGGTTAGCTAAGGTACATGGTAGCAAATCTGTAGCAATCAACTCTTTAGCCTTTAAAGTAATGCCTCAAATTACATATAGGTGACCCTGCATTTTAGTAGTTAGATATTTGCCGGCTATTATGAGAAGAGTCAGAACTCATTGCATAAGGTTATTCCCTTCATAAACTCTACAAGCAATAAATTAGTCTTTCAGATATTTTTATTGCTTGGAGTGAGACTATTTAGAGTACTAGCTGCTGGATCATAGCTGTAAGAGCGTTCAAAATATGACCTTTTCTTATCCAATAAAGAATTAAACTATATCTTTTGCAACTTTGGAAATAAATACCAGACGTCACGCACTTATTGTCGAACCTTGGATGTTAAAGTGTCAGTGTTTATTGTATTTTTTTCCCGTGAAGCAAACTCATGATTTCAGTTCTTTATCTAGTAGCCTCAAAGTAGACTCTTTTATCGGTCTAGTGGCAAATTTTCCAGCTTTAGACCAGGCTCAAATTTTAGCCATGCCGCTTGGTTGATTAAATTAAGACGATTGACATAAACTGCCATCATTCTTATTAGTGGCAAAGCATTATTTTCAAGGTTTGCTTTTGTGATATTCATTATTTTCTCATGTAAACTAAACACATTGAGGTAACTACGAATAATGCAAGAAAAATAATCAATTAATTAGTATGCTTTATTTTAGAGTAACTTATTGTGATCACTTTACGCTGTTATATAATTAGTAAATAGATTGATCAGGCGCTTCAAAGCCGAATGAAAATCAAGATTCAAGACGTCACGTTCTACATATTTTTCTAGTAAGCTTCATTATTTCTATAAATCATATATGTGCCTCTGGAATCTGTCTTAGTAGAAAAAATCATGTATAAAACGTTAAGGCGGTTATTTTAACTGCATTTATAAAACATAAAATATAAATTCTAGTGAGATCAGTACACTTTGATAACCTTTCGTGGGCTTTTATATACTAGACCACGAAAATTGAGCCACGCAAATGACGAAAATTTTACATTTTCAGAAATATTAAATTAAGTAACTAACGCTTATGTAATCTAATCAGCTCAAATGAATCTTGACTATGAGTATGATTCAATAGTAGACATTTATTCGTAACGCTGACTTATAATCTTAAAACATCACCCATGAAGGGTCACATGAACTAGGTTCTGAAGAAAAAAAAAATCAAGGAGCTGTAATTAGCTATATCATTGCTGTGAGATATTTATTTGTCTTCTATTGGTGTTTTAACGCGTCTGAAGTTTCTGCGGACCTATGGTTTGTGTCGATAGGTTGAACCTTTTGAAGTTATGAGCATTTATGTGTCACATATTCGAAAATGGTAGAATCGTGTGACCGTCACAAAATTAATTATATTAAATTTAAATCTAAAGACGGTTTTTTTCCACCGCAATATAACTAATTCTGACTACATGTCTAATTTTTTGACATATATTATGTTAATATAATGTAAAAGCCCAGAAAGACATGACTGTTTAAACTGAGCGCCAACTCGGTGTGACGCGCGAAGAACAGCAGTTTTACTCCCGATTCCGATGGTAAAATATTTTTTCCTTTTAAAATACAAATATTATCATACATTTTAAAGTAAATTCATATAGATAGATACATTATAAAACATACAAAATTTATTCTAAAATTAAAAATTGAATATATTTGGAATTACAAACGTGTGACTATCAAAAAACGGTGCTCAAATAATGGCCCTAAAAAATATTAATCACATTAAAAATCAAAAAAACTGAAAAAAAAATATGATTGATTAAAGGTACACTTACAGATTACAGACAGATTTTTAAACAACAAGATATAATATTTGAGGTAAAGTGACATAAAAGGCAAAGGCACAAAAACTCTTTCTATTTCGTACTGTACAAAGGATACTTCGGGCCCCAAGATTTGCGAGATTTCTCTTTTAAATTTGGAGAACGTACGAGTATGTACCTCTATCTTCAACAAAAAATGCATTATTCGTTTTTACATTTTTTTTATTTTAATAAAAAAAAAGAAATAAAAAGGTAAGAGGTTTCATTTCCTCCAGAAAACTACATGTGACCGACAAAACCAGCCCGCATCCTGCCATCAGCCTCCATTTAGGACCATATTACCGCAATTTCCCCTCGCCACCTCGGCCAATTCGATTTATTTCTTATTTCTTAGGTAAGTGGGTTACTGACCAATGTAGTGCGTAACGAATTGCCGGATGTGTTTTTAGATATGTTGTAAACATATCTAAAAACGCGTGTAGCATAAAAAAACAATTTTGTTTCGAATTACTAAAGAAATATAACTATGCCAACAGTTATACATATTTTTTTACGTGTGGGGTTTATTCATATTTCTGAAATAATAAAAAAAAAAATTAAGACAGAGTCCATCATAATAGCAATGATCACAAATACAACTTTACAAATTAATCCACATTAAAAATAAATCTATTTTGACAAATATAAGAATAAAGTCGTTAGAAAATTTATGTATGAAATTAAAAATTGTCATTCAGACTACTAATACCTACATAAAAATAAATTTTAGGTTTTAGGTAAACATAAACTTAAATTTTAGAAACAGATATTTAGTGCGTGTAATAAAATAAACAGAATACTTATGTAGATGTCAACAAATCGCTGCGTTGCACTGTTCAATTTTGTATCCACCTATTAACCTACACACACACAACTACCTTACGTCCCATTACCTTTACATTAGTAACATACTACTCACCCTCAAGTCAACGACCCCAAATAAATAAATAAATAACATTCACCTGAAATAAAAGGACAGTAAAGCCTCCGAAACGCAGTTAATCGCGTTGCTCCGCCTCTCGCTGAATGGCTTCATTTACGATTTTTATTTCCGGTTAGTGATGGCCCGATGGACAACGTCGATAGTTTGTGTCGATGTTTTGATGACAGCAACGTGATGATTGACTGATCGAAAATTTAGATGGAATATAGTGGCAACTCTATGATTGTTAGTAGCACAAAAATGATTGGTGAATGGTTGGTCTATGCAAAATATTTTGCTCAAATTCACCGACTTACAAATATTTGATACAATTAATATTTAAGATCATTACGGATATGATGGTGATTACGGACGGAGATTATTTCGAATATTTATAAAAGAGATAAAGATTAAAATACGATATAAGAATGAGAGAAAAAAAAATGAAGAAGTCTCGAACATGGTAGAGAAAAAGAAAAAAAACTTATAGAAACAATTGAGAGTAGAAGAGGGACAATGTTGGGACACTTAATACGACACGACAGTTTCATCAGAACTGTAATAGAGGGAAGAATAGAAGGAAGGGAGAACTAACAAGAATAAGCTATATGCATCAAATAAAGCTCAAGTTGAAAGTAGTGTCGTATCAAGAGGTCAATAGAATGGCGAAAGAGCTTAAAGAATGGAAAAACTCCACCGACGAAAGCTTAGCTTCTAAAGTAGTTGATATTTTTTGTTACCTACATTATTTATTTTTTATTTAAAACACTTCATGCACAAACAAAAGGTACCTATGGTGGACTTAATCCTAAAAGCATTCTCTACCAGTCAACCATAGGTCTATACAGAGAAAATGCAGGCGGCGCGAAGGAAGTGATAGAAGACATTACTGTCCGACTCTTAGGATAGGCCTCCCCCAATTTTCTTCAGTGGTCGCGGTAACCGGTCTTGGCTAGCCAGTCTTCGCAGCAGTGGTCTAGATCACTCTCGCTATCGTTTCCTGGGTTTTCCTCTCGGACGACGTCTATCAGTAGGCAGCCAGTGGGTGACGATCTTGGTCCGTTTTTTAGGGCTCATTCTGTTCAAATGGCCTGCCCAGTCCAATTTAAGCCTAGCGGTCTTCACACCTATATCGGCTATACCAGTTTTAGATCGGATTTTGGTGTTTCGGATCCGATTCGTCCTCTTAATCCCGCGAAAGCTACGCTCCATAGGTCTATGGCTCTGACAAACCTCAAGCTTGAACTTTTGATTTTAGTCAGCGACCAAGCTTGTGCACCGTAGGTTAGGACAGGTGATATGCAAACGTTGATAAGCTTGCGTTTGAGGCATATAGGGAGATCTCCCTTTATGTAAGCTTTTAAGGACCAGTAGATCTTATAGGCATTCTCATACAGTGGGAATGCCTGGAAGAGCAAATGGTTCTTAAAGCAAAGATGATGATGGAAAGTATATTTGATTGGATTTTCGATTTTGAAATGTTCTTTATTAAAAAATTACAATGCATTGCTTATCACCTAGTGTTCATTGAAATCCTAGGGATAGCTATCTTAATATCAATATTCATTATAAGAATATTACTATCTGTTAAAACTTTTGATTATGAAAACTTCAGGTACCTACATGAGTTACAAACGTACTATTCAATTCTTAGCATCAGTTCATTTCCCGCAATCACCAGTATATTTGATTACTATTGTATCGTTTACCATGTTATTTCAACTTCGTAAGAATAACCTTAACTGTCATCGATATTTCTCACATACATCCCTTTAGTTAATAAGCGCTATCGGTATATTGAGATTAACTCTCCTTTATAGCCGAGTTAGTACACGTAAAATTTAACGATTCCATCGGACTTTTGCTCTAAATTGCCTGGACAAAGATGCCAAGTGCTGTTTTAACTATTTACTTTATTTCTCACGTAGCCATTTTGATGTCGTAAAAGCCATACAATCGGATTTAAATAGAGAAAAACAAAGAGATAAAGGCATCTTATCTAACTAGCGATGTAAGGAAAACTGAATATTTGCTTGGATATTGCATGATGAAGTCAAATAAAATAGCGAAGAAGAAAGAGAATTTCTACTCGTTATTCCCATCAGATAAGTAAATTCTGTTGAGAAAACTGAAACTGTTCTAACACTTGCTGGTTCCGAAAAATTACTCTTTTTTAATGAACTTGAATCTCGTATTTGAAATAAAACCATTCAAGGTAATTCTATAACACCATTCATTCCTCTATATTTAAATAGTCAAATACTATTGACTAATTGGCATGACTTCAGACTACGTTTAATAACGTATTAGATGGAGGTGTGTAGCCAGCATTATTTTTTATTTAACATAAATTCTAAACAGTGTCTAAAAAAATACAAAGCGAAAATCTATCGGTGATCAAAAAGACCGACTAATTAACCGGCTGACCGGATCACAATAACCGGACCACGGTCGAGTTAATGAAAAATCGTCCGGAAATCGCAAGAATCCGGGCACCCCGTCCGGTCCGAAAGAGCGTGATAATTGCGGGGCACTGTGGAATGTGGGTAGCTCATAATTTGAATCGTGATTGTTTTCTAAAGTTTTAGAATGGACGGTAATTTAATTAAGGTGGACAATGAACAATGTAATGGTCGCGTGTCTATTGAATTTTAATGAGACGTTTTTATTTATGAAAAGTTTTATACCAGAAAATTCCAGTCACATATCTACTTCCTATTCCAAATAAAAAATTGTGTATTTTTGCAAATATAATAAAAAAAATGTTGCACGTATTATATTTATATTAGTGACTTGACAATAATGACGTAAAAATATTACAATTCGTCGTAAACTACACGAATGACTTGAACGAACACTCGGAATCCGAAATAGGCGCGATTACTATACAGAAATACAGAAATGAAAATTTTCTATATTGTCTCACGTTTGGGTGTTGTGGTACCACAAACGTTGTGTCTGATTTCTATAACACAAGTGCATTAGCTACTTACTTTGGGATCAGAGCAATGTACGTGATTGGTATCCAATATTTATATTTATATATTTATACATATTGCTATAGTTTTGACTAACAACCACTGATCTGCCTTCCTCTTGTCATTTGTCATTGTATTTTTAAATCGAAACAAGCTATTATTTTATATTTTATGCCGCAAACAAAGCAGAAAACCTTTGGAATTACAAAAACTGCCCTCAGGGAGCACTTTATAATTCTTATCCTTATTCAGTTTTACGGTCTATTATAAAATGGTCTTTATGGCAATTTTATTGTCCAAAGACTTAGGTAATTTCGTCACGGCATGGATCCGAAGATGGGATTTGAGTTGAGTACCTATTAAAAGTTAAAGTGGGTTGGCCATTTTCGGTAGTGCCACGAGCTGTTTGGGGTTTAGGTGATTATAAACGTTTAATTAGATTTTTGTGGGTTAACTTCTTAATATCGGTGAAAAATTTGACGACCTACCGACGCTAAAAAAGACAAAATCGTTGACTTTAGATTCAAATTGAATTTGTTTGCAAAGTTACATTGGACTTCATGCTATAAATATTTTCAGATTAAATCAAAACAATCCCTGATTGCCAACGAAAATACTCAACACTGAGAATCATGCTACCAAGCTCCTTGGATATATATTTGTTGAAAACATTACCTATGGGTATTTGTTTGTCAAACATACAGGGTGGCTATTATAGGTATTCCATCAGCTCCCCCGTCCATAAACAATAGATATAAAGCGAGCCAACTGGAACACCCCTTTTAAACAGCCGACTCAGCGTTTGTCATGCCTGCTTTTATACAGGTTGGTGCAATATGACAAACTTAAAAAAAATACTCTTCTCAGTAATATAAATAATTAATAAATAAACGCATAGGTTCAAAAATATATTTATCTTTAATATTTCTTCCTCCTCCGTGGTGTATTGGCTTAGCACTCTGGGTTTGAAGACGTCGCCGGTCAGAGGTCCCGGGTTTGATTCCCGGTCGGGTAAATGTCGAAATCATAATTTTCTATAATGGTCTGGGTGTTGTGGTATCACCTTTGTGTTTGATTTTCATAACACAAGTGCATTGGCTACTTACTTTGGGACCAGAGCAATGTATGTGATTGGTGTCCAATATTTATTTTTTTTCTAAAACATGATGCAACAATCGTATTTTCTCATTTATAAAGGTGGTAGTTGCGAGTGCGAGAAAAAGACTTTAAGGTGACGATGTATGTAAAACTATACGATAAATTTGTAAACCTTACTAGTTTATCGTATAGTTTTACATACATCGTTACCTTTTCGGTATAATAAAAAAAAGTGAAAGGACTGACATGAATTCGAAATATAATCTAAGTAAAATAAACTTCGTGATCAGATTAATATTCTTTGATATTGGTGTAAAAATGAAAACTCCATGCATAGCAAATTATACGAAAATACTTTTCCATGTGTTTCTTTCTTTAAGTATATATTTTTTTATGTTGCATGTCTCAGTTTATTTTTTTCTTATATGTACTCAATTATAAACTGTCAGCCTGTATACATCAACATTTTATGCATTTGTACGAGCGCTGTTTGAGTAGTTGGCCGAATCAATCACGGGCCCGGCACCTGAGCCGTCTGTCTGTCTGTTTCACTTTTATTGTATTGTCCTTGTGTATGGGAGGTTTATGAGTTGTGTCCGGTTTGAAGGACCTATAGAACAGTCGTAAATCTAAGTAAGCAGGCTGCATAAATTTACCCAAGTATTGTAAACGTTGGATGGAGAGGAGTTTAACTCAGTTCGGATGCAAATTCAAAGTAGATAAAATTACTATTATTATGCCTGGGATATAAAATACCAATGATAACACGTTTTATTATGCAGTGGTAGCTATTACATAATAGAAAACTTTTAAAAGTAAAATTAAAATCAGGGGCAGGTATATGGATTAGTTATATGGCTACATCTAGAACATAAATAGTAATCGGATGCATGTTTACCTGAAGTTTAGGTATGGGTACATATAATGCACTTTTGAATCAAAAAAATCCCGGAATTGCGGAATCGCCCAATTTTTTTACTGTACAATTTAAATAAAATGTAGACTTTTTTATCAAGGTGACTTTTTGTTATTTACTTATTATATTATTTATTTATTATACAAGGTGACTTTTTATCAGTTCCGAAATTTTGTGTAAAGACTCCACTGATAAATATGAACAACTTTTACTATGGGGGCAATAGTGAAAATAATTTTATTAATATGTGTATGGACTGTCTACTGCTCTTCTTACAATCAATATACTCAAACATTGATAGGGAGCTTAAAATAAGCTGCATAAGCTTCAAGTAGATACACACATGAATTATATATAATCTCGGAGTCCTGCTTTCTTAAATAAATACCACATGCTAAAGACATCGTTTCCTCACCATGGTACAGACTAGTTCCATATCCACGAATTTTCTGAATCCCCGGATTTATATTAAAATATATATTTTTAAGAAGCCGCCTCGTAATCGTAATCGGAAATGAATTTTAGGTAAATATGCATCCAATTATCCTATTACTGATTATAAACTTACAAGCTTACTACGGAAAGGCTACGGGCTACGAATATGTTACCCACTCTTTACAAAATGCTACGAACAAAGCTACGAGTGTAGCCATTAAAGTTCTTACCTAACCACTTTGAAATCCATTCTTTATATCTGAAATTGTAACGAAGGAAATCACCTAAAATATTTTCCATTCTAAAAAAGTCTAAAATAGTCACCCACACACTCACTCTTTGCCTTCAAAGAGTAAACCGTTAGCTCCTAAAGCCCAGCGACTGAAGTCTGAAGCATTTTCATAGCATAGAAATGAAAATATCCTTTTATCTTCCGCAGCTATATTTTTAGTCGTTAAAAACATTTGTAATTTTTTAAGCTTTATTAAAAAGAAACACGATAAATACATGAAAACACCAATTTTGTCTCAGTGTTTTTCGAGTGCCACCTGAATGTTTAACAGGACACTATGCCGTGACTTCCATACTAGCAAAAACCACTACGTCATACAGTATAAAAAATAACAACAACGTCTAAAGTGCCGTTGATGTTTGCAAACTTACGAAGCACAATAAACAAAAAATGAGTAACGTCGCTTGCTCTATTTGTATGAATGGATATAAAAGTCGCGTGTAAAGAAGTGGTCGCGATTGCTTTAGGAATTTGAGCTAGGTAATGAGGAACCGTCACGAAGGTGCTCCTAGTTTTGAAGCTGAAATGTAATTTCTGTATGAGTGAAGAGCTAAATGACTAAGAAATGTTATGTTTCGTATGTAGCTAATTTCAATCCAACATAATAATCTATGATAAATCTGGTCAGTATCTACATATATATTTTTTTATTCATTACAATGCACCCTTGTCAATCCTTACACAAAACCTTTGATATTACAGAGGTGAAATTCGGGTACGGAATAATTACTTATGGATGTGTTCTTATAAGACCATCTGGAATGTTCTTGCTTGCTCTACCTCAAGTTTATTTTTAAAATTTTCAGTAATAATCTTTAGTAAATACCGTAGCATGGCATATTTACGACCCCACCTGTGTATTTGTTTTGGTATGACCACGGCATGGTCGCGTGATCATACACAGTTTGTTAGCGCGATTGGAACGCTCCCAATGAAGATGCATCGCTTTTTAAATTGATAAGAGATGTATTGTTGTTGCACATGATATTTATGGTTTTTCGTTTTTAAAAGACTGTAAGATTAATTGAGAATTAGTCTAGTCTGTCTTACATCAGTCTACGTGATAAATACCCTATGGGATAGGTGGTAGCAGAAAATTACCAGATAAGTTATAGGTATGATTATTCAGGACTACAGAAGTTTGATTAAAATTCAAAAGTCATCAATTGGTAAGAGGGAGCACTGATATACTATTATTTCTACATTAGTTTCATTAGAACGTTACTTTTTATTTATTAGTGGACATTATAATACTGTCAGTAAACTATACTAATATAAAGCTAAAGAGTCTGTTTGTTTGAACGCGTTAATATCAGAAACTACAGGACAATTTGAAAAATATTTCTGTAGCTTATTTATAGAAAAAGGTTTTACGATACGACTTATAAAAGCAGAGCAACAACGAAAAATGTTGCAAAAACGGGGGTAAAATATTCCATTTGAGAGCTTCCGTTGCTTACGTAGAGTTAACCGTTTAAAATACATCAGAATGTAAATGTATGATGGGATTGTTTTGCTATAAGAGTTCTACAATAAATGCCGCAATAGCATAATTCTATCTGATATGGTTTGCACACTACAAATTTTTTTATGTTCAAAAATTTTATACAATATTATGTACTATTTTCAAACGTGTTTTGACGCGGACGGGCATTTATTCTTATCAAAATTACGTTCATCATCACGAGCATTTCATTTAAAAAAAAAATGTACTTTACATCATTTGATTTCAATAAATGTCTTAGAAAATATCGCAGTTTTAAAATAACTCCGCATCAAAATAATGCTTGCAGCTTTAAAAAAAACATGCACTTGTGCTACGCGCTAAGGTTTCAAACCTTTTACTTCCAACGAAAGTATGTGTTTTACGTTGAAATATTTTTCGGGAGATACGAAATTTACGCGGGCTACGCCGCGGGGTACCTACCACTAGTCTGTTATAATGCGCTCAGTTACGACTATGTGGCCTATCTGAATTTATGTACCTATCCTTCATTTTATGGCTTGCAATCCGAAAAGGGTAATATCATATTTCTTTTATCTAATACTATTCCGTCATTTCCATAATAACACCAATAATAAAGCCTTGATACAATCTCCCTAAAGCGCGATCATCTCAAATCAATACAAGTGGAATGTGGGTTGTAAGGTTGTGAATTCTATGTATATTACGGGTAGCTGTGTGTAATGGTGAGTGGTTTGGCGTCTGTCTGTCACGTCACAATGGTGTAGCAATCACGGGACGAATGCGTTTATTGAATTAGCGTTTCTCTCTCTAGCGTTTCTCAGTAGCGTTGGCAGGGTAATGGATGGAAACAGAGGCTTTGAATTAGGTACCGACTTCGCTGATAGAGAAAAGTGTTTATTTGTTATTTATTGTTATTTTGACCTTTTGCCTTTTAAGCGCAAATATGAATCCAACAATGTATAATTCATCTAAAAAACGGATCACCCGTTCGAGTTTAAGGTGGTCTATTTCACACGACTTTATGTTAATTATGTAGATGATTTCCACAAAAAACAGTCATACATTCATTGCCATACGAATACCCATATGAATAAAGTGTAAAAATTTCAAATGAAAAACAGAGATGTAAAGTATAAAAGTCGAGAAAAGTATGAAAGACTAGACAAGAAACTGCCTGTTTGATGAAGTCTTCTAACTAAACTAATAGTCCTCCTAGCTGATTACGGTAGCCAGTCACAATGAGTAACTGACTGCGCGGGACATTATAAAGTGCACAAGTGTGTACGCAAACACAGATTTTCTCTATTTCTTTCACTCTCATAGCCAGATGGGCAGCAATCTGACACGACCGATCGAGCACAAGACCAATGGCTTTACGTACTTTTTGAGGTACGGGGGTGAAACACAGCCAAATTTCAAACTCTTGTCTACCCTGAGAAGTTTTGCATAGAAAAACCCAGGTACATGTTTTAGGCCCAACCCGGGAATTAAACCAGGGTAACCAAACCTAACCGCTGTGCCACCGAGGCAGTTATAACTAAACTATGCATACTCTGAATCCGCACTACTCTGCGCATCAAGATGATTGTCACGGATAGAGGGCGGTAGTGCATAAACTTTTACGAGTCACATCCGACACGGCCCCTACCTCCACTACAGTTGCTACTCATATGACCCTACTGCATTGTGGCGTGTCGATTGACTATCTCTAATCGAATCCACGGTTTTATGACTCGACTCTGATGATAGAAATTTGGAATGGATGCTGATTGAATTCTTAAGAGAGATATTTTGATACATTTCCTTCGCGCCGCCTCTATCTTCTATGAGTTGACTTACAGTTGACGGGTAGATAATGCTTTCAGCTTAAAGTCCACCATGTGTACGTTTTGTTTGTGCATGAAGTGTTTTAAATAAAATAAATAAATATTCTACTTAAGCCGAGCTGCACTTTACATAAGCCTAGCTGTATATTGTATTTAAATGACTAGAGAAATATACATTTAATAGGTACGTACGAATAATTACAGTGCAAGGATCTTTTGGTCGACGGTAAATATGTGAACTAACACTGTCATCTCGTAAAATACAGATGCCAGATTCTTAGCAGCCGAATCTCGGGGAGATCTTACAAAAAAAAAACATTTTTCCTAATGTCTCCCGATGTTTTAATTTCGTTACTATAGGTAGTTTTTTTAAATCAAATTATTGTTTTTAAATACAGTAAAGTTAAACTTCTTTAATAATATTCTTAAATAATCATAAAGTCATAATGATCAATGGTAGTTATAGTTCATACAATTGTTTCGCTTTTAGAATCAGTGCAACATGCATGTTACAAACATCATGGCTTACACTGCTTTAATTTGTACCCTTCTCTTTGACTTTGGCATGGTTGGGTTAAGTTAAACAGCTTAGTAAACTCCCTGAATTAAGGAAGATTTTATGCACTGGCTACCCTCATTTAATGTTGGCGCACCCCTGGTAACCTTATCTATCGGTCAGAAGATCCTGATCCTAAATGATGATGCTAATAATTTCGTACTACGAGTATTGAGGCCACAATCGTTTTTTGTCGTGTAAGCATGCGATTTTCATTAAAAATTGGTCAGACACTAGAGACCTTGCCTTTACCGTAAAGGAGTATCTTTCTAAAGCATTATTATTCCAGTATTAACGAATCCAAGCTGTCTATTTTATGTATTAAAATAATAAACTGTCTTTCATGTAATTAGCATTGACCTTTTTAATAACTTTATGAATATTCTCACTTAATGAGGCCCGACGCTAATCCTTCCAGACGCCAACAACTCGTGAAAGGGTAAGATTGATAGCCGTTATTTTATTTTTTGACAAGGGTTTTTAAATACAAGCAAAATTAATTACGATGACGATGGTTATGGCTCACTGTCCTTATGAAAATTCGGGGAAAGATTGCAATTAAAAAACAAATTATAAAAAAAGCCCTTAAGTTGATAATATCATTAAAAATTATGGTAAAAAACATCAGCAAGTAATAATTACTAAAGGAAAGCAAATTCAATATTCAGCCGCGAAATGCTGAAACAATATCCCTCCACCATTTAAAAAGTGCCTCTCCTTGATACTTTCAAATACAAATACAAACGTTTTCTACTAAATTCACAAAAGGTCATACTCAAACTCAAATTAAAATAAATATACACTTACTTCACCTTAGCTTTTCATTCCATTAGACATGACTATTATTTTAACTGTACACTAACTGTCAAATTGTATGTTATGTAGTTGGCTTGTACGGAGAACAAATAAATATATATGATGTTTAATTACGAGTATAATGTTTAAGAACCTATATTGGATTAGCAATTATTTTGCGAAGTAGAGCTCTCTCTGTTTGGGTGTCCACGGAAGACCACCGTCGTCGCATTCCTGATATGCTAAGACAAATGCTGAGTGCCCACTTTTTCAGTATCTTGTGTATGTGCATTAAATATAAGTATTTTCTATTTTGTTTACTATGTGATACTGAATCAACATGTTTTCTTCCTTTTTTCTTTAAAATGACGAGTGCGTTATGCTGATATAGCGTTGTGCTGATATGGGATGTGATCCTTCCAACTTAGCGCTGGTTTAAGCGACTCCCATATCTCCATAGATGTTAAGTGAGATTTAGGTCATGAGACATTACAGTTCTAGGTCATAGAATAACAATGCCCTCCAGCTATACACACCTCTTCACAAGACTGCTTTTGTATCTAACTCCTTCACCCTCAGTGCTATAAGACTCTGGAACTCCCTCCCTGATACCATCAAGACTTCATCGTCTAAGTATTCGTTCAAAAAGTCTATTCGTGAGCTTTTTCTCAGTGAGAATACTACGTGATGCTTGATAAGGTTTGTCCTTCTCTGTTTCCCCTTTATTAATCTCTGTTAGCCTATGTATGGATAATTGTATGTATTCAAGTATGTTTAAGTAGGTTTATTTATTATTATTTATATAAGTATATTAGTAGTTTAAATTTAATTTGTTGCTTTTATGTGTAATTTTACGCCGCCTCAATCGTTTCTGTTTCACCCAATGGTTGACTGGTAGAGAATGCTTTAAGCATTAAGTCCGCCATTTGTACTTTAGTTTTGTCAGTGCAATAAAGAATATATATAAAAAAAAGGATGCTAAAGTAATTCGATGATAATGACCTTTCTGAAGTGTCGTGTTATGGGTCCGTAAGTATTCTGAAACAGTTATTATCCACAAAAAAATACAATCGGGTCACGAAAGGAAAAAAAAATCATTTAAGAAACAATAACACCACTAATTTAACTTTACATTATAATAAAACTTTCACCATTACAAACTTTATGTCGAGATACTCAAAAACGTACGAAGGCAGAATACATAATTTTCGCATTTATTACAATTCCTTAGAACGCTAATAAACTTCCGATCCAAGATTTATATTAAACTTCGTAGGGAAGAGCTTTGAATGAAGATTTTCATAGGATACATTAAAATCTGTTTCCACTGCTTCGCCTCTGGGGAGTATGGGATAAATAATAAGCTATTCGTATTTTTCAAATATTCATAAACTTTAAATTTGCGTTTTGAAAGTGCTACCTTACAGCACACTAACCGGTGGAAATAATTTTCTTTTTTCTAATTTTATTAGTATCATAGCTAAATATACCGAACAATACAACTTTCGGTATTATATTGTTAAAAAATACATCAAAATAGATAAAATTATGTAAATACCTTAAGTCTAAAAATTAACATTAAGACTACATCGCACCAAGTTTCTCTACTTTAACTACAAACATAATTTTAACAAAATTCTACATCATCATTGGGTGCCATCTTTAAATTGCAGTTTGGAGGTCAGCATGTAGAAACCGATGCGGTCTTGAGCTGCTCTATTTAGATGGTCATAAAAAAGAAATTTGGTCCAGACCTTGATGTCATACATCCATTTTCTTCTGGGTCGGCCTGGTGATCTCTTGCCAGGAATCTTGCCTTCAAGGATCAACCTTAGGAATTCATATTGTGAACCTCTTTGCATATGTCCAAAGAAGGCAACCTTCCTTCTCATTATAGTTGACATCAGTTCACGTTTACGCTTTGCACGTTGCAGTACTTTGGCGTTTGAGGTAAAGCTGGTCCATGGAATTATAAACATTTAACGCAATAACCACATGTGAAAGGCCTGTAGTCTATTGCAGCTGTCTTTTCTGAGGACCCACGTCTCGCACCCGTAAAGTAATGTGGACCATACACAGCATTGTGCTACACTATATCTCAAGGGAAATGAAATACTGTCTTACTGTCACATAATACTTTGGTCATTTTAAAGAAAGCAGCCTTACCATTGTAAAATTCTACAGTTAATAGAATTCTCGGTAAAACCGATCATGAGTAATTAGTCAAAGTATCTTTGTTTAATGCCGCCTGAGTTTGTAACTCAGACCACCACCTTGGTCCGTTGGGACGTCAATAACAAGCCCATAAACCGTTTTTACTGCCTTTGTTCAAGTAAATGTATGTAGGTTCTGACTTTTTAAACAATCACCGTATTTTTCTTAACTCTGATAATAACTTGAAATGTTTTGAATGGACGAGAATAAACGCCGAGAGAAGTTTATTTTCACGATTGTCGAAAAGAGTTATTCGATGGTGGGTGTGGTTGTTGAAATTTAAACGAATGTTCATACATACTTTTTTTGCCAATGTTCAACGAATCAATGATATTTAATTAATTAAGTCCAATAACATTTCCTGACAATATCGTCTAAAGTAGTAGATGTCAGAGTCTAAGAATACATTTTTGATAATAATTATTTTTGGACCAATTTTCAACGAATCAATGATTTCAATAATATTTAATTGAATTCAATAAAATTTCCTGACAATTTCGTCTAAAGCAATTGACGTCAGACTTAAATGAGACTTGAATAATTTATCAACTGTGAACTCGAGAATATATAATTTATTTCTTAAAGTCGGGCCAGCAACCAGTTTAGTTAAGCTAGATTTGGGCCACCCACAACCTAGTGCAGTTACCTCATAAAAGCGGTCATTCCACCTGCAATTGTCAAATCCTGGAAACGGGTCACAGTGAGATATTAGCCTAATTGTCGAATTACTACCCACGCGGGAATTGAGAGTTAGCACTCGCTTCATAGAGTTACAATCTCATAGACTCACTAAAAAAAATATGAGTCTCTATACAACACGTCGTCGATATTAGGATTGTACCTACGTTATTATTAGCATTACAATGTTAGCTAAAAGTTTAAAACAAAGTGAATCTATTACAGTTGCCTGATTTTAGTGCCAATATGATTAAAACTAAAAATACCGAAGTAAAGTTTTCATTAAAACTAATACGTACATTGTTATTCACTAGTCTACTTATCATTAAATTTTAGCACCTTGTGGTTTTTATTTAATTCTTTGTTTTATTTGCACTTAAAATGCCAGTTCTAACCATTTAACACTCTTTGTGCTAAAACCAATCCTGTAACAGCACATCTCAAAGTCCAGTCCCACATACCACTTCATTTCATTCATACGATAACCTTCTTTTCGGCTTCACCATAGTCGAGTTAATATGATGACTACCTTAGTTTCTTTACTGCTCCTTACTCTGACTTCAATTGAAGCCCAAAGTGATAAAATTTGCGATGGGTTTGAGGCCACGTTTGACATGAAAAGTGTGATAGGTCCATGGTACGTTGTGGCGATCATACCTGAGAAGTTGTATCCGGATAAACCAGTGACCTGTTATAGGGTGGAGTTTAGTGAGACTGATGGGGTAAGTTAAATAATTCTTAAGAAAATTTACATGTTGTGAAACGTTATGTTTGCTATAATATTCTCTACGTTACACAGTCCACCGCGCAAACACATAGTTTTCTTCCATAAGTTAACATAATATATTAATATTTGAAATAGCATTCCACATAGATCGTCATATCATGTCCATCAATGACTTATTATTTGACAATTCTCACGCAGTTTGTATACGAAAACACCTATCGAATTTTCTATGTCGCAGAAAAAATAGTTTTTGATTTCTCAGGGTCACGATTTCTATGTATTTAGATATTGTCCGTGTGATAGTTTTTTTTTTTACGCGTAGATATTTTACTTCATTTTTAGATAAAACGGTAAAATTGGCAATCGCACTCGCAATACCACACGAAAAAAGTTCAATTGCTGCGAGAATCGGCCTCTTGATACTATATTTATCTAACGATGCTTGCTTTCTTACAAAACCCAAAAAATCCTTTTCCAGGCAGGTCTCCGATGGCTAGTCAACAAAACCTCGGATGCTCACAACAAGAACCTGACTGACATCAAAGGCACCATCATCAGACAACGCTACCACGCCCAACACCCTTTCGATGTCTGGTCCAAGTCAGTGGGTCAAGTCGGGTGTTTTCAGCAAGTACTGTCCTTGGACGCTGATAAGAGTGACATTAGTAAGTTTTTTTTAATGAATAATAACGAAGTGGGTTCAAATTAGGAGTGGTTGTATGGTTGTCAGCGCACTTAGGTAAAAGGCTTGGATCATGGATGCAATATTATAATAACAAAAACAAATAAATATGCGCCAGATATTACAACAACACGTATGCAAAAAAATACATTCAATTACAAAAAAAGTGTACCTACTCGAAGGATTTAAAGCTTGCTATTCCACAATTTAGGTTTCGAAAGGTTGATAATTCTTTCATTGGAAGATGTATACATTTTTTCAATAAGCTACCGTAACAAATTGTAAACTTACCGGTTAATAATTTAAAACTGTCATTAAAGGAACCTCCTAAGACGAAAGGGTGTTTTAAAGTTGATATTTTTTCAAAAAATAGTAATTTATGGACTTGCATGATCACTACAAACATTGTAAACCTTTTGAAAAGAGGCATTGACAATAGTGACTGCGTTTCTTGAGCAGCTTCTTCTCAGCTCTAGCCCACATATTTTATGTCCCGAAGCTGTGATAGGGTTTATGTTGGGACGTGTAAAGGTGGACTTATTTGCATAAATAAATGACTTTTATGATTTTTTATTGTCTTGGTTTCAAACTAAGGTATTTTTTTCCTTGTACTGCAAATACCAGGTAACAATCATGACGGGGGCGTCTCCTAAAAATACTTAAATATATGAATCATCCATGACATAGGTACGAATGTTCGTGCTCATCACAAAAACATTTTCCGCTTGCGGGAATCGAACCTGCCGTTGTAGACTGGAGTGCTTACCACTACACCAAACGCTTCGAATCAAATCAATCCATTCTAATAAGAAGTAACGCTGTACAATGCTGAATGGACGTCAGTTGATGGTGAGGGCCACCAAACAAATGCCATTATTTAGCTTTGAGGGATTTAATGGGCAAGTAACTATTAAGTCTCCTATCTCCTCTAGTCCTAGTTTTTTAGCTCTAGCCTAGTTAGTTACCTAGCTACTTAGTTTCTTTATTCTAATGTAAATATGTTTCTTTAGCTAAAGCTCTAGGTCAAGAGGAAGCAATGCAGTTGCATATCGTAGAAACAGAAGACGGAACAGGGCCATACCTCATTCAGATGCTGTGGGGAAGAATGATTTCCGCAGTCGTCTACAGGAAACATAAGGTAAAAAATTTCAAACAATATTTTTTTTATTTAAAAAATTGTCTACGATCACTTAAGTAAAAAAAACTTAAACGAAAACTTAGTTTAATGTTTACAAGTAAGACTCCTTACACACTGCGACTTTTAGCATCGCGTTTGTAGACGCGCTTTAGCATTGCGACTCACGTAATGAACAGATTTAATTTAGCATCGATGCAGTCGCGCGGTAGTATCGATGCAGTCACCAAAATTCAGTCATAATTTGACAATTTCCAGCTTCTGCATCGCGACTGCATCGACGTTAAAAGTAGCGCAGTGTGTAAAGATTGTCATTTTGCGACTGCATCGATGCTAACGCGCGTTAGCATCGCTGCTAAACGTCGCAGTGCGTAATAGGTCTTAGGTTTATAACAGCAAAGTTAGTGAATGTTATTATAATTATGGACCTGTCAAACATGTCACATTTTCTCCCGCTTCCCCCCGCTCACCCACCCGCGTGCGTCCGTTTCATGCCAATACAGTTCATTTTAGCACACTTTTCAAGAAGGTCATATGTCCATTCTTACACTAACCAGGTTTAGTAGATAAATATACAGTTGTATTGTTCAGCGACGAGCGACAAAGGGGTGGCTGTACAAACGATATTGATGCCAAATATATTTATATATTATTTATATTTAAATAGAAAAAACCTACAAAATCAATTTATTGGTGCGATACAGTTGTCGAGTCAAAACTACCAACACCAGGTAGCCTCTTCGTAGCTTACTAGCTACGGCGTTATCTTTCGCAGAAACGTGCTAGCTACGTGCGCGGGTGCGAATTTCCCCATTTATTTTGAAGTGTTTTAGTATATCGTGAAGAGGTTTTTTTTATAATACTGGCATATAATTAAAAGAAAAAAAACTTTTTTGTTTAGCATAACTCATATTATCATCCTTGAGTTGGATGTCACTGACCAAAACAACACCACGTATATATATATATTCTTAATAGTTGAAACTTTTTCTTTTAGGGTGTATCCCAAGACCAGTTGAAACCTATACATGAGCTGATGAGCAAGCTACGTGGTCCCCAACGGCTTCCAAGGATTTGTGAGAAATACCCGAAAGAAGAAATATTTTTTGACTGAGAGAACATTTTTAATGTGCGTCGACTTCTAAAACGTTTCGTAATAAAACCAATTAGATGTTACATATTGTATTTTTATCCCTAACCGTTATTTTATGCATCAAATCCGTAAAATATCAGCATGCAACTTCCTGAATAATGTTAACACTTTTGCAGTTCTCCAGACAAAATATAAATTTTATTGTTATGACGTTTATATACGGTCACTGTCCACGACAGAGTTAACGATGATGAATGGAAAAAAAAACTTTTTTTAATGGTAACTCATATGTTTTTTATTTGTTGCACCCCCCCCCACAATCATTTCTGGTTAGCCCAAAGGTATGACTGGTAGATAATGCCATATTGCGTTAAATCAACCTTTTGTACAATTTTTTGGTTGTGCAATAAAGTATAATTAAATAAATATATTCATCATCATCATCATCATTATCAGCCAAAGGACGTCCACTGCTGAACATAGGCCTCCCCCACGGCTTTCCACAGCGACCGATCACTAGCGGTCTGCATCCAGTTTGATCCCGCGATCTTTTTAAGGTCGTCTGTCCATCTTGTTGGTGGACGTCCTACGCTGCGTCTTTGGTCGAAGGGTCTCCAATCTAGAACTATCCTGCCCCAACGGCCATCAGTTCTTCGTGCTATGTGCCCGGCCCACTGCCACTTAAGCTTACTGATTCTCAAGGCTATGTCCGTTACCTTGGTTCTTCTACGTATCTCCTCGTTTCTGATTCGATCTCGTAGAGAAACACCGAGCATAGCCCGCTCCATCGCTCGTTGTGTAGTTTTGAACTTCTTTATGAGGCCCACAGTTAGAGACTACGTTTCGGATCCGTATGTCATCACTGGTAACACACACTGGTTGAAGACTTTCGTCTTTAGACACTGAGGTAATTGAGACGAAAAGACGCTCTTGCGCAGTTTCCCAAACGCTGCCCAGCCGAGTTGGATTCGTCGATTGACCTCTTTCTCAAAGTTGGATTGTGGCAAAGACGTTGGATGATCTTGGCACTATGCTCGAAGACCTCGACCGAGTATCCCAACAAGTGGGTCTTAAAATTAACATGGAAAAGACGAAAATTATGTCAAGCTCCCTTGTTGTACCTACTCCAGTATCTGTTGGGAACTCAACTCTCGAAGTTGTCGACGAGTACGTCTACCTGGGACAAGTGATCCAATTGGGTAGGTCCAACTTTGAGAAATAAATATATTACTTTAAAATAATTATCATTATAATCATATCAATCAATCAGGAAGTTGCATACTATCCCGATTTGCAGGGGTCTGGGGACGCGTCTCATATTTGGGGCTTAGGGCCCTATTTTCTAATGAAATATATTCGAAATCCATCTTTCGTATAACGTAACGTATATGTTTCGTATAGTACTAACGGCTATCCGTTAGTACTCCTAAAATTCAGTAATGTTTAAAAATCAATGCCGTGGGGGATAATACTAATTTTCATTGTAAAATCGGACATAATCCATGAATATCACACGCCATCTTGATGCGAGTGATTTAAAAACAGGGGCCCAGATTAAATTTAAACAGTTGGACCTGGCAACACTAATTAATTACTCTTCTTGGATTGAACATTTTGGTTAGCTCCGCATATGAATATTTTCAGGTAGAAAGTAAATTAACCATCAAATATATTTTTCATTACAAATTCATTCCTTCCTTTAAAATAAAGTAACCACCATTTGCAAGGCTTCCGTGCTATCATTCTCACGTCCCATTAAGCAGACCGATTTGCAACAAAACCAGGGTGTGTTCTTGCCGCACCTAAACTATACAAATCGCGTGGATTCCCTCGCTCCGTCACCTGTTATAATAAACAGGCATTAGCTGTGCATATCCGTTCAGTATGACGAGTAGGGTGGGCATGGATTATGTTGGAATTGGGACAAACTTATTTAAATCTTGCTTCTGCTAATATTGAGTAAGTACTTGTGTAGATAAATAACTCGCCAAACACACCACTCTGGCACTCACTCCCGTACACTACCGACAAAATGCCGACACGCGAAAAATATTAGAGTGGAGTTTTTTTTTTGTAGTCTCAGTAATTGTAAGACTTTGAGTGTACAATTTACAATGCTCAAAGTTAAAAAAAAAATATATACTAATATTATAAAGTTGAAGAGCTTATTTGTTTATTTGAACGCGCTAATCTCAGGAACTGTTTGATCGATTTGAAATAATATCTGTGTGTGATAATGTGTTGGATAGCTCATTTATCGATGAAGGCTTTAAGCTATAAAACATCACGCTGCAATGGGGAGAGAGGAAATAAACTCAAAATGCACGAGCGCAGTCGTGTGTGACCGTTAGTAATAAATAAGAACCATAAGTCGCTAATACACTAACTATTTTACTAACTAATTAATGGTTGTATTATCCCTGTACAATAAATATTAATATGAATGCCTTAATTCCGAGGATGTCCGTGTCAATGTAAAACTTATGGCACCCCTACTACGTCTAGGTGATGAATGCAATCGTTGCAACGAGGTATGCTTTTGCTCGCTATATAAATTGAGCGAACGAAGCGCTTTGCGGCGATTTTGAAGTAGAAAGTATTAAGTAGGTGTGGTCATGTATCGTGCATGTTTAATGTGCAACCTTTTAATCAAAAAACATAAATAAATTTAGGACATCACACAACACACATAGAGACTTTTTCATAATGTACTGATTAAGTTTTAATGATAAATTCCATAAATAAGGCGTTCTTAAGTATATGATCCTACAGTCGAAACCTGTAAAGGCTACCGAAGACACCACAATTCAATTCAATTCAATTTGTTTATTTCAGACAGCCAGGTTCCATAATGTTGTTAGTAAAAGTAAATAAAAAACAGAGATAAAACAAACTAATAAATTATGGTTAGTAGAAAAAACATGAAAATAGCAACAATAGATTAAAAAACAATAAAATTCATCCGGTGTGGAGCATCATCCAGTTACGCAGCAGAGGTGTGTCCCACCGGTCTTTGAACACCCTCAGGAGACCGCTAGTGCTGGAGCGGAGCCTAGTAAGCATTGACGCGGATCTTTTGTGTTGTTTAGACAATGTCAGTCCTATCCTGCCCTACAAAACAGGTTTAAATAAAATAACTTATTTTATTTTTAACAACGGTAATGATGAATATAACAACTATGGATTGGAAATAGTGATGCATTGAAGCAAGCTACAATTTTTGCCGTATCATCGCTGCATTAGCTAGCTCGCCAGCGCTTTGCGGTACAAACGGCGCACTGATAGGTGCATTAGAATGAGTTGCAGTCCATAGTTGCGGTTGCAAATGGTATAGCCGTCATGTAAATGGCATAGCCGCGTGGTAAATGGGGCTGAGAATGCTTAGTAAGCTTCCGGACAAGGAATTTGGGTCGAGAACCTCGTTCCATGAAACTTTTTGATGGTTTGTTTGGTTTGTTTTGTCTTGGTCAGTGTGGAGTAGAATAGTTTGTGGTTAGTATTATAACCTTTCTTCTGACGCAGTCGGGTAAGTACAGCATACTTTGTTTTGCTATAAAATTGGTTCAATGAATTGGATGAATCAATCTGGGAGCGTATTGTTATCCAGTTTTGATAGGTAAGCGGCTCAGCTTAACTGTCAAATTAGCAGTTCGTATTGCGATTTCGCATAATTTTTATAATGTTATTTTGTTAAAACAACATACATTTTAAAATACGTACCAGTGTAGTATGATTAAAATATAATATTTGTTTACAATGAGTCAGATCTGAGCTGCATGGAAATTGAAAGGCTAAAGTTGAATTGCAATACGCCCTCTGGATGATCTAACTTAATCTGACAATGAGATTATTATAAATACTTAAAAAAATAATTCCTTCCTATAATGAGTCCTTCCTTTCATGAAATTGAAATTTCAAAGGTTCAAAATTGCTAATCAAAATTAAATTTGATTTTGAACTTGTTCAGTTTACCTGAAAATATGCGTATTTCACTGACTTTTTTCTTTTACCCTTAACCCTTTAGCTCCCGTTTTTATCTTGTTTCATTTGCAGCCAACCACGAATAAAGCTTTCTTCTTTCCCAAAGGTAAGTGAATTAAGCCACCACTTCCAGCTTATGGCTCGCTTCATCTTCACTTAGACGACGATTAAAAATGCACCTACCCTTTGCCTTAGGGCGGTTACAAGTTACGATTTAAGAGTAATACGATTGAATATTCTTGTAGCGAATGTAAAATTTTTGATCGGTGGAAAATAGAATATAAACAAAATTATAATATTAATAACTCTTTCAGTGCCGAGGACTCGGGCCTGAGTGCGCGAGAACCATTCCAAAGGTTCCGCCCACTCATGCCCGAGTGTTTATGGTGACGTCTTTTCCTGACGTCATTTCATACAAAGCACTCGGACGCGAGTACTTTTCCACTAGCATGCTGTGTGCCGATCACTCGGACCTGAATGTGCATGTTTATTTTAATATAAAAATACCGCAAACATTTTTCAAAGATTTTTTTAAAAAATGCGTAAAAATAATTAAATTAATAATTGTAGAAATTTCGGTTTCCTGGGTTATTCTTTGTATTTAAGGCAGACAAAGTGAATAGGTTGTTACTAGGCAGACATAGTCTATCTTAGATAACATCAGTTGCAATCATCCTGCTATCCAATAAAATAATATTGTATAAATATATAATGATTTAATGTCGGTGATCCTGTGATACCCTATTTCATTAAGTTCCAGAGAAGGAGAAAAACTTAATTAAATTGAATATTGAAGAATAAAAAGGATGAACGTTGTTGTTTTTCTATCCAATAATTAGCACGGGTTGCGAGATGCACTCAGCCAATTAATATAGTTTTGGCTAAAAACACAAACCATCAAAAAGTGCCCTTAATCCTCTGCTAAACTTTTACAACGATTGCAATCACGACCCTTAACTTCGTGTCATCTAAACCCACCTTATTTACTCAGGTGTGAAATGAGTTAAGTGCCTGCAACTGCGATCCGCAATGGGTTAATTTCTTCTTTGCCGATGGCACCTTTGCAGTTTAATTGGTAGCTAATTGATCTTAATGTGTCGGTTTTGGAGTTGACGGCGCGGGAGTAGACTCTTTCATGTTTGAATTAGCGGAACTGGTGGAAGAGATTGAAATTATTGCTGATAATTAATTTAGTGTTAATATTTTTGTTGGTTATTCTTGATTCCTAACTAATTTAATGGACGTCCCTGTCTGATCATGAGACAATAGGCAGGGCACTCTACAGACTGCTTTTTTCTCTTTATTAAGTACAACAAACAACTACGTTAAGCCACCAACCTTAGGTATTATAGCCGCTTAAATAAAGCATTTTCAGATTAAAGGTTAAAGCACATTTATCAACGCATAATGGGAACAGCATCAATCAGGCGTCAACCATACGGAAACACGTTACGTAGAGGGAACACCAATACCTCGGCATGGGATCGGCACTGGATAGCGAACGCCTCGCTTTGGATCGTGTTTGCTTCAACATATGACATTTATTTTTGTGACTGACAAATTTCTCGCTCGTTTGACAAACTAGGCGGAAAGTTGACAGCCATCGGGCGACTCACCATAAGCGCGTTACAGTATATGCGCCGCTGGTTGAGAGTAGTTTCCGAGTTAATCTCGATCCGAGGTGGTGACGTTGGGAAGTCAATAGTGATGCATTGAAGTATGGAGTTTCATACAAACAATACCGAACGCCTCGAATTGATACGGTATTGTTCCTGGTAGAGAGATAGTGCTATAACCTTGATGTTACAAATTGACTCCATTTTAGTAACTCGTTCCAGTTGTTATTTCTTGCATCTCTTTATTAACACTCTAAATTCATTAATCATTGTCACATTCACCCCTCCTTATCAGGTACGATTATTGTTAGACAATATCCTTAAACTTCTGAAATCAAATTGGGATCCAATTTAAATGCAGATCGGAGAAGATGTTTCCAATTAAGTGTTCCGGGATGACTGATAGACGCAGTCTTGAGGGAATTGGTCGTTCACTATTATGTTTGGGGACAATTTTAGTTAGATAGACTAGCAGTTAATGTTTTTTTTGTGATATGTATTAATAAATCTGGGATATCTTTTTTACTGAGCTATGCTAATTTAAATAACGAGATTTTATCGTATGGCGCTCTAATATCATTTGAAATATATTTTATTAGAAATGTTTTTTCAACCTTTTTAATTTTTTTGTTCATTGTAGACGCAGAACTTGGGTGCACCAAACGTCAATAAAATTCTAAAGTGTTACGGTCAACAATAAATAGCAAAACTGAGCTTTTGTGTAAGCTATAAATAGGAACACATTTGATAATACCGAAAGTTTAAGCTATTTCAAACGTTAAACATTTTACATATTAATTTAAGTAATGACAACTTTCATTTTACCCCTTTCCTTATTTTACTTTTGAAATAAAACTTTTTACAAGATAAGCTTGTTTATACGAGTAGTAAAATAAAACAATGCATATTTCAGCCAAACCCAGTGTTCCTGATAAAAATGCACGGCGAACATTCCCGACTTTATGACCCTCTGCGCTAAATATAAAACGCGCAGGGAGAATTGTTAATTCCGGGAAACTGAGCATTTTTGATTATGTTTAAAGTTTTTGTCTCGGGACACAGTTAATGTTAGGTTTAAATAGTAAACGCACAGCGTAGTTGACATCAGTATAATAATTATGTATTTTTATAATTGAATAGTAAGGAGCTGTTCAATACTTTGATAAATGTAGCGTTAAATAATCTAGATATGAAAATTTATATTTATGTAAGAAGCTGTTGCTGTTATCATGTTCTGCATATTGAAATACCTACATTATAATTACTGCCCATAAAATATTATCAATCCTTATAGAAAACATAGACATTACAATATGCGATGAATTAATACGACTTTGTTGGACCTAGCTTATGTTAGGTGGACGGATAGCAAGTATAGGATTTAACTGCCTCGGTGTCGCAGTCGCAGCGGTAAGGGATCGCACTTTAAAGCGACGTCTGCGCTTGAGGTCCCGGGTTCGAACCCCGGATCGGTTCAAAAATATGTAACTGAGTTTTTCTGTTCAGAAATTCTTAGGGTAGCCCGGAGTTTGGAAGTTGGCGGTGTTTCACCCCCGTGCCTCGGAAAAGCACGTGAAGCCGTTGGTCCTGCGCCTGATCTCTCTTCGATCGTGTCAGATTGCTGTCCCATCGGGCAATGGGAGTGAAAGGAATAGAGAGTGCACTTGTGTTTGCGCACACACTTGTGCATTATAATATGTCCCGCGCAGTCCGTTAGTCGTTGTGACTGGCCACCGTAGTTAAAATCAGAAAGGGGGACTATTATAAGATCTGTGAGTAAATAATAATAATTAAAATATTACTCAATAGTTGGTATTGTGTATCGCCACCTTTAAAACAGTCCTAGCTAGCGACAGCGACTCCCGTAAACCCGCAGATACACTCGGTATAAAATATTTTAATTATATTTTATCACCACTAAAGCCGTGTAAATGAAAAACTGGTTTCTCTGCTTTATGAAATCGTAAAAAACTTGTCCCCGCCGAGGTTCCGACTGAACTTTTGATGGCTCGCATTGTTGAGATTTCATTAAGTTTCTTAATGACACTTCCAAATGAATGTTTGATTTGGCTTGTTTTTGTATTTTTAATGGGGCTCAAAAGCTTCTTCTAAAGTTTTTTATTAATATGATAGCTCTTGGTTTAGAGTTTTGTTAACACTCACAGTGTCATATTTTATATTCATTAAGATGAAATAAGAAACCAAGAGCGTTTGGCCCGGTTAGCCAGAAAGTTGCTGGTTCGAGTCCCGCCCGTGCGCAATTTTTGTGTTTCTTTATTTCATCTTTATGATACCTCTTTTTTAAAATATCCGAAAATTACGTTTTTTACCCATCGTACTACTGTACTTATTTTAGTTTAATCTACAAGTAGATCACATCTAGTTATCCATTATAAACATTATCTTTCGAAAATTTGATATTGTTAAATTATTTTAAGCATAACCTGTATCATTATTTTAAAATATAAACCCAGGGCAAGGAGTCCCATAAACATTATTCATCTAGCGTTAACTGACAGAAAAGTAATTACGAATATTCCCCGAAGAACTCGTCTCAGCGAAAACTAATTAAAAACTACAAGCCCGTTGTATGAGCTTCTTAAGGAATCGCAATCATGTATTCATTGCTAGTTTTATGAAAAACTACGTGTTTTATACTTTTAGTGAAGAGTCTGCTTTTATTATTATTAAAAGACCGTACTAAGTAACGAAGTCTGAGTCTGGACAGGATAATCGATACACATATTAAAATTACTGAAATCATAGAAAAATTGCTTCAGAAAACTAAACTCCGTTACGGCCAATCATAAAGCTGGCTGATTCCTAGCTCAAAGGATTAGCATAGCTATCCAATGCGGCAACGCAGCCAGCATCATAGCCTCCTCGCCGCAAGAAAATGGTTTTGTTTTCGATAACGCTAGGTTTAAAGTTTTTTTTGCATGTCTTAGTTTTAATTTTTATTGTTTGTCATTAATTAAGGTAACCATAACCTTAAATCTAAATCATAGAACAGTAGAAATTATAATATAAGCTAGATCTGAGTAACGTCCACCGACAAGATGGACGAACGACCTTGTAAAGATCGCAGGATCACACTCGATGCAGTGCGTGGGGGAGGTCTATGTTCAGCAGTGCACGTCCTATGACTGATTTTGGTGATGATGATGATCGGAATAATATAAATATACAAAAGAGTACTCTCTTCGATCAATTTTTCCCAAAAAGACGATGATAATTCATAATATGTAGAATAATTAATCTTGTAAGCTTGTGTTTAATGTAACAAAAGAAAATTAATTCTTCACGGAGAGACTTTTCTATAAAGAAGGTAAAATAAAGACAATGAGGGCAAAGAGTAATGATCCTGAACAGTTTCGATGAATGTTTTACTTCAGGATAGATATCTTTTAGAGAGAATAATACCCACCCATAATGTAAATATAAACTGAAATTATTTAAAGTCATCACTTATCGAAAATTTTATATTTATAAGGAGTACGTATATAGTATGTATACGTATAGTGAGTATGTAGTCTATATTAGTCCCCCTAGCCAATTTCCACTACGGTGGCCAGTCACAGTGACTAACTGACTGCGCGAATATTAGGTAGTGCACAAGTGTGTGCGCAAACAGAGAGCGCACAGAGAGTGCACCTACACTCTCTATTTCTTTCATGCTCACAGTCTGATGAAGATCTGGCGCAGGACCAACGGCTTATATCGTACTTTCCGAGGCACGAAGGTGAAACACTGCCAACTTCCAAACTCCGTGCTACCCTGTCACTTTCTGTACAAAAAAACCCAGGTACATATTTTTGGCCCGACCTTGGGATCGAACCCGGGACCTATTGCGCAGCCATCGCTTTGAAATGGGACCTTCTAACCGCTGCGCTGAGGTAGGCAGGCAGTTACACAAAATTAAGCAACACATGAAATAAACATCTGTACCAAATTTTGTTGACTGGCATTTGAGAAATATCCCAAAATATTGTTCGACATTTTAAACATATTCTGCATGAAAAGCAATAAACAGTTTCCACTAAACGTAAGATTTCACCTTAACCTAATAATTCACGTATTTGTTACAAACATGTTAGTTTTAAAACCAAAATGGTTTCACCCACTCTATACAAATCTGTTCTTTTAACCTCCGTCTCCGTCGATTCGCCCTGATGAGACCAGATAAGGCACAGACAGGATTGGCCGTAGTTTTTCTTCTCTTATTTATTGGACTGACAGACTGACAAATGTGGGCAGTGTACAAATGGAACGTTTTTTCCTGTTCTGTTTGGTTAGGTGGAGTGAATTAAGTCGTTTCGGGGACGTTAGGTAGTGTCCAATTTGTGGAGAGATTGTCTTTGCAAATTGGCGATTAGATTGACAAATTGCTTGATGACTTATTTATTTATGCCGCTTCAAACATTCTAGTTTGGTATCAATCCACTATACCTTGCAAATTTTTGTATTCGAGTCATACTTTTGTTTCTTTATTATGTACTTATGTATAAACGAGTATGGTGAGAAAATATTTTTTTTGTTAATTTTTTCATTATTTGACGAAAAAAAAAATGTTTTATAGTGTTTTGTCGCTATACCAACTTAATAACTTAAAAGATTGCACTTGTAAAAAACACAAGTGCAATTCATAGAAAATAACCTGCTCTACTATTCTTAACTTATTTCGTCTCCCAAAATATTCAAACGTCTCAACCACACAAGCCATAAAACCTCTTTCAACCTTACCCCCAAAACTAACCCTTGTTCCTGACCACCCACGTATCACTTTCGCAAACCACAATGGTCTTCCGCAAAATTGACTCAGAGAGCTGTAAATATTGACGGGGAGGGCAAAGGGTTTGCCACAAGGCTCATTTGAGTGACCGCTCCGTTGCCTACAAGTGAGTGGATGGCCACTTATATTTAATTCAGAAGGGATTTGGTGGTTCTGTCAGGTTTGAACAAGTGTTTTATTTGTTTATAGAAATCTTTGTACTAATTTTGATGCTTTAGAACTGTAAAAAAATATGAAAAAACTATAAACTTCTTACAGTAATACCGCGTACGAAACTCTTTATCCGACTTCAAAAAATGAAGTTTAGTTGGACCTGTATGTTTGTCCGCGAATATCTCGCGTTTGGCTGAACCAATTTTGATGCGGTATTCATTAAAGTATTTTTTATACTAAGGAGAAGGTTTAAGTAACAAATCAATTTATATTCATTTTATTCTTTATTGCACTGACATAAAAATTACAAATGACGGACTTAATGCTTAAAGCATTGTCTACCAGTCAACCATTGGGTGAAGCAGAAACGATTGAGGCGGCGTAAAATAACACAAAAAAGCAACAAATTAATTTTAAGCTACTTATATACTTACACAAATAATTAAAAATAAACCTACTTAAATTGCTTAGATACATACAATTATCCATATATAGGCTAACAGAGATTACAATAGTGGAAACAGAGAAGGACAAACCTTATCAAGCAGCATGTGGTATTCTCACTGTGAAAAAGCTCACGAATAGACTTTTTGAAAGAATACTTACAAGGTACATTGTAATTTAAACAATAACTAAAACCGACGAAATCGTTTTTGAACCGCCTTAAAAAACACTTAAAGAACTAAATGCACATCATGCACCGACTTTAAATGAGTTTTTTTCTCTTATTAGCGTTAGTTTAGTCCTTTAGAGGCTTTTTTAAGGCGGCTCGATTTTTTAAACTTTAAAAATTAATATATATACGTATGTGTTCGATTCACCCAATTATGACAGTTTTCCACTTTACCTACGTGTTTCGATCATTTTATTCCTCCCTAAATTCAAATTTCACAACCCATCTATTCTTCTCTACCCTCAAGTCGTTTTCAAGTTGAAAATGAGGTATTGTCCCATAATCGATTGCCTGAATATCGGGACACGTTCAAACGCGCGCACTAAAATCTTTATAGGTATCGCCTCACGTGGTTTATACTTGTTCCCATACTGAAAGGTTTTCCAGCTAAGGTTATGTGTCTTAAAATATGTAAGAAATGTGGAGCTTCAGATGACTCATTGCATTCAAAGAACGATCTTCCTTTGGAAACATGGAAATTGTTAATTAAGTATATTATTTCTGATAATAAAAAAATATATAAAATTTTTTATAACTTCAATGAAAAACGGATTAATTCAAATCAAAAGTTTTTCTTGATTAGAACTTTTGACCCCATCTTGTACCCTATATATTGATTTCCAGTAACAATTTACCTACCTGCATTTAGAACGTTTATAAGTATAATACATGCATAATAAATAAATAAGTGAATCCGTAGAACTCTTTTTTCCGCTTACTTAACAAACGCTGGCTGAACCCAACGAGATGGATCAAAATAATTTACTACAGTATTGTACACCTTAAAAAGGTTTACAACAAAGCTCGCGATGGTATATGATGTCTATCTATTAGGGTCATCCCACAGTAATAATTTTTGTTATATATTTATTATCCTTTGACCAAAGACGCAGCGTAGGACGACAACCGACAAGATGGACAAACGACCTTGTAAAGATTGCAGGAACAAACGGGATGCAGACCGCTTGTAATCGGTCGCTGTGGAAAACCGTGGAGGCCTATGTTTAGCAGTAGACGTCTTTTAGCTAAAAATGATGATGATGATTTAGTATCCGTGCGATGCTGGGGCAGGACGCTAGTTAAACAATATTCTAGCTCACCTATACCATGAAGTACCTCTTGCATACCAGTGTCAATATGTCACCTCCGTGCGCAGACATAGAGCGAAGAGCAAGGAGCTATAGTTTATGGGTCGTTGGAAGCGATCGTTTATTCAAAGCAGGTGATTCGTCCTTTACGAGCCGATAGCGTATGGAAAACTAATTTGGATATTGAATTGCTTTATGGAAGGTGTAACGAGTTTTCTTGAAATAAAATGGAGAATAAATAATGGAGAAGTATGTCTTACCTCTAGATACAACGCCTCAAAATCGAAAGAGGTACGGTGAAAATTATCCGTCCGAACTGAAGTTGGTAAAGATTTGTAATAGGCTATCTGTATGACAAGTAACCCTGTCATTGCTATGAAATCGCTACCCTTATTACCGTTAAGTATTTAAATAGCAGTGCAGTTCAAACACGATACTCACACCACAAAAAAAAAAAACACGTGGGCGGGCATATTATATTTTGTATTGAAAATGAATAGAACCGTTAACGCCGGTAACAAGATAAAAATATTTTTAAAATAAACTTAAAAAGTATTTTTAGCTAACTTAGCTTAGGTAGTATTTAAGTTTTGATATTTATTTTGTCAGTGATCCCATTGTCAAACTATGTGAATAGTTTTGTGGGACAAGTGCTATTTATTGTAAAACATTGTTTGATTAATAAATAAATAAGTAGTAATCATAAAATTTACACTAACCACATTTTGCAGTCGTTATCGACTTCTTGTGTAATACCAACGACATTGCAACCACCAGTGACACCGAGACCATGGCCGAAAAAGCACCGAGAACCACATTGACACTGTCGGAAACACAACGCACTACAAAAAGCTGCAGCGGCACATTCACACGTATCATGCTTGACCACATTTTTACGCTGCGATGTGATGTGGTTTTGGTATATGTGGGTTGGCCCTAAAGTACTCTAATGAAAAAAGTAGTAGTAGTAGTTCCGATTTCAACTACGGTGGCCAGTCACAACGACTAACCGACTGCGCGGGTTATATTATAGTGCACAATTGTGTGCGCAAACACAGGTGCACTCTCTATTCCTTTCACTCTCATAGCCCGGTGGGACAGCAATCTGATACGACCGGAGAGAGATCAGGCGCTGGACCAACGGCTTTACGCCGCTTTCCTTTTTAAAGCACGGGAGTGAAACACCGCCAACTTCCAAACTCCGGGCTGCCCTAAGAATTTCTAGATAGAAAAACCCGGTTACATATTTTTGGCCCGACCCGGGGATCGAAGCCGGTACCTCTGGCGTAGCCGTTGCTTTAAAGTGCGACCCCCCTAGCGCTGCGCCACCGAGGCAGTACGAACAAAGTAATGCATACGCATACCAGAAACAACACTGAAATCAGTATCATTTTGGACACTATTCTTGTGAGTTTTTGTTACAATGACTTCTGTCACCACAGCTTGGACAGAACGGGACTTTTCACGTGTGTAGCACTTGACTTTAGCTGTATGACTACAAAATATGTACCCTAACAGCTCTATACAATAAAAAATATTCTATTACAAAAATCACCAGGTCTATCTTTTAACCACTCAACAACACGTCATTACCCGTCTCGGTCCTCAAAGGTGCTCGAACGGGGGCTCGAGCTGGGGAATGTCACGTCCCTTTGTGATTCATTATGAAACTGCCTCTCCACGCCACTGGACTTTTGATTGAAGAAATAAAAAGGCAGATCGTAGAGAGGTTGAATTAGCTGGATTTTCTTGTTGCCATAAGTTTAGATTTTTTTTTGAGTTAGGAAGGATAAAAAAGCGTACATAATGGGCTACAGAGTCGTTTGACTACAATCCACTTACACAGTTTAAGAACACTTTATAATTTAAGTTGGCGATAACAGTAATTAACAGAAATTTAAGCTTAAAAAAGTGATAAAGTACCTTTTAATTACAAAATATAGATGTGTTTTGATGTCAGAAAAAATGGTACTAAATAAACGTTTATTTATTTCTTCCTTTTACAGTATGTAACCACGTTATATAACGTTATATTTATTTATTTAGAGACGTAATCGTACAAATAAATAATGTTGTACAAAGGTAGACTATATGTTTAAAGTATTCTCTACCAATTAAACCTTTGGCTCATTCAGAGATATAGCAAAGGGTGCGTAACAAAAAATAAAGAGCTTTTCAATTTGGTCATATATGAATCGGTTGTATTTTCTTAAACATTTCATTCAGAAAAAAATCAAACATAACATTGAAGAATGCATAAACCTTGAGTTTAAATCAGTAGTCAATATCAAACATAAACAGATATATTTTGCGTCTTCTAATCTCAATTATTTTTTCCTATTGCTACAACCTAATACCTCGACAAATGAATCCCAAGGCATTCAATATACGTTTTTGAGAGCACCCAAACGTCAGGGGCGGTACTGTATTACTCAAGGGGCGCATTCCACAGATTATAGCGATGTCGCTTCTTGCGAGATTCTTACGATTGTGATATAGAGATTATGGATGTGTCTAGTTTATATAGGATTTTTCACAACAGATTTTTATTATAAAAAAATAATGAGAGGTTTGAGTCCATAAGGAAAATTTGAAAAAAAATATTCAAAGTGTCCTTAAAAAACGTGAGAGTAACTCGAGCAAGCAAGATCGAAATACGACCCCTGAACTTTATTACTAGCTCAATATTTATAATAGACACGTTGTAACGGGACAATTTTACTTTAATTAACCGACTTCAAAAAAGGAGGAGGTTATCAATTCGACTGTATGTTTTTTTTTATCATTTTTTTTGTATGTATGTTACCTCATATCTCAGTCGTTTGTCGACCGAATCGAAAAATTTTTTCGCCTACTTAGAGGGTGTACTTCCTAGTTGGTCCCATTTTTTCCTTTTTGGGATCTGATGATGGGATCTTGGTGTAATCGAGGGAAACCCTCAAATTTTAAAGGCACGTATAGTATTTCTTTACTAGAATCTTAATGTTGACGTGTTGTTACATCTGATAGTCAACATCTTGTGGGGCTGAGCTGATGGTGGAACTCCTTAACGCTTAGGAGATCAGTTATTGTAATGACGAAACTTATGATAGGTAATTTGTAGCTTCTTAAAAAATTGAATCATACGGTGCAACTCCCCCCCCCCCCCCCTTTTATGTAATCACTAAAAATGAAGAAATAAAATAAACTTAAAAAAAAAAGTAAAAACTGACTTCAAAACCAAAATGCACTAAAAAGTCTTAAATAAACTCTTCACCATTGAAAGGAAAGGAATCCGTTTTAGGCAAACAATTTCTTTTTGGAGTCGGTGCCATCACTTTGACCATCAAGCATCAACTATCGCAGCACCGACTCCAAAAAGAAATTGTTTGCCTAAAACGGGTTACTTTCCTTTCAATGGTGAAGAGTTTATTTAAGACTTTTTAGTGCATTTTGGTTTTGAAGTCGGTTTTTTTTTATTACCAATTCATTTTTTGTTATTTGTTACGCGGGCTATTTAAGTACCTACTTACTTACTTTTGACGAACTCCGTGGTGAAGTGGCTAAGCACGCTGGATTTCAAGGCGTCGCCGCTCCGAAGTCCCGGGTTCGATTCCCGGTCGGGTCAATATAAAAATCAAAATTTTCTACATTGTCTCGGGACTGGGTGTTGTAGTACCACAGTTGTGTCTGATTTCCATAACACAAATGCATTAGCTACTTACTTTGGGATCAGAGCAATGTATGTGATTTGTGTTCAAAATTTATTTATTTATTTACTTATATCTTTTTTGGGTTAAATGTGTTTATATTTTTGCTTTCTCGTCTCTCTTCTGTATTATCTATAAGTTAACTTAATGGTCAATTTTTGCATCTTTACATCTTTGTGTAATTTCGCAATTTGGCCCAACAAGCCGGTCCGGCCACTCATCGCCATTCTCCAGCCCTCGAGAGGCGATATACTGTGACAGTAATGAGCGGATTGACTGAAAGAAATTCGGCGCTAAAAGTTACCTTAAGAAGATAAGAGGGAAAATTTTAGAAATTACTGTTACTTAAGAATTGGAAGACATCAGGCGCTGTTCAGGGCCCCTATTTTTGAATCACTCGCTTCAAAATGGCGGGAGATATTATTGAATAATGTCCGACTTTCGAATAAAATTAGTCTAATTTTATATTGAAGTGATTTAAAAAAAAGATAACTGAATTTTGTGAGTACTAATGTCTATGTTTCGCTTGATTTCCATTGATTTTTAATTCATTTTCGAACGAAAATTTTACGCCATATTCAAGCGAGTGACTCAAAAATAGAGCCCCTGGGCATGTAAAAGAGGTCTTAACATGAAACGGTAAACTGTGGTAATGACAGCCAATTGAGATATTCCTATTAATCATAATACCTTCGGTTTTTACTAATCACACACAAACTAGACTGAGCTAATTCAAGAGAGATTGTTTTAAATAACTTGAAACTGTGAAAGAGCCTTTATTAGTCCGTATTATTAGCACTAAAACACTCTTTGCCATTAATATTATTTACTGCTGAAAATAGAGCAACACAACATTTTGCGCGCGCATTAGGGCGATAATCGGTGACCAATTGACAGCTCCTGGGCCCCTATTATTGAATCACTCGTGTCAAGATGGCATTTGATATTAATTCATTAATATCCGATTTTCCAATGACATTAAGTAAATTCTACACGCGAGTGATTTGAAAAAAGTTAGTTGAATTTTGTTAGTCGTCTATAAATCAAGTGATTTCCTTTGATTTTTAATTCGTCTACGAAATTCACAAGCCATCAAGCGAGTGATTAAAAAAAAACGATCAATCGATTGCTATTGGTATATTTATATATATATATCGATTGCCTTTTCATGGTTATAAATTTTCTATTCTCTAACAATAAACTTGTGTATGTTATTTTTCTCCCATATTCATTTTTTTAATCCATTTTTATTTATGTAATATTAGTATGTATATTTATGTTACTGCATTTTTAAATATATTTTTTATGGTCCCTCTGTAATTTTTAATATTCCGCCACCGATTAAACTTTCTGCATTCTCTACCAGTCTACCGACTGAAGAATTCCATAAGGCATTTTGTCCACCAATTGTACAATCAACAGAGCAATAATGTTTAATAAAAAAAAAGTTACAATGATGAGATATGCTTTCACAAGGCAAATCTGCAAATCATTTTCAAATTCATTGATATATTCATAATCTCTCCCAGACAATAAGCGAAACATAATTTTTCGAATAGTTTGCGAACTTTTAGACACTTAAAAATCAACTAAAAAATATATACTTCTTTTCTAAATGACAGAAAAAAGTAAAAATAAAACGACTCCCTCCGATTTGAACACCACAGGTATAAAAGTTTGAAGCGATCATCAATTCAATCGATTCTAATAACAGGTCATCAAAATGATATCTGTAAGGTAAGTTAAATTAAAACATAGGGGTAAAGATGACATCATTAACTATTGAGCGATACTCAAAGTACAGACACGAAATAAAGTCATTACCAAAACTTCATTACCAAATTTGATTTACAATAATCAAAGTTAACTTTGAGAAGATAAGGTTGGTTTAAGTAACAGTATTTCAAAAAACCAATATCGTGAAATTACAGGTGTGATTTGAAAACTAGTTATTGGCTTTTACTTTTTGACAGCAATTTTAAAACCATTACGTCATTATCACAATAAAAGTTTGTGAAGAAAATGTAAAATGAAAAAATATTTAAATAATGTATCTGTAAATTATTGAAGTCTTTTCATTTCAAAATTAATGTTTATAAGAACGCAAAAATAACCCAAAAGCAGAACTTACTTGAGAGTAATAATAAATATAAATATTCTTTATTGCACAAGTAAGGTCACAAGAAACAAAAACATTACAACAAATCATAAGTACAATATTGGCGGTCTTATCGCTGGAAGCGTTCTCTTCCATCAACCATTGGGTAGAGGAAACAACGTTTATTATAGAGGTAGAAAACGGCAAAAATATAGCTAATATTGTTATATTACACTTTAATGATAGTAACATAATAAAATAAAATATAATTAACACACGTTATTTCACAAATACAATAAAGCGAACGAATAAATACATATAAAAATAATAAATATATATAACATACGCACATAATATAATACCAAATAAGTCTTAAATATTGTCTTGCTACCAATCCTATTACCTCTTTATCAAGGCATTTTCAGAAGGACAAAATTTTAAACTTCCTTTGTCGCACACTATTACAAAACCTGTTATCCTCAAAAATCTACAAAGGGGTAGAAAACTATCAATTACTACCAAATCGAGTTAAGCCTACCCGTGATTGAGCTGAATTGGTTTCAGACTTTTTGCGGAATAGGCTCAATCCGGCAATTAATAGACTTAAACTATCCGTTAATTGAATCCTTTGGGGCTTGATACTAATTACTTTAGTGCTGAATATGGTGGCAGCTTTAGATCTTTATGAATAGTGGGGAGCAGGTGTAAAAAACCGGCCAAGTGCGAGTCGGACTCGCGCACTGAATTAAGGATCTACTTAGTTTCACTTAGCCAAACTTCTACAATATTTTGTTGACAGCAAATATAGATTTGTTTTTCATAGTGTTTGTATGAAGAAAAAAGTAACATTCGCGGTTATTGAAAAAGAGTTATATCCCAAAAACTACTAGTTCGATCTATATCAAACTATTTTTCGTTGAAAGTATTTGTAGAGATCTACATCACGTATTTTCTAAAAATTTACAATTGCTTAGTTTAAAAGTTAAAGGGGCGGACGCCCATTTTACTACTTTGGAAGCGTATATCTCTCAAACGTGAGACTTTTAGAGACAATGGTTTTAAAAACCTCGATTTCATTTTAAAAGACCTATCCATAGAAACTTCATACGCATAGATTTGACTAAAAAAAGTTTTTTAAGTGCTAGTATCATGAATGGGAGGACCCCTTAAATATTATTATTTTTCATTTTTTGTATGAGAATCGCAAAGCTATTTACAAGATTCATCTACCTAGTAAGTTTCACTTGTGGTATGCAAATCATTTCTCGATAAAGTGGCTGTGACGTACGGACGGTAAGACAGACATAGAGACAGACAGACTTGATGAAACTATAAGGGTTAATTTTTTTGCCATTCAGCTATGGATCCCTAAAAATGAAATATTGGATAGAGCAGATATCCTTAATTCTAAGCCCCCCAATGTGTTTTGAAGTTTAGCGCGTGTAATGATTAGTTAAATGTTTTTTTTTCTAGTAATTTTCTCTAGTAATTAACTTTGATCTTATACATAATGTGCTACAGGCATCCATTTAATTTACCAACAATTCAAGATACACCTCATTTTGAGAACTTCTCGCTGTCGTAATTAAAGTTTAATGTTATTTTTGCATCCTGCGAATTTATGAGTGTACATGTGTAGGTACGTGAAGTTATTTTCATTAAGTATGTGTTAGTTTTCATTCATTTTTGGTCTAACAAATATTTTCTTGCGAATAAAAACGCAAATATGAATAAAAATTAGAGTTTAAAAAAAACTAAAAAAACACGCTTTTATAGCTAACCGAACTAAAAAGTAGAAATAATTTTTAATAAAAAGAGTTAGAGAATAAAAAATATAAATTGAATTCAGAGTAAAAAGCGTGGGGTGCTTGATATATTAAATGTTGCATCCCACGCTTTTTACTCTGAATTGAATTATTCTCTAACTCTTTGTAATTAAAATTATTTTCTGCTTTTTAGTTCGGTTAGCTATAAAAGCGTGGTTTTTTAGTTTTTTTTTAAACTTTAATTTATTTTTCATTTTTTATCTCTATCTTTCTTACTGCCTTACAGAGGATCCACGAAAGAATTTATTAATCCTGGCAGTCCTTATAAGGATATTGAGGAACTGTTATTAAATTATCGCATTGTCATCGGTCCTTGATACGTGTGCAAAGTTTCAAATTAATCAAACTTCTGGAAATCGGTCAAATTTATGCTCAAAGATTCCAAGCTAATAAAAGCGTGGTAAAAAAGAAAATGGCATGGCCAATTTAATTAACTTATTGTTATTTTCTAAAATATTCTGACGAAGATTACTTGTTTCCTCACCACTCTTGCTCAATCTTATAAAACTCAGTCTGCACTACATATTACATGGAGTAGTTTCAATTAAGAGCTAGTGGGGGCGTAATCCTGTTAGTCGCGCTGATTGCGATGACGTCAGAGAATAGCCTAGTAATCATTTTACAGCGATCATCAGGATGACGTGTGCTGACAACATTTTGTTGCGATTTTTCTCCCTAAGGAGTGTAAACTAAATTTTAGTGAGTTGTGAGAAGTACCTATTATAAAGAGACTATCAAACATAAACGTTTAAAAAACTGAAGTTTGTGCTGACGTTTTATTGATTAGGGCTAAGTTTGTTGTTCAATTGTGAAGTATTCATAATTGCATTGCTAATTTTTGCATTCGATCCATACAAGAACGGTTGAAATCTTACTTACAATGGAAAATTTTGTACATTTTATGTAGATAGCTAGACAAACATATTTGGCTATCATTTCATATAATTGACGGTTATTGATAATGTGGCCTTAAATGGACCATGTTGGACTAGTTAACTGCCTATGCACTCTCTCCGGTTATTTTCATTCAATAGAGATTAAATTACTTGACTGAACGTATTCAATAATATTGTTTCGTATTCCTTTAACGCTCTTGTATAATGTGACCGTAAATTAAGCTCACAATCAATTCAGCTTTACATACTATCACTAGGCCATGTTACCAATAATGTAGCAGTATATTCTGTTGACAGGACACTACAGCTAGGCGTTTTAATGAATGCCCGAAGCCGCCCGAGGGTCAGACTGCAGCATACACTAATGGATTATCACTGATTTGCATTTAGCAGACTTTGGGGATGGCGTTATGCGACAGGTTACAGGAATGATGTAGGCATGCAGGTAACGCCTGAGGCACTTAGAATTACTGCTAGTGTTGTAGAATATTTCAGTCGAGATTCATGAACACATTTCGTAAACATTCTAAAAAGTGATATTCCAATTTATCAAATTGTAATGTAGAAAATGATATTTCAATTTGATAAATTAGAATATCATTTTTTAGAATGTGTGTCCAATTAGTCATTATCAGAACCGCATGTTAAATGTCATTTTTAAACTTCGACGCAAAACAAGAGGGGTACAAGTTTAAAGTGTCTGTCCGTGTATCTATCATAACTCCCAAACGTATGAACTTTCAAATATTTTATTAATAACGAACAAGAAAAAATAAAACTATGACATGCAACATAAAAAAAAACTTGAAATATACCTATTCAAAAACAAAACCATTTCCTTGCGGCAAGAAGCAAGTTGCCGCGTTGGATAACTATGCTATAAGATGAACCAATTTTCTTTTTTTTTGTGTCAAAGATAATTTTATTCCAAGTGTTCTTATACATGTTTCATTAAAATCTTTCAAGTCGTTTCTTGAGTTGCAACAGTATTTTTTTAAATAAAATTTTAATATAATAATTATAGACAAGTATTGTTTACATTTGTATACCTATATTGTAACCTTTAGCCAAGTTCTTTTCATTTCGGTAAACTACTTAGCTTTCAATCATACATTTTTTAACTGTAACCAAACATCGATAAGATGATTATTAGTTAAACGTCAGATACCGTAATATTAAGATCAACGTTGAAGCATCAATAAAACCAATTAAAACCTAGCTTCATCTCGCATACTAACACATCCATGACGCGTGGCATAAGTCTCCCCACACACGGTTGAGTAGAAAATAATTGTCTCACTGCACTGTAGGCTGGACGCAAACTAATTCCTTTGTGTACTTACACGGATTGAATGGTGCGACCGTCTGTCTGTGCACTACATGTGTGGTATAGGAACTAAAACGAACTTGGGTAAGGTATTGGTATATCTTTTGTTTGACTTCAATCTGATGGCAAGTAAGACAAATACCTAATATAAAATTTAGAATACTGAACAATTACTCACGACGGTATACCCGTATTATTCGTGGATTGCCCGCTTCGATGCATATTTATGTTGTTATTTCATTAATTTTTGTTTGTTGTTCACTTATATGTAATTATTAACTTTGTGTTCTCATATTAAGTGAATAGTGTTACTTTTAAATAGGAAAACATACCTTAAATCATACAGGGTGTTCCAGGAAGTGACGTCATAATTTTCTTTAAGATTCCTCACATATGAATGTACCTTCACGGTTTTCACGACATTCGTCACAAACCTCGTTGGTTTATTTATTGTTGTTGGTGTTAATTTGTATATTTATTATTATTTGATAAATAAATTAAAAAAAAATAACCCAGATATCATCCCATGTATGTTAACCATTTTACTATAGTTTAGAGGTAATCATATGTCCCTTTGGGCCATCTAGCGGTTATGATATTTAAAAAGTAAATTTCCCAATTTCTTACTCAAGCAAAAGAAAATCGTAACTTCGTTTATAATAAGAAATATTTTAAAAAACTACAATGTCAACGTCTTAATTATTTTTTAATTAATATAAATCGATAGCACAATATTCTTGATGTCAAGTTTCTAGGAAAAGGGTCGATAGTGAACATTGATGTTTGACTCGAATTGAGTTAAATTTTCAAGATTCCTACAGTTTTTGAAACGACCTTGATAAAGACACACTTTTTTGACAACGACGGGTTTGATTAAAAATCGTTATCTTTTTTATTCACACGCCAACTCATTATTTGTTAACAAGAAACCCCACAATTCATCACACAAAATTGTATGCATCCAAAACTGCAAATAACTTGCCAACTTCGGTCATCATTCATCGCGACTTGTATTAACTGACATGCCAACGTACAAAGTAGGGTTATCTAAGTTTTTGCTAAGCTACGGACGTGTTAAACAAAGTGAAACTAATAAGGTTGTTGGTAAACAACTAAAAAGGTTGTAAACTGTAACATAGAGCTAAGATACTTATAGATATGAAAAAGATAAGTAAACTGAAATTGTAACCTTTTGCTACCGTTTACTTTTAAGGTATGTTAATTAAAGTACATCTGAAGAGGAAGAAAATATAATAAGCTACCACAAAAATGCTACATAATAATTATGACTATATAAAAAATCTTATTAAATCTTAAAATACTCTTATACACTGACAGTATATAAGAGTAAAAGGTAAACATAGTAAAGGTATACATAGTATATCAGAGAAGGCTTTTTACTGGGAATTAGGAGCCAACCCCGGTTCTTAAAATTGCGGCGTGGAGAGCAAGAGGGAGTTGGTAGAGTTTTTGTTTTTTTATTGGTGGTTTACCAATAAAAAAACAAAAACACCACCAACAAGAGCTCTTAAGTTTGATGATGATGAAAAAATCTTAGGCAAAATATTAATATGGCATTGTGCTTTTAAAAAAAAGAAAATTTAATTTAAAACAAAACTAATAAATTTGAGAAACATTTCTAGTCGTGTAAAAATGATTTATGCTAATTGACGGACTTTTTGCGTTTCCATAATATGTTCTCATTAAACTGTTCCATTCTAAACATTCATAGCATTCGCCCGCGGCGGTGTTGTGAGCAATCAGCCATTTTACTGCCCTTTGTCTTCTGCAATCGCCGCACAGAGACAACTAGCGAACACTCCTGTTATGGTCTCATCATTTGATGCAATTTCTATCAAGTCATAAAAAGTTTTTATTTAAAGTCAAGTCATACCAAAACAGGATGTGTTCATTTTTGATTTATCGTAATTTGGTTGTAAGCAAGATCTTTTTGGTGGTACGAATTGGTCATCAATATTGTTGTTTAGATTTTTTTTCCCATAACCATGAATATTGATGAGTTGTGCTGTTTGTATTAAAACCCTCTTAAAAGTTAGTTGATAGTCAACCAACCGAATCGTACTTTTTCCCTCTATTTACATACTTCTATATAAGATCGAATGCTGTGTCCATACCCAGAAGTCACATTAAAGTGGACTCTGTCCGTATCAGATTTTTGTCTCCGTCGTAAATCCGTGGGCAAACGGCGCAACGGCGCGGAACGGCGGAACGGCCAACAGTGACACAGGTATTTTCATTTAGGTGATACATTACTTTAACCTTTGGCGTCATGGTACTGTTGCAAGGAAGGCTATTGTTTACTTGAAGTAAATGTTAGGGCAAAATTGTTGGCATCCAAATAAAAAACTTTTTCATTTTTTTTAATAATTTCGAATCTATTTTATTTGGTCGCTCAAATACAATAAATATTACTGGAGTAGGTATGGAACTGACACTACGAACAAATCTTGTGCGCCATGAATTGAAGCCACTTGTCATCAACTCATACAAATTGTTTCATATTCAAAATTCTGATTTCAAGCATAATCTTGTGGTCGTATCTGCAACACATTTCTTGCTTAGCAATGCCTCTTTATACGTAGTAATAATAACTCTCTGCTCAAATATGGCGTTTGTATTTGCCTTATAATATATAATTAAATGCATCTTGAAGCTACGTTTTAATTCGAAACCAATTGAAACCTCGATGATAATCACGAGCAAGTCTACTTAGACTGACTTGCGCATGTCAGGGTTTGCTGAATTCTGGATTGAATCATCGTTCTGTCTTTGTCACTTTCTTCGGCTTGACGTAGGCGGAATAATTTAATCTGGGATTAAACTAATCCCAACTTGCACTAGTAGGCTAACTGTAAATATTATTTCTTCAGTTAACTCATAAATAAGACCACTTAATTGTACGGTTCTTTTAAATGAATTTGTAACTGACGTATTTGAATAAGGAGTTATCTATTAAATGTTCAATCATTACCTATCTATCTATTTTATTTCTCATTGGTAATAATTGGGGAAACAAGTAACAAGTACTTCAGGATCGGAACAAGACAAGGGCGATTAGGACACCACACCCTATTCCACTTAACCAAAATACCAATACTTTGTTAACAGCAAAAATAACTTAGTTTTTCATAGTGTTTTTATAAAGGAAAAAAATAATTAAATAAAAAAAAGAGCCTCGAGTCATTTTTAAAAAAGACCTACAATAGACGAACCACACGCTTAAGTAAAAACTTTTTTTTACGTTTAAGTTTCATGTAGCCTTTAAACTCCAATAACAACAAACAACCGTCTCTCGAAAATTTTGCTGAAACCTATAACGTACGTTTGCATTTTCTTATTTTCTTTCAAAAACAAAACTGCAGGAGTGACGTATCTTGGAGTAATGGCGCGGAGGAGTAAATGAGGCGCGGTGCTGACCTCTTGGCATCGCTTCAATTTGACTTGGCGCTGATGTAGAGAGGTAATTGAATTTAATGAATGGGTCCAAGTAGTTTTTAGAGCTCCTGAATATTCTGCCGGCCGTCGCGGGTTTGAATCCTGCAAGGGCAAATGTTTGTGTGATGAGCACGAAAATTTGTACCTGAGTCATGGATATTTAATATGTATTTAAGTATTTATGGGAGACGCCCCCGTCATAATCGTTGTCTGGTATTCGTAGACAAGGAAGAAAATTCCTTACTTCGAAACCACGACACTTGGTATGTTGTCTGGCGCATATTTATTTTATTATTTATATATTATTTCTGAACATCGGCTTTCCAATGTGCTTTATATTAATTTATTTAAATAACAGCAAACATGTTCAGAAAAGTGAAAATCTTTCGAAGACCTTTGATAATGATGGTAAAATTGAGATAGGTCTGTAATTACTGACACTGTCCCTGTTCTCAGCCTTGTTTACCGGTTTTATAATGGGCACTTTTAAGCAGTTTGGAAATATTTCTTCACTAAAATAAGATTACAAATGTGTGTTATTAGAGTTACTAAAACGTTATTGCTAGATTTTAAGATTTTGGTTGGTATTTGGACTACTTCAGACGCTTGACTGTTCTTTAAATTCATGATAGTATTATAGACCTAATTAAAGTTAGTGCTTAGAAGTACAAATGAGACACTCTTCTTGTATGTCCAACGTTGGTCAGATACCATAATATCAAGATCAACGTTAAAGCATCAATAAAAACAATTAAAACCCAGCTTCATCTCGCATACTAACACACCCATGACGCGTGGCATAAGTCTCCCCACACACGGTTGAGTAGAAAATAATTGTCTCACTACACTGTAGGCTGGACGCAAACTAATTCCTTTGTGTACTTACACGGATTGAATGGCGACCGTCTGTCTGTGCACTACATGTGTGGTATAGGAACTAGAACTAACTTGGGTGAGGTATTGGTATATCTTTTGTTTGATTTTAATCTGATGGCAATGCAAATAGCCAACTTAAAATGCAGATTTCTGGAAAAAAACTGACCAAGATTTACCTGTTTTATTCGTGAATTCCCCAATGCATATTTTAATTATTACTTAGTTGATTTTTGTTTGTTGTTAACTTGAATGTTATTATCAGTGATCGGATAATCGAATGCATATTTACCTAAAGTTCATTTTATGCTAAGATATAATGGAGGTGGCTTTTTAAAAATATGTTTTTTAATTTAATTCCCGGGATTTCATAAAATTAGGGAATGCTAAAATAGTCTGTAAACATGGTGAAAAATGACGTCTTAAAAGAATGTACCATTTCTTTAAAAAAAAGCGACTCCGGGTTAACATAATATTAATCATGTGTGTGTATGTACTTGAAGTTAATTTGAAGCTCCCCGTTGATTTCTGAAGTGTAAGTGAGAAGTGTAAGAAAAGCAGAAGACATTACAAACAAAACAATATTACTACACCGATTTGGTTCTATAATGAAAAACTATACTAGATTTTTTGATAGGAACCTCGGGAGTTTATCGATAACAAAGTTCATTTTATATTAGCCAACACCTTAAAATAAGTAATAATAACTCACTGCCTAGCCTGGCGCTACCCGGATTTTCAACGCGCACACTAGCGCCACTTTAGTAGAAAAATCATGACTCGTTAAATATAAGACCAATCAAAAATCTGGTAAACAAGATTGTAGTACAGGTTTTATAGTTTATTTAGTACGTTTAAATTGTTTCTAAAGTAGTTTACTGTAGTAAGAGTTAGAAAAACTGCTAAATATGGCCACTTTTGGCAATTTTTCTAACTGTAACTGCAGATAACTACTTTATATATGGATTACTACAGCATTTCAAACGATCATGATAAAGATAGGATCATTGGATAATTCAAACCGACGATCGTCAGCGATGTTTTTTACTATTACATAGCATTAATAGCAATTTTGACAAAATTACTATTAATGCTATGTAATAGTAACAAACTATGGTCTCATGTTAAAATCGGATTGTTAATTTTTTTGGATAATACTAATCTTTTTCAGACGACGACGCGTTTGATTAAAAAGCGTTATCTTTTTTATTCACACGCCAACTCGTTATTTGCTAACAAGAAACCCCACAATTCATCACACAAAATTGTATGCATCCGAAACTGCAAATAACTTGCCAACTTCGGTCATCATTCATCGCGACTTGTATTAACTGACATGCCAACGTACAAAGTAGGGTTATCTAAGTTTTTGCTAAGCTACGGACGTGTTAAACAAAGTGAAACTAATAAGGTTGTTGGTAAACAACTAAAAAGGTTGTAAACTGTAACATAGAGCTAAGATACTTATAGATATGAAAAAGATAAGTAAACTGAAATTGTAACCTTTTGCTACCGTTTACTTTTAAGGTATGTTAATTAAAGTACATCTGAAGAGGAAGAAAATATAATAAGCTACCACAAAAATGCTACATAATAATTATGACTATATAAAAAATCTTATTAAATCTTAAAATACTCTTATACACTGACAGTATATAAGAGTAAAAGGTAAACATAGTAAAGGTATACATAGTATATCAGAGAAGGCTTTTTACTGGGAATTAGGAGCCAACCCCGGTTCTTAAAATTGCGGCGTGGAGAGCAAGAGGGAGTTGGTAGAGTTTTTGTTTTTTTATTGGTGGTTTACCAATAAAAAAACAAAAACACCACCAACAAGAGCTCTTAAGTTTGATGATGATGAAAAAATCTTAGGCAAAATATTAATATGGCATTGTGCTTTTAAAAAAAAGAAAATTTAATTTAAAACAAAACTAATAAATTTGAGAAACATTTCTAGTCGTGTAAAAATGATTTATGCTAATTGACGGACTTTTTGCGCTTCCATAATATGTTCTCATTAAACTGTTCCATTCTAAACATTCATAGCATTCGCCCGCGGCGGTGTTGTGAGCAATCAGCCATTTTACTACCCTTTGTCTTCTGCAATCGCCGCACAGAGACAACTAGCGAACACTCCTGTTATGGTCTCATCATTTGATGCAATTTCTATCAAGTCATAAAAAGTTTTTATTTAAAGTCAAGTCATACCAAAACAGGATGTGTTCATTTTTGATTTATCGTAATTTGGTTGTAAGCAAGATCTTTTTGGTGGTACGAATTGGTCATCAATATTGTTGTTTAGATTTTTTTTCCCATAACCATGAATATTGATGAGTTGTGCTGTTTGTATTAAAACCCTCTTAAAAGTTAGTTGATAGTCAACCAACCGAATCGTACTTTTTCCCTCTATTTACATACTTCTATATAAGATCGAATGCTGTGTCCATACCCAGAAGTCACATTAAAGTGGACTCTGTCCGTATCAGATTTTTGTCTCCGTCGTAAATCCGTGGGCAAACGGCGCAACGGCGCGGAACGGCGGAACGGCCAACAGTGACACAGGTATTTTCATTTAGGTGATACATTACTTTAACCTTTGGCGTCATGGTACTGTTGCAAGGAAGGCTATTGTTTACTTGAAGTAAATGTTAGGGCAAAATTGTTGGCATCCAAATAAAAAACTTTTTCATTTTTTTTAATAATTTCGAATCTATTTTATTTGGTCGCTCAAATACAATAAATATTACTGGAGTAGGTATGGAACTGACACTACGAACAAATCTTGTGCGCCATGAATTGAAGCCACTTGTCATCAACTCATACAAATTGTTTCATATTCAAAATTCTGATTTCAAGCATAATCTTGTGGTCGTATCTGCAACACATTTCTTGCTTAGCAATGCCTCTTTATACGTAGTAATAATAACTCTCTGCTCAAATATGGCGTTTGTATTTGCCTTATAATATATAATTAAATGCATCTTGAAGCTACGTTTTAATTCGAAACCAATTGAAACCTCGATGATAATCACGAGCAAGTCTACTTAGACTGACTTGCGCATGTCAGGGTTTGCTGAATTCTGGATTGAATCATCGTTCTGTCTTTGTCACTTTCTTCGGCTTGACGTAGGCGGAATAATTTAATCTGGGATTAAACTAATCCCAACTTGCACTAGTAGGCTAACTGTAAATATTATTTCTTCAGTTAACTCATAAATAAGACCACTTAATTGTACGGTTCTTTTAAATGAATTTGTAACTGACGTATTTGAATAAGGAGTTATCTATTAAATGTTCAATCATTACCTATCTATCTATTTTATTTCTCATTGGTAATAATTGGGGAAACAAGTAACAAGTACTTCAGGATCGGAACAAGACAAGGGCGATTAGGACACCACACCCTATTCCACTTAACCAAAATACCAATACTTTGTTAACAGCAAAAATAACTTAGTTTTTCATAGTGTTTTTATAAAGGAAAAAAATAATTAAATAAAAAATAGAGCCTCGAGTCATTTTTAAAAAAGACCTACAATAGACGAACCACACGCTTAAGTAAAAACTTTTTTTTACGTTTAAGTTTCATGTAGCCTTTAAACTCCAATAACAACAAACAACCGTCTCTCGAAAATTTTGCTGAAACCTATAACGTACGTTTGCATTTTCTTATTTTCTTTCAAAAACAAAACTGCAGGAGTGACGTATCTTGGAGTAATGGCGCGGAGGAGTAAATGAGGCGCGGTGCTGACCTCTTGGCATCGCTTCAATTTGACTTGGCGCTGATGTAGAGAGGTAATTGAATTTAATGAATGGGTCCAAGTAGTTTTTAGAGCTCCTGAATATTCTGCCGGCCGTCGCGGGTTTGAATCCTGCAAGGGCAAATGTTTGTGTGATGAGCACGAAAATTTGTACCTGAGTCATGGATATTTAATATGTATTTAAGTATTTATGGGAGACGCCCCCGTCATAATCGTTGTCTGGTATTCTAAACACAAGGAAGAAAATTCCTTACTTTGAAACCATGACAATTGGTGAATTGTCTGGCGCATATTAATTTATTTATTTATATAGTATTTGTTAACATCGGTTTTCCAATGTGCGTTATATTAATTTATTTAAATAACAGCAAACATGTTCAGAAAAGTGAAAATCGGACTAACACAAGACAAATAAAAAATGGATTACACTGCACTGTGAGTTTCAAAATAGGCGGATTTAATGCCTTAGAACATTCTGTACCAGTCAACCGTTTGTAAATGAAACATTAATTAAATTAATGACAATTTCTATATAAAGACTATTGTCGTTATTTATCTACATTATATGCTAAAACTAGCGGACCCAGCGAACTTTGTTTCGCCCCCATCATTCTTGCCCGGCCTCGTCGCGCCCAGCCACGATTTAGAGAAAAATAATTAAAGAAAAATGTAAATGGTTGACAACCCTTATCACTAAGGGATATGAAAAATATATGTTGGCGGATTCTCAGACCTACTCAATATGTTCATAAAATTTCATGAGAATCGGTTAAGCCGTTTCGGAGGAGTACGGGAACGAATTGTGACACGAGTATTTTATATATAATAAAACTAGCGGTCCCCCGCGACTTCGTCCGCGCGTTTTTAGTTTGCTCCCTCCCCTCCCGTCGCAGCGTCATGTTTTATATCCTAAAGCCTTTCTCGATAAATAAGCTATCCAACACAGAAATATATTTTCAAATCGATACAGCAGTTCCTGAGATAAGCGCTTTCAAACAAACAAACTCTTCAGCTATATAATATAATAGCGCAAGCGCACGTTGTACTTAAGCTGCGAACATTATTTTGGTGCGGAGTTATGTTAAAATTGTGATAGCTCCTAAGATATTTGTTGAAATCAAATGATATAAAGGGCAACTTGGTTCTAAATGAAATGCTCGTGATGATGAATGTATTTATTTTGATAAGAATAAATACCTGTGTGTATAATACACCTCTAAAAATTATGCATTATTTTTTTACAAATTTATTAACATAAAAAAGGTTGTAGTAAGTCAACCATAAAAGATAGACATATGCTGTCGCGGACTTTATTATAGAACTATTAATGCTGAACAACCCTGTCATACATGATTTTTGTGTAACTTAAGCGGTTTCCGCAGCGTATGCAGCGGAAGCTCTCAAAAGGAATATCTTTCTCCCGTTTTCGCAACATTTTTAATTTCTGCTGTGGTCTTATGAGTCGTATCTTTATGTTATATAGCTTAAAGCCTTCCTCGATAAATGGACTATCTAACATAAAAATAATTTTTCAAATCGGGCCAGTAGTTTTTGAGATTAGCGCGTTCAAACAAACAAACAAACAAACAAACTCTTCAGCTTTATAATATTAGTATAGATAATGCGCTTTTTATACTACAAGATTTACTAAATAATTGATTTATTGTTGCTTATCATTCACCCAAAAAAGTACTTTAAATCTAAAAAAACAATAGTCAGATTATTAAACCTAAGATACACATCAAAGATTTCCATAAAACACCCGATCGATAAACGTACAATCACAAAACGATATACCAACCATAGATTAATCAACTTTGAGATAAGAACCTCTGCAATTAGCACTCGCAGTCCCCGAAATGTTTGGGGAACGAAATAATTATACTTAAATCCGAGCGATAAATCAAGACGAGCTACTTAGCGGGCGATTAGCATGGAACAAGACGCGTTTATCATGGTGCCACTCCGCCCGCCCGAGAAGGAGCGTACATATGTATGAGATTGATGATGAGCATTCGCGCCTTTGCTTTGTGACGTATTATGTTTGATAAAATTACTTGTTTCGTGTTTTTTTTTAATATATAGGCAGACATTTGGCCACAATCTCACCTAATGGTAAGTGATGATGTGGCCTAGGATGGATCATGTCTGACTAGTAACAGCCTATTCACTCTCTTCTTGAACTGATCCAGATCATAGTGGCTAGGAAACACTTCTGCTGGCAGCGCATTCCACTCCCTAGCCGTGCATGAGAAACGTAGATCGAAATCAATTGTGCGTGTTGCTGGTATGTCTACGACTTAAGGCTGGATCTTGTGTTTCTCTGGTGGAAGGGGGCTGGTGGGATCAGGTCGTGCAATTCTCTCGCACACTCCGAAATGCCGCCTGTAGTAGACAGAAAGACACGCCACTTTACGTCTATGCTCTAGGCTTTGAAGTTTTTCCATCTTTTGTAAGTATAACAAAATATTAAAGTAAAATATTTTAATGATATAATATTTTGGTAAAATATCTGTCTACTCTTTCAATGCAATTGATAATTCTAATCAGGTTTGTGAAAAAAAAATGCAGACGACAAAGTAAGATTTAGCAGAAATTGCAAATATTATTCAGTATTGACCATGAACAGAAGACTTACTTACTTATTAGATTAACAGTGAATATTCTGGTAAAGTCACTCAATAATAAAAAAAAAGAAAATGTGATAAACATCCATACCTGGGTGTACGTTGACTGAGAGAGTTTAAACATTGAATCGAGGTTGATTAACTTAAAAATCCGTAGGTGTTAAAATAATAATTTAATTCTAAGTTTAAATAATATACGTATTGTGTACAGTACCTAAAAGTTGTGAATCGTTTGTCGAACTAACACTGATAATTATATTAAAATACACATTTGGTTATAAGGCCAAAGGTATGGTCTCTCACTAAAATCATTGACCATTAAGCTTCTAGGCTATTGTTAAGATTCCTGACATATTTTGCTACTAGCGAATATACTCTGTATTAACCGTATAACCGAGAAAGCGAATCTTGAATGCAGTGAAAAGCGTTATCTCATACAATCGCCGAACCACCATCAGGAGGCCATAATTTAAAAGGGTGTCAGTACTTCCGAGTAAGATGGATGCGCCCGGAACGGGAAATGATCCCGAGTCCAGCAGAACAGATTCATTTTTCAATCCACCGATCCTATAAGGTCGCTAATGTGTTTGTAAGTGTGAGGGTAGGATAAACACGGTGTGTTTACGCGAAAACGGCGGAAGTTAGGCCCTTTGTGTCGAAGCTGGCATGTATCATTAAGTAAACGATATCATACGATCACCATATATAATTAATCAATGATTATAAAATGATAAGTGTTAAAATTATCACTAACTTTGTAGTTTCTTCACAATTGGTGAACTTTGGATAGCACTTTAAGTTATGACCTGTCACTATCTAATTAAGGTTTTCAATTATGTGGTCACCAGGGAAACACATAAATTCCCAAATGCTCAATAATCCCACAAAAAGGAAACAAAATAATCCTACAATAGATACACACAATAGTAACCAAAAGATTTCCCCCGATCATTAGATACGAAATATCCGAACTATGACTCGTCTCGTATTTCTGAGTCTCAATTATTTTTACCTCGTTGCTATGGCCGTAATTACGGACGGACAGACGGACAAAAGACGGACGTCATTTAATGATGACTATTATCGGGCACTAGAAGATAAGTGTGGATACAATTGGGCTTGGATCATGACGTAGCTTAAATAGATCAGTCGATTAAAAAAAATTGTATCAAGGATTTAATAAAAACATTATCTTATTTTCGATTCTTATTTCGTTCGACTAAAGACGTGGCGTAGGATTTTTACTAATAAGATAGGCAACCGACCTTGTAAAGATCGCAGGATCAAACTGGATGAAGGCGGCTTGTGATCGGTCGCTAAAGATAACGGTGAACATCCTATAACCGATGATGGTTATCTTATTTTAGGAAGTCAAGCTATGACTTTATCTTCCTTTAAACAAAAACTTAGTATCAGGCTTATAACCGTAGTAAGATATTAACCAATTAATTTAAACATATTACTAAATGCATTTAATAATGGACATATACTTTTAAAATCAGTTTTTCTTTGCTTGTTAAATATTGTACACAATATTTTGAAAATAATATAAATAATATCAGTAAATAAAATTATTCAACTATTTGATTTAAAAATATCTCAGTATCTAACAATGCATTAAGTACCTATTTAAGTGGTGAGTTTTGTGTTTATCTTAATTTAAATAAATCATTTCGTTAAAGTGGATTGTTTACAATATTCGACAAGTAAAGAAAAAGTGACTGATAATTGGTTGGATGATAAGCCTTGGTTTAAACCTGGTACCATCCTTTTTGTAAGGGGGTATAGGTCTTATCAGCATCATCATTATCAGTAAAAGGACGTCCACTGCTGAAAATAGGCCTTCCCCACGATTTTTCATAGCGACTGGTCTATAAGTCTTACGTCCTACATATATTGTCTATAGAATTTGAAAAGCTGTAGCCACTTCAGACAAATTTGTTTATTTATTTTTATAATGATCGTTCCGTCTTAAGACAAATGTTTCTACATTTCTACTTAGGCACTTTTAATATTCTGTGGTTCGATATATTAATTTCATGATCTCTTAACTGCACACCGTTTTACACAACTATCAGTCCCAGTGAACTTCGTTTCGGCCTGGACCCGGTCCCAACCCGGTCTCGTTTAAAGATAAAAAGCCCGTCTCTTGGTTTTAAGCTACCTTCTCACCAATTTTCAGCCAAATCGGTTCAGCCGTTCATGAGGTATAAAAAGTATAACTAACACGACTTTCTTTTATATCATACAAAAATTGTGAAAAATAGGCGCTACCTACTTGAAGTGAGTAGGCCGTTCTGTCCATGCTGTAAACGATTCGGTCATCGCAAATACAATTGGGCTGGATAATACTTGAGTGGAGGAGCATTGTGCCATTGTTGCAACACTTGTTACCGTGTTGCCGGGTGATTGATTTGAGTGTCTAGAGGTGGTGTGACCACATGTCAAGCCAACATTTACTGTACTACCTACATACAGGGAATGGTACTTAATTTCGCCTTATATTGATGATGATATGACCACATCTAATGATTTTAAAATGTTTGACCATCTATACCTTCTTGACAGCATATGTGCTCATGGTGGGCAGTATGTCGATTTGTAACTAATAAAAAATATTTTAATTATAAAAATTAAAGGCAATTAGATCTAAGTATTTGATATGAATTTCAACTTGATAGCTCTACGCGTTCATGAGGAAAAAAGTAATAAGTTTATATTTATTAAAAAATATATATTTTGTAATGTAACTAAAAATTTAAGGTTTTCGGAATTTTTCCTTTATGTGTGCTATAAAACGTTGCTTCATGCCAAATTTCAAGATTCTAGGTCGACTGGAAGTACCCTTTAGGTTTTGATTCCCTTGCGAGTACTTGCGAGTTTCAAAATATGCAGCTTAAATTGCTGTTTCTTTTGATTGCGTTGACATAGAAGTTTGATTTTGTTACAGCTTAAAGGTATTATAGACCTAAGTATTTGGTATGAATTTCAATTTAATACCTCTACGCGTTTATGAGGAAATGGGTAGTAAGTTTAAAATTATTAAAAAAAAATATATGTGATGTAACTAAAAATTTATGGTTTTCGTAATTTTTCCTTTATCTATGCTATAAGACGTTGCTTCGTACCAAATTTCAAGATTCTGAGTTCACGGGAAGCACCCTGTAGGTTTTGATTCCCTTGCAAGTGTCGAAAATTTGCGGCATAAACGGCTGTATCTTTTGATTGCGTTGTCTTAGAAGTTTGATTTTTTCACAGCTTCAAGGGACAGTAGACCTGAGTAATTGATATAAATTTCAGCTTCATACCTCCACGCGTTCCTGAGAAAAAGGGTCTTGACAGACGGATGGACAGACGGACAACAAAGTGATCCTATAAGGGTTCCGTTTTTTCCTTTTGAGGTACGGAACCCTAATAAATAAATTAAGCTTCATTGTTTAATAATAGATGGCGCACATTGTTGATACATTACGTTATACAATATTTTTTTGGAACCGTAAATGAAAAGGAGGCTTGTATGATAGTTATTTTACTGTAATATAACTATGATAAACTTCACTGCCTTTTATTGATCTCCCGTAGATAGCCAAACAGTCTTGTAAACATACTTTCTTTATCATGAAACAGATTTGCACAGTTTAAATGTAGAGATTTCAACCATGGCCCCATTGGAAGATGTTGGTATCAACATCTTTCAATGGGTTCCAATATTTAAATATAACCTCTGCAATTAACGAAATAATCTGTTAAATGTGGATTGTAAAATAAAAACTCTACTATATGTATTTGTTATTGCGATTAAGATTTTAGCTCATGGCTTATTTGAAGTAAAGTATTGGTATGAACGATCATAAAATCTGTTAAACCCATTACATCCTATACGAAAGGCAATCTAACTGACAACGTAATTCTTGTTGACTCGTGCATCAAACTCCAAACACAAACAGAACAAGAGATAAACCGTAGCAGCCGGAACAGATTACCTTTTCTTTTTTATTTCGTTTATAATTGTTCGCTTTGAGCAAAGTTTTAGACTCCTTTCCAGAGCGTTTTACTGCCAATGACCGGTGTTTCAGGAGGTGAGCGCTAAAATTGCTGAAATATTTGGATAGGACAACCAGGGCTTTAAATTTCAATAAAGTCTGGAATTTAAGTTTAGTTTTATAAGCATGCCAAGAGGCGAATTAACTACTAATCATCTTTAAGTTATCATAAAAGTGTCAAAAATCTCTACCATTTTTTTAAAATCTTTTAGGTTATTCCCACAATGTTTTTTTTTAAATATTGGAATTTTAATTAATTTATCTGTAAGCTACCTATGTAATGTGCAATACAGAGTATATTATGCATAATAAATCTCATCACAAATAAATCACCGTAAAAGAAAGTTGCTCTCTTTCAAAATAAGTGTTTCAAAATACCACATCAACTCTTCTTGGTCCGTGTAACCGAATGTAATCCCGTAGGTAGATCGTTTTGAAGTATAAAATTGCTCCCACCAAGTTTCTTTGTGCGCTGACCAGTCGCTTTGAATTTTTTACTATCAAATCCAGTCGAGCTCCAGGAGTATTACGGTCGTAATTTCGAGTATTACCGCTGTAATTTCTTCCTATTCACGGATCAGGCACTCCACGTGAGTGGAATTGTCTGGAGAGGCAAGATGAGACTTTTTGTGGAGATGATGTTTGATGTCTGTATTTTGAAGTTTGAACATTCAGTGCTTGTCTTTTCAGAAGTAATTTATTCTGAATACCTGTCTAAAGGAATGTTACAGAGCCTGTAAATATGCGAAGTTTTATGTTATGACTTCCTAGCAGAGTATTGCATCCCAGAAAAAAAGCATGACAGTTGTGTTAGAAACAGCTCGGTAATCGTCACCACGGTTAGTTATAGGACTAGTTGCAGCGACGGGAAAGAATAGATTTTTCTCTTTTAAGAAAATAATACATCTGCTCAATTTAAGAGCTGCGCTTGAGCTTTCAAGTGTCGGTAAAGTTTTTTTTTTAATTTTATTTAATACAACCCTAGTTATTATAAAGCCTCTTTCAAGGAGACGCGTGGCTTCGCACGTCGCGTTCTGCGTGGCTTCCCGCGGCGCGTTGAGTGTTTTTACCGTTTACCCAGATAATATAATACTAGCCGTTTATAAGCGGTGCGTTAAGCGACCTGCGTCGTCCCACGCGTTACTTACCTCAAACTTTAGAAATGTACGCGGCTTCACCTGCCGTTTCATCCGCCGCGTTGTTTAGAGCGTCGTACTGAGCGACACCCGCTGCGATTCTCGCAGCCTATTCCTTCCAGCCATCCGTGTTTAACTAGTTACAAAGAGCAAAAGTGTGTATTGTTTGTAATAATGGACGACTTAATTGATATATAGCTTGAAGATAGTTATTATTTAAAAAGTTAATTTTTTCGCGTTTCCGTGTTCTTCGCGGTGTCGCGAAGCGTGTGTTTGTCTAATTAGTGTCTTGTAGCGGTAACAGCAATAGTTGCCGTGAGTCAACTGACAAGAAACGCCATCTAGCAGTGCGTAGTAGTGCTAAATGATTGCGCGTCTTGCCGTAACTTTAACCAAGCGGTAGATTAAAATTTTGTTGAAGAAAAAGTGCCTTAAGGCTAAATAAAAAACAAACTATTTTGATGCTTTGAATTTTCTATGGAGAACTCTTCTCAGTCTAATCGAGCAATAAACTACTCGAGTTGTACTCGTAAAAGTACTATCACCAGAACTTTTCCACTTCATAAAGTTGTCAAATCACAAGCCGTCAACGCTTCCACATTTACGTTTCCCGTAAACAGCAGATTTGTAAATAATAAGGGAAACTCGTCGTTATTATTTACAAGGGCCGCTTGCTCCATTGAACATTGCGACCTGCTATTTTCCTTGAGCCATTTCCTTTTGATTATACAGGATGTTTCGAAAATATGAAGTTGTAAGATGGGTAAAATGTAATTGGACACCAATCACATACATTGCTCTGATCCTGAAGTGGAAATCAGACACAACGGTGGTACCAAAACACCTAGACTAAAAATTTTAATTTTAAGAAAATTTTGATTTCTACATTGACTCGACCAGGAATCGATCCCGGGATCTCGGAGCGGCGATGTTATGAAACCCAGCATACTTAGCCACTACACTACGGAGGTCAATTGAATTTTTTTTTAAGAAATGCAAGCCTAAATGGGATACATTTTTTAAAATTTAAATTATCTAATTATTTTATCGCTGTATTATCATGCCGTTCTGAAGCTAAACAAAACATTTGTCATTTGTATTGAATAGGTAGCTTTGTTATCTACATATTGTTGAATTGATGAAAAAGAGGGCCAAGTAAAGTGTTCTGCTCTACCTCGGTTCAGACGTCACCTAGTTACTAGTAAACAGTATTGAGATCACCCTCTAAATGGGACAAATTGAAAGCAATGAAGTCGAAGCGTCGCTCCTCAATCATTCAGCTTAACGACAATACTGGGGTGGCGACACGGAATCATTTCCGTGGATACGGTATTTTGTTTATTAAAAAAAAGCTTTTATTAGATGCTCCAATATTTGTTGACAATACTTGTTAACGATCCTATCACCACAAGTGGTAATCTGAGGTGGAATTGTGTAAAGCAATCATATTCATTTGACAGTTCAACTTACGGTATGATCTGTCAAACGGCAAAGAACAAAGGGTTTCTCGTTCTTCTCTCATTCGACACTAAAATATGCGCGCAATAAGTGAAGAGGTTCACTTCTAAGGCTTCAATTGCCTTCCCGTTTGTAAAGTAATTTCCGGATTATTAGTTAAATTATCTAAGAACAATATTACTTTCAATACACATATTGTACCATAATTAAACAGTATGCAAAAAATAATCCAGTTTTTTATTGTTAATACCGCATATCGAATAACGGTCTCCTTAGGTAATAGAAGCAATACTATCAATATCTTTCGTTAGCACTAAAAATATTTACTAAAAAGAAATTCAATTACAGATTAAACTGAAAACAAGTACGCAACATAAAAAAGATACCTTTGACAAGATGATGACGACAGAAACACCACCGTTTTAAATCAAGGACATTAAGAAGAAAGTGAAAACAAACTTCAAAAACTGGTCGTGATAGTTGGTCATTATATGACAGGACATGTGTCGAAATCTTGGACTTATCATATTATGACCGACTGTCAAAAAGGGGTCGCGCGTCTGTTACCGGACTCGGCCCAGTAATTTAGCAGTCGTGTTCGTGATCAAGAGAGAAGAGGATTTATTTTTATATATTGAAAACGACATTCATAAATACACATTGAATTGATTACCTCCTTTTTTTGAAACTGGTTAAATTACACCCACCCACTCCTTTCTTCGTAGCTCCTGTCTAAAGATTCACAAGACTATAACAACATAATAGTGCAAGAGCGGACTAATGGCAGGTCCTAAACAATTTGCCCGCCGCTTTTTATACGAAGCTTTTCCTGATCGCTGTTTGTTTTGCAGAGGGTCAAGATTGCAAGTGAGTAAGTCATTTCACTTACTGTTGGTAAGTTTTTCTATTGTTAGTACTGGAGGTTATCGCTGGCACCGTCCACATCATGATTTGTATCCTGTTATGAATAACAAGATCTGTTTTAAAATTGTTCAATAAATATTTATACAGGGTGGCCCAAACAGTGACGTCCAAAAATTTATTTTCGAAGCCTTACATCCAGGGCTACCTAATACATACCCGTATATATATGTTAGCCGAATTTTTGAAGTTTTCGAGCTTTTTTTTTTCGCAAACTAAGAATTTTGAAACAAATAATTCCTCCACTTTTATGATGTTGTGTCGTTTTTTTTAAATGCTATATGATCCTTATAAATTAAGTTAACTTACATAAAATTATTAGCTTTCTAAAACTAAGACTAACAAAAGTTTTAAAAAATTGAATAAAAAAGCTTCGAAAACTGCAAAAAATTGTCTATCATAAATATGGTATATTTAGACAGCCCTGGATGTAAAGTATCTAAAAAAATTTTTTGGCGTCATTGTTTGGGGCGTCATTGTTTGGGCCATCCTGTATAAATTTACTTATTTAAACTTTATTGCATTGTGAGTTGCTCTATCGGTTAATTTTAGGTGTTGAAAATTGCACTTGTAAAAAGCAACTATGTCAGACAAGGAATACAATAATTATTAGATGAAGAAGGAGTTTTACTGTTATCAGCAAAGTATATTGTATCATGAGAAACTTTCACGAATACCCAAAAAAGATCTTGACCTAACAGTATCTGCGATTATACCAACAATAAATAGAAAAAGACGGTCATTTACAATTCATCACTGGTTATTCAATGGCCGTCTATTTTCACAATAACATCGGCGCTGACCAATCTCTGACATCAAAGGTAGTCTCGGCGCCCGGCTTTTGTCGTGAGCAGTAATAATAAATGGCGGCTTTGTGGACACTGACTGGTCGTTTAACGAGAAATACGATAACCTTTGAATGTGAGGCTAGTCTCGGTATGGCAAACACATTCGATACCTAGTATGGTTATTTCTGGAAGGATGAATTAAAATCCCCTAACTGTATTGAGATGTAAACCAATTTTCATTTGACTCAACTGGTTTTCAAAAATCTATTATCACTCTATATTATTCATCATTCTTCAGATTGACGCGTGATACGTTATGTCTTAAAAATATATAAGCATACAAAGCTGTAATTGTGATTTGATTTAGTACGTATAAATATAAAAATGATAAGCTCACAATTATCTTATGTGTCATTAAATTATACGATGCACACCTTCTAACGTGTTAAAACAACCTGATAGAAAAAACTCGGCCTAGTGCGAGTCGGACTCGTGCACTGAGGGTTCCGTATTTATTTATTTTCCCTTTATCTGTGCTATAACCCATTGGTCCATGCTTAATTTCAATATTCTAGATCAACTGGAAGTACTATTTAGATTTTGATCCCTTACGAGTAGATGAGAGTTTGAAAATATGAGGATAAAATTATTGTTTCTTTTGATTGCATTGACATACTCGTATAAGTTTGATTTTGTTACAGTTCTAAGGTTAAATAAGTAATAATGAATGGTGGTGATTATATTTTTCATAACTATGTAATGACAAATAACACCTTAGTTTTGCCTATGACCACGGATGCTGTAAAGCATTCGGAACGTCAGGCGTATAGTTTTAAATAAATTTGCGCGAACTATATCATATAATATATTTATAATGAGAACTTTAATTTGATTTATTTTAATTTGCGAAAACTTCAGAACCAAATACAGCTTAAGGATATTGTAGGACTTGAGTATTTGACAATATGAATTTTATAATTTTTAACTTTACGCGTTCACGATGAAAGGGGTTGTAAGTTTAAAATTATAAAAAATAATTTAATTAGATAATGTTACTAAAAATACTGGGACCTTAACACTTTTACGGACAGTACTCCAGACACAATACAAATTTTATTGTTATCCCGCCTATAGGCGGTCACTGTCCGTGAAAGAGTTTAAAACTAAACTCTAAAAAACTTACATTTTTAACTCAGTCGAATGCGATGACATTAACGAAAATGTCGTATCCCAGAGCTTTGTTACTCACACGGATTGTTATTGACAAAACAACCGCAGCAAGTCAGTTAACAGCTTTGGCTCCAAACGGATCATAAATTAATACGAAATACGAAATCCACCACCGTACTGTTCGTAATTAAAATTCTTCATTCAAAATGAAACCGAAAATATTTTCAAAAGTTACCCCAAAAGTGGGTCAGATTTTCAGACCTTTCCTCATCATTTTAATGATCGGCGGTTTCAATCTAGTTTTCAACAATAACACCTACACGAAAATCTTAACTCGAATCTATACTACTATACTTCTAACAGTAATTTCCTATGCTAACATGTGTTGCTGTCCAAGTCAAGAGCTGACCCTTATATGGTCTCTAACAGAGTATGTAGTCTTCGCAATAGTGTTGATGTTTTACGAAAGCCGTTTCCCTCTATTCTTGCAAACTATTGACAAACTAGACCAGTATTTGCGTGTTAATATGCGATATTATTTAAAAACAAGAGCTAGATTATACATTATCATAGGAATGATGTGTGTTATTCGAATTGTGTATACTTCTGTGTACTGCACTATTTATCAGTGCTTCACATCAGCAACACTGTTTACTATTTATGAGTGTTCTTTGTACTCACTTGACATTTGGCGGTTTTGGAGATGCCACCTGTTTGAGGCTGTTGGCTACCGCCTAAAGCTCCTTAGGAAAAGACTGGAGGAATTACCAGATGAAAACTATTATTTGTACGTGAATAAAAATAAGTCTATTAAGGAGAATAAAATGAAACTTGGCCTGTATCTGTATAAAAATATAGCGGACTTAATGGATTTGATTTCTCTTGAATTAAATGTATCGGTGAGTTATACTAGTATTACTGAAAAGCTTATAATGAAACGAAGCAGTCAAGTAGTTGTTAACTTGTTTAATCATGCTTTTTAACTGCCTCGGTGGCGCAGTGGTAAGAAGGTCGCACTTTAAAAGGTTCGATCCCCGGGTTGGGCCAAAAATATGTATCTGAGTTTTTCTTGCCAGAAATTCTTAGGGTAGCCCGGAGTTAATAAAGTTGTTGGTGTTTCACCCCCGTGCCTCGGATAAGCACGTTAAGCCGTTGGTCCTGCGCCTGATCTCTCTCCGGTCGAGTCAGATTGCTGTCCCATCGGGCTATAAGAGTAGGAGGAAAAGAGAGTGCACTGTGTTTGCGCACACGCTTGTGCACTATAATATGTCCCGCGCAGTCGGTTAGTCGTTGTCGCGACTACGGTGGCCGTAGTCGAAATCGGCTAGAGGGGCAATTTTAAGCATGCTTTGTTTTTTCAGCTGTTTTTGGGTATAATAGTCGGCCTTCCAAAACTAGTACAAAATGTTTATGGAATCTTGCTTGTTATTAGCAATAGGGTAAGTCTTTTAGATTACAAAAACACTTATTTATAATTTTGTACCAATGAAACAGGTTGTTGTTTTGTTCAGTGACATCCAGCATGATAATATGAGTTATGATTATATTTAAAAAAACTTTAAATTACATGCAAGTTTTATGAAAGAAAACTTTTTCGAAATGGGAAAACTCGCACCCTCGCGCGTAGCTAGCGCGAAACTACGAAAAACTACGCCGTAGTTAGTAAGCTACGAAAAGGTGACCTGGTGTTAGTAGTTTTGACTCGCTCGCTGTATCCCAATAATAAAGCGATATTGTGGGTTTTCTCCATTAAAAAAACAATGATTTTGGCTTCAGTGTCTTTTGTACAACTTACCCTGAGTCGCTCGTTGCTGACCAAAACAACACCTGTATAACACATAACATAAGTTTGTGTTTTAATGCACATTTATTTATTTAATTTTAGATGGCAGTAAAGTCACTGGGTATTATGCTCTTCAACATTTTTCAAACGTCGATTTTCTTATTGTTTCCTTGTATAATGGTGGAGATGTTTCAAGTTGAGGTAGATCGAATCAGGCGTTACTTGATACACAAGTTAATGTATGAAAAAGGTAAAAAGTAATTTATTTAAAATCTTACGGATACAGATAGATGGAATGGTTAGCATGTTTTTAACATTTACAGTGTCATATTTTTTATTCATAAAAATGAAATAAGAATCCTTGCACACGGGCGGGACTTGAACCAGCAACTTTTTGTCTAATTGGTCCAAACGCTTTTTCAATTAGCAACCGTGTCGGTCCAACCATGCGAAATTTCTGGTCTCTTATGAATACCTACGTCAATACGCGTGACGTCTAAGCTATCCACTTCAACTGTTTTACAACAAAAGTGGGCCAAGTAGTTATTCATTACAGAATAAATTCAACTTGGAAACTGATAACCCTTCGCTATCCAATGGTTTACACGGTAGCTCAATTGAAAGTGCGTTTGGCCTGGTTAGCTAGAAAGTTGCTGTTTCGAGTCCTGCCCGTGCGCTTTTTTTTATCTTTATGGAGATGGATGTTTTTTTTTTACTTGATATAATTCAGTATAGTCGGCGCGATACCAACAGAGTCGTGAGGCCATTCTATAGAGATAAGAATATGTAGCACGCCGCTGTACCGGTAAGTGCAAGTGTAATCGACTTGGCACTGACACGACTCAGTTACTAACACGCTTACTATAGCAATTTGAATAGGCTGCAAAGCAACTATTAGGGAACTATTTATTTATCACTTAAGTGCTATTTTTACTTAAAATGTTTTAAATAAATATTATTATTGAAAAAAACATGCACACTCGGGCCCGGTAGGTCGGCACACAGCGTGCTGGTGGCCCCAGCATTCGGGTTTGGGTGCTATATACCTAGTCTTGCCAAAAATATTGTCACAAAGAAAAAACATTTTTTTAATGCAAATAATAATTATTACTTTTACAGTGTGTTAGTTTTTATCCCTTTTTCAATTATCAGTTAAAAATGACCAGTGCGTCTCTTATAGGCTGCAAGTCATCTTTTAAAATACGCGACATGTTTCTGGGTGCTATCTTCATCTCCCGAGATAAAATCTTTTGCTTTCGGACAGGATTTCTGCGAATTCTTTCCCTTACTGCTTTGACCAACTTTTTCGTACGAACACTACGTGGACGGCCAGATCTTTTTCTGCCACAAACAGAGGAGTTCTCATTGTGCCTGTTGACAGCCCGATACATAAACATTTGACTAAAACCAAGCGTATGGAGAGTTTTAAAAATTGCATTTGGCTCCATACCAACTTTGTGTAATGCAATCACAGCGATTCGGTTCTCTTTATCACCCCACTCCATTTTTATATTGCAAAATATTGAAATGAAAATGAAATGAAATGAAATTTATTAATTTGCCTAAAACACGGTTTTACAAAGGTGACCTTAAAATTCAATGTACTCATGTTTTACCATGGTGTGGCATGCAAATTTTCTCGTTTTTATTATAAAATGTATTGGCGCCAAAATTAGAAAACACAAGGAGCAATCGTATAAAAATGACATATTCCAAATTAAAATGTAATAATATCTTTCTTATTTTTAATTGTAACAGTATTTATGGCCAGACTGTGTATAAAATGACGTCATAAAAAGACGTCACCGTTAACACTCAGGCCGCTGGAATGGTTGTCGTGCACTCGGACCCGAGTACTCGGTACTGCACGAGTTAATGCTACTATTACCTGTTTCCAGATTCTGAAGTGAAAGAAGACATACAACTGTTTCTCCAGTACACAACAATAAGGGATTTCCGCTTCAAAGTGTGCAGGATATATAACTTGGACTTACAACTGCCGTTAATGTTGATAAGCGATTGCACTACCTACGTCATTATTGTAGTAAATTTCACAAAAGTTTTTGACTAAAATATAAATACTATCTCAGTCTAGTAATGCGACACAGCACATCAGACTATAAAGGATGTTGTTTTTTCGCCAGAAAAGCCCAACTCAGGAGCCCAACGCAAAATCGATTTATTATTGCGATAGGTACTAGCAAACGAGTCAAAACTACCAATGTCAATTCGCTTCTTCGTAGCTGACCAGCTATGGCGTAGTATTCGGCGTAGAATCGTAGATACGCGCGAGAGTGCGAGTTTACCCATTCCGCTTGCATCATATTTGTGTTGTAAAGCGGTTTTCTTTTATAAAATTTTACTATAATGTAAAGTTTTTTTTTTAATAAGCATTACTCATATTATCAGCCTTGAGTTGGATGGCACTGACCAAAACAACACCCTGTATACATTTGTAGTACACTCTTATGAAAACTGTTTATATCGCAGTGTTTAGTGCTCTTAAGAAATGTAGCTTATAGAGTGAATATACATAAAAATCGTGCATTCGCAATCACTGTATTTATTTCTTGGCATTAGATTCACATTTTAGTATTGAATGGTTAATTGCTTCTTTTTAAAAATAGTCATTATATATAGTTACATCAGAACCACATCTCAAGCAAACAATCCACACCTGACATCACTTGCGATCAAGATTAAGTAACTGCTAAGCCATAAATAAATAAATAATTCTCCAACAACTTCATTGAACGGTAACCGCAAACAATCGAAGTGGAATACAAAAGATTGCGAGTTTATCGTTAATCCGATGTTCATTGGATCCGTCACCATGATTTCAAAGGGCTGACAGGTTGCTGAAAACTTTTATCGTTTCGTTTGAGTTCAATGTTACAAAGGTTTGTAAAATATTTGATAATATGGGTAGAGAAAAAAATGTAGCTATAAAATGTGAAATCAGTAAGTATATTATTAATTTAATGTGAATTAATTATTATTATATTTACAAAACTAAATTCTGAAACGGCCAATAATAAAGCTGGTTGATTCCTAGTTTAAAGTATTTACATTGCTATCCAACGCGGCAACGCAGCCAGCATCATAGCCTCCTTGCCGCAAGGAAATGGTTTTATTTTTTAATAGTTTATTTTTATATTGCATGTCTTAGTTTTAATTCAACAAAAGATTTAACAGTTATTATGGACAACTTCGTTATGATGACGTGGACTATCGAGAAGATACACGTGTATTATAAGACTAGGGGTCCCCCGCGACTTCGTCTGCGCGTTTTGAGTTTGCTCCCTCCCCTACCGTCGCAACATGATGTGTTATAGCCTGAAGTCTTTAGGTTTAAGCCCACTTTTTAACCCGTCACGGTGACAGCACCGTATCAACTTGAGGCGGTTACTATTCTTAGTATTCACATCTACCCACTTTGTAATGTCACCACCTCGGATCGAGACCAACTCGAGACCCACTCATTAAATATCCTTTGGACATTTCCCACGCATCGCCATCTAGTCCCAAAGTCAGCTACTCAAAGCTTGTGTTATGGGTGCCAGACAACGGATATAATACTTAAATACTTTTTCATTTTTTTGTAAATACATACATGATAAACATAGAAAACACCCAGACCAATACAAACAGACATGTTCATTCACACAAATGTTTGTATTGTGCGGGGATCGAATCCGCAACCCGCTACGTAGTTGGCGATATCTCGCCCACTACACCAGACGGGTCGTCAAATCATTACCAGAGGCGCATACGTTGTAACGCGCTTACGGCGAGTCACCCGCTAGTTAACGACTATCCGTCCACCCTGTCAAACGGGCCGTCATATTCACAAGAAGAACTGTCATAAGTTGTAGCAAACCATAAAATTATTATCCCTTCGAATATTAATTTTATTTAGCAAACACGATCCGAGGCGAGGCGTTCGCTATCCGGTGCCGATCCCGAACCAAGGTGTTGCTGTTTCCATTACGTAACGCTCCCGTATGGTTGACGCCTGGTTGGTGCTGTTCCCATGCCGGGTAGGTAGATTTGCTTCAACCTTTTCTCGATAAATAAGCCATCCAACATGAAATATTTTTAACATCGATCTGGAAGTTTCTGAGATTAGCGCGTTCAAATAAACAAACAAACTCTTCAGCTTTATAATATTAGTATAGATTGCAGGAAAATTTTTATCTGAGGTTTGTCACTATGTAGCTATATAAAAAAGAATAGCATGTATCTCTACCCCAAAAAACATGGGTATATGTACATGATTGAACAAATTTAAAATTACCAGCAAGCAGTAACGGTTCCTTTACATTCATTCAATATCCTGCCATTAGTCAAGTTTCTAATTTAAGGACTCCTAGAAATTCTACCGCAAAAACAATAACATATTTTTACGTCCGATATGCAAATCGGGAAATAATACTTTAACTATCACATTCAGTAAACAAGTGATAACTCCAGTCACTTTACGAGGCTCATAAATGAACGGAGTTTTACAACTGCCCGAAGAAAGCACTCTTAGGTGTAACTTATGAATATTTTCATTCAAGAATGGACATTATTTGCTCGGACTTTTCTGAAGTTTGAGAATTTGAAATGGAACAGGGAAATGATTAGTAAAGTTTGAATTATGATGATATAAAGAATGAGATGATATAAGATAGTATTTTTTTACCGTGAACTCGTATGGATATTATAGTATTTATGCATGTTGACATAGGTTTTTTCGGGTTTATTTATGAAATATTTACGTAGCTATATGTAGGTCATTCTTAATTATTTTCGTTTTTTTCTCTTTTGCGCCGCCTAAACTGTTTCTGCATCACCCAATGGTGACTAGTAAAGAATGCTTCAAAGCATTAAGTCCGCCATATGTCTTTCATTTTATTTGTGCAATAAAAAAAATATAAAATAAATTAATAAAATATTTTATCCGTCTTATTACCAATAGTCCGGTCAAATTAGACATAAAAATAGGGGTAAGGTTACAAAAAATCCCACCTAGGTGAAAATTGGTAGGATTGTTTAAAACACCATCATAAATGAAATGTAGAAAGTCCCCATCGATCCGATACCTGTAAAAAAAGTTACTCGGGGTCAAATGTCACAAAAACGGGTTTTTCGCGATTTTCAGCAAAACGGTAAGTTTTATCATAAAATTAGCCAGTCAAAAATTGTAGAGCAGATAAATATCTACAAAAAATGTCTGTATACTTTTCTTCCTAAGAGCCACCGTTTTTAACATATAACGATCCAAAAAGTTGAAAAAGTTGTAATCGTCATAATATGTATAAGTACACCACGTCTATACATCGCTGAAGCTGTAATACAAGTAAAAATATTATTCTATCGGTCAGTGTATCTTACACATATAAAATATTATAATTATGAGAATGTCGGGTAACTCAAGAAGAAGTTATCACCAACGGAATTTGGTGTCTTCTCTCTATGTATGGAGCTCCTTAAAAAAACTACGTGCTTAAATAAGTTTCGATATGCATGTTTCGTTAAAAATACCCGAAATAAAAAACAAGTGCAGTTAGCTTGTCTTCTTCCAACCTCAGCGGCTGCTCATCAACATCTTTTTCGGGTATATTACCAAGTTTCAGTTATCAGCTTGACCCAAAAGAGTGGGGTTGGAAGTTGGTCGACAATACATCAGAACCAGTTCAAATTTTACTCCCACCTGCGCCGGAAAAACTGTTAAATACAATTTTTGCAACTGTAAAAAGGGATGTAGTGCTAAATGTGGTTGCAAAAAAGTTGACCTGTTTTGTTCTGTAGCATGTACTAATTGTCAAGACCGGTCGTGCTCCAATGTTGAATCACCAACAATTTAGGATTCATTTGATGTTAACGAGGAGACATGCGATTTGTCATTATTGGAGCAATTTACTTGCAGCGAGGATGAAGAAGAAGAACAAGGAGAAGAAGAAGCAGAAGTATTAGAGAATTATGAGTCAGATGGATAAATATCCCTAATTTTTTTTTAACTTACACCGCTTTTATCACTTTTATCATTTTCAACCGTTGCCAATATCTTTTATTATTCAATAGTTTCAACTTTTTGGATCGTTATATGTCAAAAACGGTGGCTCTTAGGAAGAAAAGTATAAAGACATTTTTTGTAGATATTTATCTGCTCTACAATTTTTGACTGGCTTATTTTATGATAAAACTTACCGTTTTGCTGAAAATCGCGAAAAACCCGTTTTTGTGACATTTGACCCTGAGTTACTTTTTTTACAGGTATCGGATCGATGGGGACTTTCTACATTTCATTTATGATGGTGTTTTAAACAATCCTACCAATTTTCAGCTAGGTGGGAGTTTTTGTAACCTTGGATGTCTAATTTGACCGGACTACAAATCGTTTCCAAAACTAATCATAAACAATTTATACGTCAAAAACAAATTATTGCTATAAATAGCAAATTGCACTTGTAAAAAGCAACCTTGGCTGCTGTGACAGACGAGGAATCGAACCCCGTGTCCTACGCAATCCGGGCGTATGCCTATACCACTCGGCCACCGTCACATTAGCAAGCCTGTTGAATTTTGCAAGCGCTTTCTTTAACGCGTAGGCTGCGTGGCGTCATCAATGTTGCTTATTGCTGTAACAAAAGTATAAATGTTTAAATAAGATAGTACACAAATGACTCAATCGAAAAAGATGCCTTATTCTCCTCCAAATAATAGAGTCAACTCCATCACACATCGCAAATACAGCAACAATACCAATACATTTTGAAACGCAAATATAACAGAGTTGAATGTAAATATTTTTAAGTATGAACTCTTGAGCTGAGTGGCATAGATCTAAAAGTATTGGCCCGTCTCAATTCGACTTCCGGGCGAGTCAGATGTCGATGCATGAAATGCTATTGAGATTTTACTGGACGAATTTAATATTAGTTTCCCCTACTACCTGAACTCGATCTTGGTGATAAGTGACAATTGAGTGAGAACCTCAGCTTGATTTTGTTTATACCCGTAGAGATTCTTTTCAAAAAATCTGTGTTTTTTTTTATTTGGACTATTCTAGACGAAGAAAAGTGTATCCTTTGCTTATTTGAGATTTGTCTTTGTCAGAATTCTTGTATTTTTATGGTAGCAATTTGGAACGGGCTAGCTGCGTTTTTGATCGAACTCAACTTGCTATTTTAATAAATAGCAAGGACGAAATAAATAATAAAATGATATAAATATAAGATTAAACGAGACAAAAACTGATTTCAAAGAGTGCATCACCTTCAGTGACTTTGGAGTCTGTTAGCCATGATGACGACGTTAATGGTTACTACTTATGGTTACTTAAAAGTCTTCAAAAGCTACAACCAAAAATTTCACTAGACTATTAGATTTATTTCACTCTGCAAAAATTGGCTTCCGAAAAGAGGTACTAAGGATAATTGGTAAAAGTAATTCCTAAAACACACACACACACACACACACACACACGCGCACACACGCACACACACACACACACACACACACACACACACACACACACACACACACACACACACACACACACACACACACACACACACACACACACACACACATATATTTCAGAGAGACATTCAAGTATAATAATACACGTCAAGTTAACTGATGACCGTAACTAAAATTTACGAAATAAAAACTGAAAATCTGTCATTGGCTGTAAGTCTTACATGTCTGTCTTTTATGTTATTATCATTAAGAGGTGTGGATTTTTTAATACGAATAAAAATATAATAAATTATTCAATATGAAGTCCACCTGCGTATCTAGCCTTAAACCCTTTCTTTATCCTTTATTCTAGAACTAGTAGTACCCTAATTTCAATATCCTCCAATGCAACTTCTCAATATTTAAGCGCAAGAAACTTCAGCGGTGCATTAAGTGATTAGTCCCATTTGTGATCGGCACAGCTACGTTTTGTTCCGAATAATTTATCGAACGAATCGACAGACGTGTACTGATTAATGTTTTCTAGGAACAAGTTTGATTAAAGTACAGAGTTCGAATGCAGCGATAAGTTTTTAGACTGCACTGTTTGTGAGCTCTAGCTATGTAAAAGCAAAATATATAAAGCTAGTAACGATAAATTTTATTTATATTTATTTGTAGGACATTCACCGACAAGATGGAAGAACATTGTAAAGATCTTAGGACCAAACTGGATGCAGACAATGGTGATCGGTGCTGTGGAAAACCGTAGGGAAACCTTCTTTGATCGGAAGTGGACGTCCTTTAGCTGACAATAATGATTAATGAATTTTAGATATGTTAAGATTCGTTAAACAGTTAAGAAACAAAGCAATTCTCGAAATTGTTGCTACTCAATAGGTTAAAAACTTGTGTTTTACTTTCGCTTCACTGAAAGGTAGTTTTTAATAGAACATTATTTACGTGAGTGTTATAATTTTAACATCAAGATTTTTCCGACATAGTAGATGAACCTGCCAGAATTCACAAATAAGATAAAAAAAACTGAGATAATAATAGCTTTGCAATGAATAGAAGGTAAAACTTTGACGGAAATTTGTATAATTTGTGAATCTATATTTTTATACTACTAATATTATAAAGCTAAAGAGTTTGCTTGTTTAAACGCACTTATATCAGGAACTACTAAATCGATATTATTTATTTTTTTGTGTTTGATAGCTTATTTACTAAGGAAGGATTTAGGCTATAATATATAACGCTGCGTTGGGAGGGGATTCTCAAACTCAAAACGCGCGGATGAAGCCGCAGGGACCGCTAGTGAAATATATCTTTACTTGTATTAAAAGTTTACATGTAAATCTTAAACTTTCCGTCGCAAGACATCAAATTGCTCCATCACACCCACTCAATCTCTAATGGGCCCGTGTATGAAAATCATTAGCCACGTAAGAAGCATCATTATCTACGCCCGAAGCGCCCTCTATGGCAAACATTGACACTGAATAATGACAGTTTAAGAAATCATCGGGGGGTGATAATTGAGTGACTTTGTGTCTGTGTTAACATTATATTTGGGGTGAGATGGTGTAAGGAAATAGCAAATATTTACAATTGATATTAGTTGCATTTTCTATGCGGTGTATATTTTTAAATAAATAGTTTATTTCACCTTCTAACAAGATAATTTAGGCATGTTCGTCTTTTAACTAGGAGAAAAAAATCTTTAGGAGTCGGTGCATGATCTCTAGCTTACGTACACCAACAGCCTACACACATTATGCACCAACTCCAAAATATTTTTTTGCACTACACATTTTTTAAGTTAGAAGTAATTGTTACGTTAGGGTTGTATATATTCATATATGCTTTATTGCACAAATAAAATTAGCTACGAATGGCGTTAATGGCGGTTAAAGCATTTTCTACCAGTCAACCATTGGGTGAGGCAGAAACAGTTGAGGCGGCGTAAAAGAAGAAAAAAAACTAACATAACTAAGAATGAACTACATACCGACAAAAATACTTCTTAAATAAACACATATATATATATATATATACAATAAAATCCATATTACTTCACGCTGAACAGATATTATGTTATTTATTCTCATTGAGAAAAAGATTGCTTATAGAATTTTTATACACATTTTCTTTTTTTTTTATTTAAAGACTTTATTGCACAAATTTAGTGTACAAAGGTGGACTTAATGCTAAAAGCATTCTCTACCAGTCAAACCTTTAGGTCATGCAGAAAGGAGTCAACGGGTGCAGTGAAAAGCTTCTATAGAAAAAAGGAACATAGTAACAATAATCCTATTCTCCTATAATAATAAATATTCATATTATAATATATTCATACTATATATTTTGATGTTGGTGTCTTAATCCTGGGAGAGAATTCCAAAGTCTGATGGCGCTGGGGGTTGAAAGAGTTGGAGACAAAAGCAAGGTGTCATTATTTGTAAGTTTCATATAGAAGTAAAATTGTTTAGTATTTTAATAGCATCGTTACGTCACGAATACCGTTTACGAATAAACATTATGCTTATTATAATTAAATTACACCAAATTCCATGGCAGAACATTAAATCAACGACCTAAACGTGCTATCAGCAATCATAAATCGGTTATATCGTGCATATCATTAACTCGGCACTAAACTCGAGCAACGCCAGGTGATACGGCTTGTTATAGTCATCGTTAACTAGAGCCTTAACTTTACTGTTATAGTTCGAGTTACTGTTTGAGAGATTTGTTTATGCAGCAGGAGATAGTCCAAACGCTGGTTTTATCTTTAGTTAGCAGTATAATTTTATATTCTAACCTTTTATGTATTAGAACATCTGGAATATGATTGATGAAATTTAATAACATTGTTCAGAACAAATTGTGAGTTAAGATATAAGGGTGTGACGTAATATGAGTGAACGAATGAATGAATCTTTATTTCGGACAACAACATACAACGGATAAATATTTTTGGGTAATTGTATTTAAAATACTGTTGCTACTCCCCCGCAGTCAGCGCAAGCAGGAAGCTGCCTTTTTGCGCATTATGGAAACAAAACTCTCTGTGAGTGCTTCGGAATATACAATAAAATCTTTTGTCATGAGCTTTAGATCCTAGGTAACCTTTACTTTCTTCATATTTTACTGTAATCCATAGCCACAAAATTTTATAATGTCAAATCATTTTAAGTGATAATATTTTAACTGTATTTTTGTATTAATTATAGATACATGCTACCATATCTTTTGGAAATCAGAGATTTTTATTTATTTTATTTCCCCAATCAAAAAAATAAAATAAAACAGCAACCTGTAAATTTCAAAAGTTACCTACGGCATCGGCTTTGCTTCTCTTATTTCAAAGTCTAATCTTTATTTTTCTCTAATCTTAACCTTAATTAATAAGACTTAAATTTGTAAAATAACAATTACCCTTATCTCTATTTTTTTTAAACTAGCGTGTAAACACCCAGTGTTTTCTACAAAAAAAAAATATTGTGCGGAATCGGTCCTATAATATTATCACTTAAAACGAGGTGACCTTATATTGACAAAATCAAATAAAATACCTTTAATGTATAATTAAGATAACACATATAAAACAGTAAACCTTCCACTCATGCGTGCTGACCGTTGGACAATACGTGACGAATAACAATTCAATTTAGGTTCAATAATATATGAGGAACATCACGCAGCGGGCTAAGAAATCTAGTTGAGGATATTTGTGAAAGGTAGTTCATATTACGATACCAATTTTTATTACAAAATAATATTTAATGTTTAGTGGTTATCAAAACATTTTTATGTTTTCATGGATGTAAAGCGATAAAAATAAAATCTCGGACAAAGTGTTTCCCTTTTCGGATAATTTAAATTACGTTTAAAAAGCAAAACCTCACTTATATTATAAAGCCGAAGAGTTTCTTAGTCTGGATGTTTGTATAAAGGCTCTAATCTCAGTAACTACTGAACCGTTTAAAAAAATGTTGGATGATTTATTTATATTAGAGGATTATTATATAGATTTATTTATTTATTTATAATATTATCTAAGAGCCGATTTTTCAATGGTCAGATAAAACTTATCAGACTGATAAATTATAAAGCGACATATTTTAAAAAATGCTGACAATCAGGTGACGTTTTCAAAGTAGCCATATTGTATTTTGTTCGACGAATATTTCTAATCTGACTATTCAAAATTAAGCCCTCAGAAGGATTAAAGTTATAAAACATCACATTGCGAAGAGAGGGAAGGGAGCAATCTGAGTACGCGCGGAACAGTGGCAGGGGACTGCTTGTTATAAATAAAACTAGTTTTAAATAAATTAATTACTCGTACATAAAGAATTCGTAACGAATACGCTACACAGCATCGTAGTCTGTAGCTACGAAGATGACACTGCTACGGAACCAAATTAGTGCATTGCTACGGCGTAGTCTGGCTTCTAATGAATTGAATCTGCATCCGTAGTCGATATGACTACGACATTCCGTAACAGTATTCGTAGTAGTAACTGATTCCTCGTATCAAATGAACGATATTTGGTTTTGTAAGGTACTTTAATTATGGAATTTGTTTGTATTCAAATTGTCATTTTTATTTATTTAAAACTTTATTGTACAAATCATAGTGTACTAAGGTAGACTTAATGCTAAAAGCATTCCCTGCTAGTGAAACCTTTAGGTCATGTAGAAGAGATGGCCTAGGTAAAGCAAGAAATAAATAATATTTTGCAACTATCTATCTTTGAGAAATTAACGGACTTTACTCTTGAATAATACCTTCTCTCATAGAGTCCTAGACTAGACTAGACCTAGACTCGGTCCTCCTGACATCCAAGGAGTTCCACAGTCGTGTTGCCGTCACTGAAAACGGCTTGGAGACGTACGTGGAGCGGTGTGCCAGCGTGCCCAGCCGGAGATTGTCTGAAATCCGGAGACAATTTATGACATTGGCGACTTCGCATTAGAATAAATTGAAAATGTTATATTTATTGCAATGAATAAATTTTTAAGACATTTTATCATTGCAATAACAATATTAAACAATATGGAGGAGATGATGTTAAGATAGATGTTCTGACAATGTTTTAAGTTTATTAAACAATTACTACCATATATCCCGGTCTCCAAATATGAACAGCTAGCAGCTACTTTTATAACAAGCGCATCAAAGCAAGAGGGGAAATGGCGGACCGCAGTAAAAATAGGCACGAACGGACACACGCGATTATCCACTTTTTATTGGAATGTGTATCGCTCATGTGATTTGGTTATAACTGCCTCGGTGTCGCGGCGGTTTGAGAGTCGCACTTTGGACCCCTTTCACACTGCGACTTTTAGCATTGATGCAGTCGCGCGTTTTAAAACGCGCTTCAGTATCGCGACTCACGCAATAAACAGATTTAATTTAGCATCGATGCTAACGCGCGTTAGTATTAATTCAGTCCCCAACATTAAGAACACAATTCTGCATCACGACTGTATCGATGCTAAAAGTAGCGCAGTTTGTAAAGGTTGTCATTTTGCGACTGTATCGATGCTAACACGCGTTTGCATCACGACTGCATCGCTGCTAAAAGTCGCAGTGTGTAAAGGTCTTAAAGCGATGGCTGCGCCACAAGTCCTGAGTTTGATCCCGAAATATACAACTATGTTTTTGTATTCAGAAATTCTCAACGTTTGGAGATTGGAAGATTGCGGTGTTTCACCCCCGTGCCTCGGAAAGCACGTAAAGCCGTTGGTCTTGCGCCTGATCTCTCTCCGGTCGTGTCAGATTGCTGTCTCATATGAGAGTGAAAGGAATAGAGAGTGCACCTGTGTTTACGCACACACTTGTGCATTAAATTATGTCCCGGGTAGTCGGTTAGTCGTTGTGCCTGGCCAACCGTAGTCGAAATCGGCTATGGGAACTATTTTGGCTATAGCAATAACTATTGGTACGTATAATGAAACACAAATTAAGATTTTTGATTGAAAAAAATATTCTGTAATTGCGTATAAAAACTCGACTATTAACTGAAGGCACTTGGATAATGTGATTCGCAATCGCGCGCTGAAATTAGATACTATTTTATTCGTACGACCTATGCTTTCAACACTGAGGTAAAAAGTTACTTAAAATACAATTATTTTATCAAAAATCAGTACAGAACACCTCCAGACTGTAATTATAACGCACCCTGATCTTTTTCAGCTGGGAAATAAATGTTAACACTCTCACTATCACCTCAAAAATAAAACCTTCACAAGGTAGTTCTGGTATTGTGCTCGAAACTGTCAAGATGATGAATGACCGTGTTGCTGTCTGCGTCTGCGAGAGATGCGAGGAGATTTATCCGTTTTAATAACGGTAATCTTACACGGATACGTGTGGTGAAGTGTATGCTGTATGTATGAAAAATATAAGTGGGTTCTTTATTTTGATACATCAGTTAAATAAGTACTATTTTAACTTGTATTAAATGTATAAAGAAACTTAGTGAAAAAGCTACCGTTCTTTTGGAGTTTGCCTTTAATTTTTGGTTTTGGATTTTCTAATGAAAAACAGTTGCAATCCATTTACAATTGATGACAACAATTCTCAATTTCGTAAGTACTTATCTATGTTTTTCTTGACATTCGTTGATTTCTAATAAATTTGTCGTCATCCTACTACTATTATAAAGGCGAAAGTTTGTAAGTATGGATGTATGGATGTATGGATGTATGGATGTTTGTTACTCTTTCACGTAAAAACTACTGAATGGATTTGAATGAAACTTTACCACAATATAGCTTATACATCAGAATAACATATAGGCTACAACTTTTGAGGTTTCTAATGTGAGGTCGTAAAAAAAACATGAGGTTTCTAATGTGAGGTCGTAAAAAAACACATTTTTTGCGCTTACATTGCAAACGCTGACTGAATCCTACAAGATAGATCAAAACAATGTACTACAGTATTGTACAACTTAAAAAGGTCTCCAAAAAAGTCCGTGATGGTATATGTTTATCTCTTAGGAATAACCCACAGTAACCATTTTTTATCCTTTACTTTGTACGAGAAATAATGGCTTATTTACGAAGCGATTTTAAGCAATACAGTATTAATCCTTATCCAATTAAGTATCTTAAATACATTGTGCATTTAATAAAGATCAATATGGCTTTTTACAGCATGTAAATTAAATAAATATTTTCCAAGATATCACAGATTTAAAATGCAGCGTCATAGCAATTTCGGCGATAAATACCGTTTCGGTGATACATACCGGCAGCGGTGCCAGGCGAACGGGGCGTGGGGGGAGCGGGGTAGGTGCGGTGGGGAAGAAGTGGCTCATCGCTGAGTGCGCGACCCGAACGCGGGCAGACGCGTGAGTGGCGTGAGGGCAGACGTCGTTGACGGTTGTGTCCGTTTTGCGAATTTTCAAGGCACTAGCGATTTGATAAAAACGTATGGTCGCCTACTTTAAGTAATATAGGCCTAAGGTTAGTTATTGCCAGGTTTCTTTTTGGTTAGGAGTTACACGTACAAAAAGATACTTCATTTTTACGAATTACTTCATTGATAATTCAATTACTATATAGATAGGTTACTTACAGTTAATTACAACAAATTATATAAATAGGTTAATTATAACGAATTACTTCATTGATAATTCAATTACTATATAGATAGGTTAATTAAATAGGCAAGGATTGCATTAAAGTACAATCATAATAATAACTACCGTACTGTATTTTTTGGAAGTATAGAAACAACACGTACTTAAGAATTATGCCGCGAAAGCGTAAGTCTAATCTTTCCCAAAACTCTAATAAAGCTCGAACTATGAAAGTAGCTAGACTTAACGAGACGTTTCCACAAGATCAGCCCACGTGTCCTGACGCGAGTTTCACATTTTTCCCCCATCCCACAAAAGTGCTCAACGCCGCTAAAGAAGTTTTCACTTCAAAAATCTTGGCCGAAATAAACAGCGAAACATCAGTGTATAATTCCATTGACACAGTTATGTCATCCGATGACACTACATGTTATCCCGTAGAGTTCCTAAACTCTTTAGAGTTGTCCGGGGTGCCATCACACAAGTTGGAATTAAAGGTTGGTGTACCCGTTTTGTTAATGCGTAACCTGGATGCGCCAAGATTATGCAACGGTACTCGGTTGCGAGTTACCGAATTAGGAAGGCATATAGTGAAGGCTACAATTTTAACTGGAGAAGCCAAGGGAGACAATGTTCTTATACCGCGCATCCCAATCATACCTAACAACTTGCCATTCAATTTTAAACGCCTGCAGTTCCCATTAAAAGTCGCATTTTCAATGACGATCAACAAATCTCAGGGTCAAACCTTGAAGGTAGCAGGCCTACATTTGGGCACGCCATGTTTTTCTCACGGTCAGTACCCCTATCACGAATAATTTGCGTCAAAGTATTCGTATAGTAACGTAATCATCTGTATGAGAATCTGAAAGCGCCTCTATCGGACGTAAAACAAACTAAATTTGGCAGCTCAAATACCTGACATTTATTGTGCGTAAACATTTTCTATAGTGTTAAACTGGATATGCGATCACGAACCTTTCTTTGACGTATAGTATCGTGAGTTGCAACAAGATTACTTCAGATTCTAAATGTCAAAAATTAGCGATGACAAACTTGGTAACTTTTACGGATAAGACCGCCTAAATTGTTTTTTTTTTTTTAAATTATTACACAGCTGCATTTGAAGACTGATTCAAGCTCTTGGAATGAGAAAGATTCGGCATCAACTTCAATAGCAAATACATGTCTCACCTCCGGTTTATTGATAATATACTATTCGTGCAGGCAAAGATGAGATTTTGGAACTACAGTCGAAAGCCTTAACCGAGCCTCACAACAAGTGGTTCTAAGAAAGAGGTCTTTTAACGAATCCAACGCGGCCGGCTAGGCAGAGGTCGGGAAACAGCGCAAGAGCGTCGCCACGTCTCATTTTAACCTCAGTGTTTGAAGACGAAAGTCTTCAACGGGTGTGTGTGTACTAGTGAGAACGTACGGATCCGACACATAGTTTCTTACTATATGTGCTCAAAATATCACATATAAAAACAGACAGAGCTTTGGCTTTTGGCGAGAAATAAAGAAACGTGTGGAATAAAGAAAACGTTAGTGGTCATATGTGGTCATATTTATAATTCTAAAATTATGACATTACATTAGAAATATGAAATTAATTACAATATTTTTTATCTTATACACCTTATTTTTAACTTAAAAAGAAATCAGGAACAGGGCACTTGTAACAGGTGTATCGATTTTGATCTTGTTGGGTTCATCTTTGCTCTAAATATATATATGGGAATAACGAAGACCGCCGGAACTGCTAGACTCACTTTATTTCTTCTAGCTGGCATATATAGGCGTATTTCTACACATTGTACTTTGGTCTGTCTTCATTCTGAAAAATAATGTATATTTATTTTATGTTGACGCAATGCTTTTCATTCCATTTGTTAGAAACAACGTCCTCTTGGAGAGCTGAGGGCTTGAATAAATCACAATTTCTTGAGAAATAAGATCTAGTTAGAGTTTATCTCGCTATAATAGCCAATGAGTAAAAGCACTTTACTCACTTATCCTTGTATCACTTTTACATACTTACTTTTTCAAAAATTTAAATATTGTTACGTTGTCCTGCAAATGACTTGTCCTCGTTATTTTAATATTTTTTCATAATTTTTTCTTCTTTTTACTAAATCTTTTGTAAAACTTTTGAATTTGTCACAATTTGATGGCAAAACGTCAGTCTGTCAATTGACAGTCTTCTAAACAGTTCAAAAATCTTAAGATTACAGAAAAACATATATCTTCATATTTTAATAGACCAAATTTTTTACATTTGCTAACCCTGCCAAACATATTGATCGTAATTTTGTTTCGTTATTGATTTTTCTTAGATTTTACTGGAATATCATGATATATTCCGATAATATTCATAAAAAAGATCGCTTAACTTGTTTCTGGACGTGTCATTCAACGGCCATATTTACGTTAGTATGACGTCATCTTCGTCAATGCTATCGAGCTTACTACACGACACGAGAGTGCTTCGTGATGCCGACTAACGTTGTACTACGTAAACTCGCTACGATAACGTGACGAATACGTCTAAAGTTCGTGATCGGGGTACAGCTCTATGTGGCTTGCTCACGTGTTTCCAAAGCGAAGAATCTGCATGTTTATGCTGAAGGAAAAAGATCGTTAAATGTAGTTTATAGGAGCATACTGCAGTAGCTACCTATAGACCTATGATTAGGGCTCTGCAGTGCTTAGTTACCGTATTTCTTACTTATTACTAGACTAGACGGGACGAACCTGAAGTCCACGCGAACGAAGTCGCGGGCAAAAGCTAGTTGGCAATATTTACGCGAGTGCTTCCAAAACAGGGCTTCTGAACATTTAAGACCCCCTACACAGTGCGAGTTTTAGCATCGATACAGTTGCGCGTTTAGAAAACGTGCTTCAACATCGCGACTCACGCAATGAACAGATTTAATTTAGCGTCGACGCAGTCGCGCGTTAGCGTCGATGCGAAAGTGCGACTGCATCGATGCTAACAAATACAAATATCTTTATTCATAAACAGGTGATTTTACATTTCCATGTTGCGTCGAGGATTTCTTTTAAGTAAATAATACTTGGTGTAGAATATCCTAAATTTTGGCGATGCTAAAAGTTGCAGTGTGTAAAGGGTCTACATATCACTGAATATTTTCTTTATAATAATGCATCATTTGTGAGTATATAAAATAAAATGTTTTTAATTTATACAGATGCTTGAATGATGCATTCAGCAGAAGTTTAGTCTTTCAAATGAGTCTTTGTTTTTGGGTATTTAAATAAAGAATAAAGTAATTACTACGTTAGGTGTCTGTGGTGTCTTACCATAACTTCCTTGACTATTATCTATCTATATAGATACCTTTACAACCACATGGGCAATAAATGGGCTTTCGACATAAGACATAAACTGCACATTAGAAGTTTAACAGAGGTCGTTAACCCGCTCAATCTGCTTAATTGGAATCCGTGGGACATAAAGACCTTGGATTTGTACGATTCTACTGTTAGAATGGAAATCCAATTATGTGAGTAACCTTAATAAAATTGAGGAGGCATTAACCTGATGGGTTTAATGATGCTGTAGTAGTAGCTATTCTATAGTCAAAAAAACCTGAGTCACCCACTGAGGGTTCCGTGCCAACCGATCTCATTCAAACTAATTTTCGTTGAAAGTTTTTATAAAAATGTACGCCTTGTATATTTTTTCGAAATTTGCGCTCGTATAGTTTAAAAGTTAGAGGGACGCCCTTTTTACCACTTTGGAAGCGTCTATGTCCGAAATGTTAGACTTACAGAAAAAATGGTTTTCGAAATCTCAATGTCATTTGCAGAGATCTATCCATATACACCCCACATGCATAGATTTGGCTATTTTTATTTATTTATTAGGTACATGTATGCAAGCCCCCCCCCCCCCCCCCCAAAAGTAAATAATTGTATAGGAATGTAAAACTATTAACAGAATACATCTACCTACCAAGTTTCATCTGTGTAATGCTAATAGTTTCATAGTAAAGTGACATACGGACGGAAAAACAGACAGACAGACTTGACAAAACTATAAGGGTTCCGTTTTTGCCATTTGGTTACGGAACCCTAATAAAAAGGCATTTTATCGGCGTACGGGTTCAGTTAAAAAAAAAAACGGATATCGATGTACAGTTTAGATATTTAGCACTCGCATACTAGTTCCAAATTAAAAAAAAACCCGAAGTTCCAAAAAATAATTGGTAAAGTCCGTTTTTCTGGAGCTTGCACTATAAATAATTGTATTTTCTGTGTATTTTTCTTATCAGATTTCGATAAATCTAGGCACTAAACCTAAAAATCGACGCCATAAGAAAAGAGTTTTGGTAAGTTCCTACTAATCTTCATAGTACCATGCTATAACAGAGCACACAAAATAGGGTAAGAACACACACAATCTCCGGTTTATCACGTGCGAATGTTTATGATGTGCGTAGACTGTTCTGCTGTACGTGAGCTGTACAGCAGGTACCGACTCCAAATGATTATTTTTCTCCTAAATCTTAGACAAACGCAAACATTCAGGGAAAATTGAATAACTCCGTTATTTTGAAGTCGATAAAGTAAGTCTTCAAAAAACACTAAAACGCTAAAAGAAGAAACAAAGTCATATGAAGTCGGTGCATTATGTACGTGGGCTGTCCGTTAAGGTTAACATCATGCACCGAGATGAGTTTTTTTCTCTTATTTAAAAGTCCTTTTGGTGAACTTTTGAAGGCGGCAAAATTATTAAGGAAAAGAAAATTTCTTAGTTTTTTTAAATATCAATGCACCCGATTGAACTTAAAAAACTTAAACCTTCTCTTCAGTGTATCAAATACACTACTGAAAACCGCATCACAATCGGCCGAGCCAAACTCCAGATATTCGAGGACAAACATAAATACATACATACATACAGGTTATACTGAGAACCTCTTTTTTAGTCAGTTTAGAAAAAGGATATCACCACTTACTTATCACGCGAAACAAACGACGGTTTAAGACAGTTGCGATGACTTGTGATGTTAACAATCACCATTAACGGCGGCGAGATAAAACGCACTTCGCTCTTACTTTAACTCACGGTTTACAACTCGTCATTGTAAGGTACGTGTTGTATTTACTAGCAAAGCGAAGCAATGCTATGAAATGCGTCGGTCTCAGCTATCGAAAGGATAAACGCAATGGCAATATTTTTCCAATGCGTAAAACATTGATTTGTAATGATCTCCTAATTATATTCTAAAACATTTTCCATGCTCAAGTAACAACAGTAGTCCAGTTACCTTAGGGGTTTCACCTCGGAATCGGAGATAATAAGCTGGAAACTCGTACACAGCTTCATTTTGGCGGTCTAAAAGTTGTCTCAAAAGTCTCAATAAATCTCGTGTCTGCGTCGTAAGTTATTCGAGGTCAAAGGTCACGAAAATCGGTTTTTTGCCATTATCTCCGTTTCTATGGCTCCAATCACTTCAAGACCTATTATAAAAATTGAAGATAATAAAATTTGGCACATCTTTTGTCCCAACTTTTTTTTTTGTACGCTCAACCCTTTTCGAGATACAGAGCGGAGAGCACCCAGCGCTCAGGCATATATACTATTATACAAGGTCAACCGTGAATCTCGGTGAATAATACCTTGTATATAGTTACTAATTCCTTAAAATATTATTAATAATAAATAATTTGTATTATTTATTAATTAATACATTGTATTCAATATTTATATATATATATATATATATATATATATATATATATATATATGTATATATATATATATATATATATATATATATATATATATAAATATTGAATACAATGTATTAATTAATAAATATATATATATATATATAATAAATTTATTTACTTTTATTTGATAATAGATGGAAATAAATTAATTGATAGATAGATAGAGAGATGGTACATTGAAATAAGTCAAGTAAATATAATTTAAGTTAATTTTTATTTAGTAACTGTACTTTTGTTACAATTAAAATTAAAAATAAAATATCAATTTTCTTCTTCTTCTTCTTCATCATCATCTGCTGGGGAATTGAAACTTTCGATTTCATCTTCATCATCTTCGTTGACTTGTATAATTGTCTCCAAACCTTCTTAAATGTCTGGATCGAATGCAGTTTCTTCCTCAGAATCGTCTTGCAATATAACAGCATTGAGACAAGCTTGCCCATTGCATTGTTCACAAGCTAAAGTACATTGCAAGCCCGATTTTCCGCATCCGCAGCGTGAACCACAACCATTCTTACAATTACAAAATATTGTACTGAGTAATTCATCTGGAGCTGGTGGTAATAGTGTGGTTATTGGCTGCAGAAACTCATCTTGGAGTACCCAGCCCCATTCTTAAGGTTCTAAATCATGTTTGTTGTTTTGTTATATATATATATATATATATATATATATATATATATATATATATTATATTGAATACAATGTATTAATTAATAAATATACAAATTATTTATTACTAGCGGTCCCCCGCGACTTCGTCCGCGCGTTTTGAGTTTGCTCCCTCCCCTCCCGTCGCAGCGTGATGTTTTATATCCTAAAGCCTTTCTCAATGAATAAGCTATCTAACACAGAAATATTTTTTCAAATCGGTTCAGCAGTTCCTGAAATAAGCGCGTTCAAACCAACAAACTCTTCAGCTTTATAATATTAGTATAGATATTAGTATAGATTAGCGCAAGCGCGCGTTGTACTTAAGCTGCGAACATTATTTTGGTGCGGAGTTATGTTAAAACTGTGATAGCTCCTAAGATATTTATTGGAATCAAATGATATAAAGGGCAACTTTGTTCTAAATGAAATGCTCGTGATGATGAATGTATTTATTTTGATAAGAATAAATACCTGTGTGTATAATACACCTCTAAAAATGATGCATAAAATTTTTACAAATTTATTAACATAAAAAAGTTTGTAGTAAGTCAACCATAAAAGATAGACATATGCTGTCGCGGACTTTATTATAGAATTCTTAATGCTGAACAAACTTGTCATACATGATTTTTGTGTAACTTTAGCGGTTTCCGCAGCGTACGCAGCGGAAGCTCTCAAAAGGAATATCTTTCTCCCGTTTTCGCAACATTTTTCATTGCTGCTGTGGTCTTTTGAGTCGTATCTTTATGTTATATAGCTTAAAGCCTTCTTCGATAAATGGACTATCTAACATAAAAATAATTTGTCAAATCGGGCCAGTAGTTTCTGAGATTAGCGCGTTCAAACAAACAAACAAACAAACAAACTCTTCAGTATAATATTAGTATAGATTAATAATATTTTAAGGAATTAGTCACTATATACAAGGTATTATTCACTGAGATTCACGGTTGACCTTGTATAATAGTATATATGCTTGAGCGCTGGGTGCTCTCCGCTCTCTATCTCGAAAAGGGTTGAGCGTACAAAAAAAAAGTTGGGACAAAAGTTGTGCCAAATTTTATTATCTTCAATTTTCATAATAGAGCTTGAAGTGATTGGAGCCATAGAAACGGAGATAATGGCAAAAAACCGATTTTCGTGACCTTTGACCTCGAATAACTTACGACGCAGACACGAGATTTATTGAGACTTTTGAGACAACTTTAAGAACGCCAAAATAAAGCTGTATACGAGTTTCCAGCTTATTATCTCCGATTCCTAGATTTGCCCCTTTTTTTGTCTAAGGTGACTGGACTACAGGAACACGCGACGTTAGATCCTCATATTATTTGACTAGCGATCCTCTGTGATATCCACCGCGCGTTTTGAGTTTGCTCCCCTCTAAAATTTTTTTTTTCAAATTGGTCGAGCAGTTCCTGAGATTAGCGCATTCAGACAAACTCTTCAGCTTTATAATATTAGAATAAATTAAAATCAATGACAATGTAGCACGCACATTTATAGTAGCAACATTTAGGGTAGCGAAGCACATTTATTGTATTAAGGTAGCGCAAGCACTATTACGGAATACATGATATACCATTATCAACGAAAAAATCTTTAAAAAAAATTAAACTCTTCTAACCCATAAAGGGCCGATTTTTCAATGGTCAGATAAAACTTATCATTTGTATTTGGTGTATGATGTGCGTAGACTGTTCTGCTGTACGTGAGCTGTACAGCAGGTACCGACTCCAAATGATTATTTTTCTCCTAAATCTTAGACAAACGCAAACATTCAGGGCAAATTGAATAACTCCGTTATTTTGAAGTCGATAAAGTAAGTCTTCAAAAAACACTAAAACGCTAAAAGAAGAAACAAAGGCATATGAAGTCGGTGCGTTATGTACGTGGACTGTCCGTTAAGGTTAACATCATGCACCGAGATGAGTTTGTTTCTCTTATTAGCGTTATTTAAGTCCTTTTGGTGTATTTTTGAAGGCGGCAACATTATTGAGGCAAGTAAATTTCTTGTTTTTTTAAATACCAATGCACCTGATTGAACTAAAATAAAACTTTAACCTTCTCTTCAGTGTCACCAATACATAACTGAAAACCGCATCAAAATCGGTCGAGCCAAACGCAAGATATTCGAGGACAAACATAAATACATACATACATACAGGTTATACTGAGAACCTCTTTTTTAGTCAGTTTAGAAAAAGGTCATCACCACTTACTTATTAGCTCAATTTGAGCGGTGGTGAAAATTCATTTCTAAACCAAAAATTCGACTCCTTTGAGTCTTTTATTAACGAGTGATGCAGCATTGTTTCTACCCTCGCCTCACTCCGGTAGACACCAACCCTTGAATTTCTCGAGTTTACAGCTCATCACATTTGCAATGACTGTTTAAATCTCTCCCTTAATGAGAGGCGGGTGATTAACATTTCAGCGCACTCCTGTTTTACGAGTAATTGGGTAGGATTCATTATTTTTTGAAAGAAGCTTGTTTTGAATCATCAAGAAAGGAATTAAAAATTACATGGCGCTTAGGCGATTAGTAAATAATTAGAATAAAAATGTATTTATTACTCATCAAGATTCCCTTCCAAAGGTTATTAATATTTTTATATTATACTAGCGGTCCCCCGTGACTGTGCCTGCGCGTTTTGAGTTTGTTCCCTCTCCTTCCGTTTTAACGTCATGTTTTATATCCTTAAGCATTCCTCAATAAATAAGCTATACAACACAAAAATATGTTTTTGAAACGGTCGAGTAGTATCCGAGATAAACGCTTTTAAACAAAAAAACTCTTCAGCTTAATAATATTAGTATACATAAGCCTATTTTAGTCACTATGCAGTTATATGAGAAAGTTATTTCGATGGGTAACTCGATCAGAGTGTGAAAGCTCAATGGAGTGTCTAGACATACTTAGAATTTGTCGTCATGTCAGTATTAAAATAGTTTTAAGAATATGCTGACTTGCTTTTTCCACAAAATTACTGACGTGATTTTTATTAGGCACCTACTCAAACAACCTACTCACACATAACAATAACTTCTTTACAGCGTATTTAAATCTCACCTTACTATTGAAACACATGTTACCATATTGGTCAAGAAAATTGCAACAACGTTTTGTTTTCATTACATATTTTATATTCACATTCAAGTGTCTCCATTATACCTAGTTTTAGGATTTTGGTCTTTCATTACTTTATACTTAACCTAATAATTTTATTCACTAGCGGTCCCCTGTGACTCTGTCCGCACCTTTTGAGTTTGCTCCCTTAGACGACCTTCGTGGTGTAGTGGCTAAGCACGATGGGTTTCAAGGCATTGCCGATCCAAGGTTCCGGATTCGATTTCCGGTCGGGTCAATGTTGAAATCAAAATTTTCAATATTTTCTCGGGTTTGGGTATTGTGGTACCACCGTTGTGTCTGATTTCCAAACATAAGTGCACAAGCTACTTACTTTGGAATCAGAGCAATGTATGTGATTGGTGTCCAATATTTATATTTATTTGCTTCCTCCTCTTCTATTGCAGTGTCATGTACTATAGCCTTCCTCAATAAATGAACTATCCAGCACAAAAAATTTTTTTCAAATCGGTCCTGTAGCTCCTGAGGTTAGCGCGTTCAAACAAAAAAAAAACTCCTCAGCTTTATAATATTAAAATTAAAAAAAAAACTCTTTATTTCGACCAATCACAGATCATAGTTATACATCTTAGTTTATAATTATTGTTAATTATTATTCAAAATTATAGTAATAAAATAGTTAGTATCATTAAATTAAATTATATTAGATTGCAAATTATATTTTATTTTATTTAAATTTATTATTATTAGTCAGCATATGAATCATCGAGCAAGCAATGATTCAGGTACTGACCATCCAACCTCGAAGCAAACATGCTCAGGACGCTGTTGGAGCTGGCCCGAACCCTGCGCACCAGGGAAGTGCATCGCTTTCGCATTGTTGTGTAAAAACAGTCTACACGCGTTTCTGCAAACATCCCCGATGCACTACAGAATCGAGGCAGCTCCATCAACGCCCTGTACAAATTATTAAACTGAACTCGCAGAGCGCTGTATTGTCTTTGTGTGTAGCTGATCCAGAGGCTGCTTGTGTAAAATGAGGAGCAATATGCCCTAAAAAGGGTAATCTTGACCTCTGGGGAACAACGACTGAATCTTCGAGCAATCATGTTAGCTCTGACTGACATTATTATAGATTATTATGATATTATTATAGATTTTTGAAGGAAAATAATAAGTACTGTTAAGACCGAACATCAACTGCCTAGTTATGTATAATCTGTTATGTGCAGTCGCTAACACATCAGGTTACACACTATTATTGAAAACTAGCCCTTATTACAACTGCATAAGATACCACAGTGTTTACCTTGACGTGCTGTTATCCGTACTTTTGACTATGCACCCCTCAAGCTACGCTGTAACCCCTTTAAATACTTAAAGGGGTATACAGCTATACAGCTAGAGCCATATAACAGTTATAGCAGTCGTAGTAAAACATACGTATGCAATAAAACGAGTTTGACAATTAAACGTAAACATTGCAGTTTGCACCTTATCTTTAACGGCTCTTATCAGACGTTACAGCTCCCAGCTTCTGTAGCGACGGTAAACCAAGGTAACCTCGTATACAAGGGATGTGTAGAATATAGATAAATACATTCATAATATCATCACATCATTCATTTTCTAATTTTGTTATACACACATCAAAAGTGTCTAGGGATAAAGCATTTTTATGCGGATTTCTTGAGATTGAGATGTGGCTTTGTAATAAATTTATGATTTTATAAATTTATATGGATCCTTTTTGGTGCATTTCATAATTTGAAACAGAAACTGCCAATCAAATTCGAGTAAAAGATGAAAATCAGCTGTCAATATTTTCCCCATAAAAACATACAACGCATTGAAGACATTATTAGTGCTACTGTTTCCCTACTACTGATTAAAACCAACGTTATTATGGAGCGGCGACGTCATTTAAGCAGGGAAGAAATGCTCAGAGCCGTGGGAATGATAGAAGCTGGTTCCCGGCAACGTACTGTGGCTTTAGCTCTGAATACAAGTCAGAGTGTTATCAGTCGACTTTGGACACGTTACCGAAGCACTGGTACCGTGACTGAGCGCCATGGAGGACGGTATCGCTGCAACACACGGAGACAAGACCGATACATTCAAATCACAGCTCGAAGAGCTCCAACAATAACCGCCATGATGTTATCCGTGAGGCTTCATCACTCTTCAGGGAACTTAATAAGTGACCAAACAGTCAGAAACCGCTTGCATGAAGTGAACCTTCATTCCCGAAGACCGCTACGGGTACCACCTATAGCAATGCACAATCGTAGGATTCGATATCAACGGGCTCCTGAACACAGAAATTGGGCAGAAGAACAATGGCGTTTCGTGTGCTTTTCTGATGAGTCTCGTTTTGGTATGAGACCGGATACAAGACGTATACGACACTGGTGAACCCCTGGACGCCAACGGCGATTAAAATCCTGCCAGGAAGTCCATCCTTATAGTGGTGGAACCATCATGGTATGATATGGGCGAGTATTTGGATCAGCGGAAGAACTGATTTGATTCGGATCAGAGGCAACCTCAACGTGAGGTAAACAATAGATCTGTGGTTTTGCGATACCAAACTAAACGGAGGAAAAATCAAAGTTAAGAAAACAAATCGAAGGAATTATTTTAAATCTTCAACCTAACTTTACTCATATCTCTACTCGTATCCGTTCCAAGCACATCCCTACCCCTCGAGTAATGGTTATAAACCGTTTATACGAGTGCGCCGAATTAGCGTTACCGACTTATCCGACATCCATATCCACATTAGTGAGGAAGAGTAATGACATGAGTTGACGACACTGGTTGCTGATACAAAATAAATTAGCAGCATACCAGTAACAACGCAAAGTGTTGCTATCTAAGAAAATAACATGAAAATAAATGTGATCTTGAATCTGTTGGCCACTTGATACAATATTGCAGAATAATGTTTGCCTTATTCTGATATATTTTATGTAAGAATGAGGGATAAGACATGAATCAATTAAGTGACAAGTAGTAGGTGCTTAGTAAATATCAAGTAACATAAACTACCCAATACAAACTTCAAGAAAAACAAACAAAATATTATTTCATTATTATTATATTAGCCAACCAGCGGCCCCATAGCAAAAGTCATGCTGGAAACAAAAACTTTCATGAAAGGCAATGAAAAGAAACGGAGTAGATAAGGACAATAAAGGCACTATAATGAAACTAACGCCCGCTCTTTGAGCTGTGAGAACTGATATTACTAAGATAAAAGGAGTCCGTTTCAATCTATGAATTTCTTTTGATCTTAGTTGAGTTTTTATTGAAGTAGGAAGCTAAGATTTTCGCGGAAAACAATTTCTGGTTATTGTGAAATAAATACGAAACTTGGTTGGGCGTGGTATGTCTCAACACCCTTACTTCACTCTATATCTTTCATGAATTTCTTTCTTTAATAATCTCTTGCTATTATAGCACATTTATTTATATCCTTCTAAATAATTCCTTATAAATATTACTGGAAATTGCTTGGTTCATGCTCCTTGACGATCGGTAAAGGTTTCGTCTGATCCTGCAAGGCTAGCATAATGCCACCTCTTTAGTCGGCATAGACAAGCTCATAAAAAACATTGACTTGTGTCAGATAAAAAAGAGACATATATAATTAATATTTTCGGTTCTGTGTTTTTACTAAAAGAATACATTGCAGTTCGATAATTGATATCGTGTCTGTAAAAGGGAACTTTAATAAGTGCGCAGCATCATATACAGTTTCGTGGTGCTATTATAGCATTGCAAAGGTGCGGCCAGGGGACGACGGGACTGGAGCTGATTCTTAAGGTAAGTGGGCCATTCAGTTTCCTGTAATATAAGGAATTATTCCTATGTTTTCCTGACGTCTTCTTCTCTTTTATCTTGTTCATCTTATTTTATCTCTTTTTTCTTTACGTATTTAAGTTCCCGCATGGAGTCGGCTATTTACACGCCGCTTCATTCCCCCATTGGTCCTTCGATATTCGGATGCTATCAGCATCATATCCTAATTTGAATTTAATTTAATCCCAAATTTATATTTCAAATAATAATATTGGATTTTCGCAGAACAAAGTAATAACGAAGTAACGTCATCGCGCCATTTTGGCAGTTGTCAATATTTTTTATTGAATTAAATATTTTCTCACGAAAATAATATTTTTTCGTACTTTCTTTATTTTATTGTAAATATTACTTTAAAATGTCTAAAGCTAGTGAAATTGATTCACTTAAAGACGCAGAGGATACAATTGACTCTAAATTTATCCTTCTGTCGGCAAAAAAGGAACGCATATTTTCGCGTATGAATGAATTGTTCAATCTTTCTGCAAATATCTCTAGTTTTGATTCTAGAAGTAATGAATTTTTCATGGCAAGATCCGAACTAATTGATCAAATGTGTAGTCAGTTCGAATCTATTATAGATGAGTTAAATGATCACCAATTATCCCAAGATTCATCTTTTAAACCTGATTACAAACCTTTGGATGCCTTTGATGATCTGTATCTCATAGTGAAACGCACCCGAAATAATATTATTCAGGCTTCGCGTCCAGATAATTCACCACGAAAAGAATCGTCAAACCTTAATGCTTCGACTAGAATTCATTTGCCCCCGATTGAATTGCCAAGTTTTGACGGGAAAACAGAGAATTGGCCTAAGTTTTATGAAAGTTTCAAATCGAACATACATAATAACAATGATCTGACTGACTCGCAGCGCGTTCAGTATCTAGTAGGTAAACTAACACATGACGCTCTCAAAGTCACGGCAGGTATTGTACCCACCGGCGACACATATAATGTCATCTGGGGTAGCTTGGTGAAGAGATACCAAGATAAGCGGGCACTAGGCACGCATTATTTGAATAATATTTTAGAGTCCAAAACTTCTTCGAACTCTGCTAACAGCCTAGATACGTTTATATGCATGTATACGTCGTCTGTTGCTGCATTGAAGCAGTTAGGCATTGATGATTTAACTGATTTTATATTGTTTCATTGCGCATTTCGGAAAATTGATTTCCGGACAAGTCAAGATTTTGAATTAACTGTTCGTGACAAAGAAATTCCATCCTATCAAGATTTAGTGTCATTGGTGCAGGATCGTGTTAAAATCTTACACCGTTGTTCAGACAGCAACTTGACTCGGATATCGAGCAGTGGCGCGAGCGTGACTGCAAGTAAGCCGTCCGCTGCACCACAGTTGTCTCGTCCTCAGACATACAAATCCTTCGTCGCGAGTAATGCTTCGATCGCTTTGTCGACGAAATCGTGTGACTTTTGTAATAAATCTGATCATGCCATTACGTCTTGCTCTGAATTCAAAAATATGTCATCTCCACGCGAACGTTTTGATTTCATTAAGTCCAAACACGGTTGTGTCAACTGTTTGAGTTCATCGCACACAGTTACGTCTTGCAAATCGATGCATCTCTGCAATGTATGTCAGAGAAAACACCACACATTCTTACACTTTGATGAAGATCGTAAAGTTATTGGATCTGACAATTGTACAAATAATGTGACACATGTACTGACCAGTGAGGCGTCAGAGACTCCGCATGCCGTACAGTCGCACGTAAATACGAATGCCTTCGTTGCTAAAGGTTGCACGGCTGATAGCCGTCCGTGCGTAGGTACATCACAACATGATATCACTAAGTCGGTTGATGCTTCGTATACATTGAGTGCTGAAGTAAAACCTATTTCCTCCATCTTGTTATCAACTGCACAAGTTTATGCAAAGTGTCAAAATGGTAATAAGAAAATAATAAGATGCCTTCTTGATAACGGCTCCCAAAATAATTTAATAACTGCAGATTGTTGCAAGGCTCTTAACCTTACAATCATTCCATTGAGTAATTCTTTTGTCAAGGGAATTGGTTCCGTGTCTCGGCCGATATTAGGCTATGTGAATTTGGACATTGAATCTCGTGTTTATACTCATAATAAATACTCTATACATGCACTGGTCGTTGATTGTATTACGGATCAGTTACCTACGCACTATATAACCAAGGGTGACGTAGGCTATTTGAATGAATTGCCATTGGCTGATTTAACTTGGAATATACCCGGAAATGTAGATGTTGTACTAGGTGCAGATCTTTTCCCCTTTATTTATTTTGGTAACAAGGTCGAATCGGGTGGTAATGGACCTCCCGCTGTTTCGACTGCGTTTGGGTTTGTTCTAATGGGTGGTTACCCTAATAATAATGTTCCGAATATGTCCACTTTGTCGTTTTCGGCACTGGCTTTAAATGATTTCGCTGGTGAAATACTTGTTAATCAATGCTTAAGTTTAGAAGAGATTGAATGTAATAACTTATCCGCGTCAAATGTGTCTTGTAAATATGATGATATGCATTTCGTAGCTTTTCCCTTTTCGGATGAATCCTGCGAGCTAAGGGACTCTCGCACTTCTGCTCAACGGCGTTCCTTGGCTCTAGAGCGTATTCAACAAACCATCTCAGGAAATAATCATCAGGAGGAAACTGTTTCCGTGATGGGTAAGAACGTCGATACAGGGTGTCTATTTGAAATAACCGATGATACTAATGATGACGAATACTACATTCGTAATCAAGACGTCGCTCATTTATACAAGCCAATGCCGCGATTCGAGCTGGACGTACATGCTCATACAGGGTTGTCATTAAATGACGTTTTACATACTGGCCAGAATTTACAAGCCCATTTGTTTTTACTTTGTAACGTTGTATATTTTTGTCTAAGTTCGCGTGAAACGAAAAGCTAAATGGATGTAGGACTTCAGTCCATATTTTGGCATAGATAAGATGGATGGTGACACTGACATGTGTCAAGTGTGACAGCTGCTTTTTTTCCGGTGCCGCACTGTTGGTCGTGCGTCGGAGTGGAACGTTTGTTATAATAATGTATTAGAAGTGAAAATTATAATGGGGCACGCCCCAAATTATTTTATAGTTTGATAGTTACTCCTGGTAAGTATCTGCAGAAAGGTTTGCGTTGAATTTTGTTTGTTGCGAGACATTTCTTAGAGTCTGAGCACATGGTTCTTTTTATCGTTTCAGACGCCGCCAACATGTCAATTTGGATGAATTAATTTCAAAAATGATTTGATATAAATGACTGGAAAATGGTAAGTATTTCGGGGGAAACTCCTTTGGAAATCCTTGTAAAGAAAATGTAGCCTACCTACATCTGGGCATATTGTATTGAGAGTTGTAATTTTTATCATTTCAGGTCTCAAATAGAAAAATTAGCATAAATGTTTAGTAATTAATTCAGAAATTATATGGCGAGCCAGCTTTTGCAGGTATTAAATTGGTTTATTATAGATTTCATAAATAGGGTGATGAAAAGTATAACCACCCTCACTTAGAAAAAAAAATTTGGTTGTTAACTAGAACTTTCTTTTATTTCTAGGTTTCGCTTTTGATATGTGTCTGTAAGTTGAACAGTCACAATTTGGTGATCATGTTGTAACCTCAGGTAAATATTTATTATGAAAAGTTAGTGTTTTTTAACTTTTACTTTGGTTTGTGCGTTGAACTAACCTTTTGTAAATTCTTTTCAGTGACCTTACTTAGACCTTACTAAGACCTTACTTAGACCTCATTTGGATTAATTTTTGAAGTCAGAACTTCCTTATGGATTGATTTGCTTCTTGTCTGCTGTTTTGAGGATGGATCGGTATCGGTGAAATTTTGGGGTAATGTTGCAGAATTGTTGTAGTTTGATGCAATAAAGATTTGAAATAGTAACCTCCGTTGAAATCAAAGGTTGGTTTTCCTTGTATTACTTTAACTTTAGTGAAAAGTGGGATAATTTAGCTATTAATTTAGGCATAATTTAGGAATCCCTTTGAGGATAAATTTTGGAATTTATTTAGGTAATTAAACACTTAAATTGGTGGTTTATCTTTATTTAATTAGAAATTTGTGAACATTAAGATTTGTAATAGTATAGATATTGATAACTAAATTAGAACCTAACCTAGTCTCTACTGTATTCTGAGCTATTAAGTTTTGTATTTGATTTTTTTGAAGGTGTTAAAAGGTAATTGTGAAATAGCAAATTTGAATAAACTTTTGTTGCCAAATGCTATACCCGGATTTCTTTATTTCATTCGAATATTAGTACCTTTTAAACACCCTTTGTCCACACTAGCCGGGAGTGACTGCGACAAATGGCGCCCAACTTTAGAATTAGTTATTAGTACAATTTTGAGCACTTTGTTGTTAGAATTTTTTTGGAATGCTAATTAACCACCATATTATTTAGCTTAGGTTTATTTTGCCTGTGTTACTAACTGGTTAGGAATTATCCCACAAGTTTAGTGTTGCATCAAACAATTTGTATTTACTAACCAAATAAAAGTTATTGTTACGGTGTAAACCTTATTTTGTGAAACCCCAATTTGTTGTGTTTGATTTTATTTAGCATTTAAAATACTCACAATCTGTTTAAGTATTGTGAGATATTTGAGTTGTTTTGGTTGTAATATTTTGGACTCACTTTATATTGTTTTGTATGAAAACTTGTAAAAATATAAACCGCCAAATAATAGTTAACATGATAATTAATGTTACTTAACAGTGATTTAACAGTAAATTTATAAACTTGCGTTTCAAATTAGTTGAATTAATTTTGGATTTTAATTATTGCTTTTGTTGTGGTTACATTGATAAATGAGTTATGAAGTAATAGTAGGGTCATTGTGGTTACGTGTCAGCGTTATTGGAGTTGTTCTGAAAACGAATTAAATTATGTCACTTGCGTCTTGTTTTGTATATAAACCAAGAAATCAGTTACAACTTTCTCGGTGTAACGCATTGTTTTGGTAAATCGACTCTTTTGTTTCCTATTAGGCGGCTACTGGTACGGATGTTGCCAAAAATTTTAGAAACCATTTATAGTGATTCATGAGTTAATGAAACCGTGATTGTGGTTAATTGGACACATATTATGGGATCGTGATTCAGGGAGGCACTGGTTTGTTACAACATTCCTTAACATAATTTTACAGGGATACCGCGACGGAGTACGCAGTAACTATGCCTAAGGAGTATTATGTCGGTGAGTTCGGTTTTTTAAAGGATATTTTTTGAAGTTTTTAGTGTGCGTGCTAGACATGCCACAAATTTGGTTGTTTTAGGGCGCAGAAATGCGTTTTGATTTTTGGTTGGTGATGTAGTTTGGGAGTCCAGCTACACTCAAGTGATGCCCAATTTGGCACCAGTTTGTTTGTTTTTTGTTTGGTGTGGGATCACTGAGGTATTTTTCACCATTTTGTTTACGAGTTGGAGGCTATGGATGGTCGTTCACTCGATTCGTGGCATATTGAGGTTATTAAGACATAAGTTTTGATTCGACTAGAGTTTCTTTGGTTGTGTTTAAATTGATAAAAATTCTAAACACAAAAGTGATAGGGTACAGTTTTATTTAGATTGAGAAATAAAACTGTTTAGTTTTTGTATGATGAAGTATGAAAGGCGAGGTTGATAAGATGGTTTGCTTGTGGAAGAATGAAATTAATTTGTTTGTGGGTATGTTTTAGCGGAAACCCTTAAGTTAAGTCGCTTGAAACTTATGATTTTGAATTGTTGTCTAGCATGAGGTCGTTTTGGAATTATTTGAATGTGTTTTTTGCCCGATTTTGGACTTAATTAACTTTATGAGTAAATTTAGAAAATATAAAGAAATTACTTTGATATTGAGATTTTATTTTGAGGGCTTTTGGATAATTTTGAACAGAACATTCAATGTAGTTAATTTGTTTTTTTTATGAGCTTTTGGATTATTTTGAACAGAACAATCTTCAATGGCGTTGACGTTGAGATCTTTAGGTATTTTGGATGTTTTTAGTTGGAATATTTTTAAACGGCGTTTTGAGTTTTTTTTTTAGGTATTTTGGATATTTTGAACAGAAAATCTTAAATAGCTTTGAGTTAAGATTTTTTTGTCGTATTGTCGATATTTTGGAATAGAATATTCTTGAATAGCGTTGATTTTGAGTTTTTTTTAAGGTCTTTTGAATAATTTTAGCAGAGCACCTTTAAATAACATAGGGTTAGCTTTTTTGAGGTCCTTTGGGACATATTTTTTTGGTATACATTTTTTTGGTATATACTTTTGGATTTACAGTAATAGTTTGAATCGTTCTTGTGAAATTGTTGCCCTTTTAGTGTCAGTTGTGATTGTTGGATGGTGTAAGGAGATTATTTTGATTTTATTTTGGCATTTGGTAACGGTACATATTTTTACAGTTACGGAAGCTGGGGACAGCTTTCGGTTCACTGTAGTGAACCTCTTTTCTTTGGGAGGGGGGTATTGTAACGTTGTATATTTTTGTCTAAGTTCGCGTGAAACGAAAAGCTAAATGGATGTAGGACTTCAGTCCATATTTTGGCATAGATAAGATGGATGGTGACACTGACATGTGTCAAGTGTGACAGCTGCTTTTTTTCCGGTGCCGCACTGTTGGTCGTGCGTCGGAGTGGAACGTTTGTTATAATAATGTATTAGAAGTGAAAATTATAATGGGGCACGCCCCAAATTATTTTATAGTTTGATAGTTACTCCTGGTAAGTATCTGCAGAAAGGTTTGCGTTGAATTTTGTTTGTTGCGAGACATTTCTTAGAGTCTGAGCACATGGTTCTTTTTATCGTTTCAGACGCCGCCAACATGTCAATTTGGATGAATTAATTTCAAAAATGATTTGATATAAATGACTGGAAAATGGTAAGTATTTCGGGGGAAACTCCTTTGGAAATCCTTGTAAAGAAAATGTAGCCTACCTACATCTGGGCATATTGTATTGAGAGTTGTAATTTTTATCATTTCAGGTCTCAAATAGAAAAATTAGCATAAATGTTTAGTAATTAATTCAGAAATTATATGGCGAGCCAGCTTTTGCAGGTATTAAATTGGTTTATTATAGATTTCATAAATAGGGTGATGAAAAGTATAACCACCCTCACTTAGAAAAAAAAATTTGGTTGTTAACTAGAACTTTCTTTTATTTCTAGGTTTCGCTTTTGATATGTGTCTGTAAGTTGAACAGTCACAATTTGGTGATCATGTTGTAACCTCAGGTAAATATTTATTATGAAAAGTTAGTGTTTTTTAACTTTTACTTTGGTTTGTGCGTTGAACTAACCTTTTGTAAATTCTTTTCAGTGACCTTACTTAGACCTTACTAAGACCTTACTTAGACCTCATTTGGATTAATTTTTGAAGTCAGAACTTCCTTATGGATTGATTTGCTTCTTGTCTGCTGTTTTGAGGATGGATCGGTATCGGTGAAATTTTGGGGTAATGTTGCAGAATTGTTGTAGTTTGATGCAATAAAGATTTGAAATAGTAACCTCCGTTGAAATCAAAGGTTGGTTTTCCTTGTATTACTTTAACTTTAGTGAAAAGTGGGATAATTTAGCTATTAATTTAGGCATAATTTAGGAATCCCTTTGAGGATAAATTTTGGAATTTATTTAGGTAATTAAACACTTAAATTGGTGGTTTATCTTTATTTAATTAGAAATTTGTGAACATTAAGATTTGTAATAGTATAGATATTGATAACTAAATTAGAACCTAACCTAGTCTCTACTGTATTCTGAGCTATTAAGTTTTGTATTTGATTTTTTTGAAGGTGTTAAAAGGTAATTGTGAAATAGCAAATTTGAATAAACTTTTGTTGCCAAATGCTATACCCGGATTTCTTTATTTCATTCGAATATTAGTACCTTTTAAACACCCTTTGTCCACACTAGCCGGGAGTGACTGCGACAACTTTTATTTGAGTTACCGTTAATGGTATCTTTCGTTTATCGCGTTAACATTTCAGAACTTAAGACACATATTTTAAAGGTGACTTCATATAAAGAATCATCCTTATTACATAATTTAACTCTTCGTGTACCTTCTTGGGTATATATTTTGGGCATAATTGTAATGCTTCTTCTTCTTTCGACTCATCGTAAAGTTGACGTAAAGCTAAAAACCATTGGGTGTTCAATCATTGCCGAACGTTGTTTGGTTCGTGCTGTACATTTTCTGATGTCGTTCCCGTTGCAGTACCTACCTGCCGCGGACTTGTTTGAAACTGTCAATTTTGTTCAATATCGAAGATTGCTTGATAAAATGTTCCAATTGTATTGGCAGAAATGGCTGCTGAAAATCCTGCATACGCTGCAAGTTAGACAGAAATGGACTGCGTTTGGTCGTCCAATAGGGTTCGGAACTGTCGTATTTATTGTACAGGATAATTGTCTTCTATTCGAATGGTTGTTAGGTGTGATTATTCAAAGGCATCTAGAGTCTGAAAATGCTGTAAGCATCGTAAATTAAAATATTATGTACTTTTGTTATTAACGTTTTGCAGGTTCGAAAATTAGATTACAACATAATTTTGATACCCTCTACAGCTTAATGAAAATTGTAAATTCATAACTTTTTAGCTCTATTTTATTAATCAGTTTATAAATTGAACCTATCTACGACTTTTTGTAAGTTCTGCGAACTTCCAAGGCGGGGAGTATGGTTGGGCGTGGTATGTCTCAACACCCTTACTTCACTCTATATCTTTCATGAATTTCTTTCTTTAATAATCTCTTGCTATTATAGCACATTTATTTATATCCTTCTAAATAATTCCTTATAAATATTACTGGAAATTGCTTGGTTCATGCTCCTTGACGATCGGTAAAGGTTTCGTCTGATCCTGCAAGGCTAGCATAATGCCACCTCTTTAGTCGGCATAGACAAGCTCATAAAAAACATTGACTTGTGTCAGATAAAAAAGAGACATATATAATTAATATTTTCGGTTCTGTGTTTTTACTAAAAGAATACATTGCAGTTCGATAATTGATATCGTGTCTGTAAAAGGGAACTTTAATAAGTGCGCAGCATCATATACAGTTTCGTGGTGCTATTATAGCATTGCAAAGGTGCGGCCAGGGGACGACGGGACTGGAGCTGATTCTTAAGGTAAGTGGGCCATTCAGTTTCCTGTAATATAAGGAATTATTCCTATGTTTTCCTGACGTCTTCTTCTCTTTTATCTTGTTCATCTTATTTTATCTCTTTTTTCTTTACGTATTTAAGTTCCCGCATGGAGTCGGCTATTTACACGCCGCTTCATTCCCCCAAAACTAAATATTATTTCATAATTTTACTAAAAAGACCCTTTTAGTAACCAGTAATCAATTCGAAATGGTTTTAATTTATTATGATAAAAAATAAATTGTGAGGATTGTAAGAGTTAGGAAAACGAATTTCGAATCTTTATAATTTGGAGAATTAAACTCAGCTGCTCTTTGTAAAGATTTTTATTTTATCACCATCGTTATGTATGATACAATGATGATGGTTGACTTGTAGATAATGCTTTAAAGCATAAAGTCGGCCATTTGAACTTAATTTTGTTTGAGCAATAAAATATTTAAATAAATACAATTCTCTATATCTGAACACATAAATTACAACTGCCCTTCAACATACGTTCCTTTTTCAAACCTTTCGCTTCGGCAGTTTGCAATAGACTGTCTCTCTTTTCGAGTGCACTCCGCAAGTAAGAAAGTAGGAGAGAAAGGGGCAGCCAGTGATGACATTTTACAAATACCGATATCGGTATTTGGTAAAGTAACAATACTATTTTCTAAGAGAAATATTAATAACGATAACTGTTATTAGACTGAGTTAATATTACAACAGGGCTAAGTGATTTAATTTACATACAAAAATCATCACAATAGTGTTTCAATGATCATTGAATAAAAAACTAGTCATCTCACTCAATCATAATTTGAATCTAAATGATGTAAACCCAGTCTCCACGTGTGACAGTAACAGCATTAAGTCAATAGTACAATGTCGTCTGAGCTGCAATAAAGCAACAAAGCGCTCGCCACTCAGAGCCCTTCGCTTCACGACCGATTCAATCACATCACACTCTCTGTGGGATGACCATTTGGTGTAATTTTGATAGGACATGAGTAATTTCCAGACAATGAATAGTTTATTGGGTCAGGAAAGTTCTAGATAGGAGACCCTTCGATCAAAGACGCAGCGTAGGACGTCCACCGACAAGATGGACAGACGACCTTGTAAAGATCGCAGGATCAAACTGGATTCAGACCGCTAGACCATCGGTCGCTGTGGAAATCAATCAATCAATCATTTATTGTATAGTTATAGGTATGTACATTAAGCAGATCTTAATTAAGCTTACATTAAGTGAATCACTATTACCTGCCTTCATGACGTACAATAATATTTTTAATACCAGAATTTATAATAATTTTAAACAAATAATTATTTCAGTTATAGCTTACTAATAAAAATTACACATGACATAAAAGTTTAAAATATTGAACAACATATTCATAATATAACATTTGAAATAGCGTATTTAAAGCCGTGAGGGAAGCCTATGTTCAGCAGTGGACGTCCTTTGGTTGATATTGATGATGATGATTATGAATAGTTTATTGTCTTTATTTTCTCAAACTTTTGAAATTCAGCAAAATTTATGACTACTTAAATTACAGAATTTTGTAAATACTATAATTTCTTTGTGTTACAGCATAAAATATGAAAAATATAGATAATGAAGTCCTGTTAGTAGTATAGTCGTATTTAAAAATAAAAAACATAGAATGTTATAGAAATTACCAGAGTTTATTTGACAAAATTAAAGTTTTTGATTTCTATACAATAACGTATTGTGTTTATAAATTAAAACACCTTCAAATAATCCTGAAAATCTTCAAAACGAAGACCACCCTCGTATTTACCAATACCTTGGATTTTGCCCAACACTGCCTAACACATACCAACATACGGCCTTATTTAAGCCAAAACCTATTGTTCTCTATTACTTTCGCCACAAAGTTAAATTTTCCTTACTTCCCTAAAGAGTTGTCAGTAATTAGAAAATGGTTTGAGGACAATTAAGTGAACAATCTCAACTTCTATTTGCAAATGGATTGGATTGCCTTCAAATGGAAGTTTGTCGATTGTTCTTGCTCAGAAATTTGCATGCGATGGGTTTGTGTACCTGTGTTTATGTGCACATAAATACACGCAAATACATGGCAAAGCTTCCATTAAACCTGTTCCTATTTAAACTTTTTGATGTTTATTTCTTTATGTTATTAGATAACTATACAAATACCTGACTGGTAGAGAAATAAGAAAGTCCACAAAATATATTTGACCAAAACAATTTAAAGTAAAGTATTCTTTTTGTAAAAAAACAAACCCTAAAACCACTCAAAGGCAGTAACCGATACCTTGTTAAAATTGCCCAAAAAAAGTACAAAATTGGACTAAAAATTCTACCCGCGTGTATGGTTTCGTCTATTAGAGGGCAAATAAATATAATAAGACAAACATAAGCCCTTGCAATTTGATATTCTAAAAGAATCGGTCAAGCGCAAGTTTTGAATTCTTAGGGTTCCGTATAAAACTTATTTCATTCAAAGCCATGTCAAAATACCTGGTGCTATAAAGATAGATAACTCTTAATTGCACATAACATACATTGATTTACAAATTCGTAAATAAGCGATTTCTTCCAGACAACCTGTGGGGTAAAGAAATTATGAGTTTTATAGAAAGGGGTATTTTGTGTATAAAAGAAAATGAAGAGCTGAATAAGTGAAATAGAAATATTTCTGAACCATAAAAAAATAATTCAAAAAAGTAATAAAAGATTAAGTCTTACAAGTATGAAGATAACTATATGTACCTAGACGCTATACGTTTTTATCTCGTCCTCGCTTAATGTTTAACCAAATACTGCTGCATAAGTCTAGCTTAAACAGCTCAACTAATTGTTAAAATATTTTTATTTCAATAGTTTCATCAAAATATTAGACTATAAATTGAGAAAGTCAAAATTTTACGTCGCAGGCCTTTTTATTTGCATACTATTGGTTCAATTCTTTCTTTAATAAATAAGGAACCCTAAAAGAAATCGGACATACGGAGTCCTTTAAAGTTGTATAAGGGAAGCAATTTAATTTGCTGGACACCGGATTGAAATCCTAAACATATTGGGACGCTTTGATGTAATTCTACCCTCGCTTTTGGAAAATATTAGCTTCGTTTTGTTTGGATTCCTTTGTCGTAGTTTTTATGTCGTGACATCTCATATTTTTCAGTTTTATTGGAAAGTGTCTCCTGGGGTTCTCGAAGAAGTATTTGCTTCAATACTATTAGTTTCCATTTTATATTATTTGCTATTGTTAACTAAAACCAATTTTGGTAATATGAAATCGATTGTATAATCTGATCCTAAAAAGTAAATTAGTGAAACCTATGCTCAAGACAAATAAGTGCATTCTAAAGACACAAGCCACTCATATTCACAAGTATTGTTTTGTTTCTTCAATTTCTATGTTGTTTGAATTAAACACAAAAATGATACAAGAAGCTAAGAGTATTAACTTTGTGCCTACAGCTTAAGGGGCTCCCCGGATTTTTAACGCGAACACTAGCGCCACTTTAGTAGAAAAATCATAACTCGTTAAATAAAAGACCAATCGAAAATCTGATTGATGCAACTGTAGCTCTGGTTTTGTGGTTTAGATACAATGTTAAAGTTCAATAAAACAGAGTTATTTGCAGTTACAGTTAGAAAAATTGCCAAAAATGGCCATATTTAGCAGTTTTTCTAACTCTAACTACAGTAAACTACTTTTGAAACAATTTAAACGTACTAAATAAACTATAGAACCTGTACTACAATCGTGTCTACCAGATTTTTTATTGTTTTTGTATTTAAGGAGTAATAATAATTTTAAACAGAGTGGCGCTAGTGTGCGCGTCAAAAATTCGGGGAGCCCCTTAAAATCATACCTAAAGATATTAGATACTAGCAATTAATGTTCCAATCGCCAGAATTCACAAAATAATATCGCGCATCAAACGGCGCTCCGCTCATTTGGCAAAGAGAACGGAGTTATTAAATTTTAATGTGCGTGACGTCATCGCGTCAGACGCGTCGACGCGTGACGCTCACAAAGAGGAATTTGCTTTGACCTGTTCCGTTTTTGAAGCTGTTAATTGGTTTCCCATTTTGATGGTTTGTCATATCTTTTTTGCTTTGATGAGGATAAATTTTGAAAAAAAAAAAGGTAGCTCTCTGTTCTTTTCAACTTTATTGTAAGAAGCGTTGTTATCGTGTTCGATTCGACACAGAAGTTTTTATAGGACCTCGAAATTTTCACCTGAAACATCGGAAACTAGGATGCGTCAGCTTGGAATTTCTAGGTTGGAATTCAGTAAAGGCAAAGTATGCATGATCTACTCAGGCGAATTATCGGCGATCTATCGGCGAATTAACTAACCGAATATAAAGCAGCATAGTTACGTTTTAAACCCCCAATAACTATTGTTAGTCCGCAGTTTGAAGTTAGAGCTAAAGATACATTCAAGTTGACAGAGCTTATCTTTTATTGTCAAGTCAATTGTTAAAATATGAATTTAGTCAACCTCAATTCTAGTCTCACCAAACCAGGATTAAATCCACACAATACACTAGCATAATGCAGTAATTATGCTAAGTGCAAGCAACAAAAAGCGGTGATTAATCGACTTTGCATCACTAGCATCAGTCTAGACCTGCTTCGTAGAAACGCTGATTCAGGACCTGATGTGTTTATAATGGTGCTGGTCTGACGGAGTATTGAGGCATTATTTTAATACATGGGTTTTAGTTCGCCTTACTATTTCGTATACTACAACTTACTATTCGTTCACGGCGAAAAAGTGAAAAAACATTCAATACATATTTTACCCGAAGTACCTATAAAAATCTTTGGTAAGAAGGAGGGCGCTAGATCACCAAATACCTATTTTGTATGGGATTTTTAAAACAACTTCAGAAACCTACCATTTGTGATATGATTTTAAAGGGATTTTAAGACGCTTTTTGAAATCTAGCACATCATTAAATTTCAGCTATTTTAATTAAATCAAACAAAACCTATTTTTCAGACCAAACCAAGTTCCTACATGCAGTAAATGATATTTAAAATCGACATTCCTAGTACTGAAGATTTTTTTGATATTTCGGCCATATTTTTTTGTCCTCCACTATACCCGTGTGCGAAACTGTACATCGAATTTCGTTTTTTGGGGAACAGCTTCCACTAATGAGGCACTAATCTGTCACAATACAAAAACGACGTAACGTGCTTAATACAAAAACATGTCTTATATTGGTCACACAATGACTCTATACAGGGTGCCGCTTGTAATAGAAGTAATATTAAATAAAGGTACTTTAAGTAACCATTAATCAATTTTAAACAGTTTTAATTTATTAAAATGAAAAAATATTTATTGTTATTTCCTAACTAAATAAATCGAACCAGCAAATGTTAAAGGATTTGAGAGCACTATGACCAGGTCAAGATAACGTATAATCATTGATGTTTTTTTGTACCTATTACAGGCCACTCTGTGAAAACCCAGAATCATGATTTCAACTTTTCAACCATCAATTTTCATGGAAATTTGGTGAACGTATTACTTAGGTGATATGAATTTGAACAGAAAAAATATGAGAATTTAGAGACACGAGTAAACTTTTCTACAATTGTTTGCCAAAGCTGCAGCATTATCACAATCAATGTGATGCCATGTGCGTCAAGATTTACAATGCCATTCCGAATGACTTTAAAAACCTTCTAACTGTCGGTTTAAAAGAAATTTAAAACATGGCTTGGGGATAAGAACTTCTATGAAGTTAGTGTCATTTTGAAACAATAATTATTATTTAAAAATAAATTGACATAAATAAAATCTACAGAGTATACAATTAATTACATTTGCATGCCATATATAACGGTAAAACTTGTGTGCTATCTATTTTAATGTTATTAAACCATCTGAATATGACCATGGTTTGGGCAAATAAACGTTTCCATTTCATTTCATCGGATAAGTTTTTTTTATTCTCAAAGTATAAATTGTGAATATAAGTTTTAACTCGCAAAATAGTAAAAGAATACAAAGAATAGATGCCAGCAGTTCTCGATGACTGCATTTAAATACAAATCCATAGATACTTAACAACAAACTTTAAATTCCTAACGCGAGCTAGTGCAATGCCTTAAGCTAAAAAGTTGGGACTTGATTAAGACAAAAGCACGTTAATTTGTAAGCAATCTACTCGGGACTAATGAAATTCGGAATCAAGTCGATACGGGAGCGGTGAGCACCGGACGCAAAGAAACAGAGAAAAAACTTTGCTGAATACAGATGAATATGTCAATGGAAATACAAGGGAAGAAAACCTGGTAAGCTTTATAAAACATATTGCTAGTTTTTAGCTTAATGATTAAAAAACATCGCCGGACGGTAATGAGTTAATCTTTAAAGCTAGCCTAAACAATCTATTTAAAATGAAACCCAAAATATTACAAAGTGTATTGTTTTAAACGACTTCAAAAAGAGGCGGGTTATCGATTCGACTGTGTTGTTTTATTTTTTTACATGTTACCTCATATCTTAGCAATTTGAACCGATTTGAAAAAAAAAAACATTTACTGAGAGGGTTTACTGTCTTGTTGGTCCCATGGTAATAAACTTATTACAAATTATTAACTTGTTAAAATCTGAGGATTTACATGATCAGACCAACTGGTCTGATCATGTAAATCCTCAGATTTTAAAGGCACATATATATAGTGATTGTGTATTAATATCTAAATGTTGACATGACTATACGTCAGATAGTCACCATTTTGTGGTGCTAAGCTGATGGTGGTACTTTTTGACGGCTAGGATTACAGCTCCTAGTGTTTAATGGGTATCATGGGTGAAATAAATAAGTTCAACTTTTTTCCCGTGAATCCCCACATCAATCCACTGCCAAATGTAAACAGTACGATAGTAGAGTCGTTTACATACTGTTTACAGAAACAGAAGTAAAAATATCCCATATTCAATTGTGCGATCGAAAGCGGTGATTCCGTTTGCTCCCGACTTTGTCGAGAGACTACAAATATGGGGGTAGATGGAAAATGTACAGAGATTGGTAATTCTGCGATTGTTTATGGAATAAGTGAGTTTGTTGGATAAGAAATTGTAATATTTTATAAACCTACATATGGAGTTTATGTTGCATTCATAGTTAAATTAAACTACTAGTATGGATGGACTAATCAAGTCGTTTTGATGCTATGTTTTAATTGACAACCGTCTTTTATTAAGACATTACAGACAAGAGTTATTTTTTTAAAAACTGTAATGAAAAGATCACTTCTTTAGTTTTGATTAATACTATATAGGTCTAATAAGTTTTATGCTACAATATTACTTAAAAATGTCTGAGTGAAGAAACCTTAGATAACTGCCTATTTAAGAAATAAAATAAACTTTTAAAAAAGTAAAAACCGACTTCAAAATCAAAATGCACTAAAAAGTCTTAAATAAACTCTTCACCGTTGAAAGTAAAGGAATCCGTTTTAGGCAAACAATTTCTTTTTGGAGTCGGTGCTGTGATAGTTGATGCTTGATGGTCAAAGTGATGGCACCGACTCCAAAAAGAAATTGTTTGCCTAACATGGATTCCTTTCCTTTCAACGGTGAAGAGTTTATTTAAGACTTTTTAGTGCATTTTGGTTTTGAAGTCGGTTTTTACTTTTTTTAAAGTTTATTTTATTTCTTCATTTTTAGTGATAACATAAGAGGGGGGAAGGAGTTGCATCTTATGATTATATTTTTTAAGAAGCTACAAATTACCTATCATAAGTTCTGTCATTATAATTACTAAACTCCTTAGCGTTAAGGAGTTCCACCATCAGCTCAGCCCCACAAGATGTTGACTATCAGGCGTAACAACACGTCAACATAAAGATTCTAGTAAAGAAACACTATACGTGCCTTTAAAATTTGAGGGTTTCCCTCAATTACACCAAGATCCCATCATCAGATCCCAAAATGGAAAAAATGGGACCAACGAGAAGGTACACCCTTTAAGTAGGTGAAAAAATTTTTCGATTCGGTCGACAAACGACTGAGATACGAGGTGACATACATACAAAAAAAAAATAATTTAAAAAAACATACAGTCGAATTGATAACCTCCTCCTTTTTTGAAGTCGGTTAAAAATAAATAAATATGATTATACACTTATTGTCGTGTTTTCGAAGAAAGGCATTTTCTTCCTTGTGTTACGAATACCAGACAATGATTATTTATGACGGGGGCATCTTCCTTAAATACAATACAATACAAATACAAAATACAAAACAAATACTTATAAACACAAGAACTCAATTACAAACAGATAAATGTAACTATAATCAGCTAAATAACTTATTATCTGTGATTGGATATTGACGTTTATTATGCAAATGCAGTAACGACCCAGTTAATAGATTCCGTTCGGCTGATTCGCGTCATTAGTAATAATTACCGCTAATATTGTTCTAATGCGCGCGGTGTGTAAGCGCTCAGCGCAAACATGTAACTGATTACATTAAGGGTATTTATACAGGATAGTTAATGGGGTCAAACTGGTTATGTAAACACGCTGAAAACGCATAATGTAAGAAGCACGTATGCTGTCTTAGTAGCAAATATTTTCTTTCAAATCAGAAACGCACAGTACCGCATTAAAGATCTAGGCGCGTATTTTTGAATCATTTGCGTCTAGATAGCGTGAGATATTAATTGATTAATGGTCGATTTTCCAGTAATAATAATTCAATTTCACACAGGAGTGATTTAAATAAGGATAATTAAATTTTGCGAATACTTATTTGTCTTGATTTAACGTGATTTCCATTGATTTTGAATAAATATCACACGCCATATTCAAGCAAATGTTTCTAAAATAGGGCCCCTGCTACTTCAATGTTGGTAGTCTGTCTGAGTAAAAGAAGCATTAACGTATGTTTATCCAACCATATTACTATCTTAAAATGTTCCTTTATTTTGATCCTATCCTAAATATGAACTTTATTAATGCATTTAACCGTGATCATACCTGGTGGTATGTCGTCAAGATATAGATTATGTCATTATGTCTTAAAATTTATATGTAAGTAAGGTTCGTTTAGTGGCGCGCTGTATTAACTTGTTTCGAGTCATGAAAAAGCTACTTACACTAGGTACTAATATTTAAAATAAATATATGACACCAATCACATACATTACTCTGATTCTAAAGTAAGTAGCCAAAGCACTTGTGTTCTAAACATCAGACACAACGGTGGACCACACCACCCAGACCCGAGACATATAAAATTATGAATACTAAATTGACCCGACTGGTTTTCAAACCCGAGACCCCGGAGAGGCGACGCCTTGAAACCCAGCTTACTTAACCACTACACCACGGAGGTCGTTATGTAAAAAGCCACACATGATCTACTTCATCCGGCGTAGATCCCTCACCGTTGCGCCGTATCAATAACAAAATATCACAGATCAATGCTTGTAGGGAGCAGGCGTGCACAGGGCTGTTACCAAAATATTAGAAACGTTTTTTTTGGCAAAAAGATTAAGATCAAAATCTTAAAAAATCTTTAAGATCAAAATAAGGCTTTAAAAAAGACTCACAAGTTTACACTAGACAGACAAGTTTCATAGGCATAATTGCTAGAAGTCTTATCTTGATAGTAAAAAAATAAAAATGGTATGGTACTATCAATAAACTATAAGATGACTAATTATATTTTTGTTATTATAGTCTCTTGTCACTAAACAAACTTAAAAATATAAATTGCACTTCTCAAGGAGCAACTGTTTTGGGTAATTGGATGTTACGCTATCCGGGCGCATGCCTATGGGTTCGATTCCACGTCTGACACATTTGTTTTTTTAATCGCAATTTATATTGTAAGATGACTGTTTGGCAACGAATCTTTTAATCACTACTAATTATAAAACAAAGTCGCTTTACGTTGTCTGTATGTATGTTTGCATAAATCTTACAAACTACGCAACGGATTTCGATGCGGTCTCTTTTAATAGATAGAGTAATATAAGAAGGAGGTTTATATGTATAAAACAATATATTTATTATCAATATTGCTTCCGTGTGAAGCCGGGGCGGGTGGTCACTAGTCTATTGATAAATCTCATATAAGTTGCGACAAAATAGCACATAATTATTTAAAAAATATTAACAAAACAAACTGCAGCAACCCTAGTCTCACCAACTCAGTCATTCGTCAAAAAACCGCTCACGGTTCTTTATAGCGGGAACACGAGGCAGCCCTGGCTATGTTTTAAACATTATGCGATTCCTGGCGTGATGGATCACGTGGTTGTTTTATTGAATATCGAAGATACAATAATATATTTGTTGCGAGATAAAAAAACGAGGAAGCCCTTACCTTGTAAAAATACACACAACCATACAACTTAAGTCTTAAACGCGAATTGCTGTTTATAATTACCAAAACATTACTCTACTGATAATAAAAACTTAGCAATTTAATATTTGTTTTGGTTTGTAAGTTAAAAAGTACAACATAACTTGCTTTTATATACAAATGTACTTTTAGTTAAGGAAGAGTGACTCTTTCTGACACAGGTGCCATAGCACTTATAAGAAAGAGTCCACCTTTGCAGCTATATTTAAAATTATTGTTAAATAAATAAAATATTTTTAAATTTAATTTTCATTTTCATTATGGTACAAAAGTTAATAAGGTTGCCAAACAAGTATATAACTACCTTAATCGATCACAAAATCAAGATTAAACCTCTATATTCATTTTGAAAAACATTCCATGACCTTTTACTAACTGCAAAACCTTCTTCAGTCCATCATAAGCAGCTTATTTAAACCCAAATAAAAAGCAAATATAAAGGCTTAAATAAAATCAGAATGGCTACTTCCGATATCATGACAAATCGGCTCAAATCCCTTGATAATATAAAACCTTTGGATTGCTTAATAATAATTAATCTATTTTGAACCAAAGCCCAACTGCAACAGAATTGATTTTACTGTGGCAAAGTAAAGTTAAGGTATTATTTTCATACGTGTATTTGTCAACATGACAAAATAGCCCTTTGATTTCTATACGTCCCTCTTTTTATAAATATAAAGTAGGGAATAATGCGAAAGGGACGAATATCAATTTTGTTAAAACATTGTGTAAGCTGCGATGTTTTGGTCCGATGAATAGAATTTCCAAGATAATATTTAGAGTGCTCAACACAAAAGCTTAGAATCATGCGGATAAAAAGCTTTAATTGAGCTTCCCTGATACAAATATTTTCACATTTTATAAAAAAACATACAAAAACCTCGAAACGAATTTGTAATTAACCTATCTGATGTGCAATAAAGATTTTTCTTATCTTATCTTGTAGAAAAAATATTTAATATAAATTAATCATATGACTTGAATTATGACGACCTCCGTGGCTAGCACGCTGGTTTCAAGCGTCGCCATCTCGTGAGGTTCCGGGTTCGTTTCCGATCGGGTCAATGTAGAAAACAACCTTTTCTACATTGTCTCGGGTCTGGCTGTTGTGGTACCACCGTTGTGTCTGATTTTCATAACACAAGTGCATTGGCTACTTACTTTGGGATCAGAGCAATGTGTGTGATTGGTGTCCAATTATTGTAATTATATAAGCACATTGACATATAACCTTAAACTAAACCAACATAAAATACTTGTGAACAAACAATAAAACCTGCCTAAATTCATCAGAATAGAAGGATACATTTTATATCCTATTTATAAAACAAAGGAAAAACTTAGCCGCTATACTCGTATCTACACGTAGCCAGAAAACTGTCTGTTAAATTCTCTCATAACACGAAGACAATCTTCGTTTATTTAAAGGCAGATTCCTAATAAAGCCAGTATAAATTTGGCTCACGTACACTGAGGATGCAGCAAGAAATACGAAAATGCAACGGAATGCATTGTAAGAGGAAATTGAAAAACAGGAAACTGGAAATGTACAGAAACAATTGAATTTGCTATTCTGTTCGGTTTGGAATATAATATTATCACTGGTACTGTTTATTTACAGGTTATTTATGAACATAAAAAAGTTTCTAGTTAATAAACCATATCAGATAGTCATATGCTGTCGCGGAGTTTATTGTGAACTTTTAAATCGGAACAATACCGTCATACATGATTTTTATATATTTTAAATGGTCTACGCTGCGTACGCAATGGATGCTCTCAAAAGAAATATTTTTCCCCCGTTTTCGCAAAATTTATCATTGTTGCTTTGCCTAAAATCTTTCTCGATAAATAAGCTTTTCAACACAAAAATATATTTTCAAATCTGAGGTGGAATTGTGTAAAGCAATCGTATTCAATTGACAGTTCATAAAGTACGATATGATCTGTCAAACGCTTTGTTCTTTGCCGTTTGACAGATCATTCCGTACGTTTTGAACTGTCAAATGAATACGATTGCTATACACAATTCCACCTCGGGTTTGAAATTCTTGTGATAAGCGCATTATAACGAAAAATCTCTTCAGCATTATTATATTACTATAGCTCGTTCGTTCAATCCAATAATATTGTGGCAAACTTCTTGCGACATTTTTCATATTTTATTTTGCTATGTAAATGTTATGTCATGTTATGTCAATTTTCAGTTGTTCTTAGTTCTTTGCTTTGGTGTCGTCGATACATACTACGCGTGTAAAAGTGTTTGCTATATTTTGATAAACTAACGTCTTTTGTCCCATTTCATGCCCATCATTCCATTATTAGAAATATAGTCCATTCCCGTCGTTTTCAAATATCATACTACTATCAAGCTAAACTATATTCTTAATTAAAGATTAAAGCTTAAACCTTTTCTATTCTCTACGTCATTAATTAAATAACGTCACCCAGCAATTCTAGGTGCAGGAGTTTAATGAAAACACCAGCATTTTGAAAATGGAAAACACGAGAACGGAACGCGACAAAGCACAGTCGTCGGTGTCACACTTCCTACGTGAAATGGAACGTGGCGACCGCGGCGCATCTGTGGGGGAAAGCTTTTGAAAATGGAATGGGTTGGATTTGTTTTTTTATGCAATGAGTTAAGCGGTCAGTGTTTTGTTTTCTTAAGTGACGGCCTTTGGTAGTAAAATAAAAGCAAAATTGTTCGCATGAAAATTTATATGAAGTATAACCCATAGTTAAACTATCAATTATTGTGAGACATAACTGCAAATTATTCTTCAAACTTATAGTTTACATATATATATAAGTAATGATAAAGTAGTTTAAATGACGTGATCTACCAAATCAACATAAATAATTGCAATGAGAAAAAAACTCATTAACTACGAAATGTAACAAACTTTTAACCCTCAACCGGTCCACAAAATGCAAAGACGAACAACACTTAATAACCGATGGAAGCAAAAAAATGGCACTTTCAACGACAAACATCAAAGGATAATAATTGCAATACTTCAAAGTCCGTCTCAGAAAAGAAAACAATAATTTTGAAAGAGTACGAATGCTTGCAAATGACTCGAGGCAATTTTTGAAATGAAAGGGTTAAATGCTTAACCCTTTTGGCGTCGACAGTAATTAATAGAGGATATCAAAGATTTTTCCTCGCGGAAAAAATGCGATTTCTTTGATCTGATTGTTTCTGCAAGTAATGATGGCTATTGAAGACTGAAGTGAGAGTAACAAATGAGTTTTAAGACTCAAATTGCAAAAATAAAAAGGCACTCTAAAATATCGAAAAAACTGATTTTTTCTACATTCTGAAATAATCAAGGTGCATATGTATATTTTCCTAATAGCCGATTAACTTCAGCTACCTGTTAGTCAAATCCTTTGATAACAATTGATTTATTTATGCTTTATGGCACAACCAATTTTTTTTTATAAACAGTATACGTATATCATTGTGGCGTATATGTATAGCATTCTCCACCAGTCATACCTTTGGGCTAAGCAGAAATTATTGAGGGTGGTGCGACCAATTAAAAAAAAATTAAAAGGTAGCTTTTAGTCTTAAAAAATAATAACACATAAACAATATATAAATCAAAACAAAATGAATACAATTAATAATAAATATAATTTAAACTTACATATGAGTGACCAATTTATTTAATTTATTAAAATTGATTGAGAAGAAGAATTCAAATGCCAACTGCTTTCAAAAAGCTGCTACCAAATTAGTAATATTTTTCCCCGTGCCCGGCTCTTACAACAGAAAATAATTAAAACAACTGACGTTCCACCAAACGGCATATATTTTTAAATATATGCAGCAATAACATCAATAAAAAACCGGTAATCGGATAATCAGGTGCCTATTTATCTTAAGTTCATTTTTGGCTAAGATATTATGGAGGCGGCTTCTTTCCGCTTCCCAAGATTCCAGTAAATTCGTGAATGCGAAATTAGCCTGTAACATGGTGAGAAAACGACGTCTTTTGCATATGGTATTTATTTAAAAAAACAGGCCCCGGGATCACATTATATTATAAATGGTTTCACACACATACACACGAAGTTAATTTTAAGCTTCCTATTAATTTACGAGTATGTTTAGTATAAGAAGAACAGTAGACAGTACATACACACCCAGTAGTACACCCGATTTGGTTTTGTAATGAAAATACTCAATTTGTCAATTCCGCCATCCCGAAATTTTTTCGTCTCAAAAATGCATTCTATAATAGCCAACACCTCAACTTAAAGTAAATATGCATCCGATTATCCGATAACTATAAAAAACACATTCATAACATATCCAGAATGTTTTTTTTTGCTGCAACATTGTTAAACAGAGGGGACCAGTCGATTAAAAACTGACTCGATTAGAATGGTATCGTAGTTATAGGTTTTGCGCATAGCAATTTGAATTGTACTTTTCATTAGTCGCCTGTATCGTGAATAAAGACCTCGACGGCCATAAAGCGATTCCGATACTCACACGCAATTGGATTACGATTAGGGCTGGCAAACGTTTTAAAACTTCCACAGCTTTAAACAGAATCAATCAAATTTTAAGGCCTGTCGTAAAATTTGAAAAATTCGTAAACGTCAGATAAGGAATATTCGTGAATAAAATGCAATACGCCTAACTTAAAAAAGCTCACCTATTTGTCAGCAATAGCTTATGTTAATGACATTTTAAGATCGGTCGTTTTAGAAAAACTTACATTAGAAATTAGTTACATTAGAATCATGATTAATTCCTCAAAAATAATTTTCCCAATATTACTGAAATTTGATTGATAAGTCTAATCTGACGTTTGAAAAAGTAGTTCTAAAACGCTATAAGTTTTTAAAATTAAGCAATATGATCAACGGTAGTGCTAAATTATTATTACGATTAAGGGGATGATAATAGTGACTCAATGTAATGTTTCAAAATCGTTTATCGATTACAAATATTTTTTATTTTATTTCCGTTACTTAGTCTGCTACAATTTGTTAGATGCATCTGATGTTAGATGAGGGAACTCCCTTTTGTAGAACTTCGCCTTTGGTAGGAAAAACTGCTTTAATAATATAATTTTTAATTGATTAATAAAACACAAACACACTATCTCAAAACTAAATAAGATATACACTAGATTTGTAACTAAACACCATTTACTTGTTTCCACATATATATTCGAAGAATGGCGTGTACGAATGTTGAAGTCCTTATCAAAACAAAACAAACAATTAAAATTACTTGCAATTTTTATTTAATTTTTCGAGATAAGTTTTACTTTACTTCATCAGCCTCTTTTCAAAAATGTAGTAAAAATCAGAACAGATTATTATAAAATAAAAAGAGCAATAAATTATTGTCACCTTTTGTTACAGACAAGAGGCTAAGAGCCAACCCTAATCTCTGTTTATTAACCGCTGAGTTGTTAATCATCGCTGGTTTACGGCGCGGTCCGGTCGTTGTTTATGGTCTCGGTGCGCCCGCGCAGCCATTAACGACTTGACAGATTGAGCTTTTATTGCGCAAGTAAAAAAAAGCTGATTAGTATGAATCTTGTATTGAAACCGACCGGGCTTTGCTACTGAATGGAATTTGAGATCATTATCTTGGCATAAGTACTTAATTCTACTTCTAAGCAAGTAGTCGAATTGATTGCATACCTTTTTTTTAAAGTGAATATTTATAAGGGACATCATTCACCTACATTGCTCTGATTTAAACAGCACGATGTCTAGACTTCAAGCAATAAGGCAATCAAACTTATTTCGTGTGGTGATTTGATTGCGACTTTCACCGTTTTACCTAAAAATCAAGTAAAATATCTACACGTTAAAAAAACTACCGCACGAACAAAATCTTAATTCATAGAAATCGTGACCCAGAGGAATTAAAAACTATTTTTTCGAAAATTCGATCGGTGAACTTTTTTGTATTTGCACGAATTGCACAAGAATTGCCCCCTAGGAAGTAATTAAGATTTATTGAGCCATCTGGAAATTGAATCCAGGGAACCTCGGAGACGGTGACACCTTGAGAACCGGCATGCTAACCACTCCACCAAGAAGATCGTCGGATAATCGTCACATGTGTCACATACTTGAATGAATCTCTTTTTGAAATGTGTTTCAAAAACCCTTTAATGATTGCTGATACTATCAACATAAAATGTAAACATAACAGTTCCCACCTATTGGAGCCATTAAGTTAGGTTAGCAAACGCAGCAATTCCAAGAGTCAATATTAGTATGCGAGTTATTAATATAAATCAGTGTGTGTCGGGGCTCGTCAATCATGCCGCTCAATATCGTCTAATTGACAGTTCAAGTGGCGACCTCCAGCCAGACATGCCGACTCATCTCAGATACACCCCTGGATACAGGGTCGTCCGTGATTGAAAAGTGCAGTTTCCTTGAATCGTGGTCTTACCGTGGCGCTAACAGCAGTGTCACAAGTTTAAAGCCCTATGTCAAAATATTTACATCTGAACCAAAAAGTTTCGTTTTTTTACAGAACTTGCTTAATTCATTAATATAACTGGGCTCAAAAATCATCAACGCAAATTGTGTTGTAATCCACTTTCTGGATACCTGCAGCATAGGATTTATTTATTTATTTATTTAAAAACTTCATGCACACAACATAAAATTGTAGGTACATATGGCGGACTTAATGCCAAAACCATTCTCTACCAGTCAACCATAGGATTTGATCTGAATTGTAATCTATTTTTAACTGTTTTGACAATGTTTGCATGAAAAACAAAAATAACAGTTTTTACAGAATATTCTTTCAGCATCAAAGCCTCCAAAATTTTTCTTATCACTTAACGTTATGAATGGGAAGAGCAATCTGTAAAAACTATTAGTTCTGTTTTTCGTGCAAACATTGTCAAAACCGTTAAAATTAAATTACAAGTCATATCAAATCCTATGCTGCATACCATTTAATACATAATATTTCATTATCTAATGGCTATTAGAACATCCTGTATATAAATGCTAGCCCCGCCTGTCAACAGCTCGGTCATTAATCAAGATACGGCTAGACCAGCTCAGAGTGCTAAGCCAAGACCTGCGTCTCAGGTAGATTGATATTTCTTGTATTTAGGGAAGGAAACCGTTATGATGGGAGCTGGGAGATTAAGAATCTTAAGAAATGGAGAGAGAGGGTTAAGATTGCTAGTTTTTAGCCATCAAAAGGTTGGGTAGCTATTCACTTAAATACAGGGATGTATTTTTTTGCTGTAATAACTTAACAGGCTTACAGAACGCTTTTCCTATGTATATACTAGTTCAGCATTAGGCACAAATTATAGATAATATTAGTCGTGCGATTAAACGCATGTTCGCATAATTTCAGATCTGGAGGCCGATTCTCGCGGTAATATAACTTTTTTGTGTGGTAATTCGATTGCGAGTTTAACCGTTTTACCTTTAAAATCAAGTAAAATATCTACACGTAAAAAAACTATCGCACAAACAAAATCTAAATACATAAAAATCGTGACCCTGAGATTTCAAAAACTACTTTTTCTTTGACAAAGAAAATTCAATCGGTGAACTTTTTTCGTATACGTATGCACGAGAATTGTCCCCCAGTTGGTTACTAAGAAGTGGACCAAGTTAAACTTGCAATATTTGATTACAGACAAACATCGGCACAGATGAAACTTAATAAAAATAAAAGCTTATAAATAACTTTTCTGGGTTTTGGTCCACGAGACCGAATCAGAAATGAGGAAATACATAGAAGAACTTAGGTAAAGAGGATTGCCTTGAGAATCAGTGAGCTCAAGTAACGATGGGCAGGGCCATAGCGCGAAGAACTAATGGCCGTTGGGCAGAAAAGTTCTAGATTGGAGACCCTTCGACCAAAGACGCGGCTAAGGATGTCCGCCGACTAGACGGAAAGACGACCTTGTAAAGATTACAGGACCAAACTGGATGCAGACGCTTATGATCGATTGCTGTGGAACTTCATGGGAGATGCATTTGTTTAGCAGTGGACCTCTTTTGGCTGATCATGGTGATGACAATCATGAAATAAATTATGTTTTATAAGTATTTATTTGAGCCAAAAACACAGTTTCCTAAATAAAATATATTTTATGACATTGAGGACATTTATTAAATGTGTTGCAGTAAATTTAGAAGTTAAGTTTCATTGAGAAAAGTATGTTATAAAATATTTCTTTATTACAACGTCACGTAACCTCAGTTTAGGTTGCGTAAAAAATAAATCCTAACATCGTTGCTATACCAACTAATAAACTAAATCAAATAACCAGACAAGCCCACCGCATCACAACTTTACATCCATCCTCGTCTTAAAAGTTCTAGCTCACGCGTTTTCCACATAACGCCGTATTGCTGCTTGTATCACGCAGCGGGGAGCTCTTACGGACTTAGGAGCTCGTTGCAATGCAATTTATTGTTGGAAAAGGCTGTAAAATTAGGTCAAATGGTCCTAGAGGCCCGAGGGAATGAGAATAAAGGGTAGAAAAATAAATTTGAAGCTAATTGTATGACTTTGTAAAACACGGAGCATCACGTAGGAATTAAGGCAAGTATTCATCATTATTAAATGATACCTACACAATGTTTTCTAATAACATATTTAGATATTCGATGTTTGAGTGTTGAGTATTGTGTTGCTCCCTACTAGAACTAAAGATAGATTATGTTTTATAAAACAAAGAGAAAAACCACGACAGTTACTGGAGAATGCAAAATGTGAAAAATTCATCTATTGAATGCTGTTTTTTTTAGCTACAGCAAAATTGTACCTACAGGTACACGTTACATGATTAAATGTTTTCACTAATAACAGGTTTACCGAAATATGTATGAATTTCATAAGGTAGATGTGCCAGTTTTCGTCCTAAGACAAGTGTTCATAGCTCCGTAGATGAGTCCCAGTTTCGCGGCGCATTTGTCGCGCGTCTCTCGCTCGGAACATTTGTCAAAAACTCGGATGTCACTAGCGGCGCTGATTTACGAGCGGGCAGAAATCCAATCCTTATAATGGATAAATATTGTACGATTTTTTTGTTGTTTCGATGGTAGTAGGGTGACTATTATTAAAGATATTATTCGATTTGACTTTGTAACTGAATTAATAGTTATTAGCACGCACGCTTGCTCGCACGAGTTTCATTTGTTATTAAATAATACCTGGAATGTAAGCATAACATTTAATTTTTGCTATTGTATAAGTTTTCCTTTGTATTTGTTTTAATTTTAATACAATTTGGTGGTGGAATCTCAACCTCAATGGTCTCCACTGAAAACCAGCGCCACGGCTTGCCATGGCAAAAAAGCTGAGTGAAAACCAATCTGGTTTCACTACATATAATAACGTTTTTTTTGTGTTTATTTCTGTATTTTTGTAGTGCACCAAATAAATTTCTTTTCTTTCTTTCTTCTCTCTATTTACGGCGTTAGCACACCGCCGCATTTGCATGCGGAATGTAACATTTTAATGCGGCAAATGACATTGGCTTATGAAACGTCTCGATCTTACAAAGCTTGATTGTGATAGTTGCATCCTTTATGGTATCGCTCAGCCGCATCGCTGCCTCATGCAAATGCGTTGGTATACTAACACCGTTAACTTTTTTAAAGCATTATCTAGAAATTTATCATTTCTTGTGTACCAATAGCCTAGCACCAGACATAATAAAGATTGTAGTTATCTATTTTCGAAAGACTAAAATATATATCAAAGTTAACTGATTTCATGAAAGTTTTATCGAAATCAGTTCAAAGAGGATTTACCTAAGTGAGGTTTTCCCTTATGATGATCAGTAGTCCTGAAACGAAATATTATCATTATATCTTTGTTTGAATCGTGTTTTATTACTATACAAACTTAATAATATAAATTGCATTTGTAAAAAGCAACTTTGGCTGTGTGACAGACGAGGAATCGAACCCCGTGTCGTGTCTTACGCTATCCGGGCGTATGCCTCTATCACTCGGCCACCGTAACATTAGCAAGCCTGTTGAATTTTGCAAGCGCTCACTTTAACGCGTAGGCTTCGTGACGTCATCAATGGTGCAAGATTGCTCTCACTTCAAAGTTACTTTTTACAAGTGCAATTTATATTATTAAGTTCGTAATATTATCCTTTTTTTTCATGGACGGCTAGCCACCCTCCTTCGCCAAGTTGTCGGTGTTCGGTTCACACCAAATTGAACTGCCATGGCATCGCCATCATTACTCATACACGTAATGATGCCATGTAAATTTCGCCAATATTAAACATTTCCTCATCTTCTTGAGTATGTTCAATGTAGGGTGAATCACTGCTATTCCATATATCTCTGTCTGTCAAAGTTGAGTTGAGAGTTCGAACTCAGTCATTTAAAAGTATCTACTTACTAACAAATTGAACGCATTGTGCTCAATAAGTACAAATGAAATAAATCAGTAATATTAAAGTAAGATTCCCAGTGCCGGTTATTGTGATATTATATTATTATATTATATTGTATAAAATTGGACACCAATCACATACATTGATCTGATAAAAAGTAAGTAGCCAATGCACTTGTTTTATGGAAATCAGACACAACGGTGGTACCACAACACCCAGACCCGAGACAATATAGAAAATTGAAATTGCTATATTGACCCGACCGGGAATCGAACCCGGGACGTCGGAGCGGCGACGCCTTGAAACCAGCGTACTGAGCCACTACGCCACGAAGGTCGTCGAAGGCTTTTAGATTTAGGCGCCTTTAGCAGCGCGACGGTTGCGCGATAGTTGCTCTGCTGAAAATTTCATACATAAATGGCAGCAGAGCCACTGTTTTTTATGTAAGGGCAACCGCTAGAAGCCGCGCTACTATCTCTCTAATGTGCAGGCGCACTTAGAGCTTCTACCTTGCAAACGATTGGTAAGTATAGATTTTGCTTTTTCGACACGAGTAGAAATGCCCGTTTTTGTACACAATTGTGGATTATCAGCTTGAGTATAACAATCAATCATCAACAACCATCTATAACACCCAATCACTGTCATATCTCCAATTAGTCGTCACCGCAAATACCTTACAACTAATTCGTGCACGAATAAGATACGACACTAATTACACTAACAATAATCCCAATATAATTAAGCCGTATCCGCCAATCAGACTCCACTCGATTGACGTTGGAATTACCTGTGTCCATAATTAGGTTTGTTGTTTGTGTAGACCAATTACTGCCGACGCTACCCTAAAGTGTGAGTTTGCGTATTTTAAGCCTATTGTTTGTTGTATTGATCTAATTGTCTGGCGGTTTGCCTGCATAACAATTCGATTGGAGGTGCCTGATATAAGTCATGCTAGAAGGATTTACACTACATCAAAGAATGGTCCAATACACCGCCTTAATTGTACATATACTACTACCAACATTAAGAAAGAAGAAAACTGCGTTTGAAGCTGTCATTCTGGTCTATATCTAATTAAAAATTCGAATAAAAGCCTCTTATCGCTGGAATTTATTGTATTAGGATGACTCCTGTAGTCTGAAGTATTGTTGGCCTGTAATCATCCCACTGCTGTGCAAAGGCCTCGCCTCAAGTATGGGTTGGTATGAGCCCTACTCCACCACGCGGGCTCAGTGCAGATTGGCAGAAGGTCGTTGCAAGGCAGGCGACTAGCCTTACCGTCAGACTATTTTAAGCGTCTGACTGGGCTTAACGACTAATATCAACCGAAATTAGACAGGACCAACTGCTTAACGTGCCTCCGACGCAGAGACATGCTCGTGATAAACGTCACTTACAATAGTCGAAATGGTCACCCATCCATATACGACCGCGCCGTAGGTTGCTTTACTTCGGTATCAGTGCTAGACCAGAGTGCTACCACCACTGCGTTACGAGCACCTCTGTACTCTTGTAGTAGAAAGAACTATTGGTGACATGGGGGTCGTTTTATCTTATTATTATTATTATTAATGTAAAGGCGTATTACTGAAAAGACAAGGAAATTAGCTGGTATAGTTTCACCATTCACTTTTAATTATATTTACTTAACAAAATTAAAAGTCAGTACATTCAATAAACAAATCTGCATAACAAAACACCTCAATGGGCCTGTATCTCAAAGGGTCAGCGAATCCAATTAAAATCACACTAAAATCAATTAACTTTACAATCGTTGGGTCCATTAACACTTAGAATAACGGACCAATCTACATACTGAATTATCTAACAATCTTCACATGAGGCATTATAAACAGTAGGTTCACTTTAAAGAAGGTAAACGTCGCTATACCTAAGCGGTTCATATCCATAGCATGTATGCTGTAAATTATAATGCTCAAATTATTCCGCAAAGTTTTTAGTACATTCGCACCTGTTAGAACTATCGCTTTCTACTTAAGTGTATTTCAATTCGTTTGTGGTGAAGGTTCCGACCCAATAGATAAAAGAATCATGGAGGAAACATCCTCCATGAAAGCAGAATTTTGGCCAATGGGTGTTTAGGACGATTACCGGATACTTGAATTTCTTTTGATACTTGAATTTTGTTGTTAGATGTATGTTAGACTTAAAGATATCTATTGCATGGGCTTTTGTTACCTCCAATAAGCGATTAAATAAATAAAATCATTAAGGCTACCATAGCTAAAGCTATTACAAATTCGAATCGTTAATTAGTAAAAAGAGTAGGTATCTCTAAAAAGTGCCTGCTGTTTCTATTTCTATTGTTGATAGCGAGAATAGGGTAACGACAATACTGGTCACTCATTGTCCACTTTGTTAAATAGAATGAATAATTTATTACCATTAAAGAACTTGTTTAGGGTGTTTCAAATGGACTTATCTTATTTCTGCTTATCCATAGAATTACGACGGACAATCCTGTTATTTATTTACTTTATCGTGTTAGCTTGATTAAACCCTTGATAAAGTTACCTATTTGTGTAATTAATCGTAGCATATAAAACCTAAGCATTTTCTAAAGACTTAAAATTTTAATTTGAAGGCTAAACAGTCTTATTAACAAAGAGCAAGAAAATCTAATTATATTCAACTGAATATTTAACTTATTGTGCGGACAACATAGAGCCGAGGTAAACACTGGTGCGTCTTATACCGTTGTAATAAGGGCTCCTTTGCAAAAACGTGAGTAACCTGATTTGCTGGCGACTATACTTTGGTCATTTAGCTTTCTATTGGAAATGGTCTTTAATATTTTTTTTTACTTCTAACTATAAATATTTACGAAATACTACACTTATTCATCTTAACTTTACTGGAGTGAATAAAAAGTACTTACTACAATACCATTTGCTAATATACCATGCACAGTCAATCAATAACACTAAATAAAAAAATCACAACTCTGCCCCAAATTAAAATCACATTACTTTCCATGCCGACCAACCCTCGGATGCGTGTCGGATTCAAAGGGAGTCTATTGCTCGGAAAATGGGTAAAAAGTACCCGAACGAACAAAAGTCTTCAAATGTCAACGGCGACTCAATTTATAAGAGAATGGCGAGATAATTAGATAACATAAAATAATATCTTAGATTTTGGTACAGTAACATCAAAACTCTTTAATTGAAATGAGATAGAAACTATAACTAAACATTAAATCATTTTATTTGTAATTTATTAAAATGAAAACCAACAGCGTTTACATGAGTAGTATTTTGGCTGGAATTTGTTGTACTAGATTTGACTTGACGTGTACATACCTATGTTTACCATTTTAATAAAAAATTAATCTTATTAAATATTATAAGTAGTTTACTGTTAATTACATCTTAATAATTAACTACTCAGGGCATAGAGTCTCAGAGAAGTCCGAGAGTAGGTACTAAGTTATGTTAGAAATTGATGATTGCAAGTAAACTCAAAAAAAGTCGAAGTATGTCTACAATATTTTTAATAAAAAATATGAATTTTTAGATATTCCTAAAAACGAATATCGCGTTACTCATAAATTGTACCACCTACCCACTCCCGAACCCATTCGTAAGGAAATCAGTGGGCAAGGAAACGCAACGCAAAAATATCGCGCGTCGGCCGCAGCGCTCAATGACCGTCGCCGGTGAATTTAACGATCGGGGGTCGCTTTGACCCTTTTCATTAGTGTTGGGTTATCTATCGATAAAGTACGGAGTATTTTTTTATTTAAATACACATTAAAGTCCGTGTTTATTTACTAGTCGTATATTGTAAAAATCTAGACATTCCTTTTTTAACGAAATGAATCCTTTTAAAATAAGTTAAACACAAATCTCAAATCCTACATGGTCAATTAATTGTTTAACACTCAGATCTTAATTAGATATAGTACATTAGTTGTATTCACTGACATTGGTTTTAAAGGGTTTTGAAAAGTTAACGTAGTGACGTTTAACTAGTGAGTTAACACGTGACACTTACGTTCTAAAAGCGACTTCTAAAATGAATAAAACTATGTTGTCAGACTCGACGTCGAAACGTTAAAGAAAGTTATTAAGAAGAAGAAAGTTTATTATTACTCATAATAGATTGACAAAAGAATATATCATTGATTATTTCAATCCACACATTGAAATAGCAAGTTATAATGAATATGGAGTCTGAATATAAGACATTGCACTAGAATTAAAATGGTGAAATGATGGTGATAAATGTCATATAGAATGTAGATAAATAAATTAGTGAAGGTAACTATTGTCAGAATAAGCGACGGATAGTGAAATGGTAATGTTAAGGCGCTGAACAGACGACGGGGCGGGCAGGGCCGGTAAATTTGACCGCGAACAATAGCGCAAAGGGAAATCTATAGGTACTACCAACGCACATGACATGAAGGACAAAAAGATTGCGCCGTACGTGACCGCCGGGCACTGGTTTAGTTTTGGAGGGTAGTCGCGGGCATCGACGGCCAGACGCGGTCTTTATTACTTCGCGATCAAAAAGACCTGCCCGCGACGTTGTCTGCTCAGTGCCTATTAGTACCAAAACCACTATCTTCATTGATTACATCAGTCAGCACAATTTTTGACTTTAATATTATCAGTTTTCAAGGGCTATCTATATCAAAACTCACACAGACCATCTACAGGGTGTTTTTTTTTGTCAGCGACGAGCGACTCAGGGGTGGCTGTACAAACGATACTGATGCCAATTTTTTTTTTTTTTGAAATGGAAAAAACCCACAAAATCGATTTTTTTTAACCGGTGCAGCGACCGAGTCAAAAACACCAACACCAGGTAGCCTCTTCGTAGCTTACTAGCTATGGCGTAGTATTTCGTAGATAAGCGCTAGCTACGCGCTAGGGTGCGAGTTTTCCCATTCGTTTTTTTTTAAATGTTATGAAGAGGTTTTCTTGTAGAAAACTTACTCAGAATTTAAAGAAAACATTTCATTTTGGATTAAGCATAACTCATATTATCATCCCCGAGTCGGATGTCTCTGACCAAAACAACATCCTGTATATGTATCGACATACAAGCAGCTCTACTTTTGCTAAGTGCTGGTACGCGCTGTTATGGAAAACAGGAGGCGTTTTGACCCTTCCGTTGCGTTTTCTATTATTTATGTTGCATACAAATAATCACAATAAATCGATGTTTTTGCTACATTAGCTTTTTACGAAAGTAGAGATTTTTACCCTTTTATGATAGGAAAAGTGATATTTATATCAAAAACATCAAGTGTAAATAAAGGAATTGTTTGGTTGTGACAAGTATTTTTTATTAATGCTGAAATAATTTATTCAAGTTTTGTGAGATTACCTCTATTATGTTTACGCGGTGAGTAGCGAAAAAAATCAAATTTTGTATCTGATATCAAGATTCAGAATGTTCAAGCCACTAATCTCCGTCATGTTCCAATACGAAAATCCATACTTAAGCTAAGTTTTCTTTTTCCTTTTCCGACCTTCATTAATCATACTAGCGCGTTGTGAGAAGGTAATTAATATGTTCCGTCCGCCGTCTTCGCTACTTACACTCTCATTACCAACACGAGGTTGAAAATATGACAGTTTGTAATGGATGAGGGTTGGTAAAATATCTAAGACTTTGTTTTGAAAAATATTCACAGTATAGAACACAGCACAATAAAGGTTCTTACCATTTAAAGTGAAAAATAATAAACTCTTCTCCGTTGTAGGAAAGCGATTTCATGTTAAAAACTTTTCAGTATTTTTTAAACCGTAAATTGTAAAAACCAATACCGTGAAATTTAATGGAAAATTTTAAAAAAATATATGGGTATTGTTCTGGGAAAAAAACTGACCGCTCAGTATTTATTTCAATTTTATTAAGGCCATTGTAAAAGTAAGCTTCCGCAAACCGTACGCTCACCATAATTGTTTTTTTTTTTTTGTTTGTTTTTAAAGAGCTTCATTTAAATAATGATAATAAAATACATGCTTACCAAATAAAAAACCATTTGATTAGCACAATCATTCATGCATACGATACACTTTTTTTGGCTTCTTGCACCACTTAAAATTATGACATTTTGAAATTATTACGTTAATAATTACAAATTTTATTACGTTAATAATTAAAAATTGTCATAACTAAATCGCTCACCATAGTTAAATATTTTATATCCATAACCACAACCGTATACAACACGCCATAACACTTGAAAACCAAATGCGTTCCACAGACCTATAACAGAAAATCCCGATCGTAACCAATTGAAAGCCAGGTCCCATTTGCAAGTGCTCGTCAACCCTTAATCTGCGTTGCGTTTTACGAGACCCACGGTAATATCTGTCAATGTCCTTATCAATAAATTCGGGGTTGAACGACGTCGTTTGACGGTTGGAGGCGAACGCGTAATCCGCGGTCTATGTGACCCCAGCTGCGTCGCAAGGGTTAAGTCGCGACAAATAGACCATTTGCAAATAATAAGACGCAATGAAAGAATAAATTAAGGGATCCGGTTCGAACTAGAAGGGTGCGTTCAGTCAATATGTTGGACAAGTGTTTACCGCAGTTTTTGGATCTAGTTTTTGTATTCGATTTAAGAACCTTTAGATCTACAAAAGGAAAAAAGAAATATTTTATTTATTTATTTAAAGACTTTATTGCACAAATTTAGAGTACAAAGGTGGACTTAATGCTAAAAGCATTCTCTACCAGTCAAACCTTTAGGTCATGCAGAAAGGTGTCAACGGGTGCAGTGAAAAGCTTCTGAAGAAAGAAGGAACATAGTAACAATACTCCTTTTATTCTGTAATAATAAATATACATATTATAATATATAATATAAATAGATAAACCTACATTAAAATAGTAACTTTAACTATAAACATATAAATATATCTGAAACGTAATAAACAATTCTGTTGTAGAAGTGTGTTGTTTGAAACATGTGCATTATATTAGTTTTAAAAATAAAATCTTTGTTGGTGATATACGTAGTGTTTATTGGTATGCCTAAATCATTATAAAACAATATAAATGTATTTACCGAGACGCATTTTGTTTTACAGCTTACATTCAAACCACTGTGCTAAATTTTTATAATGATTAGAACATAATTTATTTCAATTAATTTTAGAAAAACACAATGATTGTAAGTCGGAAATCAATACAATTATTACATCACACAAATCAGCTTTCCTACCTAACGTTATTGTCCAAACGATTAAACAGACAAACCAATTACCATTTGAGTTTCTTAAGCAATAATCACCACCTCCCACTGGGCTAAAGGCGTCTTGGAAAAGGCAATTAATAATATAAGACAATTAATATTGCTGCCGTTTCCTGCGGGCTAAGAAATGGGGGTGTGAATATTTTGGTGAACTGTCTGGGAATTTATTTGTTTATTTGGTTAGGGTCAGGGCGCGCTGTCCATAGGAATATGCTTAATCACTGCTATTTAAATGTGATTGAACTATCCAATTAGATTTTATTAGTACGGAAAAGAAGATCTAGAACTCCTTAAACCTTTTCAATCTTAACTTAAAATGTATCCATATTGATATAGTAGGTTGTTTTTATATCACCGGCCCCGTCCTGTCTTGGCCTAATTTTATTATCCATTTCGGAACAAAGACGAATTCAACAAAGTAAAAATGCTGATAATCGGTTCGGTGTTACTAACACGACTTTCTTTTACATGCTTATGAAAATATAAAGCTATCTACGTACGTACTAAGTAGTGCGTATCGTACTAACGAGTATCCGTATATGTATAAGAAAGCGCTACGCGTGAGTTACCTGCTACGATCATCTCGTAGTACTACTTCTTTCGTAGCTTCTTCGTAGTAAAATATCGTACGGTACTTAACCGGAAGGGATACATATTCAAATTCTATTTGTCAATTTTAATATGATATTCAATATGAAAATAAATAAATACAATTAAATAAAATAAATTAATTTAATTCAAAGCGACTAGCGCTTCTTGTTTGTCATAGTTGTTTACCATCTTGAATTGTAATGATACGTTGAATAGTAAACTATTTGCAGTAGGCAAAATATTGGACACCAATCACATACCTACATTGCTCTGATCCCAAAGTAAGTAACTGATGCACTTGTGGTATAGAAATTAGACACAACGGTGGTACCACAACACCCAGACCCGAGACAATATTGAAAATAATGATTCCTACATTAACCCGAACGGGAATCGAACCCGGGACCTTGGAGTGGAGACGCCTTGAAACCCAGCGTGCTTAACCACTACACCACAGAGGTCGTCATAATTGTTATGTAAGACCCTATACACATTGCGACTTTTAACATTGATGCAATCGGCTTCAGAATCGCGACTCACGCAATGAACAGGTTTAATTTAGCATCGATGCAGTAGCGGGTTAGCATTGATGCAGAAGCGCGACTGCGTCGATGCTAACGCGCGTTAGAAGCGATATCAGACGCGAGACTGCATCGATGCTAAAAATAGCACAGTGTGTAAAGGTTGACATTTTGCGACTGCATCGATGCTAGCGTGCGTTAGCATCGCTGCTAAAAGTTGCAGTGTGTAAAGGGTCTCAATATATAAATAAATAAATATAAATATCCTTTGGACATTCCCGCACATCGCCATCTAGTCCCAAAGGAAGCTACTCAAAGCTTGTGTTATGGGTGCCAGACAACGGATATAATACTTAAATACTTTTTGTTTGTAATGACATACATGATATACATAGAAAACACCCAGACCAATACAAACAGACATGTTCATGCAAACAAATGTTTGTATTGTGCGGGGATCGAACCCGCAACCCGTTGCGTAGTAGGCGATTTCTCGACCACTACACCAGACGGGTCGTCAAACTATAACAATTATATCAAAGCCATTAAATTAACAAGAAAATCTCAGTTTTCCTTGCCACCCGCCCGCTGTGTCCAAGGCGTCTTGAGTCTATTAATAATTATTGTCGTCGGTTCCTGCCGGCGAACGGCAGCAGCGTATGTCCTGAACTTTATTTATGACCCTTTTCAATTGATATGTTTTGATTCTATTCTATTATAGTGACTACGAAATCTATGGTAATATTATAAAGCTGAAGAATTTGTTTGTTTGAACGTGCTAATCTCAGAAACTTCTGGATCGATATCAAAAAATATTTTGTGTCGGATAGCTTATGCATTGAGAAAAGCTAAAGACTATGAAATATCACGCTGCAATGGGAAGGGAGGGAGCAATCTCAAATCGCGCGGATGAATTCGCGAGGAATTGCTAGTAAGTCTTATACAATACGAAATTATTGGTAGCGCTACGAAGACGCTGTGGATGTAAACCAGAGATACTTTATTTGTTTATTTACAAATAGCCATAAAGTAAAGTAAGCTTGTAATCTGCGACTTTAAGCATCAATGCAGTCGCACGTTTTAAAACGCGCTGCAGAATCGCGACTCACGCAATGAACAGATTAAATTTATCATCGACGCAGTCGCGCGTTTGCATCGCAACTGCATCGATGCTGAAAGTAGCGCAGTGTGTAAAGGTGGACATTTTGAGACTGCATCGATCCTAACGCGCGTTAGCATTGCAACTGCATCGCTGCTAAAAGTTGCAGTGTGTAATGGATTTTACTGCTGAGCAAAAGCCGTACCTCAAGTACGAGTTCGTATGAGCCATACTCTACCACGCGGGCTCAGTGCGGAAAAGCGGTGGGGTGTTTGTAAGGCAAGCGACCAACCTTGCTGTCGGAATTTATCAAGGGCCTCTGACTAGGCCTCTCGACTAAAAATCAATTGATCACTCAAACAGCTACATTCTCTAATAAAATAAATTAATATAGGTGCTAGAATCTTAACATAAACATCAACCTCGGCCCAACTTTGACAACCTCCCTGGTGTAATGGCTAAGCCCACTGCGGTTCAGGGCGTCGCCGCTCCCAGGTCCTTGGTACGATACCCGGTCGGCTGAATGTTAGATTTTTTTATTTTCTATATTGTCTCAGGTCTGGGTGTTGTGGTACGACCGTTGTATCTGATTTCCATAACGCAAGTGCTTACTTTGAGATCAGAACCATGTATGTGATTGGTATCCAATATTTATTTATTTATTTAACCAGTCATATCACCGGTATTTTTAATTACTCAGTTAATTGCTTCGCGTTCGCTTTGAGGCACGTAAGCACTATTCGCTTTATGGCTTTGCCGAGACAATCATAACTTATTATTGTCTGTGGAATGGGAATTTCGAGTGTATCGTGTTCTAGGTTATGTTAGTTCCTGAGAAAGCATTTATTGGTTTTAGTATGAGATGAGAAATTGTAAAACACGCAAAAGATGAAGCGCAATTAAGAGTTTTTTTCATTACCTAACTCAGTGCAACACATTCTAAATTAATTTACTTGCAATTTTTTTTGCCTGTAAACATCAGATATTTTTACAAGCCAATAGGGACTCTGACTAGACTTAACGACTAATATCAACTGACTAGCGATCCCCAGCGATTTCGACCGCGCGTTTCGAGTTTGCTCCTCCTCATCCAGCCGCAGTGCAATTTTTTATAGCCTTAAACATTGCTTAATAAATGAGGTATCCTACACAAAAATACTTTTTCCAATAGGTCTAGTAGTTCCTAAGATTAGCGCGTTCAAACAAACAAAGTCTTCAGCTATATAATATTAGTATAGATACAAGCTGGGCGGTCCTAACAGCTTAACGTGCATTCAGAAGCTATGTCATTAATATAGGTGACCAACCCAATCTAAAAACACGATAACGAGATTGCGCCATAGGTTGCTTAACTTCGGTAATTACTAGCAAAACGCTGCCTCTACTGCGTTACGAGCAACTCAATAGTCATGTTTTGCAGTGAATGAATGAATGAATGAACCGATGTTTCGGTTGGAAATTATTTGACGTTTCGTCCAAAATCAGAATTTTCAATTTTATGTTTAAAAGTCAAATTTAAAAAAATGCAATAATTAATTATGATACATGAATTATGGATGTCAGAGCACAATTTTAGCGTTAGTATACAAAAACATAATAGATAATACTTTAATCTTAGCAGAACATGTCCATACTAATATATTAAAAAAAAAACATGTTTATCACATTAAAAAAACAGTGTTTTACCTTAGCAATAAGCGTTTCATGTGTTAATCAGAACAAAATTTGAAAATTCCTCTATAGAGTAAAAAGAGTTTTCCGAGAGTATTTATTACAGTATGTTCTTAAACGATCTCAAGGGCAAGTTTTTCATTATGTGATTCAACATGTTATATAATTTAATCTACATAACGTAACAATTTTGCCAAAAACTTGATGTAGATGACTGAAGTCGAACGAGTTGCCCTAGACAGTCACAACCATTAATATCTCTTACTCCCAAAGCTGCCCCCATGTTTATCCCTATACCTTCCACATGCTATCAAACAGGAAAGCGCCGGGCATCAAACCCGTGACTCTCGTAACACATCATTAATCTCTGATCTATGTGACATTTAATTACCTAAAACACCATATATTAGGCGTTCTTCCGCCCTTGCCCTTACCACATATCTTTATCTTACATTTTTAATTTGAACCGTAAATCTTTGAAATAAGGGTGTAGTTGTAATAGCAAATGTTTGGCATGGAATTGTAATTAATATTGTCTTTCTTATTGCTTCACGCCTTAGATTTTATTGCATCGTCTGTATAGAACTGTATTATGATCTTGTGTCTACGTTATATTAGACTTAATACGTTTTTGGAATTAAGCAAACACGCAGAACAGTAACCAAATAGAAAAAAAAAACTTCAAAAACCAAAATGCACTAAAAAGACTTTGTAAAAACTCTTGACTCTTAAAAAGAAAGGACTCCTTCTAGGCAAACAATTTCATTTTTGAGTTGGTGCCCTGATGGATGATGCTTGAGATGGCCAATGCGATCGCAGCGTCAAAAGTCTATTGAAGACTTTTTAGTGCATTTTGTTTTTGAAGTCGGTTTTTACTGTTTGTTTAAAGTTTGATTTCATTTGCAAATATTTAGTGATATATAGGAGGGTAGAAAGTGGGTTTACACCTTTTAAATCTGTTCTTAATTAAACTACAAAGTACGGACAACAGCACGTCAAGGTAAACACTGCTGTGTCTTATTTAGTTAAAATAAGGGCTAGTTTGCAACAAAAGTGGGTAACCTGATGTGCTGGCCACTGTACTTATCATAAGCTGTGGCGTCATAATCACTCAACTTCTTAGCGTTAATGAGTTCCAAAGTCCGCTCAACTCCACAAAATGGTAACTATCAGAGATCAGACATGTCAACATTAAGATAACCAATTACAATATCAACCCTCGGTGTTTTTTTTCTCAATCGGTCAAGGTAGGTACAAATGACTAAGACATAAATATTTTACTCCTTTTTAAGTCGGTTTTAAAAATGATGCACTTTAATTTGATCACTTTAAAAAACTGATTAATTTTAATAATATTATAGCACAGTGGTAAGATATAAATTATATTATTTTTTAACAAAAAAATATATTTCGACACATTAGAATACCAACAGAAGCGTGTAATTGTTTCGAACAAAGTTAATGTTTGTCTCATTCGATCTCAGCCAACCGAAAGCGATTCAGTAATTTGTCGACTCACTTTTAGATTTTGCCTTTAACTTTGCTTGGGGGTTACATAAGGTCTTGATTAGTGAGGGAAAAGCTGATGTTTAGAACCTGTTTGACAGAACAGTTGATTGGAGAAAAAAATAATAGTTAGAGCATTAATTTGTCCGAGCACCATAATTATCAGGGGAATGCTAGAGTGCTAACTGCAGAAGAATATAAGTATTATTATAACTGTTTTAGGGACTAAAGAATAGATTGAAGTGAATCATCTTTTAGCATTCATACCACAAAAGGCTCGTCGCATCGCACATCGATACAAATATGAATCATTAGTCAGGTCTAGGCTAAAATACTTCGTAGCACAAAAGGGGGCCACCAGACTGTGAAATGTCCTGGTATTTGTCAGCCAGTCACCACTGTGCACTTAGCATTTGTGCACTGTGACAATGCTAAACTGCGAACTCTTTCCGGAATTCAGGAGTTACATAATAACGTGCTATTTGTTAACCACTAAGATGTATGTGCACATACGTAAGGGTTTTATTTTATTTCAGCTACTGAAACTAGTAAAACCATTGGGAAAATATTGTGCAACCCAGTATTTCTAAATCAAATGATATAAAACACGCCTGCACAGTGCACAGTTCTCAAAGCGTGCGGGACATTTATCACGAACGCTCGGTGGACATCAAATAATGTCTGCGCTGAACACATTTTTCATCGGATAAGATACACCGGTGGATTTCCAACTGATTTGTGGATTGGAACACCGTTTGTAGCATTTGATGACAATCTGTTTTTTTGTTAAGTTAAAGATAGTAATTATATAATTCAACCCTTTCTTGAAGCACATCTATACTAATATTATAAAACTGAAGAGTTTGTTTGTTTGTTTGTTTGTTTGAACGCGCTAATCTCAAAAACTACTGGCCCGATTTGAAAAAATATTTTTACATTGGATAGTCCATATATCGAGGAAGGCTTTAGGCTATATAACATAAAGATGCAACTCATAAGACCACAGCAGAAATAAAAAATGTTGCCAAAACGGGAGAAAGATATTCCTTTTGAGAGCTTCCGCTGCGTACGCTGCAGAAACCGCTAAAGTTACACAAAAATCATGTATGACAAGATTGTTCACCATTAAAAGTTCTGTAATAAAGTCTGCGACAGCATAAGTCTATCTTTTATGGTTGACTTACTACAACCTTTTTTATGTTAATAAATTTGTAAAAAAATAATGCATCATTTTTAGAGGTGAATTGTACACACAGGTATTTATTCTTACAAAATAAATTCATTCATCATCACGAGCATTTCATTTAGAACAAAGTTGCCCTTTATATCATTTGATTCCAATAAATATCTTAGGAGCTATCACAGTTTTAACATAACTCCGCACCAAAATAATGATCGCAGCTTAAGTACAACGTGCGCTAATTATATTATAAAGCTGAAGAGTTTGTTGGTTTGAACGCGCTTATCTCAGGAACTGCTAAACCGATTTGAAAAAATATTTCTGTGTTAGATAGCTTATTTATTGAGAAAGGCTTTAGGATACTCGTATAAAACATCACGCTGCGACGGAAGGGGAGGGAGCAAACTCAAAACGCGCGGACAAAGTCGCGGGGGACCGCTAGTTGTTCATAAAAATAGTTTTTAATAATAATACTAGTAAAAGTGATCACCATTTGCTATTAAAGAAGCTTTAAATTTACTTGCATCGAAAACACGTTGTTTTCTTCAAACCGAACAACAACATTAGAGAAATACAGCTATCCATTTACCGCAAACAAAAAAAAGAAACAAAATGAATCATCCGGTCTCAATTCGATTCGCGAACATGTTTCCTCTAATGTTTTATTCAGACAACGCCGGTAAATAAGTTTAGTTTCGGACAAAATACTCCCACGCGACACAGATACTACAAAAATTACCAACAAAATACTTCTCTCAAAGAAATATAATTATGGGCATTAACCCTTAACTGCTACGCATAGAGACCAAAATAGGGAAAGAGATATTTTTTGAGCGGTAAAATAAAAGTTGGTATCGGTGTTCTTCACAAGGGAAACTGGTCATCCGTCAAAGTCTGCTTTATTTATCGTTTTAGTTGAATTTTATCGGACTAATAGCGCGGGAGATAAATTTACGATTGGCAACGGATCGGTGAAAAGGGTTACTTCTGTAAGTCCACAGGAACAACATGAATAAAACCACTTGCGAAAATGAAAGTCACATACTTTTCCTAATTTTAGTCTGGAAAGAAATTGTAGGTAATTGCAATTCACATGCCCCATATCATATTATAGATTCACTTTATTCAATTTAAATTTATTTGCACTGTAAGTTTTCAATCGGTGGACTTAATGCCTTATGGCATTTGCTACCAATCAACCGTTTGTTAATGCAGAGGGTTTATTAAGTATGTATGACAGTTTTTCTAGTAAATTTAAGCTAAGAATACCTAGTAATTTAAATGGACATGTCAGAAATAGATTTAATAGATAATTTGTCAGAATTTGACTAGATGCAATGAATGTGATGAAAGAGTCAAACTTGTAGGTAATGAAGTAATTCTTAATATTTATGTTTATTGTTGGGGCAGGAAAGTTCTAGATTGGAGACCCTTAGACCAAAGTCGCAGCGTAGGACGTACACCAACTAGAAGGACAGATGACCTTACAAAGATCGCAGGATCAAGCTGGATGCAGACCGCTAGTGATCAGTCGCTGTGGAAAGCCGTGGGGAAAGCCTATGTTAAGCAGTGGACGTCCTTTGGCTGATATTGATGATGATGTTTATTGACGTTCTAAGTCCATTTTAGGGCTTATTCTGGTCACATGGCCTGCCCAGTCCCATTTTAGCCGAGCGGTCATCCTAAATCGGTTATACCAGTTTTGGATCGATTTATAGAGTTCCGAATCCGATCCGTCCTCCTAATCCCCAGAACGCTTCGCTCCACTGGCTGCCTACTGATGGACGTCGTCCGAAAGGCAGACCCAAAATACGGTGGGAGATGATCTAGACCACTTCTGCGAAGACTGGTCAACCGAGACTGGTAACCGCAACCACTGGAGAAGTTTAGGGAAGACCATTGTCCAGCATTGGGAAAATATTAAAATATAAATATCCTTTGGACATTCCCACACATCGCCATATAGTCCCAAAGTAAGCTACTCAAAGCTTGTGTTGTGGCTACCAGACAACGGATATAATACTTAAATACTTTTTTGATTGTAAATACATACATAATATACATAGAAAACACCCAGACCAATAAAAGCAGACATGTTCATGCACACAAACGTTTGTATTGTGCGGGGATCAAAACCCGCAACCCACTGCGTAGAAGGCGATTTCTCAACCACTACACCAGACGGGTCGTCAAAAGTATTTGCTAAATTAAAAAAAACTTTTTTAAATGTTTCCTTCTTTGGTTATGAACGTCTCTATATTACGGGCTACATACCATAACTATTCCATATTTCTCTCGGTAACCAAAATGGTGATATAAATCATGGAACCGAGTATGTTTCTTACTAACGGCCTAGCTAATAACGACGAATAGCCCATGTTAACCTGGTTACAACTATAGTAATCGTAATTCATGACTTGTTACGAATGAGTTCCTATTAGGAACTGTGATAGCTAAGTATGATTCATAGCTTTGTTAATTAACTAGGTCAATATTCTCAAAATTAGGTCAATTATCACACCGTGCTTTACTTATTTCAATTAGTAGCGGTTCCAATGAACTTTGTTTCAGCCTCTGCCCTGTCCCGCCCCGGCCCCATTCATGACTAATCAAACAAAGTAAAAATCATACTTATCAGTTCAGCCTTTCTTGAGTTATAAGTAGTGTAAGATTATATTTCTTTCGAACAGATCATAGTTGTATAAATCTTAAATATAGTAGATAGATAATAAGATTGTAGATACAAAAAATAAGTACGATTCGGAGTTAGTTTTTAGAAAGACAAATGAACGAGTTTTTTTAATAAATTTATTTCACTCGTCTTCAAGACAACCAAGTAGTTTTATCCTTAATTTAAAAGAAACCTTAACACTGCTCATTTTTTATGCTCCACTTCAAAAATTACTCAACCAACTCACATTTTACCCAAGTTGTGCTAAGTAAATCTGGTTATACAAAAGTTTCAACGTATTTTTCTCGGATGCATTAAGAAGTCCTTATTTCAAAGCAACTGAGAAGGAATAGTTTAATGGAGTCAGAGATGTAAAAGCAAACGTGTCATAAACAATATTAAGCTCGAAGTTCCAGTCGCTAGTTATACATACTCGTAAGTCTTTTACACGCTACGACTTTTAGAACAAACTATCGGTCCCCCACGACTTTGTCCGCGCGTTTTGAGTTTGCTCCCTCTCCTTCCATCGCAGCATTTTATAGCCTTAATCCTTCCTCAATTAATAAACTATTCATCACCAAAATATATTTTTAAATCGGTTCAGTATTTCCTGAAATTATCGCGTTCAAACAAACAAACTCTTTAGCTTTATAATATTAGTAAAGATAAAATGACCGTAAGTATCGTAACGCTTGTAGAGTCCATTCTAATAACGCTTAAAGAGTAACTTCTATACTGTCAGATTGCAAGAAGGAGCCAGTCAACGGAAGTTTTAAGTTACGTAACTGGATTACATCCCTGAAACCTTTAAAGTCAAAGTTAACAAGCTTCTTCTAGGTAAGCTAGCTCCATCGTCGTCTCTGTCTATTATTGGTTGTTTTGCCCTATTACACATTTGTTAATGACACAGACCTCTGCTTGGAAGATCGAAGTTTCAGTCCCCATGTTTATTCTAACTTTGAGCTTAGGCCTCTCTCCGTAGATTCCACAGCCTACATTATTTCCTTTTTTGAATCCGTCCTTGCACTAGACGTGGCTGCCTTTTTTGAATGACGTTAGGCTCTCTAGCCATTTGTCTCAAGAAGGTATGTTTCCGGAGTATAGCTTAGTAAAGTTACATTCTATGTGCATGTCGTCACTAGGTATCTGTCTAAGACATAGACTCTGGTCAAGTCTGGTTTAGACTGACAATCAGATTTCATTTTCATATTCTTTGTTTAGCAGATAATTGACCTTTATCGCATCTGATGTCAGGTGTGGATGAGGTCTAGGATGGTGCATATCTGCTTAGTAGCAACTTGTTTACTCTTGCCATAAAAAGGCTGAGGTCATATTCCTTAGGGGAACTTCAGTAGGCAGCGAATTCCATTCCCTGGCTGCACGCATTAAAAAAGTGTCAGCAAATCGCTGTGTGAGTGCACGTGGAATGTCAACTACGTAGGGGTGGTAACCTAGCCTACATCGGGTCCCCCTGTGATGGAATGGAGCTGGCGGAACAAGATCATGCAGTTCATTTGCAGAGTGGCCGAAGCCACAGCAATCTGCAGCCTATAAAAAACTTACAGGGATGCAACTCTGACGTCAACTCTCCTCTTAGCGTAGGACGTCCACCGGCAAGATGGACAGACGACCTTACAAAGATCGCAGGATCAAACTGGATGCAGACGGCTAGTGATCAGTCGCTATGGGAAGCCGTGGGGGAGGCCTATGTTCAGCAGTGGACGTCCTTTGGCTGATGATGATGATGATGATCCAACTCTGCGGCGGTGGTTTAGATCCTGCAGCGAGGTTTTCACTAGCGGGTCATCATCGATCAGACTCCTCGCACACTGAAAACAAATAAACATAAAATTATCAAAAAGTCGTAGTGTATAAACGAGCCTTAGTTTCAGACGTAGCATTAACCCCGTAAGTTTGGATACGGAACCCGACTTTTGCATTTGCTTGAAAGGTGAAGAATCATGAAACTAATAAAGCGTAGAGACGCTTACTCTTTCAAAGTTTAACGAAAGATTATTCGCTTTATTGTTTTGGAATACAGATTTATATTAATTTTCTTTGTTTGGCAATGGTTTGTATCCTCTTTTGTTGGTGCAAAAAAATAATGTATTGGAAAGGCTTTTATCGAATTACGTATTTATCAGCGACCGAGAACACAAACATGATAACCTATTTTTACGCCAGCATTTTCTCCGCTTAGACCAATGGTTGTCTGGTAGAGAATGCTTTTAGCATTAATTCCACCATAATTATGTGCCTTTAGTTGGTACATGAAGTGTTTTAAATAAATATGGATGAATAGATGTATAAGATCATTTATAAGTGTAAGTCACACAATCAAATTAAATAAATCGGTTGCGTCTCATTTGTTAAACAATCATTTGATATACGAGTAATTCAATTTTAATCACGATCACTTTACATAAGAATAATTTGATATAGCAACACATTATATAATTTAGTTTATTAAAACGTTTACTTAATATAATATTAATCTTATATAATACCATTTAGTATAACGTTCATATGTTATAACACCGTTTGAAATAAAACTCATTTTATATATCGTTCATTAGATACTAGAGTAAGCAGCCTTCTAGTTCCAGATACTTCGGATCTACAAAGCGTTTCCATAAATTTTTATTTTTGAATGTGCATTGGAAAGCGCTAGTCAGAAACTAGTACTACTACGAGTATACTTTCACCATGCTGAGATACCTTTTTGTCTATGTCGAAACACTTGAGTTCTTCGCCACTGAATAAATGCTCTGTGTCAAGTACTCGGTTTCATGACTTCACGTCTCTTCGGACCTTCAACTAAATAACTTCACTACAATAGTTAATATTTCGTGTTTTGCCGTCAGAATTTATTTCCGAATTCTTAAATAACAAACACCAATCCATTCCTTTCGTAGTTTCACTCCCAATATTCAAAGTTAGCATAAAATACGTAGCGAAAATCGTAAGATCGATTCCATGAAGTCACCTTATTTCTGCATGCATGTATGATTTATGTATCGCGCAGCCATGCAAGTATGCAAATGTGAAGACATGTGACAGAATTTGCATAAGGTATACGAATATAGCGAATTGGAAATAAGTATAACTTATTGGCGCTTGGATTGTTTCATTGGCATGGTTAAAGGAAATACTAAATTATTAGTATGAAACACCTTTTCACAAACTCACCAGTTTGTTGATAAATTAATCAATTAGATTCAATTATTAACAATCGATCACGAAACCGGCCTTAAAAGAGTAAGAGGACACGAACAGCAATAAAGTGCAGAATACACAGCTCTTAATAATAATAATTTTAAAAACTTTTTATTTGTTAAATTTTATATACCTAACGGTCATTATAAAACAGAACGTGTATTAATGTATTTTACTCTGTGTGTATGTGTGAGAGAGAGAAAGAGAGATTTTTGCATAAATTGTGAGTAAATAAGTTTCGAAAATTTTGATTTCAACATTGACCCGACCGGAAATCGAATCCGGAAGCTCGGAGCGGCGACGCCTTGAAACCCAGCGTGCTTAACCACTTCACCACGGAGGTCGTCAAATATGCGCCAGACAATACACAAATTGTCGTGGTTTCGAAGTAAGGAATTTTCTTTGTAGTGTAACGAATACCAGACAACGATTATGACGCGGGCGTCTATAAATACTTAAATACATATTACATATCCATGACTCAGGTACAAATACTCGTGCTCATCAAAGAAACATTCGATCCTTGCGGGATTCGAATCCGCGACGGCCGGCGTAATAGTCAGGGGCTCTAACCAATGCACCAAACGCTTCGCCCTTAGTATTTTAGTAAATTTAAATAGCTTTATAATAAGTTGTCTTCACGAAATGTTAACCCAACTTTACTCTCGTATATACAGGGTGACTTTTTTATCAGTACCGAAATTTTGTGTTAAGACTCCACTGATGAATAAGAACAACTTTTACTATTGGGGCAATAGAGAAATCGAGAAAAAAAATCAGCTGTTCCATACATTTTGACCACGCGCCAATTGAACTTTTGTATGGAACAGCTGATTTTTTTTTTCTCGATTTCACTATTGCCCCCATAGTAAAAGTTGTTCATATTCATCAGTGGAGTCTTTACACAAAATTTCGGTACTGATAAAAAAGTCACCCTGTATATACGAAACAATTCGACCTTATTTAATTGAGACCGCGTATATTGTACTGGTGAGTTGTCTGTTTTAAATGTTTTGTTATAACTACTCGTATTATAGCCAAGTATAAACACTCATGCATCTTTAACCAAACTAAAATGATAAGTTGTCATCTTAACTCCCCACCAGTCTGTGGTCAAGTCCGTAACCAAAACTATTACTCACTTAACAACACTTTTTCCAATGTTTTATTCAGTCGCGAAAAAAAATACCAAAGAAACAAATAGTTCCCTATTGATTTGAAAATGCCGACATCATTTGCGAATCTATAAATATTTGCTGGGACTTTGAACCGTATTTCGTTGGAATAAGAGTGAGGGTAGTATTAAAAATTGTTATTGTGATCGAGTGTTGGGAAGGGCAACTGGACACAATCCATCAAAGTCACCGTTATTTATTGTTCTGAACCCTTATTTGGTATGATATGATTTTATTGTGTATAATCCTGTATAATGGAAAGTGATGTATCTTACAAGAAAAGTCTTTTGCGTGATATTTTTTAAAAAAAGGGCATCTTTACGTTTATTATATAAAAAGTGTTACTCTGACAAAGATTTTGAACAATTCTTCACTCGTAAATAAGTAATTGTTAAAGAGTCACAGAAGCCTTGTCGTTCAGAGGTATTAAGATTAATATACATTTATTTATTTATTTAAAACTTCATGCACACAACATAAAATGGTTCACATGGCGGACTTAATGCCAAAATACATGTTACAGGAAATGTATGAATGGGAATAAATTTTAGAAATTGTACACAATTCCTAGGAAATGTATTAAATGCACGTGTAAATTAAATATACGTATTTAAATGATGAATCAAGGAGTAAGGTTCTCGTCGAGACAGTTATGTAACAATTATACAGTATACATATGTCTTTAATTCTTACTTATCCAAGGATCAAACTTTATATTAAGACTCTTGTTGAAAAAATCAAGAGACATCAAGTCAGTCAGGTTTATAAATTGAATTGTCTTTATTCTTCTTGATAATTTAGGTATAAAAGAGTTTTTAATTAGGCTCTCATTGAGACTAACAAGTTGCATTTGCAATTAAAATATCCGATTGCTGTTTAGGAAACATTTAAATTTCCTTGGAAATGCGTCTATTATAATTTATATAACACATTTCCAGATGATTTCATTGGCGACCTCCGTGGTGTAGCGGCTAAGCACGCTGGTTTCAAGGCGTCGCCACTCCGAGGTTCCGGGTTCGATTCCCGGTCGGGTCAATATAGAAATCAAAATTATCTCTATTGTCTCGGGTCTGGGTGTTATGGTCGTTGTGTCTAATTTTCATAACACAAGTGCAATTAGCTATACCCTATTCATAATCGTAAGTCTATAAATGTAAACAAAGATGGCGACTTGAATACCATAGACAATATCTAGTGCTGGGAAAAAGTAGAGGAATTTAGTCAATTGAACTAACAGAATCGGTTGCGATGGATTCGAATGGAAAATGAAATTATTTTACTTATCTTGACCAAAACAAATTAGAAATAAAAGGGGTTACTGACTAAAATAATTATATATTATAATATCTGTCACACCCGAAGTTGGAACGTAGGTAGTTTTGCAGTAATTTTATTATAATTTTTAATTTAAAAAAAATTGGCCGCGTCCCCATACATTGTGCGCCCAAAAGTTTGTTTTTTAAATTTTTGTGAATATAATGTAATTAATGTGTCCGTAGATAGTAAGGCTTTACACGTTTAACGAAATAAACTCAATCTCTTCCACATTGATTAGAGCCTCAATCTCACTAATTTATTGTAAGTAGATCACAATGGAATAGATTTTTGACATTTAGTCCATATTAGAACTGTAAAGAATTCTTAGTAGGATGGACCACCAAGCACCTAATGCCATCTGTGCAGCCTTAGAGCGCTTGATTTATTTATATATCCTGCTTCAAAGCACAAACAAAATTAAGTACCAATGGCCGACCCTCTACATACTCTAAAGCATTACCTATCATTCATTCTTCACAAGCGCTTTCACAATAAGCACGACGGTCGTGCGAAAGTCGCGCTGCTGATAATTTCATTCATATCACATTTGCAAGATAAACTAAAATAATTCAGTATTTCGGTATAATTACAACAATCTCTAATTCATATTTACAAGCTTTATTTTAGACAGTTAATTAATTACAGAAATGTAAATCGAATTATATTTTAACTTTTTTTTTAATACCATATTATACTTTAAATCTTAAACAACATAAAATTTAACGAACAATTATATTTTAAAAATATGCAACACCAAACAACATAATTTTGATATCATTCCCTTCAAACTCACGCAAACAAACAGTAAACATATAAGTTTCAAATGACCAATTGAATCGATCAGTTGAAAAAAATTGGTGTCCCATCACTTAATTAAAAAAAAAAGTTGTTGCGTCTTTCTTGTCTTTGTCAAAATGGTGATTATTTTCGCATGATTTACGTTTTAAAGAGTAATTATGTGTGTTTGAATGCAATTATCGTATTTTCATTGCTACGCCGCAATTGCCGAAGATGTTTGTGCGTTCTGTAAAGAAATTCACCAATGTATGCGCCGAGAATCTTCAGATAATAGGCTCAATAGGTTATTCAATGGTTTGTTTACATTTATGGACTAAGGCTGGTGAAAAGGGTATACTTACTTTGGGATCAGAGCAATGTATGTGATTGGTGTCCAATATTTATTTATTTATTTCAGGTATTATACACAATCACGGATATCATACATAAACCTTGCCGCCGATTGCCTCGATTTATTTAGTTTTGTTCACGGGCTGAATTTGAAAGAGTGACATTTTACTTAAGGTACAGAATTATTTAGAATTTTAATATTGAATGATTGTAAATAATAAATTTGATTTGAATTGATCTGACTGTTTTTATGAATTATTTTATATGTATTTTTTATATTCAATGATTTTATTATGTATTGTATTGACTTTTTATGTTATCAATTCTAGATCTAATGTTTTAATTTAGTATGTGAGTCTTCATCTATCGATTTGGATTTTGCTATAGAAATAGGTGTATGAAGGAAATAAATAAATAAATAAAACATTTTTCAGTAACATTCACATATTCCACAAGTTTCTAGCACAATTTACTGCAACTACAACATAACCATGCCGTATATTCATTAGCCTTTTGAATAACTCTATGTGATATTTTGACATAACCCACCTTTTCCATAATATATAACAGAATAACCATTCATGCGTGATGTTTGTCTCGTATCGAATCATATCTCCGATCTCGAAGGGTTGACAAATACGGATTCCCGTCAAAGCGAATTATTTAATAAAACGTCCAGTATATCTTGACTCGAATGTCAGCCGCAGGTCTGTTAGTTCAAGGCTCTATTTAAGGTGGATGTGGTGCAGGTTAATATCTGAATGCAAACCAAACGTTGCTAATTCAAAGCATACATAACGTGAGGGATAGCGATCAGAGATAAATAACAAGTATCGATATTATATGGTACTGTAGCCGGCACATCAGGTTACCCACTATAATTGCAAACAAGCCCTTATTACAACTTAAAACATACCACAGAGTTTCCTTGAAGAGCTTTTGTCCGTACCATCACCTAGGAATGAATTATTGAATCTAAAAAATAAACTTAAAAAAAAGTAAAAACCGACTTCAAAACCAAAATGCACTAAAAAGTCTTAAATAAACTCTTCACCATTGAAAGGAAAGGAATCCGTTTTAGGCAAACAATTTCTTTTTGGAGTCGGTGCTGTGATAGTTGATGCTTGATGGTCAAAGTGATGGCACCGACTCCAAATAGAAATTGTTTGCCTAAAACGGATTCCTTTCCTTTCAATGGTGAAGAGTTTATTTAAGACTTTTTAGTGCATTTTGGTTTTGAAGTCGGTTTTTACTTTTTTTTTTAAGTTTATTTTATTTCTTTATTTTTAGTGATTACATAAGAGGGGGGGGGGGAGTTGCACCTTATGATTCTATTTTTTCCGAAGCTACAAATTACCTATCATAAGTTTCGTCATTATAATTACTGAACTCCTAGGCGTTAAGGAGTTCCACCATCAGCTCAGCCCCACAAAATGTTGACTATCAGACCAACACGTCAACATTAAGATTCTAGTAAAGAAACACTATACGTGCCTTTAAAATTTGAGGGTTTCCCTCGAATACACCAAGATCCCATCATCAGATCCCAAAATGGAAAAAATGGGACCAACTAGAAGGTATACCCTCTAAGTAGGTGAAAAAATGTTTCGATTCGGTCGACAAACGACTGAGATATGAGGTAACATACATACAAAAAAAAAATAATGATAAAAAAAAAACATACAGTCGAATTGATAACCTCCTCCTTTTTTGAAGTCGGTTAAAAACATATTTTCTTTGTCACGTAAAACGTTAAAGTAATTCAGTTGCTGAAGAAATTATAAGTATTTTGCTCTAGCAATTTAGTCATATTGGTAGTCAAGTTGCCTAGAATGAACAAATCAAACACCTCTTTATTTACTGGTTACGTTTATACGAGTATGCTCAATTATTGAGTATCCTTTGTACCCTTTCGGTTTTAATGCATTTGTCACATTAAATACATAATCGTAGGAAACTTGATAGTATAATGAGGCAGCCAAAAATATTCAGGTTTAGGCATCCCAATTCATTAAAAATACCTTCCAGCATATAAAATAATGGTGCTAATACACCGTTAAAGACTTTCCCCATAAAGGCAAAGATTCACAAAACCAAGCTACTTAAAGACTTTACGTTCAAAACGTGACACTGGTCTCCACAGCAGGAGGGATATCTCAAAAAAACAGTCACGTGGTCACAGTTAAATTCTCCCGTAAACGGTTAGTGGCAATAACTGTTACGGAAAAACGGTACAGTTCGGTAACAGTTTTATAACCTCATAACTGTTTAGCGCGTTACCAGCTTTATGACTAGTTTAACACACGTGAATAAGTTTAATCGCATTTTTGACGGGGAATGTTAAATTTTGATTTTATAGTGGAGGAAGTTTTGATGGTTGGCAAATGTTTAAAAGATAGCAATTTTAACGGCCCATCAAGTTTCGTTGGAATAAAAAATGATGTTCATGGCTCTAGCTCTTCTTAATATATTAAGCCAAACTAAACAAAATCAGACTATACAAAAGAGAAAGCTTACACAGTGTTTATTCACTATATTTGCTGAAAACGATATTTTACTTTTTTAATGAAGCTTAGTTATTTTATTCAGAACTTTCAACCTGTTGTTAAGACTAACTTGGACGAGACTTGATTTTTAACCTGTGTTATTATCACAATATATCCATGTGTTATAGTTAAACTATTTTTTACATTTATGTCTCTACCTATATATACTAAATATTATATGTATAGCTGGAGACTTTGTTTGTTTGTTTGAACGCGCTGGATTGATTTGAAAAAATCTTTTTGTGCTGGATAGCTTATTAATCGAGCAAGGCTTAGGCTTTAAACAATCACGGTGCGATGGGAGGGCAGGGAACTAACTAAAAACGCGCGGACGCAGTAGAGGGGGCCCGCTAGTCTTTCATAATAAAGAAGTACACATGTCTAACATACACCAATAACAAAAATATCAAAATATTTTTTGTTACTGTAAATGATATCATTGTACGGAGGACAACAGCACGTCAAAGTGAACACTGCGGCGTCTTAAACCGTTGTAATAAGGGCTAGTTTGCAACAAAAGTGGGTAACCTGATGTGCTGGCGACTGTACACTATTGTTATTACATTTTTATGTTTTAAGAAAACACACTTTAAATTTGTGTTCTTGATGTAGTTACATTTTTTTTTAAACTCATGTTAATGATCACAACATACAACGTTAATGATCATTGGTGTGTGCAAATAATTTCAATCTTGTGTTTGAAGTAGCCCTTTCGATGCTGACGCAATCGTCTGTGTGCCGCCTGTAAATAAAAGTGTGTACTGTTATTCGAAGAACGTAAGATGAGGATTAACAACACTCAGGCTAAGAACTCATGACGTGGTTTCCACCCGTGCTCGCCGCGGTTGCGGGCCCGCAGCCTCTGTGTGTCGTGTGTGTGTCAAATAAAATGACGTGTTTTATCCAGACAGACGTCATTTTATTTGAGTAATGCCAGCTACTGACTCTTGTCAGATCCGGTCAATAGTGTAGCAACTTTTGATCAAAACTAATGTCTATGGTACTTCGATAAACATATTTAGACGATAAAAACCTTAAACTAAAGGCGTTACTTCGAAGAAGATTAAACAAAGTGTTCTTTTCGAGATTGGGGGCATATTGCGATCCAATTTTAGCCGTTTATTTTCCAGGCAGTTCAATTCCGACTCAGTGTAAACGAATATTATAATAATATACTACAATGGAACGATTATTAATATAAGATACATATTAATATATGTTATTATAATATTATAAATATCATGCGACATCGCACTATGAATTGCTAAATTGACAGTAAAGCTGAGCCTGAAACCTAAGCCAAAACTGCATCGGAATACTGATCGGAACCGTAGGTACTATACGGAGTTCTCAGATCAAATTTAAACTTCGGAAATCTAGCTTTGCTGGCATTATTAACTGTTCGCGCATAGGGCGAGCAAAGAAATAAAAGTAGATTGTTTGAAAATTATGTAGATTTACTTGGATTTAAACAAGGATACATTGTTGAGAATTTTTGTGCTACGTTTTTACAAGATGACAGTCACAGAGTGTAACTTTTTCTAAAACTTCAAAAATAGTGATGTGCGGAAGGCACGTGACCCAAAAAGACATAGATTAAACAGAAATTAAAAACCGATAAAATAGGGATGTTCTGGCGTAGACATCTTGCCGGCCCTTGAAAGCTCTAACTAGGGCTTTCAAGACAATTCTTCCGAGGTAGGTAACAAACAAAGGCGGTTGAGAGCCCGGCGTATTGTCCCTTGTGTGGTGTTGACGTCGGCGACGCGAGGCACACCATCGGGCCCCATGTACAGCTTGGTAACTCTTCCTAGGCGCCTGCGTAGAGGCGGAAGGCTGTCCTCCTTTATGAGTACGAGGTCATCTAGTTTTAACTCCTTGGAAGTCGTGCGCCATTTGAAGCGTTGTTGTAGCTCGGAGATGTATTCCTTGCTCCACCGGGTCCAAAAGTGCTGGCGGGCTTGCTCTAGGCGCTTGTACCGGTCGAGGCGGCTGGTGTTGTGGTCCACGAGGCTCGGAGACGGCAGCGAAGTCAGCGACCTACCGATCATGAAGTGAGCCGGGGTTAGGGACTGGTAATCGTTGGGTGAAGTACTGAGGGGGCATAAGGGTCGGCTATTGAGGATTGCTTCAGCTTGTGCAAACAGAGACGAGAGTTCCTCAAATGTCAAGTGAGTATTCCCTAGGACTCTGTGAATGTGGTGTTTTCCTGATTTGACCCCTGCCTCAGCCAGACCATTGAAGTGGGGAGCGTATGCAGGGGAGAACCTGAAGTCAATGCCCTGAAGAGCCCCGAAACCAAGAATATTATCTTTATTAGACTCTACAAAATTCGATATTTCTTTTGCTGCGGCAACAAAATTTCTGCCGTTGTCACAGTATATAATTTTAGGGATGCCCCTACGGGCAATAAACCTTTTTAAAGTTAAAATGAAAGCGTCTTTGCTTAGTTCACTGACAGCTTCAAGATGAACACACTTGTAGCGGAAACATATAAAAATACATAAATAACACTTTGTTATCTTGCATCCTCTTCCTTTTCGATCCGTAATATAAAACGGTCCAGCAAAGTCAGTGCCAACTGTGTTAAATGGGAAGTCAGGTTCAACTCGTTCGTTAGGTAAATCGCCCATAACGTTTGACATAGCTTGTCCCTTAAAACGCTGACACACGTGACATGTGCGAACTGTTTTTCGTTCTAAGGTGCGGCCACCTATAGGCCAGTAGCGGTCTCTTACAGAGGCCAACAAATGCTGTGGGCCAGCGTGTAAGAGTCTCATGTGCTCTTGCTGAAAAATAAGTTTGGTAAGAGGATGTTTAGAATTTAGAACGATAGGATGCCGTTTATCATACGGATAATTTGAGTTGTTGATTCGACCTCCTACTCGTAGAATGCCGGTTTGATCCAAGTATGGGTTCAATGTAGAGATATGACCTTTGGGTGGAAGAGGCCTTTTGGTGGTTAAGCGATCTATTTCATTAGAAAAGGAATCTTTTTGAGCAAATTTTATGAGTGTTTCTATGGATTTATTTAATTCATGTACTTGAAGTTCGTTTGTAATTTTGTTGCTAGGATTTTTGCAGTTATGAATGAATCTTAATACCCTAGCATAGACTCTTTGCAGAGTAGAGAGCTTGGAATATCGATTGAAATCTACAGCTTGCGCCGGAGGTGTAGCTTCCGCCACCAAAACGGAAACCGTTTTTAGTTCTGGCAATGGGCCATTTATGGGTGCAGTTGCCGGCCAAGAAGACTCTGGTTGTAGAAGATATGATGGGCCATGCCACCATAAGGTGCAGCTTTCGGCATTTTGAGGATCAATGCCCCTGGAGGCATAATCTGCTGGATTTTCATGGGTAGGTACATGGCGCCACAAAGAGGTATCCGTGAGCTCACCTATAGCGGCGACTCTATTTGAAACAAAAGTTTTCAATGTTTTGCTTGGACATTTTAACCAACCTAGAGCGACGCTAGAGTCGGTCCAGTAAACATAGCGGTCAATTTTGCATCTCAAGGCTTCAGTTACAGATGAACACAATTGGGCTCCTAGAAGACACGCACATAGTTCCAACCTAGGTATAGTGATTGACTTTATAGGCGCGACGCGTGCTTTAGCAGTGAGCAAATTAACCTGAACGTCACCTTCTGCGTTTGTGGATTTTAAATACACGCAGGCAGCGTACGCTTGCTGTGAAGCATCACAAAAACAATGCATTTCAATTAGTGTGCGGTGTTTAACAAAAACGTGCCTAGGTATTCGCAATGATGAAATATGGTGTAAGTTTTGAGCAAACTTCAGCCAAGCTGATTGAATTTCTCGGGGAACTGGGTCGTCCCAGCCAATTTTTAGAGACCATAAACCTTGTAGCATAATTTTGGGTTTAATAGTACAAAGGGAGAGAAGACCCAGCGGGTCAAATATTTTGAATGTAGTTGAGAGGATGGATCTCTTAGTGATCACTTCAATAGGACAGATTTCAACCTCGAAATGGATACTATCCGAGCTGGGTGACCAGCCAATACCTAAGGTATTAGTGGCGTGGCTGATGATTAGGTTGCTGTCTTCGGGTTGAATATTTTCTTCTGAAAATAGCTCGTGAAAATTAGTTCTATATTTTCTTAGGTTGAAACAGCCCTCGGCTAAAGCTTCTGCGACTGAGCGTTGAATGTGACGAAGTTCTAGAGCTGAATCACTTCCGGTAAGTAAATCGTCGCAGTAAAAGTCATTTTGAATAATTAATTTAATTTTCTCATCGTCACATTCTTCGCCGAGCTGCCAGATGCATCTAGTGGCCAGAAAACTAGCGCTAGAGAATCCGTAGGTGACGGTATTCAACTGAAGCGTACGTAAGGGTTCATTCTCTTTGTCGCGCCACAAAATCAGTTGCAGACTGCAATCAGACTCTCTAACATTTACCTGCCGGTACATTTTTTCGATGTCACCTGAGACTATATATAGGTACTGGCGAAAACGCAGTAATATATTGAAAAGAGAGTCTTGAATTGTAGGCCCTACCATTTGTATATTATTGACAGAGAATCCAGAAGTAGTGCGAGCGGACGCGTCAAAGACAACTCGTAATTTTGTGGATTCGCTCTTTTTCCTAATGACTGGGTGGTGTGGGAGATAGTAAGAGTCCGGAGGTATAAAACTTTTGACTTCGGACAAGTGACCAAGCTCAGCATATTCTTTAATGAATTCTGCATAAGCCTCTTTGAGGTCAGGTTGCCTTTGGAAACGCATTTCTAAATTCAAAAACCTCCTTTTAGCCATTTGAAAAGAAGAACCTAAACAATCTCTATCCTCTCGAAGAGGCAGGGCTACACAAAAACGACCAGTGTCTTCACGAATGGTATTGGCTTTGAAATGTTGCTCACACAGCTTTTCTTCGCTAGTATAAGGCTAAATTTGAGGTAGAGTTTCTAACTCCCAAAACATAGACATTTGTTTCTCTAGATTAGGATAATCATCCTGAGAAGAATAAGTTTGATTGCTTTGGGTGAAATTACACATAATTTGTCTTTGAATAGGTGACTTGAGGAATGTAGGTAATGGACACGCAATAAGCCAGCCCAGTTTAGATTCACGAAGTATAGGCATATTTTTTCCTAGGGAAATTTGTTTGGAACCTATCAGTTCCCAGAACAAATCTGCACCGATCAACATATCAATAGTTGAAGGCTCATTGAAAGTAGGATCTGCTAATCTGACATTGTGTAGATTCAGAGTTGTTGCGTCAAAGGAGACTTTAGGTAGGTTATCTGAAATATTAGGCAAGATTAGGCAGTGCATAGAAACTTCGAAAGAATTTTGTTTGGAATTCAGTTGTAAAGCACATCTTTGAGTAGTTTGATTGAGTGGTATTTGACCGATGCCGATAACATTGACATTGGATGGCTGAGAAGTCAGTTTTAGTTCCTGCGTCACCGCAAGACTAATAAAAGAAGACTGACTTCCGCTGTCTAGTAACGCTCGTACCGTTTTAGAAGATTTTGTGATTGGATTTGTGATATTAACCTTTGCAGTGCAAAGTAATATTTCAGTGGAAGATTGAGCTGACATAACAAGCGAATTATTATTTGAGCTAGAAGTGTTGTTATTATTTTGAATATGTAGAAGAGAATTGTGGCGTTTTTTACAAACACGACAAGAGCCTGGTAGTTTACAATTTTCTGCCAAAGACTTGGTTGAAGTAGGAATAGTCTCCTTGGGCGTAACGACAAAGGACTTAGTTTGTGATTTAGGTTGAGGAGTTGAATTACATGCTTTAATTTGTTTATCCTGTTTGTTGCGATAGACAATTTCTAAAACATCAGCTCTGTTTTTCAAAAAATCAAAAAAATCATTAAGCGTAGGTACTTCTGAAATGGAATTTCTGTGTTCTTCCCATTTAAAACAAGTGGTGTTGTCTAACTTTGCTGTAACCATGTATATGATAAGGACGTCCCACTTGTCTGTAGGTAGGCCTAAGGTTCTGAGACCCCTCAAATTTTTTGTGACATGATCAATTATGAAACGCAAGGACTTATCAGTCTCTCGTACAGATTCAAAATTAAAAAGTGATTTTAAATGATTGTTAATCAATTGTCGTTTGTTATCAAAGCGTTTACATAAAAGGTTCCAAGCTTCAGTATAGTTTTTTGCCGAAACTTCTAAATTACAAAGAACTCGAGCAGCCTCTCCCTCTAAATAAGAATTTAAATAGTGAAATTTGTGAATGTCCTTGATTCTTTCATTGTCATGTATCAAAGAGGTAAAGGTTTCCTTAAACTCGAGCCATTTGTAATATGTGCCATCAAAATTAGGAATTTTAATTACTGGCAATTTGAATTCTACAGAATGGTGGTTGCTTTGAACTGTTGCATTAGTAGAAATATTACCGCTAACCTCTACATCAGAAGACTTGGCGGGTGAATACTTCTTAATAATTTGTTGAGCCAAAGAAATATAGGTGTCAAAATCTTGTTCAAAAATATCGCGAGTTGTTAATTCAACATTTAAGTCAGCTACATTAATTATTTCAATCTGGCTTTGAAGCTCATCAAATTCAATGAACAAGGACTCCATTCGAGATAATTTCATCATAAGTTTGTTTATTTCTAATTCTGATATGCTTTCTAAAGTTAATAAATTATCTACATGATTTTTAAATTTAGTTAATCGTCCTTTAGTAACTCCCCGTTTAGCATTAAGTGAAGTTAATGATTCAGTAGCATCGGTAGCCTTAGGCTCGAGAGTCATTATGATGAAATATCTAATGTAAATATGAAATAAAAAACTTAAAATTGCATACGATACGCTCCTCACTTCGTGATTCGGCTTCGGTGCGCGTCGAGGCGACAGAGATCAGCTGATGCACACAGGCAGTAGACAGGTGTGGGACAATAGGCGAGCGAGTGACGTCACGCTGGCCGTGGCCTGCAGTCAATTGATGCGCACTGGAATTGATACAAATCCGCACTGAATACCTTACGTGTATATTGATTGTGAAGCAGGGCAATATCTATTTAAAAATGTGCGCCTTAACCTAATAATATGCTATAGTTAGTTGCAGTGGAAAAAAAATGAGCGTCAAAATGCAAATAAACCCATGAAAATATGCTTAAATAGTGCACACAGAGGCAAACACGAGCAAATATTATTAAGCTAATGCGCATAACTTGAAGCTATAGTGCTTGTTTGGAGTGAAATTTGGAATGAAGGCAAATGACTTGCAAAAACTAAATGACCATCTTAGTTAAAATTTGAAAATGTTAGGTGTTAAATAGGCTTTAAGGTAGGCAATTTTAGAATATTTAGGCACTAAAACTGTAGTGATTGTCTTTAGGAAGATATTTAGATGAAAACTGCACTTGATTTAGAGTTGCTGACTTCACTGAATGCACAAGTTAAAGGGGATGAAAGGGACAGAAGTAAGGAACGGGCTCACAATCAGATAGGCAGGTAGCATGCTGGTGAGGCTGGTAGGCCAAGCCGTGGACTCCTGGCAATCTTGTAGGCGTGATCACTTGAGCGTTCGGACTTCTGTCGCGATACGTCGCGTGGCGCGTGCGCGCGATGAGCACCCCCATGCAGTGAAGCGTCGTTGGTGGATGAGTTGGCTGCGCTGGTTGGCGTAGGCTGACGGCGTTGCGCAGGCGAGGGCTGAACTTTGATCCTGGCTCCACGCGGCGTCGCGTTGGAGGCGATTGGAATGGCTGCAAATTGGATTTAAATTAGCGATTGCAGTCCTGTCACGGTCGCCACTTTTGTTCGCGCATAGGGCGAGCAAAGAAATAAAAGTAGATTGTTTGAAAATTATGTAGATTTACTTGGATTTAAACAAGGATACATTGTTGAGAATTTTTGTGCTACGTTTTTACAAGATGACAGTCACAGAGTGTAACTTTTTCTAAAACTTCAAAAATAGTGATGTGCGGAAAGCACGTGACCCAAAAAGACATAGATTAAACAGAAATTAAAAACCGATAAAATAGGGATGTTCTGGCGTAGACATTAACTATCACATAACACTTACATAAGACTCACCTGAAACGGTTACTACTTGAAAATTTCCCTCTTTTATGGGAATTTGATTTCCTTGCCATTTCTATAAGCTGTGCTATAAGATCTTATGTACGTATAATTGTTGGTGCAAAAGTCTCTCTCTTCCAACAAGACGACTGCTTATCAATAACTTCTAATCTTGTAATGGGGTAATAGCACAGACATAGATTATATTTTCTAAATGCAAAAAAATGAGCCAGAATAATATTTAAGATCGACAACACTAAATCATGCAAACCGTGTTTCACAAAATTTAAATTACTAACCCTACCATCGATCCTCATGACTGATATCTGTACATTTACTTTTAATAATAATAATAATAATAATAATAATAATCTTTATTTCAGAAATTATTTTCCATAGGTTGGGTTAGTAATTACAGAAATTATCTTACGAGCTAGGGTTAGTACATTAAAAGATGGAACACAAAAACAAAATGACCTACTTAATATTAACTAAGGCAGGTCTTGAGCCAACATGGACGCTGTTCTAGCGCCTCAAGATAGGGCAGCAGTAGCGACTCCCTATTGCCGCCAGGAGGCTGTTGGGGCTGTCTCGGACGCGTCGCCAGGCAGAGGCGACCCGCTTGCGCATGACTATCGGGAAACTGTCTATGCGAGCCTCAGTAAACATCGCCGAGGCGCTGCAGTACCGAGGCAGCCCCATCAGCATCCTGAACCCGTTATTATACTGGACGCGCAGAGCTGACAGAGTCTTTTGCGTATACTCCACCCATAGACTGCAAGTGTAGAAAGACTGACAATAGGCTCTGAACAGTGTTTGCTTAACTACAGTGTTACATCGTGCAAATCTACGGGCAAGCATGTTCGCTCTCATAGCTAGAGCCCTGCGCTCCCTCTCAATGTCAGCATCATCTGACATACTCTCAGTTAACCAGTGTCCAAGGTACTTAAAACTTGTCACTCTTTGCAGTGGAAGGCCTTCAAGAGTTACAGAAGGAAAATTATAGCATCTGTTTTTAGATTTAAAGACTACAACTTCGCTCTTTTTCACATTATAACGTAGGCCATGGGACGTTGCATACCTTTCACAAATTTTAAGCAATTTCCTTATCCCACTGATTGAAGGGCTCAGCAACACCATATCGTCGGCGTAATTAATGTTGTTATATGAAATATTGTCAATGGAGCAGCCGACTCCACTACTACTGAGCTCACCAATCAGTCCATCTACGTAGAGGTTAAAAAGTGCAGGAGAGGACTGACCACCCTGTCTTACTCCGCACTCCAGCCCATACTCCTCAGAAAGTGCTCCCGCCCATCTGACCTGATTCCGTTGATTACTGTACCAATACTGAAGCAGACCTATAAGGTCTTTAGGAAAGTCATTGGTTTCCGTGGCCAGTTTTTTCCAAAGTACATCGTATATAACTGTATCAAACGCTTTGGAAATATCTAGAAAACAAGCAACAACTGGTGTTTTACGACTTGTATAGTAACGCACAGTGTGCTTGAGACAAAGTACAGCGCTTTCTGTGGATAGCTGCGGTCTGAAACCAAATTGGGCATCACACAGATTAAGGGACGCCTGTAGTTTTCTCTCAAGCAAACCGTCCATCACCTTAGATATAGTAGTAGCCAGTGAGATTGGTCTGTAGTTGTTTTTATCCGATGAATCTCCAGTTTTGTTTTTCAGTATTGGTACAACAACCGTCTTCATAAAGTCAGAAGGCAAGTGCGAGTGCCCTATGCAAAATGAGAACAACATGGCTAGGACACGCGGCAAGTGGAAACCAGCATACTGCAGGTGTTCGATACTGATACCGTCATGACCAGGAGATTTGCCACGCGTCATGTTTTTTAAGATATCCTTAACATTTCTAGCTGTAAAGTAAGTGACTTCATCTCCGTCCCGGACACCGGCATCGAAACTCTGCGACGATTGATGCATGGTGTGTTGAAAATGGTTTTTAAAAATATTTGCCACTTTCCCCGCATCACTTTCACCATCCACACTCGCAGATACGCCCGGCCTTGGATTCAGCTTATTTGTTTGTTTCCAAAATTTAGAAAAGTCTTTTGTTTTAATATGTGTAGCCAAAGATTGCATTTTAATTTTTTCTTTATTATTCTGACACCATCTTATTTTCGATTTAAATAGTTTTCTACTTTTTTTCATTTCTTCATAACAATAACCATACTTGGGTTTGCCATATAGCACCCACATCTGAAAGCAACGCCGAGCGTCATCATGAAATGGTCTTACATGTTTATTCCAACCCACAATATATTTATTACATGATTTACTTTGCTCATAAGTCGCTATTGCTGCCTCTCTCAAAGTACATACAATATCATCATACATCTTGTCAATTACTAATTTATGATCTGAAATTGAGCAATGCTGATTTGAACATAACCTAAACTCTTCAGGAAAATCTATATTTCTGAGCTTTTCGCAGCAAAGTTCAAAATATTTATTTATTTGACTTTGATTTCTGTTACCCCACACAGCTTTATCAGCTTTAAAATTACATTTTTGTACTTTATAGGAACTAAGTTTTCCCACATCAATCGTTATCTCAAGTGGAAAGTGGTCAGACCAAAAAGTATCATACAGTATCTTAACATTTATAACAGAGTTAGTAGCTGACTTAGTAGTAATGCAGTGATCCAGCCAGCGATGGGATCCATTTATATCACTAACAAAAGAAAACGTATCACATTCCTTCAAATAATTATAGTCCACCACGTCCCACTTTTGTTCGCAACAAAAATTTATCATTTCTTTAAAAAACATTTCACCAGGATGGGCGTTAAAATCTCCTAATATAAACACAGAATCTATGTCATTACATTCTATTATAGCGTTTATTTCACTTAGGCAGCTTGTAAATTCGGTTAAATTGTCCCACGAATCGCAAGGCATGTACACACTGACGAATAATGTAGTCCTGTCATTTAAAATAGTTTTAATCGCAGCTAGTCGCACTGAGTCACACTGCACGATTGACACAGACGTAAACAAATATTTACGCCACATAATTGCAACCCCACCATACGGTCTACCTCTTAATAATCCGTCACCGGTATTCACCGCAGATTTACTGTAACATTCAAATTCTGGATGGATTCCAGCGATGTAGGCAACATCATGTGGTAACAGCCACGTCTCCTGCAAGGCTATAATATCCGCAGTTTCACATAACGATCTAACGCCTTCGACTGATCTAGTGACTGATTTACAATTAAACGATATAGCTTTCAAATACTTTTTTTGCATTTATTTAGGTGCTGCAACACGATAGCTGTGGTCCATATCTTTTGTATGATTCCTGAAGTTAATGTATTTGCGGAAAGATATTCCTTCTGGCCACAGACTACTATCCAGAAATACATCTATTTTAAATCTTGGCACATACACCTTAAAAGCGTTATATTCTCGCTCATGCTTCATTTTAATCTCTTCTAGGAATACTTTTACTTGTGTTCTCTTAAAAATGTAATTTATTATATCATCCGCCGACGTTTCTTTGTTTACATTATTGATAAATAACGGCACCTTAATGTCGGCTGCTTTAAAATTATCTGTGGACTCGGCAGTTGCTTTTCCTTTCATCCCTATAAACCTGTTCCTCAGTTTTCGTCTTTGCACAAGTGTCCATTTCTCGTCAGGTTTTGATATCTTCCATTCACCGTCATTAACCATATCAACATAAGATCGTTTATTTACATCAGTAGATGACAAAAGAATCGGCTCTCGAGCAGGCTCATTAGTGGCGCAGGTCACTGCATTCGAAACCGCAGTGCGGAGGCCGCTACCTGCGCTCAGTGCGCTGGCGCTGCAGGCGGATGCGGGCGGCGCGTGACGTACAGGAGTAGGAGTGTGCGAAACCGCGGTGTCGGCCTCCACGCGCCCGCTCTGCTCACGGGCTGAAGTGAGTGAGCTCTTTTGTTGAAGTACCCGACTTGACTCATTATTCACATCGTACGAATCTGCATCGACGCGATTATCAGGCAATAATGAGATGTGTGGTAAGCCTATGGGGCCACTATCATAGCGTAAATCTGTAAGATAAGCACCCGTTTTCGTGTTTATGTTAGAGTATTCAAAATTATTAACAATAGATGCATTTCTCATCGCTGAAATTTCTTGTTGCAGTTCATTAAATAGTTTTTTATCAACGTAATTCTCTTTAATTTTCATCAAATCATTTTCTAAGATTAACAGCTTCTTCAATAAATTTGTCACATCTATATGATCAAAGGAAATAGGCGGCAACTTATGAAGTTCACGAGCCACAAAGACTGGCACGTCTTCTGGATCCACCTGCTTTATGAAACCGATGATGTCCTCAATGTCACGCTTTGACTTCCCTGCTCCTTTTCTTGTAGTATTTTTCTGGTTCTTACTCTTAGAGGACTCAAATAATATTTTTTTCGCAACAAGTAATTCGTCCTCAGTAAATGAGCTTTGACAAATAGCAGATAAGCTCTCCTCATCCATAACGTCTGCTTTGTTTTGGATGAAGGCCAAAACTTCGTTAATAACGATGTTACAGTTAGAGCACTTCACAGTTTTACTCGCCATTATCACAGCACATAGGGCGCGCGCGCGCTGCACCTTACACCGTACCGTACCACAATAAACGCACCGATATCGCTGCGCGCGTGTTACTCATTACGCATAAAGCGCGAGACTTTTAAAAATATCCAAAAATTTTCTAAGGTGAAAGATACACATAATGTTAACACAAGAAATAAAAACAAACTTAACACCCTCACGAATAATTAAATAAATCGATTTATCAATACTAGCCCGTATAATATGGCAGTCAAAATATTTAATAAATTGCCATGCCTGACATAAAATATTTTTCAAAGTTCCTGCGAAAATACCTAAGAACCAAATGCTACTACCCATTAGAGGAATATATCAGTAACTAATAAACTGGCCAAGTGCAAGTCGGACTCGCGCACTGAGGGTTCCGTGCCAACTTTAACTGAATTAGGGAATCTATTTACTTCTACTTAGTAAAATACCACAATATTTTGTTGACTACAAATATAACATTGTTTTTCATAGTGATTGTATGAAGTACAAAGTTATGTTTGTGGTTGTTGAAAATGTGCTATATCTCAAAAAATCCTCGTTCGATCCCGTCCGAACCAATTTTCGTTGAAAGTATTTATTACGATCTACATCATATATTTTTTTCAAAATTTACACTTGCTTGGTTTAGAAATTAGATGGGGGGGGACGCCTATTTTACCACTTTGGAAGCGTCTAGCTATGAAACGTTTGACTTTAAAAGAAAATGGTTTTAGGAACCTCTATGTTATTTTAATAAATCCATAGACACCCCACACGCATAGGTTAGACAAAAAAATTTGGTTTTAGTTTCATGTATGAGAGCCCCCCCCCCCCCCCCCCCCCCCCCCCCTTAACTGTCATTATTTTTTATTTTTGTGTGAGAATTGGTAAGCGGTTAACAAGATACATCTTCCTTCCAAATTTCAATTGTGTAATGCTTATAGTTACTGAATAAAATTCGTGTGACATACGGACGGACAGACAGACAGACAGACAGACAGACTTGAAGAAACTATAAGGGTTCCGTTTTTTGCCATTCGGCTACGGAACCCTAAAAAGATAATAAAAAGTCTGTTCTATGTTTTAATTCTTAAGATAATATTAGATTTGTATAACATGTAGTATAATTTCCTTACCTTCACTTTTAAGCTGCCTCAAAGTGCTATACATTCTGGGTAACTAGGTTATAAGTACACTTTATGAACACATATATATATCACCTTTGTAAGTTTGTAACACCTAGTACGCATGCATAAATAAATGAAATTAAATGAAATTTTCATATAAAAATACACATCTGTATGTTAATTTGGCTAGCATCTTAAAACCACTACTTTTATGTTTTTGACTGTGATTGAGTCGGAAACAGAACGTTTACAGCCACATACAGATCCGACGTAATAACCAAAGTAATCCGTTACAAGATTGATCATAAAACATTACAATAAACTTTATTATAAACCCTAGTTATGACTCGACCACAAGATGGGAATAATCAGAAAGCCAATTTTGGTAAAACATGCATAAAATGGATGAATAACGAAAAAATGCATTTATTGAATGAATGAATGGACGAATAAATGAATTCATTTGCTCAAAGGAAAGGAATCGATTTTAGGCAAACTATATTTTTTTGTAGTCGGTGCCATAGCTTTGACCAACTCAAGCATCAGCTATCAGAACACCGATTCCAAAAAGAATTTGTTCACCTAAAATGGATTCCATTCTTTAAAGGGTCAAGCGTTTTTTAAGACTTTTTAGTGCATTTTGGTTTTGAAGTCGGTTTTTACTTTATTTATTCTATTTTACATGTACGCTGAGCAATAATGAATAAAAAATATAAAATATAAATAATAATAATGAATAAAATAATGTTAGGTATTACTTTTCCGACATATGGTTACAGGAAATTACTTATTTTGATATTGCCGTTATTTTGATTGCAAAATAAACAAAAGGAAGTAAGTAAGTAAGTAACTTGAACAAACTGAGCTTACTGGGTCAGCCTCTTTGTACATTGTGTCTCAGTAACGAGATAGTTAAGTCTTTGCTTTATTAGTTAATGTGGGCATACATTTTACGATTCAAGTTATTATGTAGGTTCGGTGGCAGACCGACGGGATTGCCTGTTGTAATTACGCGAAGGATTTGGATAGTTGTAAAAGATGTTTCTGGTATCCATTTGGAATTAGCTTACTCTCAAACTGAATTTTCTAATACTATATAAATAAGTGTTTTAAATACCTACTCAGTGTTTGTGGTAAAAAGCTTTGTTTTATTTTCAAAAACAAATTTTATGCAATTGCACTCTTGAGTAAATTCAAAGCCGTAGCACCCCATATTGTTATTATGTATTTGTTATATTTTTTTCCATATGCTAGTGTTATTACGTATATGTTTTTTTTTTTCATTCATTTATTGGTGTTCTGTAATATAATATTTGTCATAAAAATTAATGCCTATGAGTTTAGTTCTTACTAAGCATCGTCATAATAAACTTAGCACGTGGTGTTCACCTGTATTTGTTAAAACAATTAGTTGTTAAATATTGTTAGTAATAAGATGGCATTATTGAAGTCAACTTTGGTTTTGCTGCTTTTGGAAATTGTATGTGTCTACCTTTTTGGAGTAAATTTCACTTAAAAAAGGCAGTCCCAAAATTAACCTCTAGGGTCCACGAATTTTTAATTTTTACCAACACCCCATTTACCGCAAGATGAACAATTCTTAACCCTAAACGGGTCGTGACGAAAACACCCCGGAGACTGTAAATTTCTTTTAAACACTCCTCATTATTCGCAATGGCCACATAACAGTTTAACCCTTCGGAGCAGATGGGGTCTCCTTTACCGTTTATTAGGGCCGAGTGAAGTTTAAGCGTTGCTAAAAATGCCAGTTAGGGTACAAAATATAGTCAAAAATTATGTTGATTTGACAATTCGATGTATTTTCAAACTGAATTCACATAAAAATAACAAATCAAATACCAAAACTGTGCACATAAATTCTTTCAAAATAGATAGTATCAGGTTTAAACTAAGTAAAATATTATATATTATAATTTAAAATAGTATACCTACATGTTGAGTTTAAATCTCTTACTTATTGTTTATGGAAATAATAAATTAAATAAATAAGGGGGCTTTTACACGTAAATTAACGAGATTTTAAAGTAAAGGTTGTGGTGACTGCTTTTATTGGAACTTTATTTTTCGACTAGCGGTCCCCCGCGACTTCGTCCGCGCGTTTTAAGTTTGCTCGCTCTCCTCCCGTCGCAGCGTGATGTAGGTACTATAGTGTAATCTAAAGCCATTTTCAATAAATAAGCTGTCTAACACAACTTTTTTTTAAATCAGTCTACTAGTTTCAAAGATTAGCGAGTTCAAACAAACAAACTCTTTAGCTTCATTATATTAGTATAGTTTCTACACAATAAAATATTGCAAAATATTGCGATCAATTTAAAAAAATCATCATATTTTGTTACGAATATTGATATCATTACATATTCTTATTACTATAATACATATCTGTTTTTTATAAAAAAAAAATACTCAGCTAATGCTAGTGATCACATTTTTTTATGTGTGTTTATTGCTTTCACTGGCAAACCACCCTTAATTTTCAACAAGCAGTCATCAGAGGGCGTCATTCGCTCGGCATTTTATCGCGTTAGGTTTTGACAGTTATTATCGGCCGTCACATAAAGTACAGACAAATCCGGGCGAACGACGACGCGAGATTACTAAGGGATTACATTGTTAATTGAAGCGGATATTCCGTTTTATTTGTGAGCTGTAAAGTTTTAGATGTTTACTTGTAAGCTGATGCGTTTTATTTTCACTATAGATTGTTGACTCAAATATTTACCGAGAGAACTCCAAAAAAATATCATCATCATCATTATGAGCCAAAGGACGTCCACTGCTGAACATAGGCCTCCCCCACGGCTTTCCACAGCAACCAATCACCAGCGATCTGCATCCAGTTTGATCCTGCGAACTTTATAAGGTCGTCTGCCCATCTTGTTGGTGGACGTCCTACGCTGCGTCTTTGGTCGAAGGGTCTCCAATTCAGAACTTTCCTGCCCCAACGGCAATCAGTTCTTCGCGCTATGTGCCCTGCCCATTGCCACTTGAGCTTACTGATTCTCAAGGCTTTGTCCTACTAAGGTAACGGACATAGCCAAAAAATATAACGAAACTAAATTATTTTTAAAACGAGAATCAACCTAAAATGATGACTTGCTACCACGATTGTTTGGCCCAGCAGTAGGTACAAGTAATAGGCTATTTCCTTTTTTATCATGCCCACTAGCACGAATTCCAAATTAAAAACAAAAAATAGAAGCAAGAGGGTAATTTTGTCCAAGCACGCTCCTCTGCGTCCTATTGTGTTGAGTAGCAAAAACTGCAGGCGGTCAACTAATTCGATTCTCGATGGGATTAAACGGGCTTCTTACTTTTTCACTCTGGCACTTTCGACTCTGTTTTTATTAGCGCAGGATCGATAATGCTAAGAAATTGCATTTCAAAAATCATTGTCGATATTTGTAGTTGAGGGTAAAATTCACTCTTTGCCGCTTGCGTTTAAGGGTTAATTTACGGTAAAAATCTTACCCAAATCTTTTCAGAAATCGACCTCTTTTAAAATGAGCCTTATTTGTTAACGGTTTTGGTTTACTTTCAGTAGTTTTTATTGTGATAAAAGAAAATATTACATCGTAATCCGCAAACTAATCTAAAAGGCACGTGACCCCTCCCACTGCGTGGCACTACGCAAATCTATTTTTTTTTAAGGATTTCCATGGTTGTTCAATAGATAGTAAAATTGTTGTTCTTTGTTATACTAAATTGATTTTAAATATTGTTACAATAGTCACGTAGTGTTTCGTTAAATATTTGACAAAAAACAACAGCAAAAGTTTGAATCATCTTTATTTTTCATACTTGTAATCGTTTTGACTATTGATCTCTCTTTTTGTTTACTATTTAAAACAATATTTTTTATTACTAATATAACCGAAATAAGTAAAAGTTAGACAATTTTGTGACATAATGTTTGTTTTACCCGTTTCTTGATTATTAATGCACGTATGATGAAACATGGCAAACATTGTAAAATATTCAACAAATGATTCATATTCGCATATCAATAATCACATATTAACCCCTAACTCCCACCGGTCGCCAAGACCAAAGGCATCTAAAAATAAATACGAAGCGCATTACGCTGAGTCAACAATACAGGCCCCTCATACAAAATTGCGATTCATTTCCGTTAAATAAACATGTGAACACACACGGAATTGCAAATCGACCTGTTAATCTAATAAGAGGAGCGTAGTCGACACGGTTCATTTGTAAAAAAAAATGTCGCGAATTCTCTTTTTTGTCGTATTGTCGGTCGACAAACGGAGGGAGGTTGACGTTGACAAATTCAAAGGCGTTTCCTGTTAGTGTTATGTATATTTCCAAAAGATAATGTGGATTTTGTGTTTTGAAATATTCAAAGCGACTGCCTAAACGGCCGCAATATTTTTGAGTGCGTCTGCTTTTTTTGGTACTTGTAATTTGATTGTAAAATTATTTTTGAGAGGTTTAAATCGGAGCCATCGTTTTTTTAATCACTTGCAGTCATCACCCTTGTCAAATTTACCATTTTCCTTTAAAATAAAAAAGGTTGTTAATACAATATGTGAAAACGCTATCAAATAGTAATAATATCAAATACTATTCAACTCCAAAGCCAAAAAATTAATCACCGAAACAATGTAACAAGATTTCGAATTAGTGAATATCTCAACTCTTTTTACCCCAAAATTGTATTAAAGGGTTAAATGACTTGTCATTCGAATAAATTCCACTACAATACACAGGCGCATCTAATTCGATTAACAGTTAACTCACCGTCTTTGTCTCTCCGAGTTTAACCCTTTAGCGCAGATGTCCCGTTTGAGCCGTAAAATTTAATTTGCAGGGTCATTAAAATTAAAACTTGATTAGAGCGTTTTAATATTTTAGTGTTCCTGTTACTTAATAGCTGGACATCATGCGGTATGGTGTAATGTGAAAGGGGTGAGTGCCTTTTATGGTCACTCGGTATGTTTGATTTAATTAAAATCATAATTTGATGAAGCCAGCCACATTACAAATATGATGAATACTCATGCTTACTTTTAATTCATTTTACTGTGTTTCTTTAAATTAATTGTTTTTATTATTACCTGTCATTGTTCAACTATAAGGACTAAAATATAACCAATACAAACTTTTGACAAGGTAGGTACTTGGTTGGGCGTGGTATGTACCACCACTGTCACTTTCCCCATATATTTAATTTGCCTTTTTCACATATTATTTTCTTGCTATTGTAGTACATTTATTATTTATCTTAACGCTTCGACACCCGAGCGGTTGCAGGCAACCTCATAACAATAGAATATCTATTGTGTCTCATTCACATATGCTTGAGGGAGATAATTCCTTAAACATTTTCTGTAATTGCTTGGATCCTACGCCTCGACGAACGGTGAAGGTTTTGTTTGATCCAGCAAAGCCAGCCATATGCCACCATCTTAGCTGGCATAGACAAGCTTAAATGTTGACTTGTCTGTACTGAAAAATAAAAAAAATTGACGGTCTTGTCTTGTCTTGTTACTAAAAATGTAAAATAATTCATAATATAAAGGTAATTGCTACCGAAATTGATTAAAGTGATAAATAAAGTGAGCAGCATCATCAGCAATTGCGACTGGAGCTGATTTTAAAGGTAAGTGGGCCACTATGTTTTCAAAAGTATAAGCAATTATTCCTCTACTAACCGGTCGTCTTCTTTGTTTTCCTTTTTCTCTTTAATTTCTTGTCACTAATTTGCTCTACATAACTAAGTTCTCACATGAAGTCGGCTATTTACACGCTGCTTAATTTCTCCTATACTGTATACGAAAAAATCAAGAAATAGCGCTCCATGAAACAGTTTCATTATTCTTAATAAAATATTGGTACATAAATTAAATAGTAGTTTATATTTTGTAACCTATCTATTTTTTCTACTCTTAAACTTATGATATACGTAAACAAATAAATATGATCTAGTATTAGCTATTTTCTTACACACCACAAAGTCAAAGCAGTTTTCCGTATCAAGTTGCGTCTGACAGCGTGTCCATACGTGAACTGTTAGGGTGGGTTGACACAGGCGGGGATTGGATTCTGTTAAAGCTTTATCAAAAGAGGAGAGGTCGGGCATACAAATATCTAGCATTGCCCAAGCTAGCTAGCTGGTTTACTCAGGTTTAACTGAATTTAAAAGAATATACTGAGATCTCTACCTTGCACATACCAGAAAAAAAATGCATCCTTCTAAAACCATTGAAATTGAAGAATGTATTTTGAAATTTGATGGTCTTTCTTGCGATACTTAATTAAAGAAAATTATTATACAAGTTGATTTTCATTTGGAATTGTATTTAAAGAGGTTCAATTTTGTATTAAAAAGTAAAATATGCAAGTTACTCAAGGATAATAATAAAATAAATATTCTTTGGACAGTCCCACACATCGCCATCTAGTCCCAAAGTAAGCTACTCTAAGCTTGTGTTATGGGTGCCAGACAACGGATATAATACTTAAATACTTTTCGTTTGTAATTACATACATGATAGACATAGAAAACACCCAGACCAATACAAACAGACATGTTCATGCACACAAATGTTTGTATTGTGCGGGGATCGAACCCGCACCCGCTACGTAGTAGGCAATTTTTCGACCACTACACCAGACGGGTCGTCAACCAAAAAAAAAAAGAAACTAATAAAAAAATAGTAGAAGTTCTTATTTTAACTGCCTAGCTAGAGTGTGCTCCATTCCTAAGCATATTAAGTTGCACCCAAGACGCCGGTCTTGAGTTGATATTAAATTAAACTAACGCCAAGTCATTAGAGCCGTCGAATGCATTCGCTGGGTTAACTCGCTCGCCCATTGCATGCGGTCAGGGGTTAAATTGTTCTATTATAACAACAACTATGTAATATTGTAAGCTAAGCAGATATGTCTTCTAAATTAAGGAATCGTGAAATTATGTTTCGTAGATCATCAACACAAAAGCCCTTTGTTTTAAATCCTAATATAAAAAGGGCAAAGTACGAGTAATATTAAAATATTGTCTCTAAATTGCCTCCTCGACGATGACCTCCGTGGGGTTATGGCGCACGCACGCTGCACACTGGTTTCAAGCTGTCTCCGCTCTGAGATCCCGGGTTCGACTCCCGGTCGAGTCATTAAAATTTTATATATTGTCTCGGGTCTGTAAAGATGAAATAAGAAACCAAAAATTTGCGCACGGGCGGGACTTGAACCAGCAACCTTTTGGCAAACCGGGCCAAACGCTCTTACCAATTGAGCTACCGTGCTGTTAGTCCGACCCTGCGAAATTTGTGTTTTGTGGCCATCTGTTTCATAAACAGACGGCTAGATGGCGCTAAGCGTCACGCAATTGACGTTTTCATAAGAAACCACAACTTTCGCAGGGTCGGACTAACAGCACGGTAGCTCAATTGGTAAGAGCGTTTGGCCCGGTTTGCCAAAAGGTTGCTGGTTCAAGTCCCGCCCGTGCGCAAATTTTTGGTTTCTTATTTCATCTTTATGAATATAAAATATGACACTGTGAGTGTTAAAACATTCTAAAGCATTAGATAGCGAAGCGACATCAATTTCCAAGTTGAATTTATTCTGTAAAGAATAACTGCTTGGGCCATCTGTTTCATAAACAGACGGCTAGATGGCGCTAAGCGTCACGCAATTGACGTTTTCATAAGAAACCACAAATTTCGCAGGGTCGGACTAACAGCACGGTAGCTCAATTGGTAAGAGCGTTTGGCCCGGTTTGCCAAAAGGTTGCGGGTTCAAGTCCCGCCCGTGCGCAAATTTTTGGTTTCTTATTTCATCTTTATGAATATTAAATATGACACTGTGAGTGTTAAAACATTCTAAAGCATCGGGCCTGGGTGTTGTATTACCACCGTTGTGTCAGAATTCCGAAACACAAGTGCATTAGCTACTTACTTTAGGATCAGAGCAATGTATGTGATCGGTGTCCAATATTCAATATTGCGTTTGTTCCCGGACAACGCAGGTTAATAACTTAACTCACAACTTACCGGTAATAATTACTCCTTAAATACAAAAAACAATAAAAATCCTAATAGACACGATTGTAGTACAAATTCTATAGTTTACTTAGTAAAATTGTTTCAAAAGTAGTTTACTGCAGTTAGAGTTAAAGAGAAAAATAACTCAACTAACATAACCAGAACTTCAATCGCATCAAACAGATTTTCGATTGGTCTTTTATTTAACGAGTTATGATTTTTCTACTAAAGTGGCGCTAGTATGCGCGTTAAAAATCCGGGTAGCCCCTTAAGGGAAAATTACAGTTTTAAACTTACTGTTGTCATCATTTCCTAACTTTAATTTAAAGCCAGCAACAGTAATTTTAACTAGAAGCACTTTACAAACGCACACTTTCACTGAAATCCATTACCAATAGTCAGGAACAGTTAAAGCTGACCAATTCATCAAAGTACTAATGCGAGAATAATAGTTGTCCGTCCATCTGTCACACTGTACCCTGTCATTTGTACATTCGTGTTATTGGGGATAGGTATAATGACTTCATCGGAAGATGTGTTAAATTGTTTACATGGAATAGCGATTTCAATAATGACAAGTAATTGGTAGGTAACCTAATCACTGTTTTGCCGCTCTTAGGGTATGTAATATATGTAATTGGAAAAGCTCTGTACCGTTACCATGAGTTTACAACGGCTTAACTCGCTTGTGACGACGTAAAAAAAGTCTACGGAAAATTGCACAGCGCCTCTAGCGGACACTGACAGAACTATTTTATCCCGTACAAAAAGTTGCGTCGTCGCTAGCAAGTACCTAAACTCATGAATGAAAGGTAAAGTTCCTACTACGAAATTCCGTTTAATTCTACTGTATGAATAAAGTTATTTTCCTAATTTTAATCGAATTCTAAAAAGAGGAGATAATCAATTCGCCTGTGTTTTTTTTTCTTGCTATATTACCTTATATCACAGTCATTTGTAGACCGATTTGTAAAAACTTTTCGCCCACCCAGAGGTTACCTTTTAGTTGGTCCCATTGTTGCCAAGTCGGGATCTGATGATGAAAAAAATTTAAAGGCACGTACTGTGTTTTCGTTCTAGAATCCTAATGTTTACATGTTGTTACGTGTGATAATCAAAATCGTGTAGAAATGACCTGATGGTGGGACTCCTAAACGCTTAGAAGTTTAGTAAAAAAAAAAAAAACTCATACAAAAAACGTCAAAATTGACTTCAAACTCTTAGGCAAACAATTTATTTTTGAAGTCGGTGCCATCAATTAAACTATCTCAAGCATTTTAACAGAGCACCGACTCCAAAAAGAAATTGTTCGCCCAAAAAGGAATCCTCTCCTTTAAAGGATCAAGAGTTTATTTAAGACATTTCAGTGCATTTTGGTTTGAAGTCAGTTATTACTTTTATTCCCGAGGTATTTCCTATCCTTTTGCAAAAATAAAAATAAATGATCAACTATGACGCGTCCTGCCATAGCGTCGTAAATAAGCAATACTCCTTTTTGGAAATCGGCTAAGAATAAGAATGCCGTTTTGACGACCGGATAAGGCCACTTTTATCGTCCTACCCGCAGAAGTATTACGTAACGCGATTGCCAAAGCATTACAATTTCTAATTGTCTGGAGTGTTTCCTAACTTTTGCATAGTTGAAAAATAGACTATCGATAACTATTCATTGCATGTCATGCAGTATTTTTTTAAATTCATTTCAAAATAATAAAGAAAACAATACAGGCGGTTTTATTGTAAGAAGTGTTCTCTTCCGGATAAACTTAGGTAACTTCATTCGTAGGAAGCATATCATATAGGGATAATTTTGTAATGTTTAAAAATGATAGTCCACATCTAAATCAACAAATACTGCAAATAATTAATAAATAATCTGCTCGGTCATATTCAAATGTATCTCCGCTAACTCCACAAATATCGCGATCGCTATTGATTTACGTAATACCCGTGCCGATCGGAGCACTTTTATCGTACTACCCGACTTATCTGAGTGCAATGCCTTGTACAGGAATAATAAAACACCTATACAAGTTTTATGGATTCTCTATCACGAATATGCAGAAAAGGATAACGATTTTCTATGTTTTAAAATACCTAGAATTCACAAGAAATACGAGAAAGACTATCACAGATATTTCAAAAATGGAATTCTCATACTCCGTTGAAACCTTTATGAACTGTCTTTTGAATTATTTCAAAGGAATTCAAAATGGCTACACGCCCAAACCCAATCCAAACTTAAAGAAATAACTATAAAAAATATCTTGAAAACAGTTCCTAGCGCACACAATATTATAAAGCAAAAAATATAAAAACATTTGTTCTTCTCAAATCTAAATTATAATTTGAAACGAATTTTAGCCAACTCGTTTTCACGAAATTATCAAAAAGTGATGGAGCCGAAATCTTGACATAAACAAAAAATATTAATTAAGAAAACAAAACACGGACTAGATAAGGCTGATGTTAATTAATGGTGTTCGAATTAGAAGGCGAGTTATAAGTAAATCTCCAGAAGACGTCGAGATGTAATCGCACGGGTGACAAGACTTGACGTTGATAAATAGACAAAGGTTTGTTTGGTACAAGACATGAGAGGAAACTGACAAAAATAATATAAATAATAAATGAATATTGGATACCAATCACATAAAATGCTCAGAGGTGGAATTGTGTAAAGCAATCGTATTCAATTGACAGTTCATAACGTACGATATGATCTGTCAAACCCTTTGTTCTTTGCCATTTGACAGACCATACCGGGGTGCGATTGTGTAAAGCAATCGTATTCATTTGACAGTTCAAAACGTACGGTATGGTCTGTCAAATGGCAAAGAACAAAGGGTTTGACAGGTCATATCGAACGTTTTGAATTGTCAAATGAATACGATTGCTTTACACAATTCCAGCTCTGATCCCAAAGTAGGTAGCTAATTGCACTTGTGTTATAGAAATCAGACACAACGGTGGTACCACAACACCCAGACCCGAGATAATATAGAAAATGTTGATTTCTATATTGACCCGACCGGGAATTGAACCCGCTTAGCCACTACACCTTACTTAGCCTCTACACCAAGGAGGTTGTCAAAATGATTGACAAATTATTGAAAACTATATACAAAAAAAGACAAGAGACTGTTATAGTTAAGGTACGATAGTGAATTTATGTCTCAACCGTTCAAATGATGTATTACCAAAACGGTCTAGCTGGGCTCTACATGTCTTTGATATTGATAGACGGAATAACGCGGTGACACTTTAACATTGAGATATATTTTTGCTTTGAACCTATTTAATGAAAGAAAGCTCTTTTTAAACATTGTCAAAATCTTAATTTTTTTAATAGTTTTAAACCAGTTTTCAATTAATATTTCACTGAATTACAATACTAAAAATTGAAAATCACTCGTCATTATCATTTATGGTCTGTTTGACAATGTCCTAAAAAGTTTTGGCTACCGTTATCTGACAAGTACTTCTTACGAAATGCCGTAAAATTTTTATTTATTTATGGGTAAGTGCTTATTTGTCAATTGTAAAAACATTATGAAAGTTAAAATAATCGCACTAAGCTCTTAAATTAAGGCCACACCCCAAGAAAGAGGAGAGATGGAACGCTAATAGGCTCAGTGTAATTCCGGTGCACTCCGCGTGATTGTTACAGATCTCATCTCTGAAGATGCGATTGTCTCTGACTTTGGCCCGATCAAACGGTAATTATTTAATTTAACTAATTGGTTACCTTGTTAAAATATTAAGTGAACAAACAATGTTTTTGGGTTAAATTATTTTCAAAAAGTCATTGCTTTACATGGAAGAGAAAACATACCACACCATCACCAAATGAATCGTTACGTGGAAAGGTAAAAAAAAAACATTGTCAATTATTAAAAATCTAAAAAAGAACTAACTTACCCATTTCTCACATATTTAAAGGTTGTACGTAAAGAAAATCTAAAACTACATAATTCAGAATATCAAAATAGGTGCTCATGACTGAAGAGGTGTGATTGCGGACTTCATGCGGGAACTTGATTATGTAGAGAAAAATTAGGAAATAGAGAAAAGTAAAGAGAAAAAAGAAAACAAAGAAGACGACAGGATAGTAGAGGAATAATTCCTTATACTTCTGGAAACGGAATGACCTACTTACCTTTAAAATCAGCTCCAGACCCGTCGTCACCTGGCCGCATCTATGCCGTGCTAAAATAGCACCGACGCTATTGCTGATGATGCTGCTCACTTTATTTTTCACTTAAATATATTCTGGTAGCAATTACCATTTTATTTGTTTATTACAGTTTATTGTTAGTATAAAGACAAGACAAGACTGACAAGTTTAATTTTTAAGTGCAGACAAGTCAACATTTAAGCTTGTCTATGCCAGCTAAAAAGGTGGCATACGGCTGGCCTTGCTGGATCAGGCGAAACCTTCGCCGATCGTCAAGGCGTAGTATTGAAGCAATTTCCAGAAAATGTATAAGGAATTATTAAGACAAATAATAGACGTGCTTTAATAGCAAGAAAATAGTTTGTAAAGAAGGAAAATAATTAAATACAGGATGAAGTTACAGTGTTGGGACATACCACGCCCAAACAATGACTTTGTGAATGCAAATTAAAGATTCGATAAAAAGTCTTTGGTATCGACCCAAAAAAGTACTGAGGTCTACAATTTTTTGTTGTCTACCAAACTAGAAAGCAGTTGTATTAAACCTGTCCAGAAAAAAAATACAGAACCCTAAAAATACAGCATTTATAACTTCAAACTTGCATGTGACATTGAATTACTAATCCTCATGCATATTCACGCTCCGTACAGAAAACGCTATATTGCTTTGACGTTGAAAAAATGTGGTTCATCCCCGAAATGACAAAGTAAATGAGAGGTCATTTTGACCGCGGTCATTTTTAACGAATGGTCATTTTTCGCGTTGAAAGGGTCTCTAATCGTTTTTAATATGCGCATCAACATCTAGTATTGGACGTTTATGCTAATATTTTGATTAGGGTTTCGCGAGAAAATACGGAAACCGTGTATTATAATGCTGTTCGAAACTTGACATTAAGAACATAATTGAGAATAATATTTAATAAAGATTCTATTAAATATTCAAAAATATCTTCAGCTTATCTTCTTATCAACTTTAGTGTGTATCTTTTTTTTAATAAATTATTGTATTTACTTGTATACTCCTATGTATAATGGTTGTTATAATATTATTTATTAGTGTATATAAATATTATTTCATACATTTAAATTCTGCTTTGTAACGACAAATAACCATTAAAAACTTAAATACATTGTTTTAAACTTTCATGGTCACCATAAGATATTGGTACTAATCTCGTTATTAACTATTCGATTTCGATTCGTTTTTTTCATACTTTTTAGTACTTCCGAAACTGTAAAATCTGTCTCGTTACCTATCAGCATTAATTACACCACCCGAAACATTATTCTTGTCTTTTCAAACCTTCATCTATTCAGAATTTATTTTATAAGGAACCCCGAACTCAGGCCTGCATCTCTGCCGACGTTTCGCTTGTACGGACAACAGCACGTCAAGGTATACACTGCGGTATCATATGCGGATGTAATAAGGGCTAGTTTGCAACAAAAGAAGGTAACCTGATGTGCTGGCTACTCTACCTACCACACGAATTTGCATTCATTTGAGCACGTTAGCGCAATGGCACGGACGCGGTATAAATATTGTCTTTCGCCCGCTTTGCATAAAGCGCTTATTTAGATCGCTTTGAAATATTAACTCGGCCTTTTTAATTTTTTTCGAACGGATGCCTTTATAAATATTCGGAGGTTATGGAAATTATGTTTGCAATGGAATAACTGAGTTGCCGGGCCGAACCCCTAAAAATTAAGTCTTGAAAATATTTAGTAAGCTTTATAAAAATATATAACTATTCTTCTTAAGGGGCTACCAGGATTTTTAGCGCGCTCACTAGCGCCACTTTAGTAGAAAAATCATAACTCGTTAAATTAAAGTCCAATCAAAAATCTGGTAGATACGATTGTAGTACAGGTTCTATAGTTTATTTAGTACGTTGAAATTGTTTCTAAAGTAGTTTACTGTAGTTAGAGTTAGAAAAACTGCTAAATATGGCCACTTTTAGCATTTTTGCTAACTGTAACTGCAGATAACTCTGTTTAATTGAACTTAAATATTGTGTCTAAACCACATAATCAGAGCTACAATGGTATCTACCAGATTTTTGATTGGTTTTTTATTTACCGAGTTATGATTTTTCTAGTAAAGTGGCGCTAGTGTGCGCGGTAAAAATCCAGGTAGCGCCTTAATTAAAAACAACGAAGGTATGATCTTTAAATTCTACCAACCTCACTACAATGGTATCTCAATATGCCCTAAGTTAATGCATTTTTTGTCCATGTCGATGAAAAACCTTACTACCTCTGAACCTTTTATAATAATTATGCGGTCAGAACTTAATTATAAAATATTCAGTTCTGATCAGTCGTTTGATTAGGCTTCAAAAGATTAATAACAAAAGTAGATTCCAACGTATAGCTCTCAACGTTAAAATAGCGATTAAAGCCTACAAAAAAAACCTTTTACTCAAAAGATCCTATAGAAAATAAATAAACGCGTCCAAATCGGCTCACCCGTTTGAAGCCATACTTATAACACCGCTTTTTTGCTCCGGTGGGTTAGTAAGACCTTCGTAAAATCTTAGTGTTCTGTAATAGTTTTTGTTTATATCTTCCTTTGATTTATGTCACAGGGTACCAGGGATTCAATCCCAGGCGTCACATCTTTAGCACCCCTGAACCCTTACACACTTGCACCAGTGACCTACATGGGGTCTCAGCCCTGACTCTTTCAATTATTCAAAGTACCTCTACAGAAAGGGGTCGAGAGAGTGGTGTGCGCGGCTCTTTGAAAAGGATAGTTCGTTAACCGCTGGCAAAAGCACTTACAGAGAAACCAAAAGGTAGTTAAAATAAGCATCGATCCTCAAAATGATTTTGTAAAATCGGAAGAAAATGATTTGATATCTGTTCAGTGTAATTTTGACAGTTCCCAATGTGATTTACCGTAATATAGTTTGCATAATGATAATGTTTTATTCTGGAGATTTTGCATGACAAAGTAAATTATTTAAACTGAGTAAAATGCTGAGGTTCTGAGGCATATTTAACGCTACAATTAATATTGGACACATACAATTACATACATTGCTCTTATCCCAAAGTACGTAGCTAATTGCACTTGTGTTATGAAAATCAGACACAACGGTGGTACCACAACACGAAGACCCGAAACAATATTAAAAATATATATTATATATTGACCCGACCGGGAATCGACCCCGGGACCACGGAGCGGCGGCGCCTTGAAATATCCTTTGGACATTCCCACACATTGCCATCTAGCCCCAAAGTAAGCAACTCAAAGCTTGTGTTATGGGTGCCAGACAACGGATATAATACTTAAGTATATATTTTTTCTAAATACATACATAATATACATAGAAAACACCCAGACCAATACAAACAGACATGTTCATGCACACAAATGTTTGTATTGTGCGGGGATCGAACCCGCACCCGCTGCGTAGTAGGCGTTTTTTCGACCACTACACCAGACGGGTCGTCAATTTATTCTTATAGAGGACAGTAAAACCGAAGGCAGAGCTGAAAGTAAAGATGATATCTATTTCTACCATACAAGCCACATTTAGTGAAATATCTTCTCAGATAACAAACTACGGGCCAAATCCCTCAAAACCTCAATCGCATCCGTTACCAAGGCAACGTTTTCAATCCCGACTGGTAGAGGATACACTCGTATTTTAAAGCATCCCCGTAGGCTGTCGCGATGAAAGCCTTAACAATACGAAATTCGGTAGTAACGACCACTTACGCAAATGGCCCGAGGGTTTACTGTACCTTGAAGCACATAAACATATCACAAAGTTCCTAAAATAACTAAAATTAAATTGAACTGTATTACACTAGGAATCAGGTCACAAATAGGCCCGCAAAAATGGGATGCTCTGCAACAGGATTATGTGATTTTGTCGTATCTTTTGGAAGGTTTAGTTCAGTTAGTTTTATTGTGCAAGTTTGTTAACAAATCGGTTGCCTTCGTTTTGTATACGTATCATTTGAAAGAGGAAAAAGGAATTCAATTCCGGAAAATTTTCTCGGATATGCATTAAAATATTTTGGAAAAAAAATGACTTAATAAAATTGTTCTGAATATTTATTGCTTTCCTACCTTGTTAACGATACATATATATTTGTGCACAATTGATTAAAATTTGTTTTAAAGATAAAAAGAAGAAGAGTTTCTGCAAATGGGACACTTTTGTATAGTCGAAAGGAATTCCTCGCAATCGCTTCGAATCCGGCAATGGACAAATGTTTGTATGATGAGCACGATCAATTGTACAGTCGCCGTCAGATATATCGGAGCAGACAAAGTGACCAAATACTTCTGAACAGTTTAAAATGTCAATAAGTTCCATACACTACAAGTTACCATTAATATCAGAACATTCATTACTTCATTAATATCTGAGCAGAAGCTAGTCAATAACTTCTATACACACAACTAACCAAAATTATCTGAACACTCATAACGTCAAATGTATTTACGCAGTCGGTCTTAAATATCTGAGCAATCGAGGCTAATTGCAGAAGTGCTTCCAACTTAACTATAAAAAAAAGTAAAACCAAATTGATGGTCAAAGTGATGGCACCAACTCCAAAACAGGATTTTTTTGCCTAAAACGGATTTCTTTCCTTTCAATGGTGAAGAGTTTATTCAAGACTTTTCAGTGCATTTTGATTTTGAAGTCGATTTTTACTTTTTTTTTAAAAGTTTATTTTATTTCTTCATTTTTAGTGATTACATAAGAGGGGGGAGGGGGGGGGGGGGGGTTGCACCTTATGATTCTATTTTTTAAGAAGCTACAAATAACCTATCATAAGTTCCGTCATTATAATTACTGAACTCCTAAGCGTTAAGGGGTTCCACGAACAGCTCAGCCCCACAAGATGTTGACTATCAAACGTAACAACACGTCAAAGTTAAGATTCTAGTAAAGAAACACAATATGTGCCTTTAAAATTTGAGGGTTCCCCTCGATTACACCAAGATCCCATCATCAGATCCCAAAATGGAAGAAACGGGACCAACTAGAAGGTACACCCTCTAAGTAGGCGAAAAAAAAATCGATTCGGTCGACATACGACTGAGATATGAGGTAACATAGGTACAAAAAAAAACATACAGTCGAATTGATAACCTCCTCCTTTTTTGAAGTCGGTTAAATAGGGACTCTTTTCATAGTCTATATTATAGTAAGATGACGCTGGCAGTTAGTAACGCTTTGTAGTTTTCAGTATTGTCATCACTGTCATGAAAGTGTCATGCAGTAAATAAATTCAGGCAAGTGAGTGTTCAGATATTATTGGTTAGTTGTGTGTATAGAAGTTATTGACTAACATCTGCTCAGATATTTATGAAGTAATGAATGTTCTGATATTAATGGTGACTTGTAGTGTATGGAACTTATTGAAATTTTAAACTGTGCAGAAGTATTTGGTCACTTTGTCTTCTCCGATATATCTGATGGCGACTGTACCTAAGTCATGGATGTTTATATGTATTTAAGTATTTATGGGAGACGCCCCCGTCGTGATCGTCTGGTATTCGTAATTCAAGAAAAAAGCCTAAATACGAAACCACGACAGTTGGTGTGCTGTCTGGTGCATATTAATGCTTCAACACCCGAGCGGTTGCAGGCAACCGCATAACAATAGAATTTGCATTGTGTCTCGTTCACATACGCTTGGGGGATTAATTATTATTTAAAATATGAGCAGCCTTTATTTACTATAGAAATGATTTTCTTTCAGACACTAAAATTGAAAACCCACATTCTATCCAGTGTCGGAAGTCTCGACATAGTTCCCTGTAAAACCACCAGGTGGCGCTCAAAAAATGCCGTAACAAAATTAGTGTTTTCGTGTGTTTATTAATCGAGAAGAATTTTCGAATGAAGCTTAAAAATTACAAATATTTTTTAAGATTTATTAAACATACAAGCAACATAAGTTAAAATGATATTTGATGAATTAGAAAATCATAAAATTGAAATTGTCTACGCGAAATGTCAAAAATGTTGCATCAGACTTCGCCTGCAGGTACTCTTTGAGTGTATTTAGTTGAGGAGATCTACAAGTTCCCACGATCTTCCTAAATTAAAGACTCTATGACGTAAAAGGAGTAATAGGAATGAGAAAATCGATTCTTCTTCAGTTTAAATTCAAAGCATACTAACCCAGCCATCTCACAGCGCTACTCACCGACATTGTCATGTTGCATTAATTTAACATGAATATATCTAGTTCTAGCTAAACAAATTTAGTTCTTATGTTTCGAACGATAAGAGCTACATGAAAGTTGAATAAGATAAAATTACTGCGTGGGTGTCTTTATTCAGAACCTTGGGTGAATGTCAAGGAAATCTTAAGGGTTGTTCTTGACAGGAGTCTCTATTATTAAGTATCGCAAAATCACGGTATTTATTTTGCACTAGTGGACCCTGCAAAATTATTTTCAGTGACGAATCCAGCTTAGTAAAAATCAGGAAAATCTGGAGTAATATGTGGTGTAATTAACATGATTTTCTTTTTAAGGGGTTCCGTAGCCAAATGACAAAAACGGAACCCTTATAGTTTCGTCAAGTATGTCTGTCTGTCTGTCCGTCCGTATGTTACAGCCACTTTATTCTGAAACTGTTAGCATTATTATTTTTTGTCAAACAAATGGGCGTGAGGTGTTTATGAATAGGTCTTTAAAAATGACATCAAGATTCCTGAAACTATTTTCTCTCAAAGGCTAAACTTTGATAGAAAGACGCTTCCAAAATGGTGACATGGGTGTCCCCCCGTCCCCCCTCTAACTTTAAACTAAGGGAGTGTAAATTTTGAAAAAAAAAATATGATGTAAATCTTAACAAACACGTTCAAAAAAAATTGATTGAACAAGATCAAACCAGCAGTTTTTGAGATATAGCACATTTACGACAACCGCAAACATAACTTTGTTCATCATTACGAATTCTATGAAAAACAAAGTTATATAGGTATTTGCTTATAACATAATAAAAAAAGTAAAAACCGACTTCAAAACCAAAATGCACTAAAAAGTCTTAAATAAACTTTTGAACATTGAAAGGAAAGGAATCCATTTTAGGGAAACAATTTCTTTTTGGAGTCGGTGCTGCGACAGGTGAGGCTGAATTTTCAAAGTCGGTTTTTACTTTTTTATTAAAGTTAATTTTATTTCTCCATTTTTAGAGTTTACAAGAGAGGGGGGGGGGCGGTAGTTGCACCTTATGACTCTGTTCTTTGAGAAGCTACAAACTACCTATCATATGTCTTGTCATTATAAATACTGAACTCCTAAGCGTTAAGGAGTTCCACCATCAGCTCAGCCCCACAAGATGTAGACTATCAGACGTAACAATACGTCAATATTAAGATTTTAGTAAAACAACACTATACGTGCCTTTAAAATTTGAGGGTTTCCCTCGATTACCCCAAGATCCCATCTTCAGATCCCAAACCGGCAACAATGGGACCAACTTAGAAGGTACACCCTCTAAGTAAGCGAAAAAAAATTTCGAATCGGTCGACTAACGACTAATATATGAGGTAACAAACATACAAAAAAAAATTAAAAAAAAACATACAGTCGAATTGATAACCTCCTCCTTTTTTGAAGTCGGTTAAAAATATGGTGGTATTTTAGGTAAGTGGAAGTAAGTTGATTTCCTAATTCAGTTAAAATTGGCAATCTTTGCATGTTGTTGCTTATTTTGTCATGAACTTTTAATAAACAATAGAAATAAATAATAATTAAACAAGCAATCATCAACTTAAGGGTGATACAAGGTAATTGAAATGCGAGTAAATAGATGCATAGCAGGGCATACTACGTGGTCAAATTGATCTCTCCGTCAGGACAATTTAGATCGAACTTCACATAAGGTAAGTTCATTTGATTATCGAATTTAAACATTATCTTTAATTTTTTTTTAAAAACTTTTTTCCGAAACAGAATATTACCAGTAAAGAACAATCTTTATCTCACGGTCACGGCCAAGGTTCTCTCTGATCTGCTGATATTACTTCTATACTTCTAGTTCAAGGTTTTACAACTAGAGTGAAAGCAGGATTTACACGTGGAATGAAGCAAGCTTTTATATTGCTCTGTTGAATTACTTAATATTCGCTTGTAGCTAAATAATAAAAGTGTTTAGATAAAGTGCAGGAATTAAGGGATAGTGAATGTAGCCTTCAATTTAATCGGTCAGGTAAAAGAAAGATATGTTTTATTCATTTATTTTACACTTAGAGTTATCAATGCTGAATTTAGATAAGTTTTTTCACATCACAATAGAAATATTGAAAAAAAATGTTCTTAAATAATATGCAAGAATTAATATGCATGATGCTAAATAAATATAATTTTGGTTACAGTAAACTTATCACACCATTTTTTCTTGCCAAGGTCAATCCAATAAAGTAAAAATCACGAAAGTCGATCCACCCGTTCTCGAGTAATAAGTAGTGATAAGATGTATCCTATGTCCATTTCCTGGTTAGAAGCTACCTCTCCACAAATTTTCAGCCAAATCAGTTCAGCTGTTCTCGAGTTATAAATAGGGTAACTTACACGACTTTCTTTTAAAAATATAATAATAAGTAATACATGTATAGTATGATAAGATGATGATGTTTTTCAAACAAAACGACGTCGATCCCATCACTTGCACGCATCTAAACCTCTATTGTGTTTTCGTCCCATCCTTCAGCGTGACCGCTTAGATTACCGAAATTAAAAAATGCCCCGTTTTTTTTCTAAAACCATTGTCATTTTTTTCGACCGTCACCGCGTTCATTTGCGAAATTACACCGAACAAATGGAATGCAGGGCCACGCAGACAGCGTAATGTCTGTCCATCAGGGCCTGGACGATCCTAAATGGTGTACGTCAATCGCCAATTTTGTCACAACAACTTTCTACCCAACGCTGCGCAACCGAACCATTGCCTCTTTTACCCTACTACTTCGAACACGCTCTAAACAAAGTTGGCAATGTATTAAAGTTCAAGCGATGTGTGAGCCTTAGCGGAGCTGTCATTTGTGTTACATTAGAGGTATTGTCGCCCAGAAATTATTGTCCGAATCCATCTCTGGCCGGATGACGTCATTCGCAGTTTCGACAGGAGTAAAGGGCGGTGGACCATTTTGACGGAGAGGTGTCGGATTGTATGTGCAAATGAGTTATTCGATTGGGGGTTGTGTTTGAAACAAACAGTGTTCGCAGCTTTGTTTAGAGTTAGGTTTAGTTTGTTGATTGAATGAAAGCTGTTTTCAGCGTGTTTGTCAATTTGGTTTGGCCGCTTGATTTGTTCGGAGTGCACCAAAAACCGTTACCTTTAAATTTACCGAATACAAAAAAATTAAACTTAAATGTTTCGTATAGGAATTATGTGTAGTAATTGTCACTGTAATACTTATTAAACTTTATTGGCCTTACCACAAAATAAAAGATTAGGCGGGGACTGTTTAAGTAATATGTATAATGCAGCTAAATCAAAATGTATATCACCCTTAAGTCATATGTCTTGTTTGAGATAGATTTTTGCTAGCTCTCTTTATCTAAACCGAGCTCCCAAGCCTGAGGTGGAATTGTGTAAAGCAATCATATTATGATCTGTCAAACGTATGCTTTTCTGCCGTTTGACAGATCATACCGTACGTTTTGAACAGTCAAATGAATACGATTGCTTTACACAATTCCACCTCTGGTTTTATTATTTCTGTTAAGGTTGTAAAACTTTACGTTTTTATACTCAAACATTTTATAAGAAGTTTTAACTTCTTGCCACTTTTTTCTTGTTCATCAAGTTTTGATAGTTCCTATACTCTAGCAAAGGCTTTATAAATCCATACTAACTTCCTAATACAACCTTCAATCACCATTTACAAAGTAATGCGCTTTTTTCAAATATCAGAGAGTGCAATACAGAATGCTCATATATCTATGGATATCAACGACACCAGGGTTGACTCCCTAGTCTTTGCCTAGCAGCTCGGCCCCCGCACTTAGCGATTATGCCCGTACCCTAGGGCTATGTACTTGTACTCTATATACTCACGCACACTAGCACAGTGACCCAGATATGCCCCATTTTTCTGTAATTACTCACCACTGCTTTGTCGTCCCCTTTGGGGGACTTATATTTGCGACTACTGTGACTTGGTGCAGTTGCATTTAACACTACTGTTAAGCAGAAAAATAGACTCGAAATAAAAATTTAAAAAACAGATTATAAAAATCTGGAATAAATTGTAGTCGTAGGTGGACACCTGAATCACCACCAAAATCACCAAATTATAATTAGTGGAAATATGAAAATCAGAAAAATGTTCAACGCTTAAAATTTGAATCGTTAAATAAGGAATTGCTACCATTTATCCCGGAGTACTCCGTAAGCATGGCGCTTGCAATGATGCTGAAATATCGGAAGCTCATAAATAAGGTACATCCAACTATTCTAACTAGTTACGTAAAAATAGATTTCAGTATTGGCTAGAGTACATATTTATATCACGAGGACGACTTTCATGGTGTAGTAGACCGAACCTATCTAAAAAATTATAAGGAACAATAAAAGTAGCACTTGAAGGACCAGGGTCAGTATCTGAACTGATTTGAAATGTGCTTTGTACGAAAACTTCTATTTAGCACTATACCTGTGTTCAGTTGCAAACGGTATCTAAAATGCGAATTTTTTGAAGTTAAACAGGTCCAATCTACACAAACGAGTTGTCTACGCAACGGGCTCGACGCGGCGCGGTCAATATAATGTAAGTATCAAGAGTAAGTTTCAAACGAAATATGTCACGGTGCCGTGACCGAAAAAGTGTAAAATTCGACTAACTTTGTATGGGATGTATCTTTCAAACTATCGCAGGAGAGTACCTATTAGAACAGCGGTGAGTGCGCAGAACCACTCCGGTGAGCTAATATGATCGAAAAATATGCTAAAAGATGATCGATTTCAACGGAAACGACAAACTAAAACTTAGTATTTTCAGTGTCTAATGTAGGTGAAAAACGCAAAAATTTCACCATTTACACCATTCAAGTGAAAGAGATAACTCCGTGTGTTGATATATATTCTTATTTCATAACAAAGTTACTAATTATACAATAATCAATGCTTGAAGTATAATTACACCGGACAATTCCACAACAATCAAACTAATGTCAAAAACACAATCTATCTGACAGGTCTAGTGCTGTCCATAAGTCCTAGTGTTGTCTATCATAGTAATGCCATAATCGATTATCCGTCTAACACAAGGTAGCATATTTGCTAGTTAGGATATTTCCTAACTTCACAAACACAGTAGTCTCGCCATACAAAATAATACACCGCTCAGATCATCATCGTCACCTATAACAGTGTCAGTATGTATGTCCTTTGAGAAAGGGATGTACATACTAAAGGGCCCCGGTATGAAAATCATCACGCTTTCATCCTAAGCACTAAAGAGACAAACTATAACTCACCTTTAATCGAAAGGGGTAAGGCTCAATTTTGATGATAGTTTGTGTCTTTTTGACATCGGTTACCTTTTAAGAGTGCTTAGTAAGAGCTAAAGATTCTCGATGACTTCCCTCGGAACAAGGGCTTTTTAACTGCTACTTTAAATCTAGTATCCATAGCTTAAATACTGGGCAGTGTTACACAGAAATTGCGATTAGTAAGAAATGCAACTAGACACTGTATGAAATAAGAAACCAAGAATTTCTTCAAGAAAGAAGGGCGGGACTCAAACCAGCAACTTCTTGGCTAAGCGGGCCAAACGCTCTACCAATTGAAATACCGTGCCATCGGTCCGACCTTGCAAAATTTGTGGTCTCTTATGGATACGTCATTACGCGAAACGTTTAGCTCCATCTACCCGTCTATGTAAGTAGTTATTCATTGAATAAATTCAACTTGGAAATTGATAACGCTTCGCTATCTAATTTTTTATTCCGTAGATTGGTAGAGCGTTTGGGCCGTGTAGCTAATAAGCTGCTGGTTCGAGTCCCTCCCGTGTGCAAATTTTTGGTTTCTTATTTAATATTTATGAGTATTAAATATAACACTTTGAGTGTTTAAAACATTCTAAATAAATCATAAGACAATGTAACTAAAGATGATTTAAGCTTAGTATTCCGCAATACACCCTGTCTGCACCTGAGCAGGAATATAACAATTAATATGGTAGTTTACGTACTAACTTGACATATTGATTCATGTATATTGAATGGAATTGAATTGAACCAAGATCCCAGGCCCCCCAAGTCCGATGCTTTATTACGCAGCAGATTTCGATCAGACGTGTGCCTGACAGCTTCAAGACAAAACTTACATTTACACAAAACATGTACACCAGTTATTACAAATTGTAACTTTACTGAAAAACACATCCCGTATACTGAAAATACGTGAATAAAATGTATTTAATGTAAACAAAACCAAAATTCACGGGAGAAAGGGCAAACATTTTACTGCTTTTAAATAGAGCGTAAATTCACTCGCATAATTCAACTCGTCACATTAAAGGGCACAAAGTCAACACATTAATATTACCAAAGCGATATCATTGGGCATACAGCATACATTGAATGTAGATCAAATATAACAGCCAATGAAAAACAATTTACAAATTCAAACATAATAAGAATTAAATCTTAAACTTTTGCTTGTAGTTTACCTCAGTAAAGTCTATTTTCCTTTGCTTGTCGATTATTGTAAACATCTTGATATTGCTTTTCAACAAAAAGAACATTTAAAAATAAAATATACACAAAAACACAACCTAAAATTCATTGTTTAACACCCAGTTTTTTTATTAACATAAAACGGTTGATCAAATTTATTTACATAAACTATTTTTAAAGTTATTAAAAGATTGTTTCCATTATTTGACAAGCAAAGAAAAATGACTTTCTTAATAAAAAATACATCTAATTTTTCAAAGAAATCATATTTATCGATACAATTTTTAGCTAAAGGCTATTGAAAAACATACTTTCCTACAGAAAAAATACTAACCATACAAAAGCATAATAAAACTTGGAAACAAAAAAAAACACTCGATATAAAGTCGATCGTAAAATATAAGCGCTTAAAACACGAATGTATTAAGATTTGTTCCGACTTTATTAGTTGCGCTGTATATAAACTCTCTCATGCTCAATTAAAGGACTATCGCGATCCGTCGATTAAAACGGCTGCCAAAGGTTGGTGAGCCCTGATCAAAGGATGATAGCTTATTCATTTGAACGGAAATGTTCACATAGATTGCGCTGACTAGATCCGTCCAGAGATAATATTAAAAGCTCTTGTATATGGTCAAGTGAACAATGCATGAATAGAAAATTCAATCAATAAAACAAAGTTTCTCGCTAAAATTAAGTATTGGATCAAAGGTAAATAAAAACTAAGTTGACTGGGGCACAAAGTTTACCTAATTGAACTGTGTAATAAAGATATTCATTCAGATGAAGGTGCGGAAGAGACGTAAAGACATGAAAATCATGTAGTTCACAAACAAAGCGTATTTTATTTAGAGACGTAGATAGTATAAAAGTGTTATGACCAATCCATTAAACTTGACTTACAGTGTTAATGTTGACCCGGAAAAAATAAGTCAGCGCGCGAGGTAAGTAACTTGCAGCGCCATCTCTTAGCAGGTTATAGGAACTAATGCGAAATAAACAAAGATTTGCTACAACTGTTTAAATCAGTTGCATTCTTTTTTCAGTAAGGTACTTTGAATTCATAAAGATGAAATAAGAAACCAAAAATTTGCGCACGGGCGGGACTTGAACCAGCAACCTTTTGGCAAACCGGGCCAAACGCTCCCACCAATTGAGCCACCGTGCTGTTATTCTGACCCTGCGAAATTTGTGGTTTCTTATGAAAACGTCAATTGCGTGACGCTTAGCGCCATCTAGCCGTCTGTTTATGAAACAGATGGCCCAAGCAGTTATTCTTTACAGAATAAATTCAACTTGGAAATTGATGTCGCTTCGCTATCTAATGCTTTAGAATGTTTTTAACACTCACAGTGTCATATTTTATATTCATAAAGATGAAATAAGAAACCAAAAATTTGCGCACGGGCGGGACTTGAACCAGCAACCTTTTGGCAAACCGGGCCAAACGCTCCCACCAATTGAGCCACCGTGCTGTTAGTCTGACCCTGCGAAATTTGTGGTTTCTTATGAAAACGTCAATTGCGTGACGCTTAGCGCCATCTAGCCGTCTGTTTATGAAACAGATGGCCCAAGCAGTTATTCTTTACAGAATAAATTCAACTAAGCGTCACGCAATTGACGTTTTCATAAGAAACCACAAATTTCGCAGGGTCAGACTAACAGCACGGTGGCTCAATTGGTGGGAGCGTTTGGCCCGCTTTGCCAAAAGGTTGCTGGTTCAAGTCCCGCCCGTGCGCAAATTTTTGGTTTCTTATTTCATCTTTATGAATATAAAAATGACACTGTGAGTGTTAAAAACATTCTAAAGCATTAGATAGCGAAGCGACATCAATTTCCAAGTTGAATTTATTCTGTAAAAAATAACTGCTTGGGCCATCTGTTTCATAAACAGACGGCTAGATGGCGCTAAGCGTCACGCAATTGACGTTTTCATAAGAAACCACAAATTTCGCAGGGTCAGAATAACAGCACGGTGGCTCAATTGGTGGGAGCGTTTGGCCCGGTTTGCCAAAAGGTTGCTGGTTCAAGTCCCGCCCGTGCGCAAATTTTTGGTTTCTTATTTCATCTTTATGAATATAAAATATGACACTGTGAGTGTTAAAAACATTCTAAAGCATAAGGTACTTTGAAATTGTAAATACTTATGGTGGTTTCGACCAAACGAGAATAAATGTTTACCTTAGAATATATTGTTAGTTAAAAATAAATAAGTGTTGATTTATTTCAGATCTATTGTCCATATTTAAAAAGTACAATTCAAAAATACAGTAAAAATTAGTCCAATTAAACTAAAAACAAATTATTTAGGTACCTACGTAATAAAATGAATGACACTTACGTTTACGTACGTACACAACAATATAAAAAAAACAGTTTTTTTTAACGATGCAATGGCCATCCATTGCTCGTGCCGAGAGTAAATCAATTTTCTATTTTACCATCTACTGTTCTAGAATATTGCGGAAGAAATTCTTATACCTGCCGTGTTGCTTGCAATAACAGTTGATCCTTAATTATCTCAGAAAACTTGTACTTGTCAGAAAATTTTACATCACAACACTTGTAGTGGCTGTAAGTCGATTTTATTGGACAGCCATGTGGTATTGGGCTTGCCAGGTACTCGAGATGACATGCATTTATTTATTTATTTTATATGTTACCATTTATGTTTTTGATTATTACGAGTATTATGTTTGTCTTTTTTCCGTAACTATGTATTATTATGTATTTATTTACGTACGTAGTATTGGCGTCTCTTTGCGTGTACCTCATTCGGCAAGGGCCCACTGAAAACCAGCGCTAAGGCCTCCTGGGGGTCTGGCATATGCTGAGTGAGGTCCTCTTGATTGGGACATTACAGACGCACAACGGAGACTGGCTATGCTTATTAATAGTTTTGTTTACTGTTATTATTTTTTGCTTCCAATTTTTATGTTTTATTTTAATTTTGTGTGTGTGTGATGTCCTTAATTAATAAATGTATTTTCTTTCTTTCTTTCAAAATGTTGTTCTAATTCAAAACTTTTTAACATCTCCAAAGTTTCAATGTTTGACAATGTTTACTTGACAGGATTTTAACTTTCACACATAATGCTTTGGTGCGGCATTGATTTTCCGGATGGATGATAATACAGTTCAATAATTTGTTATAGTATGCGATTTCAGTTATTTCAATACAATTTAAGCTTTGTTGAAATGCTTTGTTTTAATAATTTGAATTGTATAAAGCTTTAAATTAAAGATTTTTTATTACTTTAATTCAAACTTCTATTTTATTTATAACAGTTACAAAATCCGAAATTTCCAGTATCCTATCTCTTCGTCAGTTTATGATTGGGTGTTTATTGAATTAGGCTTCTCGCTATTTTGTTTCGCTGAAAGCTAGATGGTGTCCCCTAGCGGTGGGGTCCGTATGTAACGGACCACGTTCTAATTGATGGCGTTGTACTGCTTTTTGTGTTGACGTGAAAGGGTTTCGGTAAACGTGCCCTTTGTAAATTTTACATTGATGTTAATAGTGTACAGCCTTGCCTTTTTAGGGTTCCGTAGTTTAATGTGTACGTCTGTCCGTCCGCAGTCCAGCGCAGACACATGAGGTGCTAGAAAACTGTTATTTCGTATAGATACATATACTAATCTCCCCGCCAAATTGGTAAAATAACATTTTAAATAAATTATCTATGACACAAAAAAACTAAACGATAATCGATTCATCCGTTTAGACGCAACGCCAGTACAGACTGATAGCTTAGAATATTTTTAAAACTCACAGTGTCATATTATATATTCATAAATATGAAATAAGAAACCGGAACACGGGTGGGACTCGAATTAGCAACTTCTTGGCTGACCGGGCCAAACGTTCTACCAATTGAGCTACCGCGCTGTCAGTCCTATCTGCAAAATTTGTGGTCTCTTACGGATGCGTCATTACACACAAATACTATACACATACACAAATACTCAGACAGACACATTAAATTCAATTATTTCTCATATTCATCTCTATATTCATGGGTACGTATTACAATACCGAATTTCATAAGCCCTACGAAAGGAAGGCTGAATTTTAGAATGCCGAATGTTTATATGATCGAAAGTTCTAAATACCGAAAATTTGAAATCCCGAAAATTCAAATACCGAATCTTATAAGACCTATGATTGGAATGCAGAATACTAAAATCCCGATTTTTAAAATACCGACTGTTCATATGACCGAAAATCAATATACCGACTGTATATATGACCGAAAGTTTAATATACCGAAATATTTAAAACCTGAAGATTAAAAATACTGAATTTACAAGACCTATGAACGAAACGCCAAACAAATTGTATACCATTAAGATTGAGGTTCATTAAGAAAAACAAATTTTGATTGACCCCGAATCGCCGTGGTCCTTCGCCGTGGTACTAGTCTGCCCGATACTAGAGTGTAATTCAAAAGCCGGAGGCGTGGAGGGAGAGCAACCCTCGCCCGCTGTAGCAAATCTCAGGCTCCCGTGCGAGCTGGAGCGGCTGAAGCTGGTCGCCTAAGGCGACCAGCAAGCCGAAGCTGCGGAGGCGAGCGTGGGTGCCTGAGATTCGCTACGCTAGGGCGAAAGGGCTGCACTTCCCGCAGCGCCGGAGAAGAGCAAAACCTATGCTTGCTGCTACATGCATGCCTGTTTGATTGCTTGCATGCTGCATGCCTGCTTGCTACATGCATGCATGCCTGCTTGCTTGATTGTTTGCATGCTGCATGCCTGCTTGATTGCTTGCATGCTGCATGCAAAAAAATGTTTGAATTATATAATCAAAATGTATATAGAAATAATGACTCATTATTTTTAGGATATGTTAAAAAATACTCAAAGTTATTCAAGAATGTTGGCATGGTAGCTAATTCTAATTATATTCGTGATAAAATAATAACCCTAGTAATAAAATTAAAGAGACTTGGAATATTATAAACAAAGAAACTTGTAAAAATAAACCACGTGATCACACGTTTACATTAAAAATTAATAATAAAAAATATTAAATCTGATAATGAAGTTGCAGGTGCCTTCGAGAAGTACTTCTAAAATATACCTATCGAAACCACAAAACAACTTAATTCGTGCGCTCTGCATGCGAAATCACTGCTGGTATCGTGTGTTGACAAGTGTAACTCCTCATTCGATTTCACTTATATTAACCCTATAATGATCGTTAAAACTTTCAAGGAATTAAAACAAAAAAAACTGAGGATATATGGGGAATATCAACTGACACAATAAAACCCATTATATCTCTCGTAGCATCTCACTTAGCATATATATTTAACGAATGTATTGATCAAGGTCAATTTCCTACTTTAATGAAATATAGTAAGATTACCTTTATTTAAGTCAGGAGAAAAAAGTGACCCAAGCAACTTCAGGCCAATTTCCATTCTACCTGCATTTAGCAAAATTTTTGAAAAAGTTATATTTAATCAATTGCTCTCTCATTTTAAACTTCACAAATTACTGCATGAGAATCAGTTTGGTTTCTCCAAAGGTAGAAATACAACAGATGCTGGGGTGGCACTCGTCAAACACATTTTGGATGCCTATGAAGATAAACATGATGCGATAGGTTTTTGCTGTGACTTTTCGAAGGCATTTGATTGTGTTGATCATCAAACACTCATTATTAAGCTAGAACATTACGGTTTATCTAATAATGCGTCAAAACTGTTGAATTCTTACCTCTCAGGCAGACTACAAACAGTAAACGTTAATGGAATCAACTCCTCAGGTGCCTTGCTTCAAATGGGAGTGCCCCAGGGCTCAATATTGGGACCTTTGCTGTTTTTGATCTATATTAATGACCTTCCTTTTTATTCAAAAGACTCCTTTAAGATAGTTCTGTTTGATGATGATACTGCTTTAATTTTCAAATCAAGAAGAGGCGAAGAATCATTTGACAATGTTAGCAGAGCTCTCTCTAAGGTATTAAATTGGTTCACTAGCAATAACTTGCTTCTTAATACAAAAAATACTAAATGTATTAAATTCACCATGCCTAACGTGAAGCAAGCTACCGCAGAAATTCTTCTAAACGGTGAAAAATTAGATCTATCAAACTCCAGTGTTTTTCTGGGCATTACATTGGATTCGAAATTGCAGTGGGGACCACATGTTGACGCTCTGTCTGGAAGACTCGCTTCAGCTGCCTTTGCGGTTAGAAAAATTAGACATTTAACTGATGTTGAAACAGCAAGGCTTGTGTATTTTAGTTACCATTCGTGCCATTTACAAACTTAGTCCCCGCGAATCCCTGAGAGAATTCTTTAAGGAAATTAACATCCTCACTGTCGCTTCTCAATACATATTTGATAATATCATGTACGTACGCAAAAATTTAGATTTTTCATGAAAAAATGTGACAAACACTCGTATATCACACGAAATAAAAACAAACTTGGCATTCCAAACTTCAGGTTAGCCAAAACAATGAATTCATTCCTGGGAAATTGTGTCAAATTTTTCAACAATATACCTAATAATGTTATCGAACTACCTATTCATAAATTTAAGTTACATGTCAAAACTACCCTAATGTCGAAGGGGTATTATAAAATTCAAGACTATCTTAATGACGAAAATGTATGAACAGTCCAGCCTGCACCAAACTGATGTACCTACCTGTTTATTTTGATTTGTATCATTTTTGAGGCAGCTAGTGGTGACTGAGTTTGTTCCGGCGTTTCTTCTCAGCACTTGCCAAATTGTATGTGTCTTGTCTCGAAGCGCTGGTAGGGCCCAAAAGATAAGGAGACATGTTCTTGCCCCATACGGGCCGTAATTAATTGATATAACACTAATTATTGACGTTCATAAGTGGCATTTTCTGTCCTAAATTGAATAAAATATTTTTGACTTTTGACTTTTGACATGCCTGCTTGATTTCTTGCATGCTGCATACCTGCTTGATTGCTTGCATGCTGCATGCTGCATGCCTACCGCAAAGTTAATCTTACTTTCGTGATTTTAAACTTCGGTATACTAACTGTAGGTATATTAATCTTCGGGATTTTAATCATTCGGGATATTGACCTTCGGTATTTCAAACTTTCGGGATTTCGAACTTTCGGGATTTTGAACTTTCGGTTATTTGAAATTCGGCATATTGAGCTACGGTATATCGGGTATAGGTATTTCATTCGTTCGGTATTTTGATTTTCAACGTTTCAAGCGTAGGTATTTCATTTGTAGGTATTATGAACTTTCGATATTATAATACGAACCTATATTCATTCAACTTATACAAACCAGCTCTATCTTCATCGGGGGTTAGAAAGAAAGCAACTGTAAATTTCTGTTACCCATTACCAAAGAATAATATGGCACGTAATACAATTATTACTGTCAAAAGAATGGCAAATGGGAACCGAAGTCTGCGCCGAAATTGCTCAATCAAGATACAATCAGCGATCGGACAGGTGTCCTTTGTCGTTTACATTGTACGAACTCCATTACGATGCGACAAAGTTGCAGATGGATTACACAGGTAGATATGAATCTATATTAATATTATTAAGCTGAAGAGTTTGCTTGAACGCGCTAATCTCGAATACTACTAGACTGATTTGGAAAAATATTTTTGTGTTGGATAGCTTATTTATCGAGAAGGTTTTAGGCTATTTAACATCACGCTGCGACGAGAGGGGATAAAGCAAACTCTAAAAGCGCGGACGAAGTAATTATATTTCCATGCCTTGTATAACAGCACTAAAATAGTGTTTAAAAACAGAATAGTGATTATTAGACCTGCACGTCTGACAATCACAACATTAGAAGAACATGGTTATGGCACAAGGCAAATTTAGTAGTAAATAAAAATAAATAGTAGTAAATTTTTATATCTACCATATCTAAGCATATTTTTTACTCCAGTATTTTTGTAGTTTGGGATTGAACTTGGTAAAGAAACAACTTAAAAAAGCACAATTTAAGAAATAACAAACAACGTTATTTTGATATTTATTATAAAAATAGTCTCCGGAATCTGAGATGATCGCATATCTTAACTCGTAAGCTCGGTTAGAATGTAGAAAAAAACTTCAAAAATTAAGCTTTTAGTCAATGTTTATAAGGCGTTTTTTTCTATATTTTTTAGGTATTATCACCCATATCTTAAAAACAACTGGACCAATTTTGATAAAACTAATACTGTACCCGAAGTTGAAATATACCTGACTGAACCAAAAAAGAATCATCTTACTATGACTCCTCGTTTTCGAGAAATCCGTGGACAGACAAACATACACTTACGAAATTCAGCATACATGTCTGGAAGTCTTATCGATCAATATACTCAAAAATTATGAAATTCTAACGATATCACATGCATAGACATTAATTTGATTACCTTCTTTTTTGAAGTCGGTAAAAATATTAAAAAATACTGCTAAGTAAGTTTTAAGTCACTCAAAAAAATCATTCCACAATACAAACTAAAGTCAATCCATACTAAATAACGCTTCCATATCACACTCGAGGGGATAGCGTTCAGCCGGGAGGTCCGCAATTTACGCGTTTGATTGATGTGCGATTTGACAATGAGTGGGAAGGCTGGATGAGGCGATGCCTCTTACAAGTCTGTTATTTTGGCAAGAAAGTGGTACAAAAGGTACGTAGAATTATATCGTGGTTAAGTGACATTGAATTGCACGCTGCATTTTGCAGAATGACCTCACCGATCTTAGGTATAAAACATCACCAATGCATATTAAGGAACAGTCAATCTCTTTCTTAAATTTTATTAGTAAAAACCAAATCTCCCCTTGCGTTTGTTCTGGCAGTTCATATTTTTAAACTCTTGTCTTAATATAACAATTTTTCAAAATTATCTAAACTTCAACACGATATGCGTGAAAGAGATTACTGACAGGCAAATATAAATGCATAAAACTTACTCAAAATGAGTAGTAGAGAGAACGCCCGTACACTTTTTGCTGCTGTATCCATAGATAAAACTGTCATGGGGATCACCGTTCTTCACTGATGATACAACTCACTGTTATAAGACGATGAAAACTAAAAAGCCTACGCGTTAAAGAAATAATTCGCAAAATTCAACAGGCTTGCCAATGTGTCGGTAGACAAGTGGCACAGGCATACGCCCGGATAGCGTTAGACACGGGGTTCGATTCTTCGTCTGACACAGTTGATTATTTCAAGTGCATTTTATTTATAAAAGCTTCGTTAAGAAACAATATTCATCTGAATAATATGGATACAACTAGGTATACCTAGCACCAATCACATACATTGCTCTGATCCCAAAGTAAGTAGCCAATGCACTTGTGTTATGGAAATCAGACACAACGGTGGTACCACAACACCCAGACCCGGGACAAAATAGAAAATTTTTATTCGTACATTGACCCGACCGGGAATCGAACCCGGGACCTCGAAGCGGCGACGGCTTGAAACTAGCGTGCTTAGCCACTACACCACGGAGGTTGTCAATATTCATCTGAAAAATAAGGACACAACTAGGTATAGACCTATCTAGGTACCTATCAGGGTAAAGATCCTACTAAAAATGTACAAACATTCTTATCCCTACAATCCCTCCTTCATCAACCTCCACTATGTCCGTCGGTCTGTCACGGCGGAATTAGGCGCGGATAAACAAGTGTAACGCCATTTACATGATGCCTTTGTTGTTTGAATAATAATCGATTCGCAATCAGTTCTCACTTTACATCGGTTGCTGGATAAAAGCTGGCTGAATAAATCTATACGAGATTAAAAAGAAAAGTTATGGAAGTTTCCGTAAAATTTGCTTGTGAGCATCGGTCAAAAATAGCAATTTGACAGATTACTTTTTCTTTCTATCTATGACACACATACGATTACATAAATGATCAATTTTGGGGAATCATTGCCGCCAAAGATAGACTAATAAACACGAAAAATGGCGCATATAATGAGTATCTACCGCAAGCAGTTTTCATAGGTAAATTATTAAGGATGTGGCTTGCTCCATCATGAGTAGGTAACTGCACGAGCGTCCTACCCACTGATCGACTGCACGGTAGCTCAATTGGAAAGAGCTTTGGCCTGGTTTGCCAAAAGTCACGGGTTCGAGTTCCGCCCGTACACAATTTTGGTTTCCTTTTTCATCATATATGAATAGGTGAATATTACTATTAACTATTTTCAATCGAGGTGAAGAATATATATAATTCATAAACATACTCACGATACACCTAATTTCATTTTTATTTAAATACCTTTGGGCATTAGTCTATAGGCCTTTATAGGTCTATAATAATGATAAATCTAAATTTATAAAAGAAAGTTGTGTTAGTTACACTATTCATAAGACGGCAAACTCAAGAATAGCAAATAAGTGGAGAGGTAGCTTGGAATCAAGAGAAGAACATAGGATACTTTTTATCCCGTTGGACGGGGCCGGGGCAAAACGGTGTGAAGGTAGCTGAGAACCAGTAGATAGTACATAGGATACTTTTTATCCCGTTGGACGGGGCCGGGGCAAAACGGTGTGAAGGTAGCTGAGAACCAGTAGATAGTACATAGGATACTTTTTATCCCGTTGGACGGGGCCGGGGCAAAACGGTGTGAAGGTAGCTGAGAACCAGTAGATAGTACATAGGATACTTTTTATTCCTTTCGGCCGGTGCTGGGCGGGACGAGGCCGGGGCGAGGTGGGGCTGAGGGCGACAACAATGTTTGCTGGTTCCACTAATATTCAAATGTTGAGATTTTAAACAGGCTTCAAGTAAAATAGCTGTTTTTAATTAATTAGTTAGGTCAGGTTTGGAAAATTGCAGTGTTATCTGGACTCCCTTATATGCGGTCCATAAGCGGTGGCTAGAATCAATTCAAAAGAGATTTGTTTGGCACCTGTCCTATCTGTGCAAATTGGCTAAACGGTTTTCTTCTTACAACTCACGATAAGAATACTTTAAAGTCACCACGCTGGAAAACCGCTGCAGCGCTGGAATAATTTGGATATTATGATTTTGTACAAAACATTAACGGTCATATTGATTGCTCCGATCTCCTAGCACAGATTAACTACAAAGTACCGTACAAGTTGACTCGGGTATCAGATATTTGCCGTTTAAGGCAAATAGTTTTAGGACTAACCTAGGCCATTTTTCAACTATGAACAGGATCCAGTCTCTTTACAGTAAACTATCTCGCCTAAATGCCACAGAAATTGACATGTCATACTCACTACGTAAATTTAAATCGATTGTTCCGAATTATCTGCTTATTTTTAAAGTAAATGTAAATTAAATTTGTAATAAATGATAATATAGCGCAGGTTACTACAGTTTGTCTCAGACTAAAATGTTTATTACGCATGTCGTGGCAGCCTTTAATTAAGGCAACACTCTAACTATGCTGTCATTTCTTGTATTTAGTGATTGTGAAGTGTATGCTTTGTTGGTTGTCCTTTAATAAAAAAAAAATAATAATAAAAAATGTGTAGGTCCCAAAAGCTATTAAACCTAGACAGGTATATTGATATAGTTACCAAGCGAAATAACAAATACTCAACCTGTTTACTCAATTCTATGGAACCCTTCACATGGAGGGCTGATGGTTGATAGCTTGCCCTTTCGGTAAGTTTATTCATACCCATCATGTAGGTATCTGATGTGCGATGCCGCAAAACGACAACCTTTTGTTGAATAGATTCGGAAAATGTGATTTCATTTTGTATGGGAAAGATGTTCTGTTCAAATTGAATGTTAAGTCACGTTTTTATCGAAGAAGTGAAACTCTTGAGTAGAGAAAAAAAACGTTAAAGAAACAAGTCACGTAGAACTTACCTACATTAATGTAACTTCAATAGCTGAATCGATGAAAATCTGCATAAACTTAGAAGAAGAAATACGTGGTTAGTTATGAATTAATAAATAAGTGTACTTTGTTCTTGATAAGATAGAGCTTAGAGCTAAAAATATTTAAACTTATTTCAAAAAACCGGCCACGCGCGAGTCAGACTCGCGCACTAAGGGTTCCGTGCCAACTTTAACTAAATTAAGGTTTCACTTACTTCCACTTAGTCAAAATACTACAATATTTTGTTGACAGCAAAAATAACTTTGTTTTTCATAGTATTTGTATGAAGGATATATTTATATTTGCGGTTGTTGAAAATGTGCTTTATTTCAAAAACCATTACTTCGATCTGATCTTGTTCAAACCAATTTTCGTTAAAAGTGTTTGTAAAGCACTACATAGTACGTTTTTTTTTTAAATTGACATTTGTTTTGTTCAAAAGTTAGAGGGTTTTACCACTTTGGAAGCGTATATCTCCTATATGTTAGACTTTCTAAAAAATGGTGCTAGGAACCTCAATGTCAATTTAGGAGATTTATCCAAAGACATTACACATGCAAAGGTTAGTTTCTTTTTGTTTCAGTTCCATTTATGGTAGCCTCCCTCAAACGTCATTTTATTTTATAATTTGCATCAGAATTGTATAGCTGTTATCAAGATACACCTTCCTACCAAGTTTCATCTATGTATTGCGAATAGGTCACAATAAAGTGGCTGTGACATACGGACGGACAGACAGGCTGACAGACAGACTTGACGAAACTATATGGGTTTGGTTTTTGCCATTCGGCTACGGAACCTTTAAAACACATAAAAATTATATTTCCATTGTTAATTTTATTAACATCTGAAATTTTTTATAATACTATCCAAAATTATTAGGTTTAAAGCATTGCACTACTATTAAACATATGAAACTTACATCACGAACAAATTTCGTGCTCCATTAATTGATTTTTTTTGCTTGGCATATTTTTTCGATACGTAGTTATAACAACTCACTGGTTAGAATGAATTCTTTATCAACAAATCCACATATATCGCGGAAATAATGCACGGAACAACCGTCACTAACATTCCCAAACACTGCACCGAAAGTGAAAACAAATGAAAATGATAATAAAATGCACTTACCCGCTGGCAAATCCCATCAGACATCACACTCGTACCACAGTAAAAGCTAATCCAGTCCATAGTTCGTCCATAAAACCTTGATTGCAAATGTCCATATCCATTCGTTGTGAAAACAATGTTGTGCTTGAAAACCATTAGCCGCCGTTGATACAGCGGTAAAACAAACAAATATACGCAACATGATTTGCATTTCAATTTTGCACTATGCACTTGTGATTTTCACTGATTTTGCATCGCCAAAAAGTATTTGTAGTCCATGCAACATTTTCCCCGCGCCCATATTATTATGACAATTATTTGTTTGGCAAATTAATACAAGTCAAACAGCCTTAGATGCTCAGGTATGGAAGTTTCGACATAGTTTCATGTGAAACAACCAAATGATAGCGCTCAAAAAACGCTGTGACATAATTGTTATTTTTGTGTTTTTATTGATTAAGAAGAATTTTTGAATTAATCTTAAAAAAAAAATATTTACAAGAGTATAGTTAGGTACAAGTTATAACGATGTTTGATGTAGCAAAAAATCATAAAGTTGACATTGCTCATGTGAAATGTCAAAAATTTTGCTTCAGACTTCTACCGCGGGTGCCGTGGCAACTTTTTTTCTGGCAACGGCAGCATAATCAGTGACATAGTCATACAGCCTAAACGCGAGGAGTACAGTGGCCAGGTCGACGGAGTTTTTATTATTTTATAAAACGACATCTAAGTTTATTCACTATTGCACTCTATTTATTTTGTCATATTTTGATCGATTTGTCGTATTTATTTTGTAATAAATAATGTATTTGTGCGGGCATGAAATTGTGTTACAAAAGTTGATTATTTAATAGTAATTAAAAGCGATATTTTTAATTATTTTTATTAGCTATAAAATAAAAGTTTACGATATACGAATTTGAATGCATATCTATTTTCGTTTGGCAAATCATTCTGTAATTTCTAATAGAAATTAAGTGACTTTATAATAATTCATTTCTGCTTATCCCAAAGATATGACTGGTTGAGAAGGCTATATGGTGTGAAGTCCACCTTATAATTATTGACTTATTTTTACAGTGCAGTTAATTTTCTTTACCTACAGAGAGTAACGCTCATTCATTTCATATTTCAGTATTGTGTTGGTACGTGTATGTAAAAGTGCTTAATTTAAACAAACTTTTTATTAAAAATCGTTGTCAAACTATCATTTTAATGCCATTTTTGTTCCTACTTGAATAAGCTATTTTACTATTTCCTTGAACCTAAACGCTAAAAATACCCGTAAACAAAACGCAAGTGTATTATAAATTCCTTGTTTTATTCCCTAGAGAGAAAGCATTATCTCGGGAGCGGGCTAAAAGCAAAAACAGCTAGACATTACTGAGACGGGATCAAGTGCTGTACTTGGATAGAATAATTAGGAGATCTAGGGAAACTATGAAAATGGCGGTAATTAAGTACAATTATGATTTAAGTGAGCTATTTCGTCTTAATAAATGTTGAGCTTAATATTAAATTAATATGGCTACGATATTTAGTTTCGAACGCGGCATGAGATAATTTGTAGCTCTAATCTCGCATTAAAAAAAGTCAAGGCTCGTTTAAAAAAAACAACTGCCTTCCCAAAACTGACTAAAAACCTTTAAAAAACGCATTTGTGTTCAATTTAGGGGTAACAAATTCTTTTGAAGTCGGTGCATGATGTGTAAAGACTGTTGGTGTGGGTAAGCTTGCTTTTTAGTAAGTTTTTTGAAGGCAGTTTAATTTAAAAAAAGTGTATGTTTCATGGTTTTTATTTATTACTCATATTTCAATAACTACTGGACTGATTTTGATGGAACTTATACTGTACCCTAAGATGAACTATAGGTATATCTGATTGAACTTAAAAATAATAAGTTCGCTATGACTTCTCGTTATCGAAAAATCTTGAGACAAACATGAAGCCTTTATAGAGCGACATACTTGAATGTTACCCAATCCGGATGATATCACATAAATACAGGTGGAATTGATACCCTCAAAACATTAGTTCGGCAGTTGCAAGAAACACGGTGCGATTTTGGGCCTTCGTAAAATTTAATTTATTTAACTATTTTGCATTTTATCGCAATGGTAGTGAAACAATAATAGTAATAATAATTTATTTCAGGCAACAAATAATGAAATACAGGCCTATAAAATATATTCCTTACAGAATGTGTGTTCTTGTCAATTTTGTTGTGAACTACATATAATACTTGTGCGGTAGATGATTCATAGTGATTGTTATAATTGTTAAGTGGAAGATGAAACTTCAAAATTTTTTTTTCGAAGTAGCCTCCTGAAACCCAGCTTCAGAAACGGTCTGTATCTTATTCCTTATATTTTGTTTTTGTTCAATCAAATCGTTACATTCTAGCAACGAATTAGCTCAAAACTTGTTTCAGTGCTTAATAAGCTGTCCTGACCTGTAATAGGAGCAAAAAAATAAAATATAGGCTAAGCACGCTGGATTTCAAATCGTCGCCGCTCCTAGGTCCCGGGTTGGATTCCTGGTCAGGTCAATATAGAAATCATAATTTTCTATATTGTCTCGGGTCTGATTTCCATAACACAAGTGCATTGGCTACTTCCTTTGGTATCAGAGCAATTGTAGGTGGTTTGTTTCAAGCATATAACATATAATTGTCCTGCCTTCGACTCTGAGATTTAATTGACCATGTAGTATGCCCTGCTACGCGTCTATTCACTCGCACACAGGTTTAGCGCAAGAAAGAGAAAGTAGAAAACCTCACTCCCTCCCACGCCTCACAGCACTGCCAGCCGCCTGTCGCTCATTCGTGTCCGTGCGCGCGCGCCGTTACAACGCACGCAGTAACCACAGTATATAACCGTTAAGTTTTTATTTCGTGCTAAACGAAACTTACCTTATAGTGATACGTATTTATTCATAAAGTGAATGTGAAGTAAAACGCACTACCCAGCGTGGCTGCACCATGCATGCTTTACGCTTCGCGGCCGAGCTAGCACGCGATGCTAGCCAGTCCGCATTTTCCGCTCCGAATCAATACGCGATATTGATCTGTAGCAAATACCGGCCGAGCTGACACGCGATGTCAGCCAGTCCTAATTATCTAGATCATTTTTGATCTCAGCTGAGACTTTTGGTATGCGTTGCTTCCAATATCCTACCCTCATTTTCATTGCGAAAAAAGAGGAACAAGTTGGGTGAATTTACAGTCAATTGGGCTTTAATGCTAATAATAAATTACAGCCAAAGACAATCATACATAATTCCACATACTAAGCAGCGCTGACGATGCGCCATCATGGCCTCTAAGTATGAAGCAGCGGCTCTCGCCCGCACTCATCCGGCCCAACAGGCGCCTGCGCCTGTATGTTCTACCTGTGCGAACGCGACGGCCCCTGATGCGCCGCGAATTACTTCGTAACGGTGACCTACCGTCACAATTCCAGCGTTTTTTCAACGTTTCGCACTTGGAATCAGAATCCGACCAAAAAAGGTATGTGTTTTTATGAAAGCTTTATTATATCACCTTAAAGCCGTACGTACATATGTACTTATTACGGGCTACCGTATTCCACTCGTGGCGAAACCACGACCGAACACTTGTCTCAGCCAATCTTTTGATAATTATTAAAATGGAGCATAATGTAAGCCATCACACTAACAAACAAAAATAGCAATAAAATAATACAAAGCACCTTTTCGTAAGTACCGAAAAATAGTGGAGGCAGATTTATTTCAAATCGAATAAATTTTTATTTATTTTGTACATTTTTGCTCGGAAAAGTCAAATAGAGATTTCAAAACACTTTTACTGCCTAGACCTTAATCATAAATACACGTATTCTGCAACCTGCAGTACACGCTTCAATTTTTTTCCCAAAGCTCTAAAATCGGTAGCATGGCATCCCTCCATAGCTCATGTAGTTATGTATGTTATAGCTATATCCGCCATTGATTACAACTATTTTGTACTAATTTCTTGCCAATGGCTATAAAATTGTCTAATTAGACAATGCTATGGTAAACACAACATTGCTTAATAATACTACTTAAAATATCGATTTTTTATAGATTTTTTAAAAAGATAACAATTAGCTTTTTTAGAAAGCAAGTTTCTACATACATTTCTGCTTTCTGCTTTTACCTATTTAGCTTGTGGTTGGCTCTTTGATTATAAATAGCAAGCAAGCAAGCTGTAAGCTTGCCCAGTACGTACCAAAATATGGTTGGGTCCATATAAAAACCGGTCCGTTTAAAAACCCCATTTTTTGCTTTCAATTTTAACAGCTATGATAAAAATGAGAATGAGCTTTGCTCAATACCTGGCATATGTACAATTCTGAATGGTAGAAAATTTGACATATTAAGTTTTGAAATCCAACTAAGATTTAATCAATTTCTCAGTAAATAAATCGGTAAAGCTAAGATTTTATTTACCGACGCAATAACAACTAGCTCGAAACCGTGATTGTTTTGAAATGTATCTTATCAAATTCCGTAATCAATATAGTACTACCGTCATATTAGATTTATTAAGGTGTCCGCGGTATTCCATTGTTTTGGAGTTTAATTTTTAGAAAAATATGCTGTGACAGTGATACGCTTTTTTATGAATGCATTCATATAATCGTCGCAAAGTTCGGTACATAATCTCGAGTCGAGAAAACTGTGTCCTTTATCTTTGGAAAAGTCAGCCACCGACCAGCAAAGATTGTGGAAACCTTTGGTCACCTTAAATTAATTAACTTTTGTTTCTATGAGCTTGTTTTTTAACATATGCTACCACGATCACCACCGAAGAATAATTCAAATAAAATGTCATATTGTATGAAGTATCCGCAGATAGCACTAACCAGAACTAATCAACACATTGTTAAATATACCGTAAGAATAGGTAGCTACAAAATTGAAACAAGTCCATTTTACGAAAATAATGCCTTTTTTGTTTTTTATGGATATGCAATAACAAAGCATATGAATTGGTACAATTTAATTTTCTCAAGTATAATATTATTTTATTTAATATTCTTCGGTTATTTTTATTTGCCATGTGCCACATGTCACACGTAAAACGTAGGGACGTTTAAGGTGTGATAAATACAAGACATGTTCATTATTACACAAATACTACTATCGATTTTTTTTTAACAAAAGGCAATTATTATATATTAAAATAAAATAAAAACCTGGCGTATCCTAAATGCAATGCTGCATTAGACCCAAATTGCAGTACAATTATCTAATTCGAGTTATTGGAAATATGAACCATGTTAATTTTCCTACTATTTATTCTGTGATTTAAGAATAAACTACATCAAGTAAATATATTCTCTAATCATCAGTTTTTTCCACCCAATTACATTCATCCACTCCACAACAATCCTCCCCCAGAAAGCCACTAAGTTATTAAGGAACGATTATTTGAAAACGTTGCTCCAATTAGTAATAAAATAGATTCTTATAATATGAACTTTATCGTTTGATGTTTAAAGAATTCGATAAACTGTGTTTAATAAATTTTCAAAGGACATTTCATCTTAATATTCACCAGTTACTAAGGTATGGTGGAACAATTGTAGAATTAAAATTAATAACAAAACAGGTCTAGTGGCAATAGTCCGGCCCGCCTCCTAGTTGAAAAAAAAATCATTTTCAAAATGTTTTTTTAAAGGACTTTCCCTTCACTCTTACGCCAGAGGACGTCATGTGATACGACAATTCATTAAAATTTAAGTCAATTAATTATTGTAAACCAAATAATTCTTGTTTTTTTATGAACCATATATAAGATTTTTTTTAAATATTTATGAAACCAGTCTACCTTGGGATCTCGATATGACAAAGGTATACGATATCAGTTTATTTTTAGATTTTTTGTCCAAATAGGTACCCTAATTCTGAATCATAATCAGATTTTTTTTTGACACTGCTCATAATATTGAAACAAGTCAATATTTGTCAAATTTAAATATATATATAAATAATTAAATAAATAAAAAACTCATAGTAACTAACTCGAAAGATAGTATTGATATTTACTATAATCCTTAAAAGTTATCCAGGCAATAAAATTAAGAGTAAATTTACAACGAGAAATCTCACCATGTGCCGACTATCGAATACTCGGCGAACATTCCTGGTCGATTAGTCGAATATTAGATAAACGTATTTGGCCGGGGCCGGGTAGTACCAAAACTTCTGTCGGAGAAATTGTTTGGAGTCGTTCGCCCTTATAAAGTCACAAAGCTCTCAGAAGCCGATTTTTAATCTTCTTCATTTCTGAAGAAGATTGTATATTGTATATTGATTGATATAGTTATTTTTCAGTTACCAAAATACTTATTAAATTTTTAATTATACATAAATAAATAAAAAATCATAACTTACCTACTTACCCATGCCTTAAAGTTTCTGATAACGATAATACTTCAAAGCCATTGAATTTTCGTATTATTTTGGTAACTCAGCAAATAATCATATAGCATTGATAGACACCTGTGAATATTTCATGATCTTAAGAGAATTTCATTCCTTAAAATAAATAAATTAATCAATTGCTTTTATATCAATCATCTAACACTTTTTATAACCAAATGTTTTCTCAGGTATTCGAAATTTAAATGTATAAAATATTATTTATATGTTTGGTATTCGGACGTATATCTTTAAAACAGTCACATTAATACCTAAATATCCCATACTAAAAAGCAATAGAATATCTTGTATGTATTTCAAATCTATAATTATAAAATATGTTAAAAAAATGCAAGACAAGATAACGATTTGTCAAACTTACCTTCCAGCCCGTTAACTTACCAAAGATAATGGGCTTACTAAAAAGTGTTTTCTGTATGTAGCTTTCCTCGTAATAAAATTATCATTTGTTTTACGTGCCAAATTCAGTGTGTAAAACTATAAAATTCGCAAACCGTCTCAGCTCAACAATACGTATTCCGTATTGTTTGTTATTTATATAACACGCCACAATAAAAATAAGAAATAAAACTATTTCAGTTTCAGATTACTAAAATTAATAAATTATATATTTTTAGTTAATCATTAAAAAAAAAACTCACAAATATCTTCTTTCTTCCTAGTAAAAATATTTGTTTATAGTAGAAAGTTATAACTTATCATAGTTATCATACATCCATTCTTTTTTAGTAATAGTAATACATCTAAATGGCAAAGATGGTGACGTGAACAATAAATTATTATTTAATATGATCGTTCTAATGATCAAACACTAACAGAGATGTCAACTTATTCTGTTGTAACAACATTGATTTTACTCCGAACATCTACATGGTCAATTAAATCTCAGAGTCGAAGGCAGGACAATTGGATGATCAAACGAACTTACCTTAAGTGAAGTTCGATCCAAATTGTCCTGACTTCGACGAAGAGATTTAAGGTCCCACCCTTCCCAATTCCCGTGTACGTTTTTTATGCAAAAATAATCGTCACCCATACCATAGGTATAATCAATGTTGTACATCTCATACATCAGTCTCCTTGCTCTGAAATGAATGAGCGACAGGCGGCTGGCAGTGCTGTGAGGCGTGGGAGGGAGTGAGGTTTTCTACTTTCTCTTTCTTGCGCTAAACCTGTGTGCGAGTGAATAGACGCGTAGCAGGGCATACTACATGGTCAATTAAATCTCTTCGTCGAAGTCAGGACAATTTGGATCGAACTTCACTTAAGGTAAGTTCGTTTGATCATCCAAATAATGACTATTTTCTAACAAAATAAATCGAAACAGCAATGTATTGTGAAAAAATGTGTACAGTCATAGAACTTGACACTGTCAGTTACTTCAACAAGTTAGCGATTTTGATATACATTGGTTAGGGATTATAACTTTGGATTACTTTATCAGTTATAGACCACTATGACCAGGTTAACGCAACAAAGTTTACTATGTAGAATTATTGAATCAACTTTTTTCTCCTATTATAGACCACACGTTGTATTTGATTTAAAAAGGAAATGTGCGTATCTTTTTCAAAAAGTTTAAATCCGCTCTCCGTGCTCTTCATATTTTCGGCAAAGCCTCCCATTCCCAAACACAAAAAGATCATTGCGACCATACACTGTCTGCAAAGCCGAATTTTCGTGCAAATGTTTGGGAATAAAAACCACGCTTAAGGTCATACGACAGTTTTGTTTTTTACTGCGTTCCTATTTTATTTTCCCATATCTAAACACCGTGAAATGCGACTCGGGTACGCACGGATATTCTAATTATTCAACCTTGAGGGCATTTTCTGAAACCGTTGGTAAAGCTTTCCAGGGTGTATTGGCGATTTTGATGGAGAGTGCTATGATCATTTGTAGTAAATTGCTTTTATTTTACATGCAGTAAAATGAATACATTCAGATATTATCTGTACGCTTCTATATCCTTTTCACTGAAACTGATGGGTACGTTACAAATCGGCACGACCGGTATTGTGCCGGCATTGTTGAGTGCAGATTGGACTTGACGTGTCCATCAGTGTCAATGAAAAAAATTGTATGACGCCATCTACACTCGTCAGTAAGAGTGACATTCAGTGTACACCGTCACTGACGAGTGTGACGTAGCATCGATAAAAATATGTGCTATAATAATAGGTAATTTAGACCCTGATGGATACGTTACTGATCGGCACATGTCGGCAATGTTGTGTACGAATCGCCCTTTACTGTTTGGTACGTGTCAAAATAAAAAATAATTTATTCCATTTAGAACCCAAAATGCCACTTATAACCGTCAATAATTAGTTAATATCAATCAATTATGGCCCATATAGGGCCAGAAATGACTCCTTATCTTCTGTCGGCACTGTGCCGGCGCTGATGTGTACGTAGAGGCCTTGAAGTCGTATTTCTTTCTTTTTAGCACTCAACAGATATGACTTATAAAAAGCTTTAGGAAAACACAGAACATTATGCTTTAGGCCTATTTATGAAAATTTATATAAGTAGACTTGATTAAACGTTGCTCAAGAACAAAAACGTTACTTTCAATATTACATTAGTCACATATTAGGGAAAAGGCCAAATAAAAAAGGTATTTATCAAAACTATAATAGATATATTACGCATTTAAAAGAATTTCCGTCTACGATTTCAGCCGGTGTAGTCTGAAGCAAACTTTGAACATTTCGCGTGGATAACGCTGAGACAAAATTGATTTTCAAGTATTTATTGCTTGAGAAGAATTTTTCAATAAAGCTTTAAAAAATACATAGATTTTTTCAGATTTATTAAATACATATCTCCGTAAGTAAAAATGATATTTGATAAAATATGTTGCATCAAATACATAATAATAATATATAAAAATAAAAATACTTTATTTCACACCATAAACATAATTACACAGGATGCATATATATGTTTAATCATAAAATTGAAATTGTCGTAGCGAAATGTCAAAAATTTTGCTTTGAAACCTTTCACCTAAAACCGTTTAGGTAAAGAAGGCATGATGATACCAATAGCAAAAGTTATCATTTCTAATACCATCCCTATTGTTTTGGCGATGCTAATGTGCGAGTAAAAAAATATCGGCTTTCCATTCGCGTATGCGCTTTGGGCATTTGGGAATATGGGAAATGATGAGAAAGCCCGAAATATAAACAGGTCCGTAAAAATAAGGCTGATGTTACCAGTGGAGTGAATAATTAAGTTGGTAATCTAGCCTGCACGTAGGCACTTTTGTTGTTCATATTTTGTCTTAGCTTTGAAGCTAACAACTCCTAATTAACTTACTGCCCGTTTGAATTTTAGATAATGAGGAATAAAATGAGAATGTTTGAACAGGTTCAAAATAAAATAAAACGAGTTTAGAATCAAAAGCTCTTACAAGCAGCTCGTATATTATTACTTAACACTAAGTTATCGTCGCAATTATTTGTTTTAAAGACGTTAAAAAAGACAAGACTAATGTTTTAAGACCAAGTCTGTTTCAAGAGTCCTAACTTAATCTGGTTAGGTTTATTAGTCCAATACTTCATACCAAATGACGTTCCATATTTAAATTATTCGCAGGTTAGTACTTATTCGTAGATGTTGAGAAAGGCAGGGTTAATAACTTCTAATTTTAGTAGGAAGTACAAAGACGTATCATCAACTTCTAATATTTATTTCTTTTCACAATTTCAGTAGTTAAAACATCGCATTGTAGTGTGCTGTGGAGGTATGTCAAGTATGTAGTATTTATTTGGACTATAGAATCACTATTTACTACGATACGTATTTTCTGACTTACGTGATGTGACTAAGGCCTCATTCAAGAAGACGCGGCCAGCGTCGCGTGCGGCGTGGCTTTCCGCGGCGCGTCGGGCGTTTTTACCGTTGGCGTCGCGTGAAACGAACAACGTCATCTCACGCGCAAACTCAAACATAATACGATGCGACAAGGATCTTCTGGCCAATCGATGAGATAGACAGGTTGGTGCTAGCATTCAACAAGGGTAACCAGTGAAAGAAAATCTCCCTTGTTTTTCTTATTGTTATAAAATTCACAGCTCTTACTCCAAAAACTAAGCTAATCTTACTTACGATACAGGAATTCTGTTTATTTATTACGGTATTTTATTAACTATAGGGTAATAACTATTGGGTTGGTCCAACTTTGTGAAGGAGGTCAATCGACGAATCCAACTCGGCTGGGGCGTTCTCTAACTATAGGTCTTTAAAGAGGCTCAAAATCCCACAACGAGCTACGCAACAGAGAGGGCTACGCTGGGTGTTTCACTACGAGATCACCCAGCGTAACCCGCTCGCTTTTTACTCTCTAATAAAGAACATATCAATATACATGGGTAGGAGAGTTCCAGTTTCTACTGTTTTATTTGACATGAGTAAGGCTTTTGATTTTGTCAATCAAAAAACACTTTTAGCTAAGTTAGAACGTTATGGTGTGCGAGGACCGGCATATGATTGGATTAAAAGCTATCTCATGGAAAGAACACAATTTGTGCAAATATCAAAGCTCGATGATAAGTCCATCGTCCCATAATGTATTGTGCAAATCGAGAAATAGGCAAAACGGCTCTGGTGTGCCCCAGGGTAGTATATTGGGACCATTACTCTTCATCATATACATAAATGACCTCCCCAATTGTACGAAATATCCAGTCACACTTTTTGCTGATGACATTTCTATTACAATACACAAAGAAACTAAAATCGACTACAATAATGAAATAAATAATAAAAATAAAAAATGTTACAGTTTGTTTTAGTGATACTGATTTAAAAATAAATTCAAGTAAAACAAAATACATACAATTCTTCAACAAAAATGGAAAACCCGAAAAATTATCGGTTAAACATGGCGTAGATTCCATTGCCCTTACTTTATCAGCCACTTTTCTAGGTATCGTTATCGATTCCGAACTCACTTGGCGGAATCATGTCGACACAGTATGTCAAAGAATACATATGTTTATATACGCTCTATATCGTCTGACCAAATTGTCAAATCTTCAGACAGCTCTGGATAGCATACCACGGATATGTTGGTTCCATTTTGAGGTATGGGCTGATTCCATGGGGAAACTCGACACACCTCAACAGAGTCTTCATTTTGCAGAAGAAATGTGTTAGATCCATTTGAGATGTTGGACTGATGGAATCATGTAGGCCTCTTGTTAAAAAATTAAGAATTCTTGCATTGCCATCTTTATATCGTTCTATAGTTCTCGTGGATCGCGGTAGCGCTTGGACGTGCTCGCAGTTAGTTAAATTAAATCAGTGCAACAATTTATCAAAACAAAAAAGACAGCAATAGTGGACAAAGTGACGAAACTAACAAGGACAACGATACTCTAGTAAACTTCGGTTGCAGCGCAAACGCACCTAGCCCCGCCCACAAGTGCACGGTGTGGGGGTGCGATTACTCAAAACGCAAACAGCCGCATCACCTTAGGCCTAAATGGATGAATCAACGCCGCCGATTACGGGCAACGAACCAATAATGTATGGATCTGACTCAAATATAAACGTTATGAAGGATAGGTCACAACACTGGGTCAATCCTAGACAACCTAAAAAGAAGCGGATAACAGACGAATCTGATAGTGATTCATCAGCTTTTCAGCTAATAAGACCAGCAGCCCACTGCTGCTCGTCAAAAGCCCTTAATCAAACGATTAACTCCTTCCGTGAAGAAATGAAGCTAATGATGAAAGCTATCACTGATATCAAAGAGCAACAAGAAGGACGTTTTACTCGATTTCAACAAGATATGACGGATATTAAAGCTTCTGTTGGTCAATTACAGAAAACAAATGAGGAAATAGAGAAATCGCTTGACTATCTGGGTAGGAAATACGAGGACCTAGAAGAATCTACTAAGGAGTGTGTGGAAAAGGTAAAAAAACATGAAAATAAGTTTAAAGACATGTATAATCGGAACACTTACCTAGAGACATGTAACAAGGCACTGGAAGAGAGAGTATGTACACTAGAACAAAAAGAACTGGACCTGAACATAAAAATCAAAAACTTTGATAAGCAAGAAGGTAAGAGTATTTTAGAGACAGCCCAAATGATAGCACAAGCACTCAATCTGAAACCTGAAAAAATTGTGAAAGCATGGAGGGTAGGAAGAGAAAAAGACCCAAAAGACAACCGTCCAATTACAGTGACCCTACTTTCACGTGAAGATCGCCTGAAATGGCTACAAGCAAGAAAAAATGCCCTACTAACCAATCATAGTGTTTTCAAGAATAACAACAGTGCCAGAATCTATATAAACGAGCACATAACTCGTCACCTACGTCAAATTTTATGGGAGGCCAAAAGTAGATTGAAGGAAACACATAAATATATATGGGTACAAAATTCTCGAATATTAATACGGAAGAATGACCAAGATAAAAAAATATATATCAAATACGATCTGAAAGTGATATTGCAACTTACTTACCTAACGGACAAGAGTAGTCTATAATCAATGCCATCCACCTTTGACTCACAATTCCAGATAACCGATATACAATATAATAAATACGAAAATATAAAACAATGGGCTAAACAACTAAAAAGCAAAAAGAATGCACTACAAATTATTCATATGAATGTATGTTCCATGAAGAAACACTTCAGCGAGTTTTTAGTGATGATAAAAGACTGCATAGATAGTTAAGATGTAATTTGCCTAACAGAAGTGAACATAAAACAGGAAGAGCTGTATTTGTTTGGATTAGATAACTTTAATATATACTCAGTAACAAGAAAAAACAGAAAGGGAGGCGGCATATTATTGTATGTTAAAAACAAACACCATTTCACAACCTACGACACGCATGCCACAACATGTGAGCTTATACATGGTCAACTAAAAGCATATAACTACGAAACGGAATCGCTAATAGTATATAAACCGCCAATTACGAAAAAACACATCTTTATTAAAGAAATAGATAAGATATTACACAATGTGCCCGCAAAAAAAGATGTAATATTACTCGGTGACTGCAACATCAACATTCTAGTGGAAGACCTGAATCCTGTTCCATCAAGTACCTAAATAGATTATTCGCGCGGGGAATGCAATGCGGAGTGCAGGACGTGACTCGCGAGGCAGTGATGGCGGGACGCGTCGTAACGTCATGCATCGACCATGTCTTCGCTCGCACTGAAGCGGCCGCAGTGAGCGCGAACCTGCTCACGAGCAAGGTTGCGGATCATTATCTAACGGGACTCACAGCTGTTTTTGATCGCCAGGGGCCAGTTACACCGACAAAGGTTTGCCTAGACCATAATTTAGTATCATCAAAACTCAAAGAATAAAAGTGGTCGGAATTGAATAATGTTAACGATCCCATTAAATTATATTATAATATTAACACAGTATTTCGCGATATTTATAATTCCTCCCGAATAACAAGGACTACCAAGGAAAGGGTCAATCAACCGTGGATTAATAAAACATTACAGAATATGTTAAATACCAAAGATGTTACTTTTAGAAAATGGAAAAACTGTCCGTCGAATAGTAATTATAGGTTAGAATACACGAAATATCGAAATAAGGTGCAGAAACTAATTATCAAAGCTAAAAATCAATACAAGAAAGACGAATTAAATAACTGTAATGGGGATATGTATAAAATTTGGGGTAAGATTAATTGCTGGCTAGGAAGAAATAAATTGTCTGTAGATTCTACTATCGAGAAACACATATTAAAGGAGGAACCATCATTGAAAATAGTATGTAATAAATTCTGTGAGACATTCACTAATGAGATTGACAACATTAAACAATTGTGACCACCAATTTCTGGATAGAAGGTCCTATACTAATGAGTGTAACGTTACTTTTAGGTATAAAAATGTAAAACCATAGATAAGTTAAACTGCAGCAAGTCACCGGGGTCAGACCAGATCAGGGTTAAAGACCTTTAAGAAATTAAAAAAGTAATCAATCCTTTAATAGCCAACTTTATATATATGTGTATAAAAAATATAACCTACCCAGATGACTTAAAAAAAATCTATAATCTGACCTATTTAGGATCACAAAGAATATTCGAAATACAGACCAATTGCAATTTTAAATGTTTTAAATAAAATCACTGAAAAGCTCATAGTTAATCAGATAACCAAATTCCTAAAAGACAATAAACTCCTCTCCGATATTCAACATGGCTTTAGAATTAATAGAAGTACTGCATCAGCGCTGTCTAGATTCTCGGATGATGTAAATAATGCACTAAATAATAGGGAAATCGTCACGGTTATATTTATTGATTTTAAAAAGCCTTCGACACCCTTGATCACGATGGCTTGCTGCAGGCGATGAAAGACTGTGGTGTTCGTGGACCAATTAATAACTGGTTTCGCTCATGCGGACATGAAAAGTAAAAGTAAATGAAGTTAGCAGCGATTTAGGCAATATTAAATATGGAGTCCCTACCTGGTCAGTTTACGGACCTGTCGGATACATAATCCATGTAAATAGCATGAATAATGTAATAAATTATTGTAAAGCATACATGTACGCCGACGACACGTGTCTGATGTATAGCGGTAGGGACCACATAGATATACAAGAAAAAATGCAAGCCGATTTCAATAATGTCATAAAATAGGAACACGATAACGGTATAATAATTAATATAAATAAAACTAAAAGTATGCTTATACAGTCACCGTACACTCACCAAAAACAAACAAATATCGACATTAAAGGTCACACATATGAATGTCTACACGATGATATGATAAACTGCTGTTGTAAAAGTTTGGAACTTGTTCCAACATATAAATACTTAGGAATGATCATAGATAATACCTTTTCGTGGGGTCTTCATGTGGAACAGGTGTGTATGAAACTACGAAGTATACTCGGTAAACTTTATCATTTAAAATTTACTTGTAGTAGAAAAAAACTTTACATGCTATACCATGCCCTTGCAGATGCCACGATAGGTTACGGGTTGAGTAGTTATGGCCTCGCGTTCCCGGTTCACTTGGATAAAATACATTCTATACAAACAAGAATGCTAAAAATATTAGTAGATCGGATAACTTTAATTAATTGTAAAAACGAATATGAAAAATTATTTAAAAAGTGTAAAATTTTTCCTATAAAAAAGAAAGTTAAACTAATGCTATTACTTGAACAATTTAATTCTAACAAATACAAAACGAAGCGAGATCATAACTACCCAACTCGACTAGCTAAGAAAAATAAGTTAATGGTACCTAAAGTACAAAATTACAATGGTAAAAGAACAAGGCAATGGATTATACCTACCATACATTGTCGTGAAGCGACAAATGTGGAGAAGTAGAAGAAGGTAAAAGAAAGAGGTAGAAGAGGGAATAGAATTTATATTACAACAAAAAGAATACAGTACCGAAAAATGAGATGAGATGATGTCTGTATGAATGTAAGTAAAGTGCAGTGGGCGTGAGTAAGTATCTTCAAATCTTCAATAAGTATTGTCCTGGGGCAGCAAAGGGCGGCGTCGGAGTGCAGGGCCGACACAGCGGAGGTAGCAGCGACGCCGATGTGCAGCGGTGACAGGCGCTGTGAAGAGCAGTGACGCCGATGTGCAGCGGTGACAGGCGCTGTGAAGAGCAGTGACGCCGATGTGCAGCGGTGACAGGCGCCGTGAAGAGCAGAGACGCCGATGTGCAGTAATGAGGGTAACGGGCACTATATAGAAAATGTTATGATCAGTTGGAGTGCCAGAAGTACTTGGTCTCGGATCCTCTTCCGAGAAGGAGACAGGTCCCTCCCCTAGAGCGAGGAGGTGTTACTGCAGTTAATGTGCTTGGATACTCCTCCGGTGTCCGGTCCCTCCCCTAGCGTGAGGAGGTGTTTCAGTAGTCACCGGCGGTTCTTCAAGACTTCTTGAGGGAAGATGTAGAGTATTTATTTATTGGAGTATAATAGAACTGTTCGAGCTTAGAACTCGGAATCGAATGAATTGAATGAAAAAAATTAAGGCTTATATAGGGGGCCGGGGCCGTTCAAATTTAGATCGAGGTAGGTTCAAAAATAGAACATGAATACTGGTGGTTTACAGAGGATTAAACCCGAAAAAGTAATAAACTTTGATAGAAGTTGTCAGACTTTGAAAGATATTGTCATAACAACCATGTCAATAAAGATAAAAATATTTCAGAAATCAAGCAATATATATAAATAAACAGGAAAATGAATCATCACCCAATGCAAATTAAAGGAAAATTGCAAACAAAGGTAAAACACAGCTATTTTTACAGTATTATGTACAGAAAAGTAGAATAACAGAGCTTTGAAAGTTTGACATTTTTGATTCACAATAAATATTGTTCAAAAAGGATTAGAAAACATCAATAATCCAAAAATACAGAGTAATAGTAATAAGAAGAGTAGAAAGGCAGGTAATGCCTATAGTTTAATGTCTACAGTACGACTTTTTAGGGAGAAAATACGAACTGCGTTATGGTAGATAGAATCTATGATTAACTCTTATGTTCGTGTTTACAGCAAACGAACCAGCAATCTTTGGATGAAAGCATGGAAAAACAAAGATAATGTGATGAAAATGTTAATGTGGATCCGATGAATACTAAATAAATTAAGGTACTCAATTTATTACACATAAAACATGTACAACGGTACAACATAATGAGCTGGAGTCGAATATATTTAATGATGTAACATCAAAAACTCATCTGAAGTCCAAATTAAAAAAAACATTACCTGTCTTTGTGCCCCTGAATTATTGCAGTAGTACCTAGTTAAAATAATAATTAAGAAATGTGTTAAATAAATAATAATAATAGTTTTTAAGTCGAATATCTCACGAGAGCGACTGCCGACAAACTGCTCAGCAGTTTGGCAGACTAGAATTAAGAAAAAACTATGTATCTTTTTTTAAAATAAATAAATGAAAAAAAAGTATATTTTTGAAATATTGCTATTTACGAAGAAAAATCATTATCTCTTTTCAAAAACACAAGACAATTAAAGTCGGGGTGGCTCAAGGAGGTACCCGTGGAAGTTATTTGTACCTGTAGCAGCAACAACATGTGTTGCCAGAAACAGTCACAGTATGTGCGTTCGACTATACAATCTGCTATCAAATCACATTCAAAATTTGCCATTCAATATTTATAAAAGAATCATCTTTAGAGTGCTGGTTGAGAACTGTTTTTATAGCGTAAACTAGTTTACAAGATTTTGCCGTGACGGACACTTAAAGCGAATTGTAATTGATATCAGTTATCATATCTTTTTATTTATTAAATTTCAATGTGGCAAAAGAATTAAATAATTACGTAATGAGTACTATATTATTATTAATATTATCGACGACCCGTCTGGTGTAGTGGTCAAGAAATCGCCTACTACGCAGCGGGTTGCGGGTTCGATCCCCGCACAATACAAACATTTGTGTGCATGAACATGTCTGTTTGTATTGGTCTGGGTGTTTTCTATGTATATCATGTATGTATTTACAAAAAAAAGAATTTAAGTATTATATCCGTTGTCTGGCACCCATAACACAAGCTTTAAGTAGCATACTTTGGGACTAGATGGCGATGTGTGGGAATGTCCAAGGGATATTTATTATAATTTTAATGACTCTTAAATTTATATAATAATTTCAATGTTGACATTAATGTGTATCAATAAATTTATAATTTTACTTTCGAATTGTATGACAAATAGTTTTGCATGACGACAAAATGTTTGCATATCGATAAATTGATGAAACACTCATGTTCACTTTGAATTTAAGAACCTGACGAATGTACCGTGTTTTATGCAAATAAATAATTATTCTATTCTATTCTATCGAATCAGAAATGAGGAGATACGTAGAAGAACCAAGGTAATGGACATAGCCTTGAGAATCAGTAAGCTCAAGTGGCAGGAAAGTTCTAGATTGGAGACCCTTCGACCAAGCCACAGCGTAGAACGTCCACCGATAAGATGGACAGACGACCTTATAAAGATCGCAGGATCAAACTGCATGTAGACCGCTAGTGATCGATCGCTGTGGAATGCCGTGGCTCCCCCACCTATGTTCAGCAGTGGACGTCTTATGGCTGATAATGATGAGGTAATAAATTTAAAAAAAAAAGTTTGTTTGCCCGACCAAGACAAATGGGACCAAAAGGAACAATCATCATCAGAACTGGTCTGGATCTGATCTGATCTGGTCGCCCTGAATGCAGAAAACTGGAAGGAGATCGCCCAAGATAGGGTGCGCTGGCGCCATCTCGTATCAGTTCCAAGATTCACTTTGGGTTGTGTCACCCTTTAGGAGGGTGGACAAATAAGATTAAGAATAAAATGAAAGATAAGGAATAACATAAATTATTTTTTTATTGAAAATAAGTTAGGGGGTAGTTCGGCCAAGGTCTATTCCCGCTCAAATCGAAGTCCACCGGCAACACTCCCCTGTTCTCCCGATCTTTCTTCTCCTTCTTCTTCACTTTCCGCCTCTCTTCCAATTAGCCCCAGTCTCCTCTTTCCGGCGTCAATCGCCGCAGGTGGTTAGTTTCTCAGTTTCCAAAATCAGGGATGTGCTCCTAGAACCACACGATAATTTAAGAACCGTGTTCTTAAAACTCGGAAATAGGAAGCACTAGGATTGTGAAGCTAGCTAGACTATCTACAATTTAGCGTTTGCTAAGTGGGCAAAATAATCATGGTGGTTGATATTCAAAATAATAAAAAAACGGTTATAAATAATTACTAAGTTAGGTGCCGTCAACACACAACATTATTTATATTAAATGATTAAGCAGCATTTTCAATATAATAACAACACTATCTTTATTACAAAAAGTTACAAATTATAAGTTAAGCTAATTTTTAAAATAAGAGAGATTGTATGAGGTCGTAATAAAAGATATAAAGATCATAAGATAATGTTTTGTAGAACATAGCATTACGTGCACCGATTTCATTATCGACCGTTATTTTTTTAAGCAAGAAGGAAGGTATACTACTAATCTGCGAGAATAGTACATACTAAAGCACAAACACAAGCATAAAATAATCAATTCACAACTCACCCAGTATGGGAACACTTTTACAAGCACAGCTGCGTATGTAATTATTCTTTAAGCGATTCCTAAACTCGTAATATATTTTGGCATATATCTGAAGCCGTTATAAATTCAAAGTTTGGTAGTTTAATGAACGCACGTCCGCACTCCAAGTGTTGGAATCGGGACTGCCTTCGACTCGCGAAGCGAATCTGAATGAGTCGCTGACCGGTGCGCGCGATCCGTTCCTAACCGGTCGGTTGCCAGCTCTGTCGTTCGCGGTACGAGTTACTATAGTAAAATATTATTTGCCTATTATAACCTTATTTATTAAGTCCGAGGAGTATAATATGCCTCTATGTTTAGCTTTTGTGGACTATGAGAAGGCCTTTGATTCGATCGAAACTTGGGCGGTGCTTCGGTCTCTTCAGCGGTGTCACATAGACTATAGGTATATAGAGGTGTTAAAGTGTCTATATATCAACGCCACCATGTCGGTCCGAGTACAGGAACAGAATACGAGGGCGATTCCATTGCGAAGAGGTGTAAGACAGGGCGATGTTATATCTCCGAAACTGTTTACAGCGGCATTGGAAGACGCCTTCAAGCTCCTGGAATGGGAAGGATTCGGCATCTCCGTCAATGGCGAATACATAACACACCTTCGGTTTGCCGATGACATAGTCGTTGTGGCAAAGACGCTGGATGATCTAGGCACTATGCTCGAAGACCTCGACCGAGTATCCCAACAAGTGGGTCTTAAAATGAACATGGAGAAGACGAAAATTATGTCGAGTTCCCTTGTTGTACCCGAGTGGGTACAACAAGGATATACGAAGGATACGAGTTCCCAATGGATACTGGAGTCAGTATCCATTGGGAACTCAACTCTCGAAGTTGTCGACGAGTACGTCTACCTGGGACAAGTGATCCAATTGGGTAGGTCCAACTTCGAGAAAGAGGTCAATCGACGAATCCAACTCGGCTGGGCAGCGTTCGGGAAACTGCGCAAGAGCGTCTTCTCGTCTTAATTACCTCAGTGTCTGAAGACGAAAGTCTTCAATCAGTGTGTGTTACCAGTGATGACATACGGATCCGAAACGTGGTCTCTTACTATGGGCCTTATAATGAAGCTCAAAATTACACAACGAGCGATGGAGCGGGCTATGCTCGGTGTTTCTCTACGAGATCGAATCAGAAACGAGGAGATACGTAGAAGAACCAAGGTAACAGATATAGCCTTGAGAATCAGTAAGCTTAAGTGGCAGTGGGCAGGGCACATAGCGCGAAGAACTGATGGCCGTTGGGGCAGGAAAGTTCTAGATTGGAGACCCTTCGACCAAAGCCGCAGCGTAGGACGTCCACCAACCAGATGGACAGACGACCTTAAAAAGATCGCAGGATCAAACTGGATGCAGACCGCTAGTGATCGGTTGCTGTGGAAAGCCATGGGGGAGGCCTATGTTCAGCAGTGGACGTCCTTTGGCTGATTATGATGATGATGATGATGAACCTTATTTATATATTGTTTTCCTATTATACGTTTTATGATTAAGATAAAATTTAGGGAAATAATATTAATTTAGCGGAACATAAGTGCGCATTGTTACAGTTGCTGAGCCAACGGAGTAAAAAAGTACAGGAACAGTAATGATTATAATAGTACTAAACATGTATGTTTATATCATTGTAAAATAATTGTATTAACAACAAACACCATTGAAAATTGTTACTTTATTTAAGGAGTTTAGCTCTACAGTATTTAAAAAACCATTATTTTAATAATTTACTCAGAACACATACGAAAATAATAAAAAAGGGAAAATCAGAAATCTCTTGTAAGATTGGGGAGATTGCGCTTTACTCGTTTTGGCAACCGCATTTTTTAATTTGAAAGCGTTAGTTCTGATTTTTGTCGTTGGCCCAAAGATCCATGTCGCTCCGTAGAAATGTAGCCGCGTCGTTCGCGGCGTCGCCCGCTACTTCAAACGTCGCGTCGCCCACCGCTACAAACGCCGTGTCAAATACTCCATAGCAAACAAACGCGTTAAAATTCGCTTCTCCATAAACGCACTCATACAACGCCATAAGTTTGATTTAAAAGCGTCTCCTTAAAAGAGGCCTAAGGCCTTTGTATAAAATAAATAGATGCAGTTCCATTAATTCATATTTATTTATACAAATATAGTTTTTCCTATATTTCTTGTCACGCTGTCAGTGGTTCAGTCAGCCAGGCGAGGGGCGGCAGTGTGCAGGTGCGTTGAACTAGGGGAGCGCAATTATTCAGCGCCATGCTTTCACCATGAACCTTCTCTGGGGAACACCCCTCACACAGAAATAGAGCTCGTGAAAAGGCTACTTAAAACATTTGAAAATGGAAAATTAAAAAAAAAACTTTATTTCGACCATTACAGATATACGTGGTAAAAGTTTATTTAGTTACGGAAATTGAGATTACTTAATAAACTAGGTAAATAATGAATTGTTTGAATTATAAATTATTTGATATTTCATTTAATTTAAATGTATTCCTATTAATCAGCACAAGTGTCATTGAGCAATGATACAGGCACCGACAATCCAACCTCGAAGCAAAAATTCTAAGGACGCTGTTGGAGCTGGCTCTCTGCACTACGGAATAAAGACAGCCCTGTCAACGTCCTGTGCGCATTATAAACTGAACTCGCGCTGTACTGTTTTTGTGTGTAGCTGATCCAGAGGCTGCTTGTGTAGAACGTGGAGCAATAACTCCTGAAAAGGGGAATCTTTAAACTCTGGGGAACAACGAATGAATCTTCGAGCAATCAAGAACGCTCGTACCTTTATTTTGTTACATATCTTTGCCGATTCAAAAAGTAAACGGTACCCACCGTTTACTTTTTGACCGTGACTTTGGAACAAATAGTCAACACAATATTCGGTTATTGGGTCACATCCAGTACTTTACATGCACAGCATAAATATCTTTCACATGCACACTAGAACTGGGGTTTGAAATTACTTCTAAACCTAGCGGCATGTCAACATCCGGAAATAATCACAGTCCCTAGTTTAAACCTACACATTAAAACAACTTTTTACATATATTCCTTATTTACTGAGTTATTCGCTTGTAAGTAAATATCTGAACATAAATAATAGGAAATTCACAACTAGGTACATAGGCTTGTCCTACTTCCCTATTTTAAGTATTCCCGTTACGATTAAGTACACGTTTGCTGTCATATTGCATTACTAGTGGTCCCCCGCTACTTTGTCCACGCGTTTTGAGTTCGCACCCTCCCGTCGCAGCGTGTTGACTTATAGCCTTCTTCAATAAATAAGTTATCCAACACAAAAAATATTGAAATCGGTCCAGTAGTTCCTGAGATAAGCGCGTTCAAACAAACAAACAAACTCTTCAGCTTTCTTCTTCTTCTCGAGTCAATGGCAATTAAACTTTCTGCTCCCAAAAAGTTGGCCTTCTGGTGGGCGTTGTAAGGGTCATCTTGCGTGCAGGTGGCAGGAGAGGTAGGACACGACATTAAGTGATTTCAGCTTTATAATATAAGTATATGATTTTAAAATAACTTTCGAAAGACACATAATCATTTCATTATCATTAATCATAATTTTTATACCCAGTTATCTAGGTAGGTGCAGTATATTTTACTCTCTTTGAAGTATTTATTTAATTAAGCAAACTTTTAAGAGCTTGTTGTTAAGATTCAAGTTAAGCAAAAAGCTCAGCATGCATACCAAAACTAACAATAAAGAGAGCCGTTGTAAAGTTACGACATATTTATCTCTCTGTCCAGGGAAATGAGCTAGTTAGTCAGGAACGTGCACGTCCACGAAGAACACTTCAAGTAGATACAGAATATTCACTCGTTCTTGTTTCAGTATTCGTTTTTGCCCTTTCTACCTTTTACCCTTTACCTTTCGAAACACCCATATCATATACTAGCGGTCCTCGGTGACATCGTCTGCGCGTCTTGAGTTTGCTCCCTCTCCTCTCGTTGCAGCGTAATGTTGTATAGCCTAAAGTCTTCCTCAATAAATAAGCTATCCAACACATAAATATTTTTTCAAATCGGTCCAGTAGTTCATGAGATTAGCGCGTTTAAACAAAAAAAACTCTTTAGCTTTATCATATTAAGTATAGATTTTTGTATTTAAAGTGTAACTTTCTATTACGGCTTTTACATCATATTCTTCTTCTACTGCTCTTTAAATATAAAAGGTGTAATTTAAGGCCTAACGATGTCGAAAACCACGTATTCCCTTTTTCACGATCATTTTTCTCTAAGTCACTTATGCTTGGGAAATGACGACGCGTCGTTACTGAAATATTGCTAATCAGTGTTTTTTTAGAGTTTTTGAAATAAAAACTTTCCGTTAATACTAATAATGCTTTTCTCTAAGAAACATCTTCAAATTTTTTAGTACTTTTTTCTTAAACAGACTATAAACGGTGAACTAAGCAATACATAGCGTCGCGTCGCGATGCGTGGCGCGGGCGCACACACGATTGATGAGATAGTGATAATGAAGTAGCTGAAGCTAAGTGTTCAAGACATTTGCTGTGCAGATTTATTCGTGGCCCCGATCTGCCTCACAGAAGTAGATGTGGGCTTCAGCAGAGGGCGAAAATAAACGATTTGCGTACATATGTAACGGGGTTTCCACCCCGTTTCGCTGCCAGCACAGGTATTCTCTGGCAATTACAATTAGGAAGTGTGAAAGAAAGAGCGTAAATAGGCTGTTCCTAGACATACATAGTCCATCTTAAGCCGCATTGTCACTTATCATCAGTTTCTAATCTCTCGCGTCAATCTCTCTCGGGCAGAGAAAATTCGATCGCTTAACTCTTTTCGAACGCAAACTGTATGAGAATTGGCCCCCATGTTCAATCGTCGCCAGATGTTTGGATATCAACGTTAAAAACTAAGAGAGAAAACCTTTATTTACTCTATCCTGAAACCTACACCTACTGCCTTTACGTATCTTGCGGTGATAATGACGCACGTCCACAGCAGATGACACTTATCTGCCTCATTTGCATCCTGCGTTATGCAAATCACTCATTTCGCTGCGCTTCTGATAATAACTTTCCTGATTGAGAGCTACATACGTTGCGCTAACCTAGGTGTGGAAAGTAGACATAAAACCGGCCAAGTGCAAGTCGGACTCGCGCACTGAGGGTTCCGTGCCAACTATAACTGAATAAAGGAATCCACTTACTTCCACTTAGCTACAATACCACAATATTTTGTTGATAGCAAATACAACTTTATTTTTAATAGTGTTTGTATGAAGAACAAAGTTATGTTTGTTTTGGATGCGTCTATTTATTAAACGTTTGACTTTAAAAGAAAATGGTTTTAGAAACCTTTATGTCATTTTAAAAGACCTATATCCATAGACAACCCACACGCATAGGTTTTTTTTTTTCGGTTTTATCTCTTATTATTAATTTTGCGCCACTGATTAAACTCTCTGCATTACCAGGTGATTGACTTATAGAGAATGTAAACTTACAGTGCAATAAAGTTTATATTTAAATATAATTATATTTTTATTTTTTGTATAGGAATCGTGAAGCGATTAACAGGATACATATTTCTACCAAAGGAGACGGTAACTGCTGGGCCCTAAACGTAACTAGTTGATTTATGGTTTAAAAAAATGGGCATATTTTTCCATCCTAAAATACCAAAAATCAGCCTATTTCTCTTTATGAAACTGAGCATTATGAAAAACAAGATTTTAAGAATTCACTACATTATCGATTAAACGAAATATCGATTTGAGTCAATGTGATTACATAATTTAAAAAAAGAAACACTCTTGCTCTATTCGTAGCGATAAACCCAAAAAAAATACGTTACAATAACTATTTTAGCTCGTAAAACATATATTTTATACTTTAATTGAATTGTATGTAAGTGAATTGAAACATGATTGCTTAATGAAATAAAATCGATTCTTACTTTTTTTGTCTGTGCACTGATACTGACAGCTGCCGTGTCAAATAATCTATGGATCACTCGTTTCGTTTGTATTTTTCGTCTTATGCGTGTATGCCTTTTGAGTGTTTTTTCGTCGACCACTGCTTTGTTTTACGGATTCTGACCCTGCCTAACGTGCTGTCGTCTATTTTGTGGCCTAATTGTAACTGCTGACGTTAAAATATCCTTTGCAGTTCGAAAACCAGCTGTTTGTTACATAACTTTAACTAAAACCCTAATTATTGGGCTCTCAGATTGTCAAAAAACATAGAATTTTTAGTGTAGGTCTACTAAGTATTAAGCTATTAATTGACACCATTTTCATCTTATTACTTACAGGCCCAAATTTGTATGTAATGGTTTCCATCTCCTTTCAACAGTGTGATGCTTATAGTTAAAGAATTAAGTGGATGTGACATACGGGCGGATGGACAGACAGACAGACAGACAGATCAATTTTTACTTAATGAAACTATAAGCGTTCCGTTTTTTGCCATTCGGCTACGGAACCCTTAAAAGGATTCTTGTAGACGCTCATTTGTTTCTTTTGTTATTGAAAGTATTTATCGCGCTCTTTTCAGTGATATTTTAATTTCACGGGCTGCAGCAGTTATATTATAAACAATCTAGGTTTATTATAAGTTGGGCTTGTGGTGGGAGCTTCACGTGTTCTGATTGGTCAATTGAGTCGCCATTTTCTGATAATTGATAAGCGTTATAATTTTTTCAGCACATTTTAATTCTTAAATTTAATAGTTAATGTATACTATAAAAATATTAAAAATAAAATCTAAGAAACAGATCTTTTAAAACATGTCTCTTATGTGCTAACTCTACGTTTAATACTTGTTCACTGAGTTGGTAACGAAAACTAACCAATCAGCAATCGCTCTGATACTTTCGGCTAAACCTGTTATGATGTCAAAATACCACTGTCTTACAATTTCACTTAATCGGTCTAGTGAAATTATAATAGCACTCAAATTAGCCCGTTATATTGTAACTAATGCTTTTGCTTTTGCATTGACAATAATCAGTCAATTTTGTCTGTCTATTATGATATCACTTGTGAAATTATAATATCACGGTTTTATTAAATTCCCTGCATCATATACATAGATCTTTTTTTAGTCCATTCAAAAGAAAAACTGCCGAAAAATAATTTACAAAAATTTCAATCAACGCCGCTTACAAACTTGACGAAACATCAATTTTAATGCTTCGTTAAATTCGTGTTTTATCATAATAATATCTAGAACAACTTGCAGTACCCCATCAATCTTAACTTTCTTTACATTAAAGAGATAACCAATATAAAGCACAATAAACGAGAAAACGAATTAAGATATCAGAAGAAATTGTGAATAATGTGACACGTCATCAACCCGAACAAAACCACCACAATATTATTTGAATTATTCATTTTATACCTTGATAGTCCATTCTAGAAAGGCCTCCCAAAATTATGTATGAACTCATAAGCATAGCTCAATATAATTTTGGCAAAGTTGTTGCTGGATAACTCATATCCAACCCAATAAGAACTTATTCTTTGACCAGTTTGATTTAAATGGGAGTTCAAGTTATAGTGGTGGTGAAATTTCAATGGTGGCATTCTACTGGGACACATCAATCATAGTGAGATTACTCTCGCGATGTTTTCAAATCAATGCGGGGTTAGGGGATTTGAAAAAATTAAATGAGTTTTTTGCCAATATCAGATAGATCACATATGAAGCTTATGAATGTAAATGTCTTTTTCATTGGTTATTTTGTTAAAATAGCCAAATATCCTTCTAATTAATCTCTTAAAACGACTGTGTTATGCGTCTACCTCTGCTGGAATGGTGCAAGAATTATCTCCAAAACTGAAAATATTGTGTTAAGATCTGGGTGGCGATTCTCGCAGCAATCAAACTTTTTTCATGAGGTAATTCGATTGCGAGTTGAACCGTTTTACCTAAAATATAAAGTAAAATATCGACTCGTAAAAATCTATCACACAAACAAAATCGATGTGCATAGAAATCGTGACTCTGAAAAATAAATAACAACATTTACTTCGACGAAGAAATGCGAGTAAAACCGCCGTAGATTCATGATAACGATACTGCTATGCGTTTAGTCAAACTGTATGTCGATGCAAAAGGAACAGTACAAAAATGTATCTTCATAAAGATGAAATAAGAGACAAAAAACCCGCGCACGGGTGAGACTCGAACCAGCTACTTCTTGGCTAACCGTTTGCGGGGTTTTTGGTTTCTTATTTCATCTTTATGAATATAAAATATGACACTGTGATTGTTAAAAATATTTTTTTTAAAATGTATCTGTTTTGCGTCTCCGGATAAGTGTATTAATACTACAAAATTTTTTGAATCTACGAATTGAATATCATTATCTAACTTCCATCTAACAAATGTTTTTTATTGATACATTGAATTGATGAACTGAATAGGCTCTACATTTGCTTGGAAATTAATTAACATGTTTTATGAGTAATAAAATATTTACCAATTTCGTGACTTGATTAAATTATGCACAAAAATTATTGCAATTTTACGTCTTCCGATTTTAAGTTCTAAATAAGCAGTAAAATTTTCTAACGGCAATAATTCGGATTACATAAACAAATAAAACCGTGGAGTGGCCATTAAAATATTTTATCTGTTATGAATATAATCTGTTTTTATGGCGTTGTTAAATTTCAAACGTTTTAAGGGTAGTATAAAGACGGTATAAAAGCCTGAGGTACGGCGAAAAAGGATTATCTTGGCCCCTTGTTTTTTTGTTATTGTTTCTTAAGGGTTTATTCGGTGTTCCTGCAAATTTATCTCTGCAATTAATTAATTTTACGTGCAGACATTGCTGTCTTAAATATCATTATTTTTTCCTATTTATTAACGTTCGTCTCGTAAAACACATGACCTAATACTAACGTTTTTGATAAAAAGGTATGTCACCAAACTGTTTTCTCACTTACCTCAAATACATGTATGTATTTTTTTACTAAAAAAAATATATCATTATTTTATTTTTAACTACTCAACTATACCACGAAACTCTATTGCAAGTCTGCCGAGTTGGCTTAATTTTAGTTGGCAACTCAAGTTGACCGCGGCCTCTGCGGCTGTTTTAATTAAGCTCTCCGATGTGACAGAAAACTTTATGCATTAATCATTTGAAACAGTTCAGTGCTATTGAAAATGGAATGTTTATTCGGAATGCCGGCATTTATTGTAAATGCTTTATTATCGCGTCTTATGAGCCTGTTTATATTCTGCCCGCAGGTAAACCACTTAAATACACGAATTGACGTTTAATGCAACAACCTAGCTAGCTGTAGTAACATCATCATCAGCGTTATCAGCCAAAGGACGTCCACTGCTGAATCGATCACTAGCGGTCTGCATCTAGTTTGATCCTGCGATATTTATAAGGTCATCGGTCCATCTTGTCGGTGGACGTCCTACGCTGCGTCTTTGGTAGAAGGGTCTCCAATCTTGAACTTTTCTGCCCCAAAGGCCAACACGGCCAATCCAACTCGGCTGGGCAGCGTTCGAGAAACTGCGCAAGAGTGTCTTCTCATCTCAACTACCTCAGTGTCTGAATACGAAAGTCTTCAACCAGTGTTACCAGTGATGACATACGGATCCGAAACATCGCCTCTAACTATAGGCCTCATAAAGAAGCTCAAAATCACACAACGAATGATGGAGAGGGCTATGCTGGGTGTTTGACTACGGGATTGAATCAGAAATAAGGAGATACGTAGAAGAACATATAGTGTAAAATAAAAAAAAAATCTTACCGCACCGTACCATAACATGACCGTTCTTGCAGGCACGAAAAGCCTCACTGTATAAGGAAAGAAAGAGAGAGAGAGAGAGAGAGAGAGAGCGAACGTTGTGTTTATTTGTTTTCTGATAGCCGGTGTGACCGACACGCTCCGTGCATGATACGCGACGGTGTTGATCGGTGACGGAACGGTCTGGCGAGATAGGAGGATAGTTTTTCAATAGTAACAAATATTTTTTTGCTCGAAACGTTCCTAGCACGGTCATGGTATGCTACCGTGTACTAGGCAATGATCTTAATATTTATTTCAATAAGTAGAGTTGAGAGAGCCTGTAACATCCCACTGCTAGGCAAAGGCCTTACCTCAACTATGAGGAAGTTTGAGCCATACTCCACCACGCGGGCTCAGTGCGGGTTGGTGGAGAGGTGTTTGCAAGGCAAGCGACTAACCCTGCTGCCAGATGTTATCAAGCCGCTCATAAGGCCTCTGACTAGGCTTAACGACTAATATCAATCGATATCAGCCGGGACCAACGGCTTAACGTGCCTTCCGAAGCACGAAGATGCTCGTGATGTACGTCACTTATATGGTCGAAATGGTCACCCATCCAAACACGACCGCGCCGTAGCGTAGGTTGCTTTACCTTGGTATTACTACCAAAGCGCTGCTACCACTGCGCTACGACCACCTTAATATTTATTTAATAGGCGCATTTTTTTATTGCTTCAGATTACTCATTTATTTCATATAGCACTTTCACTTGAACTCTTTCAGTAAAAACATATCTTGGACACATTTTCTATAGTTCAAATTTAATAACAACTTTATTGAATTTGTGTACAAACCAAAGCTAAAGAACGTCGAGACGTGCACACATTATTATGAAATTAGTCAGCTATAAATCCCTCTAGGCTGGGGCCATAAATTCATATCGAGTCCGCGCTAATTCCGCCAGACAAGACTGTACTGTGCTCACGAACAATGGAGTGGACTCACTATAACATTATATTTAAAAAACAAACCTTAGATAATATAAACTGCAGCTTTGAATAATAATAGAATAAACGAAAAAATTTTAATAAACAAAATAAATTCTGTTTCTTTGCTAGCTGAATATTGTAATCTTTTTTTTAACTTATAATAGTGAATAAAATTGAGCAACTTGTTGATATAAAGAGATTCGAGAGAGACAGAAAATCGGACTTTAATTATTACAGTATAAGTAATGGTTTATTAAAAAGAAACCTTTCACTTTCTTTAACTTCCTTCCAATATTTATAGAGTAATAATTTTATACAAGTTTGGATTTTATATAGTAGTAGATTGTATATAGGTATATTATATTTTATGTGATAAATTAATCTTTACTTAAATAAATAAAAACACCCTGATTTTTTATTAGGCAGACAAACATGACATATAGCGGATAGCTTCTTTTTCGAAATTTAATTATTTAAAAATAGTGTTAATCTCATATGGTCAAAATTTTAAATTTCATTTAATTGTAGTATTTAATGGATTAAAGAATATTCAAACAATATCTGCTAATAAAAATCATGTTTATGTTTAAAAGGCCATAAATATTTTAATAATATATTTATGGAAAGTATTAAAAAGTAAAAAAAAGATAAAATTATACAAAAATATTGCTATTACAAGAAACGTACCTAGATTTTTACTACAACTCACAAAAACTGTTTTATATTTTACGTTCATTTATAGCTTAATGTATCGTTATACATGCATTATTAACCCTAATAAGTTAAATTGCATTATTGAAATTTCATGTCACAAGTACGTCATCGCGTACAATTGCATTGTTACAACACTATTGATACAATGCTTGCAACATAGAAAAATAAAAAGTTCGATTGAAGCAGTTAGTCTGATCTATCTAATATAGACAGTTGTCAATATTATGACTTATTCATAGAAGTACTATCTTCCAAAGGGATAATAATTTTATGTACAAATCAATTCAAGCATAAAGATTTATGTTAGTATTTTTGAATTAATTGTGTGGAAAAAAATACTGAATGTAAATATTCTCCATTCATTTTGTAGCCCGTCGTTATTAATAAAGAGTTAAAACCGCCAGTGAAATATTGACGAACAATTTGTACGAGTGTCGCTATATTTGTTGCACTAATTGCACGTGAAACTAAATGCATTCGAGGTATTCATATTTTTAATAAAATGAGTATTCATTTTCAGAGCGGTGTAGCACATAACGTTTAAATTCTAAGGGATTGAAAGTTGCTTGCTACAAAATAAAGTATGCAATGTTGACAGACAAGATGGTTAAAGCTTTGCAGAGAATAGTGATATTTAAATATTTAATAAAAAATACTTAAGCCGTCGCTACTTTTTTGAAGGCGCTTAAATTAAAAAAAAAAAACTTTTTTTACTTAGTCTTCCTAATTCTGAAAATGAAACTTGCAATGAAAGCGGCGGTCTTACTTATTTTCACAAACTTTCGATTTTGATAAAACTTACACTGTACCTAAAGTAGAAATATACTTGATTAAATTAAAAAAAAACTCACTATGACCTCTCGTTTTAGAGAAATCAGTAGACAAATGTAGAAACATACATACACATATAAAAACATACATACATACATACACTTACAAAAATTAATACACGTGTTTGAAATTCCAACGATATCACATACACATACACACTGAATTGATGACACCCTTTTTGGAAGTCAGTAATTAAAACATTTCCAACATTCTAATCGCTATTACCTGATAAAACAAATTACGCATAGGTAGAGTTCTAACTATAAAGACATTTCTACATAACACCAACAACATTATTCTGGTTAATAGTGTCCTTTTGTTTTTACTGTATCAACGATTTATCATGGTCAACTATTATATTTTCCCCTACTCAAAGGAGGAAATGACCTCGTCTGTTTACTTTGCCTAGAGCTCCTAGGCAATCTAAACCTACCCTCAGATAAGTCCGTCCTGTCACAGCGGTGTATGATAATTTATGTTCGTCCAATGATTTATGACCCCGTATCTGTGCTATTAAGTTTAACACGTCATCTGTCATTAGCTACAAGTCAATTATGTTATGCAAACTAACGTTTATCACTGCGTTTGATCGGTGGTAGGTAGTTGGTGACGTGTTGGGAAAGACAAAATAATATAAATTGCACTTGTAAAAAGCCCGTGTCTTACGCTATCCGGGCATACGACCGGATAGCGTATGACACGGGTTACACTTAAGACACAGGGTTCGATTCCTCGTATGTCACACAGCCAAAGTAGCTTTTTACAAGTGCAATTTATATTATAGGTTCGTATAGTGACTAAACACTATAAAAACAAAAATGTAATTATAAGACAAAATAACTTCGTAAAGTAACAAATCTGAGGCCTTACTCTGGACACAAAACCCGATCCAATGAATATACCCATCCCTGTTACTCATACTAGGCCGTGTACGCGTGTGACAGGGGTGGCTATATTCATTGGATCGGGTTTTGTGTCCAGAGTAAGGGGGCTGGCCAACTTATAATGTCCCATCTATCACTGCGTTGGTCAGTACTTATTTCTTAAATGACATTTTCAACCTGCTAGTCCTGTCCTAGCCTGCTTAAGGGCCAGTTTTCTGATCGATAGTAAGCTTAGCTAAAGGTTAAAACGCCTTCACGTTTAGTTGAATAATTACGATTACACGTGCTTTAAATCAAAAACACCATAGTACCTACTTATAAGGGCCGGTTTCGTGATTTTTAGTTGTCCTAACTTATGGATAAAAGCCGTTACAATGTCAATTGTGCGTGCTTTGAACCAAAAAACAACCTAACCAATGGCTATATTTGGGTATTTTGTATGGGTATATTTTTCTTATATATCTTAAAGGCTTATCCACACACAACAAGACAGTAACGTATCCATCAGTATCGATAAAATGATATTGTAGCATACATTTTGTACAACGCTATCCGCACCGGTCTGTGACAGTGACGTTCAGTGATCGCTGTCTCTGACAAGTGCGGATCGAGGCCAATTCCAATTATTAGGTTCATACAATAGGTTCCTAAGGGGTAATAGGGGACGTAATGGAGCTTAACCAAGACCCAAAGCTACAAGCCAACCTCACCTTCATGCGGTGCGTCCTGTTTCAACAGACGAGGCTCTGGCGACCGACCGATGGCGGGATAACCATCGAATGTAAGGCGCAGCTAAATGTTAGACTGTGACGGGCAGCAGCGTCACAGCTGCAAGGGGCTGCGCCTCTGCGCTCGCCAACCCGCCTGCCAAGCGTGGCGAGTACTGGCAATACCCCCCTAAATGGTAGGACACAAAAAAACCAGGCCCCCAGTCTCCGGCAGCCCCGCTATTCCTGATTCCGGTAGCGGTCACGGTAACGGAATCAGGAATAGCGGGGCAGGGGGTGCTAAGAATCCCCGGAGGCGATCTCGCTACCACCCCCAACCACAACTGGCCCTGGTAACTTATAACGCGTGCACACTGAGGACAGACGAGAAGTTGCTCGAGCTGGAGGAAGAATTGAGCAGGTTACACTGGGACATAGTGGGTTTATCAGAAGTCCGTAGAGAGAGCGAGGACACGATAACTCTGAAGTCTGGCAACCTGCTCTTCTACCGGGAGGGTGACCAAAAGTCCCAAGGTGGTGTTGGGTTTCTTGTCCACAGGTCCCTCGTAAACAACATCGTAACCATCGAGAGTGTGTCGAACAGGGTGATATACCTTATACTCAGGATAACCAAAAGGTATTCGCTGAAGGTCATACAGGTATATGCACCGACCTCGAACCACCCGGATGAAGAGGTGGAGGAAATGTATGAGGACGTAAGTAGAGCCATACACACTTCCAAAACCTATTTCACTGTTGTTATGGGGACTTCAACGCAAAACTCGGCAAGCGAGGCGAGGATGAGTTGAAAGTGGGACCTTTTGGATATGGTCAAAGGAACGCCAGGGGAAATAGGCTGGCCGACTTTCTGGAGAAGGAGGGACTCTTTGCGATGAACTCTTTCTTCCAGAAGCCGCCTCAAAGGAAATGGACCTGGCTGAGTCCGGATGGCAAGACGAGAAATGAGATAGACTTCATCATGACCACCAAGAGACGGTTATTCAATGATGTCTCCGTGATCAACAGGGTAAAAACCGGTAGTGATCACCGTATGGTCCGAGGCATATTGAATATAAACGTCAAATTGGAAAGGTCCCGCTTGATGAAGTCCACGCTCCGACCTACTCGTGCCCATATCCAAAATCCCGAGAGCTTTCAACTCGAGTTGTCAAACCGCTTTGATTGCCTAGAGAATTACGTATCAGTGGACGAAATAAACAACGGGTTTGTGGAAACTGTCCAAACGGTCGGATCTAAGTTTTTTAGACCTGGCCGTAAAAATAGACCTCAAAAACTCTCGGTCCACACTCTCGACCTTATGGCAGAACGTCGATCTATGGCACTGCAGACCTCCGTTAATGCTCAAACCTACAGGCAGCTTAATAGACGAATATTGAAGTCTCTGCGACATGACATTCGTTCCTTTAACACGAATAGTGTTAAAGAAACAATAGAGCGGAACCAAGGCTCCAAAGTGTTTGCAAGGGACATGTCTATTGGGCAAAGCCTGTTGACGAAGCTTAAGACGGAGGACGGCAGTGTAGCGTCGACGAAAGCAGAGGTTTTGAGGGAGATCGAAAGGTTCTATGGGCAGTTGTACACCTCAGTAGCCAAACCCGTTGGTAGCTCGGCCGGAGACCCACGAGCTATCCTGACCCGACACTACACTGAAGACATCCCGGACATCAGCCTCTACGAGATTAGGATGGCCCTGAAACAGCTTAAAAACAATAAGGCACCTGGCGAGGACGGAATCACAGCAGAGCTCCTGAAAGCGGGTGGAACACCGGTACTTAAAGTCCTTCAGAGACTCTTTAATTGCGTTCTGCTAGAGGGCATCACGCCTGAGGCATGAAACAGGAGTGTGGTGGTGTTGTTCTTCAAAAAAGGAGACAAAACCTTATTGAAGAACTATAGACCCATCTCACTCCTGAGCCATGTCTACAAGCTGTTCTCAAGGGTCATCACGAATCGTCTCGCACGTAGGTTTGATGACTTCCAGCCTCCCGAACAAGCCGGATTCCGAAAAGGCTACAGTACCATAGACCACATTCATACGCTAAGGCAAATTATACAGAAGTCCGAGGAGTGTAATATGCCTCTATGCTTAGCGTTTGTAGACTATGAGAAGGCCTTTGATTCGATCGAAACTTGGGCGGTGCTTCGGTCTCTTCAGCGGTGTCACATAGACTATAGGTATATAGAGGTGTTAAAGTGTCTATATAACAACGCCACCATGTTGGTCCGAGTACAGGAACAGAATACGAGGGCGATCCCATTGCGAAGAGGTGTAAGACAGGGCGATGTTATATCTCCGAAACTGTTTACAGCGGCATTGGAAGACGCCTTCAAGCTCCTGGAATGGGAAGGATTCGGCATCTCCGTCAATGGCGAATACATAACACACCCTCGGTTTGCCGATGACATAGTCGTTGTGGCAAAGACGCTGGATGATCTAGGCACTATGCTCGAAGACCTCGACCAAGTATCCCAACAAGTGGGTCTTAAAATGAACATGGAGAAGACGAAAATTATGTCGAGTTCCCTTGTTGTACCCACTCCAGTATCCATTGGGAACTCAACTCTCGAAGTTGTCGACGAGTACGTGTGTGTGTTACCAGTGATGACATACGGATCCGAAACGTGGTCTCTTACTATGGGCCTTATAATGAAGCTCAAAATTACACAACGAGCGATGGAGCGGGCTATGCTCGGTGTTTCTCTACGAGATCGAATCATAAACGAAGAGATACGTAGAAGAACCAAGGTAACGGACATAGCCTTGAGAATCAGTAAGCTTAAGTGGCAGTGGGCAGGGCACATAGCGCGAAGAACTGATGGCCGTTGGGGCAGGAAAGTTCTAGATTGGAGACCCTTCGACCAAAGACGCAGCGTAGGACGTCCACCAACAAGATGGACAGACGACCTTAAAAAGATCGCAGGATCAATGGATGCAGACCGCTGGTGATCGGTCGCTGTGGAAAGCCGTGGGGGAGGCCTATGTTCAGCAGTGGACGTCCTTTGGCTGATTATGATGATGATGAATAGGTTCCTTAATTTTTCTTTTTTTACGAGGCATTACATCGCTCCGTTTCTTAAAGTAAGTTTTTTAAATAAAACATTATCTTATGTACGTACATGGTACAGGCAATAAGGAATTTATTGACCACCGCTAGATTTAAGTGACTTATTTTTTAATTATTATTATTTAATGAAATTTGATTCAAAGCACTGTAAACGATTTGCAATTTATTTTACTAGCGAAATATGAGAACCAATTCCAATGAAAATAATGAGTCTGTCATACCAATTTATACCATTTTTTGAGCAAATAAACAATTTATAATTACGATTATAAACTTTAATAATATTTTTCATTACATGTAAACAGTTACATATCAATTAAAATATTCAAATAGGTTCACGCATTGCACGGCCATTACTGACTCAGTGAAGCGTGACCGATTGCATTGTCGGCAGATCAGCGATGTCAACAGATTAGCATAATGTTGTTTGTTTGTTGGTGTAAGACACAGGTGGTAGCCTACATTGAGACGATCAAATAGATATGTTGTAGTTTAATCGTAGCTTTGAGATGGATCGGCTAAGACCCAATTTCTTCATCGATAGAAATAGTCCCCCTAGCTGATTTCAACTATGGAGGCCAGTCGCACTGACTGACTGCGCGGGACATAATATAGTGCACAAGTGTGTGAGCAAACAGAAGCACTCTCTATTCCTCTCACTCTCATAGCCTAATAGGACAGCAATCTGACACGGCCGGAGAGAGATCAGGCTTTACGTGCTTTCCGAGGCACGGGCCGAACCGGAACCGCCAACTTCCAAATTCCCTTAGAATCCTAATAAAAAACCTTTAGAATCTCTGAACAGAAAAACCCAGGTCTATATTTTTGTCCCGACCTGGGGATCGAACCCGGGACCTCTGGCGCAGCCGTCGCTTTAAATTGCGACTCTCTTACCGCTGCGCCACCGAGGTAGTTCATCGATAGTAGTGGTAAAATGTCGTTAACAGTGGCTAAATATTTACGGTTGTGTGTGTTTTGAAGAAAATATACCATAATCAAATGTCAGACTGGCTATTTTATTGACCAATGGTTATGGTTATTTCTTTAGACTCTATCTAGACTGAGCATACTATAGCAATCGTCCACTTACGCTTCTGGTGTCAAATAGTATTTCTTTTTGAATATGTAAGTTAAAAGTATTATTATACATGTCTTAGTTAAGACTTTCTTTGGTCTAATAAATGTATGACTTAGTCGATCTGTTATACAATTTATTATTTGGGTGGTAACCACAAACCATTTGAGTTATGTCGCTTGCTGTTATCACTCAGGTATACAAATTAATAAGGCTTTGTGTGTATTTAAGCGGTAAATAATATATCTATTTTATGTAGGCATAGATAGGTTTATAGGATTTCAGTTAGGTATTTAGAAATACGAATATTTTTCTTTGGCCTTATTTCTTTGGCCGACGACGACGACTCTTTACGAAGAAAATGATCATATGACGAGTAAAATTATTTAATTACCAAGATCTTGATACATAAAAAGTAGGTTTTATCGTTTTTATTACAAAACAACAAGTATATAAAGTATAAAGTATTAAAGTATTGGACACCAATCACATACATTGCTCTGATCCCAAAGTAAGTAGCTAATGCACTTGTGTTATGGAAATCAAACACAACGGTGGTACTATAACACCCAGACCCGAGACAATATAGAAAATTTTGACTTCTATATTGACCCGACCGGGAATCGAACCCGGGACCTCATAGCGGCGACACCTTAAAATCCAGCGTGCTTACCCACTACACCACGGAGGTCGTCGAAACTAAGCAAAGCATATAGTAAATTAATAAAACACAAACTCACACTTGCACACAACGTGACACAACACACTACCTTAAAATCTTTACTTAAATATTTAAAGCACTTAATGCCATCTATCGGTTTCATAAAATCTATACTAATATCATAAAGCTGAAGAGTTTATATGTTTGTTTAAACGCGCTAATCTCAGGAACTACTAAACCGGTTTGAAAATTATTTTTTGTGTTAGATAGCTTATTTATTGAGGAAGGTTTTAGGCTATAAAGTATCACACTGCAATAGGAGGGGAGGGAGCAAACTCAAAACGCGCGGACGCATTCGCTGGGGACTGCTAGTTATATATCTAATTCTCACGACCGAACGATTCCTAAATTAAATGACGAAATTCTTGAACTGAATCATGACGATGACGTAAGTGACGGAGACGGTGATAAGCGACACGGGAAGGCTGATGTCAAGAGGAATGGCATGCCACAGACGGTAGACCAGCGGGCGTTGCTTGATGTATTGCAAGAACTTCTGGATCTGCTGACGAAGGCTTTCATCTGTCAATTTGAGAAAAAAGAAGTACTAAAATAAACCATTTAAAAAGATTATTCATTGGTCCTGGACGTTTTTAATTCTTGTAGTGCTGAACACAGGCCTGTCCATTGATTCGACAAAGTGACTGATTTTTTTATTTTTTTACAAGAACCTTTATTCGGAACAAAAAATTCAAGCGCTCTTCCCACATTGGCATTGGTGTAAAAGTATAAAATAATGTAAACGAACAATCTTCGATATTAAATTGACAATCCAGTTAGTTTCAGAGAAAGTAAATTATACAATAATTATGTAGTTTGTGATATGAAAATTATTTTGACGGCACCAACTATCAAATATTTTTGACAGCATCAATCTTTTACTTTGTTAATGCTGATTTGACGACTCGTTTAGTGTATTGGTTAGAGCTCCTGACTATTACGCCGGCCGTCGCAGGTTTGAATCCCGCAAGGGGCAAATGTTTGTGTGATGAGCATGAATATTTGTACCTGAGTCATGGATGTTTAATATGTATTTGAGTATTTATGGGAGACGCCTCCGTCATAATCGTTGTCTGGTATTCGTAACACAAGAAAGAAAATTCCTTACTTAGAAACCACGACAATTGGTGTTATGTCTGACGCATATTAAATATTTATTATTTTGAGCACTTACCGGAACTTTTCAAATTCAGTTTGGTTAAAATGTGATGTATCTTGTCAACTTCGTTTGCAGCCAGCTCTAATGAGACAGCAGGCATCGATATGAGGCATGTATTTAAAAGCACTTGAATCACTTTCGGTATCACCTCAATATAATTTAACTGTAAATATAATATGACACGATGTACCAAGGTTTTGCACAGATTTTTTTTTCTTCAAAATCTTTTCTTTTTGAGCCGCATAAAAAACTGCAACTTGATTTGTTGTCTTTACTTTAAGTAATAAAAAAGATAACTCTTTATTGCACAACACAACGTAAATTACAGTGTATAAGATTAAAGTAAATGTACAACTAAGGCGGTCTCATCGTGAAAAGTGACGTCTTCTAGGCAACCTTTAAGAAGCTTAAGATATAGAGTATTCGTAGGAAATACCATAACATCTACTCACCTCATTTCTGTATTCTTTGACAATCACGTACATTGTTAATGTGAATTTAGGCAAATTGAATGCCAATGCACACATAAGCTGAAACAGTAAAACGGCATCAAGAACAGAATCGGAATCGTCTATATTTAAAGCGCAGGATTACTTAAATACTAAAAAGGTGCTGATTTTTTTAAACATTTTAGACACCAATAATATGCATTGCTCTGATCCCAAAGTAAGTAGCCAATGAACTCGTGTTATGGAAACCGGATACAACGGTGGTACCACAAAACTCAGACCCGATACAATATAGAAATATATGAATTCTACATAGACCGGACCACGAATCGATCCCAAACCTCAGAACGGCGACGCCTTGAAATCCAGCGTGATTACTACACTACGACAATCATCGTTTTAAATTTTCTATGGTATCAATTACCAGAAATTGTGTCTGCTGATCAATAAGCTGCAAATTATTCAACAAACTGCGGTAATATTGCACGCAAGTCTTGAGGTGGTGGATGTTTCTGTCGATGTGGTAGCTGCCGACAATGTTGACAGATATATCATTGCATTCAAGAGTCTTCCTGAGGCGCGTCATCCTATCAAGGAGAACGACGAAAACAATAGTTGCCGTCACAAAGTTGAAATCACTACCAAACACTGTAAACACTTCAATATCCGGCCATTCATTTAACATCGCAAATGATCTATTGCTATAGCCCCAAACCACCAACACACTTCTTGAAGTAATGATAATAGTAAATGTTATCACAAACGTTTTCGTGAGAAAAGGCAAATTTCGGAAACCCATTTTTTTATCCGCTGCTTTAGTCAATGACAAATATTTAAAGAAATAAGCCTCAGCTGTAATTTGACTCGTCAGAATACCTATTCCTAATTCCATCAAAGGAATAAGACGGATTGACCACAAGCTTTTTTTAGTTGTTGAATAGAATATAGAAAAGAAAGTCATAAGGCAAAATATTCTGCAAATGAAATTTATCGTCTTCGAAGAACCTATAGGATAGTAGTACCCCAGAATCCGCCGTGTAAACATTAATATTTTTAGAGGAGACAAAGATTTATATTTTCTTTTGCTCATTTTATTTTTTTAGTAATACGTCTGTATAGTTTTCGGCTTGGATACTGACTAATCATTTGATCATGCATTAGGATTATTGTATATGTATTATACGAACTCATTAAAATAATGACTCACAAAGACACACACCCATCAATGCACAAATTGATATTCCATTTCGAATAGTGCATTTCAATATTATTTACAAGTAACCTATGAATAGCTTTTTTAATTACTCTGCTACACTCATACATAAAAAAAATAATAAGTAAATAAACACTTCTTCTTTGCAAAAAAAAAAGCCCCTCACATAGAATCTGTACTAATATTATAAAGCTCAAGAGTTGGTTTGTTTAAATGCACGAATCTCAGAAACTACTACACCTTTTTGTGTTTTTTTTGTGTTGAATAGCTGAAACATCATGCTGCAACGGGAGGGAAGGGAAGAAACTCAAAACGCGCGTACCTCAGAGGACCGCTAATGAATATATATTTGCATGGAAGTAGTACTTTAAAAGTCTGGTCACAATATTATTGTACCTCACCCTTAAACAATACCTACATGCCACTTTCCCTTTAACTAAGGTGTCCATATTGATAAGGATCTGTGTGTATTTATTTTATTAGTGAGCAAACAATTAGCACACAAGTGCATTAAGAAGCTATAAACTTTACAGATTTGCCATACAACAGACTTACAAAATTATATATCGTCTACTCTAACCCCAAAATAGGTACTTTTAATAACATACCGTTATTAAAAGTACCTATTTTGGGATTATTTGGCGGTTCTACAATTGCGCTGTAGTAGCAAAATAAGAGTTACAACAGCCTTATAAAGACGCAACAAGGGTGATACTGTTCGTCAATGTATAGTGATTACGTGTGCTTTTATAATAAACACGTAGTATCGATAATCAGGTTCTTCTCGAACAGATGTTTTCCAACGAAATAGCACAAAGTGAGAGAGCACAAATTCAGAGGATATATTCTGGCATGCAGCTCGCTTTTTATACAAATAAAAATCCTAAACAACTATAGAAATACAGTAAGGACGACATCCGTTTTCGTATCTGAACATTTACTTTAATATTTATTCCTAGTGATAAACAATTTGCTTATCATATATGTAAATTCATTAATTACTTACTTATTATTCATAGTCAAGGATGGTCATATACCTACTGATCATGCCGCATTGCACGTGTTTAAATTTACAAATAACCACGTCGTAAATGCAAGGTCCCAAGACATATCTGAGAAATAATATTAATATTGCAATTAAAAAATCAGTTCACACAGTTTCAAGACAAAATTTATTAGTATCGAATACAACTAGCTTTTTGTTCAGATGTTATTATAAACAGGATAATTCAGTCAGACAAGTTCCATTCACAGTTGGGAGACTTGGGAGTTAGCACTCAAATGCGGTTTTGTTCGGATCGAAGTTGTTTCTAACGAGATGGCGTGAGTTTGGCTCATCGCACCAACTTGAGGCAATTGGCGCAAATTGCACCGAGCAGTTTAGGGTTATCGGCGTCTCTAACGCTCATGCTAATGTTGGCAACTTCTGACTTCGAATAGTACTTACTTCAAGCAACGTACGGTTATGTACCTACAATACTTTTTTTAAAGATGCTGATAATCAATCACAAAACACTTTAAACAGTTAGGTAGAATTAAGTTATGTTAATTTCAACGTCTGTCACAATTTATTTATTTATTTAAACTTTATTGCACTGTAAAATGTACAATTGGCGGACTTAATGCCTTATGGCATTCTCTACCAGTCCACCACCTGGTAATGCCGAGAGTTTAATTAGTGGCGGAATATTAATAATTTATCCTCTTGATTAAATTGTGAATTTGGTATACGAGTATTTTTGTAAATTCAAAGTTCATCTTAGTAAAAATCACCATAATCCACTATTGGAAAAAATATGCTATAAACATAAAACGCACTACCTCCTGTTTTTCCATTTTATTCTTTCAATTTTTTTTCTTCTAAGGACCGATATTTCAATGGTCAGATAAAACTTATCAGACTGATAATATATAAAGCGACAGATTTCAATCAAAAACAGGTATCTGTGATTGCTGACAATAAGGTGATGTTTTCAAATTAGCCATATTGTATTTTGGTTAACGGACATATCTTATCTGACGTTTGAAAAAGCCGTAAATTTTTTTTTGTATAATTGCGCTCTTTCCAAAACGTTATTTTTGCCTTAATTAGTTATTGGTACTGCTATACTAATTAATTAAAGTTAAGATTTGAGAAAAAGAGGGATTGGGCATTGAAATCAGGGTGCTAAGACAATAACGTAGATAACTTTTAAAATGTACAGGTTGCTGCTTAAAAAAATATACATATTTTCCTTGTTATAGAAAATTTAAAACATGAAAATATCAATTTTTCAAATAATAATGATAGTGCCCTGTTTCTATGATGTAAAGGAAGACACAGTTAAAATATTATCATTTAAAACATTTGACATTATATTCCTTGCAAAATAATACTTCTATTCAACGAATGATTAATTAATTAATTGCTTCCAAGTGAGATAACTGAACAAAAAAGTGTTAATAAAAACCTACCCACTTTACAGCTGAATCCCTAATCATACGAAATAAAAGAGTGCTGTAATCATATCCCTGAGCACTCCATAAAACTAAGCGTATCTTCGCCAGCCGTAAATTATGTATTCCGAGTATAAAACTGAGCACGCTGAGATTTCTAGACTCGCATTATTATTACATAACTTGGAAGCAATCTCGATGTAATGCAACTAAAATCAAGTCAGACTGAACAGGCTTTCGGGCGAGATCCATCTGCGACTCCGTCTTAGCTACACTTGGCTTGAATTGCAGCCAAAATTAAAATCATTTATAAAAAACGGGCAAGTACGAGTCGGTCTCACGCACTGAGGGTTCCGTGCCAATTTTATTTACAATTATTTTATGTTTTGATATAATTTTATACTTTATGGACATCGTCTGAAATAAATGTTTTTTTTTTATTATTTTACTGAATTAGGGAATCTACTTAGCGAAAATACCACAATATTTTGTTGACAGCAAATATAACTTTGTTTTTCATAGTGTTTGTATGAAGAAAGTTATGTTTGCGTTGTGGAAAATGTGCTTTATCCCAAACACTACTAGTTCGATCCCGTTCAAAATAATTTTCGTTAAAAGTATTTGTTAAGATCTACATACATATTTTTTCAAAATAGAAACTCGCGTAGGTAAAAATTTAGAGGGAGGAGGGGGGAGGAGGCCCATTTTACCACTTTGGAAGCGTCTATCTATCAAATGTTAGACTTTAAAATAAAATAGTTCTTGGAACCTCAATGTCATTTTAAAAGCCTATCCATAACCACCCCACTCGCGTAGATTTGATATATAATAAAAATTAAAAAAAAATAACCCAATTAAGACAACTAACGACGCTGAAAAAGTATGAAACAAGATTTTCCGAATACTGAACCGAACAAAGTTGCTAATGTTACAAGTAAATGGACACAGTAGACTCTACCAAGATGCCTTAGTTGTAAATTGATAATAATGTCATACAATACTATTCTGAAGTATGCAATATGTTAAGCACTTCGATATTTTTTAAGCAAATAATTTATTAATTACATTCATTGATATTATTTTAAAAGTTAAAAAAAGTTTCTTTACAATATTCGACAAGCCAAGAGATAAGCGAGCAGATGAGTATTTCGCATGCTGCATGAGAATGCGTTGGTGTACTCACGGCGTTAGCGATTACAATAGGAATGGGTTAGCTAATAGCTTCCGGCTTGTTTTAATAGTCGTATACGGAGGAACGGATAAGCTTTGGCTGGATTGGATAAGGTACTGACTCAAATAACTCTAGTGAGAGTCTCGGAGATTCCTATTTCTAAGGTAGAATGAAGAAAATGCCACCATTATGCACATGTTTAAAGGAGAACCGTTTTTGGGCTTACCCGTTACAGCAATGAAATATACACTAAAAATACCCTATATTTTTATAGATGACCCTATTTGAATCTTATCCGAAATGGTAACGGCCGACCGAGAAAAAAGCTGATTTTATTATTTTTACCTCTATAAACGCGTATTTTAACAACTTCATTGGTTACTTCTCTCTTTGTAAACGTTTTCGTTATGTTAAATAGGTACAGCATGTTATTCAGTTTGAGTTAATTGAAAAATCGATATTTATTGTTTGAAAAATCGGTATTTATTTTTTGAAGATTCGATTCTTTAATTTATGATTTATTATTGCATTTTATGACAATCTAATAAATAACTATTTAAAAAAATAGTGTATTAAGTACGACTTTCTATCTACGCATTATTAACTATTTTTAATTGATTGCACAAAACGCGAGATCAAAAATCGATTTTGTATTTAATCATAATTTCTTAATCGATTTTACTGTCAATGTCGAACGAATAAAATAAGATACCTATTAATATCTACCATGCCACATACAATACTACATATAAACTGATACATACATATATGACCCTAACATACAAAAAGTAAAAACCGACTTCAAAACCAAAATGCACTAAAAAGTCTTAAATAAACTCTTCACCATTGAAAGGAAAGGAATCCGTTTTAGGCAAACAATTTCTTTTTGGAGTCGGTGCTGTGATAGTTGATGCTTGATGGTCAAAGTGATGGCACCGACTCCAAAAAGAAATTGTTTGCCTAAAACGGATTCCTTTCCTTTCAATGGTGAAGAGTTTATTTAAGACTTTTTAGTGCATTTTGGTTTTGAAGTCGGTTTTTACTTTTTTTTTAAGTTTATTTTATTTCTTCATTTTTAGTGATTACATAAGAGGGGAGGGGGAGGAACAACACGTCAATATTAAGATTCTACTAAAGAAACACTATACGTGCCTTTAAAATTTGAGGGTTTCCCTCGATTACACCAAGATCCCATCATCAGATCCCAAAATGGAAAAAATGGGACCAACTAGAAGGTACACCCTCTAAGTTAATGAAAAAAAAATTCGATTCGGTCGACAAACGACTGAGATATGAGGGAACATACATACAAAAAAAAAACATACAGTCGAATTGATAACCTCCTCCTTTTTTGAAGTCGGTTAATAAAAAGAAAACTGAAGTTCAAGGACATAGGTTTTGAGTCTCTCTTTGAAGATAAATCTTTTCGAAGGGTATTACCGGAAATGCAGATTCTTTTATTGTCAACATGTGTGGTGGTGAAGCATAGCAGCTATTGTAGTACAGAACATGGTGTGAGTAATTAATATATAACAAAAAATATATTCAACCTAAGATCAGACATATCACCACGGATGGTTTTCATGCACTGTTGCCAATTATTATTCTATATCTAATATTGCCGCAACCGCCACAAAGCACAAGTGCGATAAAACCTCAAAACATGCACTTTTCTAATTAAAAACTAAAATGGGTGACATAACCTCAAATGTCTTCATTGAATTATTTTACTAGTTTGGCCATTGCAGAACACCGTGAACATTAGCCTCGTGAGATATCTCTATATACTCTAATTGTTAACCAATTTTCAGCTCTGTAACGCCAGGCCCAAGTTTCTATGAAGTTCGGGTTTCTCCTTTATATATCAACAGATATTAATAATAAATTACATATTCATAACCGACTTCAAAAAGGAGGAGGTAATCAATTCGACTGTATGATTTTTTATGTATGTAACCGCATATCTCAGTCATTTGTGGACCGACTAGACTTTTTTTTACCTACTTAGATGGTTTACCTTCCAATTGGTCCAATTGTTGACAAGTTGAAAACTGATGATGATAACATTGTGTAATCAAGGAGACCCTCTAATTTTAAAGGCACTTATGGTGTTTTGTACAAGGTATCTTAATGTTGAAATTCCTTTACGTCTAATAGTCATCATTTAGTAGAGCATTTAGCTCAGCGCCTATTGTTGAACTCTTCAACGCTTAGGAGTTCAGTGCTTATAATGCCAGAACTTATGCTAGTGGGTCCGTGTGGGATTTTAGAACAATCTAACATTCTTCCCTATAGTTAATAAATTTTAGTAGATTTATGACTTGTTAATTTGGTATAAAATAATAAATATAAATATCCTTAGGACATTCCCACACATCGCCATCTAGCCCCGAAGTAAGCTACTCAAAGCTTGTGTTATGGGTGCCAGACAACGGATATAATACTTAAATACTTTTTGTTTGTAAATACATACATGATATACATAGAAAGTAAATAAATGATTTGATTGACTTGATTGATTGATTGATTGAAAACACCCAGACCAATACAAACAGACATGTTCATGCACACAAATGTTTGTATTGTGCGGGGATCGAACCCGCACCCGCTGTGTAGTAGGCGATTTCTCGACCACTACACCAGATGGGTCGTCAAAATGGTATGTGGTACACACATCAAAAAAAGTTTGTGATGACGAGCATAAGCTCATTAAATTTTAAACGTATTTGTTGTTTGTATTTTTGTTTGTACTGCGTGTGTTTGTTTGCGGAACTGGGCAAGCGAGGCGAGAATGAGTTGAAAGTGGGACCTTTTAGATACGGGCAAAGGAATGCCAGGAGACAGAGGCTGGCCGACTTTATGGAGAAGGAGGGACTCTTTGCGATGAACTCTTTCTTCCAGAAGCCGCCTCAAAGGAAGTGGACCTGGTTAAGTCCTGATGGCTTCACGAGAAACGAGATTGACTTCTTCATGACCTCCAAGAGATGGTTATTAAATGATGTCTCCGTGATCAACAGGGTGAAAACCGGTAGCGATCACCCAATGGTTCGAGGCACATTGAATATAAATGTCAAATTGGAAAGATCCCGCCTGATAAACGTCTCCGTCGCGCGCATCGGTCCGAACCGGTTGCCTCGTTCCTATACTGCACGTCGCTCATTGCGGGATCTTACCTACCTACGCTCGCCCGAGTACGCGTGAATCATAGTTACCGGCGTGCGGTTAACAAAACTTTGTCCGTGCAGACTAAGCAGCGAGATAGATACAGCCAACGCAAAATGAATTCTACATTCGACGAAACTGTTCAGGCGGAGCTCTCCGGTGAAATGAGTATAGATGGATCACTACTCGACAAGGAATCACCTCCGGCATTTGTGACTCATCAAAAATGTATATCAAGGTCAGATCAAGAAGGTGAAGTGAGCATTCAGAAGGAAATGCAGTCTTTTCAAAACAGTATAATGACCATGATGGAAACTTGGTTCGCCAAACAAGACGAAAAGTTCAATAGGTTTCTGCAAGATTTTGAAGACGTCAAGTGTACAATTGAGTTCATCAGTAAAAACTATGAAGATTTAAATAAAAAAACTCAAGATATTGACCGCCGAGTTGTTTTTCTGGAACAAAAGCTAGATGAAACTCAGAATTGTCTACAGCAAGTAGGTGCTCTCGAGGCTAAAATAGACACTCTAGAACAACAGGCACGCTGCTGCAATGTAGAAATATGTAATTTACCAGAAAAAAAGGGAGAAAATCTCAATACGATACTAGAAGACATCGCGTCATCAATCAAGCAGCCAATATCTCAGCCTGATGTGATATCGATTCACCGTGTTCCTCAAGGCACTCCTAACAGCGCACGTCCTAAAAACATTATTGTGAAATTTTGTAACAGACCTACCCGGGACAACTTCATAACAGCGGCTCGTAGGACAAAGGGACTTACAACAGCTGATTTCAATGTGTCGGGTAGACCCCAAAAGGTGTACATCAACGAACATCTCACATTGAGAAATAAAATTTTATTTCGAGAAGTCCGAGATGCGGCAAAGAAGTACCAATTTGCATATGTGTGGATTAAGCACGGGACTATTCTTGTTAGGAAGAATGACACATCCGTGCTCATATCCAAAATCCCGAGAACTTTCAACTCGAGTTGTCGAACCGCTTCGATTACCTAAAGAATTGCGTATCAGTGGACGAAAAAAGCAACGGGTTTGTAAAAACTGTCCAAACGGTGGAGTCTAAGTTTTTTAGGCCTGGCCGTAAAGATAGACCTCAAAAACTGTCGGTCCACCCTCTCGACCTTATGGCAAAACGTCGATCTATGGCACTGCAGACCTCCGTTAATAATGAAAACTACAGGCAGCTCAATAGACAGGTATGGAAGTCCCTGCGACACGACATCCGTTGCTTTAACACCAATAGTGTTAAAGAAACGATAGAAGCGGAACAAAGGGTCCAAAGTGTTTGCAAGGAACATGTCTATTGGGCAAAGCCTGTTGACGAAGCTTAAGACGGAGGAGAGCAGTGTAGCGTCGACGAAAACAGAGGTTTTAAGGAAGATCGAAAGGTTCTATGGGCAGTTGTACACCTCAGTAGTCAAACCCGTTGATAGCTCGGCCAGAGACCCACAAGCTATCCTGACCCGACACTACACCGAAGACCTCCCGGACATAAGCCTCTACGAGATTAAACTGAAACAGCTCAAAAACAACAAGGCACCTGGCGAGGACGGAATCACAGCAGAGCTTCTGAAGGCGGGTGGAACACCGGTACTTAAAGTCCTTCAGAGACTCTTTAATTCCGTGTTGCTGGAGGGCATCACGCCCGAGTCGTGGAACAGGAGTGTGGTGGTGTTGTTCTTCAAAAAAGGAGACAAAACCTTATTGAAGAACTATAGACCCATCTCACTCCTGAGCCATGTCTACAAGCTGTTTTCAAGGGTCATCACGAATCGTCTCGCACGTAGGTTTGATGACTTCCAGCTTCCCGAACAAGCCGGTTTCCGAAAAGGCTATAGTACCATAGACCACATCCATATGCTTAGGCAAATTAAACAGAATTCAGAGGAGTATAATATGCCTCTATGCTTAGCGTTTGTGGACTATGAGAAAGCCTTTGATTCGATCGAAACTTGGGCGGTGCTTCAGTCTCTGCAGCGGTGCCACATAGACTATAGGTATATAGAGGTGTTAAAGTGCCTTTACAATAACGCCACCATGTCGGTCCGAGTACAGGAGCAAAACACGAGTGCGATTCCACTGCGGAGAGGTGTGAGACAGGGGGATGTTATATCTCCGAAACTGTTCACAGCGGCATTGAAAGACGCCTTCCAACTTCTGGAATGGGAAGGAATCGGCATCAATGTTAATGGCGAATACATCACACACCTCCGATTTGCCGATGATGTGGTCGTTGTGGCAAAGACGCTGGACGATCTTGGCACTATGCTCGAAGACCATGACCGAGTATCCCAACAAGTGGGTATTAAAATGAACATGGACAAGTCGAAAATTATGTCGAACTCCCTTGTCGTACCCACTTTAGTATGCGTTGGAAACACAACTCTCGAAGTTGTCGACGAGTACGTATACCTGGGACAAGTGATCCAATTGGGTAGGTCCAACTTCGAGAAAGAGGTCAATCGACGAATCCAACTCGGCTGGGCAGCGTTCGGGAAATTGCGCAAGAGTGTCTTCTCATCTCATCCACCTCAGTGTCTGAAGACGAAAGTCTTCAACCAGTGTGTGTTGCCAGTGATGACATACGGATCCGAAACATGGTCTCTTGCTATGGGCCTTATAATGAAGCTCAAAATCACACAACGAGCGATGGAAAGGGCTATGCTGAGAGTTTCTCTACGAGATCGAATCATAAATGAGGAGATACGTAGAAGAACTAAAGTAACGGACATAGCCTTGAGAATCAATAAGCTCAAGTGGCAATGGGCAGGGCAAATAGCGTGAAGAACTGATGGCCGTTGGGGCAGGAAAGTTCTAGATTGGAGACCCTTCGACCAGAGACGCAGCGTAGAACGACCACATACAAGATGGACAGACGACCTTATAAAGATCGCAAGATCAAACTGGATGCAGACTGCTAGTGATCGGTCGCTGTGGAAAGCCGTGGGGGAGGCCTATGTTTAGCAGTGGACGTCATTTGGTTGATAATGATTGTTGTTTGTATTCTTGAAATATAAAACCCTGTTATAATGCTTTAGAATGTTTTTAACACTCACAGTGTCATATTTTATATTCATAAAGATCGGACAAAAGGTCGGACTGACAGCACGGTAGCTCAATTGGTAAGAGCGTTTGGCCCGGTCTGCCAAAAGGTTGCTGGTTCAAGTCCCGCCCGTGCGGAAAGTTTTGGTTTCTTATTTCATCTTTATGAATATAAAATATGACACTGTGAGTTTTAAAAACATTCTAAAGCATTAGATAGCGAAGCGACATCAATTTCCAGGTTGAATTTATTGTGTAAAGAATAACCGCTTGGGCCATCTGTTTCATAAACAGACGGCTAGATGGCGCTAAGCGTCACGCAATTGACGTTTTTATAAGAAACCACAAATTTCGCCGGGTCGGACTGACAGCACGGTAGCTCAATTGGTAAGAGCGTTTGGCCCGGTCTGCCATAACGTTACTGGTTCAAGTCCCGCCCGTGCGCAAATTTTTGGTTTCTTATTTCATCTTTTTGAACCTTGTTTAATCTTACCTATACTAATATTATAAAGCTGAAGAGTTTGTTTGTTTGTTTGTTTGTTTGTTTTAACGCGCTAATCTCAAAAACTACTGGCCTGATTTGAAAAATTTTTTTTGCGTTGGATAGTCCATTTATCGAGGAAGGCTTTAGGCTATATAACATAAAGATACGATTCATAAGACCACAGCAGAAATGAAAAATGTTGCGAAAACGGGAGAAAGATTTGAGAGCTTCCGCTGCATACGCTGCGGAAACCGCTTAAGTTACACAAAAATCATGTATGACAGGATTGTTCAACATTAACAGTTCTATAATAAAGTCCGTGACAGCATATGTCTATCTTTTATGGTTGACTTACTACAACCTTTTTTATGTTAATAAATTTGTAAAAAAATAATGCATTATTTTTAGAGGTGTATTGTACACACAGGTATTTATTCTTATCAAAATAAATACATTCATCATCACGAGCATTTCATTTCGAACCAAGTTGCCCTGTATATCATTTGATTTCAATAAATATCTTAGGAGCTATCACAGTTTTAACATAACTCCGCACCAAAATAATGTTCGCAGCTTAAGTACAACGTGCGCTTGCGATAATCTATACTAATATTATAAAGCTGAAGAGTTTGTTTGTTTGAACGCGCTTATTTCAGGAAGTGCTGAACCGATTTGAAAAAATATTTCTGTGTTAGATAGCTTATTTATTAAGAAAGGCTTTAGGATATAAAACATCACGCTGCGACGGGAGGTGAGGGAGCAAACTCAAAACGCGCGGACGAAGTCGCGGGGGACCGCTAGTATATTATAAAGCTGAAGAGTTTGTTTGTTTGAACGCGCTTATCTCAGGAACTGCTGGACCGATTTGAAAAAATATTTCTGTGTTAGATAGCTTATTTATCGAGAAAGGCTTTAGGATATAAAACATGACGCTGCGACGGGAGGGGAGGGAGGAAACTCAAAACGCGCGGACGAAGTCGCGGGGGACCGCTAGTGTTATAATAACAATAATATGCAATGAACATATTTAGCGTAACAAAAAAGATATTGATTTTTCAAAGAGTACGCATTTTTCATGTGTGTGTGTGTGTTTGTGTATAATTTCAGCATGCAAACAATCTTTCGTTGTGTGGTTGTGTGGATGTGTGAAAGTACGTACGTTCAGTGCGAGAAATTATAACGCAGTCTTTTTAGCGACACAAATAGTTTATTACGCCACAAACAGTCACATTCAGTACAACACACGAAAAGAAGGAGTAACAGACACAGAAGAAAATAGTACACACGGCAGCACGTCATGCTACCCATTATACATATCTATAACTATGACGCAGTATGGAGTGTTAGAAAGAAAGTCTCCTTGATATTATTGGTGAAGTTGTCTATTTTATCAAAATTTGCCAATGTGCGATTAGACTCAAAGCTAACGGCTAATAGAGACAAAATACTGGGGCTGGGGGTTGGCCACGCCTCCCTGCGCCGCCGCCAGTCTGCCACCGGACCCGAGCTGTGCCCGAGCTCCTCAGTCACGTTTTCGGCATTACTATTGAAAGTGTTTTTTTAAAATATGGGGCCTTCGCTATCCCAAGTAGAGAGGGCGCGAATAATTGCGTGTTACGTGTGAAAGACATTTGTGATCAGACGGAGAAACGGTAAGTTATTTATTTATTTACTTTTTCGTTATTTTTGAAAGTGTAAACAAAAAAACAGGTTAACTTAGCTATGATTTTCCTCACGAGAATTAATTTCATTCGAATTTATAGACACACAAACAGTTTCCCAAACACTTTACTTGTTTTCATGTTTACTCACTGTTTCAAACACTTTTAGCTAACTCATTTGAGTTGAGATTTAAAATTTTCATAAATAAACGTAACAATTATAACAAAAGACTCAATTCATTATTTGATTTTATTACGAGTGTTTGACTGTCAGATAACGATTCCATTTAATATCACATTACAAAATAAAATGGATGAATCTTACGGGTGTGTTAAACAACAATCTGTTGTTATTATCTTGTTTGTTTACCTACGCGACCGCCGGCGGCCATTTGATGCCTGAGCGATGTGTCATTTACTTAGCAAATAAACTAAGTTTGACGTTTTGTTTTAGCGAAAAACTTTTTATTTCTGGTTGCGGCGGTGGGAAGAGTCAGGGACCATCGAAACCCACTACCGCCAGCGCTATGAAAGAGCCACGCACGACGGCAGAGGAGGACGCGGCCATAATCGCGGCACACTCCGCTGATCCCTTCCCCAGTACGAGAGCTACTTCTTCTACTTACAATGTAAGTTTATTGCATCAATCCTAGATTTATCTATAGAAATAGAATGAAAAAATATATAGCATATTTTAAAACACTGGCATTTAGTTTGCCTAAATATTTACTTATTTGATTGTTTCAAACTCTCAGGAAGTAGACCGACTATAAAAAAGAATTGATGGAAAATTTGCAACGGCAATCCTTCGCCCAATGCATACTCTATAATAATTTATTGACTACCCCTGCTAGAGTTAAAAAAAATATATTTAGCTTTTAATTGAATCGAGTCACAGTTATATTTATTAGTTAAACTTAATAGGGAAAAAAGAGTAATAAATATATAATTATTTTTTTGTTTTTATAATGTTTTGTCGCTATACAAACTTAATAATATAAATTGCACTTGTAAAAAGCAACTTTGGCTTTGCAAGTGCAATTAATAGTAATGAAGTTTTTATTTATTTTCTATATCCGCCCGATATCTCAGTAGTTGTTATGAATAAATTTATATTATAATATAATTCATTATCATAACAATAAAAGTAAAAATAAGTCTCAAAAATACCAAAAAAAACATAAAGTGTTCATTTGGTTTGCTAAGTTAAAGTGTGATCAGGCCCTGTACAGCTGCGGCCATACAAGCTTACAAGCTTTTCCAGTTGCAGCAGTATAGCGTTGGTTCACACTATCATGTTCTATGTAAAAGGAACCAACACTTGTTTTTTTTTTTAGATTTCCTTGGATACAGTCAGGAGGAGACTGAAGGAAGCGGGGAAGAAGTGCTGCCGGCCAGACAAGAAAATAGAACTAAATGCTCATCACAAAGAGGCAAGAGTTAGTTTTTGCTTAGAAAATTATAATTTTGATAGGCAGAATAACATTGTTATATTTGTCGACGAGAAAAGTAGTCCTGGGTTCATTTTAATGGTGAGCAAACAAATTAATGTTCGGCTCTCACAAACACATAATTGTATTAAACTTATTGTAAATCTTGAGAAAGTGGCAAGATAATAAAGTCTGAGTTTGTTCCGCTCCATCTTCTCAGTAGCAGCCCAAAAAAGTTTCGAAGCTGTGGTATGATAATATTAAGTAAGAACATGGAAAAATGCCTTATGTGGGCCTTTTTATAAAAACTTCAACGTATGTAATTTTGTGTTATTTGTGACCTTTTTTCTCCACCTAGATGTTGTCTGGAAGAGAACGCTCCTAGCGATAAGATGGCTTTGATTGTAGGTATCTATGTCAATAGTAATATCAGCATCAACATGTTCATTATTACCTTCAAACCATGATGAATTTGACATTGAATTTCAGCCATATTGCTCGTTACTACTGTCATAATAATTTTCGTTCTTCTGTCTGTAAATCTTGGTAATCTTGTCCAATCACCAGTTGGACACACAAAAAGGTAAAAAAATATAAATAAATGGTAGTTCTGGTCCTAAGATGGTTAGGTTTGAATTGTTTAACCAGATTTATTTTTAGGTTGGTAATAATTTAAAAAAGTAACTTTAGAACTCCCAATCAAAGTTATAATAATTTGAGCAAAAAAACAATTCTTGCCTCTTTTTAGGGTTCCGTAGCCGAATGGCAAAAAACGGAACCCTTATAGTTTCGTCAAGTCTGTCTGTCTGTCTGTCTGCCTGTCTGTCTGTCTGTCTGTCCGTCCGTATGTCACACCCATTTTATTCTGTAACTATAAGCATTACACAATTGAAATTTGGTAAGAAGATGTATCTTGTAAACCGCTTACCGATTCTCATACAAAAAATAAAAAAATATGACAGTTAAGGGGGGGCTCCCATACATGAAACTAAAACCCAAAAAAAAAATTTTTTGGCAAACCTATGCGTGTGGGGTGTCTATGGATAGGTCTTTCAAAATAACATAGAGGTTTCTAAAACCATTTTCTTTTAAAGCCAAACGTTTAATAGCTTGACGCTTCCAAAGTGGTAAAATGGGCGTCCCCCCCCATCTAATATCTAAACCAAGCAAGTGTAAATTTTGAAAAAAATATATAATGTAGATCTTAACAAATACTTTCAACGAAAATTGGTTCGGACGGGATCTAACTAGTAGTTTTTGAGATATAGCACATTTTCAACAACCGCAAACATAACTTTGTACTTTATACAAACACTATGAAAAACAAAGTTTTATTTGTAGTCAACAAAATATTGTGGTATTTTCTAAGTAGAAGTAAATGGATTCCCTAATTCAGTTAACGTAGGCACGGAACCCTCAGTGCGCGAGTCCGACTCGCACTTGGCCGGTTTTTTCATGATAGCATAACCATAATGAACGAGCGTAGAGAAGTTTAATATGATTTTTTATTCTTACAAATTTTATTGTTAATAATGTTATCAAGAAGTTAACTTTTTTTCATAAAATGTTATATTGTAATTAAAATTACATCTATTTTAAAAAAGTTTTAGAGATATTATTGTTTTTGCAAATTTTTATAATCATCAATCAATCATGAATAAAGATATCGTCGAGAGTTTTTATTATAAAATAAATATTGTAATTCTTTAGGTGAGCTTGTTTTTCTGTTTCTATAGGTATTCATTTTGTTACAAATTTAAGCGACAATTTTGCAAATTTTATGATGGAGTATGTAATTCTCTTTCATTTTTTAACTGCCGTTTTTATAAATATCTTAGTATAAATAAGTTATTATGCTGCATGCTGTTATAAGTTATTAATAAATACATTTTTTTTTTCACTTATTATGATGTTATTATTTTTTTTCTATTCAATAGCTAGTTTATACTTTGTTATTTATATCAGAAAATTAAAAATAACTTTTTTATGAGCCATTATCATGCCTCGGATCTCCTATTGCGTTTCAAAACTCGTCAAATCGTCACCCCATCGATAGTTCGTTCTGTGGCCTTCAATACTATCTAATATCTTCTTTATAATATCCCAAATAATCAATATTACCTATCCGATATAGATATTAAATATCCGAAATAATATTAGCTCATGCGATCGGACTCACCAAATTTGGAGGCCGTGAGCTCAATTGGACTCAAATCTCAGACTAGGATTTTAATACTTTATCGTTTGTTGGGTTCAACCCTTGGCTCACTAGTTTTTGGCACAGTCGTGCGAACGTGAAGCAGTCGTAAACAAGTTAACTTAGCTTTGCGCGCAGCTGGCGAGGCGCGGCGAAAAAATCGGGAAGATAACAATTAATGTAAACCTTAATGTAATGAAATACGGTTGAAGCTAGTAGGAGTAGTCGTGAGAGTCGCGCGGCGGCTCTTGTGGCATCGGGATGTCCTTGCGAGCGAGCCGTTTGCTATTTCAACTGTATGTAATTAAGTTAGGGTTTAGTTTCAATTGTTATCTTTTCGTTCTCTTTGTCGCGTCTCGCCAAATGTGCGCTCTTAGCCTAACTTAAGACCCCAGATAATATAATACACGGGGTCTCATTCGGTACATAAGTTACATAGCCTTTAAAATTTCTCAATAGATGGCGACACGTGTATATCTAGCGCAATTACTGTTTATTAGATAGACTAAAATCCTAAGATACGTGAAGATAATACCCGAAAAATATGTTAATAAACATTTTCAGTTGTTTAAAAGAGAAAAAAACTCAATACCATTGTTTTTTTCCATAATTGGCAAAAATAGTGTAAAAAGCATAAAAGCATGCTTTTACTACCCTTCTAACCCTCTGTCGGCATACGACAAAACTATGTGGCATGGTGGAAAGTTGACAACAAACTAGTATAGATGGCGCATTACTATGAATGCGTTTCATTTGACCAGTGATGCCAGACGGTAATTTCAAGGAGACTTGTGTAGCTCGCGAGAGAAAGATAAAAAACCTCTCTCACCCAAACGGCTCATATATCCGTAGCTCACTTGTGTTTCAAATAAATCTCTATATCCGAGAGATAAAGTTGAATTTTCAGATATACTAACTGAGTCGAAGCCGGTGATAAAGAAAGACGGCTTCATTTCATTTCTAGAGCGAAAGAAAGAGAAGGGAAGATACGTTCGCAGTGTGCGTAGGTATTATGACCGAACCGTGGCTCGGTAAAACGGTAGAATCTGTATGTTCTCGTAGTGTTAACAAAATAAAGTTCAATTTGCATTGCGTGCGGTTCTATAAATATTGGCTGGTTGAATGTTTGTTGACGTTTTTTTAGTTTCTTTTGTGATTAGAGCCGGCGCACTTCGGCTGTCGGAATAATAGCAAGTTTTTGGACTACTGAATGCGACAACTTGATTTTATTAGTAAACAAACATTGAGTTAGTTACTTTTCAGGTGTTTTAAATTCAAAAACTGTCATTAACATTTTTTATCTAGGTTGACAGTCCTAAGCCTGCTTAGTATCAAGGAAAATCAAATGGTTATTATTTTCTTTATAAAGTAATATAAATAATTAACGTACGTAATAAGTATAAAACGTACAAAAAACTGTGAGCTTCTTATAAGTAGTTATGTATTGTATGACAACAAACAATAGCATATCCTTATTAAAGGGTTTTTGTTTATATATAGAATCATTAGCATCATCGTAAGTAGCTCTTTACTCATTCGGCTCTCTCTGATATAACGGCTCATTTTGATCTCTCGATATAAAGTTACGTAAAGATCGTTCGCTTCATCACCGAGTTAGTGAGATAAGGATATAATGACGACCCGTCTGGTGTAGTGGTCGAGAAATCGCCTACGACGCAGCGGGTGCGGGTTCGATCCCCGCACAATACAAACATTTGTGTGCATGAATATGTCTGTTTGTATTGGTCTGGGTGTTTTCTATGTATATCATGTATGTATTTACAAACATAAAGTATTTAAGTATTATATCCGTTGTCTGGCACCCATAACACAAGCTTTGAGTAGCTTACTTTGGGGCTAGATGGCGATGTGTGGGAATGTCCAAAGGATATAAAGGAAAGGAAAGGATATATCTTTTGCTCTTCTAAGCCGTAGCGTGATTTTTTATAGCCCAAAACCTTCGTCGATTAATAATATATCCGACACATTTTTTTTTTATCGGTTCAGTAGTTTCTGAGATTAGCGCGCTCAAACAAACTAGATTTCAGCTTTATAATATTAGTTATAGTAGTACAAATAAATAGAAAACTCATTGTATGGCCAGAATTAAATTCTAATTCCTTAACGATAGAGACTAAACACGATGTTAGGAGATTTTGTCACATTATTAGGTACACATATTGATAGGCAACCAACGCTAAGAGCGTGTGCAAAATTTTGGTTGTTCGAGTAGGTTCTTACCGATTAAGGACTTTGAATAATTCAAAAATATCTCTTGTCTGCATTGCTCATATTATTTGATAAGTATTAATTACTCAAAAAATGATTTTCTGGATATAAAATCTGATTTTGTTTTATTTATGACCAGTTATTGGCCGTGCTGACTTGCAACCGAATTTTGTACTATAACTATTTTTTACATAAATAAATGTATCCTAACAATGGAGACTTTAAACTATAATCAAAAAACGAACAGACTGCGCGGGACATATTATAGTGCACAAGTGTGTGCGCAAACCTGTGGACCTCTGGTGCAGCCGTCACTTTAAAGTGCGACCTTCTAACCGTTGCGCTACCGAGGCAGTTTAAACGATTAGACCATGAACGAATGATGACAAACCTCAATATAATTAAAATCGACTTTGGAATTTATTTTAATATTTATATTTAGCTTTTTTTACTACGCACACCTAATAAAGTGCAATAGGCTGGGTTAAATCTTGCACCTGACAAATAATGTGTTTTCTTAAAATTTTAAATAAGTGGATATGTGTATTTGTAAAAAAAACTTGGCAAGAAAAATTAGGTTGCCTCTCCTACATAAGATTCGCATTGGGGAAAAATCAACATGTATCTTAGCGGTGGCTGAATTATCACACACACTGATTGATATCCGATAAATTAGTCAATGTATTAAAGATGCTGGATAATCTTGATATTGTGCTGTTAACGTTGACCGAGCCTCTCACCTCAACAGATATTGAAATGTACAGGGACAAGAAGAAAATATTGTCGAACACTCATATAATACTTACTCCAGTATCTATTGGAAACTGAACTCTTGAATTGCGTATTAAGCGGTAATTATTTGGATTTTTAATCCTCAACGTGAAATAGGAACTTCAAACGGATGCAACACATGATTTCCAACTATGGGCTTCATAAAAGAGCTAAGTTTTCTTCGATCTCGAAATGAAGAGATGCGTAAAGCAAAAGTATGTAACTAACATAACCCTACGAAACAGTGAACTGAAGTGGCAATAGGCAAGGCCCATAGCGGAAATGATGATGGCCGTTGGGGCAGGAAAAATCTACATTGGAGCATCAAAAGTCAAGTGAAGATGTCTACAAGCATACAACTTTGTATAGATTAAAGGATCACCATACATGAATACCACCGTTTAAAGGTTTCATGGAGGGGGTTTATGTACAGTGTCCATCCTGGGGCTATTAAAAATGATGATAATACTCAAAACCGCGTGCTTGTGAGTTACTAGTTTGCGCAAGCGGTGCAAATCCCTGGTGCGCAGGGTGAGGGCCAGTCGCAATAGAGTACCTACCGTGGGCATTCGCACAGCGATTTGACTGAAGTTACCAGAACCATTGTGATATGATTCATGCGCAGTCAATATACTATTTTTTTGAAGTTATAATATTTAATATTTATTAAATTTTATTGTTATTTTATTTAATAATGATGCTTTTGATGATTGAATTAATTTCATAATTTATTTAAATCTTTTTTAACAGCCAACATAGTTATTCAACCCACAATCGAAATATTTTCATTCATTGGCTCCTAGGCCAGGGACCTCAAAATATTAAAATACTTAACTATAATTAGAAAATGATAACAATTCCATTGCAGTTGTTAGCCACCCCAACAATTCTGTTTTGTATGAATTATCAAACAAAATGAAGTAGTATATTATTCATTTAATTTCTGTTAACATGCAGTAAAATTACAAATAAAACCATTGATGTGTGTGATGACATTCAGTGATCAACACCATTTTCCGAAAATTCAAAAACGATATCTTAAACGGCTAACGGCCGGTTGCTAATAAATATTCTTTGGACATTCCCACACATCACCATCTAGTCCCAAAGTAAGCTACTCAAAGCTTGTGTTATGGGTGCCAGACAACGGATGTAATACTTAAATACTTTTTTGTTTGTAAATACATACATGATATACATAGAAAACACCCGTAACATTATGCGGGGATCGAACCCGCAACCCGCTGCGTAGTAGGCGATTTTTCGACCACGGTTGCCAAGTAATTAATTATTTTTAATTACTATTATTATTACTATTTATAATATCAATCACAAATAATAGTATTTCGTTACTTAAACCTAAACATTAGAGAATTGTTGCCAGGTGGCCATGAACTGCCGGATGCCAAAAAATGTACGAGTTACCCTATTTTTGTTTATGTTTTGTCGCAAACATAATTTTGTAAATGCGACTTGTAAAGGCAACTGTGGTAGGCAAGGAAAAGAGGTTATCCCGATTTTCCACACTTGTGTGAAAAAATTGACGTTTATTCATCCCATAATTTTCGCGGTGTGTTCAAACTCGACGATGTTAATTATTTTACTTTTTTACTTAAATCCGATTTTACCAACGTCAAATAAGAAATATTCGACAAATATGGTAAAAAAACCGGCCAAGTGCGAGTTGGACTCGCGCACTGAGGGTTCCGTGCCAACTTTAACTGAATTAGGGAATCCTTTTACTTCTACTTAGTAAAATACCACAATATTTTGTTGACTACAAATATAACTTTATTTTTCATAGTGTTTGTATGAAGTACAAAGTTATGTTTGCAGTTGTTGAAAATGTGCTATATCTCAAAAACTACTTATTCGATCCCGTCCGAACTAATTTTCGTTGAAAGTATTTATTAAGATCTACATCATATATTTTTTTCAAAATTTACACTTGCTTTTTAGAAATTAGATGGGAGGGGACGCCCATTTTACCACTTTGGAAGCGTCTAGCTATGAAACGTTTGACTTTAAAAGAAAATGGTTTTACAAACCTCTATGTTATTTTAAAAGACCTATCCATAGACACCCCACACGCATAGGTTTGTCAAAAATTTTTTTTTTTGGTTTTAGTTTCATGTATGAGAGCCCCCCCTTAACTGTCATTATTTTTTATTTTTTGTATGAGAATCGGTAAGCGGTTAACAAGATACATCTTCCTACCAAATTTCAATTGTGTAATGCTTATAGTTACAGAATGAAAAGGGTGAGACATACGGACGGACAGACAGACAGACAGACAGACAGACAGACAGACAGACAGACAGACAGACAGACAGACTTGACGAAACTATAAGAGTTCCGTTTTTTGCCATTCGGCTACGGAACCCTAAAAACGCCTAATTTGAAAACGCCACATATTTGGCAGCAGTCATAAAATTAATCTACCCTGAGACAGCTTGGTGTGAAAAAAATTACAAGTTAATGTTCCACTTTTCCAGAATGTTTTTCTTTTATTTGATAAAACGTTTATTTATGTATAGGTAAGTGATTTTGTTAAATCACGGCATGCTTTTCACAATTATACGTACGCACGTTGTACTTAAGCTGCGAACATTATTTTATAGCTCCTAAGATATTTATTAAAATCAAATGATATAAAGGGCAACTTGGTTCTAAATGAAATGCTCGTGATGATGAATGTATTTATTTTGATAAGAATAAATACCTGTGTGTATAATACACCTCTAAAAATAATGCATTATTTTTTTACAAATTTATTAACATAAAAAAGGTTGTAGTAAGTCAACCATAAAAGATAGACATATGCTGTCGCGGACTTTTTTATAGAACTCTTAATGCTGAACAATCCTGTCCTACATGATTTTTGTGTAACTTAAGCGGTTTCATGCAGTATGCAGCGGAAGCTCTCAAAAGGAATATCTTTCTCCCGTTTTCGCAACATTTTTCATTTCTGCTGTGGTCTTATGAGTCGTATCTTTATGTTATATAGCCTAAAGCCTTCATCGATAAATGGACTATCCAACGCATTTTTTTTTTAAATCGGGCCAGTAGTTTTTGAGATTAGCGCGTTCAAACAAACAAACAAACTCTTCAGCTTTATAATATTAGTATAGATTTAAGCATAGAATAGATTAACGTCTATTGTTTTTAGTGTTTTTTTTCTTCATTTTTATGTGTTTGTAATACAAATCATCATATCATAATATAATCAAAAATCTTATTGCACATAAAAAGGAAGAACGAAAAAAACACTAAAAATTCTGTAACTCAACTACGAACAATATCGTTGGAGGAGGAAAGTGAAGCAATGTTAAGACAAGTTATATATCAAGGTCAGGCTGGGTACGCACAGTGTCATTAATTGTATTGTATCATTGTATTTTGTAGTAATCGATAAATTTGTAGAGCCAGTAAGTTAAAGTACTAAAAATGAAAATAAGTATTGAATTGATTGCAAACTCAATTATCTTAAATAATGTTTTTCCATAAAAGTAACTAAACGTCCTGATAAAACATACTGAAAACTGCATCGAAACTCGCGGACAAATACCTACCTAGTACAGCAGAGAATCTCCTTTTTTAAACTCGGTTGAAAACTCAATGAAATAAGTTGTGTGCTTAAACATAATACCGGGATAAACCCATCCATTAACCACAATGAGTGACTTTTTTAATCAAGTATTTTAGCTTATAAATAGACAATTGATTCCGAGAAACTTAGTGTCCAGCAGACGCTACGAGTGGGCATAGGTCGTACTTGCCAATTCAAGTACCAGGTCTTAAAAGTGCTGCGCAAGCGTATCGCCTCGCTGATGATCCGTGCGCGCGGGAGCCCTAACACCATCCTGAATGTCCTCAGTCAGAAGCCAGACTGCCCTTTTCTGCAGCACTGGACGAAAGTACATACAAGTGTGCCTGGTGCTCCATAGAGTGGCCGATATTTAAATTAAATAATAATAATTATAATAGAACAATGAATAACTTTATTAATTATAATTTAATTTATTTTGTAATTGTCATATTTTTAGTATTTGTATTTGATTCGACTAATTTTAATTTTAATTCAATTGCAATTTACTATAATTATTTTCTAAATTTAAAATTATTTTGTGTTTTGATATAATTTTATACTTTATGGACATCGTCTGAAATAAATGGATTTTATTTTATTTATTTATTTTTATTTTAAAAGTACGTCAAAACCTGGTATCAAAGTATACATACCGGTTCACCGGCCACTACCCCTTTTCGGCCACTTCGCACATTATTTTGAATAATAAACAGTGTATAGGCAGCTTCTTTCCAATTTCACGTCATTCGACTCGGACGACGTTCACGGTTCATAATCCAACGGCTTAACCTGGAAATTTGCAATCTGAGCCCTCACGCGCCATTTCAAAATTTGGTGTCTGGAGGCGTGGCAAATTTAGCCAAAAAAATAGCAGGTGGGTTGATTTTCAAAGGTGAGTTTTTGAGTGTTACGATTGTACGAACACATAAACCAATTCATTCACCTATGTGAATATATCATAACATAAACCAATTCATTCACCTATGTGAATGAATTGGTTTATGTTATGATTATGGTTATGAATGAATTGGTTTATGTGTATGAAGCATGTGTTAATTCAATATTAAAGTGCCCAAACTGACCAAACTTTTCATAATATGTAGTATTTTTGATGGTCGGACAATAAGTTATCGTTTAGTTTAAAAATCCTCTTTCCGACCGGGTGGTCGGGAAACCAGTTTACTTACGTCATTTTTCTTTGCTAATATTGCGGAAACCTTATATTTACAAACAGAGATCCTATTATAATAGTAAACAGCTTTAATTTTGTAAAGAGAAAACTAGATTCCGGCCGCCCGTTTACCTGATAGTTCCAAAGATATGACCTTTAAAAATACCAAAAGTGTGACGGCCGATAGCTAGTCTTCACAAAACCTATTTCCGGCCGTATTTATTAAAAGGCGTGACATTTTTTTTATTACATTGACAGAAAATCAAACAATACCTTCTATAGAATTTTCGAATAATGGAACGGGAACTGCAAGTTTTAGATCCAGACCCACTAGCCACTGTTAGAGTTTTCTTCTGTTTTTTTCTTATTTATTATTTGTTTTACTTTCATTCTATTATGAGCCCTATGTGCTATTGAATAACACTAATTTTCCTACCGTGCATTAGGTGGCCGATAACCAGTGCATTGGTGGACGATAACTGAGTAAAAAGGCCGATAACCGGTATATTTGCTATATTTACAAATAGATTTTTTTTTAATCATGTATCACTACTACGTCTATTAACGTTAGGTATTATGAAACTAGAATATTGTAGGTCCAAATGTTTTATTTTTTTTCAAGTCTTGACGTTCAGCATTATGACAGAAATCAACTCTGAAGTCAACAAGTCGCTTAAACGGCCGATAACCGGTATGTTTACCCTACTTAGATTTTGTTCGTGTGATAGTTTTTTTACGTGTAGATATTTTACTAGATTTTTTCGGTAAATAAACACACGAAAAAAGTTCGATTGTCGCGAGAATCGCCCTCCTGGTTGGGAGGTAAATACCTACCAATTTTGCTGCATATAGAAGACAATGTACAAAACGAAATACCTACTTTAAGGAAATACTTTTCGTTTGAGCCTTTGAGTTTCTTATCGGCGCCCAGGAGCCCTATTTTTGAATCACTCGCTTCGAAATGGCGAGTGATTTTCGTTCGACAACGAGTTTTTTCTATGGATTTTAATTCATCTTCGAACGAAAATCACTCGCCATCTTGAAGCGAGTGATTCAAAAATAGAGCTCCTGTGCCTCTATTTTTGAATCTCTCGCTTGGATATGGCGTGTGATTTGCGTTCGAAAACGAACAAATAATCAACGAAAATACCGTGAATAAGGACGTGAGTAGGTACTCACAAAATTTAGATATATTTATTCAAATCCCTTCTGAATGGATTTCAACTGGTTTTCATTCCAAAATTGGAGTATAATCAGTGAATGTCATACGCCATCTTGTCGCGAGTATTTCAAAAATAGGGCCTCCGGCTCTATAGTGCCTACTAAAATAAGTTGAAAGTATTTAGTAGAAAATGCATCCATATTTCGATACGCATAAGGCGCAAAATCGCATTAGCAAGAAAAATACTTGAGTATTTTTCGCAATTTTTGACCTCTTTTTATGAGCGCAAGGTTTAATTTCACTAAAACCCCAGATAATATAATACTACTAGTACTAAAACGGTCTTCTTATTATTTAGTATTTTGGGGAAGCCGGTACCGCTTGCAGCTAATTAAAATACTTTCATGCTCTTGATAAACTATATTCGTAGTATGAAAGTAATGTAACATTCTTTAGACATTAAGGATTATTGATACGACATACGACCGAAATTACAGCATGTCAAAGATACGGGATCTTTTACGAGCGCGTATTTTTGATTCTGGCTTAACTGCTGGCAAATAAATTCAAAATGTTACTAGGTACAAACGTATTGATATAAATGAATATATATCTATGTACAAATGCTTAACGCCAGATATGCTTATTAATTATGGCAGTATGGCTCAGAGCTTATCCCATTCCTTGCAGAATCAGAAAGAATCGAAAATCCAGGTAGGTAGGTACCTACTCTTCATTCTTCATCTATCTCTCTTTTACCTAAGATACATAATTCACACATCAAAAAAGATTGCGATCACTTTGAAAAATCTAAATCTTTTTTGTTGGGGTTAATGATTTATTACATATTATTATTACACAGGACTTTTATACAGACAGGGTCTAACAAAACCAATGATCGACCGCCAACGTGCGGTATATATACATCATACAGATTACGCTCATCAAATTTGAGAAAAAAAAATCAGGCTAGTTTCAGAGAACAAAAAAGTAGCACTTTTAAATGTGTAAAAAAACACACTATTTGCACCTGTTTACTATACAACACTGTCAAATGCGCACGCACACCAACAAAGCCAGCCGTCATATGTCGGTTCGCCGCGCCGCGGCAGACGCAAACAAAGGAGCGGTATCCTTTGTGTCTGGGCGGGTGGCGGCGTTCTTCTTTCGCCGTCCACACGCGCGCGTGTGACTTTTATTGCATCCATCAGTCGCAAAATCATTTTGCCACGAAAAGGACGTCGACTGAATTTGATATTCACTTATTGCAAGTAGTCAAGAGCGGCCTGAACAGTAAACAACAACAGTCTTCCTGAAGCGGCTAGACGGGTGGACTTGAGAGGTCTGGCGGGTGTTCCTCTACAGCACGGACATCTTGGCCTCCGTGTATTCTTCCTTCGGGTTCGGCCGTCGTGGTTCAGGGTGGGCCCGGTGCCCTGGCTGGCGCGGCGCCCCACCTATCACCTCTTCATGCCTTACCTATCTACCTACGTGAAGAACATGACATTGTTTATACCTACGTACGTGAAAGACATGGCATTGTTTATGAAGAGAAGATGACTCTGATTTTGTTAAGTGCGTGATTACGTAGAATTGTACCAGTTTTACGCAGAAGTTATAAAAACATTCTAAATCGTGTAACAAGTGATACGTGATGATATGTATCGAAACCTTAGACATTTAGTGTTATATTACCTACCGTTAATCCTTAACTAACATTCCCGTAAATAGGTAACTTTTTTATGAATTAGCTAAGACGCCATGGAATAATTTTTGTTTTAGAGGGCTAAAATAATTGTTTATTAATAACAACATTATCCACGAGTATTTTACGTTTCAAAATAAATTGTTGCATCAATGTCGTATTTTCTTTATGCTTATCTATATCCTTAGCCTGCTTATACCAAATGAATTATTTGCTTATGTCTCTTTTGAGGTTAAGGTAGGTAGGAGACTTAATTTTTTGCATAATAGAATCAGTTAACTGTTTAGGTAGGTAAACACTACAACGCCTTTGTCTTACAATTTCTTGCCTGGCTGATTATTTATTTTGGTTAGGCAACGTTAATTAACATTATTGATAAGGTTGTGTCTGTTATTATTTTAGTAGTAGGAGTAAAAAGGAAAGACTGCAACTATAAAGTAAGTATGCAAATCTGCCACTAACTCCGTAAACCCCCAGATTATTCATTTAATTTACACAGCTTGTTTGAAAGTTTCTTTCATTCATAAGTGTCTAATGAGTAGGTAGACAAAACGTGGGGCCTACTCTGTAAGACGTTGCACGTTATTTCGGCTAAAGCCATCTTGCTCGCTCCCATGTTATCCTGGTACGGGTGACTGAGATGACTAGAGTAGAAAGCATGAACATTTGACTTACAGAGCAGATACCTTTGGTTCGTATGTGTGTATAGGTATATAGGTAGAAGTATAGCAGGTTTCCTTATATAGAAGTGAATTAGTATGTTAGGAAACATAACTTTGAAAAAACTCTATAAAACTAGTTTTGTTAGACTCTGTATTATAAGAAAACAAATAACAAATAGGGTTTCTGCTTCAACGCCCAAGCGGTCGCATGAGACCGCATAACAATGGAATTTCTATTGTGTATCGTTCAAATACGCTTGAGGGATAAATACAATAACATCTTTAAAAAAATAAATTACCTTATGCGAGTGATCACATTTTTTATTTATTTGTGTAGGTACCTACCCAAATCTGGATGCAATCGTATCGACAGCCGAAGCTGAAATCTACTGGTCACACACGAAAATAAATTTAGCGCCATCTATTGATGAAGTTAATACGTGGACTGCAGTGAGTTTAGCGCCATTTATTGAGGAAGTAAAAACGTGGACTGTATTGCGAGCAACCGATGTGCTTTTATATCGGCAAGTCCAGTCTACTCCAGTAGCTCCATCTAGTCCCTATTGTAGTCTTCCCAATCGCCCGTTACTATCACCCGTTTCGGCGGAACCGTTTTCTTGTATGAGATGAGGTATCTGTACTAGTAGTATTATATTATCTGGGATAATACTACTAGACTAACCTCATGGTTGCATGACCGCGAACTGATAGGCTAAGTGCCTTCTGAACTCGTCAATCTGATCAGTGAAGATTATCAGTTGTGATTTGCCCTTTAGCTTCACTATTTTGTAATGGTTTGTGGTAGGTAAACCTGCCGCTAATGCAGAACAAAATGTAATGTTACAGCGTAATAATAAGTCAGTCATTCGTAATAATTAGTTCATTGCACTTATTGCAAACGCTTGGAATAAAATGTTTCTGTCCAAGACTGGAACTGAACCCACACTTCGCACATCAAGCGGGTATTATCTACATTATGCTTGAAATGCTTTACCTAAGGCTAAACGGTTCAAACAATATATCAAAAGACAGTTAAAAAAGTAATGTGCATTTTGAGTGCATAAGCGCTATTTTACTTCTCACGATACTTTTATAAATATTTATTTTAAAAACGGGCGACGTAACTAATAGTAATTAATAAAAAGGGGGCCAAAGCATTCTTTGAAAGTGTAATGAAAGCGTAAAGAGTTTAAATGAGATAAAACTCAAAAAGTATTCTAAGGGCTTGTTTCACGGGTTCCAGATAGCTATATGGAACTTTAACAGGAACTGGTTATACAGGCACTAAAAGTAATAAATATGTAATCTGCAAAACTGCTTCTATATCATAAAAAAAACGAAAAGTAAAGAAATACGCAACCGCTTGTTTGCATTTCAATAATTCACACCATCCTTCCAGCCAAAATCACATGAGAAGCGATGCAGCACGACTCATTTGAAGTAGGACTGAAATAGGATATTTGTCTCTTTCGCACGATTCTCTCCGTTCAACTTTCAAAGCGCTCAAGGTCAAAGTGTAGTAGTCTGACGTGCTGCCGTGTGTACATGAAACAGGAACGTAAATACAACAACGGATAATGCGCGCGAGCAAATATTATAACGCAAAGCGGCGATTAGCTTACAAACATCGATCAGACTGTCGTGCATTCGCCGCAGGGAGCGCGCTGGCCGCTCGCAGCGAACCGGTCGCGCCGCGGCAAGGTCATATGACGTAGCTACGCTACGCACAATACGCTCGGCCGCAAAACTATCTAATATAATAACAAATACAGCCGTACGTTTGTTTGTTGATGAAATTAAAGCGCGATTTAAATAATGACTTTATATAATGCAAATTACTTAAGTTGAATGATTTATCTTATGATAGTTATTAATTTTATACGTATACAAAATATTTAATTTTTAGAAAGCAAACAATGTTAAAGTTAAATTAGTAAGTTAAGGTTAAGATTAAAGTTTACAGTTTAAGTAAATAGCTGTTATGAATTTAAGTTGCACATAGATAATTAGTAGTAATCTAATTTTAAGGTTTTCTGTTGACAATTTATATTGAAATGAGATATTATTTCTTTTTATATAAATTGATGAATTGAAAATGATTTAATGTGGTGGCACGCCACATCACCCCCCTCCAGAGACCGGGCTACGGGTGATAATAAATAGGCTGGTGTGGTACGAATATGATGAACCATATTATGAGCTGGTACTGTCCTAAGTACACCAGATGGGCGAGTAATGTCGGGAAATTCTCGCAAGATATCATGGTAAACTGAGGTACCGGTAACAACCTTAACCGACGAGATTGTGTCAGTTGAGTAGGAATGTGAAGCGGGGGTGACGAGGCTAGTGCTGTTATCAATGAGGCGTTGATGACGAAAATCTACAATTAAATGGTAAAATGATAAAAAGTCAACACATATAATTGGCTTTGTGACGTCAGCTACGGTAAATTGCCATGCAAAGTCACGGCGCAATCCTAAATTTAAAACTAAATTAGTAAAACCGTGCGTGTGTATCGTCGAGCCGTTTGCAGCGCACAGTTGGTACTTCGTCGGTTGACGTCGCTCCTTTAGTGCAGACCGGGGGAAGACGCAGAGGTCACTTCCTGTGTCCACTAGAAATTGCATCTTCGTCCGTTGGTCTGTGACGAACAAGCGACCGGTGCTAGGGCGGGCGTTAGTCGCCATTACCGTCCGCCAGATGCGTTTCCCGCCTTGAAGTCGCATGGTTTCACGCACTTGTCAGCCTGTGGTCCGTGCTTCACGTGGTACCAGCAGATGGGGAACTTCCTGTAGCTGGACTGGGATCTGGTTGATTTTGAACGGTTCCGGGAGTGGAACGGAGCCCTCGATCTTGAGCGTGAGTTCCTGTTTTGAGCGGTGGTAAGCGCTTCCACCTGTTTGGTCAACGCTGCGACCTGCTGCACCAAGGTATCTAATAAGCCACTAGATGTAGATGCCGTCGTCATAGCTGCTACTTGCGGGCTGGTTGGTACGACGTCATGTATCCTGTCAGCGAGGTCTGCTAAGCCTTCCAGTGGGGTCGCCGCCTGAGACGCGATGATGGTCTGCGTGGAGCTGGGGAGACGGCTCGTCCATATCGTCCGCAAAAAATCTTAAGGTACGCCGGGACCGGCTCGGTGCTGGAGATGTCGCAGAAACTGGGACGGTTTGCGATCACCAAGTTCCTCATGGACTAGGAGCTGCTTGACCTTTGTCCTCCCTGGATGCTGAAAGCCGCTTGATGAGCTCCGTCTTGAGCCGCTCATATTTGTTCGTGGCGGGTGGATACGTGATTATATCCTCTACCTCCCCTGCATATTGCTGATCTAGTTGGCAGATAACATAATAAAACTTGGTTGAGTCGGTCGTGATTCCAGATATCTGAAACTGACCCTCGATCTGAGCGAACCAAATTGCTGGTTTTTCGGGCCAAAATGGGGGTGTTCGCACACCAACTTTAAATACTTCACCCGTTGGGGCTGGTGCTACGTTCTGATCTGCTGCGCAATCCGAAAAATTTTCTTCATTTGTCATCTTGTGTTCCAACGGGGTCACCAGTGTGGTTGTGTGGATGTGTGATAGTACGTACGTTCAGTGCGAGAAATTATAACGCAGTCCTTTTAGCGACACAAATAGTTTATTACGCCACAAACAGTCACATTCAGAACAACACACGAAAAGAAGGAGTAACAGACACAGAAGAAAATAGTACATGAAACAGGAACGTAAATTCAACAACGGATAATGCGCGCGAGCAAATATTATAACGCAAAGCGGCGATTAGCTTACAAACATCGATCAGACTGTCGTGCATTCGCCGCAGGGAGCGCGCTGGCCGCTCGCAGCGAACCGGTCGCGCCGCGGCAAGGTCATATGACGTAGCTACGCTACGCACAATACGCTCGGCCGCAAAACTATCTAATATAATAACAAATACAGCCGTACGTTTGTTTGTTGATGAAATTAAAGCGCGATTTAAATAATGACTTTATATAATGCAAATTACTTAAGTTAAATGATTTATCTTATGATAGTTATTAATTTTATACGTTAAAAAAATATTAGGGACGTAAGGGAGCTTAACCAAGACCCAAAGCTCCAAGCCAACCTCACCTTCACGCGGTACGTCCTGTTTCAACAGACGAGGCTCTGGCGACCAACCGATGGCGGGATAACCATCCAACAAAAGGCGCAGTAAAATGTTGAGCTGTGATGGGCAGCAGCGTCACACTTAAAAGATACTGCGCCTCTGCGCTCGCCAACCCGCCTGCCAAGCGTGGCAAGTACTGATCGGAGGCGATCTCGCTACCACCCCCAACGACAACTGGACAGACGACCTTAAAAAGATCGCAGGATCAAACTGGATGCAGACCGCTGGTGATCGGTCGCTGTGGAAAGCCGTGGGGGAGGCCAATGTTCAGCAGTGGACGTCCTTTGGCTGATTATGATGATGATGATGATACAAAATATTTAATTTTTAGAAAGCAAACAATGTTAAAGTTAAATTAGTAAGTTAAGGTTAAAATTAAAGTTTACAGTTTAAGTAAATAGCTGTTACGAATTTCAGTTGCACATAGATAATTAGTAGTAATCTAATTTTAAGGTTTTCTGTTGACAATTTATATTGAAATGAGATATTATTTCTTTTTATATAAATTGATGAATTGAAAATGATTTAATGTGGTGGCACGCCACAGTTGAAAAGGGAATGGATATAGACATGAAAACGTTAAATTAAAAATCCCTTATCCTAGTACCGTAGCTTTCAAGCAAACAGAAAAGTAATTTGAAAGAAGCATTTTTTTGTGTCTACAAAACTGTAAATTTTAAAGAATTTTAACTTATGGATGCGAAACCTGCGCACTGACCTTGACAGAAGAGGAAATAAGCTGTAAGTGGCGCAAAGGAAAATATTGCAAAAGATTTTGGGGCCGGTAAAATAGAATATGGGATTTTGAGAGTCAGGAAGAACACAATGATTAAGGACCTAGTGTCTGAAACTAACAGGAGAGACCGAACCAAACAGCTAGGCCTCGATGGCTCGGACACTTATAGAGAATGGAAGACGATCGTGCCGTGAAGAGAGCTTACCTGGGTTTACCAATTGGTAGACGCCCGCTTAGACGTCCTAGGTACGGCTGGAAAGACGTGTAGTAGCTCGAGACACGCACAACCCCGGCCCTAGCGATTTGCAAGAATTATCGCAAGACCGAGATGCATGGCCGGATGTCGGAGGCCAACTCTCTTTGGGTCGTTTAGTCACCCCTGTAAATAAGTAAGTATTTTTTTAATCAGGAATTAATTACTAATGTTTTTTTTAAAAAACATCAAATCAAATAGATAATCTTGAAAGCTTACTAGTGTTTTTAGTTAACTAAACGATAGTAATCTTATAGATTACAAAGGTTGATGATAATGTTTGGAAGCGTCAATCAGAGGAATGATCTAAAAAACGATGAAATGCAAGGGCCCAATATAATCGAGAAATCTTTGCAAGGACACGCTTTTTTTTTATCTAAACACTAAAAAACTACACGAAGGCTCGACCAGAAAGTGCAAAAAATTACTCTGTCGGCATAGATAGATAAAGCTAAAGAAGAGAATAATTTTGTGACTTGTGATTAAACCTAAAAGCAGATTTTGTAGTTCGTCGAACATCCCTTCCTTCTCTCACCAACCCCTCCCGAAATGTAAATATAAGGTACATATTACATGTTCTGTTGTGACAAATGTCTTGTCTGTTGTGTAATGTCTTGCTTTGTTTGCGGTATAATAAAGTTTTAAACATTCAAAATCCCGCCTTTTCCGTGTCCGTTGGCCGTGTAAAGCTACACACGTGACATTGGCGGAACAGTGAACCCACGCTGGTAAACTTATGTTAGCTCGCCACAACCAAAGAAGATTTTTTTTATCCGAAAATACGGCTATTCGGTATTTAAATTCTCGCTCGCTCGCCAAAACCAAAGAAGATTTTTTTTATCCGAAAATACGGCTATTCGGTATTTAAATTGTTCTTATTAACGCTTCGCAGCATTATTCGAGCTTTCACGTAACAACAACAAGCTAGAAATCAGAGGTATATCGGTTAAATACAACTAAACTGTTTTTATGAAGAAATAAAAGACGGTTACTCTTTATTGAAGAGATATTTTTATCTAAAGTATAACTTAAGTTTCTCTCTAATAAAATTATCGATACCAAGTAAAACGATGTATTTGTGTTAAATATAATTTGAATTAGTTAATTAAATCTATATTTTTTTAAATTAAACCAATGTATAAACACAACATATTTTTATGTATTTGTTACCTTTTTGGCATATACACATAATAACAATAATAATAAACAAATATGCGCCAGACCGCACGTCAATTGTTTTTGTTTCGAAGCACGGAATTTCCTTCCTTGTGTTACGAATATTAGACAGCGATTATGACGGGGGTGTCTCCTATAAATGCCTAAATACGTTTATACATCTATGAGTTAGGTTTTAATGTTCGTGCTTATCACATAAACATTTACTTCTTGCGCGGTTCAAGCCCACAACTATTGTAATGGATGGTATGATATACGTAGTTCATTAAAATTATTGACGGCGGCACGGTAATGTCAAAGACAAACAATATATTTATAGTGATAGGGAATGCTGGTGTTCGAGACAAAAATATGAACGAATATCCACCGACGGCTCCAAAAATAAACTTTCTAGTGAAACGGAAATCTAAAGGAAAAAGCATATCAAAAACAATGAAAGCAACTTTTTACTTCTTTTTTATAGCCTTAGCTTTGAATTTTGGTGTCCTAAAATCGGATTCATGTTTAGTGATCTTAGTTAAATCTTTTTGTGTGCTTCGAACCTTTGGTGTTGGGTTTTATATGATATTCTATTTTATCATTCCCATGGGCGATTCTATGATGATATTTTGGTACTTTTTATACATCAGTGAGTTCGTTGCTTTAGTGTTTACTTTACTTTTCTCGAAACGAACGACGTTTGTAGCTTTTTATGAAGGTTTGTTGTCGATCGATGGTGAGATGTGCAAAGAGTCAACTTACAGACCGGAGTTTGTTATAATAAGTGGTATTGCCTTTTGTTTTGTATATAGATCATTAATATCGTTGGCATACTGTACAATCTTTGAAGACTACTGCATTACACCGATGACAGCATTTGTTCTTTTCAATATGTCTGTGTTGTGTAGCGATGCATTCCTAGTCGTTCATTTTACTATTTATTATACATTGAACTGTCGAATAAAAAACTTCTCGAGATTGATAAAGGATGAGAATACAAATGTGTTGTCACATCACTTTCTGTACAAGTCGATTGTTGATATCTACGACAAAGTGAGAGATCTGCATAATCCATTGGTAAGAATCTAGTATTAAGTATGATGATTTCATCCTATAAAATATGAACGTTAGCACCTAATTGCTGTAAGCCTTTAACTTAATAAATATATTGGAAATCAATGACATACATTGCTCTGATCCCAAAGTAAGAAACTATTGCACTTGTTTTATGGAAATCAGACACAGCGGAAGTACCACTGCACTAAGACCCGAGACAATATATAAATTTACGATTTCTATATTAACCCGACCGATCTATATTAAGCTCTCTACTATAAGGTGCCTATGAAACATTTTATGCCGATTTTTCAGTACGTCGTGCTCCTAGTTTCTCACACAATAGACATGATGATAAAGATTTTCTACCCGCTTTTGAAATTGGACCAGAGACGAGTAGGTATTATTTGACTCTTCCAATGTGACTATTAGCTGCATCTCATACTTACACCAATATTGTACCCGGTTACTGATTTAAGAGCCTAAGGATTAACGGGTATAATAAAATAGAACAATTTCCTCTAAATGAACTTCTTTGAAAAAGCCCTCCCTTTAAAGTTAGATACATATAGCATTTACTTGTGAAACGCATACTTTGGGGATAAATCAGACTACTAGCTTTTTAATCATCAACCTGGTACCCTTTTCTTTAAACCGTACAGATTATAGCGTGTCTTGAGTGTAAACCTGGTATGATAACTGTTACAGACGTCACTCCTTGAATACATGACGGCGAATATATCAGTGTTCCACGTGTTTTCGCTGCTGTTTGCACCAGCCTTCGCGTCAGGTCTGCTCGCCTCGCAAGTGGAGGAGTTAAAACTGGTGCTCATGGACAGGGCTCTGAAAAATCGAGGTGAGCTATCAGTTTCATTTACCTAGGATTTCTAGCTAGTTTCAATTCCTATAGAAATTTCTCAAGAGCCAGCCCCCAGTGGACCCATTAAAGATAAGGATTAGACCCCGGGGATCGACTGCTGGAACTAAAAAATTGGTTTCTTCCTTGAGTTTCTCAAGGTATCCAGAGATAGTATATTTATGAAAATTGTAAACGACATATTTATGACAATTTAATGTGCGTACGCAAACATTTGGATTATTTTTCGAAAAATGTAAAAATCACAAATATACTACTAGGAATAAAGATAAGCTTCTTATTCCTAATTTCAGGCTCCCAAAAGTTGGTGATACTTTGATGGGAAAATGTATTTTTTTTTCATAAACTACCTCTCTAGAATACATTGTTGATTTAATCATTGCTTAATTGAAAACTTTCATTATAGAAACCCTAATTACGAAAGGCTAATATAAAGAAGATGATTATTTAAAAAATAATAATGTATAGTCTTACATGATCACCACAAAGATAGTACTTTTAAAAAAACGGCATTGACTCTTGACTTGGTTAAGTAATAATTTCCTGACATTAACACACAATAATGTCAACATAATAATTTCGGAGACATGGTTAACGTTTTTCAATTAGATCAGATGAAGAAACCCGAATTATGTTTTTTTTGTTCCAGATATGAAATGCGCGAAAGACATTCAAAGGTTCATCCGCTACATCGAAGCCCGACCCATGAAGACAGTCATCTTCAAGGTCATCAGTTTGGACTGGAAGCTGCCAGTGTCAGTGATAAACATATGCGTCACCTATCTTATTGTCATCCTGCAGTTTACTCATAAATACTAAATTAGAAAAACTAGGAGTAGAGCGCACTCTTTTAAGAGGTTCTGTACCTCAAAAGGAGAATAACGGAACCCTTATAGGATTACTTTGTTGTTCGGCCATCTGTCTGTCCCTACACTTTTTCTCAGGAACGCGTGAAGGTATCAAGCTGGATTTTATATCAAATATTGTCCACTGTACCTCGAAGCTGTGAAAAAATAAACTTCAAAGTCAACGCAATCAAAAGATACAGCTGCTTATGCCGTAAATGTATGAAAACTATCGACACTCGCAAGGGAATCAAAACCTACAGGGTACTTCCCGTGAACTCAGAATCTTGAAGTTTGGGTACAAAGCAATAAAAGGAAAAATTGCGAAAAGTGTATTTTTGTCATCATATAATAATAATACTTTTAATTATATAAAACCAACTACCCCTTTCCACATGAACGCATAAAGGAATTAAATTTCATACACTCAAACTTATAATACCTTTAAGCTGTAACAAAATTAAACTAACATGTAAACGCAATAAAAATAAATATTTCCTGCCTGTTTTTTGATAGTGTCCCTAACGATGACCATGACTGCATATTGTGTTCAGCATGCAACGAAAAAGAACTTGGGACTTCTTACCTGCATAATATGTGGTATAACAATATCCTTTGTAGATATAGAAGTGTTTTTTTTTGTCACGTTTATATTTTGGTACTCCCCATTCAACGCAAACATTTTGGTCCTTCTCCACTAACGTTATGTGCCAGTATTTATCTTTATTCTAAATTCCGTAAAATTCCTATTCTTCGATGCCCATCATAATTTTAATTTAAGTATGTAGGAACGTCTTTAAAAAGTGTGCATATTTCGAAATTGCACAATGACGGCATATCAGGACCCAAGACTTGTAGTGAATGCAGAATGAAGTTTTGGAATTGAAGCATTAATAAAGAAAAAAATGTGATGATGTCAAAAAACAAGAAGCGTATGATGTGATAATCTTAAAGATAAATGATAATACAGTAAACATGGTTGCCTTTAAAAATACGACATCATTTTTTATTTATTTATTTGAGGTAAACATCAATTAGAGCACTGACTTCGAAAACATATTTGATCGGGTGGATATTGTATTGTGTGGATATAGTATTTAACATGAATTGCAAGAGCTGGGCAAATGTGGTAGTCTATTGACGTGGTTTGAATCATATCTTCGTAACAGGAGTCAGAATGAGGTCATCGGTGGCTATAGATCCAAATTCATTACTATAGCGTCAAGCGTCGCTCAAGGATCAATTCTAGGGCCTCATTTATATTTTATTTACTTGTACGATATTCGTGATTGCCTTCATAAGGCTAAATTTCTGATAAATGTGGAAGATAAAAAGATTCATATGCCTTTTAATTAATAAGTCTTATAGGAACTTGGGATTTAAGCATGCATTTTTCATTGAATCTCTGCCCTTGAGTATTGACGGGTGGTGATTGATATGTCTTCCTTATTTGATATCTGAAACGATGACATTTTTACACTGCCTTATCCTCACTTTTACGAACCAACTAAGCACGTGATTCTGTAGTATCCCAAACTCTAAGAGTTAGTACGCATAAGAAACTCAGTTGTGTTCTCCTACTATTGAAGGCAGCGTTTAAAAAATATGTTATAAATGAACTTGAGCCATTGTAAAAAAAACGATTTGTATTTTAATTGCTCTATTTATATAAAGCAAATTCGTTATTGGCTGTTAGTTAAGAATGTTAGATTAGCTTGATTCTGTTAATAAGAATTGAGAATTTTGTAACAATATATCTCAGAAACTGTACATATTAAAAATGGTACCAATTATTATAATAAGTGTGTAACAAAGGTACTCTGTAGTATTTGCAATAATAAATGTCCATCCTAGGGCATATTACCTATGACAGGAATAAGTCAAATGACTAAAATAGAAATGGAAAATAGAATACAAAAACACTTGTCACCCATCTTATGCGTTTGGGCACACTTGTAGTAAAACTAAAATCAAGGATGAATATCATATCAATATAAATATGTATTAGTTTATATATTTTGTATTATGCTGTGTATTTTATGATCATTTATTGACATTTAATTTTTATACAATGTGCACTTATCATCTTCTTTTATGTTTCTTTATAAAAACCTGTCCACTTCAAATTTGTTTAGAATAAATTCATCGCCATGCCTCTTCTTTCATTCTTCATGCTTTTCCTTACCTGAAGGTTGTCTGGAAGAAATTGCTACAACCAATAAGACCGCCTAAATTGTACTTATAGCGAATATCAAAGATACTATCCTGTGTTATTATGTTTATGGTGTGCAATAAAGTATTTTTATTTATTTATTTATCATTTGAGTGACTATGATTAAACCACAAAAAAATTGACTGAGAGAAATTGACTGGGGCACCGTTCATGAAGAACAGATACGTAAAATAAATATATTTGGTGTACGCAGAAAATAAGTGAGAAATAATAATAACTGAAATAATACAAAAATGGTAATTCAGTGATAAATGCAATTTATTAGTAGCGTTTATTAACGTCGCGTTGGTATCTTATTTGCAAAACACATACCAAAATACAAAAAAGTGAAAAACATTCAAAGTAAACATTGCGACTTGGAAAATATATTATAGAAATACTAATATGTATTACAGCAAAAATTCACACGCATATTTTTTGTTATTTGTTAAAATTTACAATGTACATTAACTAGTTGTACTTTTTCAATAAAACCACACAAAATAAAATATGCAGTATCTTGTGTGCGATTATACAGGCTGTTGTTTCGGTCAGCGACGCCCGACTCAAAGTTAATTGCGCAAACCATACTTATGCTTAGCACTTACTCATGGAAAAAAAAACAATTTATTATTGCGATACTAGCGAGCGAGTCAAAATGACCACAACGCCAGGTCGCCTCTTTATAGCTTAATAGCTACAGCGTAGCATTTCATAAATACGCGCGAGGATGCGAGTTTCCCCATCTGTTTTTTTTTTTGTTAGAATGTTGTGAAAAGTTTTCTTTTATAAAACTAACATACAGTTTAAAGGTTTTTTCAAAGAGAAGCATAACTCAAACCGTAATCCGTGAGTCGGGGGTCACTGAACAAAACATCAGCCTGTTTGTGCAACATCGTAGATTACAATTTGAATCGTGGACGTACGTAGTCAGATAAGTACAAAATATTGTCAAAAATAATAATGCTACAAATTAAGATACTGGAACCTTAAAACAAATGTGTAAATTGTATAACAACAATTAAATAAGTGATGCACAAGTTCAGGACGAGAAAGGGGAAGGTCCAATCCAGAGGGATGATCTTGCAGATAGTGAAACGGAGAGGACGAGCTTCGATGTAGTTGATAAGACGCTCGATGTCTTTCGTATGTGTTTGTTCTGTAATAAATAAATAATACATGCATATGAAACAGATGTACAGATTGAGAAATAAAAATAATTTGCCGTCGCAATTTCTTCCGCGTCAACATTAGATTTTCTGGACGCAAACATTTGTACCTAAGTCTTTGATGTTTACATGAATTCAAGTATTTATGGGAGACGGCTCATCATATTCGTTGTCAGGTATTTAACAGATTGATGCGTTGTTTGTCATTATGAAGAATTGTCCAGATTAAAAGCTAACATTGTGAAATCAAAACTTGTCTATAAATTTATAGTGTGAAAATTAAATGTCTTACCTCTTTCTAAAAACAATTTGTCGTGAAGAACCAGCTTCATCTTCTGGACTTCTGCCGCTAAAAGTCCAGCAGAGAACGCTGGCGAAAAGATCACTATCAGCGATTGAGTGGTTGTCAGGTACCCTCCGAAAGGAAACGTTTTTGACTGAAACATATTTTAAAGTATATTTTAAGGGTTTATCATGGGGTCCATGAATTCCATTGCAAAATTGCCAAAGGCCTTGTAGGTAGGCAACAATATCTTACCAACTTTCCCTCAGCATTTATTTGTTGTAACGTAAAGAAAACTGAAGCCATACATTCTGGTGTATTAAACAGCAGGGATACCAAGAACTAAAATCAAAACAACTCACGTGAACAAATTTCTGTGCTTGATTATAATACCAAGTGCTTTCAATCCCTTATATGGTAGATAACCTACCACACCATCAAAAGTTTCCTTCACTTTCTCCGTCACTTCGACAATAGTTTTGTAAAGAGAGTGACAATTAATGATATCCGTAGAATTTTTGACCACATTGATAAATTTTTTCATGCGACGATATACAAAATAAAAACTAAAGAAGTATATGACAAGGACTATATCGACACAAAATAGAGGAATGAAAAAGACAATCCTTATGACAGGTATCGTTACACAGTTGTCTGGATTGTAATAACAAAAAAAACAAGACAAAAATACTCTGAAAAGTACTACAGACATACATGATATAAAAATCGAAACATCCAGATTATATGAATTGCTATCGACACCAATCATTGAGTCAAAAGAAGTCAAGTCTTTAAGTAAAACAGAAAATGTCTTTTTTGAATCGGAAAATACTAGTACAACAACATACATAACATACTCAAGACAGAAAACGGAATACCATACTGCTTGCAAAGTTTTTAAATAAAAGCAAAAGAAAATTATGCACGTGCTAGAAATACAAGCACATTGCATCAATGTCAAAAATTTTATCGCCCATTTTTGTCTTATGCTGGAGTACTTCGCAAATCCAAAGTCTAAGGAAAGTATCACTTGGAGAATTATAAAAAAAATACTTATCCTGTCAGAAACATTAAATTTTGGATTTTTTTGAAACAGAAAATTCATTTTTGGTGTTACTGGTCCTTTTATGATTACCATAAGGAATGATGTAAACAATTTATATCGCCAAGAAATAGAGCAAACCACTTCTTCACCTTGCGATAAAACTTGAAGAATGGAAACACAATTACACAAATTAGATTTTACAACCCATTCTCGTTAATCATACTTGTTTAATAAATTGATGTTTCTAGATCATTAGTGTTATTAGAAAAAAAAGTATGTACCTTTCATACATCAAAAGTCATATTATGGATATTATGATTGAAAATCTATAATTTCGATATAGCTTTACATTTCCATTTGCCTTATACCTATACCTCTATGGTCATAAATATTAATTTTCTGTGCGATCATACTTTTGAGAGTAATATTTTGATATATCTAGGGCTAATGTTATTCAATTTTAAATGCCAATCCAATAAAATGGTCATGATTCATGATGATAGGTGTCTTTCCTACTTTTGTTTTGTTGCTTTATCGGGCCACCTTCCAAAACTGATATTCATATTTTAATAAAAAATATTCAGGCATGTTAGATGAATTCTACTAGCAAATAAAAATAATTATCAATGTTAATACAGTTTGGTAATTTGCACAATGATAATCTGGTAGCCGATGCAAACGTTCAAGATTGAGATCGGAAGATTCCAGTCCAGCGGAATGATCTTGAACACGGTGAACCGTAACGAGTGTCCCTGCATGTAGTCGAGAAACGTTTCCAATGAAGCAGCTTTGTCTTCATCTGTAACAACATACAATTATTGATTGAAACTTGTTCATCGTCGTAGTTGTAATGAAAACGGGAGAAGCACTAAACATCGGTGAAAATATGATAACAATCTTTAAGCGAACGAAGGATTATGCGAGATAAATTACTAAAATTAAAAAAAATCTTAACGCATAAGAAGATAAAGTAGTAAAGCTTATACCAAATAAAATAATAATCCAAAATTAGAAAACAATAACGCAATATGTCATAAATATAATGTTTACCTAACCATGCTATAACACGTCACCAAATTTTGAATCGGGAAACCAGAAAAGAGCTAATGATCTATCTTCAAACGGCTAAACAGATTTTTATGAAACATGGATAACTCTTTCGATACTAATTATCTATGACACAATAAAAACCAAACTAACTCCGCTAAGCTACCACAGACAGACACGTTAAACTTTTTAATATAAAAATAAACCCCACTCTTTGTGCATCGATGTATAATAATAATGTGCTGAAAATTCTCTATGTAATATTTTAGTATCTTATATCATACCTCGTTCTTTGAATAAAAGATCGTTTAACAGCACTTTCAGTTCCTCGGCGGCGGATGTCACTAGTCCAGCCGCTATTGCAGGAATACTTAACAGGACGAAGTTCTGTATTACATACAGATTCCGAGTGACAAATGAGTGTGCGTTATTCTATAAAAAGAATGATGAAGTTTAAAATGACGGACCGATGCACTACAAAAACTGTATCTTAAGTTAACAAGACTTCCAACCTAGGAGTCATAAAAATTATACTGTACCACGTCAATAAAATACAACTTAAATGTCGTCAAGCTTAAGTAAGTAGTTATAATCAGGTCCGGAACCATAACCGACAACGCCAGTAAATACTGAAACAAACCACCATGTTCAATTATTATACTTTCAATAATGTCAATGACTTGAAATACAGATCACATCAGTTAGTAGGTAGGTAGAAGCTACTTACCAAATAATCAAAACACTTCTTAGCCGAATACACAGCAACAGCAATGTTCTTGTATATTTCAACATAATATGTGAAGTGTCTATTATTGTTTTTGACCAAATTGTTCAAAATTACAAGCCTTTGATAAACAGAGTAGAAGAGAAAAAAACTTATCACCATAACACAATCAAACGAAAATAAAACCACAAGATACAGAGCATGGTTATCATCGTACAGATCACAATCATAGTAGTTGTTGACACAAAATATAAAATTAAGAATAAGTTTATACAAAATACAGCACACACAACTGATGATCATTCTCAAATCTGTCTTGTCTTTAACTTTTTTGCCGCACCATAATTTGGTGTCGATTGTCTTCAAGGCTTCTTGCAAGGTCCAAAACGATCGCGTACGTTTAAATACGATCAGAATTAACGAATTCAATAAGAAGTGCGTTGTTCCTCTAAAGGTTACGTACTTGAATAATAATCCAGAATTTTTACTGTTGCTGACTCGGTTTACAATAACCATGCTGAGTGCAGAAAATACCAAAGAGTTGAATAATGTGATTGCATCCATGACACGATTGATATTTTTAGATCTAAAGTAGATATAACCGAAGTCTAAACAGAAGAATATGTGCAAAATTGTAAAGAATATACTTCGACATTTGGTAACTTTGTCTTGCGCTCTCCAGTTGTATAGCGTGCATACTACAGAACTCATTTTAATCAAGTGAAAACTTGAACTATCGTCCATACATCACGTAGAATATCGATTAAGAACAACGGTCTCAGTATATTTATAGTAAGTCCCTATTCATTAATTAATCAGAAATCCATTAGTAGTCATTAATATAATTAAGAGTGGACTTGAAACTAATTGAATCGAGTGTTGCTTTGCTGAATGCTCCGGATATTACTTGATACACTGGTCACTCATCTCCACGTGTTATCTATCACAAACCTCGTCTGAGGCTGGGAATATTAAAGTGTGAATGTATTTAAGTAGATACATATTTTTTACTAACTAACTGACCAACGGAAGAGGATTGCTCTGCCGATATTGTAATACGTATTCATTAAATTAGAAAAACCACACAAAAGCTGATTAATGGATTACTGGTGTTCTATTATTATTGTTACCATCATATAAGTCCCATTTTCAATATTACGGAACTGACAGTGAAGGCACTATCCTCATTAGTGCAAAAGCCATTTCAGTTGATTCACTTTTTCCAAAGATGAATATTCCATCCATAGAAATAGAATATAAATATAACAAATACTTTAAATATCTATTTATATTCATGCATATATGTTTGTCCATGGACTTCGGCTATGTGAAATTTTCAAACAAAAAAATTGAATGTGCCGTGAAATGTTTCACTCTATCACAATGTCTGTGCACAATAACGATATATTTCATCGATACTGCAGAACTTACAAGGAATTATATGATGATGTCTTTTGAGGGTGTGATGGTCGTAGTTCTAGCTGTAGCTTGTGCTACTCAATATTTAGCTAATACTTTAGCATTGCTTCTAAACAGTCGGGAGAAATCTCTATGCACTTTCTTTGAATCTTTGCAAGCAGTTGACTCAAAATTGTCCGTTGATAGCAAATCTTACAATTTAGAAATCAAAATCTTCATCGTTTGTGTAGTCTGTGAAATATACAAAGCAGTTCTTAACACGGTCTTTTGTCTTAGTAATGTCGATGAATGTTTGATATCGTCTTCAGGTTTTTCGGAGATAATATTTCTCATTTTTATAATGTCATTTGATATAATTCTACTTATGTACTCATTTGTCTTCTATTCTGTGTACCTTCGCCTCAAAGTAATTAACAGATTAGTGTACATTGGCGACGCTACTCGAGTAATGGAAAACTTAGATATTTATAGGAACATCGCTGATTGCCTGCAATTGGTCCGGAAATACTTCGACATTTTAGTAAGTTGTTTTATCGGACCACAGTGTGATCATCATTATCATCATTATCATCCAAAAAACGTCCACTGCTGAACAAAGGTCTCCCCCGTGGCTTTCCACAGCGATCAATCACTAGCGGTCTGCATCCAGATTGATCCTGCGATCTTTACAAGGTCGTCTGTCTATCTTGTCGGTGGACGTCCTACTCTGCGTCTCCGCCATCAGTTCTTCGCTATGTGCCGTGCCACTATTGCCACTTGAGCTTACTTATTCTCAAGACTCAGTCCGTTACCTTAGTTCTTCTACGTATCTCGTCAATTCTGATACGATCTCATAGAGAAACACCGAGCATAGCCCTGTCCATCGCTCGTTTTTGAGCTTCTTTATGAGGCCAATGCGTTAAATAATGTTAATTAATGTTACGAAAATTAACAAGGCTTTTTATTTTCAGTATATTCTTGCCCTGGCGTTCCTTACGCTGGATCAAGTATACACTACTTATTCAGGACTTCTGAAATTAAAAACCCGTCAAAGACAGGTACCATTTGATATTTTTTGGTTTATAGTTGTCTTATCTCGATAATCATTATGTGGTTAACGCTCACATTGCTTTTTTGATGAAAATGACGAAATATCATTCGAATTATATAATTAACATAATTATGCCCTTTTTAGGGTTCCCTCCCCCCTCTAACTTCTAAACTACGCGAGTATAAATTTTGAAAAAAAAAATATACTGTAGGTCTTAACAAATACTTTGAATGAAAATTGGTTTGGACGAGATCGAACTAGAAGTATCTGAGATACAGCACATTTTCAACAACCGCAAACATAACTTTGTACTTCATGCAACACACAATGAAAAACAAAGTTATATTTGCTGTCAACAGAAATTGTTGTATTTTAGCTTAGTGGAAGTAAGTGGATTTCTTAATTCAGTTAAAATTGGCACGGAACCCTCAGTGCGCGAATCCGACTCCCACTTAGCCGTATTTTTTTAAGTTATTGCGGAAGCCACGCTTTCCACTATAACCTCTTAAGCACACATCAACATACATCATTATTTCAGGGTCCAAAGTCTATGATATACATATTAAGAAACGTGTATACATTTCACAATTTCATCTTGCTGGTTTCACCAGCCCTATCTGCCGGTTTGGTGACGGTGGCTGCAGAAGAACTCAAATTGATACTATTGGAACGAATACTTCGAGAAAGAGGTAGGCAATCCGAAGTAGAGCAAAAGTAAACAGCTATTATACATTGTTCTGCTTAATTTTAACGCAATTTTATTTAAGTATACAGTGTACAGTGTATAGACGATCTCTGTGGTGTAGTGGCTAAATGCGCTGGGTTTCAAGCCATCGCCGCTCTGAGATTCCGGGTTCGATTTCCGGTCAGATCAATGTAGAAATCAAGATTTTCTATATTGTCTCGGGTCTGGGTGTTGTGGTACTACCGTTGTGTCTGATTACCATTACACAAGTGCATTAGCTTTACTTTGGGGTCAGAGCAATGTATGTGATTGGTGTCCAATATTATCATTGTTATGCTACAAGCCTACAAAACTCTTTGTAAAGGTTTTTGTCCACTTCACTGTATCGTACCATGACCTTGCTAGGATCGTGTCAGGCAAAATAAAATAATCTGTATTACAAACTATGACACTGTTCCTACTATATTATTCCATCAGCGTCCAACACCGTGTTATGCACGGAGCACTAGCAAATTATGCTCCATTTAATGGTACGACAGAACGCTGTAGATACGTTGAGTGGGCGTAGTAAAACGTAACGTGTTGCTTTTCGTGTCAGATACGCTCCTAGCAATATCATGGTACGATACAGTGTAGTGGGCCCAGACCTTTATAAGTATAAGTATGCAAATACTCATCAAACACACAAAGATATCGTCATTCTTTTGGTTGTTTGTATCTTTGACCATCTTTATACCATCACCTATTTATATCGGAAACTCAAATTTACTTTGGGATGAAACCAAAGCTAGGTATATAACTTTGTTTACTATAAATTTTTCAATAGGTCCTTATTTCGATTCCAGATACACACCACGAGAAATATCTGCAAATGTTTTTGGACTACGTGACAGTTCGTCCGATGAAGTTTTCCATCCTCAAGGTTGTTCCCCTGGACTGGTCGCTGCCGATCCTTATTCTGAATCTTTCCGTCTCCTACCAGATCATCATCGTGCAATTTACACAGTTATACTAATTTTATAAACTTGCAAGCTCGTTAAATAAATATCAGTCATATGCCTACTAACATATTTATTAAACTTGTACGAAATAGGCTAAAAGAAAATTGTTTTTATGATCTTGAAGAATTTTATGACGTAAAACAATAATAATGATAACACGGATGGACATAATAATATTAATAAACTGGCATGTATTTTAAATACAGTTAAATTATATAATATGATAGGACACAAATGTTTGAATGGCATATGATTAAATTTTTGCATGCCACTTTTTGGTAAAACATGTAAACCTCTGCTATTAAATAAGATCTTATAATGTACCATGTTTGTGCAAATCAATATTTGAATTGGAATCCCAAAAGTGGCAGATTGGGAAAAAATCTACTGGATGTGCACGCTCATCTATACTGTTATTAAGAAGCTGAAGAGTTTGTTTGTTTTAACGCGCTAATCTTAGGAAATATTATATAATATAATATCATATATAATATTTTACGGGAAATCCGAAATTGACGCGGGTAGCACCGCGGGGGACTTCTAGTCTATAATAAAATATAAAACATATTATATAAAAAACTTGCCCTTTAAAAGATTAAAAGTTGTACTTTACAAATGGTTACTCGTAAATGATCATTGTTTTTATCATCATCATCGTCATTCTCACCTAAAGAACGTCCACTGCTGAACATAGGCCTCCCCCACGGCTTTCCTCTATGGCATGTGTATTAATATTACTTATTATGAATTAGGTAAATTTTATTGTGAAAATATGTATTGCTATGCTATTAATTCATAGCTGAAAAAGCTGATTATACCGTATTTTTAATACATATGTACTCGTATTCTTCTTCATAAGCAAATAAATGAATTTATTTCCATTTTAAATTCTGTTTTTATCTTGTCATCTAAAGATTCGTGGTTTAATTAATAACTTATAACAAATTAAATTGCAAATGTATTTTGTCTTCTTCAACCTTCGGTTTGACGTTATCGTATATTCATTTATTAATTACAGCAGTGCATATGCTGCTAATGGATTATTTAATTAAGGTCCAAAGAAAGTTCCTGCATTAGACTTTGTACCTTACGAACAGTCGCTAATTTCATTTCATTGCCTTTTTTCAAAAGCATAAATAGCAGTTTCTACAACCATGTTGAACAACTATGTTAACAGACATAGCTCAACAAATAAATACAGTGAATTTCTTTTCATATTTCTTTTCTTATCTCTAGGGTTGGATTTCGGGTTTAACAATTTTTCTTCAGCAAAAATTAACTGCTTGATAACAATACTTACAATCACATTTACTTTAGTTTTCACTATTTACTCGATAACTTTTTACCATCTCCACACTTTCACAAGCTATTGGGCTTTTGCGGGATCAGTTGAGTTCTTTTTGAATTCTATAATCCTTATTATATTTAAGCGCAAAAGCTCGTTTTTTAAATTGCGAAAGGCGCTTAACTTGATTGATTCCAAACTATTCGTTGACGGTGAAACATACAATATTGATATGAAGATTATTTCTAGCTGTGTGCTCTGTATTGTGTATAAGATTATCCTTTATATTGTTTTTTGCATTAATAATAATGATGACTGCTACATCATGTATTCTGGAGTTCTCTTTAATTCCATACAGAATTTTTCATTCGATATCGTCATTATTATAAGTGTATTCACTTTCTATTCTGCTTACTGCCGGATCAAAACACTAACTAATATAATAAAAAATAATCAAAAAGAGATTGTGAACTGCATAGATATTTACAGGAATATCGTCAAGGCGATTGAAGTGTCTAGGAAATGTTTTGATTGTTTAGTAAGTGTTATCATTATAGATATTTCAAACTTTTTTTAACTGACTTCTAAAAAGGAGGAGGTTATCAATTCGACTGTTTGTTTTTGTATGTTTGTTGCCTCATATCTCAGTCGTTTGTCGACCGAATCGAAAATTTTTTTCGCCTACTTAGAGGGGGTACCTTCTAGTTGGTCCCATTTTTCCTTTTTAGGATCTGATGATGGGATCTTGGTGTAATCTAGGGAGACCCTCAAATTTTAAAGGCACGTATAGTGTTTCTTTACTAGAATCTTAATGTTGACGTGTTGTTACGTCTGATAGTCAACATCTTGTGGGGCTGAGCTGATAGTGGAACTCCTAAAACGGATTCCTTTCCTTTCAATGGTGAAGTTTAATTAAGACTTTTAGTGCATTTTAGTTTTGAAATCGGTTTTTACTTTTTTTTAAAGTTTTCGGTGAATAAAGTTGAGATAAAATGGTTTTTGTTTCAGTATGTAATAGCATTGGTTGTTAATATTCCGGACATCATTGTGAATTTCTACCAATTCTTGATGAGGCTGAAAAGTGAAGTTAATGTTTTGGTAAGATCTTTTGGCTAGATAATTATTCTTAGGATTAAAATCGGATATAATCTAACTATAATGGTTATTTATTGCAATTTTCTATCGTGCATAGTAGATATTGCTGCATCTTGGTTAAGAATTTTACTGTATCTTCTATTGTTTATTCCTTTTTGAAGTATAAAACATACACGTTGTAAATCTTTAATAATTTAAATTCAACTAATCATTTTAAGGGTTCCTTTGCCTTGAATGTAACAATATGGAACCCTTATAGGATCACTTTATTGAACGTCAGTCTGACTGTCCCTTCCCTTTTACAGGAAGACATGGAGGTTTTATTTGAATCGTTATGTCTGACGACCCGTCTGGTGTAGTGGTCGAGAAATCGCCTACTACGCAGCGGGTGCGGGATCGATCCCCGCACAATACAAACATTTGTGTGCATGAATATGTCTGTTTGTATTGGTCTGGGTGTTTTCTATGTATATCATGTATGTATTTACAAAAAAAAAGTATTTAAGTATTATATCCGTTGTCTGGCACCCATAACACAAGCTTTGAGTAGCTTACTTTGGGACTAGATGGCGATGTGTGGGAATGTCCAAAGGATATTTATTATATTTATTTTAAAGGATATTTATTTTGAATTGACATTAAATTAAAATCCATACCAAATACTAACTATAATGCTTAAAGCTGTAACAAAATCAAACTTCTATGGTACGCAGTCAAAAGAAACAGTAATCTTAGCCGTATATTTTTAAAATGACAACTACTCGTAGGGAATCAAACTTGAAAAAAAAACTTGAGTCAACCTAGAATCTTGAACTTAAACATGAAACAATGCTTTATAGCACACAATATAAAGCACTTGCACTTGGTGGGTTTCTACTACTACAGTCAAAAAAATGTTTTTCAAGCTAATGCCGAAATAATGTGGTATTTTGGCTAAATAGACCCCTGATTATGTTAAAGTTGGCACGGAAAGCCTATGCTTTAGTCCAACTAGCATCTCACCGGTTTTTGTTTTCACAGAAGCTCGCGCACAACTTTATAACTCGTAACCTGTATACAATACAGAACTACATGCTTCTGAGCAGTCCGGCCATTGCGGCGGATCTTGTCACGTCAGCAGCTTGGGAGCTAAAATTGGTATTACACGATGAGCTACTTCACTATAGAGGTAGGACTTTTATCTCTCTAGGACATCTTCTTATATATAAAATGCTCGTGTCACAATGCTCGTTCCCGTACTCCTCCGGAAAGGTTTGACCGATTCTCATGAAATTTTGTGAGTATATTGAGTAGGTCTGGAAATCGGCCAACATCTTTTTTTTTCTAAGGGTTGTCCACCCTTAACATTTTTCTTTATTTACTTGGCTGGGCTGAACGACGCCTGGTAAGACGAGGATGGGGCGAAACAAAGTTCGCTGGGTCCGCTAGTAATTATATATATATATTACTCAGACTCGAGTGCTTGACCACCAGCTCTCTGTGTACCGACCACTCGGGCCCGAGTGTGCATATTTTTTAAAAGTAATGATACCGCAAATTTTACTAGCCGATCTTTTATTAAATCTCTTTTCGTAAAAAATGCAGTTTCCTGGGTTTTTCTTCGTATTTTTTAAGGCAGGCAAAGTGTTAAGGTTAAGCAAGCGGTTCCACCGAATTTCGTTTCGCCCCAGCTCCGTTTTGTTGTTGTTATCCTAAAATGTAAAAATCGAATAAATCTGTTCACCCGTTTTCAAGTGATATATATCACCAAACTGAAGTTTGTAACACCTAGTATGCATGCATGAATAAATGAAATAAATAAATGATAAAAGTGATGTCACTAACAGGACTATCTTTTACGTACTAGCGATCCCAGACAACTTTATTTCCCCCGGCCCCATCCCGCCCCGGCTCAGTTTTGTGGTTATTATTCTATTAATTAATCCAAGAGTCAAGATTAGTCCAATACCGTAAAAGTTATGAAAATCGGTGCTCTCGTTTTTTATTTATAAGTTATGTTACAGAGAGTCGATTTTTCCGCCGTCAGACAGGACTTATCCGATCGAATAAGTATAAAACGACCGGTTTTAAAATGACATATACATAAATGATTCCTGACCAATAGGGGACGTTTTAGAATAAGTGTGCTTTCACATTAGTTTAACAGCAGAGCGTCTCTCTTATGTGAAAGGCTTACTGCTGTCATTTTATGTATGAAATTGACAGCAGCGCGACCGTCGCGCTGCTAAAAACGCCTAAGTGTGAAAGCGCTCTTATGCTTTTTGTATTGTATTCGAAGAATATTCCTTACTGACGTTGGTAAAATCGACTCTTAGTGCGCTTTTACATTAGAGCGACAGCAGCGCGTCTCTCTTAAGTGAAGGGCTTACTGCTGTCATTTTATGTATGAAATTGACAACAGCGCGGCCGTCGCGCTGCTAAAAACACCTAAGTGTGAAAGCGCTCTAAGACGACTTTCTTTTTCGTACGAGTATATACGAGATACGATTGGAGATCCTACGATCAAAGTCGCAGCGTAGAACGTCCACCGACAAGATGGACAGACGACCTTGTAAAGATCGCAGGATGAAACTGGATGCAGACCGCTAGTAAGCCGTCGCTGTGGAAAGTCGTGGGGGAGGCCTATGTTCAGCAGTGGACGTCCGTTGACTGATAATGATGATGATGATATACTAGATAAATATTTTGTTACAGTCCAAATACATAATATTTTTTACTCTCCTTAATTCTAGATCTACTCATACTGCAATTGAGTGTAGAGCTAGTTTGTTAGAATTTTATTTACTGAATACTATTTAATGTGTTTTCAGGTGAAGAGGAAGCTGTGTCTTAGCAAAGATTTTTGGATTATATTGGCGATCAGCCGTTGCAGCTCACCGTTTTCAAGATCATTCCGCTAAACTGGACCCTCCCGGTCATCATCATTGACCTTTGTATTAGCTACCAGATTATTATGGTTCAGATTACAAAGCTTTACTAGATGATCATATAATTTATCACACTATTTCTTACTACTACTAACATTATAACGACATTCGTCTGATTCATGAATCGCAATGCAGCGGCAGTGCCTCTGCATTGCGATTTATGAATCAAATAATCCATATAGTTTCGTAATTATATATTTTTTACTATATTTTATTTTGATTTTTATTGTTAATTACTGATATGTATGATTGTTATATAATTACATTTTTTTTTCTTTATGTTTTTTTCTCATTAATCAATTGATCGAAAGGGTTCCCGCAGAATACCAGTATCGTGACGTGCCTCGCGCTGTCACGAATTATACCGAGCGGGGACCTTTTCGACACAAGTATTATAATATTCATCTAGATTGTTCGTTTTTTATTTTTCTTCTTTGTAAGTACTTTGTGTCGAATAAAGTCATTTCATTTTTCATTTCAACTACATATTACACATTTAGTTACAAATTTTAGTTTTTTTTTTGTTGTCTTTTCTAGTTTTACCACCATCTTATCTATACTAAATTTTTTTTTGTGCTGGATAGCTTATTCATCGAGAATGGTTTTAAAAGTTATAATAGATTACGATTCGACTTATGAGAGCAGAGCAAAAATGAAAAATTATGCAAAACCGGTGGAAAAATATTTCTTTCGAGAGCTTTCGTGGTGTACGTACAAAAACCGTTTAAGATACACAAAAGTCATGTATGACTGGATTGTTTAGCTTTAAAAGTTCTACAATAAATAAAAATTTGCCACAGCATACGTCTATCTGATATGGTTTACTTACATTCTTTTCATTAATTTGATAAAAATAATATACTGTTTTCAGAGCGGTATTTCAAATGTAAAAAAACGTTCTTTACAAGTAATGAATGATAGACGTTAGTCATATCGATTGTCATATTCATAAAATAGATATATTCCTAGGATTGTCAGTCAAACCTTCGTGTGTGCTATAGTAATTTTTATATTCAAGAATCTTTGTTGTGAAGTATAAATAAGTATTGATTAGTAACTTAGCAGAAAAGAAGATTGACTTTAACAAAGTTAAGTGGTTTTATTGTTTACATATTTACGTAGGAAATTATCACAGATCGTGACACATAAATACACATTCATATCTCCGAGATCACAGCGACGCTACGCTTTCTCACGGTACCGTAGGTGAATGGAAAAAAACGGAACCCTTATAGTTTCGTCAAGTCTGTCTGTCTGTCCGTCCGTATGTCACAGGCACTTCATTCTGTAACTAGTAGTATAACACAGTTGAAACTTAGTACGAAGATGTTAACCGTTTTATGATTCTCTTACAAAAAATAAAAATAATGATATTGAAGCGGGGCTCCCATACATGAAACTCAAATCTATTTTATTTTCTTCAAACTTATGCGTGTAGGGTCCATGGATAGGTCTTTTAAAATGTCATCGAGGTTGCAAAAGCCATTTCCTTTTAAAGTTTAACGTTTGCGAGTTAGACGCTTCCAAATTGGTAAAATGGGCGTCCCCCACCCCCATATTACTTTTAAGCTAAGCGAGTGTATATTTTACAAAAATACGTGACGTGGACCTTGACAAAAACTTTCAACCAGAATTAGTTTGAACGAGATCAAACTAGTAGTTTTTGAGATAGAGCACATTTTCAACAACCGCAAACATAACTTTGTTATTCATACAAATGAAAAACAAAGTTATATTTGCAGTCAACAAAATATTGTGGGATTTCGGTTAAGTGGAAAAGTGGATATTAATTCAATGAAAGTTGGCACGGAACCCTTTGTATGCGAGTTCGACTCGCACTTGGCTGGATTTTTTAGATTTATTGCCCGTGCACTCAAGTGATTATCATTATTCATTCATTCAACTCTGCTTTTATTCTTTTGGACAACATAAATTTAAACTACACTTTTTTAATTATTCGACAATCATTTCAAAACAGCAATTGAATACAAATTTGAAAATTCGATTATTAGCGGCATCCCACCAAATATCGTTTTGGTCAATTTAATTAAAAATCAGAGTAGCTATAGGCATCACGATTTATTCTGAGTTGCTCTCTTCACACCCTCTCCTACCTGAAATGAAAAATGTTTGTCTGTATTGAATTTGCCTATTCCTGATTTGAAATGGTCATTGATGCTATTTAGGTTAGGAAACGCTGTAACTATAAAATCTAAAAGTTTAAATGAACTACTTACCAACCTTTATTTTATCATTACAATGTCGCCATATGTTTTCTGGAGCCCCTTTCTATTCTTACCTCATACATATCACATAACCTCATGTAGGTTAGGTCTTAAAGGGTCTAAAGCTATTTGTTATTACTTTCCGCCAAACACAAACATATTTATACAAGACCTCAACGTTTAAAGAGTAATTCTCTTTTGTCTGAAAACCTTGGATGAATCATGGGAAAAGTATAGCTTAATTATTTAGAGAGCATTTTACTGTCAAGTCTCCTTTAGGGCCGTCGAAGCCGGTGGTCAATGATGGGTTTCGTGTCGGGGGCTCAGTGCCAGGTTCAAAGCAGCAGACGTTAGGAATATTATTAGATCAATGTCCCGTGGCAAGTCTCCTGGCCACGACGGTTTAAGCATTGAGCATCTGAAATACGCTGGTCCACATCTACCTAGGCTACTAGCAATGCTTTTTAGTTTTTGTGCTGGGCACTCATACCTGCCAGATGCATTGATGAGAACTGTTGTTGTGCCAATTGTTAAAAACAAAACTGGTGACATTAGTAACAAGACGCAACTACAGGCCAATTTCATTGGCTACCATTATAGCTAGAGTGTTTGATGGTCTACTTAATGCTGAGCTCGATAGATTTATACAACTCCATGATAATCAGTTTGGCTTCAGGCATGGTCTTTCGACTAAGACAGCTATTTTGTGTTTAAAGCAGACCATCAAATACTACACAGAGAGACACACGCCCGTTTACGCTTGCTTCTTGGACCTGACGAAGGCATTTGACTTGGTAAACTACGACATCCTATGGCAAAAAATGCAGAGACTTAATATGCCAACATATCTCATTCAAATATTTCAATATTGGTATCTAAACCAGGTCAATGTCGTCAGGTGGTCAAACGATTATTCGAGGCCGTATGGGCTGGAGTGTGGAGTAAGCCAGGGTGGTTTGAGCTCACCAAAGCTGTTTAACCTGTAGTCAATGCGCTTATAGAGGAGCTCAGTAGCACACGCGTCGGATGTCATATTGACGGCATTTGCCTGAATAATATAAGTTACGCGGACGACATGGTGCTGCTGAGCGCCTCTGTCTGTGGCTTGTCGAAATTACTGGGTATCTGTGAGGCGTACGCTCTCAGACATGGTTTGATGTACAACACCAAGAAAAGTGAGTGTATGGTCTTTCAAGTCAGAGGAAACATACCTCACATTAAACTTTATGATGTACCTCTGAAACGAGTACAACAGTTCAAATATCTCGGGCACGTGGTGACGTCTGACTTGAGAGATGACGCAGGTATGGAACGAGAACGTAGGGCGTTGTCTGTAAGGGCGAATATGATCGCAGGTAGGTTTGCTCGCTGCACTGCACCAGTAAAAATAACTCTTTTCAAGACATACTGTACATCTCTCTACACGAGCAACCTGTGGCTTTCTTTTGCGCAAAAACAATACAGCGCCCTACGGGTGCAGTACAATAATGCTTTTAGGATGCTGATGGGGTTGCCTCGCTACTGCAGTGCCTCTGGAATGTTTGCTGACGCGAGGGTGGACTGTTTACACAGTCATGCGAAAGCGGTGTACGTCCTTAATGCGCAGGGTATGGGCTAGCTCTAGCGGCGTCCTAAAAGCATTCGCCGAAAGGTGTGATTGTCACTACTTGAACCACTGCAGCATGGTTCACGTGGTGATAGTCTGACCTGTTGTGCTATCAAAAATGTATTTTTTTTAGTATTGTGTCTTACTGTCTTAGTATACTAACATTAGGTTAAGTCTCTTTTGTAACTAACAATTTGATCCTTTGTTGGTCGAAATAAATAAATGAATGAATTAACCACTGGATATGAAACGCAAGAGCGAATGTATGAAAACATCATTAGCCAATTTAAGCGGGGCGGGGGAGCTTGTCGTGTCATTTTTTGACATTTAGTGCATGAAAGTGTCGATATTTTTATCGATATGTGTGGAACGAATGAATGAACGAATCTTTTGTGAAAAAACATATAATTTTTATCACTAAAACAATAAATTACATTATGGACATGTTTAATGCACAAACCATCGAATGAACAACTGAAACATAGGACGTTTATATGAACGGTCTGGCAAGTAACACTAACTAGAACTTCATAAGACATTGTGAAACCGCCCGTAAGTACAGTCGACAGCACATCAGGTTACCTATTTTTGTTGCAAACTAGCCCTTATTACAACTGCATAAGATCCCGCGGTGTTTACCTTGACGTGTTGTTGTCCGTACATACAGTTCAGCACCATTTAAATCCTCCTATGGGATAATTAAGCAGTAGATTTTTGCGTTGGCATTAAATGGATACCACATTTTCGGTGATGTTTTGTGTGGATTCATTTTGTCTCCCTTCGACCCACTTTATATTCCTTAATGGATCCACAGGAAATCTAAAATTATATTTTACGGATGTATTGTCATAAAATATGAAGTTTAAAATTTGAAAGCAAACTGTTGTATTTTTAAGATTATCTTAACCTACTCTCGAGAGAAACTTTTTTAAGATTTATCATTTTTTTTAAAGTATTCATATTAATAATTTTATAATAGTATGTTTATCGATATGATTTATCGACAATTGTCAAGCACAATTAAAACGAAACTGACAAGGGAACGAATGATCAACCAATAATATTTTATTTAGAAGTAGATGACGCCTCGCGAACTAAAAGAGTACACAAATATGGCACCGTCTGATTAATGGATGTCAATGGATTGACATCTATCACATCAGACATCAGATTCGAAACAAAGTCTTAATAGAGTAGCTTTCTTAATATATTTTAAAAGTATGTAGGTACATTACAATAGACTCGTTGGCCTAATTTTAGAATTAAGTTTACACTTTAGCTCAGTAGTATATTAGTCAACAAAATCATTTTATTTTCAAACTATTTAACATTTAAAATATTGAATAATTATCTAATTTAAATGTATCACGTGAAACGCCATGACGCTAATATCAGTCACGTTCACTGCTAGGCATTCACGATCACTTGACCACATGTATATTTTTTACAAATTAAATTAATTAAATATTTACAGTCCTTATTTTAATAAATAAAGAAATATTTATTAATATACCATAACCATCTGGCATCATGTAAACAGGATGATTCTTTCAAATAACACGCTAATAGTGAGCGTACATATTTTTTTCTACAATCGTGAGGACCATCCCTCACAGATGTGTTTATCAACAGTCTTTTGTTATACTTTTGTTAACGCGAGTGCCGGTGACCTTTTGATCCGTGAGCGTCTACGCTGTTTCTTTAAATAAAATGAAGGTGTAATTTATAGTTATATAACAGACATATTAACATACATGTCCATAGACATATGGGTTAGGGTCGTGCGGGCGGGATTCGAACCCGCGACTGCTTAACTTTGTAGTCCGGAACGTAAACCACCACACTGTGACGGTCTTTAAATTATTATTAAAAAATATAGTACCAAACTACTCCATGTATAGCACTGTCTTAGAATATCGACCATGTTAGTCCGTGGGTTGGCTAAGAAACAAAACTCACTAATTTTATTGAAAATACTTCAATCATGAATGATATTATTAAATACAATTTAGCGCACAAAAATATGATATTCCGACTATTTTTTTTATATTTAGTTAGGTGTTTCTGCAGTTTTAAAGGCGCACTGAGGCATTAGGAAACTGACGCCATCAAAAACAGACTGCGTTAAAATTATGACCCCAATTTGAAGTGAGGTGTTGTTTAGCTGAGCCATCTTTTAGCCTCTCACCGGTGATCTAGTTCTTAATACAATATCATTGTGATCAACGTACGAATATCCTACCGTATTAAGTATACGTTATCTTGTTTATTTTGTAGTAACTGACCACTACTTTTTCAATGGCAATGTAATGCACATGTAATGGAAAGCACATTTCACTATTTTCAAGAAAAATTAACAGCTTTATTGGGATAAAAAGTTACTCATGGATGAAAAGAAACATTTTTGTGTTGCCGCTATAATTTTTACACAAAAATATGGAACATTTACCCATTTTTTTCCGACAATGTTTCTCACTGAGCTCTATCACCAAACTGACAAGACATCACCCGTAAATAAGGCCAAAAAGCTCGCTTCGTGGCTAAGGGGGCACAAGCGGAATGGCCCGTCATTGCGCGTCCAGTGGTTTATTCGTCCAAGCTGAAAACCCAAGACAGTACTGCCTGAACAATTGGTGATTTTAAATTTGTCAACTGAGCGAAAGGGCTGACAGGGTGTGAGTGAGATGACCGTAGCCATCATTTAATTATGACCCCTTTTCATACATCGACGACCTCCGTGGTCGAGTGGCTAGCACGTTGGTTTCAAGCGTCGCAATCTCGTGAGGTTCCGGGTTCGATTTCCGGTCGGGTCAATGTAGAAAAAACGATCTTTTCTATATTGTATCGGATCTGGGTGTTGTGGTACCACCGTTGTGTCTGATTTCCATAACACAAGTGCATTGGCTACTTACTTTGGGATCAGAGCAAAATATGTGATTGGTGTCCAATATTTATTTATTTATTATCTTTTTTCTTGTATGAGGTAGTGGCTAGGTGGATAATGTTGACAAGTTTGTTGGTAGGTTTCTCGTGGCAACCAAAGTGGATGTGCGCAGCCGCGACGACATTCGCGCCAGCGGCACAATTCGGAACTACTGTGGACACTGTTATGCAAAAGGGTGTGATGAGACCAAAACTTGTATCGAAAGTTATTTCACAAATTAAGGTAATGCGAAACAATTCAATGCATATACTAATATTTACAAAAAGGTTTCATGTTTAACTTAATTCCATTTAGCGATTTATTATTGCTGAATTTATTTTAACAAGAAGGTTTCAAGTCTATGTATTTAACGGCATTGTTATTTTTTTACTAGTTGACCTTATTAATGAGTTTTATAACAGCTGTATTTTTTTCTTGCACAGGTCTTAAAACAATGACTAAGGCTGGATTCGACCATACAAGAATAAATGTAAACCTCAGAATAAATCGCTAGTTATCCCAGAATAAATATTTTTTTAATTAACCATATTCTGTTAAAGAATATTGCGTTAATATGAAGTAACTCTTAACGATATAATACGACATTGTTTAGTTCACAGGAATTTAAGTTTCACACCATATTGCTTCGGTGCTGACTTAATTTGTCGGATAATAATACAGAACAATCATTCGTTCTGTTATGCGAGTTAAGTAATTCCTATTACAATTTTACGTCCTAAAACGACTTTCCGTTATTCGAGTACAAAATCGAGGAACAAAATTATGTATCGTATAGTTACGGGCGTTTCAGTTTGTTTATGATTGGTCGAATCCAACCTTAATCCTACTGATATTATAAACGCAAATGTTTATGAGGACGTGAAGCAACGTGTAGAGACGTAAGCGTCACGCAATGATATATTCATAAGAGACCACAAATTTCGCAAGGTCGGGCTGACAGAACGGTAGCTACATTTGCTAAACGCGTTTGGCCCGGTCAGCCAAGAGGTTGCTGGTTCAAGTCCCGCCCGTGCGCAAATTTTTGGTTTCATATTTCATCTTTCTGAGGACGGTTGTATGGATACACATCCATTTGTGGATGTATGTTTGTTACTCCTTTACGCAAAAAGTACTTAATAGATTTAGATGAAATTTTAAAGAAATGTAAATTTAAATATATGTAAGGTGGCTTTTTATAAACGGGTTAAACTTTAACAGGACTTCTTATTATTTTAGAGAAACCGGGCCCTATCATTTTTGTTCTTAAAAACGGGCCAGTTTTCATTTTTATTTTTCCTAACAAAAAAAATAAATATTTTTTAAAAGCATCCTGTGTCTAGTCTGCAACATCCCAACATCATCCCCTCTCTCTCTTTCCCTCATCGGACTCATTGAATCACCTAATCTACTACGCTAGCGGCACGGGGTGTTTTATTTTACGTTGAAATTAAAATAGTTTTTAGCGATTTTCTCGAAAACTATCGTATAAAAACTTTTATTTTTTTAACAAAAATGATTTATTTATTTTTTTATAATTGCCCTTTAAATTTCACCCGTTTATAAAAAGCCACCTTATATTATATATATATAAATATGTATATATATATATATATATATATAAATATATATATATATTTAAATATATATATATACATATTTGTATTTTAATATATTATTAAAAAGGAAGACCTTGTCGAAGATGAAGTGACGGCACCAGCACAGACATCCAAAAATCTACGCCGCATCGACGATAGCAAACGATTAAAGCTGAAGAAAGATAATGTCAAAAATTTAATAATGGCACCAGCGCAGACATCTGAACTTGAAAAAGACAGCCGATTGCTGGAGCAAAAACGGCAGCGCAACAATGCGACGTGGATATTCAAGGCGATTTCGGCGGAACACCTCAAGACAAGGCGACGATTTGCTACTACGAAGTGTTTTATGAGTTGACTTTACAAGTTTGTGTGGGAAAAGAAAAGAAAATTGAAGGATAAGGTTGTTTGTCGAAAAGCTAATGAGGGATGTGACCGCGTTTAATATAATAAACATATAGTATACGTCTTCAGATTCTTCTCCAATAGATTTATTCCGACAAAATAGCACATAGATAAGGCACAAAGTCAAAGAAAGTACAAATAGAGGCCCTGTTCTGGGCATGCAGCTCGATTTTACACCAATCAAAAAACCCTGAACAACTGTGGAAAACAGTGGGGACGGCATCTGTTTCTATATCTGAACATTTACTATAATATTTATTTGTAGGTATAACAATCTGCTAATTAAATAAATAAATTCATTAAATATTTCGTTACCTATTTATCGTACTGAATTAAGTAAGCCTTTTAGATAATTATTATAATAGTTACAATATTTAAAAATACTCTAACCTCCACCAACCAATCAGAGTTGGCGCCAAAATGAACATTTGTTATACGGCAAACATAAAAATCAAATAAGTGTCCCAATAAACGGAAGCTAACGGGTATGTTTAGGTTATTACAATTTTCTGCTGATCCTGAAAGTATATGTAGCGTTGTGTCAGTCAGTGATCACATACTGTATAACAGTGTGGGATGGAGCAGCAACAACTCATCTGATTCAACTTGAGAGATTACAGCGCTCACTCTTAAAGATAATTCTTTCCGAAAACCGCACTTTTCCAATAACTCTTATTCTTCACCAAAAGTGCCACACACTCAGCGTAAGACAACTTTTCATCTACAACATCTGTATAACAACCCATAAAACAATTCTTAACTCTGACGATAACAGCAGACTGTCCCAAAAACGAATATTTGAAAACCCAGTTCCGCGTACTCAAACATCCTTCGCGCAGCAACATAACGAATTTCTTAGAGCATATTTAATAATAAAGCAGCCAAAACTTGTGACTTAAGAAACAGCTCAGTTGGAGAAGCCAAACGCAATATTCGATCGTGGTTATCTTCAATTAACTACCAGAACACAGAAAATATTTTAAAATTAGTCTCATAAAATCAGTCACTTAGCAAGGTCTGCTAAACAATCTCTGAACTAAGAATCTCTTAAAAACCTTATCGCAAGACAAAATCCTATTACTACATACTCATTTAAAATTTCTTAAATTTATGTTAGTTTTTTTGTAACTAGTCTTTATTTTCTTCCTCGCATTGTGTTTAAAAACTGTAAATCTATCTTCATATCCTATTGGCCTCCACGACACAGGCGTGGCCTAGTATGGAGCCCCAACCAAATATTTTTTACGATTTGTAAATTATTGTGATGTTACTTGTTACGTGTATAAAACTCAGAAATGCTAAGTGAACAAGTCAATGTATATGGTGGTAAATATTTTTTTTTATTTATTTATTTAATAATCTCTAAATAATCGATTCACAATAAATAAAATATTATGATAATAATAAGAATCTAAAGATTGATCCAAAATATTCTTATATCATAGCCGAGTTACATTCAACATGGTGGATACTTCCGGCATTTCCATAACAAACGTTAAATGTCAAACCTAGATAGGTGTATAAATTATGATGTACATGACGAAGAGAATGTGTAATTTAGTGAATACAGTGGGTTACGGATTATGGCGATGAAGGATGATGGTTGAAGGTGACGGTTGTTGACGACAGTTGATTGATGCTGATGATGAGTGAACAGTCTAAGGGCAGACTGTAGTCGGATGGCCGAGTGTAGGATTTGGACGTGAAACGGAACGTAAGAAGTAAGTAATAACAGAAAAGAGTGAGTGAGAGAAGTTTGACTTTGAAATACAAATGCAGAAGTTGACGTTATGATTACCATGAGAGTAAAGAATAATTCATATTAGATCAATTTCATCTGAACATTTAGTTAGTATGTATAAAAGAAAATGTTTTAGAAATGGGAACACATAAAAGTGTCCATACTAAAAAATGGTCTAAATAACATGACAAAGTTAATGTTTAACATCAGGAACACAGTGTATATATTAAATGCACTTGAAAAAAGTAACTGTGTCAGACGTGGAATCGAAATCCTTGTCTAAAGCTATCCGGGCGTATGCCTATGCCACTCGGCCACCGACACATTGGCAAGCCTGTTGAATTTTGCTAGTGCTTTCTTTAACGCGTAGGCTGCGTGACCTCATCAATGTTGCGAGATTGCTCTCACATTATCCGAAGGAAATATTTTTACAAATATTCATCAATCGTTTAAGATGAAGGAAGTCAATTTATAATTATATTTTTGGTTTTATAGTGTTTTGTTGTAATTTTAAAAGTGTCGACCTTGAAAATCTTTAAGAGCGTTTTACTCAAAATTACCAATATTTCTCTTGAGACCCTTTTGCATAACACTATCCAGTATTACATGACAAATTTTGATTTTGAATTTGACAACTAAGCGAAAGGCCTGGCCGAGGTTGTGAGTGAAAAAACCGTACCCACTATTAAAATATGACCCCTTTGCATACAACCTTTTTTCTTGTATGTGGTGACTAGGTGTATAATTTTTAAGTTGACAAGTTTATGGGTAGGTTTCTCGTGGCAACCGAAGTAGATGTGCGCAGCCGTGGCGACACCCGCGGCATAATTCGGAACAACTGCGTTGTGACCATGCGCTAATGAATTATTGAAGAAATATTCACGGAAAGTTCCGTCGTTTCCTTTAATAACTTATCTACTAACGTTCGCTTTTTTCTCTTACATTTTTCTTTAAGCCATCAATTCCACAATTTACTACAAATATGCTAAAGATCTTTAAAAACACACGTTATTTAATTGACAAATACAGTCAAACAATCCTTTATTTATTTCTGCTTATATCTTTCGGATTAGATTTAGGTTTCTACCCTTTTTCTTCGACAAAATTAAACAGCTTGATAACAGCGCTTACGGTCATATATACCTTTTGCATGAGTGTTTTCACAATTACCTACTTTCAATTTTATTACGTAATCACTTACAGTAGATATTTCTGTTTTTCAGGAGCAACACGATATTTTTTTAATTCTGTAACTCTTTTAATATTTAAGCATAAAAGCTCGTTTTTTAGTATCCAAAAAGCTCTTACATCCATTGATTCGAAGTTATCGGTTGGAAATAACACTAATAATGTTTACTTAAAGATCATTTTCTACTGTGTATTCTGTATTTTTCACAAGGTTGTTCTTTACATTATTTTTTGCATTAACAATAATAAAAACTGCTTTATGACAGAATCTGGAGTTATTGCCTATGCCATACAGTTATTTTCATTCGATGTGGTGATGGTCATAAGTGCGATTACCTTCTATTCTTTTTATTGCCGAATCAAAATTCTAATCAGCACTATTACAAAAAATGAAAAAGACATTACGGATTGCATAGATATTTACAAGGACATCGTCGAAACAATAAATAAGGCTAAAAAGTGTTTTGATTTTATAGTAAGTATTGATATTTCGGTTTTTTGTTTAGCACATAATCAACTAATAATCGGTTTCAAAATTAGCTTGTTTCTTTTTTTCAGTATATAATAGCATTGGTCAATAACATTCCAGACCTGATTATGAATTTCTACGAATCCTTGACTTTACTGAAATATGAGCAGAATATTTTGGTAAGATTTTTTGATATACCTTCTTTGATAAAGACGCATGACATTGAAGAAAATTAAATACCCGGTTCACTTGTAGCAGACATACGACATTAAAATTTATTTTTTTGTCAATTTTGTTCATTTAACAATAGGTGTTACTGCAGAATCTGACTAAAAGTGAAAACTGTGAGATGTAGCAGTTTAACCTGGTGTTGGTTTCTATCCTCAGGAACATATTCACAACTTGGTCACTCAAAGTCTGTTAATAACTCAGAGCTACGTTCTTTTAAGCAGTCCGGCAATTACAGCAGGTCTTGTGACGTCAGCGGCTTGGGAACTGAAGTTATTATTGCACGACGAGTTGCTTCAAACTAGAGGTAAAGTAAAGTAAAAGTAGTATTGGACACCAATCACATACATTGCTCTCATCCCAAACTATGTAACTAATGCACTTGTGTTATGGAAATCAGACACAACGGTGGTACCACAACACCCAGACCCGAAACAATATAGAAAATTTTGGTTTCTATATTGACCCAACCGGGAATCGAACCCGAGACCTCGGGGCGGCGACGCCTTGAAACCAGCGTACACCATGGAGGTCTTCCAAAGAAAAGAAGTAGGTCTTTTAAAGTTTAATAATGTAAATATTTTTTACTACTTAAAAAACACTTGATTGTGGTACCAAAATTTTGTGTAAGCAAGTAATCGATCACTTTTCGTCTGCTCCTTTCTTCGCTTGGCGAAAGTAGACCTTAACCTGACTTGGCTGATTTATTTCCTTGATTTTTTTATTACTTTTCAGATGAAGAAAAAGCTGTGTCTTTGCAGATGTTTCTCGATTATATGGGCTATAAGCCCTTGCAGTTTGTCGTTTTCAAGATAATTCCTCTGAATTCTAATCTTCCAGTCATCATTCTCAATCTTTGTATTAGCTATCAGATTATAGTAGTTCAGTTTACTAAGCTCTACTAGGTGTTTTTTTTTTATCCTTTGGACATTCCCACACATCGCCATCTAGCCCCAAAGTAAGCTACTCAAAGCTTGTGTTATGGGTGCCAGACAACGGATATAATACTTAAATACTTTTTTTTGTAAATACATACATGATATACATAGAAAACACCCAGACCACATGATATACATAGAAAACACCCAGACCAATACAAACAGACATGTTCATGCACACAAATGTTTGTATTGTGCGGGGATCGAACCCGCACCCGCTGCGTAGTAAGCGATTTGTCGACCACTACACCAGACGGGTCGTCAAGATCTTGGTTATGATAACAAAATAAATTTCCTAAATAATGATGATCATTAAATAATTTCTTCATTCAAACTAGGTACGAGTATTTACTTTTTGTTTTGCTTGTAACCAAATAATTACATGAAGTCCTCAGTTTCGCATCCCACTTCACTTCTTTTAAAAGCTCTTATTAGTTTCACATGTGTAGTGTTTGCCTGTAATCAATCTTGCAAAGTTAAAAACATTTGCTAAAAATTTTGAATGTTTTAGATTTCGAAAGATAATATAAGATATGATATAAGATTTAGACTACTCAAGATATTTTATTTTTTTACCTAAGAAAATTGAAGCTTAAACATATACGTAGGTATTTTTATATTTCATATATGTAACAAGTAAACTTGGATCAGATTTGTCTATTTAAGGATAATATTTGGATATCATTGTTTCTATATCGATGGTCGATGATGAATCGATTACTAATAACAAAACTTACCTAAAAAAATATCGTTCTCGGGAAATTTTGTCATTTTTTTTAATAATATACCTCATTATGCTATCGAACTACCTATTAACAAATTAAAAATACACGTCAAAAGTACGTTAATGTCGAAAATTATAAAATTCAAGTCTATCTTAATGAGAAGAATGTATGGACAGTCTAGCCTGCACCAAAGTGATGTACCTACCTGTGTATTTTGATTTATATTATTTGTTTCATTTTTGTGACAGCTAGTGGTGACACAGTTTGTTCCGGCGTTTCTTCTTAGCACTTGCCAGATTGTATGTGTCTTGTCTCGAAGCGCTAGTAAGACCCAACACAATAGATAAGGAGACATGTTCTGGCCCCATATGGGCCATAATTAATATAATAATATCCTTTAATGATAATATCCTTTGGACATTCCCACACATCGCCATCTAGCCCCAAAGTAAGCTACTCAAAGCTTGTGTTATGGGTGCCAGACAACGGATATAATACTTATATACTTTTTTTTTGTAAATACATACATGATATACATAGAAAACACCCAGACCAATACAAACAGACATGTTCATGCACACAAATGTTTGTATTGTGCGTCGATCGAACCCGCACCCGCTGCGTAGTAGGCGATTTCTCGACCACTGCACCAGACGAGTCGTCAAATAATTGATTGATAATAATTACTAACGTTCATAAGTGGTGTAATGTAATGAATGTCTATACACTACAAGTGGCATTTTGTGTCCTAAATTACATTAAAAAAGCTATAAAAGAAATTCGTTAACATTAGGCAGATTATCATGACTACAGAAACAAATGTAATTATAGAAGTGATTTGAGAAATCTTTTCATTAGAATATTTACCAATAATAATGTTGTGTGGTATATGTAATAACTAATAAGCTGAATAATAAGTATTATAAGTGATACCGTCCGGTATCACTCATAGTCACTTAGTATTAATACGTATTAAATAAAAACAAAGCACAATAATGTATTTTAGATCATAGATTTATTTTAGGTAACATGTAAATATTTAGTTTGATTCAAATTAAATATGATGTAGAACGTTATAATATCGCAAAATGTGACGTGATACCTCATGTGTAAGAAAATGAGAAATATTGATATATAAACCAATGAAATAATTCTATAATGAACAGATGAATATAGACAAACAACAGTAATGTTTAAATAGCGATCTATGTGTCTTTTGTATTTCATAGGTAGCATTGATTGGAATTGTAACTATGTCAAGTGTTGTTCTAGGTAATTCAAATTTCTAGAATTAGATTATTGAATAACCAGGATTATTGCATGGAATATTGTTTGTAGTTTCAAAGCCTGTTTGTTCTTATGTTCAGCGATTAAATTAGCTGTAAAACAAATGTTAAAGCGAGGCTAGCGACACTCGGAAAGTAGTCTAAATATGGCTGTTAGGATTTAGGCGCCATATAACTTGAGATTCGTTGAACATATTTTGAACGTATTCTTTTTTGTAGTAGTCGATACTTATAGTGGCAGGTTTATGTGAAAGCGTCTTTGTAAATGTCGAGTTGAGTTTTCAAAAGGTATAACTAGGTAAACCAATAATTGGTCTCCTACTTCGTAGGGAAGTACTTTAATGTATTTGTCAACTATAGAAAGTTAAAATAAAAAAGAAATAAAAAAATGTTTATTTCATTTTCTAAAAAAAATCTCAAGAATTCGATGATTTTAATGCTAAGACTGGAGCCTACCTAGTAAGTACGCGTGGTACCTGTGGCAGGAGACCCCGTTATTTAATAAAAGGAGTGTCGCGTGTTAAGAAAAATACATGAGAATAAAACTCACTGACCCCTTTAAATTTCACAGATCTGTAAATTGCCAGATTCTTTGGAACGTGATATCTGCTATCTCATCCGGGTACATGATGTGCCGCCCGAGATGGATACTTCTTTTGCTCATAAGCGGTCCGCATGAGCAGAGGATATGCATGGCCGTTTCTTCTTCTGTGTAACAGAATCTAAATAGAGCGTCTTCGGTCATGTTCATATTGGCCAAATGTTTGTCCAGGTTGCAATGGCCAGTTAGTATTCTGGTCACTGCACAAGCTTTGTATCTTTCGAACTTTAACAGTTCTTTAGCTACTTTGTTGTTGTAACCTCGAATTAGTGCTTTTGAGTGTTCTTGTCCTTGTGTAGACTTCCGACTCAATAGCCCCTTGCTTACAGAGGGTATTTAGAAGCGTAGTGGCGAGTTGTTTAATGATGCCACAGAATGGTTCTACGCCGATTTAAGGGTTATCGGCTCCTTCTCTAGCAAGTTCATCTGCTACTTTGTTTCCTACAACCTTTGAATGCCCTGGTAGCCATGTAAGTGTGACTTTGTTGGTGTTTCCCAGTTCATTCAATGTCTCAGTGCATGTTTGCACCAGTTTTGACATTTGTTCGAAGGATTTTAGAGCCAGCAATGCAATTTGGCTATCTGAGTTGATGTAGATGTGTTGGTTCCGGAGTTTCTTCTCAAGGTTTACCCCAAAGGGTAAAGCTTTGTGAAGTTTCATGACTGATGCTAGAGAGTAATTTTTTTTACAGACATGATTTCATAATTTTTGTTCAGTTCATCTGTGAGAAATCTGTCCTGTTAAAAAATCAATGTTTTAAAAAGACACCTTTGTGCCCTTTCCACTTCTAGGAATTTTGTTTTGGTAGCATACAGATATGCAATATACAGTAACCGATTGAGCTAAAGCAATGTAAATGCTATGAAGGAGATTTTGCGATGTGATGTGTCGTAGCTTTTTTTAAATCCACACCAGTTACCTTACCCTGCCATTTACTTGTTCAATATGAGAGTGCCATGATAGACGTTGTTCGAGAACTATTCCGAGATATTTCTCTAGTTAATCAAGGTATGTTTGAATTTACAATAGATGCAAGGTTGGTGAATAATATTTTACAGCTTCGAGTTGCTGTATAGTTTCATAATAGTGTGTTAGGTATTCTGTATAAAACAGTATTTGTTTTGAAAGAGTATGTGTCGACTTTCTTGCCAGTTCATTCCGGTGCATAGTTATGCCTTCAGAACTGGTGAAAATTTATGAAAGAAATAAATAGAAATTTATCTTTGGTTTTCCTTGAAATCCACAGATTATCGTATCCAAATACCCACCATACGGTAGTGGTTTTTGTTTTTATTTTAATAAAAATTACCTTACGTGTGAAACTTACTGCGGTTTGAGTCTTACGTCATTTTTGGAGCTTATTTAAAGAAAAATGTGTGGTGTAACTAATTCATAAAAAAATGCTGTCAAACAACTTTATTTTTAATTGCCGAAAGGGAAAAATATTATTCTACAGTTGTTTTTTGTGCTTTCGGGAAATTCATTCTAAAAAAGTACTCAAACGAGATTTTTGACAGACTTTTATTACAGACTTCAAAAAAGAAGGTAATCAATTCAACCTGTATGTATCGTCAGAATTGGATAAAATTTTAGGCTATAAATCTAGTAAGGCTTCCTAAAACGTGTGAAAAAAATTGTGAGTGTATGTATGTTTGTCTAGAATTTCTCGAAAACAATTAGCCATTGCTAGTTAGTTTTATCGAAATCAATCCAACAGTTTTTGAGATATGAGTAATAAATAACATGCATGAAATCAAATAAAAAATAAACCGCCTTCAAAAAACAGCCTTTAAAAACGCATTCGTCTTCTATTGATGAAATTTTGAAAAATCAATGAAAATACGCTTAAGATCATAGTGACATTTAAATACTCATAATAAAATCCATGAACAAAAAGTTGGACCAGTCTCTGTTTTTAATTTTCACTGGACGTATACGTATACTTCTAACCCTAGCATTTCTAATTTAATATTTATGAGTAAACTGCAAGATGACAATGAGATAAGTAACGCATATGTTCAGCACTGACACTGGCAGCTTCCAGTCTAAGCTGATGATCTTGAAGATGACTGTCTTCATTGGTCGGGCCTCGATGTAGAGGATGAAACTTTCAATGTCCTTTAAACATTTCTGATCTGGAACCAAAGATTTATACATAAATAAAAATAAATATTGGACATCTCATTCATTGCTCTGATCCCAAAGTAAGAAGCTACTGCACTTGTGTTATGGATATCAGATACAACGGTTGTACCACAACACCCAAACTCGAGACTATATTGAAAATTTTGGTTTCTTGCCCTGATCGGGAAAGGAACTCGGGACCTCGGAGCGGCGACGCCTTGAAACCCAGCGTGTTTAGCAACTCCACTACAGACATTACATACTAGCGGTCGCTCGTATGTAATCGAGTATGGAATCGAGGTCCCCCGCGACTTCGTCCGCGCGTTTTGATTTTGCTCCTTCCCCTTCCGTCGCAGCGTGATGTTTTTTATTCTAAAGCCTTTGTCGATAAATAAGCTATCCAACACAGAAATATTTTTTCAAATTGGTCCAGCAGTTCCTGAGATAAGCACGTTTAAACAAACAAACTCTTCAGCTTTATAATATATTAGCGCAAGCGCACGTTGTACTTAAGCTGCGAACATTATTTCGGTGCGGAGTTATGTTAAAACTGTGTAGCTCCTAAGATATTTATTGAAATCAAATGATATAAAGGACAACTTTGTTCTAAATGAAATGCTCGTGATGATGAATGTATTCATTTTGATAAGAATAAATACCTGTGTGGTATATTACACCTCTAAAAATAATGCATTATTTTTTTACAAATTTATTAACATAAAAAAGGTTGTAGTAAGTCAACCGTAAAAGATAGACATATGCTGTCGCGGACTTTATTATAGAACTTTTAATGTTGAACAATCCTGTCATACATGATTTTTGTGTAACTTAAGCGATTTCCGCAGCGTACGCAGCGGAAGCTCTCAAAAGGAATATCTTTCTCCCGTTTTCGCGACATTTTTCATTGCTGCTGTGGTCTTATGAGTCGTATCTTTATGTTATATAGCCTGAAGCCTTCCTCGATAAATGGACTATCCAACGTAAAAATATTTTTTCAAATCGGGCCAGTAGTTTTTGAGATTAGCGCGTTCAAACAAACAAACAAACAAACAAACAAACAAACTCTTCAGCTTTATAATATTAAGTATAGATATAGATAACGAATAAGAACTACTAAACCTTAAATAATTCGTATGGTCCTGCAACTGTCGTCAACACACGCGGTTTTAACAATATCACGGTGACATACACATGTATTTAGGTTAAGAAATATAGAAATATACAATAATTATACGAGTATAACTCTTTTTATTAAATTTTGGCGTATATTTCCCTGCTGCATTATGAATTTTCAAGTTTTTGTTCCATTCGTAATGAGCGAAGATTTTAAAATAAAAATGGACGACATCGTATACTGTTCAAAGAATTTAAAACAGCTCCTATCCCACCCCATAGTCCCATATTACTCATAGTCGTTAGCAAATAAAATCACTATTACAGTAGGTTTCGCAGTACAAATACTATTTTATCCTCAAATATAGCGTCTTTACCGTTACTGCAGAGTTAGTTGTAAAACCAGCGTTGTGTGTGATTTCCATACCAAAAGTGCATTAGCTACTTACTTTAGGATCAGACCATTGTGTTTGGTGTCCAATATTTATTTTTTTACTCTACTATGACGCTAAAAGAGTGCTGATAAAATCTATATTTTAACTCAAGAATCTACAGAGACGCTCTCTCTCACTCAAAGTGATTCAATATCATGCTATAGCTATTCCCAAACACCTTCCAAATCATCATTTATACCTTTACCTTCACAACTCTGTTTTAGATCAATTACCTGTGGAATAACGGAACAAGATACCATTGTAAGTGCGTTAGTGTCAATGATTAGGACTGACTACTTATAATGACTTCAAAATACAATGTTCTACAGGCTGAGCTAAGACCAATTTTTTTAGCTTTTCAACAGCAATTGTATCGCTAAAAAGTTTCCAGAGGCTGAAGACGCAGCATCTGTGCTAGTTGACATGAGATTCTATAGGTATAGCAACTACCTGCAGATTCTACGTAAAGGAAACTAATAGCTGACCTCGTTTCCTCAGAGCTCTGTCCATGAGCAACAGTTTTAACTCCTCCACTTGCGAGGCGAGCAGCCCTGAAGCAAAAGCTGGTGCGAACAGCAGCGTGAACACAAAGCACACTGATAAGTTCACGATCACGTAGTGTAGCGGTGACATCTGTAACAGTTTCATAATAGGTTTACACTCAAGACAAACCAAAATCTGTACTGTTTTAGAAGAAGAAGGTAGTTGATTCAAAAACCAGGGCATGCTCATTGAAATTCTATTACTAGCGTATGGAACTGACACCACGAACAAGTCTCACATTCATACGAACGGTTTCAAATTCGAAATTATTTTTTTAAGGAATTCGCGTACTAGGGCCTACGGGCCTCAGTCTTTAAAATAAGCTAATAGTTTCTCTATCTATCTCTAGATAGTAACAACATCTCAGAGGGTTTATTCAAGGTGGTCTGATTTATGCTATAAGAGGCTTTAAGTATGTACAGTAGCCAGCACATCAGGACACCCACTTTCGTTGCAAACTAGCCCTTATTACTACTGAATTAGATACCGCAGTGTTTAACTTGACATGCTTTTATCCGTACTTTACAAGAATATGCTATATGTATCACCCATTTCAGTGAGGTTTTTTAAAAAAACTTAATTTCTCTACACAAAAATGTTTTTGAGACATATCTGGCGCCATTTTTTGTCGCCTTCGTTTTCATTTCCCTCCCAATTAATGTACTCCGTATCATCCTTATCTATTAAAAAACTTTATTTTACCTAAAAATATAACATTTAGTCCATAATAATAATATGGAGTTCTTAAATTGTAAGGAGGAAACGACAAAAGTGACGTCAGAAACTCAGTTTCGCGGTTTACCTAAAGTCCTCAGGGTCTGAGGTAGAATTGTATAAACCAATCGTATTCATTTGACAGTTCAAAACATACGGTATGATCTGTCAAACGACAAAGAACAAAGCGTTTAACAGATCATACCGTGCGTTTTAAACTGTCAAATGAATACGATTGCTTAACACAATTCCACCTCCGAAGTCTATAACCGAAAACAATGTTATCTGTGTAAATATAAAGTGCAGTTCATAATAATACTAGTAGAATTAAATAATACCTACTCGTGTCTGGTCAATTTGCAGTAGCGGATAGAAAACCTTTATCATCATGTCAACTGTGTGAGAAACTAAGAGCACGGCGTACTGAAAAATAGGAATAAAATTTTCCGTAGGAAAAAACTAAACAAGTTGTAAAAAAAAGTACGATCCAAATTCAAAGGATAGTTAATCGAGAAGAGAATACAGGAAAAATATAAAATATACAAGAAAATAGATTGACATTTATCTTATAAATGACATTGACATTTTATCTTATAAATACTGTTTTTCTTTTTTTACAGAATGTAAAAATAAAATACGAGCCTAAATTAGGGGTGTGGTTAAGAGTGGAGCCTAGAAATAAGAAAAAGAAATTATTGATTTATTTCATAAATTTCTTGAATTTTTTATTTTTTTATTTTTCCTGTATTCTAAATTCGTTTGACCACCACCACCACCACCTTGCATTTGGCTTGCACTTTTGTTTTCACCTTGTATATACAGGGTGTTGTTTTGGTCAGTGACATCCAACTCAGGGATGATAATATGAGTTATGCTAATTCTAAAAAAAAACATTTTTCTTTAAATTCGGAGCAAGTTTTATACAAGACAACCTCTTCACAACATTTTACAAAATGAATAGGAAAACTGGCACCCAAGCGAGTAGCTAGCGCTTATCTACGAAATACTACGCCGTAGCTAGTAAGCTACGAAGAGGCTACCTGGTGTTGGGGGTTTTGACTCGATCGCTGTACCGGATAAAAAAATGATTTTGTAGGTTTTTTCCATTTCAAAAAGAATTTTTTTTTTGGCATTAGTATCATTTGTGTAGCAACCCCTGAGTCGCTCGTTGCTGACCAAAGCAACACCCTGTATAAGTAGTCGTTAAGTATGTATAGTTTCTTAAAGAAGAGAGCTTAAATGTTATCAGTAAGAGGTTACTTGGTAGCTTAACGTTTCCATATCACATAAGTTCAAATAATCACACAGCACTAGGTTCTTACCAAGGGATTGTACAAAACTTTCACTTTGTCGTACAAATCAACAATCGACTTGTAAAGAAAGTGGTTTGATACCACATTTGTATTCTCATCCTTCATCAATCTCGTGAAGTTTTTCATGCGACAGTTCAAAGTATAATAAATAGTTAAATGAACGACTAGATACACATCGCTACACAACATAGACATATTAAAGAGAAGAAAAGCAGTAATCGGTGTAATGCAGTAGTCATCAAATAATGTACAGTACGCCAAAGCTATTAAGGATCTGTACAAAAAACACAAGGCACATCCACCAATTATAACAAACTCCGGTCTGTATGTTAACTCTTTGCCCATCTCAGAATCGATTGACGGCAATTTTTCGTAAAACTGGACAAACGTCGTTCGCTTTGCGAAAAGTAAAGTCAACACTAAAGCAAAAAGCTCAATCACGTACAAAAGATACCAAAATATCATCACTGGATCGCCAATAGGAATGGTAAAAATGAATACCATGTAATACCCGGCACCAAAAGTACGAAGAACACAAACATATTTAAGTAAGCCATTCACTGAACAAGAATCCGACAGGACACCAAAGTTCAAAGCTAAGACTATAAAAATCAAATTAAACATTGCTTTCATTGCTTTTGGTACGCATTTTCTTTTAGGTTTTTGTTTGACTAAAAAGTTTATTTTTGGTGTTATCGGTGGATATTTCCTCATATTTTTTTCTGGTACACCGCCTATCGGTACGAATTTATTATATGTATGTGACATTGCTATGCCCGGTCATGCCATGCAATCTTATTAAGTCACTGACTATTCCGTTACGGGTTCGAATCCCGCAAGTGGCGAATGGTTATGTAATGATTTCGAACCTTTGTACCTAAGGAATGGATGTTTACATGTATTCAAGTATCGGAGACGCCCCCTTCATAATCGTTGTCTGGTATTTGTAACACGAGGATTAAAATTTATATTTTGGTTTACTATCATGATTATTACATGTCGCAAATGGTGTTGAGCACATAATTTAATAACATAAGATATATTTTAAAATATAAAGGCAATAATAGCATTTCTTAAAACGCGTATATGACGCAATAGGGGGCAGAAAGGAAAGGTAAGCGCTTCTTGCCGACCAAGTTGGTATTGTTCATACTGAATACCGTCTGTTTCTTCGATCTAAAACTCGCATATCGCGGTTCAGGACTGTATGGAGATTCGGATGTTGTGTAGAGTCAGGCTATCAGCGCCATCTAGCCGTTTCGGAGCCGAGTTAAGTTGTTATGTGTCTCGCCGCATACTATTAGAATCATAAGAACATTGTTTTACATAGTAAAGAGTTCCCAACTCATGTAAAGACAGTCTAGGTGTATTTAGGTCGGTATAAATTCAAGCCTAGTCAGTATTCGAACAAAACACGGACAAAGCTGCGAAGCGTGTATAAAACAACCGTAATTTGGCGACAACAATTACTTTGGATGAGGCGAACGAACATAACTTTACCAGCGTGGGCTCACTGTTCCGCCAATGTCAAATGTGTAGCTTTACACGGCCAAGGGACATGGAAAAGGCGGGATTTTGAATGCTTAAAAACTTAATTATTCACAAATCAAGACAAGCCATATGGGACAAGGCATTTGTAGTAACAAAACACGTAATATGTACCTATATTTACGCTTTGAGAGGGATGGGTGAAGAAAGGGAGAGATGGCCGAACCATCTACATTAAATTTTACATTCTTTTGTACAGACCATCTTCAAGTTCAAAATCTGCCACTGAAGTTGTTATTACAAGACAAATTGCTTTAAACTAGTTCAAGGGCTTTTAGGTTTAGTCACAAGTCCCAAAAACATTTTCTTCTTCAGCTTCACCAAACGAGATAGAGTTACCTTTTTGAACTTTCTTGTCCTGCCTTAGTGTTGACACTGACAAGTGTAGTATTTTATCAAATTCAAAAAATGAAGGCAATTAATTCAATATATAAATGTAATATCGTTGGAATATTATAAATATTTGAGAAAGGTAAGTAAGTAAGGTCAGTAAGTCTTCCAAACACGTGTGTTAAATGTCATTAGTGTATGTATGTTTGTCCACAGATTCAGACTGTTGGTGAACGTAAGCTTGACATCATGCACCGACTCCAAAACAATTTGTTTCTCTTTAACAGAAGACAAAAGCTTTACTGTAAGTTTTTTGGGGTCAGGGTTTTTCAATTTATCAGATGAAGAGAAAGCCGTGTCTTTGCAGAGGTTTCTCGATTTTATGGCCTATAAGCTAATAGAGTCTAACGATTTCAAGGTCATTCCTCTAAATTGGCGCTTATCGCGCGTTATCATTATCAACCCTTTTAAGCTATCAGATCACTATCGTTCAGTTCACTAAGTTTTACTAGATTGTCTTATTATTTTGATTGCAAAAAACAAATCATTAATAAAAAATTACTCCTTTAAATATACTTACTAGGGTTACACAACGACCCAAAGTGAGTCTTGCCCTCCGACACAAGATCACGCCATGCATCTCGGTCTTGCGATAATTATTGTCAATCGTTGGCCGAGGTTGTGCAGGTCTTAGAGCTACAATGCCTTTCCAGCGGTACCTAGGACGTCCAACTGGGCGTCTGCCGTTTAGTTATTCCAGATACGTTCTGTCTACGGCACGATCGTCTTCTATTCTTTCTAAGTGTTCGAGCCATCTAAAAACCCAGTTGCTCTCCAATAATGTCAGGTTCGGACACTCAGTCTTTAATCTCCGTATTTTGCCTGACTTTCAACCTTCCAGTTTCTTCCACTTTTTTCGGCCCCAGAATCTTTCGCTCAAAACTATTTTGTTACGATTAATGATATCATTGCATATTATTGTTATTATAAATAATAGATATTCATTTAGAGTTTTCATTTTTCAAAAAACCCTCAAGTAATACGTTTTTTTGATACAGTTACATTTAAAATTAGATCAGCTTATGCTACTAGTACTCACATTCTTTTTTTACAATACTGCAATTTTTTGTACAGGTATTTTGCAGTTTGCGTTACATCTTAAGTTCCCCATGAATGAAGTTCAGAGACATTTAGTATCAGATGTTTGTGTTGAGCACCATGAAGATTTGAAAACAGCTACTTAGGTAAAATTTACGCACAAAAAGAAAAGAAAACAGTTGGATATTGATTAATATAAGTTGGTGATCTGCAACATGATGATTTGATAGGAGATGCACACATCCAAAATCAGAACTGGTAAGGACCAGTCTAGGGGCACTATCTGAAACACTGTGAACTGCATCGGATAGCACTCCACAAAACCGAGGAACAGTTCCAGCTCCGGTGTATGGTCCTTATCTGGAAACAATACGGATAAAACATCATATTTTGGAAACATAAGATACTCTTGCTCTGTTCAAGTGTACGATACAAATTAACATTTGAATAGCTATGCTTAATTAGTCCTAATTAAGGAGGATAATATCCTGCTTGTCAAGTTATCTTACAAAATAAAAAAGTTAAGTTAGTTTGTAACATCCCACTGCTGGGCAAAGCCCTTACCCCAACTGTGTAGTAGTTAACTTCAGCACGCGGGCTCAGCGCGGATTGGTAGAGAGATGTTTGCAAGGCAAGCGACTAACCTTGCTGTAAGATATTTTCAAGCCGCCAATAAGATATCTTACTAGGCTTAACGTCTAATATCAACCGATACTAGCCGGGAACCAACGGTTTAACGTGCCTCCGAAGCATAGAGATGCTTGTGATATACGGCACTTATATGGTCAAAGTGGTCACCCGTTTAAACACGACCGTGCCGTAGATTGCTTTACTTCTGTAAATACTACCCAAGCGCTGCCACCATGGCGCTACGAGCACCATCAAAAAGTTTTTCCTAATAATAGAATCAAAAAGTAGTAATCGTGGTCAAACGTGGTCTTTAGGAAAGGAACAAATCCACATTATCTTCTAGATTGTCTGCTGGCGCACTTGATTGTACTGATCTTGCCACACCGACCTCTTTCCATCAGCAGTCGGTCATGGATGATGAGTTTCAACTCATCAACCTCGGCGGTGACCAAGCCGGCAGTGATGGCAGTACAGGCCAGGACTATGAAGACTAGGAAGGAATAGAAATTTCGGAGAAAATGATTGTGGGCTTCATCCTGCAGAAAATACAAATACAACTCTTATTTGAGTAGGCAAACATGATAAGCTCAATTCGATTTACTTATTCAGCATTTGAATATGTTTAAGTCAACTTAGAGTCAGTTTTACAACGTCAGTTATCAAATATTCGTCGAATATAATACAAAACGCCTAATTTTAAAACGTCACCACTTCCTCAGCAATTATTAAGATAAATGTCATTTTAAATTAGTCGTTTTATACTTATTCAGTGTCGATTTTACATAGTGTTGGTATTTTTTTAGGGTTGGTAAAATCGACTCTTAGAGGTATAATTTTTCAAGGATTTTTTTTTAATTTTTGATAGGCAGAATTACTATCACATTTGTGACAAATAAAACTCTTATATATTTATCAAGTAGGGATGGTAATTTCGTACTTAAGCCAAAACTATACTCACATACTCATAACCAATTTTAATTTTCAGTAGACTTATATACGTTGTTACAACAAGTTCGGGTATTTTAAATAGCAATGCGAACGCATACTGAAACCAATGTAAATACATTTGAGATACGAGTCTAATTCGAAATAATCACTAGGTATATTATACCAAAATTACTTACCAGTACATCAAAATATGCCTTAGCTCTGCTTTGAATATTGACTAAGCTTTTATAAATTAACAAATAGTATTTCACTTGATTTCCGCTATTCTTTACACACCGATTTAATACTTTCACACGACAAAAAACGCAGTAAAACGCAAATGAAGAAACAATAAGGACAATATCGAAGGATAGTTGTTGTATTACGTAAATAAGCACACCCCAGTAAGAGTCTACACATTCATTATTATGCTTGATACAAAACACGTAATTAAGAACAATTTTACTCACAATAAAAGTGACGCAGACTATGAAAATATTATTTTCGACACCATAGGATTCACTGTTAATAAGCAACTTTAAATCAATACACATCAATGACTTTTGCAGTCTGCAGAATGATCCTTTAAATCCGTATATTACCAAAATTAGTGCATTTATAAAAAAATGAACGGTGAGAAGAAGGAAGTGTGGTAACAACCAATTATATCTTCCAAGAATGACGTAGTAGACGTAAGCACATACTATTGAATAAAATGAACAATACAGAAATGTTATCAAGGCAATGATTCTCTTAGCTTTAGCTGTGGGTCGATTGAGATATCCGAAATCCAATGCGAGAAACATGTGACAAAATATAAACATAACTTTAACATGATTGATATTGAACAATCTTTTTTTCTCGGGGAACACTGGTGTTGAAGCCATTTTCAGATCAACTGCAAGTGAGTGTTTATTGTATAGAAAATAAAATTGGCTACAATATCAAAAGTAGTTCATCACATTACATATTGACTAATAGTCAATGACTATTAGACCATTATATTAACAGATTATTACACTAAATTGCCAATGACACTAAAATACATAATTTAAAATAATGTCGACAATAAGTGTTATTGTGATCCGCTTAAAAAAACATAATTTCAATGTTCACGATAGGAATCGATAACTTATTGCTAAAAAAAATACTGTCTATGTAAATTAGAAAGTTATTTAGAGCTCGTTTAAGTTCTGCATTTCAATTCAATCATTCACGATGGGACATTAAAGACATTAATAATAGTACAATCTGGTGATCAGCACTGTGATAATACATAAAGTTACAGTATAGTATATCCACGGTGCCACGGAATACGAACTACACTTTTTATTGATTAAAATTGAATGATAATTACTTATAAAATCATTGTTTGCAATACGAGGGTCAAACTGAAAGTTCTTAGAACTGGCCACTTATAAACAATATAATAAAAAAAATATTCTAAAATTTGAAAATAGAACTCTTTGCCAATATTACTGAGTATATATTTCATTCATTTGTCATTTGTTTTACGATTTGGCGGCAAATTGAAAATTGTCTGTGTCACGTCAACATGAATTTAACACGAGAAAATTTTCGTGCAATGATTTTTTATGACTTTCGATGTCATTTAAGTCAACAAGAAAGTTATGATAGACTACGATTGGCCTTTCACGATGAAGCCCCATCTCGTGCGACTGTTTACAACTGGTTTAATGAGTTTTAACGTGGTCGCACTAATCTCACTGATGATGTACGTGAGGGACGGCCTTCTACGGCGACGACTGAAAATAACATCTGTGTTGTGCGGCGTATGATAGAGACTGACAAAAGAGTGACCTATCAGCAGATTCGGACAAGCTTAGGCATCGGTATGAGTCAAGTGCACAAAATCCTCCACGAACATTTAGCGGTCAGGAAGCTTTGCGCCCGGTGGATACCTCATAATTTGACTAAGGCTCAAAAACTCCATCGTGTGGATTGGTGCCGTAAAATGATTGAAAGGTTTGACGGAGGTGACTCAAATACTGTGTTCGACATACTAACAGGTGACGAAAGCTGGATTTACGGTTATGATCCTGAAACCAAAAGACAATCTGCTCAGTGAGTGTTTCCTTTCGAGGAGTTGCCAACTAAAGTGAAGAGAGATCGAAGTGCGGGAAAAAAAATGGTGGCCTCGTTCTTTGGAAGGATAGGTCATTTCGCAACAATTGTGTTAGAGGATCAAAAAACAGTTTCTGCAGAATGGTACACTACCAATTGTTTGCCACTTGTCTTGGAAAAAGTTCGAGAGAAACGACCTCGCAGTAGGATCCTCCTTCACCACGACAACGACTCGTCGCACACCGCCAAGCGAACGATCGACTATTTGGCGACATCAAACGTTGAATTACTGGGTCACCCGCCGTATAGCCCCGACCTCGTGCCTTGTGATTTTTATTTATTTCCAAAAATTAAAGAAAAACTTAAAGGAAAGCGGTTTATGAATGCTGAAGAAGCGGTAGCTGCGTATCGCGATGCCATTGAAGAGACCCCTAAGGACGAGTGGGCAAAGTGCTTTTCCCAGTGGTTCCATCGCATGCAGCGGTGTATTGACGTCAATGGACAATATTTTGAAAAGATATAATAAAACTAATAACTGGCTAATGTAATCAGTTTTTGATTTTCTAAGAACTTTCAGTTTGACCCTCGTACAACTTAATAATCTAAACTAGACGTATTGGTAAGAGATCAGATTTAACCTTGAACATTTGCTATCGCTTCGTGGTCCTTAGTACTTAGTACGCGACTGATTGCAGTGGTATTTATCAATACAATTTGGTGATCTGCAAAATTATGATTTGATAAGAGATGCACATATCCAAAATAAGAACTGGCAAGGTCCAGTTTAAAGGCACAATCTGGAACACCGTGAACTGCATCGGATGAGCCTCGACGAAGCCAAGGAACAGCTCCAACTCCAATATGTGCGCCTCATCTGGAAAAATATACCATTGAAACTGTAAATGGTCAGAGCAAGATTTTGGCAACACTTTGACTCTAGCATAAGCAAATTTACAGGGCTTAATTAAATTTATAATTCATCATCATCATCATTATCGGTTTGCAAACCCAGGCATAGGTAATCCGAAGCCGTGCGTCGCCATTTACGCCGTGCAGGGGCTTTTTCCTACTGTATCTGCCCGTGTACGCATGCATACAGTTTGTCCCGTACATAATATAGGTCTGAGGCAATTTTTGTAATCAACAATTTGGCAGAAGGTCTCCACGGCCCAATGTTTCAACTCCAAACGGCGCAAACAAAAAAATATAATAAACTCTTGCCTTTTATAAAATCATCAAACTATCTTAAATGCGATAGTTAGCGTGTTGGGAATAAACCTTAATGATCATGACAATTGACAAGATAAACAAATACACGGGTATCTATCAAGACACATATTTTTTGATACCGAATTTCATTTCACAGAAAACTATTCAATGAAAGTTAATATCTTTTTTTCTTGATTAATCGAATAGTTAATAATCAATGTTTCATAACATTGAAAAACATTTCCCGAAAAAAATGTTTTGCTATTGCTTTGTTAAGCAGAATAACGATATATCAAACTAATGTTTCAAAGAATTATCAAGTTTTCGATAAAACCATTCATAAAATCATGTTTCAATGTGTAACGGTTCCCTTATAATTTTTACCAGCAGTTAGGGCAGTATGTACCAGGTCCACAAATCGACCCGTCAACGACACTGACCTCTTTCCATCAGCAGCCGGTCATGGATGATGAGTTTTAGCTCCTCGGCTGCAGCGGTGACCAAACCTGCAGTCACAGCTGGATACGCAAGGACCACGAACACATAGATGGCGTAGAAATTCCGAAGGAAGTGATTGTGGGCTTCATCCTACAAAAATGCAAACTCTTTTAAAATGATTCAAGTATTTTCTATGCAACACTACTTTGAATTTTAGTTCAATCATCATCACATCATCATCATCAATATCAGCCAAAGAACGTCCACTGCTAAACATAGGCCTCCCACACGGCTTTCGACCACAGCGACCGATCACTAGCGGTCAGCATCCAGTTTTATCCTGCGATCTTTACAAGGTCGTCTGTCCATCTTGTTGGTGGATGTCCTACGCTGCATCTTTGGTCGAAGGTTCTCCAATCTATAACTTTCCTGCCCCTATGGCCATCTGTTCTTCGCGCTATGTGTCCTGCCTATTGCCACTTGAGCATACTGATACTCAAGACTATGTCCGTTACCATAATACTCCTACGTATCCCTCATTTCTGGTCCGATCCCGTAGAAAAACATCCAGCATAGCCCTCTCCATCGCTCGTTGTGAGATTTTGGGCTTTTTTATATGGCCCATAGTTAGGCCATGACATAGAGACAATGACACCAGGACCGACATGGTGGCGTTATTGTAAAGGCACTTTAACACCTCTATATATCAATAGTCTTTGTGGCACCGCTGCAGAGACTGAAGCACCGCCCAAGTTTTGATCGAATCAAAGGCCTTCTCATAGTAATATGCTACAAACGCTAAGCATAGAGGCATATTATACTCCTCTAACTTCTTTGTAATTTACCTAAATGTAATGGATGTGGTTTATGGTACTATAGCGGGAGCCTGCAAGTCATCAAAACAACGAGACGATTCGTAATGACCCTTGAAAACAGCTTGAAGACATGGCTCAGGAGTGAGATGGGTCTATAGTACTTCAATAAGGTTTTGTCTCCTTTTTTGAAGAACAACACCACCACACTCCTGTTTCACGCCTCGGTCGTGATGCCCTCCAGCAGCAGAGTTTCTGAAGGACTTTAGGTACCGGTGTTCCACCCACTTTCAAAAGCTCTGCTGTGAGTCCGTCCTCGCCAGGTGCCTTGTTGTTTTTGAGCTGTTTAAGGGTCATCCTACTCTCGTAGAGGCTGATGTCCAGAACGTCTTCGGTGTAGTGTCGGGTCAGGATAGCTCTTGGGTCCATGCCCAAGGAATCAACGGGTTTGGCAACTGAGGTGTACAACTGTCTGTAGAACTTTTCGAAACCTCTACTTTTGTCGACGCTACACTGCCGTCACCCGTCTTAAGCGTCGCCAACAGGCTTAGACATGTTCATTGCAAACAATTTGAGCCTTGGTATCGCTATATTGTTTCTTTAACACTGTTCGTGTTAAAAGCAACGGATGTCATGTCTTAGGGACTTCCATATTCATCTATTAAGCTACCTATTGTTTTCAGCGGAGGATTAACGGAGGTCTTCAGTGCCATACATCGACGTTTTGCCATAAGGTATAATATAAAGAATTTAGAATATAGGTAATAACATAAAATATTTAGATCCCACCGTTTGGACAGTTTCCACAAACCCATTTTTAATTCGTCCACTGAAACCCAATTCTCTAGGCAATCAAAGCGGTTTACAAACTCGAGTTGAAAGCTCTCGGGATTCTGAATATGAGCACAAGTCAGTCGGAGCGTGAAGTTCATCAGACGGGACCTTTCCAATTTGTCATTTATATTCAATGTGCCTCGAACCATTCAGTAAACACTACCGGTTTTCACCTTGTTGGTCACGGAGACATCATTAAATAAGCGTCTCTTGGAGGTCCTGATGAAGTCAATCTCGTTTCTTGTGAGACATTGGGACTCAACCAGGTCCACTTCCTTTGAGGCGACTTTTGGAAAAAAGAGTTCATCGCAAAAAGTCCCTCGTTTTCCAGAAAGTGGGCCAGACTCATTCCCCTAGCGTGCCTTTTTGGAAGTATATATGACCTTACCTATTGGATATTCTGAGTATAAGGTATATCACCCTGCTCGACACAGTCTCGATGATCTCGATATTGTTGACGAGGGTCTTGTTTACGAGAAACCCGACACCACCTTGTTGGTTGTTGGTTGCCTTCCCGGTAGTAGTGCAGGTTGCCGGACTTCAGAGTTATTATGTCGTCGCACTCTCTACGGACTTCTGATAAGCCCATTATGTCCCACTGTAACCTACTCATTTCTTCCTCCAGCTCGAACAACTTCTCATCTTCCCTCAGTGTATACGTGTTATACGTTACCAGGGTCAGTCGTCGTCGGGGGTGACAGCGCAATCGCCTCCGGGGATTCTTAGTACCCCCTGACCCGCCGTTACCGTGACCACTACCAAAGTCAGAAAATAGTGGGGCTGTCGGAGACTGAAGGCCTGGTTTTCTTGTGTACATCACCATCATGAGGGTATTTTGCCAATACTCGCCACGCTTGGCAGGCAGGTTGGCGAGCGCAGAGGCGCCCCTTGCAGCTGTGACGTTGCTGTCTCTCACAATCTAACATTTAGCTGCACCTTAAATGGGATGGTTATACAGCTATCGGTTGGTCGCCAGAGCTTCGTATGTATAAACAGGACGCACTACATGAAGGTGAGGTTGGCTTGGAACTTTAGATCTTGGTCAAGCCAGTCCCTTACTAAAAGCCAAAACCAATATTATCAGCCAAAAGGCGTCCACAGCTAAACATAGACCGCCCCCACGGTTTTCAACAGCGAGTGATCACAGGTTATTTGCATCCAGTGTGATCCCGCGACGTCGTACGCTGCGTTTTTGGTGAAAGGGACTCCAATCTAGAATTTAACTGCCCCAGCGGCCATCAGTGCTTCGCGATATGCGCCTTGCACACTGCAACTTCAGCATTCTGGCATTAAAACTTCTTGGTAAAAGACAACAGTATAATAACAATCTCTTTTTGAAAATAATATGCAATTTGGGAGCTACAACACAAACACCAATAATAAAACTAAATCTACTCACGTATTCATACTTAATTTTGATTTTCAGCAGGCTTATGTACATCGTCACAACAAGTTCAGGCATTTTAAATAGCAATGCAAAAATATACTGAAAACAATAATGTAAGTACGTAAAACGAATCAGACTTGATATTATTGATACTGCTAATAATAATACCTACCTGTACATCAAAACACCCCTTAGCTCTGCATTGAATATTGACTAAAGTTTTGTAAATCAACACATATTTTTTCACTTGATCACTTGACCCGCTATTCTTTACACACAGATTCAATACTTTCAAACGACAATAAACACAGTAAAACATGAATGATGAAACAGTAATGACAATATCAGGGGATAGCTGATGTATTACGTAAATAAGTATCCCCCAATATGAGTCCAGACATTCATTATTATGTTTGATACAAAATACGTAATTAAGAACCAATTTGCATAAAACGAAACTGACACAAATAATGAATATATACTTCTCAATACCATGGGATTCACTGTTAAGACATAGCTTCAAATCAATACACATCAAAGACTTTTGCAGTTTGTAGAATGATCCCCTGTGGCCATGTAGTACCATAATTATTGCATTTATAAAATAATGAACATTGATGGTAAGATAGTATGGTAGCAACCAGTCGTATTTTCCAAGAAGCAGGTAGTAAACGTAAACACTAAATAATGAAAATAATGAACAATATAATAGTGTTACGAAGGCAATGATCTTTTTAGCTGCGGCCGTGGGCCGGTTTAGATATCCAAAATCCAATGCGAGAAATATGTGGCAGCATAATAAAAGTATTCTAACATGACTGTTAGTTATCAATCTCTTTTTCCCGGAAAACACTGGTGTTGAAGCCATCTTCAGATAAACTGGAATTGAAAGTGTCGTCTAAAAGTAACATAAGCGACAATTTCTAAAGTGATCCATCAATAGTCTATTATTATCTAATTTACTTCCTGTTGGCATAAAAAGCAGACCATTATCTGTCGATATAAAACCGATCATTATAATTATAATAAAGTGCTATTACACTTTAAATACACTACTTAAAATAATATCGATAGTAATAAGTATGATTGTGATCCGTTTAATTTTAGTAACAAAATTATATACTTATTTACAAATCAATAAAAATACGCTAGAGATTCAAAAATAAAAAATAAAATCGCTAAATAAAAAGTGTTAACCGTTAAAACTGACTTACTCGCAATATTATGTACTAGCGGTCCCCCGCGACTTCGTCCGCGCGTTTTGAGTTTGCTCCCTCCCCTCCCGTCACAGCGTCATTTTTTATATCCTAAAGCCTTTCTCGATAAATAAGCTATCCAACACAGAAATATTTTTTCAAATCGGTCCAGCAGTTCCTGAGATAAGCGCGTTCAAACAAACAAACTCTTCAGCTTTATAATATTAGTATAGATTAGCGCAAGCGCACGTTGTACTTAAGCTGCGAACATTATTTTGGTGCGGAGTTATGTTAAAACTATGATAGCTCCTAAGATATTTATTGGAATCAAATGATATAAAGGGCAACTTTGTTCTAAATGAAATGCTCGTGATAATGAATCTATTTTTTTTATAAACATAAATACCTGTGTGTATAATACACCTCTAAAAATAATGCATTATTTTTTTACAAATTTATTAACATAAAAAAGGTTGTAGTAAGTCAACCATAAAAGATAGACATATGCTGTTGCGGACTTTATTATAGAACTCTTAATGTTGAACAATCCTGTCATACATGATTTTTGTGTAACTTAAGCGGTTTCCGCAGCGTATGCAGCGGAAGCTCTCAAAAGGAATATCTTATTCCCGTTTTCGCAACATTTTTCATTTCTGCTGTGGTCTTATGAGTCGTATCTTTATGTTATATAGCCTAAAGCCTTCCTCGATAAATGGACTATCCAGCGTAAAAAAAATTTTTCAAATCGGGCTAGTAGTTTTTGAGATTAGCGCGTTCAAACAAACAAACAAACAAACAAACAAACAAACAAACAAACAAACTCTTCAGCTTTATAATATTAGTATAGATTTTTGCAGAAAATATATACATAAAATTATCCATAAATTTGTTTATTTAATTTAGAGATTTAATATTAACATACATATTTTTCCTAGACTAATTTTATTATTAACATTACATCATAATAAAAATCTAAAATGACAATAGCATTAATTGAAATAATAAAAAATAAATAACATTATAAAATTCATTGTACCTACTATTATTAAGACAAAAAAAACATAAAAAAGTATTTCTCTATAAAAAAAACCTGCTCTTTGCCTGCCTATCTAACTTAGTACTTATGAGTAAACTGCAGCATGACAATGAGATAAGTAACGCATATGTTCAGCACGGACACTGGCAGCTTCCAGTCTAAGCTGATGATCTTGAAGATGACTGTCTTCATTGGACGGGCTTCGATGTAGCGGATGAATCTTTCGATGTCCTTCGCATATTTTTGATCTGCAAATAATAATAATTGAGGGTTTCTTCATTTGATGTCACATTAGTCATCATAATTGAAACAATCTCAATGCATGCAAAACCGTGTCACCTATTGTAATTCCTATGTCAGGATTGATTAGCCAAGCCTGCAGTAAGCAATTACAAATGTACACAATAACCATACTTTCTGTCTTTTCTTTCTGTTACACAGTTTGAGAGTATATCTAGACGCAGTATGATCCATATTTCTTACCTTCACTTTATATCGAATCTTTTCGACCATAGGATAATAAAAAACGTATAAAATTAATCATCTAGTATAAAATTATAATAATTATATTAATAACCTTGACATTTATTTTTCAATTTTAATTAATTAATATTATGATAGGAAACAAATAATTGTATGACATTTAAATAAGTTTTTGCATTCCAAATTTTGTTAAAACATGTGAACCTGTGATATTAAATAAGATCTTATAATGTACCATGTTTTTCGCAAATAATATTTGACTTTGACTTTGACTTTGACATCATTATTGTCTCATCCCACACCGTCTAGTACCACCAGCTCTTAATTCTGTCTAAGCATATAATCTTTAGAGACCACGTTTCGGATCCGTATGTCATCACTGGTAACACACACTGGTTGAAGACTTTCGTCTTTAGACACTGAGGTAGATGAGATGAGAAGACACTCTTGCGTAACTTCCCGAACGCTGCCCGCCCCAGTTGGACCTACCCAATTGGATCACTTGTCCCAGATAGACTAACTGGTCTCTAACTATGGGCCTCATAAAGAAGCTCAAAATCACACAACGAGCGATGGAGAGGGCTATGCTGGGTGTGCCTCTACATGATCGAATCAGAAATGAGGAGATACGTAGAAGAACCAAGGTAACGGACATAGCTTTGAGAATCAGTAAGCTCAAGTGGCAATGGGCAGGGCACATAGCGCGAAGAACTGATGGCCGTTAGGGCAGGAAAGTTCTGGATTGGAGACCCTTCGACCAAAGACGCAGCGTAGAACGTCCACCAACAAGATGGACAGACGACCTTAAAAAAATCGCAGGATCAAACTGGATGCAGACCGCTAGTGATCGGTCGAGGTCTATGTTCAGCAGTGGACGTCCTTTGGCTGAAAATGATGATGATGATGATCTAATCTTTAGATCTCATGATCAATTTATCTAAGGTATTTCCCACTGTACCGTGGCATACCATGACCGTGCTAGGAACATGTCAGGCACGAGAAGCAACATAATGCACTCTATCTTGACTAGTGATGTACAAGACTCAAGGCTTCGAGTCCTATTTTTGAAGGCTCGAGGTGGAATGGCAAGGCTCAGTGAGCTCGGTAGGCTTGGTGCCATGAGTTTAGTCAAGCTGCGAGCTCTCTGAGCCATGCCTCGAGGCTTTAAAAGAGCTCGAGCCTTCAAAAGCGCTCGAGCCTTCAAAAGCGCTCGAACCTTTAAATGAGCTCGAACGTTCAAAAGAGCTGAAACCTTCAAAAGAGCTCAAACCTTGAAGAGAGTTCGAACCTTCAAAAGAACTCGAGACGTGAAAAGAGTCTTAAAATGAACGCAAGGCTTCAATAAAAGCTCAAGCTTATGTTTATGACTCTTATATCTCCGTAACTAAGTAATCTATAATATATAAAGCTACATTATCTTGTTCCTCTACCCAATGGTTGTTGTTGTTTCCTCTACCCAATGGTTGTCTGGAAGAGATCGCTTCCAGCGATAAGACCGCCAAGATTGTACAAATGATTTGCCTGTATTGATATTGTTTCTTGTGTCCTTATTTGTGCAATAAAGAATATTTATTATTATTATTATTATTACTATCTATATATATATAAAAATACAAAGTCCTGACTGACTGACTGACAGAGATATGAATGCCCAGCGCAAACCGCTGGGTCTAGAGATTCCCAATTTGGCAGGTGGCTTCCCGATGTAGTCAAGGGGTCGACTAAAAAAGGATTTTTCAAAATTCATCCCCTTAGAGGGTGAAACGGGGGCGCAAAATTTTGAATAGAGCAACAAGATTCGTTCGATCAATTTAGTTGAGACTTCATAGGAGTACTTCTATCGTCAAATAAATTAATACCGGTATATAAAGCTGATTCCTATGTTTATTGTATAACTGTGTTTTCATTTTTATACTTAAAGAAAAAAAACGCTTTACAACACTTTTACGAGCTTTCAAAAAGGCTCGAGCTCTCAAAAAGGCTTGAGCTCTGCAAAAGACTCCAAGCTTGATACAAACAAGGCGAGCTCCGAAAAAGACTCGAACTCTAAAAAAGGTTTCTGAGTCGTCGAGCTTCATACAAATGAGGCGAGCCCTGTAAACGACTCTGAGCTCTCGGCAAAAAGAACTCGGAAGCTTCGAGCCTTGTACATCACTAATCTTGACCACTGAACGGATTGACAGCGTCTTGTCTCACCGTTCTATGGAGCGAGAGCGAGTGGGAGCGTATTTTGCCGGTGCCGACACGCTCCGTGCCATGGTTTTCAATACAAATAATATTTTTTTTGGTGGACACGTATCTAGCACGGTCATGGCATGCTACAGTGTACTGGGCAAAGAGCATACTCGTATATACGGTGGGTGGAACGTAAAGTATATACTATTCTCAGTCTTATCGTTGCTTCGTTCAATAGGTGCTGGTGCTTAGGCACTAACTTAAGTGCAAGTCTAAAGTTAAATGAATTAGCATTGAAGCTCACCTCGTTCTCTCAGAGCCCTATCCATGAGCACCAGCCGTAGCTTTTCCACTTGCGACGTGAGCAGACCAGACGCGAATGCCGGTGCGAACAGCAGCGCGAAAACTTGGAACACCGATATGTTTGCGGTCACGTAGTCTAGTGGTGTCTGTAACAGTAATCAGGCCATAATTAAATAAAACCGGCTAAGCGCGAGTTGGACTCGCGTAATGAGGGTTCCGTACTTACTTTACCTAAATTAGGGGTCCACTTACTTCCACTTGCGAAAATATCACAATATTTTGTTGACAGCATAAAAACCTTTGTTTTTCACAGTATTTGTATGAATAACAAAATTAAATTTACGGTTTTTAAAAATGTAATAAATGTCTAAAACTGCTATTTTCATCTCATTCAAACCAATTTTCGTTGAAAACATTTATTTTTTCAAACTTTTTACTACAACGAAGAGAGTAAGAGGGGCTCAATTTCCCACTTTAGAGGCATCTATTTTACAAATGTTTGACTTTGAGATAAAGTGGTTCTAAAATTTTCATTTCATTTTAAATGACATAAATATCCAAAGACCCCACATGCATAGGTTTTTGGACCAAACAATTTTTTTTTATTATTTTAGCTGTTAACAGGATACACCTACCTAGCGAGTTTCATCTATGTAATGGTAACATTTTCGGAAAAAAGTGTCTGTGACATACGGACGGATAAACATACTGACAGACTTGACGAAACTCTCTGATTGTATTTGAATGCCGCGAATTCGCAGTGCAGCTAAGAGTCGATTTTACCAAAGTCAGATAAGGAATATTCGCTGAATACAATACCAAACGCCTTATTGGAAATCGTCACCTATTTGTCAGCAATTATTTATGAAAATATCATTTTAAAACCGATCGTGTTTAGGGTTCCGTAGTACAAGGAACCCTTATTGTTTCGCTATGTCCGTCTGTCCCTCAGTCCATCTGATGTTTTTTTTTACAATAAAGTGGCTTGTTTTCGTAACATCTAGTTTGAAAAGGCAAGCTTTTGTTAGATTTCAATGTCCGCACCACTCCCAACCGTTTAAGTAGGTGAAATTGAAATTAGGTCAAATTCACAGCACTAGCATATCATACAATGAATATTGAAGAAAAACTATCACTGCTATTATAAGTAAATAAATGGCAGAGTTGTAGTCCAAATTTTCAAATTCAAATTCAAATATTGTTTATTCAATTTAGGCACAATATGCCACTTATGAACGTCAAATGTACAGTGAAAAATAAAATAAAAATAAATGTGCCCTGAAGGGGCCGAATCATGTTCCCTTATCTTTTGGGCCCTACCAGCGCTTCGAGACAGAACACAGACAATTAGGCAAGTGCTGAGAAGAAACGCCGGAACAAACTCAGTCACCACTAGCTGCCGTAAAATCAAAATCATCAGTCGGTGCAGGCTGGACGGACCACACATTCGTGTCGTTCAGGTAGTCTTGAACCTTATAATAGCCTTTAGACTTAAGCGTGTTTTTAACATGTTTCTTAAATTTATCAACCGGCAATTCGACTAATTGTGTGGTATAAAGAATTTTATACAATTTCCCATGAACGAATTACTAGTTTTAAGTAATCTGAAGTTAGGAACGACAAGCTTGTGTTTATTTCTTGTGTTTTATGAGTGAATGTCGCTCTTCTTCATGAAATTATCTAAATTTTTACGGACGTACATTATATTGTCAAAAATGTATTGAGAAGCCACAGTTAATATGTTGATTTTCTTAAAGACCTCTCTCAGGGAGTCACGAGGACTAAGTTTATAAATAGCACGAATGGCTCTTTTCTGCAAAATAAATATGGTATCAATGTCTGCAGCTCCTGTCCATAAACTAAAAGCAAAATATTTTTCATGTTAATTTTTGTTTATTTTTTTCCTTCAAAACGCATTAAGATATGAAACTAAAACCGTAGTTAAATGGTATTTATTATCAATTTTAGCTGTAGTTGTGAGTTATTGTCATCAACAAAAATAACCGGTTTAGTCTCAAAATTTCGAATATTTTGTTGTTTAAAGGGAATCGAATCTTCATTATAAGGCAATTTTTATCGTTTCACAGGTGAATTTTATGGTAATTAAATAAACATAATAGGTACGGAACCCTTCGTGCGCGAGTCCGACTCGCACTTGGCCGGTTTATATTTATTCGGTCGAATAAGTCTTATCTGACGTTGGTAAAATCGACTCTAAGCATCATACTTGGTAGACTAAAGTAATACCTACTCTTCTTTGGTCCATCTGCAGAAGCGGATAGAAAATCGTTATCATCATGTCAATTGTGTGAAAAACTAAGGGCACGACGTACTGAAAAAATATATATAAAGTATGTAATAGGTCAATACTATATCTTATAGTAGGGAGCTTGATAACTTACATTAAAGGTTAACCTAGGCTTAAAAGTTTCATCATTTTAGATCACCGCACTTAACAGTAGATTATTTTTCAGACTTACCAGGGCATTGTGCAGAACTCTGACTTTGTCGTACACATCAACAATTGACTTGTACAGAAAGTGGTTTGTCAAAACATTCGTATTCTCATCCTTCATCAATTTCGTAAAGTTCTTGATACGACAGTATAAAGTATAATAAATAGTGAAATGAATGACAAGGAACGCATCGCTACACAACAGAGACATGTCGAAAAGAAGGAGAGCAGCAATCGGTGATATGCAGTAGTCATCAAATATCGTACAGTACGCCATCGATATTAATGATCTATACAAAAAACACAAGGTAAATCCACATATTATAACAAACTCCGGTCTGTATGTTAACTCTTTGCCCATCTCGGCATCGATCGTCAACAAATCTTCATAAAACTCCACAAACGTCGTTCGCTTCGAGAAAAGTAAGCTCAACACTAAAACGAAGAACTCAGTAACGTATAAAAGATACCAAAATATCATCACAGGATCACCCAAAGGAATGATAAAAGAGATCATCACGTAAAACCCGACACCAAGAGTTCTGAGCACACAAAAAGATTTAACTAGGATATTCACTGAACATGAATCTGATTTTAGAACACCAAAGTTTAAGGCTAAGGCTATAAAAAAGAAATTAAACGTTGCTTTCATTGTTTTCGAAATGCTTTTCTCTTTACATTTGGGTTTGACTAGAAAGTTTATTTTTGGTGCTATCGGTGGATGTTTTTTCATATTGTTTTCTGTAACTCCAGCAGTCACTATCACTATGAATATATTGTCTGTGTGTGACATTGCCGTGCTGGCTTCAATTATTTTAATGAAGTACGTACATCATGCTATCCAATCCAATTAAGTCTTTTACTATGACATGCCGCGAACGGTATCAATAATATCTAATACGTTATTTAATAAGTTTTTACATAAATTGCTTTATTTTTGAACAAAAAAAGCACTCGTTCTTAATTTTTTTTTTTTTTTTTTTTTTTTTTTATTTGAAGCTAAGCAGATATTTGACCTCGATCTCACCTGATGTCAGGTGCGGATGAGGTCTAGGGTGGTGCATATCTGCTTAGTAGCAACTTATTCACTCTTGCTTTAAAGGTGTTTAGGTCATATTCCTGAGGGAAGACTTCAGCAGGCAGCGAGTTCCACTCCCTAGCTGCACGGATTAAAAAGGAGTCCGCAAAGCGCTTTGTACGAGTAGGTGGAATGTCGACAACATAGGGATGGTACGCTAGCCTACGTCTGGTCCCCCTGTGATGGAAAGGAGCTGGCGGGACTAGATCGTGCAGTTCACTTGCACAGTGACCGAAGTGCAGTCTGTAAAAGATCGACAGGGATGCCACTCTGCGGCGATGTACTAGTTCTTGCAGCGAGTTCTTAACAAGTGTGGCGTCACCTATCATCCTCTTTGCCCGGTTTTCGATTGAGTCCAAAGCAGCCAGGTGACATTTTGCTGAACCATCCCAAAGGTGGCAGCAATATTCCATGCACGGTCGGATCTGTGCTTTATATAGGAGCAATCTTTGCTTGGGTGTGAAGTATTGCTTAGCCCTTGAGAGGATTCCAAGTTTCCTGGCAGCAGTTTCAGCTATGGACTCAATGTACTCGCCAAAGTTCAGGGTGGCGGACAATTCGATACCCAAGAGTTGCAGCCGATCGGTGACTGAAAGCGGCACACCTTGAAAAGTGGGGCTCCGATGGAATGGAGTACGTTTGGCAGAGAACAAGCACGCCTGTGTTTTTGAGGCATTGAACTGGACGAGGTTGGCAACGCCCCAGTTTTGGGACGCTCTGCAGGGCCAGATTTAACTTTTCAATCATTGCGTCTCTATGAGATTCGATTTCATCTCTGCTGGCGTTTGCACTGGACAAGTATCTGGCTGACACCGTACTGTCGTCTGCGTACCCAAAGATACCGGGTGCAAGCAGATCGTTGATGTGCAGTAGGAACAGCGTGGCAGACAGGACCGAGCCCTGGGGAACTCCAGCGTCAATCGCATACAAGTCAGAAGAGTGTCCCTCAAGAACAACTCTTATAGACCGTCCCTTGAGGAAGTCTGCTATCCAGGTGCATAGATTCCTGGCAATCCCAAAAGATGGCAGCTTGCTCATGAGGCCATCGTGCCAGACCCTATCGAATGCTTTAGATATGTCCAGAGATATTGCAAGAGCTTCACCGTGTTTTTCGATGGCTTCATTCCATACATGTGTCGCATACGCAAGAAGATCTCCAGTGGATCTGCCTGACCGAAAACCATACTGGCGATCACTAAGAAGGTCATTGTCTTCAAGGTATGTAAGGAGCTTACCATTTAACACTCGTTCCAAAGTCTTGCATAGCAAGGACGTAACTGAGATGGGCCTGTAATTCGCAGGGTTGGCACGGCTACCTTTTTTCGGTACCGGTTGGACATTTGCCAGCTTCCACGCATCAGGCACTCGTCCGGTCTCCAGCGAGAGTCGATACAGGCGTGTTAGGACAGGGGACAACTCGTAATTTGACACTATTAACCGAAATTAAATGCTTTCATAATGCGATATCGCTATATCTCGAAAAAAACATTTAAGCGTTATATGCTGAGTAATATAATGTCTTGGAACAAAGGATTTGATTGAACACGAAAAAATCCTGGATGGTTGGTTAAATAGAGTAATGTATATCAACGTAGGCCATCCACCGATCATAAAGACAGATGATGATCACACTGAATGCAGACGGCTCACATCTGGTCACGTGGGCAACGGCACGGTAATGTTATTTGTAACAGTATATTATATTTGACGACCTCCGTGGTCGAGTGGCGAACACGCTGGTTTCAAGCGTCGCCATCTCGTGAGGTTCCGGGTTCGATTCCCGGTCGGGTCAATGTAGAAAACGATCTTTTCTATATTGTCTCGGGTCTGGGTGTTGTGGTACCACCGTTGTGTCTGATTTCCATAACACAAGTGCATTGGCTACTTACTTTGGGTTCAGAGCAATGTATGTGATTGGTGTCCAATATATTTATTATTTATTTATTATGTTTATATATTATCTATTTTATTGAGATAGATAACATTACTGTGCCTATGGTCAGCAGAGGAGGTCTTTCGCCTGATTATGATGATGATGATCATCTATATGAAATCTGGATTGTTTGTTTCAAACAGACCTTTAAAATTGGTTAATTAATTGTACATTCCTAGCTTACTAGGATTTCTTCCTTTACTTTAAGTTCCTAAGTTTTAAAAAAGAGCTTTTTTTAAGAATATAACATGACTTTCAAAGGCTTATAACAATATTAAATTATGAACTAAATGCATTGCTTTTTACTTGCACCACAACTCTTTTTGAGTGCTGACGTTGAAAGTCTCATTAATATACATAATTACTGCATCACCTTAAATATGCAAAGAATAATTAAACATCATTTATTATTTTCAAACTCTATCAAAACGTTTGGTTAGTCATAAATGTGCTTACATTTTACTGAAACAATAAATGTATACTCGTGCACTGTAAGGTCGATATAAGTCTAGATGCACACGAGTATTAAACAAAAAGAGTTATTTTATTATAAACAGGACAAGTTCAATTAACATATCGTATTTAGATATACACAGGGTGGCGTTTTGATCAGTGAACCCCAACTCAGCGAATTTGGTATGCTTTATCATCATCATCATTGCTAAGGTTCTTGAATCCCTCGTTGTTCCTCATATTCAAAAGTTTTTTGAAAGGTTTTTGTCACCTCATCAACATGGATTTGTACATGCTAGATCTACTTGTACCAATCTTGTGTCTTTTGTTGAGTTCCTTGCTGAGGGCATTGATTTGCAGAAACAAATTGACGCAATATACACCGATTTCAGCAGGGCATTCGACAGGGTTCCGTACGATACTTTACTACAAAAACTTGAGATCTACGATTTTTCAGTGGCTGCAATCTCATGGCTGTCATCTTATCTTGTTGACCGAAATTTTTACATGGCTATTAATGGCTTTGAATCTAAATTACATGGAATCACCTCAGGCGTCCCACAGGGTTCCCACTTAGGGCCAGTGCTTTTTACAATGTTTGTCAATGACATATTTAAGTCCTTTGAGTTTTCTACTCCCTTTGCTTACGCTGATGACCTGAAGTTTGCCAGGAGAATAACTTCAGAGCGTGATCAAGCCCTCTTACAAAGCGATATAAACAGGTTACTGTCTTGGTGCGAGTCTAACAGGATGATGTTGAATATCCAGAAGTGTTTCCACATAAAGTTTACCCGAAAAATCAATGAGACAGCTACTACTTACTTCATTAACAGCGAGCCACTGCAAGAAGTATCGACAATTCGGGACCTGGGTGTGATCCTTGACAAAAAATTGACATATGTCCCTCATATTGATTCGTTAGTGTCAAGGGCTTCAAAAATGATGGGCTTTGTGATTAGAAGTTCTAAAGCTTTTAAAATCACCAAGTTGAAACTAGCACTTTACTACTCATTAGTGAGAAGTATATTGGAGTACTGCAGCGTAGTCTGGCGTCCCCATTATGCCACTCATACCCTAAGATTGGAAAGATAACAAAAAAGATTCGTGTGGCATATGGCACGTTCAGCTAAAGTAGCGGAAAAAAATCCATCTTATGCTGAAAGGTTACTACATTTCAAAATTGACTCCTTGGAAAGCCGAAGAACTTGGTTGGACTTGTCTTTTCTTTACAAGCTAGTTAGGAACATGGTCGATTGCCCTCAGCTGTTGTCCATGGTTAGTTTCAGGGCCCCGTCGCGACTGCCTAGAAATACCATTGTCACATTTACTCCCCCACATCGAAGAACTGTTCTGGGCTCAAATTCCCCAATACCGAGATTAACCAAATTGTATAATGGGTGTTGCGAATCCACAGACATTAATTTTGTGTCACATAGAAATTTTAAAAGATCTGTTACTGAATGATTCTTCTTGGTGTCTAAGTATTATTTTATTTATTTGGTTGGTCCTCTTTTTTTTCATTTTAAGTACCTTTATGGAGCATATAGTCCACTCTAGCCAAACCTTGGCATTGATATAATTGAATTGTGCAAGTGATGTTTACCTTCATATAGTTGTTTACGTAGCCTTAAGAAAATTGTAAATGTATCTTAACATTTGTATCTGTATTATAACTGCTGGTGAACTTATTTTTAAAAAATAAAAATAAAATAAAATCATCATCATTATCAGCCAAAGGACGTCCACTGCTGAACATAGGCCTCCCCCACGGTTTTCCACAGCGACCGATTACTAGCGGTCTGCATCCAGTTTGATCCTGCAATCTTTATAAGGTCGTCTGTCCATCTTGTTGGTGGACGTCCCACGCTGCGTCTTTGGTCGAAGGGTCTCCAATCTAGAACTTTCCTGCCCCAACGGCCATCAGTTCTTCGCGCTATGTGCCCTGCCCATTGCCACTTAAGCTTACTGATTCTCAAGGCTATGTCCGTTACCTTAGTTCTTCTACGTATCTCCTCATTTCTGATTCGATCCCGTAGAGAAACACGCAGCATAGCCCTCTCCATCGCTCGTTGTGCGACTTTGAGCTTCTTTATAAGGCCCATAGTTAGAGACCATGTTTCGGATCCGTATGTCATCACTGGTAACACACTGGTATGCTTTATGCTTAATTAAAAAAATATATTTTTGACATTGTGTTTATTAATTATAATTAATTTGTGATTATTTAGATACAGTAAATGATGATTAATTTGTAATAATTTAGATGTATTATTATGAAAGCATGACATAAACCTTTATTTAGTATGTAAATCCGATTCTGTTGGTGTATAAACATTACGAAAAAAATTACATGCCACACCATGGTAAAACATGAGTACCTACATTGAATTTTAAGGTCACCTTTGTAAAACCGTGTTTCAGGCAAATTAATAAATTTCATTTCATTTCATTTTATTTTATTACAAATTTTATTTTATTTTATTTCATTTCAAAAATTGCATGCAGGTTTTATATAAGAAAACTTCTTCACAACATTCTAAAAAAAAAATAATTGAAAAACTCGCACCTCGCGCGTAGCTACGAAATACTACGCCGCAGCCTGTAAGATACGAAGAAGGCGTTGCTAGTTTTGACTCGCTCGCTAGTGTCGCATTAAGGAATCGATTAAGTGAATTACTTTTTTTTTAAATATATAACCATAACTGAGTCGAGCGTCGATCTCGATGACCAAAACAACAGCCTGTATAACGTTAATTTTTGCGTGCAAAAAATAAAAAAATCAGTTTAGCAGTTCTAAAAGGGTAAACTATCCACGACTTACTTTACCTTTTTAAATAAATATACTTGTGTCCTGTTTCAGAATGTGCTAATGTGTTCTGAGCATCGTTATCTGTCCAATAACTTACATAAAATGACATTCGAATATTTTAATTATTCATTGGTTAGTGCTAATTTGTCAATGGTGAAACCGGTTTCATTAAAAAAAGACTTTTTAACGTAAATGATTTGAAAGTTTAAAAATTGTAGAGACGAACCTCCAAATAAATACAATACGCCCAATTTGAAAACTATTTGTCAGCTCTTACATAAAAGGTTCTGGAAAATAGCACAGTGATAATAATTTAGACTAAACAAATCGAACTTCTTAAATTCAAAAACAAATCAAATACTTATTCAAAATTACAAAAGAAGGGCAATGAAATCACAAAATGCAAAATTTTTGACATTTCGTGTCGACAATCAATTTTTTGATTTTCTGTTTTTGATCTTTAACATATCTTTAAAAAAACTTTTTAAGCAATAAATACATGAAAACACAATTTTTCTTTTATCGTTGTCTACGCGAAATGTAAAAATTTTGCTTCAGGCTACACCCGTAGATTATACAATTCTGCAATGTGCCCTCATCTTTACTTCTAACCTAGAACTTCAGTTGAATGTCAAGGACCAAATCTAAGTTTCTCACAAAGGAACGGAAATTGTTATGTACGTAGGATGTTCCTACTGCGAAAGGTAAAATAATACGGGAACAGTTTGCGTACTGGCCAACAATACTTTTTTGTATTATAAACACAAACAGTTAAACAACCTTATTTCGTCTGACCATTTTTTTTTACCACGCTTTTATTAGCTTGGGTTGTATCTATGTATGTATGTATGTAATGGAATCTTTAAGCGTAAATTTGACAGATTTCCAGAAGTTTGATTAATTTGAAACTCACGTATCAAGGACCGATGACAATGCAATAATTTAATAACAGTTTCTCAATATCCTTATAAGGACCCCCAGGATTAATAAATTTTTTCGTGGATACTCTGTAAGTGCAACATTTAATATATCAAGCACCCCACGCTTTTTACTCTGAATTGAAGTATTCTCTAACTCTTTGTAATTAAAAAATATTTTCTACTTTTTAGTTCGGTTAGCTCTAAAAGCGTGGTTTTTTAGTTCTTTTTAACTATAATTTTCAGAAACTAAAGCTTATACGGCTTGAGCCTGAAATTTGTAGGGTTACGTACGTCGAAAGGAAAAAAAATAGCCTTATAGGATCACTTTGTTGTGCGTTTGTCAAGACCCCCTTTTTCTCAGGAACCCGTAGAGGTATCAATGGAAGCTGGAATTTATATCATATATTTCGGTCTACTGTCCCTTAGAGCAGTGAAAAAAACAAAATTCGAAATCAACGAATTCAAAAGATTGTGCACCATCTTTTCGATACTCGCAAAGGAATCAAAAGTTAGCTACTGGGCAGAAGTTGCACAGTCCCGCATATTTTTTTCATCTTTTGAGGTGTTAGTTAACGTATAATTTTTTAAGGTACGTAAATATCGTTGCCACCAGATTTCTGAATACGAGCTGTTCTTGAGTATGTTTTGGACGGAATCCTGCCAGGGATTCAAACCTGGGAGTACTGGGACCCCTTGTATAGGCAACAACAAAGTTGACCGATGATGTAGTAATAAAGTAAACCTACCGTAGTGTAATCAACATGTATTTAGTGAGTAACAAGTAAATATATATAGAATACACAACAAGTGCCATCATTACACCATAAAGTTAAAATTTTGGTAGGTATCATTTGAGTCCGCACGAACAAAGTCCCGGGCAATAGCTACCATATAGTAAATGTCGGAAATTTCACGATTGTCGGAAACTACGTGACCGGACACAGCTAGCGCCATCTACAATCGATGCCAGCGCCGCCTATAGTCGACGCCAGCGCCCCCACGCGGTGGCCGGGACGAGCTCATTCGAAGTTAATCGGTTGAACAGTGAAGTCGTGTAGAAACTGTCGCGCGTCGTACTAAATCTATGTCGGTTAAAGGCTGATTTAACAATTTCAATTACACATTAAAATACATTACCCATCGAGTGCCCACAAAGAAGTCTCATTATGGCTGAAAACGAGGAGTCGGACTCGCCATCACCGATATTGCCAGTCCCGACATATATATTTTCTAATTTACTACCCTTTTCTCATGAATGCGTAGAGATATTAAATTAAAAGTCAAATCAAATACTCAAGTTTATTATACATTTAAGCTGTAACAAAATCAAACTTTTATTCCAAAGGAATGAAAAGAAACAGCAATTTAAACAGCATACTTTTTCCTCGCAAGGAAATCAAAACCTACAGGGAAAAAATTCAATAACGTAAAAAAAATAGTTTAAATTTTAGTATTAACCTCTAATTTAGATAAAATTAGCACGGTTTTTTAATATATAAGAACAAACTTCTTTGGCGAGTTTTTTTTTGGGGGCCTGCATTTTTTTGCCAGCCTGTAAATTCCCACGAACTATTTACTAAAGAACTGGGGGCAAATTCTCGTGCAGTTTGTGTACGATAAAAGTTCACCGATCGAATTTTCTTTATCGAGGAAAATATAGTTCTTCATTTCTCAGGCTTTTTTTGCATTTTTTCGAGTTGTTTTTTTACTAGTTTTTTAGGTAAAACAGTTAAACTCGCAATCGAATAACCACTCGAAAAAAGTTCAATTTCCGCGAGAATCACTGGACTGATCGGTTATTTCAGTACTTAGTAATGTTGGTGTAATTGGTTGGTCCAATAGATAGTGTAGTTGATCAAAAAGTTGAGTGTTTAGATCTAATTTGAGTCCGTATGTTTTCTCTATCTTTTATAAACTTGCATTTTCTCTCTTTATTTATTACGGAGTTTAATGGACATGTTAGAAATGACCTTGTTCTAAAAAGCTATTAGCAACATTTTACATGACATTAAAGCATTATCTTTAGTTTTAAAGAGTGCGATCTTAATGATGATTACACTACTAGGGCAATAATAACTATAAATATTAAACAACCCTTTAAAAATACACACGTAGTGAATAAGAATTCAGCCGTTGATTTCAATGCAGACTAAAAAAACTGTTTACGTCACAACCGTACAATATACCGTAAACGTTATTGATTACTAAAGTAGTTATTTCAGTGAATAATACCTATTATTTGAAACCACTACAGTTATTATATGTATATCAAGTATGTATTTACAAAAAAAAAAAGTATTTAAGTATTATATCCGTTGTCTGGCACCCATAACACAAGCTTTGAGTAGCTTACTTTGGGACTAGATGGCGATGTGTGGGAATGTCCAAAGAATATTTATTATTATTATTATTATTATATTTCTAAGAAAGGAATGTAGGAGCTTAAAAAAAACGTCTGCGTAAAAGTAAAGTATTAATTTATTTTAAGCCCTAAAGTACAATTTTCTACATAAGTAAAGTACATATTCGAAACACATCAACAAATTAAAAACTTAAGTACACGTTGACTGAAAATATAGACTGGTAGATACGCCTCGTCATTTCTTCTTCGTTGATAAGCTTATATTCCTGAATTTGCAGCGCTATCATAACAGCGTTTCTGAATAAAATCACTGAGTATTTATTACGTAAGATCTTCTCCTCCGAGGTGGCAACGTGTATTTCCCTTGCTCAAGCCATGGGCTCATATTGATCTTAGTATTTGCTATCGCGTCCAGTATCGTTTTGATGGAAACATAGACCAGCATGATAAAGAACACAATGATAAAGTAGTCCAAAACGTCAGTGTACTGCTGTATGAAACGAGCTATGTGATAGGTTGTGTGGTAGCCTTTTTCTTTCAATACTTCGCAAGGTGACTCTACCACGTGGAATGGTATGGAGATGCAAAGCAGGAATACGACTGTGGATAGTAAGATGGAAATATATAAGTTAAGGGTCTTGTTTGTTTTAAGCTTGGTCTTGTAGACTTCTTTCGGCTTTCGGTGGAGGAGGAGGTTGAGTCTTTCTTGTTCTTCTGATAATTTGTCCAGTTGGAAGTAGACGATTAGTCTGAAACAAAACAAAATAAACAGTAAGTGTTTTTATCAAAACACTAACTTTACACGCATGACTAGAAGAACATTAATTATTTATATATATTTTGAAGTATTTGTATAGAATGAATCGCAACATCTGTACTCTATACTTCATATTATAAAGCTGAAGAGTTTGTTTGTTTGAACGCGCTAATCTTATTAACTGCTGGACCGATTTGAAATTAACTTTTTTTTGGATAGCTTATTTATTGAGGAAAGCTTTATGCTATAAAACATCACGCTGCGTTGCGAGGGGAGAGAGCAAACTAAAACGTGTGGACGCGGTCGCAGGGGACTGCTAGTTCTAAATAAATATTATAATAAAAAAAGGAGAATTATGTACACGGTACTATTAAAATTTAAAGATATCATATGTTTCTTGGCCTCAACAGATGCACCAAAACTTCTGTTAACGTAACTGTTAAACGCTAAGTACAGGGGCACAGATTTGGGCTTGGTAAATAAATTGCCTTATCAATTATGCTATCACTAACTCATATTTCATCAATTTTCAAATAAAAATCAATCATCATTATTATCAGCCAAAGGACGTCCACAGTTGAACATACTCTTCCCTTACGGATTTCCACATCAACCAGTTGTGAGCGGTCTGCATCCAGTTTGATCCTGCGATCTTTACAAGGTCGTCCATCCATCTTGTCGGTGGACATCCACGCTGCGCTTTTGCTCAAAGGGTCTCCAATCTAGAATTTTCCTGCCCCAACGGCAATCAGTCCTTCGCGCTATGTGAAGATGGTACTTAAAACTAAAAACTAGGTATTAAACTCACCGTTGCACAGCAAGCCGGTATAAAATCATTTTGAAATAAAACTTTAATATCAACCACCACTGGCACAACCTCACACAATACTTGTTCGCAACTGACACTAACTACGACCATTAAATCAATTTATTGTGTCAAGAATTTTCCAAATCATTTCTTAATGGGCATCATTATGAAATAACGCAATATGGAATCGATTTACTCATCAGAATTAGCGCATTTTATTAATGTTTTAAAGGTAAGTAAGTAATATTCTAATTTAATCATAAATTGATAGATGGAAGTGAATCATTTTAACAACGATTTCTTTTTTTATACCACTTTCTTTAATTGAATTCCTTAATTTCTTTACCCTTAACGTTAGCCGCGACATCATTTAAAACAATTTCTACTTTGTCGATATTTAACAAAGAACCTTTATGTTATGAGGTTGGGATAGTAAGAACACGATAGCTGGATACATACTGATTTATTAGGTATCAAACAACAGTTTATATGACATACCATAGTAGTGAATACATCTATAAATACGATAATGATACACATACAACACGTCCATATGGCATTGTAAAAATAAAATAACATAGGTTAAGTTTTTTTTTTTAAGGTTAAACATTATTAAAAGAAAAAATAGAATAATAACATACATGGAACTTTGATAGAATTACAATTTGTTCCTGATATTTGAAGAATATACAATTAGTAAATAGGATATACTACAATATAAGTAGTTTTTGCAAAATAACATAGTTTTTAAAAGAGTATCAAAATTCTTACATTAGGATTTATTCGTAGTAAGGCTTTGTTCTGTTATATGTACAATTTCGTGCTTGCCATTTATTATAATCTCTACATTTGGCGAAATATCTTTAATTACCGTATAAGGTCCTAAGTATAAAGTAGTAAGTTTATTACCTGTCTCACTCTTAACTAAAAATTTATCATTGGGCTTATATTTAACTGGATTTATATAAGTATCATACCTTTGTTTCGTTACTAATTTACTAGAGATTAAATTATCACGCGCCTGAGATTGCGAAACTTGCAATCTATATTTAAGTTCGAGAGGGTAGCTGTCATAATTATAAAGAGGTTCTATACTATTAGTGAGGTTGCTAGGTAAAGTGCATTTTTTCCCATAAACTAACTCGAAAGGGGTGAATTTAGTAGATGAATTTACTGAAGTGTTGTAAGCAAAACACCAAAAGGGGAGCCAAGTACTCCACATTTCGGGATTCTGATCAGTCTGAATGCGTAAATATGCTGCCAAACTCTTATGAGAATTTTCAAGGGCACCTAAACTTTGGTGGTGATAAGCGGTTGAATTAAGTTTTTTAATTTTTAACAAATTACATACCTCTTTCATAGTGTCAGCCATGAACTCAGTACCTCTATCCGTAGCTATCTCCTTCGGTACTCCATGATTAAGTACAAAATTGGTGACAAAACAGCGTGCGACTTCAGATGCCGATTTATTTGTTAGAGGATATGCACATACATATTTTGATAATTCGCACTGAATCGTTAGTATATAAGAATAATTATTATTATCTCTATCTAAAGGTCCTACTAAGTCTAAAAATATCTTTTCAAAAGTCGTCTTCGCAGTAGAAGTAATAACCATTGGTTCTTTCACATGAATTGTATATTTTTGTTTTTGACAATCTGGACACTTCTTTACATAATTTCTAACATCTTTATCAAGTCCAGGCCAGAAATAATACTTGCGAATATTATTAATCATTCGTCTTATGCCCGCGTGGCCACTCGTGGGCAGAAGATGGAAATCATTAAGCACTACTCTTTTATCGTCTTTATCGTCTATTCTAACAATGTCTTTTAAAATAACTAATCTCGGTCCGGACCATTCTTCGTTATCTTTTATTTTACTTGCTAATTTCTCTATAAATAATTTGTTACACTTATTTTTTATAAAATATATTTCGTCTACATTTATTTCATCACACAATTGACTCAGTTCTCTCGCAAATTCTGCTCGAGTAATTTGCAATCGAGAAGCTGGGTTTATGAAAATAGTGTTTCCTTTCTCGTTGTATACAAAAGTTTTCGTCTCTTTAAGTTCCTTATTATATTTCCTTAATTTTTCTAACTCTAAAGTATTAATAAATCTTAACTCCACTGATTCCTTAGGTTTTACATGAGTTTGTACGACTTTTGGTTGATCAGGCCAATCGTCCGTAGGAACTATGTCAACCGAAGGCGCAGTGTCATGTTTACGTCGCTGCGCTCTTGTCATAACACCAATGTGTTCACTCATCTCTTGTAATTCTTTTGATGTTATTGTGAGTCGAGATAATGCGTCTGCAGCCACATTCTCTCTACCCTTAACATACTCAATCTCGTAATCATACTCTTCTAGAATAAGTTTGAATTTAAGTAATCTATTTGACGGATCTTTAAGATTAAATAAGTAAATCAATGGTTTGTGGTCAGTCATTATTTTAAAAGTACTACCATAGAGATATGGTCTAAAGTGCTTAACTGCCCATACTATCGCCAAAAGTTCTTTCTCTATAGTGGGATAGTTCTTTTCGGCTCTGTTAAGGCTCTTACTAGCATATGCAACAGGACGTCCGTCTATGTTTGATAAAATAGCGCCAACAGCATAATTTGATGCGTCGGTTTGCAATAAAAACTTATTCTTTTTCGAAAAATCTGGATATTGCAGAACTGGCGGCTGCATCATATTTGATTTTAATGTATCAAAAGATTTTTGACAGTGTTCATCCCATTTAAATTTAACATTTTTTCTACATAACATATTAAGATCATAAGATTTCTCTGCAAAATTTGGAATAAACTTGCGATAGTAGTTAGTAAAAGCTATAAAACGTTTAACTTCTTCCGCGGTTTTTGGAATTGGGTAATTCTTTATTATTTCAATTTTAGCTGGATCAGGTAAAACACCTTCGCTCGAAACTACATGGTCTAAATACAGCATTTCTTTTCTTAAAAAGTTACATTTGGATGGATTTAATTTGAGATTTACCTTTCGTAGACGCTCAAAAACGTCTGTTAGATTCTTATTATGGTCAAAAAGGGAACGTCCTAGTACGATCAAATCATCGAGATATACTAGACATTTTTCATATGTAAGACCAGACATGGCCATTGTCATCATACGGGAGAACGAACTGGGACTTGTCTTAAGACCCATGGGCATGCGTGTCATCTGGAATTGCCCTGAGTTAAAAGCTGTATACTTTCTACTATCTTTATCTAAATTGACGTTATAAAATCCTTGGTTCAAATCTAAATGGCTAAAATAAACACAACCTGACAGAGAGTCCAAAATTTCTGAGATATTAGGCAGAGGAAACTTATCATCTTGTATACTATTATTGAGCTTGCGATAATCGATGACCAACCGCCATTTCTTTTCCCCATTTGAATCAGATTTTTTAGGCACCAGAAGGACAGGGCTAGACCATTCGCTGTTGCATGGCTCTACGATACCTTGTTCAATTAAATTGTCTATTTGCTTACTTATTTCTTTTTTCTGTGATACAGGAAGTCTATAAGGCTTCGTGTACACTGGTAAAATGTTAGGCTTTAAATAAATTTTGTGAGAGTATATGTCTGTTGTTGACAATTTATCACCTTCGAGATAAAAGATGTCAGAATATTTTGCGCAAATTTTCTCAATTGATGCCTGTTCTTCTTTATTTAGGTGATTCATTTTCAGAGTTGAAAGCAACATCTTAACTCGTTTTGCATCATTATTTGTTTTTTCAAATAAACAGATATTGTAATCTGTTGCTTTTTGAATAATAGGATTAATTTTATCTAAGGTCAAATCGGTATCAGTTGTGTTAAGTATGCGAATTGGTATAGTCCCATTCACTGGTTTTACTAAAGCACTAGCTATAAAAATTCCTTGTTTCAATTCTGACGTACAAAGAACACTTTCCTCAGTTTGAGACGTATTTATAAAATGAATAGATTCGCTCCTAGCCGGAATCGTTATACTTTTTTTTGTATAGTACAATGGAATTGTTATGTTTACATTGTTATTCCAAAGTAATAAAGAATTGTTACTAAAGTTTAGAACTGATTTATACTTGTTTAAAAAGTCATGTCCAATTATGCCGCTTGTCCTACATGGTAAGGAATCGAAAACATAAAACTTATGTGTCAGCACTTGGTTTCTACAGAAAAAGTTTTAAGTTTAAGTTTAACAGTGTTTTTGATAAAGCTGTCACTGAAAACCTACCTGCAGCAATTTTTTTTTTGTACATGCGGCCAGCACTTTTGAAATTTTTCTTTTTCCAAAATGGCGTACGCGATGGCATAACTGGCCGGTGAAAATGTAGCCCGTTATAATAGCTTTAAAAAGAAGAATTTATCTGTCGCCCAATAACCCGCCCGACGGAATGGTCCATTCTGCTCCTCTCTTATTGCCGGTTGTGTAAGTTGAGAGCGATGACGTAAAATATCATATTTCACATTAAAACAATATTATAAAAATACAGAGGTATAAGTGCATATAATTAACTTCAATTGTTTATTAAAATAGCATGATAGGGTGTAATAAAAATATCCATCTGTTAAAACCACATACATAATCAAGTATTGTATGAGTATGAATAGTCGTTGTTTATTGGTAGATAATTAATAGATAAGCCGAATGTATCTTATAAGTTGGTAATTTGATTGTGTCATTTCAAATCTTGATATAATATTGATATGAAAAAGCTACCTGCCACAAGTGTTATATAAATACAGCTTACTAGGTAGTCTCAATTACAAGCATTGTTTTAGTATTAAGCTTGAAATGAAATTAAAAAATTTATCTTTATCTTATCACTTCAAATATGTATAGCTATATTTATTACTTATTTTAAATGCTAAGTAGACCATTAGCCCTATTAAGTTGTAGACCTCAAAACAGTGCAAGTATTGCAGAAAATCAAATCACAATTACAGTTCAGTGTAACATGGAACGCGCTATAGTCAACAATTGTGGAATGTATTTCTTTGCTAGTAGAATATTGTGAACATTTTTTTTTCCTAGCCGTTACTGTTCCATTGCTGGGAAAAGGCCTCCCCAAACTGCTCCATGTGTCCCTGTTCTGGGTAAGGGTTTGCCAGATCTCTTGATATTTGTCAAGACCGTCGCTCCACCGCTTTTGAGGTCTGCCTATCAGCGTCCATCGATAGGCAACCATTGACTTGATTGACGGTCTTGGACTTGGTCCACTTCTTAGGAGAAATCCTGAGTACCTACGTAACCTACCCAGGTCCCACTTAAGTTTTGCGGTTTATACACCAACGTCCATAATGCGGGCTTTAGATCAGATTGTAGTATTGCGGATCGGATCTGTTATTTTGAGCCCCAAAACAAAAAATTGTAACTTACAAAATGATATCAGTGAACAGGACTAATTAACTATTTGATATAAAAAGATCTTAGGGTTGCACCTTATGATTCTATTTTTTAAGAAGCTACAAATTACCTATCATAAGTTCCGTCATTATAATTACTGAACTCCTGAGCGTTAAGGAGTTCCACCATCAGCTCAGCCCCACAAGATGTTGACTATCAGACGTAACAACACGTCAACAATAAGATTCTAGTAAAGAAACACTATACGTGCCTTTAAAATTTGAGGGTTTGCTTCGATTACACCAAGATCCCATCATCAGATCCCAAAATGGAAAAAATGGGACCAACTAGAAGGTACACCCTCTAAGTAGGCGAAAAAATTTTTCGATTCGGTCGACAAACGACTGAGATATGAGGTAACATACATACAAAATAAAAATAATAATAAAAAAACCATACAGTCGAATTGATAACCTCCTCCTTTTTTGAAGTCGGTTAAAAATGAAGCATTTCGATAAACTAGTATGTTAAGATTGTTTACGAAATTCGTCAAGCATAAAAAATGGACCTTATTGGTTCAGAAAATAATTATACGAAGCATCACAAAGACTAATACGAGATAACTGGTTTCCCTTAGAGTACTATTATTGTTGACCGTCTAGCACAGAACTACGTAGTAAATGATTCGATTTTGTATCGAATAAACGATTACGCTTTCTTTCATATGTTTTAAGAAAAAGAGTTGATTAACATATACTTAAAAGACAAAGACATCTTCATCTTACGAATTTCGAGCTTCGCACCGTGCGACTAACTGGTAAGTACTCGATAAAACGCCATTTCCCATGACCTAATCCCCCACCGGTCCACTGACCAGCGCCCGTATTACCGTACTAACAGTACATCAGGCGTACTTGTTAATTCGACTCTAGTTTATTCTGTCCCCGCAAGGGTGATTTAAGAACAGTCCGGTCTTGCATTCAAACGGCACAGTAACAGTAACTTCTGGCTTAGGACCAACAATTGCGTCGTATTTTGGCCGCTAGAGGGCGTTGCGTGTTAGCAATATTGCGTATAGGAAGGCAAAGTTGAGAGGAACATGCGATGCGGTGCCGCTCTGTGGCGCTTGAATTGTTTATTCATTGAATTGTGGTCGCACACGTTAGAAGCTAAATTGAAACGGCTGGGACTTACCTTAACAGTTTAGTTAATACCATTTCCAAAGGACTGTTCAACATTTAGATTAAAAATTAAAACTCAGGGATGATAATATAAGTGATGCTTATTTATTTTTTTTATCTATAAAATATATGCAAGTGTTAAAAAGAAACTCTCTTCACAACATTAAAACATTAATAAAACGAATGGGAAAACTTGTACCCTCGTGCATTCTCGCGCTTATTTACGAAATACTATGCCGTATCTAGTAAGCTAAGAAAAGCAACCCAGCATTGGTAGTTTTGTTTGCTCGCCATCGCCAGTATTACAATAATAACTTGATATTATGTGTTTTTTCCATTATTATTTCTAATATTTTCAGTATTTTATTTCAGTGTCGTTTGTACAGCCACCCCTAAGTCGCTCGTCGCTAACCAAAACAACAGCCTGTATTTCGTAATTGCAATTTTCAGTTGTATTTCGAAATTGAAATTTTTAGGTAACCAAAATGTTTAATCACAGATAAACATTATGTATTATAGTTTTTTTAATTAACCGAATGATAAATACGCTGAATCGGACATACGAGTATACGTTTTTTTTTACAAATGAAACTTTTTTCCATATAAACTTTAAAAAAAAGTAAAAACCGACTTCAAAACCAAAGTGCACTAAAAAGTGTTAAATAAACGCTTCACCATTAAAAGGAAAGGAATCCGTTTTAGGCAAACAATTTCTTTTTGGAGTCGGTGCTGTGATAGTTGATGCTTGATGGTCAAAGTGATGGCACCGACTCCAAAAAGAAATTGTTTGCCTAAAACGGATTCCTTTCCTTTCAATGGTGAAGCGTTTATTTAACACTTTTTAGTGCACTTTGGTTTTGAAGTCGGTTTTTACTTTTTTTTAAAGTTTATTTTATTTCTTTATTTTTAGTGATTACATAAGAGGGGGGGGGGGGGGAGTTGCACCTTATGATTCTATTTTTTACGAAGCTACAAATTACCTATCATAAGTTTCGTCATTATAATTACTGAACTCCTAGGCGTTAAGGAGTTCCACCATCAGCTCAGCCCCACAGATTCTAGTAAAGAAACTCTATACGTGCCTTTAAAATTTGAGGGTTTCTCCCGAATACACCAAGATCCCATCATCAGATCCCAAAATGGAAAAAATGGGACCAACTAGAAGGTATACCCTATAAGTAGGTGAAAAAATTTTTCGATTCGGTCGACAAACGACTGAGATATGAGGTAACATACATACAAAAAAAAAATAATGATAAAAAAAAAAAAGATACAGTCGAATTGATAACCTCCTCCTTTTTTGAAGTCGGTTAAAAATGCAGCAGGTATCTTAACCAAAACAAAAGCCTGTACTTTGGAATTGCAATTTTCAGTTGAATTTCGAAATTGAAATTTTCAGTTAACCAAAATGTTTAATTACAGATAGATATTATATATTATAGGTTTTTATTTATTTTTATTTAACCGAAAGATAAATACGCTGAACCGGACATACTAGTATACGTTTTTTTTTTACAAATGAAACTTGTTACCATAAAATGCAGCAGGTATCTCACCAGCGTCGCGTTTTTAACAAAAAAAAACAAAAAGAGTCGATCCCGCTCATACTCATAAAGTCCGTCATATTGTCTGAAACATCCATTCCTCGCGTCACGTTTCCGTAACGTCCTCGTTTCAATCAGCGCAGACAACTGACGGGTTAATTTTGAATTCCAATGTCACCTCGGTGGTACTAATGGTAATGTCGGCAGAAAGTGTTAGAAATAGGTTTTAGTCGATTGTTACTCGCTTTAGCATTTACAAGGCAACGATTTATTTGAGAATACTGCATATAAGTATCTTAATATTGCTTTAACCGAAAAAGCATGTATCATTGTGATCAATACTTATCCTACCTACCTACCAATCTGTGAATACTTGAGATCTAAAAAAATATATAAATTAATAATGTGAAAAACGAAGAAGAAACGCCTGATTCTATTAATTTACTTGAGAGCTAACCTGTTAGGCTTTACTTTATCTTTTCCTACATATCTGCATATTTGTTTTATTAAACTTTCAATCAAGTGATTTTAAGTTCTATAGTAGTTTATTTAATAATACAATCATTTTAAAACAGTGCAATTCCTTTTAACGATTTCGTAATCCAATAAGGAACCCGTATAGTATCGCCATGTCCGTCTGTCTGTCCGCAGTCCAGCGCAGAGACCAGAGCTCTATTTTTGAATCACTCGCTTCAAGGTGGCGAGTGATTTTCGTTCGAAGATGAATTAAAAGTCATAGAAAAAAACTCGTTGTCGAACGAAAATCACTCGCCATTTCGAAGCGAGAGATTCAAAAATAGGACTCCTGGAGCTCTATTTTTGAATCACTCGCTTAAATACGGCGAGTGAATTGCGTTCGAAAACCAAACAAAAATCAGTGAAAATCACGCAAAATGTAGACTTAGGTACTCACAAAATTCAGTAATGTTTTTTCAAATCACTTCCACGTGGAATTATATTAATTTTCATTGTAAAATCGGACATTAATCAATGAATTTCACACGCCATCTTGACGCGAGTGATTCAAAAATAGGGGCCTTGGAGCTCTATTTTTGAATCACTAGCTTGAATATAGCGTGTGAATTTCGTTCTAAAACTTATTGAAAATCAATAAAATTATGCAAAATAGACGTTCGTACTCACAAAATTCAGTTATGTTTTTTCAAATCACTTTCGCCCTGAGGTAGGTACTAGGAAACTGTTATTTCGTATTATCTATACGAAATGTATTTTAATCTCCATGCCAAAGCGGTTAATTTTTTTGGGTACCTCTCATAGAAGTAACGTGAAGATGATTGTTTTTCTCTTGCCAAAACCATCAAGGGTATGGATTATAAAATGATTGGCACTTTACCACCATTATTTTTCGATGAAATAGCCTGTTTCCGTAACATTCAGTTTTGGCCATTTTTTGTTAGAATCTATTGTCCCCACTCTTTCCTAAATAAAAAGTAATCGGTGGATACGTGAAAAACACAACACTAGCATATACTGCGACTATGAATGTAGGAGGAAAACTATGACTGGTTATCTGTAAAAAAAACATTTTTTGTGATTTTATATATTTTCCGAGGCACCAAGAGCGCTCGTTATACATATATCCTCTATTTGCTTTATAAAGATTTCCCTACCGACTTTTTAAAGATGGGTCAAACATTGATTAATTTTAAAAATTGTGTAAACTAAGAATTTTTATTTTCTTGCTAACTCATTTAAATTAAAATAACTTTCGAGTCATCATAATTAATAAACACGCGTAAAATTATTACGCAAAATGCGATTCCACTAATGTCAATTATTTAAATCCGTTCAGCTAAAGCCCGCGCTCACCGCACGCATGATTAATGCCTGCGCCCACGGTCAGAGTTAAGCGCATGTTTGCTAATTTGCGGCTGATTTATTATCAGGCGTTACGATACTAAATCAATACAGTGTTAATTGATGACAGTGGCCATTGGTCAATAAGTTACTGACTGCTGTGCTATAGCTGCGGTGAATGCACAGTCAAAAATAAGTAAATTCAACAACAAAATAAGAAAATATGGTATTGGCGTGGCATTTAAATGTCCATTTCTATTTCCCTTTCCGTTCCCATTCTCATTCCTACTCCCATTCCCATTCTTATTTCCCACAAGTTGAAAAAAACATTATTTTCCAAATGTGTCTCTCTACTGTCACCAGAGACAATATAAGGTGGAATATTTTGAATAATGGAATATTGGACACCAATTACTACTTTGCTTTGGTCCCAAAGTAAGTAGCTAATGCACTTGTGTTATGCAAATCAGACAACGGTGGTATCATAACACCCTAAGGTACCTTTACTATACCAGAATTTATCTACTTCTTACCCCATTAAATAATAAGTCATAAATCGCGACACTTTCAGTTTCTGAAAGCTTTTTATTCAGTTCACTTAATTATGTTTCCTGTTTCTCACTGCAAGCGACAAGCCATATATCAAGCAGACAAGTACCACGCCCTTCCATTACCGATTCGGAAATATTACTATTTATGATAACATATTTCTTTTTAAATGAAACCTTGGAAATGCTGTGGAAAAATTAAATGATGACTTCCTACCTACCTCACTACTGAAATACTTCTGCCTAAGTATTTTTAGCAATAAAATTTAGATGCCACAGTTTCTGCAGTAAACATTATTGATTATATCATTTGTTAATTAATCTCCCGTTAGGGAATTGAGCTACTTTTAGAATTGCCAAACTTCAAAATGATGCATAATTGTATGGAGTATGACAGATAAAGGTCATGATTGTAAAGTATTACCAGGTATTACTCCATGTCCTTCTTCACGAATAGGTATCTATGAATATCTTGTACTGTAGTCGATATTGCTCGAAGTACTAACGGAAGGCCACGATGCGACGTCACTGTCAGTAAAAGCTCAAAGTGCAAAGATAGCAATTTATTCCACAGACTCAAAGTATAAAAAATAGGGTGCGGACTGAGCAGCGAAAACGCTCGAGCTCAGTGCCTTACAGATCCAAAAATATAGGATTACTTGGTAATGGAGAAACTAGATGCCCAACATGGTAAGAACCAATAAGATGCGTTCTAGGAACCTAGTACCAAGTAATACCAAGTAACCACTAAAGTATAACAAAGACTAGATGCCCAAGAAGGTAATAACCAGTTTGGTGCTTTCTAGAGACCCGAGGAAAGGATTACATGGTTGTAGTTTAATTACGCATAAAGTCGAAGTAGAGTACTTATGCTACGATACAAACATTCTATTACCACGAGGTAATTATGGTCAGCGCTATCTGTTGATAATGGGCGGAATGAATTTTTTTTTACCGGTGACTAAGTTTTTATAAAAAAACTTACTATTGTATAAAAACTAAGTCACCGCGAGCTAATCATGAAAAGCGCCATCTATTACCAGATAGCTAATTTATTATATTTGTTCACATAATTTTAAGTGTGTTACAGTACTTTTTTGCATAATTTTATCAACTACTAATGCAAAATGATATTCCGAGTGCTTCAGCGCGTAGAAAAAGCAAATTAATTTATTTCGTCCATTGTTTCGAAACAAAGGTGGCGTCCATTAATTTGGAATCTTAGCAACAATGCCGAAAGGGTTCCGCACTTAGCGTTGATGAGAGATGTAGTGATGTTTATTTAAAACTATCGCATTATCGATTGTTAGTAACAACAAAATGTTTCTACCAAATCCATTAGCGATATCATGAAAGGAATTAAATTATAAAAGGCCTAATCTTTAGTAAATGCCTTTAATTAGTCTCTGGAATGTACGAGAGGGTGTTTTATTAAAAAATCTGATTTCTTCTCCCGATCCCCGGTTCGGGCCAAAAAATATGTACCTGGGTTTTCTGTCCAGGAATCCTCTGTGTAGTCGGAAGTTCAGAAGTTTGCGGTGTTTCACCTCCGTGTCGGAAAGCACGTAAAGTCGTTGGTCCTGCGCCTGATCTCTCTCTGGTCGTGTCAGATTGCTGTCCCATCTTGCTATGAGAGTGAGAGGAACCTGTGTAAGCGCACACACTAGTGCACTATAATATGTCCCGCCCAGTTGGTTAGTCGTTGTGACCGGCCAACGTAGTCGAAATCGGCTAGAGGGACTATTATTATCTGATTTCTATTTTTTTAACATCGCTCTCAAAAGCTAATGCATTCGCTGCCGATTTCGACATTTTCTTATTATTTTATCGATATCGCCCCTTCACTACACAGATTGCGCTCGCGATAGTACACATTAATCATTAGCACGGAATAGATAGAATGAGCTTTCCAAGGTGAGAGTTAATGTGCTGTGGTGATATTGTTGAAAAGTTTTTGTTTCGCATAAATAGTGATAGGTAGAGTCCTTAACTAGGGATTAATTACTTGAATATTAATTATTTGTTATGACTTTCTTTTCACATTATTCGAAAACGATACATTAAGGTTCGACGATTGCATTGTCATCTTAAAAAAGCTAGAAATCAATTTGATATTCGTCATCATCATTGAGGATCCGTCTGGTGTAGTGGTCGAGAAATCGCCTACTACGCAGCGGGTTGCGGGTTCGATCCCCGCGCAATACAAACATTTGTGTGCATGAACATGTCTGTTTGTATTGGTCTCGGTGTTTTCTATGTATATCATGTATGTATTTACAAACAAAAAGTATTTAAGTACTATATCCGTTGTCTGGCACCCATAGCACAAGCTTTGAGTAGCTTAGTTTGGGACTAGATGGCGATGTGTGGGAATGTCCAAAGGATATTATTATCATTATCAGCGAAAGGACGTCCACTGCTGATCATAACCCTTCCCCACGGCATTCCACACTGACTGATCACAAACGGTCTGCTTCCAGTGAGATCCTGCGATCTTAACAAGGTCGTCCATCCATCTTGTCGGTGGACGTCCCACGCTGCGCTTTTGGTCCATCAGTTCTTTGCGCTTTGTGCCCTGCCACTTAGCTTACTCATTCGTAGGGATATATCCGTAACCTCAGTTCTTCTACGTATCTCCTCGTTTCTGATTCGATCTCGTAGAGAAACACTGAGTATAGCATGTTATTATTATTGTCAAATAATAATACAGTGTGATTGAATCAATAAATCTTAATTTAAAATAAAAATACTTTTTCTACATCTTATTAACTGATTTTAACGCGTATTGTACACATACAGAATATCTACAGTTTAAACTTGAATAAAACGAAAAAAGTTCTAGAGAACAGACTTAACTGTAGACCAATAATAGTGTACAAAACATGATTTTAAATATCGAAGCGTTATATTAATGGTGGTAGTAATATTAACTTAGTTATAGTAACTAAACTAGGTGTCGGTGGAAAGCTATTAGGCACGTACTATGCCCGGGGGCCATCCGTCTGTCCGTCGCATAGTTCGATAATTAATGCTGGACACTACAAAGTGAATCGCCTGTAATAACTATAGAGCGGAAATAATAGGTGTAAGTAGCTAGATAAATATATATTTACTACATTTACCACTTTGTACTGCTTTATAGTGAGCGAGGTCACAGTATGAGTGGGTTAATGCATTCAGCATCAAATTGGATTAATCACTCCTGCAATTAGATTGCAAAATTGAAGCATAGGAGTGTGAATAAGACGCACTATTTCAGCCCAAAGCTTTAAAATATTAGTAGGCATTGGTTTCTTGTTTGGTTAATCGTTGTAATAAATAATAGTGAAAACTGTTTTGCTTAAGAACATTGTATTACTATTAAGCCAAATGTGTTATTTATAGCTGTTTGTTTTCCAAATAAAGATAAATAAATAAAAATAAATAAATTAATTAATAATGCTTTACTTTTATCATCATTTATAATCATTATCATTATTGATATGTAGTACAGTTCACTGAGGATACAAATCTGTGCAATAATTAAAATTGTTAACACAAGTGTTACAAACATGAAAGTGAAAACATTTGTTTTTCCCAGGTAAATAATATTCAAATGTAGTGAATAATATTTATGTCCCACATACATACAAAACGTTTTGTTGACTCAGCTAACTTGTCCCTAAGTAGGACATACATCACTATAACCCTTGCGTTGCCATGCCGTAAATATGATATACCTGCCAGGTCATATTTCACCCTCATAGTAAATAAATTGACCCAAAAAAAAATACGAGGAGAAAGGTTCCTATTTACCTGTTTCTGACAAAATGTTTAATACTTTTTCAACATTGAAAAGACGCATTATTTCCACATACGTCAGAATAGTTAGTTAAGGGATTGCTGATGAATTAGGTACATACCTAATTAATAGGTATGTACCTAATTCATCTTAATTGTAACTATAGTAACTATAGTTACTCCGTGACCTCTTGCAACAGTGCAGAAATAACGGAAGCTCGAGTATTAAGGTAGCCATTCCGTATCTAACTATTCTAATGTTAGTGACCATGAAAGTTTCAATTTACGCATTCAGTACTGCAGTGCGTCGGGTATGTTTGCCAAAGCCCATACTGATGGTTTTCATGCTTTCCTTAAGAAGAGAACAGCCTCGATGCGGAGCCATATGGGAGTTCCAATAGCATCCCGTGCGTTGTAGCTGGGCGTGCTGATTGTCCCTACATGAGGCAGTGGGTTCGGCAAACATACCCGTATGGACTGATATCTGTTTTTCTTGTCAGAAATAAACATTTAAATTAAATTTGTTATTTATTAGTACTCCCTTTAGCATAATATGACCGATTTTTTACCCTGCACGAACCACAAATGAATAGTATCTATAAAACTCAGTTTTCACCGCTAACCACCCCAAAAAAATCCTTTATCATCGCTAAAGAACACAAACCCATCTTCCCACCGGATGAATAGCCCCCACAGAGTCAAAAGCACACAATACACAATTTTACGGTCAGCTGGAGTTTTTGAGAGGATTTTTCTCATTATACGAATATCCTGGGGCAATTAGTGTGCGAGACAAGTCAATCATGCGACTAATTACTCGATTATTGACGTTCCTATAATTAGGAATAGGATGAGCGGGGTTCTATACTTGCTGGTAGATAAGTAGGCGATTGATCGTGCAAATAATATAATTAACTCGCCTGTAGCCTACAATGTATTAGTAGTCGGGATCAAAAATAAGTCATAAGCGTAATAAGAAACAATAGTAACTAGTAATTGTTTTAAACTTTCATGATCTTTTACATAAGAATAGTTAGATACGGCATTGCTACTATGAACCTAAACTCATAAATAATATGGTACGTGGTAAGTAGTAGATTAAAAACTATAAAGGGTGTGGCCCGATTAGGAGCATAAAATTTAATCAATGATTCTACAGAGTCTATGTAGTTACCTTGACCTGGTCATGGTGCTCTTAAATCCTCTTAAAGTTATAATCTCTAATAAATGTTTGTCAAAATCGCTATTTATTAACTTGCTGTTGTAAATGACGATGTCAAGTTCTATGACTTCGATGTGAGATTTGTTTTGTTGAAAAATAACAATAATTTCATCATAATAAATTGAAATCACTTAGAATTGTTTATTGCTTACTTAAAGGCTACATTTTAAATTATTGCTCTTATTAAACACTCTGAATAAACCATGAAGCGAGTTTTCCTTGTCTTTGATATAAACTACACAATAAGGAACAATTGTTGCCAGCGCTGACATCAATTGTGCCGAAATAAGTCACAATCACTGCATCTGAATACCAATTCGTGCCACTCAAAACCTTCGATCCGTCCAAAAGCGTATTTACAAACTATTCAATCTGCAAATGCAGTGACAATGTTACTAAATAGCACGCAAATCCGCTCACATTCGGTCGTAATTACGGAAAACAAAGGCCGAGTAAATATACGATATTACGGACAGACAGATGTGAAAATTATACGACAGTTACAGACGACCGCTCTGGGTAAGGGCAGTGGATTTGACCCGATAGAGTATAAGCTAGTATCAATATGTATTGTATTTAAACGTTTCCAAGCAGATCTAAAGTGTATTACTCGTTTAGTGTAATGAAAACATCATGAAAGAGATAAGCTAATGGTAGACCTTTTTTATCTTTCTTAATCCGTTCAAGTTCCAGGCAGTTCAATTCTCACTTAGTGGAACGAATATAATCATTATAATACTGCAATAAATTAATATTTATGTTATATTAGAGGTTTAATACCAAGTGGTTCCCCGCGGCTTCAGCCGTGTAAATCTCAAATATAATCGTTATAAATTATAGGCTATGTATGTTCTATTCTGATGTATGACCTATATTATTAAAAGTGTAAGTTTTATCTGAATCCATTTCGTAGTTTTTACGTTAAGAAGTAGTAAACATACACCCATCCTCACAAACTTTCGCATTTATACCTCTAATATAAGTAGGATATTATTAATTTAATGCGGAATCGAAATACGAATTGGTAATTTGTATATGGGCATCCACTGCTGTCTAAAGGCGTTAAGCCTTGGCGGCTTGATAACATCTGACAGCAAGGTCCCTTGCCTTGCAAACACCCCTCCACCAATCCGCACTGAGCCCGAGTGGTGGAGTATAGCTCGAAGTACCTCATAGTTAAGGTAAGGCCTTTGCCCAGCAGTGAGACGTTACAGGCTAACTTTACTTACTTTTAAAGTAGAAACGATACTTTGCATGTCTTATTCCTTTTCACTGGTTTATTGCTGTTTTAATGTTCCTAAAATGTTACCAAAATCGAATTCGCTGTATTGTATTCGCCAACAGTACCGCGAGTAACCCTCAAAGGCTGGTCATTAAGCAGGGATTTGAAGGGTCGAACGGACCCAAATAAAGTTAGCCGCGCGCTATTCGCATAGAGGCACTTTAGATACACAGACGGAGTGCAGGTAATCACGAGTGCTTGAGGGTTGATAATCTCGCGTAATGTGCGGTGGATGAGGCCGTTTAGTGCTGAATGCTTTGTTTGACGATAGATTGGAGGCTTTACAAGAGCTTTTAGATGCATAAATTTAACATGCCGTGCTGAATTATCGCAATATAACAACACTGTAATATTCCATCATTAAGTAATGATAATATGCTTGCCGATAAGATATGGACAGACGACCTTGTAAAGATCGCAGGATCACAAGCAGGCAAGAAGATCACAAGAAGAATCGGTTGCTGTGATCAGGGGAAGTCTTTGTTCAACAGTGGACGTCCTTAGGCTGATAATGATGACGGTAAATATGCTTGTTTAGATTTTATACATACTTAAATACATTTGACCGCTATTCCGCGGTTCCAACATTAACTTTATTTAAAGAATTACCTGTTTATCTAAGGTATTTAAAAAAAAAAAAAACCTATAGGTCGTAAATCGTCAGGAAGGTAATTAAGATGTTTCGTTATAAAAAAGTGTATCGTTGCATTAAATCCCGTGTGTTGATTAGTTAAGTACAAAATGCAACAAACTTTTTAATCATGTAGGGGCTGATTTTTAAAATGCAATTACCGGTATACGAGAATCGTTCAAGATAATAATCTCGTAAACTTAACTTAGGTGTCAGATGTCCACATTTTATACAGCAACTTCGCCATAATTTCCTGGTTTCCCCGAGCGTTCTCTCAAGACTTTAATCTGGATCGCATTATACTTGATACTTTGTTTCAAATTGCATCCGAGACGACTTGTAAAAACCTATACATAATGCATGTTTTGCCTGCAGCTGGGCTCTGGCTTCTACCAAGGGTAGAGAAGGAAAATAAAATAAAATGACTGAATTTGAATTCGGTATTTATTGGTTGAAAAAAAAACTTATTTATTTATTTTATTTTGTAATCTTATTTTTTTTTTAAACATTATTGCACAACCAACTTCTTTCAAGGTCGATTTCCTACTTTAATGAAATATAGTAAGATTATACCTTTATTTAAGTCAGGAGAAAAAAGTGACCCAAGCAACTTCAGGCCAGTTTCCATTCTACCTGCATTTAGCAAAATTTTTGAAAAAGGTTTATTTAATCAATTGCTCTCTCATTTTAAACTCCATAAATTACTGCATGAGAAACAGTTTGGTTTCTCCAAAGGTAGAAATACAATAGATGCTGGGGTGGCACTCGTCAAAAACATTTTGGATGCCTATGAAGATAAACATGATGCGATAGGTGTATTCTATGACTTATCGAAGGCATTTGATTGTGTCGATCATCAAACACTCATTATTAAGCTGGAACATTACGGTGTATCTAATAATGCGTCAAAACTGTTGAATTCTTACCTCTCAGGCAGACTACAAACAGTGAACGTTAATGGCATTAACTCCTCAAGTGCCCCGCTTCAAATGGGAGTGCCCCAGGGCTCAATATTGGGACCTTTGCTGTTTTTGATCTATATAAATGACCTTTATTTTTATTCAAAGGCCTCCTGTGAGATAGTTCTGTTTGCTGATGATACTTCTTTAATCTTCAAATCAAGAAGAGGCAAAGAATCATTTGACAATGTTAGCAGAGCTCTCTCTCTAAGGTATTAAATTGGTTCACTAGCAATAACTTGCTTCTTAATACAAAAAATACTAAATGTATTAAATTCACGATGTCTAACGTGAAGCAAGCTACCACAGAAATTCTACTTAACGGTGAAAAATTAGATTAGGCATTACATTGGATTCGAAATTGCAGTGGGGACCACATGTTGACGCTCTGGCTGGGAGACTCGCTTCAGCTGCCTTTGCGGTTAGAAAAATTAGACATTTGACTGATGTTGAAACAGCAAGGCTTGAGTATTTTAGTTACTTTCACAGTATAATGTCTTATGGTGTTATCTTGTGGGGTTCTGCTGCGGACATCGATACCATCTTTATTTTACAGAAAAGAGCCATTCGTGCCATTTACAAACTTAGTCCCCGCGAATCCCTGAGAGAATTCTTTAAGGAAATTAACATCCTCACTGTCGCTTCTCAATACATATTTGATAATATCATGTACGTTCGCAAAAATTAAGATTTTTTCATGAAAAAAAGTAACATACATTCTTATAACACACGAAATAAAAACAAACTTGTCATTCCAAACTTCAGGTTAGCCAAAACAATGAATTCATTCCTGGGAAATTGTGTCAAATTTTCAACAATATACCTAATAATGTTATCGAACTACCTATTCATAAATTTAAGCTACATGTCAAAACTACCCTAATGTCGAAGGGGTATTATAAAATTCAAGATTATCGTAATGACGAAAATGTATGGACAGTCATGCCTGCACCAAACTGATCTACCTACCTGTTTATTTTGATTTGTATTATTTTTGAGGCAGCTAGTGGTGACTGAGTTTGTTCCGGCGTTTCTTCTCAGCACTTGCAAAATTGTCTGTGTCTTGTCTCGAAGCGCTAGTACGGCCCAAAAGATAAGGAGACATGTTCTAGCCCTATATGGGCCATAATTGATTGATATTATACTAAATATTAACGTTCATAAGTGGCATTTTGTGTCCTAAATTGAATAAATTATTTTTGACTTTGACTTTATCGACAAATTGTGTGATTGCAAATACAATCAAATCTAGTTTTTAATATTCTGCGACTCTGCAGCGCGCCCGCAGGATCGTGAATGCTAGGCACTTTTGCCGACTCGGGCCAAACGCAGCCACTCGGTGTGTATAGTCAATTGCCAGGAGGTGCACTCAGCATTCACCACATGCAGTCTCTTAGTTGTGAGGCGTCTATAGCCTCGATTTTAAACTTTTAAAACAAAAAAAAATGCTTAAATTTAAACACAAACTATCGATTCAATTGCTACGAATCAAGGACTACGACGATCACAAGAACTACGCAATGCAATACTACGAGCTCTTTGCTACGAAAATCATTTCCTTTGCCCGTAAGTCTATATTTTATTCTCTTACAAAAATATTTTTTTAGAAGCAGAGGATAGTACAAATGTGTTTGTCCTAAATAAAATGAATCGCAACGAGAAATAACGTCTCTTTGATTGCCTGAATAGTGTTTCATCAACTTTTACACTGTCTACAAAACATTATTGTGAACTTAAGTACAGTTAACCTTAGTAAGGGTTTGACAGTACCAGTCAAAAGATAGCAGTTATTCTGAAGCTGAAATACGCTATCGGTCGGAAGCCCCGAGGTGGGTGAGATGGAACGCTGACTTATCGGACTCTATTACAGCTTTCTAGTCTTGGATTTAATAGTAACGGAGATTGTTTTATACCTATACAAGTTTTTACGTAAAAAAAATCTAGTAAATCTTCAGCATAATTATCAGCCAAGGACGTCCACTGCTGAACAGAGGCCTCCTTTTCTAGGTCGTCTGCCCATCTTGTCGGTGGACGTCCTACGCTGCATCTTTGCTCAAAGAGTCTCCCATCTAGAACTTTTCAGCATCAACGGCCATGTGATCTTCGAGCTATATGCATTGCCTATTGCCACAATTACTGATTCATAGGGCTACGTCTGTCAGGAAAAGAACAAAAAATACAGATTATAAATTATGTGGTTTAAGTCAGATTTAAATCATGATTTAGATATAATTTACGATGGTATTTTAAATAAGTTAACGTACAATATTAAATGTGTACTACCTACAGATAGCTCATAAATAATTCTACTCATATAATATTAATGCCGGACCGAACATGCGGTATCCTAATCAAATAATTAGTGCAATTGTAGCCGCCATTACTGATTCAACATCGGGCAGTGTGTTTGTAAAAAAAGACTTGCTTGTTTTAGCTTTGGGTACAACAAAAATCGACTTAATTATTTAATGGAAGATTAGAAAGATTTTTTTTATAAGCACTCTTTTGAATAGAGCTGAGCTAAAATTTATAAACGCAATTTTCACATCAATATCATATCGGTGTCTCACCAAAAATTAAACCAAGACAGCGAATGAAAAACTTGGATGAATGAAATGATGCGAAAATCTATCGTTAGGAATAAAGTCCAGAGATAGATTAAAATCAGATCATACCAAGCACAATAAACAATAAGGCAGCTAAGTCGTAAACCCATGAATAGATCGAGCATTAGTGGTGGAATACTATCAACAGTTTAGGTATCGATATTTAGGATAAATTTATGTAGGCTCTACATTTACGATTTTTTTTGGAATAAATTTTGGACACCAATCACAAACATTGCTCTGATCCCAAAGCAAGTAGCTATTGCACTTGTGTTATAGAATCAGACAACACGGTGGTACCACAACACCCAGACCCGAGACAAAAGGTTGAAGGTGGTACGAGTATATACCATAAAATGCGGTCATAAAGATAAAGAAAGTGTTTTCCTTGTACTTCTTGTTTAAGTACTAATTCAGAAATTATTTCAATCTTTAAACCAAGCCTTAGCCGTAGTAAGAATAAATAAATTTCACTAATATGATTTCACAGCTGACAGTAGGTTATATTACTGTTGCTAAAAGTATCTATGAGTCCATATTCCTTAACTAGCAGTCCCCCGCAACTACGTCCACGCGCTTTTACTCGTTAAGTGCCGTGCACCCGGGCCCGAGCGCGCGAGAACCATCCCAGCGGTGCCACCCATTCGGGCCCGAGTGTTCACGGCGACGTCTTCTTCTGACGTCATTTTATACATAGCACTCGGGTACGAGTGCTTGGCTACCAACACGCTGTGTACCGACCAATTCGGCCCGAGTGTGCTTGTTTTTTTATATAACAATACCGCATTTTTTACGACTTTTTCATTAAATTACGCGTTAAAATTGCGGTTCTTAGGTTATTCTTTGAATTAACTACGAAGCTCCCTCCACTCTCGTCGTAGTGTGATGTTTTAAGTGTAAAGCTTTCTTCAAGAAATAAGCTATCCAACTCAAGGAAAAATCAAATCGGTCCAGTAGTTCCTGCGATTAGCGCGTTAAAACAAAAAAACCTCAGCTTTATAATATTAGTACAGAAATTTCCTTAACTATCGATGGTATGCCCGACATCACTATCGAAGAGTGCAATCGTGCTGAAAATTCACTTTACGATCAACACTCAATAGGTTTTATGGGCAGCTCGTTATTCGTAGGGATCTAGGTCTTTTGTTTGAGCTAGGTATATAGCCAGAGTCAGTCACCTACACTTTACGAGGGCGAGAATTATTTGGTGATCTCATCCTCGTTGAGGTCAGGATCCAACGCAATTATGAACATGTTTTCAGTAGATAATAATGGTAGGAGGAAATCAAAGCATTCACAGGGCATTGATTATCACCTGACAATCTGTCAATCGACCATCTTTTGTATAAAAACACAGCAATATTTAAAAATTACTCCTACACAATAGGATTACCTTCCACTTCCTTTTCACATAATTGGTAAACCATTCATTTAACATCATAGCGATAGTAAGCAATATCTAGATATATTTTTTTAAGATATATTGGACACCAATCACATACATTGATCTGATCCCAAAGTAAGTAGCTAATGCACTTGTGTTATGGAAATCAGACACAACGGTGGTACTACAACACCTAGACCCGAGACAATATAGAAAAGATCGTTTTCTACATTGACCCGACCGGTAATTGAACTCGGACCCTCATGATATGGCGATGCTTGAAACCAGCGTGCTAGCCACTCGACCACGGAGGCCGTCAAATTATTAATAAGTAGATGCCGTAATCTAGTATTTTAAAATATCTGTAAGTATTATAATTATGTACGCTATCCTATCTGACTGCATAAAAAACAAACAGAAGAGTTCTTACTAGATCTACAAAGTAAATAATACGCTTATACGGATCGCCCTAACATCTAAAAGAGAATAATGCAATGAATTCATTAAAAAATCCGCATTTTAAACCCGTGCACCTGCTCGCCATTTTGAATTTCCGCCATCTTGTTTGTTTTGACGGCTCCTGATGGATTACCGAGATCTTTTTAGTGCGAATAAAGCATTTCCTCCCTTGAACGCTAATTTTTATTACAGTTATTATAGGATGGGTGTAATTAGAAAGAACGCGAGCGTCGGATTAGGGTTTAATTATACTCTTGTTTTAACGTTTTGTTCTTCTTAATAGGATACTATCTTCCCCATCAATAATAAAATCCGTAGATGTTACAATGTAGAAAAAAAATATTGCATTTTAAAAAGTTATTTTATTTATTTCCTATAGCCTTGTAACCTTGGCTCGCTATATAATTCTAAATCTAAAGATTCCTGAAAAAACATACTAATCTCCATTCTTTATAAATATTTACCTATTACCTCAAATGAAACTCAAACTTTAAAAATAATGTTAATCTTAATTAAAATATTTTTAACTGTAGGTAGTTTTAATTTTAGTTTGTTGATTGTATTAAAATTAATAATCATAACAGGTTATCAAAAAAAACAAAGCGAAATGCCCAAAGGTTAAAGCTACTACTTACTTAAAAATGCACCCTCCTAACCCACATAAGTAAGCTTGGCCCGAACATCGAACCCTGAAATGCAAATGGTGTTTGCACGAGGAACAATCAATTAGTCTATAGCCTGAAGCGATCAGTGGCTGCCTTTGACTAATTGCCTGGAAGCGGGTTCGGTGCTGTGCCCGGTCAGAGTGCGTGAATTAACTGTGTGTCAACTAATGTGCTTAATCATAAGTTAAATGAACTATCTACTAAGGGTCACTTGTGCAATCAAGAATAGTGTCGGCTCTACTTAAAAGGTAATCTGTTAAAAAAAATAGTTTAAAAATCTAAAATAACACTTTTTTATAGCTAACCGAACAAAAAGTAGAAAATAATTTTTAATTACAAAGACTTAGAGAATAATTCAATTCAGAGTAAAAAGCGTGGGGTACATTTTACTATATTTTCATAACTTTTTACTATGTTTTTTTCATAACTCTCCGCACATAGATAGTTGCATGTAGAATAATTGTAACATTAATTATATCAAGCACCCCACGCTTTTTACTCTGAATTGAATTATTCTCTAACTCTTTGTAATTAAAAAATATTTTCTACTTTTTAGTTTTTTTAAACTATAATTTATTTTCCAGTTTTTAGTTCGATGTTTCAATTAATTATTTGCGGACATGCGACACGCGATAGCTCTATCTTTCTTACTCCCTTACAGAGGATCCACGAAAGAATTTATTGATCCTGGCGGTCCTTATAAGGATATTGAGGATCTGTTATTCAATTATTGCATTGTCATCGGTCCTTGATACGTGCGCAAAGTTTCAAATTAATCAAACTTCTGGAAATCGGTCAAATTTATGCTCAAAGATTCCATTACATACATAGATACAACCCAAGCTAATAAAAGCGTGGTAATAAAAAAAGCTTAAAAGTAGGTAATTATTAATGAGCATAAATGTTTAAAACCTGTCTGATAGACAACAGAACTCTGTAAAGCACACAGTACGTTATAATAATAGGTGAATGCGAACAAAGTTGAATAATTTGGGACGTCTCAATGACTTTAAAAAAAGTTTTTTTTAGTTCTTTACTTTAAGACATCTAGAGGGCGCTGTAGTCGATTCAACGTTTTTTCATGTACCTAGCCTATACGCCAGCGGACGATCAAGAGGCTTCCAACAACACCTCATTTGCCCAATTATGATAAACCCACATACATACATAGAGGTCAAAATCATAACCCTCCTTTTTGCTTCGCCGTAGTCGGGTAAAAAATATCATTATTACACACTATAAAATTAAATTTATTTATTAATTCCGAGTTAACATTATGACAATTAACTCTCAGAATTCTGCACTCTATTTGCAAAGCCTACCCACTATAGTTATTCCATTACACTATTAAGTTATGCGTAAGCCTAAGATACCTTTGCGTCTTGCCGGCGGCTACAATTTGCCTAATGTCCTATCTGATCTCACTGTTGGCCCACAAATACGGAATATCAAATTAATTGGAAGGTTCTTGTAATTACACACTATGGGCGATTGCGATTATTTAGTCAGAGTCTGTGTGTAGTTACCTATAGTGTTGGTACAAGTAGCACATTGTAACAAGAATACAAAACATATTTGATTAGCTAGCTACTCGATCATTCTATTTTGGTATTGTGCTTTGCTATTTCAGTGCACTGTAATTCTTAAATATTTTGTTAGTTTCACAAAAATGCACTTTGGACTGTGTCACATACTGGTAAGTACTAAGTTAGATTCAATTTATTAATTTAGATTTTCAAAACTTGTAATGTAATATTTGTCATACATGTATCCATACACAAAGGCATAAGTAATTCATAATATAATTTAATCATAAAATGCTTCCATCTTCAGCACCTCATATCCAAAGCATAAAATTTCCATATCAATCAGCCGTCTTCCAATTTTTCAATAATCCCAAAACAACTCAATTTGACAGACACACCGTCGGAGACAGTGGAGGAAACAAATGACTGCTATCAATATCAGGGGGGGGGCTGCACTGGTGGAAAATGAAGGCTTAATGACGTCATCACATTTGCACAGTTCAATCCAATGGAGACGGTGAATATGAATGTTGGGTAGAATGAGAAGTTTGAACGGATGTGGTATTTGCGCGTTTGCTGTCGCTTACGCGCTAGCACGTAGAGCTATTACGATTTACGTTTTTTGCAATATGAAGAGCTTTGATTTTATTATTTTAAGGATTACAATGGATGCTTATTAACCTTGCTATTTCAAAATCAGGAATATATACATATACATATATTGAGTACCTACCACAAAAATACTACTATCAGATGTACATTAAATGTTTATTAAAGTAAAAACTTTCTCTACTTACATCTTTAGGCATAAACAAACTTACTTTAAATTGCTACAGTCTGTATTTTTTCCAGATTTTTTATATTAAATTCAGTTATAATGATGATGATGATTAGGTCTATGTTCAGCAGTGGACGTCCTTTGGCTGATAATGATGATGATGATGATGATAAATGATAAAAAACGCTTTTATATTGTTTATTGCAAAAACCAAGAACAAACGGCGGCCTTAAAGCTTTAAAGCATTCTATACAAGTCAAGCGAATATCATAAAGTACGAATATAACATCATATGTCTACTTTTTTGTTTTTATTAGTATTTTACAAGTTCATCTAATAAGGCATATCTACCAAAACGTCTTCCATGGCATGTGTTTATGCCAAACAAATAACCCTTCATATTTCAGTCGTGTATCGCTCAAAATTATTTATTTCCACCCATTGGTTGTGCACATGATATTATCATCATCATAATTTTATATGATACGAAATATAGTTGCGATATATTATGTTACTTGTTTGTGTATTTTTGGTCATAATATTTTCTTCCGTAGGCAGCCAGTGGGGTGACGATCTTTGACCATTTCCTAGGACACATTCTGAGAATGTGACCCGCCCTTTTTTTTTCTTCGACAAAGAAAATTCGATCGGTGAACTTTTTCGCATACGAATTGCACGAGAATTGGCCCCCTGTTCTTCTAATCCTCAAAACACTACGTTCTTTGGGCCTTGTACCCCAAACAAACCCCAAACTTCGTTCTAAACCTCGTTCTAGATCTTTATCCAAAAGGCAGACCCCGAAAGCGATGGCGAGACGATTAAGACCAGAACCGTGAAGACTGGCAAAGCCTTACCGTTGACGGGGAGTGGGACAGTATAGGCTAGGAAAAAATATATTTTCTTCACTTCTGTTTGATCATTCACATTTACAATAACGTATTCAACATAGTTTACTGTGTACAACTAACTAAATCATGACGATTCTTACGTCATACGAACTTTTTTCATGTGGTAATTCGATAGCGAGTTTAACCGTTTCACCTTCAAAGTCTAATAATATATCCTCACATTAAAAACTACCACACGAATTAAAAAGAAATGACCGAAAGATAATTCAAAACTATTTTTTCTCCAATAAAGTTAATTCGATCGGTGATTTTTTTTCGTATATGAACTGCACAAAAATTGACACATTGTTAAAATAAGGCTACGTTTAAAAAATTACATTATCATCATCATAATCAGCCAAGGGTCGTCCACAGCTGAACATAGGCCTTACCCACGTTTTCCACAGCGACCGATCACAAGCGGTCTGCATGCAATTTGATCCTGCGATCTTTACAAGATCATCTATTTTGTCGATGGACGTCCTACGCCGCTTATTTGGTCGAAGGGTCTCAAATCTAGTACGTTTCTGCCTCAACGGCCATGAGTTCTTCTCGCTATGCCCAATTGCTTACTGATTTAAACATTTGTATAATGAGTAATATACAAAATACGTCAAAAGTAGGTAATTTATTTATGTACAGGAATTGGAACAACATTATTAGATAAAATCTGCCATAATTTATCTCAAAGGTAAAATGCACCGTAAGAAAACAATAAAATTGATAGATGGCTAACGAAGGCCTTTCGGCCGAGGCACCAAACCCAATAAGTCACACTAATGCACTTTTTTATTGCTCGCTATTGAACAGTAATAGCGTTATCATACGTATTTTGACCTTTTATTGATGTCGGGGCTTATCTTAATAACTTTACTATTGTATTTAAGATCAATAGTTTTTGGAGATAGAAAACTTTATAGAAGAAATTTAAATATTGATTTGTCAAATGTAGATCTGTTACCACAAGCTTTTGAAGGACATAAAACATCAAGTCCTTTAAAATCTGATAAGCTGTTTTTTCTTTAACTGGTTACACTCAACTCAAATCCCATATTTTTCTCGGTACGTTATTATCATACGATTTTATTGTTAACCTAATAGACTAGCTGGAGGGCAGGTAGACGAGGAATGTAAAATGCCATAAATAATTTACGACTGGATGGCTTCTGCGTGATTTATTCTTGTTCGCTTTGTGCCTCCTGCTTCGCAAGCTTTCATACGTAAAGTATATGTATACAGGGATGATGAATAAAACACTAATTTCTTTCCAAAAAATAATACTGTATTTTCAGTTTATTTATCATTTTATTTATGTCTTTTATTAAATTTTTATCTTGTAGAATAATACGCGACGTAGCAAAAGAAAAGCTCCCGTAGACGCATAGTTACTATGGAACAGACTACGAGCTACGAAAAGTCTGTAGCAAAATATTACTTTGCTACGAAATAGTACGCAACGGTTAGTGCTACGATTCAGTAATAGCTACGTAGCAGGGGAATTAATCAAGTAAATATTATTTCGAATGTTTCGATTTGTTAAATACGCTGTCACATGAACAATGACATGTTTTATATTCACACATATGATGCTATTATATCGACTTTATGTTCTGCTTACCGTTAATCATTTGTACATCTCCTCATAAAAAAAAATGTTAATATTTTATTGATCAACTATAATTAGCTATTCAAATAACATCTTTATGTTATGTCATACTTTTTGTAAGCTGTTGCTGTCCCTTTACAAAAAAAAACTGTGAAAGCACTCCGGGAGTGCCGGCAGAAGTGAAAACTTGAATATCAACGTTGTGCATTTTTGATTTTTTGGAATAGTTATTATCAATATAAAAGTACTATCATTTGTGTGATAGAATACAATAATAATAATAATAATAATAATAATAATACAATAATAATAATAATAATAATATTTTTATAGAATACAATATTTATTTATTGCGCTATCGTACACAAACATTACAATTTATATTATATTAAATTACATCAAAAAGTTTATCTCTCAGAAAAATCAACTTACATCCATAATTTCACCAACCGTCTTACGGTTTTCGATCAGCCCACGTGTCCTGACGCGAGTTTCACATTTTTCCCCCATCCCACAAAAGTGCTCAACGCCGCTAAAGAAGTTTTCACTTCAAACATTCACCACATTTTTTTAGGTGCCATCCTGTATATTTCTTAAGCCTTGTTGAGCCAAGCGTCGCCTCTGGCGCCTAACATGCTAATGCACAAATAACCTTACAAAACGTATTACAAACTGTAAGATTGGTTTTTATTGTCATGTATGTCTACTTGAATGTATGAATTTTGTGAACATTTATTAAATAATGTATCATTTTCTTTTAGTGGGAAATTCGCGAAACGCAAAAGGTATAAAATGAAGTAAGCTCTGTTTATGATTGTCGAATTCGTATTATAGTAACAACTTTATCGATATTATGTTTAAGTATGTTTTCTTGGTTCATGTTTTTTAATAAGTATGTTATCTTGCTAGGTATCTTGATACACAACTTTACCTGAACACAACCAAGTATTGTAAGATAGCATCAACAATCTGCACGGCCATTCATAGGCCTCTTTTTATGTAACCAACCTGAAATATATGATTGAAGTTGAAGTTGTCATAAACAACTTTTCCAAATAAATCACACATCCATCACACTCGATTAACCACCGAATATCGGGCCAAGTATATCTCTATCTCTCGCACTAAAACAATCATAAAAACGAATTTAAATCGTGCTCGTAAAATTTAAAAATCCCAACGAGCGTCTATTTCGCCTTTATGACGAACGGGGAGGGGGGGGGGGGGGGATAAAACATCGATTGTTTATTTTATACCCTCACGTAAGTGAAGGTAAATGACCTGAGTATGACGTATCATTAGAGCAGAGGATTGGTTGGAATATATACAGGTTGTGCAATATCATATGTTGGTTTATTTGTTGAAAATCTCTCAAAATTAATTTTAATTACAATCATCACAATTCAACACACATTACTTATAAATACGTTCCCAAAACTGTCTTCTAGAAATATGCCGTAAGGTA